>CM077316.1:45933643-48694446 GCA_039655065.1 Glossophaga mutica
ACGCATTCCCTGCGAGATTCGTCTGGAGTCACAAAATGGGCACCAGATCACTGTTCTTCTCTGACAAGGAAAGGATAAACCTGCAGGGTCCGACATTCTTATTCAGGAGAGAAAAAGGAATATGTGTTTCCTTCTAATATTTTTCTCTTTGTAATGAATTGCATGGTAGTAAGCTTTATAATGATTACTTTGGTTAATAAAGTATTTTCTTCCAGTTAGGTCAGTAAATTACCGGCAACAATAGATTAATGACTTCTCACTGCTTCTGACATGGGGAAATACACTCAGGCCAAAGGTCCATATCCATCCATCCATCCATCCATCCATCCAACAATCCATCCACCCACCCATCCCTCTATCATATACACACGCAACGCCACCCACACAGGATAAAAGGTAAGGGAAAAGTCTAAGTCCTGTGTGACTCGACATGAACCCTGTGAAGCTGGACAGCGCGTTACGCCCTCATTCCCACAGCCATCGGTCCTCTTACAAACAGTGCGCTTAAGTAATGGACTCTCCAGTAAGACAGACGGTCTCTTGTTCCCTGCGGGGTGGAGAATGCACTTTGTAATTTGGTTTCCGATGGCCGAAAGCAATAATGAAACTCCCCGCTATTCCTTTACTCCTTAGGACGTCCCTGCTTATCCCTGGCTGCCTTGTAAATCACAACTGCATTTACACAGACCCAGGCAAAAGTGGGAATGAGCAGGTGAAGCTTTAACACAAAACAGCAACGTGGCTTGGCGGTGCTTATAGCCAAGGCAAGCTAACTTGTTCCCAGGAGCTGTGAAGAGCCCCAGCAGCCCCTTTGACAGCGGCCGTCGTCACCATTCAGCTCACTAGAATAGCGGGGCCTCTCTCAACCCCACAATGGTCTCCAGAAGAATGGTGAGGGCAGCCACCCTTTTTAGGAACTAAATGAAAATGTATGAAGACAGATGTTCACTGTTGTGACTCTCAAGATCCTCCTCTTCAGTTATCCTCTAGCACGTAACTAACTCACGAGGTGAAGTAACAGAGGGTTTTTATAAACGGGGAGAAACAGAGCCAGGCTTTGGAGGAGGAAGCAACTGGTCCAAATGGCGGGGGTAATTTTTAAATGTTAGCTTGCATTAAAAAAAAAAAATAAACAGAAAAGGCAGTGAATATGGGAGGGCATTTTGCTTTCAGTAAGCAGAAACAAGTTACAAAAATGAATGTTAGCATCTAGGAAAAAACTTTACTAGCTTATCCAGAAAATTCCTGAGTCCTAAACTCTTTAAAATACATTAAAAACAACTGGAAAGAGTTTTAATTTCATATACAGATATTCAGAATACCACAGCTATGTAAGCATTTATATAAAAGCTGCATATAAACTACAGTCGTTCTCCTTAACTGAAAGCCATTTTTCTACTGTCAATACGTTATCACATACTTTTGGCTTTGACAAAGTGCATAAAATAGATATCCTTTTGCGACATTGCCCCATATTTTGTGATGTTCCCCCATAGTTCCTCTCCACAGATCCCAGTCCAGGTATAGAGAGCCCTTGGTCTATTTAGGCAATAATTTGTGATACCTGAGGCCTGAAGATACAGTACAGTTAAAGATAAGATGTAAATGTAGCTGATTCCGTGCATGAAACAGTACACTGAAAAAAACAAAAGATCTGGATCTTTATTTTAATGCTGTCCCTCACTCTGTGATCTTGAGCGAGATTAAATCCCTTCAGACCTCAACGATCTCATTGAAAACGGAGAGACAGGACTGTGGATGACCTCTACCGTCCCTTTCAGGTTTAACTTTCAACGAGCCAATGAGATAACCCGTCCTCTGTTGGCAGAGGATACCAGAAGCCTGACTCAGGCAGAAAGAACAGGCAAAGTTCTCATTTGAATGCTCTCATTGTTGTTTACGGATCCAACCTGTTGAACTTGCAAATGACACAGATGGATGACGTGCTACTAAGATTTAATCAAGGCTGTTAGAATCTTACTGATGGTCGATAGAGTTGTCTCCCTCAGAAACGAGATATATCCACTCCCAGGTATCTTAATCTCTCATAAAGAATTCGGGGGAATATCCAGAATAAGAACCCACTCGAAACGATTAAAAGAGCAAGCCGACGCCGCAGTGTTGACATCTTGCTGTGATCATCACCCGCGTCACTGGCCCGAGACTCTCAGAGGCTGTGCTCGCGCTGGATTTTGGGCTGACAGCCTGCACACTCTGTTCATGTGACCTCACAGCAATGAGAACAAACCAATTTTTTAAAAGGCAAGAATCGCAAAGGTAAACAGTCACTACATTTGTGTAATTAAAAAAAAAAAAAAGCTGCACTCTCTTTAAACATATACAAACTTTTCTTTCCAGTCTCAGGCGGACGGGAGGAATTCTTACCTGGAGTCTGCATCCTGGGAAGTTTCGGGGTGTTGCTACCATGGTCTTTCCGGCATGCCAGTCAGAAACTCACTCCACGGTGCGCCCTGAGCTCGCCCGCGCTCGCTCGCTCGCTCGCTCTCCCTTGCTCTCGCTCTGTGCCTCAGACAGTTTGGAATGCAGAAAAGCCAGAGCCAACGCCAGTCAAGCTCAACCCTTTTTTTTTCCTCCCACTTCTTTTGCTAGAGAGCACGAAACAATAGTGCTCCCTGCGCTGCTCTCCCAGCCCAGCCCCGGGCGCAGGCGGTCTGCCTCCGGAGCAGCGCTGCAGCCAAGCTAGGTAACTCTTTTTTTTTCTGTCCCAAGGGACAGTAGGGTGGGTGAGTGCGTCTTTTTTTTTTTTTTTTAAGCAATCTATTCCAAAACCTGTCCTGTTTTAGAGGTAGGAAAATAAAACAAATTTCAGAAATTCTTAGTTTTGAATGTTCTCATGCTGAATGAAAACATAAACTTTTCAAAGTGCAAAACCCAGGTAGACAGATGTCTTACAGCCGAAGTGCAGGGAGAGTGTGCTGGCACCACGCTGCCACCTCAGACTCAACGGATCGCCTGGCTTATCACACAGGGACTATTTTAAATTTAGGAGAAAAAGGGTTTATTTCCTAAAACTGTTCATTCAGGTCTAAGCTAGAACATCACTTTAAAAAGAAAGAATAATCAAAAATTCATTTCATAAACTGAGTAGCTCTAATTAACTCATCTAGATCTGAAGAAATTACAAATAATATCACTATTCTCAGTCATCATTTTAATTTGTTTCAAAATCAAACCTATTTCTAGGGTTTTTTTTTTTTCCCCTTCATTCCAAAACAAGCAGGCAGGTCCAGGACATCACCTTCCTTATCGGCAGGATGACCTTACAGTGCAGCTGCTCAGCTGCTGAGGTCAGCGTGTCAGGGCCGAGCAGTTAGGAAACTCAGTCTGTGCCTCTGAGCAGAGCAGAGCATCACTCTGCTACCTACCATTTAACGAACAGCCGATGGGACACACGTATTTGATCTCTGTGTGTACATATGTGTATATGTGTATTACATGCAACACACCTCACACAGTATCTAGACATACATGCATGCATACCTATGTGTATATATATGTGCATGCCTACTACATGTGAGTGTAGATGTGTGAATGTATGTACATCCTTTGGTGCCCATTTTCCCTCCCCTTTCCCTCTCCAACTCTCAGTAATTCACATTCAAGGTCTCTCATAATTAAGTCATAACGTGTAGTTTGTTACCTACTTGCATCTTCCTTCCAGAATCATAATGCTCTACCATTACATGCTTCTCTGCCTTCACTTTTGGTTCCTATTTCTGCTTCAAATGAACTGCTTCTTTAACCCTCTTGCTCCTCTCATAAGAACCACCGGCAAGGAAAGGCACGAACACAGGCTGTGCAGAAAGGCACAGACTAAGGGCCTGGTGATGAGGACCGACAGACCGCAGACTGCCACCCTGCCCTATGCAAACAAAACACCAGCAACCCTACCATCTTCTCCCCAAAGCTAACAAATGCCTCACCAGTAACTGTCGTCTATAACTGACCTTAGAGTAAGTAGCACAAAGCACACTGAAACTCTGTTTACTCGTGATTCCTCAGAATGATTCTAAGAAATAGGTTGTGATTTCTGGAATTTGTTCCAAGAGGTAGGACTAGGAACAGCGGGTCCGAGTGACGAGAGAGACTGCAGCTCAGTGACAGGCAGGCAGGGCCACCGGAGAGAGCCGTCCGCAGCGGCTGCCCGCTGGTGGGGCCGTGCCCCGCTCTCTCCCGACGCGGCAGGCAGGCAGGCGGGACACCGGAGGAACACACTGCGTCCTCCCACTGCGGCCGTGGTCCCGGCAGCACCGGTGTTCCGGGGAGAAACCCGAGTGAGAGCATTCTTTCCCCAGAAAAAGCTCACGTATATCATTTTCTCAGGTGGGAGCTTTTATTTTTAAATATAGCAATACTTAAACATACTTAAGAATATTCTTAAATAAACCTTAAAGAAGCCCAGTGGTTTCAAATTTGAATTAATAATGACACTTTCTTAAATTCAAATATGATGTTATTCCATTATTCAACACTTCGAATAATCATAAACTATAATTTATTAATAAATCAGTAACTTTATTTATATATTAACACTAACAATAATTTTTTTATTAATTTATTATCAAGAAACCAATCAACTTTATTCATTTCTAGATATCTTTTTAAAACTCATTATTTGAGAAAGGGGGGATTCGCAGTTCCACTTATTTAAGCATTCACTGGGTGCTTCCTGTATGTGCCCTGACCGGGGATCAAACCCACAGCCTTGGTGTGTGGGGATGGGCCTCTAACCAACTGAGCTACCCGGCCAGGGCCGTATGAAGTCTTTTTGACCAGTAGGCATCACTACTGGTAATTCCTTTCCAGGCTTGTTTTACGTCTTCCAGCCTTGGGGTGGCTGCTTCTCTGACTGAAGTTCCTTTCTTGCTTGGTCTGCCTGCCATACTCTTATTTACTCTTTTAAACCCAAATTTAAATTATTGTTTTGGTGTGATTTAACTTACTTCCTACCCAGAGTTCTCCTCTGTACTTCCCCCCACCCCGCCCCATACTCTTCTTTTCCTCGTCGCCCTTATCATACCTAACATAGTAGGTACTGCCGTTTAACATCCTTCTCGCCACCCAGACGTGAGGCAGATTTGGTGGGGGGCGGGGTGGGTAGGGGAGACAGGGGCTTTGCCTCATTTCAGCTTACCCCTGGAGCTTAGACCCTGGATACTTCATACATGATAGATGAGTGAAAGAACATATTTCCCTTGTCAACCCTTTTGTAAGTATTTTAGACTTAGAAGTACTTTAGAGTAATTGCAGGACAGGGAACCATGTACATCCATTCTCTGATGCTGGAGCCTAGTGCAGTGAAATAAGGACACAAAGGAATTTATCTCAGGCTGGCATGGTTTTAAGAAACCAACTGAAGCCAAGAATGACGTGCCAAGGGAAGACAGTCATCTGATCGTTTACACAGTTAGGACTCTGGGACGTAGGTGGGGTCCTGATCCACTGAAGTGGCCTCTCAGGGTCCTTTTCACGGTCTGTGAGCCTGCAGCCACGTGCCGAGCCGCCACGGCCAGGGGAATTCAGCTTCTGAGTCAGAGAAGGGAGAGACTGGTGAAACCTTCGCCTCCTCCGACACTAGGGAGTTCCCTAAGAAGCTGGGCAAGTTTGAATAAGTGATTCCCCCTGTAGCCGCTCGTTCACGTTAGAAATCAGCTGAAGTCCAGGTCCACGTGGAAAATCCCTCATTGGTTAGGGACAGCTTTGGAGAGTCTGAAGGAGTTTTGAGACTGATAAATTGGATCACAACTCCTTGCAGTCATGGACCAACACTGTACTTAATACATGATGGCATTAGGATGGTCACATGAAAATGTCGTTTTTATAAAGTCAAAAGCAGTGAGACATCGGCAACGAGGAAATGAGTAATAAGAGAGACTCAAACAGCAAATGAAGGGTTGGACTAGATAATTTTAAAGGCCTCCTCCAATTCTGGAATTCCATGATGCTATAATCCAAACAAAAATAAGAAAATCCATCAATTTCAACGCGTGATCACTTGGTCAAACTGTGGTCCTCCTATTTTCTACTAACATAGCCCTCACTCTGTCCTTGTCCTTCTTGGGAGTTATAGTACTTGTGACTTATTCATATATTGGATGTCTCTCTGCTTCTCATCCTGGTGCCTGTAAGCTCCATGGTGGCAGGGACTGTACCTGCCTTGTTCACTGCTGCGGCATCGGTGTGAAGTACAGTAAGTGCTTAATAACTATTTGTCGAATAAACAAGTGGCTTGTAAACAGGTAGAGGCGGGCTCCTGAAGGGTCTGTGTGAGTTTCCAAATTTAGTATCAACAAAAATTGGTTTTGTTTCTAAAAAGCTAGGATAATACCTTTTTCTAGTTGTGAATCAAACAGTCTATTTCGTGAATTTTGAAGAATACAGACAGCATGGTTTCCCCCTACCCCTTACAGAAGTAATTGTGTAAGGACTTTTGACTTTAATATAGATATAGAAATCAAGGTGAGAGCCACTAAGAAACTCTAAAACCATCAATGCACAATTTTCTGAAAATCAAAGGACACAAGAATAAGGTAACTGCGTATAATAAAAAATTACTTGCACATCCGTTTTATTTCTTACCAAACCAATAAATAAAAACCCTGTTAATACCTATCTTCTCCTCTTACGAACAGAAAACATCTCAGCAGCAGCCGGCTGAGGTTCACACCAGACTCAGTACGTGCGCTTCCTCTTTTGAACGGATGGACCAGAAACACAGCTTTTTCCAACGGTACGCCAGTTCCTTTTGCGACTTCCCCACGAACCAGATCACCATGCCAACACTGGGGTCTTCCCACTGCGGTCTGTACAGAGTTCATTTCCCAAAAGGAGCTCATTGTGTATAACTGCAGTGAGAAACACCAAAGTCACTCACTTCTTCAGAAATTCTAATTTTTATTTAATTTTACTTGTATATGATGGGACCGCGAAATACCCCTGTATGCGCACACACACTTCTCTTCTGATAAAAAGGCATTAGAAAGATTAGAAAATCCGTGAGTCACAGGGGTTGGAAAAGGCACAGGCCAAAAGTGACAATTATGAGAGCCACGCATTAGCTTTGCCTTGTTCTCCCGGCCGGCTGAGTAGGCGGCACTTCCTCACCTGAAATGGCAGTTGGCGGGGAGGGCGCCCTAAAGGGGGCAGGCAAAAGAAAAGACCCGCCGCCTTCCTCACGCCTCAGGCTCTCCTATGAATAGGACCATATTTCAAAGAAGAATAAGGAAAACTTAAGTGGAAAAATAAAGGCAAGTCTTTTTCTAGCTTTATTCCATCGTACGAGTAAGAACACACCCCAGGAGCAAATGCAGCACTTCTATTTCTATGAAAAATTCATTAATAAACATCAAAAGCAACTAAAAGCATTTTGGGGGCAGGGTTGTATATTAGCAGGGAATGTCTTTGAATGTGCTCGTAGAGCTAAGGGCGTGCCTGTGATACTGGCTCTCCTCATTTAAAAAGAGAGTTATGGTGTTCTAATGAAGCCTTCAAAATCTCATTTTCATCAGTGGCTTTACACGCATGCACACACACACGAATATTTGTTAGGCTTGTTGATTTCCTATTAAACTATTCTGGTATCTCGACTGAGGGACTATTAGTTACTCGTCTACCTTTGCCAACATGAGTCGTTAGCCATTTGTTTTTGCCTTAGTTTTTTTTTTTTTTAATTTTTACAATTTTATTGTATTCTTCCCATTACCAACAATCGCCTCATACCCTCTTCCACCTCCACCCACCCACCTCACCTCTCAATTACCACATGAGTTTGTTCTTTTTACAAGTTTTTGCTGCACCCCTTCACCCCACCCCCAGAGCTGTCAGCCCGTTCTCTATGAGCCTGCCTCTATTTTTCAGTTACTTTATTCTGTTCATTAGATCCCACAGGAGTGAAATCATGTGGTATGTGTCTTCCCCTGACTGGCTGATTTCACTGAGCATGATGTTCTCCAGGCCCATCGATGCTGTCGCAAAGGGTGAGGTTTCCTTCTTTTTTATGGCTGAGTAGTATTCCAGTGTGCTCAACATCACTAATCATTAGAGCAATGCAAATTAAAACCACGACATATCATCTCACACCTGTCAGAATGGCCATCATTAATAAATCGACAAACAACTATCGGTGCAGATGTGGAAAAAGGGGAACCCTTTGGCTCTGCTGGCGCGAATGCAGACTGATGCAGCCATCGTGGAAAAGAGTATGGAGTTAACTCAAAAAAATTAAAAATGGAACTGCCTTATAACCCATTGATTCCACTCCTGGAAACTGAGCCGAAGAAACCTGAAACACGAATTCCAAAGAATATAAGCAGCCCTATGTTCATTGCAGTATTATTCACAATCACCAAGACTTGGAAGCAGCCCAGGTGTCCATGAGTAGATGAGCGTTTTTGCCTTAGTTTGAAAGAATATTTGCAACTGTGAGATACTGTTTCCATAAAATCTACTTTACCCTGCACACTGCGGGTAAAGTTCGCCTTGCTAAATTTCCATTACTTTCTTACGATTAACTGAAGCAAGCTAAAATCTAGTACGTTCCAAGAGACAAGTCATGGAGTATCTTTTAAACATTGGAAAACCCTAACAGGAGTCTCCTAGAGCACACAATTCTGAAACAGACATCCTAAGAAGTAAACGCTATTATTTTGCCCACTTACAGGTGAGGACATGGAGACACAGACGGCTCTGAACAGTAGCTGGCCCAAGGTCTCACCCCAGCTGACCCTGGAGTGCTTTCTCTTAACCACTACGGTGTATGAAACCAAACTGTGCCAAATTTATACTTAAGTGCCTCTTGGGGGTTATTATTGTTCTTCTTCACAGCTGTCACTCTTCCCAAATTTTCTATAATATCATTCATTTTATAAAGAGCTTGCGCATGGCTCCAGGTCAGTCCATCAGCAGCCGGGCCCTTGTCTTCAGTGCGTGTGAAGCCAGGTGTCACAAACTACACTATCTGTTAGGACAACAAACTGAATTTTCAAAAGGACATCCCACTCATGCTTTTTCATTCCTTTCGGCAACCGGAGGTGGCTGTGTTTCCAGAATCTGAGAGGCGGCTTCTGACTGAAAATGATCATTGGGAGTGATAATGTGTAAATGTTTACTTAACATCCGGGCCCGAGGACATGGGAGGTGATGGAGGGAGGGCATCCTTCTTCCCCTGTGCAGGTGGAAGAGCGTGAGCGAGGGGCGGGGAGGGGAGGTGGTCTCGGGAGCTCGGCCCCACACTGTTCTGAGGAAGAGCCCGGATGTAAGCTCTGTGGCTACTGCTTTTCCTCTTCCATGTTGAACGTACTTAACGTTAAATAGGCCAAGGAAGTTAATCAGACCTTATCCTTTACGTAGAGATGAAAAGTATGACAAACGTATATTCAGTCTTCTGTAGTATTTTTCTATAAGAATATTATCCCTTAGTTAAACATTTAAAATGATGTTCCTGGTGCTCTTTTTCAATAGAAAATCCATTGCCCAAAGGAAAATTTAAGTTCTTAAGCAAAGGGAAATTTAATCTGTGGTGCTTCTACCCATTACTACTGAACCAGAAAAGTAAGAACCTTTTTCAATTACATTCGAGGCTCCAAGAGGGCAAGCCTGCCCCATTTCATAACATTAGTCTTATTATATTTTCATTTACAATGTTACATTTCAAAATACATTTCCCTACTTTTTGAGAAGGGCTATTTTTGAAAGTTCCCATGTATGACATGAGATTTTTTTTTATTTTTTTGTTTTTTAATATCTTTTATTGATTATGCTATTACAGTTGTCCCATTTCTCCCCCATCATTCCCCTCCACCCTGCACACCCCTTCCACCCACATTCCCCCCCTTTAGTTCATATTCATGTGTCATAAGTTCTTTAGCTTTTACTTCTCCCATACTATTCTTGCCCTCCCCCTGTCTATTTTCTACCCACCATCTATGCTACTTATTCTCTGTACCTTTTCCCCCTCTCTCCCCCTCCCACTCCCCTGTTGCTGACCCTCCCTGTGATCTCCATTTCCATGTTTCTGTAAAAGTTGAGATAAATGATCCTCCAATCTGTTAAAGCCAAGTTTAAAACATGTGGATGTGAAAAAACAACTCCATAAATCATTTTTAGTTCTAGAACACATCAGTAAATATGAAAAATAACTTTCAAGAGGTAAAGACTTTCTTCTAAATATCAGCATGTACAGTAAAAAAAATTATTATAGTTAACAAAAAAGGTTCCACATCATAAGAAATAAACTAGATATTCTCCCAGAAAAGGCAAAAACCGTGGTATAAAAGGCACAGAGCTATGGAACAAGGCACATGGTCGATTCCCGATCCATTCCAAAAAGGCGAACCTGCGAAGAAAACACTGCGTAGGTAAGCAACGCAGATGCTGCACTCGGGAACCGATTCACCGTTTGCTTTGAAAACAAGCCACGTTCTCCTGCTTATCACAAGGGGTAACATCTTTCTTCTTAGCGATGAACACAACATCAGAATTTATCACTGCTAAAGCTAAGGGTAAAAAATACTACTACCAGTGAGAAACTTGAAAATCCTGTAGAAGAGATTTGTTTCAGTGACAGTAGTGACGTAATTCCAGTAAATAAAGAATTTAATTTTGAGCATACGCAAGACTTATGGTTATGTAACTGTAGAGTATCCTTTAACATACTTTCCACGGTGGTTACTATTAACAGACAGATCTGTCCGGCATACAGTAAAATCGGCATACGGCTTGGCTCTTTGAACTGATTTAAACTAAACAGTACATTTAACATGCTAATCTTAAAACATCACATTCACAGGAAACGAAAATAAGTGAAAAATAGTGATGCTTCAAGGACGTCTATCTAATATTCGACTGGTCTTTCATGGGTGACAAAATTGAGAGGGGAAAGAGACCAGTAAATCCACTAAGGAAATGGTCCCTGGTGGCTGGGGCGCACTCACACCCACACTCCTACCTCAGTCACTCCTACGTCTCTGCGGGGGGGCAGGGGAGGGGACGAGAACAGGGCGATCTGGGTGTGGGAGCCGAAGGCAGCCCTTTCCCCCTCCTGTTGGGGAGTGAATGCAACCCTTTGCACCTCGCCGACCACAGAAAATCAAGCCACAACACCAATTTTAATAACGTGGTTTTGTCCTCAGAGACGTGTCGGCATGAATTTGCAAAATCTGACTATTCTGGACCATTCTTTATCCTGTACCATCAGTTGCTGCACAATTACAACTGTCGCCTATAAAACATTAAAAATTTCCTGAACCTTTTGTGATGCACATTTTAAGTTCTACAAATGCAGGGGTGTCCAACCTTTTGGCGTCCCTGAGCCACACTGGAAGAAGAGCTGTCTTGGGCCACACGTTAAATACACAAACATTAATGAAAACTGATGAACAAAGAAAAGGTTTTAAGTAAAGTTGCGATTTTGCGTTGGGCCGCATTCATTGCCATCCTGGGCTGCTGCTGGACACCCCTGCTACAATATACCCATGCACGTAACATAAAATTAAAAATAATATGATGAACTAAAAATGCTAAAAACTACTATGCTCAATGTTTATTCGCACTCAATGTTGATCGACGGCTACTAAATGCCAAATATGTTCCTTGTCAAAAGTTCTCCAACGCCTGAAACTGCATCTTCAGTGAACAGAACTGCATTCATCACGGCTTCCCTATGACTGCCGATAGCAACAAAAAAGCTTATCCACTATTCTTTTTATACAATATTTTTCAAAGACATGACTACATGTTTTTTTTTTTTAACATTAAGTAACAGTAAAACAGACAACCTTGCTGATGCATTAACTTTCGTAAGGGTACAGGGACCCAGGAGTCCAGACGTCCGCCTCTGCTGCTCAGTACTCTGAGGTCACAGCAGCAAGTGCAAGGGCAGAGTGGGGACGGCAGGGCCAGGGACCAGGTTCCAAGACCGGCTGCACCATTTACCACCTGCATGGTCTGGGAGAAGCACCGCCTCGGTTTCATTCAATATTTAAAAACAAACGAACAGGGATAATAACAGTATCTAGCTCACAGGATTAAGAGAATAAATATTTGCAAAGTGCTTAGAACAGTACCGGGCACAAACCACTATATAAGCATTTGTTGAGTAAAATAAAATGCAAATAGTGTTCTGTGCGTTTGGGGGAAGGGAACACTGTAAAGAGGGGGGCGGGGTGCAGAAGAAAATGAGAACAATTTCTGTATCGCAGCCCTGACTTGACATGTCTTCTCTCCCTCAAAAGCTTACATCTTTGCTAGAAATATCCTTATGATTTCTTCGTTTACCAGGACTCCCAAGCTATTATCGCCTCAGCTTCTCTAACGTCTTTTTCTTTTCCTTCCCTTTACAGAATTGTTTCATTCCTCTACCAGGAGACACTCTTAAAAAAGAAATCCTTACCCCAGGATATGTTTATTGATTTTAGAGAGAGAGGACAGGGGAGGGAGGGAGACAGACAGACAGACATTGATCGGTTGCCTTCAGCACTGGGGATCAAACCTGCAACCTTTTGGTGTACAGGACAATGTTCCAACCAATGGAACCACCAGCCGGCGCCCAAGGGACTCTTTTAACGTGTTGGTGAGCACACTAGTAACGTGGTCCACAGGACACGTTACTGCATCATGTGAGAAAGTCTGTCGCTTTGTCCAAAAGTATCCCTCTTACCAAGAGACCCATTCCGGCTTCGGTTCCATCCACAGAGAATATTTGAAGTAAGACACTACGTACCCTGTACGACAATGACAGATGACTTGAGAAGACGATGTTGACGTTATAAATTACCCAAGGAGAGCGCAAATGGAACGCTTTTGTGAAGTAATTTCTCCGTAGGTACGAAGGGCAGTCAGTAGCTCACAGAATCTTGGGTATACATTCCAAGCAGCAACATTAAAACAAAATAACACACCACTTATGTTCCTCATATGGGCTAGGATTTGCCCAATCTTTTCGACTTATCCTCCCAAACAATTCGGAGAGAAGATGTGTGCAGGGCTTCCTGGCCACCTGATGGCCACACCGTCACAAAGTGGGTGCGTGATGGACTAGGGCTGCATCTCAGCGTTCAGCGACATTCATGCTTTGCCATCTGCAGAGGACTCTGGTAACTTACGGCAATTTAGTCAACCAAGGTTTACTGACTGTTTAATAAGTGCTGATCTAAATGCTGCTGGAGGTAAACCCGTGTTTCGGTGACAGCAAGAGGTACACCCAAAGTGGCCGAAGGAAAGGCTGCTGAATTTCATCAAATTCATTTTTTGGTGTGCACTTCCTTTCTGGTTACATCTTTACTGTCTCTGACTTTTTTTTTTTTTAAACGTAAGGAGTTGTTTTCGCCAAAAATCCTGCCTCACGAGAATGTTTGTCATAATCTATTAAATTATGCATAATTAGTACTTAAAGTCTGAAATTACAGCACCCTGATTAAAAGTTAGAGAGTTTTTAAAAATGTTCATACACTGACTGGTTGGAACTCAAGATAATCTTTTTGTACATCTGCGTCTCTGCAAAACTGGCAGAGAAGAAGAAACTAACATTCAACGTGCAGCTCCAATGCCCCAGAACTCTGCTGGGGAGCTTAATTTTTGTATCTTATTTTCACAACCGTGTAGTAACTACCATGCTGATTTTACACACTTGGAAGGCTGTTTTCTTAAATCACACATTACATTATCAAAGCAATACATGTATACTGTGGACAAAAACCAACCATACTTAATCCAATAGGCTAATAAAAAATAGCAGCCCCACCCTACTAAAAGCGTTCCTCTTTTAATTGTTAGCCTTTTCTGTGGGGATTGACAATATTTACCTCAACGTTTCTACGTAAAACCCTGTGGTATAAAGCTATTATCCAGAGATACTGAGATCAAACTGGGAAGGCCCTGATGTCGTCCCTCCTCTTGACCCAGCTTGGACTGGCTGCTCTCTCAGCCAGGGACGGGGCTGTCACCCCGGGGTTTGCCTTCACGGTAAGTAGCCTGGGGACTCCCGCTGACGTCTTCTTGGTCTCCCCGAGTCACCCCTTCGTGCGCTGGACAGGCACTGCGGGCCGCAGTGCAGCTTCCGTTCAGAAATCACGTGCACGGGGAACTCGAAGGTGACTGCTCCAGGGTCTTGGCTCCCAGTATGACCGTCAAGAACTCAGAGGCCCCTTGTACTCGAGTCCTGTACGGAAAATGTTTTATTCTGCTTTAAATCCCTGAAAAATCTTAGGAGGCTCTCCTCACCACAGATGTTCCGAAACTGCCCAGTGACGTTCCTTGAAGTGGATCTGTCTTTACTCACTATGATAAGCATCTCAGAGACCCCTTTAAACTGGCGACTCACAGCCTGCCGTGATGGGGCATTTTCGTTCAGGTCTTCCCAAAACGTCCCTTCGCTAGCGAGAAGGGACATCTCGCATAACATCGTGTTCCTTTGGCCCCCTCTCCACCCACTTAGTCCCGAGCTCCCTTACCTCCCCCTTCATTTCTCTCCATGGCGCTCGTCACCACGTGACACATTGCAAAGTGTATTTCTGCCGGTCTGCTCCTCCCCGAACAGAAGCTCCACGAAGGCAGGCGCTTCTTTCTGTCTCTGATGCCACCGACAGCATTGCGAACGCTTTGTTTGCACAGGCCAGCGAGAGCAGTGTGTGGCATGTAGAAGGAATTTTAAAAATACATATTTGATGAGTGGCAGGACTGACTCCAAAGAGCGAGATAATCTGCTCAGCCAGTCACTGTGCGGGACTTGGAATCTGGAACGAAACTTGGTTGGGGTGAGGAAGAAGGGGACAGGAGGTCTCACGGCTGCCTGTCCCGATTTTAGGTCGCTCTTAAACCAGAGGTCGCCCATCAGTGGTTGCGATTTGTGTGAAGGGATGGGGAAGCACCATAATAAAGTGGATCTGAAGCCGCACAGATCTGGGTTTGAATTCTGGTTCTGCCACTTACTTGGCATCAGTATTTTCTCTACAAACGAGGGTCACGCCTGCAGCTGTTTCACGGGGCCGCTGCCAGGATACAATTTGTACAGCGTACTAATTATTTAAGAATTTATTGGAAAAAAATAACCAAGTGTATTCATTTCCTGGGGATGCTGTAGCAAATTATGACAAAGTGAGTGGCTTAAAAACAATAGAAATTTATCTCTCCCGGTTTTCTGGAGGCCAGAAGTCCAAAATTAAGGTATAGGCCAAATGCACTTCCCCCGAAGGCTGTAGGGAAGAATCTTCCTTGCTTCTTCCAGCTTCTGCGGGCTTCGGGCATTCCCTGGCCGGTGTCCACGTAGCTCCTGTCTTTGCTTCTGCTCCACAAGGCCGCCTCCTCTGTGTCTGTGTCTTCCCTTCTGTGTCTCCTACAAAGGACACTTGGCGTTGGATTTGCAACCCATCTAGATAATCCAGGATGGTCTCATCTTGGGATCCTTAATTTAATTACTTCTGCAAAGACCCTTTTTCCAAATAAGTTCACATTCACATGTTCTGGAAATTAGGAAGTGACATATCTTTTTTAGAGGCCATCATCAATCAACGGCACCAGGCATATATTTTTGTCTTTCCTATTGGATTTTGTATTTTATACCCTTATTGAATCTGCTATACTGTCTGTCTAGCTACAAGAATAAACGTGGTTGTCTTCCTGTGGAGTACGCCTTCAGAGTCAGCAACAGGCTATGCTGTTGTGAATTACAGTCTCCATGGTATTTTGATATTTCCTGACATCTAGTTTCTAATTTAAAGATATTTTCTAGCCTTAAGAATGCTCCTTCTCATTTAAATGGATACTAGAATATAGTGTGCCTTTAAAAAGCTATTTAAGAGGCCCTTATTAACAGCAACTGAACTTGGACATATAAAAATACTAGGATTTTAAGAGTTTGGTTTTCGTTTAATTCAAAATAGAGGCAAAACATTAGGTCCTTACAATTCTTATACGATAGCATCTTAGTTCTACTATAGGGATAATGGTATGCTTTTGATTGTCCCTAAAAAGCAAGAACCATCACTTAAAATATATGACCAAAATCCATAGGAAAGAAGGCAAAATAAGGAAAATGGAGAAAAAGAGGGTGATAGTGAGGAAAATAGAATTACATTAGATATTTTTTCTGAGGCATAACCTTTTGGTACAATCAGCAATTCTGAAATAGCATGGCATTTTTAACAATGAAGTGGAAACAGTATCCAATAATTTTGAAAAGCAACTACATTCTAAAGGATAACTTCTTGGAGTCTAATAACATTTCTTCTGAAAACCCATTCACTAATCTCAACAATTAACAAAGAATAAGAGGTAGGTAAATTTCTGCTAATGAAAGTTTTAACCCATTCTTATTCCCTGATAGAACTGACATAACATAGCTTTGCCTGATCTGTGGTTCACCATCTCTAATGTGGAAAATGCATGAGTCAGCCTTTCACATGGGCATGAGACTCTACAAGACGAGTTTTTCTTTAAATTGCCATGTCATTTAAAAGTGACAATAGCACTGAGATGGACAAAACGTTGGTGTCCCCCCGAAATTCACGTGTGGAAACCCTAACCCTTGATATGACAGTATTAGGAGGCGGGGCCTTTAGAATATACCATATATTGCTGTGTATGCTGCGCACCCATGTTTTTTGGCCCAAACTTTCAGGGAAAAAAAAAAAATCTTTCATTTTAATTTTTAAATTCAATTATTTATTTATTTGTATTTAGAAACAAAACCAATTATCATATTTCAGGGTTTTAGTTTGCATATGGATATCGTTATTGTTTTCTGGAGTTACACTTTTAATACCCAAGCATAAATAAAAGAATTAAAAACATTTATATAGATACAAAATTGGTAACAGCCATATATAATGGGCATCCTTATTTTCCCCTCAAATATTTGGGCAAAAAAGTACCCGTTATACATGGCAAAATACGGTAATCAGGTCAAGAGGGTGGCGCCCTCAAGACTGGGATTAGCGCCCTTACCAAGAGGACCCCAGAGGGCTCCCGAGCCTCCTTTCGGTCATGGGAAGCGGTGTGCAGCCAGGCAGAGCGCCCTTGGCAGGCACCGAGTCTCGGACCCCAGCCTCCAGAACCGTGGGAAACGAATGTGGGTTAAGTCCCCAGTCTGCGCTGTCCTGTTGTGGCAGCCTGAACCAAGACAAGTGCGACACCTGGATGTAGTACTTAGGCACGAATACAACAGAGCCGCTAAACTCATTCCTAAGGCTTGGGAAAGATCATAAGTATCATTCCAATGTACCAACTAAAGTAACACATTTAGTTACAAAAGCTCATCTTTTGCCTGTAACCCTGTACTTTATATCTCTGGATATTATATCTGTATCTATTGATATCTCTGTATCAATATTAGAAGAGGCCAGATATTCTCCCAACTGCTATTCTACACGTTCGGTCTCTTTCGGGGAGCCTCCTCTACCATTTGGGGACAATCTGGCTTTTAGTGGCTGCTGCGAAGCTGCTTTACCTAATTGTTATGCGCATACCCAGTGGTGTTCCACTTTTAAATGTATTTCTCTCTCCCCGCTTACTGTCACTCATGTGCTATTTCACGGGCTCCCTGGCTGGCCTACTGGCTCCTCATACGTACATCTGCATACTTCTGTACAATTCCGACTTTCAAAAATTAATTACGAAAGATTTGTGTTGAATAAGTTTTTGACTCTTTAGATGTCACCACATTGACTAAAGCAAGAGGAAAAAAATCTAAGTGGTTTTTAAGTGGGAAAAAATAAACTGAGCTAAAATGATCATCTGTATTAGCCATTCTCTTTCCAATTCAGTCTTTTATTTCCTCATATCCTGTGCATCCATGTACTGTTCACTCTTTTCTACCTTGAATTCTTCCTGTCACTTTACTCTCTAGTGTTAGAAAGAACACACCAAACTCAGACAAAATAAGCTCTGTGAGCAGAAAGAAGACAGTGAAGTGGATGGTAATTTTCCGCTGTGCTATACTGAAAACCAATTAAAACTCGAAACAAAGTTGATGTGCAAATTTCTGAAGGAAATAAAACTAGTTTGTGATATCAGAGAAAAGAAAGCAACGGAGATGACCCAGTGAGCACCACAGCTTCCCTTCCTAAGCACGGATGTGACAGAGGTCAGAGGGCAGGTGGGCGGGGGGTGCCCGGGGTCACAGCAAACACGCTTGCTCCCTGGAGGCAGCTCCGGTCTGTTCTGGACACGAACACAACTACGTGTTCCACCGACCTGATTTACAAACCCTTGCGCTGGAAACATAAAGTAAAAAGGCTTGGGTAAAAGCTTAGCCAATCCCGAACCACAGGGAGACGGGGGCAGAGGGAGAGACAGGAAGGAGGGTGGGGGGAGGACACGTAACTGAAGGAAGGAACGTTTAGCTCATTCTATGTAAATCATGTATTCTTCCTTTTGGAAAAGGTCGTACGGCAGCCAGGGGCCTAGATCAAGCCTCAGCAATAAATCTCAAGATGCTTTATAAACACCTCCACCCCTGTGCTCCTACCTCCATTGCGTAACACAACGGTGAACTATGCCTGTACTTTGGAAAAAAGGAATTTGCCAAACGATGCAAGTAAAAATGAAAACAAAAACAAAACAAAACCCCCCAAACAAACAAGTCGAGTCATGACATACGGAGACGGGGATGCTTCCTAAAACGTCAGTGTAATTCACACCTCCCATCTGTTTCCTGGCTTGGTTTAAACCTGTCCGAGCAAAATGAGGAACAGCAGCACCGCCTCCGTCGTACCACCGGTTCCGTGACACACTGTCACAGGCACAGCATTTATGAGGCACAGAAAACTTGTTCCCCAGCATGACTGCGGCTAAGTTTTATTTAACAAGAGTCAGGGTGAAGAAAGTACCCTTTTAACATTCCTGAAAAATCCAACAGAAGCTACTTTTATAATCTATTAGATTGGAATCACCTAACATAAAAATGTCAACAAGTTCTGTTTAGTCAGATTCAATTTCTCTGCTGCAGAGAAATAAAACACTAAGCTGTTTTAATGGCCGACTTAATATCCTGCCAGAAAGTAGTGACTGGAGAGTGAGAAGAATCTTGGCTAATTTTTAAAGCAGTACATTTTAGCGATGTGAAAACCACGGGTTGGCATCAACGGAATGAATAGACACTTCCAGTTCATTCTCTAGGATTTTCGTTCATTGTTTCCCTGTTTGGGAGACACAGCAGGAAGAGCTGAAATGTGCCTTCAATTCAGGCGGGGTTCTTCTTCTCTCTCCGTCTCTCTCCTTCCTTGTTACAGTTATTAGCATCATTGCCGCCATTATTAAGAACATCAACTCATTCGCTTGATTGGAAACTGAAAGGTTAAAGAGTATCACACAATGAAAAGTTAATCTCCCTCCCCCGCCGACACACCAGGTCTCCAGTTTTCTCCTTGGAAGCGATCACTGCTAAAGGCTTCTTCTACACAGTTCCGGTGTCACCCCCACACGGATAGCCATACAGCATTTCTTCCACAAGTCACGGGGTAGCACACGTACATATTTCTGCACCTGCTTTCCCGGGCCCCTTCACAATGTATCCGGGACACTGTTTCATATCACCACACGTGGGGCTGCTTCCTTTTTGATAGGTGCACAGTCGCCCATTACGAAGATGCAACACCGTTTATTTAAGTAACTTCCTACGGACGGATGTTTAGGTTGTCTGCTCGGGTGTCATTTATGAACACAATGTGATGACTGAGTAAATCTGCAGCACCAATTCTTAGACACAGGCTGCTCCTGGGACAAAGAGGATGCGTAGTTTTGCCAAAATGTCCTCTTCAGAAGCAATTGAACATAAAATGGACTAATCTTCCAAAACAAACACTTTTGTATTTGCTAATCTCACAGGTAAAAATCCGTAGCTCGTGATGGTTTTAACGTGCTTTTATTAATTATAAATAGGGTGCACCATCTTTTTCTTGTGGTTAAAAGGCATTTAAATTTTCTTTCCTGAGAAATGAATATGCCTTTGCCTATTTTAAAGTTTTCATAGGTTAATAAAGTCACGTACGTGCATAGTCTACTTATTTTAAAGACTTGTTTAAAAAATAAAAACAGCAGCAATCCCCAGCCCTCCTCTTTTGACACATTCTTTCCCCAGAAATAACCACTTTGATCTCTCTCAGCCGATTCCTTTGGAAGTCAACACCAAGTCTTACGTAGTATGGCTGTACTGATATTTTTTAATTCTTCTGTCTTAGACAACATCTACTGGCCTCCCACTATGGAAGGTGCGAACTCGACTCCTCCCCCCCCCCCCCCCCCCGTTAACTAGCCCAGTAAAACGAGTTCCAACCTCTTTCATCTCGTGGCACACATAAACTAATTACTAAAACTCTGCAGCACACCAGAAAAACATATTTTTTGCTGATCTGACTAAAAAAACAGGTATAATCTTGATTCCTTCACACTGGACAGCTACCGTTGCGTTGGCTGCTGTCAGTTTTTAAATTGGACAATCTAAGGGAAAAGAGGCTGGCGCCCCTGACTAAACAGTGGGGACTGCACGTTTTGAAAACCCTTGTGGCTGGTTGCAAGTCGCTGGCCCGGCAGGTGCCCACACCCCTGTTCTCTCACCTTCTGATACAGGGACACAGCAGCTTCGCTAAGGGCCAGCAAGGTGACGACTGTGTACGCTGTTTCGCGTGCACCTCACAGCAAACCCCGAGTGTGACACAGCCTAGGGGCCCAGAGCGTAGGTAGACCCCGAGGGCAGACTGCCTCAGCGCAAACCCTGTCTAGCTGTGGCAAGTCACTTAACCTTCCGTGCCCCGGTGTCCTTGTCTGTGAAACAGTACCTGGTTGGTCTACAAGAATGAACAAATTCATGTACATAAAGTGCTTGGTATGCCCTGGACTACTTTTTCCTCCTGTAGCTATCATCTGATTATTCATTGACTTAGGGTTCTGTGTGCTCATTGTTGATTCAACCTGAACTCACCCCCTGTCGTTTACACACGTTGAGTTATTCTATCGGTCTGTCTCGGAGAAGTCTTCACTACGGCCTTCTGACCGCTCCAGTCTGCACCTTTGCCTTCATGCTACAGCTGGTACAGGGCCGTTTAACTCGGTTCTCTCTGTGACATTCTCCTGAGGGCCCCTTGCCTGCCCTGTGTTCGTTCTCCTGCCCTGCACCCCCCACCTTGCCCTGCACCCCCCATCCTGCCCCTTCTTGGTGAAGGAGATTTTCCACTAGCTTCAGGAGAAGTGAGCACGGGAGGTAATTTTTAAAAATCGTGCACGTCTGAAGATGTCATTTTATTCTCACGTGTGGTTAGCAGCCCACAGTTAGACACGGAATTCTAGGCGGGAGCTAATTTCCCTTCAGACGCTGGAGGGCACACCTCACTGTTTTGTAGCTTCTGAGCTGCTGGTGGGAAGCTGGACGCCGTTCTGCTTTCTGATCCTTAGTAGGCAACCTGTTTTTCCTTTCTTTGCACGTTTGTAACACCGTCTCTGTCACCAGACGCCAACTGAATTTTCCTGAGGACGCCTGGTCACTGGCACCGAGGAAGCCCTTGGGACCTGGAAACAGCTCACCTTCAGTTGTGGGGAATTTTGTTGAACGGTTTGGCTAGTGTTTCCTCCCCTTGTTTTTCTCTTTCTGGAACTCACTGTTTAGATATTGGACTTTCTAAACATTAACTCCAATTATGTAAGCATTTCCCCTCTACCTACTATTTCCTCATTTTCGTCTCCGAACCCTTCTACGGAGCTTTGTTTCTGTTACTTTTTTCTTAAACACACAGCAGCTCCTTGGCGTTGTGTAACCTCAGTTCTCATCTCGTGTACATAATATTTTCTCTCTTAAGGAAGTGACGACTCTTTTTCAAGTTTTCATTCCCTGCCTGCCTCTGGTCCCCCAAGTTTCTTGTGTTTTGTTTTGGTTTTTCTTCAGAGGTCTTCTAGTCTTGGGAATGTCCTTGTATGTAGGTCGTTCCCCCCTGGGCTAGTGACACACCCCAGATAGCATTCTTCTGATCCGCTGCCGGGAGGGCCAGGTGAGGGAGGGACATCCGTGGCAGAAGGTCCCTCCCTTCCTTTGTACTGGAAAGAGCCCTGTGCTCTCAGCTCTGCCTGCCGTGCGCCAATCCGAGGCCCCTGGGGCTTCCCTGGGGCCCCGTGTCAGGGCGGAGGTGGAGTGGGACCGGAGAACTGTTCAGCGGGACGGGAAGAGGGGCAGGCGCGGGGATCCACCACCGAGGGGCCCTGACACCGCCGACGCCTGGGCCGCTGCAGAGTGTGCGGTCAAATGCAGCTTGGTTGTTGGCTCGCCGCGGCGCCAGCTTAGTACTGGGCTTTCTCAAGTCAGCCAGGCCGTTGACCACACTCCACTGGCTTTCCCACTCTCAGATCATAACTATTTGGGGGTCACTTTCCCCTTTGTCATCCTCCTTGTCTTTAGAGGAACCTTATCTTAAAAAAAATTCTTTACTATAGTTATGGTGGGGTTTCTGGAGGAAATACAATTAGATGCTTACATTTTACTTACCAATTTTATCCCCAGAAGTCCAGGCTGAACCTAAGAAGCATTCCTGATTGTCTATCCTATTCATTTCTCCTTCCCACCCAATTGTCCCACCACTGTAGTGGTTTACAAAGATCAGTACTGCCCAGGACTGGTCACGAGGGGCCCCTCGCCGGGGCGCCACGTTTGAGAGGCCTCTGCGCGGTGCTCCTGGGCACCAGCCCCGGCACAGCCAGAACGCACAGGCTGTGCTGGCCACACTCCCGCCCGCGGGCCCTCTGAGGGTGCGGGGCGGCATCTGGAAATTCTGCCTGGCCTTCCAGATCACTATAAAAATATACAGTCAAGGTTGAAGGATAGAATATGTTTCAATTTGTTGATTTGAAAAAAGTTTGTTAGACTAACTCAAGTAGTAAGACATGATGCAGCTTTGCACACCCAGCAAGCAGTTGGTCCACAGCTAAAACCGTCCCTCCCTCCCTCCCCCGCTTCCTTCCTTCCTTCCATCCTCCTCCCTTCCCGGGTTCTCCTTCCCCAGGCCCTCGGTCTGGCCCAGACCCTAACAGTAACCCCTACAAATGTTACAAAAGGGAATTTGTTATTTGAGACACTTTACTGCCATCTGTTGGAAATGTTAGGAATAACTACATATCCAAGAGGACAGGGGACAGGCCCCCCAGGTGTGGGACAGTGCAGGACCTGCACGGAGGGGAGGGGAGGGGAGGGGCGGGACGGGCAGCAGGGCCGTGCGTCAGGGTGGGGGCAGATGGCAGAGCGAATTGGGAATCCGAACTCCCACTCCCACCTTAGAAGGAACCAGGGTCCGGCACCTTGACTTAGAAGTGACAACTGCTGTCCTCATTAAAAAAAAAAAGACGTTCTCACTGCTGATGCAGCCCTAGCTCGTAAGAGTGCAATACGACCTGGCTTCAATAGGGCGGCTTGAGAGCCTCAGTACCAGTTTTTATTTAACTCATACCCATTTCGAGTTCCAAATAACTCAGTGCCAAGAGAACTTTAGGAATGCGTCGGAGAGCGATTTTGGAATCCGACTGGCTGGTAAACGCCAGCGGCTTCCTTCTGATGGACACACCTGGATGAAGCCAGGTGGGCAGTGAGGTGCGCTCCGTCCTGAGGCTTGCTTTGAAAATGGGAGCGCTCCCCTGCACCTGACATATCGGGGAACCACCTGCAATGACATGAATTTTTTATCACGGCTCCATCTGTGCGAAGCCACAGGCGAGCAAAGAAGGCTGCGCCCAGCTGAATCGAGCCACACGCTGCTCCCCCACTCAGAGAGCGCAGACATGTGCCGGCGACCCCACTTCACCGCCTGTTCCCAGCCTGCATCTCCCACCACGATGCTCTACTCAGTGTCCAAACCCCCCTCTGCGACTTCACCATCAACTTAAAAATTACTCTGAGGCCCACGGCCTCCAGCAAATTTCAGGATGTCTTCCCAGGTAAAGTGCCGTGTTTATTGTAGTACTTGTGTATTCAGCACATGGCTCCTATCTGCACACGCCTTCAAGTACATCGACCCTAATCCCTTCCCCCACGATCCCCGTGGTGTTCACCGAGCAGTTCCGCACAGTGCGGTGGTTTGTGGGAACCCGGGTCGTGTTGCGGCAAAACGGGCCGTGCGTGGCTGTGTCAGCGGGGACACTGTCCCCTTCCGCTGGACCACTACCATCGCTGTCACCACGCGTGTCTTGTAGGCTGTTACAGGTTCTGAAGACTGACTATACCCTGGCTTACGGTTGTTAAGAAATCTCGAAACGACCCAACTTAAAAGCCTCAAGTGAGATTAGTCAGGGTCTTCTTTGTCAGGGGTGGGGGTGGGGGGTGCTGGACGAAGGGGTGGTAGAGGGATTGAGCAAAAAAGAGAAAACTCAACACCAAAATAATGAATATCCTCTAAAGTCCCGGCCTATAAAGATTATCCTTTATAATAAATTTAGGAATGCCCTGGAGAAAATATTCTGCTTTAATATTTATTTTCTTCAAAGTTTCCTCAACTTTTTATCATTTAGATCAGTCAGCGTAGGAAAACATAGCGACAAGGTGGCCTTTCCCTCAGTTTTCCCAGTTTGGTCCCCTCCCCCCTTTTTTTGGTGGTGATATTTTAAATTTCGCTTGACTTCTTAATTTACAGAAACATGAGTATTTTGGGTGGCTAACTTTGACTCTAAAAGACTTTTGACATATTCTTTCCTAAGACTTGCCAGGGTGTGTCAAAGGCATACTATAACGTATGTAAGTCTATATGTCACAACAAGGTTGTCTGTCCACTGGTCATCAGCTTTCCCCTTTTCCCTAAGGCATTCGGAAGCTCTTTTTTTTTTTTTTTTTTTTTTGGTTGAATTCCTATAGGTTACATTTCCACTGAAAATGAACATTTACTACTAGTTCTAGTTGCTGTGGTCAATTTACATACCTCCTAGTATCGAGTGCGTTCAAGGACCCCACCACCAGAAGAAATAATTTCCTTTTGAAAACCCAGCAAATCAGGCTTTGTGTGTTTAAATTTGAAAATTTTTTACTTATTTAAAAAATTATTTTTATTTATCTTTTTAAAAGATTTTATTTATATATTGAAAGAGGGGAAGGGAGGGAGAAAGAGAGAAACATCAATGTGTGGTTGCCTCTCACACGCTCCCTGACTGGGGACCTGGCCCGCAACCAAGGTACGTGCCCTGACTCGGAATCGAACTGGCGACCCTGTGGTTCGAAGGCAGGCACTCAATTCACTGAGCTACACCAACCAGGGCGAAAAATTTTTATTTTCTGATGGCTAAATTAAAATCTGGATATTGTCACCAAGGCAAAATAGTTTTCTCTAGGTTTTCCAAATCTGGAAATGGGTGGTTTAGATATGGTGTTCATATGCCTTACCAAAAAATCTCATTTTCAGTGGGGAAAAAACTGGTGTAACAAAATCTGTGCCAAACGCCGGCGTAAACACGAGTTTCGGGACCTTGGGGAATCTGTGAGCTGCTGAGTGCGGGAGTCCGAGAACCGCCGGGAGGGACATTCTCTACTTAGCCACTGCCTCCCACTTCTCTGAATTCTTGACATTTGCTAGGTCTCTCCTCATTGTGAATTTGCTCGTAGATATTGTGAAATGTCTTCATTTCTATCTGAGCAATGTGTAGCACCCAAATACAGGCATTCCTATCTTCTTTACATTCAGAAGTTTTTCCACCAGTTTGGAATCTCTGCGTTCGCAAGTTCTTCAGAGACCCTGTGCGTTCGCAGAGCTCCTCTCTGCTACGACTTCTCTGCAGCAGAATGAACGGGGCCTGTCTTTCGCGAGTGGGCATCTCCTCGCAGCTGAGTGTGTCATCCTGACACCACCACGGATGCCATGGATCTGCATCGGCGCAACCTGACCGGCCCTCCGCGGGCTCCTCTCCCGGAGAAGAACAGCGGGAACCCCCAGGTCGGGAGGTGTGAGAACCCCACAAAACCACACACACCGGACTCGGCTTACTTATTTGGAAGCAAACTTCTGGAATCGTCCTTCTTCTTCCCTGGCCCATCCCTTGCTGGTGCTTCCGTGTCTTCCTCACCTCTCGACGTGCCGGGGCTTAGTCCCGACTCCTCTCTCCGACCTACGCACGATTCCCTGCTGCTTTCCTTCAATCCCGTCCTTGGCTGCGAACACCACCTCTGCTTCAACCCTGCGGTTGATGTTTCCAGGCTGCCCCTCCCTCTCCCTTCATTCCCAGACCCACGGATTTCCGCCTGGGTGTCTCGTAAGAGCCTCAAACTTGGCCTGCCCGACACTGCGCTCCTGGCTACTCCCACTTGCCAACCTTCTTCTCCCACGGTCTCTCCCAATTTAAAAATTACAACCGCATTCTTCCTGCTGCTCTGGCCGAAACTCCTCATTTTCTGTTTCTCACGTCCCACCTCCGATCCGATAAGTAAGTTCTGCGGGCCCCCCTTCGAACATATCCAGAACCCAGTCAATTCTCGGCCTCCACACTGCGCCACGGTGGCCCGGGTCGGTCACCCCTCGCCTGGACCATTGAGACAGCACTCCAGTCGGCCTCGGAGCCCCGACACCTGCGTCCTCACTCTCAGTCTGGAAGCCAGAGGCTTCTCCACCTCGCAGGAGAAAAGCCACAGCCCTTCCGATGACACCCAAGGCCTTGGCGACCTGCTGGGTGACGTCACCTGCCGTGGCTCTCCCGTGTCCACCCCACGCCAGCCCTGCTGGCATCTCTGCTGCTCCTGGACCATCCCGGGCACGCTGCCCTCTACCCCAGCTGTTCCCGGGGTGCAGACCCTCCCTCCCTCCCTCCCAGGCAGCCGCATGCCTGACTCCCATACTGTCATCAGATCTTGACTCAAATGTCACTTAACAGGGGGCCATTCTTCGGTCACCTGAGCTAAAATTACACTTCCTCGGCACTTTCTACTTCCATTCCCTACCTGTTTTCTCCCTGTACTTATCACCATCTAGCACAGTGTGTCTTTTACTTATTACTTCTGCTCATTGTCTCTCATGGCTCCGTAGAATGTAAGCTTCACAAGGGCAGAGAGTTTCGTCTATTTGTTCACGGTGCGTCTCGAGGGCCTGGAACAGCATGTGGCACGTGGCTGTCGCTCAGTAACTATTGGCTGCCTAAACAAATGGGCTTGTTTACAATGAAAAATCAGTACAAGCCACACAAGATACCACAATAACAACACGTACCACGGACAGCCATCGGTACTCTGCCTTCCTAATTAACATGAGAATCTTCTAAAGGCGGAAGTGTTATCTCGCATGCCTTTTCATTGTAGGAACTGGCACAGAATATAACGTATACAGCGATTATTCCTTCAGTGTCTGAGAGCAGGAAGTTCTGCTTGAAGACGAGGCACGAGGAGATAAAAACAGATCAACAGAATCGCGATCTAAGTCCACATTGGACTGGCATGCAAGAAAAAATGGCTCCAAAAGTAGTCTTTCCCCTCTAACATTTACGAGCAACAGCTTTGAGAGCTAATTTAGGACACCCACTCCAGAAACAACCACAGACTGCCGTGAGCCGGGACTTGCTGGCCGGGACAGAGGGTGGGCTGGCACCGAGGCCGCCTCGTCTTACTTTGTCTTTGGGACCAGTGCCCGGGATGCTGGAGAGGTTTAACAATTTATGACACAGTTCTCTCTTTTATGAAATTGTGGTCATTCTTCAGACTCTGAATGCACTTCCCGTGTGGGTCAAAGCTTGTCAAAGGTTCTTAGAGAAGTGGCGAGACAGTCATCGACACAACACTAAACAGCGACACCAAAGGAGTCGAAAGAAGGTGACTCTGAACCAGCCTAACCCACACAGAACTTGCACATGCAACGCAAACACAGCGGCCACACCCAGACAGGTTCGCAGTGCCATACACACCGACACCTGCACCGATTTCCACACACGCCAAAGAAGCACAAAGGAGACAATACGAGAGGAGAGCTTTGCTTCTCCAAGAGTGATTCCTTGGAGAAAAGGGTTTGCTAACCTGACTGAATTCGAGAAAACCAACAATTGTTATAGGACAAAAACAGAAAGAATAGATTCAAATTCTGACTAAGATTTCTGAGTTCCAAATACGAAGAGAAATGAAGAAAAAGGCAGAAATGAAAAGACCAAAACCTAACATTCAAAACCACAAACTAAATCCCAGATTTATCCGTATTAACCAACATACAAACAATAAATGGCTGCTTTATCCACCTAGCACAGGTCTGTGACTACATGTCTAGAATCAATAATACAATACGAAACACTTCCTACATTTCAAATCCTTTCATTATTTTATTTTATTAGTGTTAATTAGGTTTCCTTAAAATGACGGGACCTGTCTAATTACCTATACCTCCACGGGTAAGCATACAGGACCCATTTGGCAGGAAACAGGGCAAGAGCTGCTTGGATGCTGACATTAATTCCTTTAATGTGTAACAACTCACGTGGGTTCTTTTTCAAATTTCTCTCTTCTGTCACCCACTCTCACCATAGTCCCGAATACAACTTGCATGGGATCTGCAAAATTAGCTCAGCTCAAGAAGCCTCACCTACGATTACGTTAGACAGGACAGAAGCAGTACCTGCGTGACCAGGACGCAAACCACGCAATGCTAAGCGTCCGCACGCACAATGCTGGCTCCCCGGTGAGCCTCAGAGCTTCAACAAGATCACCTAATGGGCTTTCCAAATTCAGAGCCAAGCAGCCAGCTCAGAAACAACACACCACCCAACTCGTCTAGGACGGCACACAGCAAACTCCCAGTGTTCAGATCAATTGTATCTCTGTAGAGTCACTTTGCTGCCACTTGGTTATAAAGAATAGAACTTTCTAATGACCTCTAACTCTTGGGTAACATATTATACTTCAACGCTCTTCCTTAACGGGAAATGCCGGATGTTTTGTTTTATTGTAACACTCAAAAACAAGTCCATTAATTACCGGATAAAAGCTAGGAATGTCTTTCCTTTGAGTGGCTTACCCAGTTTAGTGGCGCCCTCTGGTGGGTACTCAGGAAACTGACCCTCGGAAGGGACGCTGACGGTCCTCCGCAGGCATCTCCCCTTGGTGGCGTCCGCCTGCTGCTCCGGCCCTCCCTCCGCAGGCACCTAGTTAAACCGAAAGGAGAAGGAGATGAAACACCATAGGGAGCTGGCCGCGGCCACCTTCTGATCGAATTCTGTTTTACGTGAATAAAGACAGGAGCTTGTGATCACCTGAGCGAAGCAGAAGAAACACAGAAATAAAGTATATACAATGGTAAAGTACTGCCAACCCCTTTTCCAGAAGCTTTTCTTTAAAAAGAAAGCCAAGCGATCAGGAAAGGTGAGTATGTAGATTAGCTTACGTGAAGTATGTACAAATCACGCCCAGGTGCGTACCTGTTTTGGGAGTTCAGAAAACAAAACAGAACACCCACACAAATAAAAGATTCTTTTCCATCCGAAACTGGTTCACAAGCTCCAGTCCTGCCCAACGCTCGGGAAGGTAAGTGGAAATAGAAGTCAACCAGAAAGATTCAGCCACAGTGCTCTTAAAAGGTTTTCTCCCAGAAAAGCGGTAATAACATCACCGAACTTTTCCTCAGTTTTAGAATTAAGCACTTAGGGATCGTTCATAAAATACATTTGCAGTGAAAACTTATAGGGATACTTAAATAAAATGGCACACTTTCTTCCACAAGGGAGATTAGTTTTTGAAACCCTAAAAAACCATTTCTTCCTGGCGTGGTTTCAGAAGCACACCCAGGGCTGCCTGTACCCAAGGAACGAGGGCTGTGCGTGGCCCAGAGGACCTGCAGCGCCAGCCCCAGGCCAAAGCTCACAGGCTGTCTCCGCAGAGTGGCGGAGGGCGCTAAGGTCCTTTCACCATGAGGTCTCGTGAGGAATCTTCACCAAAACTGAGAGCAGTAATGAACCACAGTCTCTCGTTTCTCGTGGCTCCAGCACTGGAACTTCAGTGATGTCAACAACGACGGCTAGCACTGAGTTCTCACGGTGCGCAAGTCTGAGGAATTTACACGTGGGACCTATCGGAGAGCCGTTACTATTACCCCCTCTTTACAGACGAGCAATAATTTGTTTTTGCCCACGACTGCAGTGAGTACTCATCACAGCAAGTGATCCCGAAACGCTGGGACACACACAGGCTAAAGCCGACACGCCTGCTGCTTTGCCCCCGCCACCCGACTCCCACGACTGGGGCCCCGGGGGCCACAAAAGCGAAGCTCTCTCTGTTCCTGAGAATCTGAACAGCGACGTCTTCACAATGGGCTGAAAATGTTCACCCCCTGCACCGGGCCCCAAATTCACCATTTCATCACCACGACTATGCTCACTGCTTGCACACTGGGAAACCAAAAGCAGAATAAGAGAGGTAAAAATTCTAACAAAATAAAGGGGGACCAAATAATAACATCAGTAAAGGCTGGAACTCTTCCAAAAGCGCTCTGTAATAGAAGACTTTACAAACAGTAATCCAAGTCATCCATCCTGTTCAGGATGGAAATTATGATCATCTTGACTTAAATAATTAAGGGAGAAGCACCAAGAGGTTAAACTCCCTTCCAGTCAGAGGTGAGAATGTACCCTCTACCTGCCTCATGAGGAGAAAAGAAAAGGGGTAAATTTGGGGGGGGGGGAGTTTGTATCTTGGAACGGATGAACCTAAATAAACATAACCATTTTCCTCATAGTTCTAAAAATGTCTGTTATCTGAACTGATGAAGGCCCAAGCCATTAAGGATAAAAGGTAGTAGTTATTTTTGATATTACAGGAAGAAGTGACCTGGGATCTTTTCCGAAGACATTTAGAAAGGCTACATTCAGGAAAAAGCAGGCAACGGGTTCTATCATCTGTTCTTTGTCTCTACCATGTCCGAGGAAGGATAAATAAAATACATCAAACTTCATATTTGGGCCTAAAACTCACTCGCAATTATTTTCTCAAAGTGTTCATGTAGACTCTTCGTTTCCCACTTTTGTAACTTAAAATATAACCAAAGATTTCATTCAAAGTATCCTGTATAGGTTGGGGTATTTGACCTCTGACTTGGCATACATGGGAAAATAGTTTTGACTTTTATTCTAAACCCGAATTTATTACGAATATTTTACTTTTACAACACTATAGACTGCTTCTTACCTAAAATATTTTCAAAAGATATTGCTCTGCTTGAAAATTAGAGGGATCGTATTTCAAATATTTTCAAACTAAGCTGGAGCTCACCAATCTTCGTAGACAGCCAAAGAGAATCAGTTTCAGAAACTCGATTTTAGAAAAGCTGTTTTACCCATTCTAACTGCCCCGATTCGGTTTACTAGTTCACATTTATTATTTACACTGACTTGCTCTTAAAATGTGTGTATCGCCCCGGTTCTATAACACGACGGGAATTTTTGTTAACCTCTTTGGCCTTGTACTGCGCCCCTGAGTCTCATTTTTCCTCAGGGAAAGAAGAAACCAAGCCCTTTCATTCACTCCGTTTCAGAGGAGGAGACTGGAGCAGGGGAAGGAGCGAATGGGCGTCTCGGGTGTCGGAGGTGTGTTCACACCAAAGCCAGTCGGAGCCTGACACCCAGTCCTCCTCCCTCTGTCGGTCCCGGGCCATCCGTGATGACGGGAGAGTGACCTGCACAAGGAATGCAATTACTTGGAAAACATTATTCATATACGTATGCCTCATACTTGCTACAAAGCTGCCTTTCATTTTGTCTAGAATTCTGCAGAAAATTATTTCCATTTTGATCTGTGTACATGCGGACTAAATAAAATAGCAAAGGAAAGGAAACCAAGGCCACGCTAACCAGAGAAAGAAAGCTCTGCCTCGCTTGCTTCCTGGAGCGCGCTCGAGGGACGCTCAGGTCTACCGGGTCGGGCACAGCAGACGTGGGTGCTGGGGGAGCAGCCCCCGCCCCCACCCCCACCCCCGACCTCGCTCCAACCGGAGCGTAATTGTGAGTCTGGCTGTTGCGCGGGGCTTCTGCGTAGGCTCCTCTACAGGGAAAGAACTCCTCTACTGAAAGCGTCCAACTTCAGACGTTCCGTTCCAGGAGCACCAAATGGCTTGCATTTCCCTAAGCCATTCCCTGTTTTGTAGTTCAGTGCCTTTGCTAAGCTTGTTCTCTCAGCTTGAAATACTGTCCCCCACTTTCTTTTCTGTTCTATACCCAACCGGTAAAACCATCCGCCCTAAGGCTGCGGACAGACATCGCCTCTGCGAGGAGCCTTCCCTTCCCACCCATCCCCTAAGAGAAGGTTAAGGCACACCTTCCCGGGGCTCCTCCAATAACAGATTTGCCTCTGTCACTATACTTACCACAGTGAATGATAACTATTCCTCTGTGCAACTAACGCAACCGATTCCATGTAAATGAACAGCTGGCATCTTCCCAGTCAATCCCCATATCTTAAAATAGCTCCAACCACAAATGAATGAATGAATATTTAATGGGTAGAGAGGGTGGCCATTTTCGGGAAAGAAAAAAAACATAACATCAGCCGAGAAGTTGGTAAGCATGCGACTTTTTAAGTTTTTTTTGGAAAAGGGAGCAGGCCAATTCAGTCGGAACCTCTTACAGGGCAGAAGCTGGGTAGAACACTGAAGTATATTATGACCACGCTGGAAGGGCCTTACTGCCAAGCTGTGCGTAATTTAGGAGGCGCTGGGAAAGCACTCAGGTTTGTGGATCGGAGGAAAGGCAGTCTTTTAATCCGTCTTTCTCTCCCCTATCTCTCCCTCTTCTGATACTTCCTACAGATTAATATTCATAACACACGACTTTAACCAAATCCCTTCCTTTCTTAAGCTTCCTTTGGTAACTGCCCATTACCAGTAACACCTTAATGACAAAGAATACATTCTTTTAGAACAAATAAATTTCCTTCTTTTACTCTATCCAGTTTATTTGTGCTACTTGCCAAATGCTATTTTAAAATTATCTGCCTTATTTCCACAATTAATTTGGTACGAGGGAGAGAGAGGAAAGAACTCCCCGTACAAACGAGCGCACGCAGGGGCCGGCTCTGTGTCTGCGGAATGACGTGAAGGGGGTTCTGAACGGCACACGTCATTCGTGGGCAGCGATCCCCAGGAAAAGTCACGGTTGATTTTCGGCTGTTTGCACACAAGCCGAACCGCTGTTTGCATTAATATAGCTGAGTGCAAATACCGCTTTCCAAAAGCATGAAAAACATTTTTAATGATTTTAAAATCGCACTGTTGCCTCGCTGCCTGTGCCCCAGCCTCCCGCTTTAAAAACTCCACACCCAGAAGTAGAACCTGAGTGACAAAAAACGGGGCCACAGTGACCCTTCTGAAGGGCGTGTCCTTGCCACAGGACCTCACTCAGCTTTCCTGTGTCTTTTTATTCTGGTTGCACCTCAGAGGGGTTCCGGATGGTCTCCTCTGCCATCACCCCCAAGTCCTTAATCTCTGGTTTACTCGGACTTATCTCCTGCAGGCCAAATGGAACTCAAATGGCCTCCTACACCCTCTTTAAACGGCTCGGGGCCAAGCCAGCTGGGGCCTTTCCTGGCATCCGGGCAGGGAAGTGCACCTCATAGCGCACGAGCAATCTGTTTACCTGAGGCGGCTCGCTAAAGCAGCCGTCACTTCTCAAGGTGATGCTCCTGGCAGACTTCCCTCCCAGCACTCTGCCCAGACCCACCCTTCTGCTACGTTCCCGAACTGGCGATGGGTGCGTTTAACACTCTTCCCAGGAACGCCCCCACGCATATCCCCCCCCCCCCTTCTGACGGAAACGTGCGGCGTGAAGGGAGCACTGAAGGAGCCCACACACCGAATGCACGAGCGCCGCAGACTGATGTCACCTCCCACGCTCCAGCAGCGCCGGCCGCAGGGCCAGTTTCCACGGCCCCGGCCCCTCCTGGTGGGGCTTTTAACACAGCAGTAAACACCCCCATGATTCCTCAGGGTTCAAAACAGCCTTTTTAGATCATTTTAAAAGGAAATTCCTTAAATTCCTTGTTTCAAGGAATCCTAAGCTGCTCAATGCAGACTTCCGAGGGGGAGGGTCACACCCCTCCTGACAGTGTGGGTGAAAGGCAGAGAGTGACTGCGTATTCTGGTACGCACGCACGCACGCAGGGAGTGACCACATATTCCGGTCCTTACACACACGCACAAGTAGGGAGCGACCACATATTCTGGTCCTTACACACACACACACACACACACACACACACACACAGAGGCAGAGAGTGACCACATATTCTGGTCCTTACACACACACACACACACAGGCAAGGAGCGACCACATATTCTGGTCCTTGCACACAGACACATATTTCTTGTAATGAAATTAACAAGAATATTAAATTTATCATTCATGTAACCAGTACAGCAATGGCTTAACATTTTCTTATCCTAGAGACTTAATTCAGCTTTTCCAGCTGAACGGGGAACACCCCTGTCTCAGGGCAATAAGAGTTTTGTAAACTGTTTCACGAACTCCTCATCCCTCACCTGGGCTGCTGCGATAATCTTCCTATTTCCCTCCAACTCCATTCACTCGATTTCCCACGTGTCACCAGAGCTACTTCTCTGAGAAGCAAAAGGGATGCTGTCCCTGCCCTGTCCCTCCCCTTTCCATGGTCCAGACTGTTTCCAAAATAAAGTCCCAGTTCCTTAGATGGCCTTCAAGGCACTTTGTTACTGAATTCTTGACAGCTATCACTTTTCCTCTTGCTAACTGTTTTCCAAGAATTTGGAACATTTCGTACTTTGCCACAGAGAGAGAAGACGTTTCTTGACTCTGTACCCTTATACGTGCATGAAGTACCCTTCCTTCTCCTCCTGCAGGCGAGCTCCCGTTGGTCCCGGATGCAGCCTCAGCATGAGTTTCTCCGTCAAACCCTTTCTGGCTTCTCCACTTCACCCATAACCCACTCCAAGCAAAATTTCAGTTAGACTTTCCCTGTGGTTATATTATAATCTTAAGAAAACGAGAGTGTACTGAGGTGAAATCCACTCAACATAAAATTCAGCATTTTGGAGTAGATTAGCTCAGTGACGTTTAGTATATTGACAATGTTGTACAAACACCAGCTGTATGGAGCTCCCCGTGGTTCTAACTTTTATCATAACATGTCCCCCACAAAACTGCAATCATAATACTGTGCAAATAGTAGATGCTCAATAAAGAAAGAAATCATATGTTTAACAATGGTGAAGCATTTTATGGATTGTTTTTATCATCTCTTATCCAGTTTTAGAAAAAAAATATGGAATTAAGTCTCATGTTCTGGGAAGATTTATAACAAAAAGAAAAGACAGAAGGAAAGGTTCATCTCCTCTCAAACTTATATTAAGAAATCGGACCTTCAGGAATCCAAGTTATAACTTGGCTTTTTCAAAATTTATTCAACAAATGTTTATCAAGGATTTACTTATGTGTCAAGAACTGTTCTAGGCACTGAGGGTTACGGCATTGAACAAAACAGACGAAATCCTTGCCCTAACACCTGCATTCTGGAAGAAAGGCAATAGACACGATAAATAAATTCCATAGCATTTTAGAAGGTGGCAAACGCCACATATGGGACCAACAAATCAGAGCCATGTGATTAGATCAGATGATCTGGATGGAGATACAAGGAGGGTCTGTGATTTTAAAGAGGTGGCCAGGTAATTATGTAAGCAAGGAGTGGAAGGAGATGAGAAAGTGAGTCATTCAAATATTTTAAGGGAAAAACCCAGGCCAAGGCCTTGGAGCAGGGACATGCCTGATTTGCTCAAGAACAGTTCCAAAGCCAGAATGGCCGGAGCAGAGCAAGCCCCTGGAAACCTGGACGGATGGAGCTGTCCTTAATGAAGATGCAGATGGCCTCTGATGGGCGTGGGAGGGAAGACTGCAGGGGCGGGGGGTGGCGCTCGGTGTGGGGCAGGCTGGAAAGGACCATCACATATCCATGTAGAGCTGTGTAGTGAGCAGAGGGACGTGTGAGTCTAGAGAACAGAGACGTGTGGCCTTGAGACATCAAAGTAGGAATCGTCAGCACCAGAGGGGGTTTAAAGCCCTAAGACGGGGTGAGTCCCCTGAGGAAGTGAGACCCGAGCACGGAACTCTGTGGCACCCCCCGTAGAGATATGGAGAAGAGGAGAAATCCGCAAAGGTGACTGGGAAAGAGCTGTCAGAACAGCAGGTGGGGAACTAAGGGAGCCCAGAGCCACGGGAGCCCAGTGAAGACAGTGGCTCCAGAAACAGGAGGGAGCCATCCACCGAGTTAAATGCCACTGACAAACGAAGAAAGACGAGAACTGAGCCCTGGATTTAGGAATCTGGAGGTCACCAGGGAGCTGACCGAGAGCAGTGTGGACAGAGCGTTATGGGCAGCAGAGGCGTCCAACCATCGGGCCTGCGGGCCACAGGTGGCCCAACACAGACTGGTAAATTTACTTAAAACGGCATCTTGGCTCACCAGTTTTTGTTGGCGTTTGCGTATTTAATGTGTGGCCCAGAGACACCAAAAGGTTGGACACGCCCGGAGCAGGGTCTGCGTGGAGCAGGTTTAAGAGAGAACGAGAGGAAAGGAACTAGAGACGATGAGCTTACGGGGTCCGGGAATTTTTGCTACGAAGAGAAGCAGAGAAACGACGGAAACGGCAGGCAGAGGTGAGGCTGACACGGGCTCATTTCTTCTTCGAGGGGGGAGCGATAGCAGCACGCGGGCGGGCCGAGCCAGCGGAGAGCCCAGCACTGGGGTGGGGAAGGGGAGGGAAGCACCGCAGGCTCCTGCTGCGTCCTGGGAATGGGCGCCCCAGCAGGGGCTGGCCACCGGACCCCGGGCAGCCGACCACAGTCAGGGGCAGGGGGCGGGGGGAGTCGGGGTACAAGGGAAGAGGCGCCGGGGGACAGGTGGGCACAGCCACGCCGTTCTCTTCCGGGGCCTGAATCATCTTCTCACTGAAGTAAGCAGCAGCAAAGCGGTCCGTCAGCCGTGAGGCTCCCAGAGCTGGGATGAGAACAGAGGAAGAGATGCAAACAAACAAACAAACAAACAAACAAAAAACCATCGAGGAAATCCCTTTGGATTGTGCTCAAAGTGCGGCCCAATGTCCCGCGCTGCTCTGCACATCGTTTGTTACCAGTGACAGCTTCACGGCGCAGAAACTGAGCGGGAGTGTGCCTGGCGGGGCCCGTGGACAGGTCTCCTTACGCAGCGCACTTGCCGTGAACATGTGCATTTGTGTGATTTATTCCTTCTTCTCCTGTGTGAGCATCACTCCGTGTATATCTGTTGAATTGTAATGTTACTTTTGTTAAATCTAAGAAAAATTTGTGCTTGTATTTTTACCTTTTTAAAATCTCACTTTTCTTAATTCACATTATTGTACTTGAGTGTCCACAATGAGCTGGGCAGAAAAAACTGTCCTTTGCCACGCACTCGTCCCGACGAGCTGGACAGTAACTGGCCCGGGAGACCACTCTGTCACCGCCGAGCAGCAACAGGGGCTCGAATGGCGTCTGCAGCCAGCAGTGCAAAGACCTCCAGCAGGTGGAGTGATGTGCTCCGGACCCACGATGCCGAGTGGGAGCAGGGCAGGGGGACGACGGACGAGCAGGACCCCAGTGAGCTACCGTGGTGCCAGGTGAGTGTGACGATGCAAGACAAGGGCAAGGAAGCAGTGTGCAAGGGAGCGGTGACGACGACCGGCCGTGCAATCTGGGCTGGGCGAAGAGGACAGAAAGGGTATCAGAGGCATGAGGGGCGAAGTGACGGGAGCAAGGGGCCATGGGTCCCAGAAGGACCGAAGGAATTTTGGAATTGGGGATAAGCTAAAAAATGACAGGAGGTGATGGTCACAGAGTAATGTGCACGCAACTGAGCGCATGAGGAAGTTGCAGCGGTGAGGAAGGTAGAGGAAAAGACTCCGGAAGGAGGGGAGTTCAAGGAGCTGAAAGCCTGTGTTGAAAGAATCACCTCTCCAGATACAGAATCACAAATCAAGGCTGGAGCAGTGTTGGCGAAAATGACAATGAGCCAGTAGCAAAAATCAACAACCAGAGCGGGGCGGGGGTGGGGGGGGGAGCGAGAGAGAGAGAGAGAGAGAGAGAGAGAGAGGGCTGGGGGTTAGAAGGCACTACCACAGCAGACGCAGAGTTTGGGCTCTCCAGGGAAAACGAGAGCGGGGAGACAGAAGGTGCCACGGAAGGACAGTCCCTACGACACGCAGCACGGCCTGAGGGCGATGGGAGGAAGTGAGCCGGCACCTGACAGGACTTCTGAGAAGACAGCGTCCTCAGGGAAGACAGTGGTTCCCATGAGACCAAGAAGTTAACAGCCTCCTTCATGGGGAGGTGGAAGCAGCAGCTAGCTTGCGGCGGCCGGACCGCAAGCTGTACAGGGCCCAGGGGAAGGGCTTCGGGAGGTGGAACAGAATGAGTGAAAGGCGAGGACAGGACAGGAGAGGCACGGAGCCCTGAGCACAGAGGAGATGAAGGGCTCCCCAGGCGTCTGGGGTTTCTCACGAGAAGTGGCGTTGAAAGGGATAATGTACCTGAGACTCGGTGCTGAAACATTACTCATTATGGACAGTTATTTTATCAGACAAAAGGGGACCCAGGCCTGTGTTGCTCAAGTGATTAGTAATACCTAATCAAAGCATTATATCTTGTAGATAAGGCATGTTCGGGCTATCTCCCCTTAGCCTGTTACATTTCTTACAGGACTAAATTGAATAAAATGCAGGAAAGGGCATAACGATGGCAGATGATCTATTCACATCGGTCCTGATGTATTAATAACTCTGATAAAAAAACTGATGACAAAGATTGGTTAACATGTGCGTTTCGAATTAGCTGTTTAGTCAAATTGGATAACGACAAATCATCTACACTCATATTCACTTCACCAGTTTTTATTATGTATCTACTCAATATAAACACAACAACATGTGCGAGACTGCTCCAGAAAAGGATGCAGGTTTAAAAATTATTTTAATAAAATGTAATATTAAATATTTTATTTACTAAATTGATATTCCACAGATTATATATATGGCAACCAATCTTTCTGCGTCACCAATCCAATCGTCTCTTCCCTTCCATTTCTCCCTCCTCTTCCATGAAGATCATTTTTTTTATGTTGTGGGGGTTGGGAGTAAGATGGTTTGATGGCTCCACCAAATCAGAACGACATCAACTACCTGATAAATCACCAGTAAGCAAATGAACTGTCTGGATGTGGAAGGATTTATGCACTGAGCAATTTGAGGAATGACGCAGCCAAAGCATATGGTAAGTTGTTTTGTTTGCTTGTTTTAATTTAGAGGGACAGAAGGTTTGCTAGCGCGGACTGCATTCTGTCTGCCTCTCCAGCCTACCCTCCCGTGCTCTGCGTGGCAGGAAGCAAACCTCCGCAGAACCAGCGAGAGCAACCTCTTCCTCCGACTTCACGTTTGGTTTGGCCACTAGGTCACATGGGCAAGAAATCCGGAGGCAGGAGGAGAGAGTGGGAGTGTTCTTCTCCCTGCGTCCCCTTCGCTGTCCCCCTTGCTGGCCATGGGTGCTGGCCAAGGCCACGGTCTTTGTGTAGAGCCACGGCGACTGGCCCTCCATGCAGCCGTGGCTCTCAGGGCTCCAGAAGCACTGCTTCCTCTCCTCGACCCGAAGGTCTAGAGCGGTACGTAACTGCCTTCTGCTGTTGCTAGCTCACGGGTGCCTCACCACCCTTTGGGGGTCCCTTACGTGGCCTAGGCCTCTGTAAATAGCCCCTTCATTAAATCTCTTTCAATTAACCCACTGACTGTCCCATTTGTCACTGGTTAGGAGCTAGACTGATGTCCTTCCCAAGAGGCCATCTGGGCCATTTTGGGGGCCGGGGCTACACAGTCCAATCTGCTCTCTTTCCAAATTACTCGCACGCACCTCTTTCGCTGCTCCTTAACGAATCCCTGGCCCGTCTCGTTGAAGAACCCATTTCTGCACGGCCCTCCCATGTCCTTCTGACACCAGGGGCCCATTCCACTTGCTTACGGTTTACCATTCCTAAAGCCTCCGTGTTCGTAAGTGCAGATAAAACCTAGATCCCTCAAGGACCACGGCAAAGGGAAGCAGCCTTTCCCAGTGACGTCCACTCACCTCCTTCTCCTTGTTGAGCAGCACCAGCTGGCTGTCCGTGAGGATGCAGTACTTCCGCTCCCATGTGGTCGTCTCGGTGTAGGGCGACTGGCCACAGGACAGGCGGTGCGTGGGGGGCCCCTTCACATCTGCGTGGCAAGGAGGAAAAGCGGTGCATCATTATGCTGCTTGGCGAACTAGTATTTCAAGTGTAACAATCTTGAAAATCAAATTAAACAGAGATGGGTCTAAACACGAATCTCGACGAGAAACTGAAAATTTTCTCTTAAGAAAATAAACACTGTTAGAATATACAGAAGTAAAAATTGGTCGAACGTCTGCAGAAAAGACGGCTGAAACACTCTCGGAAGAACCGTTAGCACAGAGCCAACCCGCACACCCCACTGCATCGGCACCCAAGTAACGGGAGGTCACTTCACAGCTGAACCAGTGTTATCCAGAACGAAGAGGTGAGGGCGACTCAGCGACAAGAACACGAGACAGGCGGAGCCACTGGTCTTTAGGAGGAAGATGATGTCGCATGTATGCTTCGAGAGCACTGCTGACCCAGAACTGAGACAGTGAAGCTATCGGCAGCCTAAACACTTAACACGGCTTTATTTCTAGTCACTCCTAAGGATTAGAAATGTTTAAACTGTAGCATATTACCACTAGAGGCCAGTCATGCCTTAAACTCATAGGAAGCAATTTCCTCAAGGAAGATCTAAACTTACTACCACATGTCTCTTAGAGGTGGAGGGACACAAGGTCAAAGCTAAATGTCTCGACTCTTCTGAATGTCTGATTCCCCTACAAAATACTGAATGGTTACCATTCCTCTGTCACTTTAACATTTTTTGATATGGACTGTTCACTCATTTGGGCTGTTGTCAACCTTGGGACAGCATATCTTCATCACAAATACACATTAGATCTGTTAAATAAGACTTTTATCATAGTTCGATGTATACACTCGAAGTTCTTTATCCATGAAGGACCAATTCCTTTCAGAAATGGACTTGCAGGGACCATTTAAAATGCCTTAGTTATCACTGTTTAATTACGGTGGAGGAGCACGTCAGACTGAAGAAATTAGGAAACCAACACCCGAGAGCGCAGGAGAGCTGTGCATCATAAACAAGCTCATTTTGTCTATTTGACGAGTGTCTGCATCGCTGTTACGCTCTAGGACTTTCAGCCTTTTTATCACAGGATGACAGGTATTCCTGGTATTGGCTGACTGCGAGGAAACGAAAGTGATTTCCTAGACGTTTTACACCGCAACACCCAAGCAGGCACCCCCATCGCCTGGGCACTACAGAAAGGAAACAAGTCAGGAATTTGGGTGGTGGGGTGTGTGTCATGTCCATCTCCCGGTGGCCCCTTATCTTCAGTGCTCCTCCTGCTTAGCTTCCTATTCTCTGTGCGTTGCTCTGCATGTTTTGGGAAGCTTATCAACCACCCTCCAAAATAACTCAAAGTCAAAGAACTAAAAATACTGCCAGGGCTTGGCTGGACATGTTGCTAATTCTCAGACGCTCACAGTTTTCCCCTCTTTTCCTGCTTCCAGCTCCTCCCCGCTGTGCGCAACAGGACGCGCTGCGTCCGCAGCCTCTCTGTCCCACACCAGCTCTTGCCCACCCTCAACCCTCACCTCGTATGCTAAGCATCTCAAGTCATCTGATTTTCATTTATTTTTGTCCTCATCTGAGGACAATTGTTCTCGTTGCTTTTGGAGAGAGAAACACCGCCGTGAGGGGGGAGAGGCGGTCCGGTGGCTTTGGCTGCCTCCCCTACGAGCCCAGACCAGGGATCGAACCTGCAGCCTGGGCCTGGGCCCCGACTGGGAATCGAACCTGCAGCCTGAGCCTGAGCCTGGGCCTGGGCCTGGGCCTGGGCCTGGGCCCCGACCGGGAATCAAACCTGCAGCCTGGACCTGGGCCCCGACCGGGAATCGAACCTGCAGTCTGGGCCTGGGCCCCAACCGGGAATCAAACCTGCAACCTGGGCCTGGGCCCCGATCAGGAATCGAACCTGCAACCTGGGCCTGGGCCCCAACCGGGGATCGAACCTGCAGCCTGGGCCTGGGCCCCGACGGGGAATCGAACCTGCAACCTCACGGTGACGGGATGAAGTGCCAACCTGCTGAGTCACAGCAGCCAGGGTGGCATCTTAAATTACTTTAAAGTTTTCTTTATACTTCAAAACTTCCTAAAATTATCACAAAAGGCTTCAAGGGACCCTTTTTGACATGACAGGAGATTCTTGCCTATACTTAAAAGCCATGTCCAAGTTGATTTTCTTAACGTGACTTGGACAAACAGCTGGGTTAGATTTCACCACGATGTAGGCCTATTTTTAGAACAAATACCAAGACCATCTCAACAGAGAGGATACACCTACTTTATGTGGAAACGTGGTGGTTTTGTGGCCCAGACAAGTTCTCAGTCAAATGACTAACCTCCTTATATAAGTTAGTCAGGGGTGACCTAAGCTGCCCACTGCAATTTAATTTGAACAGTATTCTTATGTTCTCTGCTAAGCAAGAAGATACTGACCGACTCCACGTAAAAGGCAGAATGCAGGATACTATACTTACAGCATAACTCCTGTTTCCTAACGAACTATAAGTCAGTACCAGCGCTGAATTCCCCTGCGTTGTGTTCACTGTCCCATGGCCTCCCCTGCCCCGGCCTGAGCTCTGTTCCGGTTTCTTCGAGTATTGTGAAACAGGACAATAGCTTATAAAGCATTTGGGGACCCAGTGCTACAGGGGGAATGAAGGAGGGAGCAATACTTCTCCATATCTTTTTTGTCTAAATTATGAGATTGATTAACCAGGCTATAAATTCTATAGTTTCCTTTTTATTTTCCTGTGCCCACTTTCTAACAATTCTATGAGATGCATACCAAGAAAGGAAACAAGAAAGAAGTTAGAATAAGTGACTCTTTGGGATCCTTTTTAGCACTTCTGGATTAAGGTTTAAAAGGCATTTTAAATAACAAGATAAAATAGATTTACAGTAACCTACAGATTCAATGTATCCATTCTATCTATGTCCTCATTTCTATGGCTAAATTAAGGCTCAAGAGAGTATTTGTAAAGACTATACTGAGACTATATTAACAGGACAAGCTCAAATGAATGCCCTATTTTACATTACCAATTCTACCAATCAACCCCTCTCTCTCTCTCTCTCTCTCTCTCTCTCTTGTTCTAAGTGACATACTTCTAATTTTTGACTTCCAATTATATTTAGTGTCTAAAATTCTCTAGAGAAAAGGGAAACTAACTCAGAATTACAAATAAGAATCTTAACAAAAACATTGGCAAGAAATTAGATTTACCCTGTCTCATTCCTACAAGGATACTAAGGACCCTGGGTGATGATCGGCTTATTACAAAAATTGAATAATTTCAGGAACATTAAAAAGAATCAGAGTTTACTGAATGAATTCTCTCGGAAAGCACTGTACTAAGACTGGATATTTTCATGTGGACTAGTTATTCTCATTTAAAAAAAGCCTCAGGATCCCTCTAGACTCTTGAAATTGTTGAGGACTTCACAGAGTTTTTGTTTATGTGGGTTATATTTATCAGTATTGACCATATCAGAAGTTAAAACAAATTTTAAAAATATTTATTTACTTAATGATAATAACAAATCTACTGCATGTAAATATAAATAACACATTTTTAACGAGATGTAACCCCCCCCCAAATAAATAATAAAAGAAAGGAAAGTAAGTTAGAGGAGTGACACTCTTTTAGGGTTTTGCGAATCTCCACAAAGTCTGGCTGAATTGAAGGCGGCTGGGTTCTTTCATCGGTTTCAACATTCAATCTATTGCTTTGTGATGTTTTGGTTCAAGTCTATGAAGAAAATCTGGATTCACACACACATGTAGTTGGAAAAGGGAAGAGTATTTTAATAGCACTTTTAGATAATTGTGGATCATCCTGTTTTAATACTGTGCCAAAACCTGACAAGCAGTTGCTTCTCAAAAATGAGTAAAATGAGGAATCTGACATTACATCAATGAACTTTTCTTACTCTGTTAAATTAAAAATCACGGGTCTACTTTGCCCTTTGAATAGATCTTTTATCCGTATGCTTGAGTCTGCAACATTATGCATTGATCATTTAGAAAATATCGGTTCATTTAGTTTTGCAGAACTTCTAAATGTTGACACTTTTCATTACATAATACCAAAAACTCACATTCACTGACATTCAGAAAAGTACCGATCTCATCAGAAAAGTCTTTAAGTACTGGGAAGCAGTGGCTGATTCAAGTTTTCAAAAATACTGATTTTCATTTTTCGTCTTGAATTTTATCATTGGCAATAAATACTGCTGTTTTTCCCCCTTAAATGACACGTTCAAGACCGTTTCTTTTTCCAGAAAATGTCTGCCAAATAACCAAGACTGAATAACTATAGTTTGTTTATCAGTTATCCTTTTGAGTAAAATTCCGTGAAAAACAAGTGGCAAGTTCGGCTTGCGACTCATCCTCTCATTCCGCACAAGCGTGGGCCGTGGTGATCACCTTCACACTTCAGCGCGAGGCTCTGAGCACCTCCCACATCACCACACAGGATGTTAAAGAGGCGTGGCCTCTAGGGCTGAGATTTAAGAAAATCAAGGATTTTTAATGAGTCCTCAAGTATAACCTTTTTTAAAAAAAAAAAGATTTTATTTATTTATGTTTAGAGAGAGGGGAAGGGAGGGGGAAAGAAAGGGAGGGAAACATCAGTGCGTGGTTGCCTCTCACAAGCCCCGAACTAGGGACCTGGCCTGCAACCCAGGCATGTGTCCTGACCAGGAATAGAACCAGCGACCTTTCGGTTCGCAGGCCAGTGCTCAATCCAGTGAGCCCCACCAGCCAGGGCCCAAATATATTCCTCCGTGAAACTGGCTCTTCCCGCTGTTGCGTGTGGCCGAGAAGAAGGCAGCAGAGCTGGCACCGCTGGGCGCCACTGCCGAGCCCCTGACCTGCATCGGCGCCACTCCAGGTGCCGCTGCCTCACCGCTGCGACAGTCCGCATGCTGAGAAGGAAAGCACCAGGGTGGGGCCAAGTTTTGTTACGAACATGATGACTTGAACCTAGCCGATGCAGGGGACCCTCAGGTTCGAGGGTTCCACAGACACACTTTCAAAACCACTGCTTAGACACAAGGAAGCCGACGCAGGAGCCTGAGAAAGCCTGGCACCTAACTGTTCGTAAGGTGCGGTCAGTGCGGGGAGACCAGAGGTCTCACGCAGAGGACGGGAGATGGACGGCATGATGGCCTGGTCATGGGAGGACGAGGGCCATGGGTTTGTGACAGTGGACACGGAACGAGGCGGGGGGGGGGGCGGGGGGGGGCGAGCTGGAGTTTGAAATGAGAATCGACTGCACTGGGAACTCTCCGGCTGCTTGTGTGGGAGGAACAGCACCAGAGAGGGAAGAATAAAAGAGCAATTAACACAGAGGCAGACTGATAAATGCTCCTAAAGCAGGTTATGTACCCTGATTGCACTTGAGTTTTAGCCGGGAAATCTACATGCCAGTTTTTCAGAAAGGGCGGAAAGAAAACTTAAGAGGGAAGCTTTTAAATTTGAATTGAATTTGAAAGACTTAATGTAAGTCATTAGATCCAAATCATTCCAAAACAGCATTCAGTAACCCTCAGTGTCTGCAGGGGAGCTGGTTCCAGGACTCCAGCAGATACCAAAACCTTTGGACGCTGGAGTCCATTATAAACAATGGCACAGTATTGGCGTATATAACCCGTATCTGCATCTAGGCTACAGCGCAGTACTCAGCGCACGGCAAATGCAAGTGTTGCTTTATGGGATTTTCTGGGATTTTTTCCCCCAAATATTTTTGATCTGCAGTTGGTTGAATCTGTTCATGTAAGCGAGGCCAACTGTACCAGATTATTTTGTCTACCTGTGAATCTAAAAATCAAACTCTGGGCCTCTTCAAATGCCAGTACAAATTTAGTACCTACTCGGCAAGGCAACAGCAGTAATAGAGCTTCTCAGTATGTAGTAATCCTTCCTGTAACCAAAGAAGGGAGCATCGAGGCCTGTCATGTTACTTGACGAAGAAGATAAACAAAACTGATACGACAGAGCTGGAAATTACATTAGGCATATCTATAAATACCTACAAAGTAACTTTTCTCTTCAAGGGTCAGCTTGTCTCTTCCAGACTTAGAAAGCATCTCAAAAGACTTAGAGTAGGAGAATAAATAAAGGGCTCCAATCGGAATCAGAAATAGGGGTAGAATGGAAAAGAGTAAGTCTATGACCCAAGTATGGAGAATGTCAAAGAAAAAAACTGCTGTGGGAAATTTTATTTTTGTATCTTCCAGCTCCTTAGACACCCATCTGCATTGCTTGTGAATCACTTCCTTTACAAGCCACATGTTTTTTAAAATTCCAGCATTGTAAGTTAAATGCAATTGTTGAAATCCTAACCCTATTTACTACCATCCAAAACAAGCCTGACAGAGGATTCGATAGAGAGAGTCCTTCCTCCAGCTGACACACAAATTCTAATACTTCATTTGGTCTCGAAAGACTTTCATCAATTCCTAGTACCAACCTAAAGACAAACAAACACACAAAAAAATCCCCACAGTTTGGGAAATCGGTGTTGCTGAGATTTTAATACGATAAAACACAAACACATTTCAGTCGTTGTGAATTGCAGGGGTCTGAACTGCTGTGGAAAGGTCTGTGTGTGTGTGTGTGTGTGTGGTTGTGTGTGTGGTTGTGTGTGTGTGCACCCATCTGGTTTAGAAATGGCCAGTGTTTCCCAGCACTCAAGTTTCAAAGACCAGACTTGTTTTAGTTCTGAATTTGGTTAGAACTCAAAGTACAAGTACTGCTTTTAAAGTCTCAGAAATGAAGTGACCACTTTCTTACAGAAGTGAAAATACATCAGAGCTACAGTCCTTTAACTAGCTAAGAACATGTCTATTTCCCTAAATACACAAAGGGCTATTTTTATCTTTACCAAAATGTTTAAAATAGTTTTAACAAAAGTTCAAGTTTAAAAATAACATATTAATAAGCCAACTAAAAAGTTGTTTTTTTTAAAGGAAGTTCTTTATATTTCTGGTAAATAAAAGCCTTGCTCTGCCACAGAGCTTCAAAAAGGTGGTATATGCTTGGCTATCAGCAACTTCTGCTACCACAGAAGAAATATTAGAGTTGCCACATGGAGACGATTCTTAATAATGTCCATAACTGTGGACAGGCTGGCTCAGGAGCAGCCCACTAGATATGAGAGATACATGACCAAGTTGTTTTACGAATGCGCTGATGCTGTCGGCACTAGACCTAGGGTAGATGCTATTAACTACCTAGGGTGGGGCGAAAGTGGTTTGTAGTTGTGAGCACATGAAAGACAGTTTATTCTTATATAATTGTATGTTAATTATTGTATTATTTTCCAACAGTAAACCTACTTCTGTGTATACTTTGTCATTCTCTTTCCATCTTAAAGCACAGAAAGGAGAAACAAAACCAATCGAACATCTTTAACCTTAGGTAACCATTTAAATTTCCTTCTCAACTACAGAGGCTTAATTTCCAAGCTGCTTGATCACTGGTGTCTAGTCAGCCAATCCCCTACGCTTCCCATCACCCTTCCTAAGAGTAAACGAGGGCCCGCAGGAGACACCATGGGACACTTCTGCTGAGTGAGTTCCTCTAGTCTACAGTTTGCAAAAGAGTCCCTCTACTGCCGCCCCTCAGTCTCAGCAGCACCGAGACCTACCCACAGGGCTTCTAATTTTGCCCCATTGCACGCAGGCCGTTAAGTTATCTGTCAACAGTGTAACAAGTCCCTTGAAAACATGACTGATTTACGGCAGACGATCTGATATTTGATAAAGGTAACATTTCCCTTCTCAAAAGAACCAACAGCAGTAGCTTGCTGCTATAACCTAAGTAATAAGATTACCTAAAAGTAACCTTTTAAGAAGAGGGCCAGGATGGGAAACAACCCCCATCACGGGTCCACTTGCTTCTCCCCAACACATCACGAGCACACAGTTTGTGCGAGAAGGCGTAAGTCCTGTAATTCCCGTAATTCCCACAATTCCCACACAGGGCCACGCACTGCTAAAGCAATTACACCGATCAGGCGACTGAATGGATGAATGATGTTATGAATGATGTCAGCGTCAAGATGACAGATGGCTGTCAGTCACAGCCTGCTCTTCAATCCTGAGAGACCCCTCACATCTCAAGTGCATATTCCCGCCCCATCAGAAACATAGAAAACACTCAAAATAGAGTAATTCATTTGTGTGTGAATCTTTCAAAGGAAAAATTTTCTCCAAAAGTCAAGTACAGTGCAAATTTAAGAAAAGTGAAAGACAACAGTTTGGCCCTTACTGCATAACCACGATGTTGCACAAATGAGCAAAACTCAAGATCCTTGTCATGCCGGATGTCCCTGTTACTGGTAGAAAAGTGAACCGCACTAGGAATGCATCTTGAACACCATTTCATACTCATTCCTTCTGTTATATTTAGTGCCTCTTCCTATTTTAATAGACCCCCAGGCTTGCCTCTTTGGGACCGAATCTCGTCATTTTTCTTTAGAAACAGCCGCTGTGGGGAAAGAATAAGAGCTTTTAAAGAAATATGATTCTCAGCAGAGAAGTGGGTAAAAAGCATAGATAGTTTACCACATTTGGGAGATCAGTTTCTGAGGTTTTAGCAATTGGTTACACAGCCAGGACCGTGGTGGCACTCTCTCTCTAAGGGAGCAGAAGCAGGCAGCCTGCATAAACTCATCCATCAAGAGTCTGGCAGCATTCCAAACTGGTAATAGCTCTACCTCTCTCCACAGCACCAACTGGAAGAGAGCGCAGAGCTAAATACGCACCTTTTCGGTGCTGTGACCTGTTCGAATCACACACCGCTGGGCTTATTACAGCGAAAGCTATCAAGGAGGTAACACGAACTTCTCTGAGGAAGCCTATCGCCACTTGCTGGTCAGTCACCAACCCAGTTCAGTCAGCTAGACCGTGAAACAGCATAGCTGACTTAGCATTCGAAGAGGAAAACCCCTTTTCACCAAAAACCACTGGCCTCAAGTGAGGAGGAGGGACAAACACCTACAAGCAGAGGCTACAAAGCCCTAAAAGCGAGCATTTAGCTTTCTCTCGGTACGATCGACAGGGACAGAGCGGACATCCCTCTGATCCAAATCCAATTCATTCCTGAAGATACGTCAGATGGGAAATTTTCACGTGAAAGGAGACCACATTCTGATTTTAAGTGGAAGAAGAATCATGTAGTTCAAACGCATCTAAAATTCCCACTTAATCTGCCCAAGTATTGTGAAGTGGTCTTAAACCCACAGGTACAACCCACCAAACTTTCTAAATTAAAAATAAACGTACAAAACCACTTACACTCAGTGAACCAGTGAGCGGGTCTATCTGTACACAGTAGACGGTACTGGATGCTAGTCCCATTCTCCTTATGCCGAAACCATGTACGGAAAGGTAGCAAACAGTAATCTGTTCGTAACTCATCACGAACACAAATGGCACAACGAAATAAAATTAACTATCAAGGCTTTCTTAACAACACTTTCATCCCTTTATTTTTTTCTCACAAACAGGTAAAAATCACAGACAGAGTACATGGGGACCCAGGCCCGGCAAGCTTGTATGTCTTTGGTCCTTTTGTCTCTCGTCAGCCTTTATCACTTCCATCCTTTCTCCTAACGTAGGAGCTTTCGAACTACTCCTTAACAGTTAAGCCAGAGCTCGGTGCTGCGGCCGGGTAGAAACAAGGCGGAGGGCCGGATTCGGCCTCGTGTGTGCCAGCTGTGCTGTAAGTACGTGTGGGCTGTGTGCAAAGCACTGCACTCCGGCCTGGGGGTATGAGGGTGAACGAGACAGACCTCATCACTGAGCCGAAGACGGGTCAAATTAAATTCGGAAGACGGGTCAAATGCTGCACAACTGGTATGCGTGATTAATTTACGCAATTATGATCAACGCTAAGAAACGCAGTCTAGGGTGCTGTGAGAGCACGTACAAAGAGCGAGGCACTGGGTCTGGGGAACGAGTGCAGCCGGGAGCAGCAGGGGGAGGGGAGTGTAAACACAGATGAGCCTCTGCGTAGACGGATTCAACCAAAAGCACCTGAAAACATTCAGGAAAAAAATGCCGTTGCTGATGTCCACTCTGTAGTTAGGCCTATGATGGTTGTGTATGTCGTGAACTTAAACAGATTTTTAATAAACCCAAGATCAAGCTGCTGACCAACGGCGGCCTTATCGCCATGACCACACAGGATGGAGAGAAAGGGGTACCTCTGCCTCTTCTTCTTGAGGCACCCACTCTGTCAGCTTAAGGCCCCACCCCTGCGACTTCACTTAACCTTCATCACCCCCTCCCGGGTCCTATCTCCAAATTACGGTTCCACTGGGGGTTAGGGCTCTACCATAAATTACTCTGGGGAGGACGGACACGGTCCATAACAGGAAGCGAACTAAGAGAACAGAAAGCAGACGATGAACAAGCCACAAAAACAACAACAGAAACAGGCACTCCCAGCCAGCAGAGGAGTGAAATGAGTCTCAGGATGATGCAGAGAAAAGGAGAAACAGGCGGCGGGTGACCAGGTACTAGCCGTCCCGACCGAAGGGATTCCCACGCCGAAAGCTGTCCTAGCATGCTTTCCACTGCTCGCCACCTCGTACAGCCAGGGGCGGCCGTGCTCGAGTGACACCAGGACGCAGTGAAAGACAGCGCGACGCGCGGCCATCAGGGCTTCCAACCGACAAGGCAGGCAAAGGCGTTGTACAGGTGACAGCCAAAGAAACACCCAGGACGACAGCCATTCAGGAGACAGTCCTCAACACAAGCAGACGAGGGGGGCTCCAAGGAAGATATTACCAAGAAAGAAGAAAAATAGAGTGGAATAAAGTGCAATTGGACAGATTACCTGATATTACTGACCTTGAGTAAAACTGCACTGCAAATGTACAGGAAGGTGTTGGGGGGCAGAAGTAATATGTACAAATAAGAAACCAAGGCAATTCTTAGCCAAAAAATATATATACATATCTATATATATATACACACACACACAAACACATATATACATATATATGTGTATATATATATATGAAATGCACAGTGATATTCAACCATGCCTAACGTAGTTGAATACTGATTTTTAAAAATAGGTAAGTATTGAATACTGATTTAAATACATATTTTTAACACTGAGTACTGATTTTTAAAAGTTGAACTGAATACTGACTTTTTAAAAAATACTAATTGTTTATTAAATACCGGTTGAACACTGAATACTGATTTTAAATACACACACACACACACACACACACACACACAAAACTACGGTGCAGAAATTAGGATGATTGCATACGACAGCTAAATCCTCATCCACCATAACAGAAAATCAACCGAAAACTCTAAAATTGATGAATGAAAGAGCAGCAGTTTATACATATTATTTAGAATTAAGAAGATGTATAAATGCCAGAATAAAAATCTAGAAAAGTTTAAAGTTTTTGCCTCAGAAAAAGGGAAAACAGCGTGAGGAAAATCAATATATTCTGTTAAGGGCAGAGAACCCAATTGAAAAATAAGCCAAAGACTTGAAGAGCTACTTCATTAAAAAAGAACATCCAAATGCCCAATTACCAGGTGAAAAGGAGCTCACGTTCATTAAGCAGCAGAGAAATGCACATCACTAACACCGACCAGAAGAGCTGAAACGGAGAAGACTCTAAGTGTTGGTGAGGGCGTGGAGCGAGCGCCCGTGAAAGGCGAGCTGGCTCGACCACGCTGGAAAATGCTGTTGGACAGTATTTACTGACCCTGGCCATGCGCGCATCTAACAGTTCTACTCCCGGATACGTACCCAGCCGAGACGGGGACGCATCTGCACCGAAAGACACGTGCGGGACGGCCCACCGCGCGATCCATAGCGGTCAGAGGCAGAAACCACTCCAATGTCCACCACCAGGGGAAAGGGTAAGAAAATTGTGGTGACTCATAAAGTGGAATATTATACACCGGTGAGAAGGAAAGGACAACCCCATGTAATAACAGCTACGGAGCTCACGAGCGAAATATTGAGCAAAAGAAGTCGGATGTAAAAGATACAATTTTGCTTAAAGTTCCAAGTTAAATAAAACTCATCTGTGATATAAAAGGTCAGCACTGCAGTTGCTGCCCAGACACAAAGTGGGCTTCTGGGACGCGAGGAACGTCCTGTCTCCCCTGCAAGTTACTCAGGTCTATCACTTACTTGCAAATCCATCGATCTGTACCTCAAAGCCATAGGATCTGTGCACTTTTCTCTATGCATATAATATTTCAATAAAAATTATACTCAAAAGTTTACACAATGGAATTCTGTGCAGCAGAAAGAAAGAAGGAGCTCATACCCTTTGCAACAGCATGGATGGAACTTGAGAGCATCATGCTAAGCGAAATTAGCCAGGCGGTGAAAGACAAATACCATATGATCTCACCTTTAACAGGAAGCTAATCAACAAAACAAACAAACAAGCATAATATGAACAAAGACATGGAAATTGAGAACAGGCTGAAAGTCACCAGAGGTGAGAGGGGAGGGAATTTCAGGGGAAAAGGGGAAGGGTTTGCAGGAACAAGTATAAAGGACACATGGACAAAAACTATGGGGGGGTGGAAATGGGAGGGAGGTGGGGAGGGCTGGGGTGGTGGGTTCAGGTGAGAATAAAAGACAGAAAACTGTACAAGATCAACAATTAAAATAAAAATTAAAAAAATAAATGCTGCAATAAAAAAAAGTTTTCCACTTATAAGTTGTATGACCTTGGACAAATTATTCAACCTAACTGAACCTTAAATTCTGCATCTTCATTTATTTTTTTAAAAGATTTTATTTATTTTTTAGAGAGAGTGGAAGGGAGGGACAAAGAGAGGAAGAGAAACATCAATGTGTGGTTGACTTTCGCACGACCCCAGCTGGGGATCTGGCCCACAACCCAGGTGTGTGCCTTGACTGGGAATCAAACTGGCAACCCTTTGGTTCGCAGGCCAGTACTCAATCCACTGAGCCACAGCAGCCAAGGCAGATTCTGCATCTTTAAAATAAGGATGCCACAGCACCTCCTTTCTCAGGGATTTTTATGAGGTTCAAATTTGATAATACATGTCAAGTGCTTAACAAAGTGCCTCTCACACATACTGAATGCAAAATAAAAGTGTGTTATTATTAACCATTTGAGAATTGAAAAGGAGGGGGAAATCACTAAACATACCCACTTTGAACAAATGTGACTTATACAAACCATGAATTTAGCTGTGTAATCAGATGAGTAGATTCAAATCTGCCATTTGCTATTTCCATTATTTTTGGGAAAAGCTTTAACCTCTCTGAGACTTCATTTTCTCAATTAGAAAAGGGAATAAGATCATGGATTTGTGTGTGTGTGTGTGTGTGTGTGTGTGTGTGTAGAATTTTGCAAAAAATTAGAAGTGGGAGGCAGTGCCAAGCAAAGGTAATCTGGAACTATGTAAGTCTATCTATGTTCTGATGCGCACATGTGCACACACGTGAATGCACGAGTTATTTTAAAAGTGTGAAGGCAAGTCCCGGGGAAAACCTCCGACTGAGTGGAGGGAGGGCGCTGCCACAGAGCAGAAATGATGGGCAGACCTGTTCCTTTTCATCCCGACCCTTGCAGTGCCAATTTGGAACAGTGTACATCTACTTTGATGCCAGATTACGTTTTAATGTAACATTATTTACTTTGAAAATATGTAGCTAGGGCCTACCAAATTAGAAAATAGTTAAAGGGAAGCTTCAATCTAAGCTGATGGATATCAAGTTCATGGGGAAAGCAACGTTTAAAGCACTTCAACACATCCATAATTCAACTTCTCGATCACGGCGCGGAGTGTGGGTGGCATAGAGACACTAACTTAGAGTCCACAGATGCTTGACTTCCTCTATTATTAGTTGGAGAACCACCTGTTACTAGGGAACTGCCTATTTTTAACTAATTCAAGTCTACTTAAAGACCCTAGGAATCAGAAAAGAAATGTTGGCTATAACACTTTTTCTTTCTTTATCTTTTTTAAAAAGTAAGTATCTAAGTAGCATTTGGAACACTGGTTAAAACGTATGCTTCATATGACTCTAAGGTTTTAATTTCCCCCATAAGTAACACAGTGCTTGAACGCACAGGAAGGCGATACTAACTCACAGTTCCCTGACATACACTGACCCCTGTGGTATTCTTCTATAGGGCCTCTTAACATAACTCAATCCTGCTTTTCAGCTCATACGAACTATTTACAAAGATCTTTGAGAAGGGGGTATCAAAGCACAGAAATTTGGCAGAGTGAGGCTAAGGGTCATGGCAGGACCCACGTCCCCAACTTAGGTTATTTGATTAACACACTAGAAAGAACTGAAAACAACTTCTTGATTTCTGGCACGCGGAAAGTGCCCAATAAACATTGGCTCTCATACCGCTGTCGCTGAGGGACACCATGGTTCAGATGGTTAAACTGCCTGAAAAGGAACTTAGGCTCCATCACTTACCAGCTGTGCAACTCTAGTCAAGACACTAAACCTCTCGGTGCCTCAGTTTCCTTATCTTTAGAATGGGAGCAATACAGTTTCTGCCTCACAGGGAGGTGGTGAGGATTAAAAGAGAAATTTTAAGCATGTAGAACAGTACCTAGCATATTATATGCCTTCGGTAAATGTTAGCTCTCATTATTCTTCTTACTTCACACATTTGAAAGAACAAATTCATTTCTTATTCCACTTCAAAACTACTGATGCTAAAAATACTGTAATAAAATGCCACAGAAAAAAAACGGATTTAAATTGTACCATGAATCTACGCATCATTATTGATGCAAACTTTTACAAAAGAAGAGACAATAAACCTACAGCCTTTCGGCCACAGAAACTATGAGAAGCAGAAGTAAATACAAGGGCAGAAACACATCCTTTTATTTAAGCATGTTTGGTAAACTTAACGTACATCATTTAGGTCGGCCTGCCTATTACCTCAGAAAGGAAGAGGAAGGAGAAAAGAAAATAGTCTTTTTAATGGCACTGCTTTAATCTAACCAATTTGTATAAACACTCCCGGCTCTACAGTTCTCCTACCTATCACTGCATAGCTGATGGCTGAACTTGAGAAGAGCAGTTAATCCTCATCTGTTTGTCTACAAGTTTCAATTAGTATGGAAGTGTGTACATACTTCTCAAATGCAATCACAAGAATGTAAAACAGTAAGAAATTTTGGTGGGTGATTTTTTTGCTTTTTCAAAATAGTCGAATCCAGGCCCCGGCCGGGTAGCTCAGTTGGTTGAGTGTCATCCCAGCACCCCAAGGTTGCAGGCTGGGTCTCCTGTCCGGGCATGTACAAGAAGTAACCAGCGAAGGCACACATACATGGGACATCAGTATTTCTCATTCTCTCTCTCTAAAATCAGTAACTTTTTTAAAAAGTTGAACCCAAACTCAAAGGATTAAAGAAGGAATAGTAAGGTTGTCATGCTTCGTAAAATTAAAACCTGAAAGAAAACTCACTCCCTCTCTCCACCCCTCTCCTCTCCCCTCTCCTCTCGCCTCCCCTCCCCCACCTTCTCTCTCTGTCTCTCTCCCCAACCCCCAACTCCTATGGCTATTCAGGTGCTTTCCCAAAACTATCTGAACCCCTCTGTAGGTCCACAAATAAGAGATCCGTTGTGCGGATCTGTAAATTGTATGACATCACTGAAACAGAAGCACCAATCGGTATCGCAAACAGTTTATGTTTCCAAGGATACCAGGGACTTGAAATACCCTGCAGTTACACAAACCCAGGAGGAGCTCGACCTTCTGAACAATACCGGAAGCCTGCCCACTTTCTCTTGATTTAAGTCACTGTTTCCAACAGGGAAAGGACACGGATTTTGATCTAATAATTCCTCCAAATAATATACTCAGCAACATTCCTCAATCATTCAATTATTCATTTTTATATCCTCAACATAATGACAGCAAAAGGGAGGATTACGAGTAGACACAGGCCCATTAACAGAAAGACTCGGAAGGCTGGCCTGGAGTCATTTAAGGAAAGTTCACAGCACAGATTTTTAAAATGCAGTGCACATAAACACTTCTGATTAGTCCTTACAGTAGCAATGTTCCTCTGTGTTAACAGTACCCATTTAGTAACATAAAAAATAATGTGCCTCTGTGTTAGGGAGCACCCATTTAGTAACATAAAAAAATAATTTCTTCCTGTGTGACTTTCCGAGGCAAGTTATTTTTCCTTAATAATATTAGCCTTGAACTCACATATGAATTTAGTACGTGAACTTGTTTTATTTTAGCTAGAATAACTACGGCAACACAGAAACATAGGCTAAGTGTGAGGTATGACCAACTATATTGCTGTTAAAAGTCGGGCAAGTTTATGGTCCTTCGTAAGTTTCCCCTTTAAAGGGTGGTATTTAGGACTGAATTGTTACAAAAGGTCTACACCTGAGCTCTCCTCCAACATCTGTTTACCTGGAGTTAGAGCTACACAGTTACACCGTCTTCACACACCAACTTCATGAGCGGAATATTTTCAGTTAATTACATGTGCCATTCAGAGTTTCGATAGTTCCGAAGTTCTCATTTTTCTATTTAGGAGATAAGTATTTTAGGTACATATTTCTCAAACGCAGGCTGGAAACTGACAAGAAAAAGAGGAAGAACTTCCAGTCTGCAGCAGGAGTTCCCGAGAGCTGCCCGACGAGGCTGGCGGCGGCAGCCAGCTGAGTTACCCAAGTGCAAAGCCACTCGGCGCGGCCTCTCTCCCTGTGTTAACGCACGTTAGACGGTCATGATGCCAAGATCGCAGGGCAGAGGGAGATTCCTACTTAGTAATTTTTGCATTTTTAAAAATATTATTTGTTATAAACTTTTGGATAAAAGTTGTGTTAGATGCCTATTTTGAGTCAAGTTATTAATATCTTTTAGGGAGCTTTTTATAATATATTTTAGGGAGCTTATATATTGCTTGGTACTCTGAAGCTACATCTTACATTGTTCTAATCTTTGAAAAAATCAGAACCTTGTGCAAATGGTTTATTTAACCATTCTTAAATTTTTTTTAACAGACAGTAATATGAAAAACTGAATGGTGTGTATAAAGGGGGATTATAGGACCCTCAAAATATGGGAGACGGACATAAGATTTTAAGATTTTATTTTAATTTTAGAAAGCTGATGCAGCCTTTATACAAGTCCCCTAAGGCCTCCAAAAGTAGCAGATCCTTTGTCCTCAGTCTCCTTGTGAGAATTAATAAGAAAGTGTGGAGAAAGGTTATATCTATTAAAAGGTATCTATCTATTAAAAGGTATCTAATTGTATTAGTGAAGCACTAGTACAATTCTGAAGCACAAGGAAGTTTACAATAGACTTCTCAATGGCAATAATCAGAACGAAGAACCAGATCGCAGGTTCTGTGTCTCGGATTCCCTGGCGAGCTGGATTTTCTGAGGGTGCGCGTCTTCATCAACTCAACAGTTATGTGCAGGTACGTGACTGCCAATGTCCTAGAAATTACGGTATGGCTATTAGAAAAATTAATACTCTGGATGTTTTAGTGGAGTTACTTATTCAGAACATAGAGAGACTGTGAATTACAGAAATAAAGTAACACAAAATAGTTTTACTTGTAAGCTGACATGTCTTTTCTCCTTTGAAAGATGCTACAAATGGTTTTGTGTGAATTGCAGAGCTAACTGATTTTAAAAGCTGAGAGCAAAGTCAGAGTGTTAAACATAATGAAAAATTTAAATAAATATATTAAGACAATATTTAAATTCTAATCAACTTTAGCAGGAATAAGGTGAATAAAAAGTACTCTAAAATCATAAAATTTAAAAAATACATACTTATTAAACCCATTTTCTTAACAACAGTTGCCTTTTATATGTCATTCTTTGGTTTACTATCATGTCATCTTTCATATGCAGGTTTAAATTTCTACTTGTCAAATGATGTTTTTTGTATTACTGACACGATTTGATTTGTACAATTTGGTACAACACTGAACAGAAGTCTTAATAAGAACTCTATAAAATGTTAACAAAAGTTAAGACTGTACAAGAAGATAAGACTAAAAACAAATACACACAAAAGACACCAAACTTTCTTGGATTTCTGAGTGTGCTAAACCAATGATTATTAAATTTACTTTAGAAGTAACAAAATTGACATCTATTAAGAAAGCAAAACAAGCTTCACATCTAGGCCTAAAATAGAATTTCTTTTTCGGTTAACTCGAACTGTGACGGCTGTATGTAGCTGTACTCCACACGAAAGTCTAAAAATGCAGAATAACGGTTTAACAATATCTGTGCCATTAAAACATGTGTAACTTATTTGGAAAGAGACAATGCTTTTGTAATAGCTTCACTGAAATACAGTTCATGGAGAACATAATCCACCTGTTTCAGGGCACGACTGAATGGTTCGTGGTATATTCACATCTGGGTGACTACCACCTGCGCTATTAGAGCATTTTCATCACTTCAAAAAGGAGTTCCATCACGCTTCACTTTCAATTTCATCTCATCCCCCTCCTCACCCCTAAGGAACCCCTGGTCTCCATGTATATATAGCTCTTATAGCTATTTCTTACGAATGGAAATCACATACTTCGTGGGCTTTTTACATTTTGCATCACATTTTGGAAGACTCACCCGTGGAGCAGGCATGAGTGCGCCGCTGTATGGATATACCACAGTGCGTTCCATTCGTCGGTCACCACACATTCCGATGGTTTCCACCTTTTGGCTCTCGTGAATAACGCTGCCCTATACATTCATGTACACGTTTTCATGTAGACATATGTTTTCATTTATGCTGAGCAATTATCTAGGAGTACAACTGTTGAGTCATACGGTTATTCTATGTTTAGTCGTTTGAGGAACTGCCGGGCTCTTTTCCAAAGCAGCTGCACCATTTTACATCCCTACCAGCAACGGACGAGGGTTCCAATTCCTCAACATCCTCACCAACATTTGTTGCTATCTACTCTTTGATTCTAGCCACCCTAATATGTAGGAAGTGGTACCTCATTGCGGGGTCTTGTCAACGTTAATGAGGTGTGATGACATATAAAATTGTAGTATGTTTAAATTGTACAACATGATTTGATACACATACAAATGGTGAAGGAATTCCCTCCACTGAGTTAATTAACATATCCTTCACTCCACAGTTATCTTTTTAGTTTGGAATGAGGACACTTAAGCTCTGCTTACTCAGAAAACTTCAACTGCACAATGTAGTATTTTATCTAGCATAGCCATCATGTTACACATTGCAAGATCCAAAGGCCTTATTCATACTATAACTGAAAGTTCGTGTACTTTTACCAACTTCTCTCTATTTCCGCGACCCCAGCCCCTGGCCGTAATAATTCCACTCTCAGTTTCTATGATTTCAACTTTGTTCTCTATCAGATTCCACTTATGAGTGATACCACGCGGTGTTTGGTTTCCTGTGCTTGGCTTATTTCACACAGCGCAACACCCTCCAGGTTCATCCATACCATTGCAAATGGCAGGACTGCCTTCTTTTCCAAAGCTGGAAAATAGTCCACTTTATATAGACATGTTTGTTTCTTTATCCATTCATCCATCGACAGACATTTAGGTTGTTTCCAAACCTTTGCTACTGTGAATAATTCTGCCATGAGCATAGCAGTACAGATACGTCTTCAGGATAATGACTTTATTTCCTCTGGATATGCATCCCAGCAGTGGGATTGCTGGATCACGTGGTACTTCTTCCATTTGTAATTTCTTGGGGAAACTCCAGACTGTTTTCCACAGTGGCTGCACCAGTTTACACTCGCTTCAACAGTGTAAAAGGGTTCCCTTTCACCCACATCCTCAGCAGTGCTTCTAATCCTTGTCTTTCAGATACTGGCCAGCCGTAACAGGTAAGGAGGTGGCATCTTATGGTTTTAATTTGAATTTTTCAGATTATTAGTGATATTGAGCACCCTTTAATATGCCTTTTAATTTCATGTCTTCTATGGGAAAATGTTTATTCAAATCCTTTGCCCAGTTTTCAACCATTTGGGTGGGGTTTTTTGTTTTGTTTTGTTTTTCTTTCTTTCTTTTCTTCTTCTTCTTCTTCTTTTTTTTTTTTTTTTTTTTTTTGCTATTGGTTTGCATGAGTTCCTTGGATATTAACCCCTTATCAGATCCTTGATTTGCAAATATTTTCTCCCATTCTGTGGGAATTCTCTTTTTCACTCTCCCAGTGGTATCCTTTAATGAACCAAAGTTTAAATTTTGATGAAGTTCAAATGATATTTTTTCTTTTGATGCTCAGGCTTTTGGTGTTATATCTAGAAATCCTTTGCCAAAGCCAAGGTCATGAAGATACACTTCTCTACTAGTTCTTCCAAGAGTATTATGGTTATAGTCCCTACACAAAAGCCTTTGATTCGTTTTGAGTTGATTATATATCTGGTGTGGTGGTAAGGGTCCAACTTCAATTTTTACATGTGCCTATCAAGTTGTCCCAGCACCATTTTTGAATATACTTTTCTTCCCCCTATTGAATAATCTTGGTGCCCTTGTTGAAAATCAGATGAGCATGGTTTTATTTCTGGACTCTCAATTCTATTCCACTGATACATCTCCAAGCAAACACTGCATCATCTTGTACTGATGCTTTGTAATAAACTGTAATATTGGTCAATGTGAGTCCTCCTACTTTGTTCTTTTTCATTTTCAAGCTTGCTTTGCATATTCAGGTTCCTTGCAATGTCGTCTGAATTTTCGAATTAGCTTATCATGAAAAAATTCAGCTAGCATTCTGATAGGGACTGCATTAAATCTGGAGGTCACTTTAGGGAATATTGCCATCTTTATGATAAGTCTTCCAATTCATAAACATGAGATTTTTAAAATGTATTTAGATTTTCCATAATTTCTTCCAATTGTGTTTTGAAGTCTTCAAAGTAAAAGTTCTGCACTTCGCTTGTTTAATTCATTCGTAAGTATTTCATTCTTTTCGATGTTATTGTGAATGTAATTGTTTTCTGAATTTCATTTTGGATTGCTCGTTGCAGGCATACAAAAAATACCACTGATTTTTCTTTTTGTATATTTATCTTGTACCCTGCAACCTTGTTGAATTCATATGCTGGACACATTTTTAGTTGATTTCTTAGGATCCTACTATACTTGAACATGTCATTTTCAAATACAGTTTTATGTCCTTTTCTTCAACCTGGATGCCTTTCCTTTCTGTTGCCTCACTGCTTCAGCTAGAACTTCCAGCAAAATGTCAAGATAAGAAGAGGTCACACCGGAGTAGGTCTCACATCCTTATAAAAAAGGGAGATTTGGAGACGCAGAAAAGACACACAAAGAAGAAGGCCACGTGCTGACGGAGACACAGACGGCAGCGATGGAGCCAGAAGCCCAGGAGCACCGAGCGCTGGCAGCACACACCCGAAGCTGGGAGAGGGCCACCGAGCAGAGCCCCTCCCTCCAAGCCTTCACAGGGAACCAAGCCTACTGACACCTCGGTTTCAGACTTCCGGTCTCCTGCACTGTGAGAAAATAAGTTTCTATTGCTAGTCTAAGCCACCCAGTTGGTTGCAATTTGTTACAGCAGCCCTAGGAAACTAACACAGAGGGACTTGTGGCGATCCAGGCAAGGGAAATAGTAGAGCTGGGGCAGCAGGTGACAGAAAAAAGAAAAGTCATACTGCAGAAATATTCAAGTGGTAAAAAAAATAAATAAAACCCACGGAACTTGATGATGAACTAGATGTGGTGACAGAAAGGGAGAAGGGGTGCTGAGGAAGAACTCGCAGTTTCTGAATCACCAAAGCAGCTGGTAGATTGTGATTCATAACGTTTCTTAGCATTTGATCCTTTTCTAGAAATAATTATTGTATTGTAAACTTTTTGCCTTTAGTTTCTATGTAAAAATTCCGTCTGGAGCTTTCTGGGTCAAAGCCTGTGTTCTAATCTTAATAACTAATAGTTTATTTCATTCCTCCCTCGTTAAGCAGCATTTCAGAGACCTGCAACTGAAACAGACAAAAAACCAGAGAGGGACTGATTGCCAGTCCCAAAACATCACACCAAAGTCCCCTTAAAAGACGAAACTGCACTTGTTAGTCATCATGCAACTTCAAAAAAAGTTCAGAGTTTACATTTCATTTAAATGTCAACGTCCAGACTGCCATGTCACTGGGACAAGATACTCCTAATGTCCTCCTTCAAGTGTAAGTGAATCGCGAGACCCGAGAGGAAGTACACTGGGCGGACCTCCATAATCCACACCTAGATTTGCATTGTACCAGTTTTACGCTGAAAATGCAATGATTTATAGGTTTGGAATATAATTTTCCACTTTATTTTACTTTCAAATCTTGAATTTCTTTCAACTCCTCAGGATTACTTTTGAAATGAAAATTATTCAGGTTAAATCATACTCTCAAAGTGAATTATAGGAAAATTATTTGAACAAAAAGCCTCCCAAGATCATTTTTTAAACTACACAAGTTTTCAAAGGAAACATAACTATTTTCCTTTATTAAAAAAATTATAGCCCTGGCTGGCGTAGCTCAGTGGATTGAGCACCGGCCTGTGCACCACAGGGTCAGGGCACATGCCTGGGTTGCGGGCCAGGTCCCCGGTCACAGGTGTGCGAGAGGCAACCACACATTCTCTCCCCATCTCCTGCCCTCCCCTCTCAAAAATAAATAAATAAATAAATAATCTTAAAAAATTATAAATTAGCACAGATTCTGGACCTCAATGAGAGATTAATTTGGCGAATTTGAGACCTTTATGTATATATCTTTTCTGAACTGACCATTTAATTCTTTACACTTCATGAAAACATTTAGATAAATGGAGCTAATTCAAAGTAGTCAAAATGTTGTATAAAATTTCATTTCACATACTATCTCTACTTGCCACCAACTTTGAAAAGATTAGCTATACCATTAATGATAATAAAAGAACTAAGTAAAAAGTTATATTTTTATTTTCTCTACTAGACTGTAAGTATCTGAGGAAAAAACTGTCTCACCTTTTGCCATGACAGCTGCTTGATCACTGACTATCCAACTGACTTCATTAAAACATAATTCTACTGTGGCAGGGAAAAAGGCTAAATGTTCTTTTAAGGTACATTTTAGCCCATATTTCATTCTCATTGCAATTAATCAGCCATTCCTCATCCCCACTTTCATCCTTTTTCATTTCTTTAGAAAGAATTTAATTAAAAGCTACATTTTAATTAAAACTAAGTAGAAAAATGAGAAATTATTGTTCAGTCATTATCAATATTTTATGTATGCTGATTTTTACATGTATTGCTGATATAATGTCACTTCAATGATGAAGAAAACACAACAGGAAATGTTCTACCATAAGTATCAACACGCCCCATATTATACATTAATATAATTTTGGATTACTAGGTAAACAAATTAGAAACCATACATATTTAATGAGCAAGTTACTGGCGAACTGAGATGAATATAATTATAAGCTTATATAGCACCTTTTTCCCCACAGATCTCAAAGCATTTTCCCAAAATTTCCTCTACCACCTTACATAAAGTGAGCAGATGGCACGATTCTTCTATCTTTAAGATGCAAGACCTAGACACAAAAAGGTTAAGCAGTCTCCCAAAGAGCCCTAGTGATTCAGGATCAAAACAGAAATAGAGCCCCGATCTCCCAGCTCTTAACCTCACACTGAAGCTGCTAGTCCTCAATCAACGCTTGCCTTTTCTGACGTCAGGATTTAAAAAGCAACAGTAGTAACGGCACCAGCACGCACGATCTCACGCCAGCCTCGGAGCATCCCGGGGAGGCGGGCGCTATCACTACTCCCACGTTTCACATAACGAGACTGGGACACAGAGAACTTGAGTGTATGGATCACAACCACATTGCTGGTAACTGGTAAAGTCAGGGTCTGAACCCAAGACACCCGACTCTACAGTCCCCAGTCATAGCCACAGTGCTACGCTCCACTGGGGCCACCCAAAGGAGTCGAAGACTGGGGGTCTCATTAAACTACATTATGTACTAGCCAGCAATTCGATCTGCATAGAATGACCACACGGCCCAGATTACAACTTGTTGTCCCGAAGTATTCAGCAGTGCCCCTTTTCAGCCCTTGCAAAGCTTCTCTGTTTAGATTATAAATTACAAGATCTTTATATTAGGCATTTCTTTGATCTTCTCTTGACTTTACTCATCTGTAAAATAAAGATATTTGATTAGAGGACTTTCCATGTAGTTTAGGTAAAGTATAAGGACATAGATATGTTGGAGGGATTTTGCCTATATATGTATCCATTTCAGTCCTCACAGATATAAATTTTCATAGAAAAATGGAAGTTTACTGAACACGAAAACGTCCACCACTTCAACGACCCTCTATGTGAATCAGCCCTCACGTGAACACGATGCATCCTTGGACCTTTGTGAAATACTTTGAATCCTGTAGGAGTGCAGAGTAGCTGCCCAAACTGCTGAACTTGTAAAACAAACAGGGTTTTACCACGCTGATGAGAGCTACGTTGCAAAGAACTCAGATTTCATGTAAAAGCTCTAACAAGTAAGGCTACAGAAAGAAGGGTTGTCTCATCTAACGACTGCAGAAAATCGATGTGGATGATGACAGGCCAGGCAGTCTAACCCAAAATATGAATAGCAAAGGATTAAGGAAGAGCCTTGGGCCAGACAATGGTATAAACTCATTTCTTCATACTGCTCCCTGCTCAATGAAACTATATAATTTGGAACTTCAAAAGGCAGCCGTAGAATTCTGAAACAGGAAAAAAGACGGACTTGCTAGGACCCGTGGAGTGGGAGGAGCAACGGAGCAGCAGGACATCTTCAACACCCAGTTCAGTAGAAGAAGGTGACCCAAAGCCTCGCCCCGAACAACAGAAAGGGGTCTGGGTGGGCTCCTTCCTTTCAACACTCGGAAGCCGGACAGCACCTGCATGGCGGTCCCGTAAGGAAGCCTGCAGACAGTGAGCAGCAAAGGGAACTCTTGTCCTCCCGCTCCAGACCTGAGACTAGCCTCCCCCAATGAGACACACCAGGTAACCAGGGATGGGGGGCGGGGGGCACTGGAAAGAGGGCCCTACCACCACAAGGGCCTAGCCTGGGAATTGTTCTCTATCTCCCAGAGGCAGGGGGATCCTGTCACAGCAGCCTACCCCGGACAGCCTCCGTTCCCATGGGCTGGAGACTCCCGCCTCCCCCCGAGAGGACAGATGCCCTGTTCTGGGGAAGCTCATTCTGCTCCCTCAGCCAGCACCAGTGGAGATGAGTAGGAGGCCCACATAAACCAAGTAGACCAAAATAGGACTGCAAAAAATCTGAAAAGTCAATTGTCATAGGAACCGTCCCCCTCAACATTAGGCTTGTAGCTATATGCTAAACCTAGAAAGGTTGACAGCCTGCTAAAATAAAAGACTTAAAAAGGACCTGCCGTTTCTTAGCTTCACAGCCAAAATGTTCCAAATTCGAACAAAAAAAAAAAAAACAAAACAAAACCATCCATCATACCAAGAAACAAGAATATCACAACTTGAACGCAGAGAGACAATCATCCGAGATGACTCAGATGTTGAACTAATCCGAGAAGGGGTTTGAAGCAGCCATCACAACATGCTTCACGATCGACTGGAAATTACTGCGGAACAAATTTTTAAGAATTGACTACCTCAGCAAAGTCATAAAAGTCATGGGAAAAAACTGCATGAAAATGACAGAACTGAAAATACAGTAACAACCACAATCGTAAAGCGGAGATGACAGAAGACGGAGCCTGTGAACTGGAGGACAGATCAACAGCACTTACTGAAGCTGAGCAACAGCGAGCAGACAGACTTGAGCAAACAAATGTTTTTAAAAAGACCCGTAGGCAATATCAAAAGATCCAACATTCACATCAGTGGGGCCCCAGGGGAGGAAAAACAGAGTAGGGACAAACAAACACTGGAAAAAATAGTGGCTGAAGACCCCCTGAAAGCAGAGCAAAAGACATAACCCTCCAGATTCAAGAAGCTGGGTAAAGCCGAAGAAATCCAAGACAAGACAGAGCATAACTAAACTTCTGGGAACTCAGGACAAACAAATACATCTCTCAAGCAGTCAGGAGAGGTGACGCGTTACCTCTAGGGGAACACCACTCCAAATGACAGTAGATTTCTCCTCTAAAACCATACAGAAAGTAAGACAACATTCTCAAGTGCTGAAAGGAAGCTGTCAGCTGCAAGTTCCATACCTGGAGAAACCACCCTCGTGGAGGGAAGTGGAAACGAAGGCACTCTCAGGTGAAGAAAAGCTAAAAGAACCTGTCCCTGGCAGACTTAACCTTAAAGAGTGGCTTAACCTTAAAGGGAGTTCTTCAGACAGAAATAAAATAAAAGACGGCATTTCAGAGCATCGGAAAGGGAGAAAAAAATATTGGAAAGAGCAGGAAAATGAGGACATAATTCTATCCTCCTCATGAGTTTATAAATATTTGATTAAAACAAAAATTATAATACCATGTGCTACTTACCAAATGTTGTTAGCAGTACATTGTGATGTCACATATTAATATTGGAAACACCTCCGGAGCAACCACTAACAAGATTACACGAAAGGATACACTGCAAAACACTAGAACAAATCAAGAAAACAGACGTGTGGACGAAATCAGGCAAGCCTCCGTCCTCGTGCTCGAATGGTGCTCCCTGAGCGAGGGGCCGGCTGGACCGAGGAGAGCGCTCAGTGTAAACACTGTGGCGACAGGACCCTGAAAATTCCTACGGAAAGGGCTTTCCAGACTAAGAGGTCCAGTTAAAGCACCGGCATGTGCCTCTCTGCGCGTGCGCATGTGTTTGGGGAGGAGGGTGACATTCACTTGTACTATTATCATCTGCACTGAACTGTGAGCAAACGAAGAGTACGCAAGGCTGCCTGTGATGCTGCATCGATGTGTTGGTAGGTTGCGTGCCACCCTTTGCTCATCCATCTCCGGTGAAGGAAGGGAAGGGATTGAGTAAAGGTTTGAATGTGACCCATGATCAAGCCTCGTCTACAGCCCTACCACCCTGAAAGTGCCCAGTCTCGTCCGATCAAGGCTCAACTCACCCTAGTGAAATTAACGTAAAGACGGACAGAGATGTCCAACCGCGGAAGGATCCAGGCCTAACTCTCAGGGTCACCCTCTCATTTCCAAATCCACAGCTGTCTTCAAAGAGCGAAGAGCTTCCTTCTGGAAATTTCCCCATATATAAGCTGTTTCTCGCCATACACACAGTGAATTTATTACTTTTTTCCCGGGGCACTGATTATCAAATAACACATCTGAAAGGGTTTGAAAACTATAAAGAACTAAAAAATTATATACAAATACTTTTGCTGCTTATTCTATAACATGGCTCAGACATCTCTTGATATCTGTACATCAAGAGCACTTCATTCTTTAACACTCACCACTGGGTACCTTCTCCCAAGTGAAGACATGATTTACATCAAAAACCTCACTGAGGATACATAAGTTCTAAATACGCAGCATTCCAGAGGAGCATGATTATCAAAATGTAAATATTCAATGTATTCACAAATTTATCCTAATTTTTCATTTTATTAAAAAATTGTAAATTATTTCTTCTTTCCTGTGCTATATTCCTACACTTGTATTTTAAAACTGTGCTGTTAGACTAAAATAACTGCAACAGGATATAACAGAAGGACTTAATTTTCCAGTAAACTTAAATAGGTATAAATTTTTTTAAAAGGGCCTTGAAAGAACTAACAAATTCTTCCAGTGATTTGATTTTTAAAAAGTCATTTATTATGTACTACATATAATTGTGCAGAGAAGGTAAAATGTGAAGAAGGATGTCATAACTTACAATCATACACTATTTTTCAGCAAAGAACACTCAAAGTTCATTTTAGTTCTATTTATTTTAATGATGAGTGCATAGTTGCAATTATAACCTGAATTTTGTTTAATAGAGAAAAATGTTTTTTCATAAATTCCATTTCATGTTTTTTACACATAAATTCTTAATAACCCTCTCCCCCAGCCCACACACACACATATATGTTAATATGTTACTTGGTACAAAATTCTAGCAACTGCTTTAAATGACTTACCATATTTTGCCATGTATAATGTGCTCCCATGTATAATGTACTCCCATGTTTTGGGCCCAAACTTTCAGAAAAAAAATCTCTCGTTTTAATTTTTAATTCAATTATTTATTTGTTTATATTTAGAAACAAATCGATTATCGTAGTCCAGGGTGTTCTTTTGCGTATGGATATCATTCCTGCTTTCTAGAATTATACTTTTAACTCATGAGCATAAGTAAAAGAATTAAAAACATTTATATAGATACAGAATTAGTATATCCATGTATAATGCTCATCCTTAGTTTTCCCTCAAAAATTTGGGCAAAAAGTGTGCATTATACACAGCAAAATATGATAGTTTAAGTGGTATTATTCCAATACCATTTACTCTTGGATAAAAGGTCCTTTCACAGCTAAAATCTGAACTAGTCTAATACAGATGAAGAAAACTGGCTAAAAATAACAAAAATGGTTCTGTTATCGTGTTTAAATGAACACTCCTCATTGGTTAAAAAATGTAATGAATACTAGGCTCCAGAAAAGATGGGATTCACAAGGAAATACTGAGTTCCTTCTGGCTTAAAAAAATGATACACTTAGAATTCTATAGAAAATACAAACAGGAACCTAGCATTCAAAGGAACCTAGCTAGGACCGGCAGCAACATCTGAGACATGGCCCCACTCTAACGAATTAAGATAAAGACTAGACAGGATTAACAAACCCGCCACAATCATGATGTACCACGGTGTTCAGAAAACACCATTTGAAAGGCCACACCCTAAAATTAAGTCACAGGACAAAAAGCAACTCAACAAGTGAATATTAAAGTAACCAAATACAGAAATTTGAGTTAAGCTAAATACTTTGCTTGATTATGGCTTAAGCTGGACACTGAAACATTAAGAAATATTTACAAAAATTTTTTAAATTTTAATTTAAAAACATAAACATAAATTCAACATAAAAGAACATTTTAATGCCATTTATCTGTGTTTAAGAAACTAGGAAGAGGTCTTTTTTACTTGATTTCAAGGGCACCTCTGTCCAGCTCAAGGAGCCATATTACAAGAGGGCTTATTTTTTAAAACTCCTAAGCTTAGGATGTTATCTAGAGAACCGAAGTAAACAAAACTTAAATACTAGAAGGAATGCCTAGCCTCTACGTACCAAATTCATCACATAATCTTAAAGCACATCCCTTATTCTGAGGTTCTGGCAAGTACTGCTGTGAAATGGATGAGTCCCATTAGGTAGTTTTCAGCAGTCCCTTAAGACAGAGAGTAATGTCTAAATACTTTGAATCGAGAAAACGTTCTTTATAATTTGCTTAAAATACCATCACTACTAGGTAGGAATGTTAATTATGCCTTTTGTAAAGACAGCTTAAAGAATGGGATCATGAAGTACCCATGACAGCTATCATTATTTAACATATATTGTCAGTAATTTATTGTACTTTTTCTGCCACTAATATAAAAGTATTCACTGGTATTTATAGTACATCCAGTACATATAAAGTAGTTCACCAAATATATACCAGGCACAGACTCTGCCTATCTTGAAAAAAAAAAAACCCAACAACAAAAAAAACTTGAATCTGGGACTAAACCCACAAATGCTGACAACAACTCATATGTCCTAACCGACAGATACCACTTTATTCCAGAACAACAAACCACACACACAGCATTCAAAATACCCTTTATTTTGACCAAGGTTCTGGTTACATGCAGGGCTGAGTTATAGCTGAGTTGGTGTCCCGTAAGATTCGAACTGTTTTGACATTTTTGGTGGCAACAGGTAAGCCTGTGGGGACAACGTGGGACTTCCGGTTTGTAAAGGCAAGAGAGTGAGATAATCACCGACAAATCCAAAAACTGAAAACCAAGAGGAAAAGAAATGAAGGCTCTATCTCAATGAGAAAGTTCACATGAGAAAGACAGGAACAAATGCCTGTGGTTTACTGACTAACGCTCAGTCACTGAGAACCCTCGGACTCACGTGGGTGAGGTTTCATAATCACAGAGTCGCACTCATTGCCCGTCCTGCTCCTCTCTCTGCTTCCTCGCAAAGACACGCAGGCCCTGAGCGTGAGAAATGCACCGCACACTGTCTCAGGCAGATACCAACACGACAATCGTCCTGGCGAGGAAGGCAAATCGCCATGTTCATTACAATCGAGCTTCTAGTGGGAAACTAAGTCACACAGAACCAAAAACTTATTTATAGTTCTGTTTGCAGCACAGGTGTAGGAAATTGTTCATTATTGAAACTATTCGGTTAAGACTTAAAGTATTATAAAATACCTGATACAAATATGTATTGCATAAATGACTATATAAACATAAAACATGAATAAAAGAGCAAGGTTGTCATATGTTTAGAAAACAAATGGAAATCTAAATATGACTTAAGGTCTCAAAACACCAAATCATTATTCTGGACTCCAGATACATCCTTTACAAAATAGAAGGAAAAACGTATCCAAAAGAAATGAAAACATACATTCATGTAAAAATGTGTACATGATTTTTCATAGCGGCACTGTTTGTAGTAGCCAAAAAGCAAGGACAACCCAATGTCCATCAACTGATGAATAATATATAAATAAAACTGTGGTATAGCCACACAATAAAATATGATTTAGTCATAAAAAGAAATGAAGTATTGCTAGATGTCACAACACGGATGAACCTTGAGAACATTATGCTAAATAAAAGAGGCCATAGCCACAGGCCACACGTGTACAATTCCATTACGTGAAATCTGTAGGCAAATCTAGAAATTTACAGACAGAAAGCACAGCCGTGGTTTCCTACAGCTGGGGCAGTGGCGGGGGGCGGGGGGGGGACGGTGGGAAGTAACCGCTAGTAAGTGCTGAGGTTTTTGCTGGCGTTGTAAAACTGACGGCAGCGTGGCTGTGCAACTCTGCGAATATAATCAAAACAACTACACTGTACCAAAGGACAAATGTATGATTCTACTTGTGTAAGGCACCAGCAATGGTCAGATTCGTAGAGACAGAAAGTAGAACGGGGTTACCAGGAGCTGGGGAGGGACAAGCAGGCTGCCGCTGTTTGATGGGTACAGAGCTTCTGTTTGGAAAGATGGAAATATTCTGGAAATGGACGGTGGCGATGGTTGCACACCAAAGTGAATGTACTTAAATTCCACAGAACACTACACTTAAAAAGGTTAAAGTGGTAAATTTTGTGGTAATGTGTATGTTACCACGATTTCAAAAAACCCAATTGAGTTGTAAACGCTAAATGAGTAAACTGTATGGTACGTGAATTATATCTCAATAAATCAAAATAATTTTATTTCTGGTAAATAAAAATAAGGCGTGTGTGTAAAGCAGGAATACTCCACCTGCCACCACTACCACGGTGGGCAATCAACTCCAAGTCTATAATCGTGAAAGTTGAGTGGCTCAGCCAATAGCCTCTAATTAGCCTGGAACGAAATGGCCAAACGTGCCAAGGTCAGGGTGCTAGTCCTGACACTCTCAGCGCCCTCACACTACACGACCCCCTTCTACAGCTGCATGACTTCCCACATCCGCTCCTGTGGCTCCAATGTCCGTGCTCTGACAACCTCCAGAGCGTAGCATCAGGTGGGAACTAATCCCCACTACTGTACTCCTGGTCCATTATCCCTCAGGGCTCAGTGGGCAGAAACTCCCGAGTTCCTGAAACCCTCTCAAACGTCAGATGCTCGGAGATCACAAACATGGAGAGTAAGAACAGGGGCTTGGAATCAGAGTGACCTGGGGCCCACCACTGACTAGCTGGGTAGTCTTAAGGAAGTTCCGTAACCGAACCTTTCCGAGTTTCTACTTCTTTACTTTTAAAGACGTAAAGAATAACTCTACCCCCATGGAGGACTCAGAGAATTAAACCAGATAAAAGCGTAGGAAGGGGCCAGAGTTTGACAAACCAAGCACGTAGAAATTACCACACTTTCACTGTCTTCCCCTTTGGACTTGCTCTACCTGTTTATTTTCAAATTTAAGTAAAAGCATCACAGTTTTCCAGATCTATAAACCTGCTGCTATGGATTCCTATTGGCCTGCATTACTCAAACTCTGTTGACTTAGCTTCGGAATGTCTTTTTACCTGCGTTTCTGCACTCATTTAATATCAACTCCTCTTTAGTTTAGGCTTTCGGTATGTCTAACAAACTCAGGCACAATTTAATTGTATTTCTCCATCATCAATGTAATAACATACATCAATGTTATTAATGTATTATCATTTATTCTGTTATCATTTATTAATGTCATCCATGCTAACATTAAAACTATCTTCCTAAATACCAAAGCGTATATCCTACTTTGAAATCTCTGTTACCTTTGAAATCCAAAAACCTTAGCTTGGCACCGAGCACACTCTTTGAACAATGACCCTTCCACCCCTTTCCAGCGACATCTACCCATGTTCCCGTCCTACACGTCTGTCACTGTGTGAACCCCTCCCCGCTCCCTAGGTGTGCTCCAGGCCCTCGCATTGTTCCGTTGGTCTGCCATAGTCCTAGAACACCCCCTTCCTTATTAGCTCGGGAGACTTTGATGAACCCAAATCTACTTCCAATGACATCCTGTCCGGGACTGGTACCCGTCTGCTTAACCGTCTGCCTGCTCACTGCGTTGCAAACCAGCAGAGGGTAGGTAAGGGCTACATTCACTTCCGTCTCCTCCTCAGCGGCTGGTGACAAAGGAAAGCACGAAGGGGGTCCGTAAGCGGGGAAGATCAGATCGGCTACATTAAGAAATCAGAGCTCCATGCGAAGAGCCTCAGATTAACCTTTTGCTCCAAAGTAAATGCCAGAGACGCCTAGTGTCTCGTGTAAGACACATCATAAAGTTTCAACTAGTGAAATAAACTATTGATCACAACACTTAAAACCAAGTGCCTTCTCATTTGTTGCTATTGTTGTTGTATTTGGGTTTTTGCTTTGCTTTTTAGGACGACTGGAGAGCTCTGAGCAACTGCGAACCAAGGAGTTACTAATCTCTACAGGCCCGGGGAGCAAAGAAATGGCCCCGTTGCGAAATACATCAAAAAAATATTACGTGGATCACGAGGCAAATTTTAAGAGTGGTCATCGAGAACTCTAGTTTTTAGCCTAGGCACTGATATTAGAATCTCTTATTTTGGGATCTGGGATTAACAGCAAATTCTAAAGCTGAAGAGACAGGTTCACGGTGTCATACCCCTGAGGAGACCATCGGATGACAAGCCTAGGAAGAGAGAAATTCTATCCTAGATTGGGGGTGGCTCAGCACTCAAGGTACCAGGCGTATTCTAGAAAGGGACTGTATGGGTGAGGTCACCATCAGCCACTGACAATACTGGGTCAAATCCTTTCCACGGAATATCTCAATAACATCTTCTGGTTATCTGAGGGTTCAGTAATCAACGGCTCCTCAACTCGAATTTCTTGAAAATGAGCATGGACAAAAATAACGGCAGCCAGGAGAAGGTGGAATAACAGCTAAATAATCTTTTTTGGCAAATGAGCTAGAATATTTTAAATAAATGAAGCAACTGGCTAGGAATTTTTATTCCTTAGGATACTGGCTCTCTCCTATAGATTTATCAATTTACTGACAAGGTGAATTTAAGTTAAATAACATTGTTTTAGACTAAAAAAATCAAACTAGTCAGTTATTTGTTAAGAAAAGTCTTTGCATGTAAGGCAGATATATTTTCATTTTACTTGTCAGACTGCTCAGAAGTTGCATAACCACACGGTAAGAGTGAAACCTGATCGTGCAAGCATGAGACAAAAAGGACAAGAAAATTTTACTTTCGAGAATCGCTTCATTGGAGCCTTTAATACAAATTCAATGAGTAAAGCAAAGGAAAATATTAAAGGAAGTTTCTTATTGATTATGCCTAACAATTAGCTTAAATTTTATACTAACTTACTTAAATAAGCAACAATAAATATAAATTTTGTTAATGTTGGAAGTTATTTTATTTAGCACATACTAATAAACTGAAAATACAGAAAATAATTTTAAAAACATAAAACATCAAAATGAAACAAGAGAAACAGAAAAACACTTACAATTCATAATGAATGCAAAATTTTAAATCATCCTTAAAAATCACTGAATAACAAAGGTACCATGAATGAGTTCATTAAAGATAATTTCCAAATAGTTATTTATATAATTCTAAAATCCAGAAGAGGATCATATTTTATTTAATGGGCTAAAAAGTAATATATAGGTTTGATCTAAAAAAATCATTCAATAATAGGATACTAGAAATTACTGTGCAACCTCAGAGGCAGGAACACAGAGATGACTTACAAAAAAATTCTAAACAACATGCTAGCATATCTCAGCAAAAAATACCTTAAAATAATTATCCACTATACATGGGCTGTCAGAGACATTTGATGCTAGTAAAATAACAGGGAAAACTGATAAACAAATACATATATATACATACATATATATATATGCATGCCAGTAAGGCACTTAATGCAACCCAAGTCTGATACTCTAAAATAATAAACATAAATTTTCTTAAATGTGAGAAAAAGTTATTTAAATCTAGAGTCAAAATCACGTTCCCTGTAATCACACTGGTTATCACCTCTAAAGACTGAAATGATCACAGGTGTTACCAGTAGTGTATTGCTAAAAGTTTAACAAAGGCCCCTCCTTGAAACACCATCACCTTCGATTTGCAGCATCTCTGGGGCTGAAACAGCCCCCCTGTGGTTCATTCGAAGGGATCAACACAACGTCACTAACGGAAGTGCGAACAGATGCGCACGGCCTCCGCAGAGCACCTCCAGCCCTCCCTGGGTACTGCCACTGAGTTCTTACTCTCAGTTACCTCAAGCGCCTGACAAATAATATCTCATTTGATTCTTACGACAACTTGATGTCTGCATCTGACAGGTTATGTCTACCTCACAGCTAACAAGAGGCAGAGCCAGAATTCAACCCCAGGTCTGTCTAACTCCAACATAAGGACCAAGAAGCATCATATTATGTAACGATCATCTATCTACCTGCTTCGTTCTTGAAATGAAAATTAAAAATTTAAAATAATTCATATTAAAATTAAAATGCTTCATTGGGCAACTAAGGATTATGACCTATTTTAACAGTCTTCCTTATATTATGTCTGTGGTAAAATTTATAGGCTCTTTGACTTTGTAGGAAAAAAACCCTTACTGCTTTCAAAAATAGAAAAATCCATGAAATAAGACAAGTTCCAGGGAACATTTTAAAACAGACATAGAGACATTCCGGATATTTTAAACATACACTGAAATCATGTAGAAAGGATTAAGTTGGTATGACTGTTATTAATACTGCAAATAATTTGCTTAGTTCTGAATCTCATATCATACAACTAAATTTATCCCAGAAAGAATAATTAAGCATTTCCAAAAATACACTTTAACAATGATGAAGGATAAGAATATATTTGTACTAACCGTATAATGAAGAAACGAAGGGGAAATTAGAAACATGCTTTATAAGGTTTGACAAGCTCTATTAAACTGCTCTGATTTTATTTGAAAACAAGAACATTTGGGACAAATGCAAATAAACTTAAAACCTACAACATAAAATAACTGAAAATAAATAAAACAGTGCCACATATACTCAGATTCCACTTGATAAATAATCAAAAGAAACAAGAGATTTTACCTGAAAAATAATCAAACATTATATTATAAATGATTTTATAGGAAAAATGTGCCTCTTCACTAATCAATAACATTAAAATATAACAGAAATAGCCACTCATTAAGCTAGCAATGATAAAAGCTTTTATTAAGTAAGTGCCTAACAGGGACCAGGCGCCTGGTTTCATAGACTGTTCACAACCGTACAAGATCGTTACGGCCTCACATTTTGCTGATGAGAAATGGAGGCTCAGAAACGTCACCTGGAACTTCGTTGTTCCACTGGACAGCAGCGCGGGTTAAAGTCTGTCCAGCTCCAGAGATCACCACCTGGCCCTCGCCCCGTGCTGTGAGTGCGGCGGCAGCAACCACAACAGCACAAGGACGAAACAGAATGCTCAAGTCCAAGTTTCGCACGGTCAAGAGGGGAAATCATACTCCTAAATTGTTACAGGGACTATTAATGTCTTACGTCTTTCTAATGGAAGCCTTTGCAATACATAGTAAACTACAAGGTAGCCACATTCCAAAATAAAATTCATTTTTCTTGGTATGCCCCAAGGAAATAAGCCAACAGGAAAAAGAAGATTTCCATAAATGGAAATTATAATGGAAAAAACTATAAACCACTGACATGCCCAGTAGAGGCCAACTTCAACACTTCAGTACAATAGATTGCCGGATGGTCCAACATCCTTGCCACTTGGATTACTGGTCAGTAGATGCGAATATACATGAAAGTCTTAAATGAAGCCAAAGGAAGACAACTTATAGCACGTATTTTAGACTGATTACAACCATTCTAAAAAATATATACACATATGTACAATGAGAAAAATAAAATATAAATTTAAAATGATGTAGCCTGTTTTTCTCTAAAGCCACTCAACTCCATAATAAATTTTTTAAAGTTTGAGAATGTATGTAGCTATGTCCTGTAACCTTTTACATTTTATGCTAATACACGGCATTAATAACCTCTTAATTCTTGGAACCTTTGTTCGCTGGAGCTGTGGACTGACCTGTGTCCCCCTAGAGATCATACGTTGGAACCCCAGCGCCTAGGGTGCCTGTGTTTGGACACAGGGCCTTTAAGGAAGCAATTAAGGTCAAATGAGGTCACAATGAGATGGGGCCCTAACCCAACGGGACTGGTGTCTGTAAAAGAAGAGGAAGAGGCCCCATATACAGAAGAAAGGCCAAGTGAGAATACAACAGGCAGGCCCTTCTCCTGCCTCAGAAGACAGTGTGCTGTCTTTTCATTGTCATAAAAGACAGCAAACTCACAGCTATTAAGAACCACACCTAAAACAAAAGCAAACTAAGCAAACAGCTAGAACAGGAACAGAACCACAGAAATGGAGATCATATGGAGGGTTAGCGACAGGGGTGTGGGAGGAGGAGAGAGGGGGGAAAGGTACAGAGAATAAGTAGCATAGATGGTGGGTACAAAATAGACAGGGGGAGGGCAAGAATAGTATGGGAAATGTAGAAGCTAAAGAACTTATGACACAAGGACATGAACTAAAGAGGGGGAATGTGGGTGGGAGAGGGTGTGCAGGGTGGGGGGAATGATGGGGGAGAAACGGGACAACTGTAATTGCATAATCAATAAAATATATTTAAAAATAAAAAATAAAATCAAATTAAAAAAAAAAAAAGAAGACAGTGTGCCATCCGCCCCTTATTCTTAGAATTCCAGCCTGCGGAACTGTGAGAAAATAGCTTTGTTTTTTCAGCTGCCTCGTCTGTGCTATTTTGTTATGACAGATTAATATACCCAGAATATATTTATTCAAAATGAAAGAAATGCACAGATATGTTGACTAATTTTAAATATACTAGATTCATACATAAATAGCCTAAAGAATTAAAGTTTATTGCCTACATTTTTAAAAACTTATTTATTAACTTCAAAATTGCTTAATGACAGACAACGGAAATATCATGAGTGACAAAATATTGGATCAACAACTTCAGGACAGCTTAGATGCAACAGATGGGTGACAAAATGTTAGCGGGGTGGGTGTTATGCATGCTGAAATACAGATTCTTAAGAGAAATCGAAGAAGAATACATTTCTCTGAACTTGCGGAGACAGCTCTTTTAACTGATCATAATAACATAACATAAAGCAAACAGAAGGTCCGATTATAGAAAAGGTCTGACGCACTAGGTTCGTCCATACACTAACCGGACCTCGCCACTGGTTGCTATGTGTACATCTTGCGAACTCGGAGTGCTTTATTTTCTAACATGGCTACTGATTCCCTAGAGTAAGTGAGACAGCGGCACGTCAACCAACAATGTGCTGCGTTCCCAGCACCAAGAACAGTGTCTCGGGGACTCAGTACACAACTGTTGAGTTAATGTAAAAGGACCTTTTCAGCAAGATCTGGTGTGAAAAGGTTGTTAGAAACTGAATGAGAATTTTTTTTTTTTAATTACCGAGAAGAAAAAGTCAAGTGTTCTAATTCCCAAGTTAGGGGGTCTTTGAAAATATAACCAACACTGGGAAAAGAGGATATTAATGCTATGACATTGTAGAGAGAGACAATTATGCCATATTGTTGGACTATAAGACACACCCCCATTGGGAGGAAGGGGTGCGTCTCATAGTTCCAATGTAGCTTACCTGGCTCGCTGTGTGGGGGGCGGTGGTGGAGCGGAGGCCGTAGGTTATTAAATATTTTACAACATTATTTGCTTCAAAATTTTTTTCCTATCTTCCTCCTCTAAAACCTAGGTGCGTCTTGTAGTCCTAACAATACGGTAAGCCATAACCAGAAAGGAGAACAACCTAAAGTATATTTAATTTCCTTTCTTATATATTTTCTTCAATTACAGTTGCATTCAACCCTACTTTCTTACTTATTTAAGCTTTCGTTCCTACCTATGCATACTAACAGAGGGAGAAAAATCATTTAGGAATAAAATCACCTCCCAGTAATTTTTACTTTCTAAGTATTACACACATTAGATAGATAAGGCTTACACCCCAGGTCCCTATGCACTTGTATAGTTCCTTCTAAGTTTCACACAGCTAGTAAGTGGCAGGTATGTAGACTACTTGGAACTTCGTGGATGGGATGCACCATAATCTGTCCAGTTATTCCTCTCTCCATGGGCGTTTCCATTTATTTCCCCTACTGCAAGCATGTTGACTTCATGCTCAGCCATGGGCCTGATGCAGCTGGAATTACTTCTGGCTATTAGAAGAAAGTTTAATTTTTTAATATTGCATCATGTGGCCTGCACATTGTATCAGATGAGGAAACACAGATTGCAGGACTGGAGAGCTGAACCCAGACCAGTGCTGAAGCCTTCGAGCTCCTGCCCCTTAAACTGGTTAGGGACCCTGACACAGTACACATTTTCCTTCCCTTTAAACTTGAGGGTAATTGTGTCCATTAATAAGAAATGATTATTTGTCTACGCTCAGAACACGCACATGCTCAGAACAAGTTTGAGTTCAGAGAATTTAGGACTAAATATTACAATTGATTTACACTCACTAATTATAAAAACTCACCAGTCAAGTATCCTCTTTTTCCTTATTTTTTAAAAATAACTATTCAATTAAGTTCACTTTCTTAGAAACAATATCTGATAGACAGAGAACTAACTGCTCTGTGCCAAACGCTGTTTTAAATGCTTTGACTACATACTATGTTATTTAATGCCTCTCGCATCTTGCAATTCATATCAAAGGAGAAAAGCAACAAACACTGGTGGGTTTCAAATTAATAAATATATTGATTTTCTTAACAGAGTCCTAAAGACATTTCTGTTCTAATATTTCCAGACTTTGCCACAATACCGTAATAGCACCTGTTAACCCTGCCATTCACATAGGATTTGTGAATAAATGGTATAGAAACTGTAATTTACACTGCATTTTCAAATTTTGTTTATCACTTGTGAGGCAGGAATTACTATTCCACAAAAACGTAGAGAACAACGCAGAGATGGAATTCCACAAACGGTAACTGGCATGCGTGCAAGCAGAGTGCAGGTCTCCCAGGCCAACCGGAGGGGAAGAGAAGCTCAGGGTACCACTGACACAGAGGGGAGGAGCCGCTTCCCAGAGAGAGAAGGGGATGCCGTGACAAGAACCAGCTTCAATCTCTGTGTTAAAAAGTACAGTTTCGCCTAAAGAGCTTGATTCTCCACTGGTGAAGCCCTGGCTGGATACTGTAGTAACTGTTCCATAAAACTTGCTGATCTGACTGACTGATAGGAAGACTATGTACTTAAAACCCTTTATAATAAACTAGCACCTTAAACTCTGCACATGCTTCCACATGCATAATTATTCTATGGCTAGAACAGATGATAAACTAGGATGTTTTAATACAGAATATATCTCCTTAGGTAGACCAAAATGTGTAAAAAGCAGTCACACGTTCTCAAAACACCTCACACGGTCGACAGCTGGGCATACTTGCTAAAACTAAAAGTTAACTAATTTATAAATACAAATATTTTTAAACCCATAGCTTTCTTTTATCAAATGCACACATGTTAACTACTGAGAGGCACCGATCCTAAGAATTTATTTTAAACTCTTAATTTCCCTTGGTGCTCCTTTATATCAATGTATGATCATCTGACGAGGAAACAGATAGATTAGCATCCAAGGAAATGCAACAATCCAGTCTCTCAAAAATTTTACTGGAATGTTAATAAGACACATCAAGAAAGATTTTACTCTGGGCAATTATGTATAAGCCAAGAGTAAGAAGAAAACCTAAACATTTAATAGTATCATTAAAACTCACTGAGCAAAGAAAAATCTAGGGAAGACAGAGTTGAGGGAAAATACTGAATTATTGGCACACATATATTTGAAAAATTACTTAATTCTTCACTGATATGCCACTCTTAGGCATTCTCCAACTTTATTTTAAAAGATATTAAATTGTACCCCATAACAAAATTCTTTAACTCTCAATTTTAGAGTTCAAAATTCTGCTGATGTGGTCAATCTCATAGTAAAGATCAGCTGAAGTTTCCCAGCAGTCACGGCTTGTCCAAAAATGATCTCAGCTGGACGGGGGCAGTATCGAAGTCTCAGCATTCACGTCTCAACAACAAAAACCGAGCAAGCAGAGGTCCTGACACACGACTGCAACAGCTCATCAGGTTACGTCAGTCATCGCCAAGGCAATCAGATAAAATTTAAGAGGTTTTTTTTTTTGGGGGGGGGGCGGCTTTAACAATAATACCATCAACATAAAACATTTTTAAATTTAAATAAGTCCTAAGGAGATTTTTAAAAATTTGATGACTCTGTTTTCTGGAATGATGCAAACACAAGTTTCAATTTTGTCACCTGAACACATATTCAAGACCTGAATCTTTCACTTCCACATGCAAATTATGTATTTTTAATGACACAAGCCAATCAAAATTTCAACTTTTTAAAGCGTACCAAAACAATTCTGCTATAAATTGTTCTATCTAATAACATGTAAAGAGATAACAGTAGAAATTCTATTTCTTAATCCCCAGCTTTGTCATGAGGAAATTATTTGATTATCTCTCTCTCTAAAGTGCATTTACCATGGAAAACTTAAGGGTTAAAAAACATTTCAGGGGAAAAAGGGGAAGGGTTTACAGGAACAAGTATAAGGGACACATGGACAAAAACTAGGGGGGGTGGAAATGGGAGGGAGGTGGGGAGGGTTGGGGAGGTGGGCTGGGATGGGCATAAAAGACAGAAAACTGTACAAGAACAACAATTAAAATAAAAATTAAAAAAATTTTTTAAAGAGTTAAAAAACAAAAGCACTTTTACATAGGCTCCAAAATAGAGTTACAGTATAATATAATACAAACATTCTTTAATTTAACCAAATCCATATTTTACTATTTATATATATATCACTATTACTCATTTAAAGAGGGTCTCTGAAGTACTGTTTATCACTTTTAAAGAAATATACTAATTAAATAAATTTGGCTTATATTGAGCAAATAGTATGCTTTACCTTATTATAAAACATAACCCATTAAAATTCCCATTTAATCAGTCAACTGATTAAATCAGTCGTCCCCTTTCCCCCCTCATTCATCACAATATACCTTCTCTTACTGGCTCATTGGTTGAATCTCCTTTTAGACTCAGCATCCTCGAGAAGCCATTGGAAAGAGTAGAGAAAATGCCACGGATGAAATATCCCTGCTGCTCAGACTCCACCGAAGTCGGCCACGGTCTAACAAATCTGTTTCTGCAGCGAGGTTCTGGCTCTGAAATAGATCTGGTGAATGGAATCCGAAGTGACTGGGTGTTGGCCCGGTTCACCTTCTCCGCTGGTGTTCCAGGGACCTCATGAGCAGAAGCAGCAGCATTATTATCAACCATCTTTGGCAGCACCTCTTGTTGTGATTCATCCACGTCTTCTTTATTATTCTGCATACTTTCCTTTTTGTCCCCTTTGCACCTAAGGCTGGGATGTGTTTGCCACCGATAAGCACCCAATGGCTTTCCTAGATTGAACACATCATGTTCATTCTTCTTCCTCTTGCTTTTCACTGGACCGCACCATGGAGAACTCTTTAAGCTTGTTCCTGGCTCTGAACTGGCATAAGCAGGTTCTGATAGAGACCTCTCATAGCTCGGAGGACAAGGGGATGTCTGTCTCTTAAAGATGCTCATCTTCCACGACTCCATTTTTCAACAACTTCTCTAAGCTGGAAGTTCCCTCTACTCTGCAGTCTTTGCAGCCGCACCACACTTGTCCGTTTAGTCCAAAACATTCAACTGCTTAAGTAGCTTTCTTTGTGTGGCTTTGAACCACAACACATGTTGCTGCTTAAGAGCTGGTGTCGTGTTATTCTATTACCCCATTTTCCCAGATCTCCGAAATTTCAGCAGCACCCACAAATCTCCTGCCTGAAGCAAATCACCTTAAAGAGCAGAGCAAAAGTAAAGATTTCCAGAAGATTATCTTGCTTCCTTCATCAGGTCACATTTCTGTACTAGGTTTTCAGGAAATGATTTTTTTTTCAAAAAAAAAAGAAGTGAAATAAAAGCAACTAAAAACCCGCAGACACCTTTATGGACCAATAGTAGTTAAGTGTTCACTATGCAAATGATGGTGGGTTAAAAACAGAATGTGAAAGTACTCAGGCTGACATTCACACTCGGCGGAAGAAGGAAGAAAACTTGACTAAATGCCTGCTCTTTAAGGGACAGCTCTTTACAATAGTTTTTAAAGTCTGAATTTCAGAAATTTAATTTCAAGAAAATCACTGCCATTTATGTTATTTCTCTCAGAGTTAATACTGTTTTCCAATCGACAGGTAGTCACACCTGGTTTGCTTGTATAGGCACTGCAAAGTGGACAAGAGGGACAAAAGAAGGTCAAAATTTAAAGCCATTTTTATTGTAAATATATAATGGAGAATGCAAAGAAACAGAAATAGATAGAAAAAGAGAAGAGGGATAAAGAATATTTACTGGGAAAGACAGCAAGTAAAAAAAGTCTTGAGGCAAGATCTTGTGGCAACTGGAACATAGGACCATACATACTTAAACGATTTCTAGAAGGGAAAAGTTTGCTTTGTAAATTGAATTGGGGTGAGTTGTCTGGAAAAATATTCCCTATTTATGTAACCAAAGAAATTCCTTTATTCCTCTTTGTGCTGCTTACAATTTTAAAAAAGAGCTGACTATTTAAAATTTTGTTAAAGTAAGTACCTTCTATTGCACCAAGATCATGAGTGCCAAGATTTGGGTTGGTTAATTTTTTTCAACTGTCTGCTCATAAACTCCTGAAAATAGGGGTTTTGAATGGAAAGCCTGACAGACTTTAGACCACCAATAAAAGAGATATAACATGGCAATCAAATCACTTTGCAAGTTAAGTAAAAAATGATTTCATCTGAAAAACTAAAAACACTATCCATTTATTTGCATAATGTGTACAATGAAAAGGTTCTCACACTCAGTCCCTTATTAATGTAGAAATAGTCGACTTAGTAATATATGTATTCTTTTAAACATATTAAAATGTTCTAGTTATTTCCATTATCATAAAGAAATAAGCTCATTTTCATCTGCTTCTATAGTCTCTAAACTTATGTTTCTGTATTAATGTTGATGTACTCAACTTTCCCCAAAGCATAATATATCAAATTAGAGTAACTTAAAATTGTAATTTTTTTTCTTGTTTAAAAAAAACACTCAGAAATGTGGGTCTAGGTGGGGATGGTTGGGGTGGGAGGGAGTAGTGGGGAGTAAATGCAGACAACTGTAGTTGAACAACAATAAAATAATTAAAAATATATATATATAAATAAAAGAAATGTGGATCTGAACGAAGAAAAAAATAACATTAAGCTCTAGTCTGTATTACAGCCCATCAAACCATACACGAAAATTAATCTGTAATAGAAAATAAACCTGAATGGAGAATATAAAAACAATACTGCTTGTAAAAGAATCCAGAAGAGAATAATTTTTGAGCTGAGGGTAGGAAAAGATTTCTTAGAACACAGAAAGCAATAGCCATAACAGAAAAAAAAAAACAAAACCCAATATTGTGAATTTATAAAAAATCAGAAGTTTCTCTACAAAAAAGAAAAATCTTTTGCACCAGCCTGCATTCCCACCAGCAGTGAACGAGGGCCCCTTCTCCACAGACTTGCCAACACTCGTTACTGCTGGTCTTGTTGATAATGGCCATTCATGCCGACCGTTGTTGAGTGGCGTCTCACTGGAGTTTTGATTTGCATTTCCCTAACAGCTACTGAAGTTGAGCATCTTGTCATAGGTCTGTTGGCCATTTGTATGTATGTATTCTTGGGAGAGGTGACTGTTCAGGTCCTCTGGCACTATGGAAAACAGTATGGAAGTTCCTCAAAAACTTAAAGACTAGCGTTACCATATGACCCAGCAACCCCTCTTTTGGGTATCTTCCCGAAAAATTGGAAAACATATATTCACGAAGATAGAAGCACCCCTGCGTTCACTGTAACATTATCTATCCACAGTGGCCAAGACAGGAGAACGGCCAAAGTGCCCCTTGACAGACGACTGGATGGAGAACGTGGTTCGTACCTACAGCTCGGCCATCAGCCAAGAGGAAATGCTGCCGTTTGTGACAACACGGATGGAACTTGAGATCATCATGCTAAGGGAACTAAGTCAGAACAAGTTAAGAACCACATGACTTCACTCATCTGTGGGATATAAAACTGAAAGCAACAAATGAATAAACAAGAAAAACAAACACTCACAGACACAGACAACAGTATGGTGGTTGTCTCCCTTCCCCACTCTCTAAAAATAAATACATATAATCTTTAAAAAAAAAGAAACTATGCATGTAAAGGTAGATGAAATATGACAGAGCAGATGGGACAAAGTGTACAAAACTGCTGAACCCAGGTAAAGAGTTTTTTGCACTTGAAATTTTTCCATAGGTTATAATTATATCGAAATAAAAGCACTCATTTTTTTCTAAAAAAGTACACAAACAGTTTTAAGTTTCACAACCTTCTGTGGGTTTATAATACAGGTATTTTCACTATTAATACAGAACTGGTATCTGTGTCAGAGTACCTTTTGGGTAATTCACAGAATATCTACTTTCATAGGTTTTATGGAAAAGTTAATGAAGATCACCTATTAAAATACCTCAATCAAGGCTATCATTTTGAGAAAAGTTGTACAGTAAGGGTAGAACTTGAGCCCTTTAATCCACGCTGATATTTAGAGACTCAATCTTATATGAGAAAATACTTTTACACACCAAATAGGTAACATTATGGGTAAACATAATTATCGTGGCTTCTAAACTCAGAAACTCGATTCTTTTGAGGAACTACCACAATTCTCCTTAACATAAATGTCCTTATTGGGGGAATATGGAACTGAAGAATACTAAACAACACAGGAAAAGATACAAGTGGAATCAGAAAGCAAAGAACTACTGACTGAGGAAGTGGCAGTCTCGAAGTACAAACAGTCAGAGGAATAAAGAAGATTCATCTCTCCCACAGCTGGCGAAAGTCTGATTGGCTAAATGCTTCTTCGCACTGTGAAGGCTGGGTATCGAGTACGTTAGTTATTTCTCTACATTTCACCGTTAACCCGAATTTAAAATAACCACCTGGCACTCTTCACTTTGGGATGACTTTTCTTCCATTCTATACAGAGTAGGGCAAAGTGGGTTTACCACTATAAGCGCATGAAACAGTTTATTCTTGTACTATTAGTTATTATATTGTTTTCCATGAAACAATACTACTTTTCCTACTTTTGCCCAACCTTGTATAACAAATTTAAGAATTTTTAAATAAAATATTCACAGGATTTGTAGTTTCTTAGTTAGAAACAATGACGCCCATTCCACTATATTACTACGTCCATTATGAACCCTATAAAAACTGGCTGACTGTTGAAGTGTCAGCAAGAATGTTTCTGCCATCTCAAGTATCAACTAACCACCTTGAAGTTTTCTTACTAATAATTTATAGTTCTTTTTCCTTTTCGTTGAATCTATGGGGTGATGCTGCTAATAAAATTATGCAAGTTTCAGGTGCTCAACTCCACATCACATCATCTGCACACTGCACTCTGTGTTCGCAACCACAAGTCGAGTCTCCTTCCGTCGTCACCCCTGTCGCCTCGACATCCTCCTCCACCACCTCTCCCCCTGCCCCCCGCATCATTTGTAATATTCAAACGATGTGTTTTGAATAATGGTTCTTTTGACATAGAACCATTCTGGTTGCTATGTCAAAAGAAACGTCTGAATTCTCTAAATGAGTATGAAAGTCCTTCTATTCGCAGTCGCATTTCAGATTACCCCTGAGCATCTACAAGGCGTAGGTGGCTGCATTAGGACTAGAGGAACAACCAAGTGCAGGACAGACTGTCCCCGCCTCTTGGAGCTGCCAGCCGTCAGGAATGGGGTACACTGGGAGGGGGAATGAATACACAGAGCATCAGAGAGGTGTGTGGGGAGGGCATTTTTACCCAGGCCAGGGCAGAATGGATAGAACCAATTCCTTCTAGATTCTCTTGATCTTGAGATTCTATTGTTAGAGTCAAGTCTGCGATAACATGACGTGCATTCCTCAAAATCACCACCCGGCACAGAACTGCACAATAAAACTACAGGACCTATGGCGAAGATGGGGGGTTGGACAGCAATACTCAGAAACTTCAACAACACGTAAGACAGGAAGCTACTAAAAACGGTAGACCATTTTATCTGAATACCAAAATAAATATGGTATGTTACCTTAAAAAAGGCCTACACTGAAAAAAACCTGTGGGAGTGGCCATCAGATTTGCGGCTTCATTGTTTTTGTGAAGTGCTACCTGAAATCCCACGAACAGCTGTGACCCCACGAGTGGACGGTGTGGCTGAAATACACGCAGGGCATGAGGTGTCCGGTGGTTGGCGAGCTGTACGCCTTCTGAGTACTTCCTACGTGGCACCATTTACCCGGGCACAGTTCTCCGCATTCAGCTAGCGTTCCGATGAATGACACTTAAGCAAACACAAGATGCTTAACTGTTTTCTCTTGCGTGTAAGTGGCATGATAAAAAAGCAGGTGAAAATCACCAGGAGAACTTACCACTAGAAGGCACATAAAAGCAGAGGGGAAATGGCTCTTAACCTCAGTAAATTCAAAACTGTTCGCTTTTTTCTTTTCTCCTCTTCTCTTTATCAGAACAGCAAGAACCAAAGGACCAAACTCATGATGAGGTCCCAGAGGACCAACCACACACACGCACACACACACGCACACACACACACAAAAAGGAAAGGAAAAGGAAAAGCAACAAATCTGCCTGCAGACCAGCACTCCATGCGCTGTGCTATGTGGGGCACTACCTGGAGACTGAATTAGGATGCAGAGGGTGCTTTTGTGCGTGTGGGCGAGGGCCCAAGTGTCTGCATTTCTAACGAGCTTCTAGGTGGTTCCTGTGCTGTCGATCCACAGACAAATCTGGGAAGAGCAAGCTGCAAACAGATTTTCAATGGAAGTTCTCAAGTCTCCCACGAGATTCAGTGAGGTTCACGAAAATAAAAAAATTGTACTGGGATTTGAGGGCATCATGAGAACATTCGCCTCAAATATTTTGTGAGAGTGTACATATCACATAGAGATTTAGCAGTTCTCACGGTGGTACATATGCCGAGAATCAAACATATAGTAATCCTGGCCAAATCTCTTCCTTGCAGACAGCAAAGACTATAACATAACATGTAAATAAAGCCCCAATAAAACGCCTACAATCTCCTGCACTTTATGAATTGCAGCATTTTTTTAATGGAAGGAAGCTAGGAAGAAGGATGTTGCTAATGACCATCAGTATAGAGTGACTAAAATATCATAGTACCCATCTACACAAAAAGAAATTCACCTCCATTTATATGTCCTATAAAAACATAAAATTTTTTTAATCAGTATTTTTTAATTGTTGATATTATACAGTTTTCTGTCTTTTACCCCGCCCCAGCCCACCACCCCAGCCCTCCCCACCTTCCTCCCATTTCCACCCCCCATAGTTTTTGTCCATGAGTCCTTTATACTTGTTGCTCTAAACCGTTCCCCTTTTCCCCTGAAATTCCCTCCCCTCCTCCTCTGGTCACTGTCAGACTGTTCTCAAATTCAGTGTCTTTGTTTATATTATGCTTGTTTGTTTGTTTTGTTGATTAGCTTCCTGTTAAAGGTGAGATCATATGGTATTTGTCTTTCACTGCCTGGCTTATTTCGCTTAGCATGATACTTTCCAATTCCATCCATGCTGTCGCAAAGGGTAGGAGCTCCTTCTTTCTTTCTGCTGCATAGAATTCCATTGTGTAAATGTACCACAGTTTTTTGATCCATTCATTAACTGATGGGCACCTAGGTTGCTTCCAGCACTTGGCTATTGTAAATTGTGCTGCTTATAATTTTTTTTAAGAACATTGAACATTGACCTCTGTGGGGAGTGCTACTAAGAAATCACCTTAGATCTTGAGAATTTTAATTTTGAACTGTAAGTCTGTAGTACATCCGTAATAATAAGAAAAACCGAAAAAAGGAATTTATGCCATGAGAAGTACAAGAGAGGCTTCCAGTCAAGAGGGCCACGTGGGTAACAAGCCCCCCACATCTAAATTACAACCACACTGCAGAACAGCCATCATTCAGAACAGCCGTACCAGGCGTCTGACAGCTGAGGATATAGAGAAGCCACAGTGAGCCTGGAAGAACGGGCAGAGACGTGGAATGGGCTGGTCCCACGCTCGCCTGTGCCAGCTAAGAATCAGGAGGGACATCTCAACTGTGGAGGGCCCCCCTGAGAAGTGAGGGGTCCCAGGCGTACACCAGGCCCCCCAGGCCAGGATTCCAGTGCCAGGAAGAAGAGTCTCCACACCTTCTGGCACAAATGCCAGTGGGGACAGTGGCTGACCAAGACGGAGGACTGCTCAAGTCCAGGCATTCCTCTCAAAGGGCCCACACAAGGACTCCCTTGGACTCACGCACTTGGGCTCCAGTGCTGGGTCAGCAGCTTGAAAGGCACCAGGGACATACAGGGAGGAACTGACTTGTCTGGTATCAGTGCCAGAGCTGGAGAAGCAGCTGCCTCCCACGCAGGGTGCTGGCAGAGGCCACTGTTCTTTTTCTGAGCCCTCCCCTCAGAGACAATGGGTATGCACCACACCTGAGTCTCCGCCGACCTGGGCACCACTGTGCACCCCACACTATTGATTCCCTGAGACCCCACCCCACCCAACTTCTGGGCCCACCCAAACAGCTTCCAGCACCTTTCCCACATACATAGCCTTTCTCTGTTCATGCTTCATACTTTCTTAAAATCCTGCAAATAAGGAATATCCGGCCTCAGCATGCCCTGTACCTCTTGCTAAGCAGCCCCAGGCCCAGCACTAATGGCAACCGGCCTTGGGTCACAACTTGGCCTCTCCTGCGCACCCACCTCCAAGCCCAACGCAAGTAGCAGCCGTCTGCAGATCGCTTTGCAACTCACGCTGGGTGGCTCCAGGCAAAACAAAGGCGGTGACTGACGGGTCTGTACCTCCTGACAGGCCCCACAGCCAGCACACCCAGTGGACAGCTTCAGCCATGTCAAAACACCACTCAACCACCTCCTCAAGGGACACACTCAGGAGGCGGACTCACTGGGCACCAGAGCCCCACTGAAGTAAGTCCTGCTCCGCGGGGCAAGCCTCCACACAGTTGACCCTCCATGGCGGTAGGGGGCCGATGGTCGCAGACAGTCCTTGCAGCCAACTGACCTGGGGATAATTTGTCCTGTTTAATCAAACAGTGCCAGGGATAGCAGACTTGTCCATAATGACTTAGTTAACTGAAAAAACAAAACAAAACAAACAAAAACAAATGCACATGTACCCAAATTCCCAACTCAGGTTCCATAATCTGCTTACATTAGCCCTTTCCAAATTATGATTCATACAACACAGTTGAGAAACTCAGGCTTACAAAGTGTTAAGTATGATATTAAGTTCAGATGTCCTAGTGTGCAGTTTAAACACGAAAGTTCTTTCCTTTTTAAAGCTTATCATAGGATGCCAGTTTCTCATTAAAATGTCTTCTTCGATTTATTTCAACTAAGGAAAGCGAGTGGAGCTGAGAGACAAAACCTGAGCTTTCTCCGTTTACAGATAGTCTGCCGCCCCTTCCTATCTCAGGACCCGCCTTCCGCATGCTGAAACACCGCTCCATAAGGCGCACACGCTCTTTTGCCCCAGAAGCCATGATGTGTGCGACAATTCATGGTTCTGGAATTCTGGTGCCAGAACGAGAGGGTGCATACCTCTTAGACCAACCCATGAAAAGCTTTAAAAACAGGATTATCATTTCTATAAACCGGCAGAAGACATCTTTCAAAAATACCAAGTCCGTGCTTATACAAAGCTAAGTAATTAATAACAAAACATCCCCTTCCCGTCTCCTATCACCGCAGCGCATCTGCTTCCCGCCGCCACGCTTCCTGCGGCAAACGCCGCCTCCCTCCTGAGTGGCAGGAACTTGAACACGTACCTGACACGCACACAACTGCTTCCCGTCTATGAGACAAAAATATATCCACAAGGGCTAAAGAAAGATTATTTTAACAGGCAAGTGTTGGAATCAATGATTTTTTTAAAGATAAGAAAACATCTTAAAATAAAAGCAAAAGCACGTAGGACTCCTAATGACATTTTTCAAGTCCTTTAAAAAAATACACACATATAAAGTTCTGATTGTCCTCTAACCTCCCTGATCACAACTTCTCTGTCTCCCTTGGGGCTTGCTTTTCTCTGCCTGGCCTCTAAATGTTGGGAGTTTTTCAAACTGGGCCCTTGGTAGCCCCTCACCATACTCTTACCACTCACACCCTTCGCAGTTGCCGTACCAACGTGTACGTCCAGTTCAGAACTCGTCTCCTCTGAGCAACATACGCACAGATTCAACCTGCCATTTCATGGCTATCCCAAACTCAAATGCGTAACGCCTAACCCACGATCTTTCCTGTGAAATCTGGTCCCACTTCGATGTCCCCTGTCCTACGGAAAGGCTCCATTATTCATCCAGCTGTACAAAACCCAAATCGTAGTCATCCCTGTCTCTTACCATTCAATATCCAATCCATGAGTCGTGCTGATTTCCCCTCCTACGTATTATTTAATCTATCTACTCCTCATATTTCCCCTAAATCAACCTACCATCATTTCTCACCTGGATTATAACAACCTCCTAAATTCTTCTACCTACACCCCCTATGAACCTTGCAAACCACTATTCTCACTGTCGTCAGAATAATATTTCAAAATACAAATTCACTGCATCCTGTTTAAAACTTTTCAATGGCTTCTTACTACTCTTACGAAAACAACACAAAGTATACCCTGACGGCCGTGGTCCAGTTGGTTGGGCATCATTCCGCAAAGCGGAAGGTCACCAGTTTGATTCCTGGTCCAGGCACATGCCTGGGTTGCAGGTTCAGTCCGTGTGTGTGCAAGAGGCAACCACTTGAGGTTTCTCTCCCTCCCTCCTCCTATCTCCAAAAATAGTAAACTCTTTAAAAAAGAAAAAAGAAAACAACACAAAATAAACCAAAATTCCTTAACATAGCCTGGTCCCTACCTACCCAACCCGCCCCTTCAGCCTCCCTCTTGAAGAACTTGAATCCTTCGGGTGCTTCATACCAGCCACTCTCCTTCCCGCCACCGGGCCCCTGCCCACACCGCTCCCTCCATCTGCCGGCTCCTGCTGGAGATTTCCGTCCAAGAGCTGCTTCCTGAGAAAGGCCTTTCTAGCCCTCCTTGACTAGGTCAAACCTCCTCACTATAGGCCTCTACCGCCCACGCACCTCTCCAGTTAGGGCTGTATCGGGGCATTCCCTTGTGAGATTATTAATCAACGCCTCTTTTATCCACAACGTGTGATCTCCACGCCTGTTTTTATAATACTCCATAGAGACTTTTCCCTGAACCAAGTGGATATTATTTCTTCAGAGGAATGGATGGAGAGAAGTGTTAAAAAAGGAAAATAAAAGAAAGAGAATCATGTGGAATTAAAAGAGGGCAAAAAAGAGGCAAGAAATATTGCTTTAATTTAAAAAAATGTAAATTTTTTCCACCAGAAATGTCAATTTAGTTGATGCAAACTATATTCAGGCTTTTTCAGAATTTCTTAAAAATTATTTTTAGTGTTAGCATTACCATTTGGAGAAAATCTTAAGTATGAAGAGATGATTATAAGCTCTCAACAAGTTTTATATGTTCTTTAATGAATATATACTTGCAAAATGAATGATATTCTGATAACCTGAAATAAATATCAGCATTGTACATCTGATAAATAACATAGCAGCTTGTACTCAGGTAGGCTTAGCTAAGCACCAAAACCGAGGGTGCCAGAGGAAAGAATCAGGAATTCTTGTTAGTAACAGGTCCCTGCACTACCTGTAAAGCAACCTAGTGTTGTGTGAGCGTAGCTTTGGATGAGTAGTAACTGTATATTACAAACTCCAGGGGAACCATCTAAAAAGGTTTTTTAAAGTACATTATACTTTAAATTATACTACACTATAATATTTGTTGTTATTTTCTATTTCTTGTCCCTTTTCTAGTTCCTACAGTCGTCTTCCACTCCTTTTTTGCCTTTTGCGATGTTAGTAGAGCATTTTATATGATTCCATTTTCTTCCCTGTCTTAGCGTAGATATCAATAATCACTTTCAATGTCAATGGTCTAAATACAGCAATTAAAAGAGAGAGATTGTGACCTGGTCGGGTGGCACAGTTGGTTGAAGCTTCATCCTGATCCCCCCAAATGGTTGCGGGTTCAATCCCCAGTCAGGCGCATGCAGGAGGCAAACGATTGATGTTTCTCTCTCACATCCATGTCTCTCTCTGCTCCCTCTAAAATCAATAAGCATATCCTTTGGTAGGGATTTTTTTTAAATTAAAGATTTTATTGATTTATTTTAGACAGAGGGGAAGGGGGAAGAAAGAGAGGGAGAGAAACATCAATGTGTGATTGCCTCTTGTGCGCCCCCTACTGGGGACCTGAGCTGGCTTGGGCCCTGACTGGGAATCGAAAGGGCAACCCTTTGGTTCACAGGCCAGAGCTCAATCCACTGAGCCACACCAACCAGGGCAGGATACTTTTAAAGAGAGAGTGACAAAGAGATAGTAAGGATTCAAAACACAGGACCCAACTGTACATTGTCTACAAGAAAGCTGCTTTAAATATAAAGACACAAATAGATTAAAATAAAGGCATGGAAAAAGATATAACATGCTAACATGCTAATACACAATATATGCTAATCAAAGAAAGTTGAAGTAGCTATACTAATTTCAGCAGTGAAGAATTCAGACCAAGGAAACTTATCAGGAATTTTAAAAAGGGCTTCACATAATGATAAAGGAGTCAATTTCTCAAGAAAATAGAAGAATCCTTAACGTGTATGTGCCTAACTGCAGGGCATCAAAGTATATGAAGTAAAAAATGATAGAGCTGCAAGGAGAACTAGATGAACCCAATATTATAGTTGGGCATCTTAATGCCACTCCATCAGAAATGGACAAATCCAGCAGGCAGGAAACCAGTAAGGATGCAACCGAACCCCAAAATAGCACCAATCAACCATATATAATGCACACATACAGATTACTTCAACAACAGCAGAAGACACGTTCTTCTCAAACTCACATGTAACATGCACCAAAACACACAACATTTTGGGTCATAAACACACCGTAACAAAATTAAAAGACTAGGAATCATACGATGTCAAACCCCAGTGGAATTAAACTAGAAATCAATAATGGAAAGATTTCTGGAAAATCCCAAAATACATGGAGATTAAACAACACAATTCTAAAGGACGCAGTAGTCAAAGAAGAAATCTCAAGAGAAAAATGTTTAACTTTTGAACTAAATGGAAATAAAAATAAAACCAAATCTTTGGGATGCAACAGAAGAAGGGCTTAGAGGGGAGCATAGTAGTAAAGGAGAAACATCTAAAATCAATAATCTAAGTTTCCTCCCAGAATACCAGGAAAGAAAAGAGGAAATTAAATCCGAAGTGACTACGTGTAAATACAACTCTTAGTGTAACAGTGAGACTCAAATACTTGGAATTCACACTTAAAGGGTTAGATAAAAGATCAAGTCAGACAGACCGCAGTCAGCGTGACTCAAGGAAAACGACACAGACAAGGCAGATGAGGTCAGGGAGACGGCCCCTCAGCGAGGTCTGAATTCCAGAAAGAGAAGGTAACCCTGAGCCAGGCTAATAAGCCTAGCACTAGGAAGAGGCTCCACCAAGTTGTACACTGTTCTGGCAGGAGCCGGAAAACCTTCTGGATTCCCGGAGTATCACTAGGCATGGGGCTAAAATCCCTAACTGTCACCCTGGCCAGTGTGACTCAGTTGGTTGGAACTTCATCCTGTAAACCCCAGGGCACAGGCTTGGGCTGTGGGTTCCGGTCCTGCCTGGGGTGCCTATGAGAGGCAACGGATGGACGTTTCTCTCTCACATTGATGTTTCTCTCCCTCTTTCTCTTCCTTCCTTCCCCTCTCTCTAAAGTCAATAAGCAAAAAATAAAAAGAAATAAAATGCCTAAATCTCAAAGGGCCTTTAGCAAGCACTATTGACACGAATCAGCTGAAAGTAAAGGATTCCCTCGTATTTTTGCATTTGTGTTTGAAAGTACAGCCACATCATTAGGCAAAGAAGACATTCATATACTGGGTAAATTCTACCGAGTTATATCCTGGGAAATGAAAATAAGCCCAAGCTCCTCTTCATCAGATTCTTCCTTTATCAGTGAATTCTATTCTTCAGTGAATCAGCCACTTTCTGGGACAAGAACAAAGGAACTGATACTCTGGACCAAAACAATGAAAAATTCCATAAAAAGTGAGGAGCCCAGGCTAGATGGTCACTTTTTCACTCTGATCTCATTCTCTCAGTAAGTTCTTATATACCATGGCCCTGGCCGGTGTGGCTCAGTTGGTTGGAGCATCATCCCATAACCAAAAGGTTGAGGGTTCAAATCTGGTCAGGGCATATCTAGGTTGTGGGTTTGATCGCCAGTCCTGGCACTTACAATCCTAGTCTGGGTGTGTATGGGAGGTAACCAATCAATGTTTCTCTCTCACATCAATGTTTCTCTCTCTCTTTTCCTCTCTCTCTAAAAGCAATGAAAAAGGGTACTCAGGTGGAGATTAATTAATTAATTAAAATAAAATTCCATCCATTTCATGGAAGTCCCTACCCATATTTGCTATCCTACATGAGATTATTTTTCAAGCTTCTCTTTTACACATTATTTTGCATTATTATTATAATTCTCCTAGGAATTACACCCAAAACTTCACCATGTCATTCTTAAATTCACAATTGGTAACAACACTCTAAGATTATTTGTCAATATAGACATTAACCTAATTCCTGCATTTAAATACCAAATCTCAATCTTATACTAGTTTTTAAAACTAAAATCAGTGTTGTCAACATTTTTTCCGTCTCCTAAACATGAACCCTTTCCCACTTTTGTTTTTTTGTCCTACCATGGTATGTTTCCACTGAAAGAACCTCAACCGACACCCACGAGCGCCGTGGGCCATCTCCTGCTAATGGCGGCCATGTGGACCTGGAGCACGTGAGTAATAACCCTGAACTTCTTCATTCCTCGTAGCCACCCTTCCCCTCAGACTGTTCACACCTCCACTAACATGCAGTGCTCGTCACCTCCCCTGCCCGGGATTGCCAAGGACACTGGCGCCTCCCACCCTTCCCAGTACTGAATGCCCCTGGCTCCTGCGTGTGCGAGTCGGCGTGAGCAATCTGGGAGACCACAGCGCTCACAGAGGGGAACCGTAGAGACAGCAATCTGAAATGCTGTTTTTGTCTTTGTTCAGTTACTTAGGCTTGCTACAGTTCACTGCACTTTTTGTTGAGTGAGTTCTTCTGTCATCCATTCACTCGACAAATATTTTTTGAATGCCTACCACCTTGTGGTAACTGAACTAGTTACACATACTATTCTGGCAGCTTTTGGTGACTTGCACAGTTTTACAGGGTCACTTTCACTTTAGACATCCTGTTCCAATAGACCATCTCAACACGTACTGGAATCCTGGCAATCTAGATGAACTTCAGAAACTACATACTACATTTCCTCATTTTATTGTTCACTATGAGCATTGAGTGAGAAAAGCTTTTAAAAACTGCTCAGGTCAAAACGTCCACTCGATTCCATCGACAGATACATTCAGGGCACTCGCTGTCTGCTCAGAGCTGGCCGAGGACTGGGTGCAGACAACAATGCACCCTGTGTCCCCTCAGTGACCGAACAGCCCAGGCGGGGGAACGGGTGTGGGCACCGAGAACTGCGAGAGGGGCTCCTTACTCCGAAAGTACTCGTGCGCGTGGGACCTCCCAGGGACAAAACGGGAATCACGGTCCACTCTGTGGGAAACCGGGGGTCAGAGGGCTCTTTGTTTTATATGAATTTATAAATATTTACAAATATCTTTTCTCATTTTATGGCTTAACTTTTCCCTCTTTTCACAGTGCTACAGTTATTACTTTGACATGTTTTCAGTGAGTGTAAATGGCCCCCAAATTTGCAAAGCAGTAGATTTGTAGGCATATGTGATACTTTGGCAACTATGTACTTATTTTTGTAAAAATCAATGAGAACAAGTACCACAAAGCCAGAAAAAAACTTTGAAAATTAAAAAGATTCCATTTTATTTTTAAATTGAAAGCCTATAATATTCCTCATCCTTGTTTCATTTTAAAAAAATTTTCATAGCTCTCTATGAGGTGGGCACTATTCCATTTTACAGATGAAGAAAATAAGGCTCCTCCTCAAAGCCACATAATAAGCACTTAGTAAGTGGTAGAGAAATATTTATTAAGAGGCAGAGCAATAACTCAAACACAAACTTAGTAACTCAGAACCCTTGTAATAATCCACATTACATGCTTTTGAAAAGCCCACTTACAGTTAGCTGTTCAAATGCAGTTAAACAGTAAATATTTAATGAACTTTTAACTCTAGGGAAAGTAATACATTGACTGACGGCAAATTAGAAGTGGTCTGGATTATGGAATAGACTGTAAACTTTAAAATTAAAAAAAGAAAAAGAAGTCTGGCTGGTCCCACCCACAACTGTCTAGCTGACTGCCCTTGAGCAAGTCACTTAATAGCTGTTAGCTTCACTCAAACAAAGGAAGGACTGCGGTGGACATGCGTGTGTGTGTGTGTGTGTGTGTGTGCACTCGCCCACCAGCTGAGTGAAATGGGAGCAATGCAGACTCGGTTGGTAAAGCGAGCAAGCAAAGCTAAAATTGGGTAGAGTCAGAAGGACCCTCAACAGCTCTTAAATCACTCCGACTACAGTATCAGAGGTACCATCTCTTATGGTGTCCTACACCGATACTTTTATTTTTGTTTTTATTTTGCATCATTCGGACGTGGCAGATGGAGCAACAGAAAAACAGCTGGCAAAAATGTGGTAGGGAGGCTGAACCAAAAAAGATATACAATTAAACCTTAAAATCGTTTTTTGTGTCAAGTGCTTTCGGTTAAATTGATTTCAGTCTCACATATCGTATGGATGAGGCAAATATAAGTTAGTAGTTACAAGAAAATAAAGTCAGTCCCTCTCAAAAAGGACATTTATACATAGAGAAGTGTTGCATCAAGTACCTGTGTTAACTGCTGAGAGACAGAGATACAGAGAGGGAAGAGGGATGAAAGGACAAAATGTGTGAAGGTTAAAGAATTTCCAAACACTATTAAATTTTATGAAGCATAATGCCACAAAACTAAGTCCTCGGTGTTTTTCAGGACAGTGCTGATCATTTCATTTTGATTCCTTTCCATATAGAGGACTCCTAATTACAAACGAAAATAATTTATTTTACAGTTACAAAGACTTGTCAAGCAAATAAGCTTCTAATCAGAAAAATAAGACAGAAAAGAGGGTTTGTGGCATTTATTGTGGCCTTTCGCTTTCACTTAACAACCTGACTGGTGCTCCTCCTATGAGCATCACATACCTGGCAGGTGGGGGCAGAATACAACAGAAGATTATCAGTCAGTATTTGTGAAGGAGAATCAATGAAAGTAATTGCCACCTGCATCTACGCTGCTTTCTTTATGCCATGGCAGAACAATTCAAAATTGTTAGGATGCATTCCCTCCAATGTGATCCTGATGTAAATACACCCTTCATTGCTTCCTGTTTAGCTACAGAAATGTGACCCCATTGAGGGCCTTTATTGCTTTAAAAAATAACCTCTCTGATTCTCAAGTTGTGACTCAGCCCGCGGTGTCTATACGCCTTCTGCCAGGGATCAGCTTCACTGTGGGAACTGGAAATGTGTGCATACTCAAGACATGATGCAAGGTCTGAACTTTCCCCAGGGGCAGTGCCAGCACCCTAGGACTGCAGGCTCCGTACTTCTTCCCTCTCCTAGACCGGTCTCTTGGAGATGGAATGCAAAGGAAATAGCTGAGCAGCCTCAGAGTGGGAAGTACTAAAAATTATACATTCATTTGCCTACTTCATCACACATTCAAGGCAGAAGACTATACACCTCTAAATTCCTTACTGTTTTCATCTCTTACAGATTCAGTTCTACCTATGGAAGTTAAAGTTGTCCATTTATTGATGAGTTGCTTAAGCTAGATCAATATCATTTATCTATGAGGGGGGATCTCTCAAAAAACAAACAAACAAACAAACAAAAAAAAAAAACCCACAGAATTATCTTCCGGAGGGCGGGCCCCTAGTATTCCCTGCTAGGTGAAGGTTCTAGGAATCCATCAGCATCAGTGCACCAGCTGGCATTGTTGTGAGAGGCTGTGTTCGGCTTCAGTGAATGTTTTTGAAGACTCTTCAAACACATTTCCCCATTTCATGATGGGTGATTTATGAGCATCACTGCGCTCAGTGTTCAGCAGTTTTAAACCCAAAAATGGCATGACCCCACGCCCCACCCTCCCTATTCTCCTGATCTGGCGCTGAGTGACTTTTTGTTTGTTTGTTTCCTAGGATGAAAAAGTCCTCAAAGGGAAACATTTTGCTGATGTGGAAGAGGTGAAACAAAAAATAGCAGAAGCACTAAAAGGCATCACAATCCACAAGTTCAAAAACAGTTTTGAACAGTGGAGAAAAGTCTCAATCGATGTATTGCATCAAATGGAGAGTACTTTGAAGGTGAATGAAGTTGAAACATGTAAAAATAAATACACAGTTTTTTATAAATAAATTCTGTTTTTAAGATCCCCCCTCATATGTACCCTTCTATTCACACATACATACATACAACTCTGAACTACTGGCTTTTCCTTTAAGAAAAATATTAAATCTAATTCAATTATAGATGTGTTGTCTACAATAATTGTCCTAAACACATCCAGACTGACTCAGAAGAACACACTGAAAAACATAAATTTAAACAGAATAAGACAAAAATGCATCAATGGAACTGCTAATGCCTTTTATAACCTGAACTCCAGAGGATTATCCTGAACACCCCCAGGGGTGCACACACCACACTTTTGAGACAACGTCTGTGGAGTATATTCACGGATAGGAGACATTTTTTATTGGCTCAGGTACTGACTGGTAGTGAGTTGGAGACCACTGGGCTATGGCACATTCATGCCATCTATAAACTGAATATAACTCCATATAGAGAACAACCGAGATATTACGGCCTTTGTTGAAAAGTGAGAAAATTCTAAAGCTTCCAAGAAAGCGTATCAATTAAATCCTTAATTAAATTCATACAAAGAAGCATCGAGAGAACAATGACTCAGGATGAATTCTTCGGTTGACTATATATCTGGTATCTGTAGATATTACCAGTTCAAAACAAATGAAAGATGTTAGCATGCCTAGCAGTTCTCACAAAGGCACGTGATCTTTACTTTCAAACTGACTACACCACGAGGCCAGTTATTAGTTATTATAGCCTCATAGGACAATTTATATTAAAAATATTTAGGGTACATATGCCAAGGCATATAAATAGAACTAGAATTATGGCTACCGCTGCAAATCCCTTATTTAGGCCATAATGATGCAGCCATATGAGAGTGGTTTTGGAGAATATTATGAATCATTCACTTATCATTCATTATCACTCGTGCTTGATAATGATGCAGTTGATATCTGTGTAAATGCTCCAGATTTTACAAAGGTAACATAAATCAGCATTTGAAGTGGATAACAATAATTGCTACGGTCATTTTGCCTTTATTCTGGATGCTTCTAACTACCATACGGCTCTTTATTTTGTAATTGGCGTCAGTCAATGTGGCGCGTAGTAAAGAAACTCAGTGATCCCATCTATCAGTCACTAGATCAAAACCAAAAAAGGTATCTGAGGAAAAGCACTCGATAACTTCAAGAGACAGAGTATAAAATTGACAAATTAGGTACTTTTAGTGAGTCCTGTAGTTCTTCACCCTAGAACAATGCTATTTAGTTCACTCTTCAGCTAATATACAGATATTTGCAACCACTGAGTATAATTTGTCTTCTAAATGGTAGTTCTCCATGAATGTTTATTGAATTAAACATACAATCAGAGTGTAAGTTTAAGAATTTTACTATTTCTAGGCTTAACTTAAACATGCTTTTTGATAGGATGTAGTAGTCTGTGAAGTAAAATTACATTAGAGGTAGACTTTTTGGTAACACAATTAATATTGTGCTAAAAATGAAATTATAGTTATCCATTTCCTGCCATGACTATCAACTGATATTGAACTTGCCCTCCTGCTATAAACAACTAGAAAACCAGACAAAATATATGAAAGAAGTGTTTTTGTCCAGATATTAGGAAACAGGAAGCACAGGACTATGACCCCTGGGAGAAGAAAAACATATCAGATAAACCTTATGATAATCCTGGGTTTTAAGCTGGAGGCAATTCCAAATTTTGGCACAGGGAGAGGGAACACAGGCAGAACACAATGATCTCACTGAATTTCAGGAGACAGAAATAGGAGGAGTTCAGAGAGATGGAGGCTGATGGAATTTGCAGAGTAAAGTACCAGAGCAAAGGAAATTACACAAAGAGATCCAGAAACCCGAGTGGGGTTACTCTGAGTTACTGGCTGCATAATTAAATTGCATGTGTGTAGAATTAAAGTTCATTACTCCTGGTAAAACAAACAAACAAATTTTAAAAAGTCTTCTAAGATCCTCACAACTCACTCAAGTCTGAAAGACTTTTAAGATGCCTCAAGTCAAAGAAGAAACCTTGTTTAAAAACCAAAAACATTTGTAGATGCCTCTCCAAAAAGTTGCACGTTGGTAGTAGGACAAAATTACCCCAAGATGAAAAGCCATCCTAGACACATCCTAGCCCTTAGACCCATCCTAACGCAGCTTTAAATCAAACCTCAACTAAAATGATGACTCTCAAGAAACATAAACTCACTCATAATTAAAGACAACAAAAAGCAAAAAATCAACAATGTAAAATTTACAATGTCCCAAACCCAGTAAAAAAATTACTGCCCATGTTAAAAAGTAGGAGAATGTGAAACATAACCAGTAGAAAAATTAGCTGGTAGGTATAATAGCAGAAATGACAGGGATGATGAAATGAACAAAGACTACAAAACAGCTATTATAAATATGTTTAAGAATTTAAATGAAGACATGGTAATAAACAAGAGAAATGAAAGAAATTTTTTTAAAGAACCACATGGCATTTATGGAATTGAAAAAATACAAATATCTGAAATGAAAAACTTCGGCTTTGCAAAAAACACTATGAAGAAAAAAAGACAAGCCATAAATTGGGAAAAAAATACTTGTAAAACATGTATCTGATAAAGGACTTGTACTCAGAATATACAAAGTAAGAAAATCCAACAGTAAGAAAATATACAACCCAGCTAAAATATGGGCAGGAGATCTGAACCAACACCTCACCAAAGAAAAGACACAGTTAACAGAAACACATATGAATAGGAGATCAACATCATCTGTCACTGGGGAAATTTAAATTAGAATAACGAGATACCATATTATTACCCCATACACTCATTAAAATAGTTAAAATCCAAAAAAAAAAGAAAACACTGACATTGTACCCATTGCTGATGAGGAAGCAGAGCAATGAGAATCCTTGTTCACTACTGGTAAAAAATGGAAACCGGCACAGAAGCTGTGAAATACACTCTGGCAATTTCTTACAAAGCTAAACATAGTCTTACACAGTGAAGCTTCTAGGTATTTTATATAACTATTTGAAAACTTATGTCCATATAAAAACCTGGACATGGATGTTTATTGCAGCTTTATTTATAATCACCAAAGTACTAGAAACAACCAAAATGTCATTCAATAGATAGTAGCTATTAAATAAAAAGGCTGTTCAACAAAAGGAAGGGATGAGCTATCAAGCTATACAAAGACAGGGATGAATCTTAAACGCGTATTATTAAGTGAAAGAAGCCAGCCTGAGAATCCTACATAATCTCTGATTTCAACTGTATGACCTTCTGGAAAAGGCAAAACTATGGAAAACGATGAACAGATCAGTAGTTGCCAGAGGACTGGGGGACAGGGATGTTAAACAGGTAAAGCACACGACATTTTTTAGGCAACAAAACTCTTCTGTATGATACTGTAATGGTGAATACATGATACTCTACCTTTGTCAGAAGCCATTGAACTTTACAGCACAAAAGAGGGCATCTTAACAATACATATTAAAAATAAATCATTTAGGAAGTCAGGGCATCCCAGGATTAAAGCAGAATGTGATTTAAAAAAAAATCTACCTCTAACGCAAATGTGCGGAACAGTCTCTCTGAAGGGGGTGGGGTGTGGGGGGGAAATGAGCTACCCTCAGTAACTCCGGATATTAATGAAGTCTGTAAGACTAAAAGCAAATGAAATTATCCATAAGCACTACACTTTAGTTGATGAAGCTGTTCCCCACAGGGATCTGGGTTAACAATCCTGACACCCCTCTACACAGACATTGAAGCTGAACAATTAAGTCAATGGGTGGAAGACTGTCAGAACGAGAGTTTACCAGTAAGCCATGGAAGGAAGTAGAATAATCCACGTAGTGCGAGATCAGAGGAGGAGATACCATTACAAACTTACGTTTCATCTTATACAGACACAGATGGTTACACTGATAAGTATTTATTGGCATATGTGGACACAGAGGTCAATACACACGCAGCCCGAACACTACTCTAACAAGATCTATGCACATCATCAAAAACCAGGGAAGTCTGGGAAACTTCCACAGCAAAAAAGCACTTAAGGAGATGTGATGACCAAATGTAATACAACGTAGCGTCCTGGATGGGATCCTGGAACAGAGAAGGTGTGTCATAAAAACTAAGGAAATCTGAATAAAGTATGGACTGTAGTGAACAATAACGTGTCAATCAACATCGGCTCATTAATTGTGATGAGTGTGCATGAGTAACATTAGATGTTAAGAGAGAAAACAAGTGTGGGTATATGAGAACGCTGCAGTATCTCTGCAATTCTTTTATAAATCAAAGACTATTCTATTATTAAAATTTATTTAAAGGAATCATATATACATCAGTAACAAAAACTGGTTGCTTGAAAAGATCAAAACCGAAAAACCTCTAATAAGATTAATCAAGAAAAACCACAGTACTACGAACGAAATGGGTACATCACTACAGAATCTAAAGACACCAAAACGATATGAAAATATTATCAACAACGTTATGTCGCTAAATCCAACAACTTAGGGATGTATATCTATTTCTTTTCTGCCATGAAAACTGGCCAGCAGAATTAAACGTCAGTGGTTTCTTCTCTCGAGCTTCAACAGTACCTTTGGTTGTGAGCTACAGTTGTTTACAGTTGTTTCTTTTTTATAACAGTCCCTCTTTCAATTATCTAATATTTTCCTGCATTAAACATTTTAGATATTTCTAGTTGCAAACTAACTAAAACTTGTGGTTAGGATAGCAATTCTGCCTTCTTTTTCCCACATCATGTATGTGGCAGCAATTTTGCAAGAATGGAAAAGATTTATGAAATTAATAATGCATTTTCTTATTGTGTGTTACTGCTACTTGACTAAACTTTACATGCTTTCTGAAAGAAGCTAGATATCATTAAGATAACACAGAACAGCTCAGTGAAACACATGGCTTTTATATGACTGGTTATAAAGATATGGAAAAACTTTTTCATCGGGCACCTTAAGCATTTCAAAACCACATTTAATAGTATTTTACTGTAGAGTGTCCACATTAATAAATATTTCATAATCAGCCTCTGAAGAATTCAAGTGAATGAACAGTCCTGCTGGATGCGCCCTGAAACTCTCCATGTCCCCCGGCCACACCCTGTTTTTTATAACAAGCAATTTTGTAAATGCTGAATGCACAGCCGAGCATATTGGGCTTTCTTCTTCACCCCCAGAAAACTGCGGTTATTTTCTATGCCACACGAGTAAGAGACTGATACGCACTGTCTACATTAGTTACTTTCCTGGATGGTTTCTGCGTGCAGTGATGTGGTCCCTGGTTGAACTGGTGTGAACAAGAACAGATCATCAGTCTGAACACAACCCCACTGAAGATGTGGCGACCGCTGTCATCATTCCTGTATGCTGTGCGTCCTCTTGAGAGCGAGAAAACCATAGCAGATTGCTGCCTGCTTCGATCAAACTTGAGTTCTCTCTTTAGTAAGACTTGCTTTTCTCTTCCCACTTACAAAATGGTCTGAATCGGTTACTCTCAATTTTCAATCTTAAATCTCCTCTCCTCCTCCTCCCTACCTCCTCTCTACCTTCTCTTCCCTCCTCTGGCTCTTCCAAGTCTGCTTTCCTCAAGCCAAAGTTGCAGTACTCTGAGTACTTTTTATCCAAAAACAAGAAAAGGAGAATTGCAGAGAGTACAGTCTTTAGAACTGGGCTGATATGAGGACGAACTTGGGATTTATCAAACAAAAGCCACTGTGTTTTTAAAAGCCTCAGTCAGTGGGGTGCCACAGCCCACTCATACTGCTGGGGAGCCACTGTGCCCAGCTATCTGTCCCCAAGCCCCCTTCACGGACTCATCTGAAGGCAGTTCAATACATTGGAATCAGCCATAATGGGAACATTTATAGTACAGAAATCAGCAAATACTGCAAACCAGGACTTGTTCTTCAACCCAAGGAGTGGTTAAACATTCACCAACACATCATCTGGCTCAGTTTCCATATTTCTCAAATAGAATAATGTCAACCCTGCAAATCTGTTGTAAGAATTTCAATCATGTAAGTAAAACACGGAGCCAAATTCCAAGCACATAAAAGACACTTATTGTATTTCTGGACCATAAGACACACCTAGGTTTTAGAGGAAAATAGAAAAAAAAATTGGAGCCAAAAATGTGGTAAAATATTTAATAACATAAATAACGTAATATTTCACCAATGTAAATGTAAACAGAAGTCAATAGCAGCATTAACAACCATTATTCCTCCCAAATGGTGGTGGGGGGGGTGCATCTTATAGTCTAAAAAATACGGTAGTATGTGATAGGTAGCAATACAATTATGGTGCCATGAATAGAGTGTGGCTAGGTGAAAGTAAAACATTAAAAAATCCTATAAGCCATAAAATCAATAATTCGAAAGTATAATTAAGTAGTTGAATTTTATTCTAGTAGGATCGTTGGGTTCTTTGGAATTCATGCATCGAAAAAGCACACTATTCCACACAACACCCCTCAATTAACAAGAGCAATCTCTCTTCCCACCTTCTTTAATTTTCTAGGTTCCCTTTTAATTACGATCTCTGTTCGAGTTGTCGGAACTGGTACACACCACACAGGTGCAGACTTTTCAAGCAGTGCCTAGGAAGGATGCGGAAAGCCATCATACCACGAGGAAGTGCCAGAAATGGGAAGTCACAGCATAGATAGAGGTGATTTAGTTAACTATAATTAAACATACAAAGAACTTTTAGGTAGCCACCTGTTCACCATTTCTTCTGACAGCTGAACCGAGATGTTGACTTCCACTGGAAAAAGAGAAATTTGAGATTAAGAGTGGCAAAGCAATCTCAAAAATTATTCATCTGTTCAACAAAAGATTTTTCTCTCTCACAGAAAATACATGGAAACAGAATAGATTCTTATTGGTACACATAAGCATACATATATATAAATGTGCAGTTTATATTCATACATTTATCAGTTGTGTAACTAACTAAACTTTTAGCTCCTTGTCTATTCCTGCTCACCACTATAACCTCAGGATATACCATAGTCTCTGGCACATGGTAGAGTAAATGAATGAGTGAAATACACAACTTATTACAAATTAAGCTTCAAGATATATGAATCAACATCAGATGTAATTCAAGATCACAGCATAATCCCTGAGTCCCAAATAACACTGATCTGGATATAATCTTACCAAAAGTTAAGAAGGTCATATGAAAGACTACTGGCACCATTTGAATGTGTCAGCTTCCGAAGACATAACTCATGTGTTGTATGCTTTTTCCGATAGTATGGAGAGTTTGAGTAATTTTCAGGTAGTATCACACCCTGTATTCACGACGCTGCTTTTCTCTCAACTACTCCTGTTGCCTACTGTCCCTTTAAAACACTGAAGGAAATTCAGATGGAGGAGATTCTAGAGACAGCAAAATTTAGTTTGGTTTTCTGTATGTAGGTCTACCAGGGGTGTCCAACGTTTTGGCCACAAAACGTTGTCTCTGGGCCACACTGGAAGAAGAAGAGTTGTCTTGGGCCACACATTAAATACATTTTGACACATAATCACAAAAAAAAAATCTCACCATGTTTTAAGTAAATTTAAGATTTTGTGTTGGGCTGCATCACAGCCATCCTGGGCTGAATGTGGCCCGCGAGCTGCAGGCTGGACACCCCTGACACTGACAGAACCCCCAAACAGGCCTTTAAAATTACAACCAATACATATGGTTTAATATTATGCAGGATTTACTATTGTATGGTTACAGCTCTCAGGAGCTGGCACTGGCTGTCTAAAACACATATTAAGGAAGATCCTGAGCTAAGTCTACTCAGGAAAAGAGAACCGTGGGGGATCATTAAAGCAGTGTCAGCCAGGAGTGCAGAAGCCAGGAGAGTGGGGGCAGGTGTGTCATGCACCTGCTCATCCCGGTCCAATGGCACGGATTTATTTTATTTATGAGAGAATTAAAAGTGTGCCCTGCCGGGTGTCGCTCAGTGGATTGAGCGCTGGCCTGCAAACCGAAAGGTCGCAGGTTCAATTCCCAGTCACATACCAGGCACACACCTGGGGTGGGGGCCAGGTCCCCAGCTGGGGGCGTGCGAGAGGTGACTGACTGACGTATCTCCTGCACACCGATGTTCCTCTCCTTCCTCCTCTAATAGCAGTAGTAACAGTACTGTCGCCATTACTGCTGTGGTTTGAAAAAGTTCGAAACACTATATACCTCCGCGCCACTTTACAGTGGAAGAAAAGACTAACTGAGCATAAATTTCTTTCTAATGAAAATCAAAGAGTAATAATGGTCTAGCAAAATAAATTGCATGAATTGAATAATTTAGTTATCATTAAATAATCAGTCATTAATGTGTAATTCACTTCAAAAGAATGCCAATGTTTAAAATAATATAAACAAACATAAAATCCAATTTAAAAATTAAGTAATTAAATGTTCTGAAAGGGGGACACACACAGGCACACACATGTACTTTTATGCACGGAATGTTTCGGAATGATACAGCGGCGACAGCAATTCGCCCTGGGAGAAAGGCCCAAGACAGCGGGTGGGCGGAGGGGCCTAGGGCGGGAAGTGGCCTTCCATCACGCAGCCTCATGGGTGCTGCATTTTCCGTACTTGTGTGACTTTTCCTGCAAAATTCAGTAAAAATTTCCAGGTTAAATGAACGAGATTTATTGGGATAATTAACTAACTTAATCAAAAGGAAAAAAAACACATGTTAAAATCAGGGAAGTGATAGGAACTTAAGATCATTCTTTTTCGTTGTATTAACAATAAAAAATGAAACAATGAAGAAAATATCGTTCTCCCCAGTCAGTAGTCAAGTCAGTGCCATGAGCGCTAAACCTAGAACCTCCTGACCGGCCAAGTGTGGCGTACACCGTCTCAGCTCAGGTAAAGAAGTGTCCGCAGAAAAGCGTAGTTTTCCTAAACGCTTCCTGTGACTCTAAGTAAGCGATACTGTCCAGCAATCAGAACTGGGCAACGGTTTTTACTGATTCGAAAACACTCAACTCAAAAACCGAAATCTGGCAAGGATGATTATTTCTTAAAGCAAGCGCAGGAAGGAGCTGAATTCAGCTCACGGAGGAACTGGCTGCTGCCTGCAACTGTCCTTGGGAAGTCAATGCCAAAGTCAAAAGGTCCGTCGTGCGCAAATCCTTTACGCTGCTTAAATTCAGAGGCAGAAGCAGCACACTAATTAGCCTTTCGTTTATTATCTGATGAGGCCTTTCTGACTGACCTAATTTTAACCCATCCCCAACACAACCTAATCATTTAGGGGATTTGGTTGAGAAAGTTTAATTTTGTCTAACTTATGGAATTCAAACCCTCAGCGTCAGCCTGATAAGAGGTCCCCATTAACTGCTTTCCCTGTGATATTCCTACTGAAAGCATGTGTTAGGACACCATTCAGATTATCTGTTAGAAAAGTATATATACCTTTTGTCTCAGCAAAAACTGATGAAAAGCTTTTAGAATTTTCCAACTCAATATCGTGGAAACTGTATTATCAGGTAAACATTAATTTTAGGTGGCAAATAAAAGGAAAATACAAAGAATAATAGAAGAAAGAATCCTGAACCGACTCCCAAATACTCAGGACACAGAAAGATACAGACAAATAAGGGATATAGGTATTCTAAAAAGACGACCAGAAGGAGATACCATATGACCTAAACCAAGCATTTAAAGAGAGGTCCACGAATACAACTGGCATTTTCCACCCTGGCCAGTGTGGCCCAGTTGGTTACAGTGGCGTGTCGCAGACCAAAAGGTTGGGGGTTCACTTGCCAGTCAGGCGTGCTAGGTGGAGGGTTTGGTCCAGGCCGGAGCTCATACGAGAGGCAACTGATCCATGTTTTTCTCCCACCCACCCTCTAAAAATCAGTAAGCATGTACTTTGGGTGAGGATTAAAAAAAAAAAAAAAAAAAAAAAGAATGTTATTGGCATTTTTGGCATTTTCCAAGAGAAGAAAAATACTATATGCTAATGCTTTTTTTCATAACATATTTATTAGGAGACAAAGATTTTTCTTAAAACTTCTTGGAATAACAAGCAAAAGGCAGGCTGCATCAATTAAGTAAAACCTGTCCTGATGCTACCGCCTCCCTTTTCCATTTCCACAGGGTATTAACTATGGTCATATATACGGGAATCAATGGAAGGGAGAGGAGAGTTAAAGAAAAAAGTCTTTCACTTTGTTTTCCTGTTTTTAAATGTTAGACTTGATTACAGTATGTGATACTTATTTTTTTAAAGCTTGTTTGTCACAACGGATATTCTGGAAAGCTCTACCCAATAATTAAAATTCTCCTGGAATGCGGCAAGATAAAGACTCGATGACAATATGTTAGCTTTTCTGAATTTTAATGCCATGGTTTCAAGAGACCTTAATTATCAAAAAATGGATTTCCTCAATTACAAGACTTTAATCCCCGCACCTTCTTGTCAAAAAGGAAAGAAGGTAAGACCACTCTCATTCAGTCAACCTCAGGGAGGGCCACCGTGCTCCAAGGCTCCCAGAACGAGAGCGGGCTCCTTCCACACTTGTCCGACTTCATCATGACCTCAGGAACGCCTTTAAGGACCTGCTCTAAACTGCTGACCATCTGATGAGAAAGAACACACACGCGAATTGCGTGCTTGCAAGGGGCACCCAGATCCTAGATCAGGACCGCATGCCCTAAAGAGAGAACGATAGGTTTGCACGCTTCAAGCCAAGGCAGATGCTACATTCAGACGTGTACTACAATGTGATGGCGGCCTTTTAGACTGCGTCTACTCCGTGCACCCGAGGACAAAGACCATCATCTGAATGGGCCAAGACGCCCTCCTGGAGACACTGAGCTGCCAGAACCGTTTCCCCTGACTTCTCCTGCAGGCCGGTGGTTCCAAACAAGGCTGCACAGCCCTAGGGGGCACTTCGGAAAGTTAGGAGGGTGTGTTCAGTTATCACAGTAACTACAGGTTACTACTGAGAGTTAGAGCCCACCCTGGGGAGAGAGGATGGAGAAAGGAGTGTGTGTACACGTTGAACATCTTAGCATGCAGGAATATTCCCACGCAGTGAAGAATGCACTACCGGACATTCACGCAGGCGAAATCATTATCTAAGCCTGAAACTTAAATCTGGTCTGCACGAAAACACAAGGCATTTCTGCACACTTTTAACATACGCTGAATTTCTAGAAACGAAGTTATCAAATAAATAAACACTGCACTTCATTTTGTTTTGTTTGGAATGTTACCAAGGTTGTTTTCCCTCTTTGGAAAATCATGTGACCGGTGACGACACTTACCACAAAGAAGCACACCCTTGTCAATCTGCGTGGGGACATGCCACAGTCACACGGTGACTGTATACATGCAGGTGTAAGTACCCGACTACCTTGCTATGTCGTCTACGGTAGTCATGCTTGGGCATTTACATATTGAAATGCGTGTCATTTTATTCTGAGTTACTTTCTTTAATATGTCTCATTTATAATACTTAAGGTATTATAGTTAATTCTAACTCATGTGTGAGGTTAATGTATAAATGTACATAATACAGACATATAGCTATACACACACTGATATGTGAATTTTGTTTCAGGATAGGATAAAGATAACACCACAAAATATTTGCTATAACAAGTGAACAGTGAATCTGACAGGGTTAAGAATCACTGATCTAGGGATAATAATATTAAATTTAAATAGAGAACCTGCCTGACTTCTTCATGAATGGAATTTAATATTGTTAAGCGGCAGTTTGCAGGGTAGTTTGTATGCTAGAGGCTGGAGTTAAGAGTCAGCTTCTCTTTGACCACCGCCAATTCCAAAAGTTATCTAGGCATTCTCAGAGGTGGCCCGTCTTCTCACCCCTAACCCTTGACGCATTCTTACCTGGACCAATTTGTAGGTACAATTGGCTCTGCGAAATGGGATAGGAAAAGGATTAAAAAGGCATAAAGGACTTACAAATTCATCAAAGACACATCTCTTTCATCTATCAATTTTTCACTGACAACTTCTCCAAACAGGAAACAGCCAATAGTTTCTTTTTTAAAATTATTCATTTTCCCATTACAGGGGATATTCAATATTATATTCATTTCAAATCTACAGCTCAGTGGTCAGACATTTACATATCGTACCAAGTGGTCCCCCCACTGAGTCCAGTGCACACCTGGCACAGCACACTGTTATTACAAGGTTAGCCGATCACAGTTTCAAACTGAGACAGGCCTTGCCCAGCTGTAAGGCTTGCCAAGGACTTTCATGAAAGAAGAAAAGGAAAAGGTAAAAGAAAAAGAATCTTGCTCAGATTGGTAAGGCAACATATCAAATAGAACATGAAAATACTATCCAGGAACATATGAAATTTATATACCTATAAACTTGTTAATGATTTGAAAAAGGTTGAGCATAATAAATTAGCTTTTAAAGCCTCGAATGACCGAACCAAGTAAGAAGGCACGTGTATGAGCATGATTACTCATACTCCCATCAGAGTTGCGAAAACAGAAGGCAATTAACACTTGCCAGGCTACTGCTCCTAGCATTTCAGTCTCAAATGTCCCTCCTTAGGCCAAAACGTCATAAAACATCTCCAAGTACGCCATTTGATTAAAATAGCTTATGTTTTCATTAAAGTTGCTTATATTAAGTACTAGGTAAGGACCTTCTGCCACAGAAACTGTTCACAGTTTCAGCCTGGATCGACACTGATCTGTTCACCCCAACTCCACAGGTACAGCACTGTTTCAATGAACGGAGTGTGACTGAGCCTCTTTTCAAATAACCAGTCCTTGTCTTCCTCAAATCCACTACCTGCTCAGACTTCCAGTCTGAGTTTCCCAGACCAGTATGTTAGGCAAATCACTCAAGTGTCGGTTACGATTCCCATTCCTCTGCAGAGAACGTTGCTCGGGCAGTCAGAGTTGCTGGGCTTCATCACTGGTTCCTTAGCCCTGCTCTGCGGGCAGAACGCAGTTACCTGCTAAACTGCCTGCGCTCCGTGGTACTGATGCTTCTCAAAACAAGCCAGCGCCGGCGTGCGGGGAAGAGGAACACTGTGCTGGCGGAGCAGATTGTTTCAAAAGGCCTGCGTTTTGTTCCTCACCTTTTGACTCGTATTTTTAAAATCAGAAATTGGCCCTGACCAGGGTGGCTCAGTTGGCTGGGCATCGTCCCATGACACCAAAGGTCACCAGTTCGATTCCCGGTCAGGGCACATGTCTGGGTTGCAGGCCAGGTCCCCCATTGGGCCACAGGCAGGAGGCAACCAACTGATGTTCCTCTCAAACACCAATGTTTCTCTCTCTTTCACCCTCCCTTCCCCTGTCTCTAAGAATAAATAAATAAAATCTCTTAAAAAATAAAAACCAAAATAAAATTAGAAATTGCTTTTGGATAGCCTAAACATATAATATGTGGATACAAATACCCTATACTCTCAGAAACAATTGGTGTACAATCCTGTACAAATTTACTAACTGCTAAGTAATCACTGATTGATTAGTTGATTATTAAGAACTTAAAGACAGACAAATGTATGCTGAACAAGTGTATATGCCAAGAAATTTAGCCAAAATTAATTCACTGCCCCATTCAAGCTGGTTGAAATAAAGTGTCATAAAAAATAAGTGACACTAAAAAATAACATAAAAAATCAGTAGAAATGATGAAGGGAAAAATGGAATGATGAACAACTCAAACCAACAAAACTAAAAAAAGAATAATCTGAAACAGAAGAATACCCCGACTGGCATGTATATGAATGTATATGCGTGTGCACAAATGTGTGTTTAACTGTAAACACACGCTGATGCATGCATGTTAACATCTTAAACCTGAAAATCTGAAAAGGGGCTGAAGATAGATCAGAATTCCTGAATAAACAAAGGATATACATTAAAAAAAGCGTACAATATGAATGAATGACATGTCCTTCACAGAAAAAAGCAAACAAAATCAACTTTAGAAGTCAGCACAGAAGGACCAACTCTAAGAAAAAGAACCACCAAATAAACACCCCTTGAAAAGTATCTTGTAAAGCAGAAGAAAATATTTTAAATAGCTGCACATGTGAATGAAAAATAAAAATATTTTAATCCCCCTAAGAAGTGTGTTTCTAATTAGATACTCCCTTTTCTGATTATATATTTTATTGTAATGGAGGAATTAACCATGACTTGGCCCTTCCCACAAAGAGCAGCTGTTCAATTTGACCCAGCAACTTCCTCTTCCTTGCTCCTACCAAAACACGTGTAAACTGTGTCTTCGCATACTTCTAGGGGAAGACCACAGAACTCCTATATCTCAATACAGCTAGTTTCTAGGGCAACTTATTGTATCTTTTTCTATGTTAAAATAGAGGAAATCCTTTAATCTACTTCATAAATGTTTAATTCTCCAGTCAACATTTCAGTCCCCATAAAATGCAGGTCCGGAATTCACTTTCAAATGTCATGGAATCTTTCGTAGCAACCAAGTAACAACAGAGTACTGCCTGTTTGTATTTTATCTATTCAGAAAAGAGGAGCCGTTTCAACTGAACACGAGAACACAAATCTAAAATAAGTCCGGGTGAGGAGGATGGGGAAGGGCCAAGACACACACTGAGGATTTTAAGAGTGGGAATGAGCACATTCATAATCACTCATGCCACACTGCTCATCTATTTTAAACCTTCCTTTCTTCCATGACGTGCACTTCTTTAAAATATAAAGTGGAATGTTAAGAAGGCAGTACTCACACTTGTACACCAGCACTCTGGCAAGTGTACACACTTTAGTAATTTTTCCAAGTTCCTTTTTGTAAAGGCCCACCGACCTAACTCCATCCCCATTTTAAAACTGTCCTGTCCCAATGTCCCATAATTAAATATTATACCTCTCATTTTAAAGGTTGAAAGTAGAATTGCAACTGTTCTCTACCTTTGGAACTCAGCATATGGTTGCCAACTCTAACAGGCTAATTTCAGTAATAAATAAAATGGCTGGAAAAGGCACAAACTTGAGGAAAAAAAGTGTAAACGATAAAGATCATCTCATGTACTTACAGTCAATAGTTAGCATCCTCATTAAATGCCCAAGAAGGGAGGCGATCAGTATGGAATGTGAGGATTGAAAAGAACACTGTTTAGAAATGAACTCATCCAAGTAAATGAACTACTGAAAAGTCAAGCAAGCCCTTCTCTAAAATATATATAAAAATAAATGAGCATTCACCAAAATAAAATCGTCTAATAAGAACCATCGCCCACGATCTCTTTCTAAGCTGTGAATACAACTTGTCAGTCATCGAGGGAAGAAAAAATAACCACGATAGTTAAGTAAGATGTGCAGATATTCAACTATAAGAATAGATACTAGGTTTTTTCCTTTAAGTATATACACTGGGTAAGAAAAAAGGAAGTAATCACAACAACATCAAAAAATTGACACATGGCACCCTATTAAAGGATGAGCACACAACCGTGAAAATATCAATATTCAAAGTGATTTAAATGTCAAAGATGATATCTTCTATCGTGCTATTACCGCCCGAATAAAAGTGGAAAACTAAGGAGAGTTCCATTGATCTTTCCTCACTGTCTTGGAAATCTTGAATGTTAAATGAAAAATAGTTGTATAGTTAAAAGAATAAATTTAGAGAGCCACCATTAATTTCAACACTACCATATATGTTCAAAAACATATCAAGGACATTGGTTTCCACATGTGAGCTGCCCAACACCTAACAGACTTTAAACATATGCATGTTCAAAAACATATAAAAGACACTGGTTTCCACATGTGAGCCATACAACACCTAAAGAGTGATGATGAGAATGTCTATAACAGAGGTCACCGTGTGACCCACGACCCACTTGCCAGGTGCAGAGGCAGCTCCGATGACTGCCTGAGGTCGAACACAGCTTGTCGGCAAAAACCTCAGAAACAGCCCAGCACGCGTCGCAACTCGCCTCTCGGCTGGCAGTGCCGTTGTTAAGAACCTGCAGACCACATTAAAGATGGCACATACAGCAATCCAAAATTTTAAAGCTCTTATTTATTTACTTTTAGAGGGGAGTAGGGAGGGAGGAGGAGAGGGAAAGAAACATTAATGTGTGGTTGCCTCTCATGCACCCCGTACTGGGGACCTGGCCCGAAACCCAGGCATGTGCCCTGACTGGGAATCGCACCAGTGACCCTTGGGTTCACAGGCCAGAGCTCAATCCCCTGAACCACACCAGCCAGGGCCAGAAATTTTTAAATGAGACATGAAAGTGGGCAGAAAATACCATACTCAAGTTAGAGTGACTTCTCATGGGTTACCAGTGAAACTTCTGATTAAAAAGTGGTCCTTAGTATCAATATGCTAAAGGCACGACCTCTAAAAACTAAGCGGAAGGTGTGAAAAGAAAACGAGATTGCTGGGAATGATAATGCTGATCCATTTTCTCCCCGTGGATATATCTACGTGCACACATAACACTTACGCAGTATTTGCTGGTCCTAAGGCCCTCTGACTGCTCCGCAGTTTTCATTGTTTGGTTTGTCACAGGATTTCAAGTCAGACTGAGTTTTACCGATTTGTGTGCTATCTCCAATTTCAACGTTAATAAATGCTTTCGTTAAAACTGGAGAGAACATTTAAGTTTAAAAGCGCACAGGGCCGTGGGAAGACAAGAACTCGAGGGTGGGTGCTGAAGGAATTCCTGCCCGCTTTGCCAGAAGCAGGGTGCCATCTGCTTGTGCTGTGAACCAAACCAACCCTCGGTCGTTTCCAAAGTTGACAGGAGCGTCTGCTTGTTTAATTAGCATTGAAAACACACTCTAAATCCAAGATGAACTCTTGTTTTTAAAGATGCTCTTAGTTAAAAACTTGTTTTCCCCTTTAAAAGCAGCTGTCTGTTTTTATATCCTTTCCTCCTACGACTACTTTAAAATGAAAAATTAAATTATGCAAACCACCGATTTCAAAACAGCACTCTCAAGACAGTAAAAAATCTATTATTTTGACTCATTATCTGAAAAATAAGCTAATCTTTTTTATACTGGAAATTAATCCCATCTTGTGTGTACAGATAGCAACAAATGAGAAAACAGGCACAGAAATATATACGTGACTATGTTTCACAACAGCCAACTTGAAAATGTAAATCTTCCTTCTCTCATTCTGTTATTGCTTTAGCTTTCTCTCTAAACTTCAAGCATTCCATGCAGAGATGAAGTCCATCATCATTCTATTACTGCGTTTCAATAGCTTAAGACGCCAATGACCAGTGGCTTACATGCATCCTAACTTAGTGTGCACAATACTAAAAGCCCAAAGAAAACACTGGGGATGAAAACCATCTTGCGAAATATTGGAGGAGAGAAAGTCTTATTGGATGTAGCAGTTAGGAAAGTTTTTAGTTTGTTTGATTGTTTTGAGTAACAATTGGAAATACCATCCTCAGGACAGAACATAGAGAGAATTGCAATATAACTGGAAAAATACATGTTAGTGATGTGACCTTCAGTGATTTTTTTCTTTCTTTTTTTTTTAAATTAATTTTCTTTCCCAGAAATAAGACCTGACAGCTAATATACAGCATTGGGTAATCCAAGTGCTGATTTCTGTCTATTGGTTGCCCTTTTTTCCTTTTCTATAGCATTTTTAAAACTTTTTTTGAAACAGTTTTGGGTTTATGGAAAGGTTGAAAGAATTGTATAAAGAATTCTCATATACTCTTCACCGAGATTCCTCCAATGTTACCATTTTACTGCATATGCTTTATCCTTCTTTTTCTTTTACAATAGTATTAAAAAGAATAAAACTATGAAATAAACAAACTTAACAAAAAAGTGGACCACCTGTACACTGGCAGCACCAATGTAAGAAATTAAAGGTTAAATAAATGGAAATGTGTCCCATGTGCGTGGATTGGAAGCTTTAGCACCATTACAAGGGCAACACCCCCCACACTGATCCGCAGATTAACCAAATTCTTATGAACATCCCAGTTGCCTTTCCTTTTGCAGAAAGAGCTAAACTGATTCCAAAACTCATATGGAATTGCAAGCGTCCTGCCACTCCTAGATCAATGGAATAGAAATAAAATCATGCATTTACAAACAATTGATTTGACATGGGTGCCAGGACACCTGAATGCAGAAAGAACAATCTTTCAACAAATGATGCTGGAATGGCAGGATAGCCACACGCAACTGTGTAAAGCGGAACCTAACGCCTCACACCATTCAGGAAAATTGGCTCAAAATGGATCTTCTATGTTCCGGTCGCTATTTCCTTATCGGATACATGATTTAAAAACATTTGCTGCCATTCTACAGGTTGTCTTTTTACTCTCTTGATTTGTTTGTTTGAAGCTAAAACTATAAATCTTTTAGGAAAAAACGTAGGCCTAATTCTGCATGACAAGTGTTTCTTTAATGTGACACCAAAAAACAAAAGAAAAAATAAATAAAACCTCATCGAAATTTAAAATTTTTATGCTTTAAAAGGCATCGAAAAAGTGAAAAGACAACCTAATATATAAAAAAAGGCTTACAACTCAACTATGTTAAAAAATGGGGAAAGAAGATATACAATGTCCTATACGTACATGGGAAAGTACTCAACTTGGTCACTATGGTAATTCAAATCAAAGCCACAAAGATGCCCCTTCACACCCACTAGGGTAAGTATAATAAAAGACAGACAGTAACAAGTGTTGACAAGTATGTGGGAAAACTGAAATCTTCATTTGTAGCTGGTGCAAAAGTAAAATGGTACATTTGGCATTTCCTAAAAAAGTCAAGCACAGAGTTATCACAGGGGACCAAGAAATTTCACTCCTAGACCCTAACCCCAACCCCCCCCCAAAAAAACCCTGAAAACAAGTCAACAACAACTTGTTCACAAACCTTCACATCAGCATCATTCATAAATCACCAAGTGGAAACAACCTACCTGTCTGTCCATTGATGAAGGTGGTATTTTCACACAGTGGAGTATTATTCAGCCATAAAATGGAGTGATTAGTGGTACATGCTATAATGTGAATGAAACTTGAAAACACCACGCTAAGTGAAATCAGCCAGTCACAGGCCACATCACATGATCCCATACATATGACATGTACAGAACGGGTAATTCCATAGAGACAGAAAGTAAAACAGCAGTTGCCAGGGACTAGGGGAGGGGAAACTAGGCAGTGACTATTAACGCATGCAGGTCTCTCTTTGGGTGATGAACGTCCTAGAATTAGACAGCAGCAATGGCTGCACAAGTTATTGCGCAGTATGCGAAAAACCGTCTAACTGTGCATTTTAAAAGGGAAACTTGTATAGTATGTGAACTATATCTCAATTTTTAAATTATTTAAGGAAAACATGTAGGTGAAAAGAGAACAAAATAAGAAAATAGCAGGGGGAACACGTGGGGGAACCCTTATCTGCGAGGAATAAAGAGAAAAAAGAGGCCAGAGAAGCAATCGGAGAGCGAACATGGAGTTTATTACGTCCAATGGGACACCACAGCTGGCAGCCTCAAATGCTTCTGGGAACTGACTGTAAATGACGACCACGCTTAATACAACGGGTCTCACCCAGTTTACTCTTTATTACAAAAGAAGCCTGGCTGCTACTTTCTTTTTCTTTCTTTAGTTGGGGCCAATCCTGCACATTATTGAAAGCAACCAAGCTATCCTCTTTCAAAATGTTCCATAAGTCAGGCTTCTCACTGTCTGACTGACCTTTTCTTCATTAGACAGGATTAGTAAATGTTTACTCAATAAATTTAATCTGAATGGAATCCCTTTATTACCACCCTGATCCGCATCTCATTTCATGAGCTTACTTATTAAAAGAAACACTATTCTCTCAACTATGAATACAACGTATGAAGTGGTAATTTTATTACTTTATTGCTTTATGGCATTAGTATGCTTCTGCTCGTATGCCTCCGCACAAGTTTCACTGTCATTTTAAAACCACAGAACCATCTTCCCAGACAAAAACTGAAAATGGAAAGTTTTGATCATTTCGATTTTTGTTCTGAACACAGATATCCAAAGAGGTATTTTATGGAATATATGCAGAAGGGCAAAAAAAAAAAAAAAAAAAGAAGAAGAAGAAGAAAGATTTTCTTACTCTTCAGTAATTGCTTAAAAAGTGAAAGCATTTTAGAAAAGAATGGGTGGATGTGTCAATCTGTTTTGCAACATTCCCCCTGCATTACTTTGTTTTAATGTTATTTCTAGGGCATCTGAAAAGTACTAGGCTGCATGCAGACTGTCCAGTCAGCCAGGACAAAGTCTTGGCACTACGTTGAAATGAGATACGCCAGGTCTGCTCCCCTGGATTATGTGACTGGCCTACTTAGAAGATACGTATCCATGATAGTCGGGGAGGCATCGTCAGCGTGGACGGTATGGTGCCATCACCTGCTGAGCCATGGCTCTCGTGGCAATGATATGTGTGCCAAGCTTAAAAGACTGAACTATGAAGGGTAAAGAGCTCAAACACAAAATCCAAAGTATCCAGAGTAATGCCAATCAGCACAATTTAGTTTGAGACATCAAACAACACAGGCTTTAAACTTTTCACTCTTTTAAAACTGTATTTTCTAAGAATAATTTCTAAATTCAGTCTTCCAGTGTTTATATGCCAAACCTGAAGTTATATTTCACCTTGCTGGTTCCAGTATAATTAAGACTTCTTACGACTATATTTTGACAATATAGAGCTCACAATTATTATCCATTAATGTGAATTTGAGACGTAGGGTCAGTCACCAAGAAATATTTTACTATGGGGGGTGGGCTGGGATAGGAGTAAAAGAAAACTGTACTTGAACAACAATTAAAATAAAATTAAATTAAATTAAATTTAAAAAACTAATGTTCTAAGTTGAAAAAAAAGAAATATTTTACTATAATACTTTTGAACACTTGAATGTTGTCCAACATTCTATGACCTCAGAAAGGTTGGAAAAAAATTGATAACTATTAAAAGCAGCATCAAGTAAATTTTAAGGGACAAATCCATTCACATATTTCCACAAAGAGCAACCCGGAGATTCGAACTACAAGCAGCGAAGACACGGCAGATCAGAGGCACAGGGAGCACCAACACTTTAAGAAAGCTGCCGGGAGATGAGCGGCTCTTCTGTTAACACTGCCTACAGTAAAGCTCACTACCAGTGGGGGCATCTGCCAGAGGGTCGACAGCAAAAATGCTTTCATTCCTAAGAATGGCATCCTTTTCCCCGTTTTACCAAGGAGGGAAAGAAGACCTGACCAACCACTCCGCCCCACGCACGAGCTACCAGGGGCGGCGTTCCCAACCCAAGGTGGTCTGGTTCCAAAGTCCATCCCCGCACAGCACTGTGATGCCTCTCCCAGTTCTTCTGAGGCAGAGTCGTGAGCTTAAATGCCAACCGGAGTCTTGTGATTAAGATAAAATGTGTGTGATAAGTTAAAAAAATAAATAAGCTGGTTTCACAACCAAGCATACACCTGCCTAGCTGAGCTGGCTCGTGATACATGTATTGTGCAAAAATAACAAAGCAGCCAGAGTATGTCCACTGGTTACTAATTTGCTGGCCCCATGTAAAAAAAATACCATTTAGAAATCAGCAGAAGTTGAAAAGCAATCCCTAGTAAGAAAGCACTTTTCAAAAAATTTGTGGTTTTCATGAGATCTATAGGGCTGAAACCAGTCACCACTGAACAACTAAATAAAACACTATTTACATGGTAACCCCTTCACTTTTAAGCCTTATATACAAAACTTGTAGCAATAATAAACTCTGTAGTAAAGCATCATTTAATACAGGCAGTCCCCTACTTTTAAGTAAAACATTCCATACATGCACTTGAAGGCTGAATGTACGCAAGTCTAAATGCACATGCCGTCATAGTGGTTACATTCTCAGGGTGGTAAAACACCTAATCAAATCCCTACGTAAGGCTCTGAGGGCACTACACCACCCTTACCCCAAGCCAGCACCCCAGGGAGCAGCAGATAACCCTCAGAGGCACCTCAACAACCTGTGACCCTGCAAATTAGAACAAGGTATGTGCCCTTCCTACAGGTCTATGGCCCGCCCATCAACCAGGCCCAACTCCCCACCAGGGCAAAAGATGGCAGAGGGGTGGACAGAAAGGAAAGGGCAGGCCAGGGGCGAACCCTGGGTGGCGGGCACTACTGAAAGCAAACCAGCCGCAGGCTCTGGCTGAGCAGGGATCCGGAGAAGCGCCTGGCGATCCATCTAGGATTTCTGGGAGGCTGCCTCCACAAGGCAGGGCACTGGGAAAATATTTAGACGATTGCCAGGCAGATTGCCTAAGCTAGACAACACCGTCAATCATCTGGGGCAAGAAGTAAGCACAATGCAAGTTCAAAGTGATCAAGACTCAGGAAACAGACTATGGAAGACTCAATCTCACACGCAGAAAGGAGTTTGGGAAGTCAATAAAAAATGCTCAAAATAGGAGTTATGAAAGTCAAGGCCCACCAAATATGGGCTAACATTTTTTGTCAATCTAAGTGCATTTTATTTCCTTATCTTTTTTTATTGTTGTTCTATTACAGTTGTCCCAATTTTCCGCACTGCCCTCCCTTGGCCCTTCCCTCCCCCACAGTCAGTCTCCACCCTGTGGTTCATGTCCGTGGGTCATTTATACCTGTTTGTTAATTAGACCCTTCCCCTTCTTTCCCCTCTTATCCCCCCCACACCTGGTCACCGTGGGTCTGTTCCTTGTTTCCATGCCTCTGGTTCTGTTTTGCTCATTTGTTTGTTTTGTTCATTAGGTTCCTATTATAGGTGAGATCATTTGGTATTTGTCTTTCATGGCCTGGCTTATTTCACTTAACAAAATACTCTCCGGTTCCATCCATGCTGTTGTGAAAGATAAAAGTTCCTTCTTTCTTTCTGTTGCATTGTATTCCATTGTGTAAATGTACCACAGTTTTTGATACACTCATTTACTGATGGGCATTTAGGCTGTTTCCAGCACTTGGCTATTATAAACGATGCAGCTATGAACGCAGGGTGTACTAATGTTTTGTGCACACAAAGGAGGCTACTCCTAACGTCAATTATCATAAGAAGCAATGATAATCATAAGTAGGTATTTCAGCTAAAAAGAATTGCTATATTGGTGCAGGCATTCATGAAATGACATTACCAAGAATCTTACCTATAATCACATTTTTCAGCTCATTTTCATTAGCATCATTCACCTATACATCATTTCATCAGGTTTTTAACACTGACCTGTTTTATTGTTTTATTTAAGAAGAGAATGTATTAGAAAACCTAATAATGTTTGATGCCTTTAGCTCATTTCTGTCTCCTCCACCCAGGACCTGTTAAATGCCAACTATCCAAAAATCCATCACTTGGTCTTCTAAACAAAATTGCCGAGTAGCTCTAAAGAAGTCTAATACTTTAGCTAACACTGATGATTCAGCCACTGTAACTTCATGTATATTTTGCCCAAATAAAATCGTATACATCTGAGCACAGCTGACACTTGGGCAATAAAAACCATGCACCTCCCCTAACCCCACCCACGATTTACTGTTAGAGCCACCGAAGTTTCACACCAACACTGACACCACACTCCGTTCGCGGTTTCCAAAGAATCCACTAAACCAACGTATCACTCATGTGCATTCTAAAGGGACTTGACGTAATGAGAAGGAAAAGAGGGTAGAAATCACACGATTACTGCCTGCTTAGAGAGGAATGATTTTTAGAATACACAAAAATAAAAATTAAATTTAGGTACATGAGAGAATGTTCCCAAAACAAATCATTTAAATCACTACTGTTCCTCAATCCATAGCTCGATTTCTTTGTAGTCACATATGTGCTTTCAGCAACAAATTTGGATAATTTGGTGACTCAATCCCAGTATTTAATCTGCCTCAATGAAATAATTTTAAACTTCCGGTCAGAAATTTCCGGGTTGCACATTTCTATTATAAGGAACTAATTGCAAGCTCACAGGTGTGAAGTAAATATCCTAAACAGAACTTCTTAAAATACACTTTGTAATTGGACCTAGTAATTCTTAAACAAGGCAAGACTTACAAGATTTACAGGGGTGTCAATCAAACACTTTTACAATAGGTTTCTGGAATCTGTGAACTCAGCCGGCAGATGACCCATTACCAGGAAGGAGAAGGGACCTCGGTTCTAAGGCTGTCTGGGACAACTTACAGAGACGTAAGGAGACCTAACTAAATCGTTCCTTGCACAGAACAGAGGCACAATACCCTCAACAAAGTCCTGCTGAGTACACCCACAGTCTGCTGAAAGATTATCATCGGTGGTAAAGTCATTTACGGAGAATTTAAGTAAAACAGAGAGGAAGTCCAGCATATCCAGCATATTCTCTCAAGAGAAAGAAAAAATTAGACTGGCAAGACGACAGTGACCCAACAAGACCTGTCTCCTGTGCCACAAAAGAGGTAGGTTCAGAACTAACTTGCAAACCCCACGCCCGCCCCCCCAACTCCCCAGAAGAGAGTAACAGGTGTTTTAAAGGCAATGTAAATTGTGACAGCAGGATGTCACCACCACGCTTCCAGTCCTCTCTTCCGGTTTATGAGTGCCTAGTGAGCAGTGTCCTTCCTAAACATACCTTCAAGTTTAAAAATAAAGGGCAGGGGGAAATACGCATTAATTATAATTCAGAGATCCCGCCAGAGGACGAAGCGTCCCAAGCGCTGACAGAGGCTGCAGAATCAAGACCCTGCTTCCTGGGACCACGTCCAGATCACCTGTCTACACCCTTGTTTATAGTTTGGAGAACTGGATTCCAGTGCAGAAAAACTGAATCAATCCCAGAACCAAAGTGAATGACTATTCCAACACTGTAACCATTCACCCAGCCTCAAAATCTGGAAGTCCCTGCTCCTTTTAATGCCTTACAATTAATCAATTTCGAAAAACTAGTAAGTCTTCTCTCAAAATGTCTCTTATGTAATTAGCCTCGCCTCAAAATTCCTCCCTCAAATATTGGCCGACTTTGTGGGGGGCTCAACACAGGTCCACACATTCTTCGCTACCCCTCCTTCCAGGAGGTGGCATTTACCTCTCCTCCCCTGCACTGTGAACTGGACTCACTGGCTTGCTTCTGCTGAACATCCCAGTAAAAACAGCCACTCCGCAGAGGGGAACCTGGAGTAGATCACCTTAACAAGTGATCCAAGTTGCATCCTAGTGACATCACGCACCCCTCGAGGCGACACAGTGAGAAGCGTTCTTCACGTTTGTGGAGTTCTTCGCCAAGATGCGGAAGCCCGGTCTAATGATGAGAAAACATCAGCCAACCCCAAACTGAGAGGAGTTCTGTAAAACATCTAAGAAGCACTTCTTCAACAATACTAAGGTCATGAAAGACAAGGAAAGCCCGAGAAAGCATCAGAGACTGGGGAGGCATGCAACATGATACCCTGGATGGGGTCGGAGAATATCAAAAGGGTACGAGTGGAGAAACTGGTGAAACCTGAATAAAGTCTGTAGTTCAGTCAATAGTATTACGTGGATGTTAATTTCTGCATTTTGATCTCAGGTTATAGGGGAAGCTAGGAAAAGATACATGGGAACTCAGTATACTATTTTTACAGCACTTACTGTAAATTATTTCAAAATAATTATTTCAAGATAAAGGATTTTACCCAATTTCTTCACCATGTCTGCCCATACTTTCAGAGAGCTACCACCACAGCTCACAGGCCTTACCACTATCACCGACCTTCTGGATTCCCATGTCTTTAGGGTCTGCCCTCTCCAATACAATATGTCTGCTACACGCATATACTGAAGAACCAACCTTAACTCATACACCTTCCTCATCAAAAACCACCGACTTTCCTGTTTGAAACTGCACATGACTCCTCAGTGCCTCAGTATCCTCATCTCCAAGTGTGTCACTAAAGGCCACCAGCAAAACAGCCACCCACTGCTCATCTAACCTTAGTTTTCTACAAGAGAGTCTTATGCTTGATTTTTAATCACACGCCAATGACAATTTAAATTTTTTTTAAATTCCATAACACCACTCGGCATTCTGAACAATGATGGGGAATTTAAAAGAAGGTAAAAATGTTGCTTTTAGAAAATTTACAGTCTCCTTAGGGACATTATGGTTATTTGTTTTGCATTCATCCGATTTCTTATTATTTTACTGAACTTTTCATAGTTTTTTAAATTGATGTAGAGAGATAGGAGAGAAGGAAAAGGAGCAAGGGGGAGAGGGCGAGTGAAAGAAACATCAGTATGAGAGCCAAACATCAGTCAGCTGCACACGCCCTGACCAAGGATCGAACCCCAAACCTAGCTGCGTGCCCTTGACCAGGAGTCACACCCGCAGCCTTCTGGTGTATGGGCTGATGTTCCAACCAACCGCCCCACCCGGACAGGGCATTTGCTGAACTTTTTAAAGTAATTTTAATAGGTTTTCTTCAATTAATTCCTTTGTTTTTTAAATACTTAATCACATCTGCTATAACAAAACATAATTCAGTATTTCCCCATATTTATATCTACTTCTGACAATGGTTAAGAGTCTAAATTAGTCTGTTTTCACTTGAAAGCAATGATCAGATTCTCAACAGTCACCAATGATGGCGATCCAGAGTGTCACAGTGAGGCTCGCTAACCTGGAAGGGGTGACTGGTCACAGAAGTCCTGAATCTTACCAACACACCTTAAAAAGCCTCCCTTTTCCAATCCATTTTAATGGAAAAAAAGAGTTTTCTCGCTATCTATCCAAAAATTGTTTTACTTATATCCACCAGGGTTTTTTTTTTTTTTTATGGATATCAGTAAACTAATTCTACAGTTTAAGCGGAGAGACAAGAGACCCACAATTACCAGCACTGAAGGGGAAGAACAAAGGGGGTGGGTTGATGCCACCTGCTTCCAGGCTCCCTGTAAAACTAGGGAGTTCCTAACCACAGGGTATTGGCAGAAGCAGAGATAAACATATCGTGAGAACAGAACAGAAAGCCCGGAAATAGACTCACATAAATAGAGTCAACCGATCGCTGACAAAGGAGCAGACGCAACACAACGGAGCAAAGACGGCACCTTCAACCCACGGTGCTGGAACAAGAACCCAGCTACATGCAAAACGTAAATCTAGACACGGACCTTACATTCTCCACGAAGATTAACTCAAAATCTCAAAATGGATCGTAGGCCTAAATGTAAAACGTGAAACTACAGAGCTCCTACAACGTACTATAGGAGGAAATCTAGATGACCTTGGATAGGGCGATCCTTTTTTTAGATACAATACCAAAGACGCAATCTATGAAAAACTGCTTGGTGAGTGGGATTCTGTTAACATTAAAACTTCTGCTCTGTGAAGACAGTATCAAGGCAATTGGAAGGCAAGCCAGTGACCAGGAGAGAATTTCTGCAAGATACATTCCATAAAGGACTGTTATCCAAAATATACAGAGAACTCTTAAACCTCAACCACAAAAAAAACAAACAACCTGAATAAATATGACCAAAGACCTTAAAGGACACGGCACCAAAGAAGGTATACAGATGGCAGATAAGCATATGAAAAGATGCTCCACATCACCCATCATCAGGAAAATGCACATTAAAACAAGGAGATACAAACCTATCAGCATGGCCAAACTCCGGAACAAAGAAACACCCAACGCTGGTACGGACGTGAAGCCCCGGCAGCTCTCCCTCGGTGCTGGTGGGAACGCAGAATGGCACCGCCACTTGGGAAGATGGCTGCGCCCTTTCTTACAAAACTAAACAGCCTTACCCTGTGAGCCAGCAATTGTGCTCCTTGGTATTTACCCAAAGGAATTAAAAACTCACGTCCACACAAAAACCTATAGACGGATATTTGTTTATAGCATATTTATTCATAATTGCCAAAAATTAGAACCGCCCAAGATGTCCTTCAGTCAGTTATGGGATAAATTGTGGTACGGTCACCCAACGGAATGCTATTCAGCGCTAAAAAGAAATGAGCCATCAAGCCGTGAAAAGACATGAAGGAACATTAAATGCATATTATTAAGTGAAAGAAGCAAGTGTGAAAGGCTACATATATATACGTATATAAATCTAACTACGTGACATTCTGGAAAAGGCACAACTATGGAAGCAGTAAAAAGACCAGTGGCCATGGCGGAGGAGGGAAATGAGTAGGCAGATCACAGGATGTTACGGCAGTGAAAATAGGACGTATGATATTATACTGATGGTTTATGGCACTACACATTTCTCCAAAACCACAGAATGTACACCACCAAAAGTAAACCCTAAGGTAGACTATGAACTTTAAGCGATTATGATGTGTCAACGTAGGTTTATAGGTAAAAATGTCCATCACGGTGAGAGACAAGGGGGCTGGGGGGAGGTTATGCAAGTGTGGCCGCAGGGAGTTTATGGGAAATCTCTGTACCTCCCTTTCAATTTCGTTGTAAACCTAAATCTTCTCCAAATAAAAAAAAAAAACTTTAAAATTTTTAAACTATATTTACACACACACTATACATATACATAACCTTATATCTGACCCTTTATAGCTGTTTCAACTGGTTACTTTGATTCCCTTTCCCTCACCTCATTTGATCTTATGAGCCAATTAAATCCAAAGATCCGTGTTGTCTTTGGAAGTGATCCGCCTCCCCTTCCATTCCGCCCGTGGTCTCAGCGCCACGGACACGGGAGAAAGTTGTGATGAGAGATGGGAGCCAAGCAGACGGGCATGGATCTAACACTTTCCATAAACCCACAACTTCTCCACGTTTCAGATTCTTCATCTCTAAACTGGAGTTTATGAATGAATTGACTTCCTGGTTCCTTCCGGCTCAAACTTTTCCACAATTCTCAGTAACAGGTACAATTAAAATAAATGCGAAGCGATTCTGGGAAACGGTGATGAAGCATTGGTAAGCATTAAATAGCTAAATAAAGCTTGCAGGGCTACATCCACATCAACATGCCAAGGACAACGTCACGCGTCTGTGCAGGCATATGCTTTCTTCTCCTTGTGTAGATACGTAGGATGGAACTGCTGAGTAATGTGATTAATTCCACAATTAACTTTTAAAAACTCTGCCAAACTATTCTCCAGAATGGTTGTGCCATTTTCCATTCCCACCGGTAATGGACGAAGGTTTCGATTTCTCCGCATCCTCAGTGACACTTGTAAATGTATGACTTTTTGATGACAGCCATTCTAGTGGGTAAGAAATTATACATCGCTGTTTTAAATTGCATTTCCCAAACGAGTAATGACTTTAAGCATCTTTATATGTACTTATTGGCCATTTCTAGATCTTTTTTTAGAAAAATGTTGCAACATCGCTTCTTAAGTTATTGTGTGTGCTTCCACCAGGAGAGACATAGTATATGATTATTCTTCTTTGGGGGATTTTATCAACTATTGGTAGGCGCATAACCAATCAATCAATGAATTCCTTCATTCATTTTGGGTCTGTCTTCCCTTCTTCATTCACTCGCTGGAACACTCTGCCCGTCCTTACAGCACGCCACACATTGCAGCTGTCTAATGCTCGTTCGATCGCTGCACCATTAAAAACTGGCCACATAGCTATTTAACTAAAATGAAATAGAGATTTTAATTCCTTCGTTACGCTATCTGCATTTCACGTGCTTAATAGTCGCACGTGGCTAGGTACTCTCCATTGAACTGCACAGAAAGACAACATTTCCCTCACTGCAGAAACTTCTACCAAACAGTGCCATTTTACAGTGCGTTTTCAGGAATGGCTCAAGGGAGCCACAGTCCCGGGATTCTCGCAGAATCGTGAAAGTGCGCACGGTTCCACTTGGAAGTCGGTCTGTGCCGATGCAGAACCTCCGGTTTTACATGTTTCGTGGCTGTTGGTGTTATTTCCTTGTTTGTGTATATTTTGAGGTTCGTGGGAATTTTACCTAGTTCTGTTATAAATACTGTCTGTGAATTATTGGCTTAGGTATCGTAGTTGTTCTGTTTTTAATGAAGGAACTCTGGGAAATCAAAATATGCAGCCTCCATCACCATTTTAAAAACATCTCATAAAAATCTGTAAAAGATGACATGTCTAAGGAACAAGCTCTTGTAACGACCCGACAAGGAGTGAATTTACATTCTAACTCTCCTAAAACAGGACAATACTTTTTAAAATGGAACGATTACAAGTTGAACCGTCTGAAGCAGAAGCCAACACTAGCAGAAATCACGAAGTCAAATCACAATGTTTGTATCCTGGGGGTCATGGCCGTTTCCAAATCCAGTCCAGTAAAAGCCATTTCTGGTCTAATGGTTTCCATCAGCTAATGAAGTAGTATAACCAATGCTCCCACAATAGATAACTATCCGAGTGATCCTATTTGCATGTTAGATGTAATTTATTTTAAGTGCAAGAGGAAATCATTCAGACTGCGCTATTTGATCAAGTCTGCCTTCCATTTAGAAAGCTGGGAGAAGGAAAGATGATGGGAAAGTGTTTAAGTAGAATTTAGGGCACTTTTGATTTCATACATAGCAGAGCACTCTTTTCAAAGTAACTCCTTTGTTCCAATGTGGCTCACGGAGGAAATACAAAATCTCTCTCCAACTGATACTCAAAAAGTTTGGCAAAAAGGGAAATTAATGATTAAGGCAAAATATGGAGAAAGGCAAAACCAATAAACACTGCAGAGTAAGCAGCAGAAAAGTAAGAAGGGAGGGCAAGCAGAAGCAAAGACTGCCGTGGTCAAGGAGGCACTGGCAAAAATACCAAAGTTAAGGAAAAAATGGAATTAAAACTACAACAGTTTTAGAATTCCTTGTATGGACAATACAACAACCAGAAACAAAGATTAAAAAACCCACTTTGTGGTGCATGTTTCACTTAATCAGATTTGGCATGCTCCTTAATATAAAGGCTTAAAACTCCTACAAATGCCTAGTATATTCTCTTGTGTATAGTAAATACTTGAAAAATGTCTTACGAATACAAACTCATTTTATTCTCTGTAACTTAGAAATATCTGAAAGGCTTCCTAATTTTTCAAATCAATATCTAGCACATAAATTAGCAAATAGTTTATAGATAGTTTGTGTCAGTTTTACATTGGCTTATTAGATCATTCACTTGGCATACTTTTTATCATCTATATTTAATGGAAGGAAGGAAGAAAGGAAGGAAAGAAGGAAGGGGGGAGGCAGAAGGGGGGAAGAAGGGAGGAAGGGAAGAGAGAGAGAGAGAGAGGACATCAATTTGCTGTTCTACCCACTTACACATTCACTGGTGGACTCCTGCATGTGCCCTGACAGGGACTCGAACCCCCTCCCAACCTAGGGTGCATCAGGACGACACTCCAACCAACTTAACTACGCAGCCAGGTCCGATTATGCTTTCAACAAAACCACCGTGCTTAAATTTATCATTTAGGAGGCAGTAATTAAATGCTTTTCCTTCAGCCAATTTAAGGTCTATATCTGAAACTTACTCTTTATGGGTCCAAATTAAAAGTCAAAGCACTTTACCAAGCCTTACCCTTTTCTGTCACTTCTTTTCTCTAATCCTGTACTGATGGTTTTATATCCCTTTTCTAAAAAAATGAGTAAAGAAAAAATAAATAAACGTCAGAGAATACCAGTTCCTTCAGCACAGATGCTTACGGTGCACTAATCATTCGTTTTAGAGCGAGACTAAAGAAATGAAACCACGGCACTCCGGGAAGAAAGGTGCTCAGCAAGGTGCGCTTTCTCCGGTTCCGCACGTGCACAGACCGCGCGCTCTGTCACGGAGCCTCAGCCCACGGGGGAAAGACACCGCGCTGGTGCAGTCCCATCTGTTTGCCAGCGGGAGCCTGCATGCGCGCAGGTGCTTGGGTGGTCCGTTCATATTCACTCACCCATTTTACTCACGTCAACAAACCTAAGACAATACAAGGAGAGCAGAATGAAGGAAAAAGTGAAGACAATTCAAATAGCCAATGCTGCTATTATAAAAGTTCAAAAATAAAACAATTTGAGTCATCTACCATAAGCATCTGCTTTGGCATAACCAATTTAAAGGAAGATTTAATTATAGATGTAATTTGCAACTTCATAAATAATCCAAGCTGTATGAAGGAAATGAACCAATCTGAAGACAGCTGGAAATAGCCAAAGGCTAAAAGGAAGCATTTTGTGCTATTCAGTGACTTTGGCATTCATACCAATCCTTTATATGGACATCCCCACCCACAGCTTGGCCTGACATCCACCATGCTGAGACTAGGTCGGTGTGAGAAAGGTTGCTGCCACGCAACACTGTGAAAATTAATAGCTTTATAATAGCTGAAGGAATAAAGGTATGGTACAGCAACCTTGAGGCAAATATATTTTGCTGCCCAAAAAGCGTAGGCAAAATCCATTCATAACATTCTCTTCCCATGGCCACCTACGAGTTAATTCATTATTCAAATGCCAAAGACAGCAGCAGGCGCACACACTCAGCCAATAAGTCACCATGATAAAAGCTTCGCAAACGTTTCCAGCTCAATCCTCTAAGAATAATAGAATGAGACAGGAACATGTTTCCCAAGCATCTCGGTGATAAGACTTGCAACAGCTTTAAAGGCAACGTGATTGCATGCAAAAATGGGCCCAACAAACATTTCTGAGTGTCTTATGGTTATATATCCCAAGTTTTCTTTAATTTTCTTTTCGAACACCAGAAAACAAAGAATGCGGTCTGACTAGACCTGGTAAGCATTTAATAGCTAAATAAAGCTACCCTGACATCAATTTACAAAAACTATGTCAGAACCCCCTAAGGACTCCACAGCTTGAGTATGAGGAGCAAAAAATAAGAAAGAACATTCCTCTTTACAGTAAAAGATCAAAGTATAACCTGTCTTATTTCCCAGAGGTACCTATTTAAAGCCCTCTGAATATAAGTCCATGGCAATCATCCATGTTCCTTCCTTTTTTCTTTAATTGTACCGTGTGTTCGCCACCCAAAGTCAAGTCTCCTTCCGTCACCCTTTACCCCACCTTGCCCTCTGATAATCACTATACTGTTGTCTGTGTCTACGAGATTTGTTTGTCTATGGTTTTGCTTAACACCATCATCTTTTCCCTAATCCCTTCACTATTTATTGCTAGATGACTAAAATTAATTTATTGAAAACTTTCAATAATCGAAAAAAAATGTTCACAATCACCCACGGTATCTCGATGGAAACAAAAGCTATGATTTCCCTCACTGTGGAAGAAAACGCTACTCCCCTATCCATCACGCCTACCCCTTCTTCTTTCCCTGCCTTAATAAGGGAGCCCCACTCTCTTGGGGCAGCGATGCACTGAGTTTAGTCTCCCTTGCAGCTGGCTCGGCCTCACACCTGTGCTCTCGGCCTCACACCTGTGCTCGAGCTAATGAGACGAGTGGCAACGCGGTGCAGAACCTTCTGGGAAGGCCGCCTGTACATGGCTGGCTCAGCGGAGAGGTGGGGTCTTCTGGCCTTTGCTGCTACCTGGAATAGGAACGCACAGCTGAGCTCCTGTAGTGACACGGGTCACTTAAAAGTGGTTCCTGAGAGATGAAAAACTTTTAGCTATTAGAATGGTTGGTGGCCCTCAAACGGGCCACAGCACATACACAGACACACATTACATCTATGATATTAAAATTTCGTGGTGGGTGTCTAAAAGACTCCTTGAGATTTTGCTTTCCCAGTCTCACAAGTGAGGTGCTCACAAATACGTAACTGCCAAAAACTGGAAGCAAACAAGATGCCCTTTGATAGGTACGTGTATAAACAAACTGCCGTATATGCATAAAGGGGAGCATTATTCTACAGCAAAAAGAAATGAACTATCAAGCCATGAAAAGACACAGAGGAACCTTCAACATCCATTACTAGGTAAATAAGCCAGTCTGGAAAGGCTACATAATGTATGATGCTAACCATGTAACATTCTGAAAAGGGCAAAACTACAGAGACAATAAAAAGATCAATAATTGCCAGGGATTCAAGGCAAGGGGAGGTGGGGAGGGGACGGACGGATGAAGAGGCAGAACGCAGGACCCCCTGGGGACAGCGGAGCCATTCTGCATGAGTGTAACAGTGGACACGTGACATCATGCACTTGTCAGACCTGTGCAACACCAAGGGTGAAACCCAATGTAAACTCGGGACTTCAGTTAATAATAACACACCAGTACCGGCTCCATAATGATAACAAATGTACCGCCGAAATGACAGAGGGACTGTGCGTGTGTTTGAAAGGTTGTGCATGCACTTTCTGCAAAGTTTCAATATAAACCTAAAACTGATACTCTGGCTTCTCTTCGAAGCATATAAATCTTTTGCCTTTTTACTAAAACTGCTCTAAAAAATAAAGTGTATTTTTTTAAAGGCTGCAGGGTGGTCATGGTGTGGGGAAAGATGATGAAGAAAAGGTTGAAAAGCTACTTGGGTTTTAGACTGGAATCCGCTTTCAGAGGTTTCGGAATAATGTGGAACTGGGTTCAAATTCTGCATTTACCAAGACGATGACAAGCTTTTCAACCTCTTTCAGTGAAAAGGTAGCCTTCTACTTTCTTATCATGAAACAGCAAAACTTGTGTATATTTCATTACCATAAAATGTAATAAGGCACCTAGATTATGTTACCACTTTAGTTTACCACAAAGGAAATCACCCTGGAAAAATCTGCATTTATTTAAAAAAATATGATAATTGATAATATTATACGGTAATTTCCACATAAAGTTCATGTGACTCAGTGAGCAGCACAGCACCACACCAGAAGAAACAACCTCGCTGTCCTTCACCCCGTCACAGGCAACTTTCATACTTCGTAAAAACTCAATAGCTTGTCTACAACCCTGTATCAAAGTCTTCACAGTGAAGAATGGAATAATGGCAAGGAGTTACTTTTAGAAACTCAAAAGCTCTTATTATCTCTCTGAATTTCTATTTTTAAGTCAGAGCAGTACTTGTATCAGGAAAGAGTCCAGTGAAAAGGCTTACAAAGATAATCAGATAATGGCTAATTATAATACCAATCAATCCAACTTAGTCTGGGCCATCACAATTAGAACGAAAATTTAAGTGCTCAATTTTTCATAAATATGGTCCTCTAAAGAAAAAAGTCGCCTTAGTCCCATCAAAAAGAGGAAGAAATCTAAATAGAAAATTTGGACCCATAAAGACTGACAATCTCCCAAAAAGTCAGAATCCACTAGATATTTTAAAATCTACTTCCTAACAACAATATAAAAGAAACAAATAGAAAAAAACTTATGTTTTTTTGTATTAAGTATAAATCACAAAGTCTTCTACATATTATTGCCACTTTTTTTTTTTTTTTAGATTTTATTTATTTATATTTAGAGAGGAAGGGAAGGAGAGAGGGAGAGAAACATCAATGTGCGGTTGCCTCTTGTATGTCCCCTGCCGGGAACTGGCCTGGCAACCCAGGCATGTGCCCTGACTGGGAATCGAACCGCGATCCTTCGGTTCGCAGGCCCGCGCTCAATCCACCGAGCTACACCAGCCAGGGCATTATCGCCACTTTTATTACCCTTGTTTACCTCTTCTGCCCGGTAACCTTCTTCCCATTTTATTTATTACATACCTATAACATTAAGAAATTTAGTTTTTTCCCCACAATGTCCAAAAAAAATGCTTTGTGTTCCATAAAGGTATTATATAATCTTACAATTATAAATAAATCAGCCAAAAAATAACTAACACTCATATGTCATTTACTAGGTGGGAGGTACTAAGTACTGTTTATATATTCACTGATTTGATCCTCCAAAGAACCCTTTGAGGTAAGTTCTATCATCAAATCTATGACGGTGGCTGGATGCTTCAATTTTAGAAGACATCAACAAGATAATTTTATATAACTGCATCTCTGCTGTCATCTGGCTGACAGTTAAGACACAGCAATCATTAAAATACATCCGGATTACAAAGCACTTAGAATGTGAAAAATGTTTGCCGCTCAGAATCTAAGGCAACAGGGCGTTCCCATCCGTTTTAGAAATCAGGGAACTGATGGGAAAAAGGCTATGCTACTTATTCCAAGTTATATGGCTCCCAGATAAAATCTCACCACGACTATTTGCTCTGAAAAGAGACCGACACAATGCTGTCTATGATGCATTACAGAGAGAATATGCATGATAAAAACAGTTCTAATTCTTGACACTATTCTGAAAAAGTATTTTGTAAAAAACTCTTCCATTTGAGATACATTCGTATGAGGCATAAAAGCACCAGCATTGTGATAGCAATATATTGATACAAGAGTATATGATGGTATCCATCTGACGAGGTCAGGGCACTTCAGGAAAATTAGCTCATGACTTTAAAATGGTCATCAATAAATAATTATTCTCCCTTTTTTATAAAGGTAGCCAAAAGATCTTCCAACTCCAAACACATCCCCTGCCTGTGCAGTCAAATGCAGACATCGATCATTATTTTTCTACTCCCACAAAAATCTAAATACTTCATTGATGTGTCTAAAAATATTTAACCTTAATTTTAACTTTGACATTCATGTAGAGTGTTAAAGCATAAGAGTGACAGAAAATTTAGATTAAACCAGCTTTAGGACCTAATACGTAAATTGCCTCTCAACTGAATCTTGCCAATCACTTTATTCTCTAAAGCCTTATTTGGGAACTTTTTAAAAGATATAACAAGTAGATAAAATGCATGATACTAGACTGATACTGCTTTGAACAAATCATTGTGAAGGAATCTTTGGGGTTAATCAGCTCATTATATGAGATGAAACTTTACTGAAATGTAGAGAGTCAGCTAGGAAAAAAGCCAGTTAACATTAAGAGTTATACAATAATAAGCTCTAAGTGGTGGGTAATTTTCTTTGCTTATCTAAATATTTTATTTGCTTATCTATATTTAAATAAAATATAAGTTATGTATTTCATAATTTTCAGCAATGCACCTGGACTACTTCTATAATAATAAAAGGTTATTTTTTTAAGGAAGGGGACAGAAGGAAACAGGAGAAGGTAAAAAGACAGGAAGGGGAAGAAAGGAAAGAGGAAGGCTAGAGGAGGAGAAGAAGAGGAAGGAAAAACAAAGAAGGCAGGAAGGGAAGGGAAAAGAGAAAAGGACAGACAGCTTCAGAATTAGACCGACCTGGGTTCAAATCCTGACAGCACTAATTAAGACACGTGTGACTACGGGCAATTTACTCTCAGTGTCTAGAGGATATCGCCTTTGTTACAAAAAATGTTTACAAGAATTAAATGAGAAAACAAAGTACCTTAAATACAGTAGCCAACACATGAAGAGTAATTAAATATTAGTCATCTTCTTCCTTCTGCAGAGCTAACAAAAGACAGGAAAACACACCTGCTCCTCCCCTGGTTGCTTCCGGAAAGCGCAAAGGGGGAACGCAGTGAGCGCATCCCACCTCCACGATGTCTGTGGTAAGCCAGAAGAGCAGCGCCAGTGAGTAAAAATGGTACCCACTCCAGACACATGATGTATTTTTACTTAGTTAAAAAATTATTCACTGCTGCCCTGGCTGGCGTAGCTCAGTGGATTGAGCGCGGGCTGCGAACCAAAGGGTCGCAGGTTCGATTCCCAGTCAGGGCACATGCCTGGGTTGCAGGCCAGGCCCCTAGTGGGGGCCACGTGAGAGGCAACCACACATTGATGTTTCTCTCCCTCTCTTTCTCCCTCCCTTCCCCTCTCTAAAAATAAATAAATAAAATCTTTAAAAAAAAATTTAAAAAAAATTATTCACTGCCGGTTTAACCAAATCATCCAAGTCGCAGCCATAATTTTTTGGCCACATACAAATCATTTCACAAAATCCTTAACTGTGCTGTTGACTATTTTCAAAGTCAAAATATTTGATGATCTGAAAGTGTCAGTCAGCTTCTAAAGCTGACTCTCTTCTTAAAAGCACTGACAAGATCTTTCATTCTGTGGGAAAACATTCCCAAACTTTCAAAAAGTCATTCAAGAGTTAACAGGCTAATAAATGAACCCCCCCATTCCCTGACCAGTGTGGCTCAGTTGGCTGGACACTGGTCCACAGAGCGAAAGGTCACTGGTTAGATTCTTGGTTGGGGCACATGCCAAGGATGCGGGCCAGACCCCAGGTCGGGGTGCGTGCAGGAGGCCATCCCTCGGTGCTTCTCACCCTCTCTTCCCCTCTCTCTAAAAATAAATAAAATCTTCAAAAAACACAAAATGAAAAAGTTCGATAACCACCAATACTATTCCCTACTATACACCCCAGAGGAGAGATGCACAGCAACAGAAGATTGTGAGCATGGATGCAAGACAAGGCAATGGGGGTATACGTGCCTTGTAAGGGTTCCAGAAACCTGCTTAGCCAACAGGAAAAACTGCGCAACGTGCCAGAGAAAAACAACAGAGGGAGGCGGCAGAATCACTTCAAGTGCTCGATCCCTAACTTCCTTAAAAATGCAGTAACTGGAAAAAAGAGGGAAGAGGAAAAACTAACTTCTGGGAGCAGAAACGGAACAGAGGAGGGGAGGCTCTGTCCCAGTGCCTGCCGTTTTTCTGAAGTTCTCACTGAGACAGGATCACAGACCTACACGAATCTCCTCTGCAAAAGTTTATTCATTGGATTTTAAAAGAAGAAAAAACAATCTTGAAACCAAATCATAAACGTAAGAATCTCGGATTCTGAAGGAAAGAAAAGTAAACCCCTCCCTCAAGGATTAAGTGCAGCCTACTATGTCAAAACTTGGGAAATCACAGTTAGAGCCGTGTGGACTTCAACTCTCAGATGATTTCTACTACGTTCAAACAAACAAATGCTTGCCGCAACCTCGAGGGGCCTGAAGATCTGGCTCCAACCCACCTCCCCAGTCTCATCCCCACTATGCGCAGCACAAAGCCTTCAGGTTGTTCTTAGGACTCTCAGGTGCGGCTTCACACACAGCTTCGCAATGTTATTCCCACTGCCTGGATGGAGCTGGACCTTTAGGTCTTGGTTTAAATAAATCTCAAGGACACATCTCCTGACCGCCTTCCTCTTCACCCCTGAAGGGACATGAGTAAACGGAAGGAAACTAAGATTTACTGAGTATCCAAAGGCCCGGGGCAGGCCTATACATGATTTCCATTTCATCTTCACAGTAAGCCTCAGAGATAGATGAGGAAATAGACTCTTAGAGATGAGAAATAGACTCAGCGGTTAAATAGCTGGTCCAAGGTCACACGGGTGATATATAACAAAGCAAACATTCAAGCCCAAATTTATCCAATCCCAAACACACCGTCTTTCTGCTGCACTATATTGCTTCTCTGTTTAAACAGAAACGGTCTTACTAGGAGGCAATGCTTAATTAAATTCGAAGCTGCAAAAAGGAAAACAGTGTACATAACGATCTATAAACTGACGGTCTGGATTATTCGGTACTCTCACGTGGTATCTGTATTTCCTTTATATTAGCAATTAGCTAACTGGGACAATGAAAGGAACAATGGCTATTTCTTCTAAGACTCAAAGAGTTCTTAAGATTACATTTAAAATGCTGCTATTTCTTTTCTATACGTTTTACATTTGGCATAATGGGTAGATCAAATAGTTACATTACAGTTTCTGAGTGTACCCTAAAGAGTTCAATTAATAGATACTAAGGAATGACATAGTTTTTTGTTTGTTTTTAATGAGACTAGATTTTTAACAGTCTCCAATTAAGGTTAATAAATTGGATCAATATTGAGGCAATGTTAATTTGAAAAAAACAAATCACAAGTACTCTGGGAACACACTGTGTGTGTAGATACATATCTATATATAGACATACATGTATATATACACACATATGTGTGTGTATGCCTAACTTTCCCAACTAGAACTATAATATTCTAAACATCTCAGTCTTTTTTTTAAACTCCTACTCTTTCTTTTTTAAGATTTTATTTATTTGTTTTTAGAGAGAAGAAGGGAGGGAGAAAGAGAGGGAGAGAAACATCAATGTGTGGTTGCCTCTTGCGAATCCCCAACTGGGGACCCAGCCCACAACCCAGGCACGTGCCCTGACTGGGAATCGAACCTGCAGCTCTTTGGTTTGCAGGCCAGCACTCAATCCACTGAGCCACATCAGCCAGGGACAGACATCAAAGTGTTTTACCTACACGAATCCATAATACCTGGCAATGGAAGGATCAACATTTTTTAAATGCTAATCATTAGAAAAAAGAAATCCATTTTCTTTTAAATCCCATTTAGTTTTAAAATATATGTCCACAAATTCTTTACCATTCCTCCCATTAAAATATGAAGCCTAAAGTTCTGTATAGGGAATACAGTCGTTACTGTCGTCATAGCTATGTACGGTGCCAGGTGGTTACCGAAAATATTGGGGGGGGTCACTCTGTAAATATCATAATTGTCTAACCACTATGCTGTACACCTGAAACTAACAGTATAAATACTGAATGTCGACTGCAGCTGAAAAGTAAAATAAAAAAAAGAAATAAGCTGGTTTTGTTCCAGCCCTGCGTGTCACCTCATCACCCTGCAAACATTTTACCTGTGAGGAGTTCAATGGAGAAGGGAATGGAATTCCAACCTTAGTGTAAACACAAACAAACAAACACGCCCACGTTCCCTGAGTGACGCCCTTCTGAGGGAAAGACTAAGGCAGAAGTCACGGTGTCAGACTCACACGACTGTCCCCAGAGGCCCTGCAGCTCCCACGCTCCCTCTGCGGGCACACTCGCTCTGGGGCCCCAACTGCCCCACAAGAGGGTCCCACAGCAGGAACGGAGGCTCCCGGCCTGCAGCCAGCGAGGAAGGAAGCCCAGCAACAGTGAGGGCAGCGAGCCCTCCTCTGCCCCCCACAAGCCCTCGGACTGCGGCCTGGCTGACGTCTGGACGACAAGGCAGGACCCCCCCACCATCCCCAGCCGGAGCAACCCTGCTAACTGGCTCCTGAAACTCTGATGCACAGAACTGCGTGAGTCCTTGTTGTTTTGAACTGCAGAGCTTCGGGGAGTGGTTAGTTATACAACAATAGATAAAGAAGTAGGAAATATCTCAAGTATTAAATTCCTCACTTGGTTTCTTACGAACACCTGCCTCAACCTTTTTCCTTTCCCAACGCTCTCCAGATCAGAACCTCGGGGAGCGACACAGCTATTTATTCAGAAAAGCATGTCCCCCTCACGATCCTGTTACACCTCTCCCTGCTTTGATGATCACTGATAAAATACATAATTATCTGAAAATAACTAGCAAGCCCTTTAGATGCCACTACTATAAGAAAGCGGCTTGACCTGACACCTGGCGCCGGGCTCTCCCAGGGTTCCCCACGGCACGACGTACCTGCACCTCAGAGGGAGTCCCCGTGCGCTCTCTCTCACAGGCTGTCACGAGAGCAGGACAAGGGGCCTACCCCGCATTTCTGTGGAAACTCCAGTACACTTGCATGCCTAAGTACATATAAGACATATTTTCAAAATGTTTTTTTAAAGATTTTATTTATTTATTTTTAGAGAGCAGAAGGGAGAAGGAAAGGGAAGAAAACATCCATGTGTGGTTGCCTCTTGCACGCCCCCTACTGGAGACCTGGACTGCAACCCAGGCACGTCCCCTGACTGGGAATCGAACCGGTCACCTGTTGGTTCGCAGGCCGGCACTCAATCCACTGAGCCATACCAGTCAGGGCATCATATTTTCAAAACTTTTTACACAGCAACTTCAATCAATACCCCTCCCACCAAACTCTCCCCACCCCACCCTCCCCCCCCAAAGGAAAAAACCACCAAGAACAGGGAGCTGTTTTCTGATGGCACTTTTTTAGACCAAGAAAAGTCCATAAACTTTTTGCCCACATGCCACATTCAAGTTCATCCTGCTGTTCACAGAACTGCCAGCTTCACTGGTGGCTGACACAATGTGACCAACATGATCACGGGGAGGCACGTGACAGGCATTTTGTTTCGTGCCATTTAGACTTACCCCCACACACAAACCCCAAAAGGGAAGCAAAACAGGCGAGACTGAAGCTCCGTCCCCAGGCAAGTGCGCTGGGGAGCAGGAGGGGAGGTGAGCGCAGGGGGAGCGCACAGCACTGAGCTCTGAGAGGCGCCCAGCGATACTCTCAGCTCGCGGACTCCACTTCCCACCCAACCTTGGGTAAAGCCTCATTTAAATTTCTCAACTGCAAAAGAGGAATGAAAGCAACATAAAAGATGTACAAATCGTACAGTCACAGCGCTCATCCTCCAAACTTCAAGAAAAACTCATCCTTCTGTTCAACTTCTAACCCCAGGTTAAACATCCAGGGAGGCTTCTCCCCACTTTAAACGGGAATCGTTCGCCAACTCATCAATGGGGAACTGCTTCTACTGAAGCACTGAACTGTTACTTAAAATTACGGTTATTTACTTTCTCTCCTTTTAAGCATGTATTTACAGTATATTGTGACGGTAAAACAAGCTCATAGCGAAGGTTTCAGAATGTGAAAATTTACATTCCCCCACATCCAGACCTTAGTTCTATTGATACAGGGTCCTGTACGTCCACTCAGTTAGAAGCTATTCACCTTTCACATGCTTGCTTTCTGTGCACTTCGGAAGGGAGGGGCCGTGCTTTATATTTACTTGTAGCCCACCCAGCTCCTTGCATAAAGTAGACAATAAATATTTGTGCATTTGATTTAGTTGTGACCACAAAGTACCTGCTGTTCATTTATTCCTGGAATTAACAATTCCAATAAACAAAGTTTGCATGTTTGCATACATTTCATGAAATGAAAAAACCTAAAAAAAAAATCATGTTGTAGTGCCAACGAGACGAGAACAAAAAATATAAGCTATGTGTTTAAATGCAACAAGAAGTATTTGATGCTACATGGTACCTTACCATAGCACCACTCTGCATCTCTGGAGGTAAACTACCTGGACATCTATGCCATCCTCACAGAGACTAGAGGCAACTCTAACGAGTTTGCTTATCTGATCTGCAGGCCTGCAGAAGATTAGAAAGAAACCAGAGAGTGATAAGACCTGGTATGTTATATTGACAGCAGGAAATTATTTCCTTAAAGCCTCAAAAGAAGAAACAAAAAGAAAAGCCTCAAAATGAAGACACAAAATTAGAAAAGCAGATGTAAAGACACCAGAAAGGAAAAGGCGCGGTTGGAGTTTAATATAAGGATGGACAGTCTCACGGTGTCGAAACCCACGGAGGACGTGAGGACAGGAATGACAGTGTGGTGACGGATGGGGGTAGGAGCGGGGAGGGGTGGGGGTGGAGGGGGAGGGGGTGGAGGAGGATAAGCGGGGATGAATGGTGGTGGAAGGAAACCTGACTTGGGGTGGCAAACACACACTACGGTGTACAGATGACGTGTTATGGAACTGTGCAGGTGAAGCCTGTGTAGTTTTGTTAACCAGTGTCACCCCAACAGATTCGATAAAAACAAAAACAAAATAACCACCGAGGGCATTCCAGTAGCAAGCAACTGCTGGTTTCTACAGTGATGCCAAGGTAATGCGACAGAGTGACTAAGACTCCGACGTGAGGTCAGACCGCCCAGCGGTTCAGCTGCACTGTGCCCCTCACAAGTCACGGGACCTTGAAGAGATTAAAATTCGTTCACTTCCCTGGGGATAGCTCTCCTCACCCTTAGTCTCAAGATATCAATTCTACTTTGTGAGCTGATGAGGAAATAAGACAATTAATGTGAAATTCTCACCTTAATGCCAAGTTTCTGGAAAAACTATCATCACCACTATTTCCAACATTTATAAAGAGACCGTTAAATCAAATTTGGTGTATACTTTCCAAAAGGGCAAAATAATGAGTTTGAATATTCCCATCCAAGAAGCTTGCCATAAAAGGGTCTTGGCACTTAATGGGTTACACTCTATCTGGAAATTTAATTATACAAATTCCTCTCATAACCTGATGAAGAATACTTCTTATAATTGGGTTTTAAATGTAAAAAAAGAAGAAAGGAAGGGAGGGAGGAAGAAAAAAGGAAGGGAAGAAACATATGACAGGAAAAGCAAAGTCAGAAGACAAAGATTAATATTTGATTACACCTGCCCGATAAGGTAAAGAAAAGAAGATATTTAGTCTTGACGTTTTTTCGCCAAAGGTAACAGGCAACAACTGGGACTAAACCATATATACTGGATGGGACATTTGGCTTCTTTATATTTGCCATATGAGAAACCATTCCAGTCAACATGCACTGTAGTCAAGACAGTATTGGTATTTGATTTATACAAAATATACCCCCCAAAAAGGGTCAATTCTCTCTCACATAAAGAAGAGACTCTGTAACTCTTGGGTTTCATTTATATTACGTATACATCTCAAGTGAAGTTCCCAAAAGAGGTGCTCTTCCCAGATAATCTATCCGTGAAATTTTAAAAATGAGAGGAAGCACCGACAATTACACAAAGGAATGCTGTGTCATGATTACTTACCATTTGGGGACAGATAGAGTTAATGCTGGTTTCGTTATTCCCAGAGGGAGAAAAGGGACTTCCACTTTCTTATGCCTTTAAATGCTTCCACTGCACAACAGAAAGCATTTTTTCATGCCACCTAATGTTTAAGAGGCTATATATCTCTCTAAAACTCCGCAATAATTCAAAGCCAATAGAAAATGCTGAAGTTAACATATACTGCCATTAAACCCTGGATAATAGTGATCGCTAGAAGGAAAGTTACTTTAAAAATATGAATAATCTCTGATGAGACTCTACCTTCAAACCCCTATACCCTCCTACCTATGACACATTCTGGAAATGAAATTAGTCAAAGATGAGTAGACGCAACCTCTAAGCCATAACGTGACTGAGGGGAAAAGCAGCTATGAAAACAAAGGATCGAAAATGAAAGGCAGCCTGCATCCTCTGGCTGCTCCAAGTGGTTGTCTGCCTCTCTCGCACCGGAGGTCAGGCCGGGGCAGACCCCTGAGTCAGCCTCGCTCAGACAGTCATGAGGAGGCAGACCGCCCATGACAGACTTGTGTGTAATGCATGACACACCCCGCTGCCGAGCACGGACCCGGAGCATTGCACAAGGTCAACAGGAGTCATTTATGGGGCCCGGATGAATGGACTGTTCCCTCCTTCTCTGCCCTCTCCCCACCATCGCCCGTGGGTCATAAAGAACAACTTTCAAAGGACAGTGCAAATAGAAATCCCTTCACCAGGAAGGCAGCTAGGTGGTAAAATATACTTACTCTTGAAGCTTCCTTGCACGTTTACTTAAATAGATTTCAAATGACAAGTGAGAGAATTTTTTTTAATTTTATTTATTTTTTAATCAGTATTTTTTTAATTGTTGATATTGTACAGTTTTCTGTCTTTTACCCCGCCCCCAGCCCACCACCCCAGCCCTCCCCACCTTCCTTCCATTTCCACCCCCCATAGTTTTTGTCCATGAGTCCTTTATACTTGTTGCTCTAAAACTTTCCCCTTTTCCCCTGAAATTCCCTCCCCTCCCCCTCTGGTCACTGTCAGACTGTTCTCAAATTCAGTGTCTTTGTTTATATTATGCTTGTTTGTTTGTTTTATTGATTAGGTTCCTGTTAAAGGTGAGATCATATGGTATTTGTCTTTCACTGCCTGGCTTATTTCACTTATCATGATGCTCTCCAATTCCTTCCATGCTGTCGCAAAGGGTAGGAGCTCCTTCTTTCTTTCTGCTACATAGAATTCCATTGTGTAAATGTACCACAGTTTTTTGATCCATTCATTAACTGATGGGCACCTAGGTTGCTTCCAGCACTTGGCTATTGTAAATTGTGCTGCTATGAACATAGGGGTGCATAGGTTCTTTTGGATTGGTGTTTCGGGGTTCTTAGGATATAATCCAAGCAGTGGAATTGCTGGGTCAAAAGGTATGTCCATTTTTAGTTTTCTTAGAAAATTCCATACTGTTTTCCATAGTGGTTGTACCAATCTGCAATCCCAAACTATTCAACATAATACATGGACATGGCTAAATTTTTTTTAAGGAACAAAACAGGACTTCCTAAAAGAATGGTGTTTCTTTCCATCTTGCTCATAGAGACAGTATGTAACACAGGGCAGAGCCCATTCCGGCTGCTCAGTCGTCCTATGCACCCATACTGCTGGCCTACAGGATTTGGGTTCTACCTTGATATGCCAATCTAGTCAACTAACTGGATGCAATTTTTCTACTCAGAGCATCCTCAGCCTACGTTTACAGATACATATTACATATCTTTGCATGGGCTTGGGACTTATCACAATGACCAGACCCCAGGCTATTTGAGAGCAGGAACCGCTCCAGTAGAGTCCGAGTTAGGAGCACAGGATCTGGCGCCACGCTTCCTGGGTTCAGATGGAAGCTGCCCCATCAGCTTTGTGGCCTTTACCAAGACAGTCACCTTCCCTGTGCCTTGGTTTTCTCATCTGCAAAATGAGGATTATAGCATATGGTTGTTGTAAAAAAAAAACAACAAAAACCCACATGAGTAATAAGCTCTGAGTACCTAAAAAGGTGTGTGACCCATCAGAATCACTATCAAACATTAGTTATTACAATGATCTAAATCCCCTACAATACACAGCGCCAAGCCTTGCTCTTCTAGTAGATGTTCAAGTATCTGCCAATTGGCTAAAAAAGGTACCACTGTATCAACAATACCATCTCTCTCATCGCCACCAGATATTTATGAACGATGAAGTCTATACTGTTCAAGAATACCTTTAGTTGGAAGTATTCAAAATGTTTTACTCAAACTAAAATGCAGCATTACATTAGATCCCTACTTTCGATGCAGCGCTAGAGTACTTTTCATACATAGTTTTTAAACAGCCAACCACTGTGATAGAAAATGTTAAATACGTTATACTTTTTGCTGTAGTTGGGAGATTATCCTTGACCCAGTCCAGTATTTCCGTGGCTCTAACTCACAAGACAATATACCCTTAAGAACTGGAACTCATGGGACGTTTGCACAGAATGACTAATCGTAACAAAACTTGACACGAAGGGTAGGAGAGATGTGAGAAAGTCGTTTGCTCGGTAACAGAATTAGAATTACTGCCTTTAAAACTAGTGAGTAAGATACCAGCATGGAAAGGATGCAGAGGTGGATGCTGGGAGAGCGTGAGGAGGGGGCACTGGACAACAACCATGAAAGCACAGAGCGAATCCTTCCACTGTCTGCTCTGCGTCTGCTGGGCGGGGCCCGCTGCTGCACGGGAGAGCGGGAGACTGAGGCAGTTCAGCTTCAAGCTGGCTAGAATATCACATACACATCAGAATATAGGAGAATTTACCGTTTTGCTTTTGAACAATAAGCTCTTAATTTCAGAGGCAAAACAGAATAAGATAGTTTTAGAGACAAAAAAATAACTTATGGTATTAAAACCACAAGGAGATACTACCTCACACACATTAAGAAGCTGTTATCAAAAAAAAAAAAAAAAAATGAGTACCAAGTGTGGGCAAGGATGTGAAAAGACGAAACCCTCGTGCGTTGCTGGCCAGACTGTTAAAAGGGCTCAGTCACAGTGAAGACAGGACAGCAGTTCCCCAAAAATTAAACGCAGAATTAATACGTGATCCACCAGTTCCACTTCTGGACAGATACCCAAGTGAACGTTGAAAGAGGAACTCGGGCAAACATTTGTACACCGACGTTCATAACAGCATCAGTGCACCAACCAGGAGGTGGAAGTCACCCGGACGCACACTGACAGAGAAGTGGATACACGAAATGTGGCCTTTACGTACACGAGAATATCACCGTTTTAAAAAGGCAGTGCATTCTGACACTTGCTAAACGGCCGATGAACCTTGAAGACATTAAGTGAAATCAGCCAGTCACAAAGGACAGGTCACAGGTGACTCCCCTTCTAAGAGGTGCCCAACACAGTCGAGCTCATAAAGATGGAAAGGAGACTTGCGGCTGCCGGGGCTGGGGGGAGAAAGAGTGGGAAACCATCATTTAACGAACGGTTCAGGGTCACGGTCCCGGTCCGAGAAGGGGATGCAGTGATGGAGACGCACGGCGGCGCCGAATGCGCGATAATGCAGGTGCGCTAACGCCCCTGAAGTGCGCACCGGAGGATGGTTTGGGAGAGCGGGTGCTCAGGCCCGGGCCCCTTTTCTGTGCTCCCAGCCAGTGTCGCATACGATGGGACGAAAACGCATCCCATTGCATGTAAAATGGTAATTCCCCGACACCTTCTGTCTCTACTGAGCGAGACCACTTCCCACCACTCCAACGCTGGCACAAAACAGCAGACATTAAGTAGCACCTGTGTTAGCCGCTGCGGCTGGCCAGAAATCGGGGTGAGACTGTAACAGCCCACTGTTTTCTGCACTCACAGAAAGCACCGAGGTAGTAAACTGTCTGCGAGATCAATGGAAAACCCCATGCCTAGTTATTCGAGTCCCAGTGGACCCACATTAATAAATATACATTATTTATTGCATATGAAGAAACACCATCCCAATGCCTTATGGGAAAAAAACCCTAAGGAAAAACTTGTAGACATGGTGATAAGTATATAGTTTTCATAAACCTCGCCAATCAGAGATACTTGTTTCACCGGAAATAAAGCAAAAATCTGAAGTGTGGTAAATGCACTAAAACAAATAATGCCATAGGATTTGATTAAAATGCTGCAAATCTGCTAAAGAGGAAATAAGTTCGAAGGAAGCGTTTCGGGTCACCAGGACTTCCTTAACGTTCTTTCCCAGACTACCCTTTTGGCACCAATCGTCCAGGACAAATCCGTGACTGGCTATTAGGAAGGAGCTGACAAAGGGTGGGAGCTGGCTTCTCAAAGACTAAAACACAACATCCGAAACTTCAGTTTTTACCTCTCTGTAGCATTTCCTCATGATGAATTGGCCCAGACGGTGTGGCTCACTTGGTTGGGTGTCGTCCTGTCAAGTGAAAGGTCATGGCTTTGAGTCCCTTCAATTCCTGGTCAGGGCACCTGCCTGGACTGCAGGTTCTGTCAGAGTCGGGGTGAGTGTGAGAGGCAACCAATCAGTGTTTCTCTCTCACATCTGATTCTCTCTCTCTTCCCCTCTCTCTACAAGTAAATAAATAAAGTCTTAAAAAATAATGAATTAAAATGATGGTATACTAATAGAAACAACTTGCGGAGAAAGGAGACTCTGCAGCTAAAAATATTTCCATTTTTTAAAAAAGTCACTTCAATAAAAGTGATGTTTTCAAAAATCAAACGGGCTGATAAAAAGCTGGGCATGAAATGAAAGAGAACCGCCCCCAAAGTGCGACAGGCGATTCCGAGAGAGGGAGGCCGCGGTCGCCTCCCACTGCGCGCACCTCATAGATTATTACACATCAAACACAACGCTTTCTAACTGAAGATTTAGCTGAAACTGTTGAAAGAAAGCTTATGTTTAATCAAAACATCTGCAAAATAAACACCGTAATGACAGCGCAACCTAACAGTAACATCGCAAGTCACCCGGCTATTCATTTACAGAAACATCGGCCTGCTGTCCACTGAACACTTACTTACAGAGAACATGGTCTTGCAGACCAAATACATTGTAGAATGTGGCCTACAGACCAAACCACAGTTTAGAACATGTGTTTCGTGAAGGCCAGGTTTCGAGACCCAGGCCCTACGGACACGGGAGGCAGGATAATTCTGTGCCGTGGAGGCTGTCCAGGGCATTGCAGAATGTCCAGCGGCACTATGACACCCGCCCCCGCCGCCATTGGATGCCAGGGGCTCCCTGACTCCACCCCCATGTGACGGCCCAAAATGTCTCCAGACAGTAGCACATGTTCCCAGGGGAGCTAAAGGCCCCGGGGTGAGAAACACTGATCGAAGGACTGAACAGGCTCGACCGTACTTCAGACTCTCCCTCCCTCCCTCTAATCAGACCTTAACACATAGTGACTACGCCTCCTCCTTCCGGTGGTTGTTGAATCTTACAGCCGAGGCTCTAGAGCACCCAGGAGATGCCTCCGGAACACCCAGGGGGCGTGACCAGAGCAGAGCCACTTCGTTTTCTGGGGTTCTGGGTATTTCTTTTGTGGGAATTTTTTTAAAATCCTGACATACATAAACATATTATGACATATGTCAAAAACATGCAGCATGGAATAAGATACCTCCGTCCCCCCATCCCTTCTGTTTTCATGTTTTCATTCAAGGCCAATTTTGTAAAAACCGGATGTTGGACCATCACTAACAGTGACAGAGCACAGCGAAGCAAGGGACCAGGCGGCGAGCTGAATGGGTACCTTACCTGTACTTCTTCAGCCCAGTAGGAACGGAAATGTAGTCTTTAGAAGCTTTACAGCATTTTCTACCCTGCTTAAATCAACATTAGATCACCAAAGCCCTGAATTATAAAATTCAAGTCCAAGTTGAATCCTCAGGAGAAACCGGTAAATGAAATTAACACTACAATTATGTTAGCTTTGTTTTAAACCTCTAAAATTCTATCTGATTATCCCTCCACCCACGCCACAGTAAAATTTTCCCCAGCTTTACTGAGATATAATTGGCATACATCGCTGGGTAAGTCTAAGGCACACAGCCCGTTTGATTCTTAAAATGAAAATAGATAACCTTGTTCTTCCCTGCCTCCTCAAGTTCCTATCTTAAATGCAAGAGCAGTATGCATAACATGCTGAATTTTCTGCAAAAGGAGATCTCAAATTTTAACATGCATCCAAGTTACCTGCGACCTTGTTAAAATTTAAATACTAGGGACAGTTCCCACAAACTCTGACTGAAGAGGGAGGGAGGAAGGGTCCAGGAATCTGAGCTTTTAACAAGCATCCCTAATGATTCTTACATAGATGATATGAAGGACTCTTTCAATAACACAAGTCAAACAGGTTGAATTTGCAATGTGAACATGAAATGCTAGCATTTTCTGCCCACAGATTATATGCCATCCATGGTATTTATTACCACAAGCCTGCAGTCAAATTGACTAAGACCTAAAAATAAAAATAAATTTAAAATACTATATAATTAAATGCTCCATAGTGTGGGAATAAAGAAATGAAAATTAAATATTACAGATTCATTTTATGAAAAATAGCTAGACTATAAAATTGGACAAATATGTACCTCAGGAAAGAAGAAAAATCTCAAATAAACAATCTGACTTTACACTTAAAGGAACTAGAAAAATAACAACAAACAAAGCCCAGAGTGAGAAGAAACAAGGGAATAATAAAGATCAGAGCAGAAATAAATGACACTCTAAAAAAAAAAAAAAAACTACAAAAGATCAATGAAACCAAGAGCTGGTTCTTTGGAAAGATAGACAAGATTGACAAACTTTTAAACAAACTCATCAAGAAAAAAAGAGAGAGGACCCAAATAAATAAAATCAGAAATGAAAGAGGAGAAGTGACAAGTGACACCAAAGAAACACAGAGGATTGTAAGAAAATATTACAAACAACTATATGCAAAGAAATTGGATAATCTGGACAAAATGGATAAATTCCTAGAAACATACAATCTTCCAAAACTGAATCAGGAAGAATCAGAGCATCTGGACAGATAGATAACAACTAGTGAAATCGAAGCAGCAATCAAAAAACTCCCAACAGACAAAAGCCCTGGACCAGACGGCTTCACAGGTGAATTTTATCAAACATTCGAAGAATAACTAACATCTATACTTCTCAAATTATTCCAAAAAATTCAAGAGGAAGGAAGACTCCCAAGCTCATCTGAGGAGGCCTGCACTTTCCTAACTCCAAAACTAGATAAAGACAGTACAAAGAAAAAATTATAGGCCGATATCCCTGACGAACATAGATGCTAAAATCCTCAACAAAATATTAGCAAACGAGATCCAGCAATACATTAAGAACATCATACACCATGATTTACTCTAGGGATGCAAGGTTGGTACAATATTTGCAAATCAACAAATGTGATACACCACATAAACAAAATAAGGATGAAAACCACATGATCATACCAACAGATGCAGAAAAAAGCACTAGATAAAATCCAGGGCCCATTTATGACAAAAAAAAAAACAAACTCCCAGCAAAGTGGGATTAGAGGGAACAAACCTAAACATAATAAAGGTCATATATGACAAACCCACTGCTAGCATCATATTGAATGGGCAAAAGCTACAAGTGTTCCCCTTAAGATTGGGAATAAGACAGGGATGTCTGCTTTCAATTCTCATTCAACATAATACTCAAAGTCCTAGACACAGTATTCAGACAAGAAAAAATAAAAGGCAACTGAATCAGAAAGGAAGAAGTAAAACTGTCATTATTTGCAGGTGACATGATATTGTATATAGAGAACCCTAAAGATTCCACAAAAAAACTACTGGAACTGATAAATTAATTCAGTAAAGAAGCAGAATACAAAATTAATATCCAGAAACTAGTTGCATTTTTATATACCAATAATGAACTATCAAGAAAGGGAAACTAAGAAAACAATCCCGTTTACAACTGCATCAAAAAAAAATAAAATAAAGTACTAGGAATAAATTTAACCAAGGATGTAAAAGACATGTACTCGAAAAATTATAAGACACTGAAGAAAGAAACTGAAGAAGATACAAATAAGTGGAAGCATATACCACATTCATGGATAGGAAGAATTAACATCATTAAAATGTCCATCCTACCCAAAGTAATCTATAGATTCAACACAATTTCTATCAAGATACCCATGACATATTTCACAGAACTAGAATAAATATTCCAAAAATTTATATGGGACCACAAAAGACCCTGAATAGCCCCAGCAATCCTGGGAAAGATGAACAAAGTTGGAGAAATCATGCTACCTAATATCAAACTATACTACAAGGCCATACTAATCAAAACAGCATAGTACTGGCATAAAAATAAACATATAGATCAATGAAAAAGAACAGAGAACCCAGAAATTAACTCACACCTTTATGGTCAAATAATATTTGGCAAAGGAAACAAAAACATACAATAGGGTAAAGATAATCTACTCAATAAATGATGTTGGGAATATTGGACAAATACATGCAAAAAATAAAATAAAACTAGACCACCTTCTTATACCATATACAAGAATAACCTCAAATGGATTAAAGACTTAACTGTAAGGTTTAAAACCATAAAACTCCCAGAAGAAAACATAGATAGTAAATCTCTGATATTTCTTGTAGCAATATTTTTTCTGACTTATCTCCTCAAACAGAAGAAAAAATAAACAAATGGGACTACAGCAAACTGAAAAGTTTCTGCACAGCAAAGGGAACCATTGACAAAATGTAAAGACAGCCTACTCGATGGGAGAACATTCACCAGTGATACATCTGACAAGGGGTTAAAACCCAAAATTTACAAAGAAGTTATAAAACTCAACACCCCAAAAAACAAGCAATGTGGTTTAAAAAGGGGGAAAAGGACCTGAATAGGCACTTCTCCAAAGAGGACACAGAGACAGCCAATAGACATATGAAAAGATGCTCCAGGTCACTAATTATCAGAGAAATGCGAACTGAAACCACAATGAGATCACCACCGCCTGTGAGAATGGCCATCATCGATAAACCAACAAACGACGAGTGCTGGTGCGCGCGCCAAGAAAGGGGAGCCCTCATGCCCTGGTGGAGGGAATGCAGACTGGGGCAGCCACTGTGGAAAGCAGTATGGAGGTACCTCAAAACTTAAAAATGGAACTGCCTTATGACTCAGCAATGCCACCTGTGGGAATTTACCCAAAGAAACCCAACACAATAACTCGGAAGAATATGTACCCCCTTATGTTCGTTGCAGCGTTATCCACAATCGCCAAGATTTGGAAGCAGCCCGAGTGACCGACCAACAGCAGGTGAGTGAATAAAAAAGCTGTGGTACATTTACACGATGGAATACCACCTGGCCATAAAAAAAAAAAAAAGAAATCTTACCCTTTGCGACATCATGGATGGACCTGGAGAGCATTATGCTCAGTGAAATAAGCCAGTGAGAGAAAGACAAGTACCACATGATCTCACTCACGTGTGGAACCTAATGAACGAAATAAACCAGCACACAAAACAGAGACAGACTCACTGCCAGAAGCAGACGGACAGCTGTCAGAGGGGAGGGCATTGTGGGGCTGGGTGCAAAGGGTGAAGGGTTAAGCAAAAACAAAACAAAACAAACTCGTAGACACAGACAACAGCAGGTGACTTGCAGAGGGAGAGGGACTTGGGGGGTGGCAGACCAGCGTGTAAGGGTGATAAACGACCTTGAAAAGGGATGTGACTTGGGGGGGGGGGTGAATATACAGCACAACATACACATGATGTGTTATGGGACTGTACACCTGAAACCTATATAATTTTATTAACCAATGTCACCCCAATAGATTCAAGAAAAAATTAAAAAATGAGGACTAACGTAAAATTTGACAAATCTGTATCATTCGTTCTTCCCTCATGCAGAAACTATACTTATCCTGGCCATAATGTTACATATTATAAAACATACCAAAAATAAATAAAACATTACTGGTAATAAAAATCCTAGCTCTCCGATATGGGTTTTTCATGCACCACAAAAACACAATACTTGCCTCTAACTAATAGTAGTCAGTTCATGAATCATTGATTCTGATTCATTTTCTTCCTGGATACACATTAAGATGGCATGCTAGGATGCAAGCAGACAAATGACTCCTCGCATCATTTTTGACACCCAATCACTTTTACTGCACTCCTACCCCAGTATTTATTCCCGAAGACCTGGAAATATCATTTGAGCAAACAGCCCTGTCAATGTCATTTTTTCCATTTGGACTTAAGCATAGTTAAAGCAGATAGCATCATTTTCCTTTCGATTTAAAGTGCCTCCCAAAATACTCAAGCTTTTCAATTCTCATGTTGGCTTCACAAAACAAACGAACAATCCCATGCTTGTCTATTTTTTTCTTATTCAGGAACCAAAACAGGGTTGCTGATCCCGCTTCCTAATGTTTTCACACTCGCCTAACATTCCAGAGCCACTCTGCCGAGCACGCCCTGAGTCTCGGGCTGGTGGCACCTCCGGCCGCGGATCTTCCTCAGCAGGTAACGAGGGTCAGCCCCACGGATTCTGTGCTCCTTTCAGAGGACTCGGAGTGATCTCTGTCTTCAAGGGGCAGAATGCCATAAATAAAAACAAGGTAGTCCGGCCATAAAAGCTACAGCCAGGCTTAGCTTTTAAAGAACGTCTGTCTCCAAAAGTTTCCAAAGAAACTCCAAAATGAAAAACTGTAGTGGGAAGACTAAAACCAAAAATGAGGTGAGGCTACTGAGAAATGCTGAAGATTTTTAAAAAAAAAAAAAAAAGCAGAGCTGTGGTTTTTGTTTGTTCTTCTGTTTTAAGCTGTGTACAGAGAAATATGAACACAGCAGAGACGACAAATCTAGGGCTTCGGGGGACAGAGTTTAATGACAAGAAATGACAAAAAGAGAGCAGAACTGGTTGATTTCTGCTGGTAGATGGTAAATCGAACCCTGGACTGGAGTCTGTGAGCAAGTCACAACCTGCTTGAGACTCAGCTTCTTCATCTATAACCCTATTTCGCAAAGTCGCCATGAGCGACGCTGAAGGAAAAGTTATGTCATGCATGCCCAAGAGCTACACAACTGTAAAGTTTTTAATCCCTTAGTGAACAAAATGCCTTTTTTAAAAAAGAAATATTAAGAGGAAAGTGGAAAAAGAGCTAAACTTTTATTCACAAAACCTCTGAAGCTGAACTGATGTAAAAAGATGTCGTGCTGATTTTCATAAAGCAGTTAGGGATACTTCTCAGAAAGTAGAAACCAGTGAAGTCTGCTGACGCTCACCTGAAAAGCTGGAAAATGTATCGCGAAACAGGTGATTTATGAAAAGTTGGAGAAAGCGGGGTTCCGGGGACGCTGCTCTGACTCTCTGTACATATTAAAGGAACTTGAAAGAACCCTATCATCACATTCCAAATCTTAAGTGTGCTTTATTTATAAGATCTTGCTATTTCCTTCACTCAAGGTATATTCTATCCTTAAATATTAGTACATATATTTCAACTTACTTGGAAGACACATATAAAGGATTTTTTAAAATATGAGGGCACCATACAATGCTCAAACAGAATGGGTTAGAGCTGGGTTCATTTTGAACATTTAGTGTGACTGAGGCGGTATCCCAAAAAGCAACTCAGGTCAAAACACCAGAAAATCACTATTTACAGCAGTTATCAGTTACTTTATTGCTTAACGATTCCCAAGTAACAGAAAAAGCTAAGAGGAATATTTTGATTTCTGAAGGCACAAAAGAGTTAAGGGAAATATTTTGAGATTTTAAATCATAAAACTTTTAGAAGAAAACATTGGAAAAAATCTTTGTGCTCTTTGGCTAGATAATAATTTCTTAAGTAAATACCAAAAGCACAATCCACAAAAAGAAAAGAAAATATTGATAAATCAACCTCATCAGAATTAAGAACTTTTATTCTTTGAAGACACTGTTAAGAGCATGATAAGGCAAGTCACAGATGTGAAGAAGACAGTTGCAAATCATGTATCTGATTAATGACTTCTATCCAGACTATATGAAGAACTCATATAATTCAATGAACAAATCCAATTTAAAAATGGACAAAAGATTTCTTTGACATTTCATTAAAGAAGATGTCTCAATGTCTCACATACACACGATACTCAACATCATCAGTCATCAGAAAAATGCCAATTAAAGCCATGATAAATATCACTACACACCTCTTAGAATGATGAAATTAAAAAGTCTAACCAAAGCAAGTATTGGTAAGGCAGTGAAGCTGGTAATATGAGAGCCTGCCGGTAGGGTCATAGAAACATCTAGAAACACTCCTCGGCAGTTTCTTAAAATGGTAAACATACACCTACCACATGACTCAGCTGCTCCAGTCTTCCGTGTTTGCTCAAGAGAAATAAAAACATATGTCTACAGAAAGACTCGTATGCAAATGTTAACACGTGCTTGATTTATCACAGTCAAAAAGTTAAAAATAACCCAAATTTCATCAAAAGGTGACCTGGTAAATAATTGCGGAATATTCATTCAACGAACTACTGCTCGGCAATACAAAGAAATTACCTACTGATATATGCAGTAACATGGAGGAATCTTCCAATGTGTTGAATAAAAGAAGCCAGAGTGGGAATAAGCATGTATTGCATGATTCTGTTTATAAAACATTCTTGGAAATCTAAAGACAGAAAGCAGGTCAGCGGTGGTTTGGCAATAGTGTGGGAGGGATGGGGCGTGAGGGATTGGTTTACAAACGGGTGCAAACCAATTTTTTAGAGGAAATAGATGTTAATTTATTGACTGTGGTGATAATTTCATGGTTATTTACATATTTCAAAACATATCTGATTACACTTTAAACGTGCATGGTTTGTTGTATGTCGAATATATTAAATTGTTTTTTTAAAGATGTATAAATTGATTGAATGTAAAACTATATAGAACTCACGTCCTATTGCTAAATTGCCCACAGCTCAAAAGAATCACAGATTCTGAAAAATTCTGGAAGTAGGAAAGAAGTTAAATTTCAGAACTGATTCACACAGGTTATGGTGTATAAATCGTGCTTTAAGTTTCTGAGTCCTTAACATACAAACCTTAGGACAGGTGTTAGAAAGCAGGTACACCATAAGGATAGCCGGGCCCAGGAAGAACTGGGATGAAAGCAGACCAGGACCACCAATAAGCCATTTTCCTGGGCTTTTAGGAAAAAAAAACATGTGACTTCTATAAATATCCTAAAATGTCTGTTATATGGCCAACCTGTGATCCATGTCTGGGTTTACCTGGATCTATAAAAGTGGATTCCTTTTTTAGAATGACTGATATAAAGTGGAGAGACTCTTCAAATGTAAATCCTGGCATAATTAAGCTATGCCCCAGATGAATGGAACTCATGGTTCTTAAGACTGTGTGCTCCCTTAAATTTTGGTAGTCTCGCTGGCTGGATCAAACATAAATAAGAGGCTTAGAATGCCATTTTCACCTTTTGTATTCCTGCTAAAAAACAAGTTTTAGATCGCTAACGGGCTCTGTTTAAGCTTTTTTAAATACAGAAATATTTGCAGCACTCACCCACACGCAGCTTTCTGGTGTTGACTACAATTAATGCTCGATAGCATCGTGACCTCCAGAGCACATCCAGCAGAGCGAAGGTGATGACTTTACAGTTACGGCGCTGTATGAAACACACACTTACACCGCAGCCCCAGGGTTCGAATGGACAAATATCAGGCGCTGTATAAAACACACACTTGCACCGCAGCTTCAGGGTTCGAATGGACAAACATCACAGGCAATGCTTTCTACAGTAAGAGTTTCGATTTTCCCTCTGTGAGAAGCCAAATTATACAGCACTGAAGCGCACAGACTCAAGCGCCTGGACTCACTTACTTAGGCAAGTCTCTGATCTCTCATCTATAAAATAAGGGCAATCCAAGCATTTACCTCACGGGACAGTTAGGCAGATTAAATGAATGAACAGGTATAAAGCACCGGGCCCTATGCCTCCCTCGCAGGAAGCATTCAAGAAGTCTTACTTTGTCGTTACTGTTGTTACAATTATGTTCATGCTTGTCACTGCTAATATCTAGGATAATGAGCACGATCACTGACAATTTGAAAACTGCAACTGTATCTACCAAGAATCAATATAAAAAACCTGAATAGACGTTTTCTCAAAGAAAATACACAAGTGGCCAATAAGCACATGAAAAGATGCTCAACATCACTACTCCTCAGGAAAATGGACACCGAAACCACAATGACACACCACTTCACACCTACGCAGATTGCTATAATCAAAGAGAATGAAAAAAAAAAAAAAAACAACAAGAGTGGACAAGGATGCGGTGAAGCTCAAACCCTTCTGCAGTGCTGGTAGGAACGAAAAAGGCGCGGGTGCTGTGGAAAAGCTTGGTGGTTTTCCCAAAGGTTACACAGAATTACCCTAAGAAGCAGCGATTCCACTTCTAGGCAGACGTTCAAGTTCAAAAGAACAGAAAGCAAGGTCTCCAAGAGATATTTGCATAGCGATGTTCAACAACATTATTCATAATAACCAAAAGGTGAAAATGACCCAGTGTCCACTGACGAAATAATGGATGAAAGAAAATGTGGTTTCTACATACCAGTGAGGACAAACATTGTGTGATTCTACTTTGCCAAACTTTGTAAAAGCGTGGAATTTTACATAACATGCTCACAGGTAAATGAAATACCAGGACTGGCTACATCATAGAAACAGGATCACTGCTAGTGAAGCTAAAGGAAAAGGGAAATTAGCAGCCCACAGACATTACAAAATAAAGCCTCTCGAGAGTTCACTCTTGGCCATGACTATCAAGATGTTCCCCGAAAAACACCACCCCAAAATCTCCTCTTCAACTGCTTTAGGGTATACTTGCAAAAACGAATGATTCGGGGCTTTCTGACCCAAACGAAAGAGCAAGAAATGAGGCCGTGCCAAAGCCTCTGGAGCATCTTTCTGCATCAAAAGGGCTGACCATGCGTGACACTATTCTTTCGTAACTGCGCTGTCAAGCTGGATTTAAAAGTAAGCCTGTATGTCTTCATTTCTGTGAAAAGGAAAACTACTAGGCATCCTTATGCAAGGAGAAAAATACTACAGTAGAGTCATTTTCAGGGATTGAAACATGTCTTACTGGCGGCTGCGGTGCTGGCCGCGGTTTTCCGAGGTCTGTCTGCTGATGCACACCAATCACCATCCGCTTGGGCAAGACCGGCCCCTTTCTCCACAGGAACATGCACTAGAAAGCCTTCGAGCTTCCTCACTCAGGGGCATTCTTGAAACTCCCAAATACGGAGAAAGCTGTACACAGTCCATTTACACATTATAGCCTGCCCAATTTAATTCAACCAAAACTTCCTACTATCCTCCACTCTGTTAACTGAATACCAGAGTCCTCATTTTACTCTCAAACTGCTCTGTATCACTGTTCGATGTTAAACTATTTTGTTCCTTCCTGAGTTTGCCACTTTCTGACTTAGCAAGGCGAGCTCATGAGTATGTCACCTACTAAACAAAACAGTTAATAAAAGAATATTTGGGTATGATTCCGACGATGCTCGTATAGCATTCTGGAACAGGCGAAACCATGGAAGCAGTAGAAGTATCAGTGGTTGCCAGGGGTTAAGGGTTAGGGGTATGGAGAAGTGAAGAGGCAAAGCACAGAGGGTTTGGGGGGCACTGAAAATACTCTGTATGAGACACTGTAATTAATGGTGGATACATATGATTATACATCTGTCCAAACCCACAGACTGTCCAACACCAACAGTGAACCCCGACGGAAACTGCAGATTTGGGGTAATAATGACTTCATCAATGTTAACGAATGTGCCACTCTGCTTAGGGACGATGATGACGGGCGGGGGGTGGCTATACATGTGTAGGGGCGGGGGCATATGGGAAATTTCTGTACTTTCCTCTGGATTTTGCTGTGAATCCAAATCTGCTCTTTAAAAACAAAAAAAAAAAAAACTAGAGTCCTTTAAAAAGGAAAATTTAGCCCTGGCTGCTGTGGTTCAGTGGCTTGAGTGCCAGCCTGCAAACCAAAGGGTCAATGGTTTGACTCCCAGTCAGGGCACATGCCTGGGCTGTGGGCCAGGTCCCGGAGTAGGGGGTGCATGAGAGGCAACCACACATTTATGTGTCTCTCCCCCTCTTTCTCTCCCTCCCTTTCCCTCTCTCTAAAAATAAGTAAATAAAATCTTAAAAAAATAAGGAGTACCATTGGAGAAATAACTCAGTTTTTGAAGGGCAGTCTTATAAGCATTAGAACTTTGAAGATGTTTAATATGTGTTAGATGATGTTTAAGGCACCTTATGAAATCTATGTAAAAATATTTCAATATGTTAAAAGTAGCATCATAGAAGTAGGACTTAAAATGATAAACCATACTTTCATATACTTTGTAGCAGAAACTGCTTTCCAGGAAAGTCACAACAGTTTGGCACTAAGTCTCGGGCCTTTAACAATACTCTTCTAGAAATCCAGCCCAAGGAAAAAAGTTAGAAGTTCAATTCAAAGACTTGTGCAAAAAGATAATTAGTAGACTGTTAATATAAAAATTTTCTAAAATGTTAATATATAAAATAGGATAATGGTTAGATAAGTTATGTTCAATTAGAGTCATTAACAAGTTATAATTTCATATTATAAAGCCTCGGAAATAAAGCTGTGTCAGACTGGCACATGAATACAGACAGACTGACCAATAGAACAGAGTAGAAAATCTTGAAATAAACCAAAATCAAAATGGCAGCCCTTTAAGGATAGAGGAGTCACCTTAAATCAGTGGGGGAATATGGATTATTCCACAAATGACGTCAAGACCATTGGAAAGCCATCTTTCTAAAAACAAAGCTGTATTTGTATCGTATACCTTAGACCAGGATGAATTGCAAAGGATCCAAAATGTAAACGCAAAAAATGAAAACAACGAAGGACGAGACAAACCATGGGAGAATACTTTTCAACCTCAGAATAGGAAAGGCCACTTTAACTGTAACATAAACCGAAGACCATGAAAGAAACACACATACTCAACTGCATAAAAATAATGTCTTCATGGCGGGGCACAAAAGAAAATATGGACAACTCATCACAGGTAAAGGGTTCTTTATTTAACATACTAAGAGTTCCTATAAATCACTAAGAAAAAGATCCAACAACCTATTAAAAAATGATCAAAACATATGTACAGTTCACAGAAATGGATATACTTAAATGGCTCTGTAAGATATTCCATTACACCTAACGTAAGAAATACAAAAATTAAAATCAAACTAACACTATTTTTTACCTTTTAGAATGTCAGATTCAGAAAGTCTTGATAATTTCCTACGTGTGGAAGAATAGACACTCTTAAAACCTGCTGATGAAACATAAATGGGTATAATCCCTGAGAAGAGCAATTTGCAAATAAATCTCTCAAAATTACAAATACGTACATCTTTGACCTAACAAGTTTATGAATTTTTCTTGCAGATATACTCACACACAAGCAAAATGGCTTATATTCAAGATTATTCACTGCAGTATCACTTGTACCGGAAACTTGGGGAATGGTTAAATTATGATTCATCCAGGCATTATGCAACCGTGAGAAGAATAAGGAACTGCTTTACAAATTGATGGGAAAAATACATCCAAGATTAATAAGTGTGTGTGAAGGGGGGATATGAAAGAGGAATAACACGAGGTGAAGATCAACTCTTGGAATGAGCTATCATTTGTGCAAAAAAGAAAAAAAAAGCAGCCGTGACTGGTGTGGCTCAGTGGGTTGGGTGTTGGCCTGCAAACCAAAAGGTTGCTGGTTCGATTCCAGGTCAGGGCACATGCTGGGTCCTGGGCCAGGTCGCTGACTTGGGGCGTGTGAGAGGCAACTGATTGACATTTCACATGTTGATGTTCCTCTCCCTCTTTTTCCCTCCCTTCCCTTCTATCTAAAAATAAATAAATGAAAACTTTCTTTAAAGAAATGGAAAACAGCAGATGTGCAATAAAAGTTATGACAGCATTAATTCAGATATAAAGTGATTAACTGGCTCCGGACCCCTAGAACACCTAGCCAACCACTTCTGCAAGCCTACTCCAGTCATTTCATTAACCTCACAAAAAACACAGTATATTTTTTTTTAAAGATTTTATTTATTTATTTTTAGAGAGGGGAAGGGAGGGAGAAAGAGAGGGAGAGAAACATCAATGTGTGGTTGCCTCTCACGTGGCCCCCACTAGGGGCCTGGCCTGCAACCCAGGCAGGTGCCCTGACTGGGAATCGAACCTGCGACCCTTTGGTTCACAGCCCGCGCTCAATCCACTGAGCTACGCCAGCCAGGGCACAGTATATTTTTTTTAACTAAATTTCTGGACCCCACTCGTTGCAGAGTTGTTGCTTACCTATTTATCTGCTTCCATGGGCTTAAATAGATACAGAAGTCTACACGAGCATTTCAAACATGTATTGATTATGGGGCTGGACAAGGACTGCCTGCCAGATGGCAAGTGTGAGACAGGAGGGGTGAAGGAGACCCCAAGTTACCGTTGAAACAGGGTGCGGCTAACAGGGGGGCCCCAAATAGGGATTTGGAATGGGGTCCAGAACTCAGAGTGTCCAGGAAATATTGAAAATACAGGATGTCCTCACCCCCACAAGTCTGAGCTGGGGGATGGGACACATGGGACAGGGCCATTGACTTGTTTTGCATAGCAACAGTTTTGCGGATGACCCCCAGAGCAGTCATTTAACTGGTCTCATAGGTATGTTACACAGCTGTGGCCCTGCTTTGAGCCAGGGGGAGGGGAGTGACTTCCACCGAAGATGGAACTGGGAGCCAACTCCCCCTGGTTACAGCGCCTGCGTGAGAGCTTGGAGATGATTGGCTCCACACCACAGGGTCACACCTGCCCAGACTCACTATGGCAGCCCAGTAAAGCTGGAAGGATACGGGAGTGCTGGCAGCTGTGGCCAATTGTGGGAGGAGTCGGAAATGGGACAGCAGAGGAAGATGGGCGTGGGGATTTAAACCCAGACGCGGCGGCCATTGAGGAGAGAGCCATGAGCTTCTCGCAGAGTGGAGACCCCCCTCGCAGCCATGTGAGGGAGAGAACCCACGAGGCTCTGGCCAGAGTGGGGACTACCGCAGCTTGGGTGAAGGGGCAATCACCATGTGGCTTTAGCAGAGAACTGCCACTCGGCTTTGGCAGAGTGGCAACCCCCCTCTCCCTGCAGCTTTGCCAGGAAGAACCATGTGGTTTTGGCCAGAGTGGGGACCCCTGCAGCTTTGGCAGAAGAGGACCACACAGCTTTGGGGTGCTCCCTTTGGCTGCGTGGCCTGGGAAGCAGGAGACACTTTGCCTGGAAGAAGGGTGACAGAACTCTTGCCAGTAGGCCATGAGAAGGTGCCACATGGCTTTGGATTAATCAGAGATCCTGCCTGGACAGCAACACAGCTGACGGTGCCAGGAGCCTGGATCCTGGACGTTTGCCTCTTTTCCTGAGTCACGGTACCTGGAATTAGGGCAGGGGCAGAAGGAAGCACTGTGGGCGTCCGTGGGTATCCTAAAGGACTTCGATATCTTAATGAAGACACCAGGTCCCTACTTTAAGTCTGTGTAGCTTTAAATAAACATTTCCTTTCCTTTGCACAAATCTCTGGCACGGAGAGACGTCTTTCCTCTGGCGGCGGACAATGCGAACCTAGTGGGGGGGTCCTTTCAGTGACAGTATATCGTCCTCCCCGCCTTGGCCCTGTGTTCTGTAACAGCTTTTGGTGACCCAGATGGGACAATAATTGCCCCCCGCCCCTGGTCTGTTCTGTAACAGTTTTTTTACAGTTTTTGGCAACTCCGCAGGGACAGTAATTGTCCGGGGCAGACCGACCGCCTCAGGTGCAGGAGAGTGAGACTTTGGGATTCTCCCAGTCTCTGAGAATTTCTCTGCACTCCTCCTGAGGGCCTCGGCTGCCTACTCACACCTGGGAAGGTGAGAAGGAAACGAAACGGGGAGGGAGCAGAGACATGAAAGTGTTTTAGTTGAAAACTGGCTTCTGAACACGGTTTTGGAATCACGGAGCTGTGGATGATGGCCTGGTTAGCGTGCTGCTTCCGGGCTGCCCCCGTCTGCTCACTCACAGTGTCGGCGAGCCCAGGGGGCACCAAGGGAACCTGCCCTCAGGTTTGGGGAGGAAGCGAACCCCTGGGCTCTATAAGCTGCTCCTGCATGTGTATGTTGGGGATCCGACAACAAGCCGTGTGGGTGCACCACCATTTTGGGTAAAATGAAGGATGAGCCACGTGAGTGCCCCACCGTGGAGGACGGGTCAGCATGCAAGTCGCCATCTTGGATGATGGGTCACGTGAGCGTTCTCCCATCTTGGAACTGGGCAAGGTGGTGGCTAAGGGTTCTCTTCGGGTTATGGGCTGTGTGTTGCTGCTGTCTGGGCACTGCACCCGTCAGGTTCTCTGTGCAACTGGTTCTGAAGGTCATGAACTGGGGTCCAAGGGTGACCATCTGATTTCTACGGTGTTTGCAAGGTCCAAGCTTCAGAGAGCTGCAGGATGTCCCTGCGAACCTGAGGACTTTCAGTGGAAGGCACCTGCAGTGCTGGGGACTTCTGGCTGCCACATACTGAGTTTAAGTCCTGAGTTCAAGTATAGTCCTTCCCAGGGTGGGAAAGACTACAGGAACCAGGACTGAAAGTGTATGAAAGAATATAGAGGGTTTGAGAATCTTGTAGAAAGTTTGTGGAAGTAGAAATTTTGAGAAGCCTGGTGGATATCAGAAGGAAAAGGAAGATTAGAAGGTTTGTGAATGTTGCAGAAGGTCTGAAAAAGTGAATGATGGTTAAATCTGGATGGGTAAAAATATGTATAAAGGTTGTGAAAGTTTTAAACCTGGAGGAAAGGAAACCTCAACTACTTGTTTTCTGGTTTCGTGGGAAAGGGGAAAGTTTCTCCCATTGGTCCTGTTTCTGATCAGAAATCCTCTGTATCTGTAACCTGAAGACCTAAGAAAGGTCGCCTGTAAGACCTCGGGAAGGTCACCTGTAACTGGTTGGGGAGAGTGCCTTTTCCCCTCGGGACCCAGGAAGGGTCGTTCGGGGCTGATGGGTGCTTCAGCCAGAGGCCCAGGGGCACGTCCCTGACAGGAGACCAGGCCTGAAAGGAGCCTGTCTCTGCGAGGCACCGATGGACGCACCGGTGCGAGAGAATGCCTCTCTGGAACTCCGTTTTGGATTTTGCTCTGTATCTGCTCTGAAAAGGAAATTGAGGATTCCAGAAAGGGCTGAAACTTCATACTCTGTGAGAAAGTGAATAAGAAAAGGATTCTCCTTCACGCTTTGTATTTTTCTCCCTACCTGATCCCTCCAGAATTTGGCATTCTGAAGGAGTGAGTGATGACATAAGGTTTCTTTGCATAAATCCATTAAACCAGTCATTAATAGTGATTTTGTTAACCAAGTCTTTGGAATGTCTCGCCTGAAGGAGGTATGTATGTCTGGGTTCTGGTCGTTACCAGAAAGCCCTGAGGAACTGGGATTGACTTGTGAAGCTAGCAAAAGTCCATGAGAAAAAGCCTGGTAGTTTGGTTGGTTGTGCGGTTCATGGCGGTCTTTCCAGGAACGAAGGTTGCTCTCCTGAAAGATGACTAAAACCGGAACCTGTAGGCACAATGGAAGCCTCAAGGATTTGAGTGAAACAACTGGTACAGGTGAAGCCAGATGGCAGATGTGTGGTGCTGCTTCTGTGCCCCGAGGGGTGGATCGAGAAGTCAATCTAAAGGCTCCCTGTGTGAGTTCCAGCAAAGCGGACTTAAAGATCATAGATGATCCAGGCTGTTCTTGGTGTGTTTGTGCAAACGAACAGTCAAAATTAAAAGTGGGACCCAAAGCAGTCCCTGTAATAACAATGAGGGTGATCTTAAGGAGAAAAACTGTGGTGTGAGGAAACTTACAATGCTCAGTATTGGACATCAGAATGGCGCAGCTGACTTGAAAGTTTGCTTTCATTTGAAAGCTGAAACTGGGTTTGCAATATCACCAAAGATGTACAATTTACTGGTGCAAAGGACCTGTCAAACTGCCATTGTTAAATGTCACTGCAGGAAGGACCGTGCAAGCGAATGTCTTCCCAGAAGACAGCCTCACAGGCACAGAGACTGGTTTGGGGATGGCTGTGTGAGTTAACCTGTGTGTTCTTCTGTTTCCATAGGGCGTATGCCTAGGACCTCATTACCTGAGTGACTGGTCGCAATACGGGCCTCACTTAAGAAGCCCATCTTCATCATCGCCCCCCGAGACTCAACGGTTTGGCTGAACTAAGTGGTTGGGTTGGTGAAGGGTTTGGGTGGTCTGTGGGCTTCACTTTAGAACTGGTTTTCCGTTTCTGTCTTGATGGCTTGGACAGAAAAGGGCCCAGAAATCCTAATGTATCCCCCTCAGCCCGAGTGAAGTGCGGTGGACCACAAGGGTTTTGCATAGGCGTAGCGTGCCTTGTACACCTTCCTCCAGATAAGCCATTCTTTACTCAAGTCCCTGCCTTCGTCATTTAGTGGTTATGATTTAATTGTGTCTTCCAACTCTTTCCAAATCTGTCACCTCCAGAATATGACCAGGATGCCAGCTGTCCAGTAATGCCAGCCTTTGGACACCAAGCCTGTGACTTCCTGGTGACAGCCAACTGACCAGGATTCTGTAAAGTCCTTCCCCTTACAGGAAGGACTCCCTCCGTGCTGCATGCCCCCCTTTCAGGACACCCCTGACCCAAGGGTAGGTAGGACGATGTCCATGCCCAGACGGAAGTAGTTACAAGAAGATGAGACCTTAGTCCATTGTCCTTTATATGATTATAAAATGGCTGTATATCCGAAAGGAGGGATTGTAACAGGGTGCAGCCAAGGGGGAGCCCAAATAGGGATCTGGAATGGGGTCCAGAACTCAGAGTGTCCAGGAAATATTGAAAATACAGGATGTCCTCACCCCCACAAGTCTGAGCTGGGGGATGGGACACATGCGGCAGGGCCATTGACTTCTTTTGCACAGCAACAGTTTTGCAGATGACCCCCAGAACAGTCATTTAACTGGTCTCATAGATACATTAAACAGCTGTGGCCCTGCTTTGAGCCAGGGGGAGGGGAGTGACTTCCACCGAAGATGGAACTGGGAGCCAACTCCCCCTGGTTACAGCGCCTGCGTGAGAGCTTGGAGATGATTGGCTCCACACCACAGGGTCACACCTGCCCAGACTCACTATGGCAGCCCAGTAAAGCTGGAAGGATACGGGAGTGCTGGCAGCTGTGGCCAATTGTGGGAGGAGTCAGAAATGGGGCTGCAGAGGAAGATGGGCGTGGGGATTTAAACCCAGCCATTGAGGGGAGAGCCACGAGCTTCTGGCAGAGTGGAGACCCCCTCGAAGCCATGTGAGGGAGAGAACCCACGCGGCTCTGGCCAGAGTGGGGACCCCCGCAGCTTGGGTGAAGGGGGAATCACCATGCGGCTTTAGCAGAGAACCGCCACTCGGCTTTGGCAGAGTGGCGACCCCCTTCTCTGCTAGGAAGAACCATGTGGTTTTGGCCAGAGTGGGGACCCCTGCAGCTTTAGCAGAAGAGGACCACACAGCTTTGGGGTGCTCCCTTTGGCTGCGTGGCCTGGGAAGCAGGAGACACTTTGCCTGGAAGAAGGGTGACAGAACTCTTGTCAGTAGGCCATGAGAAGGTGCCACACGGCTTTAGATTAATCAGAGATCCTGCCTGGACAGCGACACAGCTGACGGTGCCAGGAGCCTGGATCCAGGACGTTTGCCTCTTTTCCTGAGTCACGGAACCTGGAATTAGGGCAGGGGCAGAAGGAAGCACTGTGGGCGTCTGTGGGTATCCTAAAGGACTTCGATATCTTAATGAGGGCATCAGGTCCCTGCTCTAAGTCTGTGTAGCTTTAAATAAACATTTCCTTTCCTTTGCACAAATCTCTGGTATTGAGAGACGTCTTTCCTCTGGCGGCGGACAATGCGAACCTAGTGGGGGGGTCCTTTCAGTGACAGTATATCGTCCTCCCCCCCTTGGCCCCTGTGTTCTGTAACGCCATGAGACAGTCTGTCTGGAGCACCGGGGAGTCTCCCCCATCGTCCAAGATGGCTGCAGGGGGAGGTTCTCACACTGAGAGGGCAGAAAGCTAGAAATACCGTTGGACAGGCATGAGCAGGAAAAGCTAGCAAGATCACTGAATAAAGGGAAAGGCCTTTCCCCCCGCCCCACTCCAGTACCAGACTGGGGGTGACCAGGGGAAGGCAGGCACATAAACCAAAGAAGTCAAAATGGTGCAGGGGGGAGGTGCTGGACCAAAGAGGCCTGTCGGTCTGGCCTGAGGAAAGAAGGGATTGGTTGGGGCGGGGGACCCCCCCAAAGTGTGAGAAAGTTTGGGAAGTCGGTCATTTTGAGGAAGCATCTGGCCTGTCCCACACTCAAGCTACTCAATCCCAGGGGAACAAAGAGGCTCTTGGGCTCGGGCCTCACTCTTGCTCGTGACCCGAACTGACACTGCGCGCTCCCCTGTTCTGGGCCTGGGCCACGGGGCCATGGCCTGGGGGAGGGGGCCCCTCTCCTTCCTGCCCACCCGGTGATGCGCTGGCTGGAGCGTTCACACGCTGGAGCGCACGACCTTGGGGCCCTAGCGGCCGCATGGCCCGCGAGTCACGCGGGCTCCACACCCAAGCTCCGGAGGCAGCCTGAAATAAACACAGCACGAGCAAGCCAAGCTACCTGAACGGAGGCTGTGACCACTTAGCAGTCACCTGGGGGCTCCGCAGGTGTGGAAGTCAAACTGGAGCAGGAACTCCAGAGGCTGGCTTTGCCTGGGTCTTGCTGAGAAGACGGGCCTTGAGGCCGGAGTCCGCCCCTCTCCCAGACGGCGCAGCACCGCCTTCCTCCGGCTCCGGCATCTGCCTCGCCAGTCAGGCTGCGGCGGCACCAGGGCGCCGCACCCCCATTGTTTTGTTCAGTTACACGCATGAATACCCTTCTATACCTTCTGACTTTTTAAAAAAGATATATTCCCTATCTTTTAAATTAAACTTAAAAATAAAAATATATTTGAAAAGTTTTTAATATCTTCAAAAACCATAAGAAAATGCACTGTTAAAAAAGAGGATATAAAATATATACAGTATGATACCAAATGTGTACCAAAAAGTACGTCTATACACAGAAAAGACTAGAATGAAATAAAATATTAAGAGAACAGTTATCTCTGAGTGGTGGAATTATAGGTGATTTTAATTTTCTTTTGATTTTCCTGTGATTCAAATCATATTCATAGGTTATATTCACAATTAGAAAAAATGGTATTAATTTTCTAATGACATGAATCTAAGGGGTTAGAAATTAAAAGGAAAGGTAGACAGTTGTTAGGGATTATCCGGGGTTCTAAGCATCATGTGAAACATTCAAATGTCCTTAAAACATCACTTCCAAGAGCAGAATCCAGAATTTCTGGATGAAGACTTTCGGAAGGCAGATCAGAAGAGCTCATCCAGCCTCTAGACTAGGCCTCTAGTCTACCTGTTACGGATCACTGTGGGGTCAGGATCACTGGGAGGTCAGGATCACTGTGGGGTCAGGATCACTGGGAGGTCAGGATCAGATCACTGTGGGGTCAGGATCACTGGGAGGTCAGGATCACTGGGAGGTCACACTCACCCCGCTGCTTCCTGGATGCTTTGTCCCTTTTTGTTTTCTGTTACCTAGGTAATGGTACTTCCAGCACTTCCCTTCAAGACTGTGAAACTACCAGTCTGGTATTTCTCAGTGTCCAGTGTTCCTGACCTCCAGCTCTGAAAGGCCATCTCCCTCAGGGAAAGCAGTAGGCTCTAGGAGCTAAAACAGGAGGCGGAGGAATCTGAGGTTGACTTCTAATCCTGACAAACTGTGGCATTCGTCTCTAATATTGGGAATTAAACTAAAATTCCTCAGCCAGTTTCCTTAATGAGGAAACTTAAAGGACTGTTCTGAAAAATATTTAGGACTATCAGCTTTAACATTTCTTTTTAACTTTTTGCACTATGCTTCTGAATTTTGTTTTCTTGCCTGATGTTAAATATTTTCCCCTCTAAATTTTCACTTTTCCAAACATCACTTGCAAGTCTTACCCATCTCTGAGACTCAGGAGTTCAGTAGAAGATACTTTCAGAAAGCCTACTGAAAAGGACACCATATGAACAGAATCTGAACAATGTTGAAGACAATTTATGGAGAAATAAGAATGCGATCAGGATCTAAAGTGGATCCTTATGAGCAAAGTATATGCAGACACCTACGTACTGTAACCAACACTTGGAAAGGGAAGGTAACTCCTAACATCTGAACCCTGCTGGAAGATGAAGAAGATGATAACTTCTGTATGACCACTGAGCAAATGAAGTTTTGTCATGCCTTCAAGCGCTCAATTTTTATTTCCTTTTCTCTTGACAGGATACCCACTAACACCGCTGTACTGGGCCTTAGGACATCTTGCTGTTTTTCCTACCATTTCTGTATCCTGTACCTCCTGATGGCTGCCTTCTCACTAGAAAATAAGCTACATTAAATTTGTAAAGGATACTCTACCTACAGGCCTTGAGGAGCACTTGATAGCCTTTGGGAAGAAAGGTGTTTTTACAAACATCAGAGAGCAATTATCCCTGTGCCAAAACAGGGTGCAGCAATTTCAGCAGAGCCCTCAGCCTCTTCAAACCCCTCCTCCTGGATAACAAGACCAAACACCTCTCTGGTTACTTAAAAGTTATTCCAACAGGGAGGGACCGGGAGCAGCCGCAGCTGAATTTTTTCTGCATTAACTCAGTCATTCATTGAATGCTTTTTTTTGTGGTTCACCTACTTAAAAGGTGATCAAATCACTTTGTGCTACTGATGAGAGCAAACTGCAAAGAACAATTACATAAACACTCAGCTTCAATTCACCTTATCCTTCTTTCCAATGAAGCAATGCTCTGGAAACCACTGCCTTGCCATCCGTCATTTCTTGAGCAATCTCAGTAAGGCCTACTTTCTTTACCATGTGAATCACTTTTCCTCAGCAAATCAGAGAAATTTATTTCATTCAACATAACAGGACACAACTGTACATCATTTTTAAAGTGTATGCACTAAATTTTATTATCTGAAAAAGATAAAGGAAATCCTTACAAACTATTCTTAAATACATATGGGCACTCTAGAACTTCGTATTATTTAAGTCAGAAAGCTTGTACAGAACCTCAATTCCATACCTGCAATTCCTAAATCCAAAAGGCTCTGAAAATGCTTATTTCATAACTTCCTTAGCAGTAAAATCTGACCAGTGCTAACATAACACTACTTATAGTCTTATACAACACTTAGTGTGAATATTCATTTGTTTAACTGCAGAAATGTTACCATGGCTGATTCCTGAATGTTGCTGCAGACCCCACTAGGGGGTTAATGTCACAGTGTATATACTCACCATATTTCCTAAAATTAAAAAAAAAAATCGGGGTGGGAGTAAAAGACAGAAACTGTACAAGAACAACAATTAAAATAATTTTTTTAAAAAAAATCGAATTCTGAAACACCCTAGTCCAAATAGTTTTAGAAAAGAGATTATGGATGTATGGTTTCATTCTTCAAAAGTATTTTTATTATTTGAAAATAAAATAGCAATAAACCAACATGACAGAAGATAGAAAAATACTAAGATGTTATAAAGGAAATTATCTTTCATCTGTAAACATTAACAGAACACATGATTTAAATAAATTCTCTCCAAAGGAAGAAAAAAGGGGCTAACAAATCGATATAATTTAAAAGAAACAATATAGGCCTAGGCTTCTTGCAAGTTCCCTTATTCCAGTGAAGAACTGTCTACGCCTGATGACTGTCTCTAAAATGTATTTGGAGTTGACAGGAAATTGTGTCAACATTCATAGTCAATGCCACATCCTAAGTACTGAACTCAAGCTTAAGATCCCAAGAATCCCTGAAGTATTAATACTCATTTGTAAAGTTCAGTTAACAGTATTTGAGGAAATTAAAACACTTAAATAGCATGGACACATTTGGGGATGCACTGGGTAAACATTCACCGATGTTCTTCTAGCAAGCAATGAGCTAGAGCACACAAAACTTTTAGTCCTGCTTGAACAATTTCGTTCATTTACACATTAAAACAAAACAGAAGTTGTGAGGTTCATATTTAAGATGTGTAGGAATGGGTGCTTTGCTAAGAATATTCAAAGTTAATCGTGTAAAGTACATTCCTGTGTAAGGTCAGTCAGTCACATCTAATTCACGCAGGACCAAAATGAAACAACTTCCTGGGCTTGTTACTACTTGCAACATTTTAGGTAAATATAGAGACACAGTATCTAAAAGTGCAACAAAATATATCTCATCCTCTGTCTCTTAATCCCTGAAGTACAAGCAGTAATTACTTACTGCCACAGGTAAAACTTCTGCCCCCTTCAACTCATACCCAGTTCATGAGAAATTCCTACCGAATTCCCACTGTCATATCTCTAGAATTATATGGTATCTGATACAGTATAATTAATTCTTTTTCCTCTGCTTGGTGAAATAGTACCAGCCTTTAGAAATTTTAATAAACAGTGCGCTATATACTAGCTTAATGGTAACCGATAATGCTGATATTATGTACTTTATTAACTGAATATATTAGGCAAGTCATGCTGATGTTATTAAAATTTAAAACTACATGATTTCTTCTCGGTGATCGCTTTACTGTGATAACCGTAGTCCCCGTCTAACTGTCCGAGAGCACTTCTGTGCACACACCTGCAGACCTGTTGTACTGATGAGTGCAGCGCCCCTGTACAGGCACGGCTACAGACTGGTATCTCCCAAAGGGTGTCCCTAGGCTCACTGTCCATTCACGGCAAAGTAGTTAATTTTAACGTTCTCATTGTTTACCAGAATGCACAGGCAGCGAGGCTGGCTTTGCTGCTCCCGTTTCCTTTCGCTAGCCTGCTGAGCTTTTTCAGCCAATTGACTTTGCTTTGAGGCTATAAATATCTGAAAAATGTTCTGCATTTGATGCTGTTGGATTCTGCGTCCATATTTAGCTGTTTGTGGCATGCCTTTGTTTAAGCGGCTCCACCGCCCATACAGTCAGGCAGGTTGAGATCTGGATGGTGGAAGGACAGATGGATCGACATGCAGCAGACACCAACTTACTGTGAGCAAGGTACCAATCTGCTAGACACGGTGACAATGACGGGGGTGGCAAGAGAGGAATGCAAAGATAAACAAGACAGCTCCTTGGTGTCAGAAATTTTATAGTCTTGACAGGGCGTGGGCAAAACTAATTGTAATACTGAAATACAACAAATGAAACATTTTTACAACGAAAAGAAAATGAAGACTAAGACAGAATAAATTTTTCTCTTAGCTGGGTCTCAAAGATGTGCATTTGTGCTCTAAATATAGAGCCACCTATTGCAAAGGCTCTGAACATATTCCAAAAAAGTTTTCCAATCATGGTGACACACAAAACTCAGGACTGTGGGTGTGTGTACTTAACTTCCCAAGAGCAAACTTCAAACAGTGCCCAGTTTCCCAGTTTTGGGAGGTAAACTAATGAAATATCACTTCTAAAAGTTTCTGTTAAGATCATTTTAGGGCGGGGAGGGGGTACTTTTGTTGTTGTTTGTTTGCATACTAGTTTCAAACATAAGTGTTCTGTAGAGTATGTAAACCCTAGCCAGAAGCCAGCAACACTTAATAGAGCTCCTGATTTTGCACCCTACCCTAAAACCCGCATGGCTACTTTAGGTTAGGTCTCAAAACTGAATGAGCTGGACCTGAGCAAGATCCCCATCCCCACCTTCCTATCTTATGAAAACATTCCAAACAAACATACATCTGTCCTCAACATTCCTTCTTTCACGACTCAGTTCACTGACCTTTTGATAAAAGTGACCCCCAGGATCCTCTGACAATAATGATTTAAATGCATTAAGGGCTTGCTTGATGCCTCGCCCCAAGAGCCAGGCTGGAAATGGTAGGCCAGTGTAGATAAAATAATAGGGCAGGACATGGACTCAGACGAGCCTAAAGCTAAAATGGACCACAGATACCAATTACTGCAGATTCCACATTTTACAGAGAAACTTAGACCCACAGAGTTAAAATTACTCGCCCAAAGTTAGACAACCAATTTGTGGCAAAGCCAGAATGAAAAACCAAGTTCTCAACCCCGAGTTTTATACTCTAGACTGGGTTTCCCAGTTTTTGGATTTCTTTAAAACACACACACACACACACACACACACACACACACACACACACACACTACATGCATCGAAGTCTCTTTAAATTGTGTGGAAAAATCCAGATGTTCCAAAAACGACGAGGACTTTCAAAGCCCCAAATAAGTAAACAAGAACATCAACATAAACCAGTGTTTTTCACATTGATTTCCTACATTCTATTATTTATTATTTTTACTTCAAAGCTTTTCAAAGAGTTATACAATGGGCAACTTAAAAACTACCTAAGAACGCAGAAAAGCCAGCAGTCATTCAGACAGTTCTGGAATATTTACATCCACCCAAGGCAACAAAGTAGTATCCAGGATGAGCTGCTCTAGAGGAAGGAAAGTAGCAGTTCCACACAATCAATAAAAACAACTCCTGGTTAATGGGTAGGGAAGACGAAAAGGTTACAGGGCAGCAGAAAGTCTGCAACTTGACACTGAAATGCACACTATGTGTGAGGGAGAGAATATATATGTGTACATGTACATGTATATTTAAGAATACATACCCACATACATACACCTCACAAATCCAGCCCTAGGAATGGACTCCAAAAACAAGCACATATTTTTATGGGTTTCATGCAAAAAATTATAGTTAACCTAGGTCTAGGAAACCCAGACAGAATAGTTTTGGACAAGGCAATACGGATTTATCATATCTACCTATTCTTGCAGTAACATAGCCCTACCTCTAACTTCATATAAAAATAATACACCGAAGAAATGTGTAAGGACAGGGAAAAGGCTAGAATGGGAAAATGCTGTGACCATGATATATACTCGAATTCAAGCTTATTTTCAGATTCTCATCAACCTTTGCTATAAACTATCAGCTAAACGGGACTAGCAGGTGGGTGGAAAATCAGGCACTAAAATTTTTAATCTGCTGAGAATGAACTGGGAGACTATGCACCCTCTCCCACTTCTTTGCTTTAATTCTTTCAGTTAATTAGAATAACGTCAAGAAACACGTAAACATCAAGCAAAATACAAAGCAGTACCTGCATATAAGAACTGGTTCTAGGAACTGCTGGATTATTAGAACTGAAAGGGCCACTAGGACATTATTTGATTCGATCCACTCATTTACAGGTGAGGAATCAGAGGCTGAAAGAGTGACCCGATGCCCCAGATCACATAGCCCCTTAGGGGTGAACTGAGACAAAAATTCAAATCTCTGGACTCTGAGCTCTGGGATCTTCTGCAGGGTGAAAGACATGATATGTGGAAACCAACTGAACTACCTAGAAAGACAACTTCTAAGTCCTGGTCGCTCCTGAACAGAAAACACGTACCCTGCTGAGAAGTATGAAAAAAGGAAGCATGATGGACTTGACCACTACAGGCTGAGACGCACGTAACTGCGGCAGATCACGGTGCCTGAGCCCAGGTGCTTCCAGTGCAGCGTGGCAGACTCGGCCCCAGGAGAATGCCTTTCGTGTTCACTGGAACTCAGTGATAAACATCGTGACGTTTCAGTATTTTGGGAAGCCACAGCTCAGCCTTGAACGACAGGCTATAAATCCTGAGGCTACGAGTTTTCAAAAGCTGCATGGTTTTAAGGCTGCCACCAGGCTCGCCCTAATAGGATCTCATCATTCCGTTTTAATTAAAGAGGTGGTTACTGGGAATGCAGAAAGGGAAAGTTTCAGTGTGTTCATCACTTTTAACTTGCTGAGTAGCAAACCCAGTCACTTTACAAAGAGAGCCCGAAACAATAGCGCAATCTGAAGCAGTCCACACCCCTAGCTCTAAGCTGTCGTCTTTGGAGAGCAAGGTTCAGAAAGAGGTTACAGATTAGTCTTTCCCACCAAATGGAGAGTTTTACTAAGCTTTTTCATAATATCTCGGTTTCCAGCCTCGCCTCCATCAAGAGGAAGAAATGAACCCCCGTGCACTGGACTGCACGGTGTGCTCCATCCACGAGACCCTCGTGAAGACCGGGTGACAGCTCCCGAAGCCGTCACCTGAGAGTCAAGGCTGAACGGCCCAGCACCACCTTACACTTACTACAGGTGCCCGAAAAGGTCCAAAGACCATGCCGAGTGCCACCTCTCCACCCAAGGGGCCGGTCGGGAGGACTTGTCAGAAACGCGCCCCAGAACAAAAAGGGACGTGGGAAACGGACCCCGCGGACGGGGGCTGAGATCCCGGCCGAAACTAACTGGGGGGTGGCTTTCAGCCCGAGCGAAGAGAAGAAACCCCGGCCCCTGCGACGGCCCGCGTCCTTACCGTACACCCGGACCCAGCTCTGCTGCTGGCACACCGACTCCAGCAGGATCCGGTCCAGCACGCCCCCGGCCACGGCCCCGCTGACCGGGACCGCCGCGTCCAGCTCCTCCGGGGGCAGCGGCGAGTCGGACTCCAGTCCCGGGAACATCTCCGGCCAGGACAGCGCCTCCGCGGCTCCTCCGGACGACGGCGAGCGCTCCATGGTGCCCCGGAGAGACGCGGCGGGGCGCCCTGCAGGCGGGAAGGGGAGGCGGCGAGCGCCGCGGCGGGGCGGGCGGCGAGCGGCAGCCGGCGCGGACGCGGCTCACCTCCTTCTCCGCCGCCCACTGTCCGCGCCTCGGGCGCCGCAGCCCACCTGCAGCCGGCGGGCGGGACCCAGGCCGGGAGGCGGATCCAGCGTGGCCCCGGCCGGGGGTGCGTCCGGGCTCAGGTGTGGGTCCCTCCGGGGCGAGGACGGGGAAGAGCCTGGGAGGGGCGGCTCGCCCGCCGGCCCCCTCGGAGCCGCCTCCCTAAACCCCGGCCGGCGTGCCCGGCGACCGGAGCGGGCTCGGGCAGGGGATGGAGCGGGGCCGACAGCGCTGGGCTGGGGGCGCCGCCGCCAGGGGCCGCCCCCTCTGACCGGCTCCCGCCGCTGCCGCTGCGAGGGCTCCGCGAGTCCGCGCCCTCTGCCTGCGGGCGGGGGGGCGTTGGCCCCGGGTTCTCGCCCTCCTGCCCTCAGCCCCCACCCCTGGAATGAGCCGGCCCGCGCCCCGCTAACTCTAAGGCCACGGCTGCCGTCGCGGCTCCGGCTCCGGCTCCGCCGCAGATCTCAGCAGCCCGGCAGCCGCGGCGGTGGCGGCGGCAGGCGGCATCCCAGGGTGATAGGCCGGAGCAATCGAGGGCCGAGCGCCGGGCCGCGTGTGCAATCGAGTAATGAAGCGGAGGAGGAACTGCCGCCGCAGGCAGGAGAAGTCGGACACCGAATCATTCATCCGGCCAGCCCCGCCCCCTTTTCAATTACTGTCTTCGCGACCGCCCTGCGCGGCTTGGTCCGGGTCTTCCCCAGCAGCTGCTTAAGCCTGCAGTGGAGGCGGTGTGAGAGGCGGGGAGGGAAAGGGGTGCGGGAAATTTAAAAAGAAAGAAAAAGAGCTTCCCTTTCCCGTCTTCCCTCCCTTTCCCTTTTATGTCTTTATTGTTGTATTTGTGGATTTAAACCGATATTTCTTATTGGACTCAGGATTGGAGAGGCTGTTTTATTTTTCAGTCGCCCTGGAGGGAACGCCTTTCTTCGCAAAGAGGAAAGTTGGCGGCGGGGTCCAGGACGGTGATGGCCCAGTGGGCTCGGCGCTCGGCGCCCGGTCCGCGCTGAAGCTGGACTTGTCATCGGCTTAGAATAGTGTGGTTAAGAAGTGTGGTGTGGATGGATGGACGGGCCTCGCAAGGAAGCACTCCAATTGTCCAAAAGCCCAGTGTTAAACAAACGTGTTTCTCTCGTTTTTTTTTTTCCAGCTTTTGATCTTTGTGCAAGACGTTGGCTTTTTTTCCTCTAATGATGTCACTTGCGTTTTATTTTGGGTCTATTTGTAGACTCTGTCTCCCTTGACCTTGGCTTCAATTTTATGCCCACCCAAGACGGTATTCACTAGTTCAGGTTTAAGACATTGCTGACAAATTTAAAAATTGAAAATAACAACTGAGTGCCTTGTACATAGTAGATCTTCAACAATGTTTTGAACATGGCTACTGAAAACGGAGCAGGAATTCCACAAGTATATGGTTTGGGGGTTGTTTGTTTTTTACAATTTTTTGGAGAATTTTCCTTAGCATTCTTCCCTCATTTCTCCCTACTTTGCACAGAGACTGGTCTACAAGGAGACATTTTCTTTCATGTTCTGGTTCTGTGGTATTCTGGTGTGTTATTTGGGTTTATCAAGAGCTGTGAGGAGCATTTGTAATTTTCTCCAAATACTTATTTAGAGTAACAGTATTTCTAAGCAGTAAGTGACCTTAGAGATAATCTCACTCTGCCTCTTGTTTAACAGGTGAGGAAACTGAGGAACAGCCAAGTTACCTGGCAAATCAACCACCAGTACAGATGGGTCTGAAGTGTCTCAATGATAATGGTAACTTCAACTTTATTCTCTCAAGAACCTTTTGTGGTCAAGCTTGCTGACATGTGGCTTGGTGATGTATTTGTGGTAGTCATTTCGAATATCTAGAACCCTGATTTCTCACTATCTGACTCCACAGTCAGACTTCTAAGTCTAAACCATTGCATTTTTTCAGTGCTTGAGTGGACAAGGGGTGGTGTTGAAGCCAAGAGAGTATGGGCCCAGCATTGCACTGAGCCAGCATTTTTATTTAAATCAAGTCACCATTGAAGCCATGGTAACAGAAGTCAGAGTGCAAGTGAATAATGGGCATCAGATGTACAAATCTGAGTGTCTCTTCATTAGTCGATAGGTAAGGAATTTATTTACCCAAGCAATTATCTCAAAGTAGCCTTAGGAGTGGTGTGTAAAAACAGCGTTTTTTGTTGCTTTTGTTTTTTTAAGCTTTCTCTCGATGGCATCAGCCATTCTGGAGCTGAAGAAAAAGCTTCTGCCAATTCCCAGCCATCCTACTTTCTTCATCCAGATTCTCCAAATCCTGGATGCTGCTTCCCATCCCTGTTCTGACCTCTGACTAGCTGCAGTGGTTTTCTAGTTGTCTAAGTAACAGTATGTCTGGAATTTACCTAATGTTTATAATTTGAACAGAAAATACTTTAACCAGCTGAACAATAATTCTATGAGATAAACAAAACCATTATTTTTGAAATCGCCATTTAGCCGATGGTAAAAAATGGAAACATAGAATTCTATTGAGCAACCTACCTAAACATAGCTAGTTAGTAGACAGATTAAAACCCTAGTCTTCTAATTTTTTAATTCACTGATGGATCTGAATGCTTTAAGAGTCCCCTTCACCCCTTGGTAGAGTTGTTCTAACACTTGTGAAGCCAAGAATAAATGCTTCATGGTTTTTTCCAAATTATTATTGATAGGGGAACTAAAAGTTAAAGCTTTTAGTCTTAGTTCATAGGCTTAAGTGACTAATGCTTGTGGAAAGCTGTTATTCCAGGAAGTGGAATGCAGGATCCATGACTCCAGGAGGTGGACAAGCAATTCAGCCTTTGTGCCTCAGGGCATCTGCAAGCGATGGAGACGGTATCTGTCGATCAACAGGTAAAGAGGTACGAGGAAAATCACTACACGGCTGCAACTCTTATCCAACCAACCTTTTTTCCAACCCCGTTTCTTCTTATAAAAAGATCACCTTGAAATGAGATGTTAAGATGGTTTTCAAGGGCACATAACCTGCCATCTTCTCAGAGCACCAGCCATCTGAATAAAACACCCATAAAGATGCAATCTTTGTCTCTGCTTATTGGTTTTGGTAGTGACAGGTGGCACAAACATCAACTTGTCTGGGTTCATTATCACTTAAGAAAAATGTTGAAGAAAAACAAAAACAAATAAAAGTGATAAACCAGTTTGCATTGTTGGGAAGCACTTATACTCCTGCTTAGATTTATATGTGGTACCTCCCTGGCGTAATCCCAGATCTTATTGTGAAGATAAATCCTTGGCTGATAAAGTCTTCATTTAAATTGTATTTGCAAACTGGGCCTTTGTGCGTGAACTACAATAGAGCTCAAGTCTCATTTCTGCCCGCCCTAACCCCTCCTCCTTTTTCCTCCCTCTGGAGCTTTAGACACTAAGCCCTCAGAGGTGATATTATCCTTAGAATTCAACCCCAACAATCAACCCCAAGACCCAGGGCAAGTGGGAACTAAAAACTGGGGAAGAAGAAAAATAATAAATTCCCCAGGTAATAGTCTATAAAATAAAGGCTGGCTATAATCTGAGATTTCTGAAAGAAAGACAGAGGCCTTGGATTCTGAGTATGTGCATTGTCCATATTAAGGAGAAAGGAGGATTTGGAATCTCGGCTGTCACAGCCTGAAGACCAGGTATGGCTCCTGTTTTCTCCTCTGTTTATCTGTCAGAAAACACATACACGTAAGAAGTTCCCTAATCACAAAGGCTCTTAACTATTTTCTTATAGCCAATCCCCTCCAAGCTACCTAGACACCACCTCTAAGCAGCTAATCCCCCAGCAGTGATGCAATTTTTAAACTGTGGGTCACCAGCCTCTCCCTTTCAATATTCCCTTTCCACTTGGACACATTGACACAGCATTCTCCTGATTACACGGAGCTGGGCAAAAGTTCTTTTACAGTTGTTGTGTGGAAAAAGACATGCAGGTTATGATTCTTATAATAGTTTTATTAACTCAAAAGAATATCACAATGCAGCTGTAAACCTACATTTGCCCAGTCCTGTATTCTATAACATCACCCATGTCCAGTTCATCATGAAGAATTTAGACATTTCTCAAGATCCTGTTGTCTGTGTTTCTCGTGCCTTGCTCTCCAATTCCCCAGTGATCTATTCACTTTTACAATTTCATTTCTCACCTGGATGACATTGGCTTTGAGAACACCCATCTCGAGCCCCATCTGAAGTCTAGTCAGCAGTGTGTAAATGTTCAGCACCTCCACTAAGACATGCTACCTGTACTTTAGGGAACTCTTTTCCCCTTTTCCCTGCCCAAAAGCCCTTCCCTCCTTGAATGTCCTTGTGATATTAGAGGAACTAGAGGGTTCTACCTCAGAGGTGCTTAAACTAGGAGTTACTGCTGCATTCTTTCCTCCACCCTAGCTTGCATCAACACAGCCCCTGTGTTCCATTCCCATTGACACCATCCAGCTCCAGCCGGTTAGCTTTCACAAGGATGATGCATCCATTTTTTAACTGTCCTCCTTCCCCTGAGGCCTTTCCACCCCCAGGTCATCCTACACTCTGCTGGAGGTGAATTATCCAAAAACAGTTCAGACCGGGTCACATCCAAACTAAAACAAACAAACAACAACAACAACAACAAAACTCCAGCTCCCTGCTGCCTCCTAAGTAAGATGCGTACTCTGCTGAAATGAGCAGGGCCTTCCAAATGCGGTCCCACGCCACCATTGCTCTCCGACTCATTGCCCATGCTCAGCCAACCCAGATGGCTCCCTGTTCCCCAAACACACCCAGCACTTTCCTTGGCCCTTGCTTCTGCTTGTTTCCTACATGAGGAATGTCCTTCCCATCACCTCTGCCTGCCCCGAACATACCAACTTGCAAACCCACCCTCCACCCCACCTCCCATCAAACGCCAATGCCCCCTTCCCACAAGTCATTTCCTGTCACCAAGCTGGCCGTGATCTCTGAGTTCCTGCAGTACTTGTTCCTGTCTGTCTGCTGGAACCAATCACAGAATATATTGTGATAGAGTCCTTTGTGTGACTCCAGTATCTACTGTTAGGTAATAAACATCCTGAGGGCAGAGGCCTTGTGTTATTCTCCACAATGCCTTTCATATACCAACCCCTCAATGAAAGCAGAAGCCAGGAAATGATAAATTAAACTGGGAAAGAATACCTGGTTGGATTCGAGATGTCTGGGGCTGCAAAAGACACTGCAGTAATCAACAAACCCAGCCATGTGACCCCCATTTTCTTTCCTGCCCCTCCTCCATTTAAAAAATAAACATACCTAGACCCAGGAAAATGACATGGCTTGCCCAAGGTCACACAACTAGTGACAGAGGAATGACTAGAATTCAGATCCCCTGAATCTGAGATCATCAGCCCTGTCAAGAAATTGTTGGCTTCCTGACCTTTTTCAGTCCTCTCCTCAATGAATCTTTCTCTTGTTAATAAAGTTTTCCTCAGTAATTTTATTTCTTTCCATATTATTTAAGCTTAAAGCATTGATGCCACATTCCTGGCCCCACATATAATTTTAGCAAAATTAGACTTTTTTTTTTTAAGCCAAAGGACAAAACAGAGACATCAGAGAAACATCTGGTCTGATTCATCAGGGTAGGAGCAACTTGTCTATTTATACACAAGTACAGCCCTATCTTTGTAGCTCTCAGCTGTTCCTCATTGCTCAGTATGTCCCCCTTTTCAACCTTGTCTGTCCCTCATCAAGACAGCATCCTGCATCCTGAGACTTCAGCAGAATCTAATGCAATAGGAGAAAATATATTCCCTGCTCCCTAGAACGGGTCTGTATTTAACAGGAACTATTTCCTTACTTTCTGTCTCTTTCTTCAAGAGCCTAGGAAACTGAGTCTCAAGGGGTGGGGTGGCTGCCATTCATCCCACTGCATTCTGGGTGGAAAGAAGTTAGATAAAAACCGAAGCTGTGGCACCAATGAAGTTTGGAAGCAGGTCAGGTAGAAAGGAAGTGAGTATTCTCAACAGGGAAATTGAGGTTGACACAGAAAACTGAGGGATCTCGTGTTCTCCACACGGCAACATTTGACAGTGATTTAAATCAGAAACTGTTTCATCTTGGGCATTCATCGGTACCAAGAAAAACATGGGTATCTTCTTGGGTTTTATGGGTACCATGACCCCTAGGAGAACTGTTTGTTCCAACCAATGACAATATTGTTTGGGAAAGCAGTGGAACAGGTCAGAGACAAAGAGACCCCCACTGGACACTCCTTAACAAAGCTCCTCCAAAGAATGACCTCACCTCAGCATTCAACTGCTGAAATGCAAAAAAAATACAAACTCTCAGATGGGACCACAGGGGCCCCTGACATCAGCGCCTAATTAAAACCTTGAGAGGTTCTAATCACCGAAAATAAGATGGTGCCTCACCTCACCCTGTGTAAATTTTTTTTAAAAAGTGTACAGCGTTAGAAAAACCAACAAATTTCTGATTACTTTTTAGTGATGAGCACTACAGGACTTGTTTTAGCAATGGCAAATATCAAACTCGCAACACTTTTATGCGAGCTTTTGTTTGCTCTTGCTTTTGCCGGTGCTCCTAATAGCACCGTCTGTTTTGAGTGACCCAGCTCTGCCTGAGATGCACAGCGCCAACCGTCTATTAACTAACACAGTCTTGGAAGGGGATGATCTTTAGCAAAGTAATTTCTGTGTTCTTTCAGTAACTATAGAAACACCAAGTTATTCACTCTAGCCAAAGAAAATGATCACTTCCTTAGTTCTGTGGCTCTAATGAGTTCTCAAAAGATACAATAAAAAAACACAGCCAAATCATGCTAGAAGAGAGACTTTTTTTTTTAAATTTACTATTTATTTATCTTTTAGAGGAGAAGGGTAGGAGAGAAGGAGAGGGAGAGAAATATCAATGTACGGTTGCCTCTCGTGTGTCCCCTGCCGGGAACTGGCCTGCAACCCAGGCATGTGCCCTGACTGGGAATCGAACCGCGATCCTCTGGTTCACAGGCCCGCGCTCAATCCACTGAGCTACACCAGCCAGGGCAGGAAGAGAGACTTTTAAAGTGATTCCACCGTCCTCATGTTACCTTGGGAGCAGTGTTATCATAATTGATCAGCACGTGGAGGCCACACTAGCCCATTTGCATTTGGCCTCTGGTATAATAAAGGTGTCAAAGTATCAGTTAAAATGGCTGAAGCGTATTTGAGACTCTCATCAAAGACAAAAATTATCCAAAATATATCCCTAGAAATCTGTCATCTAAATATGGACGAAGACGGTCATAGCAGCTCCTGAATATCTTACCATTATTGATTAGGTTTTATTGCTGGTATTGAGAATAAGAAATCTAGGTTTTGGTGATTTTGTTTTTTTGTTTTTTTGTTTTGTTTTTGGAGGCAGGATCATTTTCCCATTGGTCCGGGAATAAGATGTCCTACTTAGCAGGACATCCAGGGAAGAGCTAGATTTTAGAAGCTAGGAGTCAGAAAGTGGGATATTGAAATACACGTGTGAGACTGCTGAGGCGTAATGGCTGAGTGGTGACAAGACACAGAATGTGGCTCTGGCAAGGAGGTAACTAAAGCAGAGTGGAGGAGAAGGCCACCAGGGTCCCGGTTCCAAACATCACTCAGGAAGCTGTGTTGGCGCACTCGCAGGATGGCGGGAGGAGGTGCGATAGAGAGAACTTTGCATTGGGCCTCACAGTCCCCTGGGGATGAGCGGAAGCAACAAGGAGACTGGTTAGTAGCCAGGGGAAGGAGAGAGTGGAGCTGCTCCTTAAAAGAAGGTGGAGAGTTAAGAAGTGATGGTCTGGAAGTAGCCATAGGGGGACCAGCCACATGCCAACCCCAGCACCCCAACTCCCCCTACAGCACAACAGAGCAAAATTGTATGAGGCGGTGAACAGCCCCATTTGGCAGAGTTTGTAGGGCGAATCCTAACCTTGAGGGAGGCATCTTCATCCAAGGCAAGAAGTGGATAGTACACTTCCTAGAAGAAATATTAAGAATGTAGAGTATTTACAGTGAAATAATGGTTTCAGATGACTCTGTGGAATGGTGATGAGGGGTTTGTAGTGACAGGCATGAGGGGTGAGAAGGAGGGGGTTCCCAGTGATAAGCTGAAGAAGTGAGGAAGTACTGAACCATCAAGGAGACAAGGATAAAAGCGGATAGATGACAAGAAGCATCTCCCTTTTAATCAGTGACTGAGGATTATGGATGTGAGAGAGAGAGGCTTCAAGCACACTTCGACATCCATGTTGGATAAAGATTCTGTCAAAATGCAGAGGTGTGGGGAGGGCTGCCACAAAGGCTTTAAGTAGGGCATAGGCACTTTGTTCTTACCTGAGCTATGTCTCTGTGTTCGGAGTGGTACCTATAAGCCTAGTTAGAACAAAGTCTCTAAGTCTGTGGCTCAGTCAAGGCGCCGTTTCTCCATTTCATGAGAACTCAGATCTGTGGCTCTCTTTATTTTATTCCTAGACTCTTCTTGTCCCCTGCCCTGCCCGGGACTACTGATTGCTCATCTGGAATATTCTCCCACCAGTCTCTTCCATTCCCTTGAACCCTGTCCTGGTGCATCAATTCTGGATCATTCCTACAGTCTGCTTTTTTCTCCTCCTCCTTCTCAAGTGGTCCTCAGAGACTCGATCAATCCCTTGACTTGTCTTTGATCAATTCCCTCTCTCATTCTCTCCAGTAAATACAGCTAATCTCTGTCTCCTTCCTCAAGACCTAGTCAACTTCCAACTCTCATTGTCAACAAATGCTTCTGCGCCCTATTTCAAGGAGAAAAATTGAGGGTTCTGAGCAAAATCTTCAACATCCCCACCACCATAATCTCCTTCAGCCTCAGAGATGAGCAATCTCTCCTGTTTTTCAAAACCCAAACTCTCCCACCTCTTTCAGGGCTTTGCCAATGATCTCTCTCTCTCTCTCTCTCTCTCTCTCTCTCTCTCTCTCTCTCTCTCTGTTTTTTCAATTACAATGTCAACATTGGCTCCTTCCCTCCATGTGTGTGTTCATCTCTCCCATCTAATCAAAAAGCTCCTACCAATGAAGTGCACTGATGCTTGAAACGTTCTTTATGTGTTAATGAATGGATAGGTACGTGATAAAGCAAACATAGCAAAATGCTCTTTGAAGAATTTATGTGACAGTTACATAGATAATCACTATGCAATTCTGCTAAGTTTTCTATGTATTTAAAAACTGTTGTAATTAAAATGTTGGAAGGGGACTCACAGCTCAGCATCTTCCTCGAATCACCAATCTTTTTTCTTCCTTTTCCCATCTTTAAAAAAACTATACTATACTCACTGTCTTTACTACCTACCTACCTCTCAGTCATTATTTTTTTCTTCAAATCTTTAAAAAAGAGATAAAATGTTGTAAACAGAGGTGACGTTCCCTTTATACCTATCAAACCCCTTTCTCTCCCAACTACCAAGATGTCATGGCTACTCCAACATCGGTGGGTATCTTTCCCACAGGCACACGTGCTCATGTGTGTATGCAAATTCTCTGATGATTTTTTCTATCGAATTTCTGCTTTGTGTCTTTATGAAATTTACATACATATGATATATTCTGAACTTTACTTTTTGCATTTAGTATCATGTGTTCAAGATGTATCTACATTGATACTTGTGGATCTAATCCATTCACTTTAACTGCTGTCCAGTTTTGTATCATGTAAATAATACAATTTACTAATTTACACATTCCCCTGTTGATAGTGGTCCCCAGCTTTTTACGATAGCAAACATAAAGCAATGACCATCCTTCACGCAGTTCTCTCTGTGCATGTGTGTAAGAGTTTCTCTAGAAATATGTCCAGAAATTGAATTGCTATGGAGTGAGGTACATACCTAGTCCACTCTACAAAATAGTGGCAAGTTGCTTTTTATTGTGCTTATAAAAATTTATTTTCCCATCACCAGAGTATGAGAGTGTCTTATCTTTACATCCTTGCCAATATTTAGCATTCTCAAATTTTAAATTCTGCCATCTCATGTATATGAAAAGCGATCCAACTCTATATTTTGTGTTTTCCTCTGGAGAGAGTAGGCATCTTTCCATATGCTATTGGCAATTGGGGCTTCACTTCTCTGAACGGTCTATTCACCTTCATCGACAATTCTTTTCTATTGCATTTTTGTCTTCTTTTTATTGATTTATAGACGTTCCCTTTGTGTACATCTTCTGTCAGTTATTTGAATTGTAAATGTTTTCTCCTAGTCTTGTTTTTTTTTTAACATTCTTTATGGTATCTTTTCTCAAATAGAAATTTAATTTTAAGTTAGCATTTTTTGTTTATGGTTTAAGTTTTTCATGCCTTAAAAAGCCTTTCATACTCCGATGTAATGAATATATTCTCCTCTATTATCTTCTGAAAGCTTTATTACTCTGCCTTTCACACTGAAGTCTTTAATCTACTTGATATTTATTTATGTGTACTGTGCGGAGAATCTAATTTTTCCTTTAGATAGCTCATTGACCCATACCATTTATGGAATAGTCCAGCTTTTTCTCATTGTTTTTTACTTTCATATACATAATATACCAGGTTCTCATATATATTAATCTCTGGCCTTCTTCTATCGGTCCATTTATCTATTTTTGATCTAGCACCACACGTGTTACTTTCTCCTGCTTCTCATTTTTCTTTTGCAAAGTTGCCTTCCCTATTCTTGGTCCTGAAGTCTCCATGTGAATTTTAGAATCAACGGGTAAAATCCCACAAAGCACTCTGTCTTGATTCTGACTATGATTGAACAAAATTTATACATTAAGGAGAATTTGCTGATGTATAGAAACACTATTGGTTTTTAAACATTGATTGTATGTCCATTAACCTTGAAGCACATTTTCATAAATATTGATTACTTGTCAAAAGATTGTTTTGAGACAAACCCTGGGGGGTGGAAATGGGAGGGAGGTGGGGAGGGTTGGGGTGGTGGGCTAGGATGGGGGTAAAAGATAGAAAACTGTACAAGAAAAACAATTAAAATAAATTTTAAAAAAGATTGTTTTGAATGTTCTGTGTAGATAATCATATTTTCATATATTGATTATTTTGTTTCTTCCTTACCATTCCTTTTTTTTTTCCTCTTGTCTTCCTGTCTTGGTTAGGATCTGCAGGACCATGTGGAACAGATACAATAGCCACATCCTGTTTCTGACTTTACCGGGATGTTCCCATGATTTCGCTATTAAGTATAAGGTCTGCTGTAGGTCTTTGATATCAAGGGTTATTTTATCTATTTCTAGTTTTCTAGGAAGGATATTTTAAAATCATAAAGTGAGTGTTCAATTTTATTCAATGCTTCTTTTTGTATTTATTGAAGTGATTACACAGGTTTCTCCCTTAATTGAATAAGACTGTGAATTATGTTAACAGAGTTTTAAAAAAGTATCATTTCATTTCTGAGATTAAACCCTCCTTGCTTACCTTGTATTTTCAATGAATTATAAGTATTTCAGTTTAGTTTTGTGTATCTATAGCTAGATGTGGCAATAGCCAATAATTTTCCTTCTTGGTGCTGTTCTTGTCTGGTTTGAGTATCCTTCCTGGATATTCAAGGGAGGGGGGGTGCCTCCCCAGTCAGCCTTCACTCTGTTATACTCTATGAGAGCAGTTCTCAAAAACGGTATCTCAGTGGATAAATTCAAAGTATTTTGCTTGAGCCCTGGCTGGTGTGGTTCAGTGGATTGAGCGCTGGACTATGAAGTAAAGGGTTGCTGGTTCGATTCCCAGTCAGGGCACATGCCTGGGTTGCAGGCCAGGTCCCCGGTAGGGAGCGCTCAAGAGGCAATCACATATTGATGTTTCTCTCTCTCTCTTTCTTCCTCCCTTCCCCTCGCTCTAAAAATAAATGAATAAAATCCTTTAAAAATAAAAATAAGAAAATACAGTATTTCCCTTGAGACCTATGTTGCAATACCTCTGTTACATATAACAACATAATTGGTCTCCTTCTTAGAATTTACTCTTTATTTTAATGACATCATATTCTCCTGTTCTCTCTTAAATATCTGAACATTCCTTCTCTACTTCCTTTTTTAACTTTTTTTAATAAAGAAAAAGTGTGTGTGTGTGTGTGTGTGTGTGTGTGTGTGTCAAGTGGATAAACTTATTCATACAAAGTAATACTATTCAACAGCTAAAACGCATGTACAAATATGGATAAATCTCATTCTCTACTTCCTTTTGGGCATCTCTTCTCCCTGGGGTCTCCCTCGGCTAGCCTCCTCCCCATGTTCCCTAAGTGCCCTGACCCCTCCCCGCAGTGTTTCAGCCATCACCCGTACAGAGATGAATTTTAGTGCCGTGCCTTTGTGTCCGAACTCTCCCCTCAGTTCTAGTTTATTCTGGCTCATTTCGGCTGTCCCAAAGGCACCTGGGACTTCACGTGTTTAGAATAGAACTCATCTTTTCCATTAAATTAGTTTCTCCTCCCGAAGACACAATCTTAGCTCATGACCCCATTATCCATATTTGTCATCCAAGCGAGAATTCTTTGATAGTCTCCTTCATTTCCCAGATCCAATCAATTACCATGCCCTGACAATTTCACTTCCTAAACATTGCTTAATCCGGTCCCGCCTCCCCATCTGCACTATCCATGCCTCGGATGGGGCTCGCTTCATTTTTTACCTGAACTAGAATGACAATTTGCTAACAAATCTTCTTTGCTAACAACCACAGATGCCACTGCAAGCCCTTTCTGCTTGTTCTCTTTACAGTCACTGAAGTAGTTCCTTTAAATCTCTAAACTTGTCGTGTCCTTTTATGCTTTAAAACCCTTCAGTGTTTTGCCCTGGCCAGGTGGCTCAGTTGATTGGAGCATCATCCCATACATGAAAAGGCTGGGGCTTCGATTCCTGGTCAAGGCACATACCTAGGTTGCGGGTTCAGTCCCTAGTCAGGGAGCATGTGGAAGGCAACCAACTAATGTTTCTCTCTCTCTCCACCTTCCTCTCTCTCTAAAACCAATAGACATATTTTTTTTACAAAAATTAAAACCCTTCAATATTTCTCCATTGCAGGCAGGAAGGTCAATACTTTTTAACATGGCATTCAGAGCTGGCCATGTTTAGGCCACACCTTCTTCTCTAGCTTCATTGACATCTTACTCTTGTCTTCAGCAACTCAGAACTGCTTGTAGTTCCCTCTGTAACCTATGTGTTTTGTCTCTGTCCCTGCCTTTGCCTACGCTGTTCTTTCTAGAAGGCCCATCTCCACTTCCATTCACCTCTCACTCATCACCCAGATCTAACTTTTCTTCACCTCTCTACCGGACTAACCCACCATATCCTTTAAACTCCAAATCAACTGTCAGCTCATTCAAAAAGCCATCTGTAACCCTCACCCCTCCCACAGCTTAGCTAAGTGTCTTTGTTCAATGATCTCATAAATGCCACGATTATTACTATATTTTGCACTTGCCATATTGTATTGTAATTACTTCTTTATTTGTCCCCTACTGGACTGTGAATTCATCAAGAGAAGTAATTGGGTTTTTATATTTAAAGTTTGAGAACTTAGCAGAATATCTGGCTCATAAATATCTCTGAGTTAAATGAATAAGTGATTTAGTTGAATTGAATATGTTCTTTGCAAAAACTTCTGTTTTTTCATCTGTTATTGCTTAAAATTTAGTTTTTGCAGACTTTTCCCACCATGTTGACTTCATACATTTAATTTTTTTCCCTCTGGTTAACCATTTCTAAGGGGGGAAAAAAAAAATAGTGACCTATCAGTGTGGCTAACATGGTCTAAATTGGAATATGAAACCACAGGGGAAAATAAAAACACAGAGAATAGGATGATGAAAGAAAAGGATCCAAGTTCAAACACATACTATTCTTTCTAACTAGAGTTTTCACTAACACTACGGTGAGAAGTGATTAATATTTATCAGCAGAAGCTCCGTTGTCAGTTGCCCCTGGATTATTTGTGAAGTCAGATACCACGCTGAGGTCTACATAAACTCATCTGGAAAATCAATGTGCTCCCCAAATTCTCTGTGGTTTTTTGAGGGGCTCCTTATTCTCTTGATAACCTCAGGGTTTGATTTCTGGCTTCTGCCGAATGCCCATTCCTCACTCTGTAAATTGCAGCTGTTCCTTTATCTTCGTTTGGCATTGCCCCAGGGGCGGGTTACAGCCCCTCCTCCTAGGTTTCCCATCCCAAATCCACGAGAGGCAGCTGTGTGGGGTAGACTCTTCCTGAAGATTCGCAGATAATGTTTGCTGCATAAAGGGCTATGGCAAATAGGCGGCACTCTCCAGCACATTTGAACTTAACGCTGGAAACTCGGTTTCCTCGCTCTATTTCCACCAACCCAAAGTCAGGCCTTCTGACCTCTTGCTCATGTACTTCTTTTCTGTTCTTCCCATATTTCCCAATTTCTTTTGCAGACTGATTTTGTGATCTTTTCATTGTTTCTTTACAACCTCTACAGAACCTCTACTTCCACTTCTTAGCCATGTCTCAGACATTATTCTAATCAAAGGCAATTCCTTACCTAAAATGAATTCTTGCGCCAGTCTGCAAAATAATGTTTTCTCCTTCCTCAGCTACATTTCTGTTGACGGGGTATGTATGTGTATGTGTCAGGTAACTAAATATTCAATGTTGCTCATTCTAATCTATGTGATTATTTCTTCCCAACTATATCCTTCATAAAAATCTGTGTAAAAGAACATCTTTAGTTATTGCTTTAGTTATTCATGTCTGAACCAGGCAGTATCAACCAACATGAGTAGTCATCATCCTGGTGTGCAGTTGGGGCAAACCAAGGAGTAATTGTCACAGAATTATGTCTGAACTGGGCCTTAAAACACTCTCAACTCAATACCTTTAAACAAGCATTCCTCATATTTGATGTATGGCTAGTCTGAATGGAATGTTTCCGAAAAACAGCAAATACTGATGGTTCCTCCACCTCTGGAATCCCACAGAGATTTTCCCTCTTGGGAAGGCTTGATTCTTTCCAGCAAATATCATTTGTCAAGAGCCTCCTGTGGGTCAGGCACCGAGATAAACCTTGGGGACTGAGTGGAGACGAGAAGAGTCGACCTCGCTGCTCCCACGGAGCTTATATTCTAGTAGGCAACACACTCAGTAGGAAGGAAATAGGTCATTACACATTGTGGTATGCTCTGTGACTAAAGCCAACATGGTGAGTTGACAGAGAACACGTGGGGACAAAGGGGGAAATTGGGGACAACTGTAATAGAACCACAATAACAGGTGGAGGGGAGGGAGGTACTCCTGATTGTGCGCTTTGGAAAGTCTTCTTTGAGCCTTGATCTGTTATCTGAAAGCTAAATGATGAGAAGGAGCCAGTCTTGCCAAACCAAAGGGGAGAGCAGTTAAGAGGCCATTGCAGTGGTCCTGGTAAGAGATGATGGCGCTTCGATTAAGGTTGTAGCAGCAGAGAGAAAAGGAAGGAGATGTAGTCTGATAAGTTTTAGAGGTAGAACTGTAGCAGTGTTTGCTATTGAGAGGTGGGTAGGTAGGTAGGTAGATAGATAGATAGATAGCCAGTCCAGGGGAGAAGAGGATGAGAAGGAGAAGGGGAAGGGAAAGGAGAAGGAAGAAGAAGAAGAAGAAGAAGAAGAAGAAGAAGAAGAAGAAGAAGAAGAAGAAGAAGAAGAAGAAGAAGAATAATGAATCAAGGATGATGTCATAGTATATTTTGATACAAATATGGAAAAGAAGACCAGAGGAAAAACAGTCTTGGTAGGGAAATCTAGTGTTCCATTTTGGACCTATAGATTTGAGATGCCTCTTGGACATTCAAATGGGAATGTTGAATATATGAATCTGGAGTTCTGGGAAAGATTAAGGCTGAAACATATATATACTTGGAGTAATCAGCACACAGATGCTGTCTAAAGACACAGTATTGAATGATTCCTCTTAGGGAAAGAGTTATTCTTAGAGAAACAGGCCTAGGATGGAGCACCGAGGCACTTCAACGTGTAGAGGTCAGACAGAGAAATGGGAGATAGAAAAGGACTAAGAAGGAGAGACCAGTGAGGCAGGATAAAGCCAAGAGAGTGTGGCACCTTGGAAGTCAAAGAAGAGGTGAGCCGGTTCAGTTGGGGGCAGAGCTATGTCCACTATACATTGCACACCCAGTGCAAGACTCTGCCCAGCCTGTTAGATTTCTGAGCCTAAAGATACAGGCCAAACGAGGTTTCTAACATCACATCTTCCTGGGAAGATTTTGCAATCTGACTGGGCGTCTGAAGAGGCAGAGTCTCTGGGCGTGTGCATGCGTTACGGTTCTTCCGGGCTGTGACTGAACACAGAGTGGTGATAGGCAGTGAACAAGTCACCCCCAGGCTCCCTGAATGTGGGCATAAATTTGTTGGCTGATTCTTCGTAGACAACAATACCAAAAGACCTTTGAGACGAGAACAAAGCGTAAAATCATGATTGTAAAATCATGATTATAAAATCAGGATGGGTGTTTCACAATTTCCGTGGTAACAGCAGGATTACCTGTGTTAATTGGTGCCTAATTCCTTCCTGCAGAAGGTGTTCATCACTGGAAGTAAAGAGTGCTACCTCTCTGCCATTCAGTTGCCTGTGGTTAAGTCTAGCTTCCAACCGAAGGAGGAAACATCGATAGAAAGACACAACTTTTTATCTTCTTATACACAGCCCTGACGTCCTAGAAAACATTCCTTTGATGACAAGCCCTGTGCCAATGTGGGGTACAGCCATTCTGATGCAGGCTGTTTTGTCACAGTCAATTTGCTTACACACAGCTTTGACACAGTCATTTTGATGCCAGGAACATCTTGATGTGGCTGCCTTGAAGTGGCTGTTTTGATATGGGAACATTTTGACTCTGCCTAAAAACAAACCAATAAACTTTTCGCTTAAAAAATATTATTACCAAGTCATGTGCATTGACAGAGCCCCTCACCCACTCCCTGAACCCCATCTTATCCCCTACTCCCCAGAATAGAAGTGGACCGTGGGACCTTTGGAGGGAAAAAAATCACCGTAAGGGAGGGAGGTGTTCCAGAACAGTGGAACCAGCTCAGTTTAACACTGGAAGAAAGAGAAAGGTAATTCTGCTCTTGAACCCGTCCTGACTCAGCTTCTTGAAAAGAGCAGGGCGTGTCCACATCGCTGAACCCCCATCCCCTCTCAAGAGCTGAGCCATCACGGGGAATTTCTATTCTTTACTTTAAACTGGAGAAAAACAAACAGAAGATAACACGTATACCTCCAGCGTACCAGGGAGATACCCAGCAAAACCAGATCATTCCAGCCAGGTGTGTCTTTGACGGGACGTGTACCACGGAACGAAGGACAGCAACCATTCAGCAGCGAGGTTACAAAGAGCCACAGCTCTGCTCACCCAGACGGAAGGCAGCCACCCAGGTGGCCAAGTGACAGATGTGAGCAAGGGGGATCAGATCGCGGGGTTGATCGGGTTTGATGTTTTGTCATTCAGGTGTGACTAGACAATAGGTAGAGGAAAGTAAAATGCCTTGGGCTGCACTGCTGTTATCAGGGAGCTGTCCGGGAGCTATTATCAAGTGTCCTCTTGGCTGAATGGAGAATATAAACGGACTTCCTCTCCAGCCACTTCTGTTTCTCTCTCTGAGTTCTTTCTTCTGAGCAACAGCGGAGCGGAAACACTTATGCCGTAAAGTAAGTTAAATCATTAATATGATTAATGGTATAATTTTTCTAGCACGGGGTATTCATATCATTTAAGCTAGTGAACTAAAACATTAAATATTTTCAAAAGATGAATCTCTATTTCTGCCACCATTATCTCTTCAAAGAATTGAAGTGTTATTAATTGAATCAGAAGATGTACATGGAGGTATTGAATGATATGTAGTATGAAAATCTGGAAGATATGGGGGTGGGGATAAATGGTGATGGGAAAAAAAATTTAAAATAAAAAAATCTATACAGTGCACGTGATTTGTTTCCTGGAAATATGAATTTCCCCTCTCCCAAAACCCATTTACTTCACCTCATTGCAAGCATTTCCTATTTTGTTTTAGTTTCTATACTTTCCAAATGCTCTGATTTCAATTTAGGTCAGCAGATACGTATTAAATACTAGTATGGTAGGCACCGTAGGGAACAACATTCTAAATATGAATAAGAAATAGTCTCTGCTCTCAGGGATATCTTGGGGGGGATTGGACTTGAATATAAACAATATATAAAGCAGATAGAGATATCACTAGGCACTCATATGCATTTAAATATCATCTGACAAATTTCAGATGTCATAAGCTGGCATAATCAAAATGATCTGGGACCACGGCTGGAGCAATTAAACCCTACTGAGAGAAGGAAAGGGAAAATGGCATTTAATTATGGATGGCCTGCTCTGTGATAGGCACTGTGCCAAGTGTTTTACATATCTTGTCTCATTTAATCCCTCCCCCCGCCGCAGTCCCGTTTTACAAAGCAGGAAACCGCAGCCTACAACATTAAGTACCTCGCCCAAGGTCCCGCAGCTCAGATTCGGTGGGGAGGCCAAATTCAAACCTGGCAGAACCCATACTCGTTTCAGTGGCTTCAAGGAAGGCAGCAGAGAGGGTGTTTGAGAGAATGACTTTGGGTTTTTAAAACTTGATCAACAAAAGGTAAAAAACAGAAGGCAGTCAGAGCCAAACCGGATCCACCACTGAGCAATTTGGTGGCACAGCCATCAAGATGGCTATTTGGAAAGTATAATTTTTTACAAGCTTCATTGAGTTGTCAATGAGAGTAACCAAAAAAAAAAAAAAAAGCTCAATACAAACCTTTTAAAATGACTGCACCAGTTCTTGAGCTTATTGAGTCTAGAAAGTTACCTATTCCGGTAGTAAGAAATATTACTAACAGTAACCAGAATGTATTGAATACTTACGAACACTGGCCTCTGTGCTGAATATTTAGAGGTTGAGATCATACATTTAGAACTAGGTCGAGATGGTTCAAAGGTTGGTTTCACCACGTGTTAGTTATTACCTTCATCAGGTTACTTAAAACCTCTGGGCTTTAATTTCCTCATCGGAAAGGGGAGTTCACTTCGTATTACCTGATAAATAAACACATGGTAAGATTAGCTTTTATCCTAAAGTTGGAGTATGTTTGACTACTCTCCCGGACAGGAAGGGGGTTTCCTGGGTACACCCCTCCATGGGTAACTCCAGGCCTGCTTCTTCAGGGCTCAGGGCAAGGTGGGGCCGTGTCCATGGGGTGAGCAGGACCCAGCCACGTTCCGGAGCCTGGTGGCCATCACTCCTGCTGGAAGGCCCTGCGTGCTGAGGGGAAGTCCGCTGCAGGAGAGAAGTCGTCAGATGATGCCAGAAGGAAATGAGCTGGCAGAGCCAGAAATGCTGCACACGGTTCCAGAGAAGTCACGTGGTCCACCCCCACGCATGTTTGGCTGACCCTGCAAACCCCGAGGGCCTCTCCTTTCACAACCCCATGAGGTGGACGTTCTTATCATCCCCATCTTACAGACAAGAGGTTGTCCTGCTTTAGGTCACATGCCTGAGAGGTAGCCTACCCAGGACTGAACCCCTGGTGTTTAACTGTCCGACAGTACCACCTTCTTACACCAGTTACCCCGATGTTGTGAGATTAGGGTCCAATGAAGAGGTGAGATTGGTGACGTCTGCATATCCACTCTGAACAGCACTTAAAACAAATAATCAATAAATATTAATTCTAAGAAATATATATTTATTCTAAGTCCAGTCACACAGTTGACATGTCTACCTATGTTTTGAACTCTCCTGGGCAGAAGGATAAAGGCCTTCTCCAGGCAAGCTCCTGGGTCTCATGGAGGAAATCAGTCTAAAGGTGCACATCGCCTCGGGCAAAGTTCTCCAGCCTCACTCCAGACCCAGCTGGGACCCTTGCGACACGTCCCTTTCCTTCTTCCCCAGCAGCTCACAAGCAGGTTCTCCGCTCTCCATGAAGCTCCCACCCACTCATGTCCCTTCCCCTTTACTCTCAGTAAATGACTCAACACCCACCGGCAGCGAGAGGACGAGCCACCCAGTGATAACGGCCTCAGGTTCCCACCACCCACCCTGGAAGCCTGGCCCCCACCCTCCCTCTCTGTGGTTTCCATAGACGAGCTCCTCCTCTCTGCAGCTAACGCCCCTGCCTGTCCCTTGGGTCCCCAACCCGCCCCCTCTCTCAGGAACCTTGCTCGATTGATTTCTCCCTCTCTTCATTGTCCACCATTCCTTCCCCTACTAAGTGCTTCCATCCATGTTCAAAGTGCTCAAGCCTCTGTTCAGTGAATGAAAACAAACACCCTCCCACGGCCCCTGCCCTCCTCTTCCCCTTCTCAGCCACGTCTTAAGGAACTGTCTGCACTGGGTGTCTCTACGTCTTTGCGTCCTACTCACCCCTCACTCCACCATAGCTCAGCTTATGACATCAGCGCTTTCCTCGATCTGCACCACCGAGGACACCAATGACCTCCCCATGGCAAAATCCTAGGGACACTGCTCACCCCATTTATTTCTTCACCTGTCAGCGTTCACACTATTTCTCCCCATCTCTTAAATGGCTCTCCTTGCTCGGCGGAATTTTCTTTCTGCCTCTCTGGGCGCACGTTCTTCTTTAAAAGCTCCTCTTACACGGGCCATCTCTTTCCCCCGAGGCTCCGTACTGGGGCCTTTCCACGAGTCAGTCTGCACGCCTTCCCCGGGGGATCCCATCCTCTGCCTTGGCTTTAGCTACCCTCTGTTTGCTTGTGATCCCCCAGTCTATAATTCTGGCCTAGATGCCTCTTCTGAGCTTTTTTTTAAAAAAAGATTTTATTTACTTGGAGAGACAAGGAAAGGGAGGGAGAAAGAGAGGGAGGGAAACATCGATGTCAGAGAGAAGCATCCACAGGTTGTACGAGCATCTGTCTTTAGACACGGGGCAGTTGAGACCGTAGCAGTCACGTGTAATGGTTAAGAATTTAGGCTCTGCGCCCTGGCTGGCGTAGCTCAGTGGATTGAGCGAGGGCTGCGAACCAAAGGGTCGCAGGTTCGATTCCCAGTCAGGGCACAGGCCTGGGTTGCAGGCCAGGCCCCTAGTGGGGGCCACGTGAGAGGCAACCACACACTGATGTTTCTCTCCCTCTCTTCCCCTCTCTAAAAATAAATAAATAAATAAAATCTTTAAAAAAAAAAAGAATTTAGGCTCTGGCCCTGACTGGCGTGGCTCGGTTGGTTGGAGTGTCATCTTGCAACCAAAAAGTTGAGAGCTCAATTCCTGGTCAGGGCAGATACCTAGGCCATGGGTTCAATCCCTGGTCTGGGCACATACAAGAGGCAACCAATTGCTGTTTCTCTTTCGCATCGATGTTTCTCTCTGTCCCTCCATCCCTCTCTAAAAGCAGTGAAGAAAATGTCCTTGGGTGAATATTTGGAAAACGAAAAAACAAAAAAAAAGCACTCAGGCTCTGGAGCAAGATTGCCTGGATTCGGATTCAGGCGAGGCGACGTCCCAGTTCTGTGACACTAGACAACCCGTGAACTCGTGCTTCCTCTGTCCTCTGCAAAGTGGCGAGCGTGACTGTGCCTATCAAACGGAGTTGTGACGATTAAATGAGTAAAGCTAAGTGAAGCACTTTGCACGGTGCCCGACACACGGCGAGCACTCCGAAGAGGGCTGGTACTACTTTCGAAGGCAGGTACTGCACCGTGTATCTCCACAGCGGTACTGCCTAAATATGTTCGAGATGAACAAAGGAGATGTTCGCATCCAAACTTGTCACCCAGATTCTCAGCATTAACCCCAAACTGAATATTAAATCCGTGACACCAAGCACCATGCACAAAAATGACACCGGTACGGCCATTGGTCACCTGGAACCTCTGGGAAATGAGGTCATTCTGTTCCTACCCGAGCACTCAGGGAATGACACTCCTGAGAGTGGGGGGGGGGGGTGTCTGCATCCAACAGGACACCTCAAGGTTCCTGAGGGCGTCGTGACTGACTCTGAGGTAATGTCTCCTTTATGTAAGCGGGGCTGTTGAAAGCAAGGACGTATTAAGGGAACTGTTTCAACAGGTTTCCCAGTCATTTAAGGCTCCTGGGCCCTCCGTTCTCCCTGTGTCACAGACACCTGTAGTCAAGCCCATCTTGCCTGGGGAGCAGGTGTTGTTCTGTGGGTGCTGTGCCTTCCCAAGTCCCACAGGCTCTGCTATGTTGAGTTCAAGCCTCAATATCGAGTTCAAGTACACAGCAAGGCTGTGTCATTGACAAGTCAGTTTTGAACAACCGAAGTAGTGCCACCGGATGCTCAGTTTGGTCAGGGGAGAGACAGAAGCAGGATAATGTTGTTTAGCAGAAGTGGGTTTGTTTCCAGAGAAACGGTCTGAGAGGGAACTGAGCTGACCTAGCAGGAGAAGTTTTAGAGTTCCAGAGAAAAACCGGACCAGACTTACGCACGGCACCAAGCTGCCAAGCACATATTTATAAATAAATGTGCATCCCACTCTTATCACCGCTCGCCCTCCTCACTGGCTTCCTGCCGGTTGTAGGGTTAGACAGACACTGACACAGTATTTCTGTCTCCAGAAAGATAGGCTGGCATCCAGGGACATGACCTTGATAGGCCGAACTATAAATACAATATTAATCAGAGCAATTTGCTCTCGAATCGTGCCCCCTTTCCCAATATCCCAAAGCAGCTGGAGGAAAGAGGCAAGAAAGCGTCATCAGTAGCCATGGGAATGAGGGTGCAAGAAAGCAAAGGTCAAATACCCCAACACAGTGGGAGAATAACAACCCGAGTCCGTCTCTGGAGAAAGTTATTTCCCTAGATCAGCTGAGGCTGAGCAGATCCGCAGGCCCCGCCTCTGTGCCTAACAGTCTCTGTCTGGGTGTCGAAGAGCTGGATGCTAAGCAAAACAAGGTTAGGGGTTCAATCCACAAATAACTCATCACCTTTGCTCTCTGCAAGGGTGACAAGCGCAACCTTTACCCCTGAGCCAGCATCTTGCAAACGTCTGTCCTGTAGCAAGCCTGGAGCAGGGAGGACTGAGAATGCAGGCCAGCCTGTTGTCATTAATGGAAAACGAAGCAGCAACTCACAAGCCCAGGCTATGGGCAATAAGAATAGTGCGTTACAAGAATGTGTTCTAAACTCTCGTGGGGCGTGAGCACTATTTTTCAGGTCAAATAAATGCTTGATTTCTACAGGACCAATACTCGAAACATTCCCCGCCCCCAGCGAGTGCCATCCAAAGGACCTCCCTTCCAGTGAAGAGAATATTTCCATCCCAAAGGTTGAGCGGGAAAAGGGGAGCCCCTGGCTTCTCCCTGCAGAAGAGCCTTTGAGGCCAACTTGGCTGCTCTTTTATAAGTCAAACGATGGCCTTTCTGGGCCGGCCCTGCTCCCTCCGTGTGCGACTGGAGAATTTAGCTGCTCTGTCTCTGGCCCCACTGACCTGCTGGCTGAGTAATAAAGGTCTGTGGAGTTGCTTTCTCTCTCTCTCTCTCTCTCTCTCTCTCTCTCTCTTTTTGTCTTAAAATCAGAACTAAGCTGACAGTCCTCATGACGAAGGGGAGGGCCAGGGCAAGTGAAAATCCACCCCCAGCTCCGCGGGGAATGAAGACGCTGAGGCTCCTTCCTGTCAGCAGGTGTGAGTCAGACACACAGAGGGAGCAGCAAAATTGAGCAAGAAGGTGCCATTTTGTCGTCAATGTTCCCACCACCACTGCACAGAAATAAATAGTTTGAGAAAATGATCCAGGATAAAAGAGCGATCTGGCCGGGAGTCAGACTGAATAGAAGGTTCCCGATGAATGCGGCTTCATTATGCAACTTTTCCTTTCACCGAGGGATTCCAGCTCTTGGTGGAACCAATTGTGATGGGGAAGTGCTGTCAGCCCTGGGAACCGGCAACACTGGCCTTTGATTTGTGGCTTTGAAGTGCAGTTCCCCTGTCAGTGAACTGTTAGTTGAGGATATAAGCAAGTGAACTTGGCCTCCTTGACTCTCAGTTTCTAAGTCAGGAAACGGGGACCTGTACCCTCTCCTATTAGATTAACGCTTATACACAGGCACACTTTGGAGCTATTGCGGGTTCAGTTCCGGACCACCGGGATCAAGTAAATGTTGCAATAAGGAGAGTCGCACAAATATTTCTGGTCTCCCATGCATCTAAAACTTCTGTTTACACTCTACTCCCTTCAGTGTGCAACATCATTAGGTCCCAAAACCCCCAAATGTGCATACCTTAATTTAGAAAACTTCATTGCTAACAAATGCTATCCATCAGCTGAGCCTTCAGCGAGTTGTACTCTTTTTGCTGGCGGAGGGTCTTACCTTCAATGTGTAAAGAACGATGCAGCATCCGCAAACGCAGGGAAGTGGAGCGCCATCAAGTGAGGTATGTCCGCAACAGTGCCTGAGTGAGACATGCCACCATGCACCTGTTAGCCATCCACCCAGACCTCCCTGGAGATGCTCTTCCTGTCTTCCTGTTTACTCTACACAAAGGTTTGCCTTTCCGTCTCCTCTCTGCTGGAAGGACGGCGATTAGCTTGATGTTTATAGAGCCCACGCTAGGTGAGCATCAAAGGTACCAAATGCACTCAGACCATAACTGTCTCATAACCAAGTTTCTAGTGACAGAGGCTGGCATTTAACCTCACAGCTTCGTTCTGCATTATTCCTCATTGCTGTATGCTTAAGCTTTGACTGTTCCGTGGGCTATCCGCAGTTCACTGGACTACAGTTTGAAAGGAGGACCTGCAGATATCCGAACCGTCTTTTTTTCTACAGAGCAGCCATGGTGATTCTGTTAAAATGTGTCTAGTCATTTCATTCCTTTGCTTCCTCTTGCACTCCGACTGAAAGGCAGTCCGCATCACGGCATTCGGAGCGCTGCTGACCTAGAACCTGCTACTCGTCTGCCTGCCTTCTCCTCCTGGGCTCTGGGACTCCGGCCACAGAGGCCTCCTTGCTGATCTGGGCACATCCTCATAGGACGTCCTTTGCGTTGGCTCATCTCTCTTTCAGAAAAGCCGTCCTCTGTCGACAACCACGTGGCTAACTCCATCGCGTCCCTTCGGTCACTGGTCAGCCACCGCCTGTTCATGGCACTGTCGTGACCGTCCTCTTTCAGCTGCTGTCTCCTTCCTTCACCGCTACTCTCCCAATTGTTTGCATTTTGATCTACTTTTTCCTCCGCCCTCCCCCGCCCAAACACTTATCACCTTTAATATATAATCTGTTGTGTTTTGTTTATTGTTTATCTTCCTCAGCTAGAACATAAGCCCCCCAAGGGTAGAAATCTATATTTGTTTTGATTCCTAATGCATCCCAAGCACCCAGAACACCAGCTAGCACGTAGCAAATGGGCAATAAATATTTGTAGCATTTAATGAATGAAGATTCTGGAATCTGCAGAGAGAGCAAACCACGTGAGTGATACACCTTGCGTAATGCTGCCTCAACAAAGTACGGAGCTTAGACGATATTTTAAGAACTTGGCAGTGCTGGATCCTACGAATGCCTTAAAATACACTACTCCTACCCTGATGGTGTGGCTCAACTGGTTGAGTGTCATCCTGCAAAGCCAAAGGTCATCAGTTCGATTCCCAGCCAGGGCACATGTCTGAGTTGCAGGTCTGGTTCCTGGTTGGGGCACGTTGAAGAGGCAAATGATCGATATTTTTCTCTCACGTGAATATTTCTCTCCCTTTCTTTCTCCCTCCGTTCCCCTCTTTCTAAAAATAAAATAAATAAAATCTTTTAAAATATATACGACTCCTGTTTTTCAGATCAAGAAGAGCAGTTAACCACTTCTATGCTGATAACCAACAGCTCCATCAAAATAACTGCGAGGAATTTCACTGGAGCGGCAGGCCTGTGCGTTATTACGCAGGAAACGGGGTGAAACAGAATATGGCTTTCATCCTGTGACCTCCAGTTCCCCCAGGTGGGAGGGGTCAAAGATCAAGCCCTGGGAGGGTGGTTCTCTGAAAGGAGTTAGTAAAACTCAATTCATTGCAGAGAATGTGTTAAGGGAGAGAGAGAGAGAGAGAGAGAGAGAGAGAGAGAGAGAGAGAGAGAGAGGTGGTATTTCACTTCACATATCTATTTTTATTCCATTGGGCTTTATCACAATTTCCCTGAAAATGGTTAGCCCAGCAGGGCAGAGAGGTCAAGGACCACAGAGCACTGATCAGCAGCACTTACACTCCCCACTGGGACACGCCCTCCAAAGACAATGCTCTTAATGAGCCTTGCACCATATTTACCCGGAGAACAAAGGCTCCCCACCCCTCACCGGAAGAGCTTTTCCAGGAGATATGTAACTGGGGAAGCGCCAGGCTCACAACAGGGAGAAGAGAACATACAGGCTGTTCTGAGCGCTGCAAAGAGACTCGAATTCTGGATTCTCTGGGGAGGCGCAGAGGTTAGCTGGCACATTTTTTCGCCACGTGACAAACATGTGCTTCACATACCCTGAGGTGGCCGACTTCAGAGGGCCCCTTTGCTCCTCCCCGCCCCCCATCGTGTCTAGCTGGGCTTAGGAACCTTGGGGGTGGACACATAAGCTGGAATAATATTCGGAACCGAGCATCTGGGGAGCAGTAGGGAAGGAACTGGAAGTTTATTTCAGGTGACAGACAGAGAGCAGGCTCCTGTTTTTTTCCTGAGACGATAATAATATTTCTGGAGTGGGGATGGTTGAATCATATGTCTCTTCATAACGCTGTGTGGGAAGTCTCAGTTATAAACCCAACAATGGCAGGGATGTGGTGCTTTCAGGGTTTGGGGGTGGGGGGCATGCAAAGGAGTGTGGGAAGCATGGCGGGGGTGGGAGGGTGGAGTGCCAGCAGAAAAGGAATCGGGGGAAGGACAGCTCAGCCTGCTTGGGGAGTCAAGAGAATTGGGGGGCGGCTGAAAAGTCTTCTCTCCACAACAGTTTTGCTCCCCCATTCCCCATTCAATGTGTGTTTTGAAAAACACACACAGAAAAAAAAAGTTTTGTTTCAGTGCCTCTTCCTGAGTGAGTCCACTGTCAGGAAAGGAAAATCCAAACGCTCCGAAATTCTATTTTTGTGTCCAGAGGCTCCAGGCTCTGCACACAGGCTCTTCCTCACTCCGAAGGGAAGGAAGCTGGGTGTGCGGCCTCCCTGTGGCAGAGGCCGGGACCTGCGTTACTCCGAGGCCTCCGCTGCAGGAGATGAGGATCTGGGTGCAGGATGCTGTGGGGACTGGCCTGAGGGGGGAGGTGGTAAAAAAAAAATTTAAAAAAATGCTTCTCTGATCATTCTCCAGGCAAACAGTTGTGGAACTAGACTTTAGTTGGAAGTTCCATCAGCGGCATTAACAGTAGGCTTCCTCTGGTCGTTAAGGTTTACTGCCGTCACCTGCCTCTCCGGCTACCATGTAGATTAGGATGCGAGGCCCGATGAAGAGTTCTATGGTTTGATGTGTGGGCCAAGTGGGAACCATAAATCAGTGATAAGGGCAATGGGACAGCAGTTACCTGGGGAGATAAGGCCTCTGGGTGTATGTTTTGCACACGTTTTGTGCACAGAGTCACAGGTTGGTTGTTTCCCATCTGTGTGGTCTTTAACCAGTTCAGTGAGGGTGCTGAGGGCGTGTAACCTAGTAATGGGGTTTGGACCACTCTTCGTCTCAGTCCAGTGTGGCCCTGCCTCCCTCTTCGCTTTGCCAGAGATCGTCTTTTACGAGGACCACAGGGGAGCCGGAGAAGGGCCATGCAGTTTATGGACAGTCACATCTTTTGTGACAGCCACTCCTGCCTCCTTAGCCATCTGGCATACGGTGCAAACCTTAAAAAGAGACCTCCTCTTTGAAAAGGTTTCTCCCTTGAAGGGCAGCTGGCGGTTAGGGATGGAGGGAGGAAAGTGGAGAGATCCAGTTGAAGGGAAAGACTGATTTCTTTGGCTTGGCTGGTTTATGCATGTACCAAGGTCACACTGACCCTGGTGCAGGCAGATCGCCCTAAAACGCAGCTCTCGTCACGGCACCCCTTCTGCTCGTAACCCTTCTGTGGCTCCCTAGCACCCTTTGGGTAATGTCCAGATATCCCCGTTAGGGTGAGCAAGGCTCCTCGTGAGCTGCTTTCTGCTCCACACTGCCTAGCACCCTTCCCCCGGCCACTCCACCAGCTCTACTGAATTTCTTTCAGTTCCTCAAATATCTGCTTTCGTTCTTCCCCAACTTTCAGACATGATTTTTCTTGCTGCTCCTGACTTACCCTTTAAATTCTTTAAAAAAAAAAAAAAAAATCCTCACCTGAGCCCTGGCTGGTGTGGCTCAGCGGACTGAATGCCAGCCTGCGAACCAAAGGGTTGCTGGTTTGATTCCCAGTCAGGGCTCATGCCTGGCTTGCAGGCCAGGTCCCCAGTGAGGGGCAAGCAAGAGGCAACCACACATTGCTGTTTCTCTCCCTCTTTCTCCTTCCCTTCCCCTCTCTCTGGAAATCAATACATACAATATTTTTTAAAAAATTAAAAAATAGGCCCTGGCTGGTGTAGCTCAGTGGATTGAGCGCGTGCCTGTGAACCAAACAATCGCGGTTCGATTCCCAGTCAGGGCACATGCCTGGGTTGCAGGCCAGTTCCCAGCAAGGGACACATGAGAGGCAATCACACATTGATATTTCTCTCCCTCTCCCTCTCTCCTACCCTTCCTCTCTAAAGATAAATAAATAAAAAATCTTAAAAAAAAATAAAAAAAAATCTTTAAAAAAAAATTAAAAAATAATCCTCACCTGAGGACATATTTTTCATTGCTTTGAGAGAGAGAAGAATGGAGAGAGAGGGAGAGAGAGAGAAACATTCCATATGAGTTGAACCTGCAGCCCATGTAATGTCCCCTGACTGGGGATCGAACCCACAGTGTTTTGGTTTATGGGATGACACTCCAACCAACTGGGCCGTACTGGCCAGGGCTAAGTTCGTCCATGGAACCTTTCTACCCCTTCTCTACCCCTACTCTGGGTTAGGTTTCTCTCTCCTGTGCTCCCACAAACCTCCTACTTAATCCATCACTTACACACTGCTTTGTAATGACCTCTTTGTTTGTCCCCCCGAATTCAAACACCTGCGGGCAGCACTAAGCATCCACCCATCTTGCCCACCTTCATCTTCCCAGTGCAAGGCTGGTCCCTGGCACTCGGTGATGCCCTGTAAGTATCTGTTGGACAAATGGGGTCTAGGCCAGCATGACAACAAACCCAATGGTCCTTCCCAGACTCGCATTTGCCATGCTTCTTTTAGTTACATGCCTGCAAAAAGACAAGAAAGGGACCTGAGTTAGAGAGACTTGTTGCGGTTGGGCTGCCAGGCCTCCCTTCTTCCCCCCTCCCGTCCCCCCTTTCCCACAATCACTCTCGGGGGTCCCCGGGGGGCCGCGTCCCAGTCAGTTCGGGGCTGCTGGTGGAGCTCCTTGTCTGTGCAAATCCTGGCACCCATCTGTGCCAGAGTTAGGGATCTATTCTATTTTCTCATAAATTTGAACACAGACTCACTTTTAATTACAACCATTTTCACACGGTTTCATTTTCATGCCTTCTCCTTCCCACATTTTTCCTGAAAGTAGGAAGGGCGTCTTCGTTTATCAGTCCTCTTCATACCTAACGGTGATGCAGTACAAAATGTGTACGTGTTCCATGAGTAAACGCAGAATGACTTCAAGTCTAATTCGTCCTCAGAAATTGAATGCATTACAGCGCCTCTGTGGAACTGCATGCTAGACATATTTGGTGATGTGGCAGTTGGACTACATTTCTTAGAGGAAACTGTGGTTCCAGGATGGGCTTGGAAACTGCAGCCCAGAACGACGTGGGCGCTGCAGCCTGGAGGTTGGCAGGAGCGGGAGGCCCGCCGCTGGGAAAAAACTGTTGTTCTGGGGTGCCCTCTAGTGATCCAAGGCGCCACTAGGTCAGAAGCTGAGGCCAGAGGCTCTTGAACTTCATTCAGCGGGAAGCAGGATCATGGGGGGTGGGGAATAGGTGGGGGAGCCTGATAAAAGTATAGATGTCAGGATGCCAAGCCAGCCAGCAGGCCATGCCTCTTAATCAGCCTCTTCCCTGCTCTGATGCACGGTTCTTAGATCACGTTTCGTGCTTCAGCGGCACTCATCGAACAATTGAACGAAATGATGCTCCAGCTATGCAGTCTGAGAATACTCAGTCTCATTCTTCTGCTGGTAGGGGTGGATCACGGACTCCTTGCTGACTGCTCAAGTGCCGACTTGAGTGAGAGAGACACACACAGAGAAGGCCCAGGTCCTCTGGTCTGAAGCACAGCCCAGCACACATAAGAACAGTCAGCAGCATAAAAACGCTGGACCACTGAGCAAATGCTTCAGAGAGAATTGTGCCACCTTCTCTTGATGTCTATATTCCAGTGTGTGTGTGTGTGTGTGTGTGTGTGTGTGTGTGTGTGTTGGGCGGGGGCAGCCCTATTCCTCTTTGTGTGCCCTTCCTGACAAGGGGCACCTGGTTTCCACTGAGCACATGAGCACATACTCCATGGCCAGCACTGTGTCAGACTGTTCGTGTACGTCACCGCCGGAAGTCACTGGCATCATTGCTCGTAAAGCATTCCTCAGGCCATGCGAGCAGGGCTGCCGGTTCGAGCACAGGCAGCAGCTAGAATTTGCGTTCGTGCATTCTGTACGTATGTTCTGTGAAGTGGACTCGCTGGGAGATAAATAAAGCAACAACCGAATCCTTTCTCTATTGCAAGAAGAGATTCCTGTTCAGAAACCCAATAGACAATGTCCATCAATGATCTTTAAAAAACTGCATCTCTGAATCCCCACCATGTTTTCCTTCCTCCCTCTCGCTCATTTCAATGGAAGGCCACTGCTTTAATTAGGGGCTGTTAGCACGTTAAAATGTTTGTTGAACCTTGCAAGGTGATAAATGACTCTGATTTGCAGTCTATACTCAGGTCTAATTATTTTCTTTCTCTTTCCCATGTACTAATAACACCTAATGAATTCAGTTAAATAGTAAAGTCTCATTGAGTGTCTGCTATGTGTCTGAATAGTGCATTGGGCTGTGGAAACATAAAGGAGGCTAGCTAGGTAAGGCTGAGTGTCTCCCCCTCGGGGTCAGAGCCTAGAGGGCACGTTCTCTCCGTGCAACAATAACGTGATGAGTGGCCTACCGAAATATGAGCCCGGGGCTAGGATAGCACAGGAGGATTACTTCTCTCCCTGGGAACTGGTGAAGAGAACCAGGCTATCACCACTACACTCTAATATTCGAATAATTGATGAACATTAGTCTTTTCATGGCGATGGGGGAAAGCTACATCGTTCATTTCCAAATTACCTTGGACAAAACGGCGATCGGATCTCTCTTCTCACAAACAACAATGTTTTCTTTCATAGCTCCCCCCTTCCCCATTATTGTAGCTTTACAACGAAACATGAGGTGCTGGCCTGATGCCACTCGATTTCAGTTCTGCTCATTTGCTTGTCCGGAAAACTTTAAGCGTCAGCTCACAGAACCCTTAATGAGAAAGCTCGTTAAAAAGCCGTCTGAAATGGGGAAACGAATTACATGCACCGCACAGCCCGCTCTTCATTTCCCTCTCCCCCTCCCAGACCCGCAGCGTTACAAACGACCGGGCAAAGTGAGTCATCAGGCTGGGAAAAGGCACAGCCCGACGGGTCTGCCTTAACCTTGCTGCTTTGATGGACATTTATCCTGCTTCGCTGCCGCACTAAAATGCTGCCCAGACAGCAGGAGGGCCCTGTGCATGTAATGATGGCCTTGGTAAAGCCTTTGATTGTGTGTATTTGGGTGGAACTTGAACTTGTAATTGGTGAATGCACACATTGTCTGATTGCAGAGCCTCTCCCTAGAAAGCTTGTTTATTCCTGAGGAAGGAGGACATTTCTTTCCTTCCAGGTGTATCTGTGGTCAGCTTAGGAAATTCGTCAGCATTGCTTCGGGACAGTCGTGATTATAATCAGGGCTGGCCCTGCCTCGAAGTGTCTTACAAGGTCACTCTTCACTCCTCTCAAGCCTGGAGTATCAGGAGCCAGGACAGCTTCCTGCCCCCCCCCCTCCCCCCCGGCTCAAAAGGAAGTGATGGTGGTGATTTCCACTGGGAGGAAGAGATGGGAGGTGGTGTTTTTTTTTCCCCACTTCCTTCTCTTATCCTGGAGTTTGCAAAAGGAAGGTTACAAATTCCAAACAATCCTTCCACACCTGGTAGCCAGGGCAATGTTTGTGGGGAAAGGAAATCCTCCCCACCACCTTGCCCCTCGCTTTAAATACTTCTCTGGGGTTGAGGCTCTTACAGTAAATACTTGCAATCTGCGGTGAGGCAGACACTACAGCCTTTGTGTCTGAAGACTCGGGTTTGGGCGACGCTTGCCATCTGTTGGACTTTTGAGAATTTGCAAAACACCTTTAAAGCGCAGTGACTACCGTGTGCCGGGCTCTGGGCCAGGCACTGAGAATAGAAAAATCAAGAAGTCACTGGCTCCACCCTGAAGTTTTTCATAATTTCCAGGGAAAACAGAGGCCTACGCCGTCCCAGCACAATGAGATGCGTGCTTTCCTAAGGCTGCAAGAGGAGCTGCCTTGAAAACAAAAGGAGGGTGTTGGGTCTGTTTCAGAGGTGGCGGAGGAGTGTGAGAAGGTGAGAAGTGATGAGACTAGTGTGAGGGAAGGCCTCCCAGGTCAGAAGATGGAGCAGGAATTTGAAGAAAAAAAGAGAGTTCAGTTAAAAATATAACACAGCGTACAGATGATGTGTTGTAGAATTGTGTGCTTAAAACCTGTATAATTTTGCCCTGGCTGATGTGATTCAGTGGATTGAGTGTTGGCCTGTGAACCAAAGGGTCGCCAGTTTGATTCTCAGTCAGGGTACAGGCCTGGATTGCAGGCCAGGTCCCCAGTAGGGGGTGCATGAGAAGCAACCACACATTGATGTTTCTATCCCTCTCTTTCTCTCTCTCTTCCCCTCTCTCTAAAAATTAAAAAAAAACCACCTGTATAATTTTGTTAACCAAATCATGATAAATTTTGATAAATTCAATAAAAAGAAAAAAAACAAAAGAGACATCACTTAGAGAGAGAAAGTAGAGTGATAGAAAGAACTGTTAACGAAAATTCCCCAAAAGAATATTAGAGACCCAAGAGACTTTGAACAGTCTTGCAAAACAGGAAGACACAGCCCTGGTGGAAATCTGAACAGGTGCTCCCCTGTGCAGAGGTCGCCTTTTATAGAAAAAGATCCTGCTGGAGTTTCCAATTGGTCCAGTTTGATGCAAATGAGGTTTCCAAATTCGTACAGTTCTCATTAGTCCAAATCATGCAGTTTTGATTAGCAGGTATTGTGTGTTCTGATTGGCAGTTATAGAGCAGTTCTGGTTGGGCAGCATAGATGCAAATGAGGACATAGTTGTGCAGTTCTGATTGGATGGGACAGTTGTCAGTCCAGTGGTCAAAAGACAAAGCCCAGGCATCCCCGCAGTGGTGGACTCAGACTCCTAAACAAACGGGGTCCAGCGCAGGGGAAGTCTGGAGTTTAGTCTGAGGTTTTCCCCGTATACAGAGCACATGAGGAGCCCCTGTCAACAAATGGTTGCTAGGCTGTTACCAAATGGCTGCTTGACTGTGGCTATTTGGAACATTTGGATCTTCGGTTGACCATAGCGAGTTCGCCTGAACAGATAAATTCCTTCTCAGGGTTTACATCAAATGAATGTGTCTTCTAGGAGTCCACAGAACCCTGGCTGCGGTGGCAGAGGATAAAGAGTCTTCGGACTAGACTGAGAAGGAGTGGGTTGAAAAGTAGGAGGATCAGCACCCACTGGCTTCGCATGCTAGCAAGGCCAGCGACGATGGGGACTGACAAGCACCCACGGGACTGGGAGACCACTGGTGACTTCCACAAGAACAGTTTCAGTGGCATTTAGGGGAAAGTCACAGTGGAGAGTGGATGGGAGGAAAACAAAGGAGCTAACACACGCTCTTAACCTTCAGTAGACTTGGCCATGGGAGGAGGTGAAGGAGCTATTGGCTAGAATGGCTTGAGGGACTGAAGAAATAGTTTTGTTTTTGTTGAGGATTGAAACGTGGGCATAGTTTTATACCACAGGGAAGGAGACGGTGGAGTGGGAAGAGTTAATTTAAAAGCGAGAGATGGATTAAATGGGGTTAAATCCTCCCTTAGGAGGATTAGATGAGGGCCCTTAGGCAAACCCTTTTTATAAAGAGGTGTATTATCGCTGCCATTGAAACGCAACCTGCAGGCATCACGAGGCATTTGAGCTCACTGTCTACCCCTCTGGCTGCTGCCCTGGAGAGAGGCGAATCCCCCTCTCCACAGCTTGTTTGTGTGCTGCTTTCCCGTTTCCTCTCGCCGCCGCTTTGGACTGCCGGCCCAAGGATGAACTGAGCCCTCCTTGACATTTCTTCCTGCCAAACAACACCACTCACCAGCTCCCCCGGATCACAACAGGAAGCTGGGCGTTGATAAGTGAGGCCCGACTAAGGGTGGGACAAGAGCCTCCCCATTGTTAGGAGGTGGGACGGACACCCGGACCTCCTGGCACCTAGCCTTCCTTGTCAGTGTATTAGCTTTTCATCAGATAAGCCTGGAGCCCCGTGAGCCACGAAGCAGACCGTCCCTGACCCTCACAGACACCAGTGGCCTCTTCTCCAGCCCAGTTCCCGAACTGCGTGCTCTACGAGGGCAGAGACTTTTGTCTGTGTCGTTCCCTGCTGTATCCCCAGGGACTGGAGCCGTGTCTGGCACCTGGATGGTGTCTAGTAAATGTGTTAAATGAATGAATTCACCCATTCATCCATCCTTCCATTGACTCAATCAAAATGGGTATATACCACGGAACGACTACCAAGCTCATCTCAGAGAGGCAGAGATAAATAATTCTTGTTATCATTTTGAAAGCGAGTATTCTGTGCCAGGCCCTTGACGTACATTAGTTCATGTAATTGCAATCATCTTCCAGTTGGGGGAGCTGAGACTCAGATAGCAGCCAGTTGGTGGAGGGTATACGGCTGGAAAGGGATGAAGCTGGAATGGGTCACTGCCTGACTCCAAAACGTATGTTCCTTCCGCACCGCCACCTGTCCCTCACCATTCTCCAGCTCAAGCCATGACTTCAGTGCTAACTGACTGCTGATAGTGCCTTGAACACGCCCCATTCTCTCTCACGCACTTCTTTGCCTGGGACAAACTTAGCCCCGCCCTCTGGCTAGTTCTTCCTCATCCTCCCTCTGGGAGGTTTTCTTGAAATGATGCTCTCCAAATGGAGTGGGTTGACCATCTCTGTGCGCTCACAGGCCCTTTTGCAGCCCTCTCTCATAGGACATGTCCCAGGCACTTTAGATGCCAATCTGTACGCCTCTCTCCGCTGGATCGTGAGGGGCTCACGGGCAGCGACTGACCTCATGAGAGCCGTCATTCATTGAGTGTGCTCACTGACCTTGTTTAATTCTTAGCCATCCTCTGAGATGGGTATCATTATGCTTGTTTTACAGATGAGGTAAGAGAAGCACAGGGAGGTTAAATAACGTTCCCAAGGCTTCAATGAGTAAGTGGCTAAACCAGGAATTGAACATAGGGGCACCGGATTCCAAGGACCCAATTCTTTTCCCTTCATCAGAACCGTTCCCAGTGCTCACAGCTTAGCTGCTGGGACAAACAGGTACATATCCCCTGGAAGATGAAATCAGAGAGCTCGTACAGGTCTCCGTGAAGTTCTTTGGGGGAACATAAGGAAGGGAAGGATTCGCTCTTTCTGGGGAGGTGTGGTTGGAAAGGCTCCATGAAGTTGCCAGAATGCTTGGGACCTTGTAAATCGGTTCCATAATAGTGATTCAAAGTAGAAAACAGATCCCTGCATCCAATCCTGGGGGTTGGTTTTGGGGGCCACCGCAGTTATTGCTGAGGTCACCGGTGCTTCCATGTTGGTGCGACTCCATGCTTAAAATTTAGCCCAAATGCCTGCTTGTGCCTGCTTAAGTCAGGACTGGTAACCAGCCAACCCACTCAGCAATTGCTTCATTAAAATTGTGTGCTTGTGTGTGTGTGTATAATCTACCGTACATAATCATCCGTTTAATCTCACACACTATACTTTAAGGTTCAATGAAATCAGCACATTTTCGAGCCCATAGCTATGTGGAAGAGGGTACTACTAACTCCTAATTATGGCTTACCATCTCGTCCTGCTCTTGTCCCTCACAAGCGGCCCGAGGCTGCTTTCTCTATATTCTCTCCTTCAGGGAATTCACCTACATTCTAGGCTTGAACTACTGTGCAATTCCTAGAAAATTAATCTTAAAACTACAGGCAAAGTACGGCTTTGAAATGTATGGCACAATACCTTCTTTGTCTGCTCTGGAGGCTGTTAGTGAGGAAGGCGCAGTGGGCGGCCGGAAACCGATGTCTTTGGGACTGTGGCATCAGGCAATAAAGAAACTTCTGCACCGCTTCCCTTTCCTAGCTGTGAGGCCTTGAGCAAGTTACTCAACCTCCTTCCAACCTACATTCCTGATCTATAAAAGAGGGAAAATAATAATATCCCAGCAAGAGGAGTATTGTGAGGACTAATGAAATAATGCGAAAGCATGCAGGGACTGATTTGCTTTAAGTTGCTAGCAAGTGCTAGTTGCAGTAATAATTATTATTACTGTCATCTTTGGCAGGCTGAAGCAATCTGGGTGACAGTGATTTGCAAGCTCTGAAGTGCCATGAAAATGTGAAATATTATTATTATTGTGCACACTGTTGAGTGAAAGCCAAAGGGCTTGGTAGAAAGAGATGTAGACAGGAAATCAGGAAAGCTGGGTCCCTAATGATGCTCCTGCTGCTAAGTCCCAATGTGACCTTGGGCCCGGGTACCCATGAGCCTCCACTGTCTGCTTGTAAAGGAAGCAGTTTGATTAGCTTCTCTTTTGGATATATCTGTGGGAAATACTTGTATATTTTCTGCATAGTTCTGTAAGGTGCTTATTACATTGTTCCCGTATTGGTTGTCTGTTACTCCATGAAAACGTAACTGTTTGTGGATTCTGCTCTGGGTTGCCTCTCCACCCTCAGCCCATCCAGCAGCTCCTGGATGTTAAATATTATCTCTTCCTGCGAGTTGTACCAGAAGGAAGAGTCATCTGTCACTCTTTTACTTCCGTCCGAAAGGGTCCTCAAACTGGTTTGCAGGGCAATTATTGATTCTTTCTCTCTCTTCCCAGAAGACTGATTGGTTCAGATTTCGCTGCTTGGTCTTCTTCTTCGGGACTCACATTTTATTCTTTCTGTCCACTTTTCCATCTTTGCCCCCAATAAAACAAAATAAGCAGAAATGATAACAAAAACTAGACATTATGGTGTGGTGGCAGCACTTGGAGGGAGAGGCTAAATACTTCTTTTGCTACTACATCAACTACTATTACATGCTTTGTCACTTACCTTTGAAGCTCTTTGGAAATGTGCAAGCTACTTTGCATATATATACGCTGGTACGTGTTTAAAATCACCTACCTCAATTACCTGAGATACTTTCATCTCCCTCTAAGGTTCTTCTTAAAGGGACTTTTACTATTGTCTTCAGACACTGTGACAAATGTAGAATGCCGTATTGACAGAGCTTTCCAAACTCACTGATTCTCATATTTCCTGAGAATGACAAGGATATTCTGAAGACCACAATAGAAAATTTTTTCATAAAAATACTTAATCAGCCCTGGCTGGTGTGGCTCAGTGGTTGGGCACCGGCCTGTGAATCTGGGGGTCACCAGTTCGATTCCGAGTCTAGGGCACATGCCTAGGTTGCAGGCCAGGTTCCCAGTAGGGGGTGTGTGAGAGGCAACCACACATTGATGTTTCTCTCCCTCCCTTTCTCTCTCCCTTCCCTGCTCTAAAAAATAAAATAAAATCTTAAAAAAAAAACTTAATAAAAAATAAAAGACTCAATGCTTCAAGACACTTCCAGTTATCTGGACGATAAACCAGGGCTCATTCAACAATTCGTTGGAGAAGATGTATTAAATTCCTGAAAGTGCTACATTGTGCGAAGTACCGCAAACATAGGGAGATTGAGAAGTGCTTGCTGCTTTCACGGAGCTCCATTAAAACTTGTTTGCTTTATATCTCGTGTAAGTACCTAATATTTCACAAAACATTTTCCACATGTAACAACTCATTTGATCCTCCGTACAGTCAATCCTGGTTTCACCCTTCATAAACTTGACATTTCTTATTGCTCACCGCTATTTGGCAACCGGAATGTTCATTTTGAGGGTGGTAATGTTACCGTTTCCCCATCATTGCTGGTTTGGTTTTACATGTCTAATGACTAAGATTTTTACAAAGGGTCTGATTGAAAATAATTGTTTGTTAATCTTCTTACCTGCTAGGCCTTGTTCCTCACAGGCATGAGTTTCCTCCAGAGAGGGACAGGGGCTAAACTGATTTCTCAAATTCCCTGTGAATGCTCTTCAGATAACGGCGGGGACCTGGTCCTTGGATTTCTTTCCCACCAAAGCCTGTGGGCTGTAACCTCAGAAGTTCATTTCTCCTTCATATTTGTTCTCTGGTTCTCCTCTCTTCCAGGTCATTTGCTATCTTGCATTATTGTTTCCATCGAAAAGTGGAAATAGCATTTAGCGACTTGGGCATTATCCTGCCCAACCCTTTCACTTTATGGAGGAGGAAATGGGGGCTCACAGTCCTCAGGTGTCAATGCCAAAGCCACACAAATAGATGGTAGCGCTGAACTTGAACCTGAGAGGCTATACTCTGACCAGATGGCTCAGAAAGACATCATGCTGCCTCTAAAACTACCTGCCAAAGGAAACACACTCCCCAGGATAATAGGTACTTCTCTTCGATCGCCAGTATATGTCTATTTAGAAAGGTACAGGTAGTGCTCCTGGGAGGACGATGCGGTTGCATCGGGGGCGGGGGCGGAGAGGGGGATGGGAAAGGCGCAGGCCCTGCTCTAGAGGCAGAGAGCGCTCTAATCCCTCCTTCCTAAGGGCTTCAAAAGGGGGGATTTTAGGGGAGGTCTCGGGAAGATCTCAATAGAATATTCATCAGCTTTCCAGGTGTGTCCTTTCAGGGTCGTGGTCTGCACTGATTGGTTGGCGCCAGGGCAGGGGGTCCTCAGTCAGTGCAGCTGCTCCTGATGTCCCCCATGTCACCGCTTGTCTGGTTTTGCTGCTTTTCTGGGCCTGGAGCTGAAACACAACCGAGTCCTAGGTGTTATCCCCAGGAGTTAACGCTTAAGGGAGCGGTTTTGCGAGGGCCCGAGTGGCAGCCGCAGGAGGCCACTCTTCAGCTCCTTGCTCCTCCTCCAAGGGGCTCTGTTTCGTGACTGGCTCTGTGCTGGGGAGAAAAGGTCGGGGGAGGGCCGAGACCGCATGACCAGCGTCAGTCTTGGGGGTTTTGCCTGTTGCTAGGCACCCAGGGCTTTCCACTAGCGTCCTTCCGCACCTAGCCCAGGGTCCTGGCCTCGCTCGTGTCTAACTGCCTACCACAGTCCGGTTACTGTTGCAACAGCGGTCTACCCGGTTTTATAATGTTTCACCGGTTATACAGTGATGTCTTCAGTTTTTCCAGAGTGTACCCGTTCACCTAGGAATTATGCACTCGGGCATCCCCATGGGCCAGGCATAATACAGGCATGGGAACCACGAAAACGGCCAGGATTTGGTCCGACTTGAATTGGAAAGACTCTTGGGATTTGTGAAGGATCGTTCCACACTGGATTACTAGTAACCGCATAGTTTTAATGTAAATGTACGTGCAAAAAAAATTGGTGACAAGAATGGAACTCCACTAACGTGCTGAATGCAGACTTTAAAGCCTTTACCTATGCATTCAGGATTTCTCATAGGCACAGGACCCAAGAACCACTTACTCAAATGCCACCAAGTGTGGTTTTAAAAGTGTCCCAAACTTGCTACCAAAATGCCAACGTATGGGGAATCTCGGGTAGTGGATTTTCTTTGACACGTTTTCTTTCCTTTCCAGCGGGCTCCACCGCCCGGAACCAGCGGGAGGAAGGGCTGGGCACCCTGCGGGTGGGCCGGCCCAGGGTGCAATCCTCGCCCCCGCCGCCGCCGGCCCGGGTCAGGGGCCTGTCCCCCGACGCCAGTCCCTCTTCCTCTTCCAGGAGCACAGCCCGGGCGGGGCTGGCGCCTTCCGCTTCTCCTTCCCTGCTGGGACCTTCTCAGAGCTGTCTGCGCGGGGTCATGGCGGCGGCGTTTCGGGGACGGTGCTTCTCTCCGGTGCGGCTCTGCAGGTGTGACCCCGACTCTTCCCTGAGCCTCAAAACGCAGCCGCGTGGGTCGCCCCGAGTAACCCAGCCCCTGTCCCGTGTTGCAGGACGGCCTGGCGAGGCAGCAACCGCCACTACCGCGCCGCGCTGTGCACCGAGTTGAAGCAGCCCCTGGTCATTGAGGAGGTCGCCCCCCGCCCTGTCCTGCCCCACGAGGTAGGGTGACTGGCCTCTATCCCCGGGAGCTCCGGACACCCTTTCACTTTCCCCTCCTCCGCACCTGCACCGCAGGTTCAATTCTGGATCGGATTACCCAGCGCTCAGCTAGGGGGCGAACCGGCCACCTGAGCGCAACTTCGTCCTGAGGCTGTATGGGCCCCGTCAGGGTTCATAAAACAGACAAAAGGGCTAAAGAAAGATTGTCCCCCAGAACCGCAAAGGGAGGCCTCTTTCTGAAAGCCCCAGAGCTGTTGCCTTAGAAACAGAGAATTCTGACTGGCACACAGTTTTGCATAACTACCTGCAAAATACTGATTGAACACGGATTAATGGGCCCTGTCCTTTGTCCTTTGCTTCCTCTCTGGTGTCAGCATCTAATTATCCGCCCGCCCTCCTCCCGCAAACCAGGCTGGGGACCATATTCGCTAAGAATACGTGCCTGGGGCCTCCTCTGCAGTCACTGGGGATGGAGGGTCCCGGATGTTTCCGGTGAAGTGTGGAAGTCACTTTGGCTTTGTGGGTTAACCACGCTGGTGACACAGGCTCAGCTGGCAGGGCCCATGAGAACATCCGGCAAGGGGCAGCAGGCAGGTAACCTCAGTGTGGGGGACCCCTGGCGAGAGAGGGAAATGTGGCCCTGAAGTGCCACCAACAGGGACCCTGTGGCTAAATGGATTATTTCCCTGACCACAGGATGGCTTCCCGGGGCTCAGGTGCTCGAAGATGTTCATCCTCGAATCATCCTCGAATCAGGGTGGAGTGGGTTGAGGTCATGCGTGTGCCGTACACGTTCACAACTAGTGTGTCCTGTACAGAATGAGCGCAGGCTGAAAGTTGGACTCCTTTTTTTTTTCTGCGTTGCGCCCAGACACTGCCTTGTCAGGGATTGGCTTGTGAGAGCTGGGACTACGCGAGTTTCCCCAACATTAGATCAATCCCCATAATCTGGAATGGTGCCTGGCATGTGGCAGATGCTTAAAACATTGTTGAGTGAATGCAATTTGTCGATAAAATAGGTCTTCTCGCCAATACAGCCACCTCAGTGCTGCGCTGGAAATGGAAAGGAAACAGAGATGAACGTGACCGACTCGGTCCCTCAGCCTTCCCTTCCTTCCCTGTGGCTCCCAGCCCTGTCCAGGTGGGTGGGTCTGTGGCAGGAGCACTCTCACCTCAGCCTGCCTCACGGCCACCGGGGGCTTGTTAGAACACCTTGCTGGGCTTTGTCCCCAGAGTTTCTGATTTAGTGGATAGGGGAGGAGTGGAGCCGAGAATTTGAAATTGTAACAAGTTCCCAGGTGACGGTTGTGCTGGCGGTCTGGGACCACATTGAGATGGACTGGCTTGCAAGGTCGAGAAACTGCTGGCTGCACTGCTTCAGCTTTAGTGTGGTCACAAAACACAGAAGCTGGTGATGTAGGTAGGACTAGCCTCCAGGATGATTCCTGAGTCCCAAGACAGCTGGTCATGTTACTCTCCTGCTTAAAATCCTTTCATGGCTTCCCTGTACCCCTACCGTGGAGACTAAGATGCTCCATAAAGCAAGCCTACAGACCCTTGGGTGGCATGGGCCCTTCTCTCTAACCCCATCTGTTCGTCCTCTTTGTGCTCCAGGTTTGCTGGGTTTTCTTTTGTCCCCCCACAGGGCCTTTGCACATGCCATTGCTTTGGGAGGTGCCAGGCTTCTTCCCCTATTTTGAATAGTTAACTCTTTGCTGTTCTTAGTTCAAGTGTTACTTTCTCAAGGATTCCTCCTGCCTCCCCCAAAAGGTCAAGTCTCTTCATTATATGCTTTCATGGCATTTCTATTTTTATTTTTAACCTCTTGTGTAGGAGGTGTAATTCAGTGCATTAATCCTTGCAGTTACTTGGTTAATGTTTGTCTTTTTGACCATTCTTTTTGCTCCCTGAAGGCAGGAAACTTGTCCATTGGGCCTCATGCTTGTACAGTGGGACTTAGTTCAGTACCTGGCGGATAGTAGGTACTCAGTAAATATTTTGGTATAAATGAATGAGCTTCTCCACAGATACGTACAGCTCTGCTCTATTTCCTTTCCAGGTCAGGGCTGATGTCCATTTCTGCGGACTGAACTTTGCTGATATTCTGGTTTGCCGTGGTCAGTATCAGAAAAGGCCCAGTCTTCCCTTCACGCCTGGTGAGTATGAGGGGCCAGGTGATGGCTGCAGGAGAAGAAGGCACAATCTTCTGAGCCACGTGCTTCATCTCAGACTCTACCCTGATGGTGCTTGCCCGCTGTCAGGGGCATCTCGGCCACACCCGCCGCACCATTGGTGGGAAACCCTGGACTGTGGACCCCTTGGGGGAAATGCCTTTGAGTGCCTTACCCTCCTTCTATCGCCCAGGTTAACATTGTACCTGGCTCATAGTAGAAGCTCAATACATCCTTCAAAAGGAGTAGGTGAACAAATGAATGCTCACACATCGTTATATCCATCAGAATTCTGACCCTAGTCATCACCGGTCCTGGTCATTTCCTTTTATCCCTTGAGGTGGCCTCAGTTTTGTTTTTTGCCTGGAGGATCACAACCGTCTGTTTGCAGCTGAAACTCTTCATCTTCACAGGCACATTCCCAAGAAACCTAAAACCTAAGGATCTGGAAGAAGTAGAAGAGTTGATACGTTGCTAGCAGCCCACTGTCTGATCTTCATTATGCCCAATCAGATTACATTTAGATCCTGACTGTGTGGGCAAATAACTGATTTTTGTAGTCGAAATTTATTGACGCAGGTTTCAGGACAGCTCAGCGTGCGTAGGGTGCGTGTGTGTGCTATACAGACGCATGTATGATGGAGGGTCCAATACTGTGGCTGCGTTTCGGCCCCCGGGTGTTTGGTTGCCTCCACCGTGGGCAGCCTTTCCCTCTGTTTGTTTTGCTGAAATGCTGGATGGGGGAAGATTGGGCGTGCTCGACTGAGTTATTCCTCCGGCAGCTCCAGTGGGAAATATACGATCATTAAATTCAGAAATTTTGGAGGCGGAAGAGGAAAGGGCAGACAACTCCCGTTCAACCATTTGAGCCAAGTACTGTGTGAATAAATAAGGTTCACATCCCGAGGACCTCACCGTCCAGAAGAGGGGGCACGGCACCAGACATGCACATTATGGTGAACATCATAATTGGGGAGCTGCAGGAGCCCAAGCCCCCAGTGATCAGGGTCAGAAGTACTTGCGAACCTGTGATTCTCTGTGCTTTTGCCCATTCTCGAAATTGTTATTTGTGTCTTGGTAAGAACGAGGCTACTCTAGCTCTTCAGTGGGACATTTTAAGTTCTTTTCCCTGTGCTTTGGGTACAAACTCTGACCCCTCTTCCCTGGGTGGGTGGGAGATGCTTCAGCCATCTCGGTTTCCGAAAATCGGTAGGACGGCTGGTGGGTCTGTGTTTCCTCACCTCCGTGGTGCTGGGCTTTTTGGACACCCTAATCTTGAAACCCATGCATTTTAGGAATGGAGTTTGCTGGGATAGTATTGGAGACAGGTGCAGATGTCAGCACAGTTAAAGAGGTAAGCTCGGAGTCCAGGGACCCTTGGGTGCGCAGCTCTGAGGAATGTGCTAACTCATGTGTCGCGCCAAAGGGCCTCGGCCCCCCCTGGCCTTTGCCAGCAGACACCGAAGGGAGGCTGAGATGGAGGGGAAGAGATGAATGCTGAATCGGGGGAAGGCAGGCAGCAGGAGTGCCTGGCTCTGTTGAACTTTCATGACGAATAAAAGGCAGCGCTGCTTTGGTTGCTAAGAGGTCTTGAGCTGCTAAGAGGGCAGAAAATTCCCAAGTGTCAGCCTCTTGAGCAAGAAATTAACACTGGGATTCTAATGCATATCCAAATTCATCTTCTAATTGATACCCATATTAGTGTCCAAAATGTGCTCAGACTGGATTGGCAACCTGGTGGGGGTATGGAGAAGAAAGGCTGCGTTATTTACTGAAAAGTAACTCTGAATAGCTCATTAGGGCCAACCTGGGGGTTGCGGGGGGGGGATGTGTGCTGGCGGGTCTTAATGGAATCAGAAGCAGAGATGCATTTGAACCAACCCTTAATGACATTTTCCCTTCAGGGAGATCGAGTTGTTGGCATGGGTAGCTTTAATAATATGGCGGAACAATGTATCATGGACCAGAAGGTATCCCTCCCTTCCAATATTTCTTTTCTTTAATTTCCACCTGTCCTTCGTTCCTCATTCTCCTGCCCCCACCCCCGCTGCCCCTTTTCCTCTGTATTCATTTGGTCATATCTTGTTTCTCAGCCAACCACTTCTTTCTTTCAAATGCTAAACCCCTTTTCTATATCGGGGTAACAACCTTTGCACAGAACTTTGTGCAAAGTGGTTTAATGAGGAAGCATTCTGTTTTCTGCATCCTGGAGCAACTGGCTGGCTGTCCAATTGGATCACAGTTACGTGGTTTTGGTAGAAAAACTGGTTTGGGGCCTGGAGCTGGTTGTCATGGGTTTCTCTCCCACAGGGAGCTTACGAAAGAGGTAGAGCCCTGGGAATGGGGCTCAAATCATTTGGGGCAGGGTGTGAATGGTGCCCCCTAGTGGAGAACAGTACATACTTTCCCTCACAATTTCTTCACGGTAAAACTGACCTAGCATCCAGTTCGCCCATTACATAGTACAGTGGTCAGTGTTCCTTCTCCGTTAGTTAGTTGGCTCCTTCTTGAGCAGATGCGCCCTTAGGATTTTTTTCCCATTTTTAAAAAAATTTTAATTGTTGTTCAAGCAACAGCCTTAGGATTTTTGAAGACTAACGCACCCAAGACTTGAACTCCGCCACGGGTTGTTTGGCCTTGACTTCTGCTGGGCTTGGGTCCTGCCATGGGTTTCCCTTTGCAAGTCAGTCACTCAATCAAACCGTACCACTTACTGAACAGCCTTTATGAGCAGGTACATGCGCTCAATCCCTTGGTCACTGTCATCTCTTTACAGACACTGTGGAAGGTTCCGGAAGAGGTCTCCCTCCGAGATGCTGCGATCCTGCCCGTAACGTACAATACTGCCCTCTTGGCCTTGGAGCATCGGGCCCGTACCCAGCCTGGGTAAGGGCTGCGTGGACAGGCCCCTCCTCCCATGCCGGGAGTGCCGAGGCCTTGCCCCTTCCTTTCCCTTGCCTGACCTTTAGCTCACCTTCAGTCTGTCTCAGGAAGGGCCAAAGGATGGCCGTGACCCGAGATTGGGGTCTGGGGACAGTGGGGCTATCTTTGAGTCGGAGAGGGAATGGTGGCTTGTGAACTTGGCCAGTATGAATTTGGAGAAAAATCCTTCTGAAACCTGAGCAGTCTGGATAGCTCCTCCAAGAAAACCTTAATGACTAGAGAGCTGGCTTATTCAAATTGGCTTCCCTCTGGTTTTAAGGGAGGCCTGCGGTCTTCGCTTCTGTGAGACTTGGTTGGGTGGACCTAACTGGGATATTTTAAACTCAGAGGTGCCGCAGTTCCCCACTTCACCTGGGGTAGACCTGTCTGCTGCCTTCTGCTCTTCGCAGAGAGCCCCAGAATCGCTCAGACAGATGGTTTTCATTGAGCAATGGCTGTGACGTGATCACCACCTTCGAAAATTCGGCAGTATTGAGTGTGAGAATGATTTAAGACAGCATTTCTGAAGCAGAAATTAAGTGGTAGCTCAAAGGAAGAGGCTTCCTGGGGATAGTGAGGAATATTTTTTTCCCGGGGAAGTTTTCAAAGCTGGATTCAGTTAGCCCTGATGTAGCTGCCACCCAGCCCGGAAGCCCGGAGAACGGACGTCCACAAGGGGTTTGATGAAATGGCCCCCAAGTTCTCTTCTTGCTTTCAAGTGTCCTGGTTTCAAACTGTTCATGAGATCACATTGCTGGATGATTTTTGGTTTCTCTCTCTCTCCTTCTCTCTCTCTCTCTCTCTGGCACAGAGAGACCGTGTTAGTGACGGCAGCGGCTGGAGCAACAGGCCTTGCAGTGATAGATTTGGCAACAAACATCCTTCAGGCCAAGGTATGTGTATGTGAGATTCTCCATGTACATAGATTGTGCCACCAAACATGGTTTTCAGGCATGGACCATGCTCATTCATTTGGTAAAACCCCCTGGGGATGCGAAGCCACCTAGAATGGGATCTTGCCAGCCGTTTGCTGGTGGGCTAGTGAGGGGACCTAGGAGTAAGTCGCTGGTCCCTCCAGTTGCTGGTACCTGCAAAGTCAGACTCATTCGCAGCTTCTGCAGATGCTGTTCCCTCCACCTGGAAGGCTGTGACCCGACCCGCACTCCTCACACACACTTCGAACTAAAACGCAGATGCCACTTTTTAGGGAAGTATTCTTTGTCCCTCAGGATATGTTAATCGCCTCTCCCCACTATTTGTATATGGTCTCAGGGCATCCTAGCCTTCTCACTCACAGTGCACACCTCACACACCTCCGGGTACACTTAGCCTTTCACCCGCCCCGTTCCTAGATTCCTGTCTCCCTCCCCCTGGTCTGGTTCCTCATTGCGGTTCCCGTGCCGGGCGTGGTGCCTAGGTCGCAGCGGGCACCCATAACTGTTCCTTGAATGGACGAATAAACAAATGAAAGAAAGTGGGTATCAGAGAAAGAGGGTTTCTTGGAGAAGGTGAACATCGAAGCTGAGATTTTGAAGGACAGGCAGCCGTTGAGTAGAGTGAAGGCCATTTTAGTGGTGGGAGGACCTGTCAGAAGCCGGAGAAATGGGAACTAACAAGCCACATCCGGCGAGTCACCAGTAGCCTCTGCTCCGCAGAGGCTCTGGGTGGGGAATGGTGGAAAAGGACTGGGGGCAGCCGGGCAGAGGCAAGATCGGGAGGTGCTGGAGAGTTTGAACATTTACTAGAAGCTCAGGAAGGTGTTAAGTAGGGGAGCGGCATGATCATCTTTGAATCCGCAAAGGTCACTTTGGTAGCAGTGGGGATGAGGGACGGGGCAAGGTCAGGGGCGGTCCCCGGGCGGGTGGCGGAGCAGACAGGGAGCGACCCCAGCCGGAAGTGGCGATAGGTGAACCAGAACGGTGGAGGTTTGAATTGGGAGAACACCAAAGTGGAAGAAATGGAGAATTGGGCCGCTGGAGAGCATCCTGATACAGCTGAGAGAACAAGGACTTGGAAGGTAGCCTCGCACAGGATCCAGTTCTAGCTCCCCCTTCAGCTTCATTGCTCCAGTTTCTTCATGGGTGCAATGTTTTCCTTACAGGGCTGTAGGGGGGTTATCGAGAGTGCCCACGCCATGCGCCCGTTAGAGGGTGTCTGTGCCTGTAAGAATCTCTTAGAAAGGGGTCCCGTTATTATCCGACATCGACTGGGAAGGGGCGAACTAGGTTGACTTGTGGATTTGCCATTTATTGGGATTGAGAACACGGGGGGACAAGGCGAGTTCAGTTTTGGACATCGGTGAGTGTGAGGCCCCCACGGAGCGGGCGATTTGGGGATCCAGAAGGTGTCAGGACAGACAGGCTGGGTGATAATTGCACTGGTCTGGAATTCCTGCCGGGGGCCGCTCTCCTTCTTCTCACAGGAAGTTCCTTTGGGAAGGACATGTGCGTTCTGAAAGCAATCCCAGACACCAGGAGGCTCTTCGTGAAAATGAACACATTTCGTGTCAGAAACAAGAGCTTTTAGCACCTCTCTCAGCGGGGAGACCGCACTAAGTTCTCACTGTCTAGAACCACGGACTGTTCAGCATTTCTAGGACTCGGGACCACTCGTTTTAAGTAATCGCAGGAGGTTACGTAGAGAGAAAAATTCCCTTTGATTCAGAGGTGAAAATTCGTCGAGGCTGTGTTTTCTTCAGCAGCAATTATGGTTATATACTAAAGCAAACAAACAAACAAAAAATAGGCCATCCTGCCATCCACGTGGAGCAGGCTGCTGTGCTAGCGCCCTCCACGCACAGCAGCAGCGTTTTATATTGCCTTCACGGCGCCTCCCCGCTGTCGTCTAACCTGTGGTCCTCACCAAACCCCCGGGAGGTGGGTAATGTTGGGTGTTTGTTCTCCCTACTTCACAGGGAAAGAAAGTGAGGCACCAAGAGAGAAAGTGACTCATGGCAGGCCTCACCGGGACCTAGTAAGAGTCCTCGGGTCGGAACCCGGGGCCTGGCCCTGGTCAGGGCCAAAGTGCTTGGGCTGCTGGGTGCTGCCTGGTGATCAGGCATCTTTAGGCCACGCTTGAGTCCTTGAAACTTTTCTGGAAACTTCCCAACCCTAGACCTGCTCACAGTATGCCCCACAGCCACCGATGCCACCTGTGCCGCGCCCAAGGGCCGGGTTTCAGTCCTGGTTGGGGGAGTGGAAGAGCCTGGGCTTTGGAGTCAGGCGGCGTTGGGTCTGAATGCGTGTTCTCCCACCTGCTACCCGGACGATCCTGGGTTAAACCTCTTGGGGTTTACGTCCCCATCCATAGAATGGAAGTAATTATACCTTGTACCTCTCCGCAGCGTTCTTATGAGGTTTACATGGAATAAGTGATTGCATATGTGTAACAATAGATTCCGTTTATCTAACAGTTTGTTTTGCAAATGCTTTACATACGGCGGTATTCCACTGAATTCTTAAAATGAATCTTATTGTATGGACGAGGTAAGTGATGCTAGAGAAGTAGGCGGGCAGGATAGAGAGGTTAAAAGCATGAACTCTGGAGATGGATTACCTGGGTTTAGTTTTCAGGTCAGCCTCCCATTAGCTGGGAGACTTTGGGCAAGTTACGTTCTTCTGCCTCAGTTTGTCTCTAAAATGGGTCTAAGGATCGTCTGTATATCATCGAGCTATTGATGTACATTCAATAGAAAGCATTTAGAAGAGTGCCTGGCACATGGTAATTACTATGTAGGTGTTAGTTCTTACTAAGTAATTGGCTTAGGTGACACAGCTGGTTAGTAGCAGGGCCCAGGATTTGAACTTAGATCTCTTCGACTTCAAGGTCTTTCCATTGAATCATGTTGACCCTCTGGGCAGCCTAGATCTTGTAGATCTAGGTTGGATATTTCTCATTTCCACTTCTGGAACCCTCTGTACCTCCCCATCACTTTGCTCTGTCTCCCTTTCTTGACTCGAAGCTAGGTAATTTAGCTTGTGTCCACAATGCCTGACTCATTGTGGAGTCTCAGTAAACGGTAGTTTTAATTTGTGTTTGGGGAAGACTTACTGAGTGTTTCCTGCACCATCTCCTAGCTAGACCCGTTGGGGTTCCGGGGTCCTTGGAAACTCGGATCCCCTGGCCAGTGGGGCACGGAGGGGCCGGTGTAGCGGTGCTGGGGGCTGGGCCTGATGTGCCGGGTTGAGGCTGACGCTAGGTCAGCGAGGTCACATTCGTTTCCTTGAATAGCATCCTTTGGTTGCAGGTTGGGTGGGTGGTGTGAGCCCATCCTGGTACGTATTCTGGAACCTCAGCAGCTTTGCTTTCCCTACGCAGGTGATAGCTGCCGCTGGGAGTGACGAGAAGTGCAAGCTGGCCATGCAGAGGGGCGCACAGTGGAGCGTGAACTACAGCCAGGGCAGCCTGAAGGAGGCAGTGAGGAAGCTGGTGGGCAATGGCGGTGTGGACGTGGTCATCGACAACGTGGGCGGAGACATCTTCCTGGAGGCTCTCCGCTGGTTCGTGATGGGGGTCTTTGTTGAGTGGGTAGACCTGGGCCTCTGCGGGAAACTTCCCAGACCCGTGCCTTCCTCCTGGCCTTGCTTCTTCTTCGTCTTTGCTGCTCACTTCTGCAGGCGTTGGCACTGACGAGAACAGCTGAGTGGGGGCGTGGAAAGAACTAGAAGCAGAGGGGAAATCAGGAAGTGCTTAAATATAGCGACAACAAAATATCCAATGGGAAAATATCCAAGAAACGACTGCAGACTCTCTAGTTGGCAACATCAAATGCTTTAGAAATTATACATGTGTTCAGTTCAGCTGTGCCGGCCCCCGCTAACTATGTTATGTACATGGAGTGGGTAATTCTTGAGGAGATCATTGTTCAGATATTAAATGTGCACTCTCTTTTGATCTTGCTGATTTTTGCAGTAGCCAGCAGGGTAGGTATCTCTTTTATTTTATTTTATTTTTTATTTTTTTTTTAAATTTATTATTTATTTATTATTTATTTATCTTTTATTTTAAAAAGATGTCTGCCCTGGCTGGTGTGGCTCAGTGGATTGAGCCCTGGCCTGCAGACCAGAAGATTACCAGTTCAATTCCCAGTCAGGGCACATGCCAGGTCCCCATTTGGGGGTATGCAACAGGCAACTGATCAGTGTTTCTTGCCCTCTCTTTCTCTCTCTTTGCCCCTCTCTCTAGAATAAATCAGATCTTTAAAAATTAAAAAATAATAAGATGATTACTGGAGATTGAGTGGGACCGTTTTCTGTACACTAATCTCATTCTATTTTCAACCACGGACTCTGGATTGCTTTTAATATGGGTTCCATTTCTCATGTCATCCCGGCAAGCACACTTTCGTGGTTCATCTCAGTTTACAGCTCAGAAGCAGAGAGAGCACCTTGCCCACAGGGGGCACCCAGTTGATGCTCTAGCCCCTGAACGTCACCCCAGGGTGATGGAGAAGAAGCAAAAGAGGGGGTGCGCTAATTAAAGGGCCGAGCGCTGCTGGTCCTCACCCTCCGCTTGCCTTCTGGTTAATGGTATTTCTCCAGAAGCATCCTGTTTCCCTTCTAAAAAAGCAAAAGCAAAAGCCAAACCAACATACACACATTTCATATGGAAGATGTTTACAAACTTCATTTTTATAACTCCTTGCTCAGCGTGCACTGTATGGTTCTTCTCAGAATGGGCGACAGGAAACTTGTGTGGATTTTTGTTGATTGTTCAAAACTCTCTAAAGAAGCATGTCACTTAAGGGCATCCGGAGGTAAGTGTTTGTGAAAAGCAAATGATGCTTCATTAAAGTGTCTGTCTCATTGCCGCTGCCTAAGTTCAGGAACTTCACACTGAGTTGTGTCTGAGCGCGGCGCACGGAATGGCATTTGTTCACACCGACTTTCCTTCATGGAAGAGCGGGATAGTGAAATAGACAGTCTTGGTTCTAAAGTGGGTTCACTTATAAAACTGGCTACTTCCTCTGGCTCCCCACTGTCTTGCTTATGGCTTATATTTGTGTTTTTCTATTGAAGAATCCAGAGTGGTACAAGATGAGTCACCCCTGGCAGTTTGCAAGGTCAAGAGGACTTCCCAGCTAGAGGTTTAATGCATGTTTCTTTTTTAAAAAAATTGTGCTAAAATATACATAACCTAATATTTATCATTTGAACCATTCAGAAGGGTACAGTTCAGGGGCATTAAGTATACTCACAATATTGTGTAACCTTCTCCAACAAAATCTCCGTACCTGTTAAACAATAATTGCCCCTGTCCCCCTTTTCCTACCCCCTGGCAACCTCTATTTTACTTTTTGCCTCTAGGAATTAGTGTACATTGCTTTTTTCCTGCATTCTTCCTTCTTTACTGTGGTACAAACTTAATAATGTAGATTTGCCATGTTGACCGTTTGAAGTGTCCAGCTCAGTAGTGCTGAGTACATTCACATCGTTGGGGAACATGTCCTTGACTTCTCCGTCTCGCAGATCTGAAACCATCCTCATTAAGCAACAGCTTCCCACTTCTCCCTCCCGGCAACCCCGTTCTCCTTTCTGTTTCTGTGCATTTGGGCACTTTAGACACCGTGTATAAATAGGACCAGACCACATTTTTCTTCTTAGCATAATGTCCTTAAGGTTCCTCCATGTTGTAGCATGTGACAGAACCTTCCTTCCCTTTTAAGGTTGAATAACATTCCATGGTCAAGTATGTACCCATTTTGTTAATCCATTCATCAGTACACGGACATCTGGGTTGCTCGCACCTCTAGGTTGTTAACCATGGTGCTGATGGGAACACAGGTGTGCAAATGTCTTTTCAAGACCCTGCTTCCAATTCTTTTGGATGTAGACCAGGAAGTGGGATTGCTGGATTATATGGTAGTACTATTTCTAACTTTTCTGAGGAAGCCTCCTGGTTTTCCATGGTGGGAGCACCATTTTACAATTCTACGCACAGTGCCTGAGGGTTCCGATTTCTCTACAGCCTTGCCCATGCGTCTTCTGTTTTCTTTTCTGTTCTATTTAAATAGTAGCTATCCTAATAAGTTGCTCTTTAAATTTCTTTCCCTTCTGCTCTTCCCCTCAGCCTGGCCTGGGAGGGCAGGATCGTCGTGGTGGGTTTTGCCGGAGGAACCATTCCCTCGGTGCCAGCCAACCTTCTGCTCCTGAAGAACATCTCCACCATGGGCTTGTATATGAGCCGATACCACGACGAGAACTTCCCCGTCTACTACGAGAGCCTGTCCTCGTCTCTTCGGTACTGCCAGGAAGGACGCATCCAGCCACACTTGGGAGCGGTTTTCAAGCTGGAGGAGGTGAGGTTCTCTTAAGTGAAGTGGTGTCGGTAAAGCCAGGGAGTGATCGGGCTTTATCCAAACAGCTTCCATTTAGATACCATACACCCCCTTTTACGGACTGAAAAGGTGAAAATGCCACACGGAATAACAGGGTGTCACAGGCTGAGGGTCACCAGATGTCTCCCAGTTCTCTGGGTCGGACGGTGCAAGCCTCGGGGGCCACCTGGGCAGCAGGATCTGCGGAGCTTGATGGTGTCTGAGACAGAGGGAAGCGACGGTACTGTAGGAAATAATTCACCCGTGTTGCTGTGAACTCTGAGCTCCGCAGCGTACAAGGCTAAGAAGGCAGCCCTTGACTCGACCTTGATTGTAGAACACAGACACTAAAGCACAACCAGATGACCTGAGCCGGAGCTCTGTGAACAAAACACAGAATCGTGCCTGGCGGGGGAAGACTGTAATTCCTCTGTTAGTCTCTGCAGTTGACGTCGCTGGCTGTTCTCCCCCTTTTCTCATCCCCCCACAGTCCCATCAATGTGGCTTAAACTTCCTCCAAAGTGCGATTGCGTGCATGTGAATGCAGAATCGTTGGCAGCGTGCATCGGTTAGGCATTCACTCTGAAATCTTTTTTTCTCTTTTTTTTTGGGAGGGGGCTTAATTTAGTTTAATGTTCACAAAACTGTTTCGGTAGCTCCAGTCAGCCCTGGATGGAGGCGAAGTTTGGTTCACACGCAGAAGAACTTAGGGGAGCCCAAGCTGTCAGGCCAGACCTCACGCTCAACCGTCTTCCATTCTTACGTTTTCCCCCTTGACAAGGCGCATTCTTCTCAAACACGGCTTACTTTCTCATCTTTTTGGGTGTTGGTTGAGAAGGTAGCATTTAGTGGGATAAAGAGGGCATGACCGGGCATCAGGAAACTGGTTGGAGTCTATTTCCGGCTTTGGCCCCTCTATTTGCACCCTCGTGGAAGTCCCTCACCGTTCTGACCTTCAGTCACACGTCTCTAAAATTGAGGGGTAGGACAGTATCAGCAGCTTTCAGACTATGCTTCGGGAGCCACCGTCGGGATTTGGGGTGGGCAGGTGTAGGCTTGTGCTGCCTGGGCTCTCAGACTCCCTCTCTGCTGGGGCTGAGGTGGGAGTTTTTACTTTTTTGTTTATATTTTTCTTTGAAGAAAAGATGTTGTGGGTGAAGACTTGAAATGCACCAGTTTTGAGAATGCCTGGGTCCCCTTCCAACGTGTGGCTTTTATCACATGGCTCGCAAACGGAGGTTTGCCTTCCCTGAGACGCAGGTGCACCTGCTGACGGAGGAGGGAGGCAACTGGGCAGCACAGGAGTGAGAACACCTGCTGGTGTGAACGGTCTCATCTCTCCATGGAGGTGTTCCAGCCGCTGCTCAGGCGTGATTCCCCACACTGAAGTTCTCTGCCCTCTGAAACTTGATTTAATGATCTAATTGCTAGCTTCCCCTCAGCTTGCACATGCCCTTCTTTCCCATGAGTGCTCTGCGTGTAGGATTTTTCTAGTTCTTCCCATTCTACAGACCATCCTGTCATCAACTGGCTCTCTGAGCCCCTGCTCCCTAACAGTTTCAGATGCCTCATTCACACACCATCCATTTACTCTCTCTCTCTCTCTCTCTCTCTCTCTCTCTGTCTCTCTGTCTCTATCTCTCTCTCTGTCTCTGGCTCTCCCTATCTATATTGTACCAGATATCCTGGTGCCACCCAGCTTTTATTTTCTTCCAAATATGTGGACTCACAGATTTGACCTTGAGAGTTGATATGCCTATGACCACACACCATGGCCTTTTTGTAGGTGCACGGTATGAACTTCCATGGTGCTCTGTGCTTCTCCTTCACTGACGTGGAGTTACTGGTTTGACGCCTGCTACTCCTGTGGAGCATAAACCCCCTGCAGACAGGGCCCCGTGCGCTCTGCACCTCTGAGTCTCCAGGTTCTGGCAGGGAGGGACTCACATACCTGGTGGACGATGGACTAAGAGTACAAACATCTTTGTGCCTTATCTCCCTGTCTGTAATGGGAGTGGTAACATACTCTACCTACGAGGGCGGGTATGAGGATTAAATAAGATAACACATCTAAAAGCATATAGGCAAACACTTAGTGTATATATACATTTTTATATTTTCATATCGACTCTGCTAGATAGATCTTATTTTTTCTGATTTTTAAAAATTTATTGATTATGCTATTACAGTTGTCCCATTTCCCCCCTTCACTCCCCTCCACCCTGCACACCCCCTCCCACCCACATTCCCCCCTTTAGTTCATGTCCATGTGTCATAAGTCTTTAGCTTCTGCATTTCTCACACTATTCTTGCCCTCCCCATCTATTTTCTACCCACCGTCTATGCTACTTATTCTCTTTAAAACAAAGTCTATAGCCCTTATGCTGAGTTGAGTGTTCAGTCCCCTGCACTGTAACACTTCTGCACTGACATTTCAAAGGGCTGGCTGCAAGAGACAGTCTTTAGATTTTGAATGTTAACCAGAATTGATTGTTTTCCGAAGGGTCCCACCTGGGCCGCGATCTTGAGGTAGCCCCGTGATCTGTGCTCAGAGGCCCGTGTTCGTTAGATGTGCCGAGTCTGCTTTCTGCAGGGAGCTGCTCGCTCGTATCTCCACCCGCTACGGTCCTTAAACCTGGCATATCCGAACCTCTTTATTATTTAAAGGTCGGCCGAGATCACGACCTGGACAGACAGAAATGAACGGACAGAAATTGTTCGGTTGACGTTTCCTGAGCGTGCCTGTGGAATCGTCTTGAAAATCACCCCACTCTTTTAGTTTAGATGGCTTATGAAATGCAGCCGGGCGTGCCAGGCTCTGTTTAGGAGCCTCCTGGTATCTGCCCATCCCGCCCGCCCCAGAGCGCATCCTCTCCACGCACTCCCGCGGTGACCGCCCCACCCAGGATCCCTGCGGTCAGGCTCCCGGGACCCCAGGGCCCTCGACTGTCGCGGGCTCCCCCGGATGAGGGCTGGCCTCGGGCACAGCTTCCTCGGTGCTCCTCAGGGCAGGAGCCGCTGTAGCTCTGGTGCGGAGGTCTGAGCTGAACAGCCCGTTGAAGCTCTGGCTTCTGAACACACTGTGAGGCAACCCCCCCCACCCACCGCCCAGGAGTGTGGGGGCGTTCACTCCCGGGACTCGCTTTGACAGATGGGAGACGAGAGAGAGTGTGGCTGCTTTTCCTCCTCGCGATGGGCCGTTTGGACGTGCAGCAGGTCCCTACGGCCTCTGTGGGAAGGTACCACGGGAACGGCCACGAGTGCGTGTCCCCTGCAGCTGTGACCGGTTCGGGATCCGCGCACACCCCGCACATGGTTCCTCTCCTTTCTCCTCTATTCACTCCGCTCTCCCTCCTGCCCCCGGGCTCCCCAGGTGGCCGGGAAGCGTTAGGCGTACATTCTGATCAGGCTCTATTTCCCAAGGAAGCTGGCTTGACACTGAACTTTGAGAATTGATTGATTTTTGTGTTTAATAATACATGGCTTGACTTCGTAAAAGACGGGTTTTCTGAGGTATAATTTACATAGAGTAAAATTCGCTGAGTTACAGTCATGTAACCACCCCACGCCAGTCATGTTATAGAATTTTCCATCGCTCCAAAGAGTTCCCGTGTGCCCTTGGAACTCACCCCCTTCTCCTACCGCCCAGTCCCTGGCAGCCACTCGTCCGCTTTCTTTCCCTGTGGTTTTGCCTTGGCAGATTGTCACAGAAACGGAATCATATGGTCTGTAGCCTTTTGAGTCCATCGCTCTGTTTCCATACGCTTCTGAGGTTCATCCGTGCTTTGGCAACATATTGGTTTCTTCTTTTTTATTGGCAAGTAGTATTTCACTGTATGGATGTACCACAGCTCCTTTGTTTATCAGTAAGATATTTTATTATTTTCTGTTTTTGATGGTTCAAAGTAAATCTCCTGTAAATAGTCATGTTTCAGTTTTGTATAGACATAGTTTTTTTTTTTTTTTTTTCAAATTTTAGGACTGGGGTTTCTGGGTCCTATGCCAAGTGTATGTTTAACTTTTTCTTTTAAAATTTATGCAGATATTTATTTAGCTTTACTTATACAGCAGGGTTTTCCTCCCCCTGCACCCTGCCCCCTGCCCCTTGCTCCCTCCAACCCACCCTGCTTTCCAGGGGTGGCTAGATGACGTCATCAGGTACGAGTGTCAGTTCTAAAAGTCTGTGGAATCCTAGGATAAAGAATGGTGCTGTGGGAAGGGGCGAGCTGACTCTCTCGGCCTCAGTTACTGAGAAGCGATTCTGCTGCAGCGTCTGCGGCCCTGATTTTTGAAGACGAGGCCATTCCGACTGCGATCCTACCAAAGTCCACAGCTCAGGATTTTCCGCTGCGCGTGCCGGTGTATTCTCAATTGGGAACTGGCGTGCCAGCGTCGCTGCCCGTTTGAACGTTCCCGATTCCGCTGGTCCCGATTGGCCACTTTGCGCTTAACTTGTCATAGCTGCCAGGGTGTTTCCCAAAGGGGTTTCCTTTTGCATTCCCACCGACCATGGAGGGGGTGTTCATTCCCGTGCATCTGCCAGAATTCATTGCTGTCAGTTGCTATCTTTCATGGCAGCCATTCTAATAGGAATGGAGTGGTAGCTGATTGTGGGTTCACTGTGCATTTCTCTAACGATGAAGGAGTTTGAGTGTCTCTTCACACGCACGTTTGCCATCTGTATCTTTTTTGGAGAAATGCATTGATTGACTTTTAAAAGCAGATGCAGGTCATCTTGCAGCAGAGTTGCAAGGTGGTGAATGTAATTCAACCATGACAGCGTATCCGTAACGAAACGTTTTTACCTTTGAAAACCAACCTCGCTCAGTCCCAGCGGATATATTTGTTCATTTGTGAGTTTTATTTTATTCATCAAACAGTCGCTGGGTACATTCTGTATGCCAGTCACTAAAAAGCAAGACCGAAGGGATGTGTCTTTTAGTTGGAAAGATCGCAGGACAGTGCCGTGATGGGGAAGAGCTGGTTTCTGACGGGAAGCAAGAATTGGCGTAATGTACAGGGTGTGGCACAAGTAACGCCCCCTTTTTATTACAAACTCATAAGCATGTAATTCTGTAACATAACAATATTACACTCAAGCACACCATATTCACATTTTAGGTGAAATGTTCCAATGAAAACTAGAAATTATGATACCCATATTATATCTGACCAACCACACTCACGCAGGCGTTACTTCTGCCAGACCCTGTATTTAGGGAACTACAGGTTACTCTGATTATGCCTGATTGGTACGCTAATTAAAAATTCCAACAGCAGAACCTAAAACAAAAACAGTATCGTAACCTTGCCTCCAAATTCCAGGAGCATATCTCCAGGGACAAATGTAATTATGGCTTCATCCACCGCAAGGCAGGGGGCCAGGGTTCTGGGCACGACCTGTGTGTGTGACCAGGCGTCAGTATGGGGGGCCTCCCTCCCTGAGACGCAGCCTGTACAAAAGTACAGCACCAGAGGGACATGTCCCCAGGCATGTCTATCTGAATTAGCTATCAGAAGATTGGTCCAGAGCCCCGCCCTTTGCTTCTGAGTCTCTCACTGGGAGCTTTGTCACTCTCACTAAGCACCCAGTGGTCACCGTCACTGGTGGTCTGTGTCCCCAGCCCAGATGGAAACCACAGGGTGGGAAGGGACCGAGCTGGGTTATTTTTAGAAGCAGCTAAAATCACGACAGAAGTGGTGGTTGGACCTAGAGGGGAGTGACAGAGCATCAAAAACAGGAGGTAAAATAGTGCATGTTCAGAATGATGAGATTCCCAAGTCATGGAACAAAAAGGTGATGCTTTTCCCCAACACTGTCGTTTAAAGAAGTCAGGTAAATGTGGGCCACATTTTTATAAAGATTTCTGTGCAAAATGGTTAAAAATATGCATTAGCATCTGAAGTGCCAATTTTCTTTTTACATAACATTTATTTGTAGGAGATTCCTCATTTCTCTAGGATGCCAGATGAAGAAAGTATCAGTATCTCAAATTATACTTGTTTCCCCAAGTATTTTGGTTGTTGGGCTGTGACAGATCTCTGGGAACAAGAGACTTCCAGCTGACAGGGAGGGTGATGTAGCTGTGAGTTACCTGGAGATGTATCTTTGAGTGATCGACAGGACTGGGATGAGTGTTTCAAACATCTGCCTTAACCTCTGCCACCTCCTCGGAAGGCATCTAAATTTGTGTAGATTGGAAAGGGCTCTCAAAGCCGCAAAGCCCTGAAAGACACATGTTTTTGACACCAGCTGCAGACGACTTGCCATGATTGACTTGTTTGCCTGCTTTTTATTTATTTAGGTTTCTTCAGCTTTTGCGGGGGGCGGGGGAAGATTTCAAGTGGAAAGGACTGTTTAATCGAATTTCTCACTTCAAAGCACACTTTCATCTTTGCAAGGCCCAACTTTTGCTTCTATGTCTGCATATCTGTGGATGTCTGTATTTACTTATTCCCTTTACCCTCATTCCCCACACTTTCCCTCCGAAGTTACGTAAGCAAATCACAGCACAGGGCTGTGCTGTCGTCGATCTTACTGTTCTCGAATTTTTCACGCAGTGCCTTTCGGCACCCCCCCGTGTCACCGGTCCTGGACCTAGTTCATGGTTTCCGATGCTGTGTGGTGGTCCGTAGTGTGCGTGTTCACTGTCGTTTGCAGGTCCCTTCCCTGGGACGAACCTCAAGGCTGACATGGTCCCCTGCCACCGCAGTCTGTTTTGCCTTTCACATTGAGATGTAAGATCCATTTTGAGTTACTGTTTGTGAAGGATGCAAGGACCGTGTGTTGCTTCATTTTTTTTTTTTTTTTTTTTTTTTTTGCATGTGGTTGTGCGGTGGGCCCAGCACTATTTCTTGAAAAGGCTAGCCTTTCTTCACTGAAGTGTCTTGGCTCCTTGGTCAGAAGATCAGCGGACTGCGCATGTGTGGGCCTATTTTGGGGCTCAGCTCGCTGATCTGTTTGTCTGTTCCTTTATTAGCGTCACACGGTCTTGATCACTGTGGCTGCTTTTTAATTACGTTTTATAACTTGCACTTCTAAAAATGAATTGGAGATAGGCTGCAATTTCGGTTACACTGGAACTAGGAGAATTTTAATGAAAAGATGATCATTGTAAAATTTTAACTGACCGATTCTTTTGCTAGTGGCTCCACTCTTTGAAAAGCTAGAACACACAGGTATGCCAACAGAACATATGGACAGGCCCGAGGACTTCTTCCCTGTGGCCATTTATCTGACAACATTGAAAACCATAGCTTAGACAGATACATTCTGAGGCTGGGTTATTCTTAAATATCATTGTTTTCCTTTGAATTTGTGGTGAATATTTACTTAGTATTATATGCTTCACTATAAGTAGTTCATTGAAGACACGTCTTAATACTTGGCTATTTTAAGAAGTGAACCAGCAACAAATGTTTGTGGGAACATGCATGTACGAAAGATGTGTTCCAACGCGTTTTGTTGTTTGTTTTTAGGTCAATGATGCTTTCCATTATGTGATGCAGCGCAGATCCACGGGCAAGGTGGTCATCTCCCTCAAATGAAGCCTCGCCTCAGCAGCAAACTCAGCGTGTCCACGTCCAAACTCATCACCTTCCTAAAAAGCTGATTTCCTGTCTGTGTTTCTAAAGGTGTCACCACCTTCCTTACCAACTCAGGCTCAGAATCTTTCATTAGAATCACCTTAGAATCTTTTTTCTTATTCCTCATCATTAGTGTAATCATCTCCTTGACTGTCCAGACCTGGACCTGTTGGAGAGGGAGAGGATGCTGTTAGGAATTACGCCAGGAACACGGGTGTCCCACGCAAACCAGGAGGGACGGTCATCCCGTTCACAATACATCGGTGGCCAGGTTCCATCATCCCCACCTCCAAGATACTGCTCACCTCTTCATCCTCCTTTCCATTTGGCTGATTATGTCTCATCTGCTAATGCCAGGGACCTAACTGGCTTTCCTACCTTTAAACTACAGTCCCTCCATCTTGGTTATACATTATTGCCATGGCAACCTTCCCAAAGCACAGCTACGACAACGACTTGTCTTAGAAAACCTGCAATGACGCACCTTTGCTGACATGGTGGGGTTCAGGCTTCTTGAGCTAGCAGCATTTCCTGATGGCCAAGGTGTTGCCCCTCCCTGCTTTCCAGCCTGACGTTCGACAGCTGCACAGGTCCCCCAGGTAGCACCGAGGTTTTCTGCTTCCCCCTCTGCTCTGTTCAGGAGTCTCCCCCACTCCCTCGTCTCTGTGGAACAGAAGGCTTCCTGACCCACAAGACCTGTGTCTGCAGTGCGCCTCTCCCCCAGGAGGGTGCTCATCTCTCCTCTTCCCCTCTGACCTTCCTGTAGCTTCTCCCCAGGGTTTGTCACACCAGAGGGAGCAGCATGTCTGCTGAAGATGTGGGTCTGAATCCCAGTCGCGCCATTTTGGAGAAGGTTCCTGAGGCCTCTGAGTCCTCATTTTGTTCACTGCGATGTAGATATTATTATCTCATCTGTCTCACAGGGTGGTTGTGAGCGGTACATGCGGTGATTGGGCAAGGCGATTAGCAAATGCAGAGATTAGCAAATGCTAGTTACTTTCACTTCCTTTTTTTAAAAAATATTTTGTTCTTAGAGAGAGGGGAAGGGAGGGAGAAAGAGAAGGAGAGAAAGATAGATACAAGAGAGACACATCGATTGGCTGCCTCTGGTCTGTGCCCCACAACCCAGGCATGTGCCTTGACTGGGAATTGAACTGGTGACCCTTTGCTTTGTGGGATGATGCCCAACCAACTGAGCCATACTGATCAGAGTCGCTTCTTTATTTTCTACTTTCCCAATACAGAATAAGTTCCTTCAGAGCAGGTACCACGTTGGATTCCCCTTTGTGCCTCCTGCAGTTCCTAGCACAGTGAGTTGTGCTTGGTAAATAATAAATCAAATTGAATTAGAATTACCTGCATGTCTTAAATTGTAGGATTAAGTTAAGAACATGAATCAATCTAAACGTCCATTGACGGATGAATGGGTCAACAAAATGTGGTATGTCCATACAATGGAGTGTTAGTTAGCTTTCAAAAAGGAAATTCTGACACATGCCACAACGTGGGTGGACCTCGAAGACATTACACTCAGTGACATAAGCCAGCCACCAAAGGACAGGTACTGTATGGTACTATTTATGTGAGGTACCTAGTGTAGTCAAGTTCAGACACAGAAAGCAGAGTGAGCGGTGGTCACCAGGGGCTGGGGGAAGGGGAAGTGGGGAGTCGCTGTCTCACGGGGACAATTTCAGTTTGGGAAGATGAGACAGTTCTGGAGGTAGCCATGCCGAACGATGGGAGTGTACTTACTGCCATTGAACTACTTAAAAACGGTTGAAATGGTAAGTTTTAGGTTATGTATACTTGACCACAATATAAAATATCTAAAAAACCCAATTTATGATGCTCACAGCCAGGCAAATGCATTCAGAGAGGAGCATAGCATGTGTGTGTATGTGTGTGTGTGGGGGGGGGGGGGCGTCGAGGGCCCAGCTAGGCTCCCACCAAGCCCTGGTCTGTGGGGAGAGGGCCTGAGCCCTCGCTGGGGCTGGGCATTGTCGTCCCTTCCTCTGTTGACCACTGACGCCTAAAAAGGAGGAGCTTGGGGTGGGGATAAAGACAGGTGCCTGATGCCACAGAGGTGGGTAACTTCCAATTAGGGTGGAGCGTCCTCATCCAATAAATGTGGTAAGAGGTTTTCTTTTCTGATAAGTGCCTCAGGCCATTGGCAAACATCCTCTTAGTGTCTCCTCACCAAAAAAGAAAAAAAAAAACCACAAAACTTTTGGAGGAACTAAATTGCAAAATAGAGAGCAAACATTTGGGGCAAAGAATGTGAAACTGAGCAATTCCAAGCAATTAGCGGAAGAAAGGGGGAGGGAGGGGACAGACCACCCACATGTCCGTGGAGGGCCCCCTGCTACTCCCCCCAAGCCGTCAGAGCACCGGCTGGGGTCTCTCCCAGGCGCAGTTGCCACAGTTGAGCCCTGGTGGTGGGGTGGGGGGCGCGGCTGTGTGCCCTGCGGTTCCCTTTGATGACCTGCCGCTCCTCACCTGCCTTCCCCCACCCTGGCTTCTCCTTAATGTGAGCGCTTTGTATTTCAGTGAAAGTTGGTTTTCAAAATTACCAAGACACCAACTCGGAGGCTAATTTTAGAATTTCCTGACACCCTCTGGGATAATGGAAGACGTGCTGAACAGACCTCGGGGAGAAGGAGGTCCAATCAGGACTGGCCAGGTGCACAGCCCAGGGGCAGCTGCCTGTCCCACGGCTCCGAGCTGATCAGAGGGCGTCACTAGTAATAAAGATCGATTGTCCGCAGCTCACTGCTGTCAAAATGACTTAGACTGAAAGAGGCAGTCATTAAGGAGAGCGAGTTTCTTCAGGTTTCCCAGGTACTGCTTAGAACTCCTAATGGCCTATTCTCTGCGTGCCCGCATTCCTGCTTCACTGGAATAATTTTATTTGAAAGCATTTGACTCACATCTTAGTCATCTTTTGGTTGTTCCACCGTCTGAGCCATTAGTCTGAAAAAAGAATCAGTGTAGCTCCAAGCGGCAGCATTTAGTCTGTATTCACGGACTTCCCCAGCTCACCCTGGAGGCCGGCTCGGGGGGGGCGAAGGGGGGGCAGGAGGGGCGGGCTCCGCTCCCACACACCTGCCCCCGCTTTCCTGTAATGGGTCTGCAGACCTTCGCCCTGCTCTCAGCCACCCAGGTGAGGGTCTGTGCTGTTATCTGCTCCTGGTCCTTCCTGTCATCTGCCCGGCTTTAGGAAGCCATCTTTTCTACCTGAGCTACCGCAAGGACAACAAAAGATTTGTTATTTGGCCGCTAAAGGAAAATAAAGGTGTCTTCACAGGACCACTTCTATTGAACCAAAAAAAAAAAATCTAAGTAAACTAGGAAAAACTCATGCTGTTCTTTCTGTTACATTTCCTTCTCATACTGTGTAAGTAAATCCAAGAGCAACTGTTTTTTCAAAATTTTTTTTGTACGGGTCGTGTGGGGGGGAGACCTCGGCAAGCACCCGCTGCCCTGTCTAACTGTTCTCTTCCACTTTGCGTCTCCGTCCCAGCGAATCGCTGGATCGAAGAGCTGAGCTGGGACGGCTGTTTTGGGGAACTTTCTCATTGTCAAGGAATCATATACAAAGTCGTTTTCTGCCCCCTTTTTTGCTGTATTTAGAAACAGTCAGTTTCCTGAACGTCAATGAATTGCTTCGTTATTTGAAAAGTGGTATTGTTAAAATCATGACAGCAACATCACAATGACCGGGTCATTGAAAAAAAGTCAGGCCGGAGAGAAGTTCATGAGTAGAAAGGACCCTGTCTCTCTGCACCCTCTCTCATTCCCATTCTCCAGGGAAACCACGGAGAGCAGCTGGTGTTAGTCCCGCAGACCTTGTAAAACGCACAAACACATGTGCACACTCACAGAGGTTGTCGGTGTGTGTTTTAAACTAAAGACACACATAGGTTTTAAAAGTCGCTGATCATTGTATGCATAGTGTTCTGTGATGCACTGTGCTAAGGCAGTAATATGGCACGGACATCATTCCATATTAGTAAACATATTCTTATCTCAATTTTTGTAACAGTTGCTTACTATTCCATAAGGAGGATGTTGAGCATATACGACCATCTCCTTAGTAGTGGGTTTGCTCATATATTTAACAAACATTTACTGATACACATTTATATGCTAAGCTCAGCACGGCACAGGGAGTATGACAGTGAGCAAAAGGTCAGGCGTCTAGTGGGGAGACAGATGTTAATTAAATTCACAAACCATGCCAAGCTAGTGCCACGTGAGCTATGACGGGGAATTTAACTCAGGGAGGTCGAGAAAGGTTTCCCTGAGGAAAGACCCTTGAATCTCGATCTGAAGGTGGAGCCCTCCGGCAATGTCATTCTGGGAATTTAAATAGGGAGGAATATTCTAGGCCACCGGGGGGACGCCAAGCCTGGGACAGGAACGTGCGGAAGGAAGGCCGCGGGGGCCGGGGCTGGAGAAATGAGGCTGGGGGTGGGGACCAGACTAGACCGGGGCCTGTGGGCCGTTTCGGGGTGTTTCGCCTTTGCCCTAACAGCAACGTCACACCACGGAAGTGTTCTAAGCAGAGTGGGTTAGAGGTGGCATGGCCAGAATGGCATTTTTGGAAGAACTCCTCCAGCTTTATGGGGTGCGGAGAAAGGACTGGAGAGGAATAGACCAATTAGGAGTCCATGAAAGGCGAAATGAGAGATGATGGTGTCTTGGACCAGGATGGTGTAGGTGGTGGGGCGGAGAGAGAAGTGGACAGGGCAGTGAGCTATGCAGGAGGGAAAAGCCGAAGGGCTGGGTGCTAGGTTGGATGTGGGCGGGGCTAGGAGAAGGAAAGGTCCGGCTGATGCCTAGATTCCCGGATAGGTGTTGGAGAGGAGGCGTGTCACAAGAGAACTGGGTTTCAGCAGTGGAGGGGGATATGACGGGGGCAGAATTTTGTACAGATTGAGGCATCCAGGAGATACCGAGTATGCAGCTTTGTATTCCAGACACCAGTTTGCAAGGAGATGATATCGATACCCGGGATGTGGCGGAGAGTCCCCTTGTCTGTGACTGCCGGGGAACCACGGAAAGACTTGGAGGTGGTTGTTTGGTGATTTAAAATCAATCACAAGTGGTTGTAAGGAAGGTTGCACTGCGCCACGAGTAGGGAGGGCATCTTCCTCCCGATGCAGGGCCAGCCACCAAGGCCCTAATTCCGGTTGTTTGACCTTGGGCTAGACTCAGCTTTCTGCGTTCCTCATGTGAGAAGATGAGCATAATAGTATGTGCTTTCTACCTCACATGGTTCGTGTGGGCGTCAAACGAGAGCATGCATGAGAAAGCACTGTGCAAATGGCCATCTTCAGAATAGACAACACAGTCGCTTAGTCCCAATGTGCTTAAATTCATTTCAGAGTTGACGTAAAATGCGCATTTTTTTCAGCCTAGGCTGGGCCGACCTGGAACAAAATACAGCTGGGTGTTTGAAGAATCTCTAACAACTCCACATTTGATTTTAGCTGAAGTCATTGTGCTCTTTTATAAGAAATAATGGACAAAGTGATAGGGGGCCCACGCGCTGATGTGCCTCAAAGACATTCCGAGCCTGCCGAGGTCGGCGGAAGGGCACTTAACTTGATGCAGAGGGCAGAGAGAATTCTTTGTGAGGGATGATAAAAGAATTAGGGCCCTTCATTCCAGAAAGACACAGGCTAAGAGGAGGATATGATTGAAATTTATAAGATGATGAAAATCATGGGATAAAAATATGAACTTATTAAGTCCCGGAGCACAAGAACGAGGGACAACTTTATCATTTTAAAGAAGTAGTTTTAGGGCAAAGTAAAAATAGCACTTCTTTACACAGGAAGGATAAGGGTATGCAAGTTATTACTTTCACAGTCTGCAAGGACTAAAACCAAATATTATAAGAGAAAGATTTACATTGTGTGGAGGGTAGATTCACAGGCGATTATAAAGTGAAAGTGAGACTCTTTGGGTAGGCTTCCCCAGCCTTGGGAGGTGGCAGCATAGGATCGACCGTGCAGCTTCCTGCCTCTGTCTGGCATCCTTGTCCGTCTGGACTCTCAGAGCACAGAATTTGGGCTCCGAAGGCCAGGCTGCAAGTGCGACCTCTCTGACCTTAGGGAGTCCCCTCTTTTGTATGTGCCTCAGTTTCTTGAAGAAGAAAAAGGAAGGCAGTAATAACAACATTAATACCTGCTGACCATTGCGAGAGGTCAAATGCAGTGATGTTTCTGGAAGTGCTTTGCGGTTGATGAGCAGATGCTGTCTTTATGAGCATAAGGATTTCTACTTCGGTTTCAGCCTCTTCAGTTCTGTGCTGTCCAGGTGGGTCGACCTTCACCTTGTCCTTCTTGATCCTGGCCTTGTTAGGGAGCAGTGCTTGTCAGCTCAGAAATGAAGAAGGGGATGGAGGTCAAGGACTAACCTCCGATCCTCTTGGGAGGTGGAGAATGTGCAGACAGCTCTTCGCTCCTTCCCAGCCCCTCCCCGTGAAGACCGGTGGGGAACTGAAGGGCAGGGGAACTTCGCAAGCCTCTCTTCTCCTTTGGACCTTTTGCCGGTGAGACTTCACCGAAAGGATGGGTCTTCTGATCTCTGGGCGACTTCGAGGGTTCTTGTGGGTCTTGGGAAACTAAAGAAGGAGCCAGTACAGGGGCTGGAGGAGAAAAACCTTGGGGACTGGTTTCCTATGGCTTCTCCCAGGTTTAGGATTTGAGGGAGAGAAAAATACGACTGAAATTTCCTTCCACGATGGCCGTTGCAGTTCACTGTTGAAAGAAAGCTGATGAAGATTTGGAGAGAGAGACAGTTTGTCTTGCCCGGACGGACGGTCCTCTGAATTTTATGCTTCCCTTGGGAATCTAACTTTGGAGGCCTAGGTGCATGGCGACATCAGGAAGAGAGAGCTGTAACAGACACCTCCTTATCTCCTCCAGAGCGAACGGGAACTGCTGCACCTGGCCTCGGAGCACGCCACCGCACAGCCTCGCCTGACCTCATTTCCCATGGGCGCGAGGGGCGGGGGGATGGCCCCTGAGCCAGGAGGCCCTGCAATTGAGTTTTGGCTTTACCACGAGTTAGCTGCGTGAGCTCAGTTTCCGATCCATAGAAGGATGATCATGCCAACCCCCTTTATCCTTGAGTGGCAGCGAGGACCACGTGATACCCCCATTTGGGAAGCACTTAGCAGGGTGCTTGGCAAATCATCCGCCTTAAACAAGTGTCAGCTTTTGTCTCGCCCACCAGTGCCCTCTACTCTAAGGGGACTTCCGACAGCTAGACGACAAGCTCCGCGAAAGCAGGGGCGGGGCGTGCTTTGCGCACTCCTGTCTGTGGTACACTCAGCGCTGGAAGAAACAAACCTCCCGGCACTGAGAACCCGCCCTTCCGTGCCCCCCTTTAGGGTCCAGCCGAAGACCCGTTTCTCAGCGAAACCAGATCACAGCGATCTCGCTTTTCCAGGAACCCCAGAGCACACACGGCCGCCCCGAGAGAGCGCTGGGGCTGCGCAGCGATCTTGGCGTGTGTCTGTTGATCTTATCCTCAGCGCTGTCCCACGCTTAGCAACACTGCCTACGACCAGGGCCCTGGGTTAGAGACGTGACCAGGGAAGGCGTGGGAGTGGCTTCCTTACAGGATCTTCGGACCCGTATCTGACCTTGTCGTCTGCAGAGGACCCAATGTTGCGGGCCCTAGAGAAACCCGTTCTGTGCTGTCTTCGACACATGCGCCTGCGGGGGGCTTTGCAGAAGCCTCTCACTCGGAGGTCCTGGGAGATCTATTTTCTGGCACGTCCAGCTTCCTCATTGCTGGCATCTTTGAGTGGATGGGAAAGCTGGGCGGGGGGTTTGCACATCGCTGCTGATTTGTCTCAGAAAAACCCATCAAGCGGCACTCAGAATATCTCTCCCTTAAGAACAGCAGTCACACGTCAATTGGTGCCACTTTCCTGTAACACAGGGTGATTGCTTAAAAGATCCCCCTGCCTTTCCTTTTGTTCTGAACCCGCAAGAGCTGGTGGTAAGAGCTGGAACAGGTCCCCCGGATTTCTGTCTCCCTTTATTCTCTGAAGAAAGGATCAAGGGTAACGGAGCTTTAAAGGCAGGCACGGGGAAGGGGGGGCCTCCTGCCCCCGGTGTCCGCTGTGTCCCAGGTCCACCTTCTGATGTAGGCTCCAGGCCGCCCCGCTCAGTTCCGAGGGGGCCAGGAATCACCGCAATCCGCCCGGGACCCTCCCTGCAGGCTCCAAGACCAGGTCAATCACCCAGCTGTTCCTATGGCACGATTCCCTTTTTGAATTCAGCTTGCAAGATTTCTCACTTTTTCATTTTTATCCTCTTCTTTTCTTTAAAGGTTTTTTTTTTTTAAGTTAAAAATAACCACAAGGAGACCTTGTGATCCTCTTCTTACTGACCCAGATATCTGAAGAGCTGAGGAATTGACAGCAGCTTCTGGGAACGCAGGCTGGCTCTCAGGAGTCGATTAGCTAAATGTAACAATAAAATATTAATCCTATTTCCCACACGTAACATCGTCTCCTTGTTTTTCCTTACCCATCCAAAACCTGACTCTCCCATCAATGCGTTGCCGAAAAAGCCATGGGCTTGAGGATAGAAGACTTGGGTTCGATTCCTGACGTGGAAACTTATAAGCTATTTGACCTTGGGCAAGCTAGCCACTTCGTGCGTGTGAATCTCGGTTTCCTCACCTGTGAAACAGAGATGCTGATCATCTCATGGAGCGAGGCTTCAGGGTGACTGGGATACACACAGTAGGCTCCAAAGGCATACTTATCAAACTCCAGCAAGCCTAATTGGAATAACCCTGGAATTATTGGTCTGTCCTGTGTTTGCATTATTGAGTCTACCGACGTCATACCATTTAACGGTGAACTACACGTTACCTTTAATACGTGGCTCTACTTTCTTCACACCCCCAGCTGGTGGGTAAGTTCCTCGCAGCACGGCGCAGCGCACTTTATTTTCCTTGAGTCAGTTGTTGCAGTAATGGGCACTTAGTCCTTGATAGCTGAGTGCTGGAGGATGTGACCCCATCCCCCAGATTTGGGTTCTGTAGCACAACAGAGGTTATTTTCTTTGTCTTTCTCTCTCCAGTTTCACTGATCGCTGCTAATGGAGAGAGAGTAGGAAGTCTTCCAGGCTTTTCTTAGCTGGTCAATGTGTAGCTTCTCATCAAATATATTCTATTGGGTATTGACAGATACTGCCGGCTTGCCATGAGCGCAAAGTTTGTTGGAGGTGTTTGTCCACTTCGAAGATGGCTTTTCCCTGAACCAGCTTTGTGTTTTCATTCAGGTGGGGTTGCGGTGGGCCACCAAGCCCAGGGACGAAGGTCTATAAAGGAGGCCTACACCATACCCTCTTCTGCTGCGACAGGCTCTCAGAGTGTTTCATAGGGACCCAAAGAGCCTATGTTTGGGGGGAAGAACAGTATTCCTGGCTGTCACATCACCTCCATGAAGTGCCTGTTGTGGGTTCAACTGTGTCCCCCCAAAAGGTGTGTTGAAATCCTAGCCACTGGTACCTGTGAACGTGACCTTGTTGAGAAATAGGGTCTGCGTAGCTGCAGTGAAGTTAAGATGAGGTCGTACTGGGTAGCCTTCATGCAGCGACCGGCGCCTTTATCCGCAGAGGGAGATGCAGACACACACAGAGGGAAGATCTGGCCGTGGGAAGACTGAGGCGGAAATTGGAGTGATGGGGCTACAAGCCAAGGAATGCCAAGGATTGCCGGGAGCCGGCAGAAGCTAGGAAGAGGCGGGGAAGGATTCTCCACAGAGCTTTCAGAGGGAGCAGGGCCCTGCTGACACCGTGGTTTCAGACTTTCAGCCTCCAGAACTATGAGAGATTCATTCCTTTGTTTCAATCCACCCAGTCTGTGGTAATTTGTTAGGGCAACTGCAGGCAATGAACGTGCTGTCAGGGAGTCTAAATAAAATACGAAAGGGAGGCTCTAACTAGAACTGATTACTCATCTTCCCTGAAAGACCTCGGTACTAATCTCATGGTGCCTTCCCTTGTGGTGACCTCAGTCTGGGACCCCCACGCCCCCTTGCCCACATAGCTCTGTCCGTCTCCTCCTTCGACTTTATCTCTCACCCTCCTAACCCCCAGGCTCCACCCTCCTGCCCGATGTCCGGGCTGTCTTCTCTGAATGGCGCCCTCACCTGTTTGCTCCGACCGATACCTGACCTCCTCCTAGAGATCTGGGGTCCCGGGGCCTGATGGTGGGGCAGGAGCCTGCTCCGCTCCTCAGGGCCACTCCCAGACCATTGTTCCTCCCTGGCCCTTCCCCATCAGTTTTCTTACCCCCTCCCCCTGGCAATCATCACACCACTGTTTTGAAGGAAAGGCCAGTGGCTCTGCATAAACCTCCCAGGCTGTGGCTACCCCCCACCCTGCACCCCCATCTCACCCAGTTAAGGCTTCGGGCCCCGCTGGCCCACTTCACACTCCTCACCAGCGCCTCTGTCCTCACTCTTGCTGGATGGCCCTTCAGAGACTTATTTGGGAAGCCTTAAAAAAACAACAACAAACAAACCAAGACACTACAGCCTCCTTCCCCCAACCAACCGAGTCAGAATATTTGGGGGTTGGAGGCCTGTGTGTTTTTTAAGAGCCCCCCAGGTCATGGTGGTATGCGACTAGGTTTTAGACCACTGGCATAGGTGACCCAACTAACGCTGTGGCCTTTGGGAGCCTGTTCCCCCACCTCAGCCATGTTGATTTCGGGCATCCTACTCTGACCCCCACCTCCGTACTTCCAGCTCACTTCCTGCAGAGTCAATCCCACCTCCAGCCATTCTTTGACCTCACCGTGTGCACCTGTCCTTCATGGCCCTCCGGCCTGGCCATCCACCTCAACCAACCTGTGTCCATGGCCCAGGCTCAACCTCCTACCCTCTCCCCCTCTCTACCGCCTTCACCTAGCAACGCCCCCCTCCCAATGCTCTACTCACCTATTCACATCTGCCCCTAGGCTCCAAATCTCAGACGTGGCTGGATGAAAACACACAGCTGCTTCCCGGTCTTCACTTTGTGCAGGAAGCGCTCAGGTGGCTTCTCCGTGCTGCCCGCATCGCTGCTCCGTGTCCCGGGTGGGTCACTCTCCTCTCGTCCAGATGCTCTTGCACACCTTCTCCCTCCGGACCAGCTCCCTGCAGTGCCTCTGGCCTCCTCACTCCTCCAGTGGGCCAAACGGGTTGCTGCCTCAAGACTTTGCATTTACAGCTCACTCTGCCCTCCTGACTTCCTCCCGACCTCGCCGCGGGACAGCCCTCCCTGGGTTCATCTCACCTTCACAGGAAAGTATACTGTCCACTGCAACAGGATGGATTTATTTTCGTTTCCTGTCTGTCTCCCTCACTGGCATGTAAGCTTCCTAAAGGCGGTTCCGTTGTGGTCTGCTTAGTTCACGTCTAGATCCCCAATACCAGGAGCAGAGCCTGGTGCACCGTAAACTCTCTGTGAATGGGTGAGTGAGCGAGTGAGAGAGAGAGCAAACAAAGGAACAGGTCCATGCCGGGTATTTTTGAACCGACTTGGGAGGCTGTATGAACAGCGATTAGATGGCCTGTGATTATGGTTGACTTTGTTCTTTGCTTTTTGGGTTATTTATATGTACATGTCAACTTAAAAAATGTTATTAAAAATAAAAATAACAAAAAAAGCAGTGACTAGAAGTTTGAGCTCTTGATTGATACTAGCCCTGGATTCAAAGTCTGGATCTCTCCTTGCTAGCTGTGGGGTTTTGAGCAAATTGCTCACCTCCTTGGGCTTTAGTTGTCTCATTTGTAAAGAATTAGGATGTTAGAAGCTACTCCACAGGGATGCTGTGTGGATTAGAGCCCAACCTGGCACATTATAAGCAATCAACAAATGTCCAATAGTAATAATAATGTTACCCCAGTATGTTTAATTAATAAAAAATTAATTAGTTACTGAAGCACTTTTCTAAATGCTTTATCTATTAGGATCTGATTATTCTTCACACAACCCCTGAGGTGCTAACTATCAGGACACTGAGGCCCAGAGAGGTTCGGTGACTTACCCGCCACCAGAGGAGTCAGAGAGTGGCAGCGCCAGGGACCCAGGCTGGTGGTGTGGCTTCAGCACCCACACATGTGACGATCGTGATGTGCTGTCTCTGCTCAAAAACGGGCTTTCCACCTTTTGTGTCACTTCTCCCACAGATGGGAGTTCCAGGATGCTCTCCCATCTGTGACTCAGTCTTGTAGTGGGCGAGCATGAGACTTTCAGTCTGTGTATACGAGGTCTGTCTGGAAAAAGTCCAACCATTGTTAATATAACGAGAACGGTTTGCCTCCATGTACTTCATCTTAATTCAGAAAATGTGGCCACCAGTGACCTTTCCCATGTTCTAATTATGTCCTTTTTTCCTCCCTGTTGATTGTTTGGTTATCGATCAATAAGAGTTTATTTCTCAATTTCTGGCTCTGTTCCTGAAACACAGGGATGGATTGGCCCACTCCAACTCCCGTCTTCTTTTCCTCCATTGGCATTTCCCCGAAGGATGTCCGAGTCCCCTCCGGAGGCAGGATCCGAGGCAGGCTGGTTGAAGAGCAAGTCAGCAACATCTCCATGTGAGCATGTGCCGTGGGCCCTCCCTCTGCACCGCACAGCGTGGAAGCCTGTGAGGACGCAGCCCCCTCCCGCATCGGTCTCAAAGGAGAGGAGGCCTGTGTGAAGTCAGGGCTGGGAGCGTGTCTTAGGTTTCTCTTTGGCATGGCCTGTCTGTTCCAGGGGGGCCAGAACGTCTGTAGACTTCTTGGGTGTGTTTGGAACACAGAGGAAGACCCCAGCTCCACTGAAGACTTAGCAGCTGGATTCAGAAGCAAAAGAGCGCCGACAAGTTACCAGTTGTCAACAATTTTTACATAATACAATCATCGTCATTGTTTCTCCTGATTACATAAATAATTTTTTGAAACAATTTAAATATACACAAGCTTATAGAGAATAAAAGAAGTTATCTGTAATCCCACCACCTTAAGATATCTAGTTAACACTTCTGTAAACTTACACATACTTCTCTTTACACACACACACCATGTCCTGGACACGTAGTTTTATCTGGGATGGAGTGTAGTAGGTGCTGTTTACTGTTAAGCCTCTTCAAAAGTTACTTCCACCCGCATCCATTGCTTTTGTACCTTCTTTTCGTCAAGCAAAGAAAATATTATTAACAGCCAGGCATATATCTTTCATATACTTTTACCTATATAGGTTTATAAATGCTTGGATATAATCACATATTAATAGAGGTGCATATATAATAGCATATGGGATAATATACTTTTTTATTCAGTAATGTGTCATAGCAACTTCAGTGGTCTAATATTATACTTGTTTTTTTGTGCTCAGTGATATGCCGTAGAAACCCCTGAGCTGATGCAGCTGTAATTTATTATTTGTTATTAGATGTCCTAACATTCCATGACAGAAATATCTCAGTCTGTTTAATCATTTCCCTATTCACGAGCATTCAGTTTTTGCTCACTCCAACCTCATACGGACTTTTTTAATGAACTAATATCCCTAATGCTGATTAAAAGTCTCTGCATTTTATTTTCTCAATTTCTAATCCTGGTTTTTTTTTTTTTTTTTGGTCCATTATTAACTTGCTGTCATGATTGTTTGGAAAGTCAATACACTGTTTAAGTTCTCCTTGGAATTCCTATTTAGTCACGGGAAGTGTTCTGTGTGGTTTCTTTCTATAATCTTAGGGGCTGGCTTCTTTTACTCGACCTTCTCAATATGGCGGTCAGATCGTGTTTCCAGCCTCAGGAGCCACACACAAAAATCATTCCACCGGGAAACTGTTGCTGAAGCAGAAAGGTTCCGGGCAGCTGACGTGGCATCACAGTTCACAGTGTCTGCCAGCTGTGAGTAACAGCAGGCTGTCATGCTCGGATAGCGCACAAGCAGCAGCAGCAGCAGCAGCAGCAGCTCCTGATTTAGGGGCAAACGATGTAAGTACTCATTTTCACATTAGCCAATTAACCCAAACCAAACCCAAACTGAAGAGTGCTGCGAGGGAATATAGTTCTCATTGGAAACTCTTCTAGTAGATTCATTGGAGAAGGATTTGGTCTCAACCAGAGTAGAAAGGTGTCAAGCCAGCACATGGTTCTCAGCAACATGAAAAACCTCACAGGGTTTTGTTTGAAAAAACAAACTTCAACTGTGGCTCATGCTACTTTCGAACCCTAACTCCTTGAGGTGACGGTGGACCCTGGCCGGGACTGTCCCCTGAGGCTTGGATTAAATGGAGGATGTGCAAAAGGACATGTGATTTCAATTCATGTAAAACTTTAGGTAGGTTCGATTACGGAGCCTTGAGAGGAGGCTTAGCAGTTACAGTATTTGGGGGAGAGGAGAGAGCCTGTTAAATATTCCAAGGAGGATGCAAGCTGGTTAATGCTGACTGAGAGGCCATGTAGAAACTTCTGTTCTCAGGCTGCATGGATGGCTAGGGGCGTGGGGCCTGCTCACCCACAGCTAAATGGAGCCCTGGCCCAGCTCTCGTTAGCAGGAGGTGGCTCTACAGCTGCTGTCCCCAAGGCTTCCACCCTGGAAGTCACATCTGGAGCCCCGGGATTTTCCGAGTTCACAAACCTCGTGCTTCTGAGTTAGTGACTCTTTTTCTTCTTTTTGTTGAGACCTTTTACTCCGATGTTCAGCTCTGCATGAAGTGTCACAAATGACCAACAGCGATCCACCCTGCGTGTGGCTAACCTGCTAACAGATATTCTGCTGGTCACCTCTGTGCTGGGGATACCTAAGGGAAGGCGTCCCTGGCCCTGCGGAATTTGCTGCCCAGCAGGAAAAACAGACACTCTGAGAGGAGGAATGAACAGTGGGAGGGGTCAGGACGCCTGGATGAGGGTCCTGGCCTTGATCCCAATTAACCACATGGCACTCTGGGCTCCCATTTATGTGCTAGGCAATGACTGTATCAGAAAGGGATTCGTTGCAATGCTTCAGTAATTGACTCTTCACCTAGTGTGAGTTTTTCCCTGGCTGAACAGCTTTTCACACAACATTGAATTTGCTCCATGTCCCACTCGGAAACAGGTGTTTACTGATGGAACGGACCTCCCATGTGCCTACCAGGCTTTATCAAATTGTGGTTTTCTGTAGCAGAAACGTGCAGCCCCCTCCTGGATGGGCCTCCTGACAGTGTAGTACAGGTAGGAGGAAAGGTTGCTTCTGCGGAAGATGTCTAAAAGCTAACAACTCATCCTGCCTATCTGAGCTTCTATCTTTAAATGGTTATTGATTGGAGCAAATACCTTTCCAACAGCTGCTGGTTTTCGAGGGGCAAAGGTACAAAAGCCTGACACTAAGGAAAATGAAATTGCTTGAAATAGGTGTGACCCACAGGCCACAGCCTGAAAGAAATGAAACTGTGTCAAAAATAAGCCAGGCTGTGTTTTCAAATAGAATAGAAAATACAAAAGGAAAAAGAAAACAGAAAGATAGAAAATCCCCACCCCTGGTGACTGTAGGGCGTACCCTCAGCTTCCCAAAACTCATCAGTCATTTTGGGCTGTGGAATTTGTGGGAGTCTCATTGACCCATTATAATGGGATGATGGGTAAAAACAATTTCTTTAATATAATGACTATGCACACTATCTTCCCCATCAGCCTGGCCTGACCTCGCTCCCAAAATTATCCACACAGGCATTCATACACCCCTCGCTGCTTCCCTCCCCTCTCAAGGACAAAAGTGTACTTCCTGATCCCTGAGTGATCCCTTCTCTTGGGCTACGAGTGCCACCCCCATCGGCCTCCCGAGGGACCACACCCATCACTCATTTCCTTTATTCCCCTGTCTCTTCAGCCTCTCTTCTAACGGGCTTCCCACCATAGGTAGACGTGTTTGAGTGACTCCCATTTTATGCCCGCCAGCCAACCAGCCGGCCGGCGAGCAACCACTCATGGTCCCTCCTTACTGTTCTATCCCCTTTCTGACCATTCCACCAACCCTGTGGAATCCAGTGGCCCCTCTCAAGTTCTTCCACAACTTGATCTCTTGCTGTATCTTCTTTCTTTACCTCTTCCTTCTTCTTGACACTCTCTCCTTTCTTGGCTTCCTTCACGTTGTTCTGACTCTGCCTTCCCAGTCTTCAGGAACTTCTCTTCCTCTCCCGTCATTTTCTTATTTTGAAGTGTGTGCTCTTCCTTGACCATCTCATCCACATCCACGGTTTTGATAATGGCTTGTGTGCTAATAGCGCCTGAATCAAACCTGATAACATACAAATCTTCAGGAAAGAAGCAACGTATAGACAAACAAACACCACCTACCACAAACCTAAGTCCAAGCCGATTTCCCTCGGGAGCTCCTACCCCCTGCCGGAGACAACTCCAGTCTCTAGTCCTGCAGGCAACTTCGTTTACCGGGGTCCAGCCTGAACTTCCCTTTCCTCACGGAACTTGCTTCTTCCAGTAAAATGCACTTCAGTCTTGATCAGGAACATTACCATTGACCTTCATCCCGCCATTGCTGAAGAAATCCAGTTAACCTTTAAATCCCATTTATTCAGCTTCTGTGTTCTTTCCTGAACCTGACCCCAGCCCCTCTGACATTCCCCCCTCCACCAGCGTGTTAGCTCGGCTTGCACGGACTTTATAAAGGCAGACCATGGCTCACCCTGCCTGCAGTCTGGCCCTCCTCGCGCCATTCTCGTCATGGTGACGAGTGTGCTTTTCTAAAATGTCAGCTTGATGATGTCACTCACCTGCTTTGAATCTTTTAGAAGCGTCTTGTCTTCAGCAAAAATCCTGAACAATGGCCATCCAGCTTCTTTCCTCCCAGTTCACTGAGTCTGACCGAACACAGTGGGTGCCCGAGCCTGCCCAGCCTGCCCCACCCCCTCCCTGCCTTTGGACCCACTGACTCCTCTTCCGGAATCCCTCTAACCAGCCTGTCCGCCGGTTAAGTCCTAATTATGCAACAAGGTTCAAAGAGCTTTCTCTCCCGGGCAGCCTTGCCTGAGTCGGCTGCCCTTCCCTAATAGTATAATACTCTTAAACATTTCTCATACTTTGTTAAAGTGATTAGTTTATTTTATTTACCCCTTAAGTTGATGGCGAACACCCAAGAATTAGAATTATGTGTTTATTTTCATATTCCTAATGCCTACAATGGCATGAGGAACATGCCAGTTATTCAGTAAACTATTATTGAATGACTGGGGGACCGATGGCTGCCTGCCGCTACTCCAGGCTGATACTCTATCTCAGTCAACCCAGTAGAAAGCAAATTTCTTCCCTAACAGTTCACGCTTAAGTTCTGGAAGCATACGTCTTGGCCACGTCCCTAAACAGGTGCCAACTGCCGCATTCATGTGTTCAGGGAGGGAGCTGCAACTCTGGCTGTCTAGATAGGACCTTCGTGTCCATCCTTAGAGCAAGGGATGGGGCCAGTCCCATGCATACTGCAGAAACTGGGAGGAGACAGGGAAGTTTATCAAAGACAGACTGAGGATCTATTACCAGAGCCAGGGCGTAGGATGCCGGGCAGGCGAAAACAGCACGTGCCCACGACACTGCGTGCAAGCCGTCGAGGCATTGAGGAGAGCTAGGGCGACACCGGCAGAGACAGCTAGGACCCTGTCTTCAGTATCAGCTCCCATCGTCTCTTGTGTCTTAGTCCGTTCAGGCTGCTATGACATGACACCACAAACGGGCTGGCTTGTGAACAACGGACATTTACCTCTCTCAGCGGTGGAGCCTGGGAAGTCTACGATCCAGGTGCGGGCAGACTCGGGGTCTGGTGAGGGCCCCCTCCCGAGTTGATAGACAGCCACCATATCACTGTGTCCTCCTGTGGCAGAAGAGGCTGCGGAGCTCTGTGGGGTCTGTTTTATAAGGGCACTAGCCCTGTTCATGAGGACTCTGCCCTCCTGACCTAATCACCTCCCCAAGGCTCCACCTCCTAATTCCATCACCGTGGGGGTTAGCTTTCAGCATTTGGATTTTGGGGGGATGCCAGCATTCAGCGTGTAGCAACTTCTTGGCATTCTACGCTCCAACCGCACTGAACGTAACAGAGACTGGTGACATGCTGAATACATAGGGCCCCCCTTCCCCTCCGAGCCCTGCAGGGTCCGTCCCTTGGCTGAGAACGCGCTCTCTCTCGCTCGCCTACACTCCTCCCAGGCTCATGTGCTCGCATCCTGCAGGTCTCGGTGGAGAGATCTCTGTGCTGGGGCGCCTCCTCCGACGAGGTCGGCAGCTTCGCTGTGAGTTTCATCTGTTTCTCACCGCCCCCTCTCCTGGCACCGACCACTGGGGTGGTCTGGCGCCTTGTCTGCATCTCTGCTAGTCAGGAAGCTCCAAAAGGGTAAGGAATCAGCTCACCTTGGTCCCTTAGAGGGGGTCTGCAGTCGACACCTAGAACGATGCTTGACACATAGTAGACACTCAGTAAATACATGGATCACTCAGTTTCATGCCATTTCCTGGTTATTAAACAGGAGCAGGGACTGTTCTGGTTTCCTCCTACAGAGCCCTTTATTAGGGAAACTCAGGAGAGTCAGCTCACACAGGAGAAAATATTTACTACAATGAATAATGAATTAATATTTGTCTAAAATAGTATTTGTTTAATGGAAGATAATTTTTTAAATTCCAAGGTAAAGCTATGTACTCCAGTCAGATTCTTTTAGGGACATCGTTCATTCCATGAACGACCTTTGGGCCAGCAATGGGACATGGTGTCACAGTGTCGTGAAATCAGAGAAAGTGTTGCATCCTCAGTGAAAAAGGAGATATTCTTAGGGAGCTTGCATGGAAATTACATCACGGAAACAGTGTCGGGAAAGGATGTAAGTATTTGCTCAGCACAAAGAGAATTCATCACATTCATCTATGGAATGCTCTCCCCGAATAACGAACTTCGGCCATCTCCCTGGCGATGACTGCAGGCGCTAACGCTCAGCGAAGACTCTTCCCCGTCATCTTGCCGTGCCTTTCCCTGTCCTCCAGGAACTGAAGCTTGAACTCTGTTGTCTGGCATCCTACACGGCTCCTACGGAGATTGCCCTGATGTGCTAAATTCAGCGTTAAAACGGCCCTCCAGGGGACCTGGACTCTACCTGCAGCCACTCAGTCCAGACCGAGAGGACAGGGTTGTGAGAGCCATGGAAATGTGTGTGTGTGCTCACGCTGTGCACACACATGGGCTGTTCCTGTGCATGGGGCAGCGGGCAGAGGAGAAGCCAGCAAAGTGGCGTGTGAACCTGGAAGAGTGAGAGACAAAGACTTATTGAAGACCCACTCCTCTATTGAACAGGCGTTTTGGTGTTTTCCCATGCATAAATAATTTATTGAAATGTATTTCAATAAAATGAAATACATTTTCGCAGCCCTGTTAGCTACTTCTTAGACTTATTATTATTTTTTTTATCCTCACCCAAGGACATTTTTTTTTATTGCTTGAGAGAGAGAGAGGAAAGGGGTGGGGAGAAAGAAACATCGATTGGTTAACTTCTTGCATGAGTCCTTACCAGGGATTGAACCCACAACCAGAGTATGTGACCTGAGTGGGAATTGAACCCATGACCTTTTAGTGTATAGGTCAATGCTCCAATCAACTGAGCCGTACTGGCCAGGGCTAGACTTGATTTTAAAGATAAGAGAACTGGGGTTCATAGAGATTGAGTGATTTTCCCCCAAAGGCACATGGCTGGGAAGTGGCACTGTTAAAACTCTATCTAGGTTCCAATATCTATTTCCTTCCCCCCAGACCTCTGCTCCTCCCCAAAGTGACGGAGGGAAGGACATTGTATAAGGAAACACAAAGGGGACTGTGGAAGTTGGAGAGGAGAAAGCTTCTGAGTGGATGTCTTCTTCTGTTCACAGAGTTCACAGGAGAGTTAAGAGTCACGCATGTGCGTTGTAATACATCAGGAAGAGCGTCCAGACTCTAAAATATTGGGGTGCATTTCCATAAGGAGCCTGAGGACCTGCCTTCCCTGGAGAACAAGCGTCTTCTGTGCCGGGTGAACTGGGAGATCTTGCACAGAGAGGATTTTTATCCGGAGCGCTGCGGGTCTGTCCAGGAAAGAGCCGTGTGCGGGCGAGGCCCCGAGTCTCCCTGGCTCAGCCGCCGCGTCACCTGCAGGGATGGATTCTTTCCAGCTCATCGGGCCTGTGTCTGAACGTCTGCTCCTGTTCAAGAGTCTGTCCAACATTTCTGCCAAGCAGCAGGGAGTGACTTCTGGGGTTCAGGGTGTGTGCGTCGGCATGTGCGTTTCTCTGTTTCATTGCAAGTACGAAATTTCTTTGACATCTTACGCTTCCTGGTAAAAATTAACACAAATTTGAATTTCACTCCACACTGTTCAATAGAGCAATATTTACATTTGTTAAAATTAAAACATACCCTGCAATTGCTTGTGGGATAACATTGGTGCTTATGCTGCGTGTCCTGCATCGTCGCTGGGGCTCCGACCGCTCGAGTGTGCGAAGCATTGGGCTGCGCTCGACCGGCATTTCTAATGCCGGTGTTTTCACTTTAACCCATTCTCTTTTCCTGTGTAGGCGTGTGGCGCAGGTTCTCTGCGTTCCCCTGGTCTGGTGGCTCTATGGGGACACTGGCTTAAGTGTAAAGGAGAGGAGTGGGTATCACAGCACCACGTGGACTCAGCTTATCCTCTTCTGACGGTGGGGCAGAACACTTCCTACACGCATTACAGCATTTCCAGGGAGAGGAGAGCAGCTAGCGTTTATGAAGTGTTTCATGGGCACCAAATACTGGGTAGGTGTTTAATCTAACTGTACTCTTCCGAGCTCTGTGAGATGGGTTCCGTTATCACCCCCATAGCACAGAAGAAGAAAAGGAGACCCGGGGTAGCATGCCCGAGTTTGAGCAGCCAACGGATGATGGGGCTGAGATTCTCATGCAGGCAGCCTTGTTCCGGGGCCACCAAGTGGCTCTGCTCCTCTGGGGAGTATGTCCCACCAGAGAACACGCCAAGCACATCACAGCCCTTTATTTCATTCAGTGGGTGCTGAGCCACCTGTGCCCATCGGACCTTGAGGTGAGGTCAGAAGTCCCAGCGGCATCCATCCGTCACCCCACTCGTCCTGGTCCAGGCGCCATCAGTCAAGTGGGAGGGGTGAAGAGAGGGGGCGTGGGGCCACCTCTGCCAGCCCAGGGCCGATAAGGAAGGACGGAGCCATTCTTCTTCCTGAGTGACATACTGCTGCTCTAGGTCCTGGCAGCAGAGGCAGGTTCCTGGAGGGCAGGTTTGCAGGCAGCCAGGTAGGGGCAGTTAAAGGAGTGCTTTTGCCAGGGCTCCTATGAGGGATCACTCGGTCCTGTAGGAAGCCCGAATTGGGCCCGGGGCCTTCACTCCCGAGCTTGTGCCACCAGTGCCAATTCCAGGATGGGCGCCGGCGGCTCGTGGTGCCTGCGCCAGGCTAATTGTCTCTGGCTCTCGGACCATGTTTTCCTGGCACCCGTCCTTCCTGATAATTGGACTGCTGAGTGGCACCCGCTGCTGTGCATTTTGTCTGACGCCCTGCTCACCTGAAAGAAGGGATCGCGGCCTAGGAGGCCAATCACTGGCCGAGGCCACGGGCTCCGTCTCTCCAAGGCGGGCCCCAAGTGGTGGCTTTGCTGGAGCCGAGTCAAGGCTTCTGGTTAGCTGGGTGATCTTGGTTAAGTCACGTCACTCCTCCGGACCTTAGTTTTGTCATCCGTACAGCGAAGCTCCGGAGTTAACACTCCGGTGATACAGGTAGTGTTGCGGACCAGGACTAACATCGCGTTATAAGCCAGAAGAATCGCATCAGGTGCTCACGTGCATTATCGTGATACGTCGGAACCCATCCCTGGATGTTTGCGCCTGCGTCCTAACCGGCCGTGCGCTGTTCCCGTGGTCCTGTGCGTCCTTTCCAGTAACGCTTCCCAGGAGGGTTAAAAATGGTGGCACGGTCATTAATGAGCCAGACGTCAGGGCCCACGACCGGGGTAAGAAACCATGTCCACGGCCAGAGAATTCTACACTCCGTGGCCCGGTCCGAGGAGTCAGTTCAGGTGTTGAGACAAAACCCGAGAGTTCAGGCACTTTAGCGTGGCGACCCTGGGAACCACTGTGGGGGCCGTCCCTGCACCAGTGACCACTTGGGGGGTGAGCTTGCCCCCAGCTTGTCAAAGGTGGGGACTCTATCCTTCAAAGTGTCTCATGTCAAATCCTGGCATCTTCTGGAGACTAAGTTCAGTGTTTGTTGAAAGGAAGAATACACTCTTGGGGCCGTTTTAGAGCAAATTCTGAATTCTATTCCCACCCCCCAAATTGTTGAGATACAATTGACCTACAACATTGTGTACGTTTATGGTGTATAACATGATTTTCTGTGTTTAAAATATTAGTTCAAAAGTGAACATGAGCTTCTCTGTGTTTACCGTAATAATGCCGAAAAAATGTGTCCTGCAACTGCAAGAAATTATTTTCTTATTGTAACAGAACATTTTTTAGGGCCTTTAGTTCAATGTCAGGCATTTGAATTTGCCCTCCCTTAGAGAATATGCTGGATACACAGCCACGACCCCACGGGGAGAAGCATGAATGAGGAAAACCAAACCAGACAGGCCAGGTATTTATGACTCGGCTCCAACCAGTGGAACTACCTTACCTTTTCTAAAAGGAAAGATAATACTGATGTACAGAGCATTCTTACTTGCATATGTGCTGTTTTACCGGCACTTCACCCTCCTAGTCACCCTCACGAGCTAAGTATTGTTATTCCCTGTACAGAGAAGAAGAGACTCAGACTCGGAGAGGTTAAAAGCAGTGCTTTCCTGGCAGGGCCAGGCTGCCTGAGGGCTTCCTGGGCTTCCTGTCCCTGGTGCCTCTGTTCTTTGTTTGCTGTGGGGGTTTGGATGCTCTCCGGTGAGGGACAACTCAGCTCAGCCCACGGCCAGGCCAACAGGAGCCCCAGGTTCTGAGCAAACCCGCCAAGTCAGGTGTGCCCCACCGGCAGTGGCTGGGCCGTACTTTGCCCTAGTGAGTCAGCTCCATGGAGGCCGGGCGGTTGCAAAGGTAACTGACTGGCTGTCGATAGGAGGGCCAGGTGAGTCTTGGTGGATGTGGCACCTGGACTTTGACAGCCTCCATGCGGAGAGGAGACGCTCTTGGGCCAGGCTGCCGGAGCTGCTCGGGAGGCAGGTGGAAGGGCGTCCGAGCAGGTGCGTGGGAACGCTGGCGCCTTCGTTTTCTCTCTCTTACCTGTGCTTGCTGTCCTGCCAGACGAGGAAAGGCCAGACCGCCCTGATGGGGGCCAGGGAGGGCCCTTTATGTGACCGTGCCAGTGTGGTGTGTCACTGTGGATGTAACGCCTCCACTCTGGAAATCCTAGGTGCTTTTGCGTTGGTGTCCTTCATTGCAGAGCTCAACTTACTGGAACCGATATCTCTTGAAAACGAAATGACCGGATTTCGGCCAAGAGACTGGACTCTGTGCCTCTGCGCTCAGGGAGGGCCGTCTAGTGAAGAGGTCAGGGGGCGGGGGCCAAGAGACCTCCTTACGTGTGTCCAAACGGTATTGAGTTCGTTGGCCTTCAAGGGAGACCTGCACACACTTTCTCTGTGGTGGCATTCGGCCTTTGCTGGGATTTGCTGGGAAAAGCCTGTTTTTGTTTTTGTTTTTCCAAGAAAGTGGGCAACATGGGGCAGAGGGTGCTGGTCTCCCTGAGCTGTGACTGATCTTGAGGCGGAAGGCCCTTCCGGTGTGGCTTGTTCAGCACTCTCGGCTCGGAGCAAACGGTGGACCCTGGCTCGGTGGCACTGGGGCAGAGTGACGGCTGGATTGCGACACCTGCCCTTTGACCTTGGGTGCTGATAAGAAGTTTTACTTTTGGCTGGGAGTTTCAGGAGTGGGAGCAAGTGAACCGGATTCCATCAGAATTTTTTTGCCTGAAAACAGTTTCCAACGGAGAGAAAACAGGGTGAGACTGAGCTCAGGCGCTGCCCCCACGCGAGGGACGCCCGGAGCGGGAGCCGGGCCTGGTGCGCGCCTTCCTGCGGAGGCGCCGGGTGCAGGTCTGCTCCGTGCTGTGGGCCAGGGTGCTGGACGGGCAGGCCGTCGTCTCCGGAGCACTTTCCTGTTTTGCAGAATAAGTGGGGAAAGTCAGTTTGGTTCTGGGGAGACTTCCAGGTGTTAACGTCCCCAGCCAGGAGGATCACCGGCCTTGGCTCTCACGTCTTGCCGCCCACCTTGGAGTGGAGCGTGGCTATAGTACCAGAGTACCGGGCGAGTTCTAAGAGGTGAATTTAAGGGTTCAGAAAAGGTGTCTTTTGAGGTCAATCTGAGCTTCTTTTTGCTGAGGAAATGCCTTCAGCTATTCCCACTCCCCTGATCTTTACCTCTAATAGTGCTGTTTATTAAAACAATCACTGCAGACCAGGCTGGGGGTTGAGCACGCCCAACATTATTCTACTTCTGACAGTAGCCCTGCGAGCAAGTCATTAGGATTCCCATTTCATGGATAAGGACACCGAGGCTTAAAAAAATGAACTAGCTGGTAAGTGGCAGAGCTAGGATTTGAACTGTGGTCTATAGCTCTGTCAAAGGCCCGCTCTGTTTCCAAGATAGCATGGGACCCCCACAGTAAATGTTAAATCAATATTTGCTGGTGGAATAAATGGTCATTTCTTTAATTGGAATACTTTGATAGTGTTTCGGAACTTTGTCTATTACTGTTCTCTCTCCCAGGCCTCCCATATTTATTGCTGCTCCAACTAACTATACTTTTTAATTTTTAAAGCAACATCAGAATAGTCATGTAGCCTGTTATTTATTTCATGTATCTGTTTGAGATTTTTTTTCCCCAGATACTTCTCTGTCAGTGTCCATCTGGCTTGTTCTAGATAGAGGATTTTGAGGACCATAAATGCTTCCCCCCCTCCCAAAACCTAATCAACCATCATGCTTGGATATAAACCTGAAATAATGATAATTTTCTTGGTCTTTTGTCTGCAGGGAGATGAAATAACTACACAACAAACTGTAAACAAGAGAGGTCAGGAGGTCGGGGATGGAGCCTGGGACGCCCCAGTGGCCGCCGCAGCCCCAGGGTAGGCCCCCAGGCCAGTCACAGGGTCCAGACCGCGGCATTTGGAGAGATGGGTATCGTTGGCCTGCCCCTCGCCCTTGGCATGGTGAAGAGAGGTTCTGTCAATGGCAAGATGTCCGCAGGAGCCCCCAGCCGCAGAAGAACCTCAGGGCAGACCGCCAGCAGCCCCATTACGTGCCCAGGCCTGTGTCCGGGGGCGACTATTACGAAGGTGGCCGTCCCCATCAGCTGTACTCACGGTACGGGGCTGGAGCTTGGAATGGACCCAACTCCACTACATACTATGGACCCATTGTTCTTTTCCTTCTTCCTTTTCCTTGTCCTTCTCTGCCCCCGGCCTTTTCCCTCTCCTCCCTACCAGACTGGTTTAGTTAAACACTTTTCTCTCCCAAATTGGATTTTGGTGACTGAAAATAGTATGGCCTTCATCTGTATCCCCTAGTGGAGCTTCTTAAAGAAGCCATTGGAATGTGTGTGGCTGGGCGTTGGGGGCGGGGGAGAGGGTAGAACGGATGAAAGAACGTGAAATTCAAGAGAGCAGAGGGAACCTAGGGGTCCCTGTAAAAACTTCCCCATTGTCTGTGGACCACTCTGAACTGGGGTTAGCACCACACCCCCAGCACCGAGAAGAGCCCCAGTAGCTAGAACAGCACCGAGAGTGTGATGGGCATCCAGAAACAATAGGTATGGAACGAATGAATGGGGACGTCAAAGAAATCGACCTCAGAGGCAGCAGACACAAGCTGGCAGGCTCCAAGTTCAGAAGGAAGAGGTCTCGGTGAGGTCCTTCTAGGTTGGAGGCTTTAGACTTTGTGGAACCCCCCTGAGTTCTCACTGGTAGCTCTGCACTTAACCGATGGGGGGAGGCTGGGAGCTCTTCGTGTTCACTTCAGCTTGTCCAGGCGGGTGATGCTTACCTGCCTACAGACGCAGGGTTGAAATGATGACAACTATTTTTAAGAACTTCACCTCTATGAAGTGCTGAAGAATGATTAACTGACAAAACACTAACAACCTGGCAATCCTTTCCCTGGCCTTTCTGTACGGGGGACTTCTCCAAGGAAGGTGCGCTGAGGACAGAGGCAGTAAAAGCAATCGGATTTAAGATAGTTCCAATAGTTGTTTTGGTCTCCTGTCCATCTGTAATATGCTTGGGAATTACAAGGGCATATTGGATACTTACGCAGCCGTCTCGGGAAGGGGTTTGCTAAGATACTGTCTTGTGTGGTGGGATGTGTGTACTTGAGGGGTGAGGAGGACCATGGAGAGGAAGGAGCCTATAGCTACGGTTTTGCTGTGAAAAGCTCAGCCTGGTTCTGAAACAGAGACCTTACTTACTCCTGCTCCAAGTCTGGATTTCCCGTTGATCGGATCTAGAATTAACCGTGATTTTTAAAAGGGATTCTAGATTGAGGACAGGATTTTCCCCTCCGAGGTGGTTGACTGGGTCCAGTCTTCCACTGGTTTTTCTCTTTACCACACTCATCCTTGAATGGCTGGCTTTCTTTGTGACATTTTAGGCCTGGCACTGAGGACCCGTATCTGAGCTACCACCCTCCAGCGCTAAGGGAAGAATATGCTTATGGAAGTTACTACTACCGTGTGCACCCACAGCAGCAACCAGAAGAAAGAGGTATGGAATAACCTCCCAGAAACCTCCGGGACAGGGCAGAGGCCAGGAGAGCCGAGTTCAGAGCCCCCCTTGGACGCACTGCTCTGCTGAGGTAGAAGGAACTCCTGCCCCTGCCCACTTCTTTCTTGGCCAGACGAGGTCACAGCAAAGACACTAGTGCTTGGTGTCTCCAGAAGAGATAGAAAGCAGTCATTTTTCTTTGTACGTGTAGATGATGGTACTGAAACTATCATTCTGTTGCTAATATTACGAATACTTTGCACTGTATCTACATTTTTTTCCTTCTACTTCTCACTGTGGCGCAGATGACAGTCTCTGACCAAGTGTCGCAAAGTCATCCAGTGTAAGCCTGGGCTGGGGTGTGTCTGACCGTCATTTACCCTCAGGGTGCAGACAGGCACCACTAGGAATCTGTACCCTATACAATAGTAAGGTTTTAGGTATATGCTAATGGATGCTAGCAAAGAGAAAATCTGTTTCAACACTGGAAATGCACACACACACACACACACACACACACATAATACCCCGAGTTGTGCAACTGTAAGGAGCCATACTGACCGGTTCAGGGAGGATTGAGGTGCCTCTCGGGGATGTTCATCATTAGCTCGCTGACCAATTTTATCCATCTTGGCAAATACGTTTCTGTACGTGCTGTGCTCCAGGGACTCAGCCCCACAGCCTGCAAGGTGCCTCTCTGAACTTTCTGGAGCTGGAAGTGACCTGCTTTATTCTGTTTTTCTTTTTTTTCTTTTCTCTTTTTTCCTGAGGGTGCAGTGCCGAGGCAAGCGAGTCCTTACTTCCGGCCTGAAGATTATCGAGATCCAAAGTACCTCCATGAACATCACCGTGAAAACCAGAAGAGCCCGTCGGGGACACCGAGTGAGACCCCGTTTCAGTGAGTGTGCAAGGAGAGGCCAGGTCGACGTGGCCCAGCCCCACCAGACTATGTTCTGGCGCTGAACCCTCATCTCCGGCAGCCCGTCTGCTCTGCTGTGCCGTGTGGGGGGTTGCTCCCGGGGATGCGGGGATGGCCCAGGCTGGCCCAGGCCAGCTGTTGGCGGGAACCCTGGGCGGAGAGATTCTTAACTCTGAGGCGTGGTTCCCAGACCTGGGCCAGTCTGGGTTCTGTTACTCGAGGTCCGTCCTTGCTGAAGAGGGGAGGGACTTCCTGCTTGGCTGGCTGCAAAACAGGTGTGGCCTTGTGGACGTTCTCACGATGGGGTCCTGCTGGGGCCGGGGGGCTCCTCCTCTCCACTCCTGCGTACTGAGAACGGGCCATCCTTTGGGACAAGGCGAGCAGGGGATGGGAACAGCCTTTGGTTCAGGTACCTGTCCTGGTGGCCTGAGGCCTGGCGCCTGGCATCTGCCTGGAACCCACCCACCCAACTGCTCTAATTTACCCTGTTCCAGGAGGCCAGGCTGCAGGGACCAACCCCCCTCTGCAGCGTTTGGGGCGGTTTCTGTTGCTGCCCTGGGGAGCCCAGGGGCCCCTGTTGTCCCAGCATTCACCAGCCGAGGTGGGGCATGGAAGGACCGTGCTTTCTCCCTGTGGCACCCAGGCCGACCTGACGCCGTCTGCCCCTTGCACCACGGGACAGCCTCGGGCAGAGAGCCGCTCAGCCTTGCCGGCTTGCCCAGAAACCCTCCCCTGTCCCTGTCATTTTGCTGCAGATCTCAGAGCGGGAACCTGTACACAGACAGTCCTGCCTCCAACTCTGGACAGGAGCGGCCTGGGGACTTCTTTTCGGAGACTCTGCGCGCTGGGGCCCGCAAGAATGAGGTAACCCGAAGTGACGTGGGGGCAGGGGCCTGTGACAGGGCCTCACGATGGACATTGCCAGCCGTGGCAGGGCAGCGGGGCGGGGTCCCAGCGGCCCGCAGGCTGAGGGCCCAGCGCCGCCCTGCCTGGCAGGGCCTCCCCGCGTTCCTCTTCATTCCCGCCTTCCCATTTCTGTCTGAAGGGCCTGGGGCCCTGACCTGGTCCTTTTGCATTTTTGTCAAATTGGCTGGGTCAGGGACTGTCCCCTGAGTCACTCTGAGGTAGTGGGAGAGAGGAGAAGAGGCTGCCCCCAGGACCCTGGTGGATTAGCAACTCACTCCGCCCAGGTAGTGGGGAAGCTGCTGGAGTCTTCTAAGGCCTGGAAAGCGGAGCGTGAAACCCTTCTTGACGTTTTAGGAAACCCTCTTTGTCTCCTCAGATCTTACTGTGAACTTACTGGAACTCTTAGCATCTTTTAAACGAGCTTTTATTTTGGAAAAATTTTAGATTTATGGAAAAGATGCAAAGACGCTGTAGAGACAAGCTCTTAATGTTTGACAGTCTTGTATGTGTTTTGTCGCCCTGATTGGCTCTGTACGATTTTGGGGAGCAGTCCCTTCCGTATACTGAGCAGGCCAGGGCACCCAGCATCCCGAGCAGTAGAAATGACCACATAGCAGCAGCCGCAGCCGCACACAAGTCCAGCACTTGGCCGTGCGCAAAGAGCTCTTGTGTCCAGTGTTTCATTCGTCCCTTCCCAGGAGATAAGTTCCACGAGATTCCCACACTCCTGTAGCCCAGGGAAAGCACAGTGCCTGGAGCATAGTAGGTGCTCGTTAAATAGTTGGTGCCTGCACTGTGCCGGGCAGATACGATGATCTGTATTATGGGTGAGGGTGCCCAGCTCAGAGTCACTTGTCGCTAAGTCATAGCAGCTCAGTACAGACAAGGCTGGGATCTGAATCCCGGCCTCCCAGTCCCTCCTGGGCCCAGGACCTGAGCTCTTTGCCCTGGGCCATACGCATCCTTTAGCACACACCTGTCAGCTGAATCATCCGTTCTTTTCCTCGAAACACATCCACATGCGCTGTATTTATTAGAAAGTTCGAATTTCGTTGCTCTGCGTGAACCCTTGGGGGGACCCTCTCTCTGAAACCGCTTCTGATTCTTCCCGTGTGTTTCCATTGGCTTTCACTTGCAGCCACCGCTGACCAGTGAGTCCAACCTTCGGCAGCAGCAGGAGTCTGGCCTCAGCTCCAGCAGCTGTGAGCTCAGCCAGTACCTGGCAGGTGCCTTGGAGTCCTACCTCCCCGAGGCTTCCGCAGCCTGGAGACCAATTCGGGATGGTGGGTACTGAAGCAATCAAGGGGTTGGTTGCGTCCGATGGGAAGAAGGCTGAGTGGCAAGTCTCTTGGAAAGACACCGTCACCCTGGTCTCCAGGAGTGGGTCGTTGTTCACGTCGTTGGCCTGCGGAAGCCTTCGGGGCAGAGAGGCCGACTTGGCTCCATTCCCCAGCTTTTCTCCCGTCCTGGACATTGCATCATAGCGGGTTCTTGGAAGGGAACCCCGCCTCTAGCCACCACCAGGCACTCCTAGGTGCTTTTAAGTAGCAGGTGAAGGAAGAGGGCACTGGGGTCAGTTTGGTAAAGCAAAGGCAGGTCACGGAGCAGGATTGCTTGGTCTGGATGTGGATGATTTGTTAAGAGTCCTGGCCTCTCGTCATCACCGAGGGTCTGGTCTTCGTGCATTGCTAACATTCGGACCAACCCTCAAATGCTTGCGTTATAGTCTGACGCAGTCTCGGGGGCTTAAGTCTGACTCGAAGCATGGGCTGCTTCTGAGGATGTGGCCCACCCAGCTCCCAGGTGGCATTTGGACAGAAATGCACCTGTGGCATATTTCAAAGTCAAGGAAAGCAGTGGCAGTCGTGTTAACAGTGTCTGCCTGTGTCTGTTGGCCAGAGGACGTCTCGGCAGCTGGTTCCAAGGCGCCCATGAAGTTCTACGTCCCCCATGTGCCTGCGAGTTTCGGGCCAGGAGGTCACCTGGTGTGTGTGTGCCCCAGCTCTCCCAGAGAAGGGCACACGGCCCTGGTTGAACTGCACAGCATGGAGGTAAACGAGAGTCCGAGTCCTCGGCACACCAGCACGCTGCTCCCTGCTTCCTCTCGTTTGAGCCTGGGCTTCTCCAGGAACAGGGGCCCTGGTGGGGGGAACTGGGCCGTGGACCCTGAGGGTTGGCTGCACTTGCAGGAAGGGGCGGGGCTCTTCTCCGTAGAAGCGATACTAGACTTACGTTTTTCCTGAGATGCTGTTGGCGCAGTTTCAGCAACTGGAGAACTCGCTGTGCTCTGCTTTCTCTAGAAGACACTGAGCCACCTGGGGACCCTGGCCTTGGGCTCTGGCCCTGGGCTTGACGGAAAGGGGCTTTGGGTGGACAGAATCTTGAAGAGCAAATCTAATTTTTGTTCCAGGTTATTCTTAATGATTCTGAGGAACAAGAAGAGATGAGAACTTTCTCAGGACCCCTGATCCGGTAAATCACCCTAGGAGCAGCTGAGGAAGGGCTTTTGAAACCTGCAGTCTTCCAGCTCAGAGTAGGATTTGGGGGGATTTGGCTTCTCTGAAAGAAAGGGTCGATCCCCAGTGCACTAGAAGTCTCTGTGCTACCAGACAGAGCCCAGTGGGGTCTGAGCCCTTTTCTGCAAGCGATTCAGTATTTGAAGGGCAGGAAGAAAAATTAACGTAAACATTTAAAAACATGAAATCGGTTCCATTTTGCAGCAGCGACGTGGTAGGAGGTTTCAGTGTTCTGTGTGCTTAATAGTCATAGGAGAAGGGGAGGACAGTCTGGAAGTCATAGACAAGCCCAGGGGCATTGGGGAAAAAGGCTTCCCTTTTTCTGGAGAAATAACATGGCCAGTAGAGTTCCTGGACAGTGTGCAAGTCTGCCCTCTGCAGGATTGAGCTAGAACTGCTTTTAAAAGCCCTTTGCTGTGGAGCGTCCAGGCTGATGTCAGGGGACCTGGGTCCCAGCGGGAGGCATCCCAACTAGTGACACCAAGGTGGACAGCTCAGCGAGCTCTCTCTGGCCTTAGTTTTCCCTTTACGAGATGATGTAACGCCAGCTGTGCCTATCCACGGTGGCTGTGAGACTCTTTGAGCATCAACGCTGTTCTATAAATGTATTTGCATCCTGAATCTCCCCCTCCAGGGAGGTCCCCATCGAGTATTTTGACAGTGTCTCCAAGTGCAGCTGAGTTGTCCATGCTCACTCTCAGGCAGCACCGAGTTGCGTGTTTGGACGCTAGGGTATTGGTTCCAGCTGGGCACTGATTTTAGTGAATGGTCTCAAGCACACAACACTGCCTGTTTATCGAGCACTCAATATATGCTGCCCAATTTGCTAATTCCTTTTCTTGTCGGACGACTGATTTCTAAAATGACCCCTATCTTACGGGAGAAAGCCGAGGCTCTGAGGAGAGAGAAGCTTGTGTATAAGCTGAGACGTGGCGAGCTAGAGTTGAACCCTGGGTTTGAACCCGACTCCAAAGCCTGGGCTCTTGCCCTCCCCAAAGGCAGCGGTCACTTTGGGTCTCAGGGCCTCAGGCTCCTCACCTGTGACATGGGGGGAGCAACCGTGAGAATCCCTGAAATCCCATCCTGTTCCCCAAGGAGAGGACCATCCTGTAGCCGCCGCAGACTCATTCCCTGTCCCAGCCCGGCCAGTGGCCTCGAGCTGTGGGAGGAGCCTGCGGTCCCCACGGGGAAGAGTCTGCCACTCACCCTGTGCTCCCTGACACCTCTCCTTAGGGAAGACGTCCACAAGGTGAACATCATGACGTTTTGCCAGCAGAAAGCAGCCCAGAGCCGCAACGCGGGGAGCCGAGACTCCGCTCTGCTGTGGCAGTTGCTGGTTCTCCTTTGCCGGCAGAATGGGGTGAGTGTTGCTTCTCCGGGAGGTGGGGCAGGGCAGGAGCAGCTGGATTGAAATGTCAGCCTTCCTGGGGTAAGCAGGGTTCGGCTTATGGCGTAATTATCAAGGATAATAGTAAAGAAGCCACACCCCGCCAAGTGCTCCGCTGTCAGCGCCAGTTTGCCAACTCCGACCTCCGCCTTGTCCTTGTCCCCTGGCCTGGGGTGTTGGGAAGTTGTGGGGTCACTGCACCAGGCAGCAACACACCCGTGAGAGTGTGCGTGTCCCCAGAAACCTCGTGGCACCCCGGTGGGGCGCAGCAACCCAGGGCTGGCTTCCCCATTAAGAAGGAGGGGCCGCTCCTGGGTCTGCTTCTTCAGCCTGGGCTGGGCCGTGAGGAAGAGGAGGAGGAGGCTCCTCCCTTCCTCCGGTGACTCTCTTTGCCTTGCAGTCCATGGTGGGGTCTGACATTGCGGAGCTGCTGGTGCAAGACTGCAAGAAGCTGGACAAGTACCAGAGGCAGCCGCCCGTGGCCAATCTCATCAGCCTGACCGATGAGGACGATGGGCAGGCGCTCAGTGCGGGGACCCGGAACCTTCTCACGGGGGAGATTCCCCCCAGCGTGGAGACGCCCGCGCAGATCGTGGAGAAATTCACGAAACTGCTCTACTACGGAAGGAAGAAGGTGAGTGCACCCCTGCCAGGCTGGTCTTAAAAAGGCGACCTCTGTCTGTCCCCACCGCTCAGCCCTCCTCCACGTGGGCGGGCGACACAGGGTCCGGCACAAGTAGCACCCCTTTTTTATTACAAAACCTTTGTTGCAAAATCATAAGCATGTAACCATGTAACATAACAATATCACACTCAAGCATACCATGGGGCAGTTTAGGTGAAACGTTCAAATGAAAACGGTAAATTATCACACCTATGTTCTTACCCGACCAGCCACACTCATGCAGGCGTTACTTCTGCCCCGCCCTGAACCTACACCCCTTTCAAATCGCTTCAGCTCAGGAAGGGACAAAGAAGAAAATAAACCCAGGAAGGAGCACACTTTCAGTCTGATATTTAAGGAGTAGAAAAGAATTCCAATGCAGATCGTCATTTCGTGTTTATCACTCTTGCATTTGGATTGGTTTGGTCTTCTCAGACTCAGTAGATTCTAAAAAATCCGTCCTCCAAGTGTCTGACAAGGTATGACTACCCAAGCATTTCTAGTTAAGGAAAGACAAGTTACTGTTTTTCCCAGTTCCATCTGTAAGCAAAACAAAGTGTGAATGGTGTTTTTCTTAATAATCTTTCAAACCCTCTGAATATACTGGGAGTTGAAATATCACAAACACAACTAATTACATAGTTAGTGATGGTGTGGGTAAGACAGAATAATTGTAAGTTTTTCAAAATGACAGAAGTATCCTGAAATCAAAAGATATGCCTTACAAACCTATTTGTCTTTCTGCATGAGCAGCAGGAGACATTTCCCAAACACCCTGGGACGGCGCGGCAACCAAGTGGCAGCCAAGTGGCAATGTTCTGCTCACTGCTGACGCTCCTGTCTTGGGCAGGGGAGGTGTCTGTAGCAGGCAGTGGGACCAGGAGCTATAGTTTGACACATGACCAGTTTGATCTGGGGAAACAGTGAGAACACACGCTCAGTTCTTTGTAAACTTTTCTGTAATTAGAAAAGGAAAACAGCCGTAATCCTCCCCTTCAAAGATAACACCTGTTAGCGTTTTGATATATTTCCATCTAGCATTTTCGATGCATATATATTCAAAAACAAATTAAATCCTACATACAAGTACTTCTTTTTTCCTAAGGTTATACGGCAAAACATGCCCACGGCATTAAAATGCACCACTTAAAAATGGTTGGGCACTATCTCATCATCTGCGGGCATCGGATTTTATGTAACCCACCCATTATTGTTGACACTATAGGCTATCTACATTTTTGTCACCCATTATAAATGATACAATTTGAACCTCTTGTCACATAAGTCTTTGGTGGATCTTTTAATTATTGTTATTTTAAGGATAGATTCCTAGAAGTGACATCACTAGGTTGAAGGGCATGCACTTTCTGAAAAGTTCTTAATATATACACTAAATTACCTTCCAGAAGGTTTGCTACAAGCTGTGTCCCCACCAGCTATATCTAAGATATACCTATCAGTATGAATACTTTAATTCCACAGATGAAGTGATGTCTTGCTTAATTTTTGACATATAAGTTAGACTTTATTTTTATATTATTTAAATTTTTATTGAGGTATATTTGACAAATAAAACGGTAAGCTTTTAGAGTGCACAATGTAAAGATTTAATATATGTATATCATGCAGATGGATTCCCTCATTGAGCTAATTAACACATCTGTCACTCACAAATTTGCCTATTTTTGTGTCTTGTTTATTTTGAAGTCAAACTTGCATTTTACGAAAGTCTTAACTTAATAATATTTGAATGTACGATTAAAGTCAGTTTCCATCAATTCGATTCTAAAGATAACAAAGAGGATAAAACGGGGGAACGGCGCCCCTTGCCCAGCCACTCGGGTTCTGTCTGAACTACCCAGGGACGTTTCATGCATGCGTGAGGACTCTCTCCCCTTCTAACAGCATGCCACTCACCCCTTGTCACCTTCTGTCTTTTGTTTAACGAAATATCGTGGCACGTGTTTCCGGTAAAGGGACAGACGGTGCATATTCCAGGCCCCTGCGGCCACAGGCGGCGAGTGAACCGGCGGTGTGTCTGTGCTCCGGCAGGAACTCGGATTACGAGTAACGTCCATGTGTCATGAAATATTGTCCTTCCTTTGATTTTTCCAACCATTTAAAAATGTAAAAGCTATTTTTAGCTTGTGGGCGGAATCTGGCCTTCAGGCCACATTTTGCTGAGCCCTGCTCCGCATAATATGTAAACACCTTCCTCATTATGTCTGAGGGCCGCACAGGACTCTATAGATAGATTATAATTGATGGAACCCTTGCAAACTGACATTTAGGTTACGCCCAGTCTGTCACCGACGAGGCCGCCATGCACAGCCATGGGCATTGCACCTTGTGTGAGAAAATACATGTGTGACACACTTCTGCAAGTGGAGGTGTTCTAGAAGGGTAGATGGCTGTGCTTCTGGTAGCCCTTTAAAATCGCCTTCCTAGAGGTCGTCCCAGTTTACTCTGCCCGCGGTGCCTGAGGTTGGTGGGGCCTGGCGTGTGGAGCTCGTGGACGTGGACAAGGTGGCATCGCCTTGTTACTTGTACCCCGAGACGCGGTCCTTGGGGTGAGGCGCTTCTCGCGTGCGTGGTGCTCAGGCTCACCAGAGTGCTGCGTGCCTTCGCCGGGACGAGGCTCAGTGGCTGCTGTGATTGAGGGGGAGCTAAGGAAAGAGAACAGTGGACTCTGACACGGTCGGAGCTGGAGAAAGGGACGACGTAGAAACACGTGCCTTTCACAGGATCCCTGGTTCGGGCCCACGGGCGGGGCTCTAGGAGTCTTCGTGGAGGCCCCATCTCTGCTGCCCAGGGGCAGCGGCTCCTGGGCGCGGTAACTTGTCCTTGCTGTCAGGGGAAGGTGAGTGACGTGGCACCACGACACCGAACGTGATGCTTTGTTTTCAGGAAGCCTTGGAGTGGGCCATGAAGAACCACCTGTGGGGCCACGCCTTGTTCCTCTCCAGCAAGATGGACCCCAGGACCTACAGCTGGGTCATGAGTGGGTGAGCCGGGGACTCGCAAGGGAGGCCTGTGGTGCGGAGAGGCCTCCCCACCAGATGTGGGGGTGACGGCCGGAGAGGCGCCCACCCTCCGAGCCTCCGTCCAGGTTCTCTTTTCTGAGTGGGACGTAGCATTTCTCTTCTCCAGATTCTTCTAACCTACACACAGGCACACTCTTTCTAACTGCGACGCTGAAGAGAACGTTTTAGCAACATCTCCCTGAGGCAGGGTTTCCAAAAAGTACGTGGGTGTCTACTTTTCGACAGCTTCTGTCTTTGGAAGAGGCTGTTCCAGACAGTCCCATCAGTGAGGGGACAGGAACGGTCACTAAGGTCAGCTGACCGGGCCTTAGGGCTGAGAGTCAGTGCGTGTCCCCTGCTTAGTCTTGCAGCCGAGACATGGGTGCCGAGAAGAAGGCAGGGATGCCGGGGAGGAGGACCGTGAGCTGTGGCAGGACAGGGGGTTTATAGATCCCGAAGTCTTCACCCAGGGCAGTGGGAGACTGCGAGACCAAAGGGACACATGCAGTCAGAAACCATGCCAGTACACCAAGATCCGGGTGCCAGGTGGGCCAGGACAAATGTCCCAACCAGGACGAGATAGGAATGGGGGTGCGACTTCATAGCCAGGAGTTCGGACGAAGGCAGATGAAACAGCGAAAGAGAATCGGATCTGAGGGGAGGCGGCCGGTCTAGGGGTGTTAGAGGAGGGTTCCTGCGCAAGTCCTGGAAGCCCTAGTTAGCATCCCCGGGACAGATGCGTGGCCTGGGCGGGCTCCCCTCGGAGCTCCACTTACATGTAAATTGCCACACATCCTGTTGGCTGGGAAGATGGACACTCTAGTCCAAGTTCAGTCGGTGGGGTTAGTGGCTGTCGCACTCCCGGGAGCCCGCTCTTCACGATGGCCTCCGCGGAGTCTCTTCACGGCTCTACCCCTCACGCTGCCCGGGGCCTGGTACCACGGCTGCGCTCTCGGCCGGTGCAGGGGCTGGAACCGGGAGGAGCACCGAGCTTCATGACGTCACGCGCTCGGAGCCTGCTGCCCCGGGCGCTGCCGTAAGATGGCGCTCTGAGGGATGACTTTGCTTTGGGGATTGCGAAGCAGTCTCCCGCTGCCCTGAGTTGGAGCGTACGCTTCTGCTGCAGATTTTTGCCTTGGGCCATTGATTCTCAAGGGTTGCCCAGTGAATTGTGAAAAATATCTCTTTCAATTCAGCTCTAGAGCTTATTGTATCGCTATTCGGCGTATCTCTTGGTTTGTCATCCTTGGGACCATTGCTGGTCTCTGTTCGATGCCTTTTTGGTTACTGAAAATGGCTACTTAGTGCCCGTGAGTAGAAGCACGGCAGACACAGGCTGGCGATGAGCCAGAAAACCGGCACTGGGAGCTGTAGGAGTGGGGTGGGGGTGGGGGGCGCTGGAAAGGAGGGGCCCACAGAGAGGAGGTTCGGGTTGACTGCTGGGGCCCTCTGGGGCTCCTTGAAATGTGGGTGGGTCACCTCCATGCAGAAATGGTTACGCAATAATTCGGGTGTCCATGCCGAAGTGCAGAACCTCCCCGCCCCACCAGCCAGGAGATCTACCCGGCTGTGTGGCAGAGTGAAGATTCTGCCCTCCACACCCCCTGCCCCCAAAGTGAGGGTGACAAAGGCACAACCGAAAAGCAAAGAGAAACTCTCGTTCCAAAGGAAGCTGCCAAAACCGAACAGAAATACACGCGAGGCCTTGTGCCGCCCCCCGGCGGTGGGTTAGAGGCCCTCTTGGCTTGGTCCCCACTGACGGCCACCTCTCTCTGCAGCTTCACCAGCACGCTGGCGCTCCACGACCCGCTGCAGACCCTCTTCCAGCTCATGTCCGGGAGGATCCCCCAAGCAGCCACGGTACTCTTTGGGACAGGACCCTGTCAGCACCCCGCATCCTAGGGCTTTAGGGGGTGGAGACTGCTCTGGGACCGGGGCATGGCTTTGATGATTAAAAATCAAAATAAGCGTTTGTAAATCACCTACCTTGTGCTGTGCACTTCGATGCACACTATTTCATTTAACGCAGGGAGGGAGGGGCTCCTGTCCCTGTTTGGCGGAGGTGGAAACAAAGGTGCCCAGGTGCGAGGGGAGCCACAGCACAGGGCGAGTGAGGGTCAGCCCAGGTCTGCCGGGCCGGAGACCCTGCCCTTCCACAAGGGCTCCGCTGCCTGCTGCACCGTGAAGAACGGGAGAGCCCGCGGCTGTCCTCCAGGCTTCCCCAGGCTCCTCTTCCTTTCCTCCCCGGCACCTGGACCCTTCACAGCTGGGCACGTTCGATTTTGCACGTTGTCTGGACTTGGATTTGGCTCGGGAGACACGTGAGGCCAGCTGGATGCATTGTCCCATTTTGAGAGGCTGGGTCTTTTTGCTCCAAGTACACCTTCCTGATCTTTGAAGTTCGGTAACTAGGATGCGTTTTCGTGGCTGTTTGGGTCAGCTTTTCTGAGGAACGCAGCACGCTTTTTAAATACGGGTATTTGTATCTTACAGTTCAGAAAAGTTTTCTTGAATTATATCCTCCAGTGATCATTTGGTTCTATTATTTTGTTTTTCAGAAACTCCATTTACACACATTTCATTTAATTTAAAAAACCCCTTTGTTTGTTTCATTTCTTTATTTCTTCTTTTTTTGCACTTCTAATTTCTACCTTATGTGTCTGTTAGCTTTTATGTTCTCTTCATTTTTGTCCTGATTTCTTTGATTTTTCTCCTACTCCCTCTCCAAGCTCCAAGGGCCCCATCGGTCTCTTCCCGTTCACCCCGAACCCTTAAAACTTAGCTTTAGGCCCTTGCTTCCTAGAACTCCTTTCATTACTTTATTTTACTTTAGTTCATGATAAAATATTGGGTAATTGGGTGACAGTTTTTTGTTTCTGATAACTTTTTTTTCCCTGGTGAATGTTCCTTCTACTTTCCATTTATTTTTCATGCTACTTCTCTCCTTTTATCTTTGTAGTACATTTGCACAGAGTCCGCACTCGCTCCTTCCAGGAGCCGAGTCATCCCCGGCTCGGTTATTTATGGGAGATCTGGGCTGGGAGGGCCCAGGGCCGAACCCAGGCCACATGGCCTTCCCCGCATCTCCCGAGTTTCCTGTGACCCTTTGTGCAGCCCTCGCGCGTCCCCAGCCTGCGGAGATGTCTGTGGGTTCCCCCCAACCCTGACCCCTGTGGTCTCTCCCTGCCTCCGCCTGAGTGCGCCACTGCGCACTCTCCGTTAGTTCCGGCCGCCTCTCCTCGTGTTCCCAGGGGCGGGGTTCCGCCGGCACCAGCTTTAATGAAAACGGACTGCGGACTTGTGCTTTGCTGTTTTTCTTGCTGCTTGTGCGCAACTCCACGAAAAGGGTAACGACGACTTTCGTGCCCCTTCGTCAACCCCTCGGGTTGCGCCAGAGCCCAGAGTGCGCCTCGCAACCCAGCCGAATGCCTGCGCTCTGCCTCAGGGTCGCGTCCCATCGCAGTGGGCAGGAAACGACGCCATCGTCGGGTGCCACTTTGGGTGTCACTCCAGTGGGAGACTTAGCTCAGTGTTCCCGACTGTTAGGTGAGGAAACCGAGAGGTCAGAGGTGCGGTGCCAAAGCTGTGTTTGGTCTGAGCGTTTGAGAGTGTCTTATGGCAGCGTCCGGTGACAGCTGGGACTGTAGCTACGTGTGATGCACGATGTCGTGGACAAAGCACGGCCCGTGGAAACCCAGCCTGGGCTTCGAGTGCAGGCGTGGCCGGGACTCCGCTCCTGCCAGCTGTGTGCACTTGGCCTTGTTCCTTAATCTCAGAACCTCAGTTTCTCGTGTCTGTGGGCATCCGATGCCCAACCGATGGACTTACTGTGACAATTACAGGGAGATAATATCTGAACACATCAACCGCCAGGCTTGGCTGGTTGAAATTAGTGAATAAACGTTTGCTCTCTCTCTCTCTCTCTCTAGCTGTCTCTCCATATATCTGCTTTACAGTGATTTTTGAAAATCACTTGTGGCGGAGACAGAAGAATGACTTCTAAGTTTTTGTTATTTTTAGCAAAGGCTTTTCTTTCCCCTGCTTTCTTCAGTTCCAGCGAGAAAGGGCCTGGCTCATGCGTTAAGATGGGGACAATAACAGTACCCACAGCCGGGGACCATTCCTGGGAGAAGCGCGCAGCACGGGGAGTGGTCCCCTGTCAGAGTGCAATACGTGACAGCTGCTGTTGGTCTTGTGACTTCGTATTACCATCCCTCTCGTGTGCACGGCACTGCCCAGGTCAACAAAGAGTAACTATAACACGGAGTCAGATGGAGCGCCTTTGCTTCCTCGGGATACTTACCAAGGCCAAGGATTTGTGAATTGTTTTGATGCCCAGACCTTGGGTATTCCTGTCAATCTCTACCCACTTGAGGTAACAATCGGAAGACAGACTGGTCTGCAAATCACCTCTTTCCTTTGTTGGGCTTCTGTGTGTTTACGTGTGTGTGTGTGTGTGTGCACCTACACGCAATTTATAAAGTGCAAACCAAGTGTGCAGCACTAGGCTGTGTGCTTTACCCCCCATCTCATATTATTATCAACAATAACCCTCTCCATTTAAATTATGCAGAAATTATGATCTCCATTTGAGAGGCGAGGAAACAAAGGTTTAAACACATTTAAAAACTTGCTGAAGGTCACACAGCTAGTAAGAGGCTGGACTCCAGTTGAGTCAGGGCCAGTGTTACTCCTGTGACCTTATGTTCTTTCTTTTATTGATTTTTCCTGCCCTGAAATCCCCCTTCATTCAGGAGAAGGTGGCCCTAAGGGCCAGATGGTAGGAAAAGCATCCTACTTGTGGTCTTTGTTTACAATCTATTGCCCCCTGGTGGACATCTTCTGCCCCTGCATTGTCACCAGAGGGAGCGCTTGGCTAGGAATGCGTGGGCGGGGCCCCTTGTCTTGATTTTTTTCCTTCTCCAAGTGGCAGTAGGTTTGTTGTGAAGATTAAAGAAGGTGAAGTATGGGACAGGGCTTTGTAAAACCAGAGAACACGAGCCATTTGTAAGGTATTAAGAAGCCCACTGTCCCCCTGACTTTTGACGCTAATGTGGACTCTTCCCCTCGGGAGCCCAGAATGTTTGATCTTCCTTCTGCCATGGACACATCAGGGTTTTATTTTCATTTTTTCCCGCTAGCTGTTGGGACTGGGGGCACCAGGAAGAAGTCTGAAAATTGGTGACTAATGGTGCCATTTTATCTATGTTATCCCTTCGTGTGCTCGGAAATGTCACTGTCTGTCGGCCTATCCATCGCTCTAGGGGTTTTGCTTTTTAAAAATAGAACTTGAATGAAGCGAGAGCGGCTGCGGGGCCGGCAGTGGAGCGGGTGTTCCCTGAACCCCTCCAAACCGGGGAGTGGACAGCAGCCTTCCCTACCTCCATCCTGGCCGGGGCTGCACTGCTCAGGAAGCCTTCCTTTTTCCTTTTTTTCCTGCTGCTTCTCAGAGTTGCGGGGACAAGCAGTGGGGAGACTGGAGGCCTCACCTGGCGGTGATCCTGTCGAATCAGGCTGGGGACCCGGAGCTGCATCAGCGCGCCATCGTCACCATGGGGGACACCCTGGGTGAGCAGAAGCCCGCACACTGTCCTCGCCGTCCCCTCTAGGGTAGCTCCGGGCCCAGCACATCTTGTGTTTTGGCTCTTAGGTTCTGGGGAGGGTCCAAGACTAGGCCTCCAGCTTGCCTTTGACCCAGGAGCCTCAGTGTCCCGGGCCCTGAGACTGGAGTTCGCAGCTCGCTCAGCAAGGGACCTTCTACTTCTGGTCAGACTTCCCAGAAGACGAGTTAGGACGCAGGGCACGTCCCCTCCTGTTGCCGTGAGTCCCGCGGTGGCCCAGCTCAAGCAGACAGGAAATTCCATTTTTGCCTGAACCGCCCCCCCCCCCCCGGGTAATTGCGTACCCTTTATTTCTAACACCTCTCTGTGGGCTTGGCCTTTATAAACCCTTGGGGACTATGGAATGGCTCAGGTCAGCGACTCTCAGATTTGGTCCGGGGGCCGAACATGGTGAAATCACGGTGCTCTTTGCGGAACTTAGTGAACTCTGCTAAACTTAAAACAGCTTTGTATGAGGTTGTGCCAAGTCAGGGGGCAGGTCACTCAGCCCCGGCTACAAAGCGACGCTACGTGCTGAGCCCTTGGGTGCCAGGCGCTGTGCTAGGTGCTTCACCTGCTTGAATGAACTCGATTTGGAGGTGATGGAAAGTGCGTGGGAGGGCACTTTAAACCTGGGGACAATTTGGTAACTAATGTGATTTTTACGAGCACCGGGGGAAAGCCTTCCATTGTTTGATTTTTGCAGGGAATGCATTAGGTGGCCGAGAAGCCTGGTTTTAAACATGGCTCCCCCTTAAAAATGGACCACGTCTTCCCTCAGGTGTAGGCATCTGTTCTTGCTTCTCGCCCTCAGGAAGGACTCAAATGCTTAGAAAATTCCTACTCAAAAATCCGCTAGGGGTGAGGTGACACAGTGGCTCATTCCGGCCGCAGAGAATTGAAATGGAATGTCTGAGGCCGCAAATGTGGTGGGAAAGAAACCGAGGGGGCGGGGTTTGGGGACCGGGAGTGCTCTCGGCTCTGACCTACCTCTGAGTCCACCTTCAGCGGCCTCCCCGCCCACCCCGAGGACGGGTCCCCAGGTGGGCACGGCGGGTTTCCTGACCGGGGCTTGTCCTTCCCGCGCAGCCGGGAAGGGGATGGTGGAGGCAGCTCACTTCTGCTACCTCGTGGCTCGCGTGCCTTTCGGCCACTACACGGTGAAGACAGACCACCTGGCCCTGCTGGGCAGCAGCCACAGGTATGCGATCTTCCGGGGCACAGGAGATGGGAAGGGGAGTTTTGTTTTCGAGGGGTGTGCTTCAGCGCTTGTTGAGTTTCATGGCTGCGTTTTCTGTTTTCTTGGGTGAATCCCGGCTACCGCTGGTCCCCTTCTCTGGGACTTGTTTCTGCTCAGATCTGGGCAAGGGGAGGCCCAGAAGGGCCTGCTTCACACCCCCCGGGGCCTTTGGTGGGAGCTGGCGCCCTGGGTTGTATTGCGCGCCTCTGGCCACTTGGTGGCGCCCTGGCTCCACGACCAGGGGCTGTCTCTCAGAAAATAGTGTGAGCGCCTTGTGGAGCTGTGTTAGGCAGCCCTGGGCAAAACCGGAAAGTGGAAGAAGTTTTTGTTTAGCTCCTACACCCCCGCCTTGGTGCACAAGCTACTCAGAGTTCCACCTGTCACTCATTCCCTCTGAGCTCTAACATTAGGCTTCTACTCCACGTTCTGGACCTTTTTGTCCTGTCCCTGGAATAATGAAGATTTCCTGAGCTCTTACATTGTGTTAGTCATTTTATTTGCACTATTTCCTTCCATCATTACAAATTTGCCCTACGAAGAAAATGTTCTGTTTAATCTTCACTTTCTAGAGGAGGGAAACCAAGGCACAGAGAGGTTGAGTAACTTGTCTAAGATAGCACAGCTGGTGTGGGGCCAAGTTAGGCTTGGAATCCGGACTGTGCGGCTGCAAAGCCCTTACTTTTACCAGCTGCACCGAGCTGCCTATGACCACAGGAGCACACGCCGTATGGCCTGTTCTCTCGAGGCTCTGACCCCCGATAGCCCGTGGTTAGCTTGTCAGAGAAGCCCGTCTGTGCCCAGCGTGACACTAAGAGTGTGCGGTTCACACGTCTCTCTGCTGGCTTGTGTGGTAAGAGGCGATGTTTGGAGATGGAGTCCTGACCCAGGGACAGCCCTGGTGACAGTGGGGAGCTGTGGGGGGAGAGACGTGGGGTGCGAAGGGACTCGGATGGCCCCTCAGGTCACGCTGACCCAGTTGGCTTCCTCGCTGGCTGAAGGAACACCCAGCGCAGGGACCGGTGTTGATTTCTGGCTCCGTGACCCTCCACCTTTGCCGCCATGCCAGCTCTGATAATGCTCCCAGAGTGTCACCTCGCTCCCTCTTTCGTGCCCTCGGCCTCAGGCTGGGGGTGGCCTGTGACAGGTGCCCGTGCTAGGCCTTCAGGGCACTCAGGTGAGCTGAGAGGGACAGCAGCCTGCCTCACGGACCCCCCAGCAAGGAGGGCAGAGGACGAGCGCCTTCCCCATTTTTGCAGCCGGCACCTGCCGCTTCCTGCAGGGCTGGCGCCCCACTGAGTTCTGGTCCTTCCCCAGAACAGAGGGGAGCAGAGGGGAAGAACCTCCCCTCTGGAGGCCCAGAGCCCTTCCCCCTTCGGGACAGGGACTCTGCCGAGGATGAGGATGGTCACCGCCGGTGTTCCGCTGTCTGCTGGGACTCAGCTTCCTCCCTCGACCACCTCAGTCCCTTGTTGTTCTTCCCTGTTTTTTTTTAGCCAAGAGTTTCTGAGATTTGCAACCACGGAGGCTATCCAGAGGACGGAGATCTTCGAGTACTGTCAGATGCTGGGCCGCCCCCGGTCCTTCATCCCTTCTTTCCAGGCAAGTGAACCCACTCGAGGCCGGGCCGGCACCTGCGCCGTGCCCACGGCGGCGGGTAGCTGGGTTTTCAGCTCCGCTCTTCGGCACCGACTAGCTGGGCCGAGTCACCTGCCAGCTTTTCCTCATCCCCATTGCTCGAGCATGGGGAGGGTTAGGGTTTCTCTCTAGGTCCCTAGACGTCTGAGTTTTAAGATATGAAAGCGAGAGCACCCGCAGCGCTGTCTGCTGGAGGCCCCCGCCCGGCCCTGACCGATGGAAGTCCTGCCCGGGGTCCCGGCTGGGCAGCGAGCCTGGGCCCAAAGGCCCCAGCTCCGCTGCTGCCGACCTGCTTCTCTGGCCTCTGGGGCCGCTTCCGTCTTCAGACTCTGGAAAGTACTGCCTGCTCCATCCTCGGCCCCCGCCCTTCGTCCCCCTCACCCGGGGCTTCAGCGGTGCCGGTGCCGGTGGCCTTGTCCTTCACAGGTTCTAACCTCCCTCCTCGGCTTCCCTGTGGGCGGCTCTCCTGTCACATTCAATTCATGAGGACTCCTTCAGCGCCTGCTTCAGTGACACGGTGGCAGTGATGCACACGTGTGCAAACACACAGATGCACACACGCGCACACACGCACCTCAGAACACGGGACACACACCAAACCAGACCTTGAAAATGAATGACTGACTATGCGCAGGAAAACGACCCCATCGGTGACTTCTTTCCGGGGTTCTCTGGAGCCCCGAGGGCTGCAGCACAGCCTGCCGACCGGCGCCTCAGGGTGCAGGCCTGCAGCCTCGCTGCCCCTTCCTTCCCGAGTCAGCCCGCCTCTCAGGAGCCCCGGGCTGGTGGTGAATGGGTTTCCGAGGGTGTTCTCCCCGTGCCCGGCACGGGGCTCCCCTACTTCTTGTGCATTATTGCCAGCCCATGAGGCCGGCGTGATGCCCGCCCGCCCTCCTTCCCAGAAGAGCTGGGACGTTCAGAGCTGAGGGCTCATATCTCTTGCATATCATTTGTTCTCCGGACTTTACATGGATTCTCTCATTTAGTCTTCGCCACAACCAGCCGGGAGGTGGTCTTACCGTCCCCATCTGTGGTGAGGCACAGAGAGGCGGGGTCCCTGGGTAGTGCTCCACACGCAGCAGGGAGCTGGGACTTGAACTTGCGTCTGCCTGATCCCCGAGCCCTCAGGGTCCAGCTCGGCCTGTTGGGCTTGCTTCCGGGAAAGCCCACCCACGTCCTTCCACACTCCCCCGTGGGCTTTGAGCCCCGGCACCAGCCATTGTTTCTTCTTTCACGTGGTCCCCCACTGGCACCTGGCCCTGTGCCCCACGTGGCTTTCCAGGAAAGTGGGCTGCATTTCCATGGCGACCAGGGCCCAGGGAGTCGGAGGGATGTGATTTCCATCCCTTCCTCTAGGAGCGGCAGGCTGCGCTTGGCGTTGGGACCATACACAGAGAGAACGCCCAAATGGCACTAGGCCCTCCGTGGTATTTAGATGCCAGAGTCAGAGGAAGCTGGCGGTCTGCTGGCTTCATTCCTCTCTGCCTGCCCCTGCCTGGGTGGACCAGTCACTGGCCCTGTTCCTCCTCACAGGTATACAAGCTCCTGTATGCGTCCCGGCTGGCAGATTTCGGCCTTTCGTCCCAGGCCCTGCATTACTGCGAAGCCGTTGGCACGGCCCTGCTTAGCCAGGGAGAGAGCAGTCACCCTGTGCTGTTGGTGGAACTCATCAAGGTGAGCTTCTTAAAGGGTTCTCCGCGCCTGTTTTATCTTCAGCGTTCAGAGCGAGCGATTGCAAAGTGGCTTAGGCCCTCATTTCATCTCCTTTGAGCCTGCTGGAGAACGGGAGCCGGGGGCTGTCTTTGACCGTGCGTGCAGGCCCAGGTGTGATAAGCCGAGGCCTGACACTGTGCAAAGAAGGATGCTACGGGTGGGGACGAGGCAGGGGCCTGGGGACTGGGCATATGCGATGCGAGACATTCGTTCTTGCATCTGCTTTTCTGGTAACAGTAAAACTGCACGTTAAGGCGGAACATTCTAATGACAAAAGCTACGCTTAGAGAACATATTTTAGCGATGAAAATAGGAAATGCCCCTTATTAAAATGCTTCTAAAGGCATGGACCACTTGATCACATGTGGGATACACTTAAAAAACGAAACATATCAACTTTTAGTTCTGGGGGGAAGAAAATCAGGCAAATAGTTCCAATTAATTGACGACAAATGTATCAGCTGGAGAGTGAAAAGGCAGCCTACTGTCAATTTTTGCTTTGCTTTGGATGAGGTTCTGTAACCAATCAAATCTGTGGTGCTGAGCCTCCTTGCTCTGAGCTTTCTGCCATAGGATGATGTCAGTAGTGAGCTCAGGCGCCCAGCATGGAGGAGGGAGGTTCCGAAACTTAATAATGGGATAGAGTCTTGCAATATGAAGTAGTCCCCCGACCAGCGGGCATAGGCGTCACCTGGGCGCCACTCAGAGTTCTGGTGTCAGAGTGAGCATTTTAACAAGGTCTCAGGTGGTCCGAGGAGCACTTGCACAAAGCAGACAACTTTGCAGGAACATGAAGCCGAGTAACAGTTTCTCCTCACATTTCACTTAGCATCTGACACCAGGGCCGGTTCATTGCATTTGCATGTTGCGATTTGGCGGACGTATCTGCTGGATGCGCTCTCTCTCTATTACACTTTATAATCTAATTTACAAGCGAGTTCCGGTGCTTTCTCCCTGTTGTGTCTCCCCCCATTTTCTTGCCATTTCTCTTACTTACTTGTCTCCCTCTGTTCTCTTCTCGTACTCTCTGCCCCGACCCACCTGCAAACCTGGCACAGCTGGCCGAGAAACTGAAGCTGTCGGACCCTCTGCTGTTAGAGAGACGCCGAGGGGACCGGGACCTGGAGCCTGACTGGCTCGTGAGCCTTCGGAAGCTGCGCAAGGAGCTGGAGGTGAGTGGGTCTGGGGTGGCGTCGGTGCGTGGGGGGCCCTCTTCTCCCCCTGTGCTCCGCTCTACCCAGAGGGCACAGGCACTGACCTTGGCAAGTCCCCGACCCTGTCACCCACGAGGCCTGGTCTGACCTGGGAGGGGGTGGCACTCAGCTCCCCACCCCGGCCTCTCTCCTGGGCGGGAACGGTTTCCTATGTTCGCTTGTGAGACGGTGGGGCCCTTCTCAGCCTCATCCCTGCTGCCCACGCCGAGGTCCCAGCTCATCCCAGCAAATGCGTTTCGTGAGGATCAAGGCTCCTGCCCCTTTCGGAAGCACGGATCACAGCGCGCCCGCGCCTCTTTCATGTAACGTAGGGCAATTGCTTAAAAGGCTTCCGGGCCTTTCCTTTTCGTCCTGACAATTGCAAAAGCTGCTGGTAGTCATTGTGACAATAATTGGAGCAGGGCTTCCTCCATTTTCTTTCTCCCGCTCCTTCTGAGAAAGGAACAGGGCGGGGTTTCAAGGTGCCTGTGGCCCGCACTCCCTCCACATGCTGCCAGCTCCGGGGCATCGGGTGCCTAGCACTTGCCCCTTCCTGGGGGGGGACACGATGGCCCAGTCTCCCGGTCCTGGCTCCCTGCCCTGCCTGCGCTGAGCAGAGCTAGGAGACAGGAAGGGCTGAGGCTGCAACCACCCCGCTTACCCCCACCTTCCCCGCCAGCCCCCAGCGTTCCACTGAGGTTCCCTCACCGTGGTCACTCTCTCTAGTTTCTTTTTGACTTAATGTGTAAACCATTGTTCCCTGTTCTTGTTTTCCTTCGTGTTGCTTAAAGGATTTTCCTTTATCTCCATCAGCAAAAGGGAGCCGGAGACACCGGGGGACCCCGTTCCGCTCACTCGGATGTTTCGGGAGCCCGAGCGACAACAGGTACCCAAACTGACGCGCCGAGGGTGGAAGTAGCTGACCCTCAGGATCTGGTGACACGAGGCAGCGTCCCTTAAAACAGCCCCTCCCGTCCCGCCGTGTCTTCCTGGCCTGTGTCAGGCTGGCCCAGGGGTCCAGGCGCCGTCCCCACCTGAGCCTGCAGCCGCGGTCGTCCCGACACCTCCAAGCCCCCACGCTCTTAGAGCTTCCGCTTCACATTCAGGTTTTAACACTTGTCACTTCCCATCCTTCTCTGACTGCTTCATCGCTGTCCCCGCCGCCTCCCGGCTGAATACATTTCTCGAGGTCGGAGGCGGTGCTCGGCCTCTGTTTCGCACTGGTGTCGGGGACGCTCAGAGCCCTTCAGACCCCGAGCGATCGGCTGCCACGCGCGTGTGAAATACGATTCCGAGCGTTTCCGCACATGCTCCCTTCCCCCTCGGGGTGCCTCGCAGTGGGGCTGGGTCACATCATTGCCCCCAATTAATTCTGTGCCCTTTTCCCAAATGGCGTGCCACGGAGGAGTCGGAAGGAGGCCGCGTCTCTTTCCTTCCGGCCTTTTCCCAGCCTTTAGCTCTTCCTTCGGGGAGGCTGGCGGGGCGGGTCCGGGTTTCCATTTCTTGGCGTTGCTGCTGAGTTGCAGAATCCGCGAAGGTCAAGGGCTGGAGGAGAGCCAGGCTGGGTGTCTCTGAACGGCCGCTTCCGCTGGGAAGCAGCGGTGGCTCCTGTCCCCCAATCGAGCAGGTGGGACCGCTGCCCCGTCCCACGCCGTGACCTTGGGCCAGTCACGGCACACGTGCCCATCGTCGCCCGACTCATCGGCAGAGCGGCGGGGCCAGGACGAATGCCACCAAGGGCCCGTCCAGGGCCAGCGCTCCTGTTCCTTAAAAGCAAAGCCATCATTTCTGTGGCCCAGTCGGCATTTTAACTGGAAGCTTTCTAAGTTTTAAATACCCAAGCCCATTAGGAAATCCTTGAAGGCGAAAGTTTCTCCCAAAATAAAAAAAGTGTGGCATCACAGACGATGGTAACTTCTGCCTCCCAACCCACGGTTGAAGGCAGGGAGCACTTGTCTGAACTCTGCGTCGTAAGCAGTGAGCGGTGGCACTGCAGTGGCTGTGCCGTGCTCGTCATCTCGTTCGTGGCAGCCACGTCCAGGGGCCTGTTCTTGCGACTGCTTTCCAACGAGGATGCGGGGAGGAATGTACCTGGGATGTTTAGAAGGTGCAAAGGCGGTGGTTCGGGTCTCACCTCTTTCTCTTTGCCCTGTGTCCTTAGAGAACACTTTCTACCAGGATCTCTCGGGACATCAAGGTGACTCAGAAGCCAGCGCGCACCCCTCAGCCCCATGGCCGACAGTGGAGCCCGTGGGCCCGGTCCAGCCCGGGCCCCAGCAGCCCTTTCTGCTCCAGCCGGGCTCCTACCCAGCAGGAGGAGACTGGGGACAGACTGGGGTCCCAGTGCCTCTTTACTCAGTTCCCGAGACCCACCTGCCGGGGATCGGTGGCGGCTTGGCTGTGACAGAGGCTCCCGGAGGAAGGGCCTGGGAGGAGGCCCAGCGGACACAGCCGCATCCTGGTAAGGCCTGTGCTGGGCTGGCAGGCTGGGGTCGGCAGGTCCGGAGGGAGGGCGCAGGTGAGGGGAGGCAGGGGCCCGTGGGGGGCTGGGAAAGACCTGAATGGGGGTGTGCACACGACAGAGGGCCTGCTGTGTGTCGGCCCCGGTGCTGGTGCTCGGCACACATCCGAGGGAGCGTGCTCTGTAGTGGGGCAAGCAGAGCAAGATTGACGGCAGCCCCGCCTGCCCTCCCCAGGGTCACATAGTTTCCGGGAGAGAGGCTGCAGGGCGGAGAGCTGTGGCGAAGGTCAAGTCCGCCTACTGAAGTCCAAGAGCTCGCTGCCCACAGAGACCCGTGCTCCTGTCCGGGTCCCAGGTGTCCTGGGCCCATCAGGGGCCTACAGGGCCGAGAGTGGGCCGGCAGCGCTGGGGGTCGCCAGGGAAGTGCCGGAGGCCAGCCAGTTGGACCAGCTCTCAGACCTTCTGAGATAAGGGCCCACCTGCCACGGACACTCAAATGGAGGGAGTGACCGGGGAGGATGGACCCCGGGTCCTAGTTTGACGTGGCCCTGGTCGCCAGGGTTCCTGAGGAACGACCGTGGTGTCCGGGATAGAGGAAGGGTAACCGGCGTGTCCTGGGGCAGCTGAAATTGAATTGAGTGGGCCGGGCAAGGGGGTCCTCGTGTCCAGTGTGATACGCTTGAGGCTTCGGACTCGGAGCTCTGGCTGCTTTGTGCCTGGCAGAGCCGACCGTCCCCATGACCTTCCTCAGGACGGTCGGAACAGGCACCGCCACAAATCATGACATCTGTTTCTTTTCGTACCGCAGGAGAGGACACCGTGTCTCCAGACCCTCTCCAGCCTCCTGACGCTCCGAAGGCGGTGTCCGAACCTCAGGTGAGAGGACGCAGCCCGCCCCAAGCGTCGGGCTCTCCTGGTCGCCAGGTTCGCAGCCGCGCGCACACGCCCTCCTCTGCCTGGCTCCAGCTCGCCCTTCCCCACGGCACCTTGTTTGTGCTCCTTTCCTCCACGCTGAGTCCTGGGACACGGGGCCACTGTGGTCCCGGACCCCGGCCAGGGCGGCAGGGCCAGGCATGGTTCTGGCCTCACAGGGCTGCTCGGCTGACACATTCTTCCTACCATCACGCCGAACGCTCGCCACGCCCTGCCCTGTCCTGGGAGACTCTGCGTTATTTCTTCCTTTTTTTTTTTTTTTTTTTCATTTCTACCTTGCTTTGCTCCCAAGAAGGGTCTACAGACGCTCTGTCTTTTGTCCTCAGTGATGCTGTAAGGTCTCAGAAGTGACCGTGTCTAATTAATCATGTTGTCTAGTGGTCAAATGGATGCCCCCTTCCCCCAACAAGGGCAGCACTGGTCCCAAATGTAAGATGTTCCTCAGCTTCGCCTGGTTGGTTGGTTGTGTCACGCAACCTTTTCAAGTACCGTCTGGCTACAGGTCTTAAAAACCTGTATACTTTACTTTTTCTTTTTCCAACGGGAAAAGTATACATTTTTAATTATAGAAAACTTAAAAAATAAAGAAGCCAATATCACGCATAATCCCAAAGTGAAATAGTTGGTTATTTCAATACTCATACATGTGCATGTATGTACATATACACACAAACAACATGTTTTTAAATGGTTAAGAACAAGTATGTATGCAGCTTTATTTCCTATTTGGTATTTAACACCATAAAATGAGATTTTTCCATGTCATTCATAAATAGGATTTTTAATATTGGTATGAAAAGCACCTTTCATTGTATGAGAGCACATTCATTCATTCATTCATTCATGCGTTCATTTGTTGGTTTGTTCACAAATCCTGAGCTCCCACAGCGGCACGGTCACAGGGGCTGGGGATACACAGGGGACCAGACCAGGTGTCCACATGGCACTCCCGTTTAGTGGAGGTGCCCACAGGAACCGCCCCCACCCCGTACGTGGAGGGATTTGACTTTACGTGGGGTGCAGGGAGGGCGTCCCTGAGGAGGCCTGAGCGAGGTCGGCCTGGAGCGTGAGCATGAACTGGGGTAAGTGTCCCGGGAACAGGGGCTCAGGGCAGAGGGAACAGCTCGAGCGGGGCCAACTCGGAGCCGTCAGGGAGGAGCGAGGGAATCCCTGTGTCTAGAAATTGGGGACCACGAGGGCGCTAAGAAGCCAGGCCCTGGAGAGGAGCCGGATTTTAGTTTGTCATCCTTCAACATTTTCTTCCTTGTCTCTCTTTTCCTTTCTTTCTTTCCTACTCTTTCTCTCCCCTCCCTCCCTCCCTCCCTCCCTTCTTTCCTTCCTCTCATATATTGTTGTGCTGTATTCGATATATTAAACACAGTGGAGGGAATCCTAGTACATAAACTCTTGTCTGTTTCTTGGATTATTTAATCAGGGGAAATCCCTAGAAGAGAGCCAGGCTGCCTGCGTTTGGGTTCTTATCTGCCATTTCCTACCCGTGACCTTTAACAGGTCTCTTCGCCTTAGTTTTCTCCTCTGTAAAATGGGCTGGTAGCTGTACCAACCTCGCAGGACTGTCGTAAGGGTGAAGTAGTGTTTTCATGTACCTGCAAAAATCGAATCGGTATGTTGTACACTTAGTAGATGCTACACTCATTAGGATGAAAAATAAAGCTTTTCTTATGGATTGCCAAAGTATTTTCCAAAGGTTGTACCAACTATGGTTTTTTTTTTTGGACAGTGTAAAATATAATACAAAAGGATAAATGTTGTATGACTCCATTGATGGGAGACAGAAAGTAGAGTAGAGCTTACCAGGGAAAAGGGGGAGTTAGTGTTTAATGGGTACAGAGTTTCCATGGAAGTTAATGGAAAGTTCTAGAAATGATGATGGTTGTATAACGTTGAGACTATACTAATGCCACTGGATGCACACTTAAAAATGGTTACACTGGTGAGCTTTCTGCTGTATCAAATACAGCACAACAATTTAATATAAAGGGACAAGGGGATAGTTTGCCCCTCTCTGGGGCATTTGCTCGGAGTGGCCTTGGAGCAAGTGGGCTTGGAAATGAACTCGAGGAGGAGTAGATTTGGGGGTTACTGACTGTCCTTTCCTGTTTGTGGGTCCCCGAGGGGTGTTTTCTGGCCCTCTTCACTTCTGGTGGTAGACTTTCCTGCCCCTGCTCTGGACCTTGGTACCGTTCTGGAAACCCGATGTTCCCAGGAGCTGGCACAGCGTTCAAACCCCCGGGGAACTGGGGGTGATGTGCGGACTGAGGTCAGGCTCTGGCCTTGACCTGGGACCTTCGGCACGTCCCGGAGGGGCATGGCTAAGCCCTGCCTCCTCATCAGCGAAGTATGACCTGGCAGGATGGTCCCACGGAGTGGGTGAGCAGGCCAGTCAGGTGACGGCATCCAGGTGAAGGTGCCGTTGTGACCTGTCCAGGGCGTTACACAGGTGAGTTCTTGTTTCCTTTCATCCCAGGTGCCACCGATTCCCAGGACACAAGACATTTCTGAGAGCGCCGCCGTTTTGGCCAAGGAGGAAGAGGAGGAGGATTCTTCTGATGAGACGGATAAAAAATCTCCCCATCACACTGCACGGAGAGCGAAGGTAGGAGGCGCGGGGCAGAACGCACAGGTGGGGCACTGGGGCTTCTCTTCCCAGCAGACTGGGGGTCTGGGCTTGGGCTGTGTCCCTGCCCCATGTCCCCACCTCACCCTGGGGTGACTAGTCTCATGCCTCGAGGGAGAATCACACCTGCAGGCGTTTGAACTCTGCCCCGCCCCCTGCTCCCAGAGCTCAGGATTTGGCTGGTTCGGCTGGTTTCGCTCGAAGCCCACCCACAGCTCATCGCCCTCCGGGGATGAAGACTCCTCAGACAGCCCAGACTCGGAGGTAACCTGGCGGAGGGACCAGGAAGCCCCATCTTATGTGGGCCCCTCCCGGGCTGGCTCCTCAGGCTCAGAGGGCCTGGAGTTGGCATTGGACTCCAGCCCCGTCCGGGTGAAATGGAGGCTTTGTGCAGGGATGGAGGTCGTGGGAAATAAATGGATCCTTCGATGGGAAAGGCCGTAAAAGTTAGGATGACGAATTGTGACTCAGAAGGCCAGCGATCACTGGGACTCATGGAGCAGGGGGGTGGCCCACAGGAAGTGGAGTTTGGGGGAGAGAACCCCGCAGCAGGCTGTGGGTGGAGGCCCCGGGGTGGGTGCTGCAGGAACACAAGCAGGCCCGCGTGGATTTGCTAACCACCTACGCTGCCTTTCCTTTTTCACTAAGCAGGAGGCCCCCAGCAGGTCGCCCCCCGGCCAGGCTGGCTCAGGCCTCTCACTGACACCCCTCCCAGAGCCCCCGTCTCTGCCAGGCACCAGCACCTTCTCCAGGGCCACAGGTAGGGCCAACCTCATGTCCCCTGGGCCGAGATGGTCTGCTCTGTGCTCCCCGGTGGTTGGGGGTGCCTTCTGGGAGTGGAGACTCCTCAGTCCTGGGCAGTGGAAGCAGCTCTGACTCACAGCTTTCTAGGTGGGGGTGAAGTCCAAGGACCAGCGTCCAGTGGGGGAACAGCCAAGGTCACTGGGAATGGAGGCTTGTCTGGGCCACAGGTGAGCAGCCCAAGGGCGGAAGCCCAGGACCCCACCAGGGGCCTGTGTGTGAGGACGGCCCCATCAGGGTGGGGGCCCGACGCATGGGGAAGGCGGGGAAGGCTTCGCTGCGAGTTCGCTGGAGTTGCGGTGACAAGGGGTCACACACGCTGCTGCTTAAACAAAGCAATGGAAGATTTCTTCCTCCCAGCTCTGGAGGCTGGAATCCGAGGTCGAGGGGTCGGCAGGTTGGTTTCTCCTGCGGCCTCCCTCCTTGGCCTATAGGTGGCCGCCTTCTCCTGAGTCTTCCCCGTGGCCATCTCTTTGTGTGTCTGTATCCAGATGTCCTCTTCCTACAAGGACACAAGTCATGCTGGGTTAGGGCCCCCCCGCAAGGACCTCACTGTGCCATGATCCCCTCTGTAAGGACCCTCTATCCCAATCCATTCTGAAGTACTGGGGTTTAGATTTGAGCATATGAAGTTTTGAGGGGGCATGACTTAGCCCATAACTGCTTCCTTAGGGGAAATCTACAGAGCTTCCCATGTCCCAGTGGGAGGCAGAGCTCCCCGGTGTCCTTGGCAAGGGCTGCAATAAACTCTCGATGAATCGTCCATGCTGGTGTGCTCTCGTGGTGATGGCCAGGAGGGTGCTTCTATTTCCTGTGGCCCGGCTAGAGCACTCTTACAGTTCTTTAGATCTTTTAGAGAACAGACTCCTTTTCACGGGGCTATCAATACAACTTACTGTGGCTTTTTCTCCTCTTACGCTCCAGGTACGGCCGCACCTGAGCCTCCACAGTGCCACCTCATGCCCAAGGGTTGGCTGTGCCCGCTTGAACCATGTTTGTTTGCTTGAGATTCCCTGAGTTCTATCGAGGAACCTTCCCATCGGCCTCTCCTGACCGAAGTTGTCACTCAGGGACGCCCCTGCTGCCCTGGGATCCGGGGAGCGGTGACTGATTTTCTGCTATTTTCCGTTGCAGGGTGCTTCCTCTGAGCACTACTGCAGCCCCAGCGCCCTGCTGCCCCCACCCCCGCTGAAGGGGGCAGTCCCTCTCTACAACCCTTCTCAGGTCCCCCAGGTAAGGAAGCCCTGAGGGGCGGGGCTTAGCACAGGTCCGAGATCCGGGTTTACAGTCCCAGTTGACCACTTACGGTGCGGGAGTTCTTGAGCAACGGCTCGCCCTTTCTACGTCTCAGTTTTCACATCTGAAAAACGGGCTGAGTAGTGGTTGCCTGACCGAGTAGTTGTGGGGGTTCCATAGGAGCAGGCACGTGTGTGCAGGGTCTGGCACACGGAAGAGGGTCAGTCGGTGCTGCCATGGTCAACACTGACCTTTCATACCTCTCAAGACTCAAGGGACACCAGTGGTGGTGACATCGCCAGAGACCTTGCACCATCGCTGTGTCCTGGGCTGAGGGGCTCCCGCCACCATTGAAAAAGGTCAAACTCCCTGCTCTGCAGTGACCTGGGGACACTGATGGCTCTACTATGTCCCTGGCCTCCCCTGTTAATGAAACGGAATTTACTTTGCTGTATGTAAGAGGTCAAGGTGCTGGGTGGACGTTGATCGTTAGCACAGCGCACTGGGAAGCCAGACGCAGCTGGAGCATGCTAGACGCTCAGGGGGCCCAACTTGGCCCAACCAGTCGGACCCGGGAAGAGTCGCACGCGGGGCTCCAAGCCAGCGTGACCTCTGTTCTCTTCCAGCTCTCCGTGGCTCCGAGTGTGAGCCGGCCGAACCGCCTCGCTCAGCGCCGCTACCCGACCCAGCCGTGAGGAACGACCACCCATCCCGGCCGGGCCTCCCTGGAGCATGGTGTCTACGTTGCTCTCCGTTCTTCGTTTCCCAGCCCCCCGCCGTGCCAGGGCCCCAGGAGGGCTGTGCTGGCCTGTTGCCTCCACTGTGCATGGGGAAGGCCAAGGGACAGGCTCCCACAGGATCCAGTTCAGTCCAGTCTCTTAGGATCAGCTTCACACGACAGAAATGACTCCATCAGATGGAAAAGCTAGGCCCGACCGCCAACGGGAGGGGAGCAGGGAGCAGGAGCCCATCCATCGGGCAGTGTAGGGGGTGGTGGCTGCGGATTCCCAGACAAGTCAGGGCCTGGAGGCACCACTGCTGGGGTCAGCAAGGACCCCACTGGGCTCCGCAGCAGGGGTGCTGGGGCAGGGCACTCTGAGCCTCATCCTGGACGAATTCGACTTCTTCCTCAGGTTCGGTTATAGATCACCAATTCATGGCTGTCCTTCACAAACGTTTTTATGCTCGAACTTGATTATGCTGGTCATAACTCCCTTTTCAGTGGCATTTCAGCAGTTTCCCCATTGGTCCTCATTTTGTGCACATTTTTAGGCGGTTCAGATTAATTATATTTCTCTCACTTTCTTCGCTGGTCCTATTTTTTCACATGCTGGCATCTGGCTATCAAGTTAGATTGCTGTAGGCATCATATTCTCATGGTAACTACTGAACCTAATGATGCAGATGGATGGAACATCAGTCAAATAAATGATGGGAAACATTTTCTAAAAATTCACCCCTTCCCTAAGAGACGAGGAGTGAGCGCGTGCCATTGTGTATCCCTCGCTCGCTGCTTCAGACCTTCGCAAGTCGATGTTCGGAGGGTCGCTGGGGACAGAGGGAGGAGGGGACATCTTGGAGATTTCCGTTCTTTTTCTTTTGGACCCCAAATAGAAAGGACTGCTGCTGTTTGTCAGATTTGCGGAGAATCGCTCCACCCAAAGAACATTGTTTTTTGTGCGTGTGATGGTGCGTACAGGTTCTGTACTCCAACGTGCTACAGTTCCACTGTTGGCAGCGATTAAACCTCAGAATTTTGTAGCAAACGCTTGTCTGTGGCACAATCTGTGGTGTCTTCCCCGAAGTCCTTGCTAGTAACAGTTTCACTGTGGGAAAGGGCGTGAAAGGCTGGACCTCAGAGCCCTTTGTTAACGAGAACCTAGGCCCTGATCTGCTTGACTTCCAGGTCTACTTGGATGTCATCAGTGTTTTCAGTTGGGAAAATAGGAACAAAAGCCCCTTTGATGAAAGGAATCACTTCTTTAATCCAGTCTTGCCTGTTCTGTCTTCTGAAAAGTCTCTTTTTTCAGATTAAATGCGGACGTGCATGCCTCAGGGTTTTGCATACAGAAGGGCCTTGGCAAACGCTGCTCCCTTCTTCCTGAAAAGAGGGCTGCTTGTTTGGGGTGGTGTGTGCTGGCGCCCGGGGCGGAATGGTGGCAAGAGGGCGAGGCTCCCGCAGAGTCGGACGCTTAGGCGAGCATCCGGGCTCCTGCGCAGTTCGCCTTGTGACCCGGGCCAAGTCTACCCGACTTTCCCGAGCTTCTCCTCCATGACATGAGGGTGATAATGACCACGGTACCTGCCGCACAGGGACACTGCAAGAATTCAGTGAGTCAAGCTCGTAGACGAGTACCTGGTGCGTGCTAAGCACTATACTCGTATGTGTTTTTTTAAAAAAATAATTACCCGTGTATACTCAGTAAGTTACATCTTGACTGTCTTGTTGCCCACCAGATTAAACTGTGGATTTTTCATTCTCCATGTAGGTATATCATGGGTATAATATTTAAAAACTACTCAATCTGGGTCCCACCAGCACCCCCGTCAGTGCTAGGTCTTGTGGCTGAGTGCCCCGGGGAACAGTGACGTAGGGGGTGGTCCTGCCCCATGGAAAGAAGCGCTTTTGAGGAGGAGAGTGGGGATCCAAGAGAAGGGCCAAGACATTGGATGCCTGTGCCCCTGTTTCTCCTCCCGTTGGGGATATAAATGGAAAAGCAGGGACTGGAGTGTAAAGAAAGCCGGCGCTGAACTTAGTTACTTCCCAGGCAAAGGGGACAAATTTGCTGAGGGGGGAACTCAGGGGTTTCGTACACTAGAAAGGGCAGCTGTCAGGGTCCGTACACTGATTCCTGATCAAAGGCTTGTACGGTGGCCGAGTCAGGACGCGCCTGCTCATCTGCGTGTGGCTGATTGAAACGAGCCCTGTTGTGCATTGGCCAGGAGAGAGCCCTCCGCTGGGTCCGGTAAGGGCCTGACCACCCAGGGTCACTCGGAGGCCTTAGCTGTTTATTAGCTTTTCCTACTGGTGCTGCTGTGGATGAGGCTGCTGAAGGTCATGAGCATTTTACGGCTTCTGCTGGTTAGAACCAGTTGTGCTAAAACAAAGCAAGTGCAGCTGTAAGAGAAAAATATTATTTTCTTTCTTTGTGAGATGGAAGTGTGGGGAGGAGAGCAGGTCATGGTAGGTGTCTGCTGCTAAAAATGGGGGCCCGAGAGCACGGGGCTCGGGGCACCTTTCCTTGTCCAGTGCTTGGGAGAGGCCGTGAGCCTCGAGGAGAAGCCGGCTTGGGCTTGGCCGCCCGAGCAGCTCGGCCTTGGGGATGATGGTGACCCGTGCATGTGGGCCCCTGTAGGGGGTGATTGATTGCACAGTGTCCCCAAGGGTCTCAGGTGCCACAGGGGCCCCAGCCGACACCGGGTCAGGGTGGGGCCGGACCAGTCACCCAAAAAGACTAGGGCCCACTCTACTGGCCCTTCACCATGAGCCATTTTGAACACAGAGAAGAAATAGAATTCTCTCTTTAAAAAAATTACCGAAAGACACTGCTGAAAAGGGGAAGAGACAGATATGAGTGAATGACAAGTGTGGTTTGATCCTCCTGCTCCTCACTGGGGTGCGGTCTTGGAGGAAGAATGGCTTTAGGAAATAAAGATGGGCCATTTTCCTTCAAACACTGAGTGGTAACGTGCGAATGTGCGATTCTGCTATACACATATAATGTAATACTTATATGAAAACACTTAAACTTGATGTTCAGTAATTTGGGAGGGAACAAACCGTTAAATTCCATTTAAGTGTCTTCAGCACGTGTAGCCACTCCGGCTTTCTGTCTAATCCCCTTCCAGGGCATGAACGGCAAGCGAGCCGAGAGTCCTCGGTCCCTGGCACCACGCGCACTCCCCTCTCTGCCTTCCCTCGAGCCTCAGGTCACTGCAGATCAAAGCTTCTGCTGGCTTTCCCCCCCTAGAAATCGTTTTTCTCTTTGGTCTCTTCCTCTGAGCAACCAAGGGGAAGAGCGAGCGGCAGCCTCCACCTCTTCGCTAAAAACCAGAGTATTTTCTTCCCAAGAGGAAATATGCAAAACACTCTTCTGCTTGAAAGGAATAATAATAGGTGTGCAATTTGGGTCTCTGACTCACAGGAGGCTCTGGGGTACTCGCCTTCCACGGAGAGTGGGACGGAATTGCCTTTCCCCCTCTTGTGTTTGCCAGCTGAGGCCAGTCTGCGTGTGGCTGATTCGCAGGCAGCAGGGGGTTAGCAGGGTGCTCACCTGAGGTCGCCTCCAGGCACGGCCTCGAGGCCGCCTGCTCCCAGGGAGCAGTCGCACCGGGCCGTCCGTTCAGGTCCTTCAGAGATGGTTCCCTAATGAGACTGAACGGATGTCGTGTTGAATGGGGACTCGCAGTGTATTACGTCTTTCGTTCCAGGCTCCCTCAGTAGGGGCATCTGCTTTCCACACCTTCTTCCTTTTCCTCTCTACCTCCGGGTGAGATTTAAAAGTATTTCACTGAAACCAGGTCAGCAGCACGGTGACTGGAGCGTGGCTGACCTGGGCAAGCCGCTTCTTACATTAATGTGCGAGGCTCTCTTGGTCTCTGACCACCTTCAAGACAACCGATTGAGCATCCAGTTTTTAAAGAATCTCGAGAGAGGGGGATTCCGTGGCTTCCCGGGAAGCTTCGGCCCAGAATTTCACGCCCTCGATGTGAGAACGCTCTTCCTAATACTTTACACCCAAATCCCTCCCGTGGCTCTTTCGGACTCTCAGCCGGTCTTCAGAGGAGACGAAACAGCTGCGTGCCGCCACCTGTGCCTGGGACGCCTTCCCATTCTGCAAGGCCATCACATCATGTTCCAGCTCACGGAATGAAGGCTTACGAAATAGGGTTTCCCCGACTGAAGTTGGGGACCCACCCAGCTAAATGCTTGGAGTCTTTTGGCAGCTACAGTGGCCACCTATTTGTGTTTCCGTAACAGCATTTATTGAGCGCTTACTTGGCGTCAGGCACAGTGGCATGCATTCTAGGAAGTATATATTGTTATTGCAACGTGTTGTAGATGAGGAATCCGCAGACTCATCTGAAGAGAGAGATTAAGCAATTTGTCCAAGGTCATACAGCCGCTCGGGACAGAGCTGGGATTGGAATGCAGGTGGTCTGACCTCTGAATCTGGGCTTTTAGCCACATTGTCCCTGGACATATGCACACTTATTTGTTCACATATTTGTCCAATATTAACTGAATAATGTATCAGGCATTGCACTGCTTTCCCGGCAAGATGATCTTGACACTTAAAATACTCAGGGTCTAGTGAGGGAGACAGACATATAAATGTGGAAATTACCACCTAACATGATAACTGTTACACTTAAAGCTATATTCAGGGGACCTGGTGCCTTGCCATTTCTTAATAATATAAGGGTTTCATCCATTTATGTAATTTTGGGGGGCTGATACGTAATATGGTCAAATCGTATCACCGCTTGTCGGTCAAGATCAAAGTTAAGTTCATTGCTAGTGTGTAGAGCAGCAAATCCGTCGGCCAGAGTTTGGAGTGGCATTACGGATCAGGGGGTGTGCAGAAGTCGTGCACTGTGATCACCAACACCCTGGGCCAACAGCAACTGAAAGGGAGATCACGTGATTCAGGCTTGCCACATTGCCGTGACAGAATCTCCTCTTGCTTCTCCCTGCCCTTTCCGAGGTTCGAAGGCAGGAAAGGGGTGAGCACTGCGGCGGAAGTCTCTGAAGGAAAGAGTCCGAGGCGGGGTGCGTGTGATTTAGTGTGTGCGCAGGTCCACGGATGCCACCCTGTGAAGACCCTTTTCCAACGTCTCTCTTTTCACCTGAGCCCCCACCCCCAGCCTTTTCTTTCCTCTTCTTCACAACCTCTGTTTACCCCCAAGAGAGGAGAGAAGCCAGCCTCCCCATGAAGCGTCTTCTGAGTGGCAACACTGTGTTGGTGCCCGCGGGCGGGGTCCCACTCCCCAGAATAGGATGCCACGGACCCCACACCAGCAAATCCAAACTCTCGGCCAGAAAATGTGGGCTAATTTATCATGTTCCCTGGTTCTTAGAAATCAAAGGCCTCAACTTTTAAGACATGCCTCTGAGTTAAGCTCATTTTGGAATATTAAACACAAGAACACAGTTCTTGTGTTCTACAGTCATGATTTGTGGTCAGGAAGAGACCTCCCTTGTTCTGGGTGGAACAGAAAGGATTTGAGTTTTGGAATTCAAGATTTCATCTCCACCTCTTTGGGTGTTTGGATGGATGGATTCCCGTGAAGTAACAGCAAACCAGAGTCTTAGGGTCATGGTTTTTTTTTTTTTTTTTTTTTTTTTACCATTTTTTGGATATTTTGGTCATGACTTCCTTGCGTAATTTTTCAGCTTCTTCGCTTTGCAGGCAATGCCAACAATAAACCATTACTCATCCCGACAATGCGCCTCAGTTAATATCTTGAGACAGGATCCAGTCCCACTTGCTTTGTGAACAGGTATATCACCGACACGATGCAGATACGTTGACATTTGAGAAATCAAATTAGTTTTTAAATGTCCTGGAGTAGCTTGCAATGGAAAGTTAATTGATGTTAAGCCCCTAAAATAAAGAGTTATTCGAGAAGAAAACAATCACTCCCATTTATCACTTTGTGGAGGCTGATTTCATAGTCTCGGGGAAGAGAGGACACGGGAAGAATAAGACTTCAGTTCTAGGCCCACATTTCCCATGAGCTGAACTGGTGCCTTTACGTAAGCTGATTGGATTTCTCAGCGTCCTCAAACTCCTCCACCAAAAATTTGGAGAGGCTCATTCAGCAAACATGGATTTGGGACGTCCCATGGTTCAGGCAGGTGAAAGGCTAGTGCAGCTCTCCGAGGGCTCACGGGTGAGTTGGGAGACAAGCGATACATGTGGCCCAGGGTGGCTGTTGCCCCAGGTGCCACTGGTGTGTGGCGGAGCCCCTGGATCGTGCCTCCCAGGGAAGAAGGTGCCGAGGAAGGTTCTGGAAGAGGGAAATGTATCAATGGAAAGACCATGGTCTGGAGCAGTTAATTAATGTTTCTAAACCTCTTATATTAAAGTTCTGATTTCCAGGTTGGTGGTCTTTCCCCTTGCATATGAAAACATGAGCTAACATGTAAAGCTTTTTCATGGAGGCTGTGTTGGTGGTAATAAAAAGATCAATAATAATAACTAAGACTTTGTGCTAGGCGTTGTTACAAGCGCTTACGTGTGTTTATTCTGTTTTCTGAACATGCAAGGAAGGCATTAAGCAGAGAGTTCAAATAACTTGACCAGCATTTCACAGCTAATGATGGAGCCGAGAAAGCATCATGCAACGTTCTTCACATATTGCCTTCTTTAACCCTTGAAGCAACTCACAGATGTTCCTTAGCCCCACTTCACAGTGAGGACATGGGGCCCAGAGGGTTTAAGTAACTTCTCGGAGGTCACGGATTAAGTGGAGGAGCTGGGATTTGAATCTAGGTAGCTGGGCCCCAGGGCCTAGACCCCTTCCTGTTAACTTAGTTTGAAGTAGTGGCACCTGTTCTGCAGACCAGGCAGGACCACGGCACCTCATCTCCAGTCTTGCGCCACCGTCTCAGCTAGGGGGACTCTCTCTGTCCCCCCGTTTCCCTTCTGCCTGCTGCTGAGGGAGATTACTCACTATCTTATGTGTTTGTGTCTGTTTTTGCCAGTAGACTTGTGACTTCTCGGGGATAGAGACGCTATCACTTACTCATCCTTTTTATTTCCAGGACCTTACGCTGTGCCTATGTGTAATAAGGGCTAAATATTCAAAACAGACCCAAGTGAATAAGTTCCCATCATGAGAACCTCAAAACTGTTGTCCACAAATGACTTCCGGCCGAGAGGTGGCCCCGAGGGGCCATCCTGTTGTTCAACTTTGGTCCATCTCTGCATCTTTTGGGAGCTGAGACCAGTCTTGGTACATAGTAAATGCTCAAAAACATATCTGTGCACGAGTGACGACTCAGTAAGGGAGGCAAGGGACATCAATGAGAGGGTCACCGCAGCTTTTGAGATCCTGTCCACGGCAGAGATGACAGATCTTTGGAGGAGGGAGCCTGGTGCTCCTCAGAGACACCCAGGCAGGCCACCTTCCCCGGCAGCTGCTGGAGGGGCGGCGCCTCGCCTCAGGTCAAGGCAGTGATGCCCTGGTTGTGCTTATTTCTGGCAGAAGCATTTCTTGGTTTTAAAGGGTACTTCACCCCTTTACAACCCGGGTAATTGCTGTTGGAATGCTTTGCCCTGATAGTGTCTTAATTAGGTCAAATTTTATACCAAGGGCTCTAACTTAATGCTGCATTTGCAATTCTAAGGCCTCCACTCTTAACACTGCCAGGAAACATTCAGATGAGGACATCCTGACCCCAGAGTCTGTTTCTCCCTCTTCTGGAGGAGGGGGTGGGCCGAAGAGGGGGTCCAGGGGAGCTGGGCCAAAGGAGATGTGTGTGCCTGGAGAAGCATCTAAATGCTTCCAGAGAGGGAAGCCCGTCTCCAAGTCACCTGCTCCGAGCACCGCTTGGATGTCGCTCAGATAATTGCAGGATCCAGGCTGTTCGTGTTTAGTGAAAATTACATAGTTTTGCTCTCTGTGTTTTTTTTTTAAAGCTACCTTTTAATTATCTGCCTTTTGTCAGGCAGAACACGCCCCGAGAGTTACACCCATCCTTCCCCACCATGCCACCCCAATAATGAGAAGTGAGCCATCTGCCTAGAAAACAAACACAATATAAAAATTACACAAATACATAATCCCCAACCCAGAAGGAAGGGAGCAGCTGCCACCTGGTACCAGACAGGAAAGAGTTTAATATTTATCCAGCAGAGAAGGTTCCCAGCGGGCTGTAATTCCTCTGCGGGGTGGGGCGGGCCGAGGGGGGAGGGGTCAGCGATGACAGTCATCTGCACAGGCCTGGCCTAAATAGGGACGCAGCGGAAATCAATTCAGCGGGCTCCGTGTGGCTGTCCCCTGTCACCGGGTGCTTCAGGAGGCCCCTGAGGAGGCCGTCAATCTGTCACCAACAAGGGGAGAGATGGGGAGAGGAGAAAGCTGGTAATTGAAATGGAGCTTCGCTGGGGACTTTTCCTCCAGCTGGAAGTGTAGCTCAAGAACAGGGAGCAGGGTCACCCCGAGGTAAGGGACAGTGGGGCTCTTGTCATGGGCTTTGGGGAGTGGTGCCTGGTAGCGACGACAGCCCACTCTGGCTGACGTGTTTCGGACCAGCCTCTTTGGTCATGGGTTGGGATACAAACTTTCTCCCCTTGCCTGAAAATGCACTTCCCGAGGCCTCAGTGGATTTAGATACAGAACTTGTATCTAATTCCTTCATCGCACGCTCTCCGAGTGAATAGAAATTCGGTTATTAGAAATTGCGCAACACACGGAAGCTAGTCCGTCTTCCATTTCATCGACAAAGTGGATTGTTAAAACAGTTACGCTGGTGGTTGACGCGGCAGTGCTTTCTAAGAAAGAGGCCGTTTACCGAGCTGTGTGAATTAAAAGCGTCCTTAAGCTGTGGTCAGGGAGACATGGTTTGGCAAAACATCTGCCAATAAAGGGGAGCGTTCCGGCAAATTACCGGGCCTCCGCCTGCGGGCGCAGCTCCCTTGCCGTGTCCGCGAGCCCGTAAAGCTTGCAAGCGCGAGGGAGGCCGGTATTGCTGCCTCTGTGCAGCTGTGTATCGGCCGCTTGTTCACACATTTTCACATATTGACGAGGTGGCATAGCCGCTCCAGGATTAGAACAGTGGGGCGTACCAGTGTCTGCCGTCTCCGAAGCTACGCCTGCTGTCAGCTTAGTCATGGGCAGGGTTGTGCAGCGGGAGGTGGGCATTGTGGTGAGCGTGGCATGTGCGCATGCCCCCTCCACCCCCGCCCCCCTTGTCCCCGGACCACCTCATTTCTGACCTTCCCTGCGCAGGTCCTGGCACTGCTATTCACAGCTCCTGTTGCATCTTGCAACTTTGTCTCCTTGTCTCCTGATTTATGTGTCAGTGTTGCTTGGAGATTCCTTTTTGCTTCTCCATTTCCTAACACAGTTCCTGGTGTTCAGTGGGTACTCTATACATGATGAATGAATGAATGAATGAATGAGCGGGTTGGTGGATGGATGAAAGACCTCGTTCCCTCGGAGACTACCCTACACGGGTGCAGTCTGCTTGTCACTGTGGCTTCAAGGAACACAATAGGAATGTGCCACGACCGTCCTTCAATTTGCAGACAAATGGTACCTTGGCAAAGGAGATCTCTAAACTGAGAGCCACCAGAGACCTCACTGAGCATTCAACGCAGAGCATGTCATCCAAAGGACCTCACCCGAGTCCACGTCTGCACGAGGGCTGGAACCTGGGCGCAAAGTTCCCACCAGTCTGCAGGGCGCTGAGGAAAATACAGGGGGTGAGTTTTCATGGAGCTGCACCGATTCTGTGAGAGTTCTGAGATTAGGTCCTTCCACTGTATTTGACATTAAAATGCTCTTCCTTTTATGCGTTGATGGCAGTAGCAGATGACAGCGCTTTTTTAAAAATGCCTTTACTTGACAAAACAGGTAGTTTCTGAGTCCCTCACTTTTTTCTTTTTTTCTTTATTTTTTTGGGGGGGGGGTAGGGAAGAGAACTCTGAATGTTCTGTGAAATCCCAAAGTCTGAAACCATCGCTTTAACTCATCTCTTTCTTTTCGGAAAAAAAAAAAAAAAAAAATCACCGAACTCACCTGCTGGCCGTGAGTGAGGCACGGAGCTGCTTACAAGGGCTGGCTCGTTGCGGCCAAAGACAGGCCCGTCCAACCCTCCAGGCTCCTCCCCGTCTCGTCTCTTCCGGGTCAGGGGTCCAGGCTGGGGCGCGTGCGTCTTGCAGCAGCGCCATTGCTAAGCAACAGGAGGTTCCTTCAGTCCAGGTCAGTCGGTCACCGTAACAGAGGAGCCCGGAGGCCCCACTTACTAACATCTAACGCGTTCTCTTCTGCAGGCGGAGGTGCTGTTCCGTCTCTAGGTCGAGCGTGTAAGTGTGCGCTCCGACTGCGTGAATACAGAGCACCACTGTGAGCGACAAGAATCCTAGTGGTGCAAAATGTGTGTGTGTGCGTGCGTGTTGGGGGGGATGCTCTCCGTGTACGCCGCCCCGCCACACGCACGCCGGCTTCCTCGGACTCCCACGACTCTTCCCCTCGGCGCCACGCAGCGCCACCCTTGGTTTTTCACATTGTCTTCCGTTCCTGTTCTCGGTTTATTATTCACAAGTCTTATCTCCCCTGAAGAGTGGGAACACTCTCTTTGAATCCTGTCCTTCGTCGATAAGCATTTCTTTTTGTAAACACAATCTTTTCTGGAGGCTGTTGGCCGCTCCTGGTTCCACGTGGCGGGGAAGATCTGGGTTCCGGCCCTTGGTCTGTGGCTGACGGAGGACAAGTGGGTGAGTGAGCGCCGAATCTGCCGGCACCCAGGCGCCCTGTCGCTGGGAGGGGGTGGCTGGAGTGGCCTGCCTCGCTGAGCGACCTGGCGTATCCGTTAACGGCGTAATGACAGCAGGAGTCTTTGAGAATACGCACGTGGAACATAATCGTTAGGGTTAATACCAGGGTTGGGCTTTAAAATTTTCTTTTACTCCAAGAGGAGAGGCACAAAATTTGTTTGAGGAAAGAGTGGCTAGAAGCCTACAGTTTGTTCTGAATTCGTGACTGACTTTGATGGCATAAACATCGGGGATGCTGTCTTAGAATCCCAAAGGTAATTATTTCTCCTTCCAGGCAGGGAATCTTCTCTTTCTCCTCCCACCGGGGGGAAAAGAAAGAAAGAAAAAGCTAGGAAAACTATTGCTGGAGGTCTTTGTTCTAAGAAGGTTTGAGATTTCCAAGGAAGAAAAATACAGACTTTATCACCTTGTCAGTCTCTTTTAACCCAAATATTTCTCCCTGCCCCTCAGCCCACATTTTGGCAGCAGACACGACCCTTCTCATCCAGGGAAAAATCTCCTTGGAGCTGGCGTCGGGGCTGCTATTTAGGCAGCTGCTTTTTGGCAGGATCCCAAGTGGGACGTTGGAGCTGGCTCCTTCCTCGGGCTCAGACAGCACCTGCCGAATGTGAACTTCCACGGACCTGGGGTGCTCAGCTGGGATCTCTGGCTTGTGACACCCCAGGCAGGTGGCTTGGGACAAAGGGCACAGCAGTTGGCAACAGTGGTTGTTGGAAGGTCACTAAGGCTCGGGAACATTCTCATCAGTTGTGTGTGTGTGTGTGTGTGTGAGAGAGAGAGAGAGAGAGAGTGAGCGTGGTCTCTCCAAGTGGGTAAAAAGCATCTTACGAGGAACTCTGAAGCAGTAGTTTCTTCCCGACTTCCCTGGCTTCCGTTGTGAAGAGTTCCGTCTTTGTCAAGGTAGCTCCTGCTCTCTCTCTCCTTCCCGGTAACACTTGTCTGACCGTGGGAACTCTGACCTGGGGATCCCACGTGCCTTTTAAGGGTGCCCTTTTAACTCCCTTGTTTTCCTTTTTAAAGCCACGTTTGCTCTCGTTTCTGTGAAGACCAAACCCGAGAAGTGAGACTCTTTGTCATCCAAGGCGTCTGGCAGAGGGACCCTTTGGGCGAATAGAGGTTTTTGTTTCGATGCCCGGTTACCTCGACCTCCCACTCCCTGGATTCCAGTGCCAGGAACACCTGTAACTTTCAGAATTCCCGGAGGGGTGTTTACCTTCGGCATCAGAAAACAAAAATCGGTGCTTAAAGGCATCTCTCTTTTCAACCCACTGTAGTTGGATCAGTTCTGATCTTTTATTTCCCATGATGGATCTTACATAAGAATTTAACAAATACGCACCGAGGCTTGGCTCTGACACTGACGGGGCCTCCGCACTGTCCCTCGGTAGCTCTACCCCTGCACACACAATATCGATTATAACCAAATAGGGGAGACACCCTCGTGCCCAATTGGGAGCCCACGGTGAAGAATGTGGCAAGAAAAGGGGTTCTGGGACCTCGTGACTTTGGCTCGCTTGGGTGTAAAGAAACATCTCTTTCTTCTCACAGGGAGGAAATAATTCCGATGTCGCTGAAATGGGTGAAGACTCATTCCTCCCTCCTTCAAAGGAGGCAGTCCCCACTAACGCTCGTCCCCAAACTTTGTAGCTCACCGCCCCTGAGCCCTTTGGGAAGCACTGGGTGGCTGCTCAGGGGGTCGGTCCCATGCCCTCCCCCAGCTCTTCCGCCTGCTGTGAGCCTTTGGGCGAGTTACGCAGCTTCTGTGAACTTCAGCTTCATCGTCTGCAAAATAGCAGTCGCGGCACCCACCTCGGGATGCAAAAATGAAAACGAGACATGGACGTACCTCGTGTGGTACATGGAAAACGAACAGCACGTGTCCATTCCCTCTGTTCTTACACCAAGATTTACTTCCTCTTTTCTTTTCTTTCCTCTTCTCTTTTACGTGGCCTTTCCTTTTCCCTTGCAGTGGGAGCGAATGCCTGGATCATTTTAATTAGTCCTTCTGGGTTCCAGGCACATCTGAGATTAGCATCAGCCAGAACTTGAGCTGCGTTGCCAAATTATAAGCTCCTTCTGCTGACATGTGGCCCACATGAAGGGACTTTTCTCAGTGCTAGGTGATGCTAATAGCCATCTGATCTGAAGCCAGAGTTGCTGTCTTTTGTTTAATAATTTACATCATCTCTGAGAACACTGGGCTGAAGTTGAAAATTACAGGAACGGAGGATTTACCTAAATGCCAGCAAAGCTAAACTGTGGTCACAACACCTGAGGCCCTTTGCGGTTGGCCACTCCCTCGCCACCCGGAACGCCAGGGGACAGGGGACGTTGGAGGGAGTGCACACATGAGGTGGCAGGAGAATTTAACCCCTGAGATGTGAGGGCTCTGTCAAGGCTCACCCTGTGGGTGTCACCAGCTCACGCTGGCTGAGAAGCCTGGCTGGACTCATCAAAACCAGCGCATTACAGAGGCGCCCGTGGTGTGTTACCGCACTGCCTTTTCCACTTATCAAGCACTCGTTGTTTGCCTACTGTGGGGCGGGTCCTCTGCTGGGCACAGCTGCAAAGGGGGAGTGCTGGAGGCAAGCTGCTCCTAGCCCAGTGCAGAAAACGCACCGGAAGTGTCAGTCACACCTCTCCTCGCCCTCCGCACCCACGCTCCCGGAGTAGCGACAGAGCAACACCTCCTCCAGGACTGTCCCTCCTTCCTAGCATTTTGGAAAGGGGCGAGTTGGGGAGGGCAAAGGGAATAAGACTGGAATAACAGGAATAACCATTTAAAGCTATTACCGTGTGCCAAGTATAGGACTAGACATTGTACATATATCTCATCAAACGGGTACTTCCGGGAGGAAAAGAGATGAATGTTTTTCTCTAACTGGAAGTCTCATCCTCCTGGCTGGCTCCCTCACCTCCTCGGCTGGTGCAAGCACCCCTTCTCAGGCAGGTCTTCCCAATGCGCTCGAGTTTCCCTGAGCACCTCTGTCTGCTCCTTGGGCTTTTTGCCATCTAGATGTTCTCGGCAGTACTGGTCTGCATCTAACATCACCTGTTTCACTTGTTTATGTTGCTTTTTCGTTTGGCTCTTCCATCTGTCCCACAAAAAGTAAGCTCCCCGAAGTCCAGGAGTCTTGTTATTTCCACTCCTCTGCTGTATCATCAGCACTCAGAACAGCGCCTGGACCAGAGCACGGGACCAATGATCATTGGTTGAAGAGGTTGACGACCTGATGCCATTAGGAAGAGATGACTCTGTGTAGTCTAAGGATGGAGTGGGGCTTTTCCTATGACGGCTGGACTAGAGGAGGTACCATTCACTGGTTGATTCGTTCACCCACTAGGTGAAATTTCTGTGCAATTCAATTGTGTGTGGCATGGTGCTGGGCTTTGGGGTAATAGATGTAATGAGACACGGTTCTGCTTCCAGAACTCAGCCGGCTGAGGGAAATGGACTCACAAATAATACTAATCATCATAATGATGATAGTTCATTTAATGAGGCATACTATGTGCCAGGTGCTGTTCTAAGCACGTTTATGCACACCAAGTCCTCCAATTCTTACAACAAAATGAGGTATTACTCTACTGCTCGTTTTGCAGATGAGGAAACAGAGGCACAAAGAGGCCACGCATCGAACTATGAGGCAGTGTGAGATGTGTTCTGAAGAGCGAAGCGGGTGGGAATCAGCTTGCCTTTCACCTGGGCACTCCCAGGGTGGGGAGGGGCCGGGGGCACTCGGAGAGGCTGCTTGTCATCGTGGCTGGCTCTCCTGCTCCGGTCCCCACTGCCCAGAGCTTTCCCCTCCCTCACTCCAGTTTCTGCTGCTGGGACATGATCTTCCCTGAGACCAGGTTTGGCCAAGGCTCTCCTTCCAACCCTCGTGACCTTCTGCGCTTTTGACCGGAGTCTGCAGACCTCTCCAGCACTCCGATGCAGGCAGGATGATGGCTCAGCTCAGGTGCCCCAATGCTCACTCTGTGCTCTCAAAGCTGTGACCTCAGACGCCTGCACTGAGAACTGCTGTCCTCTGCAGAGAGGGAAGAGACTGTGACCAGCCCTGGAATCCACTCCGTTCTCCCCGCAGGGGCCCAGGTCTGCACCCACCGAAAGGCTCTGGGGAGTCTCCGAAAGGAGGAAGTTTAACACCGTCAAGCCTCCCACCTCATCTGCTCTCCCCACAGTCCCTTCTGGGTCTTGGGTGGCCACCTTTGTGCTTCAAAAGTGTGGGAGGTCACTTGTCTTCCTCGCCTAATGATGCGTTACAGAAAACAAGCTTTCATGACTTGTGAAAGTGTGATAGGAACATGAATATTAATAACTCCCATGGGTTTCCTGCAAACATCCATCACCACGGCTTAAAAGGCTTGTTCTGACTTGCTTGGCATGGGGGTAACTGCTCAGCAGAACAATAATAAAGCATTCATGAACCCAGCTGAGGCGGAGCTCTTCCCGGGGCTTTGAACTCCAGCGCTCCTGCAGGGCCGAGGTGCGGAATGTGCCCGCCCCCACCTGGGTTCCAGCAGGAGGACGTCCGACTTCCGTCAGGGACAGGACGTGGCAGATGCACCAAGACCCAGTGGGGCCGGAGCTGGGATTTCTCTTTATCAGAAAGGAAGTGCGTGGTGACAGCATCCTGGTGAGCAGGTGCCGGCGATCTAAGACAAGGCAGGTCGGAGCGGTGCCGGGGTTGGAAGCTGGCGAGCTGGGCACAGGCTCCTGGAACTTCAGAACTCAGAGATCATCATTCTGGGTACACGGAGGACACGCAGGAGGAAGACAAGTCAGCAGCAGGGCCGGGAGTACAGGATCTGGAGATGGCCAGTTCGCTAGGGGAATCCTAGGACATCAGGAGCATGTCGCCTTTGCCCTTGACTCAGGGTTTCCGTTGACATCTGCGGACATATTCTTCTCAGCGCAAGTCCTTTGTCCTGGGAATCTCCAAGCATATGCCACTTTCTGCTCGGTGGGCCTCTGGCTTCCTGCAGAGGGTTGATAGGGTCGACCCAGGCTTTGCTAGAGCTCATAGGGTTCCGTCTCGGGTAGTCCTGTTCTACTCGGAAGTGCCCCCAGGACTCGAAGGGAACTTGTGGAGACTGCACAGAGCACCAGGGGACTGGAGGTCCTGAGGGTGAGCAGCACGACAGTTCTTGGGTTCTGTTACTCCAGATACCCAGCAGGGGGTTCGACTTTGGGGGTGAAGCTCCTGGTCTGATGGCTGTGCAAGAACAAGGCAGCCTGGATCCCTGGCTGAAAAGCCACTGCTGAATGTGTTTTCCTGTACATTGTCTGTGCTTTTTTTTTTTTTTTTCTGATTTAGAATTTAAATATCATCCATATCTCTAGCTCCTAAAAACAAAATAAAAAAAATCCCTTGGGTTTTCTAGAGAAAAATATCTTCTTAGGTAGCTTCCATGTGGTCAAGGTAGCCGCTCCTCGAATCTGCGGTGTGAATGAAAACGCCCATCTTCTTGGGCAGCGGCGTGCGCAGTTGGAGGGATGGGGAACTCTCTCCCTGTCTCCGTGCTGTCCGATTTCCCCGTCGTTGGAATGCCAGTGTTCCTCGTCAGAGAAGGTGACGCAGATGAAAGTCACAAACATGGTCATGGCTCCCCCTCCCAAAGATTTTATTGCAGGAGGTCACGCCCCCATGCAGTTCCAGCAGGGGGTACTTTAGGTCACGGTGTCCTCTGGCTAACAGTGTTTACTTTGGGGGGGGGCAGCTTGGTATCGCCGGGGAAGTCAGGGTGAAGAGTGGAAGCCAGAAAGTCTACAAGGTGGATCCTGGCTCTGAAATTGGCTCGCTCTGTTCTTCTGCCCTTTCCAAGCTGCCGTCTTCCCATATGGCAAATGAAAATAGAAACGGCAACTGCTCTTTCTCTGCCTTATGGAGTTGTCCGGGGATGATATGGAACTTTTTGTCTTGCGAAAGAGTTGTCGATGTTGTACAGAAATAGAGTTAGTCAAACTTTTCGAAGACTAACCAAACGCATTTTTTGGCCAGTGCATACAGTCATTATGGGGTATGTGCAGTAAAAGCTTAGTGCATAAGAAGGCTGCTTCTCTAGTCAAAAAGGGAAAAAAATGACGAGGTTATAGAAGACGATGTTGGCTATCTTCGTCTTCCATCACTCCTCTCTCCTTCATTAAAGAGCCCTGGTGATGTTTGTCGCCCTCATTCATCATAAGCACATGTTTCAAGGGAGGCAGGTTTTAACCCAGAAGCAAGTCTTGGTGGCTCCAAGCCAGTGGTTCCTAAACTTCAAAGTGCATCACCTGCCAGGCTTGTTAAAACACCACTTGCTGGGCTCTGCCCCTAGAATTTCTTATTCAATAGGTCTTGATGGGGTCAGAGAATTTGCATCCGGTGAGGCCGATACCACTGGTCTGAGACCATGCTTTGAGAGCCACTGTCTCAGCCAACCACGGTGGGTGGTCCTATTCTCCTTGTCGGTTATTGGTTAGCTATAGATATATGATGCTGTTCCAGCCGATGAAATGTGGTACATCTCCTAGGGGCTCATGGGAAAGGTTTTCTCACTTTTCAAAAGAGGCACAGGGAAGAGATGGCTCCTTTTCTTCCGCTGGGTGGAGGGCCTGGGGCTGCTGCAGGTATTTGGGGACTGTGAAGGGAGCAACCCTGAGGTCCAAGTGGACACTCTGAGAGTGACCAGGCAAAAACGAGGAAAAGCACCCGGGTCCTTAACGAGGTTAGTGAGTTGTCAAATTAATGGTGGAGCTGTCCACCTATTGTTGGTTGGGCCATTTTGAGTTGGAGTTTTCTATTTCGTTCAGTCAATGGTAACTTAGTGGGTAAATTCAAAGCAGTGATTTCTTTTCCCTCATGGGGACGTGGGGTAGGTTATGGGAGAGGAGCCCCGAGCCTCTCTAGAGGGAACAGGAATGCCCGGCACCAGAGAGTGTACTCAGCCATAAACCAGGTACCGATGCTGAGGTCTAACTGTCGGGAGAAGAATCCGGAAGGGACCAATCTCAGGAAGGGATGGAGGGGCGAGCAAGTCAGGGTCAGAGTCAAGTGCTCCCAGCTTGTGAGATGTGACCACTTGGTTGGGAGCACACGCGAGTGGGTGGAAAGGTAGGCTTGGTGCCTTAAGAACAGCAAGCTTTTGAGGGTTTCTGTGGCCTGAGTGGGGCAGGATGGGTGGGAAGGGGAAGCCGGGATTGGAAAGAACAGCGGAGGAAAGGCAGGCTGAGGGGATCAGAACTGGAAAGTAGGAGAAAAAAAAGAAAAAGCAAGGGGCTTGGGAGCTTGTGTGCTGAATGAGACATTCTGCCCCCAAATGATTCATCGTTTTCTATTGAAGGAAAGGTGTTTTCCCTCAGTTAAAAGACAGCACAGGCTTCCGAAGTGTCTTTATCGGGTGGTATGTGTGCCCTCAGGGCAGACACTGGTTTCACAGCAATCACTGAGAATCCTCTCCTGCCACGGTCCAGAGTTTGTTGCCAGTCAGTTCCTTCTTCCATCACCTGTGGGCCTGGGGCTTTCTGGTGTTCATCCCATTTCTTTCCTCCCGCTCTCCTGAGACTTTTCAATGGGCCGACACCTACCACTTCTACCTGCAAACATTGCTGACTGTGGTTCGGCCCCTCTGCCCAGCGTCGGTGACGCAGCAAGGAGAAGGTGAGCCTTGTCCTTCGGATGCTCAGTCTCGGGTGATGCTGTCCAGTAAGAACACTACACAAGCCACGTGTCTGCTTTGAAGTTCTCTACTACTGCATTAAAAAAGTAAAGTGAAACGGTGATACTAATTTTTAATCACGCATTCTATTTATCCCAGTGGTTCTCAACCAGAGGAGAATTTTGCCCCCCGCCCCCCACCCCAGCGCCTAGACATTTGCTAATGTCTAGGAAGGTCGCTAGTCAATTTTTGGTGGTCAGCACCAGGAGAGTGTGGTGGCACTTTGTGGTGCAAGCTGGGAATGCAGCTAAACTTCCTGCAGTCCACCGGGGACAGCATACCACAACGCAGAACCACCCAGCCCGAAAAGTCCATAGTGCCATGGTTGAGAAACCTGATCTAACACAATGTATCATTAATCTGATGCTTTATATGCTTGAGAATTCCACGTTTTAAGATCTGGTGTGCATTTTACATGTCTCAGTTCAGGCCAGCCACGTTTGCACTGCCCAGTGGGCACGCATGGCCCCCATCTCCTGCGCAGGCTTGGGGCGTGCATGCGTGGTACCCAGGAAGTTCTCTGTGGCCCCGGTTCCCCAGGCAGAGTGAGCACGGCCATACATGCATTCCTGTGGCCCCTGAGGCACGGAGGAACTGGGGTGAAGAGATGGCCCAGCGCCTCCACGAAGATTAAGCTAGGTGGGGAGGCAGGAGTCGTCAGAGCGACATCTTCCCAGCTGCTCTTGTTATCTCCCTGCAAAATGCCAGCAAGAGGTTGTAGTTTCTTACTTCCTTGAGGCAAAGGTCAAGATACCCCATGGGAAGATTACAGAGAGAAAGAGAGAGCGGGGGAGAGAGAGAGGGAGGGAGAGAGAGAGAGAGAGAGATAGGTAGAGAGAGAGAGAGAGAGAACGAGCTTTAAGTGCAGCTTTGAGGATTCAGGCAAAACAAACAAGCGAGCAACACCCTTCGCCTCCTCCACAACACTCTAATTTTTTCCCTTGTCCAACACGAGAAATAAAGTCGTTCGGGTTAAGAAGAAGGGGATTGCGCGGTAATCAGAGCTGCAGAGCCATCCAGATCGACCTTGGGGTGCCACATGCTGCACTCTGTAATCCCCAATTTGAAGGCGCTGCGGTATCTCATTAGTCTGGAGTCGTGGTACCGATAATTCCGCATCGAGTGAGTAATTAAATGTGACACAGACACAGGCGGACGGATTAGCGACACACCCAGGGGTCCCTCTGAGGGGACCTTTCCTGTCTCTGCCCACGAGGGAAGGTGCGGAGCAGCTCGGAGGAGCTCCTGCAAGGGGAGAAGCTGGCGCGAAGGCCAAGCAAGCGTCAGTGCGTGGTCCGTGCCCCAGGGCGAGGTGACAGTGAGAGTGGGGGCGGCCCCTTCTGGAAGGACCTTCAGGGAAACCAGGCCCGCTCCGTGCAGCGGCAGGGTCCCCTCTGGTGCGGCCGATCCTTCCGGGGGAAGTGCTGGGCATCTGGCCTCAGTTTCCCGAGTGGCCCACTCGCTCTGCCCTCCCTGGAGGGTGCCAGCCATCCCTCCAGAGCCCTCTGACACCCGGGCATCGCTGACAAAGCCAGGCATTGCTGACGACGGCAGAGGACGACAGAGAGAGCGTCTTCTCGTTTCCACAGCGTCAGCGTCAGCGTGGCGTCTATTTTCGGAGGATCCAGGGCTCATGTAACTTACCTTTCTGGCTCCAGAGAGGCTTTCGCTCAACTTTCCCGCACACCCAAAAATCTACCCTGGTTTTTAAAGTCCGAAGGCGTTTATAAAAATCTTTTGGGAAATAAATTCAATTCCTCTCGGCTCTTACTCAGTGAACATATACCGGATGCCGACTGTGCACAAGGAATTAGGAGCCAAGAGGCTACAGGAAAGGCGAGACTCAGCTTCTGCTTCTAAGGAGCTCATGCGAGAGACAGAACAAGACAGATGAATGGCAGAAGCCCTTAGGAGAGGAGGGAGCTGGTTTGGGGCGGGGGTGGGGAGGAAAGGTGGCCTCTGGTAGGGGAAATTCGAGTTGGCCCTCCCGGGTTGGATAGAGGGCAAAGGCCTGGAGTGAGCAAACCTCCTTCATGCTCCCCCTTCTTCTGTGCCCCGCTTTTAAAGTTCAAAATGCAACTCGAGGCACCTTGGTTTCAGCCTCTAGAAACTCACAACGGACTACTGTGAACGTCCAGAAACTTGATCTTCCGTAGAGACGAGACTCGCTTGCTCGCTTGCCTGCTCATTTGATAAATATTTATTGAGCATCTATTCTGGGTCCAGTCCTGTTCTCGATGCTAAGGATACAGTGGGAAAGAAGCCAGATGCAAGCTTACTTTATGAAGCTCATGGTCTTAGTGGGGCGGGAGACCAGAAACAGTCACAAGTGTGGTAAGATACATGAAAAGGGAGCCACAGGTGCAAGTATGCAACCTGGTCCGGACGGACGGGTTTCCTTCAGGAGCGGTGCTGCAGCCGACCGGTGAGGGAGCCGTGAGTGAGGACCGAGCAAGCCAGGTGAAGGTGGAGAGAGGCACAAGGAGAGAAGAACGTGCCCATCAGAAGGAAGAGACCGCACGAAGCTTCTGCGTGGAGAGAATGTGGCGTGAAAACTGTCCAAGATGGCTGCAGCAAAGACGGAGATAAGGCCGGACAGTTTGGGCAGGCCCTTCGCAGGCCGGAGGTGACCGACCATGTGTCCCCTTGGCAGGATGGTCAAAACAAATCAAAGCTACAAGGTCCTCTCATGTGCCACCAGCAGGTGTAGGAGAGGCGGCTCCTCCCTTGCACAGGTGTGGAGGGCCAGTGAACCCACGGGCATCTGGTCCAGGTGGGGCCCTGCCCTGGTCCCTGCACCTGCTGCCTCCCCACCTGCCTCTCAGCACAGGACTCTTGGGCGCCCACCACGCGCAGGCCCTGCTGTGCCGGCCCCTGGGTCGAGCTCCTCGAGTGCCGGGCAGGCAGCGCTTTCAATGTGGGCGTGTTTGCTGCGCCAGGTGGGGCCTGGGACTCAGGCCTGGGACTTCCTTCTTTCTGGGGGGCGTGCTGAGCCCCGAGCACCCGAGAAGGCCCCAAGCAGCATCTTTTTAAATGCCACTGAGTTAGTTTAGAACTGTGCTTCTGCCTCAGTTTCCCTGCTTACTATTCCAGTTTCCTGCTGAGGCCGAAGGTTTGCCAAGAAACTCTAGTCCCCAGAGGTCCCTGAGACTGCGTCTGGATGTTGAGGACAGTGTTCAAAATAACGCCCCCTGCCCCCCCCACCAGAAGACCCGGCCAGTGATACATACAGCTCGGTGTTCATAATCACTTAATGTGTTGGATTAACGTATATTTTGAAAGTGTGAAAAATCGTCTTTTTATTACTTCAAAGAAGATGATGCTAATTATAAATACGACACTTAAGTAATTTCATTCTTTAAAAAAATGTGGTCTTTGTAGATGCCAACAGTTGCCTCTTTTTTCCAGTTGACGGAGAGCAGCTTTAACATTCGTTCCCTTGGCATGTTGTGAAATCCCCAGGAGGTAAAGCGTGGCGCTGGTTCCAGAGGTGGAACGCAGTCCGAAGTTCTTACCTCGACACTTGAAGCCTCCCACCTCCTTCCGCTGTTCCTTTGCAAGTCCTGACTCCCGGCTTTTCCCTCCACGTTTTCGCACAAACCATCCCCTCTGCCTGGAATACCCTTCCCCTTTATCTTCACTCGCTCAGGTTCTCTTCCAAGAAGACCTCCCCTCCTTTTGCTCCCCCACCTCCGTCCCTGACTTCTCCCTCTACCTCTGGCTCCTCATTCCCATATTCTCCTTTCTCATCTTTCACCGAGCCCCCTGCTCAGACCCAGTTTATTGTAAGTCACCGGTGTATAGCTGGCATCAGTTGTTGAGGGCTAGCCTAGAAAGCTCATGACAAAATAGCTTTGGATTCTACAGTTAAGACTTTATTTTTATATTTGGGAACTACAGAAAGTACGAAGGAGACCGGGGTCTCCACCGGCTGGGGAGGAGTGGTCAGGAGCACGGGCTTCAAATCTCAGCTCTGCCGCTTTGCAGTGTTGGGCAGGTTACTTAGCCTCTCCAAGCCTTAGTATTCTCATCTGTGAAATGGACAGGATAAACCTGATCTCACGGGCTCACTGTGAGTGCCGCCATTGGTACTACATGTAAAATGCTTAGCACAGTGTCTTGTAAGTAATAAGCGCTCAGTGTTTGGTAACTATTGTCATTCTAATAACCATGGAAACATTTTCAAGCTCTTGTTTACTACGTTATTTTTATTAAAAGTACTTTGCCAGTTCAAACCAACAAGGTGGCAAGCAAAATTTGGATCCCTTCCATTATCACGCTGTGACTGCTTCTTCCCCCAGGATGGAGAGGTGACTTCCTTACACCACAGCAACCTTGACAGGCGTCCCCAGGAAATGGAACAAACATACTTGACTCTCTCGTTTGGGCCTCAAGATCGCACGGAGCAGCCGAGCACAGGCAGCCGGGCGTGGAGCCCACAGAGGGTGAGTACGTTGGGTTCAGTTACTTGATTCCGTAACAGGTGCTGTTTATAGCACCCAAGTCCTTTCCTGGAGCCTCTTTGTATCCGTGCACGGGCCATGTGCTAAGAGCTCGCACATGCCACATTTTGTCACAATATGGCACTTCCACGTTTTGTCACCACGAGACACGTGTGTGACACGGCCTTTCGTTTAGACAACTTGGAGGCACCCTCTCTGCCTTGAGCAGGGGTTCCTGCTCACCGCCCTCCAACCTTCTACCCGGTGCCATCCCTGCTGCCTGGGTAACCGGCTCACGTCCCAGGAGAAAGGGTTGCCATGATCACTAATGGGTAGTTAAGGACAGCACTCCCATTTAAAGGATTTCATGGGCCTTGAAAACTGGTGAGTAAATAACCATTTATCAGCCAGTCACTTAGAGGACACCGCATGGAACCACATTCCGGATTTGCAAACGCACTGAAGCCACATATCATCGGGGAGCATAAAAGTTATGTGCGAATGGGCTGTAAAATGGGACAACTGTTTACCTCGGCGGAGGTTTTATTTACACACCTCTGGCAGGCAGTGAAGGCCAACTGTGGAGCCCGCCTTCAAGCAGAGGCTGTAGGACGCCAGTCCTGGGGTGACTTCTGGGGCCAGGGGAGGGCCTCCCGGGCTCCCTCCACAGCTGGTTTTGCCTGCTTGAAGCTTGAATTTTCTTGACACTAAAGAAAATTTATTTCTGTAATTACAGAACGTGGAATTTGATGAATTCAGCATTGGATTTGGCATGAAACACATGCATAGCTAGCATTCTTTACAGAGTGCTTCCGTATAATGGGGTCTTATCCTCACACACTCCAATAAGTGGAGCCCTCGCCCCCGATGGTGAGGAGGGACCCGTGGCCTGGAGAGGTGAGATGACTTGTAGGATGGCACGTGCAGGTCATGGCAGAGCTGGGACTGGCGTCTGTGGCTTCTGAGGATTCCTCCTCAGTGCTCTTTCCAGTAGGGCTGCTCTCGTGTTAAACAGACCCTGCGAGCCGAAGTCTCTGACATACCTTTACACCAGGCTGAGAGCCAGTTCGGAGGGGCGGGGCTGTGAACGGAGGGGTCAGGTCAGCAGGCCCCGGGTGCCCTCCTCTGCCGCGCTCCCTGCCCACTCCGGGGTTGACCCGCCCAAGGTGGCAGTGAACCCACGGCTGTGCACGCCCTCCCTCTCAGCTTGCTGAGGTGATTCCATTCCACACTCGCCTTCCCCGCTGGGACTGGAGTCCTGTTCTGATGGTCAGGCTCCTTGGCTGAAGCCCTGGAAACCTGCTAATTCCTTGTGAGTCCTCTCTCCCAGGAAGCGAGGGCTTGCTCTGTTTCCTTCTGTGCTCAGCGGGGCTTTGATTCCTTTGGACAGGTCTGCCAGACCTGGATGCTGACAGTGTTCTTTCCCTCTGACTCCTGCGACTGCAGGAAGCTGCCGGTTGTTCACGAGCTCTTCCTGAAACACATTTTATTGAGCACCTACTACCTACGAGGCACAATGCAGGGTGGATTTCCCTCGGCTCCCCTTACGCTAATGAAACATGAGTTTGTCACATGTCTCAACGAACTCTACCTTGCGTCACTGTTGACCAGGTCACAGGATGCCTTGGAACTGGTCTTTGTTCTCTGCCTTTCTCATCCACGGTCAACCGCCGGAACTAACGGCTTGGTGGGGGCACCGAAGAGGCTGGGGGTGAGGGTGCCTCAAGGTTGGGGACAGAACGTGGGGCCTGGGTTCTAGGAGACCTTTAAGACAACATGAGGATTTCTTTCTTTCTTTTTTTTTTTTTTTTAAAGATTTATTTATTTATTTATTTTTAGAGAGAAGGGAAGGGAAAGAGAAAGAGAGGGAGAGAAAAAACAACATGTGGTTGCCTCTTGAGCGCCCCCTACTGGGGACCTGGCCTGCAACGCAGGCATGTGCCCTGACTGGGAATTGAACTGGTGACCCTTTGGTTCACAGGTCTGTGCTCAATCCACTGAGCTACACCAGCCAGGGCGGATTTCTTAATACGACCAAGGCCCGGCTGGTCGTAGCCGCAGGTCAGTCAGTCAGCAGCTGACTCTGCCGACGGACAGTCAGTGAGCCCAGAGAAAGCAGGTGATTTATAGAAAAGGGTAACAGAGAGCTACCTCCAGTGTCATTGTTTAACAATATCACCTTCAGGAGCTGCGATCTTTTAGCGTCACAGACACCAGTGGCAAGGCTTGAATGAGTTTCATCTGAATTTCTGCTTTCTTTCTCTCCGCGCTTCATTTCTAAAATCACCTGGTCTGAATGACAACTCAATCAATTCAATCACATGCCATTTGACACAGTGGGAACCCATTCCCAGATCCCCCTCCGCACTGGTAACTGTCTGTGGCTTTCTGAAATAGCCTGCATGTGTTTCAAAGCGAGATTATTCTTAGCTCCAGATTCCTGAGGCAGAAGGATGCGGGGATGGACACGATTCTGACTCGAGGCTAAAGATTCTCCCCACCGCACCCTCTTTCCCCACGGCGTCTCCTGTTTGTCACGGCCAGATCTGCCAGCTCACGTTCAATTTCCCATCCGTTCGGTTGTGTTAAGGAATCATCGGCTTGGTCAGCTTCAGTTTAGAGGCTACGATGCTGGAATTTTTTATGTTGTTTCCCATGCGTTTGGAACCCTGGCAGAGTAAGCAAAGGGAAAGCGAGCAGGTGTATTTGGGCTCTGTCTTCCAGGGGCCGGGTGAAGGGACGGACAGGATTGTATCACCAGAGGACTAAGGGAGGGGATGAGTCACTCGTGCTGGTCGAGCTCCACAGCGTCTGTGGGTAATGAACTGGAAAAAACCCTGCTGATTGAAAATCTGAATCATTACAAGCTTTGAAATCAACAGCCTTCTTTTAGAATTTTAATCTTCTACGGTTTGCTTTAGAGCCGGCACTGCAGTGGTCCACGCCATGGACCAAACTGTCCATCAGACTGGGCAGCATTTGCTCGAGGCCTCTGTGGATGCGGAGATGATATTGAACACTCAGAAAGGCGGCGATAACTCTCCGGGACACTGGAGTGGTCACCGGGGAATTGTACGCCCTGGAATTCCATTGATTTAGAATTTGCATTTCTCATTATTTGCAAATGACCTTCTGGGTTCTAAGTATATTGTAATTTGTATTTTTGTCAAAGCATGAATTAGATTTGCACTCGCTGGCTGGGATGCTGGGGTGTGGAGGTGGATTACTTGGCTGATGGATGAGTTTAACACCCTGCCCCCCTGACACGCAAAACAATGAGTTTTTCATTTGTTGTATGGGCACATTATGGGGTGAATGACGTGATACAGAGGTTCTTTGTGAATTGGGGGATTCAGAAAGGTTTTGGAAGGAATTACTCCTGAGTGTCAGGCTGTACCGTAGGTATATCTTATTGTAATGAAGTTGAGTACAGTCGTGCCTTTCTGATTGGTGGACTGACTTATCTAGACATGAAGAAATAACTTATTTTGTAATCAGCATGTAAAGCAAAAGGGCTGCTGAGCGGACGAAAGAGATGTTTTCACACCTGTCCACACTAAAACTCATGCACCCTCCTAGCTCAAAGGTGACCTCCTCAAATCTCCATCCAGAACTACCCTCTGCCCTTGTCTCATTAGATTGGACCTCAGGTGCAGAGTTGAAGCCATCATTGCAAGAAGGTGGTGGCGTCTACCCGGTTATGGTCTCTCCCATGGGCTAGTTTGTTTTAGGATTTCCCTCCCTTACACCCCTCCCTAGGCCTGTCTGTTCTCTCTCTTCATTTATGGTGAACATGCATACTGATGTGATTGGAATATGTCATCGAAACAGATGACATTTAGATTTATACAATAATCTTTCCGTATATATCTTTCTTCTTCTGTTTTGCTCTTTCCACTCAGCATAATTTCCAGGATTTATCCGTGTTGGTGAATGTGCGTGTGGTTAATTCTCCCGCTCCATCATCTTCCAGGGTATGTGGCTGCCATGTTTTGCTTACAGCCCCAGTTAGAGACAGACACCATGGCTGGCTTGGTGCTTTGCTGCCACAAACAGCACCGAGGACCATCCTTATCTGCATCCCTGTGTGGCCCTGGGGGCTGTTCCTGGGGCGTTAGCCCAAGAGTGGGGTGAAGGTCGTAGGCAATTGCACGCTTCATCTCCCGGAGAGTTGCCCGCTAGCTCTCCAGAACGACCGTTCCACTTTCTTCTCTATCGGGGTGAACCAGGTCTGCCGGTTCTCCGCATTCTCATTAATATAGATGAGCGTCCTTCTGGTTATTAGTGATGTAGAGCGTCTCTTCACGTATTTGTTAATTTGGACTTCTTGTGGAAATTGTCTAATCATATCCTTGTCCATTTTAATATTGGGTTTCTCATCTTTCTCACTAATTTGTTGGAGTTTCATGCATATTTCAGACATTCATTTTTGTCCGTGGTAGTTGATCGGTAACTGTGTAGTCAGACACCCCCTAGTCTTGGGAGAAATACTCACGGCTTTGAGATGGGTGTCAGTAAAGGAAAACAAATTGCAGCAGAAACACCATAGAGGCAAAACATGGTAATGTTTTGTAAAGATTTTTATTAAAGAGTAAATTTCCACTAAGTCAAACCTTGCGAATGATGCACTGGACCATCAATCCATCAGCAAGTGTTTACTAAGTCATTTCCATAGGCCAAACACGACCACGATGGCTGGAAGAATACAAAGAGTAAGGATGGTTCACCCTCAAACACTTTCAATCTATTAGAAAGATACGGCAGCCCCCAAAGAAGGCCAGCAACACAAAGCAAAATGTAACGGACCTCGAAAGGGAGATCCATAGAGATTGCAGCAAAGCATTCGGCTCTTCAAGGAGATTCTCAAAGTCATGAATTTATCTTCAATCATGCAACAAAGACCAGTGAATAGGGAGGTTTGCTTTTCATAACCGGGCCGCCAAAGCAAGGGGTGCTCGTACTGAAATTTTGTCACCACCGGCACCTTCCTAAGTGAATTTCTCGAGGTTTGAGAGAATCATCGTGACTTCGAAAATAGCTTCCCACACAATCTGACTCCCACGAAGTCGCAGAGCGAACAGGTCTCCAGATCTTCCGGTTTGCAGGTCTCTCCCCTGGCTCAGCACTAAAACCAAAACGAACTGCACGCATGTGTGGACATGAGACTCGGCTCATAGAAACCCTCACAGCACACGGTGGAAACCGTAAGTGCCGTGGACCTAGGTCGGTGACGGACACTGGCTCTCCCCCAGTTGCTCCTGAAAGGAGTTTGATGACAGTTGAGTGACCATTTAACCTGCTAATCAGGCAGCTGGCGGCATGCCTGGTGACAAACGGAAGAGGAAAATTTATAGAAGACAAAGACAGGGGCTGCAAAAGAGACCTTTTCATGCTTAAGCAAGACCATACCGTGCTTTTCAAGCTGGGCGCTGCAGGCCTTTGAGGCAGGCTGTCTTTGTTGAATGGGACTTTCCAGGGCGTTGAGGAATTTGACATCGTGGGCCCTCGGCACTAGTTTACCCGCCCCACCCCCCGTCCTGTGAACACAGCCGCAACCTCAATAAAAAGTGCCAGCTAATTTCCAAACCCCGTCCCTGTGCTCTGGCTGGAAATCCTGGTGACAGAGCACTAGGCGCCCTTAGGAGACAACCGCTGCCGGGGGGCGGGGGTGCTGCTTAGAGGGAGTGGAGATGCAATTAGCAGGGAAGCTAAAGGTCTGCTCACAGCGACAGCAATGCCTTAGTATCTGAGTGGATTTCAGTCGCTCCGTTCGGCACAGGGCGGCCAGACTGTTGTCAAATATTTGCTCTCATCTCCTCGTGGCTCTGCTTGGAGCCTTCGGAGACTCCCCGCCGCTCAGAAATGCAGAGCACATCCCTGGGCCTGACCTCTGCCTTCCTTCCAAAACTCATTTCCATCCCTCCTCTCCCCACACCCCATCTTCCGTTTTCTTATGTGGACTTTTCTGGTTCCAGTTAACAGAGCCACACATGTGACCTCGAATGGTCCAGAATGACCGAGATGGGAAACGAGCTAATGCTGAGCCATGTTGCGATTGGAGATTGTAACGCGTTTCAAGTGGGGTCCAGGCCGAGGCATCGCGTGCTTTGTTGCTCTGGTGCAGGTACTTGTTGGCCGCAGTGCTCTCACGCGGCAGCAGCAAGTTACGTTCCCTTTGCAGATGCCCAACTTAGCATCACCTCTTCCATGTGGTCCCCATCGCAGCCCTCCTACCTGGATCCACCATAGGCATTTGTCCTATACCAACCTAAGGGTCTTTGCTTCCATGTTGCCGGCCCCCCTCCCCAGCCCCCGACCCTCCCATCTGGGCATCTCCGTTGTTCGGGCTGTCATTTCCAGGGGACCGAACTCCAGTAATATTTAAGGCTTCAACCGAATACCGGATCTGTTGCTACCTGAACAAGTTGTCCCTTTGAAACTTCAAGGTCTAGAAAGGAATGATTTTCTTTGTTATCCAGTTGCTATGATTAAATCTCTACTCAACATTCTCTTAAAATTATCTGTAATACTGCACAGAAAGTATCATACAAACCCACACACCCTTAGGATCTCTGACTCGTAAACTGAAGCTCGACTGTTCATTTGTGATGGAAGTCTGGGACTCCTCGTCCGTGCCTCCTCTCCCGCCCTCCTGACCAGGGCTGTGTCTGGATGGTCCCACCTCCTCGATGGTTCTGAAACGACTTCCCTCTTCTCCAGCCTACTGACAGCTCTCAGTTCAGGTTCTTACTCTATCTTACTTGGATTGTTGCAAGTCACCAGTAAACGGTCTCTGCTTCCAGACATCCCCCCTCACCCCTTCCCAGAAAACCCTCTCACGTCAGACCTAACGTTTATCCTGTTGGTCCCGTGCGGGATCCCTTCCCGGCGTCCTCTTCTGCCCCAGGGTGACTCCGGAAACCCTGGAATCCTCTGTGGTCCGGCACCTGCTCAGCTCCCGGTCCCGTTCCCTATACCTTTTCCTTACCCCGTGCCCTCTAGCGGTGCCAAACGACCCTAGTTACAAGGTCACATTATATTTTTTCATGCCGCATTACGCTTTTTAAAAATTCCGTGCCTTTGTTAATGATGACTTACCCTTCAGGGCCCGTGTCTGGAGTCACCTCTTCCTCGTGGCCTTTCCTGATCTGCCTGTCTGGGTTCGATGCCTCTGCTGTGTTCTCCGCAAGCTCCTTGGGCATCTCTCGGACTCAGCACTTCCCATACTGCATTGACGTGATCTGTCCAGCTGCCCATCTTCCCCTCTTGACGGTGACCTTGAAGCTAAAATCTGTCTTGGATTCATCCTTATATCTGCAGCCCTCAGCCCAGTGCCTAGCATAACAATGATACTCAAGAAATGTTTCCCGAGGGGTTAGATTCAAATGTGGAGACTTTATGGGTAAGAGGGACAAAAGAAACATCTGAAGTTGAGAAATACCTGGTAATTCGAGGAGATATTGTCAATGTGGACATCTCAGACCAAAAGACTCCGGACAGTTTTCGAGGGTGTCCCAACAAAGAATTAGACCAGAAATGGCCGTCGGACCTCTGACTCGCCTCTGCTGAGTTGAGAAGATGGAAGGCAGGCCCCTGAAGGAAGCAGGTCTTCGGGTCTGCCGAGGATGGACAGCTTCGTCAGCGGAGGGCAGGGAGCAGGGCTGACTGTTGGAGGTCCCAGGGACCCAGTCTTCCCCCGCCCTGGGGCACTGGTGAGGTGGAGGCGTCTGCACGTGTCTCTGCATGTCTCACATGTGCCTGTGGTGGCCGTGATGACAGGCAGGGCGATCTGAAGAGGCCCCTGGGCTAACAGGGAGCCGTCTCAAGCAGCCTGCTTGCAGGTGCCTGACACCTCGAAGACGGAGGACTTTACTCTTTAATTCTAACAGCTGACATTAATTGAGCACCTACTATGTGCCAGCCAATATTCGGAGGCTTTGGGTACATTAACTCAACAATCTTCACATCAACCCCATTTTCTTCACTTCTGTTACTTTCTTCATTCTATAGATGGGGAAACCAAGCCCCACAGAACCGAAGTGACGTGTTCAAGATCACTCAGCTAAGACATGTTCAAGATCATGTTCAAGATCACCCAGCTAAACCCAGACAGTCTGATTTGGGAGCCCAGGGTCAGGCTGACTAGCCTAAATCACTACTCTGTCCTGTCTGTCTCACGCTGTCATGGCCCAGAGCCAGTGCCGCTCACTCCCTGGGAGCCCAGGTCTGCAGGCGGTCACTTTGAATGACAAAGGGGTATTGCTCTTTGAGGAGACTTGGTGCCCCCCACCTGGTGGGCCTCCAGCTCCCAGGGCAGCTGAGCTGCAGCCAGAAGGGAAGTCTTAGTGGGAGCCCCTGCAGAGCTGCGGCCTGCCGAGGAAGAGCTGGTGTCGCCTGGCAGCCAGCAGGCTCCCGCGGCACCTTCCAGTCCTGACCAGGAGTTGGACAGGCCCGCAGGAGGCAGGTAGAAGGGACCCCACCCTGTGAGAACCTGTGCAGTGGGACCTGCCGGGGCTGGAGGTGGGGGTGGGGAAACACGGCCGAGACTGAGGCGCTAGGTGCCCAGACCCGTGCTGTGAGTCTGTGTATGCTGAGACTTCGGTTCTCACTCCAGCCCTGCACGGCGGATGTCTGCTGTGCCTGCGGATAAGAAACAGTCTCAGGATGCTTCAGCAGCAGGCCCAAGCTGCAGCATTAGTAAGTCTCTGAGCTGGAGTGTGAAGCCGTTCTACTTGATTCTAGAAGACTCCTGGACGTGGACGACAGTGTGGTGACTGCGGGGGGGTGATGTGTGGGGTGTAAGGGAACTAAATGGTAATGGAAGAAATACAATATAAATAAATAAAAAACTAAAGTTCATCTTTTAAACCCATTCCTACTGCCTTTCCTATACAATCCCCATTTCTCCTCCCCACCCTTTTTTTTAAAAAAATAGGTCATCATTCTAAACTATTGATGGAGAGCTGAGGCCTGTACAGTGGGTTACCCAGTAGGAATATTCTCCCAGGATCTGGGGGAGTATCCACCATGCCTCATAAAAAAAGTAGTGCACAATTTTCTTTTTAGCTCCCAGGTATCTAATAAGAATTCACCTCAAGTTATTTGTTTTCCTTCTCCAACTTTCCCACACGCTGGGGAAGTCGGTGCGCGAGCCAAAGCCGAGAAGGCGGAGCCCAGCTCACCCTCTGTGGGCCGGCAGGAGACTCACGGGGGACGCACAGCAGGCCAGTGGGGGCCCCGTGAGGCCTCCTAGTGGAGACCCGCAAGTCAGCGGGGGTAGGGAGACCGCCTCCTGCCATCACAGGGCACTGTGAGCATCGCTGACTTGCAGAGCGCTGGGACCAACGCGTATTTCGCGTGGCTTCTCCTGGAGTCATGTGCGTGGTGGGGTGGGGGGTGCCCCCGAGCGGCGGGCGGGTCTGCCGCAATGGAGACAATGTGACGAGAGGCTGAAGTCAGACGACACGGCGGGCACGGGAAGCCAGGGACAGGTGGGGAAGGCACGGAGGTGCCGCAGAGAAGCAGGGCCGAACTTGCGCGGTGGTGGGGAGTGCCAGAGTGCCGTGAGACGAGACAAGGGAAGCGTCGTTGACAGAACTGGGGGAGTCAGAAATGGGAACTCACTGGGGGAGAGAAAGAGCCTAATTTTAAACCGTTCTCTCACTCTGGACCTTGGAGAGGTGTTTGGAAGAGGATCCAGTTGGAAACGCTTCCCTCGCAGACGCCGTGCCTTGCCTTTCAGAGATGCCAGAATTTGGGCGGGTGCGTCTCCTACCCACCCATCCAGGACTCCTGCAGGCGGAGACGAGCCTTCCTTCCTCTGCGGGATCACGGGCCCTCAGAGGGAGCCAGCCTCCGGGTAGTAAACCAGGTAATCATCTCCATCCTTCCTATGACAATAATGGCGACGAGGCAGGAAAAGAATTCAACAGAGGCGGCTTCCCAGGTCCCCAGGGAAACTCAAGACACAGGCGCAGCTTCTGATGATCCGCGGCTGCAGCTCTGCACCTGGGCAGCGTAATGACGGCCGAGGGCCACATCCTGCCTCCAGAGTAAAGAATCTGGGAGATGGAAACGAGAAAGACGCCCACAGCCTCACACGGCAGGCACCTCACCCCCTCTGTGTGGATGGCCTGCATCAGCCATTCAGAACACAGGACCACAAATATTGAAACAAACTCTGTAAACATCCGGGAGACAGTGAAATTAGAAATGATAAGCAGATGGGCTTTTATTCAAAGAAAAGCATGCCAGATGGACTCAGTACCTCTTTTTCTTTCTTTCTTTTCTCTTTCTTTTTTTTTTTGATAACACTATGAAGGTGGCAGTTGGAGGGAAATGGCTCCTTTGATGTCCTATAGTTAGTTGAAGATTGTTAAAATGTTTGAGTCTTCCAAGAAATCTGACTTTCGGAACTGGCTCGGAAGGCCTGGAAGACAAGCACGTCACTGACGAAAACGTTGGGTAAAGGATGCTAATTGGGTAATGGGACGTGCTGGAGCACTGGGCTGGTGGGACACCCTCAGGAGGGACCTTCCCAAGGCACCATGGAGCTTTGGAGCCTGGAGGACCTCAGGGATCATCTGTCCCAACCCTCTCGTTTAAGGAGAGGGACACTCAAGGGAAAGGAGACATTGATCTCACACAACCAGGGCGGGAGCGAGGTTACCTGACAGTTTTGCTGCGTGAGTGTGAGCTCGCCTGTTTACCCAGCTTCTCCCTTATCTAGGAATGGAAATAAGTGCGATCAAGTACAATTCTGAAGGGATTCTGAACGCAGAGATGAAAGGACGGGACCCTGAGCTAACAGAGCCCAAGATACAGGTCACGTTCCCGAAGCGGGTGGGCCGCGCAAGAAGCGTGAAGACCGTGGCCGAGACTCGAGGGTGACGCTGGCCAAAGGGTCACGCTTCCGCAGACCTTGCGCAGTTTCCAAGCCACTTCCAAGGCTGTTAATTCACCATTGCTGTGAAGCAACTATTGCCCACTTGCGGGTGAGAAAATTGCAAAACTCGGGGAGATTCCGGGGACCTGTCCGACTAAGGTCAACCAGCAAGCGTGCGGCCCAGGAAGGACAAGAGCAGGTGTCCTCAGATTCCAGCTGGGCTCACCTGCTCTCCCATTCGGCCTTCGGTAAAATTCTCGTGGAGGCCTTGACTTCCCTCCTGCCCTGCTACGCTCCTCCCCCCGCCCCAGAAGGCTCCCCTCCTCTTCTGCTGGGCGCTCTTCCAACTTGTGCCCCTGCCCTGATACCGGTCCCCAGATAGCCTGCGGGCCGAACGCCACAGCCCTGCTCTCAGGAGTCCCCCCAGCCCTCCTCCCATGTCCTCCTCGTCCTTCATCCGAACATGCCGTCTCCTTCCCTGTCTCCGCTGAGCTCCGAGCTCAGCCCTCCGTCACCCTCAAAAGCATAAACTGCGGGTAAACTCATTTTCACCACTGCCCACACAGGGGATGATTTCCCCTCCGGGAAATCATTTCACCCACCCCCAGCCTGCTTCCTCGTTTTAAAAACAACACGGCGAGGACGCCTGGCTCGTGACGTCCGGTGGATGGTGACCTGCGGCGAAGGTGCGTGTGGGAACCCCATCCAGTCTACGCCTGATAGGAAAGGGGTGCTCGTGACTATTTATCGAGAGGAGTTTAGGATGGAGCCTTGGCTCAAGTCACCTCTTGAGAGCTTTCTTTCTTCCTTAGGCAGAGTAACTCACTGTCCCAAATCCCTGTCAGAACAGCCCTGTTCTACTCGTTCGACAGAGGCCCCTCTCGCTGCCAGGACCTAGTCTTTTGCTTGGGTGGCAGGTTGAAACAGGAGGTGGAATGTTAATGAAAGATTGTGTTCCTTTCACACAATTTCTTCCCTGTCAGGGTGCGGAAGGGTTTTTGCAACAGGTAGCATTTATTTATTTTTTATAATGAGGGGTCATTGAGATGTAGGAAAAAAATGGGGACCTATCTGCATTTCTTTCTAGTGCTGAAAACAGCTCCTTGGTCTTCATTAATCTAGGCAACATTGTTACACAAACATTGTGATTTTTTTTTTTTTTTTGCTTTTATTGGTGGGTAAAACTCCTTGGTGCATCCTTGCTAGGAGACCAAATGCTATGGCTTGAATGTTTGTGTCCTCCCCAAAATTCCTGGGTTGGAATCCTAACCCCCAAGGTGCTGGTAACATGAGGGTGCAGCCCTCATGAATGAGATCACTGCCTTTCTGAAACAGACTGAGGATAGTGCCCTCATCCCTCTGACCATGTGAGGACACAGCAAAAAGATGGCCATCTATGACCCAGGAAGTGGGTCCTCATTAGACACTTGACCTTGGACTTCCTAGCCTCCAGAACGATGAGAGATACATTTCCGTTGCTTGTAAAATACATAACCCATGGTATTTCGTTACGGCAGCATGAATGGACTCATATACCTCTGCTGACAGCAGTATTTTTCCTTTTACTTATCTTCCACAGGGAAGGCACGAAAGCTGAAGAAATACCCTTTTCCCTTCTCACGAGATGTGAGCTCCTGGGAACAGCAGTGTCTGGGAATGACTAGACCTGCATTTTGTCTCACGTTTGCTACATGGGAGCCTTGGGCAAGTGTCATAATCTCTTTGTGGGGCAGCCAGTCCTGGGCCTGTGGCACCCAGCACACTGTCACCTCCCCAAGGGTAGGAAATGTCGCCCGTTTATCTGTAGTGCTTGATATAGCAGGAGCAAAGTTAGTAAGCACTTGGGAATCCTAACTCCGAATGTTGCCAAAACACGCCTTCACATACACACACCCATCACTGACAACTATCACTCAGTAGAGCACCAACAATATGCCTGGCGTTGCTTAATCTAATAATCAGCAACTATTCAACACGTCTCCTGTTATCACCCCTACTCTGCCTAAGAAAGCGGAGGAGTAGAGAGATGAAGTGATTGGCCTCTTGTTAGTTGGTAGCAGAATGAGGATTTGAACTCAGGTCCATTGGCCTCTGTTTTTCTACTTGTCTGTTTTCGGGATCTAAGCTCCTCATTTATTAATACTACTTTACAACTGCAAAGAACTTGTAACTTTTTAAATGTAAAAGCCAAGAAGCTTTTTTTTTGTTCTACACCCGAGTAAGAAGACACAGATTCTGAGTAGGAAGCTCCGACTGACTAGAGGTGGGGGGAACAACCTTGTCCTTGAGATGTTTTCCTCCAGGGCTGACCCTCGGGGCCCCTCCCTGCCCTGGGGCTTGGCCTGGTTTACCTCGGCTGGTGGGCTGTTTCCCGGTTTGCCCCGCTCCTGGATTCAAGGGCTCCAAGTCTTCCACTCAGCGAGAGACCTCAGTGAGGCCACACAGTCACTCACTGGGTCCCTGCGTGGGCCACACGCAGGGCTGGCCCTGAGGATACCCCAGGAACAACACAGGCCTTTTCTATTTCTTCTAGGAACTTACATCCTAGCGGGAGACACAGCGGCGCACAAAGACAGCTTCTGCGAGGAAGTGATTACAGACAGCTCTGTAAACACATGAGGTCACATGACAGCCTTGGGAATTGGGGGTGGGGTGGGGGGGGTTGCACAGGGTGCAGGCTTCAGAAAGTGGCCTCTGTGAAGGAAGTAGACCAGCCTGGGGTGGGGCAGAGGGTCCGGCCTGAGCAAAGCCCTGCAGTCTCTGGAGGGCGTTGCAGATTGCGAGACGGAATTTCCATCATTTTCTTCTTGCCTAGAGCTGCCATATTCCAGGAAAACACCCCGCCGCCCCCTGCCACCGTACCCCATTTTCATTCACTGAGGCTACTGTACTGATTTTCGGGCTCTGAGATCAGACCTCCCTCCCCATCTTCTTCCCCTACCCCTGCCTGTAGTGTTTGTGGGGTCGAGGCCCCCAGGTGTCAACCCCTGTATGAGGTTATTTTAGTAGTTCAGTCACTGAGAGGATCTATGCCTCTCCTGCTTCATATAGAAATCAGCCTCGAAGCAAGCGGTATCACATCTGTTGGTGTATTTATCCAGCACACATTTTCACTCAGGGGCACCTGGGCGTTGTGAAGTAGGTGGTGAAACCCAGTTTACATGTTATTGTGTGCGTGCGTGCGTGTATGTGCGTGTGTGTGTAAAATGCATAAAGAACATCCCAAGTGGCTTTTCCTCAATTACCATGTTCCCTCCTAACCTTCTCTCCCATGGCTATTAGTAAGCAATGCATATCTATATATATATATATACACACACACACACATATTTTCTCTTAAATTTTTCATTGCAATTCCCAGCTGAAAGACACACACACACTCTCTCTCTCATACTTCTTTGGCAGGTTTGATTAATGTCTTTAGAAAGAAAGATGGGCTTTTCTCACCCATGGTTAGCGTTTCTGCAGAAGGAGACAGAAGCTGGAGCCCCGGAAGAAAGCCCGGGACAAAGGCCTCGTCTCGGTGTGACCTCCACGCCCATGCGGAGCCAGCGGCGACCGGCTGTCTCCACCGCATGAGGCTTCAAGTTCGCCCTCTTACTAGCTTGGCAGCTCAGACAGAAGTCTTCCTCGTTTCCCATACGCCCAGAGAGGTCTCTCCGAACATCCTGCTTACTGTCCCCAAAGCAAAAATGGCCCTCACAACTCGAAATACTGCATGCTCAACTTTTTCCCATTTTCGTTCCTTTTTTTGCCCTCTCCTGAGGTTTTGGCAAAGTGACCATGAAACCACCTTCTGCAGTGACATGAGTCTGTCCAAGGGCTATTTCACCGGGGATACGAACTGAAGGTTCTTTTTGCAGGAGACATTATTGTTATTTGGGACTGAAGAACTGTCCGTCTTTTCTGCCAGAAACAGAAATGCTGACCTCTGGCCTATTGTAGTGCAGTCGTGCGTGGCAGACCCACACTCGGGTCAGTGACAGACCATGTGGCCCCATAAGGTTATAATAGAACTGGAAAATTCCTACCGCCTAGCGATGCAGGAGCTGTTGTAATGTTGCAGCCAGTAAAATCATAGCTGTTGTCAAGTCTAGCTGTTTAAATGTCATGAGGTTGTAGCCGTGGTAAGGTTGTAGCCGTGGTAAGGTTGTAGCCGTCATAATTTGTAGCCTCCATAAGGTTGTAGCTGTTGTAAAGTTGTAGTTGTGGTAACACTGTAGCCAAAGTAACATCTTAGCAGAGGTAAGCTTATAACTGCAGCTGTCATAATGTCATAGCCAGGTAAGGTCACAGCCCCGTTGTAGAGCAGTAGCCATAATAACATACGACCTCACCGTAGCGATGGCGAGGTCATAGCAGGTGTAAGGCTGCAGCCATTCCCAGGTTGCAGCACGAGGCATGGCTCACAGCTCTTCCTGTAAAATGAGGATAAAAAAAGAAGTATTTTTGTCTAGCTTACAATGAGTTCATGTTTTAAGCTAAACAGTATTACAGGAGTCTAAAAGTTCAAAAGATTTAAATGTTTATAAAGCAAAAAAGATGCAGTAAGCTAAGGTTAATTTATTCCTGAAGAAAGAAAAAATGTTTCTCTCGATTTGGTGTGGCCTGAGCGCACAGGGTTTCTGAAGTCTACCGCCCCGTGCGGCCAAACCCTGGGCCTTCCCGTTCGCTCACAGCTCGCACACTGACTCAGCCGGGGCAACGGCCAGCGCCTCACGCAGGTCAGCCGTTTTTCCTTCCATACCATGTTTTTACTGGACCTGTTTCAGATACATTTGAATGCACAAATAGTTGCCATCGAGTTACCATCGCCGACAGCATCCAGCGCAGTGATGTGTTGTGCAGGCTTGCAGCCCAGGTGGGCCGCAGGCTCTGCCGTCCAGGTTTGCGTAAGTTTGCACAATGCCAAGATCGCCTAATGATGCATTTCTCTGGACGGATCCCTGTCGTTAAATGATGCATGACTGTACGTTTTTCAGCAAATTACATTAACATATAGAGCTCCTGTTATTGACTTCCCCACTTGCGGTTTCTGGGCAAAAGTCCAGTTTACGGAAGTAAGGAGGACAGGCACACACTTGAGCTGAGAGTCATTTATTTGCTGTTCTTTCTTTTGGGGGTGGCTAGCGAGATCCAGAGAGGCAGTGCGACTCGGTGCTCTGATTTTGTCCACGTACCACCTCCATCAGGCTGCACTGCGGCCTTCGGTGGGACGGGCCTTCCGTTAGCGTGCAAACTGGAGAGGGAGGGAGGAGCGGGGAGGGGACTGCTTGTCAGGGACAGCAGGGTACCCGCGCTTTCTAAAGGTAAGCACCTGCCGGGCGTGGGCAGGGGGTGGCCCTGCACTTACACTATGTCCTCTGGTAGAAAATGTCCTCATTTTGCAGATGAGGAAATTGAGGCTTAATAAGGTTATGTGACCAGTTCCAGGTCCTCTAGAAGCCAGCTCATATCGGCAGCTCTTTACTTTGGAAAACAGTCTGGCAGTTCCGCAAAAGGTTAAACACAGAGTTACCGTATAAGCCCACAATTTGACTCCCAAGGAAAAGGAAAACTACGTCCGTAAAAAACTTGCGCACCAGTGTTTGTAGCAGCAGTGTTCATAATCGCCAAAAAGTAGAAATAACCCAAACGTCCATCAACTAATGAATGGATAAATAAGTAATTCTATCCATACGACGGAATAGCATTTGAAGTGAAAAGAAATGAGTGTTGATACGCGCTAAGCCTGTGGGAGCCTTGAAAACAGTGTGCTAAGTCCAAGAATTCAGTTGCAAAGGATTCCATCTATATGAAATGTCCGGAACACGGAGAAAATAGATTAGTGGGGGCTCAGGGGACCGGGGTACGGTGGGGAGACCTTGGCGGAAGTGGAGAGTGACTGCTGACGTTTATAGAGTTTCACTTTTGGGCGATGAGAAATATCCCAGAACTGATTCTAAGTTCGGTTCCAAATTGATTCTAACAAATAATTGGTTTTGAAACTGACTGTAATAGTGGTTGGACAACTCTTTGAATAACATACTACAAAACCATCGAATCGTGCACTTTGCATGGGTGAGTGGTATGGTATGTGAATTCTATCTAAATGATGTCATAAAGAATTCGTGGCTAATTTCCACTGCTCTGATAGAGACAGGCCGGGGAGTAACCGAGATGCTTCCGATGAGACAAACCCGGGCACCACAGCGCAGCAGCGCCCGGCATCTGATACATCTACGGCACGCCCGGCACTGTGCCCAGCCCCTCGGAGGAACCGGCTCACCCAGTGCAACGTCCATGAGCCCAGCATTACTTTCACTTTCTGGAAGAGGAAACAGGCTTCCAGAGGCTCAGTAGTGTTCTCGAGGTCATGTATCTAGTAAGCGCTACAGCTGCCTCCTACCGAATAGAAACCTACTGAATAGAAACTGCTCATTTCCCTGAGCCCCAGCCTTGTCGAGCCGTGGCTCACCAGATAGACTCTGCTGCTACACGGCTTGGACGGGAGTCAGAATGCGACCTCCTGGGTCCTGCGTACATGTGAGCAGGATGTGCTTCAGCTCTGAGCTCCAACTTCCTCACCTGTATTGCGCGGTAGTAAAAGGACTAAACTCACAGAGTTGAAGAGTAAGTGAGATGACATGGGGACAGCATCCAGGACAGTGGCCGGCACCTAGTAAGTGTTCAGTACCTGTAAACTGTGATTCTATCCAGTTGGGGGATGGGAGTACCGGAACGACTAAGTCGCAGATTGTGGCTCAGCGGCACTCTCGTGGGGAAAACAGAGGTAGACATCACTGAAATAAGGAGCCATGGTGAAAATGGGCGGGAGGCTGAGCAGAGGCCCAGCAGCCGGTGACTGATGATTAACGAGGGCGACCCACTCTCGTGGTCCTCGATCTTCGGTCTTTTGGGCTCTAGTGCGAGTGTGTTTATAGCAGCAGGATTTTCTGTCCCTCCAGGTTTCAGGCATACACAAGAATTATGAAATCTGGTTAGAGTTTTACGGTTGCGTTTTTTTCCCTGACGGCTTGGTAAAAATTTGACACTTGAATGGGCAGAGCAGCGAGAGTAGAAAGCAATCTTTTATTTGGGCTTCTAGAATGTGTAACCCTAGTTAGATCCTTAGAGAGTATGGCAGATGAGGAGATGAGAAGCCGTGAATGGACGGTGCGCGAGGGGCGTTCATCCTTGATGAGGGTGTTTTCTCATAGTCCACGTATATGGACATTAGGAATTCGCTGGGGATGAGCGATTTGTTGATGCGTATGAACCGTAGGATTTAGAAATGAATATGTCTGTGTGTGTGTGTTCTGTAATTAGCGATGCCACCTTCATCAGGCATTCTTCAGAGCGGTCATCTGTCCTTGCAAAGAAGGACCCAGGGGCGCTGGAGGGCAGGCGATGTGATCCCCACCCTGGCCACACCCGAGAGTCCCCTGGGACCTTTTGAAACACACAGTGGCCAGGCGGGACCTCACCCAGACCCGTCAAATCAGAATCTCTGGGGGTCTGGACATAAAACCTTCCCCAGGTGAGTCTTGTGGGATCTGGGGGTGAGAAGCCCGAAGACCTTCTGGGGATGGGAAGGCTGGGGCATCTGCTGGAAACCGAGGTGTGCAGTTGGCCAGAGGGCAACCGCCAGTCCCTCCCCAATGAGCGTGGGAGTGTGTCAGCCACCCATTGAGGTTTCCAGGGCTGTTTCCCAAGAGACCTGTCTGGGCTGGGACTGAGGACGTCCTGGCCCAGGGGCAGGGAGGGTGCTGGAAGGATGGCTGTCGAGGAAGGAGGTCAGCTTTAGGTGATCGGAAAAGGCTCTGATCTTTCAACTCCTCCATGGCCAGAATTCTGAGCTTTCCCATAGCCTGAGTGTATGTCCCAAGGGGATGGAGGGCAGGGAGGGAAGGGCACCCAGGCATCCTGGAGCTGCAGATGTTGTCTCACTGAAGGTGCTGGGCTGGCTCAGCAGAAGGCTCACCTGCCTGTCCCAAAGGCTGCAATGTCCCCGAGAGCCGTTCCCCGCCCCCCGCCCCAGTGCTGCCTGGCCACACTGCCCCCTGGGACTCTCAGTATCCCTCTACAGCAAGCGCATGAAGGTGACCAGAGAGTCACTGGAGAGCTTGGGGAGCGTGCCTGTGACCACGGGAGCCTGTTTCATCTTGCCCTGAACCAAACTGCTGAGGGACGATCCCCTGGTGTTTGCACCAGGACGAGGGCATCAGCCGGCCGCGTGGCTCTGAGCACTGTTCTGGTTAGGCTACGGCATCCCGGAAAGGACCCCTGCGGTTTCCGTGGGCTGCCTGTCTCCTTCAGGATCTAAACTGTCTCGGAGAAGGATGTTGGTGGGGCCCACCCTGAGTTTGGGGAGACCAGGGAAAACGGAGGGTCAAAGAAGGAACGATTTCATTGTACTGGAACCAGGAGCATTGGAGTATCCCCATAAACCCTTCTCTCACAGGCATTTGAGCGACCAGCGCCTGCTTCCTTCTCCAGAATCTCTCCGCAGCCTCCAACCACATCCCACCTGTCCCCTCTGTCCGCCCTCCCAGTGAGCCCATCTCCACCACAGGCACTTGATGGAATCTCGCACAGCGCCCATTTATTATTGACCAGTCTCTCTGTCTTGGATAGTATGTCACAAACAGTCAGGACTATAGCTCTTAAAGGTAGTTTCACAGATTTAAGATGAAGAGGCAGGATCCGTATGGTTTCAGGCTCAAGGAAGTCTGGTAGCCAGCCAGCAACACACACACTCACACGCGCACAACGTGAGGCTGCGGGAGAATGGAATTTTACTCACTGGGGCTGGCTTGGACTTTAGATATGAAACGTTTGATTTATAGTTTCTATTTCACTCTGATAGAAAACTCTGCTTACCCTTATTGGAAGGTCGAACGTGTTAGGTTCCTTTGCGAAGGTAGCTGTTAAAATTTATTTCACATTCAAGGAAAGGGGTGCTTGTTATTCACCATGTCCCCATTTTAATTATGATTTTTTTCCCAGCATCATTTTTAACAAGAATAACCTAAGGCCCGCAAGAAGTGATTTTCCCTAATCAGCTCTTAAGCCCACCGCCCCCTCTCGCACTTGCTGCCACAGCTAGAGCTCCGCAGATGAAACGCGATGGAGAACCGAGCAATTACCTGGCCACTCTGAGCGGTGTAGAGTCAGCAGTCAATTAGAATAGTTCAATCAGGAAAATTCTTTCCGCTCCCTTCTTCTTTTGCTCTACGAATTACCGCCTTAACTCCTACTACTCCGTCTGCCCTGTGTGGAAGCCCCTTCTCAGCCTCCTGTCTCTGCTGACCCCAGAGCCCTCTGTACCAGATGACCTTGGCTCCTTTGCCCACCTGGCTCTCCTCCCCGCTTACAGGTCTGCAGTCCTCCTGCATTTGGGTCAGCTCAGAACTCAGTGCCCCCTTGTGTCAGGCTGGCCCCCCGCACACTCGCATCATTTCCCAGGTGTGAGCCCACATTCCCTTGGCTGCTCAGACTTTGGGCCTGGCTTCTAGAACTTTCCTTGCACCGAGATTGTCTTTGCACACCTGTCAGCTCCTTGGACTCTTTTGGCGATGGGCACACTGCTTGCTCCTGTCAGCTTCTGTCACTAGGGACTGATTGATGGCGGACGCGAGCCCAGTGGGAGGAGGGGGCTTGCTCCCAGGGACAGACCTCATATACATGGACATCCAGCCCCAAGGGCCTCCTAAGCCCAGCTGTGTCCCCCTGCCAGGTGGGATCTCCAAGCACTTCCTCTTCATCCCATGCCAAGCACCTGCCTGTGTCTTGATTCGGGATTGGATTACAGCCAATCCCGCCCGTATTTGGCTGATCCCCCACTGCCAGCCACATCTTCCTGTGGCAGCAAGGTAAGTAGGCCTTAAACATTTCTCCTCCGGCATGTCTTGCTGCAATAGGAGACACCATATAAGACACTTACTCATTTATTAACATGTATGCATTTAATACATGTTTATTGAGCACCTAGTATATGCCTGGCATTCAGTGCTGAACAATCCCTACTTCTGACCCTTGAGGAGTGTGTATGAGTTTCCCGGGACTGCTGCAACAAAGGGCCACAGCCTGGGCGGTCTGAACGGCAGAAGTGTGCGTCTCACAGATCTGGTGGCTGGCACCCTGAAATCCAGGTCCGGCAGGGCTGGTGTCTCCTGAGGGCTGGGAGGAAGCCCCTGCTGCAGGTCCCTTCCCCGGCCACCGATGGCGTCTTCTCCCAGGGCCTTCACATTGTCTTCCCTCCATGCACGTCTGCGTCTGTGAGCTAATTCCCCCTTCTTATAAGGACACCGAGTATATTGGATTAAAGGCTCACTCTGCTTCCGTATGAGCTCATCTTCACTAATGACATTTGCAGGGACCTCATGGCCAAGTGAGGTCACACTCTGAGGTGCTGGGGACCAGGGCTCAAACATGTTCCTTCAACCCATAACAGTGTTCTTGCTGCTCTGGGGCAGGAGGCAGAGCGAGGCGCCTGTAAACGCTCGCTCTGTATCTGCTGAGAAGAGCGGTCCCCTTTCCTTTCCTTCCCTTTTCAGGGCAGACGCGCCCTCCAGACAGCTAATATTTGTCAAGCAGTAGCTGGGTACCAGAAATGGCGTGCATTTTTGAGCACTTAGTATGCGTTGAACACTATTCAGCGACTTACATGCATGGACACAGTCCTATGAAGAAACTGAGGCCGAGAGCTTGAAAGGCAGGTCAGCTTCGCACGGTAAGGAGTGAGAAGCAGGTCCGCTGTGTTTTGCAGGGCTGGAGTTACTTCCACCTTCTGTCCCCTGCCTCCCCACGCTCCGTGACCTCGGCTATGGAGGATGTCTCTGCTGTTTCAGATCCGGCTGCTGACAGGGCATGGCTCACAGGGACTGCTACGTGGGGCAGCTCCCCGAGGCCGGCAGTGCAGAAAGCCCTGCGGCTGCAGGTTCTAATCCCTGCGGTCAGAGCCTCTGCCAGGCTCTCTGTGTTAGACAAGACCTACTTAAAATAGTCACCCATCTATCTCAGGTGCTACGTATTGCCTTTGCTGGAGCTCTTCTTGTTCGTTCATTTGCTAACTTGCTTCCTGTCTGTCCCCGTGTTGGAGTGTATAGAGGGGACCACCCCAAAACTAGAATTATCTTCTGGAAGGCAGGCTCCTTGTAGTACAGGCCTCCCCGACTAGGCGAGGGTTCTAGGAACCCAGCTGTATCAGTGTACCAGCTGGTGTTGTTGTGAGAGGCTGCGTTCAGCTTCAGTGAATTTTTTTTTTTTTTTGAAGACTCTTTCAGTGTGTTTGCCCATTTCATGACGGGTGATTTATGAGTGCACCTGCCCACACCATGCTGAGTGTTTAGCAATTTTTGACCAAAAATGGCATGACCCCTGTGCCTCATGCTCCCTGTTCATCCAGTCTCATCCTGAGCATCTATTTGTTTGTTTCCCTTGATGAAAAAAGTGCTCAAAGGAGAATGTTTTGCTGATGTGGAAGAGGTAAAAAAAAAAAATGGCAGAAGCACTAAAATCAACAAGTTCAAATACCATTTGAGCAGTGGAAAAAAAATCTTGATAGCTGTATTGCATCAAATGGGGAGTACTTTGAAAGAGGCTGAAGTTTAAACATGTAAGAATACACGCACAATTTTTTAATAAAAATTCCATTTTGGGGGGGGGTCCCCCCTTGTAAATCCCACAAAGGCAGGGCTAGCATCTCGGGTGCCTTCGCTCCCCACCTGGCCCGCAGAGGTATTGCAGAAAAACCTTTGGGTAAAGGAATTTTGCTACAGATAAAGCATTGCTTTGGGGCCTTCTCAAAGACAAGATTTGATTTCATTTTTAACAAAGCACAGGGCACAAGATGACTCTAGGAACTCGTATGTTAAATGGTTGAGTAGAAGTGAGACATTCAGAGCATCCTCGCTGGCGCCTGGCACAGCTGGGGAAGACATGTGACTCTCCGCACCGAAGTCTTCTTCCTGCAGTTGTTGATAATTACCTTCCTAAGTGCAGCTCTGGCAGTGTCGCTACAGGTTTCAGTCTCGATTAAAGCATCGCCTTCCCAGTCGGGGCCCCATCAGCATCCTCCTTCCTCACAGCAGCCCACTCCTACTGCTTGGTGAGAACAGGCGGCACGTTGGAGGCAAACTTGATGGACCAAGTTCATGCGTGTCGGGGGAGGGTCGGTCATTCACGGACACCCTCTGCACCCCGAGGTGTTGCGGCTGAGAGGATGGGGCCTGGGCTCCCTCCCTGGGTCCCAGGTGGCTCACCCTGTATGTCGTGATTGGTGTCTTCATTTGGAAAAAATGGTGAATGACTCCTGCACGGCCGGCTTCACAGACCATGGCAGGCCTCAGTGAAAGTGGTGCACAGAGAAAGGCTTCCGGCCCGGCACAGGAACAGGTAAGGAATTACCTGGGGCGACAGCGTTGGTGTCCGACATACCTGGGCTCAAGTCCCAGTTCTATGGCTTATTAGCTGGGTTATTCAAAAATCTCTGCACCTCGAATGAGTAGCATAGATAGTGGGTAGAAAATAGACAGGGGGAGGGAGGGCAAGAATAGTATGGGAAATGTAGAAGCTAAAGAACTTATGACACATGGACATGAACCAAAGGGAGGAATGTGGGTGGGAGGGGGTGTGCAGGGTGGAGGGGAATGATGGGGGAGAAATGGGACAACTGTAATAGCATAATCAATAAAATATATTTTTTAAAAAATCTCTGCACCTCAGTTTTGTCATCTGTGGAATGGGGAGAATAGTACCAACCTATCAACCTGGCATGTCCGTGAGGGCTAAAGGGAATGGCATCTGAAAAGCTCTTGGTGCTGCGTAGGCGCAATAGGAATATTTCCCCCATTGGTTTTTTCTTTGTCATTAACCAAATAATGCCATTGTATCGGTTTTCTATTGCTGTCATAACATTTCCACAAATTCGTGGCTGAAATAACACAAATTTGTTATCTCGTAGATCCATACATCAGGAGTCCTGTGGCTTGGCTGTTTCTCCAGCCACGTGGAAAGGCTGGAATCAAGGTGTGCTGGCAGGCTGTGGGCAATGTTTGCTTCTAAGCTCATTCGGGCTGTTGGCAAATTGAGTTCCAGGCGGTGGTTAGACCAAGGTCCCCTCTCCTTGCTGGCTGGTAGCTGGGGGGTTGTCCTCAGCTTCTAGAGACTGCCTGCATTGCTTGGCTTGGTGGCCCTCTTCCTTCCTCCCTCTTCCCCCTTTAAGGGGCCACGTGATTAATCCAGGATAATCCATAGCCCCATCTTAACGCCGGTCACCTTAATTTCCCCTGCCAGGCTCCTTTTCCAGGTAACCACTTTGTGCCAAGATGACACACAAGTTTCACGGACAGGAGGAACATGGACATCTGTGGGGGCTGTTTTTCTTCCGATCATAGCCATATGTTGATACCCTAGTTTCACATGTATTAACAATGTCTCATCAACGAGATGTAATATTCGAAGTACTTAGCTCAATGCCTGGCCTAGAGTAAGCTCTTGACAGATATTAATTTTTGGTTTTGGTGTTGACAAGCAGAGGACAATTAAGCCCTAGCAAATGTACCTGGCAGAGCATCGCCTCCTTTGATACCCATCTTCCGTTTTCTCCAGGAAGCCTTCCTGATCCCAGCCCTTGACCACAAGGCCGGGTTTGGTGTGGTCCTCTGTGTGACTGAACCACAGTACTCAGCTCGTTTGACTGTCCACATCTCTTCCACCAGACTCTGAACTTTTTAAAAAATATCTTTTATTGATTATGCTATTACAGTTGTCCCATTTCTCCCCCATCATTCCCCTCCACCCTGCACACCCCCTCCCACCCACATTCCCGCTCTTTAGTTCATGTCCATGTGTCGTAAGTTCTTTAGCTTCTACATTCCCCACACTATTCTTGCCCTCCCCCTGCCTATTTTCTACCCACCGTCTATGCTTATTCTCTGTACCTTTTCCCCCTCTCTCCTCCTCCCACTCCCCTGTTGCTAACTAACCCTCCATGTGATCTCCATTTCTGTGGTTCTGTTCCTGATCTAGTTGTTTGCTTTTGTTTTAGGTGTGGTTGTTAATAACTGTGAGTTTGCTGTTTTTTCACTGTCATATTTTTATCTTCTTTTTCTTAGATAAGTCCCTTTAACATTTCATATAATAAGGGCTTGGTGATGATGAACTCCTTGAACTTGACCTTATCTGAGAAGCACTTTATCTTCCCTTCCATTCTAAATGACAGCTTTGCTGGATAGAGCAATTTTGGATGTAGGTCCCTGCCTTTCAAGACTTCAAATATTTCTTTCCAGCCCCTTCTTGCCTGTAAGGTCTCTTTTGAGAAATCAGCTGACAGTCTGATGGGAACTCCTTTGTAGGTGACTGTCCCCTTATCCCTTGCTGCTTCTAGAATTCTCTCCTTCATTTTCATCTTGGCTAATGTAATTATGATGTGCCTTGGTGTGTTCCTCCTTGCATCCAACGTCTTTGGGACTCTCTGATCTTCCTGGACTTCCTGGTAGTCTATTTCCTTTGCCAGATTGGGGAAGTTCTCCTTGATTATTTGTTCAAATAAGTTTTTCACTTGTTGCTCTTCTTCTTCCCCTTTTGGTACCCCTATAATTCAGATGTTGGGACGTTTAATGATGTCCCGGAGGTTCCTCAGCCTCTCCTCATTGTTTTGAATTCTTGTTTCTTCCTTGTTTTCTGTTTGGTTGTTAGTTTCTTCCTTCTGGTCCACTCCATTGATTTGAGTCCCAGTTTTCCTCCCATCTCTATTGGTTCCCCATGTGTCTTCCTTCATTTCACGTATTGTAGCCTGCATTTTTTCATCTAATTTGGGAGCAAAATCCACCAGTTCTGTGAGCATCCTGATCACCAGTGCTTTGAACTGTGCATCTGATAGGTTGGCTATCTCTTCACGGCCTAGAGGAATTGGCTCTGGAGCTTTCATTTGTTCTCTGGTTTGAGCCATTTTTGGTGGGGTGTTTTTTTTTGTTTTGGTTTTGGTCTGGTTGCAGCTGTTACGTAGCGAGGGATGGAGTCTTAGGTGTTCCCCAGTGCAAGGCAGCCCAGTCACTGGGTTGTGACACTCCTTGTGGGGGCGGGGTCCGAGAGGGAACAATGGCGCCTGCTCCACTGTCTCTTGGATTACAGTCCCTTCTGCTGCTTCCCCTTCGCCTGGACTGTCTGCTCACGAGAATGTGGGACCACCTGGTCAGCCAGCCGCCTTGTGCGACCTCACTGGGTCTGCACAGTTGCTATCCCATGCCCGAGATCTGCCAGCTGCCGCCTGTGCACCTGGGAACTGCCAGCCGCTGCTGCCTGTGTTCCCGGGTCCGCACCTCCACTTTTTCCTGCAGCGACTCCGCCCTTCTTACCGGTCTGGATGAGTGGTTGTTGGACTTCCATACAGTTCAATTTTCTATCAGTTCTGATTGTTTTCTTGTTTCTAAATATTTGTTGTCCTTAATTTTGGTTGTGAGAGGAGGCACAGTGTGTCCACCTACGCCTCCATGTTGGCTGGAAGTAGCCCAGACTCTGAACTTTTAAAGAACAGAAACTGACATTTTTCTTTCTGGGATTATTTACTAGACTGTCTCATACTTAGTAGATGCTCAATAAATGTCTATTGACTACATGGATGATGAGAAAATCTATTGCACACTCAAAAATAATTGATCAAATAATTACTGGTTGAAAGGCGGATCCCATAAACATCATAAATATGAAGACATTTATTCAAGGAGGGCAAAATGTATGCACATGGGTGCTGTATTTTCTAAGAGAACTGTCTTCACGTAGAGGTTCCTGAAAAATAAATATAGGTTGTGTGTGTGAAGACAATGTTTCCATTGTCTAGGCTCAGATCTTGTGGAGGAAATTGCTGTCAACTCCTGGTAACTCCTGCACTTGGAATTGACTGAATGACTTTGTCACTTTTTTTCTCTGAATGTATCAGGAAACAAACAAATACCATTGAAATGGAAGCCACAGCAGCTTGGCTTACCTCTCATTTGCATACTGACTGGGACTTCTTATATCTAAGAGCAAAACTGGACCCTAGCGTTCTTTCTCTTGGAAATGCACGGGCAGCTTTTCCCCTGCCCACCCTGGCCCAATGCCCGTTTTCTATCCCTTTTGTGAAGTGTCCGAACGATGCTGGAAGGAGGTAGTGGTCCATGATCAAATAAGAGCAGTGTTCAGAGGGTGCTACGTTGACCGTTGTTGTCCGCGTGTTTGGTTTACGCCTTTTTCGGTTCTGTCTGTTGCAGTTTGTCAGCCAGCCCATGCTGACACCTGAGCAGCCAGGAGGCCTGCTTCCCTCGCCGGGGCTAGGCTCCTCTTGTCACAGCTGTTTTGAGCTTGGCTGGCCCTTTTGCCGTAATTGCTCCCTCCTGGGGACTTTGGTCTTTTGATATTTATTTATTTTTTAAGGTTCAGTATAGTCTCCGTTATTTTAAAGGAACAGTTTTATTATCTGAAATGACCCACCGCCAATGAAAAATTGGGGCCGAATCACAGGCCTCAGGACCCAGATGAGAAATAAAGATATATTGTTTATAGCCGTAAGTGTTTGCTTGGCAGTGTTCCTTCTGTCCAGTGTGCTGGGGCACATTTTTTTTTTTTGCCATCACAGACCAGTAATTAGGCATCAGATTATGTCTTGGTATTACAAATGTGCTGCCCTCTGTTGGAAGTCCGGGAGTCCTCGGTTTCTTTTGGGTTCATCTCTCCATTTCGGAATCAGAATCCAGCTCATGCGTGAGGCTCCTGTGTCTTTCAACGGTTTTTGTGCCGCCAGCGCTCCATGGCCACCTCTGGTTGACCTCCCTGACGTAGTTCCTTTAAATTCAGCAAATATTTATTGAGCACTGGCTGTGATTATGTGCCAGACATCGTGGTAGATGCCCAGATGCCTAGCCCGTGGTTCCTGATTTCCAGAAGCTCTGACTTGGTAAAGGGGACAGACATATGCCGATAAGTAGAAAGGAAAGCTGACTCCACAAAGTTCTACAGCTCTAAAAAAAAGTTCCGTGCTCTGTGGGCAGAGGCAGCCAAGGAGAGCTAGGACTTAGTCCTGGAGCAATGGTTGGCCCCATGCCTGATGTGTTAGGTTTTCCGCGTGTGGTAGGCGTGGCTTTGGGAAGGGGATGTCATTAGAGCGTGGGGCTTCAGGAAGGGCTGCACAGAGAGGGATGCAGCCGGGACCTCGCTGGCATCTTCCTGTCCTGCTCACACTCTGAGCGTGACTAGAACCGTGGCGGGTGACTGCGTGGCAGCACAGCTGGGTGGCAGCGTTGTCAGGAGCGATGTGCTGATGGAGCGTCCGGCAAGACGTTGCCCATTAACAGTATGACAGACTGACATGCCAAGTGCTGTGTGAGCCTGTGTATGCGTATGTGGTGGCCCAGCTTGCTGAGGGAGATTGAGCACCACTGGCCTATCCTCACCAGCCACCTCGCTCCCTTGCCTGTCCTAGAGCAGGGGTCCCCAACCTCCGGATTGTGGACCGGTACCAGTCTGGGTCTGTTAGGAATCGGGCTGAGTAAGCTTGAATGCGAAGTGCTTGAATCATTCCGAAATCGTCCCCCCCCCCCCCCATCCCCAGTCTGCAGAAATGTGTCTTTCATGAAACCAGTCCCCGGTGCCAAAAAGTCTGGGGACCACTGTCCTAGAGTTCTTGCTCCAGTGTGACCCCTCTTGAGGAATTCACTCCTCCACAGAGTTTCTGAACATGGCGAAGTGGTAGCTGCCCTGTAGCAAGGCCAATGTGGGCTTCGCTGATCTGGTCCCTGGCCCCCATTCCTAGCTCCTCTCCCAGAATGCCCCGCTTTCCTCCCACTGACCCAAGCTGCTGTTAGTCTCTTCTCGTATCTCCTTGCTTTTAAGTGCCTTTTCCTCTGCTTAGAATGATCCTCCCTCCCACAAAGTGTGGGAGGTGGCTTGGGGGGCAGAGTCTGGGGGGAGGAGACGAGTGAATAGGTGATTGCGGTAGCCTGGGTGAAAGGTAGGAAGCCCTGCGTGGAACTCCTGGGAACGGAGAGAACGAATCCGATGAAACGGGTATTTAGGACGTTTAGAAGCTGCAAAATTTGATGACCAATTAGATATGGTGGGTGAGGAAAGAGATTCTTTGATAACCCTGAAGGTTCTTGGCTTGGATTTTCTGTAATTACTTGTGTCCCTTGGAGAGGCTTGTCAGTGCGAGCTACAGACGAACGTTCCATGTAATTAACTTTTGTTTTTAACAAGGTTCAAGTTATATTTTAACAAAGAAAACTGTGAATTGATTCAATGTTGAGGCAATGTGACTTCCATTTGTGTTACTCATATTAGTTTTTGAATACAAAAACTTAAAAAACTTAATATGGTGAATAGGATGAATTGTTTGGATGTGCAGAGGATTATGAAGGTATTTTCTTTAACATTCACGGTTACCTTTTAGAACTGTTGTGTTCTAATCTTTTAAAGGCAGAATACAGATTTAAAAAATAGATTAAGATGACTAGAGAGATGTTCTTCATGATGGAGTTAAGGACCTTGGATACATGCTTGGGTCCTGTTCTCCACCACAGAGAAAAAGCGGGAGACATTTCCAACATTGCTTGTTTTGATTTTCCTGCGTTCAGAATGCCGACTGAGAAATGCTGGCAGTTTCTTGCTCCTCCATAGAACCTGGAGAAGAAAGAATGTGTTTTTAATGTAGCTCTGGTATATTTGTAGCCTTCTGAAATCATGACATCTCCCGAATAGCGTAGGTTCCGGACACTGAGCTGAGAAGCAGAACCAGGTTGTTAAGGACTGTGTGAATGATGTGGGATGTGACATCTCGCCTGCTAACGAAGCACAGAGGACAGTCCTTCAGTGTGACATGTAATTAATTCTTAAGGAAAAAAACGAGCATTTTGGGGGGGCAGTAAATGGTGGTTCTGTTCACAAATGGTTCTGGTTTTCTTCCCCCTAGGCCCATGGGAGGACTGAACTCTCTGATCTGCAGCACAGAGACCGGCCACGTGACTGACTTCCACCAGCGAAACGTGAGTGGAAGTAACTCGCGCCATCTCTGGGTGAAAGTCTAAGAGCCAGGGCACGATTAGCCCATGTCTTTTCCCTTGTCATGGAGACCGGTGATGCTCTGGATGGTGGTGGCGTTATCGAGCGTGGGGATGTGGGGACGAGTTCCTAGCAGAGAGAGGCACAGCCTTCGTTGTTTTAAGCGACTGATATTTAGGGGCTGGTGTGTTGCAAAGCCTGCCTGCCACGTGCGCGAGAATCCCTTGTTCACACACTTTAGAACGCTGCTTACGTTTCCTGATCACCGTGTGTCTATTGTGGAGAACTTTGAAAATATAGAAGAGAACGAAAAGGATATGAGCACCCACTGAAATCACCTGCATAAAAATAATTAAATATTTGGATGCACAGTTGACCCTTGAACGACATGGGTTTGAACTGAGCAGATCCACTTAAACGTGGATTTTTCCCCCCAATAAATGCTATAAATGCACTTTTTCTGTCTTATGATTTTCTTAGCAACATTTTCTTTAGCTTACTTTATTCTAAGACTGCAGTATATAATGCAAGTAACACACTAAATGTCTTCATCTATTGTTCATGTTATAAGCAAAGCTTCTGGTCAAAAGTGGGCTGTTAGTAGTTACGTCTCGGGGGGAATCAAAAGTTGTCTGTCGGTGGATTTTTTAACTGTGTGGGGGAGTTGGTGTTTCTAATCCTCAGGCATTCAAGGGGGCAGTTGTATTTTATTTCTTTCTCTCATATATATTAAATTTCAAAAACTGAGGTTGCATTATGTATACAATATTATATCACCAGTCTTTAAAATGTATAAATTTGCTGCCTAGTTTTTAATTAGGGAAGGAGCAGTGAGATCTATTTTTGTATTTATATTATGTTTCGTACTATTATATAATTTATAACAAAGCAATGTTTTGCTTTTACATTTTTCTGCTTGTAAATAACAGCCCAAATGAAGAGGCTGCATTTGTGGCCCTCTTTGCTCGGATCGCTGCTCCGTCCCGAGAGTAAATCCTAGAAGGGGAATTACAGGGCCAACAGGTGTGTGTGTTTTGAAGCCATTGCTACACCTTGCTAAGTTGCCCAGGAGGAAGATTGTACCAATTAACGCTCCAGCAGTGAGAGATGGGCCATCTCACCATCTCTGTTGAATATTACAATTCCTTTTAATCTCTGTTACTTTGATAGGTGAAAATGTTATGTGTTGTTTTATATTTGCATTTATTTGATTATGAGTGATGTCAAACATTTATTTTACATGTTTATGAGCCATTTGCATTTTTTGTTGTTGTTGTTGTTCTGGGAATTGTCTAAGTCGGAGGTGCCCAAGCTTTTAGCGTCTCTGGGCCACACTGGAAGAAGAAGAGTGGTCTTGGGCCACACAGTAAATGCACTGTGACACATAATCACACACAAAAAAATCTCATCACGTTTTAAGTAAATGTACAGTTTTGTGTTGGGCCGCATTCGCAGCCATCCTGGGCCGCACGCAGCCTGTGGGGGGCAGGCTGGGCGCCCCTGGTGGATTCTCAAGCCCCCAAACACTGAACCCTACAGGAAGCCAAGGGCCGCGTTCTGCGGCTGCAAAGCCCTAGCATGAGTTTTTGAAGTGGGAGTGTTGAGCAGGCTTCTCTGATTCCCTCTCATCTTCCTTGTTTTGATTATTTTCTCTCCAGCAACCTCCCTCCACAGCCTATGTCTCCCCCAGCTTTGGTCTCCCTCCAAGCATTTTGTTGTACTGGGCTGTAGTCATGGTGGAACCTGAAATTTTGGGGAGAAAGGGATAAATAGGATCAAAGTTATACAGTTCTGAGTGGAACAGCATCATTGTGGAAGAATCCATGAAGTGTCTCCCTTATGAAGTTCTATCCCTACCAAATGATACCTTCCCCTGGCAAAGAGGCAGCGGGCCGTCTTCTCCCGGAGGGTCGGTGATTCAGGGCATAGCCCGCTTCTCTGGCTTCAGGCTTGAATCTACCGTAGTGGGGGTGAAGCGCAAATGACTCTCCCCGGAAGTGTTCCTATTGACTTCATAGACATTGCTTTACCCCGCAATGGTCTATCTGGTGCATTGGAGAAGGGAGAAGAGAGAATCTAAATTTCCCCAAAGCAAGTGTTATCTTTCAGCTCGTGCGAGATAAAAGACAGATTGAAATGGAGCCAGACGGACCTGCCCTTCACCCGCCATCTCGTCGGAGCTGGAAGCGCGCATTGGTATGTCAGGCAGCAGCTGGCAGGCTCTTTCATCATCATTAATTGTCCGCTGAGTTCTCACAAGGAGAGACTGAAATTCAGGTTTAATTACGTCTGTACCATCTCCGATCAAGTTCAGGGGATTCTGGTGGCACGAAACAGGCGTGGGCCCGCGGTGTGCCAAGGATGCTCTGCGAAGCGGCAGCCATGTGTGTCCTTGAGGGGCAGAGACGAATTAACTGAGCTCGGAGGGAAGGAAGGCTTATTAAGGTGGGCAACTCTCTGGAGGTATGGTGAAGGGGACCGGGGGAAGGGAGGCTGCTAGCGGCATTGATCCGGTGAAGGGTATTTTGGTTTATTTGGGGCAGGTGCAGTGGGCCTTTCCCAGGGAACAAGCAAAGATTTGTTCAGGGAAATTTGCTTGTTTTTGTGGGTGATAACCGACTGCCAGACAGGAAGCAAAGAAACACATTTGGTTTCAGTTAAAACAAGAACACTCCCACTGTCATTGACTTGAGGAAATAGGTCTCTTTGGATGATCTCTGATTTTATCATGGTGCAGAGCGAGGCTTAGTGACCGGGAAGCCGGCCTTGGCTAAAGCGAGAACTCAGGACAGCTTACCGGAAATGACAAGGGGCAGGTGACTTGGGAGCTGAGAGTATCAGTAGCTTATTTCATTGTTTCACGAAATATGTCAATAGCTACCAATAGCCTTCACCACGCTTATGACGATGGTCCTGCCGCCCAGCTTAGCCACACAAGGTCTCGTTCTGATCTTCTGTCTACCCTGGGGATGTCCCTGTCTGATTCTGGTCTTTTCATTATTGACCGACCGGTGAACTTTGTACCGCAGAATAAACCTGCGGCCCCTGCTCCATTTCCCTTCATCGGGGTATAGATCTTATGCTTCAGAATGTTAACCACTCAGCTTCATCTGAAATCTCACTTCCTGAAAGAAACTCTGACACCGCTGCAGGCGTTATCTCTGTGGCATTAAGTTGGAAATTAAGATTTTCAAGAATTGCAAAGAGCCACCATCGGGCCCTCTGCTTTTTGAAAGGACAGCATGATTGCTGTTCCCATGTCCCAGGAGGAGCCATTTCTCTTAGTTCTTGGGCCCTCTGCCTGCATTGGAAAAAATAAAAAAATAGTAGATCATATAGAGGGAACCTGAAAAATCTAAAATCAGCCACCGTGTGTGTGTGTGTGTGTGTGTGTGTGTATGTGCGCACGTGCGTGTGTTACACACAGCAGAAGGGCTTTGTGCGTATTCTGAATCTCCAGCAAAAGAAAGTTGTCCCCAGTTTACAGTCTGTGGTCTTCTGTATTCGGCCTCTAATTGAAACCACATAGCTAATCTGTGCTCTAATTTTTACAGCCAGGAACAAGACTAACAGGGGTAAGGTTAGAAAAACAAGGAAATCAAAAGCAGAGCTCTCAGACTTTAAAATATATGTTAGTTAACATAGGTCTATAAGAGGATCAAAATAGAATGCAAGAATACAAATGTGTATATATCAAAGTTTATGTGTGATCGTGTCTTAAAGCCGAAGGATCCGCGTTTGCACTTCTACTCAACCATACTAGGCACAGGGCAGATGCTCAGAAAACACGTACCAAATGTGTGAAGTATTAATTGGAAGTGTTGAACAGTTTCCACAGTGAACAGGTGCCCCGGTGGGCTAACCATGTGAACTGAGGTGTGAGCGGAGCAGAGGGAAATGCTGTGTGCCAAGAGTGCTGCGTTGTGATTCAGCTCATCCCAAGGCACAGAGCCCACCGGAGCTGCCCCCAAGGTGTGGGGAGCACAGGCACCTGCTCCGGGCCCCGGGGCTGGGCCTTGGGGCTGCAGGGGTAGCTGGGTGGAGCCGAGGCAGGCCCGTGAGCTAAGAAAAGGATGTATATACACACGTGTCACCGTGACGGGAAGTCAGGTCGTCACTTCGGCTTGTCTCCGGTTGCCTTTCTAAGTCCACTCTAGGGGACCCATTTTTCCTCTGTCGCCAGTGAAATGTAGGCATGTCCCATGACTTTGCTGTCCAAGCCAGGTGAGCACAAATAGTTCGGTCACTTCAAGCCACACTATGTTATCTTAGTGTGGTGACTAATATACCTGGTCCCGTGTTACGGTTAAAACTGCAGTTTTGTTTTTTAAAGTTAACAGTTCTTCTTTTCTGCCCGTTCGGCCTTATTCCAGAAGGAGGCTCTGGTCAGGGACACGGGGTTCTGCTCGCGCCTGTCTGCTCTTGCCTCCCCCAGCTCCTCTCCTGCGCCTTCTACACTCAGCTCGCTCCTGGGTTCGACTGAGGAGTCACACGTTCTGCTTTACGACGGCTGGTCCCACCTGTGGGAGGCCTGGGTCTCATCATTAATGGGTCCCCTTTGCATCAATTGTCTCCAGAGCGATAGAAGCAATGGTCCCAAGGCAATGAGGACACCAAATAATCCCACTGCTCTTACAATACCTCGGTACTGAATATTTAAAAGGTAGTCAGGCTTCAGACTTGTAATGGAGAGACAATATCCCTTTGAGCCATTAAGGTGAGGAAATCTAAGCTGTTGAAAAAAATGGTTGGAAAAGCTGGCAGAATTCATAACTTGAAAGATCCTGGGTCACGTTCATAAATAAGTAAAGCTTCGAGTTATAAAATAAAGCTAATTCAGAAGTCCATTTAGGAAGGTGGCCCGAGAGTGCATAATTAAAGTAACTGGTTTCAGGGGCAATTTTGTATTTTGTCTCCAGGAAGATGGTCGCTCTGAGATACTCACAGACAACCCCGAGGAAACGAGCAGGAAGAAGAAAATGAGCTGAGATGGTTCAGAGTTCAGATTCTTGAGGGAAGGTGAACAGATTCTAATTCTGCCTAAATAATTGATGAACCAGGAGGCCTTAGGAAATGTGTAGAACTCCTCTCTGCTTTAATTTTCCTCACCCACGAATGGGCGCCTGTCTCCCAGTGCGGCTGCGAGGAAACTAGCAGTGAGGGTGGTGCCGAGTCGGTGCTCAATAACTGTTGTTGTTTTTCTATATTGATTGATTTTAGAGAATGGGAGGGGAGAGGGTGAGAGGGAGAGAGAGAAACATCAACGTTAAAGAGAAACCTTCATCGGTTGCCTCCCGTACGGCCCCCAACTGGGGATCAAACCCTCCACCCGGGCCTGTGTCCTGACTGGGAATCCAACCCACAGCCTTTCCATGTATGAGACGATGCTCCAACCAACTGAGCCACGCTGGCTGGGGCGTCAATAAATATATTATTATTATTATTATATCTAGACTTTTTTCTCCTAGAAGCGCCCAAAGTCTGAGACAGAGACCACCGTTTCTGATAAAGACAGGCTGCAGGACCGAAGCCTTGGGTGCAAGCTGCCAGAACGAGAGAAGGCCAGATTTTACGTCGATTGGGTTGGAGCGTGCAGGGCGGGCCAAAGTAGGTTTACGGGTGTTCGTATGGGAAATAATACAGTATTTGATAAATAACAATAAAAGAATGAGCTCTGCATTTTACGTACTCGTAACGGTAAACCTTCTTTTGCCTACTCTGTGGAGTCACAAAAACAGACTTGGTTTCAGATCTAAAAGAGACGAAAGCATGCCAAAAAAGTGTTTAAATTCCACTCACAGAGGGAGTGACTTTCGGTTTGTTCAGGTTTTTCAGTGTTTAGTTTACTAACTCTTTTCTCTCTCTCTAAAAAAAAAAAAAGGAGAAAAACATGTTAAAAAAGCAGTCTCATCTTCCGATTCTGTTGTTTTATGTTGGTTTGGAGATAGGCCTTATCCAGACTCAATTCTTTACTGGTGAAGATGTGACCCGTGTGAGTCGGAACGGACTGCGTGCTGTAACTAGCAACCCCCGAGTCTCGTGGCAGGTGATGCTAACGTGGTACTAACGTGGGTTTGCGTCTCCCTGGTGCCACTCCCCGGAAGGGCTGACCTGCAGTGTTGACAGGGGGATCCAGACCTGTTTTACCTTGTGGCTCCTCTGCTTCCTCGGACCTTTCCGATGTCCTGCGCTGGGTCTTCAGCTTTTCCCAGCTGGTGAGCGAGGTGCAGAATGATGACTGTGTAGGATGTCTCGTGTCCAGCCGGAAGTTATTTATTCTCACTTATTCTCACAGTCCTGTGGCCAGAACCTCGTCACCTGGCCTCAGCCTAGTTGCAAGGGAAGCTAGAAAATGTAGGTTTCCCGTATTCCCATGTTGGGAAAAGGGACTGGAAGGCATTTAATTAGCCTTTGCTGCATAATTTTTATTATGAAATTAAATAGAAGTTTGTGTAAGATTTGATAGGGTGAGTTGCAATGAGGAATGTTGAGACTTGCCATTAGATCAAAGAAAAACTTCTTGGACTTTAAAATGCATTAATCTGCATAGCAGCGAGGGCCTCTCTGAGTAGGCTGGACCCGGATCCCCTGGGGAGTCAGAACTCATCTTTGCTTCCTCAGGTCCAGATGGCTGAGGAAGCGGCAGTAGCTTCATGCCCGTCAGATCTCCTCATAACATCAAGACCCTTCCTAATAACTCCAGAGAACACTGAAGCCGCTTTCCTCTGGCTCATCGAATTTAACTCGATGTTAACTTGATATTCTGTGCCTCCCCTCTAGAACTTGCTCTCAACACCCTTCAATTTTTACAGCTAAGTCTGAAATATCAAAATGTCCTGGATTCATCCATCAAACAGTGACTGAGCATCTCTTATGAAAACACAGTAAGAATAGTTTTTGGTTATATATCTTCAGGTAGGAAGGCGGCTTTCTGAAGGGGTAGAAACTTCCAGTTCAGGAAACGATCTGTTTAATAATTGTAGTTTGTAGAAGCACAACGCAAGGTCCTGAAGTAGTAATCATACCAGGTGGCTGGCAGCTTCTCATCGGAGTGATTAACCACACTAGAAAATGGCCAAAGGCAGCAGAGTGTCGGCCACCTTTGAGAGGAAGGACTCAGGATTGCCCTCGCAAAGTTTTCCAACGCCGGCTGGGTTGTGTGATGCACAATTTGGTGCTGTTTTGGGCAAAGATGGACAGCCTGTGATTCTTCACCTCTCCTTCCCGTTGTTTCTCTGTCTTGGTCGCTGATAAGCTGGACGGGGCCATCCCTGGAGCTCCCGGCCGCTCTCAGAGTGATCATTTGTTCCTTCTGCCCTCTGGCGCACTCCAGGAACGGCTTCCACTACTTCTTCTTCCTCACTTTGGTGTGAGCCCAAGAGAAAGTAAAAGCAATTTAATTTGAATGTTATCTGGAGTCAGACATAATTAGGAAGACAAATCTGCTGGAAAAAAATATGCACTCCAAAGCCAAATACGGTGCTGTTGGCAGTCAGATCAAGCACCGACCTAATGCATTAACTGTGTTCTATGAGGCTTTCACTCACCAAGATAATAGTTATGTTTCAAGAGGGCACGATGTGACCCACGGTATTTCCAAATTCTCAAGAGTAACAAGCCATAAAAAAAAAAACAACCAAGATTTATCTGTGTGCATGAGGTCTCAAAATCATCCTTTGATTTTGCGTGGTAGGAAGAGTGGTGGTGTGGGGGCAAGGTTATCAAAGGGCCACCCAGGCTGTTAAAAGATACAGCTTCCTGGGCCCTACCCTACACTTAGGAAGTTCACATTTCTGGGGGCAGAGCCCAATGGTCTGAATTTATGGCAGACTCCCTGGTTTGAGAGCTCCTTAAAAGTCTGGCAACCATTAAACAAGTCATCAAACCACAGAACTGCCCTCACCTGTGGAAGAGGACTACGCACACTTCCCGTGTTTGTCACGTAGAGCTGTTGCGCAGATTAAAAGAAAATCATGGGCCCAGAGCCCTTTGCCAAGTGAAAATTCCCCTGCAAATATAAGCCTGTGCTGTGTCTGTCAGGGGTGAAATCGAAGACAAACAGCCAACCTTTGGTCTCGCATTCTCTTGAAAACCTGTCACGATCCCCTCCCTGTAGGCGCTTAGGCGCGGAGGCGTATCCGAGGGCAGTGTGTTTATTCTGGGCCCCCTGCTTTAGCTGAGTTTATCGTATCAACTGCAGCAGCTCCAAAGTGAAGGCAGAGTTAACTCTAAGCAAGGTTCCATTTGGGCACTTACAGATTTAAAGGGGACAGGCACAATGTTCTCTTCTGTTGATCAGGGACACAAACAAAGCTATTCGGTCTAGGGAATGGAGGGAAAAAAATCACTTTTCATATTGTGCAACCAACCTTAAATCAGGTCAATCTCTCCTTCATTGCTGGCTAATATCCAAGTCCCAGGGAAAAGCTGATGCCCTTTTTTCATTTAGAATGGATTTTTGCAGTGTTTATAAACCAAGACTCCTTGAAATTTTCATTAGGAGGCTCACACAGTTCACCTCTTGTCCTGCCCTTTATCCTTTCTCCTGGAATAGTTGAGTGATTTTGAAAATTCTCACTCGTTTAATTGATTAGTAAAGAGAGTTATTTTTGAAAGTCACCTTTGGCAAAGCAGAACTGAGACTGACATGCAGTCAAGAGCCTCTGACCTTGGTTTACGCAGCACAGGGAATAAGAACATGACCTTCGTTATAGCTTTGAATGTGTGAGGAAGGGAAGGACTTGGCCACTGAGTTCTCAGTGCCAGCACTTTGCCAGGCACATAAGACTCGCTGTGTCATCGAATTGTAGTAATTTATAATCCTGTGACACAGGTATGATCACTATACTCACAGGCAAGGAAGCTAGGCTCAACGTGGTTAACTTGGTAATAGGTGGTGGAGCCAAGGTTATTTCTGTATAACAATCACCCTAGAACTTAATGACTTAAAACAATAGTTGTCATTATTGCTCACGAGTCTGTAGCCCGTGTATATTGACAGGTCAGTTGGGCAGTTCTGGGTCAGCTTCAGCTATTTCTGGTTGAGCTTGCTCATGCCTCTGCAGTCAGTTTCCCAGCTGGCTGGTTGTGTGTGCCTGTGTGCATGTGTTGTGTGTGTGCGTCTGTCTGATGGTCACTCATGTGGGTAGCAGTTGGCTGACTGTTGGCTAGGGCGTGGGGGTGTGGCAGATTGTATTTTCCAAAGATGGCCACCACAACACATCCAATCTCCTATGTCCTTTTTGCAATGAGACATTATCGTTTTCTCACTTCTGCCCCTATTCCTTGAATCTGGGCAGACCTTTGGAACCGCTTTGACCAATAGAATATGTCAGAAGGAATGCTGGGCCAATTTCCAGGCTTAGACCTGGAGACACAGGAAGCTTCCGTTTTCTTCCCTTTATGGCTTTGCTCTGGGAACCCACCTCAGTGGCAGCCAAGCAGCCACGCAGAGAGGCCACATGTCAGTGTCCAGCTGAAAGTCCCAGCTGTGGTCCCAAGGGACAGCCAGCATCAACCAGCAGCCATGTGAGTGAGTGAGCCTTAGCTGGTTCTTGCCTCCAGAGGTCAAGTCATGCCCAGCCTTCGAGCAGCCCAGCTGATGCCATGGGAAGCAGAGAGGAGCTGTCTCTGCCAGACCCTGCCCGAGGTGCTTATGTGTAAGGGAAATAAATGATAATTGTTGTTTTAAGCCACTGAATTTGAGGTGGTTTGCTGTGCAGAAATGGATAAGTGGAATAGAGCGATAATGGGTCATGTTTTTCCTACCATTCAGCAGGCTGGGCCTGGCTTCTTTGCATGATAGCTAATAGGGTGGAAAGGGAGAGGGAGAGGGAGAGGGAGAGGGAGAGGGAGAGGGAGAGAAAGGAGGCACAAAAGGTTTCTTGAGGTTTCTTTAAGGTTTCTTAAAACTGACACACTGTCAAATCTACTGCATATTGTTGTGCAAAGCAAATCACAACGCCAGCCCAAGTCAAGGAAGGGGAAAACAGATTGCCTTTTGATGGGAGGAGCTGGAAAGTCAAGTTGAAAGGTGCAAATACAGAAGGAGGAATGAAGGCTTGAGGCCACTTTTGCAATCTGCTGCGTTATGCAACCTCCTAAAGTTTGTGGACAATTCAGGTCAGTGAGAAAGGTGGTGGTGACACTTTCAAAACCCAAGAATCTGTAAGGACTGTGACTCATGTAACAATAGAGAGAGAGTAAGGCCTGATTTCTGGCAAGCTTGGCCATATAGAACATCACATGCATGAAAACCCCCCCGAGAAAATAGCTATCACAAAGCCCAGGTACGTGACTGATAGCGAGGCATGCAACTCCCCACAGGCCCCAGCGCGGTGCTGGGGCCAGGCTCAGAACGGATGGGAACACCTTCACTCCTTTATGCTGCAGAACACGTAGGGCGGCAGCTGTCACAACCAGATTTGTATGCATTCATTGATTTATTGGAGAAACAAGTGAAGTGCATGTCAAGAGGTTGAAGAGATGGTCTTTGGGCTATCGTCAAGGCTCCTACAGGGTCTGAGGTCATGAACATCCACCTCCGAAGATGGGCTATATTGGGGAGCACAGGAAACCAGGTTCACTCTGGGACGAACAACGTATTTGGGTCAGCTTTGGAGTAAGTTTGGTGGCTTCTGGTAGAGGCCTAACTTGTGGAAAGGTTCCAACTGGTCATCAACTCGCTGGGCGGAGGAACACCAGGAGTGGCTTCTGGACCATGTTGAAGAAGGCACGAGGCCTCTTTGGCTTTCCCAGATGAACTAAATGAAACAGCCCCGCTTCAGTTCAGTGCGACTCAAATCAGCAAATAGCTATCGATCACCTTCTACGCTCCAGGCACTACGGTGGGTGCTGGACACACAGAGCTAACAAAGGATCGGGGCCTTGTGTCCAAGGTGTTCACGGTCTCCCTACATCAGTGCACAAGTTCTTATCATTCAGGGTGCTAACCACTGTGATTCTGTCCAGGAGGGTGTGGACAGGGAGCATGGAGAGGAACACTGAATTTAACCTGTGGGTCCAGGAGGGCTTCCCGGAGGCCTCCAGGTTGAGAAGGGGTTGCCTAGGAGCAGAGGAGAAATGTGCCGCTGGGGCGAGGGAGCAGCATGTGCAAAGACCCAGGAACAAGAGGCCAGCTAGACCAGAGTCCGAACACGTGGCAGAGAAGGGTGAGGAATGCACTCGTAGAGGAAGTTGCAAGTGACACGGTTGCATTTGTTTTTAGGAATCAGGGCTGTGGAGAAGGGACTCGAGGGAGAACACGGACAGAGGAGCCTGGAGAGGTAGCTATCAGAATCCAGGCCAGCAGTGACGAGGGCCCCACCTCAGGGAGTAGTCACAGGACTGGAGAAGAGGGTATTTTAACCAAGTTCTCTCACTGGACGTGGATGGGCTGGGTGCGGCAGTGGGGAGTCCTGGGCGATGCTGAGATTTTGGACGATGGGTGGCTGGTGCAGCCATTGTCTGACACGGGGAGCACAGGAGGACAGGCCGTGCCGGAGGGTCCAGGAGACGTGAAGCCTGACAAAGTGTGCCCTGAAGACTTTGAGAGTTTTCCAGCTGGTTCCACCTCCTATCTCCTCCCTCTCCTCGCCTGCCTCCATCCTTGGCTCTCCAGTCCCCTACAAAAACCAAACCTCCAAAGCAAAATAGGGGAAAATGCATTTGAAAGAGTCTCTATGGTCCCGTGGGGTACTGTGCATGTCCACCAGCCCCTGGGTGCTGCCGTGTCCTCCCCTCGAAGTCCTGCATGTGTGTAGCGCGTCACCTCGCACATTCCGTAAGTGACTCTTTATACATTCGTTGTCAATCATCAGGATGAACCCACTCCAAGCTTACTTTTATGCACTTCCTGGGCAGTGGAGACATGGGACCGGGATGTTTCCTGGGACTCAGGACTGTCAGTGCTAAACTGGGACCGCCCCAGGACAAGCAGGGTGGTTGGTCACCCTAGCTGTGGGAGGGCGGGTCACACTTACTCCATCATTATCTGGGAGGCAAGGCACTGTTAGGTCAAGGGTTAGGGCTGGAGTCAGACTGCCTGAGCTCAAAACCAACGCCCACCAAGTACTGCGAGACCCCAGGCCAGACGGAGCTTGGGTCTCAGATTTGTCACCTATAAAATGTGGAAATAATTGTACCTACTTTGTAGGGCTGTTGTGGAGATTAAATGACACACCAAACGTTAAGACCCTGACACACAGAAGTAACTGGCAGCCCGGTCCCGTGGACACTCTTTCCTGAGTCTTGACTCCCCAGGACCCCACGAGACCCCCGGCGTCAGCGTTTGGTACCGAGTGGGGTCCCATCTCGTGGCTGCACAGCAGCTTCTGGTGGGTTGTTTACTGTCTGGTCGGAGGGCTTTTCACGAGACCGAGAGCTCTGTGGGGCGTGGGGAGAGCCAGGGCCGCCTCGGGGTTAGCCTCGTCCCAAAGACAGAGCCCGTGTTTTGAACACGGGTTTGACAAATGTCATGACCTAAGAAGGGAGAACTTGAGGTGTCAGCTGGGTGAGGACCCCCTCTCTATTAGTTCCCCTCATTAAAGAAGGTGTGCGTGCGGAGACGAAGGTGGGGAGGGGGCGTCCCAAAGTGGTGGGTGCCCAACACTGGGCTCAGTCCCACGAAGGCTCACCAGCCCGTGCTTGTGGTGTGATAGTCCAGGTGTGATGGCACAGTCTCTCTTTTCACTCGCGTGTGCATGCGTGCACACACACGTTGTGCTGGCCGGTTCGTCCGTCCTCTGGAAGGCAGCGTGCAGGGCTTGCTGTCCCTACGTTGCCCGATTTCCCTTCTCATCTCCATCAGGCGTGCGGCCGGCCGACCTCCTCCCCCAGTTGTCTCCCATTTCTGGCCCAGTCCTGTTCTGCGCCTGACTTTCCTCCCTTTGCTCTGAAGAGCGAGGACCCTGCTTTGCAGGATAACAAATAGAACTGTCAAACACATCAGTGCCGCCGCCTGCAAAGATAAATGGGGCGGCACGTGGAGCAACCTCTGTGGATCCTGGGGACCCAGCAGGAACTGACATTGTGACAGATGGGGGACAAGTGGCGCTGACACAATCGGGGCGCATGAATGTGGAGGGGGCAGGGTGGTGTCCGCTGCTCCGTGAGCTCCCCCTCCCTCTCTGCCACATACACACTGTGTTGCTGGCGACCATAAAGAGATAGCAGGCAGGTCACTGCTCCTCGCCAGGCCTTGGGAATCTTCCTGCCAGCCACACAGGACAAGGGAGCAGGCTGTGTGCAGAGCATCCCGCCACCTCTGGGGTGACAACTGAGCTACCTTGCAAAAGAAAGCCAGTCCTGGGCAAAGGCCTGGGCAGTTTGTCTTTAAGCCCCCACCTCGTCTTTCCCCAGGCCTGCCCTGCCTGTCGCACGTTCTCATCTGTCCTTCCGCACACCTAGCAGGCTCACCGTGTCTCTGACTCTCACCCAGGAGCCCCTCCAGGCCTTGCCAGCCAGCCCGTGCAATGGACCGGTCCACTCCTTCCCCTTAGAGCAGAAATCCCGTGTCCTCAGGAATTGGTAGGATGCCCTGCTGGTGGCTTCCAAGCCGCCCTCCTTGCTGAACGGGGCATGCATGCACACTCTCCGGGGGGCCAGGATGGGCTGGGCTGGAGCCCCTAATGGAGAATGGCTGACAAGATCATAAACTACTCCAAAGAGATCCAAATGCTCGGTAGCATTTGGAGACATCAGTTCTGGGTGGTATCTTGTGTCCTCGAGATTTCCTTTCTCATTCTGCCTCAGGAGAAGCTTCCCTTTACTCATAGGTGCTGCTCGGCGCTGGGGTCTCCTCTGGGTCTCCGCCTTCAGCATCCACTGCTGATGGGCCTCCTGGGGCCCACCCAGTCGATCCCACTCACAGAACAGGGAGCGAGGATCCACTTTCTGTAAAGCAATGTGCTGACTGCTGTGCGTGGGGGGAGGCGGAGATGTGGCTGCCAAGATAAAAGCCATGGCCTGTCACCCGCGGGGACTCACCAGCCCCTTGGGAAGAGCGCCCTGTGTGTGTCACTTTAACATGAGGCCGGCCGTGAAAAGAACGAAAGGGTCAGAGTGAGAACCGGAGGGGGAAGGCTAATCCTAGCCCGAGAGGAGCAAGGACATTCTCGGGAAGATACGGGATTTGCCTTGAAGAATGAAGAGGTTCTGGACGGGCTGAAATGGGGGGGAGAAGGGAGACCATGTGACCATGCAGAGCAGCAGCGATTTTCAACCTTTTTCATCTTATGGCACGCATGAGCTAATTACTAAAATTCTGCAGCACACCAAAAATACATATTTTTGCCTAATGACAAAAAATAGGTATAATTTTGATTCATTCACACCAAATGGCTATTGTTGTGTTGGCTGTTGTCGTTTTTTAATTTGGCAATCTAAAGGAAAAGGGTTCAGTTCCCTTGACTAAATTGTCAGGTATCGCATGCTTTAAAAGTTCTTGTGGCACCCCGATTGGAAATTGCTGATGTAGAGGGCAGAGTATGAATTCAGACATATGGGGGTGCAGTGTCATGGGGTCCGGATTTGGTCAGATATGACTGATACCCAGGAGGGGTGTGGGGTGTGTGTGTGTGTGTGTGTGTGAGAGAGAGAGAGAGAGAGAGAGAGAGAGAGAGAGAGAGAGAGAGAGAGAGAGAGAGAGAGCGCAGATATTTGGTTGGGAGAAAAGATTGGACCCAGCCTTAGGAGCTGGAATTTTGTTCTGTATTCAGCTTTGGGTTGGGGGGACACATGCTTCCTCATTTGGCGTTTCATCTCTCCTTGCAGAATTCTCAATGGAACTGGATGCTGCCCTTAGTGATGAGTAAGGAACTAATCATCAAACAGTTCTCTTGGATGCCTCAAGAAAATTGGGGGAAAGGAGGGAGGGAGGCACTGGTACGGAATGACTTCGAGTAGAGTGAATGAGGTCATTTCAGTCCCAGTTTTTCTGTCTTAAGAAGGGATAACGTATCATACCTGGCCTAACGTGGGGATAATAATTCTTCTCCCATTGGGCTCTTGTGAGGCCCACGAGAGAAATGTATATAAAGTATTTAGCACAGTACATCCCAGTAACTGGTGGCTGTTATCATGATTATCCCCCTGCCTCTTGGTCCATTTTAGCAGGCAAGAGCTCCCAGACTCGGTCAATGGGCAGCTGTATGGGAGGAGCACGTGGTTTGTCCACAGGAAAGACACTGCTGTGGGATGCTCGAAGTCTAGATGATGAGGAGACTTAACAAGATCAATACCACTTTTGAAGAAGATTATATGCTATACTAGGCAGCAAATAGACCATTAAAACTGGATTTGGAAAGCATTTATGGAGTCTATTAGAGATGGTTAAACATACCAACACAGAAAAATAAATAGTGGGTTATACACACGCAGCCTGCCAGCACGCTTTCTCCTTGTGTTTCTCTCTCTCCCTTCCTCCCTCTCCTTCCATTTTCAGGTTCAGGTAAGTGGGACCGATCAAACAACTCTTCTGGCTATTTAGAGTGCACAAAATTTCAGGTGCTGAGTAGGAAGTGATGTGTCCATTTCCAGCAGGTAGTGGATGAGTTCTCCCTGATTAATATGCTGATAAGGGCTTTCCAGGAATAACTTAAACCTTTTGGTTAGCTTTTTTTAAGGTTGCTAGTGAGCCATTTCGTGCACTGGAGCAGCAATTTCATGTTCTCTGGTGGCTTGAAATAATTAGGTTATTTTGTGGAATGAATAAATGAGAAGTTAACTCAATGGCATGGATCAGTATAGTAGCTGGATTTATTTCTTATAAAGGTGAGTGTTCTAGAGTCTTAACCCTACAAAACAATTGTTTTGACTCCTTTCCCTTTCTCATTAATAATATGTTTTGGGTCATTTCGTGAGGGAGGCTGCCCAGCAGACTGGGAAAAGCATACGAACTTTGGGATCAGTCAAACCTTGAATCAATTTGCACTGGGTGTGTGACCTTGGGCAAATCACTTAACATGCCAGACCCCAATTCCTAATCAGTACAGGGGTGGTTATGATACTTACTGTTTTGAGAGGCGTATGAATTAAGTCTGTTACTGACAGCATTTAATGCAGCTCTTAACCCATATTGGAAACACAAGCTAACATTAGATTCCTTTTAGTCTCTCTCCCCACCACATTATGTTAAAATGATTAATGTTTATACCACGGATAAACAGTCAGCACATGAATTAATTATGACTTTACTCCTTTGTTACGTCCGAAAGAGGCTCAGTCTTGAGAAAGTGCTGCAAGGAACACGTTTACTGAGCCTGTGCATTTGGGTGAAGTGAAAGGTGCTTGAAACCCACTTACTCTGTAGAAATCCGTATTAGCATTTTCCTTCATGGCCATGAATGGCCTGATTTAAGGCAAAACCTCTATCTTCAAACCAACCATCGGTCCCCTGAATGTAATGTTCACACAAAACCTTGACTGGGGAGTTGGCTTTGCATTGTCCCCTGCTGTGGAATAGATACAGGGGACATTCTGTAGATAAAGTATGGAAATGCAAAAAATTCACTAACCAAACGGCATTTGGAGTTGGGAGGGCAATCAGTGCTCTGTTTAGTTGGTGACAGAAACAGACCTTGCTTTTCCTAAGCGTGCTGGTTTTGAATTCCACCAGACGACCCAGCCACAACTGGTCCAGATGAGTGCAGCAGGGAGGGGTGGAGATCAGTGCTCTGAGTTCCTGCTAGAACATTACAGCCTTGGAATGCTTATTTCAGTTTGCTCCAAGCCTCAATTCTGTGTATCACTGATCCACTGAATTGAGCAAATTGAAAGTGATCACATTTAGGAACTATTGGTGGGAGGTTGCGCTTCCTCCTCTTTAATAACATCTTGAGAGCTAACGGGGTTCACTGATCTTCCTTAAATCCATCCTACGCAAATGAACTCAGTTGGAGGTCAGATTTATTGACGTTTCAGTGAGTATATTCGGCTCACTGTAGTGTCTGCCTAAATGAACACTGCTTTGGTGCATTGAAACACCATGATTTACTCTGCCTCCAGGTGAGAGAGGGGAGCGTGTGGCATTCAGGCAAGAACAAGGGCACAGGGAGCACATGTCTCCCAGCCAAGAATAGTTGCAAATTGACTTAATTTCCTGAATAAATCACAGAAGGTTATTCTGGTGTTGGGATGGGAGGAACTTCAAGGAAGTTCTATTGAGGCTGGAAAAGTGAAACAATAGACAGGAAGAATGCCCAGGTGAGACTACTGACAAATGTCCTCTACAATTTCATGCTCCCCTCTAGGGGAAAAAGACATCAGCCATTTGGCCTTTGGTGACTGAGCTTCAAATTTCTGAGGTAAGATCATGGAGACCAAAGTTTATTCTCCCCAGTACCGGCGATCACTCACGGCAGAACTCCTTCAGCCCCTGCGGCCACTGTCCCATTTTTCTGATATAGTCTTCTTATCCAAACGTTTCAGAAGAGCTGTCTATATGCATCGTTTCCAAGTCCTCACTTCCCCATCACTCTTCAACCTACTCAGGTCAAGCCTCTGACCAAACCACTATTGAACTCAGTGTTGTCAAGATTACCAATGACCTCTGTGCTACCAAGTCCAGAGTTTGCTCTCTGTTCTCATCTCATTTGAACTCTCAACATCTTGGGGGTATGTTGACTACTTCCTTCTTCTTGAAACACTTACTTTCTTGGCTCCCATGAAAATTCTTTTTTCCTGACTCTTCTCTGACCTCACTAGTCTCCTTGGTTGGCTGTTTCTCTTCCACCCAACCTGTAAACGTTGATATTCTTCATTTATGGAGCTTGGAGTGACTGGGCTTCTCTTCTTTGTCTCTCCAAAGTGTCTTCCTAGCTGATCTATTCAAGTTCTAGGTGTTTAAATGCAACTTTAACCTGATGCCGCCACTATTCCTGTCTTCTACCTTAACCTCTCCTCTGAGTTCTAGACGTGTAAATGCAATCATCTACTTGAAGTTGCCAATTGCAGACATTTCAAACTGAATAAGTCCAGAAAGGTACTCTTGGTCCCTATTCCCCAGCTCCTCAACATCATATCCATCAACAAGTCCTATCAATTCAAATTCTACAGTATGCTTTGCTATGTCCATTACTGTTCTTAGTCATGGGCTACCCCCTATTCCATCTGGGCTAGTACAACTGCCTCCTAATTGCTCTTTCTTCCTCCAGTATTACTACTTCCAGTCTTACTCCATGTTACAGTCCATTCTACACACAGAAACTTCCCTGCTCAAAACCCTCCAAATTTTCACATTGCCTCTAGAATAAAACCCAAGTTCCTGTCATGTCTACCAGATGTTGCTTGATCTGGCCCTTACCTCTCCAATCTTTTCTTATTATATCATCCTTCTTATGCACCATGCTCCAGTCATGCTGGGTGGTCTTCTTTCAGTCCCTGCAACATACCCTATCCCCTAACACATCAAGAGTTTTTCCCTTGTCCAGAATGAAAATTTACATCTCTAACGTAATGGCATTTATTATGGGCCAGGCCAGTTCTAAGTGCTTTCCATGGACTAGCACATTAAATTCCCATCGCACCCACATGAAATAGGAACTGTTATTCTTCTGTTTAACAAAGAAGGACAGTGGCTCACATTTATTCAGCTGAATGTTCTTTTCCCCTTTTCATGTGACAACTCCCTCTTGTTTTTTGGGCCTTAGTGTAAATATCACTCTTCAAGGACGCTTTCCTTGAGTCCCCTATCTAAAGTGCCAAATTCATTCCAACTCTTTTTGACTTTTATAGCATGAATCCTCACATGCGGTGTCTTTGTTTACTTGCGTTCTTGCCTGTATGGACTAGGACTAGGTCTTTCTCACTCACGGTTGTATGCCCATGGCTCAGAGCAACACCTGACTCAATTCTTTGTTGAAGGAAGGAAGGAAGGAAGGAAGGAAGGAAGGAAGGAAGGAAGGGCCACCTTCTGTGGAACTTAGTCAATGAACTAGGGAGAGGGAAGGGAAGACGTTGGGAGGGTATGTTGTGTGGAGACACTACACAAATCACAGACCTGGTATCCTGGTCCATACGATTTGTTCCATTCCATGCTCCAGGGTCCGGCACAAGTAATGCCCCTTTTTAATTACAAAATCATTTATTACAAAAACCATAAGCATGTCACTCTGTAACGTAACAATATCACACTCAAGCACACCATAGGACATTTTAGGTGAAATGTTCAAATAAAAACTATAAATTATTACACCCATGTTACTACCCGACCAACCACACTCAAGTAGGCCTTACTTCTGTCGGAACCTGTATTCTCCCTGAAACAACAGTAAAACACAAAAACAAATAAAGAAAGAGTCAAAAAGAACTTAAAGAGAAGACTGGCTATTCATACGTATACATTTCTCTGATCGTAGACTCAACCCTAAAGTTACATACATATTAGGTACCCATTCGGTGGGAGAAATGGCATAGACAAAATTTTGGTGGCAGGGTTGGAAGAAATGACCGTCAGCTTGTCTAGGGCAGAGGGACTGGGTGTGAGTGCAGTGAGAGACGACTTCAGGAAATTAGGGTATGGCCCTGAATGCCATCTGCAGAAGGTGGATGTGCATCATTAAAGGTGAAAAAGTCATCGAACATCTTTTTCCAAGTCATTTGGAAATTGCCAAGAATCGTGAAACCTTCAATATAAAAGATATTCGATCTGTGGTCTAAAGACCTTGTCCTTGCACCCTCAGCGTGCATTGAGAGAAGTTGTAAAAATGTATTTTCCTTCTGCCACTTCCTATCCCTTCTAGGAGGACCCGCAGTTTCAGTGCCAATAAAGCTATGCTAGAGTTAGCATATTATTATCTTGTAGATAATTGTGTTTCTGCCTTTGCTAGGGTTAAAAGAAATCTAAACATCAAATTTAAATAACTGAAATAATTATATAGGTCTTTTCATCTTGTTACTATCTGTCTACTATCACTCCCCAGTTTTCTATTCTTCTTAGATGTTGATCATCTCTTTATCTGAATGTTGTTATTTTTGTATTTTATTATTCTGCATTTTAGTAATTCCTCGCAGATCCTTTTTAGTACACAGAGGTTATCCTTTGATTAATATGTACACAAAAGAAAGGTTTCATAGGCTTAAAAATGTTTTGGAGGTGTATTCTTGTCTTTGCTAGTATAAAGGTGTCAGTATTTATTGGGCATATGAGTAATTGGCAAATAAGTAATTGACCGAATCTTTTCCTTAAGCCAGCTTCCTTTCTCCTTGTGAGCCGTTGGTTCTCAAGAGGACAAAACAGGAGTAATGAAGGGGAAACACTGGTGTCACAGTGACCCTGCCTGAAATTTCATGGGGTCTCATGTAAAGAGTATTACAAGTTCCAGGCGAGTGCTGTCCAACCTTAAAAAGGTACCTTTTAAGTGTTTATGGAGGGAGGCTAGGTCCCAGCTGACTCTCTGCATCCCGGTGGGCACCTGCTCAGGGGTGTGTGGGACAGGCCCAGGTATTAGCGTTTCCCTTGTCTTTATAACTTTCCAACTTCCTTGCTTTATTTCATATCCTAACTTTCATTTTCATGCCTTAAAGCAAAATCAAGTTACATTGAGAGGAGTAGTTTTCTTAGTGTGGTCCAGGGATCCTTGGGAGATCCTGACGACCTCTCAGGGGGTCCATGAGATCAAAACAACATTCGTAATGATACTAAGGCATGATTTGCTCGTCCACTTCCATATTCCCACAGCGTACGGCGGGGTCTTCCAGGGGCCACACGACATGCCGTTACAAGAGATTGAATGCAGACGCAGATAGCAGACTCCAGTGCTTTTCTTTAAGCTAGGCATTAGAGATACTTGAAAAAACGTAGAGCGATGTCATTCTTTTCACTGAAATTCCTTTCATTTGAAAAATAGATTTTAATAGTGTTATTTATGTTATCATGTGGTAGGTTTATTACAGTTATTTTTTAAATGAATGAATAAATAAATACTTTACACATTCTTTTTCATTTGGGAAATAGTAACTATTCTTATTAACAGTTCTTATGGAAAAGAAAATGAGACTGTATTAGACAAAAGCCCCTTGGGGTCTTCAATAATTTTTGAAGAATGTAAAGAAATCTGGGGGCCTGAAAGTTTGACAATCATTTCAAAACTGCTAGCATACCAGTAGCAACTTTTCCTTTGTGAAGGGTGACTGAAGAATTAAAGAAACAATATGCCCGTGACATTGGTGAGAAGGTTAGAGTGCGAAGGGACTCACAGCAGGCTAGGGCTCCGGAGGGCAGAGGCTGAGCCTCCCCAGCCGGCATTGTCTCCCTGGTGACCAGTCCTGTACCTAGCACACAGGAGCAGCTCAGTACCACTCGGACATGGACTGAACTGATGAATGAATGGTGAAACACGGCAGAAAGTGCCGTTGATGCGGTATCCAAGGTCTAGTTAGGGCCAGGCCTGCCACCCGCCATCAAGGTGAGCTTTCATTCATTCCATTTTCAATTCATCCATTCGTTCAGAGGGTATTTATTGAGTGCCTGTTATGTGCTGGCTGCTGTGTGTAAGTCACATTACATCTCCAATTTGCTCATGCTAAAAAGGAAGCTCAAATAATGTGTGAAAACCCTGCCAGCAATGTCTTCCTCTGGATAATACAAGAACTCTCTCTTTGTCTCCCTTGGATAAGCTGACAGGAGAAGGAAGATAGCTTCCCCCAGGCAACAAGCATTGTCTGCTGCAAGTGCTGCTGCAGAGGCTGAAATGGCAGCTGCTTGACTGCCTTGGTGTTTTCCAGATAGAAATGGTCAAGCCTGCAAACGGGAAAAAATTGAAAATGTGAAGTTGCCTAGCTCCATTTTATTTCCTTTTTTATTCAGTATCAGACTCCACTGAATCATATCAAGTTGGGACATTTGGAAACCCTACCAGGGTCTCTCTCCCCTAGCAGAACGACAAGGGGTTTTTGTCTGAAGAATCTGAGTGATTTTGTGCAGTGAATGCCAGTTGGGAAACTGTCATTACTCTAAATGGGCCATGGCTTTGGGGACAATGAGTACCCCTTTTCCTTCGGTCATTTGTCCACAACTTATTCCGGTGAGCAGAATCTTAAATGTTACAGCTCCATATGCCTGTTTCCTGCAGCCCTGTGTGGGTGGGTTTCCCCCTCTATTTGTCAGTTTTTATTCAGTTATATTGCAGGAACAAGCTACCCCTACATTTTAGTGGCTTACAATAAAAGTTCGTTGATTGATTGTATTTCGTATTGACTATGGGTTGGAACGAATGGCTCCTGCTCCAAATCTCTTCTTCCTTTAAGCATCTAGGTTAAGCAGCTACCATTTGGGATTACTCTCCTTATGGAAAATGAAAAACAGACATGCCTGTATCACACGGCAGTTCTTATGTAGACTGGGGCATGTGTGTGCCACTTCCGGTTCCTGTTCAGCTGGCCAAAGCAAGCCGCATGCACTCCGTGGTTAGTCGGGGCAGGACATTCGCTCCCTCACAGGAAGTTTCTGCAAGTCACTTGGCAATGAGCAGGGGTGTGCGTTTCTCTGCTGAAAGGGAGAGTGAATAGCTGAGAACAAGGTCATAATGGAGCACACCATTCTTTCACTGCGACACGTATAAATGGTTGCTTCTCCATCCAGTTCATTTTAGTTTCTGATACTTAAAACAGAACGAGGATCTTCCTGGAGTTCAAGATATGCTAGAGCACACTCCCAGGGCATTTATCAGCGTTTGAGTTGAGCCTTGGTCTTCTGCAATGAACTCGGAAAATGTGAACGAACTCAGCCCTTCCCCAAACAGAAACAAACTAAACATGTACTCACTGAGAAGAGTGTTCTCCTCGACCCCAGCCGTCCGTGAAGGAGAGAGGCAGTGACTCTGCCTAGTGGTAGGCATTGTTCTCCTTCATCTCTGGGCCTTCCCCATGGAGACCCTCCCTGCCTGCCGAATCTCGAATCTCAATGGAGCTGAGAGTTGCAGCTGAGGCGACGCCCTGTCCTTGAACTATACAAGTGATAGCTAAAGGGACTGCCTAGAAAAGAAGAATGTGCTCCTGATCCTCTTCCCCACAAATTCTTCGATCTCTCTGCTTGTGCTTCAGTTCAGAACATTGTACCTGCACTGCTACCATAGTCTCCCAGTTACTTTCTCTGCCTTCCTGTTCACGCCTTGATAATCTGTTTTCTACTTACGCGATCTTTCTAAGTAAGTGTCACATACTTTCTAAAGTATAAACTAAGCCATGTGACCACCCTGCAAATATTATTCCCCAGTGCCTACTTCTTTGAGCCACAATTTACTTAAGTACATTTTTTAAAATTTTTATTGTTGTTCAAGTACAGTTGTTTCCATTTTAAGCCACAATCTCATTACCTGAAAGATGGGATAATCTACTTTGGAGGGATGGTGTGAAGGTAAGGGAGATAATATATGTAACGTGCCTAATACAGTTTCTTCATAAATGGCAGCTGATGATGAGTATTATGATAACATGCTGAATCCTTTTGCTAGGCCTGCTAAGCCTCTGGAGCTACCTGCTAACGACTTCAGAGCTGCATTTGGCCCCCGGCCCTACCCCACGACACCTACCTGCGCCCTACGCTTTAGCTTTGTCAAACTACACCCAGTTCCCTTGTCGCCCATCCTGTTCTTCAGCTCTACGCCACCGCCCAGGTGGCACCTCTGGAACGCTTTCGTTCACTCCGTCCACTGGGGTCCCACTGTTTAGAATGAGCATGCACTTCAAAAGTCACTCACGGTCTGATGTTGCTCTGACCCTCCAGGAGAATTAACTGCTTCTGCTAATGGCTCCCCGGATCATAACACTTCTAACATCGTGTTGCCCTCTTTTGTTTTCAGGTTTGTCTTTCCGCCGGACCATGAGTCCTCTGAGGGCAGAGACTTTATTCTCCCAGGGGCATCCAACCCACGGCCTGTGGGCTGCATGCGGCCCAGGATGGCTGTGAATGCAGCCCAACACAAAATGGGAAATTTACTTAAAACGTGAGATTTTTTTCTTGTGATTAGGTGTCACAGTGTATTTGATGTGTGGCCCAAGACCACTCTTCTTCTTCCAGTGTGACCCAAAGGTGCCAAAATGTTGGACACCCCTGGAGAGACCACGTTGCTGGGAATGTAGCAGGTGCCCAACAAACGCTTTTTGAATGAACGAATGCGCTCAATGGGGAAAAGAAATGACAGGCTGCAGGAAGGGTTTGAATAAAGGGTAGATTATGATCAAGCAAAGGCCACATTAAGATTCTAGGATTTGAAGCTTGGCATGAGAAAACAGATAGTAGTTCCATATTCTGTACTTTGAGAGGGTGAACACAGCTTTGGGGGAGAGCAACTTCAGTGTCTGTCATTAGGAAGATACATTTATCACGGGGAAAAAAAAATCCCAGCTGAAAAAGACGTACAGATGGACTGTTTCTTGATGTAGTAAGTAGGTCTTAATAAATGTGTTTCTTCACATCCTAACTCCTGGGGTTAGCTAGTTGCCTTAAGCTGAGTAGGCGTGCAAGGGTAAGATTGAACAAGTAATTCTGTTTGCCTGCTGCACATGCCATTGTTTAGCTGGAAAAATTAAATGCCTATTCAAGCCTCTCAGCGTGTTTAATAAATGCTTCAGGTGCACAGAACCGTGTGCGAGGCAGGGCCAAGCCCAGCCATTCCCAGGAGTGACGTATGTATTAACTGCACTGCGTAATGCAGGCCTCGAACATGGGATGCTGGCGGGGAGATGGCAAACCTGGCCAACGAGGACGAGTAAGACGTTCCTGCTGCCCAGGCCAACGGAGGGCTCAAATACCAGCTCTGCTCTTTTGATTGTTACCTTGGACATGTTACTTGCTAGTCTTTGCATCCCGGTCTTCTCAGCAGCTGCTGTGCACAAAGACCACTTTATGTCCTACACAATGTAGTTTGTGGGCTTCAAGCTTGTTTTTCTTTTTTTTATTGCATTAAAATCTGTGTAACATGAAATTTGCCCTTTGGAACAATTTTTAAGTGTGCAAGTCAGAGTCGGTGGCGTTAAGCACATGTACAATGCACCTGCTTTAATCTTGGCTCAGCCCTAGGAGAAAGTGTTGTTATTATTCTCATCCTCACCCAGAGAAGGAAGCAGGCTCTGAGACGTTAAGTAATAATGATTCGCATAAGGTTCTTGGTAGCTCTCAGGTGCTAAATATGAGCCAGTATTTCTTATTATTTTCCTTTCAGGCCACAGGCCAAAAGATCCTATTTAAACCCCAAGAAAGGGAAGAAGATAGAAGTTCTAGGTGTGTTAATTTTCCTGGTGCATTAGCAGAGAGACCTGCATCGCCAGTGAAGGGGGTGAGAACGGGCTGCACCTTAAGACTCCTGCCTGCACCGTACCTTGTCGATAGGTATCCAGGCCCAGCCTCAGCGCCCATCTCCCTGCGCCAAGGCATCCTGCCCCCCGCCCATAGCCCTGGGTGGGGTGGGGGGAGGAAATGAGGTAAGCCCGTCTTCAGACACGTTTGTATTGATTCTGTCAGTTTCTCGTTGCCTGCTGACAGAAGATGGATGGCTCATAACGCAGCCGGGCACAGCACATTACGCCCTATCTTGGGACTCCTAAATCATTTCGAAATTTTAAATTCCCTAATCAATATTTTATGGTGAGCACAAGCCCGTGATGAGGCCTGTTTCTCTCCAGGGTGTGTGCTCACACATTGGGACCTGGTAGACGGGAGTGGCCAGAGGGGTCAGCCCCGTCTGCGGAGGACTGCAGGCTGTGTTCTCCAGAGGGCTGTCATTTAACAGGGGCCAGGACGGGAAGGGTCCCTGGGAGTCACGTGGTCCTGGTCTGTGCCTTAAAGGGGGAGAACCCTGAGGCTCCAGAGACGATGCCGATGCCGTTGGCTCTCGGTCACTCACAGCAAAACTAAGACCGGAACTCAACTCTTCTGACTTCCTGCCCGGAGCTCTTTCCATGAAACTATGCCGAGCAGAGACCTGGCACATAGTAGATGCTCAACGAATGGTAGTACAGTGTTGAACGAATGTTAGAACTCACAAAAAGCCAAAGTTGGGGTCCAATAAGCCTTTATGCTTAATAAGCACTTACGAAGCACTGGCTTCTGTTCTGCTCTGTTCTAAGTTCATGGCTTAGTTTATACTTGAAATATTAGCCCCTACTCATTACCCCCATTTTACATGTGGCGAAAACCAGGCTCTGAGAGATAAGGGGCTTGCCCAAGGTCTCAGAGCTGGTGAGTGAGCAGGAACCTGTGTTGAAGCCCCGGCATTCCAGCTGCAAAGCCTACGCCTTAGCTACTGGGCTGGGTCAGCTCCCTGCACAAACTGGGTTTGCTCTTCTCCAGCTGTATTTAACCCTATATCCAATATGCACCTGAGTTTCATCACATGGAAAAGTCAGGGAAAAGAAGACTTTAGTTTCGCAACCAGCCAGTGGATCAGAAGGTCAGCCATCAGCTGTTCAGTCCGCGGCCTTCAGTGGTGCTGGGTGAAGAAGCGTGCTGAAAGTGAGGCCACGTTGAGAGTTCAGAGGAGGCAGCCGTGGGCTGGGAAGACAGGATCCTGGTGCTGAGGCTCCCAGCAGAAGTAGGTGCTCCACAAAGGAATTTTGAGGCTGCCGCCAATCAACAGGCCTGTTTGGGGGCTGCAGTAGAGAAAGAAAAGAAAAATCCTCACCGCTTACACTGGCTCACAGGCCTTCCCCACCATTCTAGACCCTCCCTGCCTTTTTCTCCTTCTCTTCCCCTGGCCACTTGCCCCCACCCACTGTGCCCCAGCAGGATCCCTGCCTGAGGACCCGTCTCGCCCGTCCCCCCGCCCCCCATTGTCCCCGTGGCCTGAAATGCTCGACCACGTGGCTGTCTCAGGGCTGGCTAGCCTTCTTGTGATTTAGATCTCAGTGGAAGATGTCTCCTGTTCAGAGAGGCGCTTCTCACCAGCCTCAAGCGCTTGCTCAGCGTGAGCTCCTTGAAAGAAAAGTCTTTCATCTTGAGTGTCTAGGTCGGCAATGAGCAAATATCGACTGAATAAAAGAAGGAGCTTCAGGGTGTTTTGAAGAAGATCCCTCAGGTGGCAGGCGGAGCACACGGCAATTAGGAGTTGAATAGACAGGGAACCAATAGAACAGCCCCACCAGAGGGCCGGGGGCCTGCGAGTGACACGCTGTCCTGCACAGGGAGCTCACTGCTCACCTGTGAGGGGAGTTCATGCCACCTTTGGGAAGCTCTGACAGCCGTGACTTCTTCCCCATTTGGGCAGAAAACCTGACTCTTTGTAGCTTCTACCCGTTGGTCTTGCTTCAAATCCTGGGGCCCCCTCGAAGCCATGTTCCACCAGCCGAAAGTTCCTGAGGCTCGCAGAGCTCCACAGCTCCTGGCTGACTTCGCAGCTCAGAAACCGCAGGGAACAGCTGTCAGGTCTCAGCTGTGAGCATCTTGGGATGCACAGTGTGGCCGTTTCAGCTGTCAGGGTTAGCTTGCTTTTCCAAGGGAGCACGCAGGGAATTCTGGGTCAACGTTCTTGCAATGCCAGAGCAGTAGGAGGCTTTGCCAAGAGCAGGGAAGAAAAACCAAGGACTTGGCTGATTTCCCTTTAAAGGGCGCTATTACGAATGCAGGGGTAGACCTCATGCTGTCTTCTACTTGCACGTTGTTCGATACATTGCAAAGCTTTTTCAGGCATGTTATTGGATGTTCTCATCAATCTTATATCTGAGACTGGTATCACTGCTTCGAGAGAAGAAAGGATTTGCCTAAGACACTCCGCCTGTGACTTCAGGCATATCTTTGATTACATAAAGTTGTGCTTCTTAAACCTAAGTGTGCCTAACGTCACCTGGAAAGTTTGCTAAAACACATTCCAGAGATTCCAGTTCTGTAGGCCCAAGGCAGGGCCTGAGAATTGGCAGGTCTAACGAGTGCCCAGGTGCTGTGATGCTGGGTGGCCCTGCCCAGGTGGCTGTGGCTGGCTGTCACACCGCTGCCTCACTCTGAAAAGTAGCAGGGAACTGTGGGAAGCATGTCGGATACGATACCTCATTTGATCTCACAGCAAACCCATTATATGGATGGGAAAGTGAAGACACAGAGAGGTCAAGGAACTTGCCCAAAGTTCCTCATGGCCAATAAGTGGACAGGTCTGAGTTTTGCTGGACTTCTGAGCAATGGGTTTAACCACAATGTCATGCTACTTTGTGGAAGGGGGAGGGATTTTGGCTATCTGGGTCTCTTGTCCTCGCTAGAAGAAGGACCCTGCTTCCCACAGGGCACTAAGATGAAAGCTCAGGTCTCTCAGGCTTGGGGAGGAACCCAGACTGCTTTCTAGGAACCGGAGGTAGGTATTCTCTACGCTACTTGGTTCCCAAGGCATCAAATCGGACATACAGGGTCACTTTGAGCTTCTGCTAGGATCCCAGTGCCACTGTACAGGGCAGAGCAACCCTGGGCAAGATTTGTTGTGAGAACCTTCATCCCTGCATGCTACTCCCTGAGTGCTCCTCCCTAAGTGCTCCCCTCTGCTCTCCTTCCTGTGTGTTCCTCTCTATGTGCTCCCCACTGTGCGCTCCCCCTCTCTTCCCCAGTAGACTTCTGGAGCTTTCCTGCTTTTTGATCTTTTTAACAGAATGAGAGTTATTAAACTCTCAAAATGGAAAAGCTAGCAACTTCATGAGTAACTCCTCCCACTGGCCTTTGCATTTGAAAGAAACTAAAGTGATTAACCAAAGGGATTCATCTCTAGATGCTGTATTCCCAGCCTCGGGATGGGCAGGCAGGGATGGTGATCTGGGGAAGGGGTCTTCCTCTCTTCCCTGCGCTTCCCCTTCATGATGCCAAGCACAACTTGTCCTGCAGTTATCGTGAGACAGCCTGTGCCACACCTGCCTCCCCCTGGACTTCGAGCTCCATGGGAAAGAGACACTTCAATTGCTTTGCTTCTACTGTTGCCCCAAACCAAGACATGCGGTGGGTCTGGAGCTTAATCGCAGCTCAGATGTATAAAATGCGATGTTGTTTTTCTGAAACTGTCACTAGCCACCACTTTTTGCTATTGTGGAAAGGCTTATTCTTGACAATTAAAGGTAGCTTTGTCAAGTTCTGGCTTGATCCGTAGGCTCTTTTCACTAATTACTCAGGCAATTATAACTCATATCAGGGCCATTGTCCCTTATCAAGGGTTCCTCTCTCCTATCTGGGCTGACGCCCGCCTGCAGGAAGAAGGCACAGAATCCTGGCAACGAGAGATGGCAAGGTTCTTTTTTTAAAATTAAGTCCATCAGAGTGACATTGGTTAATAACATTATGTAAGTTTCAGGTATATAGCTTTATAATTACGACATCTGTGTACTCTCTTGGGTACTCCTCATCCAAAGTCTGGTCTGGACATGGGTAGGCTCCTATCTGGTTGGTGCTCTGTGTTCTGGTCTGGGCTGGCCTCTGGGGTAGAGCAGCTGTCCCCACCATCTGCTCTCACTGCTCTGGTCACCTCTGTGTCTGCAGCTGGTGTCATGGGTGGTCTGTCCTCCTGGTTTTATCCAAGCGACGCTGCCCACCGCCTAAGCAACTTGTTCTTGACTCAGCTCTTGCTAGACACATGGATCCTCTGAAATTTCCAGGGTTGAATTTCTGTGTGTGTGCGTGTGTGCGTGTGAGGGGGGTATGGTGAAGGAAAGATACTCCCACTTGATAGGGGCTCTTTCTTTCCACTTGGAATTCCGGAAGGGTTTCACCTGCAGGAGTCTCTGATTTTCCTTCACCTTCTCCTTTCCAGTAGAGGTTAACTGTTCCCACTTGATGTCTTCCGTCCTGTCTGCACTAGGGAGCTTACAAAGTCTTTATTTTCTCAAGTGCCTCCATCTTGCACTGGAAAACCAGGGCTCTCAAGGTTATATTGTCTTTTTCTGAATTTGAGATGTTGAACTTGAGTCTTGGAGAACTTCACTCCTTGTTCTCACTCCCACTGCTCCAACCCCCAAGGCTGCAGATAATCCAGACTCCGAGGGAAGAGGGCTGGTGGGCAATACAACCTACCGAGTGAGCAGGAGTGAAAAACACATGCGATCCCATTCCAAACCATTACTTTGCTTGACTGTAGACTCACGTGTGTGTGCAATGAAGCATGGCAGAGTGGAGTCAGTAAACTCTGGGCTAGAATTTGGGCTCCTTTTGGGGTACGTAGACTCTTGGGATGCTGGCCACATGAGGACCAGTTGGAGACTCGGAGGTCTCCCCACTCCCTGGGGATACCACACATGGAGTTCCGTGGTGGTGAGTACGACACCAGCACTTCATTTACAACAGTTTCCCTGCAGACTGTTTTATAATTTGTTTATTTTATTGAGCAATATATTACATGAGGTATGGCACTGGGACATGTTCCTATGTGAGGGACAAAACTTATTGAATGGACAGTTTATGATTTTCCCTCTTTCTCCAATTCATCAAAATTAATCCTGCTTCGGGGGTGGGGGAGGCAGAAAAAGGCGGAGGAACCAGAGGAGGCAGGGATGTAGCAGGTGTATCCCAGCAACCAGATCAGAGCACCGCCGAACCCTGGGTCCTCTCTGTGTCCAGTGAAAGAGTATTCAGCCCTCCCTCCTTTCGGTGGTGGCATCGTGGATGATGTGAATCACAGCAACCATCTTTAAGGGGTTACCAGGTGGCCGGCACTAGGTCACCTCAAGGGTGCGTTGTCTTGTGGATTTCTTAGAGTTCTGCGAGGCAGGCTTTGGTTTTCCCATTTCACACATGAAGAAGCAGGTTCAGGGAGGTTCAGTGACTTCCTCAAGGCCCCTGTGTCCCACAGGCTGGGTTAGAAGCAGGACTGGAATCCGGACTTTTAAATCCTCCAGTCAACATGTGTATTTTCATCCCAGAGGGCTGCTAGAAGTGCAGCTTTGCATCTCCTGGGAGCTTGGAGAAATGCAGGGCCTCAGGCTCCATCCTGGATTTGCTGAACCAGAATCTGCATTTTAACGAGTGAATTACACACACATTAAAGCTGCGCAGCTCTACTTCAGGTGACTCTCACTCATCCCCTGCCTTCCGCCCTTGCGTCAGGGGCCCACCCTGTCCCTGACTCTGCTTCCTGTCCTCTCCTCCATGCCTCGCCCCCAGGAAGAAGTGAGCTGGGCGTTGCTTGGTTTCAGAGACCTGCTCTGCTCCGTGGTGACAGCAGGCTTGCACTTCAAGTTCTCAATTAGTCCTGCTTGGCACTCCACTGCGTCACTTGAAGTTCCTCCAAGGAATGACTGTTAGTGGAATGTTGGTGGGAAGGAGAGAGGCAGCTTTCCCTGGGTGACGTTCTGTCCCCGGAGATCTGGCTCTGGGCTTTGCATCTGTTGCTCCCCCACCAGCCTGATCAGATCCACGTGACCTCATTCTCACCGAGCATGCGCAGAGCCCTTCCGGGATGTTTGACCCTCCCCTCCGCTGGCTCTCCAGGTGGGGTGGAGGCGGCTGCCGGCCTCTCCGGGGAGGTTATCGCCTCCCTTGAGTGGATGTTCTCTGTGGTCTACCTGCAGGAGAGAAAGGTGCTCCTTGGCTGTTGGCTGCAGTGCTCAGCTATTGATTGACATGTCGCATCCTTCTAACAGTTACTTTTTGTTTAACACCTTCTATAGGCAAGGCACTAAGCTAGGTTTTATGATTTCCATTTTACAGATGATGAAACTAATTCTTAGAAATATCAGTAAGTGGCTGAGCTGGGGTACAATCCCATGTTCGTCCGACTCTGAAGTTCATGCTTTTTCCATCTCCCTTTTAGACATGCTCCTCTTTAAGGGCTTACGGTTCCTGATATCTCTTAGTCAGAGGGACAGATTCTCACAGTTTTGAATGCTCGCAGACCTCTAGTGAGTAGCTCTTACACGTTAGTGCACATCAGACTCAGTGGGTGGGCTTGTGAGAACATTGACTCCGCACTTAGGGGGCAGGGCCAGAGCATCTGGACTGCTCACAAGTTGGCAGGTCTGCAGACCATACTGTGAGAGCCCCGGCCCCGGTGGGTTGGGGGAGCAAGGAGGTGTGGCGAGCAAAGTGCCTGTTGTTCTCGTGCCCTCGGCTCCATCGATGTTAGCAGAACAGTACTGCCGCAATACCAGGACTCCCTTCTTGCCTCCTGGGCATTGTTTCACAGGAGAACGGAGGCCAGTCACCTGCGTCTGTTTCAGCTCGGTATCTCCTCTTTCCTGGGCGGTGTTTAGGCTGCTCCACTGCCCTGAACGCGTGAGGGTCATCTGCTAACAAGCAGAGGATGTTAAAAGCATACAATAATGTAAGTAAAGGCCTGAAAACTGAAAGCATGTTGATTAATGGGCATTTTGCAGGAACTAGTAATCCAGTTCAAAGGATAAAAAAGCCTTAGCTCATCCGCCCAATTAAATGGCTCATCTGAAATTCATGAGATTCGCAAAGGAGGGATTCACCGTTATCCTTTCCACAGAGTTCTTCCCTATTGTATAGATACATAGCCAATTTCCAAAAAGGGTCAACTTGGAATTTACATCACGGCACACCACGCATGTCCGGGTAGACCCCTTAGGGGTCCATCCACATGGAAGCCCAGTAGGCATTCTGGAGGAGAGAGGCCTGGCGTAAGGAGCATGGGGGCTGGGGGCTGGGAGTGTTGGGCTGCGGAGTGAGTGAGAGCTGGTGGTGAGTGCCGGCTCTGCCATTTAACAGCTGAGGGTCCGTGAGCGCATGACTGAACCTGTCTGCGCCTCATTGTCTCCAGGATCAAGGCTGATATAAGAAATATTTAGCCAACAGATATGGCCTGGGCGTCAGCTGCTTGGAATGGATGGAAGCCAAATCAGGAGCGAAGGCAGCTGTAAGTAAGCCGGAACCGGTGTGGATGACTGGCTTGTGTTTTCAGCTATAACGTGGGTCCCAGCTGTGGTTTATCTCTTTGCAGGGGGAATGGGTTTTACCAAATTTAAGAAGGAGGTTGGTACATGAGTGTGTGTGTGTGTGTGTGTGTGTGTGTGTGTGGAGAGGGGTGGGGCATGTGTGCATGGATGTGAGTACACAGAGTGTGCACTCAGAGAATCGTGGGGAACTTTCCTGGGAGTGAGTCCACATGGACTCCCTGGCTAATTCAGGGTGAGGAGGCTGGGAGCCTTCTGTCTGGCCTGTCCCACCCCGATCTCAGAATCAGGTAGCCAGTGGATGTGAAGCCAAGAATGAGAGAGGGTCCCGTCTGTTGATTCTTCTTTCTCTGCTGTCTCTGGGGAGAGGCAAGGCCAGAAGGCTGTCTTTTATCACCCGAGACACCGACAAGCAGAAAAGACTGTGGAGAGGCCTCACATGCAGACGCAATGGGAGGACCTGCACACTCCCTGCACCACCGTATAGCCGTTGACGGCTCTGATGGACCTTTTCTGGAAGATAGGACATTACTCCTTCCCTTCTCAGTTCATTGGCTTGAACTGAGAGGGAACAAAGTGATAGGCGTGAAACACCAGGCGCACTGCAGGAACTTCTTATTTCTGATCAAAGGAAGCTCTGTGTTGGATCACGGATCTCCTAGGCCATGGGACTAGGCTCCGGAGGGCTCAGCCCTCTGCCTGACGGCCAGTAGAGCAAGGAGGTTCTACCGGTGATGCTGTGTGGACCTTGCTCACGGACACCTGAGCGGGTACTTATGGGAAACTTGTAGCAAATTCTAAGGCAGATGGGCTATTTATTGTACTGGGAGAGTGAGTAAAATGCAACGCTGTTGAATTATAACTAGCAGGGTAGAGGGAGTCTTCCTACCTGGGCCCTCATAGTAGAGCTTCAAGGTTGGTGGCAAGGTGTGACCTCGGTGTAAGCGGTGTGGACAGTGGCAAAGCCAGAACCTGGCTGATCCTGGGACCAGTAACAGCACCCGTGTCTGTGAGGATGAGGGGTGCTAACCACAGGACAGATCCACACACTGATGTCCTCCTCAAGGTCAGATGTGGCCTCAACAGCTCTTGCAGAGGCACATGGCAGCCATGAGGGAGCAGAGGGAAGGAGGAGCTTCTTAACAGCTCCAGCTCCAGGGAAAACCAGGCATTCAGGCGGCCGTAGCCCCCTGGAGACCTGGGCGGGGCAGGTGGAGAGGCAGAACCTGAGCCTTCAAACGTCCCTGTGCTCTGCTAGCTGCCCCGGTGGTAAGTACCACTGACTAGTCTACACCATTGGATTTAAATCCTTCCCTGAACTTAGTATCTCAGACTAGACAGTCCTTATCTCGGCTTATTTCACAAGCTGGCCGCTTCCTCTCCCCTGAAACTCTTTGTCTCTTGAATAATGCGATTTGCCCCTTTGATCGTCCTCTCACCTCCAACATCCGTTGCAGTCCCTTTCCTCCACCTGCATCTTCGTTTCTGGTGCCCAGTCTCATTCTCAGTCTCGGTAACAGTCCACACTCAAGACCTAACTGCCCTGGGCACACCTGAGCCCCGCACCTCCGTCTCCGGCCAGGAAGTCTTTCTTCGATAGTTGGATGTCCTCTGGGTATTTCCGCTTTGGCTCTGCCTGGATGATTGGACTGACCTCCTAACTTGAGTTCGCTACTCCCTGTCCATGCCTTTCCTGCTGCCCAGGAATTTTCTTCTAAATCACCCCTTAGCTGATATCCCTGGGCAGCTTCAATGATTCATCAATACCCTCAAGATAATTACCTTGTGTGGCTTAAAGGAGCCTTGACGCTCGGGGCCTGCTTCCTTGCCAGCCTGGTTTCTTGTGACCCTCCCGCCCATATCTCGTACTCTGGCTGAACTGAACTTGTTTCAATTTCTCCAATGTAACGTGTGCTTCGGCTTCTCCACGCCTTTCGACAGGTTGCTCTCTTTTTTTTTCTGGAATGTTCTTCCTGTTTTCTCTGCTGGTCATTTCCTTGCCTTTTCAGACTTGCGGTAGAAGTCCCTCCTCTGTGAAGTGGTACCTGATACCCAGGGCTTCACGGACGTCTGACCTGTGCAGTCACACGGGGCCCCATGCTCAGAAGAAGGTTATGCCTTGGCTTGGTGGCTCAGTGGGTTAGCGTGTTGTCCTGTACACCAAAAGGCTGCGGGTTTGATCCCCAGTCGAGGCACATACCTAGGTTGTGGGTTCAATGCCCGGTCAGGGCACATACGGGAGGCAACTGACTGATGTTTCTCTCTTTCTCTCTCTCAAATCGATAAACATATCATTGAGTGAGGATTTTTTTTTAAAGTCCCTGCATTTAGTTTAATGCTCTGCTCTTGCTATCTTAAAATTTTCAACATTTTTTAAAAACAAGGGGCCCTGCATTTATATTTTATACAGAGGCCCTTAAATTATGTATCTGGTCCAGCTGACACCCCTCCAGCAACCTACACACAGCACAGCCATGACACTCGCTAGGCTGCCTCGCTGTTGCTATCCTCCCCCACTGGCTATGGACTCCTCGATGGCAGGGCCTGTCTCCTTCATCTCTATTCCCTGGTGCCCAGGGCAGTGAAGGGCGCAGAGCAGGGGATCAGAGTGCTTACAGAGAGAATGAATTCATGTCTATGCGCCCTTTTCCCTTGGTCCGTGAGTGCTGCCTCTCCTCTTTCAAAACATGCTTTCCCCATGTGAGAAGCAGGCACCAGGAACCGTGAGCTCCAGTTTTAATCAATTTTTTAAAACCTTGGCTTTATGTTCTAACCTAGCTCCATTCACCTCTCGGATCCGCAGTAAAATGAAAGGTGTGACTGAACCGTCCAACAGGGACGGCTGGGCGGTAACTCTCCAAGCCCTCCGCCTCCGGCTCCTTCTCCGAGTTCCGGGTCTCTCCTTCAGGGCACGTAAGAATCCTTGTGCTTTCTCCCTCCCTCACCTGCACCCACCTCTCACCTTCTCTCACTTCACCTCTTTCGTTTTTCATCAGGAGGAGGAGCAAAGCCAGACTCTTCGCTCAGCAAAAGCAGAATTTGTTGACATTTGGAGAAAGAAAAGAGAGAAAGAAAAGTCAAAGATCCTTCAACATCTAGGTGTTTGAATATTGAAGACTTCAGACCAGAGCAATGGGGACCGGCCCTGAGTCAGGCTGCGTGCGTTCTGAGCTTCAGGCCCGTTGTTTTCCCTGCAGCGAGGAAGCCGCATCCCGCAAGGGACCTGGTGCAGAGCAAACTGGCTGTTTGACACTCTCCTGCCTGTCCCCTCGTGGCTGTCCTGGAAGCCTCCCCAACTACTCCTCACCCAGGATGCCCTGGGGGCTGAGCTGGGGGGCGGGGGTGAAAGCATGTGTTGGGAAGAAGATGGAGGAGGAGGACCAGGTAGCTGGGGAGGCTCTGGGCCCCCTTGCCCACCACTTCCACTGCTTTTCCATATTCGGGTTCCATGTAAGATTTCATTGGAAGAAGGGATTGCAATGCTCAAATACGCAGGAAAGCCTCTGTCTACTGACCCAGGGTCAGCTCTCAGTCTCGGGCAGGGGGAGGGACCTGGCCGGCTGTACGGATTCTGTGGCATGACTCTTGTCAATAAAAAAGAATACAAGTAATTAATACTTCCTGTTCTTACTCTCAGCCAAATGATTACAGAGAAGTAGGGCTCCTGGACCGGCCTCCTTTCCGTGTCTCTCTGGCCACAGGATGGGTTTTGGCTGGGGCTCAAACTCCTTGGCAAAGGCTAGGATGGAGCTGTTGATAATGTCACTAGGCATGTTAAATGGCCGAGGGACCCCCTTCTCCACCCGAAGGCCTGGGGACTTGTTATGAAACCGTGCATAGCAGGACAGGGAGGGGCAGCTCTGCTGGCCTCGAACACCCCTCCCCTTCATGCCCCAGACCCACTACTATTTTAATTTTCTTCCCAGAGGACATTCTGGTCAGCCCAGCCGTGGAGAACAGTGGGGCATGTTGTGTAGGGCAGAGGCAGCGTGGAAGTCTGGAGTCCACCACGCCTGTCTCTTCATTAGCTCGGAGGGAAATAAAGGTACCCGGTACCCTGTCACATCCTGTGCAAGATGAAGAGGAATTTGCATTTTATTTGGGGAGAAAAAAAATCCCACCTTGCTGGGTAGCAAGATCTCATACCATCTTCATGTCTACTGCCCACGCAAGCCCGAGGGAAACCCAGAAATGGAGGAAAAGGACCTGGGCCCCGGGGCTTGCACTGGGCAGGGAGGTTGGAGGGGACAAAGGCTTTCGGTTATTGGAACCGCTGCAGGACAACATCTAGCCGAACCGGTTTACCCTGCGCTAACGGATGTGGAGAAGAGTTAAGTTCCCACGGCCTCTCATCAACGTAAAAATGAAATGACAGTGAACGAAATGAAGCTATTAGAGGACCTTCTCTGACGAGTTCAAAGTTGCATTAACAGGAGAAGTCCATGTGTCTGTGGGAGACTTGGTGATGGGTTTTGGCAGGAAGCGAATCCCGGCAGTCTGAGATGCGTCTGGTATTTTTGGATATTTGGGGAAATAGCAAACTACAAATGGGAGTGACAGACTCTAAGTCCTTCCTCCCCTGTGTGGACCCAGAATCCAAAACACATGCCCAGCAGCTGGAATTGCTGGCACAGTAGACGCATCTTGACTCACCATGGAGACCAGAGTCTGAACAATTGATGAGAGGCCAGTCCTCCTGGCGTCTCATAAAGTGGCCTGCAGGCTGCCTGATGCATGGAAGGAGGGAGTGGGTTCTGAGCAGGTTGGGGGAGAGAAAGGAGTAGTGGGAACTTCAGGAAGGGGGTAAAAGAGGTGGACACTGAAAGAAAAGAAGTAAAAGCAGCAGCTTAGGGAAAGAGGGTCCCATAGAAGACCCTCTGGGATCCAGGAATTGTCCATGTGCAAACATGACAGGTTCTTGGGGTGGCCAGGGATGCCTCCTGGAACAGGCAGGATCTGGGCTGTACACCGAAGGACCAGAAGACTTTCAGAGACCAGAAGAGGGCATTGGAGAGGACATTTCTGTTGCAGTACTAATATGGCGAAGATGGCCTATTTTTGGTCCTAGCCTCTCCTGCGCCCTCCTATCTCCTGTACACTTCCCTCCTCCGATGGGGCTGCTGAGCCCAGACATTTTAAAAGGACCTGGCAGGGAACCGGGTCCTCCCTCCTCCCAGCAAGGCTGAAGCATGTACTCAAGACTGGGACTGGCCCCTTCTGGGATTTGGAGGGGTCCAACAGACCTCGCCCGGCCTTGGAAGTCTAAGCAGCAGAAGGTGTATCTCACATTCCCGATCCCGACACACTCTGGTCGGTGTGGAAGTCGGAGCCTGCTGACTTTAACAGCTCAGCCATTCCTATATTCCAGACTGCAGTTAAAATATCTTCTGAACGGTCTGAAGTTCCAACTCAAGTCCCCCAGAGGCTGCAGGAAAGCAGTGTGTTACAGGAATGTGGCCCCAGGGGCCCGTGGGCTCCTGCTCTGCACTGTGCCAATAGGAATCACCGGGCCACGCTGTGCAGAAAGCCATTCTCTAAATGTCAGTTTCTACCGACGGCAGTACGTCCCGCACTTCTATTGATTTCTTAAGAAGTACCATTTATTTGGGCTTTCCACCGCCTTGCATCCCTTATCGTATCCTTTCTTTCCCTCTTACCCCGATATAAGGAGGGAGATGGAAAAACTCCCATTTCCTTCTGATCATCACAAACGGTGCCCCGCCTGCTTTCCCCCACCCCCGTCCTTTGTGTTCCTCTGATGCCCTCGCACGCTTTTTCTCTCCGACGGGTACGGGCCGCCCTCTCGGACTGCCAGATTTTCCAGATGTGGCAACTGAATGTGCTCTTGGCTCTTGGGTCGCTCGCTTCTAATTACCTTTTAATGTCTCACCTTCTTGTCCGATCCATCTTTGGAATCCCATTACTCATTTCCAGTCTTGTAGAAGAGGCCGTCTCCCAAAATTAATTGCAAAGCGATGGAAAATGTAAATGTAGTAGAAAATATGATTGATCCCTCTGCTAAAACTAAAGTAGGGCTAAATGTGATTTATTCATTCATGGCTCAATCCTTTCCCCAATTAATAGCTGAGCTGGTACAGCTTCTCGGGTTTCCCGGTCAACTCAACACCAAGCAGCTGGATGTTATCGCCAATGATCACAGTTGCGATTTCACTACAAAGCAGTGAGAATGATTTTTTACATAAAAATATCCGAAGTATTTTGCGAAATGCATACTTACCCTCTTCAAAGTTGTCAACTTAGCAGGTCACGTGTACCTCTTGTGCCTTTAGAGCTGATGCTACAAAGGTTCTCCATCAACATGTCATCTGGTTCTGTTCATAAACAGTTGAAATGTGTCAGGAAGCCCCAAATTTCCCCATCTAAGTTGCATCACAAGATAGCCTCTTCCATCTGAAAGTGGCTTGAAAAGTTTGTCAGATCACGAGTCCCGATTCTGGGCTTCAGAGAACGTCGCCACAGCATCCACACCTCCGCAGCCGGATGATGCGGTTACCCGAGAACATCGATCGGACTTCAGGGTCAGGGTCTGCATCTCACAAGCAAACCCCACTCCTCTCTCCACTGTCACCCTCATGTTGACCCAAAGGGTTTCCACCCGCTTTCCCGCAGTGGCTTGGGACTGTTTCATGCTCAGACGAAACTTCGCTCTGACCGAAGGTATTCAAAGAATTGCTGCAGGCTCTGAACCTGTTCCTAGAGAGCAGCTCCGAAATGTTCCGGGCAATTAACTGTAGCCTCGAAAAAGCAGGCAGTGTTTTCCAAGGGGTGTGTTTTGAAGGAGACAGCTGCTGGGTGGGGGGTGGAGGAGACGTTATCCTCTGACTTCCTGTACCTCACGGAGCGGGGTCCTCTAGGACGACATTTCCAGCCATTCCCCTCCTCCTCCATTCCTCCCACGGGGTGAAGAACCCCTGAGTCCGACAGCTTATTAGGCAGAAGGGGCGGGCATGGGTGGCTCAGCCCCTTCCGCGTCCCACTTCCAATCTGCCAGCCTGTAGACCGCCGGGCCCTGCACTAAGAGGCTTGCCCCGTAGGGTTCTGCAAGGGTGTGTCTGACTACGTTGCCGATGAAGTATTAGCGAACCCTCTTGGCCACAGATCTAAAACCTCATAGTCAACAAAGTGGGTGATATTTTGAATTCTATCTACATGACTCCCGTGTAGCTCTCTCATTTGGTTTTAATTTCCAGGTGATGAAGAAAGAGGTGATATTCGTGAGCCTTTTAAAGCACCATCCACCATGTTCATTTGGATGTATAAATTAATGTTGCTTTTATTACGGGACCCGCTTCCCTGCGTCGTCGCCGTGCCCGACGTCGGAAAAGATAAGAGCTGCAGGCGGGGAAGGCTGGCTCCCTTTACTGTCTTTAAATATTCTTCCAGCAACTGCGGGGACAGAGGGAAATGTCCGTTTCTGGCTTGTGGAAGGGGATTTGAGCCACTCTTTTTGCCCCTTGTGAAAAAAAGGGTGATTTTTCTCATGATGGTTATGATGGTTATTTTTAGTATTGATGCAAATGAACAGCTCTTGCTATGGTTCTTATTTTCCCCTGGACTATAAGCTCCCACAGGGCAAGACTGTGTTGTTCAACCCAATCAAGCCTTCTTTCTCTGCCGGCCACACTGCTGCCTCTCTGTGCTTCCCCCCGAGGAATCCTCTTGACTCCGGCCCAGCCCGGCCAGGTCTCAGGCCCTTGTCTGTCCCCAAGAAGCAAACGCCATCATGGTTTATAGCCATCACTTGGAATTCCCAGGCGTTTGAGAGCATGTTTGTTCTGAAGTGGGGGCAGGGGGAGTGGTCGAAATCAGGCGCTCAGCGAAAGCTGATTTGATTGACATGCAGTTTTATCCGATCCCTTCCTAGCCTGGGCCTGACAGTTTGTCCGGGTTACTCTCTTGCCCTGGTGGTGGAGAGTCCCTTCTTAGCTAGTCCAGTTGAACTTTCCTTAGGGCTTTCTCTACCCACATCTGCACTTCTGTTTTCTGTTTTCTTTCTTTGCCTCTGGTCTCTGGACTTGCATTTGAATCTCATCATTTTGAGGCCTTTATCTTAGTGGTCCTTGAAATCTCATCTCTAGTGAGAAGCATCCTTTATAGAACCCAATCCCAGCCCTGGACCCTTGGCTGGAGACCTGGCCAGGGCCAGCTGAGCCCTCTCTGGGTGATGGAAATCAGACAGGTGTCTGATGTCAAATCTGACAAGATCTGGAGGTGGACTTGGAGGAGTATTTTTTTTTTTTCTTGAATAATGCGTGGTCCTTCTTATCAGCAGGTCTGAGATCGAGTGGCCATGTCTGGGGACATTTCCAGGGTAGGCTTGGCGATGATGTTCTCTGGACACTCAGGAACGTCTCCGGTGTTTTTACCGCTTTCATGAAATCCACGTATACTTCTCAATACAAAGTGGCCTTTGCTTTTATTTTATGGAGAACAGAACAATAAGCCATAAAACAGACGAGCAGGCAAAGGGGTGGGATTGTCGAGCCAATGGGAGACAACTTCTGTGACATCCCTTTCTGCCTCTGCGTGTGAAAATGAGGCCAGAGAAGCTTACTGAGGGGAAAGGGATTTCACAAGTGGAGAAGCCGTGCCTGTTGACGTTTCGCTTTCTCCCTCCTCAAACACCAAAACCAGACCCCTAAGTCTCGGGGTTTCACTTCTGTTTCCAGGACGCAGAGGGGAATCTAGAGTTTTTAGAGCTTTACGAAAATCGGACGTGATTTGATTCAAACCCTTGTTCCGTACCTGAGATTACTAAGGACCAAACGAGCGGGGTGAGCCAGCCAAGGCTGCACAGCCCGCTGATGGCAGGCATGAACTTGATACCAGTCTCCTGACCCGCCAGCTCGTTCTCTGTCCACTTAAGTCCGTTCATGGCCAGGTGAGGGAGGGGAAGGGGGCTGGTGCAGTGAAGAAATGGGGTCTCAACGTCCCAGCTCCTACGTGGCCACCAAGGCCACCAAGAGGAAGCTGGGAGACCGTGACACTCAGGGCATTTTGCTAAGGCATGGCGTGGGGCTTTTCAGTGTCAGCCGTAGGTCAACTGGTGGAGAAAAATGCAGAATTCACATCTAGGTGCTCCGTAGATTTCTCTCCTTTTTGCAATATAAGGTGCGTAAGTCATGTGTTTAAAGCAGTATCCGAAAACCTCACAGAAGCAGTTATGAAATATTTTGTTTTACTGGCAATGGGACAAAAAATAATTGGGCATTAAATCAAGGAAATGGGGAAAAGGGAGCTGCAAATCAAGGGAAATGGTGGAAAATTAGGTCTTAGTGGAGAGGAATGTGTACATATGAACTGCTCGGTGTTTCAGGGAAAGAAATACGGTGCCGTAAATCTCTCCTTTAACCCTTTGCAGGCGGGCGGGCCGGGCCCAGCTTGCCCGAGTGCTGGTGCCTGGGGGAGGGGGAGGGGGCCATTCTTCGCAGGGGGAACCGACTGCTCGCTGCCCCGTGTTGTCAGAAGTGGGGTGTGATGATTCAGACGGCGCTGTTTTACATGGGAGCTTGAGATCCATGCAGCGGTCGCATTTCTAGGACTGCGACAAGGTGCGTGTTTCTCTGGCCTCTGACGGCGCAGGGTGACTTCAGCCCGATGGCAGCTTAGAGCCAGGGAGAGGAGCTCCAGGAACCCTTCGCTGGTGGGCGCAAGGGCCCTGCCAAGGTGCCAGCTGACTCCATTAAGTCCCTTGGAAAGCATGCATTCCTATCTGTCTACTAGAGACATAATCTCTATGAATTAAAAAAATAAATAATAAACACCTTTTTAATTGCATGACCTCCCTTTCTCTTGTCAGTTCAAGTGAACTCACCAAGCTGCTTAACACAGAAAAGCCTCCCAGATGTCCGCCCTTGTCCAACTCAGTGCGAGCTGTTACACTGTTTCCCCCATAGCTGCGAGGATTAATCACGGATAAGCACCGCAGAAGGATCACACCCATATACTAACATAAAAATAGCACAATGCCCAAGGTGCAGGTGCTGCGGAAGAAGAGATCCACTTAAATATGGAGAGCTCTGAGTTGCCGCTTAGGGATGAGAGAGAGAGCTCAGATCTTCTGCGTTTGATTAGGGACGTTGGTCCAGAAAAATGGTCCAGTGCCTAGCCCTGGGAGGGAGTTGTCCTTGACGCTCTTTATTGGTCAGAGAGCAGCCTTTAACTCACGCTGCCTAAATGTGAGTTAGGTCATCCAATCTTTGCAGAGACAGGAAATGCGTGTGGGTGGGAGAAACGACTCAGAGCTTCGATAGAGTTTAGTTGGGACCTGAGGAAGAGCTTTTAAAGAGAAGGCCAGATGAAGACGGGATGGCCGAGAAAGAATGAGGCTGTTTGCCTTGAAATCTTTAACATAAAAGTTGATTCTCTCAAATGGACAAGGTGGCATCTGGGACTTCCCCTCATCCTGGGCTCTGTCTCAAGTCATTCTAGGACACCAAGACCACAAGCAAGGGTGTCCCAGAAACAGCTGTGGAATGCTGGGATCCTGTGGGCAGGATGTGGCAAGCAGACACCCACATGGCTGTCTGTCACGTGACAGTCTCCGTGAGAGGAGGGTCAGTGTGATGGGCCTGCAGGCCAGAGCCCCGCTCCGTGCTCCCTGCTCCCTGCTCCCAGTGGGGCGCCAGCCCATGTGACCCTGGTGGACCGGCTGTAGTGCTGGGACCAGCAGGAGGCCTGGCAGGGTGGGGCCATATCCCACCCTGCCGAAATTCCCATGCAATGCCAGGGAAGGGCATCATCAGCCTACCGCTTTTGGCTGAGACCCCTGCTGGCTACAGTTCCCTACAAGCCTTGGCCAGGAGCACGTGCCATTGCTTCACTTGAAGGTCACCAGCCTTGGCCAGAGAGAGACTCTTAAACAGCAGCACATAACTGATTACCCTTTCGGTTCCTTTGTAACCGGGACACACGAAGAAAAGAGCACATGGCGCAGGGTTAGGCAGGAAGAGGTATTCGTCTTTCCACCTTGTCTTCAAGGTTTCACGAAGGGCTGGGGTTTCAGGTCATTTGTGAAGCAAGAAAGGCAGTTGCTTTGGGAAGTGGCTTGGGGACCAAAGGGACCAGCATACGTGGAGGATGAAGTTATCGACACAGTTGCGCTATCTCCGGACCAGGCGCCGGGTGACAGAACAGACAGGCCGAAGCTCCCGGGTGCCCGTGGAAATGTTGCCCTGTCAGTGTTCCAGGACATCGTTTGTACTTTCCTTGGGTGGAGTGCAAGGAGATGGAGCTTAGGTGAGATGTCAGCAGGTTAAACAGAGGGAGGTCTGAAATGCTTCTCTTCAGATGGTGGACGAAATCGTGTGCTCCTCAGACTGAACCGGCTCCGTGTTGGCGCCGACAGGGCTGTGGAAGCAGCACCTCTCACCGACACTGGGAAGCTAAAATTTACAGAGGGGCAGTCTTTGCCCTTGCGTGCTCTTGCCTTACTCCTGCATGGACGGTCTTTCGGCAACTGGACAAAGAGCCGCCTGCCGCCTGTGCTGGGATTCACTGCTCCGCTGCCTGGCTGAGCCCTAGGCCACCTCCTTGAGTCCCCTCTGATCACCTGGGGCACCAGGAAGCCGAGACATGGCTTCTCCTATTTCCTCTCAAGCTGTTCTACGTGTTGCTTTCCATTTTAACCTTCAGATCGGTTTGTCTCCCTCCTTCTGATCTCTTATCTTGGAATCCTGCGGCTTCGAGTCCCGAAGATGGCCCAACGAGGCGTCTGTGGGCTAATGAACAGCTGTAGGCGGATAATTAATGCCGTCCCACCTTCCTTGCAGCCTTCACCACCTACCCACACCTCAGCCTGCAACATCTGTGCTTCCCAGCAGCCGTGCTGTAAAACACCCTTCCCTACTCTTCACAGAACAACTGTCAGACAGGCCGGCAGCCACCGTAAGGGCAAAACTTACAAAACGCAGCAAAAGACGAGCTGTGTTATGTCCAATCACAGATGTTGAGTTTTTCCATGAGAGAGGATCGAAGAGAACCGGGATGGGGGCCTACCTGGTTCTGGTGCAGTGTGGGTTGGGGGCAAGGGGAAGGGGCAGGGACAAGAGGGTCCGTGAGGATGTAGCTTCCCTTCCTATCTTTCTGGGAAGGTGGCTGAACCTGCAGGTTTTGGACCAGCCCAGAATGGTCTTGACCATCACCAGAAAGGGTGGGGTCATCTCAGACCTCTTTGGGTCTCCTCCAGAGGCAGTACTCAAAACCGTGAACGGAATGGCTCGGCACCATTCACAGCAGACAGCCATCAGCACTTGGTATGGCCATTCTGGCATATACGGCTGCATATCAGACCTGGTCTCATATTCCCTGCTCACCCTTCAGCCTCAAACATAATAACGTTTGTCGAGTACCTATTGTATGTCAGAAAGGGCTCTAGGTGCTTTTGATGAGTTACACGTGAAGGGTATAACAAAAGTTGCTTTAACAATAATGTTAATTGTTTTTTTCTGGCTTATAAATGCTAATTTGCAGCTGGGAGACATGAGTCGCCCCACCTGCATTTCTGAGATATCAGCCTCTTTGAGGTCTTGCCTGCTCTCATTCCCTATCCGGTTCTTCCTAGGCATTCCCCCAGGGGATTTCATAAATGGTCAAGAAGGGGTCTTTGGTGTTCTCCTGGTCCAGCTCCTGGTGGGGTCTTTTATCTGCAATGCACTTGAGGGAGGGTACCCTGCTGCTTGTGGCCTCTAGGGCCTGGTGCTTTCCTGCCTGGGGTGCTGCGTCTTCTGATACTCCCACCTGTACACTGTCCTGACATTACTATGCTGACCAAGTGCATCGGCGTGGTACTGGGTCCTCTGTGCACTAGTAAGACGCTGCTGCACCTGGAGCATCACTGACACTCCTGTGAAACCAGCTCCTTCACTTCCACTTGTGCACCCTGCCTGTATTGGGCAAAGCCCAACCGGAAATCTTACACATATAGGATCCTGTCTATTTCCTTCCTTCCTGTGTCTCTCCATGGCCGGAGTGCCCACCTTCTCTCCTTGTAGGCTACTTTCTCCACACACAACCAAGTTCCCGGCATGTGCCCCACACAGGCCCTTCTTGGCCTTGGCCGAGATCACCCAACGTCAAGTAATTCGATTAATGTCAAGTCTCAAATTGCCTTGCCCAGGGGATGTTTACGGGTGTTACACAGGAAATGGGGTGGCTTTACGCAAATGTAGCCCAAATAAGTTAGAATCAGAGCAGGAAAGGACTCTTTCTTCCAAACAGACTTACAGCTGCCCTAGCCCAGAGGAATATGGAGCTTTGCTGGAGACTCTGACAGTCATGGACGCCGTGCTCACAACAGGGGTTTAGTGCTGTAGGCTTCAAGAGGCACAGCCAGCACTTTGCAGAGCTGAGAAGAACAGCCCTTTCCTAGAAATCAATCGACTGAAGTCAGTGCTTAAAAGAGTTTTCTTTGGCCAAGTGCTTGAGACAAGACACGAACTGCGTTCCGGCCCGACCAAGTCAGAACGGCCCACCGTGTGGGGCCTGCAGAGGAGGGCCCAGGGCTGGCCCCTGCTTACAGCTCATCACTGACTCTTAAGAGAGGACGCACAGGAGAGACATCAGCATCTACTGCCTCTCTCTATCCTTATTCTCACTCAATTCTTAATAAAAACCCTTCATAGACGTCCAAGTTATAAAACTCTTCAGATGCAGTTCAGATACAGGTACCTGACGGAAAAAGATACTACCTAATAGAGTTTAGCCTCTGGTGCTTAGACTTACAAAGGCCTGACCTATCAGAGAGGTGTAATTTTTTCCGAATGCCCCAAGCAGTCACCCTTCTTTGTCTGATGAACTCTCTTCTTTGATCTATGGATTCCTCAACCAGAGCCTGTCATAAGAGCTCTCTGTGATCATTGCCCCTGGGGAATTGAAATGAAAGGCAAGCCCGGCCCTCAAGCTGCGGATGGTCTAGCAGTGGAAACGGACAAGTAAAGGCCGCGGGGTGTGAGAGAGAGGAGCACACAGATGTAGTGAGAGCACGCAGAAGAGATGCCGAAGCCGGATGTGGTGGGGGTGGGTGAGGGATGGAATGAAGGGAGGCTTCCTAGTGGAGGTGACTCCAGAGCTGAACCTTGAACGCTCCGTAAGTGTTAATCAGGCAAGAGGGACTCTCACAATGAACAACCTGCACAAGAATATGGAGGCGTGGAGAGCACAGTGTGTCTGGAGAACTGTCATCAAGTCATTACAGCTCAAAAGCATGATGGCAGTGCATTAGGCCTGAGTTCTGAGACTTGGGGAGAAGCCGGATCATGGAGGTTCTTGTCGTTGAAAGATGTCATGCTAAGGAGACCACAGTTGGTCCAAAACACGACAGGCAACCACGGACTGATTTCAAGCATGGGATTGACAGGCTTACACTTGCTTTCTAGAATGCTCGCTGAGCTCCGAGTTGTATTGTAGCCGCATCACTCAGCATTAGGGCTGCGAGAGAATCAGAGAACTCGGTCTTGAAGTCCGTGTCGGAGACTCAAACGAGCCTCTGCCTTTCTCGGTGTCTTCGTGGTTTTCCAAAGAGCACGGAAGAGGAGCACCGTCCCACAGTTTGGAGCCGTACATGGGCAGCTATGGATCCTGCAGCGTTGGCGTCTTGGAGGTTGGGCTGACCGTCCTCGGTGCACACGTTTAGACCAGCTCTGGCGTGGAGCGCTTTGGATGTGCCCATTTTTTAACGTAGTGAGTGAAGAATAATGCCAGTCAGGCTCGACCCTTTGTCCTTGGAAAGCTGTGCTGGCCTTGGCCGGTGACAAGTGTTGACAGAGGCTCAAGTCACCATTCTGAGTGAGCAGATCAGGGGCTGCTAGTTGGCTGAAGGCAGCTTCGCTGGCCGGTCAAGTAATACTCTTCTCAGCCTCACAGATTTCAAGAGTTTCTATTATCCAGCACACCATTATTCAGACAGAAATAATATTTCTTTTCACACTGGGTTATTTCTGAAGTTTTGATGTATTCTTCCATGGCTCTACCTGCCTGGAAGATTTTTTCTGAAGTCAGGGAGAAGCCCTGCACGGGCTGCTGAGAGGAGGAAGCCTACGATGCACGATGCGGTTTCCATGACAAGTATTTCTAATTGCCACTTCCCTTCCGCCCAGCCCTCCTTTTCTTCAGACATCGAGAATTTCTGGTAATCTTGGGTTATTATCACACTGAGCTGCTAACCTGAGTCTTGACACTCCTCCCGGAGACCTGTGTCACACACAATTACAGCTGAGGAGAGGTGATTCTTCCTTCGTTATTAGCAGTTGCTGGTCTGGGTATCTAACATTGATTAGCGGTTTGGAACAACTGCATTCCTTGGGCTCCAGCACACGTTTGGTTGCTTGTTCCTGCACCTTGGAGGGCACGCTGTTCTCCATTGCCTTGCCTCCCTTTGCCCCTGTGGCTGTCTGTGTAGAGAAGGCTCCTTTCATGCTCCGGTGATTTATTTATTTCTGATGTTATTTTCTCCTTTCTCTTGTTTTTCAAACCATGTGCCGGTTCTGTAGGTGAAGCAGATTGAATTCATCTCTAGGAACTGGGCACTGTATGTGGTTGGGGGAGGTCCAAGAGCTGAGACAGGGCCCTTTAGCCCCCCAGTAACCCGGGTCTTCAGCAACGGAAGCCGGAGAGGATGGGAAGAGACAAGGCTGAACTGGAAGGAAGGGTTGTTGCTTGCCCAGTGCCCGCTTCCTGGAAGCCTGTCCTTTTATTACAGTCAGCCTGTTCCCCTGCTCATTAGCCACGGAGCCTAGGATTGCTATGGGGTGGGAGGGGCAGGGGGAAGTTTATAACCACATCTGTGGAAGGGGCCTGTTCAGCTGTCGTTTCCGTCTGCTGTGGGTGGTGCGTGGAGGCAGCTACCTGCTCAACCGCTCATCATTAAATGTCACGGTGTTCTGGACAGGTTCTGTTACCTATGTTTGTATAGAGTCAGAAGAGCTTCAGGGAGGTAGTATGATCATTGGGAAATTCCTCGTGGGGATTTCAATTCCCCTTCTCTCTCTCTGTCTTTCTCCCCCCTTCACCCCTCTCCCCTTTCCTTCTTTCCTTTCTCCTTCTCTTCCTTCCTTCCCAGAATGAGCTGAGCAGGAAAATTAAAATTAAATTAAGACACTTTCTTTCCTGGTCTGTTTCTTCTTCTTAAGATTCACTAAAGTCAGAACCTCAGTCCCCAAGTATATCACAGGCACTTTTGTGCTGCCATCTTGTTGCTGTGCCTCATGGAGACTTTTGTACCATTCTGTTCTCAGAGAGACACAGCTTCCCTGACTCCGGCCCCTGACTTGGAAAGGCAACTGCCCCAACGTTGCCCCAGTAATTGGGTTCTCTCTAACACAGGACCGGGTGGCCACTGCAGTCCCGGATCTCGGTGTAACTGCCTTATGTAGCGTATGGTTTATTCGCTCATTTATTCTTCCACTCAATAAACATATATTAAAACACTTTATCATCCTGGGTGATCATCTAGGCATTATTGATATTTATTGATGATATGCTACATTCCAAGAGCTTGCTCACACATTATTGGAGTGTGCGGCTGCGATGCACAGAGATTAACATGGGCTTTGAACTCAAACAGATCTGCCTGAAGTCCCTGTTCCATCGGTTGGTGCCTGTACGACTTCAGACGTGGCCACTAAACTCTCTAAGCCTCGGCATGATTCTCTATGTTGAAATGAGGATCATATTAATTCATGTCACTACTGTACACAGAGAACCCAATATTGTGGAGAATTTATGTCCTGGAGTTCAGAACTTTAGATCACAGTTACTGCTTTACAGCTGGAGCAACCAAGGGGCAGAGGCGTAATGGGATCAGGGCCGTAACCTGGGACCCCCGGCCCCCAGGCAAGGCCTCCTTTGTTACTTGGCCTGTGCCCTCGCTTGCGTTAACAGTCCTCCTGGCCATCCAGAACGAAGCTCTCGGATCTGGGGGCGGGTGTCCAGCACCTAGTAACGCTAGCATCAGCCCTTCCTTGTCTGAAGGTGGGCTGCACAGTTTACGGTTTTTAAACTCTTTTCATCTCCTCTCTCCACGCACTCTGGGCCTTTCCGTCCTCATTAACACCTCAGCCAGGAAGGAAATGTAAAGGGAAATAAAACTTAAGCCACTCAGCTTTGCTCATTAGCAGCAGCTCTTTTTAAAAGATTGGGTGGAAGGGGAAGCTGACTTTGAGCTTCGGTGGGGTTTTTGGATTATCGCTGTGGACTTAAATTAGCTGGGCTACCTTTCATGCCGTTGCCATGGAAAATGAGGGTCAATTGTCCAAGCCCCAGTGGGCTGTGGCCAGAGACCTCGGTCTGCCCAGCCAGCAGCTTTAGCCCTTCTGGTTTCCTGCCCTCTCTGCTTCTGTTCCTTTACAGACCCTCCACTAGGGGCTCCTCACTTCACACTGGGGACAGAGGATCCTCTCCAAGGTCACCGTGACCTTGGCCGTGTTTGTTGGGGCCCCCATGTGGCAGATGTGAAAGGAGCCCTAGTTTGGTGCAAGGTGGTGGCCCTGGGCTGACTGGAATTAGAAAAACACAAAGCTGGAAGTCAGGATATCAGATATCTCCTTTCATCTTACCGTGTTTTAAACCTAGCTCCCTTTCTAGCTATACCACACATTCTCTCCGGAGGATGCAAGCTTCCCTCTGCCCCAGGTCCGTGGGGCTCCCTGCTGCTTGTTATGTGGACTGCATTCAGCCTAGAGCATAGCCTGGCAGCCACACTACTGTCAGCTCTGGCAAGAGGACCTCCTGTTGGGGTTTGATGTTGGGAGTGTCAGCAGAATGCAGTCTTTAAGTCATTGTGCTCTTCAGGCCCACTCCACATCCTAATTCTCCCTGCCCAGTTTGCCACAGATCTTGGACACGTTCTTTGGTCTTGTGTCACCTAAAGTCTTTCTCCTGTGACCTGACTTTTGGCAACCAAGTCCGGGTGGAAATTTAATGGTGGATGTGATGCCGAGCAGTCACGTGGGAACCAGGGGTGGTGACTTAGCTAAATGGCCTCAGTCTTCTCATCTGTAAAAGCATGAAGCTGTTCGAAATCACTTCGATGGTCCTGTGGCTTCCTATGACTGTGGAAATACTTGTTTTAGGAAGTTGCTCTTTAGATTCACGGAACCAAATAGCTATGTAAAGGCAGCAAATCAGGCAGCTAATATATAGTCTAATATTAATCATGAATCATGTGATTTCAAATTCTATATCTCATTTTTTCCTTATAGAATCTTCTGTTAAAAATCTTAGCAATAATGTGAAAAGAAATGGCACACCTTTGGTAGAAATGCTTTGAGTGTTTCATGGTATAATAAGAAAGCTATTATAAACCTAAGGCATAATTACTAGTATTTAAAGATTTCTCTGATATAACAAAAGAGCAGCTTATTTGTTTTTAGAGGCTCCAGGTAATGTTCCCCAGAATTTAGGGATATATGTTTCATTCTATATGCTTGGAGTTGGAAATAATTGTTCTTGTAATTAAAAATTTTTTATAAGTTGCTTAAAATTTGGGGGTACAGTTAAAAAGATTTAATGCATAAGTAAGGAGGTGAACGGCAAGAAAGGTAACGTGTTAGAGGAGAAAGTGTTCCAGACCAGTGTCAGAGGTCCTGGGTTCGAGTCCCAGCTCTGTCAGAACTTGACTGAGCCCCTTGCAGGCAGGGGTGTGCTTCCCCAGCACCCAGAACAGTACCTGGACTGAGTCCCCAGGGCCCCAGGTGCTTCATAAGAAGAGTGAATGTCTCATAATAAATAAGATAGAGAATGGTAAGTAAAATAAGAAAAATAAATAAATACCTGGGTGACCTCCGGCACCTCGTCGAACTTCTCCCGTGCGTCACTAACTCCGAAGGTTCCGGGCTAGGCTCTGGGCGAGGCAGGGCGCACAAAGCATCTCTGCTCCTGGCGGGGAGGCAGTTCATGAAGAGCTCATGTCCCTTCTCAACCCACCTCCGAGGCCGTCTGGAAGGGGACAAGGAACGGGACTTCTCGCTACTGGCTGCCACTTACTGGGCTGTGGAGGAGCTCTGGGAGCCCTCAGTCCTAGCACCCACGAGTTTCTGGGGAATTTTTTCACAGGGCGGGGGGACATCCAGGAATTTCCACACACACACACATACACACACACACACACAAAAGGCCTTCTTTATTTCTACAGCTCCATCCTCCACCACCAAGAGGTAGACTTCATCCTGCTGAAAAGGCCTGAGCCTTTATTTCTTTGGAATTCCTCTGCAAACCATTCCCGTGACTGGGGCCCACGGTGCCGTGGTTTTATGGAATATTTAAGAAGCGGCTGTGAACATGGCTGGCCTTCGTGGGGCCATGCAAGCTGGCAGGTTCTGATGGGCACGCTCATCTTCCCCGGGCTCTTCCTTCCCCTTCAAAGAAATCTGAGTTCTTTTATTCTGTCCCTGGCTCCCACCAGGGTTTGGAACGGAATGGCATTTTTTATCATTTGAGAAAGAGAGAATTTGGGAGGAGGGAGACGAGAGTCACGCGTTGGTTGTCAGAACTAGAGCTTTTGGGGCTGAGCTTTGGGTGAGAACGGGGAACAGGGCTGTCTCTCGGGAGGCGGAAAGGAAGATGTGGGTGAGGGGCGGGGGAACAGGGGCGCAGAGCCTGCTGCATCTGGCTGCTCCCGCCTGGGGCTCCTGGGAAGGGGGACCTGGAACTAGTACCCTGGGACTTGGGGAACGGGGCTGGAGAAGACCCTCTGGTGAGCACTGGGGGTCCGCCGAGGTGACAGAGGGTGGGAACCGTGTGTGCTATAAACGGAACCCGCAGCTTTTTCCATCAGGAGCATTTAGATAGCTCTGCATCTCAAGAACCACAAATGCACTGGGAGAAAAAGTTAACAAACAGGTCCCTCTCCTTAATTCTGGGAGACAGCCATGCTATATAAGCTTAACAAATATATTTTAAACTCCGCTGGGTTTCTGATTACAAAAGTCATGCTTGTTCATCATGGAAAACACAAGATAGCATCTAGGAGAAAAATAAAAGCTGCCTAGAACTCCGCTCTGAGAGTGGGCCACTGTTCACATTCTGGTATGGAGCTTTGTGGTCCACAGTACGTTTCTAACAAACAGGACTATGACGCCTGTGTCATTTCGTAATTTGACATTTTACCTAAGCAATACATTCTGAACATTTTATATGTCTTTAAGCATTTGCCTTCGATGTAATTTTTATTGTGTGTCAATCACTGTAGCTGGTTCTCCATGGCTCAGGTGCCAGGTGCCATCGGGAAGGTCAGGCCAGCGTGGATTCACCAGCTTCGCTCTCCCGCAGGCAAAAGTTCTCTCTGCGCTCTCATACCCTCTGCTTTGCCCTTTATCAGAGGCTGAGGAGCCCAATGCTCTTGACCGCATTCTCTTCAAGATACTCCCTTGCATCTGCTCCCCAGTTCTTCATGTCCATGGTCATGTCCCTAGTTCAGGCCTTTCGTTCTTCCCACATAAGAGACGATCATAAGAGAGTTCTTACTTATCGCCTTCCTTTCAATGTCTCTCCTCCACCCTGCTTTACACATTATTAGCACGTTAGTCACAGGAAGTTATGGCCATGATGATGTATCACTCTCCTGTTCAAAAGCAGCGAGCGCCCCTCCATGGCCGTCGTGTGGAGCCCAGACACCCTCGGCCAGTGTGCAGGGGATACTGCAGTTAACCCCTCTCTACCTGTCTTCCTACCAAATCTAGTTAAAGGTGCTCCCCCACGATTGGTGGGTTTCGTCTGATGAACCCATCATAATTTAAAATTACCGCAAGTCTAAAATGTGTCTAATTCACCTAGCCTACCAAACGTGATAGCTCAGCCTAGCCTACCTTCCCTTCTTGAGCTCACCAGCAGCAGGAGACACATGTGGGCATTTTGGAGACAGGATGGGTGCAAAAATACAAAGCACAATGTCCCCAAATGCCGGCAGCACAGCACACCTGTGGAGCGTTGGCTGTTTACCCCGCACCCTGGTCACGTGTCGACCGGGAGCTGCACTTGCTGCTGCTGTTCTCCGGCATCGCCCGACCAAGTAGCGCCAGTCCTGGTAAAGATCAAAATTCAAAATCTGAAACATGGCTTTTACTGAATGCATGTCATTTGCACACCACCACAAAGTCAGGGGGCCATCTGTGTCACGATCTCCAGCTGGTTCCGCTCTGCTGTTACCTCCCCGATTGGCCCTCCTCTCTTCCCCTCTGCTCCTGCCCTACTCACACCTCCCTTCTTAGCTGAATCACAACAAGACGTGCCTCTGGCTTTCCTTCCTGCAGTCCTTCCCCCACCTCGCTCTTCCTGCCGTACTCAGAATGCTGCTCTCAGAGGAGATATGGCCATCCTGGGCTCCCTGAAAATCCCCAAGAACTTCCCATAGCATTTGGAAAAAAGTCGTCATTTCTTAGCGCAACTTAAATGTTCTTCCTCGTGTCCCCTTTTCAGCTCCTTGATGTTGAGCTTGAACCACACTGAGGGCCTCCAGCTCCCGGAGCACCCCAGCAGCGCCCTCCGACCTTGTTCGGGCTGCCCCACCCTCTTCTGTCTTCCCTGTCTCCCCTCCCTCATGTCTCCCCCCACCTTAAGTGTTCCTTCTTTCCCCCTCGCTCCTGGCTCCAATCATACTGCGATAGATTGCCCTTTTACTCATCTGAAAGTACGGAGCCTTAAGCTCCTTGAGGGCAGAGATGGTATTTTATTCGTTCTCATATTTCACCAAAACGAAGCACAAGGGTTACAGAAGGTTTATTCAATTATTGTTGGTGTAGGACTGAATGGGTAAGTATCCTAACAGTATGTAGTAATGTATCAAGCAGTGAAAACTGGGAGAGTGGGGTGGTGGGTGCTCGGGGTTCCTTACTGGCAATTCAGCACAAGGTGCTTGATAAATAATTAGCTGTTTCTAAAATGCAGTCCCCATAATTGCCCTGAGTCTCCTTTCTCTCTGTGCATGGAGCTGTGAGTACACATTCTGTTTCTGGGCTTCTTATGCTCAGGGCTTCTTTAGGTGTTTGTACGTGCATTGTGGCCGGGGCACCATGCTGTCGGCTACGATCCCAGAGAGGAGACCCCACGCCAGGGGGCCAGGATGGGGTCATGATGGCCCAGGGCCACTTTGACCTTTGCCCATGATGTCAGGGTCAAGATGAGGGCAGTGATGATGATGGTGTTGATGGAAAACACGAAAACGTTTTATCTGTGTCATGCTATACGCGTCACAATTGTATACTCTGTGCCCCTTGCCCGTAATAAGCTTGGTATGTTCCTGGTTCAAAACACTAAACATCATTACAGTTGCCTCCTAAGGCTCCCTCATGTTTTTATTCAAGGCTCATGCCATGGAAGCATTCACATGAGGTTGTCCTTCCTTTTAAGACCCTTCCCGGGGCGTCTGACCTTTTAGCGTCTCTGGGCCCACCGGAAGAAGAAGAGCTGTCTTGGGCCACATATTAAATACACTGTGATACATAATCACAAGAAAAACTCATCACGTTTTAAGTAAATTTATGATTTTATGTTAGGCTGTGTCCACAGCCACCCTGAACCACATGCAGCCCGTGGGCCGCAGGCTGGACACCCCTGCGTTGACGAGCTTCCGGTTCCATCTGGACCCGAGGTCTTTGTGATGCCCCATGAGGCCTTGCCGCAGCCTGGATCCTGCCTTCCATCCCAGACGCAGGCCCCTCCCTTGCCCTCTCCCCGCCCGTCCCAGCCCCTCCAGCCTTCCTCCTGTTTCCGATTTCTTCCCCACTTCAGCGTTTCCTCTCCGCCCTCCTCTCTGCCTGGAATTCCCCCCCTTTGCTCTGGGTGTGACGGATTGCTTCTGCTGTCACCTGGGGATGCCCCGAGCACCTTTTCCGGTGGGCCCTCCGCTGCGTTCCATCTCTGCCAGCTTTTCATTTTCTTCATAGCATTTCTTACCAGCTGTAATGGTGAATTTACCCTTTGGTTCACTTTTTACTGATACTCTTCCCCTGAACGACCATGGACAAGTTATGTAACCAACTTTCACCCCAACATCCTCACCTGAAAATGGAGATACTTTTCTTGAGAGCTATTATTACAGTACATGCCAGGTACTGTGTTAATCACTTAATATGGATCTGCATCGGTCTCCCAGCACAGGGGCACAGAGAGAACACGCAAGTCGCCCATGGTCACACGGCTGGTTAATGGCGTAGATGGAATTTGAACCCATCCTGTCTGATTTCAGAGTCCACACTCTTTACTGCTTTGCCAGGCCACATGCAGAGGTTCATGAACTATGTAAATGAGTGGCTTCCTCCCGAGCCCTCTGATTTTTCTCCAGAAGCATCCTGCACAATAGCAGGAGCATTCGCCAGCTTTCCAGATCCATCTAGAATGCCTGCATACCCCCCACCCTGCCCCACTTACCCTCCTTGGAAAAAAAGTGTGGCTTTCCTGGCCCCCTGCCAGCTGGAAGCCAAGCTCCTGCCCCCGGGTGCGGCTGTGATGAGGGGGAGGAGGAGGCCCCCCGCCCCGCTCCCCGTCTGTGGGCAGCGGGTTTCAGACAAACACGCTCCGTGCCCTCCTGGCTGCACCTGCTGCCTACAAGGAATTGGCTCCTGGTTGATTCTTTTCTTTTCCTTGACAAAAGGCAAGAACTGCGGGAAGAATTTACTCTGTAAAGAATTGCTAAGTGCAGGTCTGGCCTTCCTGCGGCACTGGTCAATTCAGAGGACCCAGGAGCCTGGCAGCGGGGCACAGGGCTCGGCTCGGTGGGACCCCTTTCCTGAGTGGTCCTGCTGTGGGCCCCTGACCCGAATGTGAGAAGTACTGCGGAGACAGGCTTTGCCTTCTGGCTGCCGATGACAGATGTCATCGCACACGGGTCCGTGTTCCCATGTCCAGTGCCTGCTTCTCCTCTTTCCAGCCGAGTATGTTGGGGGCCTGCGGGGGTTCCTCCGAGCATCCTCCTAGTTGATGAGCCCCACCTTTGGGGCTTTACCTGCCGTTGCTGCATTCCTCCTCTGTCCTTCATTCTACCAACCAGGTAGTTCTCTGTGTCCTGGGTGTGCAGCAAGGATCTCTTAAATAAATGTATACCCCTCGGTGAGCCCCCGAAGGCCCTGTGCTAGTCTCCGTGGCAGGGGAAGGGCAACTGAAAAGGAGGGGGAGGTGTGAGCAAAGGCCAAGGTCAAGAAACCCTGCGTGTGACTGGGAAAGAGTAAGCTCCTGTGTCTGATTGAAGGTGGGGCGCCTGGGAGGGGGTGTGCGGGTGAGTCTCCAGGGCCCCTGGGGCCTATTCTTTATCTCTGCTTCGCCTTTCTCGCCTCTGTGCTCGGTGCCCCAGGGAGCTGACTTCTGTGGTTCCCTCCATCAGGGACTCCCTTGCCCTGAGGTTCCCTGTTGCAATTGACCAATAGGAGGCTTTGAAAGCCTCCTCCCCTCCCACTCCCAGGTGGCCCAGGTTCTGGCAGAGCCACAAGTCCTAGCTCCTCCAGTGACACTTCTGTCACAGGCTCCTCTGGCTTCAGCTGCAACCCTCCTCGGGATCTGTTAACACTGTGTCCCTCGCCCCAGCTCCTTCAGGCCTAGCGGTAGGTGATTAATGGCTTTCCCTGGATTTCTGGATCCTGTGGGATTCCTCTTCCCTTTAGCTGGTTCCTTAAACTTTCCTCACACCCCTGTGTAGTCCCCTGAGCGAGTTCTCTGCGGTTGCAGCTTTTGGTGGGTGTGCCAGCTGTTTCCTGGTGGGGCCCTGCCAGTGCAGACAGTACGGGGAGAGCGAGCCAGAGACGGGGAGAGCTGGACTGCGGACAGCAGTGAGGTCTATCTTTTTAATTCAGGAAACTTAGAAATCATTCATTGTTTCTGAAGGCGAGAGGGACTCGAGCAGAGAAACACGGAAGCTGCCAAGACGAAGCGCGGTGCATGCGGGAGACGGGGACGACCTGGGAGGGGACAGGTAAGATGCAGAGGAGGAGGCTCTGCAACCGTCCCGTGTCCAGGGTCCGGCTGACCGAGAGAAGAGCGAAGCCCCAGGCAGGACTGGGGACGGGAAGCTGCCTCAAACCTTTCTCTAAACACCGCGGGCATACTTATCCTCCTTGGAGGGGCTGTGGTGGTGCAAAACATTGCATCGGGCACCTGCCAGCCTGCTGGAGCTCAGGACGTGTCCCCCAGAGACGAGGCCCTTCTGCGGCGGGGAGGCTCCGTGGGCATCATCCAGCACGATTTTCTTGCCTTAGGGAGTTAACCTGCAGTGACCATCTGGGGTTTCCTGGGTAGCAACGAGATCTCAGATCTTTATTTGTGGATGTGGCATTTATTTTGAAATGAGTCAAGGCAGCAAAATGCATCTCGTGAGGACATGTTGAGGGCATGAGGGCTGCCTGGCTGAGAGAAGACTGAGGAGAAAAGGAGGTTCATGCTGAGCAGCCCCCCGGGACTGCTCTGAGAGCCAGAAGTGAGGGTGTGGGGAGGCGGGCTTCCACTGGTCATAGGGAAGAACCTTCTAGAGATGGACTCACTCTGCCCATCGGTGCGGTGAGCGCCTCAGAGCGCTGAGCATTTGGTCCTGAAGGCGGTTAAAAGTTGAAGCTCAGTGCTTGCCGGTCCCTCACTCTGAAAAAAGACTTCCCGTACTGTGCTCGGAATTGAGCTGAAGAAAGTCACACTCCTATGCCATTTCCCTCGGTCCCAGCCCACTGACTCCAGGCTACCCCTACCGCCTGAGCACAGGTGCAGAGGTGGGCCCTCGGCTGCAAGGCTCACCCAGCGGCGGTCCAGGCTCTTAGCCTCTCATGACAGGTGTGTTCTGGAGGGAACCTTCAGGGCCAAGAGCAAACGCAACGCTCTTTGTGGGTCAGAAGTTGCATAATCTCATTTGCTTCTATCCCTCTGCTACGGTGATCTTCGTCTCCTTTAAATAATACCCCATTTCCTGTTCATTCAGATTAGCAGCGTGGGTTTGATCGGTCAGCTACGTGGGGCATATGTAGAAGAAAGAATAAATGTGCTTTGATTCCCTGGCGGTTCTACCAGCTGGGGAGTTTCACAGATGTCTTTTAAACTCTCATTTGAAGGCGGGATAAAGGCGATGGGTGGCGATGAAAGCGTGTCTGGAACACGGAAAGGTGACACGTGAGGCATTTCTTGCTAAATGAAGGCAGAGCAGAATCTCTTTCTTTGGGGTGAAGGGTGATAAAAAGATGGGTGCATGCTTAGAACCACAGGATCTTGAAGGAATTCAGCGTTCTTCCAGCCTGGTCTTCCATTTGATAAATCATAGGCAATACTCACAAATCAACTTCAAGTGTACGAACTGTTTCAAGCGCATCATCTCATTGTATCTTGTGGGGCAGGTGTGGCAAGTAATACTCTCCCCACTCACCAGGCGAGCAGGCCAAGACGCAGAAAGACCAGGTCTCCTGTTCAAGGTCATGCAGATGGCGAGTGGATGAGCTGGGCGTGGAACTGTAGTCCTGCAGCCTTCCCACCACTTTGCAGGGATTTTGATCATAAACTGACACTTACTGTGCCAGGTAGTGGGCTCAGCACTTAGCTGTGAGCTCATTCAGTCCTTAGAACAATCCCTGTTTTCCAGATGTGGGAACAAGGATGGTCCCTCTAGCTTCTGGCTCTGCCAAAGCACAGACCGCAGCTTTGTCTCAAGGCTGTGACAGGCTCACCTTCTCTCTAACACTAGGAGGAAAAGAAACGTTAGTAGCTCTCTGGCTGGTGTAGCTCAGTGGATTGAGCGCAGGCCGGCAAACCAAAGGGTCACCGGGGCACATACCTGGGTTGCAGGCCTGGTTCCCGGTAGGGGGTGCTCGAGAGGCAACCACACATTGGTGTTTCTCTCCCTCTCTTTCTGCCTCTCTTCCCCTCTGTCTAAAAATAAATAAAATCTTTTAAAAAGAAATGTGTCCTAGGTATGTGTGTGCCCGGAGCCCTCCCTGCACTCCCCACTCCCTGTAACAGCCTGCGGGGCCCCCCCACTTAGTCCCACCCCAGAAACTGAGGCGTCCCACTTCTCCAACTAGACCCATTGTCTTCTTCCCAGCACTGGTCCTCCCACCGCGTTCCCTGTCTTGGCCAGCGCCGTGACCGAGGCTCAGCGCATGCGCTGGGTGTTGGTGCGGAAAGCTCTACGGCTCTCGCCTCTGCATCCCCACGGCTGAGCCTCAGGTTGGACCCTCGTCACCCAGACTTCGGCAGGAGTTGTCTAACCGCCTCTGTGCTGCTTTTCTGCTTCTACGGATGGTCTCAAGGTACATTCTCCAAAAACACAGATCGAATCCAATTATTCCCTTTTCTCAAAATCTTCATTGGCTTCCTGTATACTCCTCTGGTCCTCAGATGCCAACTGGGCAGCTGCGAAATGCCAGCGTTCTTCTAGGCGCTGGACGGAGGAAACGACGCAGTTGCAAAGCCGGTCCCCGGGCCCCTGAACGAGTGCGCGCTATGGCGTCTAGCGTTCAGGGCCATGTACAACTCGGCTCAGCTCCTCTTTCAGGGCCTTGCTGCCTCCCCACTCTCCTGCAGGTGGTGTCCCTGTCCGGTGTCCTCTGGTTGTACTGAACGTTCTCAGCTCCTTTACTCTGTGTGCGCCTAGCTGGGGTGTTGTTGCCTTGACCCGGAGTTCCGCTCGCCTGCGCACATTCCCTAGCTCAATCGCGTCTGTTCTGTGACTTCCTCCCCGATCATGCTCCGCCCCCGCTGACTCTAGTCAGAGTTAATCTCACCGATACTGTGAGCGCAGTGATTTTGCCTGTTACAGTGTTTATCACAGTCTATGCCACTTCTGTGTGTCTGTCTCCTCCTTGGACTGCGATCCTTGAGCAGAGGAATGTCTCCGTTGTGCTTATATTCTTAGCACTTTTCTCAGTCCCTGGCCTGTAGCAGGTGCCTAATCAGTATTACCCACTTGGAAATGGTTAGATGAGAAGCTTCTTGACACTATTCCCTCATCATGCTATCGTCTGCCTCTCGCCTTTCAAAGCTCTTTCTCAAAAAATATTTTATTTATTTGTGTATTTATTCTTAGAGAGAGGGCAAAGGAGGGAGAAAGAGAGGGACAGAAGCATCGATGTGAGAGGGAAGCACGGCCCCACCAGGGACTGAACCCACAACCCAGGCGTGTGCCCTGACTGGGAATCAAACCTGCAAACTTTTGCTTTGCAGGACCAGGCCCAAACCAATGCAGCTACGCTGGTCAGGGCTCAAAGCTCTTTAAGAAGCTTATACAAATAAATCTCGTACTTCGGTGTGCAAGCGTGGGAAGGCACTTTGAAGCCTCTAGGTGGCAATGTTACTGTGCTCAAAGTGAGGTGGGTGAGCTTCAGGTCAAGAAACTGTATCAGCCCCTCAGGGTACCTGCCTCGCTGTCTCCTCTTCCTCCCCACCTTTGGCTTCCCTCCCTTCCTCCTGTCTTCCTTCTGCCCTCTCTTCTACTCTCTCTCCTCATGTCTCCATTTCCGTTCATCTCTTAAATCTCTTTGCCGGGCTTGAAAAACACCGAGGGGTAGTTGTGGGCCCAGAGGAAAACACACAAGGTCTCCTAGAGGCCCCGCCTCCTGCCTCACACGCTTTGAGTAGAATTTAATATTTCTAATAAATTCCACTTGAATTTGGAGGTGTGAGCGGATTAGGATCTTCAGAGATGAGGAGAGAAGAAGCAGTTGATTTCACAAGCAGCCTAGGTGATAATTCCAGTGGCTTCCAACATGTGTGGTGCCCACACCCGCTCCTGGACGTGTCGCGTGTCAGGGGCTGAGCGAGGTGCTTGGCTTTGCAGGGCAGGCCCGAAAGGGACTTGTTGACCCGGTTCAGGGAGGGGACAAGGCGGTGTCAGCACAGAGTGTTTCAGTTCAACTCAGGACCCAGGGGCACTGGCTGAGTTTGCTGGGAGCCCAGCTGGGAGCAGGACCCAGAGCGGGAGGGTGGGGGGACGAAGTTGGGTGGGAGCAGCTCTGCAGAGAGGCAGCGGCGAGGGGTGCTAAGCCTCTACCTGCGCGTTTTTCCACAGCGCCCACTGCTCCGGCAATTCAGCATTTCAAACGAAATGGATGTGTGTGAGGGGGTGTCGTGTTGGAAGGGACTGGTAATTTCAGCTTGAAAAAATGTCATTTTGCCTCAGAGCAAACTGCCTTTCTGTGCCTTGGCTCTTTTGTGTGGTTCGGGTGTAGGCATATCCGGGAGATCGTTTGCCTGATACTAATAGGAAGGCTCACGGTGCTGGCTGGTTATGAGATGTAATAGGACTTCCCTCACGGTGCGAATAGCAGGCGCCCAGCGCCACTGGTTTCTATTTTCTGTCACCGAGAAAATCTCTCTCTTTCTCTTTCTCTCTCTCTCCCCACCCCAGTCTCTCTCTCTCATAGCTCCCCAAAACAAACAAACAAAACCCCTGGCTTTCTGTTTATAAATTTCTCTTTGAAACAATTAAAAAATCCACTCACTTTCCTCCAAATCCCATTTTTATATTCTTTTCCTGCTTTAGGGATAATGTCATTGGATTAGGAGAGAGGCCCTTTTACTTGCCTGCTGTTAATTAATCCTGCTGTTAATTAATTCAACTCTTTTCTCAATATCTTTTGCTTTATAAATGTAAGCTATAGTTTTTCTACTCCTTTCTCCTTCAAGTAATGCGTTTAGTAGCGATATTGGGGGGTGGGGCATGAATTTATCATTGAGTACTTAACTCTACTACTGGTGATATTTAAAAAAATTCGGGTATAACTTTTAAAAGAGGTTTAGAGCTGCATTTGATTTTTCTGTTTGCCTATACAAATACGTTCCTCTGAAGAGACCTTTTTAAATTTCTGTCCCCAATTCTTTGATCAGTGCCCTTGGTCACGGCCACCCTTCGGGGATGTGGGGGCCCGTGTGTGAGGCACCCCATTCCGCTGAAGCCGGCTGCAGCCATCTGGTGGGGGGTGACCTTCTGCCCCTCCCATGCTTTCAATATGGGGGAGACTGGATAGAAGCAGCCTCTGGCAGATGGCCCTGGAACATGCTCACAGTCTTTATACTTCTCCCAAGTTCCCAGAGCAAAACGGTGTCTTTCTTTTGCTTCGCTCGCCTTCTCAGATGGTTTCTCAAACTGCCTTTCTTCTGGGCCGGGGCTGGCACCCCCTGTCACTGCTCACAGAGTTCCTTCTCCTGTCATAGAAATCCTTGTCCTTTGGCCGGTGCTCGGGGGCCCTTGGGAGCCGTACGGAAATTCACTGCCCGCCAGCGTGAGCTGTGCGAGGCCTGCCTGCTGTGCCCTCTCTGCTAAGTGCGTTTCTAGTAATTTTCTAAAAATTTGGCTACAGTGGCAAATGAAGTTCAGGAGACATAATGGGCCCGAAGGACGTCTGACCGCCCGGGGTGTAGCTGCGGAAGAGGGATCGGTCCGGCTTCGTGGTCGAGAGTTTCCACGTCGGTCAGACCTGGGTTCCAGCCCCCAGGCTACCACTGTGCGGGGCCCCCTTTCTTTATATAAAATAGGGACGATCATCATAGCGGAGAGGGGACCCTGAGGATCAATGAAATAATCCATGTGATCCAGGTAAAGTTCTCGACAGAGTCCTGAAACCTGCCAAGTGCTCAGTGACTGTCATCTGAAACCCATGATTAAGAGGATGAATCTGAATGCTGGAAGGCACCTTAGAAACCATCCCTCCCACGCCTTCCTCTCACCGCTGAGCGCGAGCTGCTCCGGCAGCTGTCCGCACCCCCTCGGCCACTTGCTGACAGCAGCTTCCGTAGAAGGCTGGCCGCCGGACTCCTGACCCAGCACGCCTCCTCCCACGGCTGCCAGCTCCAGGCCCTCGTTCTATTTTGATAATGGCCGTGGGTGGTGACACACTCCGTGTGATGACACCGTCATACATTCAATAAATATTTATCGAGCAGATGCAACGACAAGCATGCACAGATCCTATATTCAGCCATCCTCCTGTGGCACAGGGAAAATAAAACATGCCCCAGTGACTAAATTCCAGAGCCCTCTAAGGGTTCATTAACTAAGGATCTAGAACACGTGCTACGGAGGGCAGAGAAACGGGGCCACGTGGAGCTGAGTGATAAGGGGACGCTCGGCGAACACTCGTTGGGCCCCTGTCAGCACGAGGCACGATGGGGCGTACAAGCTGGAGGCGTAGGCGCTGTCTCCTGTTTCCCTTTGGGCAGGAAGCATCTAGCAGAGTGCAAGCCTGTGGCAGGTACACAACATGTCGTCGTAGGGGGAATGAGTGAGCCTGGTCTCTCTACCTTCTGTCATTATCTAGGGGTCAACCTGAGGCTAGGGGGGCTGCACCCCCACCTCTGCTGCTCCTTCCTCTCTGGATTTCTGTGGTTCTGTGCCTGCAGGGGCCCACAGCAGGACAGTGGCCCTCAGAAGTTAGCCCTGTGGCAGTTGCTGTGATTGCACTTAGGGAGGACTCTGCTCTTAGGTGTCAGACTTGTCCTGGCGGGGGGCGCACTGGGGGGTTGGGCATTCTCTCCTTTCCATCAAAGCCCTTGTGTCCTGCGCACCATCCCCGCAGCGCCTGTGAGATGCTAATATGATCAATGATTCTATTTTGTGGTTATTGCCCAGCTCTGGTGCTCTCTTAGAAAGTGGGTTGATGCCCTGGCTGGTGTGGCTCAGTGGATTGAGTGCCGGCCTGCTAAACCAAAGGGTCGCTGGTTTGATTCCCAGTCCGGGCACATGCCTGGGTTGTGGGCCTGGTCCCCAGTTGGCGGCACATGAGAGGTAACCACATATTGATGTTTCTTTCCCTGTTCCTCCCTCCCTTCCCCTCTCTCTAGAAATAAATAAAATCTTAAAAAAAGAAAGCAGGCCGAGGTGTGGTCTGATTCCTACCAGGCTCTGCTAGCAGAGAGGAACAGAGAAGAGAATTGAGAGGAACAGTGTGAATCGATTTATTTCTCAAATAACCCTCCCAGAAACTGGGGTTAGCTGTCTTCGTGGAATAAATGGGTATCATCAGTGTTATTGATTTGACCTTTTCCCCCTGTCCTCGCGGACAGTAACTATGGCCTCGCCGCTCCATTCTCTTGGGTGCAGTGCAATGAGGCAATTTAGACGCATTTCCAGGAAACCCACACTCATCCCTTTGGCATTTCGGAAAAAGAAACACATTTTTGATGTGAGCAAAAAATAATGGGGTTGCAGTAGCCCCAACACAGTTCTGGCCGTGCGGCCATTGGAGCCCATGGAAAATGATTTGGTGAACACAGTTCTAAAGTGGGCTTTTATTTTTAATGGACGCTCCTTCTCTGCTGGGAATCCAGCTGACTGTTGGGATGGTCAGTGATTTGTGGGGACACAGAAAGAGGGACACCCTGACTTCTCCCTCATGCTGCAGTGAGCAGCAAATACAGCTCCAGGGACCTTCTGCTCAGTCTAACCCTTGGGTCACCGCCACCATCAGTGACACTGTGTGCCCTGTCCCCGGAGGGAGGAGGTGGTATGGGAGAAGTGCTCGGAAGTGTCAGGCTGAGGTAGCATCATCAACTCTTAAGAGAATAACCTTTATATTGTTTTGGTTTTTATTATGAAATTATACATGTGCATTAGAGAAAAATCCCGAAATCAGATAAATAAAATCAAGAAAGAATTAGTGAAATGCCACCATGCCAAGAGCTTACGGAGATTTATCTTTTCAGACTCAGCGTGGCCACTTTTGGGGTGGGAGGGCAGAAAGGGCACAACTGCTTCTCCATCGTCAGTTAAAAAAAAGCCAGGGCTGCTTTATGGGAACCACAGTTAATAACGGAAATATCTTGTATTGTACCCTTTATTGTATTTATAAAATGCACTTAAATATGTCATCTTATTTAATTTTATAGTGACCCTCTGATTTAGGTTATTATCCTCATTTTATGATTAAAAAAAAAATCCAAGGGACTCAGAAAGGTACAGTGACCTCAACTAAATAGTAGTTAAGTGGCAGAGCTGGGGCTTGAACTGATGTCTTTTGATTTTAGAACTAAAATGCAGTTTACTAGATTCTGGCCACCTCATCACTTTATAGAAACTCGGTGTATCAATCAGTAATCGCTACAATGATGTTGTGTAACAGACCACCTCAAAATTCAGTGGCACACAAGTAGTGTTTATGCTATTGGTTACGGGTTCTCAGACCAACCGGAGTTAGCTGTTCTAGCCTGGCCTCGCCTGGGCGGCTCTGCTTCCGGCTTCAGGTTGGCAGGATTTGGCTTAAGCCTGGGTCTTAGGTCCATATCTGTTCCGTGTGTATTTATTCTGAGGACCAGGTAGAAGAGGATGCTTTTCTCAGAGGAGATCACTGGAATACAAGATCTACAATGAACCACATAAGCCCATTTGAAGTCCCTGTTTCCACCACGCCTGGTGACATTCCATTGGTCAAAGCAAGTTACATGGCCAAGCCGATCCAATGAATAAGGATACACTATCCCCATCTGACCTTCACCATCTGACCTCTTATTCAATGTTCTCCTGCACCGAAAATATACTTACTCCCATCCCAATATCCTTAAATGTCTCACCCAGTCTAAAACCTTGAAGTCTCAGATCTTGAAATGATACCAAATCCTGAAACGGCTCCCATTGACTGGGACATATGTGAAATAAAGGGGCAAGTTACTTGTTTTCTAACCACTCAAGGTACAATGTGAACAGGGGTAGAATAACTGCAACAAATACTTCCGTTTGAAAAAGACGAGAATGGTGGTATGTTGCAGTCACCGACCCACGACAGTTCTGACATCCCGCTGTGTGGTTGCAGCCAGGTTTCCTTACCGTGGCGGTGTGGAACATTTCATCCTAGGCCAGCGGCTGGCAACTGGAAGGGGCCAGATGGTACATATTTTAGGCTCTGCAGGCCATGTGGTATCTGTTGCAACTTCTCGAATTTATGTGGTAGCAAAAACAGCATAGACGTAGGTACGTATAGGTGCGGTTGTGGTCCAGTAAGAGTCTATTTACTAAATTTGGTGGCGGGAAGAGTTTGGCCTGTGGCCCGTGGTTCCCTGGCCCCTAGACCAGGCCCCAACTCTGCTCCCTGGGAGTGACTTGCTGGTTCACTGTTCCCCATGACGTCTGGCTCCAGATTCCAAGAGATCCTTTCTTTTCCACCATCAACCCCACATGGCCCCTTCTGAAGAGAACTGTAGAGGGTAAGCCTTTCTCTCTGGATAAGCCACTTTCCTAGCCCCTGTTCTGCACATAGAAATTTGGGGGGCTGGAGATCTTTTTTACATCACAAACAGTCTCAGGTTGACAACATTTCACCGATACAGTTGTCTCAAAAGTTTTGTGAATTTCCTGTGTTTGACTTCCGTCCACTCAATGGTAGTGACATCTATAATTCATATAGACGAGACCTGTCTCTCTCTCAAGACTTAATTTTGGCTACCTTGACCTGAGTAGGCCTCTGTGGGATCATATCTTCTATCTTTCTAGGAGCTCTTTGTTGAGCTGAAAGGAACCGATAGGCCTCCCTCCAGTTCTCTCGCCCACACCCTTGACTTAGTCTTTGTCCTGAGGCAGATCATTTGAGACGGTGAAAGACAGTTTTGCTTTTCAAACCGGCAACTTCTGGCTCATTTCTGGGCTTTTTATATTCTCTCTCAGCTTTGCCGGTAAACCGGTCAGCTCCTCTCTAAACTCAGCTTTGCATTGCAATGCTGTATCCAGCTAGTGACAACCAAATTACCTTACCAAGTTTTTGCTCAGGGACTTTCCTGCCCAGTGCTTCAAATTCATTAGGCGCATTTGCTGTCCTGCAGGTTGTAACAGATGAGTTTTTTTTTAAAACCAAAATGTTATAACTTTTAAAATAGTTTTATTTATTTATCTTTAAAATGTATTTTAATTATAGCTGCCATATGATATGATATTAATTTTAGGTATACAACATAGTGATTTGACATTTATATACCTAGCAAAGTGATCACCACATTAAGACTGGTAACCATCTGTCACCGGCATAGTTATATAACATTATCGGTTCCATTTCCCTATATCGCCCATTACATCCCCATGACTTAACTTTATAACTGGAAGTTGCTACTCCTTAATCCCCTTCCTGTTTTTTTGCCCAAACTCACAGATGATTTTTGTCAGGTGCTTCATCACTGAACGCATGATAGCATTTCTAGCTTTCTATAATAGTTTCCTCATCATCTGCTGCCTAATCACCAAACCATAGTCACATATTTCAGGTGTTCATTATGGCAACACTCCACTTCCAATACCAGTTTCCGTGCAGGCCAGCTCTAGCCACGGTGCTGCCGCTTCCTAAACTACCTCCAAACTCATGGCTTCCAGTAGTGAGCACTGAGCTCCTGTTCACAGGTCTCCTGTCATCCCACTGACCCACTGATCCAGGCTGAGTTGAGCAAGCGGTCTAGTTTTAGGATGTATGTTGATGGGGGTTGAATCCAGGCTGCGGCTAAAAAAATTTTTTTTAATCCTCACTTGAGGATATGTTTATTCATTTGAGAGAGGGAGAGAGAGATTGATTGGTTGTCTCTTGTATGCCCCCTCACCAGGGATCAAACCCGCAACCTTTTTGGTGGACGGGATGACACTCCCACCGACTGAGCCACCTGGCCAGGTTCCGGTGTTTTGCACATGTTTTCTTTCAGCTCAGGCAGTAGAGGGGCAGCAGCTGCTTGGGGATAAACTCTTTCTGCAGCGTGATCACTGAGGTGCCAGCCCAGGTGAACACATAGACATTTAAAGCTTCTGCTTGCATCACAGCCGTTAACATTCCTCTGGACAAAGTAAATTACATGGCCAAGTCCAACATCAGTGGAACAGAGAAGTGTGCTTGTCCACAGTAGGAAGTGTAAGGAGTGAATTTTTTGCTGAACCATAATTCAGATGGTAACAGTGGAGTTCATTTTCAAGATATTGGTGTCAAAAGAGAAGGAACAGAAATGGACATTTATTAAATACCTTACTCAAGGCATCTGTTTTTTCTTTTTTATTCACACACTATATTATATTAGTTTCAGGAATACAGCATCATGCTGTGACATTTGTATACATTGAAAAATGATCACCACGGTAATTCTAGTTACCATCTGCCACCATACGAAGTTAATATTATTGACTATAGTATATTATATCCCTACGACTTATCGATTTTATAACTAGAAGTTTGCACTTATTGATCCCCTTCACTCATTTCATCTACCCCCAGTCCCGTCCTCTCTGGCATTCACCAATCTGTTCTCTGTATCCATGACTCTGGCTTTTGTTCGTTCGTTTCAGTCTTCTTTTAAAGATTCTACATATAAGTAATGATACAGCGGCTGTCTTTCTCTGTCTGACTTATTGCATTTCATGTGATAACCTCATGGTCCACCTATGTTGTTGCAAATGGTAAGATTTCATTCTGCTTTATGGCTGAGCAGTATTTCACCATGTATATGCACTAAATATCTATCCATACATCCACTGATGGACACTTAGGTTGTTTCCATATCTTGGCCATTGTAAATAATGTTGCAATAAACACAAGTATGTATTTATATTTTTGAATTAGTATCTTGGATAAATACCCGGAAGAGGAATTGCTGGGTCATAAGGTAGTTCTGTTTTTAATTTTTTGAGGACCCTTCATACTGTATCCGTAGTGGCTACACCAGTTTCATAGTCCCACAAAAAGTGCGCAAGTGTTTCCTTTTCCCCACAGCCTCACCAACACTTGTTATTCATTGTCTTTTGGTAATAGCCATTCTGACAGGTGTGAGGTGATAGCTTATTGTGACTTTGACACGCATTTCCCTGGTGATGAGTGATGTCGATCATCTTTTCATGTGCCTACTGGCCATCTGTATGTCTTTTCGCAAAAATGTCTGCTCAGGTCCTCTGCCCACTTTTTAATCAGATTGTATGTTTTTTACATATTTTTAGCCATTTATATATAAATTCCTTATATATTTTAGCTGTTAGGTCCTTATTAAGTATCTGATTTGCAGATATCTTTTCCCATCCAGTCGTTTACCTTTTTACTTTGATATTGGTTTCTTTCACTGTGCAGAAGCTTTTTAGTTTGATGGGGTCCTGTGTGCTTACTTTTGCTTTTGTTTCCCCGCCTTTAGAGTCAGGTCCAAAAATTCATCACCCAAATTGATATAAGGGAGCTTAACCCCTGTATCTTCTTCTAGGAGTTTTATGGTGTCTGCTCTTATACTCAGGTTAATTTTGAGTTAATTTTTGTGTACGGCATCAAATCATGGTTCGATTTCCCTCTTTTGCATGTGGTTGTCCTGTTTTTCCAACACCATTTATTCAAAAAGACTGTCCTTTCCCTGTTCTTGGCTCCTTTGTTGCAAATTAATGACCATGTATTTATGTGTTTATTTCTGGGCTCTCTATTTGGTTCCATTAATCCATGCATCTGTTTTTATGCCAATACACGCTGTTTTGATTACTTTGTAATATAGATTGAAATCAGGAAGCATGATGCCTCCAACTTTTACTTCTTTCTCAAGACTGCTTTGATTATCCAAGATCTTTTGTGGTTCCATGCAAAGTGTAGGATTATTTGGTCTATTTCTGTGAAAAATGCCACTGAAAGTTTGACAGGAATTGCACCGAACATGTAGATTGCTTTGGGTAGTATGGAATATCTTTCCATTCCCTTGTCTTCTTGAATTTCTTCCATCAATGTCTCATAGCTTTCAGTGTACCGGTCTTTCACCTCCTTGACTAAATTTATTCTTAGGTGTTCTATTCCTTTTGATGCAATAGTAAATGAGATTGTTTTTTTCTCTTTCTACTAGTTTGTTGTTTGGGTATATAAACACAACATGTATTTCTATATTGGTTTTCTATGTTGTAACTTTGCTGAATTTGCATATTAGTTCCAACAGGGGATTTTTTTTTGCGGAATATTAAGTATTTTCTACATATAAAATCATGTTGTCCACAAACAGTGACAATTTTACTTCTTCCTTTTCAATTTGGATAAAGTTTATTTATTTTTATGTCTGATTGCTCTGGCTGGGACTTCCAGTATTATATTGAATAAAAGGTGGGTATCCTTGTCTTTTCTTGATCTTAAAGAAAAAGCTTTCTGTTTTTCACCATGGAGTATGATGTTAGCTATGGTTTGTCATATATGTCCATTATTATTTGAGGCATGTTCTATTTATACTTACTTGGTTAAGAGTTTTTATCATAAACGGATGTTGAAAGATGAAGGGGCAGGTAAACATAGCTCACCTCCATGCACAACCACAACAAAAATTACAACTAGACTACGAAACAAATGTTACTCAGAATAGTCAGAAAACTGAGCTGTATGGAAGTCTGATGACCAAGGAATTAGAGAAGTCACATTCATCCAGACAGGTAGGAGGGGCGGAGATGAAGCAATGTGCAGAGAGGTGTGGAGTCTTGCAGAGATATGCAGAGACAGGGAGATGTGGAACAGGTGGTCCCACCCCCACATGTGGGAGATAAAAATCGGGAGGGATACCTCGGGAGTGAGGGATCCCAGCCCCACACCAGACCACTCAGCCTTGGAAGGGCTCCAACTCCCAAGCCCTGTTCCAACACCAGGAAGATAAGTCCCCGTAACTTCTGGCTGTAAAAACCAGTGGGGGTTGGAGCAACAGAAGAAACTGTGAGGTTCTCAGGAGACTCCTCTTAAAGGGCCTGCAATGAACTTAGGACTTATGCAGAGTCCCTCCCTCTGGGTTTCAGCACTGGGGCAGCAGCTGGAAGGGAACCAGTGGCATATGGGAGAAAACTGAAGTGTCCACCATTAGGGCTAGTGCTGGGGGACACCTTCCTCCTGGACAAAACTCCAGAGACCAGACACTACCCCCTTTTTGAGCCCTCCCCCACACAGAACCACAGAGCAATGACACCATATTGGAGTCTCCATCAACCTGGTTCACAGGGGTTGTCGCACCCTGGCGATTACCTAAGGCCCCACCCCATCCAACTTACTTATGTGCTTTTCTACAATAGGTCATGCTACTAAGACAGGGAGTCAAGGCAGCTCTACCTAATACGCAGAAACAAACAAAGGGAGGCTGCCAAAATGAAGAGACAAAGAAACGTGGCCCAAATGAAAGAATAGAACAAAAACTCCAGAAAAAGAACTAAACAAAATGGAGATAAGCAATCTATCAGATGCAGAATTCAAAACACTGGTTATTAGGATGCTCAAGGAACTCACTGGGCACTTCAACAGCATAAAAAAGACCCAGGTAGAAATGAAGGTTACATTAAGTACAATAAAGGCAAATTTACAGGGAATCCACAGTGGAGTGGATGAAGCTGAGAATAAAATCAATGATTTGGAACATAAAGAAGAAAAAAAACATTCAATCAGAACAGCAAGAAGAAAAAAGAATCTAAAAACATAAGGATAGGCTAAGGAGCCTCTGAGACAACTTCAAACATACCAATATTTGAATCGTAGGGGTGCTGGAAGGAGAAGAGAAAGAGCAAGAAATTGAACTTATTTGAAAAAATAATGAAAGAAAACCTCCCTAATTGCTGAAGGAAATAGACATGCAAGTCCAGGAAGCACAGAGAGTCCCAAACAAGATGGATGCAGAGGCCCACTGCAAGAAACAACATAATTAAAATGTCAAAGGTTAAAGATGAGAGAATCTTAAAAGGAGCAAGAGAAAAGCAGAGAGTTACCTACAAAAGAATTCCCATAAGACTGTCAGCTGATATCTCAAAAGAAACTTTGCAGGCTAGAAGGGACTAGCAAAAAATATTCAAAGTGATGAAAAGCAAGGACCTACAACCTAGATTACTCTATCTAGTAAAACTATCATTTAGATAAAGTGTTTCCCAAAGTAAAGCTAAAAGAGTCCATCACCACCAAGCCATTATTACGTGAAATTTTAAAGGGACTCTTTTTTTTTTTTAAAGAAGATCAAAACTATGAATACTAAAATGACAATAAACTCACAAGTATCAATAACTGAATCTAAAAAACAAACTAAGCAAACAAGCAGGATAGAAACAGAATCATAGGTAGATCATTTGGAAGGTTATCAGTTGGGAGGGGGAAGAGAGAGAATGGGGGAAAAGGTGAAGGGATTAAGAAATACAAATTGGTAGTTACAAAATGGACAGGGGAATGTTAAGAATAGTATAGGAAGTGGAGAAGCCAAAGACCTTATATGCACAACCCATGGACATGAACTAAGGGAGGGAGAGATTGCCAGAGGGAATGGGGGTTACTGGGTGGAGGGGGACAAAGGAGGAAAAGTTGGGAGAACTGTAATAGCATAATCGATAAAATATATTTAAAAAACAAATGGATGTTGAATTCTGTAACATGCTTTTACTGCATCTATTAAGATGATCAAATTATTTTTATCCTTCCTTTTGTTAATATGGTATATTACATTGATAGATTTGTGGATATTGAACCATCTTTGCATCCCTGAAATAAGTCCCACTTGATGATGGTGTATGAGTCTTTAAATGTATTGTTTAATTCAGTTTGCTAATGTTTTGTGGAGGATTTTTGTGTCTATGTTGTTCATCAGGGGTACTAGCCTCTGGTGTGTGTGTGTGTATGTGTGCGTGTGTGTATGTGGTGTTCTTTAGTTTTGGTATCAGGATAATGCTGGCCTCATGAAATGAGTTTGGAGGTGTTCCCGTCTCTTCAGTTATTTTTTGAGGAGTATGAAAAGGACAGGTATTCAATATTTTTAGCATGTTTAGTAAGGTCTTTTGGTTCATTCCTCACGACTACTCTGTAGCCAAGTTCCGACCAATGGGAATCAAGCGCTGTCTTGCTTCCTTTAAAGAAGTGGGTGTGCCTCCCCGTCACTCTTTTCCAACCTCCTGGCTGAGATGTGATGGGGACAGTTGCAGAACCAGTTCAATTTGGAAAATGGGAACCACATATTGGGATGGCAGGTGCCTTCCCGATTATGGACCGTTATGTGGAAGAGAAACTTCGATCTTAAGTTACATGCTTTTTTGTACTTTTGTTACAGCAGCTTAGACTGTACATGATACTTCTAAATTGTTACTCAGGAAGAAATTATCTTGTTTAAACCACTGGATTTTTGGGTTTCTTTGTTAAAGGAACTTAGTCTGTTCCTTAACAAATAGAGAAGCTAGTACTACTGCTTATGGTTGTTAAAGAGATTAAGTGAGACAATGTGAAAAAAAATCAGAAACTAGTAGAATTCCTGAATAAATGGCACTTATAATATGTGCTATATTTATCATATGATTGATATACAATATAAACATATTTAATGTATTACTACAATTACTATAACATAAGAATAATTATTATAATTACTACGAATCCAGTACTGGCCATATTCAATGCAGATTAGCTAGTGGTAGCAAATCGGTGATCCTATTCCCCAGGGAGCTCCTCTTTCTTCTGCCTCTGTTTCCCTCAAGGTAGTCAGGGTCATCCTCTTCAGTCGAGGCCCATCTAGACTTCAACTAATTAGTCCATGAATAGTCCTGAGAACAGCAAAGAGTTAGCAGTGTTTAAGTGGGAGCACTCCAGTCCTGAGTGAGAAATGAGGAGTGCGGTTGGGGTGTTTTATCAGTTTCTAAAATAAAATAGCAGAAGTGCTGGCTCTTTTGTCTCCTTGGCACCGCATATTCTGGATTTCAAAAAATATAATTCCGTTCCTACCAGATCTCTCCTAAATGCCTGTAGGGGGTTCAAGGGAAATTCATCAACCTTTCTGGAAAAACAGCCTTACATGTAAGAGCCTATGGACAGAAATCAATAATATTCCCAATGCAGAGGAAGCACAGTTTATGTTCATTCCATGTTTAGGGGTTGTCGTGGCATCGTGGGACAGACGGAAAGAGTGGTTCCCGTGCCTCAGAGAAAATCCATCTTCTGTCCCTGCAACGAGCATGTTCTGAGCATGCTCCCGAGCCAGGTGCTTTGCTGGGGGCTCCAGAAATGAGCGAGGTGTGTTTCTGCCTGTAAAGAGTTCGCCGTCGAGCAGCTGTAAGAAGGCAACATATGGAATGCTTGAGAGAATGGATTCGGGAGTCAGTCTAATTGGGTTCAAACCCTGGCTTTGAGGCTCAGTGACTTGGTCACCTTGGGCAATTTACTTAACTGATTGTTGCCTCAGTTGCTTCTTGTGTCATATGCAGATAATATTGATACGCTTCATAAGGTGGTCATAGCATAAAGTCAATACAGGTAAAGCACTCAGAACATCCCCCACCCCATACAGTAAGTTCCTATTATACCGGGTCTGGCACAACCAATGCCCCCTTTTTGTTTCCAAATCTTTTATTATAAAATCATAAGCATGTAATTCTGTGATATAACGATATGACACTCAAGCACACCATATGGCATTTTAGGTGAAATGTTCAAATTGCTGTCCATCTCATGTGAGATGTTCACATACCCCACCAATCACACTCGAGCAAGCCTCACTTCTGCCGGGACCCTGTGTGCTGGCTGCTGATATCCACTAGACGGCAAGCTCTGCGAGGACAGGGTGTGTTCTCGGCTCTGCTCACTGCTGTGCCTTTAACAGCCAGACCAGGGCCTGGAAGCGAAAATGTTTGTTGACTGACCTAGTAGCTAATGAATAAATATTTGTTGAATAAGTTAATGATTGAATACAATGACATTCAAGTTTTTTTTTTGTTGTTTTTTTAGACCCTCTACCCTCCACCCTCCAAAACACGAGTATTACTTATTCAGCACTTACTAGGCGCCAGACTCAATGCTGGTTTTTTCCTACACAACACATAACTTCTCTACTTTGCCAGATCTCCCCTCTCTGTGATGGAGTAAATACTCATCAAATTGTTTCTGAATTCAACCCAGTGTCCTGGAAGCCATACAAGCTATTTTTCATGGACGGCTCAAAGCTTGGGAAGTCCATTGTGTTGATTTGTATAACTTGACGTACCATGAAGACCTTTGACCTTGAAGTCTTCCTTTTAGTAATTTGCATGTTCTTGCCTGGACTTAGCTTCTGTGGTTAGACTGCTGGCCACCATGATGAGCCTGTGACTTCCCAAAGCATTCTTTATTTATTTAATTTTGTATATGTTATTATTTCTTTTCTCCAAAGAATACTTCGCACACGGTAACTAAAACCCATTTGTAACAAGACTCAGACTCAATACTAATTGATTTTGTTAATCCTCTGCCCAGTTTATGAGTTAGGTGTTATCGTCATCACCTTTAACAGATGTGGGAACTGAGTCTCACAGAGCTAACGGGGTCTGAGGCCGCACAGATGCTAATTGGTAGATCCGGGATTTGAACACAGTGCTTTCTTGCTCAGGTGCTGTGCCTTTGAGCCACTGCCCTTTCCTGCTTCCTGAAGTCCCCAAGGATGGTCACATGAATGGGTGTCTCCAGCCCTGTTCTCGCACGCACCAGGCCATGTTTGTTTGCACAGGGGCCACTGCAGCGTGCCAAGGAAGCTGGGCACCATGGGAAAGAAAACACACAGAAACCTGCATTTGGTGCCTCGGCTGCCACGCGCTCTTCACACTTCACACGGTTTATCGGCCGAGAAGCGGAGAGCGGGCTGTGGCTCTGTCTGCGGAACGGCTCATTGCCTCGTCTACTCCTGTCTTCCTTCGTGTTCGGGAAACAGAAGATGCAGGCGAACTCTGAGCTAATGGATCTGTTCCACTCATTATTTCCCCAGGCCAGTGCTTTATCACAGGAGTCCCTAAGTGTTCAGGGAAGAAGGCATCTCATTAGTGCCTGGGAAGGTCTGAGGTGGGCAGATGGTTGCTGTTTTCATCTTTTCCTGAACAGGAACACACGTGTCTTGGAGACTGTGATGGAAGCTTAAATTCTGGGGACTCTGTCAGGCAAGCCAGACAATTGCTCTCCCTGTTCCCTCGCTCACCCACTGTTGCACATAAAAGAAAACACTTTCTTGCCTCTCGTTGTCATGCAGGCGCTGTTGAGTTGGCATTTACCTGCAGTACAGTCCTAAAGGAACGAGAAAGAACAGCAGCTCCTAGAGGTACCTTGATATATACCTTCCAGACCTAGCAGCTGCCCCCAGCCCTGTGCGTGTTGCAGAGTAGATGCGGTAGGGGTGGGGTCTGCAGGGACCCGTACCTTTAATCGTTGGCCAGTGGCATCTGTCCATAACAGGATGTCGTACATTGTCAGAAAACTCCGGTGAATGAAATCCAGATCTTTCTTCTCCAGAAACCAATGACTGGAAAAACCATGACTTGAGTAGTTAATAATATTCACCCGTTGAGTGGAAAATAATAATAATGACAATAATAGTCACCACTATGAAATCAGTAGATAATATGTACTCAGTGCTTCTGTATGCCTGCGCTGAGCTGAGTGCTTCGTGTGCGCTAATTTAGTCATGAGAACAATCTGATGCGGTTTGCATGTAACAAAAATTAAGCACCTGCTATATGCTCTTCATCGTTCCAGGCATTGGGGATAGATCAGTGAGCCAAACAGCAGGGAAGAATGAACAATAGACACAATAAATGAGTTATAGACTATGCTACAAAGGGATAGATGCGACGGAGGAAAAAGGAGAGCAGGACAGCGTATCTGGAGTAGGCAGAGGGACAGTGCGCAACTGGAAACAAGTTGGTCTCAGAGGAGGTGATGGCGAATCAAAGACTTGGTCCGAGATGAGCGTGAGTGTAGAGCACTGGAGGACAGGGCACCAGCGAAGGCTGCAGGTGACAGCTTTCCCAGCATTGGGGGAGGAGCGGCAGGGAAAGGGAGGGGGCGTGGAGGGAGTTGGGGCATCGAAGTAGGAAGTGCCCTTAGAGAGGCCATGGAGGGGCAGCGTGTAGGAACCACCGGTGGGTTGGAGAAAAAGAACGATAAGGCCTGACTTTCTCTGGCTGCTGTGGTAGATTTAGTTTATCATTCCTGTTTTATAGCCGTGGAAATGGGTTTCGGTGGGTTCGCCTGCCCAGGGTGACAAGCTGGGGAGTGAAGAACAGGCCAGATTTCCGGGTCTGCCTGACTTCAAAGGCCACGTCTTGAATGATGACGCTATATTATCTATAACACCTGCCCGAAACCATCCTCCCCTGCACGCAGAGGACTTTCATTCCTTCCCACGGCTGCACGGGCCCCTCCCCTCCCTGCCCGGCCACGCTGGGATGTGGTAGTTTTCGTCCAATCTTGCAAAAAGCTTTTCTCTTTTGCTATCAAGGCATAGCCTCGCCTGGCTGTTTCTTTGCAGATTCATCTCATACGGAGAATTCCTGGAGATTCCATCTTTCTCTCGCTACCCCGCTAAGGATGTGTGGAGATCATGTTTCAGTTTCGTGCCCACTTTGGGACCAGAAGAACGATTCCAGGCATTGGACCCTCTGAACGTCATCTTCAGTGGCCCAGGGAGTTGATGGCAGAGGGATCATAGCCACTCCGTGGGGAAGCAGGGCTCTACTCCATTCCTTTTCCTGAAACTAGCACTTGTGTCTCAGTGGGGGCTCCGTTAATGAATCAATTAAGGAGGGTATTATTATTAGAAGCTGTTTTCAGCCCAATTAAGACCTTGCGACATGTCAGTTGGGATAATAAAAGTGAGTTAAAGCTCCATTTTTCTTTATTAGGGTGTTTATTAGAAGATTGAAATGTTCATTAGGTGGAGCAAAGCGATGCATTCATCTTCTGCTCATCAGTCGCTCGGTGGAACCTTCACTGCACTCGGGGTTAGCGTGCGCCCCTTCTGATACATTGAGCTGAGTTCTGACTCTGCTTCTGTCCCAGGTAAAAATAAATCCGTGAGGTTTGCGACTCACGTTAGGGGGTTTTCTTTTGCTTCACGTGACCGTGGAAAGCTTGGCTCTGTCCGCTTGCTTCGGAGTGAGGCAGTGTGTCAACATTCGGGTAAGTGACGTACCAATGCCAGACCCTGTGATTATCTGAGGGATGACAACTCACAGATTTTGTGAGCTCTATAATATTTAAGGGTTATAAGAAATTTTATTTTATTTTAATTGTTGTTCTTGTACAGTTTTCTATCTTTTACTCCCATCCCAGCCCACCGCCCCAGCCCTCCCCACCTCCCTCCCATTTCCCCCCCCCCCCGTAGTTTTTGTCCATGTGTCCTTTATACTTGTTGCTCTAATCCCTTCCCCTTTTCCCCTGAAATTCCCTCCCCTCTCCCCTCTGGTCACTGTCAGACTGTTCTCTATTTCAGTGTCTTTGGTTATATTATGCTTGTTTGTTTGTTTTGTTGATTAGGTTCCTGTTAAAGGTGAGATCATATGGTATTTATCTTTCACTGCCTGGCTTATTTCGCTTAGCATAATGCTCTCTAGTTCCATCCATGCTGGGGTTATAACAAATTTTAAAGATGATAAAAACTTTCAAACGTACAGAGAAGTATATGGGGTAAATTATTAATACCCATATATCCTCCCAGCCTTATCAAATCTTAGCATTTCCCTTATACTCACTTCCATATTTTTTTTTTTTTTGGTTGTTAAAACATTAGGGATTTAGTTGAAGCCTCTTATGTCATCCTCCCTGACCCTATTACCTGCCCTGACCCCATTCCCAGAGTTAACTACCTTCCTGATTTGGGATTTATCATACTTTATAGGTTTTTATACCATTACTATACATAATGTGTGTGTGTTTTCAACAATACAACATACTGTTTTACTTGCTTTCAAACTTTGTATAAACTTTGGTGTGTAAATGTAGCATTCTGTAGTTTGCTTTTATTTGTGCCATATTTTTTTGGGGGGGATGAATCCATGTGGAAATACATAGATGTGGTTTATTTTCTTTGCTATATGTGTGTTTACCTCAATTAACTTATCTATTCTCCTGTTGATGAACTTTCCAGATATTTGCAATTTTTCCTGATTACAAATAACACTGCAGGGAATATCCCTGGACGTCTTCTCGCTCACAGTTGCAAGAGTGTCTCTAGGCCAGGGGTTCTCAAACTTAAAATGAAAAAAGGAAGAGATTCATTGTGTATCGAAAGTTAGTACGTGCATGTCTGCTTACAGAGAGGTACACAAACCAAAAATACAAGTTTTACTCCTCATGGCCATGAAGCAGTCTGATGCATACTTCGATATCTATTCTGTTCTGTCCTGTTCTATCCTATCTTTCCTACTATTCTATATGCTTTTTTTTTTAAATTTTTTTTCTTTTAGATTTTATTTATTTATCTTCAGAGGGGAAGGGAAGGAGAGAGGGAGAGAAACATCAATGTGCGGTTGCCTCTCGTATGTCCCCTGCCGGGAACTGGCCTGGCAACCCAGGCATGTGCCCTGACTGGGAATCGAACCGCGATCCTTCGGTTCGCAGGCCCGCGCTTAATCCACTGAGCTACACCAGCCAGGGCTCTATATGCTTTTAATTAAGAAAAAAACTGGTTGTGACTCACTGAATTGACTCCATGACCCAGGAGTGGGTCACAGAATATGGCTCGAAACACACTGTTCTGTGATGCATTACCAGGAAGTGAGAATGTTGGCCATCTTGAATTTTCCTAGGTCTTAGAAAGGAAGGTCCTCTGACACATTTGTCTCCTGAATCCATTATGGCTTTAATACCTCCCCACCCCCCAAACAGCAATAACCCCCCACCCCCAAATGTGAGTGGCTCCTCCATATTTCAAGTGTGAACTAAGAAAAAAAAACCCTAACGTTCTAGTTCTATTGTACCAAAACCTAAAGCTTAAATCCACAGGTGGCTGGGGTACAGTAGAAAGAGCACTATTCTGGGTAAAAAAGAGATCTGGGGTTGTTCTTGGCCTTACCTCCTCGGATTGGTCATGCCTCCTCTTTAAGCCTCACTTTCCTTATCTTTGAAGTGTGAATGGCAACCCCGCTTTCTCAGGGCTGTGTGGAGGGTGAAATGAGATAATACATGTGTACATGCATGATACCTAACCAGTGACTTAAAAAGAGCAAAGCGAAGGGATTTGATGACAAATGCCAAAAACGCTTTCTCCCTAGATCCCAACTTAAACCCACATTTGCCTAGCTCTGTCTGCAGGCCAGCCCCTCGCTGCTCTTCCCTGCCTTCAAGACGCCAAAAGGCAGGAAGCAATGGAGGGACACGGGAGTTGGTACAGAAGTCCTGTGGCAGAGGCGGTACAGCCCCATCTCCCTTCTGTATGAGGAGAACGACTCTCCAAGCCGCATCAGGTTTTGCGTGCTTGGGGATGGGGCTGATCTACGGAAATCCTGAGGACTGGTAGTCAGCCGCGTGTCCTCCGTGCTCACTCTTCGATGTTCTTTTCTCTCTCAATGTCCAACTCTGCTTGGGGGCTTCTTAATACTGTTCCTCCCATGAGGCTATTCCATCCCTTGCCTTACTGTCTCCTACATCAGCCTCCCCTTGGTTTTCTCTTCCAAGTCTCCTCTTTCACTGCCTTTGTGCTGAGGAATTTGCAGAGAGTGTGGGGAGAAAGCATGGATTCCTTTCAGCACCCAGTAAGGGGACCCCCTCACGGCCATCTGCCATCGAGCAGGGAGAGAGTACTAAGTGCTTATTTAAATCTGGTTTCCCCTTCCACTCACTCCTGCTTTCCCTGTGTACTCGTTGCCGTATACCTGTCTGGTATGATTCCCAGTGGATGCTTTGTAATCCTAAGTCAACTCTAACCATCAGGGATTTGTTGGTTCATGGAATATCCTGACATCTTGCTGAAAGATAAATATCTTAATTCATCCCCAAACCAAATAACTAAAACCAGTCGATCCAAAGGTAGGCAAATCATGAATAGTCACCCCAGCCGAGGGAGAAGCCCATTGTTGAGGGTAGGGAAGTGGATGGCAAATTTACTTCACACGTTAGAGTGCTTGTCCTCTGCCTGGCTGAATGTCAGAACCACTCTCCAGAGAAATTAAGTCCGGGGAAGGGTAGAAAGGCAGTCAGGCAGTCAGACCAACGCCAGTGACTCTCCCTGGCTAAGGATAGTGGCTCCTTTCTCAGGTAAACAAGCTGGTGGGCTGCCTCTCTGGCACCTCTGAGGAGGCTAGGCAGGGACTGAGAAGGAGAAGGACTGGAACAGGACACCATCTTGCTCTTTAATAGGAAAGAAAACTAGAAATGCTGGATGGGCCCTTTCTCATGTCCAAAATGTGTCCTTGTCCTTACTCCCACCCAACGTCACCCAAACCATTAAATTAATGACTCTGAAGTTTAATCCTAACCTCAACGGCTCCAAAATAGGACAGCAGCCGTTATAATAACTGTACTGTGGCCCTCGTTTGAAGAGGTCAGCCTGCTTCACAGGCTGACTGCAGGAAATCTTATTTTCCCCCCTTTCCACTTATGCAAAAGGCTCTGTTGTTTCCATTTGGTTCACTGCATGGGAGAGGGCTCCGGGTGCTAAAAAGTGGCCCAGTGGCTGGGTAGCCAGATTGATTGGAGTGTCCCCTCCATTACGCCAAGCCTGCAAATTCGAACCCCGGTCACAACAAAGAACAACCAATGAGTGCAGAAATAAGTGGAACGACAAATTGATGTTACTCCCTTTCTTTCCCGCTTCCCCTCTCTCCCCCTTCCTCTCTCTCTCTAAAATTACTTAAAAAAAAAAAAAAAAAGCCACCCAGTAGCTGCAAGGAGAGGTTCGGACAGAAGCCCCGACACCAGGGCGTGCAGAAACCCCTCAAAGGTCCCTGCGCGCCTGGAGGACCCTCGTGGTGCTTCAGCCCCGCCCACGACCAGCCCGCGTGCCGCCTGGGAGGTGAGTTAGGAGAGTCTCCGCCCTCTTGGTGAGTTTCCCCTGCTCAACCCGGAAGCCCCCGCCCAGAACTCGCGGGCTCTGCGAGGGCCGCGTATGGCGCGGCTGCGGTCGGCCTGGCTCAGGGTCAGGTCCAGGGTTTCGCCCAGCTCGGGGTGGGACAGCTTTTCCGCGTCCTGGAAGAAGATGCCACCGTGCTGGTTTTGCTTCTTCAAGTAGCACTGGGCTCCCTGGTGTTTCTCCTCAGCAAACTCGCCGAAGGAGTGGCCCCATGCTCTCTGGTCCACACCGTCGCTGTCGAGAAGGAGCCTGGAGAGGCCCGCAGAACTCTCAGGTAGACGGGGTGCGGGGAGCGGGGGAGCCCACCCCGGTGGAATCCTTCCTATGAATAGTGAGGTGGGTGGGCATGGTAGGTCAGCTATCGGGGAGCTAAGCCCAAAACAGTCTTGGCTGGTCCTGGAGGCCCAGTGTGGCAGAGAAGGTGGTTTCGAAGGTTGCGACTGGAAAGGAGGTCAGAGGGTGGTCGAGGCCGTAAGAAAGGGCGTCCCTGGGTCCCTTCTGTTCCCTCCAAACACCGCGGGAGTAGGAGACCAAGCCACAGGACCGCCAGCCCACTGCAAGGGAAGTTAAATAAAGGGTGGGAGGCTGGGCTAGGAATAAGGATGGCGTCTGTTGGAGTAAGTTTCCAGGCCCCAGACAGAAGGCTGCTGCGGGGCATGCGAGGCAGCAAACGGAAACTTAGTAGCTATCTCCTCCCCGTGCATGCTCTGTCTCACCAGAAACCCAGTGCATCCAGTCAGCTGGTCCCTGAAAGCCTCGCCAGCTCAGGGCCTCTGCAACCCAGGTCGACTGCGCAGCCCCCACCAATGAGACATTTTCTATTTCTCTCTTCCTGTTCTGTATTCTTTAGCTTCTAGAAGCTTCTTACCTTATGCCCCATTTTGCTGTTCTCTGAAAGGAGGCTCTTCACTTTATGAAGTGTTGAAGTTTGTTTCTATCACCTAAACTCTTTTTTTCTGTAATTATTTTTAACAGTTTCTGTCAACGAGGTATGGGATTCGCAGCTGACAGCTCAGGGACAGCCCCAGACCAGGCGATGCACAGGTAAGGAGCCCCCTCAGCCTTTGGAATCCACTGTTCCTCGCATCCTAGCTGAGGGCCTTGGGTTAAGTCACTCTTGGTTTTGAGCTCCACTGTCTTGCAAGCAGCTTCTCTGATCCAAATAAACTTTATTAAGAAAAAAAAAAAAATACATATTCTTCCAGGAAAGGTTCTGGGGCCCTGGAAGGGTTCCAGGGCTTATTAAAATTTCCAGAAATGTTCCAGGGTTGGCCAAAAAGCCCGTTTAGTATTTTCCATAAACTGAAAGACACATTTTTCATTTTCACCAATAACTTTATTGATTTGGATATTTTGAGTATGTCGGCTGCCTCCTGCTGTCGGCTTCTAGTGGGTAGAGGCCAGGGGTGCTGCTAACATCTTCCAATGCATAAGGCAGCCCCACAGCAAAGATTTATTTGGCCAAAATGTCAATAGTACCAAGAAACTTCGCAAACCACTTTTGACACATTTGATCACAGTACCTTTTCTATGTGCTGCACAAATCTTTTTTAGCTTTTCAGTTGCATTTTTACCGTTCGTGAAATAATAAAGCATAATACATCAAAAGTGTTGCCCATTTTCTTCCATCTTTAATATTAAAATGGCTGTGCAAAAAATCACCAAGTTTGGTAAGTTTTTTTTTTAAACGCACACTGATATGACAGCTATCACCATACAATCTAACAAAATTGTTGCGAATGAAGTTAAAGACAACTAAGCACTACTAGAGCCATCTACAGAAAAAGCAAAACAGACTTTTTGGCCCACCCAGTGTATTGGAAATCCACAATGGGGGGCAGCCGTTAGGGAGTTCACAAGGTAAGTCTGCACCATAAACTGCTGGAGTGCTTGGGAAAATAAATTAAGACAAGGAACTCAGACTGTTTTGACCATCAATCGAAGTAGGCACAGTCGGGCTGTGAACAGCCATCAGGGGCTGTGCCACAATAAAAACATTTTAGTGGAAGGAGTAGTAGATCTATTGTTAATAGTCTTGGAAGCCAAAGATACAGAGCAGGTGGGCGCAGGCCGAGCCCTTGAGAGCTGTCAGGGCACGCCGGCTTGGAGGCACCCCGGCTTGGAGGCACCCGAAACGAAAGACCAGGACTGAGATGCCTCCTGCAGCTCCCCTCCGTTCTCCTTCACCGGAGCACTTGTGCTGTGAGTTCTCTGCGGGAATTGCCTTTCCCCTCCCAAGAGACCACCAAGTTAGTGCAACGGCTTCAAGGCCAGAAACCTAAAACACCTAGGCCTCCCCCACTGCACCCTCCTAGGGGGTCCATCATAAGACACTGGCCCAGAAATCAGAGTCTCATTTGCTGTCCTGGAAGGTTCTATCACATCCTTCCATACAAACGCAGATGCCCACCCCCCACCATCTAGCCTTGAAGGAGGGTGGTCCTGTGGGCCCCCCTCCCAGGGTTGATGGGACTCAAAGGATTCTTCTAAACCACTACCAGTTCCTTCCTGAAACAGCCAAGGGGAAACTAAAATAGAAATTGACAGAGAACCGTGTCAAATTCTGGGAGAGAGGAGGGTTCCACTCTCCACTTTAAACCCCACTTGCTTGGGAGCCTGCACTGGGTCCCGGGTGAATGGGCAGATGCTGGCGAGGAGTGAGAATTCTTCCAGAGTCAGCCCACCGAGGTCTCGGCAGTGCGTGGTTGAAAAAAATTTCACGTCGTCCCTTCCTTTCCAGAATCTGGTTTTGTAGTCCCTGTTGGTTGGTGTCCTTCCTCTCCCAGTGACAGCTGTTGATTTTATGTTAGTCTTGTTTTGTATCCTGAGAAGTTGGGTTGGCTTTCTGCCTGCCCGGGGCACGCAGGTGGTTGGGTTCTTGTGTGTGCAGGCAGCCTAACTGTTAAGTTGGGGGCCCCCAAATATGGCCAGACAGAATTGTGGGTTGCATCCTGTTTTAGGCTAGATATTGCCAAACAAAAATGCGGGTCGAGCTGCATTTGCAACTGGGGCCCTACCGGCTGTTATCAGCTCTTGGGGAAATTGTCGGTCTTTCGGCTGTCTTTGGGTGTGGCTCCGGATCTCGGGAGGGAGGTTTCTTTTGCACCCCCTTAGGGACGCCTCTTACATTCATGGAGTCATTCAATACTGAAAGGAATGCTTAGTGTTCATCTGGCTGAAACCTGACAAGGTATTTAAAAGGACTTTTTAAAAGTCGATCTATGGACAGAAGTTGGCCAAATTGAGAGCTCATATTCAGAGCCTGATAGAAACCTTTTTCTTTTTTAGGCCTTTTCCTCTAAGCTGTATCAAACTATGTGCCTAGAGGGAAAGAAAACCATTCCAAAGACAAATGCTCTAAATCTAGAACAGAGGAATATTTTGATTTCTATCCATCTCAGTGGAGGATCTTCTCCCTGATATGAAGAACTGAATTGGAAATAATACAGGTGGATGGGAGGGCAGCATCTTGATATCCTTCCGGTTGCAACCCAATTCTTGGAGGAATGATAAACAAGAGACCCACACATTGAGGACAACTTGTACAACGTGCCTTACAACTGGAGTTTTTGAGAACAGAAAAGACCCACCTGTCCTTTTTTACCAATCCCCAGACCTCTCCTGTTCTCCTCAAAAGGCTCGTAGGTATTGTAAAAAAAATCCTGGCCTTAGGAAACAAAGTTACTTCCAGGAGGAACTTGCATTCTTTTTCCGTGACAAAGGCATGTAAACATTCTGCCCAATCTTTAGGAACCCAGATCATTCTTATAAGAAGGTAAAAAAAAAAGCGGGGGGGGGGGGCTATTTGGGAACTAGGTGAATGAAAATCTTAGTAAGTCTTCTTTATAAATATTAGTAAAACATTTAAGCCACCTGAGAAGGTAACCTTAACTTATTCCACCTGCCAGAAAAACAGCTGTGATCCAGCTGTTATTGCAAAACTAGTAAGTTTTGCATTACGACCCCATCTCTTGGCTACACTTTTAAAGCAAAAGCTGTAAGATTTGTTTGCACCTGTCCATCTGTTTTTGAATGTTTGTGAATATGTGTTGTGAATGTGTGATTTTTTTCCTACCTCCAAAATTAATTTCTAAAAAAAGCTCTATTTTATTGCCTTAAGAAGATCAAGTATATCTATAAATCAAGTGTACTCTCAGAAACATGGAAACTAACCCCATTGTATTTCAGGCTCGAATGATGTAGGGTGATCTTCAGTTTGTAAAAGCTAGTTTAAGATTGCTGGTTTAATTAAAACAGGCGTGTCTTTGGAGTTATTAGAATTAAATATAATATTTTTATTTGACTTAGGGTTCTTAAAAGTCAAATAAACTCATTTGATCTCTGTTACAGAATTTGTCAGCAAAAATAACTTAAGATGAAGGTTGTTTAATGTCTCATGAATTTTCACGAGTAATCCGAACATAATTGTTACAAACAAGTAAGCAGATGTAAGATAAAAATTTATAAATGAACTTTTCAAAAATAATTATGCTTTATGGTATGCCTGTTAAAAAATATTTCCTAAAATCTTTTGGGAACTTGAATCCTTAAAGCTGCACTGAGATAACTTATACTGAATATTCATTTAATATCTAGATCATCTCAAAATAAGATAAAATACTGACACATTAATTATTGAACGTAAGTTTTACCGATTTTGGCTATTTGGGTGTTTGGGTCTATTAGTAAACATGTTTGATGCCACATTGAGAAATGAACTCTGAGGAAGAACGTACTTCTATAAATTATGAAATATATTTATAAGTTTGTCAATCCATAGAATGCTAGTATAACAGACATTTTACAATTGCTTACTTCTTAGTTTTTACTAAGAATTAAGGATCTGAAGGGGTAAGAATTCTAATTAATGTAGGCAACTAAACTACTAAAAAAATAAGGGTTTTGGTAAGAAGAGTTCTAAGATATGTGGGGGTATTTTTATTAAGGGTAAAAGAGAGTGATTTTGTCCTAAACTAAAATTTTTGGCCCAGAATGAGAAAGAGGGGGAAAAATGTAAGACAAAACCTGGATGAATATAAAAAACTTTGTCGAAGGTTTGTGGGGAAGGAATCTTGGGAAAGGAATTCTGTGTGCTCAAGCTAAGATTGGAATAAATCTATTTAAGTTTTTTAAAGCTTTAATATCAAAAGTACACAGAAGAAAATTAGAATTTGGTTTCTCTCTGTTAAAAAGACAATGTTTTCTTGGACTATCTGTCTGCTCTTGATAAGAGATGGTGATTTTTTTTTTTTTTATACCTTTTGGGTTATCTACTTGGAAAGCAAAGTTTTGTGAGTTAACTAAAATAATTTACTTCATATCATCTCTGTCAGGTCTTTGATTACTTAAGAAAGCTCAGTCCTCTCAGTATTAACAGAGCTTGGTTTTGTTCATAACTGTAACCTGTATTCGCCTTCAGTTCTTCCCTGGTCACTTTGATTAAATAGGTTGTTATTATGTCACATTGATCTGTGATCCTATTTAGTACAGTGTCCAAAATGTTTGACATTTTGACAACTTCCCCAAGTCAAATTCTTTTTAAAAAATTTAGGTAGAATGGCCATCTAACATTATATTTGCGTCCAGTGTAATGATTCAGTGTTTTTATATATTGTGAAATAATCACCACAATAAGTGTAGTTAACATTTGTTGCCACACGGTAGTTATACATGTCTTTCTTCTGATGAGAACATCTAAGATTTACTCTGTTGGCAACTTTTAACTGTGAATGCGTCATTATTAACCATAGTCACCATATCGGACATGAAACCCGCACGACTGACTTATGTAGTAACTGCTCATACGGTATTTGTCTTTCCCTGTTTTGACTCTATTTCACTTAGCATAATGACCTGGAGGTCCATCCATGTGGTTGCAAATGGCAAGCTTTTATTCTTTTTTATGGCTAAATAATATTCTAGTATGTATGTTTATGTGTGTGTGTGTATGTGTGTATATTTATACATAAAATCACATTTTCTGTATCCATTCATTCTTCAGTGGACACTTAGGCTCTTTCCACATCTTGACTATTGTAAATAACGCAGCAATAAAACAGGAGTGCCTGTGTCTTTTGGAGTTAGTGCTTTTGTTTTCTTTGGATAAATTCCCCGCAGTGGAATTGCTGGATCATATGGCATGTCCAGTTTTTAGTTTCTGAGTAACCTGCCTGCTGTTTTCCATGGTGGCTGCACCAATTTACATTCCTACCAACAGTGCACAAGGGTCCCCTTTTCCTCATACCCTCGCCAACACTTGGTTGTTTCTTGTGTTTTGATAATAGCCATTCTAACAGGTGTGAAGTGATACCCCATGGTGGCTTTGGTTTGCATTTCCCTGATCATCGGTGATGTCCTGTGCCTGTATTTGTGCGGCCATCTGCATGTCTTTTTTGGGAAAATGTCTATTCAGATCCTCCTCTCCTTTTTTAATCGGAATTTTTTTTTGGGGGGGTTTGTATTTGTCTACTTACTATTGAGTCATATGAGTTCTTTATATATTTTGGATATTAGCCCCTTATCAGATATGATTCCAAATGTCTTCTCTCATTCAATAGGTAGCCCATTATTTTGAGTTACTTTGGCAAATGGCTGGGTTCTTTGCCTCTGCTTCTAAAACAGTTCTCCATCAATTCCAGCTCTGCTCACCCCTCTTAGCTGTTCATCTTATTTATTTATTCATCTTATTTATTTATTTATTTTAATGAGGAAGAAGTAAAAATGGCTACCACTTTTTCTCGGCCCAGCACAAGTCTCAACTCCCAGGATTGTATCACCCTCCATAAGAGCAGGAGCACCAAAGGCCAGCTTGTTGGGAGGTGCTGAGAGCACCCTCACCTCCATGAACTTCACCTGCGCTGCAGCGTAGGGCCTCTACTGGGGAGACCTGAGGAAATGATCCCTTTCTTTCTGACCACACTGTGGGCAGGAGGGGGAGTGAGCTAAGGCGGTGCCCCTGGATTTGGGGCAAGCTGGCCCTTTAAAGGCCCTGAAAGACCAAACAGAAATGCATAGCATCACCCAAGGCTGAGCCGAATGCTCCTGCCCAGACTGGAGTTCCCTGAGTGCGTCTGGGAAGAAAGGCTGCACCAGCAGGTTTGCAGAGGGTGCTCGGATGCTAATGACGCGCCGACTGGCTGCTCTCAGCACAGCCTTCTGGGCACCACGCCACCATCTCGCTTCCTTTTCTACCCATTTATTTATTTATATTCTTAATTAATGGAATTTCAACTCCCGTTAGATCAGGAGGAGTCGGTAAGGAACAGCCGGAGCGTTAGGTGGGCCGTACCGCTGGGGAAGGGCAGAGACTCCTCGTCCTGCTCCTGGATCCCAGGCCCACGGCCGGCCCGGGCTCAGGGCGGAGATCCGTTGGCTAGTTCTACGCAGGAGAGCCGGGAGCCTGTGTCGATGGACCTCCATGGCATCCCCGAGGTTCTCTGGGCGCTTTCAGGACGTGTTCCCTTTCGTTCTGTTGGAATTAGGCAGCACAAGTTTGAATGACGCCTGGCTGGGCAATCTCGGGCAAATGAACGAACGTTTCTGTGCCTCAGTCTTCTTTGTTAATAAAAGGTCATAGCATCTACTTCAGAGGGTAGCTGTGGGTCCTAAATGGGGGAATATGGGTGAGGTGCTTGGCACAGTGCCTGGTTCTCAATGAACGCCCCCTGGGTGCCACCCTCCAATCACACGTGCACGTATCTGCATTGCTCCTCTCTCAGGAGCCTCGGGTGGGGGCTCTGGGCTCTGGCATCTGGTTTGGGGGTGGCATGGTGAGTCCTGTTCAGGTAGGGTTTTAGAATGCGTAGTCTTGAATCTCGGCATCACTTCTGAGGCCCGAACACCTGAGCATGAGTGTGATGCAGGGCTCAGGTGTTAATGGGGGACTTAGGCACAGCCAAAAAGCCACCGATGGATTGAGACGTGGTAGAGAGCTAAGAGCTGGAAGAAGGGGCCCATATCTTGCAGCGTGAGGGAGGCGTCCCTGCTGGGCTTTGAAGGAAGCCTTCCGTGGGCTCTCAGAGGCAAGGGCGGGAGCAGGAGTGATTGGAGGGGCAATCTGGTGTCGCACCTGCTGGGTTTGGCCGCTGGCTCCCCAACCTACTGCCTCTGGGACCTAGACCCAAGCCCGTGAACTTCCTAAGCCTCCGTTTCCTGCTATGAAAAATGAGCGGGAACGTAACAGTGTTCTAGAGCTCTTGAGAAAACGGCATGAGATAACACGGGAAGTGTTATGAAGGCATGGTGAGTTCTCAGAAACTGTTAGCTGTTACGATTAGATTGTGTTTACTTATTCCTGTGTTTTCAATGCCTGTCAGGGTCTGCTTATGGTAAGGACTCAAGAAATATTTGTTAAATGATCGAATGGAGAATGTGAGACTTGGGACAACTCAGCCACCTTTTTGGGCTTGCTAGCCGGGATGGAGGGGTCCTCTTTGATGGCCTTGAATGCCACTTCCAGATCAAAATGCAGGGATTCTCCGCCAGGGTTCATAGATGATGCCTACAGGGCCTGGGAGTAGTATTCTGTTTTCACCCAAAGGAAGAATCTTTCTTTCCTCTTTCATGAAAGATAGCATTATGTTTTGATAAAGAACAAAGTAGCCAAGATCCTGGGTGTCACTGGAGAGAAAAATTTAAACTGCTGTGTTTGAGTCTTAAATTACTAGCGCCTTTTTTGGGTGACAAGGATCCACTAGTTATCTTGAATGTGCTATTGGGTTTCTTTTCTAAAGGGAAGGGGCAACTCAAAAGGTGAGCCAGACACTAGTAGGTCTTAAGAAAGAACTGAGCACAATTGGGGAAGAATTATTATTCCATCTGGTAAATCTGTGCTCTCTCCTCACCTTCGCTACCTCATTCGCTTTGCGGCTCACCTAATCTCGGATAAGACACTGCAGAAATAGAAAAGGTCCCTGGAAGGGCAGAGCAGATGGATATGGGGGATGGGGTGACTTCCACACCAAGAAAGATGAAATTTTTCGTTCTGAAAGGAGAAGAAAGGGGTGAACGCTCTTTTGAGGTGGTGAGTGTAACGAATGGGATGCGCAAGCTGGTTGCAGGCTCCCTCTTGCCCTTTCCCCTAATCGGAGAAAGAAGCAGCACTTGACAAAATTAAAAAGGAGCAGATTTAGAGCTGATGAAAGGAAACGCTCTCCACACAATGTATAATTAACCTGTGAAGGAACCTAACCTGCTCGCTATTAGCAGAGGCGAGTAGCAGGCTGGGCTCTCACACGGTGGGTAGAATCACAGCCCTTTGGGCTGTTACACTGGTTGAGGCTTCATTCCTGAGTCCATTCATCCTCTGCTGCAAGACGTGGAATAATCACCAGGTTATAAGGTGGCACTTCCCGTGGGATGCAAAAACTGGGAGGTGAGGTCGGCATTTTGATGGTGAGGAAGGATGTTAGTACTGTCAGGGGCGTGGAGACCACCTAGGGAAGCTAGGGGACTCGACTGAGGACACATGACCACCTGGGGGTCGAGCCCAGAACCCCAGCTTCCTGGCTGCTCAGCCAGTGCTCGCTCTGTTACAGCACGTGGGCCCAGGGGGGTGTTGGGGCCTCAAATTGCTCCAACTGAAGGGTGTGATCAGAATCATCAGGGCAAGGTCGGTCTGGGGAGCTTTGCGGTGTATGTTGGTTCTGGGCAGGAATTTCGACCTGGTTCATATCTGTGTGATCTCGAGTCTCCCTCGGAGGGTAAGGCACTGGTGTAGACTAGGGCAGAGGAAAGCTTGTTTTGTGGGAGGAGGTTAGTATTACCAGTTCAAATGCCATCTTCACTTCTTAGGCGTATGACCTTGGGCACCTTACTAGTGCCTCTGAATCTCAGTGTCATTATCTTACTGTTACCTTCCTCATGGACATGCCAGGGCTCAATGAGTCAGTACTGACAGGCATGTAACATGCAGTGGTGTGCGGTCACCGTTCAAAAACTGGCAGCTAAAATCATGGTGAGGTTTAGAATGAGCATGAGCTGACCCATTAGGAGAAAACCTTGCTTTAATTTTTTAGATCAGTCTGTTTCCTTCCTTCCTTCTTTCCTTCTTCCCTTCTTTTTCCTTCCTTCCTTCCTTCCTCCCTCCCTCCCTCCCTTCCTTCCTCCCTCCTCATTTACTCAGCAAATACTTTTGAGCACCTAGTATGCACCATGTTAGGTACCAGATAGGCAGCGGTGAAGGACATATGGTTCCTGTCCTGCTGGAGTTCACAACGAAGGGGAGGAGACAGTCATGCAAAAAGAATAAAAGAGCCCTGCAGTGCTCTGTGGCACATGGTGCCTCGAGACGAAGATCTATAGATGAAGACTTAATAGACTAAAGCTCCTCCTATGATCTAAGATGAAGTATCGTGGGATCATAGGAGGAGCTTTAGTCTATTAAGTGTTTATTAAGCTCTATCTATATGTTAAGCACCATGATAGGCATTCCTCAAGTTACTGGTCAAGTAAATCCCACCCTTAGGAAAAGTGACATCTTGGAAAGGCTTCTGTTCTCATTGGGAATCCCAGAACACTGTGCGGGCATCTGAGCTTGTACTTACATCATCATTAAACACATCTCCAAGTGAGCTCTGTTTATTACCGGAGAACGTTCTGAATCACTCAAACGTGGTTCGAGATGGCTTTTGTTGTCTTGGTGAAAGATGCTGGTCAAGAGACTCCAGAAAAATGATCATGACCCCGGAAGGTAGGCAGGTATCTTCCAAGAATTTGCAGGCCCTGGGCCCTCTTACATTTGAGGCTTTCTCCTAGATTTTATCAAACATCCCAAGCATACTATATGATGGGAAATGCCTCCATAATTCCTGGTAGATTTATCTGGTGTTTTTTTTTTTTTTGCTGTAAAATTATTTTCTATTTTGGTTTTAAAATTATTTGTGATGAGTGGTTTTTGGAAATTACATGATTATTCAAAGAATTCTCATGGGATGAGAAAACTTAAATGGCTTTCCAGCATAATGACTTTTTCTGATGAATACTAAATTAGATAATTAATGAAGTTGACATAATATTACATCTTATAGACATTCAATTAAACACTAAATAAATTTCAGTTTTACGCTTTCTTTTTTTATTTGGAGCCATTTCCTTTGGCTTTGTCTTTAGATCTAAGACATTCCTATAGGCCTTTGAGAAGCCCTTAGGCTGGGAGCCTGGGGCCTCTGGATAGAGTAGCCCTGGGGCAACAGCAGGGTCTTGCTGAGGACCCCTGATGAGGTGGACCCCATAATTTAGGCCCCGAAGTTGGGCAGTAACCTGGCTGGGGCCTTTCCCCAGCTCTCAAAGGAAGTTGATTCTCTCTTCTCTTGGCCCATCTTCCTTCCTGTTTGCCTTTTCCCCTGTTCTGCTCTTTCCAAAATCCTCTCCCCATTTCCTTCTCTCTTGTCCAGGGATCTGTCAGTGGGGCAGCCAGTGGCTCTCCTGGGCCCACTCCTCTCTGCTGGTGCCAGTGAAGTCACCTCTGATCCCAGTGAAGGCGTCATGGAAGGAAGGACGGCTGCACTCGCACAATTAAAGCCAGTTATGGAGACACTTTGATTAAAGCTGGGCGTACAAAGTGCTTGCCATGTATTTCTTTACAAAACAGCGTCCTAATGGGTTTTCAGAGTGAGAGCAGCTGTTGAACCTGCGTCCTCGGTCAAGTTTTCCTGAGCGGAGAGACTGTTGGCATTTTCTCTTTCGACTGTATTACGAGCCTGCTTTGCTCTGCCGCTCCCCTCTCTGCCTGGAGGCGCATCCCTCATATCTCGCGGTGGGCCACCTCCCTGCGCCCCATCCCTGACCTCCCTGGGGACGATCTGAGCGCGCGCTCTCCTGGGTGCTCCCACCGACCATCCGGGCGCTCACACACCCACGAAAGCAGGGCCCATCTCTGTCGCAGCGGCTCGTTTAATGGGCACATCCGACCCCCACCGTGCACTCCGTGTGGGCAAAGGCTCCTCCTGCTCCCGTCTTCGCACCTTCAGTTCTGAGCCCAGCCGTGGGCACGCAGTCGGGTGGGAAGGAACGCGGTAACGGGCTGCGAACCCTGGACTCGTCTTTTTGGACTGATTTTTGAGTCCTTTTCAACTTGGTCCAGCCAAGCCAGGAAAGACTGCCTGCTCGGGCCTTCTTGAAGAAGCATCCAAGATAAACACCCACCCACCCCACACGGTCCCTTCCTCCAGCTGTCCCCAAACCATGGATCATCCACTCCAGGATCTCCCACCACCGGAGTATTTGTTTATTTATTTATTTATTTTAGTCGGGCTAAAGAAGCAAAGGTGCAGATAAGAAATACCTCTAGCCATAAAGTGAAATAAATCAACAGCAGCTGTCTGTGGCCAGAGATGCTCACTGGGCAGAGATCACTGCTGGGTTGTTAAACAGTGTGTCCGGCGGGCGGTGAGGGCAAGTGTAAGCTGCTGGAATGATAGCCCCACCACTTTTCTTGTCTTAGAAGGAAATACGTTTTCCTTTGGCGTTAGATGATGGATGTAAGTCTGCATCCGTGGGGTTTGATTCTGAAAGTGCTGGTCTTGCTTCTAGGACCTAGAGAGCATCAGAAGTTCAGGGTCACTGGCCATTGTCGGGGGTGTTGGGGATGCCTGTCCAGGTTCTCCCGTTGGCCTGGGAGGCCCCAGAAGCCCATTACTGGCCCCTGTAATGCCTCATCTCATTTATGTAATCTGATTAGAATAGGATAAAGCACCTGCTGACACCCCCGCCTACCTTTCCAGCCTTCTTTTCAAACTCCTTTCTAACCCTCAGGTCCTCTGCTCAGGACTCATGAGGCTTCTTGGACCTTCCCTGGACGTTCCCACGTCTTCTTGCCCACCTATTTGTGTGTATGCCTGTCCACCTTGGACATCCCTTCCCCCCGACCTCGTATACAGGACTCGTTCTTTGCAGGTCATTCCAAAAGGCCCTTGAATGTATCTCAGTGCTCCTGAGGCTGGAAACCCCCCACCCTTCTGGAGGAACTGGTTCTCTTTAATCTTTGATCCTACACGGCCTGTGTGTCCCTTAATTATGTCTCTTACAGCGTTCTGTCACAGTTTATTTCTCCTACAATTATAGTAATTAATCCATCAGCACATCCTGTCAGCACTACTTTCAAAATACTGTATCCAAAATTTGACTACTTCCCACCGAATCCACAGCTGCCACTCCTTCCTGATCTCCCTTTGACCTGGTCTCCTTGTCTCCTTGTCTCCCTCCCAACAGTGTACCTTCCACGCAGGAGCCAGACTCATCCTTGGGAAAGATGAGTTCAAGTGTATCTTCTCTGCTCAGAACCTTCACTGCTTCCCATGTGTATTAGCCCGGGTGTTCCAGAGAAACATAACTGCTGGGATATGTGTGTGCACAGAGAGAGGGAGATTTATTATAAAGGATTGGCTCACATGCTCACGGAGGCCGGCCAGTCCCTAGTCGGCAGGCGGGCCGGCAGCCCGGGGATGGAGGAGAGCTGACGGTGCAGTTCAGCCCGAAGGCTGCAGCCTTGAGACCCAGGAGAGCCAAGAGGACGGGTGAGCTCTGAGAGCGGCCTGCAGGGGAATTACCTCCTGTTCGGGGAGGCTGGTCTCTCTGTTCTATCCAGGCCTTCAACTGTTTGGATGAGGCCCACCCACACCGTAAAGGGCAGGCAGTCTGCTTACTCAGAGTTCACTGAGTTCGATGTTCATTTTATCCAAACACACCCTCCAGACTGACACATGAATTCACCATCAGGCATGTCACCTGGTTCTCCTCACCTGTCCCGTTCCCACCAGCGCTGAGTGAACGGCCTCCGGCTGTTTCTCTCCTCCTCCGCCCCTGTGTTCCCGCCACGGCGCCCTCCTTGCCGTTCTTGCGGTGGCCGAGCGCTCCCGCTCCAGCTCTCTTCTCTCTGCCCTACTGCCGGTGTTTGCATGTCTCTCTCCTCTTCCTCCCGGAGGCCCGTGTCCATACGGTCTGTTTCCTTTCTCACATTGTGTCCCTCGCTCCTGGCACCCTCTAGTCCCTTACCCTGCTCTGTCTTCCTCCATGATTTTCCCCCAACACTGAGTCATGCAGTTATCTATTCATTCTCTAGAACGAATAAAGAGTCTAGAGTACACGCTCCTCGGGGCAGGGGCTTCCTCTTTTTGGTTACTGTTCCATTTTTAGCATGTAAACCAGAGTCTGGCACCTGGGCACACTAGAGGCATTCAACAAGCCTTTGTGGAATGAATGAATACACTGAAGAGGTTAATAGCTAACATACATTAAGTGCTTACTATCCCCTTTTATGTTTATAAAAACCTATGGGATAGACCTTGATTTTTTTTTAAAGAGTTTACTTATTCACCCTTAGGGAGAGGGGTAGGGTAGGAGAGAAACTTCTATATGTGAAACATCAATGTGTGGTTGCCTCTTGCACACCCCCAACCGGAGACCAGGCCCAAAACCCAGGCATGTGCCCTGACTAGGAATCGAACGAGTGACCCACCCTGGTTTGCAGGCCGGCCGGCGCTCAGTCCACTGAGCCACGCCAGCCAGGGTAGACCTTGATCTTACACTAGATGCAAGATCCCTGAAGGCTGGGGCTTTGTTGGTCTTGTTCACCTAGAACAAATAACACATACTCAAATATGGTTTGCTGAGCGAATGCATGACCAAGTCAACATTTTACAGACCAGGAGGTCGAGGCATAGACAGGTGAAGTGAACTGCCCAAGCCACTTTCTAGTAAGTGCAAGAGCCAGGATTTCAACCCAGTATCTAACCCCAGAAACCAACCTTTGATGGTGTCTGTTTACCACCATGACTACAGTCTCTTTAAGGGTGGTGGCTATGACTTGTCTACCTTTATTTCCCCAGTTCCTGGCATCACAGCTGCGCTACATAAATGTTCATGAATACAGTGCCTCCCAGCTCTTTCATCTTCAGAGCTCTCCTGTGGCGACTGTGCTTAAGGGCCGAGAGGTCAGACTGCCTACTGGGTGACATTGCACTTGGCCTCTCAGTGAAGGCATAGGGTAAAGAACGTGGACATTGCCTTGAAATGAACCCAGATCCTTTACTTCCAGTGCTGGGACCTTGGCCTCTGTATTGCTCTCTGAGCAATGGGGATAATAGGAGTGTCCACTCCCAAAGGTTTCTTTTTTAGGGTTAACTAAAATCATAGCTGTAAGCCTGGCATACTGGAGTTGCTTAATAAATGCTGGCTGTTATTACGGGCTGACTTCCTTTCTCTGAATTTCTGCAGCACATCTGTTGAGAAGTGACTGGGTATGGCACTTCTCAGCTGTCACAGTGCATCCTTTACCTGGCGGTGCGCCTCTGGGACATGGGGTGGGGAGAGACCATGCCTTACCCTTTCGTGTCCTCACGTAGGATGAGTGGTGCTTTGCGCCTCATGGTCGTTCAGCGCTTCAGTGAATGGATTCACTCCTGCAGCTCCAAAGGAGAGGTCTCTGTCACCAGATCTCCGCAATGATGCCATGAAGGTCTGAGGTGGGTTTTAGCCGACGGACTTGGGAATCTTTGTCTACATGTGTGTTCTAGGGAATCTTGGGTTGCATGACAGTGGTTTAGATGGCCTGAAAACAGTAAAAATGGATCCTTCAGAATACTCCTGTCACCCATGTCTTGTTACTCATGAGAAGAATCATAGTAATGTAAATGGCAGACAGAAAATCCTGAAAACTTCTGCCCTGACCTCAATCCTCAGGCACCTGAAGTTCAAGTCAGAGCACCTAGATTTCCAAAGAACTTTGGACCATGACATAAGCAGAAGGGTAAAGGTAAGGGAAAAGGGAGGAATCAGGGAGGAATATCCGATAAAATGGTCAGGGAAGGATGCCTTTGAGCAGAGGTCTGAAAGATGTGAGAAGCAACCCATGTAAATCTAAGGGGAGGAAGAGCAAGGGCAGAGGAATGGCAGATGTAAAGGACCCAAGGCATCGGGCATTGTGTTCGAGGAACAGCAAAGAGGCCTGTGTGAGCAAAGGCATTGTGAGCAGAGGGAGGGTGGCTGGAGATTAGGAAGATGAGGAGTTAGGGCGATAGATCGTTAGAGCTTTGTGGATTATGGTCGGGGCTTTGATCATCCTGAGTGGGAAGAAAAGCCACTAGAGAGAGCTCTGAGAAGAGGAAAGACTGATGTACTTTTCTAAGCGATCTCTTAGGATGCTTTGTGGGAAGTGACTTATAGGGTGACAAGACTGAAAATAGGAAAAGCCATTAGGAAGCTATTAACTAGCCCCCATGAGAAAGTATGGTGGCTTGATGGAGGTGGAGGTGATGAAAAGGGGTTTGTTTTGAAATATATTTTGAAGGTAGATCCCACAGGACCTTTTGATGGATTTGAAGTGTTAGAAGTGGTACAAAAGATTTAAAAAAAGAATTTTTTTTACTGGGACCAATAAATGAATGATTTGACTTGATGAAATGGAGAGGACATAGGGAAAAGCTTTGGGAAATCAATCAACTTTAGATACTAAATTTAGATATCCAAGTGTTGTAGATACATTGAATAGAAAGTTGTGTAGAGAAGCCTGAAGTTCCCCGGACAGAGCAGAGCTAATGATACACGTTTTGGAATTATCAGCAAAACATGGGATATGAGGCCATATGAGTAGCTGAGATTGTCCAGGAAATGAAGATAGAGAGGAAGAGAGATACAATTTCAGTGCTGGGGCACCTCAACAGTTAGAGGTTGGGAAGAGGAGGAGCCAGCAAAGGAGGCTGAGAGAAAGCAGTGATGTTGGAAGAAAACAGGAAGAATGTGGTGTCCTTGAAAGTCAGGTTGAAAGTCCATTTTAAGGAGGGAGTGATCGATCGCCTGTATCAAATAGCTCCAGAGGTCAAGTGAGGTGAGCACTGAGAATTGACTGTTGGCGTTAATGCGAGGTACATATAAGAATGCTCATAGAAGCACTTTATTTTTAGCAAAATATTTTGGAAGCATTCCCAAATGTCTATCAACAGGAGAATGGGTAAATGCATTGTAGTGTGTTTGCACACTGGAAATCTAGTGAGCTGAAGAAATGAGTGAGCTAGAGTCATGGGGATGAATTTCTGCAAACACGGTAGTAAGGGAAGAGGTTGAAGAAGAATATGTACATATCATTGCATATCATAATGTGCAAAGCTTGAATATCATCAGCATGCAAAACAAACTTTTATTGCTTAGAGGAACCTACAAAATGGAAGTATAAAGAAATAAAATGAAACATACTGAATTCAGGATACTATTACTTTAAGAGAGGGGGAAGAGGAAGAGATTTGGGAGGGATACACAGGAGACATTTGGCAATACTGGCAATACAGGTTGACCTTGAACAACGTGGGGGTCAGAGGCACTGACCCCCTAAGTGGTTGAATATCCACATACAATTTTTGAGTCCCCAGAACTTAACTGCTAATAGCTACTGTTGACTGGAAGCCTCACTGGACAGCATAGCCAGTCGATGAACACATATTTTCTGATTATGTGTATTATATACTGTATTGTTACAATAAAGTAGGTAAGAGAAAAGGAAATTTTATTAAGAAAAGCATAAGGGAAAGTCCATTTACTGTATTTATTGAAAAAATCTGCATATTAATGGACCTGCACTGTTCAAACCTGTGTTGTTCAAGGGGCAACTGTATTTTACTTTTTTAGCTTGGTAGTGGATACACAAATTATACTGAATTATTTATACTTTTTGCGTGGTCTAGATATTGCCTAAGAACTTCCAGATGAAGAGACAGACAGTTCAAGACACTGGATTTGTCCATGTGGAAGTCATCTGCGCCCGGGACCAAGGCGCAGCGAAGTGATTCTGGGGCTAGTGCATTGGAGCAGGTTCAAGAGGAACGAGATGGGGAGAGTGAATCAAGATGCCTCTTTAGAGAGGTTTTCACAGTAAGCGGGGCAGAGAGAAGGCGTGGTAGCTGGAGGAGGATCTCAAGGAAAGCGGGGTTTGGTGGACAGAGTACCTCCGAGTGTAAAGTAGGCCAAGGCTAAGTAGGGTACAGAATTAAAATGAAGTTCGTGTCGCTGTTTATCCTCAGCTGGTAATCCAGACCCCTCATTTCCCTTTGGTGTTTTGGCATTTGACTGTTGGTGTTCGTGAGCATCTTTGCCAGTATCCTTTTGCATACTGGTGAAAATAATTTAGTAAAAGCTTCTGTTGGGGAGGAGCTGGAAACCACTCATCTAAATGAGGTTTGGGATTCCTTGTGGATCACTATAGATGGAGCCTTGAACGAAAACACACAGAATGCGCACATGGTTTCAGGTCTTTTAGAATGTATGTTTTCTAGAGTTAGGACGGTTGTTCAAAATGGCGTACAAAGGCCACTTATTAACTGTAACTTTCAAGAAAACTCTTTAAAGAAGGAGGATTCAGGGAGGCTTTCAGTGTAATTGTTGTTCTGCATGTTACCACCAGGAAATGGGCATTGGGTTGTCGTGTTGACTGTTGTTTTTCTAGTAGCTAATGTGGATCTTTGAAGATTCTCTCACCCTATCTCCTGCAGCTCATTTAGACCAACGATGCCCGTTCGCAATGATAATAATATTAGTAAAACATGGATTCTACTGAATGTGATTTACAGAGGATCTGTTGTGTGCCGTGCACTGTTGTAGGCATTCTGGCCGATTTTATGAAACTCTTGTATCTCCATGCGGAGTAGGTCTTGTTACCCCTGTTTTACAGATGAGGAAACGGAGGCAGACAGAGTTCCATAGACAGAAATTCTGGAACTGAGATTGGAACTCAGGGCGTCTAATTCCCTCTCTCCACTTTTCCGTGCGGCCTCTGAGAATGGCTGTGATTAGACTTCTGATGCAGAGTCAACTTAATCTTCTTGGACTATAATTTCTGCCTCAGAAAGGCAGCTTTCTCCTTGCTTTGTCGTGCTTTGTGTTGCTGGTGAGCACGAGGCAGCGTGGGTAGGAGCGGGTGACCACTGTGGGCCGTGGAGCAGTGTGTCAGCTGGCAGCTTTGATCTGCAGTGAACTGGGAATAAAAGTATGAGCTCATGTTCTGAGGTCTTTTACTTTGCAGAGTATCCGGTGTTTCTAAAACGTCCACAGTGACTGTTGTTGTTCTGTATTATTTAAATGAGCAAGTGTCCTAGTTTCAGGGGAAAGAGATTTTTTTTTCCCCATCAAATTTACTGCACATCTGTTTAAAGAATGTGGCAACAGTATGCATAAATCTCCAATCAAAATATCATAGAATGAGCCAATTTTATGATATTAAAAATGTATGGCCAGACACAATGTGCTGAAAATATGAAATTACCACGTGGTGCCTTTTCTGCTCTGCTTATATTGGACTGTTCAGCCCCAAATTAAATCTTGTACCGGAAAATACCAGAGAAAAGAAGTTAAACTTGGTCTGAAACAATTAAACTGATGTTATAAAAGTGTGTCTGTATAGTGTGTCAACACTGCCAATATATTTTTGTAACAGTAGAATGTTTGTAATATCTTGGCTAGATTTTGAGACATTCAAATTTTATCTGTCGTTACATGTAATGATGTTTTATGAATATTGGATATCATAATAGAGAAGAGTTTTAGAACTCTTTTAGTAGAAACATCTTCAAATGTTTTTTAAGCAACAAGGAATCCCCCTTGGAGATTTCTGGAGTTAAGTGGTGCATCGTTTCTTTAGGGTACGATCATTAAATCTATAAGGTCCAGCTGGACTTTTATATAAGCAGGCTACCACCTTCAGGTTTCAAAAATGGAACATCATTATCATCATCTCCTTCTGCAGAATACCACCACCATCCGCACTGCACCAACATCAAGATGTATGATTGCTATCTAGTTGCAAATACATTAATGGTCATCTTTCATACATTTAATTCTCAGAGGGGCCCTATGAGATGTTCCTCATTAGCCCATTGTATAGATTGAGAAAGTGAGGTTTGGAAACATCAATTAATTTGCTCCAGGTCACCTGGCCAAGATCTACACCCTTGCGAAGCGTGCGTGTCCGTAACATTTGACAATTGACAGCATCGGTTCAGCCGCATCGCCTTGGATGGGTCCTGCAGCAGCTCTGCTGCGGACGGCACGTGCCAGTCAGCAAAGCCGCCGTGGCGGGGCCTGGCCTTTGGGTTGCTGGCTGCCGGCTTCCATCGGACCTCACAGAAAGCTTCACCTGCACGAGAAGGCGCTTTGGCGGCTGGGCCTGCGATGCAGCTCCAGAGGCAACACGGATGCCAGAGCTGGGTGTGGGCAGGGGAAAGAATTCAGAGAAAATCACTTTGTTTTTCTCAGTGAGATTTTTAGTACCCATGCCCTTACATCTGATTCTTAGAAAGAGGGATGGCCAGCGGACACTCAAAATGTGGATTTCACGCAAAGCTCTGTGAGACGTTGGGAAACCCCAAAAGCTCCGTTTTGGGATTGTAGTTTGCATCATGGTTCCCTGGGGTGTGTGGGAAGCTCCTCGTGAGGGACTTGGCTGCAGCTCAGGGTGGTGCGGGCAGGGGCAGACTTGGGTCGGCTCCGCCCCGGAGGCCGCTCTGTCTCTGGGCGGAGGTATCAGCACGTGGTGCCCCTGCTGATATATCTGGGGCAGGAGACTAAGCACCGGCTGTGACCTGAGTGGAAGGCTCTTTGTGGTTTCCCTGGGTTCTTCCGAAAGAAGCTGGGAAGCCTTTGAGAGGCATGGCACTGAGCTGGCTTTACAACTGCACTCAGGGCCAAACTTGTTATGGTTCATAGGTACATGTACATCCATCTTAGCCTTTGGAGGAAGAGGAAAGTATGGGGTGCTGGGCACATGGGCGGGCAGTGAGGTGGAGTGACTAGAGGATGCTGAGCATGGACAGGCGCAGAGAGGAAGGTAAGTCCAGAGAGGTACGTTGTTGGGGTGGGGAGATCCTGGAACTCGAACCTCAGGTGGGCAAAGTTACTTTCATAGGCAGCAGGCATTGCTTGAAGATGTGTGAGCAGGGTCGTAGGGCGATTGGAGCTCAGCTTCAGGAAAATGAATCAGGGAGTGATTCACTGGATGGTTGAAGTGGAAAGAATCTTAGCCTACGAAGAGACCGAGTAGAAGTCCTTTGATAACATGGCCCCCCGTGAAGCACAGGGCAGAGGTTTCTGAAAACGGGAGTGCTAATTGAATTGGTTCTATGAAGGTTCAATACAGTAATACTCCCTCCTTGTTTGTGGTGTCACTTTCCTCAGTTTCAGACACCCATGGTCAAAGTATTAAAAATCTGCAGTGTGACTCTATGAGATGGAAAATTCCAGAAATAAACAATACATACATTTTAAATTTCCTGCCACCCCGCTCCATCCCACCTGGGATGGGAATCACCCCTTTGCCCAGTGTCCCCACTGGGTTGTAAATATAACGTATGATCCCTGCCTGTCAGTCACTGGGTAGCCGTCTTGGTTGTCCTATCAACTGTCATCGTATCACAGTGCTTGTGCTCAAGTAGCCCTTCTGCTACTTGGTAATGGCCCCAAAGCCATTCGCATAACTTTTGTTACAGCATGTTGTTAAAATTGTTCTATTTTATTAGGTATTGTTGTTAATCTCTTACTGCGTCTAAGTAGATGTGTATGCATGGGAAAAACATGACATATGTAGGGTTTGGTACTCTCCATGGTTTCCGGCATCTCCGGGGGGTCTCAGAAAGAATTCCCTCTAGATAAGGGGGGACTAGTGTATGGCATAGCAGGAAAAGAGGGATTCAGTATTGGGTCGTGGAGCATTAGGTGCCCTGGAGTCAGGGGGGTCGGGGAACTGAGAGACGAGAGAGTCCTGGAGAGGGGACAGAACTGGTGTGAGGAAAGGAACCGAGTGAGGGAACTGGAAGGGCTGAGTGTTGTCCGGGTATTCGTGCACACTCCTTGGAGGTCAAAGGGTTTCTGGGGGAGACAAGAAGCTGGATAGAGAAGTTCTTTGGAGTTCAGAAAGTCAAAGAACTCAGGAGTCAGGCTTTTGGGGACCCGTCAGAATGGTGGCCAGACTCGGTGGAGATCCTGAAGATTTCAGTGAATGGAGGACAGTGTCCGCGAGGGCAGTAGATGGCGGAGCTGGGGATGCTCAGTGTGCCACTGGGAAGGGGAGCGGGGCGTGTTTGTGTGAGGGCGGGACGATGGTCTGGGAGTTGCAGGTGGAGGATTGGGGACCTGACTCCCAATGCATAACGACACAGGTGTTGGTGAGCGGGAAGCCTCCACCTGAGATGGCTGCAGGGGAAGTTGGGACATCAGGGGACATCAGGGGACAGCCATGTCAAGAGCAGGCGTAAAGGGACATTCAGCAGGGAATCTAAGGAGATTTAAGGGACTTTGTTAATCAAGGAATAGAGAATCCAGAGAGCATAGGGCAAGGATTTGGGAGAAGTGTGAGTGCCCAAAGTTGGATCGTGGGGGAAGAAACACCCGGCTACTTGGGAATAGCGGGAAAGAAGAGGATAAACCACCACCGGAAGGGGCTCGACTTCGGAAGACAGGGTCATGTGGCTGTCAAGGCAGGAGGTCCCGGCAGTCTCCTGCGGGGTGAGGTGCTGCTCGGCCGAAGGACTCATCTGCTGCCCGAAGGGGAGGCCCCACCTCTGGGTGGCAGGGGTGTGGAGCGGCAGCCTATAGGCTGGTGTGCTCTGGGGGCAGAGGCAGAGCTGGGCTGTACCCTGCTCTGAGCGGTACCCTGCTCTGAGCGGCTGAGGCTGGAGAGCAATCTCTGGGATGGGGGCGGGGCTCCGAAAGGACGATTTCATTAAAAAAAAAAAAGGTCTGCGTCACCGTCACCTCCGTACCTAACATGCCTCACGCTGCTCCACCTCCCCTTCATCCTAGGGTAGAAGTGCTGTGACGTGGCTGACAAGACCCCCCCCCCCCAGCACCTGGCTGCTGCCTGCCTCTGGAGACTTCTGTCTTGCTACTTTCCTTCACAAATCACGTTACAACCATCCTGAGATGCTGATAATTTTCTGAACTTTTTTTTTTGCAGCTTCCGACTGTAATTTTCTTTCCTACACACTTTCCTCTGCCCTCTACACACCCATGGCCCTACAGCCTCCCCTCTGAGGATTTAACCGAGGAGTCTCCTCCCCCAGGAGGCCTCTCCTGACCCTCTTCTGTTGGGTTAAATGCTTCATTTCTCATAGAACCTCTATCATTATCAATGCCCTCGTCTCTCGGTAGGCTCTTATTACCTTGGTCATTAAATTCGCCACATAATGTGAACCCTCTTGATCGAAAGCCTCCGCCAACAGCCCTGGACTCTAAGAAACTTTCCAGCAAGAATCACCCGCCATCACACCCTCCACGTCTCTCCTGATCCTGCGCGTGGAAGGGTCTCGGCCCAGGCTCAGAGAGTGATGGGAGGCCACAGGAGCCGAATGAGGTCAAGGCTGCGGGGAATAACGTGAGGCGTGGATTCCAGCAGCCGCGTGATGGAGAACCGACAGGAATCTGCACACCTTCCAGAGTGTGTCCAGGCAAGACCGCCACACGGGGAGCAGGAGCACAGAACACAAACGGAGACACAACGCCGGGACACAACCGATGAGCTCGGGGCTGAGGCTCCGGTGGGACACACAGATGTCCAAGAGACCCTGAAGATGGTCACCTGGGGTGAAAATCGAGGGAGAAGAGAGACACAAAAGTAACTGGCTGGCAAGGTTGTGATGGAAGAACCGCCCCTGGAGATTCGCCCACTTCCTGCAGGCGTTCAGTGGGCCAGAAATAATAACAACAAGAACAACAACTACAGTAATTGCTGCCACCACCACCACCCTCTTTAATACATGAATACTGCATATTTGTTAAGGCTTTTTTAAAAAAAAATAACACAAAGCATAGTAATCTCTGTTACCTCCCATCAACCTCCCAACATTCCATGAGGTGGGCGGGGTAGGTCGCTCTCATTTTGCAGTTGACAGTGAGACCCAGGCGGTTACGGTCTCCGCAGGGGCACAGCAGACAGCAGAGCGTTCTCCCGGTTTCTGACTGTCACTCGTTCCCCGGGACCACAGGCTTCCCGTCAGAGTGAGACACTTGTGGTCCCTCAACGAGAAATCAGGCTTCCTAAGTGCGTGGTAGCACCTGCCTCGTGGTAGCTCCTCCCAGCACACTGCTGTAGGAAGTGACACCTTTGTGTCTGTGGTGCCAAGGTCTCTGCAGCTCTTGTCTGGAGAGGAGTCCCTCTGGCAGCCTGGCACTCTGGCGGCAGGTGGCCATTTGTAGCTGCAAAGTTACCATTTGGCTACCAGCTTCACAATTGCATCCTTGAATCCCTTTAGACCCACGGGTGGGTGCCACCTACTTCTGGTAATTTATTTGTTTCTGAATTTTTCAGTCAGGTGTAAAGCATCTACTGCTTTACCGCCCACCCCACCCTCACTACCCACCCACAGTCCCTATGTTCTGCAAGTTAGTTTGTGGCTGAGTAGTCTTTCAGCATGCTTCTTGGTTAAGCCCTTCATAAGTATACTTGGGGTTTATGTAGGACCAGGACTGAATTTATACTGGCTAAAGACTCCGGGTATTTATCTGTTGTAATTTATATCCAGAAGGAAAATAGGGAAAAATATCTCTCTTTTCCCATCAAGGGCTGCAGTAGAGGCTGGGGATTGGGGGGAAATAACAGCGATCCCTTACTTGGGGGTGGTATCTACCCCCCTCGCCCCACCCCCGGCTTGGACTTACCAGCCCTGTTACCCCCGTACTTCTTCTGAAACGACGATGGAAAAGCCTGCAAATATTCTCCTGAATGTCAAACCTAAACGGCAACTGGTTGGCTCCACTGGAATTTTTGGTGACATTTCACACAACTTTACAGGCCAGAATCCTAGGAATCGTCCTTTTTCTCTTGTTTCCTTTTCAGGCTGAAAATGACTCATGGTTTTCTTTTTTAGCTTGTTTATACGGTGTGTTGCATCGGTTGAGTTTTGAATGTTAAATCAACATTGCATTCTAGGGATAAATTCTGCTTGTTCACAATGTATTGTCCTTTCTATGTAGTGCTGATTTGTTAAATTTTCTTTAGAAATTTAGTACCTATGTTCATGAGGGATGTTGGTCTGTCATTTTCTTCTCCAGTAATGTCCTTTTCCTGTTCTGACTGTCAGGATAACATTGACCTTGTCACTCGAGCTGAGAAGTATTTCTGCTTCTGCAGTTCTTTGAAGAAATTTGGTGTAGACTGGTATTATTTCTTTCTCTAACATTTCTGAGAAGTCACCAAATGGAGCCATCTGGGCCTGGAATTTTCCTTGAGAGATTTTTAAGTACAAATTCAGTTTCTTTGATAGAATTAGGTCTAGTCAGGTTATATAGAGATCAATAGTTTGTATTTCAAGATATTTGTCCATTTCATCTAAGTTGTTGAATTCAGGTGTTTATCAATTTTATTGGCCTTTTCAAAGGCCTGGATTTTGGTTTCATTGCTTTGCTTTATTTTTATTGTTTTCCTGTTTTCTATTTCATTGATTCCTGTTTTGACCTTTATTCTGCTTACTTTGGGCTTAATTTGCTCCTCTTTTCCTAGGTTATTAAGTTTAGAACTGAGGTCACTGATTTGAGACTTTTCTTTATTCTAATGTGGGTGTTTAGTGCTATGAGTAGCCTTTAAGTACTAAGTTAGCAGAGTCCCACAGATTCTGGTATGTTGTATTTTCATTTTATTTCAATTCAAAATGCTTTTCTAATTTCCCTTTTGATTTCTTATATGACCCATGGGTTATTTAGAACTGTTTCATTCAGTATAAAAATATTTGGGGATATTTCCATATATATCTTTTTATTATTGAGTTGTCACTGAATTCCATTGCGGTCACAAAACATACTTTGTATGATTTGAGTCCTTGTAAACTTATTGAGGCTTGTTTTATAGCCCAGAATACTTTTTTTTTTTTTAATTCAAAAGGATTGAACTTTGGGGGATCGTATGTATGATGGAAAGTCGGCAGGGCTCTTGTTAGCTGTTCACTGCTTTCCAGTGGGGCCGTCCAGAGGGGCCTCTCCTCGGAAAGCCCCCTGGCTTCCTCTCTTCATCGCCCCGGGCCCTGATATCTCCCAGTGCATAGGGAGGCTTCTCCCCGAGGCAGAGGCTGAAGGGATGAAGTTCAGTGTGGAAGTCTGGTTGGCACATTTTAGGACCCGGGTCTGTTCCGTATAGGTTAAACATCAGTGTGAATCCAAAGGCCTGAGGCGAAGCAATAAAACTTAAGAAAGCTGAAATCCTCTTCACTTTAAAAATACCTGACCGGGACATACGATCGTTACGTCTATACCTGTGACAGGGGAAGGTGGATAGAAACAACAGCCAACAGCCAGCGGAAAACCCTTAAGCCTTTAAAAAATGGCACCACCCAAACAAAGGTGCCGGTGCATCTTCTGACTTGTTGCAGTCAAAACGAAGCCACTGTGCCTTTCCTGCCTGGTGCCTCTCTTTCCATGTCGTGTGCCAGGATGCTTGGCCCTGCCACGGTGCGGCCCCTCCATGGAGCTCCCCAGACTGCTGCAGCCCAAACTCATTTCTCCCCTCAGCGAACCACCGGGTACGAGTCATGGCCACACCTGCCAGGCCCTCTGTGAGTTCAGGGTCAACTGGGCGGGAGCCCTCACATCTGACTGGGTATCTTACCAGTCGGATACTCACTCAAGCTCACTGGGTCTGCTCACTCAAGCAGATTTTGGTTATAAGTGGGATGTTTCAGTAACACCTCAGTTTTCAGTGAGAGTGGGAGAGCTCTGTTGATTTGAGAGTCTCAGACACCATGTCAGCTTCGGGGCTGGAGTCAGTTTAGGGAAGAAGGGTGTGGGGGAGGGGAGACAGAACAAGACTTACTAGTCCTTTCCCACTCCTGCATCACAGTGCTTCAGCAAATATTTTGCAAAAGAATTTTCTGGATGAACTTCACACTGCAGAAGGTTCATTTGGTGGGTCAGAGAGCTGTGCACAAGATTTTTTTTTTTTTTTAAGAAAAGGAAATGAACATTGTTTCAGCTGACATTTAAACCTCTATTCTCTTTTACTAGCCTGTCACATTGTTTCATATATTCTGGTCTGACATGGTTCCCAGAAGAAGAAAAAGATATTTTATAGGATTGTTGGACTGTAATATGGAACCCCGGTATATGTCATTTTCTGCTCATATAAAGGTTCTAATAATGGGACTCAGAAACCTGACCAGCTTCTGCCTCTCTGGGATTCAGTAGCTCCTATGGAAATAGCAACTTAAAGGACTAGCAGAGTTTAAGGAAGAAGACCAGCACCGGGAGCTCTTGTCCATTGTAGCTCCTCTTCTTGACTGGGGTCTGAGTCACTAACCCCACAGGTTTAACAGTTTTGGATCTTTGTTCAATTCTGTTGCTCCCAAGAGTACACTGGGATTTTTTGTAGGCCACGCCATCCGATTTTGCTATCTGTAAACACAGTCTGTGTAACAGGGTGTGTTTAGTGCAGAGAGTTCTTTGGTGCACTTACTTGGTGAAGCCCTGAGGCTCCAAGTCAGTGGTCAGCAGACTACAGCCTACTCATACTCCTCATACTACTCATGAACGTTACTGTCATGAGTCTGAGAAGGGCCTTCTGATTTTATGTTATTTTACTTTGCGCTATTATCCCCATATCCAGCTTCCATTCCCCTACTTCTCGTAGGGCTCATTCTGCACAATCCGCTCTCCCCGCAATGGACAGCCAAGTTTAGGCCCCCATGGACAGCCTGCTACGTTATCACTGCCCGCCCCCCCCCCCCCCCCCAGGAGCTGCCATTTGCGTAGACTACAAGCCACCATTACAGTGAGCGTCTTGGACACAAGCTCTTTTGGACCTGTGTGAAAATTGCTTTTTGATATATAATCTAGGAGCAGGCTTGCTAGATCCTGAGGTTATGGGCGTGTAGTTTAAGCAGTACAGGACCGTTTTCCCTGAAAGTAGCACTGGTTCATAGTTCCCGCAGCAATGCGTAGAGCTCCAGTATACCCAGACTCCTCGTCCCCGTGTATGGCATTAGCCAGCTTTCTAATGTTTGCTAGTCTAATTGGTACACGGTGATCTCTCACCTCTCACGGGAGTTACAGTCCAGAGACCCCTGCAGTAGGTGAAAATCTGAGAAGTAGCGGCGTTATATTTATTTTATTATTTATATATATTTTAAGGCTTTATAAACCCTTTCCGCTCTCTTATTAACCTTTCCCACACTCTTATAAACACTTGAGATGCTCTTAAACACTTTCTACACTCTTAAACCTACGTAATTTTAACAACATATAAAATTCTACATGGGTACTCACCAGTGAAGTACACAGTCGTCCCTCGCTATATTGCGGTTCCCTTATTGCGGCCTCACTGTGTCTCGGACCGTGGACCGTGATACAGTGAAGCCTCAATAAGTGAACCCTGTGATATAGCCAGGGATGACTATAGAGTGAAATTGCTGTTATTTCAACTTGCATTTTATTTTGGCTACTGTTGAATTTGAGCATCTCTCTCTCTCTCTCTTTTAAAGACTTTAGTTATTTTTAGAGAGAAGGGAAGGGAGTGAGAAAGGGAGAGAAACATGAATTTGTGGTTGCCTGGGGACCTGGTTTGCAACCTAGGCATGTGCCCTGACTGGGAACTGAACCGACAACCCTTTGGTTTGCAGGCTGGCACTCCATCCACTGAGCTACACCAGCCAAGGTCGAGTTTGAACATCTTTTGATAGGCTTCTCAGGTTTTGGATTTCCTCTATTATTAATTTTCTGTTTATATTAGTTGCCCGTCTTTTTGCCAAGAAAGATGCTCTCTTCTTAATGTTAATTTGTAGTCCTAGGTTCTAGATATTAATTTCTTTCAGCTTTAAACATTAAAAACATCTGTCTTATCTAACTAACTTTGTCTATGGTGTCATTCAGTGTGCAGAAATAATAAATTTGTTGTCACAATTCATTGACATGTTTTTAGGATTTAGACTTAGAAATTACATTTAGAAAGTTTTATACTCTTCCATCACAAAGACTTCCCTGTATTTTTTATGTGCTATTAGAGATTCAGTTCTATTTTCTCTAGTGAGTCACTTTCAGCCAAAATGACTAAATTACTCTCTTCATTGAGACTACTAGTTCACTGTATATTATATCCCTATAATGTCATAGATCTCTGATTATTTTCCTTAGTTCCTTTGGTTTATTTTCTGTTTTTGTGTTAATACCCTCAGTATTATTATTTTTTAATTATCATAACAATATTTAGCAGGGCGAGTCCTTTTCTAGTGTTTTTTTTTAACGATGCCATCTGTTGGCAGAGATGTTTTCCATGTATGTGTAAGTCCATACGTTTTAGAGTGTGCATTATATTTCAGAAATTTGACAGAAGATTTCAAATCAGTTGCTTTAATTTGTGTATTAATCCAAAGATAATCAACAGCTTTATTAGACTGTTAAATCCTCCTCTCTGAGAGCATGGACTCTGCATTTATGTATTACATGTGAATTATCCTCTTCCATGTCCTTTGTTTGAGGTTTACATTTTCTTTATAGAGGTCTTGCAAAGAAGGGTTTCACTTCTGGATAGTTGGTAGTTGTTTGTTGATATTTTAGTTGGTATTTTCCTCTTTGTTGAAGGACATCTTGTAGTTGGGTTTACTGCAACAGGCAAATTATTTTGATTTTTGTAAATTGACCTTATCTCTAGCAACCATTAACGGTGTTGGTTCTTCTGGGCAGAATGTCACATTTACCTAGAGGACAATTTAAACACGTGCCTGACAATCTTTATACATCTTATTTTCTTTCACTTTCCACATGACATTGACCTCGTGTACTGAGTTACAGTAGTAGTACTGATGGAATGTATCATCCTAGGTGTCAAACCTTATCAACTACTCTTTCTGCATTGATTGATATAATATTTTAATAGTTTATATATAATTATTATATATTTTCTTCATTGTGAATGTGGCAAATTATGTGGTCAGATTTTTTATTCATTCCTGGATAACTTCTCTTGAGTTTGACACACACGCACACACACACACACCATTGTTGATTCTGTTAGCTACTATTTCACTTCATATTTTTACCTCAAAATTTATAAGTGAAATGGCTCTAGAATTTTCTTATTTTGTGTTTATCTGAGTTCAGGACCAAGATTATATTTTTCTCATAAAAGGAGCTGGCAGGTTTTATTCTTTTCCTATTTTATAAATAGTGTTTAAAATTGGAATTTATTATTCCTTGAGAATTTTGAAGACCTCTCCCATAAACTATTTGGCTAATTTCAGGATAGGAAAGTCATTGAATTTTTCCTAACTCTTTATAATATGTATTGGTCTCTCAAATCTCCCAAATCTTGTTGATATAATTTTGGCATTGAAAGGTGTCTTTTAATTGGTTCTATCTGTGTGTTGAAGTGCATTCACTTACAGCTTTTTCTTTCCCTCGTTCCTTCCTTCCATCCGTCACCCTTCTTCCCTGGAGAGCACGCGCAGTTTCTCTCTCTTTCCTGATCAGTCTTGCCAGAGCTCTTTACTTTTCATTTTTAGTAGGAAACGAGCAAAACACCGTTTGTGTTTGGTAACCTGTTATTGTTGCTGGGTGTTCGCTAATTCATTGTTTTCCTTTGCCCTCTCTGTTATTATTTCCTTGCTCTTCATTTCTTTGGTCTTCCTCCAGGTTCTTTTTCCATCTTACTTAGTCGCATGCTTTGCTAATCTGTTTCTACATTTTCTTGTTTCCTAATAATTTATTTAGAACTATAAATTGTTCTTTAAGCACAGCATTACTAATGTCCCACAGATTTTTGACAGGTGGTGTTTTAATCATCATTCAGTCCTTAATATTCTAAATTTTCATTATTATTTCCTGTTTAACCCAAGAACTCTTTATTGAAAATGTGATTTCATTTCCAATTATGTTATTTAAGTTACCCTTCTACAATAATTTCTAATTATATTTCATTATTGTTAAAGAACATGCTCCATTTGATATTGTTCTTTAGTAATTTATTGAATTTGCCTTAATGGTCTGATATGTGGTCTGTCGTTGGAACCGGAGTGTGAGAAGAAATGTATTGTCTATTTATTAGGGTAGAGTTCCCATAGATACTCTTTTTTGGAAAACTTTTAAATGTATTTCTACTTTGTAAAATGTTCATTGCATTTATTGGGGTGATATTGGCTAATAAAATTATACAGCTTGGGTTTCAGGTGTACAGTTCCGTAATACATCATGTGTGAGGTGTGCCGTGTGTTCGTCACCCCAAATCGAGTTTCCTTCCACCACCGTCTTATCCTCTTCTGCCTCCCCACCCCACACCTTTCCCTCTGGTAATCACAGCACCATATTCTTTATATGCTTGCTAGAATTTACTAATTATGTTACTTAGGGTTTTCTGCTGTTTTCTTCTGGTTGATACATTGGTTTCTGATACATCTACCCAAACTATAATTGTTGATTAATCTCTTTCTTCCAATAGTGTAGAGAGCTGTTGCTTTCTGTATTTGAAGCTGTGTTAGGTACAGATACGCGTATATGGGCTATACTTTCTCTTTGTTTTCTTCCCCCTTTTATGAGGAGGTGATGTTCTTTGCCCCTTTCAAATTATCGAGCTTTAAATTTCATCTTGTCTAGATATTGAGATCACTAGTAAACTCTCTTTCGGTTCATATTTTACCAAGACATCTTTCTCATCCTTTTATTTCTAATCTACCTTTGTGTTTTTACGTCTGTATCTTGTAGTCAATATATTACTGAATTTAAAAAAATCAGGTTCTGTATTTTAATTAATGAGTTGGTTTATATTTACTCTAACTACTTTTATGCTAGAAATCAGTTCTATCATCTTATTTTTCATTTACTGTACTTTTATTTTTCTTCATTCCTGCTTTTCACTAGATACACTAATATACTTCTAATTGTGACTTTGTGATGGTTGCTCTTAAAACCCAAAGATTTTCAGAGTCTCCCTCCCTCCCACCTTCCTTCCCTCCTCCCTCTTTTTATTTTACTCCGTGTCTGTCTTTCTCTTTTTCTTCTAATAGCACAAATACATTGGCATTCTCTATGTCCTTTAATATCATCATTCCCCACCTCCTAGTTTGATGTTAGGATCAATTTGGTAAGTACATGTAAATGCCTACCACAATGCAGGGTACAAAACAGGTATTGACAACATTATTTCCTTTTCCCCGTTCAAAGAATAAGTTTCTCCATTATCATTCCAAGTCAATAACTTGAAGTTTTTCTGTTAAAACAATCACAGCAATCAGTGCATTTACTGGACTCCTGGAAGGCATCAGCACGCAGAACCCGGGAGATATGCATGACATCTGAAGCACAGTAGCTTGAGGCTGTTATTAAGTAGGGCGGGTGGACATTTTTTGGTAGTCCGGGCCACTTGGTGTACGTAGAGCCTAAGTGTGAAGACATGCAAGACAGAGAGACCCGGAGTTTGAACCTCTCTGTCCCTTGGCTCTTGGTTCTTCCTTTGCTCACTCAACATTGGGGCGGTAAAATCTCCCCTTTTACAATCCCTCGTAATGGTATCTATTGATAGTTGAAATTTAAAGTCAAATGACTGAGCTACGTGTTATCTATTTTAATAAATACATCTTCTTTGGAAGATGTCTCCAGTAAGTTTCTTTGGCTCTCAGCCAAAGGATTCTCACTGATACAGGCATTCTGGTACTACGTATTGGGTTTTAAAGCCCAAACTGTTTTCAGGTTTCTAACACAGGTTAGAATCCTCAGTCATTCTCATTACAGTAGCTCCTGGGACTTTTTTTCAGTGCCAAGGTACTATTGTAGTAACAAGATGCTAAAAGTAATAACCGAGAGCATTTGTGAATATTTATGCTGTTAAGGATGTTTTTTATAAACATTAGCTATTATTTGTTTGTTTATTTATTTATACACTTCTGAAAGGCAAATGCATAATCCCGGTAATTCAGAGGGGGAAACCGAGGATCAGAGAAGATAAGTAACTTACCTAAAGTCTGTTTCCTGTGTGCGATGGAGTTGGGATTTGAATCTGTTTGCTGACTCTGGTACATTTCTTCCTTTTACTGTACCACGGCTGCTCCAGTTTGGCTTCAAAAAACCTAGATCCCCGGAAGACACCACACACCTCCAAGTCTTCCCTTGGTTTATTTCAGCCCACAGTGAGGGGCTCGCTTACAAGATTTATCTAGGACACACGTGTGGCTAAAGGTCAGCATCCCTCTCACTCATTTCACGTGTGGTCCAGAACTCATATTGAAGCTCCGCTCTCCTGAGAGAAGAAACACTGGCGGGTTATTGCAGCCCTTGGTTTCTTGATTAAAAATATTAATTCTGTCCCTGGCTCCTCACCCGATTTTCTTTCCCTAGTGCTGGGGTGGTGAACTGGGCCAGTGCCGGAGAAACGCCTAGGCAGCCATGCAGGTCCAGCTTCGATTCTCTTGTTTGGGAGAGCAGCTGATGGCTTTAGGAAGAGCAGGCTCCCTGGCTGCATTTTGCTGCCGGCACTGCCTCTGGGGAGGGGGTGGGTGGATGCCTGGGGCCATCCCTTGATTGGGAAGGACCGGGTGCTGGGGCAAATGATGATGAGAGGCCTCCATTTTCCTCTTTATTGCCAATAGCTTCAAAAGGTAAGTGCTAGAGAAGGCGACTGTGCTGGGGAAGAGGAGCCAACATGGCCGGAGCCCAGTCCCAGTGTCTCCGGGCGTCCCTCCCTGTCCCCGAGAGGCTGGTGTTTCTGTCCCTGCCTCTTGCTGCGGAAACACATCTCTTCCTTATGAGGCTCAGATTGTCCCAAGCACAGAGCTATACAGTGCGTGTTCCTGGAAGTCATAGGGACGGGCGGGAATGTGGCCACGTGCCCCGCACCGTTCATTCAGCATCCCAGGTAACAGGCTGCTGCTGTCCCTGGTGCCTGTGGGCCAGCCTGGCCCAGCCGGCCCCTCAGCCTCCCGGCCCCCTTCAGGGAGCTGGTGCTTTTACCTTGACTGACCTTGGGGGTGGCGTGTTGGAGAGTTTCCAAGAAGTGGATCAATTTCGTCAGAAGACCTTCCTATAGTTTTATTTTGTGCTGTGTGTACCCAGCGAGCTCATTTTACTTCATAATAACTCTTTATTTAGAGGTAGGTGTAATTTCTCCTATTTTATAGACTCAGTTACCGAGACCAAGGAAGTTAAATAAATTCCGTAAGACCCCACAACTAGTAGGTGGTAAGAATGGGATTCAGACTTAATATTTGACTCCTTGTCATTCTTCTGGTGACACTGATCCCTCTCAGTTCCTCTCTGCACCCGGTTGAAAGGATAGCCCCCCCTTATCACTTCAGACCAGGAATGATGTTGATGAACAGGGATGGTGATTGTCTGAGGAAGAAGGAATAAACCTTCCCTTGGAAGCTCTTGGGTTTTGTTAGAATTTCATCTTGTCTGAGTTAGAGAAATTAATGAGCTACTAGATCTGGACCTGGTGTTCCTTGATAAAAGGACTTATTTTTAGTGCCTTAGCATTTAAAAGGATCTGTTATAATTTCATGCTTAAATAACACTCAATAAGGGCCTGTGTTTGTCGAGCATAATTAGAAGAAGCAAAGAAAAAGGGAAACATTTACTTCCAAACAAATGGACCGAATGCATCTTGGGAGAAATTTGAAGATGGAGAAATCCCCAAAGAAAACAAACCCCAGGGGGTGATCATCCTCCCACAGGCCAGAGATGGCCTTTAAGAACAGAGACCCACACAGCCTGGCTGGAGGTGTGCGGGGGTGGTGGTGGGGGCAGGGCGGGGGTTAGTGAGGCTGGGCGCGGGGTGGTCTCAGTTAAGCAGTGCCGCTGTCCATCAGACCGCCGGCAGTCGTTGCCTGAAGACAGGGGAGAAGCCACAGGACTGTTTCCCTCCCTTCCCTGACTCTCTCATGGATGATTTGTTGACTTGTCCTTTTGCCTGTAGCTTCTCTCTCCTCTGGCCTATAAGACCAGGTGTGGTTAAGTTTCGGTACTCAAAGCAACAGGAATTGGCTGAAATGAAGAAGGATGGGAACGGACAGAGCCAACGCCGTAGTGAAAGGACTGAGGCTCTTCCAGATATCTGATCAGCCCAGAGTCACTGAATCTCTCCCTCTGTGCTGTAAGTGCTTTACCTGTACAGCGGGTCCTAGTGGCAGGTTGGCTTCCTTGCAGTGCCTCTTGGCCCCGCCCCTTGGAGGCCCCGCCCCTCTGAGGCCACACCCCTCTCCACTCCACCTGCACCCAGTTCAGGCTCCCTCCAGCCCTTTTCTCCCACAGTCAAATTTTGCTCTTTGTGCATTTGCATTTCTGCTGACTGCAAGGATCAGTTTAATTTCATGGGTGTCATTTCCTTCAAGAAATCTCTCTCTGAGCAGCGGCCCATCGAATCCCCGATAAAACATATTTTCCTACGGTAATGATTTTATGGGCCCATAAGTCATGAATTTATTATGATCCCAGCCCCTGCTGCTGATTGCTGTAAAATGCAAAGTAATTAACAGCGAGCGGTAGCAGTTATTCCCACCTGGTAACGTGTTCCTTCGTTCGCTGATGGGTTTGATTAAAGTAATGACTAAAGAGTGAAGCCAGGCTGTAAAATATTAGCATGATTAATGCTGTGTCCTAAATAAGAAACAAAACTAACGGGCATGGTCTGAGAAATTAAAAAAAAAAACAAAAAAAAACACATGCACACAATCCTTCCCCTTCTACTCTCCTCGCCACCCCCCCTCCCCTTCCTTAAACAATTGTTCTGGCTCATTTAGGCTGTCTTCCTTTCCATTAAATAAATGTCTGCATTCCAAGGCCAGGGGCTGGCTAGCAGAGCATGTCCCACAGTTTCTATAACATCTTCAGCGCTGGTGTTAATTTCTCCCCCTTCCCTTCCGGCTTTGCAGAACGGAGCTCGGATGGCAGTATACCCAGAAGCTGCCGAAGGGTTCCCTTCATCTCTGCGTGGGGTCTGGGTCTTCAGGGTCCACAGAGGACATGGGTGGAAGGGGCTCTGGTGACTTTGCTTGTCCTTGAGCAGCTGCTGTGGCCAGGGGAAAGCCGTGGGGTTTGGGGATGCATTACTTGAACCCTGCCCAACAGGAGAGCTGTGATGGAAGCTGTTGACTTCTCCACTTCACTCGTCACAATGTTAAAGAAAACTCGTCTCCAGTGTCGAACTGGTCTGAGGATAAATAAGAACTCACCCAAGTGCCTCCTGTAGTGCCTACGTGCCTAACCATCCTTATTCAGTTCCACGCATGGAACTCCGCAGTGTCTAGCCCTCTGGACTGGGAGACCACCCTCGTGCCAGAGAGCCGAGAGAACGTAAGCAGGGCCTCCTGAAGTAGCGGTGGGCAGGTGGAGGTGGGCAGGGGGCTGGGGACAGCTGGAGGAGGTGGCCTGCTGAGCGAGGTCATGGAGGTGAGGGAGAGGTGTGCCTTTGCCCTTTAGTGGCTTTGGATTTCATTGCACCTCTGTGAGCTGAGAGAGAGTGAGAGACAGAGAGAGAGAGACCAGGATCTGCAGGGCTATATCTGTAGGAGGAGAACCCTCAGGCATTTAGCCCTTGAAAGATTTAGGAGGGTCTTTCTTACCAGAAGACTGTTTGGTCAACGGTTGGAAGACTGGATCTTGGGGAAGACAGGAGGCCATTTCAGTAGCTTGTTATTGGACATCTACTGTATGCCAGGCGTGGGAGTACAGTGTCTGCCGTTATGAAACTCCCAGACTAGAAACTAACTAAAAGGGAAGATGATCAAGAAAACCTCATTGGCCAGGAACAGGAGTAGGAGGAGACATGGGGACGTTGGGTAGGGACTCTTAGCCATCGTAGCCTTGGGGAGGGGTGTCTATATGAGGAGGTAGATGGAGAATTCCATACAGCTCCGTAAAAGACGGAGGCGGCTCACACCCACGGTACACAGTGAGGTGGGAAGGGGAGAGACCATCTCTTCTGGGAGCAATGGACAGCATTATTCTGGCTCACAGTGTGGTGAGTGGGGAGAACAGTGCCTTCGATTCACGTCTCTCCTTGTTTTAGGAGAGCACAAAGCATTTCAAAATGCAAAGATCCCTGTGGAGGAAGAGGTGAGGGACAGGTGTAGATAGGATCATCTAAGGATTCAAGGACCTGATAATGAGGATAGAAGTGATTGGTTCAAAGCCACTCTTGATAAGGGGCAGATGCAAGGTCAGACCTCATGTCCTCCCCGTTAGCCGGTCAGTGCCCGTTTTGCTTAGAAGATTGTGCTTCCCAATCCAAGTTTCTGGAGGCCGTGCTTCCAAAACAACAGGCTGCCTGGCTGTGTTTGGGCAAACTACAAACAATGGCAATTTTCTCAGGTCTGCTATCAGTCCCATGTGCCTCCCAGGGAAAGTATTTGGCAGGAAGGCATTATTTTTCCTGCAGCAGCAGGACAGCTGCTTCGCAAGTGGAAGGCACGCCCGAGTTGTCATAATCGAGGATGAAGCAGCGATGAGGTGAGGCTGGATGCCAGGTGAGAGGAAATAGATCCATAAAAATGCGTTTTATTTTCCTCTTCCTTTCTTAATGCATCAAGAAACCCTTGTTGCATGACGTTGCAGAAAGAATATAATAGACGCATGCCTTTCTGTCTTTACCCCTGTATCCCTGGCTTCTCACAGGGTAGATGAAAAGGAAGTTATTGGGACCGAGGTGCTGGCACGAGGAAGATAAACGCAGAGCCCTCCCTCTTCCCATCGCTGAGCAGGTCAAAAAAACGATTGCGTTGGGTGTGAAGGATTTATGTCTGCCGTGAGTCAGTCAGAGTGTCGGGGTAAATCAAGGCTGACACTTTTAGCATCTGGGAAAAAAAGCAATTGTATTTTATGTCTACATTTTGCTCGGCTAATCAAGGTGCGGAAGAGACAGTCTGCCTGGGGAAACTTTTCCACTTTTTATTATTTAGGTAGGGTTTGGTTTTCCCCGTGGAAACGTGGAGCAAGTCTATAAAGGCTTCGGCTCTGAGTCAGGAAGAAAGGAAAAGGCCGTTGCTGTCAGATTTTATTTGGAGAGCTAAGTTGACAAAATGTACCCTCAGCAGAGGAAGGGAAGGCCTGGCCGTGGGGGTTGTCTGAGCAGACTTGGGAGCCAGGAAGTGGTTGCTCGCCTTTCCAAAGAATCCTTTCTCCCTGTGAGTCTCCAGCAGGACCTGTGGTGTAACCAGGAGGGGAAGAAAACTTGCTGGATGCTTTTGACTAAATTGACTGGCTACTAATTAACTGCTAATCAGTCCTTTAACGGAAGCAACCAGCGTAATAACTGAGAGGTCAGTTAAAACTGTTCAACTGGTTGATGAATATTGACATAGTTCAAGATCAGGCCTCAGCTAATGTGTGCAAGGGGAAAAGAAAAATGAACAATTAACTAGTAATATTTCTTTTCAGCTTTCCAAGGCTAATTATTGGTTTATCTAAGTGCTTTACCTTAGTAAATGAGAATGTATTTGGATTTCAATAGTTTTCTATTTTGCACTGGGGACTAGATTCAGCAAATACATTTCCACGTGTTAATGGATAGTAATGATGATAGCTGAATTTTTTGAGGGTGAGGGCATTTAAGTCTCATTAAGTCTCCACTGCCTTAGGAGATATGGCCCGTGTTTTACAAGTGGGGAAAACTGAGGCTTCAGGAGGTTGGCCAGTACACTCCAGGTTATAGCCAGCCCTTCCTAGCCGGCAAGAGCTAGAGAAGCTCTTTGAGCAGAGGCAATTCTGCCTCCGCAGCCTTCAGCCCACACTTCTGTGCATCCGTCCTGCCTCAGACTTCCGAAGATGCACGGAGCACCTCCGGCAGGGATGCGGTTATGCTAACAACGTTGGGACTAAGGGTCAGCAAAACCAGATCTCATGAATGACTACATTCTCCTTTTCACGGCCCTGGGAACCAGCCACAGGTCCCGAAAGTGTGTATTTATAATGAGAATTATAGCTAAAATGTGTTGCTGACTTTTCATGCACCAGACAGCATGCGAAGCGTTTTATATGTATTTACTCACTAAAGCCTCATGCAGCCCTCAAACATGGGCCTATTGTGAACCCATGCTCCAGATGAAGAAACTGAGGGCCTGAGAAGTTTAGAAACTTTTCATGCAAATAACTCAGAGGTGACAGCCAGGATCGCAAATCAGGCAGATTGGCGCCAGAGGCCGACACTCTGCTGGGTAGAGCGAGGTGGCCTAGTACGGGCAGTGGCTCATTCTTTGCTCCCTTCTAGTGCGTGGGTATGTCCCCAAATAATTGCTTTGAGGTATCTGATTAAGAGGCTTCCAAGTGTTCTTTTTTTTTTTAAAAAAAAAAATGTAACCTCTTCCTCTATTGCCATGTATTTAGTTTAGAAAGAATGGGGAGGAATTAAATGTTTTCTGCCATTTCGGTCAGTGCTTCCCCGCCTGGGCCCTAGGACCCCCAGAAGTCTTTTAAGGGGGTAGTGGGAACCTTAACGTAATCTTCATTGTATCAAAACGCCGAACTAAAATTAATTTACTGAGAATAAGGAATGAGAATGTAAACACCGTGTTCATGGAATTCTATTAACTCAGCAAGGTAATGTGGATTATTGCCTACTGATTGTTCTTTGACGAATGCAGATAGGGAAATGGAATATATTCTTTAATAAAGGTTGTCAATTAGACAAAAACGTATTAAAGTAGGAAACCATAGAGGGCAAAGAATAAAGGGGTCTTTGGCTGCAGAAAGCCTTAGGAGCCTCTGATACAAAGATGATTTCCTTTTTTTGTTCCCTGTAGCTTGGCTATTTATTGAAAATGTTAGCAAAATATCTTTCAAAGCCCAAAGAGATAATTTATGTAAAGTGTTATGCAAATACTAGTTTTTTTGTTGTTAATATTAACAGCAATAGTTATGGAAATGAACTCGCTGTGGAGCAGGTGATTTCAGGTAACAATTGTATAAAGAACCTTAATTTTAAACTTTCAATTTCCTGAGGTTAGATTTGCGCTCTTCTTCACCAGCTCTTAAATTAGCATACATGTGCCCTGAACGCTGTGTGCTCTCTGTGCACGCAGGTGCACACACATCATGGTTCTGTGAGCGTGGCGTTGCCCTCACGCCTCTGTCTTGCACAGCTGCACATGACAAAACTCCTCGTTCCGAAAACTTGTTTGAAAGGGCGATGAAGTATTTGGGTTGCGGTGTGGGTTTTTATCCCACATTTTTGCCACTAACGAGACAAGCCTCACCATCCCATCTCTCTGGCTTCTGTGGAGGCCGAAGGGTCGGCGAGAAGCTAGGTTTGAAAATCCCATTGTCAGCGTCTTGGGCCTGTGCCTACATCCGCAAGGTGGTTTGAATGTCACGAAGAGGCTGTGGAATCCGATGTCCCAGGGCAGACACTGCTTCATGCCCCAAATGGGTTTGACTCAATTCTTCCTTTTAACTGGTGGTTTTGATGTACTTTGGAGACAGTGTGAGTAACACTATTAATTGGGCTGAGATTATCACATAAACAAATCACATCTGCTGGAAAGAAAATCGGAGCCCTCTTTATTAAAGTAGAATAAAGTGTAAATTGATCTAGAGCAACCTAGCTCTGCAGACCTGGTTATAAAAAGGATATCAAGTGGAATAAGATCGGTACCTGCTCTAATCTTTAATTGTTATCAATCACTTCTTAGTCTGCCTTTGTACTTCCTTTATCTTGTTTCAAAGAAAGCCCTTACCGCCTTCTCATGGCTCCCCAAGGTTTACAAAGTCTGCCCACGGCTTCTCTGCCTTCCTCATCCTTCCCTCCGACAGCTGCTTCTCTCCGGCCTCAATTCTAGGCTCACACTCACTGCAAACCCTGAGGCCTCCTGAATCCCAATGTCTCTCTTAGGGCCCCTTTCTTGTGCCGGGGCTCTCCGTGGCTTCTGTCTTCTGCATAAAGCCCTCTTTGGGCTCCTGCTGTGGCTTGGGCACCACTAGTCTCTTTCCTGCCCCTGAAGCAGGGGGCCACCCCCACCACCACCTTGCACCCAAACAGCAGGGTGTTCGAAACTCAGATGGCCCCTTTCCCATTTCTGCTGTGTCATTTCTTCCTTGCGCTGAATCTCCTTATTGTTTACTTTCACATGGACGAGGCCTCCTCTACAACATCCTTTTCCACGCTGTGCCAAATAGTTTGCCCCATCGTATTTCTATTACTTAGATCGAGCAGAGTGGTGGAAATCACAGCGTGTAGTGGGGTTTTACAAAGAGGAAGCACAATGCTGACCTTCCAGAGGCTACAGGCGGTCATTGACAGGGTCAGCGTTGGCCTGGCTGGGGACGTGGGTTGATTTCAATTGGTATTTTTCCCCATGGCAGTCTCTGCAGATTTAGGGTGCTGGACCGTACAAGGGATAAAGTGGTGGACGGGAAGATGAGCCAGCGGAGCATTGCCGTCCACTTCCCGACCTGGGAAAGTGCAGAGGTTTCGGGGTTTGGTGTGAGTTCAAATCCCGACTCCTTGATTTATTAGCGGCACGGCCCCGGAGGCTCGGTTTCCTAGCCCGTTAACTGGGGGTGATGATGCATCCTTCATAGGACATTATGAGGAATAAATGAGATAAAATGTTGAAAGCATCTAGCAGAACACATAGTAGGTCCATGGGTGTCGCATGCTGTAGGACATCCAGAGAGAGGTGGCTCTCCTTGGGGGGGTGTGCTAGAACTTATCAGCACAGTCATGCCTCAGGTGACTTCTCAGTACTGCTGAAGGTGGATGACCACAGGCCTGCCAGGAATGACATTGCTAAGGAAACCACAGGCCTTCCGATAAGCTGAGCCCTGCCCTTCCTGTGGCAGTGGGTGCTCAGGGGACTTGGCCCGGGAGGTGGCAGAGAAGCGGGATTGATAGAGCTGTCTCGGGTGAGCGCTCAGCCTTCCGGCAGTGCCTCTGGTGGCAAAAAGACATGATTTGAATCTTTAGGGATTGGGAGAAGGGAATAGAAGACAAGCTTCTAGCAAGAAATGAGAGTCAGAAAGAGTCTTAGAAGAACGCCAGATGGGTAACTTTATAGAAAAGCAAGTGCAAAGGCCTGAAGGCTGAAACATGCGGGAAAAGAGGGGTGCAAACTGGGGAGACTAGAAGGAGAATGCCGCTGCCTGTTGGAACTTGGGTGAAGATCAGTGAGACGATGGGACTCCGTGAAGGGTCTAGCACTGAGTTCTCTGGTACCGGCTGCAGAAGCGTAGGTGCACGCGCACCCTGCGTTCACAGCGAGGATGGTAATCACTCCTCTGAACAAAGACTTGCCCTCCACACGGGCCTGAGTCCCATTCTTCTCTCCTCCATAAGGTCTTCATTTTTCTCTTCTCTTTTGCATCATCAGTTTCTCCCTTTCTGAGAGCATCATTTCTAACAATTTGCACGTACATTATATTTTTCAAGTTAAATCAAAATAAAATCCTCTCATGACACCTTATTCACTCCAGCCAATGACCTAATTCTCTGCCCCCCTTCAAAATCAAACTTCTGAAAGTTGTCAAATTGTGTTCTCATTTCCTCATGGCTTGCATTCAGTATTCACTTTGCTGCTTTGCCCTGAAGGTGGCTCAAGGTCACTGACAAATCCTTCATTGTGCTGTCCAAGGGCAACGTCAGCCTTCAAGTTCGTCAGTCTCCCAGCCACTCCACCACCTCCGGGGCTGGCCATGCTCTTCTCGGCAGAGTTCCTCTTGGATTCTGTGACTCCGCACATCTCCTGGGGGTCCTTTTCCCTGTGGGGACAGCTCTCCGCGTGTCGCTGTGCTCTAGGGCTTCGTTCTCGGCCCTCTTCCCTCACTGCACTTGCTTCCTTTGTGATCTCCTCTCTCCCTGTAGCTCTAAATGCTGTCTGTATGCTGATGACTTATGAATTTATGTCTCCAGTCCAAAAGTCTCCTCCGAGAGTCAGACTCATATATCCACCGGCTACTTGACATCTTTACTTGAATGTCTCGCAGGCATCTCAAAAGAAATGTGTGAAAATGGAAATTTGCATTTTCCACCCAAACCTGCTTCTTTCCCAGGATTTCTTACCTCCATAAATGATGCCACTGTGGAATGCAGGTGTTTAAGCCTAAGGCTCTCAATTTACGACCAGGTTCCATTATATCTGTTGCATTCATTCATTCAATTAGCAGTTACAGTTAGTTCTTGTTATCTGAGGTAGTTTTGTGCCATAAAGTCACGGAGAACACTAATTTAGCGAACACTAAACCATTGCTTCTGGCGAAAGTACAGGGTGAGGTTCCGTGAGCCTGCGGTCACAGCATTTCTGCCAACTGCTCAGTACAGTTTATGTTTGTTTCTGCTTTGAAACTCCTTCTTGAATATGTATTATCGAATCATTAACCTTGAACTCAACAGCACTTTTCCTCATATCTCAATGGAGTTTGTCTAACACACGACTTTTCTCTATAAGGCACACCACAGCTTCCTTGCACTCAGGAACTCTACAAAGCACTGGAGCACTATCCTTGGGGAACATTTGAAAAAGAAAAAGCACGAACATGCGAAACGAAGCAGGCAGTGGAGAGGACACCTGTTTACAGTGTGAGAACTGAAGTAAGGTGGAGCGGGGCCTTCGTGGACCTCAGCTGGGGACATGGGAGTCCGGTAGCTTGAAATTGTCACCTGTCTGCGTATGCGCATATCTCCGAACGATGGTAGAAGTGCCACCAGTATTGATTTTGGGGTAAACTTGAGCGAGCAGGTGAAATCACAAACATGGAATCCATAAATCATCAGGATCAATTGTGGTAATAATTATGTATAAGATGCTGCGCTAGTGAAAATACACTAAAAAGCAAAATACACATGTTCTCTTCTCTCAGGGAATAAACTCGTCCTAACCTCTGAGTGCATTTTGAATTCGTCCACTTTTCTCACATTCCTCTCCCAATGACCCTACTTTTTACCACCCGTGTTTCTCATCTGGGCAGACACTGTTAAGTGACCTCCTTCCATCTTGCCTCCTTCCAGCTCCTTCTCCCAGTACAGCCAGAGTGATCCCTTCAAGCATGAACTTGAATGGTGCCACTTTCTGCCTTTCAGGCTTTAATGGCTCCGACTCGAGCATTGACCTTGGCAGCAGGCCTGTTTGCCTCTGCAGATCCATCGTGAGCAGCCTCCCGTCACTCCTGCTCGCGCTACACCGGCAATCTCTCAGCTTCTCTTGTGGGCCCAGCTCTTTCCTGCCTCTGAGCCTTTGCACACACCCCCGCCATGCCTGGAGCTCTCAGGAAGCTTCTCTTTCTCCCCAGACCCACAAGAACTCCACCTTCTCAAAGAGCCTGCCCTCAACACAACGTCTGCCTTGCTCTCCATACAAACACGACACCCTCATTATTTTACAATAGGTGAGCAAGAGCCATCATAGGGACCCCGTCTTCTGTACTGTCCCCTGAACCTCAACTGCCCTGTCAGTCACTCATGGTTCAGGCCAGAGATCCCGAAGTATTCTGAGTTGCACAAAGGAGAACAGGTACCAATGTCCAGAAATTTCAGGAAGTCCTGTTTGGACCCAGTATAAGGAAGAAGTTTTCAACAGGAGTTAATTGAAGACAAAATTCAGTCCTTGGAGGGGCTGGCAGGTAACTAACTACCTGGGATGCTGGAGGATTATTGTATCTGATGAGCCGATGACCTCGGGGTTTTCCGACTGTGGTCTGTACACACCTGCATGGAAGTGTCCGTGGAGGCTTGCAGGGCCAGGGAGTTGAGTAGTGCACCGAATAGCTTGCGTGCCCACATGTGTGGCCCTGGTGTGCTCGTTAAACACTGTTGTCTGGATTCCTCCCAGACCTTTGCCTCAGATGCTGCGGGGGATGCAGCATGGGGAAAATCTAAAGCTTGAGAATTCGGGCCTAGGTGGTCGCTAAGGTTATGTTTTACCTTCACATTTGGGCCTTGCGATCTCATAACTACAATATATATTCAACAAATGTTGAATGAAAGCTTCTAAGTGTCAGTCACTGTTCTTCCCTTTAGAGATTATAGTGGTTAGTTTTCTGTGTCAACCTGGCTAGGCTCCTGTACCCAGGGATTTCAGGAGACACTCACCTAGGTGGTCCTGGTTGCGTAAAGGTGGTCCTTGATAACATGCATGGGCGCCATCTAATGAGTTCAAGGCTGTAACTGCAAATACAGGGGTTTCTGGAGAAGAAGAAATTCTGCTTCACTACTGAAGCATCGGTTCCTGCTTGAGTTTCCTGCCTCTCAGCCTGCTCTACAGAGTTTGAACTTTCCAGTCCTCACAATTGTGTAAAGCGATTCCTTAAAGTAAGTCACACACACACATACATACATATATATCTTACATGCTTATAAATCTTATATAGTGTATATGTTTCAAAATGAAACGTATATACCTTTCTATCTCCCTCCCTCCCTCCCTCTTTCTCTTCCCCGTTGGTCTGTTTCTCAGAGAACCCCTCCTGATCCAGAGGTAGACAGAGAACAACACAAAGTTTCTGATGTAATAGAGCTTAAATTTTAGCTTCTGCAGAGGGCTATTATGTGTTCAGTTGTTTAAAATGTATTGAAACTTTTTTACGACCCAGCATATGGTCTGTTTTTACGAGCACACCACGCATTTACGAGAGTACGTATTGTGCAGTTGTAGGTCAAGGGGGTTGAAAGTATGGTTTGGGTCATCTGTGTCTCTACCGATTTTTTTTTTTTTTTTGGCCTAAGAGTGCTGTAACTATTGAGAGGTGGGTGTTAAAATCTCTGTGTTGTGCAAGTGTCTGTTCCTCTTTGAATTCTGTAAATTTTGGTTTACGTGTTTTGTAGTTCAGCCATTATTTAGGCACGAGTTACGTTGATGTTTGTTACATCTTTTTGGCGAATTGGCCCAATTTCCACTTTGAAATATTCTGTCTTTGGTGTTACTTTTTCCTCTCGAAATCTGTATTATCTGATATTAAAATAGCTACTCCAATAGCTACTTTTTACTTTTTACTATTTGCCCTGTTCTGTACATTTTTCATTCATTTATTTTTCAGCCCATTTATTTCTATTTAAAGTAGAATCTCTTCTGGGCAGCATGTAGTTAGGTCTTGCTTTAAAAAAACATCATTTTACAATCTGTGATTTAGGTTGGAGTGTTTAGTCCATTACCATTTAATGTAATTATTTATAGTTTTGGATTTTGGGCTCCCTTTTATTTGTTTTTCTCATTATATACTTTTTGTTCCTTTGTTTCTCCATTCCTGTATTCTTTTGGATTAAGTGATTTTTAGATTTCACATTAATGTATCTATTAAATTATTTTTTTGCATTTGTTAATGCTTGTGCTAGGGACTAGAATATAAATTCTTAACTTTTCACCATCAAGTAAGAGAGAATATTGTATCAGTTTATGTAAAATGAAGAAACTTTGGAACTGTATAGGTTCATTTATTTCCCCAACCAGCCCCTCATGTCATAGCTGCCATACGTATTAAATCTACATAAACCTTATACAACTGTATGTTCTAATTACATAACCCTGTACTTTATCATTTTTAAAGCAGTTGTGTATTCAACAGAAGTTAAAAGGAAAAATAATATTTTATATTTACTCATATATTTGTTATTTCCATTGTCCTTTTTTCCTTCTTAAGGATCTGACTTTTTATCTGGTATCATTTTCTTTCAGCCCGGACAGCTTCCTTTAGCATTTATTACTGTGTGAACTTGCTGGTGATGGAGTCTCACTTTCAAAAATTATACATGAAAGTGCCTTAATTTTGCCTCATTTTGAAGGATATTTTTGCTGGATGCAGAATTCCGAATTACAGTCTTTACTTTAGCACTTGGAAGATGTTGCTCTGTAGTCTCTTGGCTTGCGAGGTGTCCGAGAGGAAGCCTGTGACAATTCTTATTTTTCATTCTGCTGTATGCAACGTGGTTTTTTCTGTCTGCTTGCAAAATTTCACCATTATTTTTTGCAATTTGATTATGATATACCTAGGCATGTTTTGCTCCCCCCCCATAATTATCTTACACAAGGCCCCAAGATTCTTGTATCTGTCATTAAATTTGAGAAAAATTTGGTCAAAATTTGGTCATTGTTCCCTCAAATATTATTTCCTGCCCCATTGTCTCTCTCCTCTGTTCCTGGCCCCCCAGTTATGTAGGTGTTGCAGTGTTTTGATATTTTCTGAGCTCTGAGGTTCTGCCCATTTTTAACTCATATTTCTCCCTCATCTTCAGGTGGACCTACCTTCAAGTTCCCTCTCTCATCCGCCATCGCCTTCTGTTGTAAATCCCATCCTGTGGATTCTACGTGTCCGAATCTGTATTTTCAGCCTCAGAATTCCCAGTTTGAAAAATTCTTCTGAGGTGTCCTGTCTTTGTTCATCGTGAGTGTATTTGACCTTGTACCATTGAGCGTAGTTGCAGTGGCTGCTTTAACCTCCTTCTCTGCCCGTTTCGACATTTGGGTCGACTTGTTAATCTCTGCTGATACCTTTTTCTCTTGGTTCTTCAAGTTTTCGTGGTCCCTAGAATGTCTGATAATTTTGATTTTACCCGCAGCATCGTGTCTTTTTTGTTGCGGGCACTCCGAAATCAGGGATATACCTCTGAAGAATGTTGGCTTTTTGTTTCACCAGCCAGTTTGGTTGGATTTAAACGGCAAATTCTGTCTTTCGGCCAAATGCCAAGTGCAGTGCTTTTAACCTTAGCTGAACTTCTGTTCAGTCCATCTGGCACTGCGTAGTTCAAGGCACATCAGAGATTTGAGGGGGTAGAGTGTGTACACAGAATTTGGGGCTCCGTCTATCTGGTTCCCTTTTGTTCCTGGGATTCCCTCTCCCCAGTGGCCATGTTTGTGCCAAACTCTGCCCTGTGGTTGGTTCCTCAGGCCAGGAGGACTGTGTTTTTTCGGTTTTGATTAATTTAAACCACCTTATAAAAATTCTGGCCCTTTCTTAAAGCCGTGAAAGTGGGAGACTCATTCCATGCCATTTCCTCGTTCAAAGTCTTGCCACCCCTCTGGTTTCTGCCCACTTTCGTTTTTCACTCTTCAGACTTTTCAGGTTATTTTCACTTTCCCTTTTTGAATCCAGAGTTTATAGTTATTATCTCAGGGAAGGTTAGTGTGATAGGAGCATGGTGTTTACTGGGCCACCCTGGAAGGGACACTTGTCATGACCTTTACTTTTGGATAGACATAGCTCCAGGCTCTCGTGAGACGTGTGCCCCTTGGGATAGATGGAAACGAGGGGCCGAGTCGGGAGTCAGGGTCGTGTGGGTCCCCCTCAAGGGGGCAGAAGGCCTTGCCTAAGGGGCGTGGTGCCAACCTTGTGAGGCACTTCCTAGAAACTAATGCCGAGGGAAGTGAGTGTCTCTGCTTTCTCTGTGTGGTGCTCGTTGGGATTCGGAGAGAGAAAGCGCTTGGGCATCGGGTGATGAAGACCAGCCCCGGGCTGCAGCGCACCTGGTCTGCGGCAGCGGGTACAGGCTCTGCGCAAGTGTCGAACGTCCCGCGTTGAGAAGACTGATGCGGTGACAGCCTGGTGGTTGCGAAGACTCGGAAGGACAGAATGCTGAGCGGCCCCTGGCGCCTACCTGCCAGGCACTCAGCATTTTTCCTCTTCTTCGTTGCGCTTCGGGAACTGGCCGTGTTCGCCTTGGAGAGCACGCCTCCTCGTGCGGTCTCGAGGGTTGAAGTTAAGCCAGGAGCACTGGTGTTTAAAAGGGATTTCCCTGAGTTCTAAGTAAATGTCTTTTAATTTTTTCCCTACTACATAGTTGACGAGCATGGAGTTTGAAGTCAGAGACCTGAACTTGAAGCCGAGCTTTGCTCATGACATGCAGTCTGACTCGGGCCAGCTGTTTCCTCTGAACCTCAGTTTTCTGTCTATGAAATGGGAATAGTTAGACGCCCCACATAGGTTTTTGTGAAGATTGCATGCGCTCGCGTAGGTAAGGCTCCAGAAGCATCCACCAGGCCTGGTGGGTAGTAGAACCCAGTAGATGCTAGCACCGTTATTATTTGTTTAATAAAAATGGGCTAACATTAGACCACCGATTTTTAAAATGGAGAGAGAAGGATCCTCTGGGGAGGAGGAGTAGCCAAAGGCAGTTGTGGGTGGGGGCAGGAGCAAGTCTGTGTTCACAAGTGGGGAGAAGAGGGGGTCCGTGGATGCTGAGGCTGCGCTATCCCTGGAGGAGAAGTGAACGTGGAAAAACCTGGTGGAGTTTTGCCCGTGGGGTAGGTCAGGCCCACGGTGGGCCCCTGCCTCGCGGTGAAAGGCGGAGGAAGTATTTAGTGTCCATTCATCATCGGGCCTTCGGGCGCCTGCACTGACACAGGCCCTTTTCTCTAGATACATCTCCTGCTCTGTGGGGAAAACCTCGATTCCACAGTCCGATGCGCGTGCGTGGCCCCGGAGTTCCCCAGCAAAACCCCAGCCCAGCTACTGAGCGTTCGCAGGCCTAGAGGACGGAGGGTGGTCACGGTGTCCTGGAGGATCTGTTGGCAGCCCTCGGCCCGGGGCCTTGAAGGAGGCACCGCCCATTGTATCAGGTTGTCCAGAAGGCGGGTCTTTTCTAATGAATTTGCGTGGCACACAGGTGGTTAGAGAAACGGAGGAGTCGGGAGAGAAGAGGGAGGCCTGGAGGATGAGACAGCACTGAAAACAGGAGGACACGTTCCGAGGAATTGCTGTGTACCCTTCCTAGCAGGACGAGCGAGGACCAGACGGAAGTGGCAGGGGCCGAATGCAGCCCCCGGGGCCTGTGGGGTCAGCCTTCCACAGAGCAGAGCGGTTGGCACGCTTCAAGGCTGAAGGTAACTAGCCGGCCTCAGTGTCCTCTGTACTGCCACCGGATTTACGGGTCTGTGTGACGCGTTTAAAGGGCGTTGCTGGCTCTGGGCCTGGCCTCTGGGCCTACTCCAAGTCACTGCCTGGCCTTTAATGTCAAACCAGAGATTCCCCCATAAAGGCTGTCAGGTCAAAAGGGTGGAGCTTTGGGTCAGAAATGGGGGACCGAACCATGAACTTCCTGTGAGTTCTTGAGGGAAATCCTCTTTTCATGTCATGCCGCAGCTCCTCTGTTTTGTAATTCTCCTCCTTGGCCCCCAGCGCCTCATGTGAAGGTGGGTACAGGGGTGCTGGGAAAGGATCTGACCTCCTGACCTCCCTCCCTCACCACAGGCACCTCGACACAGTGGATGACAGAAAAACTTAGTACCACCAGGGACCTCAGTCTCCTCGTCTGCTTCCTGTCTCATCAGTGGGCACCACCATCCCCTCCGGGAAGGCCCCTTGCTTAGCGCCCCCTGTGCCCTCCCGCGCGCCCACCCTCAGGCACTCGTTTACTCTTATAGAGCCTGCCTCAAATATACTTTCAAAATTTGTGTACTTTTCTAAAACCCCACTGCCACTGCTTGATTCAGACCAGAGTCATTTCTTGCTATGCAGAAATAGTTTCCTAAATATTTTCCTCGTCTCCATTCTTGCCCCCTGTAGCTACCATTTTCTTAGCCCAAGGGATCGTTCTAAATTGGGAATCTTGTCTCGTTGGGTCCTGCTTAAAACTTTTCAGTGCTACTCTGCTATCATCAGGTTCAAATCCAAACATCTTAGATTTTATACTCCGAAAGCCTTGGGCTGGGCCCCTGCTGATGGCCCAGGCCTCTCCTCTGGTTATTTCCTGCCCCCCCCCCCGCCCCCACTCAAAGCCCGCGCTGGGCTCCGGTCTTGGGAAACCACTCCCGCAGTGCCTGCCTCCTCTCCCTGCGGTCTGCCTGGAGCACTCTCCTCCCCGCCGCTGTCGCAGGGCACTGCGGGTTCCAAGGCAGGCGTGACTTCCACGGGGATGTCCTTCCGAGAACTTTCAAGGCCTGGGTCAGGTGCCCCTCTCTATCCTGCATTTCCATGCTGGGCGTCTCCTGTAAGATAGCCCTCTGTCACTATTGCAAAGGCTTTTCGAGGCGTCTAAATTCTTCTGCAGACCGAGAGCCCTGGGACGGCTGGGGCCGCATCTGCCATGTCCTCTTCCTCCTGTCCCCCTCCCCCAGCACTGTGCCCAGTGCAGGACAGGGGCCCGATGCGTATGGTCACATGAGTGCATACAAAAAGAGTAACTCAAATATGAGCTACCTATTTTTTTTTTTTGAGTGAGGGAAATTTGTTACCAATTTGAAGAATGAGGTAAGATTGTTTCATTACTTTAGGTTATTGGCATTTTCTCCAACACTGCACGCCCTTTTCCGGGGACAGGGAGGAGACTACGTTGGTCGCTCAACCCTAAAAGCATTGTCTGGCCCGCCAGCCTCATAAGATGACTGTTAGTTTAGGGGGGCGGCCCAACCTTGCAGGCAGGAAAGAGCTGGAGGGAATGTGTGGGGTCTGACAACTCCTCATTGCTTATCTGGTCGTCCTGAGCGGCAGAGGGTCTGGGAGAGATGGGCCCCCTCTGTGGACTGGGGGGCCCATCTCCGGGCAGCTGCGCTCAGGAAGGGTCTGGCTGATCCTGATTGTCCTGCCAACACACAGGGAGCGAGGGTTGGGCCTGGGAACAAGCCTGCAGCTGGGTTCCCTTTGTTCCTGGGTGATGAGGTGGGGCCCCTGGGCTCCCGACCGGCTGCCAGCATGGCCTTCATCTGCAGCGATCGAATGCTGCCCTGCTGCTGGCCCCCCTGGGAAGACGGAGCTGGGACAAAAGGCTTTTTTCTGTTACCTGATGTAAAGTCAAGGGGACATGGAGAAATCACTGGAACTAGATTAAAAGAAGTGTCTGTGGCTCTATGGTGTACGATAGACCTGGTCTGGCTGGCAACACTATTAAGGGTTTTTCTAACACTTTTCCTCCCTAGGGCGCAGGGCAGTTTACTGTTTATTAACAAGCTTTCAGTTGAATGGATTCTCCCAGGACCTCGGTCTGGTATCACTTACTGGTTTTGTAGCATTAGGGGTGTGTGTGTGTGTGTGAGTGTGAGTATGTGAGTGTGTGTGTGTGTGTGTGTGTGTTTTGTCAAGATTTATACTCTTGGATTATAAATGCATGGAAAAATGTGTTGAAAAACAGTCTGTATTGGCATGAGTAGAGGGCTAGGTGGGGATGTGTTTGTGTTATGTGTTAAATTAAACCATTAAATATTAGGTAGGTGGAAGATATGTAGTGAGCAGGAGGAGCTAAAGAACTAAGGATCAATTTTGCTCAAATCATCACAATTCATTTGTTGGCACTGTTGGGAAGTGAGGGCCAGTTCAATACTTCGAAAACAGTGAGTAATTAGAAGGAAGGGTCTCTCTTATGCACAAGGGCTTCTTCTTCTTCTTCTTCTTCTTTTTTTTTTGCCAGAAGAAAATCTTTCTCTGTCCTTGGAAGTCATCACCAAATGAGTAAATATAAAACGGGCTCAGAATGAGGCCATGAAAACGACTGAACCTTTGATTCTGGGTTTTGGAAACTAAGCCAGCACCGGTGAGCTTGCCTCTCCTCACACTTCTATAAAAGTGTGATTTACAAATAGTGGGGGGAAGGCAATAAGCATTTATGGTGTTTCAATGAAGTTGTTTAATGAAGAAAAAGAGAGCAATTAATGAAGTGGTGAATGTGAATATATATATTTAGGTGCAGAGCTAAGGAAGATCATTGAGAATGCGTTGAAGTTGTAGCACCGAAAGGCAGCTGGGTGCTCTAATAATCATTAAACATTTAGAGGGATGTCCGTTTACATGAGAATTTTACAGCAGTTCTGGTTAAGGTGGATGACTTATGCTTCTAGTCAATATGCAGTAACAGAGGCTGGATTTATCCACTCTTATGGACGACTTGTAGGAAACAATGTTTTGTAAGATGTTTGCCATCAACCAAAAAGGACAGAGGTCCCTGGGAGACAGAAAATGAGTCATGTGAGTCCTGTGATTATCCCAGGATGCACCAAGGGAGATTTCCCAGGCCAAGGCATAGGGAGGGCAAAACAGGGGAAGTCTTGGTGGCCTCCTCACTTTGAGCAGACAGGGCTGGGAGTCTGAGGAGGCCAGTGCAGTGAGATCATGCAGTGCAGTGAGATCATGCAGGGCAGAGTGCTCTGAGGAAAGCTGTATGGAGAGCTTCTGAGACCTGCAGAGAGTCCCACAGTTTTCAGCTGGATACTTAGTGTGTGCTCATAAGGAAACTGCCTAAGGCCGAGAAAGGGAATATATAGTTAAGATCAGAAGGAGCGATCTCCAAGGCTCACACAAGACTGGGCACGCATTCTGTTCCCACCGGAGTGGAAAATCTCCTAACTCGTGGGGCCTCGGGTAGGGCAGTCAGAAGGAAGGTCTTGCCCCGGTACTGGGTTGAATTAGTCCTAGACTGTGTGCTACTGTGGTCCTGCCTAGAAAATGTGAAAAGAACGGACAGAAAGGATTAAACCATTTTTAAGTAAATTAATAGTGAAGCAGAACAAAACTCAAGACTGTTAATAAAGGTATAGAAATATCCAGTGCCCAGTAACTTTTACAATGTATGGCGTTCAATAAAAAATATTAGATATGCAAGGAAGCAAGAAAATCGATTGTCTGTAATCAGAAAGGCCCACCAAAATCAGTGCAGAAGAAAAGCGCACCAAAGCACATTATAATCAAATGGCGTGACCCCCAGCGATAAAGACAAACATCCTAAAAGCAGCCAGGGAAAAAAGATTCAGTGTGTAAAGAGGGACAAAGGTAAGGATGGCAATAGATTTCTCATCAGACACAGTTCAAGAGAAGAGAGTGGTACACCATTTAAGGTACTCTCGGAAAACTGTCAACTTAGAATTTTATGCCCAATGAAAATATGTTTCAAAAGCTAAGGTTAAATAAAGATTTTCAGTTGTACAAAAGTTGAAAAAGCTTGGTACCAACATCTTACTTCAAGAAAGGAAATCCTTCAGGCAGAAGGAACATGATTTATAAAAATCCGTATCTAAACCAAGGAATGGGGAGCATTGGACACGATAACAATGTGGGTAAATATGAGACTTTAATTATTTTAATTTCTTGAAAACGATCATGGAAAACAAAAAATAACAACAATGTATGTTGGAGTTTATAACACGTATAGAAGCAAAAATGTGTGACAGCAGCATCACAAAGGCTGGGGGAGAAGAAATGGCGTTTGATAGTTGTTACGTTCTTGCACTGGAAATAAAGTGGCAGAGTATCACTTGAAGGTAGATTGAAGACGCATACTATATAAACCTCAGCACTGCCACTGAAATTGCACGACAAAGAATTCTAGCTAAATATCCAACAAGGTAGATAATATGGAATCGTAAGGGATGCTCAACTAGCCCTGAAGTAGGGGTGATTATTTTTAATGTTATCCTGACCGTGGCGGTGGTTTAACGAGTCTATATATATGACAAAGCTTATCAAATTGTACACTTCAAATGCGTGCGTATTATTGTATGTCAATTTGACCTTAATGAAGCTGTTAAAAAGGATAAGATGGGCTTAACAACTCAGCATATGTAACTAAAATACCTATTTTTAAACAATAGAGTGTTCTATAGTTCATATGAATGTTCCGGCAGTGCAACCGTGCAGTTTTGGAGAATGAGAATCGTAGAAGCATGGCATTTACAAGAGCTAGACAGAGAGTCTTGGAAACCCCTAGCCTTCCTGCCTCGTTACATGTGCATGGAAACGAGGGTCCAGATAAACGGTGTGCGTTGCTCCAACTTATTACCAGTCACCCAGCATGAGGTTGAATGACAATGAAAAAGCCAGTCCTTACGTAATTTGTTTCTTTTCCATGAAGTTTCCCAGGTGCAGTTCTCCGTGGGTTGTAAACACCACCACTGTTCATCACTGGGTGTCCCCGAATAGGCAGAGGACAATGTTTCAGCTAACGTGCTGGCAACTCAAGCCAAGAGTGGAAGGGCACGAGAGCTCCTGGGAGTAACAACAGCTGAATTATGTAGTTAAATTTAAGACAGTGCCTTGTTACCAGTAATCATGATCTTGAATTCTTTAAGTAGGCAGTGGCTTCAAAGACCTCGGTTATTAAACTTCAAAAAAAAAAAATACATTTGGGGAATTAATCAATCTAATAAATATGGTGCAGAGGGAAGAAGTATTAAAATCTATAACTGGATGCAATTTTGAACATCTGAATAGACACTATAATTAAAGTATAGTGGATTACAATTGCTCTGGAAAAGAAGATTGGAGATTGCTTTCTCTTTGCAAAGTGGGTTTACCAAGGCTGTCTTAAAAACCTATGAGCAAAGAAAAATCTGACTTGGAAAGGAAAGGGTCAGGAGGGGGCCAGATGAGAACGTGCCACTCAAGTTAGGGTAGCCAGAGAGCAGGGTGAATTAATGTGAGCAAATGAGAACAAGTAAGGCTCTTCTGAATGACCACGAAGAAATGGAGGCAAAGGAAAAGAGAGGCTGGCTGATGGATGAAGATGATTACAAGATTGAAGATGACTTTGAAGGTTGCTGAGGTATAGCTTCATTCCCCTGCACCCCCTCTGCCAATTCTGCTTTAATCAGAGAAATGAAGAAAATGAAGTCGGACAATTAACAGGCAATGAAGACTCCTCCAAGGGAGTGTCTGCTAAAATGTAAGGAAGGGACGTGTTGTAACATTGGCTTTCCATTAGGAAATAGCCCCGTGAATCAAAACCGGAAGGCAGTTCAGAATGGGGCTTGCCTTCCGAGGGCTGTGGTGTTTGCGTAGAATTTAAATAAACTAGGAAATAAGTGATGGAAAAATATCGGCCTTTAGAAAAGCTAGAAACACGTTGTAGTAAATGTCTGCCAAACTTATGTCAGTGTTTAGCAGAATAGTGGAATTGATTTGGGCATAGAAAAAAATAAAAGTGTGAAAAGACATTTCTGTAGTTTGTAAATAGCCCAAGTGTTTAGGTATTTAAGTAGGTCAGGTTATTCTTTAACTCTTTTAAGCAAAATGAGAAACAAATGGACCATGTGGAAGGAATAGGAGAAATAAAATGATCTGTCATAACCTCCTTTTCTGATAGAGCTGTGAAAATAGGTCCTGGTTTTCATTTTCCAGGCTTGGGGCTTTAAGGAATTTGAATAGCAAGCCCAGGTCTTTCTCCGCATATTAGTGCAGAAACCATCTACCTACCTCACTTAATATTGGGGATCTGAGTCCCATTTACCCTAAAACACTTTCCTTCTCCATCTGCCGGGAAGCTTAGGATTCTCCAGGTATAGCCCTTCTTTGAATGAAAACATCCTTTCAGCCTAGATGTAGTTGTATTACCTGGGAGAGGTAAAATACATCACCCATAAATACTTCTTAATAGAGGGATTGCTTTGGATTGATTTTCTCAAAGAACAGCTAAGAGATGTAAAGCCTTAATGAAATATTAAGAGCAAACATTTACTGAGTGCCATGTACCATGCTAAGCAATTCACATACTATTATCTCATTAATTCTCAGGCCAATCCCTGGAAAAATGGTCCCATATGAGCCCATTTTTCTGATGAGACAACAAAGGCACAAAGAGATTTAGACAGTTGCCCCAAATCAAATAACTGATGGAGCGGGGAGCTGGTACATAGAAGGATGCCGAGGACGGCACTATAGACAGAGACAGGAGCTGTCAGTAACGGAGGGGTCCCGAAGGCCAGATGCCCCACCTCTGACCAGAGCATCCTCTCTGACTCCTACACGGGCGTAGAGATCTTTGTGTTTCCGTTTTATGGGTAGATCGTGTATGCCTAAAATGCTATGACTCTACAATACCACTAGAAAACAGGGTCCTAGGTGAATGAATTAAAAGGTGGGTGAATTTTGCTGGGAGGTGGGGAGGAGATTGAGAAAGTGACTGGCGAGGCCCCTGCTGGTGGGACAGACAGGGAAGCTCAGAGCAGTTCAAGAGCTCCTCTTGGTGGTCTCACTCCCTCCCTCACCCATCCTGGCACTGAAACTCTCTGCTGCTTTCTCAATGAAACCCCTCCTGTAAGCACAGGAAAGACTCAATTATCATGCGCACTTGCCTGAAACACACTAATGTATGGCTAAGGCTTTATGCATTTGTAAAGCTTTTATCTTGCTGGGGACTGGGAGGAAGCAGGCTATGGATATCCATGTTCAGAACAAAAATAGGTTTGTGTGGGCAGGACTGGGGACTCCAGCTGGGGAAGGGGGCCCCTGGTGATCCAGGCATGAAGAAGGGACTTGAGGGGAGACGTATCCGGATGGGCTGAAGGCTCATTCCCTCCCTGCTTGTGGTAGCTTAGCCAGAAGTTAGGTCTGCTAGCTGTTAGCTCATTAGAAGGACAGATGGGTATCAGTAGGTAACCTCTTCATCCCTGAAGCGGTTGTCTTGCAGTCCACTCGATGCGCCCCAGCCCCCTTTTCCTATACATTTTTAGAACATGATGGGATTGGTTCTTTCTACTGCAGCCCTCCATGGTGCACCTGGCTGTGCTCCACCGAGAAGCCTTTCCCTCCGATGGCAAAAGGATGGAATCTGTGTACTGCGCTGCTTTGCCAATGAGCTTCTCAGGGAAATCTGATTGTGCTTTTTTGTGTGTGTCACCGGTGGGGGTTGAACTTGTGTCCTCTTGGCAGCTCTGGACAATGATGGACCAGGTGAGCAGTGTGGGGAGGGTGTCCACTGGAACTGAAGAACAGAGTACGCAGAGGAGAGGGGGTTCAGGAACCCTTTGATGATGCCCGTGGTTATCAGCTATCAGAACAGGGGTCAGTTCTGAATTCTGAGAGGCAGCCTGGATGGTTCCTGAGTGCTGAGTAACCAGGAGGTAGAAGTCCGGCCAATGCTAGGACAACGGGAGTCTGGAAACCCCAGGTAAAGCACTTGGGCCACAGAGTTGGCAAACAGAGGTAAGCAGGTATGGGCGCACACGCAGCACTGGAGGTAGGCAGAAGCCAGAACAGCAAGCCGCCCCCCTGGTACTGGACGCACATGCGCAGACCTGGCCAGGAGGAGCTGACGGTGTCCAGGGCAGGGACGGACGTGGGCAGGCCAGGGCCTTCGGACGGGACAGGACTGTGTGTACTCACAGAGAGTGGGGCGAGGGATGGGGAAGCCCATGTCTGCACAAGGTACAAGAATGAGGCAGAACCCAGGGTCAGGCAGGTGAAGTTGCCAGGAAAGAGCTCAGCCCTCATGGTGGGCCGGGCAAGGTCTGGCAGGGGTGTCCAACCTTTTGGCATCTCTCAGCCACACCAGAAGAAGAGTTGTGTTGGGCCATACATTAACTATGCAAACACTAACGGAAGCTGATGAGCAAAAAAAAAAAAAAAAAAAGGTTTTAAGTAAATTTACGAGTTTGTGTTGGGCCACATTCAGCATGTCCTGGGCCTCATGCAGCCCGAGGGCCCTGGGTTGGACGCCCCTCGTGGTTTAGACGTGACTCAGACCCACTGCGCAGGGTCACACGGCTGAGAGTGAGGTGCGGTGTTATCTGAAGTCAGTGAACGGAGGGTTGAAAGCTCAGTAAGTTTCCAAGGCGGTAGAGTGTGTCAAGTCAGGTCAGTCGTTACACCTCTAGGAGAATGCTAAAGGAGCTCCGGCTTGGACAGTGCTCCTCGGAGGGAGGTCTTTTCTTTGGGCAGCGCCTAAAAACCCAGTGGTCGCTTCCCTAGGGTTTAGCCCAGAGGCTAGGAGGGCCTCAGCTTGCTGCGGAGGCTCTGGGTCTCTTGGGGGATGGGAAGAGGAGGCATTCCCCCCATTCACCTTGATGCGTTGGGATCTGAGTCCTGAGGAAGGGCCCAGGCTCTGATGGAGGTCTGTTGGGGTGTTTATTTCTGGGGCCTTCTGTGGTTAGATGTAGAAGGGTGGTAAGGCCTTACCTTCCCAGCTTGGCTCTCCTTTAATATACAGCCCCTTCCTGCGTTTCTGCGACGGTAGTAGTGACCCAGATGCGTAAGCCCCAAGGAAAGCAGTAACATTGGCTCATTGATTTATTGGTTCCTTTACTTATTCATCTGGTGAATGCTTATTAAAAACCTGCAAGGCATGGTGCTCTGGCTACAGTGGTGGACTAGGTAGACGCCATCCCTGCCCTCCGACACCTCCTAGGGAAGAGGGCAAGACAGAAGTAAGCGGCAGGGTTCCAGGGTGATCAGTGCACGAGTGATGGGAGACCGCGGGCGAGAGGTATTGAACTCTGACCTGGAGGGTTAGGAATGGTCCTAGGAGGTCGTCAGTCTTGGTCTCTGGGGCTCTTGGTGGCTTCACTTCCTCACCATCCCTGCACTAAATTCTTTACCACTTTCTGAATGAACCCTGTCCTGTAAACATAGGCAAGACACTGTTATCCTCATACACTTTTACCTGGAGCATACTAATGCATTATCTCTAAGGCATTTGTAAACTGTTTATCTCTAATTGTGGAATGCGAGATTATTTCCTGTTCCAAGGCATTTCAGGCTTCAGTGGATGGCTATAATGGGTACTTTCTCTCTATTTTTAAAATATTGTGAGAGCAGGAGAGTAGGCTACATAGAAAATGAGCAAATAAACTATGATTATAAAGGACTTAATCAGACCAATTTCTTTGGAATAGTCTAATACACTGTCGAAATGAAGAGACAAATCATAAACTGGAAAAAATATTTGCAGTACATGTAATAAATTAAAGAACTTTCTCCTCAATGTATAAAGACCATTTAAAAATTATTAAGGACTAAGATAACCATGTAGAAATATGGGCACAGGACTTGAAAAGACAATGTAATTGTGTTAATTTATACTCTTTTAACTCACATGACTCCCGCACATGAAGAAAACTCAGAAGTGTGGAAAATTTACAAGAAAGTTAATCTCACACGTTATAGTGATAGACATATTATTATTGTGTTGCATGATGATTAGGCTTAATTTGCATAAAGACTATGTAGTAATTAGTATTGCTTTCAGCTAGCCAAAGTTTCAGTTCTTTTTCTTTTAAAGTTTTTTGATAGTTAAAATTATTGCCAAAGATGTCAACTTTCCACACAGACACGCAGGGGAAGTGGGAAAGGTCCCAGGCCAGGCCCCCACGCCTCTGCTGCCCCTGCCCCCGTCTCCACGACCGAAGCTCCCTGTCTTCCTTTCGGCCCTGCGGCCTCTGGAGCTGATCTTTGTTGAGCAATAGGAGGTTTCCCGCTAAAACCTCAAGCCAGAGAACTCTGCACTTTGAGGGGGTGGGCAAGTCTTTCTAGGGAGAAAGTGGCAGCAGTGTGGTGGCATTTGATGAAGGGACACAAAGTCAGGGATGGTGACTCAGTGGAAGGATGAAGAAGGGGTAGAAGGACTGAACTGAGTAGTCTCAGGGTCTACGGGTGAGAAAGGGCCTGGGAAGACCAGTGGGGTTGGGGGCTTGGGGAGGAACAAGGCTCAGACGCCTCTGGCTCCAGGCTCAGGGGCCACAGGGCAAGGAACCAGCCGTTCCAGACTCCCCCGCTGCAAACCGCAGAAAAGAGCCTCTCAGGGAGCAGCCCGGAGACGCCCACCAAGGACCGACACGTGAGCGAGAGAACGGAACAGTCACAGAACCAAGCTGTCTTGGACATGGGCCATCGCCTTTGGCCTCCATCCCTGCCATCCCTGAGACAGCCTCAGTTCCGGGCCCCCCAGGTCTTAGCGAGATTTTCAGGAGCCCACGGAGGCTCCCTTCCACCTCTACCCTGTGTGTTACTTAGTTAATGAATGAAATTCCTTTCATGGGAGTTCAAACCCTTAATTCTACAGTGAAAGATAAGAGGCTTAAAATTCCCTGGGTGGGAGGGGACTGATGCTTTATTATGAAAGTGTTTTGGGCTATGGAATCCTCTTCCATTTTGATGGAAGCAATGAGAAGGCAGAGGGACCAAGAAATGAAGACCGGGCAGCCTATGCCGGAAAGAATCGCACCAGGGGACTGGTGCCCTGAAGTCCTAATGACTTTTCATGAGTCTTTAAGAAATGAAGATGCCTGAGGCCCATTGTCCCTCTGGCTCATATCCCAGAAACGACGTGTGGAGCCCAAGCCAGAGTGGCAGGGGAAGAGGGATGGAGGTGGCAGGTGACAGACCACACTTCCCAACAACCAGCCGTTGTCCCCATGGGCCTCCGGGGCTCCGTCCACTCTTTCCGTGGCGACTGGAAACTGTGAAGACTGGGAGACGGCACGGTTGTGAGGATCTGGTTCTGCTTTTTCGTTCTTCTCAGCACGGTTCTTGGCTTCTGCGTTTCCTCCTGAAGACCGCCGGGAGGGAGCGGAGGCAGAGGTCTTGGGGTGGAGAACCAGCTATTACACGCAATGACCAAGATCCGTTTTTCTGTGACTTAATGTTGTCATCCACACGGCCCCTCGTTGTTTTATGGCTCACTCTGGACGTCTTGCAGTCCTGTAATTACTCGGGGGCTGGGGCACTTAGTATGGGTGAGAAAATGCCTCTTCTGTTGTTTTAGTCTAAGCAATAGTTTGTACCAACGTTATTAAATACGAGCGGCCGGACCCCAGAAACAGGAATTGGAAGGTTGAGGTTAATGAGAGAGTCATAAAGAAGCTGGTGGACTCTTCGCAAATGTTGCTTCACACTGGGGTTATTTAGAAATTTGGAACCTATACGAGTCCCTGGAGGGAAAAGGGGGATATTACAGGAGCAGATATTTTATTTATTGTCTTCTCCCCAAACAGTAAGTAATAAACAGATGAAACCACAAGGTTAGAGAATTGCATTACCTTTTGGCTTTGGCCAAGTAAAACTTTAATTTTCCAGCTAGAGATAACAGACAACTGCTATTACTCTGAGACGGGGGAAGAGCCACTGTAAAATCTTCACGTAAGGGGATTTGTTCTGAGCTTTCGTGGCTCCTGAGGGGAAAAGCACAGGGGGCTGGCTGATCTAGGGGAGGGTGTCAGGGATTAGGGCGAGTTCCCTCCCAGAGGCAGGCCAGTCAGATCCCCAGAGATTCCTGAACGTGAACTGAGCTTCCCGAGTCCATGGGTAGATCTTGGCTTGTTTCTCCTTCCCAGCAATTCCGGCCTGCCCCTAACCTCACATCGAAAGTTCAAAAGTTCAAAGGTTCAAAATCAGGTCGGTGCCTGATTCTCCCCTGCATTCGTGCCCTGCAGGATCTGGGGTCAGCTGTTCCTGGCAACAACGTGAGCATAAATTAGGTTTGATTAAACTGGGCTGCAGTAGCAGACAACCCCAAGATCTCCGTAACTTAACGACAAAAGTTTATTTCTTGCTCCTGCAAAATCCACAGTGGTTCCCAGCAAATATCCAGGAAGCTGTCCCCATCCATCCATCCATCCATCCATCCATCCATCCATCCATCCAGGCTGCTGCAGTATTTTGGCCCTATTCTCTCAACCCTTAGCCTCCAAACTCTTCACCAAAGGGAAAGATGGACACCAGAGCATCTCGATGCTGACTCAGCCTTAACCACCTGTCATAGGATTTTTCAACCTGCAAGGTGGCTGAATCTGTGTAAGCTTCCAAATGTCTTGGAAGGAAACGATAATTGCCTGTTGGCAGGGACTCGTGCTGTCTGCCGTAGAGTCATTCCCACGTGCAACGGTGTGTGTTTGTCTGTTTTACTGTCCCATTTTTTCGAGGAACACATCATGATTCGCAAAGTTAAGGGCTTGCCAATAAGCCACTGGGTCAGCGTTCACGGTAAGTGTGCCTGACTCGCACACACAGGGGGGTTGATTTTTGCCTCTGGTATGAAGGGTTGCTTTCATTATATACATTACCATTATTTATCCAAACCAAGTTTTTAAAAACTGGTCTTAGAGACTTATTTATTCCCTTTAATCTCCATTGCTCAGGCCTAGCCACCATATATATTTTCTGTGTTCTTAAAAACATGTGGGTTCGTTTGAATGGCCTGTGCTCCTTCAGTCCTGACACCATCTCCCTGACCACTTCATGGTCTGATGATACCTGCCAGGGCCTTGTGCGCATAGCGAGGGGGAGAGGGAAACAATTACTAGATACATGTGATCACTTTGTACAGTTCAGGCGCGAGTCCCCCGTTTTTCCTGCGGAAGCCCAGCATGTGAGCGTGTCCGCTTCCCTTTTAATAATGTACCCAGGGGCCCCAACTCTGCTTCGCCTCTGCTAGTCATAGTTAATGAATGTCTTGGGGCCTCAGTGTTACCATCTGTGAAATGCAGCCGAAGAGAACTGCCCTGTACCACTAAGGGCTGTCTTGGTGTGTAAATACTTCAAAAGGCAATCTGAAAAGAGACCCTCGATTTCCTTGGAGGCCAGAGCTCTGCAGGTACCGACTCTTACCATCCTCCTTTTCCTTGTGACAGGGTTATAGCTTGTGGGACTCACTTGGTACCTGCCACTTACCTTCCCCTTGATCCCTTCCTTAGAGGTTTATCTGTCATTGCATCTCAGGATCAAACGGGTGTATAAATCAGGCTCATGGCGGGGGGGCTCTGGCAATGCCTGATTTTCTCCCAGGCATCAAAGGTGCTCGGCGGCCTTCTCCGCAGCAGCAGGCAGCATTGTAGAAGAGGCTGGTGTCCGGTTTGCTTGTGGTCATCCAGTGCACACCATTCCAGCCACCCCCACCCTGTGCTGGGTACACCCACCATGCACCGCTGTGTTAGGAAATGTGAATACTTCCCTTGGCAGAGCGACTGTATCTGATTGGTCTGTCTTTCCTGGCTTCTGGCTTTCTGGTCCAGACTTCCTAAAATAGCATCCTCCACTACTCTTGGTTGGCTTAGTTTTTGTCCTTAACCCTTTATACTACCTGATATTTCATGTACAGACACAGCTCACTTTGTTGAGCTTTGCTTTTCTGTGTTTTATAGAGACTGCATTTGTTTTGAAAATAAATGGAAGGTTTGCAGCAACCCTGTATCAACTCTGTATTGGCGCCATTTTTCCACAGCTTGCTCACTTTGTGTCCCTGTGTCACATTTTGGTAATTTTCACAATATTTCAAACTTACTATTGTATTTGTTGTGGTGATCTGTGATCTCTGATGGTGCCACTGTGATGGTTTGGGGGCATTGTGAACCATGTCCATATAAGGCAGTGAACTTGACTGATAAAAGAGGTCTTTGTTCTGACTCCCCCATTCACCAGCCTTCCTGCCATCTCTCTCTCTCCTTGGGTCTCCCTATTCCTATAGAACCAACAACATCTCAGTTAGGCCAATTAATAAACCCTACGATATGTTTAAGTGAAGAGAGTCACATGTCTGTCTGTTTAAATCAAAAGCTACCAGTGATTAAGCTCGGTGAGGAAGGCCTGTCGAAGGCCAATAGGCTTAAACTAGGCTTCTTGTGCCAAACGGTTAGCTAGGGTGTGAATGCACAGATTTATTATTATTCTACTTTCAAGTCCTAGTGTTTAAGAAATACATTTTGTGAGGCTGTAGCTGCTGTGCATAGTGATTCCTCTGAGGGGTCTGGGCAAAGAAAATTGAAAACCTTCTGGAAAAGTTTCACCATTCTAGATGCCATTAAGAACATTCATGATTCATGGGAAGAGGCTAAAATATCACCATGAGCAGGAGTTCGGAAGAAGTGGATTCCAACCCTCATGGGTGACTTTGAGAGCTTCAAGATTTCAGTGGAGGAAGTAACTGCAGACGTGGTGGAAACAACCAGAGAACTAGAATTAGAAATGGAGCCTGAAGATGTGACTGAATTGCTGCAGTCTCGTGATCAAACTTGAACAGTGAGGCGTTCCTTCTTCTGGATGAGCAGAGAAAGTGGGATTTTTTTGGATGGAATCTACTCCAGGGGAAGATACTCTAAAGATTGTTGAAATAACAACAAAGGATTTATAGTATTGTGAAAACTTAGTTGATAAACAGTGGCAGGATTTGAGAGGGTTGACTCCAAATTTGACAGAAGTCCTATGGTGGGAAAAATACTGTCAAACAGCATCTCATGCTATAGAGAAATCACTCGTGAAAGGAAGATTCACTCGATACAGCCACCCAACCTTCAGCAGCCACCACCCCAACTGGTCAGCAGCCATCAACTTCAAGGCGAGAACCTCCACCAGCAAAAGGTTACAACTTGCTGAAGACTCAGATGATGTTTTATGTTCTTGAGCAGTAAAGTATTTTTTAATTAAGATATGTACATTGATTTTTCAGACATAATGCTATTGCACACTTATTAGTATAGTGTAAATACAACTTTTGTATGCACTGGGTAGCCAAATAATTTATATGAATTGCTTTATTGCATTATTTGCTTTATTGTGGTAGTCTGGAACTAAACCCACAGTATCTCTAAAGTACGCCTGTTTACGTCTATTATTTACTGTCTGTATCCCCCCCATCTCATCCAACAACTGGAGGATGAGCTCCATGAAAGCAGGGACTCTGCTTGATGGACCATTCGTTTCTCAGTGCTAGACAGTGCCAGGAACGCAGCGGGACACACTCACTGAGGGAATAGGTGGTACCCTTGAGGCCCGCCTCTTCTGTGCGTCTGTTCCCTGAATGTGTGTCTGAGTTGTGTCTGCACCTAGCGGTGGCCAGATTAGAAAGTGACAGCAGCACCTTGCCTCTCAGCCATAGTGTGGTTAGAGGACAAGACTAGGTTGTGCGGTGAGACTCCATGGTCCTCCCAGGAGACTCTAATTGTATTCATCGCAGTGTGCTTTCTAAGCTCCCCTTGCACATTACTTGTGGGCAGGCTGTTTTTCTTCATTGTCTTTCTGAAGTTGAGACTCTTCGCTCCAGCAGCAAGCAGCGGTGGAATCTCCCCTCCGAGTTGTCTGGCGCCCAGCTGCTGTGTGGGGAAGTGACCCCTGTGTTAGCTTATCGATATCCATTGGGAACATTTATCTTCCGGACTAGCTCCTTCTCAGCCGGCCCCCCCTGGGCTTTAATCCCATAAATCATTTCAATCTGATATGCTCTGCAGATGAAAGTTATGCCACGCAAGCCGTGTAAATTAATGTTACGATGCTAAGGCCATTCCATTTGTCGAGGGATTTGCAATGATTTACTTTTTATGGGTAAAGTTTTATTCAACTCTTAACAGTGCAACATAAAACTGTTAGAGTTGTCATGAAACCTATAAAAGCACAGGGGGTAGTCTTGGGTAAAATGTCCCAGAGCGGGATGACGGGACCTCGGAGAACAGATTGAGGATAGCTCTGATTTGTCACCCTCTAAGGTCTTCTTCAGTGCATTTCGGGTGACCCCAGGCCTGGGCCCTGAACCCATATTGTTTATCACTCTGGTTCACAGCCTTTAATTGGCATAAACATTGGAATTCTGAGTGTTTACAGGAAGCCTAAAGAGGTCCTCAAAGAAAGATGAGATGGACTTATTTCTGACCTCTGTGTCGAATATAGAGCGGGTTGGGTGTTTCGGTCATGGGTGCAGTGGGAAAGAGATGGCCCGAAGACATGGGAGTCATTTTAGGAGGTTTTTCCTAAAGGAGTTATTTTCAAAGGTGTGGATATAGGAAAACCCTAAGTGATAGTGCAGCACCCCACAGTTCGCAACAGTGGCTCTGGACGCCTCAGTCCGAAGGAGTGGGGAGGACAGATTTTTCCTGGGACCCTCGGACACGCAGGACTTCTGGAGAGCGTCATCGGCCTATGGCTGAGGTCTCTGGAAACATGGCCAGCCTTCTGCAACCCTTCAGGAGGGGAGCCTGGGGAATTCCTCCTTTCCTCTGCTCTCCTGTCATTGCCCCCAGGTGGCCACACTCACCCAGAAGCCAGGGGACAGGGGGACCCGTAGGTTAGACTTGGGGGTCTCTACGACTTGTGCTTTGGAAGTTTTGTTGATGAAGTCCTCTATACCTGGGCCACGTATATATTATTCGACAGTTGGTTTATTTTTCCATTTAACTTTATAAAAACTACTGTTTACCTTTAGATCTTCATCCACTTTCCAGCTTTCCATGAGTTATTAAGTAGAGATCCAGTTTTAGTTTTCCCCATGTGACGAGCTAGTTTCCCTACCCTTATTCACCAAGCAAACATTCTTTTCTGTTGACTTGCGGCCCCATTTTATCAGATGTTAAGTTCTCCTACAGAACATACATCGCCTCCCTCGGAGCTGCAGTTGCTCTCAGTGGAGCAGTGCCGTGGCGTTGTCCGTGTTTGGTTCGCGTGCTAGGACCACCTTGCTTTCATTACTGTGTTATCACTGTTCTTAGTATCTGTGAGAGGAACCCCCTCCTTCTATCCTTTCAACTTCTGTTTTCAGGGTTGACCCAAATATTTGTGAATCTTTGATTTTTCTGTATAAGATTTCAAATGAGTTTATTGAGTTCCTCAAAATTCCACCTGGTATTTTGAATGAGATTGCAATAAATTTATAGATTAATTTGGAAGAGAACTGACATCTTTATGATATTAAAATCCTATTGATTTTTATAAACTGATCTTATTTTCTTCAAAGTTGCTGAATTCTCTTTTTCATCTGCCTACAAGTAATGACAGCTTAATTTCTTTCTTAGAAAACATTATTTCTCCTTTTTCTTCTTTCTTTATAGTTTTGGCTAGGACCTTCAGTACTCTGTCACAAAATGCTAGAACTAATGATGACTTACTTTTCTTGCTCCCAATTTTATAGGGAAAGCACCAAAAATTCTTCATGTAATGGAGGACCTTCATAATCATGTTGCTAGAGGACCTTGTAATACTACCTTTATAAAATTAAGGAAGGTGACTGGATTCCTGATTTGATAAGAATGTTCTTTTTTACAAAATGGCATAATAAACTGAGGTGTTAAAACTAAGGTTTCACAAGATATTGACAAGTCAAATACTGTTTCTACATCAATTGAAAGGATCATTTTTACCCTTAAGTCTATTACTTTTGGACTTTCATATTTATAGATTTCTCTGATTTTTGAAACCACTGGTTCATTCAATACTGGAATAACTTACACATAATCATATCCTTTATTTTTCTTTTGCAATGTTAAAATGAAAAGTACAGAGAATGATAGAACCCTCTCCAACAGACCCACCACCTAACTTCAATGATTACCAACTCATGGCCCACCTTCTTTTATCTTTTGCCTCTTTTTCACATTCCTTAGATTAGAGCATTTGAAGCAAGTTGTAGACATTTTACTATTTCATCAAAAAATGCTTCCATATGTATCTCTCAAGGAAAACAACTTTAAAACCACATAATTATTCTTTCATTATGATGCATTCGTGTTTAATCATTTAGCTAAAATTATATTTAGATTTTCATCTACATTAACATGATTAATTTAGTAAATTGCTTTTAGTTGTTTTTTTTTATGGAAAGAATGATTATTGTTGCATCTTGAAATTAGTCGGGTGGTTTTTGCTTTTTCTCTTCTCTGGAAGAATTTGTATAATTTAGAAAATAGCTAATCCTTGGAAATTTGGCAGCATTCACCTCTAAGACAAGCTGAACATGAGGATTATACTTTTCTTTTTTTTGGCAGGGGATGTCTTTAATTGAAATTTGTTTAAGAATATTTGTTTGCTCATTCATGTCCCCTTGTACTAATTTTGGCACTTCGCATTTTCTGTTTCTTCTAGGCTTCAAAGTTACTAATATGTAGTCATTCACAATATTATCACTGAACCTCCTATATTTATACTTGCTTGCTGTTTTCCCCTGCATTTTATTTATATGTATATTTCCTCTTTTCCCTTTGTTGTACCAGAGGTCTCTTTCTCCTGCTGATCTGTTCAAAGAACCAACTTGAACAATGAACAATAAACATTACCAAGATATTTAGCTACCCATCTCTTGCAGCATTTCTACTTTTTTATTTTACTATATCCTCTAAGAGTGTTTTTGGTGTGGAATTTTGTACGTCAAACCTCCTAAGGTCTTGTATAGTTGAAAATATTTTTCATTATATATACATACTTATTATATATAATTATATATTCAACTTATGTACAATAAATTACATGTATACATTATACATATATTTAAATTCCACTATTGTCTTGCTTTCAGTGTTCTTAAAAATTCTGGTGTTAGCCTGGCTGTTGTTAATCACAGGGGACCTTTTACCCTTCTATTTTGAAAGCTTTTGGTATGTTTCTTTGCTTTAGTGTTTAACTTTATTATAATATGAATATATGTGAATTTTTTTCTTTTCTTCCCTATTTTGTCCTCTAAAACTCTCCTTCTGAAGAATTCTATCATTATTAATCCTGGAACATTTATCTTCATTATTTCTTTAAATATTTCTTTTTTCCACCCATCTACCCCATACCTTCTGGGAGCCTATAATCTGGTTGCCAGTACTTCCAGTTCTACCCTCCATATTTCTTAGCTTTCAAATTTTCCTCTAGTTGTATTGTTTTTCTATTCCTTCCTATTATTTTCAGGAAGAATTCCTCATTCTGATTCTCCAATTCACTAACTCTTTCTTTAGCTCGTTCCATTCTGTTATTTTTCCCATTTCATCTACATGTTTTTTGCAGCTAATTATTTCACTTAGTTCTTTTTAAGATCATTTAGTCTTGCTTTCCTTTACTAATATCTTCCCACATCTCCTTAAGCATAGTTATCATACCAATGCTATACTCTTCTCCCATTCGTTCAAGTAGTTCTGCTTCAGACAGCGTATGATGTTCTTTCTTTTTCCCTGTCTTTACTAAACTCTAGTTACTTGGGTTTTAAGTTCATGCTTTACTGTGAATGTCAGCTACACTGCCTGATAATGGTGTGTGTGTTTTGGTGTAAGACCAAACATCAATGTCTAGACTTTATTTAGACATGTTTTTTTTTTTTAATATATTTTATTGATTATGCTATTACAGTTGTCCCATTTCTCCCCCATCATTCCCCCCACCCTGCACACCCTCTCCCACCCACATTCACCCCTTTAGTTCATGTCCTTGTGTCATAAGTTCTTTAGCTTCTACATTTCCCATACTATTCTTGCCCTCCCCCTGTCTATTTTCTACCCACTATCTATGCTACTCATTCTCTGTACCTTCCCCCCCTCCTCCTCCCACGCCCCTGTTGCTAACTCTCCATATGATCTCCATTGCTGTGGTTCTGTTCCTGTTCTAGCTGTTTGCTTAGTTTGCTTTTGTTTTAGGTGTGGTTCTTAATAGCTGTGAGTTTGCTGACTTTTCACTGTCATATTTTTGATCTTCTTTTTCTTAGATAAGTCCCTTTAACATTTCATATAATAAGAGCTTGGTGATGATGAACTCCTTGAACTTGACCTTATCTGAGAAGCGCTAAGGGCGGGGGGAATGTTGAGTTCAGGGCACAGTGTCGCAGGCACCATAGAAACACTTTGTTTTGTTCTCTTTACTGCCTCTCCCCTGGGCCCCTCCATTGTCAGGGGTTTTTCCTTCCCTTGAATTACTGGGGAGCAGCCGCACTGTACTGAGTCGGCCTTCCCCTGGACATGGGGGTTTGCGGGGGAGTGCGTGGGCCTCCGGAGTCCGTGGAAGGGCTAGGGCTGTCACTCGGAATTGTGCAGGTGGCCCCTCCTCATAGGAGAGTGGGGAGCAGGCACTGCCATCCACTTCCCTCCGGAGTCGTCTGCGCCCGTGGAGGTGGGGCGCCTTCTCCCACTTCACAGGTGTCATCGCAGGCTCTGTGCCAGCCCTCCCAAGAGTGCCTGCTCCGCTGGCTCCGCCCTCGGCCTGTCCGCAGCCCAGCACACGTCTGCAGCACCTGTTTCGCTGCCGGCAGCAGTGACCTGGAGTGTAAAAGGACTTCTGCAGGAAAGAGGCTGGCGACCATTGTCTCAAAAATGAAGGGGAAAGCCACGTGCCCTAGTGAATCGCTTTCTTCCAATCTACTTTCTCAGTGTTCTCGCTCAGTGTTTGGCTGCAGAATGAGCCTTCCAATTCAAAACCTCTTTCGATCTCCTCATGAGATTCCCAGGCTTTTTGATTAGCTCCAAAGAGTCCTGTTTCCCTCCGAGTCTTCCTATTCTTCAGAGCCAAATTTGAGAAAGGAGTCAGCAGGTGCCAGGCCATTGTCTTCATAGGATCTGGAAGCCTTAGTATCTATCTTTGAAACCATTACTTTATGTGACTTGTGCTTTGAAATATTTTTGGGGGGTTGCTATTTCTTGAAGACATTCGGGGCAGTTAAAAGGACACTGGGATGTCTCTAAGTGCAGGTTGGTTAGGTATCTTAGGCTTCTCCAGAGTAACAGAACCAATAGTATAGATAAATGGAGAGATTTGTTACGAAGAATGGGGCTTATGTGAGTATGGAGCATGAGAGGGCCCACGTATCTGCTGTCTGCAAGCTAGAGACCTAGGGGGGGCTGGTGGTGTAATTCCAGTCTGAGCCTGATAGCCAGAGAGCTGGGATAGTCGAAGGGTGAATCCCAGGGCGGAGGCAAGGGAGCCCGAGGCCCAGCCGCAGCAGGTAGGCAGGAAGCACGAGGGGTGAATCCCTGCGTTCTCCACCTTTTCCTTCCGTTCAGGCCCTCAGTGGACTGGATGATGCCCACGCACACTGGGGAGGGGCATCTGCTTCACATCTGCTGTCACTCATCGGGAAACACCCTCTCTGACACACCCAGGAATGATGTTTAATCTGGGCACCCTTTGGTCCGGTCAAGTAGACACGTAAATTAGCCATCAAAATTGGGAATCATGGCTTTGTGGGGGACATTGAATAAGGAACAATGACACTGACCCCCAGATGATGAGACTCATAAGACCATGCTTCCATGTTCCTTCAATCCATGACTCTCTCTACCATCGGGTTTCCTTACCTGTAAGTGGGGATTAAGGGTACCTGCTCTGTTTGCCCCGCACGGTCATGGTGCTGCTCAAATGGGCTAATATCTGCGGAAGGTGCTCCGCGCACCGCTACCCACAGGGAGAGAGGAAGCAGCAATCTTCCACGGGAACCGACCAAAGAGCATTTGAAATGATATTAAGTCTCCGGAGACAGGATGTTTTTTGGCTGGGTAGACGGTAATCCCTCCCCTCTTTGACCTCTGTGAATTTCAGACAGATCTTCAAAGCAGATCAGGTCTCCGCAGCCCAGAGTGGTGAAAACACTCCAAGTTCTCTGGCCTCCCGAAGCTGGGGAAGGTTGGCATCAAGGACAAAAGCTTTCAATTGCCTTGAGCACGGCCTGGATGGTTTCCACGGGGGTAATTACTTTAAGCTTACTTACAATTTCCCCCAGCTTTTAAGGGATACAGCGTCCCTCACTTCCTGGATGAAGGGGCTGTTCAGTGTTGCTAGGCATATGTTGAACAGCTGCCCCAGCCCCTCCCCCCCACCCCCCTCAGCACGCACTGTGCTTTAGTAATGAAGGCAGGGCTCAAGTTGGGCGAGATGGTAGCACATCTCTTAGACTGGCGTGCAGGACAAATGTGGCCGCCTTGTGAATGGAAGGGAGGGCATCTCGCGTGCTTTTCCCTCCCTCACCTCGGAGGCAGGAGTAAAGGGGGCAGATTCTGGGGGAGCCAGCTCTGAGAGGTGCTCTGCTGTGACTCTAATTAAGAAAAACATTAAATTGTATCATGGTCATTAACCACAGCATCTACTCTTTGATTATGAAAAATACATGCTCTTGGAAAAGTGGGGTGGAAAACAAAATTGCGTCTCAGGGGTTGTGTCTCCTGAACATCTTACGTTGTAAAACTGAGGATGTTTGTGGGAAGAAGTACACCTCCGCACTATGGGGGTGAAGGCAGTGTCGGCATGACAAGGGATTTCATGTCAGTCCAGGTCGGAAGTATGTTTGGAATGGTCTCAAATATGCTGATCCATCCACCTTTCTCCCACCCTTCGGTTTCCCCGTTGCCTGGTTAACACGGTGATTTTGGTCCAGGCACTTAACTACTCTGAGCATCAGGTTCCCCTGTCCTTCAAGTAAGGATACTATTGGTGGAATTAAGGAGATAGTACTCCTGACACAGGGAAAGAACTCAATAAATATTAGTACCTAACCATTACTACTATTTTCATTACCTTTCTTTCAGCTCTTTGTTTAAATATCACATGAATACCACCGGCTTCTGCCCCTATACCAAAACTAGGTTAGGTGAATGAATGGCTTTATGCTTCCGCAGAACACCTACATTCCCTATAAAAATAAGGAACATTTTTGAGTATATACCATGTTTTCTGTACTATTTAAATTATTTTACATGTGTATGTTATCACCCCATTTTACCAATAAAGGCACTTAGGTGCAGAGAATTCATACAACTTGTAAGGAGTGGGATTTGAATGTAGTTATTTTCCTCCAAAGCTGATATTCTTAACGTTTTTTATGTTTTACGGTGATTGTCTTTTCTTTGCTAGCCAGTGAGCTCTGTGTATCCAGCAGCCCCTTATCCTTAACAAACCTCCACCACCTTGTGGTGGTCTCCCCCTTTCCAACTGATACCCACTGATTCCCGCAGCTTTCTGGCCCTTTAACTCCGCAGTTTAACCCCAACAGTCACGTCTTTCTCAGTGTTCCTGATTTCTGGTCTGATCTCCGTTTCAAGGTCATCACATCAACATTGCCCTTGCTGACAACTTGATTTGCTCCCATCCTTCTGACCATCTGCCATACCGTGTGTATCAGTCAGGGGTTTTGATTGTAAGTGATGGAAACTGTCTCTGATCATTTTAAGCAGAAAGGGCATCCGCTGGAAGGATATGAAAGGCTCAGAGAATCGATGAGATCAGGACCAGGCTTAGAAAACTAGAAGGAATCACGGATCCTATTACCCCCGTTGTGGCCTCCAGCTGTCCACACCTTCTTGTCTTGTGTGTTCAGGGTTCAGAGTCGCGGAGGCCGCCTGGCTGAGCACAGAGCCCACTGCCTACTTGCTAGGATGGCAAAGGACGAGGAGACCAGGATCGGCTGTTTTCAGCTTCTGTCACGGAAGGTGGGACTGAAAGGCACCGTGGATCGCTTATGCTCAAGACCACATTCGCACAGGCAGAAGGATGCATCTTCACAAGGAAAGAGGGTAGATGCTTGACAGCAAAAAAAAAATCACCTCTGGTCACTGTCACTAAACTCTGTGCTTCCTCACGGTCAACTTCCCAAGGTGGGAAAGGCTCTCAGAAAACTGCCTTGGCCCACTAGTACACCGTGGGACCGAATTTCAGCAGCTTGCTTGTGCTGAATCCTTTCTGACTCTGTGATTCCCAGACCGCTCGCCCCCTTGGAGGCCTTCCTGGTCCCCCAGGCTGGGCACAGGCCTTAAATATCGGGGGCAAAGCAAGCCTCGTGGACAGTCACAGCGAGCCCATCTATTCGCAGCGCAGTGCCTTGGCCCTAGGCAAGCGGGCCTGTCCCAGCTTGCTCCTCGGAAACACCTTTCCAGCCCGGCTCCTGCGGTCTGGATCCTTGACCATGCAAATGCGTTTGCCTCCCTCTCTGCTCCCTGCCACATTTTCAATGATTTTTCCAGGTTACTGAAGAATAACTGGCGTATCTCACTGCAGAAGTTTAAGGCATAGCCTGGGCTGATGGTTTGATTTACATATGGTGGTATGATTACCACACTAGCTTCAGCGAACATCCATCTTCTCATGTAGATACAGGAAGAGGAAAAGAAAAAGGGAAATAAAATTCTCCTTGGGATGAGAACTCTCAGGGTTTACTCTCCTGACAGCTTTCCTGTGTGTCATACAGCAGCGGTGGCCGCAGTGAGCGTGTTGTGAGTTACATCCCTAGTACTTATTTATTCTGTGACTGGAAGTCTGTATCTTTGACCACTTTCTTCCAGTCTCCCCTCCTTCCCCCTTCCCCCTCTGGTGGCCACAAGTCTGATCAATCTCTCCCCCTGCCCCTCGCCCCCCCGCCCCATATAAATGAGATCATGCCTAATGCCTTCAGGGTCCACCCATGTCACAGATGGTAGGACTTCCTCATTTGTTATGGCTGAATAACATTTAATTTTATTGTATATATAGCACTTGTGTATCTATCCATCCATCAGTTGCTTCCACATCTCAGCTATTGTTAATAACGCTGCTGTGACCACAGGGGTGCATATCTCTTTTCAAATTAGTTTTTTCATTTCCTTTTAAAAATTTGCCGTTTTTCCTTTCCCTCATTGCCATAGCCTACACGCCTCAGGAATGCCCAAGTGTCAGCCTGCTTCTGGCCATCAGTCTGGGCTTCTGCATGCTGTTGGGCGGGCTGTTTTCACTCCCCCTGGCTTTGAGGTTCTAAGCCTCGTTCAGGAATCTTATGTTGCTTCTCTCCAGCCAACCAGCTCTGCTGGGATTCTGCATCCAAGTCCATCTGCACGGTGGCCTGAGCCTAGACATTATTACTGCTGGGTCAGTCCTTTTGGAGTTTCCTGAAATCGTGGTGGAGAGAGCAATGAATGCAGTGTGACCTTCGTGACTAGTGCGAGGAGAGGCCCAAGATTGCATGAATCCCAGTTACCTCTCTGTCCCAAATTCTAATAAACTTCCACCTTTTCTTCAAGAGCTAACATTCAGACTGAATCTCGATTCTAGTATAAAGCTTTTAACTAGTCGCCTTTGTGCCAGCCCGCTTTGGTAAAACCTTAGTGCTTTAGTCCTTTTCTGTGACTGTAAACTTGTCCTGTGCCAGAGTCCTGACATTGACCCGGAGCCCTGCTGGCTGTGACACATTTCTCTGATGTTTGTTGATGCCAAAGGCCAACCATATCTTTAAAATGCTCTAGGGAGAAGGTGGCTACGGTTGTGAGCAGCTTGATAAGAATATAGCCAAACAGCCTTGGATGGTGTGAAATAGCAAGTTCATGGGACAACATTCGCTGGACTGATACCCAGGTCTGTTTCTGTGTTCGAGTCTGAGCTCCCGGTCCCGTCTTCACTACTCAGCTTGGCCTTTCTTTGCCTTTGTGGTTAGGCTCTGAGCAGCGCTCTCCTGTACCTTGGGAAGTGACGCAGCGCTCACGCGGCTTCGTTTTTCTCCTGTCTCCACCACTCCGCCGCAGCGTGCACCCCGCCGTGCCATCCCCCTCCCTGTAATGCGCGTCCTCGGGCTGTCTGGGAGAAAGCAGCCCCCTCGCAGTGGGCGGCTCTGCGTCGGATGCCCCTCACATGGCTGCCCTTTTGCTGAATACAGCAAGGACATCAGACATGGACTGAGTTCCAGAAGAGGACACTTAGGCACGTTAGCCCTTCCAAACCTTCTTCCCTCTCCGTAAGTCTGGCACATTAGCAGTCTCCTTGCCCTCCCATCAGGTGGTCTTGCGTTTTGCTTTTCTGATGCTGTGGAGGCCACCAGGTAGTTCCTTCTTCTCTACCTGCTCCCTCGGAGTCCGATTTCATTCGGCTCCTCGTTTGGAGGAAGGGGAGTCCCCTTAGGGACTAGGCTCGTTCCCAGCCACAGCGGGCAGTACCGGTCCCTCTCTCCTCCTTCAGCATGGAGTTCTGTCAGGTGTTCCGCGCTGTCCTGGGCATTTTCCTTCTCTCTTCCCCTCCGTGGGATCCTTTCCATCTGCCTTTAAAGCAGTTCGATCTGTTGCCTCCAAAAGAATGGTCCCATGTTCTCTCCTTGCCAAACTTCTTGACCGTGTGGCTGCCCCCACCGACTGGGCTTCCTCCCTTCTATTCCCCTCCAAATGCCCTGCAATCTGGCTTCCATTGTCACCGAATTCTGAAAGTCCTCTCTCAAAATCCACTGTTAACCTCCTACCTGCCAAACATAAAGGCTCCTTCTCGGATTGTATGTCTTTTCAGCAACACGGGTGCTGTTAAAATTAGTCGATCTTACTGTTTCCGATTGGAATTATTCTTTTCTATGTGACTGTGTTATTTCTGTTGAACGTTTGAGTGCTGTTTAGCTTCTCCTGTATTCTGTGTTCTCGCCAGTTTCTGTATTCTTGCCAGTTAGGTGGCAGTCCCTACAGACCGGGAGTGTATGTTGTAGATGACAGGTAGGCATTGTTGTCCCAGGGGCATTTAGCAATGTGCTCTGCCCCTGATAGGTGTATGATAAATATTTGTAAGTGAAGAAATTGCATTATTCAGAGTGAATTATGTATTCAGTCACTTATTTAGGAACAAATGTTTCTTACGTGTGCACTATACGCAGATGCTGTTTTATGCTGTGATGCAGTCATTCACAGACATGCGTAGCTCCTGCTTTCAGAGAACGTTGTCCAGTGGGAGGTGCACACATGGAAATACACAATTAGGATGCATGCTGATAAGTGCGCTGGTGGAGAAGCACTTACTGGGGGGGTGGGAGTCAGGGCACATTTCCTGGGAGAAATTATATATAAGGAGGAGTTAGGCAGAAGGAGGGAAAAGGAAGCAAGCGTTCCTGACAAATGAACTAGTGTGTTCAGAGGCGAGAGAGCATGACTCTTGAGGAACTGACTGAGGGGGAAGCCGAGCACAGAGTCAAAAGGATGAGGGAGAGGAAGCCCTGTGGGCCCCATCTAGGCTGCTGGGCCTGGGGAGTCCCCGGTCTGGCTGCACCCTGAGGCTGGGCCTCCAGCTTTGGCCGTGTCCTTGGGCACCTGGACTTTGCCCTCCGAGCTGTCCTTTCCCCACAGGAAATGGCCTGCATTTTCAGCTGAGCTGCATTATTAGTCTTCTTTATATCCAAGGAGGTTCAACGTGCACTCTTTTCATGCATTTTAGTCCAAGTTCATGGTGCTTTTATTAGTAACATTATCTTAAAATCTTTATACATTGCCTGTGAATCTTACTGGGAATTTATTCCATGATACAAGGCACATCTACAAATCTCTTTGAGACAGGCCCCTTTCTACTTTGAGCTGCAAGTGAGGGTGCTTTGACACAATGCCTGAAAGATCCTTTGAAGCCTTTTCTCTCTCTCTCTCTCTCTCTTTTTTTGATTTAGCTGCAGCTGTCTATGAGACACCACCATAAATCTTTCTGAAGTCTTAACAAGAGGTCTTGTAGCTACAGCATTAATTTGATCTTTAGCTTGAGGCCACATTGTACTGGCCGTGCCCTAGATTTGGTCTTTGCCATGAGACTATTGTTACTTAAAGAACTTTGCCAGCTGCAAAATCTGGGAATCAAAAATGCACCAGTAGGGTACACCGAAATGACCTAGAAGCAATGGTAACCTCACACCTAGGAGCATGCCGAGTCCCCAGGTCTGCATCCTGTCAATACCATTCTGAACTCAGAGGAACTAGGACTTCTTGGAAAAATGACACATTCCAAATTTAGAGCAATAACTGTACAAGGTGATTCTAAGCATCATGTTGTGCCAAAAATCTGGCCAGCTATCAAAGAGTAATGGGTCACGTTGGTGAAAATGTGGCGAAATTGGAACTCTGCACATTTCTGTTGGGAATGTAAAATGGTTCAACTGCTGTGGAAAACAGTCTGGCAGTTCTTCAAAAAGTTAAACACAGAATTACCATATTTCCCAGAAATTACACTCCTAGGTGTATATTTAAAAGAAGAGAAAGCAGGGACTCAAAGACATGTGTGCCAGTGTTTATTGCAGCATTATTCACCATAGCCAGAAGGTGTGGAAACAACTCAAGGTCCATAGACAGATGAATGGATAAATGAAATGAGGTCTATACATACAGCCACCTACAGGGGTTTGTAAACCCCCTTTTGCTCACCCCCGTGTAATGCAGCTGTGAGAAGGAGGGGACATCATAGATGATGCCTTCTGTGTAACACAGATGATGAATCTTGACAACATTGTTAAGCGAGCTAAAGCAGACACAAAGGGGCAGGTATCGTATAATTCCATTTATATGAACTATATATAACTGACATAGTCTTGGAGACATAAAGTGGATTAGTAGTTACCGGAGGCTGGGGATGGGAAGAGGGAATTATTGTTTAATGGGTGCAAAGTGTCTTGTTAGCGTAACAAGAAAGTTTTAGAAATGGTGATGATGGTTGCACAACATTGCAAATGTAATGATGCCACTGAGTTGTACAGTTAAAATGGTTAGAATGACAAATTTTAGTTGTAATATTACCATGATTAAAAAAACAACAACAACAACTAATGGTTATAAGTACCGTGTAGCCAACTTGAAGTGACTCCCAGCTGACTTTCACTGGGGCAAGTTGATCATTAAAAAGATAATAACTACATTTAGTTGAGACACATCAAACGTATAAAAAATCATGACTTCAAAATGACACTGAAGTAGAGAAATTGGTCAACACTGCATCTTTTTAGGGCACAACACAGCACTCAAAAGATTGGCAAATAACGGAAAAAGAATTAAGCAGGATAAGCAGTTATCCTGCTTTTCCTGAAGGAGTTATGTTTAGGAAAACCAATGGCTGGTTAGGAGATGTTCTTTATAGAATTCCAATTAATAGATACTAGGGTAATAATGAAAAGGAAAGATTCCCATTCACAACCCCAATGAAACAAAAAATCATTAATCAAGAATATTGTAATGTGGGAATTCACTGGTCCCATTGATCCCTCTTAATGTTGGGAACTGCCCTGCCTGGTTTCAGAAGCTGTAACCCCCGCCTGGCTAAGGGTGAGTGAGCGACCTTTGGACCATAAGCCACTAAGGAGACAAAGCTTATCTCCCTGGCAGGAGTCCCGCTTCTGCTTCTTTTACTTCATGCATAACTGGCCCCCAATGATTGATCAGTTAGCCAATGATGGGTAAGATTCCCCAAGGGGGGGATGACCTAAGACAGGCACAGTCATGGGGAGGCCCCAGGGAAGGACTTGGGGGCTATAGCAAAAGGGGGTGATGGACCCTCGCTATGTCCAAGCCTGAGTCCTCATTCTGTCTGTGAGGAGTCTCCTAATCTCTTGGCTGCCTCACTTCCCCTGCCTGACTTAAGCCTGAAACAATGACAGAGGGCGGTGCAGCCCTGTGCTGGAAAGGGCGGGTTCCCCAGGTGATCAGGCCTAAGAAAGAATACATAAAATCCTGTGAAACCTGCTTTGCTAAGAATCCTCTCCATTAAATGATAAAGGTCTGAGCAGGAAATGAATTTGTTTCCCAAAGTTTTGTAGCCCTTTAGCTAACAGACCCTGACTCAGAATAAGCCCTCGTAGTTCGTTGTGTGTTAACTATTGTTTGATCCTTGCTGACTAGCAATGATTAATGAGCTTTACCTGTATTCCTGTGCAAAATGAACCCAATAAAAGCCCATTGAGGAACAGAGTCCTGGCCCTCATCCTTTGAGAGACTGGCCACCTTTCCTCCCCAAGCAGATCATGTCTTGGTAGACTTATTCTCACCGGTGGCAGCCAGGGGGGCCCTGCAGGCACACCCCCCCCCGCCCCCCGCCGCCACATCTGGTGCCTGGAACAGGGACCTGAGGATTCAGGACCTGCTTCGACCAGGGGCTACAAGCTATCGTCATGGACAGCACGCCTAAGAGGATGGAAATTAGTGCTTTCATCCCCCCCAGGGAGAGGGGCATCTCTCCGTAAGGCCCCCAGGCATGTTACAGATAAGAGGAAAGGTTACTGTCCTGCCACCCCTTGAGCGGTTTTCTTCTCATTTCTTTCCCCTGCACCCTCTCCCATGAATAGGAGTCTTGCTTCCTCTCTCCCCAGCATTTGCCGCATTTTGCGGGTGTGGGTGGAGCAGCTAAGAACCACAAGGATGCTCCCCACTAGAAGGCACCCGGGAGAGGTATAAGTTGGGACATGGGCCAGGTCAAAACACTAGGTTTCCTGCCAACTGCAAGAAAAAGCCCACGCAACGAGAAGCACACTGTGAAAGCACTCACAGTCCCATCCCCTGCAGCACGATCCCCGCCTAGGTTGAGGCTTGGGGAGGAGAAAGCAAAGACTTGCCCTTTTATCAGCTTTTGTAGAGAGGTATTTATGAGGGTTTCAGCTTCTTGCTGAACACTGAAGAAAAGAGGCACTTCCTCCCTCTGCCTCGAGATCTCTGGTGTCCCTACGTGAGTGGGGGCCTCGCGGAGGTGTCTGGGGTCTAATCCCTGAGACGTGTAGGGGCCTCATGGGGATTCCACCTCAGGTAATTGAACTTTTGGCTCACCCAGGGAAGTGCAATCCCAGGGTTGGTCACCCAGCGCTCCGAGCCCTCGCAGCCAGCTGACCTAGATGACTGGGAAGAGAAACTGAGACCCACAAGCGGGGTTAGGGTACCTGAAATATCTGGCACCCCTCTCCCTGACTGTCTCCCACCAACAGCACATTTTTGACCCACTACACTCTCCTCACTAGCAAGAAACAGGATCTGAGGGTGCAGGCGGAATGGAAGCAAAACTGGAACTGGCTTTGTCATTGCCATGCTGGTGGTGGGAGGAATTTCAGAAAGGGTTCTTTTGTTTGTTAAGGAATTTCTTTAAAGATTTCTGTGAATCCTCTACCATGGGGAACAAGCTCTCTAAGGACCAAGAGCAGTGTTTCAAACTACTTCAGCTTTTTAAGGCTGTTGGGTGCCTCCCGGATAAGGGATCTGTACATTTGGAAATATGGGCAAAAGCAGGGCAGAGAGGTTCCTATAATCAGGAAAGCTTGGACAAAAAGAGAAGTGGCCTATGGGATGGTGGCGGCGGAGACTCTAGATGCCCACTGGACCCTTCCCGTGGGTCGCCCCAGCAGCAGCGAGCATCCCGGCCGCGCCTGGTGAGCCAACCCGGGCAGCGGTGTGCATGCGTTCGCAGCACAGCACGGTGGGGCCTGGTCTTTCTGCCCAGGGCCGGCAGCAGTGGAGGGTGGAGTTGGCCCCCCTCCCCTCCCCTCCTCCCTGTGCAAACGGGAGCAGCCTTTCCCCGCGCCCAGTGCCGGGTGCAGTCCTGTCCCGCTGGATCCGCCCCCGGGGCCGTGGTTCCACACGGCGCCTTGCCGTGACCAGTGCCTAGCGGCAGACTTAGAACAGGTGCAGGGAGTGTATCACGAAGGGGAGTTCCAGCCGGGCCGTCTCTGAGGTAAGGGACAGCAGCCTCCATGTTTGGGGAGGCTGCCAGCATGCTTCATTTCAAGAAGGGGTTTCTATCTTGTTTGCATTTCTATACCTAAGATAGGGGGCATTTCTCAGCCCTGCAAAAGTATGTGGACTCTGAAATGTTTTGATCCGGATGGTTAAGTTGGACAAATTCAGCCTTATGTCCTTCCTGTCCCACTTAATATCTGGGGCAGGGACCTCCTCACTCAGTGGGGAATACAAATCACCCTGCTGCCTTTTCCTTAGCGGCCACTGTCTGGATTCAGACTTAAATTCTCCTAGATCCTTAAGTGATCAGGCTAGACAGGAATTAAATTTAGTTAACCAATACCTTTCTCCCAGGCAGCTCACGAGGGTAAACAGACATACACCTGTCAGACTTTTTTGCTTCTCCACACTGGGGACATCTATTGGCTTGATTGGACAGTTGTCACCTAATGTAGAAATGATCGAATGGTTATTTTTATCCCATCCATCCCAGCGCACTGTTACCACCTATATTATTGAGCTATGTCAGCTCATTATCAAAGGCCGTGATAGAGTGATTCAGCTTTTCAGTCACAACCCAGCTGTTATACATGTTCTACTCACCCAAGTGTATCTATGACAACTTTATGGTCAATCTTTAGAATTTCAGTGTGCAGTTGCTGATTTTGTAGGGGATCTTAATATTCATTTACCTTCTGATAAACCTCTCCAAAACCTGCTCACTCTTAATATCTGCATAGGGGAAAACTTCAGCGCCACTCCTATTCCTAAAGCTAGAACCATCTTTATTGACGGTTCAGGAAAAATAGGGAAAGCTGCTATCGCCTGGAAAGAAGAGAATGAGTGGAAATATTTTGTTTCTGGAGGACACTCTTCCACCCAAAGGGTGGAAATTTCAGGGGCTATTCTTGCCCTCCAGCATTGGCCCAAAGAGCCTCTTAACTTAGTTTGTGACTCTGGTCATACTGTGTATACACCCCTTCCTATAGATCAGGCTCTATTAAAAGGGTCAGTTGAGCCTCAGTGACTAAGTTCATTTTTAACCCTGCAAATTCTTTTAGATAAAAGGAAGCATCCCTTATTTGTCTCCCGTATCCCATCTCATTCGGGCTTGTCCGGACCTACGGCAGAAGGTAATTCTCGGGCTGATGCCCTTGTCAGCCTGGCAGATACTTTTCAATCTGCAGTAATGTCTCATCAATTTTTTTCACCAAGCAAAACAAATTATCAGAGAATGTCCAGATTGTCAAGCGCTTTCAAAAGTGCCTGCTACTTTTGGCATTAACCCTAGAGGGTTGCAACCTCAAATAATTTGATAAACAGATGTTATTCACTAGCCCCCTCTTCATTTCATAATATACTCCTTAAGTGAAACATTTGGCAGTATAATCGGGCTTAAGTTTTAAAAGACCTGTTATGCTTATTTTGGAATGTTATGTGGATTATGTATGTTGTAGAAAGTTCAAGGAAGTTGTAGATGGTCGGTAGGGAAGGAATTAAGAAAGTGAAGGAAAGGAAAGTGTAGAATTATGAAGGAAAAAGTGTGAGAAGGGATAAAAGAAAAAAGATACCACATTCATGTGTGGCATGGAAAGAAAGTACATTAGAGTGAATAGCTAGAAAGGGGAAGTGGAAGTGGAAAGGAAATAAAAGGAATAGCAAGCATCTAAGTCTTTGAAACACCGTCAATTCTAGACCTAAGAACTACCAGGTCCTAAGAACAAGAGAGTAATTAACTCATTGCAGCCTTCAGAAACAGCAGGGGGCCTGTCTTTCCAAGCAGGCACTTACTCAGGTGTTCCACAGGCCACGCCCCTCACTGGGGAGTCAGCAAAGAATATTAGAGCTCATTGGCTCGAGGCCTTCGGCCACCTAGGCTGTCCACAAGAAATCAAGACTGATAATGGGCCCAGTATACATTGCACAAGCTACTCTGGCTTTCTTAGAAAAATGGGGAATTTGGAATAAGATAGGTATCCCTATAATCCTACAGGTCAAACAATTATTGAAAGAGCTTACCAGACCTTTAAAGCATTATTAAAGAAACAAAAAAGGGGAGTCAAGAAACATCCCTCAGGAATTTAACCATGCTGGCAATATATACATAAAATTTTTTGAATTTTAATGATAATTTAAAGTCACCCATAGACAAGCACCTTGTGCAAACAGGCCTGCAGGCCCACACCCTTTGGTCTTATACAAAGACCTGTTAGGGGAAGGCAGATAGGAAGGCCCAGTTGAACTATTAACTTGGGGAAGCGGGTATGCTTGTGTTCACTCTCCAGAAAGGCCTCTGGAGCTGCCGGCGAAGAGGGTGAAGCCATATCACAGAAAAGCCTTCCCTGGCCTCGACCCACCTTTGCTCCATTGGACTACCCCATCCAGACTTCTCTAAGCATGTGTTACTCCTTTAAAGTGGAATCCCAGTCAGCGTTCCTGGGCAGATATTCGTCATCACCTGCAGGGCACATTTTCTTCCAATCTCAGAGGACAGATGGATCAGCTCCAGCTTGAGCTCCACCAGCAGCTCAGTGACATTAAATGCCTAACTGAACAAAAAGTGTTCCAGACTCCCTACAGTAATCTACAATGGCTGAACCCTAAGATGGACTTAAGTTTGATGGACTGAATTTACAAGTCTGGGTCATGGAAGCCCTTGGGTGCCTCCTTGTCTTAATCTTTATTTGCGCTTTACAGTGTACATGGAGGTTGTTTTCTCGTGATCGCATTCAAAAACAGCAAATAGTAGGTTTCACAGGTTTAACAACTACAATTGGTTTTACAACCAAAAAAGGGGAAGATGTTGGGAACCACCCTACTGGGTTACAGGAGCTGTAACCCCCCTTCCCCCATGACTAAGGCTGAGTGAGTGGCTTTAGGACCATAAGCCACTGAGGAGACAAAGCTCATCTCCCTGGCAGGAGCCCGCTTCTGCTCCTTTTACTTCATCCATAACTGGCCCCCAGTGCTTGGTCGGTGAGCCAATGACGGGTAAGATTCCTCAAGGGGGGAACGACCTAAGACAGACATGACCATGTGGAGGCCCCAAGGAAGGACTTGGGGGGCTACAGCAAAAGGGGGTGATGGACCCTCGCTATGTCCAAGCCTGAGTCCTCATTCTGTCTGTGAGAAGTCTCCTAATCTCTTGGCTGCCTCACTTCCCCTGCCTGACTGAAGCCTGAAACAATGACAGAGGGCGGTGCAGCCCTGTGCTGGAAAGGGCGGGTTCCCCAGGTGATCAGGCCTAAGAAAGAATACATAAAATCCTGTGAAACCTGCTTTGCTAAGAATGCTCTCCATTAAATGATAAAGGTCTGAGCAGGAAATGAATTTGTTTCCCAAAGTTTTGTAGCCCTTTAGCTAACAGACCCTGGCTCAGAATAAGCCCTCGTAGTTCGTTGTGTGTTAACTATTGTTTGATCCTTGCTGACTAGCAATGATTAATGAGCTTTACCTGTATTCCTGTGCAAAATGAACCCAATAAAAGCCCATTGAGGAACAGGGTCCTGGCCCTCATCCTTTGAGAGACTGGCCACCTTTCCTCCCCAAGCGGATCATGTCTCGGTAGATATGGGGGTGAGGGGGGCTCTGGGGGTGGAGCTGCCCTACTTCTTAATATCACTAAAAGTGGGACCCCAAACACCATGTGCCTTCTGATGCAGTGCATGGTCTGCAGCAGCATCTGTGAATGGTTTTCATTATCAAACCGTCCCCCTCAACACCCCCCCAACTCAAATCTAATCACACCTTTAGCATTAACCTCTAGTTTATAGGAAATTGAAAAAATAGAAGAACATGTTCAGTAACACCATGAGGAAGCGATCAGCCGAAGTCAGAATACAGGACATTTCGGAGAACAAAGGGTCCAGTGTTACTGTTTTGGGAAGAAGGGTGAGAGAGGGAGGGGCGAAAGGGAGGCGTGCTGCAACATAAAGCTAACGCCTAAGTGCAAGGTACGCACCTGGTTTAGGTCCTGAACGGAGCAGCCGATTGCACATGGACACCTTTGAGACAGTCAGGGAAATTTGAATATGTTCTCACTATCTGATGGCAATAATAAATACTTTCTAGGTCTAATAATTGCATAGTGGTTGTATATGCACACACAAATAGGTAATCTTATCTGTCAGAAATCCATACTAAACAATTTTTGAGTAGATTGGCATGGCATCCTGGTTTTGCTTTAAAATATTCAAGGAAAAACAAAAACAGCAAATTTAGGGAGATGGATAAAACAAGACTGGTAAAATGTTGACGATTCTCGAAGGAGAATGGTGTGGGTTCATTCCATGGTTCTCTTTATCTTCGTGTGTTTAAACACAAGAAAAAGTTTTTAAAATTGTGTTTCCTCTTCTTGAATAAGAAAATGCAATCCAAAAATGGAGTCAGGCTGCCATCCCACTTTGCCTAGATTTTAGGATGTACTTAAAGTCACTGGGAGAGGCACCCACGTGTGCCACGCAGGAAGGGGCTGTGGTGCGTGGAGGTTTTGCTTGGGAACACACAAACATTTGGAGCTGCAGCTTTGAGGAGCTGAGATCGAATTGAATTAGAAGACGTGGCCTGCATACAAACAGTTGGGTGGCATCAGTGAGGGACTTCGTGTTCCTTTTGTGCTCCTGGCCTGCCAGTCCCCTCTTTGTGCCAACAGCTCTGTCTCTCACAAGCCGGAGGCCAATTCTTCATTCAGTGAGTTAATTTTAAATGAAATGAAAACCCAAGTCATAATGTTTGGTTCACTACACAGGCAACAGGCGCTGTCTGCCTCATTAATGATTAACTCGGCAGTTGGTAATGTCTTGCAGCTGGTTGACCAGTGTAATGATGCCAAAATTTGGCCACATCCTCCTCCTGCTCTGACCAATGTGAGTAACAGATTTGCTCACAGCGGCTCAAGCTTGGTGCTTCATGGATAACTTTTCCACCAGTCCAAATGGATTATCGGGGAGGAGTAATATTGCTTGCACTGGGACCAACTCAGATGCAAAGGCTGTGATGATTTTGCTGGCCAGACGCACACAGTGCAGACCCAGAATGCATCTAATGGATGTTGAAAGAAATAGGATGTCAGCTACTCTGATGGGCAAGGCAAAGTCTCAGAAAGAGTTAAGGGGACACTGGCATGGAGACAGGCCCTGGAAGAGGTTGCAGGAGGTGCAAGATTAGCCCAGAAAAGAATGAAGAACCTGCTCTTCCAATAGGTACATGTAGGGTCTAAAATAGAAGGTTAAGGAGCAAGTTGGGGCAGGCAAAAGTTTTGAAATCCAGGCTTAAATGAGCTGAATTCAATGAAGATGCGGCCTCCGCAACCTTGTGATGTGAATATTAAACCTGTCCTGCCTACATTTCCGCGGAGTCCCAGGCAGAGAAAACCTGAGTCCAGAAGAGTGAGTGAGTGGAGAAGTGCCTGCTTCAGGCCGAGCTGAGGCCAAGTGTGGCATCAAAAGGCAGGCAGAGTGGAGTAGAGGTGAAGAGGCGGGCTTCGATGTCAATAGCCTGAGTTGAAACCTTAGCTGTTCTATTTATCATCTTTGTGACTTTGGACATGATTCTAAGTCTCTTGAGATTCATTTTCCTCATGTGAAAAGTAGAGCACTCGTAGGATCAAGTAACTGAAGAGTATGATAAGTAGTAGCTATTATTAATATTTGGAAAGTCTCAACTATTAGTGTTATTTTTCTTTGTCAGGGGTACATGTTTATGCATACCTCATCCTTTATTTACTTGGGAAGAATTCCTGGGATGTGGATATTGTTAACATGATATTATGGGTGGGGAAACTGAGGCTCGGGACTCACTTTGGTCATGGTCTGGAAACAGCAGGGCTGGGACCAGGCCGGTTCTGCCTTCGGAACTTCTTGCTGCCCACTCTACCACAGTTCATCCATTTTTTAGCCTCCCCTAGTCTCAGCTTCCTTCTTGCTCCAGAATCTGCAATGAACTTGACCAGCCCCCTTGCACTGCTTGGCAGAACGACCGATAATTTACAAAAGCATAGCTTGGCTTGCTATTAGAAGGTTCCATATCAGTGAGAACAGGGCTCCAAACCCAGAGACAACCCCGTCTCTGTCCCAGCCGCTTGACTTTCTTCGTGCCGCTGATCAAGGCGATGCTATTGATATTCTAGGCTGTGAAGACCGATATTGAGTTAAGTACTTGTACACTTAATTTGCTTTTCCCTGATGTATGTGGTGACTGTGTTCTGTGCCCTCGCTGTGACCCAAGATACTCATTTATTCAGCTTTAGAGGTTGCAGGGACACGAGAGGACAGTTTTTGGAATCACACCGTGTCCCCTCCCTGCCCTGGCCTCCTGTTCACACACACACTCACACACACACGTGCTCATGCACTCACGGGCCCCTGCACTCTCGTGCTGGAACAAAGCCTCCCCGGTGCCAGAACAGACACGATTTCACTTGGAAGAAGTATTTCATTTCTACCCTTCTAAAACCTTGTCAGGGGAAGAAAAACGGAAGCTGTGACTTTTCAATGCCATCTGGTAAGTTAGATTGAGCATCGGCCCTGGGGTGCGTGTCTGTTGTGCTGAAACAGGCCTGCCGCTCTAGGACTGAAGAGCTGACGCTCCCTGGGCTCTCAGGGAAGGGACTCATTTCCAGGCCAGTCTCCCATGCCCCCACCGTCGCTGTCACCTTCCGAATGCACTCATCCTGTATCGAGGACCACCTGCCCAGGGTCTTGGCAGGCTCCTCTTCAGTTAATGAAGAGTTTAATAACTCTTCTGTTCCTGCCAATGTGAGCCATAGCATCTAACTCCTTTTCATCCGATCCCAGTCAATTTCCCTTCATTTTCACAGTAGCATGAGTAGAACCAGCTAATTGCCAGTCCCTGCGATGAAACCTATTATAAAAGTGAAATTTGAGGATGGAGAGAGCCTTCCTGCTTGCTCCCCCCGAGCAGGGCTGAAGCCTCTTTCTGCAGCCGTCAGAGCTGAACGCTGAAGTGCACAAGAGTCCAGGCCAGGAGGAGTCAGCAACGTCTGCCAGCGAGTTGGAGAGATGACAGCGCATGGGCACTTCACCGGTCCAGGCGCCCTGGGGCTGGGGGAGGCAGGGGACAGAGGCTGTGTCAGACCAGGCCTGTTTCCATCGCTGGTCCTGGGCACGTTTGGGTGCCTCTGCTCACTCTCCCTCAGCTGTGCTTCTGTGTCCTTCCTCCTGCCCTGTCACGATGGGCCAGCGCTGCAAGCCTAGGGCTCCTGCTCGTGACACCCTGATGCTCAGCCTGCTGGCAGTGGCTGGGCCCAGGCAGGTTCTGATCCATCGCTGCTGAGAGCGAGGCTTTACGTAACGTGTGCACTTGAGTGGGGCAAACTACATTTCCCAGAAGTCCCTTTCCTGTCTTTTCCGGTAGGGTGGGCCACCAGAGAGATTGCTGTGTGAGAGCTGGAGGGCCAACGTGAAGCAGCAGCCATTCTGTGGCTCAGGCGCATTGTCACCGATGTGCTGACTCACCTGGTCAGCATGAAGCAGCATCTGGGCCTGCAATTGTTCTGCCTTCCTCTGGATCTTCCAGGGTCCCTGACTCGTAGGGCAGATGTGTGTGTCTGGCTCCATGGTCAAGGACCCTGGCTTCAGGGTCCAGAGACAAGAGCTGACGTGCATTTCAGGCCACCCTTGTGGGCCCGCGGCTCCTGTGTGTTCTTCCCCCCACCTTCCCAACTGTCCCCCTGTGGACTCCATGCTCCAAAATCAGCCGTACAAACATAGAAGAAACTGCTTACCTAGGTTTTGCAACTGCAGAAAGTCGCATCCTGTAAGATATCTATTGTCCATCCCTGTGTCAGCCTGCCTGCCTGTCTGTCTGTGCGTTTATTGAGTGTCCTAATGGTTCTCCTTCTTTGACTGATTGAAATAGAGAAGTAAGCCCCCGAGCATCCCCTTAAGACTGCTGCCTGGGGACTTGAAGGACTGGGCATGTCTTCCCATTTCCTGTTATGGAAAATGGTCCCCATTCCTGGCACATTCCACGCACACAGGAAGTCAAGCTTTCTGCGAGGGTCAGCGTATTAGTATTGCGAAGGCCCCTTCCAGCTACCTATCAGGTGTCCCCCGCCACTGGACATATTTTCCTCCTTCTCATCCCTGTTCCCCCTCCTGCACTTGAGTCTTTGGGAAACTTGAGACTCTGGTCCTGAATTGTCCTAAGCCTCACAGACCAACCTCTCTGCAGGAGCCAGGTGGGTGGGAGAATTCAAGGGAAGGACCTACCTGGGCAGTGAGTACAGCAGACCCTCCTGACAACCCCTCATGGGCGGGGCAGACAGACGAAAGAGGGAACGTGGTTTGCTTTCTCTTACCGCCCTGAAGGAACATCACTGGTCTGTCACTCAGTCCAAGTTCAGAGAAAGTTCCAAACAAGAAGCCAGCTTGCTCCACCTGTTTTCCCTGTCTGCCTTTTGGGAGGGAGACATGATGGCGGATGTGCCTTCTCCTCCCCCCGGCAGCAGACCCGGGGCCCTTCCTGCTCCCATCACCAAAGATGGAGCCTGGAAACACTGGCATCTCGAACTGATTCGCCCTTAGTCTCTTGTCATAGGCTGTGTAGAGGGTTTTGCATTATGAGGTTTGATGGGTAGGTTCGTGCCTCTTGGTAATTTTTCAGCACAAAATACTGACAGCTTGAATGAAACCGATGGTTACTGTTTTTCCCCCAACTCTTAGTTATTGTTTTGTACCAGCTCATTACCTCTAGTTAGAATTGGTAGCAGAAACAGAAGGGGTGAAACACCGCCAAGGGGACGATTACTTCAGTGTTTGTAGCAGGTGTCTCCATTAGGCTTTTCCTAAGAGCCACATCCAGGTGTATCAAATTAGTTAAGAGGGCCACAGGTTCATTTGCATGTGATCTGCATATGGTTTTCGAGTACCTGGATAAACAGTGCTCGTGCTTTGCAGGCAATTCCAAGTTGCTTCTTCCTTGGTCTTTCCTCCTTTGTCTTTTTCCTCCATTTTCAACCCACAGCTCCAGGCACTTGGCTTCGCATCAGAATCTACACCATCGCACACAGCGACGGGGTGGGCGGCAGAACAGAGAGCCCCCTGGGGAAGGTTTGGGCGCTGCTGTGCCCCAGGGGTCTGTTGGTGCGGGAGACTTAGGATAGGAAGGGGCCTTGGAAGTACAGGAGCCTGTTCTGGAAGAATTTTCCCATCTAAAAAATCAATAGTGATGAAAGTGATGCTGTTGACGGTGATGCTCACGATCACGGTGACAGTAATAACTGTTTGGGTCTGACATGCCGTGAAGTTCCCGCGTGACTTCCCCAGTCCCCAGTTACACTCAGGATTCACCCCTTTGTTCTCCTACATTAACGAAAAGGCTGGTTTAAGTCACTGATCCACAACCTAGGTGGAAAACCAGGGGCTGAAGCCGGTGGGTGCCAAGCGTTGCTGAGTGAATCCACACTTGTACATTCAAAGGACTGTGCTCCTAGCATCCTTCAAGGAGGACCCAGTCATTGGCCCCTGCTGCCCCCACACTCCTGTCCTCCCTCTTTCCCGTCCAGTGCTCCTTGCTGCCATTGGATTCTGGGTCTGCTGCGAGGTTTATTTTCCTTGCCAACAGCCTGCTGGCTTAACACAAGCTCCTTTTTCCTTTGGCTGAGCTGAAAGAACATCATCTGATTTCCTTAGCGACCTGATACCGTTTTCTGTAACTTTTTCTTCTCTTTTCCCTGTCTCTGCCTGTGTTTTTTCTCTTTCCTACATCTGTCCATTCCTTTCCCTCTTCCCCTCTCATTTCTGTACTCTGCACAGAGTAACACAAAGCTCAGTCTATGAAAAAAGGCGACGGATGACTCTGCAGAGAGCAGAGCAGTGGGCACAAAACCTGTGATTACACACTCCATAAAACCCGCCCTGCTGCAGCCGGTTCCATGTTGGGAGGACTAGGCGGGTTTTGTTAAGACCCTTAAAGAAGCAGTGAGTGGCAGCCGTTGTGGATGGGGGGTGGGGGAGCTTTGTCGGAGCCAGGTGAGACTGGGCTGCTTAGCTGGCTGGAGAGGGGGAGAGCCATCATCCAGATCTGCCCCAAGGCCTGGACACTGGGGGACACGAATGCCTGGGTGTGGGGGACTGACTGACCAGCCTTTTACCACCAGAGCGAAGCAGACCTATGGCAGATCACAGCACAGCCACAAAACAACTTGTTTGCATTTTTTCCGTTGGGCTTGTGCGTGCGCTTTCTCCAAGGAGCTCCGTGTGTTTGCAGTGCCCCACACCGCATGGGATTGATCCTGTGGTTCACCCCACACCCTGGGCTCCGTGAGAACGCTCGTGGCAGGTGCCGGACATTCTGGGTCGGGGTCTAGGCACCCATGCTTAGTTCCTCGGGTTCTTCTCCAACCCAGGCTGAGCCTCCGTCCTCTTAGAGGAGTAGAAATGATTGGCGGCTTTGTTCTGTGGATGGGCAAAATTGTCAGTGGGAAAAAAGGACATTTGCTGAGTGCCTCACTAGCACAAGCCCCTTCCATTACAGGCCTGGGGAGAGACCCTATAATATATTCATAGAACGATGTATTTTGGAAGGTATTTAGTTTTTTACCACAATTGGTGAAAGTCTCTGGTCTCTTTCAGTTCCAAGTTCCCCTCTGTCTCTCTCCCCCCTTGTGCAGAAAAATGTTGCAATTCCATGGACATCTTGGAATGCACCTAAGGAGACGCTGAGATGCTTGAGTTCAGTGGATAAGTTAATGTATGTCATTGTGACTTCCACTGCAGAGTTAGTGCCAGCTGCCCCAGCGCAGGAATGGCTTCCAGGAATATTTCTGTCACCTGCTGCGCCATCTCACCAGCCTCCAGAGCTGCAGGACTGGAAGTCATATCATGGTGTGACAATGTGCTGGGTGCCTGGTACTGGGTGTGCATGGTTAGTGGAGGAGAAACAGGTGTGTGGAGGTAGAGTTCGAAACTGGTTTGTGGGAAAGTCTGTTAAATCTTCCAGCTTACACATGAAAGAAACTTGATGGAAGTTTCCCCAAATTTGTCAACAAGCCTAAAAATTGACGTGATGCTGCTAATTATAAGTTACGAAGCTGAGAGAAGCGTCCCTAAATGATCAATAATAAAAACCAAATGCTCATCAATTATGTAGAGGGAAGGCTGAATTATCTTCCTCTTCTCTCTACAGAAAGTGTTCTGAGTGCCGTAGGAAGAGGTGATTAGGCATTTAATAATGCATAAAAAAAGCAATATGGGGATGGGCCAGACAATTGATAAAAGCATGAGGTTATTTTTAAAAATGAAATTTTGTTGATGGTGGTGGTATTCAAACATGCCAGCTTTTTAAATATGTCATTTTTGTGATTTATTTCCTCTTTCTGAACAAATATTCACTTTCATATTTACTTTTGAATTTGTCACTTTTTGTTCTTTTCTAAGAGAGGAGTTCCCACATCGCCGAAGCTTCAGGCTCGGCCGTCCAGAGTCCGCCTTGGGGGTCGGATCTGTCTTGGGGGACCTTTGTCCCTGGAGGCTCCTCTGCTTTCCAGGCAGGACTCTGCCTGAGGGTGTGTCTGGCGTTTAAATTACAGGCGGATCCATCGGATGAACCGCCCCCATTACCTGCTTTACTGTACTGCATGGAACCAAAATCCCCGCAGCATCTTGCCTTTCCTGAGGCTTTTTTTTTTTCTTCTGTTCAGCGTTAGAGCCTGTGAGGTTTAGTGAGAAGATCCCTAGGAAGTCTGATGGTGCTGGTAACTCCGGGTGAATGCAGCCGAGTCGATGTCTTTTCAGACCCCGAGTTTCTCATCTCTCATCGGCATAGTTCCGACAGCCCATCCCCCCTTTCAGGGTTCCGGAAGGCACCTTTGGGATTCAGTGAGACGTTAAAGTGGTCTGACAGGCACAGAGTGCCTTCCAAACAGAAGGGATTATGTTTTCTTTAGAAAGTCAAAGCAGCCATCTTCCAAACCTGAGATTTTGGGATTCCTAGCAGGGGGTTCCAAGTGAGTCAGTATTTTCTGCCTCTGTCCTTCTGACGATCACGACCACTTTGTGTTTTATATGTCTGGGGCAGGAAGCCATGGCACCTTGACTGCAGCATGTGTGATGGGGCATGCAACCATGTCTCTTAGACGTCCGAGGTTATTAGAGGACTCGGTGCATCGCAGGGGCCTCAGTCGATGCACGTTCTCCGGGGCTGCTCCTCTGGGGGAGTTTCTCCCCTGTGCACTGAATCCTCTGATACTTCTGGTGGACTTGAAAGTGTCTCGTCTCTCCTTGGATATGTCACCTAGCCCTTTGCAAGTGCATTTCCAGGCAATCAGGATCAATACATGGTTTAAGTTAAGCGTATGAGATAGTGATGGACAGCCCAAATGATCGTAGGTTTCGGCTCCCAGCATCAGATTCAGTGTTAAGAGTCGTATCTGTGAGCAGAGATCAGTGACCTAGGAAGACGACATCTGGAGGAGACACGTAGCCTGGTGTACTGAGTTTGTCACCGGTGGCCTCTGGGTTTGAGCTGGCCAAAGGACTCGGGACTCCCAGTCAGTTCCAATTAAGCAGTGACTCGCTGGGTTCCTGTTTTGTTCCAGACATTGTGTGGTACGTGACGAGAAATGAGGAGGATCGAGCTTGTCCCTCCCTGTGATGAGGTTGCGTGAGGGTTAAAACACATGAACAGCACCCTTAGGTCCGTCGGGCTACGGTGGTAACAGCAGTGGAAGAAGAGCTTGATCCAAGGAGGGAGAGGTGATATCCTGTGTATCTGGCCTTCATTTTTCTTTGTTTGACTGGTAGGACAAGCCTGAGTTAGAGAGAGACTTGCCTTTTCACCAGCTTGGTCCAGAAGTGACTCTTTGTTTCTCTCTTTCATGACCAGGCACTCGTCCTGAAAGCATTAGGCATGGGACAGAGTCCTGCTCGGGTAAAGAACACTCACCTCCCAGCTGCAGGGAGGGCGTGGTCTGATACTGTGGTCTTCCATGCGTGCGGACAAGACTGCGGGCTGTCACGCTAGGACATGGATGTGTTGGGGAGCATCTGCGCGCTTCTGTGGCCACTTGCCACTTAGTTCTTCTGTCACCACTCGCTCTTGGTTGCAGGGCAGTGAAACAGCCCTGGGTGGGGGGTGTCTATGGACATGGCCCACCCCAACCTGACCCATATGGGGATTGGACACACCACCTTGGCTCGGTTTGCTGTGGCTCAGCCCACCGCCGAACCAGTCTCCTGCAGCATCCTGCCTTCCCCAGGCTTTTGTCCTACTACTATAGTCAAGGGGCAGCAGAATGTACAAACACATGTAAGAAGGCATCTGAGTCGAAGTTTGAAAACCTGGATTCTAGTCCCATCTCAGCCAGAGGGAGCTGTTTCCTGTCCTCCCTCAGTTCTCCCTCCACACTTTCAATCGTGCGTGTGCGTGTGCGTGTGCGTGTGTGTGTGTGTTTCTAGACATTGTTGCCTTTACTTGCAGGTTGATGACTGATGGCGGAGCTCTCTGAAGGCCCCTCGGGGCAGGGCGGAGTTTACACAATAGTAACGAGGAGAGCTGCTAGAGCAGGCAAAGGGGAACTCACAGGAATCGGAACTGAGAGAACAGGGCCCACGGGGAAGGTGCGCAGAGGAGGCACTGGGTGCAAGTTGAGCACTGCTGATGGAGCAGCCAGCCCCAGGTTCACTGCCATTACCGTCCCTCACCCTCTCGAGTTCCTGCGGGGAGATGAAAATAGGGCTGCTACTCCATACTGGCAAGTGGAAACTTTCCATTTGGGTTATTTAAGTAGCTTATTCTGGAATGGAAGCCGCAGTTCATGAAGAGTCCACATCAGAGGTTCGCCTAGACTTCCATCATGTAATCCAGATAGGACGTCTTCTAAGGGGTTCCATATGCATCTACAGCGGCCCCAAATGAAACACTCACTCTTTCATGGCTTTATCCCATAAAAAATGATATCTGTTGTTCCTAGGATGCCCCTGAAAATAAAAGCCCTTCTGTGATTGTTTTTTCATCTCACTGGCTTTGTGAAAGAAGAGGAAGGACTTTCAAATTCATGTGTCCCCATCTGTAACCGTTTCCTGGGGCTTAAATAATGTATTGATGAAAGGGTTAATTCAGGGGACCCTCCTCCAGTGTATTTTGAATAAGGAAACGAGAACAAGGAAAACAAAATTTAGGATGACCGGTGAGGGGCTCACGCCTTACCTTCAGCTCCTTTTGTAACAAAGGGTTGAGGAATTTTCTGCTGGAGGTGCATACATCACAACAACCTCAAACCCAAATGAGGGCCCGGCTCCATCAGGAATAACAAATGCCCAAGCTGTTTCAGACCATAATTTATTTCTGTCCCCAGAGTTTGTCACGTGATCTGCCACCACTGCTCATTTTCTGGAAATAATTTTTCTGGATGTCCACGGGCTTCCAGCGCTCATCACCTGGAACAGTGAAGAATAATCACATCACCTCTCATCATTTATCCCAGTGTCCGCAAATCTCTCCAGGTTCCCACAAACAAAGCAGAATGCCAAATGCAGAATATAATTGCTCATCAGTACATAGGCCTATCTCCAAGCACACAACAGAAAACGTGAATAGAGGGGAAAATGCAGGCTGGGGAGTTTTAGCCAGTGGCTCCGATTTTATTCTTTCCTTACTCCATGCTAAATGGGCTTCTGACTACAGAGAGATTCCTCCTGTTTCTGATATGAAGTACCCGTTGTAGATGGTCCAAAGCAGTGTGCTCTAAAATCAAACTGGTCTCTCGTCTCAGCTCTCTGGGGTAATACCAGAAGAGGAATTAAACAGCTGGAGCCATGGGCCAGCCTCGAAATAGGAAATAGAGTTTAGACCTTGGGAGAAGAGCATGTGTAGCAGCCTCTCCACAGACATCTGCTTCACAGGCACTGGTGTTTCCGGTCGGGACCAAAGTAATAGGAAAGAGATGAAAGGCCACAAAATCAGGGATCTCATGGCCTGAGCCAAGATGATTACGCGCTCTTTTGCAATTGCTCTCAGATAAATACCATGTGAGGAAAAGCTGGAGGGGGAAATTACAGTGAAAAATTTACTACAGGTGTCATCAAGCTCAGGGAAGTCAGTCCCATGGAAGAAGCCCGTCTAATATTGCTCTTATATTTGGGGGAAGGAAATCAAACGCAGCCAGGGAAAACCAGGGAAATAACTGGAGTCATCACTCAGAATTCTGTTCAGGAACAGCCAGTGGCTCGCCCAGTGTCTGCCTGTGCAGTCCCTACCCCCATTTCAAGCCCGTTACCTGTTAGGACTAAGGAGTGACCGTTGACCTCTGACCGCCTCCTCTACGCTTTCCCGGACACTTGGCCTTCTCGTTGCGCCCACCCTGCATCGTCCTTCCTGTTCCTTCAGTCTCCCAAGGCCCCTTTTCTCTTCCTGCTGCTACTGCAGGTGCTCTAGACAAAATGAAACAACCCCCCCATCCCTCCCTTTGGCGGAGTGGACTCGCTGTGTCCCACTGCCTCTCTTTGAAATTGTAAATGCACCTCTAAGTAGCAGCTGCCGTGTTTTTATGATGAGTGACAAATTAATTTCTTATCTGGAGGTGGTGAACGATCCTTTTCCCCACATGGCAGGTCTCAGGAAGAGCCTGTAACTCTTCCTGACTGCTGTGCTCCAAAGCTGACTTCCTTTCCTCGTTCTCCCTTGCTCTTTTTGGCTTTGTGGTGGGCCTTGAAGAGGGTGCTTTCGTGGATATCCAAAGCGCCTCACATGTGTTGCCAGTGGTCACTGGATGGCCTGAGATACCGAGTTCGTACTCCATTCTCCCCACCTCTCTCATCTCCAGTCTGTGAAATATATTTTGATTTTTTAAAAATAGAATGAGATGGATGGTGGCTTGTGAATGGGTGCTGACGTGCGCAGTTACGGTAGCTTTTGGGAGATTGCTTGTTATTTTGTATAGAGCAGGTTTCCCTCGCTGCTGAGGGGGAAATTTATAGCACTAAGTGCATACATTAGAGAAGAGGAAGAACCTCACATCAATCATGGAAACTCTCCCTTAGAAAAAGAAGAGCACATCAACCCAAAGCAGACAAAAGGAAGGAAATTTCAAAGACAAAAGCTGGAATGAATAAAAGGAAAAAAATAGAAGATATAAAATAAAAAGCTGGTTATTCGAAAAGGTCAATAAAATTCACACCTCCAGGAATACTGACAAAAGAAAAAAATAAGAAAGGCAGAAACTACCAATATCAACGATGAAATAATTCTAAATGATCATTTCCAGTAAATAGAAGTGGAGGGAACCCAATTCATTTTATAAAGATAGCACTACCCTGATACCAAAACCAGACAAAGACAGTACTAAACAGAAAACTTCAGACAAATATCCTTCGTGCAGATATCCTTAACCAAATATTAGCAAATGGAGTTTAGCACTATATAAAAAATCATACACTATGACCAAATGAAGTTCGTTCCAGGGATGCAAGGCTGGTTCAATGTTAAAGTATCACTCAGTGCAATGCAGTATTTTTGCTCACCATGTCCTTCCTTCCCTCCTGATGTCCTAAGATTTCTCTCTGGCTGCTTTTGTGTCTAGAGTCCTTCTTTAGCTGTTATTTTAGCATAGATGCGTTGGTGATGAATCTTTAGTTCTCCTTCATCTGAAAACACCATAATTTTTCTTCTATTCCTGAAGGATATTTTCACTGGATATAGGATTCTGGTCCTTCAGCACTTGAAAAAATGTCCTGCCACTTCCTTCTCACTTCCACGGTTTATGAAGATACATGTGCGATCATTCAAATGGTTTTTCTGATTGTAGGTGCGATGTCGCCGTTCTCTGGCTCCTCCCCAGGTTGTCTCTCTGTCTTTTGTTTTCACAATTGGACTGCGATGTATCTTGGTGTAGATTTCGTCAGGTTTATTCTTGTTGGGATTCACTTAGATTCTTTTTCTCTTTTTATTGTGGTGAAATGTTGTATAACATGAAGTTTGTCATTTTAACCATTGTTAAGTATACAATTCAGTGGCATTAATTACCTGCACAATGTCGTACAACCGTGATTCCTATTTCCAAAACGTTTTTTAATCACCCAAACAGAAGCTGCATTCATCAAGCAATAGCTTCCCCTTCCCCCTACTCTGGCAGCCGCTGGAAGCCTCTACTCCAATCTGCTTTCAGTCCCTATGAATTTGTCTGCTGTAGATATTTAATGTGAGTGGAGTCAGACAGTATTCGCCCTTTTATGTCCGGCTAAGTTCACTTAGTGCCATGTTTTCACGACTCATTCGTATTCTAGCGTATGTTAGAGCTTGACTCACTTTTTTGGCTGAATAGTATTCCATTGTATGACTATTCCATATTTTATTTATACACACGTCTGATGATGAACCCTTGGGATGTTTCTACCTTCTAGCTACTCTGCTTCCACATTCTAGCTTCTGGCTGCATTAGCAGCTAAAATAATGCTGCTATGAACATTGTTATACACGTCCCTGTTGGAGCCCCTGTTGTGTACCTAGGAGTGGAATGGATGGGTCACATGATAACTCTCTCTGCTATTTGGAAGAACCGCCAAGCTGCTTTCCACAGTGAGTGCAGTAGTTTCCATTCCCACTGACAGCATCTGAAGGTTCCGGTTTCTTCAGCCCCTCTCCAACACTTGTTATTTTTCACTTTATTTTTGTGACACCCATCGTAATAGATGGGAAATAGTGTATCGTTGTAGTTTTGATTTGTGTTTCCCTAATGACTAATGATGCCGAACATCCTTTCATGTGCTTCTTGGCCATTCGTACTTCTTTTTTTGGAGAAATGCCTACTCAAAGACTTTGTGCATTTTAAAATTAGGTCGATTGTCATTTTGTTTTTGAGTTGTAGGAGACCTTTGCATATTTTGGATATTAGGCTCTGATGAGATAGATTGCTTTGCCAATACTTTCCCTCATTTTGTAAAAAGGATTCTTTTTCATGTTTTAATAGACTTTATTTTTTTTCCAGCTGGTTTAGGTTCATAGCAAAATTGAGAGGAACGTACAGAGATTTTCCATATGCCAGCTGTCCCCACACATGCCTCCCCCATTAGCAAGAATCATGTAGTGATGTCTCTCTATCATTTCCGATATTCACATTTGTGTTACCCTCCCCCTCCTTTTTTTTTTTTTTTCAGTTAGCCTGGCACTCTTGTCAAAAATCCATTGGCCTTAGAGTATGGATTTATTTCTGGACTCTCAGTTGGTCTCTGTGTTTATCCTTATGTTTCATTACTGTAGCTTTGTAGTAAATTTTGAAATAAAAAAGGATACATATTTCTTCGTTTTCAAGATTGGCTATTTAGGGCCTTTTGCAATTCTATATAATTTGAGCACAGGCTTTTTCATTTCTGCAAAAAAAAAAAAAAAAAAGCCATTGGAATTTCAAAGGAATTTTGTTAACTCTATAGATTGCTTAGAGTAGTATGACATCTTAACACTTAAATCTTTCAATCCATGAACATAGAATGTCTTTCCATTTATTTAGGTCTTCTTTATATTTTTTAGCCGTGTCTTACAATTTTCAGTGTACAAGTCTTTCACTTTCTTGGTTAAATTTATTTGTAAGTATTTCAGTCTTTTGGATGCTATTGTAATTGTTTTCTTAATTTCATTTTAGGTTGTTTATGCTGGTGCGTAGAAGCACAACTGTTTTTATTGTTCGGTTACAGCTGACATTCAATATTATTTTATATTAGTTTTAGGTGTACAGCATAGCGGTTAGACAATTACATAATTTATGTAGTGATGCCCATGGTAAGTGTAGTACTCACCTGGCACCACCCACAGTTATTACATTATCATTGACATAGTTACAGAAAAGCACAATTGTTTTTTGAGTGTTGGTCTTGACCATACAATTTTGTTGAGTTAATTTATTAGCTCAAGTAGCTTTATTTGTGGGTTCTTAGAGGTTTTTCTCTATGTAGGATCATGTCACCTGTTCATATAATTTTACTTTTTCCCTCTTTGCATGTCTTTTATCCTTTTTCTTGCCCAACTTCTCTGGCTAGAACTTCTGGCACAAGTAGAACAGGAGTGGTAAACGTGGGCATCCTGGTCTCGGGCTGGATCTTAGGGGGAATTCTTTTAGTCCTTCACCATCGAGCATGATGTTAGTGAAGGTTTTCCATAAATCTCTATCAGGTTGAGGAAGTAGCTTTCCATTCCTTGTTTTATGAGCATTTTTATAATAAGAGGGTGTTGGATTTTGTTCAGTGTTTTTTCTGTATCAGTTAAGATGCTTGTTTTGTTTTCTCTTCGTTCTATACATGTAGTACATTATATTGACCGAGTTTCGTATGTTGAACCACTCTACCTTCCTGGGATAAATCACACTTGTGACTTAGTTTCTTGAATCTGCAGGTTTGCATTCTTTGCCCAGTTTCTGATATCTCTAGCCATTACTTATCTGAATATTCTTGTAGTTCTACTCTCAGCTCTCTTGAGAGTCCAATCACATGAATATTGTTTTTTGTTTGTTTGTTTGTTTGTTTTTATAGTCCCATGGGTCCCTGAGTCTCTGCTCTTTACTTGCAGGCTATTTTCTCTGTTCACATTTTATAATTTCTACTGTCTTATCTTCCAGTTCACTGATTCTTTCCTCTGCCTTATTCATTATGATATTGAATTTTTAAAATTGGTTACTGTATTTTTAAAATATTTTAAAAATATTTTATTTATTTTTAGAGAGAGGGGAAGGGAGGGAGAAAGAGAGGGAGAGGAACATCAGTGTGTGGTTGCCTCTTGCATGCCCCTCACTGGGGAGCTTGGCAACACAGGCGTGTGCCTCAACTGGGAATTGAACTGGCGACTCTTTGATTCCCAGGCCAGCACTCAATCCACTGAGCCACACCAGCCAGGGCTGGTTATTGTATATTTTAGTTCTAAAATTTCCATCTGGTACTTTCTATTTCCTTGTCTAGAGTTTATATTTATTCATTTGTTTCAAGTGTGTTTGTAATTGATAACTGAAGCCTATTTATGATCGCTACTTTAAAATATTTGTCAAATAATTCTAACATCGCTGTCATGTCAATGGTGGTATGTATTAATTATCTTTTTTCAGATATGGTACCTTCCCGTTCCTTGGTATGATGAGCAGTTTTAATTTAAACCTAAATCATTCAGGTATTAAGAGATTCTAGATCTTGTTAAAACTCTTAGTTTTAACTGGTTTCCTAGAAAACCTCTCTGGAAAAGGAAGTTGCTGAATATCTCTGGCTATAGGAGGGTCGACGTTCAGGTTCCCCACTCAGCCTCCACTGACGGCCAGGGGAGGGCGCTGCTGGTTAATGCTGGGCGGGGTGGGGGTTCTAGCTTCCTCGGATCCCTCTGTCTCTATTTCTGTAAAAAATAGAAGTTTCCCCTTCCTCCTCACATGATCCGTGCTGACACCACACTGGGCTTTGCTGGCCTTTACCACTGGGCGGTGGCGGAAGGCCAGACTCTGCGCGAGGCCGTCCCTGGCGCCATCCCCGCGAGGAACGGAGGCATGCCTTGGCCCCGCCGGGTGGGGTGGGAGTCCTGGCGCCTCACAGTGTCTCTGGTTGCACTTCAGCTGGGTGAGAGGAACTCACCACCACCCAAGAGGGATGGGAGTCCCAGCTCCCTGCTCAAGCCTCTGTGATATCGCCACATGGGGGCTGGCGCCGGGCACCTTGGTACAGCCTCCTCTCGGCTTTCCATTGGCCTTGGCTGTGTGGGTGGGGCGGGGCCACAGTTCCACCTGCTGTGTCTGGTACAACGAACGTGGCTGTTGGCTGAAACTTTCCTGGGTTTGTAGGCTTCCCCTTTCTCGGTCCTTTGCTTAGAGACAGCTGACTTTTTTCTACATTTGTTAACATTTTCCACTTCCCAGGTTCTTCAGCTCCAAGTCTGAGATGTAGGAGGCAAAAAACAAACAAACAAACAAATAAACAAACCAACCCGGAAAAGTCAAGAGTATGTCATTCTTTGGGTCTCATAGTCCCTATTATTCTGCATTCTTCTTTTTTTTCCTACTAATTTTTCAGTCTTATGTTTATTTTATATATAATTCCTATAGCTTTTAGTTGTACCTAGAGGAATATTGGTAAAGTACATCTTTTCTGCCTTGCCAGAATTGTCCATATATTTTGAACAAAACTTAAATCTTCCATATACTTTAAAGTATTATTCTATTTTATTCCTTTTTTTTTTGACTAGTAGCTCCTTATTAAATATCTGAATCAGTGTTTTTAAGACTACAGGCTATAACCCATTAGTGAGTCATAAAATCAATTTGATAGGTCATGACTAGCATTAAAAATGAAATAAAATATAATAGGGAAATAAAGTACATTGTACATAGTAACAGCAAGAATTGTTGGATAACATTTTTGATAGTTGTATGTGTGTGTGTGTGTATGTGAATGTGGGGTTGCAAAGTGAAATTTATTTCTGAACTGTGGGTGATAGCCAACAGATTTTGAAAGCCACTCACCTGGCAAAACATTGTGAGAGAGAGACAAGAGTTATTCGGGCTGAGTTAGATAAAGCCCCACGGCCCATCGACACTGGTTGGTTTAGGGGATTGCATGTCTGCTAGGTACAGATTGGACGGAAGGCTCACCTTTGCTGTTTCAGCATGCGTTCTGCTCCAGAAGTGCTTCCTTGAAGGTTTCAAGAGGGAATGGGACTCAACATCACTACCGGCCCTGGACTGGAGGGTTCCTTCCAGCCCCTGAGCTTGGTAGCAAGTTGCTTCTTCTAGGGAGTGTTTGGAGACTTCTTTGTACTTCAGACATGAACTCATTCAAGCAGAGTCTCTTGGGCAGAGAAAGCAGAGTAGCACTATCTTGACCTCATCCCCACACACTTGAATGTCTGAGTTCAAAGCAAGGTCTCGCTGGGTACCTCTTGTACTCCGTTGGCACTGAATGACAAAGAGGCGAGGTAGGAAACCAGAACTCGGGTGAGGTGTCCGTAGGGCTCTTTCTTGGGTGAGGACAGTAAAAACAAAAGGTTTTAAGACAAAAGCAAATTAAACCACAGGACCTGTATTATTAAAGGTCAAGCACAGGAGGTCAGGTATAAATCAGGTAAAGCTTCAGTGGTTGGAACACCTTAAGTTGCCCGGGGTTCTCCATATCACTTCACCTTAGGAAATTCCATGCAAATTCCTCACTTACATGATCTGCCAGATGGATGGTGGGTGCCCTGGAGACAGAATCTAACAACGAGTCTTGATGACCATTCTCAGGGCTAAGCGCTTTTACATGGGAACTGTACTGACTCCTTAGAAAATACTGTGGACAAGTATTACTAGCTCCCATTCACAGGTGAGGATGGTGAGGCTCAGAGAGCTTATGTGTTTTATCCAAAGTCACCGTGTTTGTAACTGTCACGGTCAGGATTTAGACCCAGGTAAACTGAGTCCAGGCCCAGCTGCTCCCACTTGTACCGCAGGGGCTTTAATGAAATGAGGCTGTGGGATCATGGCCCTGACCTCTCTGAGCTGTAGGAGGCCCAGCTGTTTGATGAAGGTCTTCAGGACCTACTGTTGATGTGCCAGCCAGTGAAAAGTTTTCATGACACAGAATGCTTTCCCTATTTAAAGAAAGTGTACCTTCTTTCCTAAAACAAATTTTACTGGTTAAAAATAGATCACCAGAGATCTACCAAAGCATAAAACAAAATATGAAATATGACAAGAGGCATAAGCTGTTTCATCTAACACTGAATGGTGCATTTTCGGGAACAGCTGCAAATTAAATACAGGAATGCGCATTTGAAACTGTGGAAGCCTTTAACAAATACTTGGGACAGTGATGGGTATTACAGAAACTTACCGCCATTGTTAAAGAAACCAGTAGCGATACGTTCCGGTAAATAAATCCTGTCATTTTATCAATGGAGTGGAAAGTACTTTAACAAGAGGTTCCTGCTGCAGGACACGTTCCAGCGGCCCTCTCTTCAGTGCCTGGCCTGGTGGCACGGTCTCCACCCAGACATCAGCCTGCGGCTGCCATTTCTGTTCACCTCCTCCAGTATGACGCAACCAAAGAAAATGCAGGCGGACACCTCGACAATCCCTACCTCAGCATCGGCAGCAACAAAGTGGTTCCAGAGCAAATTAACAGGGACAGTGCTCAGGTAGAAAGTGCAGACCGAGCAATCCAGGTAGAAACCTTAATAATTGACTCGATGCTGGCTGTGAGCAGCTATAAAGGATTCTTTGGGGACAGTATTTTATAAAGCAACACAACTGCCTGCATCAGCTAGACTGGCTCTCTTAGCTGAGTTGGGGGATTCTGGAGAGGTTGCAACGTCTACATCAGGTGGGTTTTCACTATATATGCAGAGGTTTAATTAAAAAAAAGAGAGAAGAAAAACTGTATACTGTAATCTTATGTTGCAAAAATGCTTCCCCCCCTCATTTTTAACCACTATTCCAGTGACACCTGGATCATTACAGCAAAGAGAATTTTGAATCTAATTGCCTGCAAGGTGTTTACATATGTTATCACAGAAGCTCGAGAGCAAATCAAGGTAGACTCAGGCACTTTTTATTTAACCTGCAGCCAGTCTTGTCTTTCCAGTTCCTCAGATGCAAATATAATGTCATTATAGAGGTAACTCAACTTACATAGGCCTATTCCTGAAAACCAGATGTGCGGCGTGGAAACCAAATTATTGTGGATCAAATGATGTTTTACATCCTGAGGGAACTTGTCATTTAAGCATCTGTGGTGTTTGCTGTGACTTAAAGGATTGGCGTTTATGGGACAACCGGTTACCTCTGCTGAGAGGGCGTGTCTCTGTTGTGGTCAGGGTCACGTTAGGCTGTGTCTGACGTGGGGCAAACGTGAATGCCAGCGACTTAATACAACAAAGATTTATGTCCTGTTTGCATGAGAATGCAAGCAGGTCAGATGATCTTCCAGGAACCCAGGGACTTGGACTGTTTCCTTCTTGCAGCTCCAACATTTCAGTGTCATGTGACCACAACCAGCTGCAGGAAGGCAGGAAAGGGAGCTCCCAGGAAGCCGAGAATGGCTGGGTGCACACAGCCTGCCACCTTGGTCTATTTATCACCGTGGGATTGCATTCACGAGGCTTTCTGGAATAGCCAATTGATTTTCAGAGCTCTTGGTGCATTATTCAGTCAGTAATACTTCGTGTATACAAATACAACTCTTCGTTAAGATAATGAGGAAGGCAAGCTCTGAAGAGGATATGGTGGCCATCAGATTCAGGAGCCAGAGGAAAAAAATGCCTGGGAGAGGAGTGCAGGCCCTCCAGGAGAGTCTTGGCGGAACGCAGTGCTCCCTGCGGGGGATCAGTTCGTGCTTCCTAGTTTCCTTTGCCTTGACTTCGCAGGGACCCCTGAGACCTCCTGGTCTCAGGTTGCTCCTCTGACTCTGATCCCCCTGTTTCCTTGTGCTTGGCCTGCGTGTTCCTGATCCGGTCTCCGATGTCCCTGTAATTCTGATCCTTGCCTTTGACCTACATCCTTGGTTTGCCACTTGCTTAGGGGGCCTTCCAGATCTGGCCGTTGCCCCTCTTCTGCCCGTATCCCTGCTCCCAGGCAGCATTGCTTCGAGATTCCCTAAAGTTTGCTCCAGGACATTGTTCTGGCAACCTCCCCCATCCTCGGTTTTCTCCCCTATGTTGAATATTTTCTACTGAATAGTCCCTTCTCTGCTGCATTGTCTGTCCCACCCTAAAAGAAAGAAAACCTGTCTTGACCTCAATTCCCATTCTGGGCAACTCTCAATTGTCTCCTTCTCATTCCCTTCTGAAAGTCTTCAGTTTCTTTAATTACCTTAACTTCTCTCCTCCCCTTCTCACCTGAATCCTCCCCATCAGGCCTGTATCACCAATATTCTCCCGAAACTGTCCTTGCCAAGGTCACCCTTGATTTCTGCATCACTGAATCCAATGGCTCTCTCAGTCTTCATCTGACTTCAGATCTCAACAGCACCGGACACAGCTGTCCCCTCCCTTCTCTGTGAAACTCCTACTCTTCTTGGCTCTCAAGATGCCATGCTTGCCTGGTTTTCCTCCTCCTTTTCTAAATGCTCCTTCTCCGTCGTTGCCCTCCCCTATTTCTCCTCATGGCCTCATCTTCTCAATATTGGAGTACCCCAGCGCTCAGCCCTTGGACCTCCTTTTTTTTTCCCCTAGCTGTACTCACCTCACAGATGATCGACTCCACATTTGTAGCTTTAAACAGCATCTCTGTGCTGCTGTCATCCAAATTCTTATCCCCAACCTGGACCTCCTCGATCCAGACCCACACACCCTGCTGCCCCCGAACCAAACCAGCTTGTCTTGCACTTTTCTCCACTTCAGTTCATGTAACTTCATTCTTCAATTGCTAGGATATAAGAAAAAATCTTGATACTCAGCCCTTTTTTTCTCTCCCCTCTGGCAACCTTCATCCGATCTCTCAGAAATTCCTGACCAATTCTTCTAAAATTTGATCATGTCCCACCACTCCCATCACGTCTCACCTGCATTACTGCAGTGACTTACCAAACTGGTGTCTTCCTTCTGTCTTTGTCCTTCCCACCTCCCCCAAACCTGTTCCTCTCAAAGCAGCCAGAGGGACCCTAGGAAACGATAGGTCAGATCCTATCCCTCCTTTGCCAGTCAACTCTCACTGGATTCCCACTCCATCACTAACCCCAGAGTCCTCCTGCTCACCTGCCTGCAGGGTGACCTGCCTCCTTGTCCTTTCTCTTATCCCATGCTCTTCCCCCGTCAGGTACATTGCCTCATTGCTGCCCTCGAACACACCAGGAAGCCTTCCCCTCCTAGGCCTTGACCTTGCTGTGTCCTCTGCCTGACATGCTCTTCCCCCGGCTATTCACAAGGCTCACTCACTTGCTTCCTATTTTTACTCTAACGCACCATCTCTGTGAGACCTTCCCCGATCACTTTGTCTAAAATTGCAGCCAATCCCCCTGACATTTTCTATCCCTCTACCATGATTTATTTTTCCCCCTTACCACGATCACTTTCTAATTACTTACCACATTTTAAAACTTGTTTTATCTTCCCCATTGGAATATAAGCTCCACGAGGGCAAGATACTTGATGGATTTGCTCACTGCTGTATCTCTTGTGGCCTACGCAATGCCTGATATATGACAAGTGCTCAAGAAACATTGCTGAATGAGAGAATACATAAGTGATAGAATTGCGCTCCAAAGTCAATTTGAAATCCTGCTATTTAGAGCACTGTTCATGGTTTCCCACAGAAGCCACGCTCTTCATGGTAGGTACGTCCTATAACGTCTGCTCGATGCCTGGGTTCTACAATGTGCCCCAAACCCAGGGCACCGCAGTACCTGCCAGCTTGCTCTCGCTAGTGAGACACACTTGGAAGCAAATGATCACCACATCACATTGGGAGGGGCTGTCAAATGCTAAGTACAACTTCAGTGGGAAACGCAGAAGAGGAAGCAGTGGTTTTGGAGTCGGAGTTAATTTTACAGGAAAAAAGTAACCTTTGACCTGGGTCTGTAAGAATCAATGGACGCTCACCACAGAGAAAAGGGGGAAAGATTCCAGGTAGAAGGCGTAGCAGAGCAGATGGCACGGGTATGCAAGTGGATGGCATGTTCATAGGAAGGATGACATTTGCTGCGCCTGGAACATGGTGAGGGGGTGGGTGGGACAGAGCTGTGGCAGTGCTGTGAGCCCTGTTGGGGGCCGAGATGGGCTGTCAGGGTTCAGACTGGGCTGGAGCCCTGGAGACTGGTAAAGAAGCAAACGCTCATCTCCTCTCTTAGAAATTTCCTTACACCCCTGTGGCTGATCAGGTGTGGTTCTCAAAAAAATGTTTTTTTGTTTCTAAGCAATTCAAAAACTTAATTGATTGGGATGCTTCAAAGTTTAGGTAATTACTATCTCTAAAATCTTATGTATTCTAATTTGTTGTGCTAAATAACATGCTCATTTATGTCTTATTTTCAAAACTCTCACCTCTGAAAGCCCCAGCCGAACTTCACTGGGTAAGTTTTACCCAGACTTTCCCTTTACAATGTCCACCTACACACTGGCTGAATGCGGCCATGTTATCTTTCTGGCCACAGCCACTCAGTAGAGTCAAATTTGATCTTTGGGAAGAGACCAGTGACCTAGCTGAAGGCAAAGGAGATTTGCTTATCAAAAACGCAAGTGCCAGAGTCCTGGGAGAGATAGCTAAGGGGAAGGATGAGGGAATCAAGAGTCAAATTTATCTTGAGCCTGAATCCTGAATGCTGAGCTCATACCAAGATGAAAAAAATTAAGTACAGAAGAGATTAATGTCCCGAGTGTAATTATGTGACTCAGCATCAGAGGGGCTTGAGCTGGCCACTGCTGTGACCCCGAGGACCGGGTACTATTCTCAGGGCCCTGGGTGAGTTGAATCGTTTAATCCTCACATCCCTGTGATGTAAGGGCAGTCACTCTCTCTCCTCAGTCACAGGTGAGGAAACAGGCACCAGAATTTCCCCCGCAGCACAGAGGCACAGGACAGTAGATCTGGGATTCGAACTCACGTTGGCAACCACTATGCTTTATAATTCGTGGCACCGGTCCGTAGGACATTTTTTTCTTCTTTTAGTGAGAATTTAGAATGTTAAGACTTGAAGGAGAATGAGAGATTGTGCTAGTCATGGCTTTGTGGAGCCCTCTGGGCAAAGCCCTGTGGACCCCTCCAAGAGGGATGGGGTGCTGAGTGGGCGGGGTCCAGTGAGGCAGAGCACCGCCAGCTGCCACAGTTCTGTGTCCTTGGTGGGGACCCACGTGTAGTTTAATTAATTTACTTTTTAAAGAATTTTCCAACTTAAAAAAAAGATTTTATTTTATTTTTAGACAGAGGGGAAGGGAGGGAGAAAGAGAGGAAGAGAAACATCGATGTGTGGTTGGCTCTCACATGCCCCCTGCTGGGGACCTGGCCCGCAACCCAGGCCTGTGCGCTGACTGGGAATTGAACTGGTGACCCTTTGGTTAGCAGGCCTGCGCTCAATTCACTGAGTCACACCAGCCAGGGCCACGTGTAGTTTAATTTAAAGTTAGAGTTCTCATGGGGTGGGTGGAGGGGGGCACTGGGAGGGGGATGGAGGACATCCGTGATGGTGTTAACAGTTAAATAAATAAATAAATAAATAAATAAATAAATAAATCTGATACAACTTAAAAACAATGAAAACTATCGGCCTTGTAGCCTAAGCTCTTCTTTTGTAGATGAGGACGTTGTGGCCAAAGTAATGAGTGCAGATGAGCCATCAGTGAATTGGGGCTTCAGGAACATAAAACATATCCCTCCTTTTTTACTGATGTTTCCATTTTCTTAATAATATTTTATTGTGGGAAGAACACTTAGCATAAGATCCATCCTCTCAGCAAACTTCTGGGTGTAATTGCTAGTCCTAGGAACAACATTACACAGCAGGTCTTAGAGCACGTTCCTCTTGTGTAACTGAGACTTTATGCCTGTTGATTAGTAATTTTCCAGTTCCTCCTGTTCCCTGGAAATCACTATTCCACTCTGCAGTTCAATGGATTTGGCTATTTTATTTTCTTTTTTAAGATTTTATTTATTTATTTTTTCGACAGAGGGGAAGGGAGGGAGAAAGAGAGGGAGAGAAACATCAATGTGTGGTTGCATCTTGCACACTCCCCACTGGGGGCCTGGCCCACAATCCAGGCACGTGCCTTGGCTGGGAATTGAACCAGTGACCCTTTGGTTTGCAGGCCAGTGCTCAATCCACTGAGCTACACCAGCCAGGGCAGATTTGGCTACTTTAGGTGCCTCTATAAGTAGGATCATGCAGTATTTGTCTTTCTGTGACTGGTTTATTTTTATGTAGCATAATATTCTCAAGGTTTATCCATGTGCTCACATATTGCAGATTTTCCTTCTTTTTAAAGGCTGCATAGTATCCTACTGCACGTATGTACCACATGTTCTTTACGCTTTCATCTGTCAATGGACATCAGGTTGTTTCCATATCCTGGTGATTGTGAATAATGCTGTAGCGAACATAGGCGTGCTGTTATCTCTTTGAGATTCCGATTTCAGTTCTTCTTGGATAGATACCCAGAAATGGGATAGCTCTATAGTATCATAGTTCTATTTCTGTTTTTAATTTTTTTAGGAACTTTCATATGTTTAACAGAGCAACTGCACCATTTTGCATTCTCACCAATGGTACGAAGGTTCCAATTTCTCTACATTCTTGCCAACTCTTGTTGTCTTTTGTTTTTTCATGGGTAACGGGCATGACAGGAGTGAAGCTAGACCTCATTGTGGCTTTGACTTGCATTTTCCTGACGGTTAGTGACAATGAGCCTTTCACATACCATTTGACCATTCATTCGTATGTCTTCTCTAGAGAAATATCTATCCGAGTCTTTGGCGGCATTCAAAAGGGTGGGCGTCACACCTATTGGGGCTGAGTGTTCCATCTTGCGTCAATTTGAAGGACTGTACTTAACTCAGGCTACATTCTAACAGACAGACAGAGTGGCCCTAAGGAAGGCTGTCAGGGTGCTGGGGGGTCTGGAAACATCTGGAGAATGACTGAAGTATCCAGGTTGTGCAGCCTGGAAGAAAGACTAAGGAGAAGCTTGATAGTTGCTTCCAACATAAAGGGCCATCATGTTCAAGAAGGAAGAATTTGGGATGCAAAACATGTGGTCTCAAAATAAACGTTCATGAGGACTTCATGTATGGAATTCCAAAAATGAAAAAGGCATCTATGGGGTAGTGAGGTCCCCGTCATGAGATATATTCAAGCCAGATCGTGAGCACTGTGGGGATGCAGTAGATGTGGTTCCTCCAGTGGTTGGAAGGTTTGATGGGTTCGCTTCTCAGATCCCTTTAAGCGGCAAGAATGAGTGAATCTAAGAGGTCCTCAGTCCAAAGGGTAAGCCGTTAAATCTTTACACTCCATTTGATGTTACAAATACCATTTTAGATTATATTCTTTATCCAAGGTCATTTGCCATAACCCTTTATATAAATCAATAGATGATATGATTTTAGCAATTCTCAGCTGATCTAACAATATATCAGTTCTAAACATAGCATGCACATTAGATTTGGTTCACAGATCAAAGAGTTGTAGAGCTGTGAGCTCTGAGGTCCTTAGAGATTGTCTGGTCAAATCCTTTTATTGTAGAGATGACAAAATTGAAGTTAAGAGGCACTGTGTCAGCTCCTGCCTTACCGAGTGCGTCCTACTGGGGTGTAGGGAATGCTTTGAAGGGGTGTCCAGCATGCAGCCCGAGGTCCTCATGAGGCCCGGGATGGGTGTGAATATGTCCCAGCACAAAATCGTGTATTTACTTAAAACATTATGAGATGGGTTTTTTTTTTTTTTTTTTTTTTTTATGTGTGTGTGTGTGTGATTACATGCCACAGTGTATTTAATGTGTGGCCCAAGACAACTCTTCTTCTAGTGTGGCCCAGAGACACCAAAAGGTTGGACACTCCTGTCTGTAGGCTCAGCCACATTCATTTCTAAGCCAGTACTGTCTAGGGCAGGACCCTTAGCACCAGTCTTTGGGTCACATGAGTGGAGGCCTAGAATTTATTGAGTAATGATAGTTACAATTTATTAAGAGCCAACTCTGTATCAAGCACTATTATGGATGTCTTGCAAGCAATAAGAGCTTTACATTTACAAAACCAGGATTGTTACCCTTATGTTACAGATGGAGTAAGTGAGACTTAGAGAAGTTCTCTGAGTTGCCCAAGGTCACACAGCTAGAAAGGTGACAGGTTTGAGATTCCAGTTCACAGAGCTTTGCCCCAAAGCCTGTACTCTTACCCACTTTACTTTGCCATCCAGTCATGGCCCTGTACCTACCTACCTGCCTCACCTGGACCATTGTCTTTGGATTTTCCTACTACAGACATTCTCCTGGACTGTGTCCGGTTTCATGGCTCCTTTTGAGTACAGGGTGTGGAACCATTTTCAGGCCAACACCATACCTTTGAGGCTATGATTTCGAAATCGTTTCACCCTGAGTTAGCATCGTACGTGAAGTCAGTATCTTCCTCGTGGATGTAAAAGACAGATCTGGGACCTGGCTCCCAGAATTCTAATAACCAGGATAGTGCAGGTTTCTTTATACTTCCTCCTATTTCCCTGTCAAACTGTAAATAACACACATGCTTTTTGTTTTTTTAAACTAAATCTTTGCAGACTATACAAAACAAAAAGGCATGAGGAGTGTCCTACTGTCTGCTGGCACTGGCGCAGTGAGAGCATCCAGGGCGATGAGGGTCTCTTTCACGCCCTTGCAGACAACCCGCCATTTTTCTCCTTGCACAGTGGTAACCTGCAGGATTAGGTGTTTCTCATTCATGAGCTGTTTTTGAAGTATTTCTTCTGGGCCACTTGGTGTATTTTGTTGTAGACACTGAGCTGTGTATATGTTGGGTATGCTTTGTCTCCCATGTCACCTTATAAAAATCATTTTTATAAAAGGTTTCATTTTTCCCTTAGTTCACTTATATTTAGAAATGATTAAAACTTAATTGTAGAGTGTTGACGTTTCCAGCTGTAATTGTGGGTTTGTCTGTTTTTCCTTTCAGTTACTTCTTTGTCAATCAAAGCTCTGTTAATAGGTGCGGGCACGTTTAGGACTGATCGATCTTGAAGAAGGTCTTATCATGGAAAAATGTTCCTCCTAATTCATCTCGATAGCTTGTTCTACCTGTGTTGTTACGTTTGAAGTGAGTTTCTTGTGGATGGCATATCACTGGGTGATTTTTTTTAAATCCACTTGGTCCATTTCTGCCTTTTATTAGAATATTTGGACCATTTATATTTAAAGCAATTATTTCTGTATCCAACTAAGTTGGTTCTCTTATTGTGTTTTGTGTGTTTCCTTTGTTTCTTATTGGGTGGTAAAATGTTTTCTATTCAGGTCAATTTCTTTGATAGTTTAATTAGTTCAATTATTCCTTGACTTGTGATGTTTTCTGTGCTCTCGGGTGCCTCTTCCATGTTTTCTTTTGCGTTTCCATGTGAATTTCAGAGTCCCAACATTCCTGGAAAGGCTGCTGGTATTTTAAATTAAGAGTTCAAGAATCTATGTGTAAGATATAGGACAACTGATCTTTACATGGTAGGGAGTATCCTTATCTATACATATCAAACAATTTTTTATTTCTGTAGTTCTCTTTATTGTCTTTCAGTTTTGGTTTATACTTTCTTCATGAAAATATTACCCATGTTTTGATGTATTTATTTCTGGCTACTTTATATATTTTTGTGGCACTTAAAATGATATATTTAAAGTTTTTAAAATTCATTGCTCTCATGTAGAAGTATAGCATTTGTATATGGATTTTAGTCTAGCTACTTCCAGACTTTCTTAAGTCTAGTAATTTGTCTGCAAAATAATTTGGCTTTTCTATGTAGATAATCATGTCATCTGTGAATAATGACACTTTTGTTTCTATTATTCCACTCTCTATAGCTTTATTCTCTTGAATACTACTGTCTGTTTAGGTTCTCCTCCACTGTTGAATGGCAGTTATTTTGTTAGGAAGCCTTATGCTATTAGCACTTTTACAGAAAATAATTCTAACAATTCTCTGTTGAGGCGATGTTTCTTTCGGGTTTTTGGTAAGATGCCATTTATTAGGCTTAGGAAGGCATTCTGTACATATGTCTTGTTTCAGAATTCAGTTCATACTGATCCCATGAAATGAACGGAGAGTCTACTATATGCCAGAAATTGTTCCAGAGATCAGAGAAATCACAGAGAACAAAACAGATACAAATCCCTGCCCTTATATATCTTATGTTATATTGTTTCTTGAATATTTGGTACAGTTTACCTATAAAACAGTTTGAGAGCAGTGCTTTTTTGTGCAATACTTTAAAATCGCGGGTGTAGTATCTTTTATGATAATTGTCTTTTTAAAGCCAGTTTTTATAAGTTAAATTTATCCAGGAATTTGTAGATTTCTCTACATTTTAACACAAATTGGTATAAAATTGGTATAAAATAATAATCTCTATCTTTTACTTCTTGGCTGTATCAATAGTTGTGTTTCTTTCCTATTTCAAATATGAATTTCTTTCTATATGTTTTTGTCTTGATTTTTGAATTTTATTTTGTGCATTTTTTTGTATAGGAAATATATTTATATGGTTAAAATTAAGAAGGTAGAGAATTATATGCAGTGGAAATATCTTTGTATTCCTCTCTTCTTGCCATTAAGCTGCTGTCTAATAAGTAATGTTATCAATTCTTTATATAGCCTTTTAGGTAAGATACACAATTTGTAAGTAAATATAAAGTATATATAAATGCATAGTTTTACAATATCCTAAGTAATAGCGTACAACACATACTTTTGTTCTCCTAACCTTTGGCACTTAATCTCCGTTTTTTTTTTTTTTTAATATCAAGAAATAATGAGTTTTTCTATTCTCTTTTATAGATGCATAGTATAATTCCATATGGCTGTATATAATTTGTTTTTCCTATTTTTTAATCAAAGGATGTAAGATTGTATTCAATGTTTTGGTACTAAAAGGAACACTGCAATAAATAACTTTATCCATGCGGCATGTTGAACATACGCAGATGCATCTTAGAATAAATTCCTCCAACTGACGTTATTGGATTAGAGGGTGCGGGGAATGTATTTTATTTTATTCATTTTGGGTGGGCTAGATGTACACATGTTATAAAATTCAAAAGAAACAAAGGGGTAAAAGGTCAAAAACAAGTGTTCCTCATCCCTTTCCCCAAGTTCCTCTTTGAGAGGCTGTCCAATATCTTTCAAGAGATAGTCTGTGCATTACACAAGTATGCAGGCAGATAGCATAAATTCTTTTATGTCTCGGATTGTGTATCAGCGTGTGAGTATCAGAAAGTGTTTGCTAATTTCTTGGCTAAAAAAATAATCATTAGAGTTACTGAATCCACTCATGTTAGAAACATGTTTTTGGCTGTTTCAGTTTTCAGGCTTGTTTCTACCCCAGCATCCTTTGGACCTCATTAGGACAAATGATATCACCCCACTGACTTTCATCACGCCCATTTGTGTGTTAGAGAGAAGGGCACTCTGTATGGGTTTCCCTTATCCACACACTTGAAACTCGGTCCAACGTGCCTGGTCCGCCATCTCACACCTCGCTCAGTATCATCTTTGGGTCCCTTTCATATTCCTTCTGCATCGTGCCTTCATTTCTTTTGTGTCATGATGTCCCTTTCTTACTTTACTTTCTCCTCTCTATGGGCCGTGTTCTTTGGTAGCTTACTGAGAAAGGTATGTAGCAGAAAAAAGCTTTAGATCACCCATGTGTGAAAATATCTACACTTTCCCTCCCATTTAATGGGTATTTGGTTGGTATGGAAGTCTAATGTAGAAAATATTTTCCTTCAGAATTTTGAAGTCATTGCTTAATTGCCTGCCAGTTTTTTGAATTGGTGTAGAAATATCAGGAATCGTAGTGATTCTTGTTTCTTTCTGTCACCTGTTTTTTTTTTTCTTTGAAAGTCTTTAGAACTTATTTATGTCCTCAGTGGCCTGAAATTTTACAGGAATGTGCCTTAGCGTAGGCTTATTTCCACCCATTATGCAGTGCCCTTGTAATCTAGAAAATCATACCTTTCATTCCTGATAAATCTCCTTGAATTATTTCATGGATGATAATCTCTTTTATTTTATCTGTTCTCTCTTTTTGAATGCTGGACATACTGAAGTGGTTCTTTTACTTGATCATCTTTTTTTTCCTACTGTGATCAATTTATTTTCTTTTGATTTTATTGTAAAGTCCCTTAAATTTATTTAACAGTCCTGCTTTTTGAGCTTTTAATTTCTGCTGTAGTGCGTTCAGTTTCGATGCCTACATGTTCCTTTTATTTTAGCATTACGTTATGACTTTGTTAAAGCCTTGTGTTTCCTTACAGCTCTGAGGGTTTTTTTTTTTTTAAGATTTTTATTGAATTTGTTGTGGTGACATTGGTTAATAAAATTGCATAGGTTTCAGGTGTACCATTCTGTAATACAGCATCTGTGTGTTGTACCGTGTGTTCGCCCCCCCAAGTCAAGTCTCCGTCCGTCACCATTCACCCCCCTTTCTCCTCTTCTGCCTCCTCCCCCAGCCCCTCCCTTTCCCTCTGGCAGTCACCACACTGTCGTCTGTGGCCATGAGGTTTTTATTGTTTTTTTTTGTTTGTTTGTTTGTTAGTCCCTTCACCTTCTTCACCCAGCCTTCCAAACCCTCGTCCTTCTAACAGCTGTCAGTCTGTTCTCTGTCTCTGCGCATCTGTTTCTATTTTCTTTCTTAGCTTATTTTGTTCACTAGAATCCTCAGATAAATGAAATCATGTTCATGATAACTTTTTTGAAGGTTTTCTTTTTCCTTTCTGAGTTATCTCTGCTTTATCCAAATTGCTTCCGCCAGCTGGCCCCCCACCTCAGTTTTATCAGCCTTATGTGCCCGTCGTCTCCGACGCTTTCCTAGTATATGAGATAATCCTTGGTGGTTTGTTAGTCACCGGCAGCTAGAGACTGAGAATGTATCTGTACGCCCTGAGCACATGGGTAGGGTTCTCGGTTCTGAGCATCGCTGTGGGCCAAACCACGTGAGCTGTCTGTTGGGGGGGGGGGTCCCTTGTTAATAACAGCTTTGTTTCTGGGTTGTTCACTTCTCTTTTACTAATCACTTCCTTATACCTTGTTTGGGTTTATTTTCCTGTCCTTTTTTTTTTTCTAATTTCTTAGGTTGTTTTCTTACCTTATTAGATCTCACCCTTCCCACTTTTTTCAAAGTATTTAAATATGTAAAAAATTCTCTAAACTCCACCTTGCCTTTGTCCTACATGATTCAATGTCTGGTGGTCTCATTGCTATTCAGTTCTAAATATTCTACAATTTCTATTAGGGGACTTTCCTTCCTTACCGATGAATTATGTAGAGATGCGAGTGCGTGCCCATGTGCCTGGGTGTGCCCTTCTTTCCCATTTGTGTGTTTTTTTAATTGCATTGTGGTCAGAAAAATCTGGTCTTGTGGTAGGAATGCTCAAAAGTAGTTCAAATTTGCTTTCTAGCTTACATGTGATTGATTTTCTAAATGTTCCCTGTGTGTTTGTAAAGAAACATGACTCCAAATTATTGGTTGCGTGTACTCTGTGTGTCTCATATGATCCGAGTTTGTTTGCTGTTTTGTCCAGCTATCTGGTAGCCTTATTATCAATTTCTGATAGACGTGTATTAAATTTTCCAACAACATTGCAGATGTTCTTTCTCCTTGTAGTTCTTCCATTTTTGCTTTATGCATTTAAAACTATTTTCGAGGGTATATTCAAATGTAAAATTATATCTTTCTGGAGAAGTGAACATTTTTACCGTTATTCAAGGATTCTCTTTATCTCTAGTAATGCTTTTGCTTTGAAGTCTATTTTTGCCTGATACAAACACAGCTATACTATTTTTCTTTTGGTTTATGTTTCCATCTAACAAATTTTTCCATATCTTTAACTTCAACCTTTCTTTGTCTTCATATTTTAGGTATATAGTTTATAAATAGCATATAAAAAATCCTGTGTGACAATCTATGCTTTTAAACCAGTCTATTTTTATTGTAATTACAGGTACATGAGTATTTAGCTTTATTTTTCATATTTTATGTTATGCTTCCTCTTTGTTTTTTTCTCCTTTTTTTTTGGCCTTGATTCAAGTATTTTTTTCCCCACTCTACTGATTTTGACAATGTTAATTTTATTTCTACTTTTTCAGTGGCTACTTTTAAAATCTGTTCAATGGATCCTTAACACAATATAAGAGTAATCAATAATTTCACTTCCTCCACCAACATGAGACCTTAAAGCTACTCACCCCCACACCAGTGTCTAGATGTCCCCCATTAGCTCTTTCTTTTATTAGATCATAAATTAGACACTTTATTAATGTTTTACAGAGTCAGCTTTTATATGAATTTATGTGCATATTTACTTTTTATTCCACTCATTATTTTTTCTGCGGATCAGAGCTTCTTCCTGCTCTTTTTTTTCTTCTTGAGACACAGACTTCAAAATGTTCTTTAGTAAAGGTCTAATACTGGTAACCTCAGATTTTTATAGTTTCAAATATCTTTATTCCGTCTCTTTTCCTGAGGTATAAATCATATTAGTGCACAATTTTAGGTTGGTGCAATAAAACTCTAACATAATGCAATAAGCGTGAGTCCAAATACTCATTTTTATAAAATGCAGGGTCACATTATTTTAAGGTTGAAGCGACTTGGTCGAGCCTAGGTAGGTGGGAGTTCCCAAGTCCTAGCTGTCCCATCTAAATCTGTCCGGATCCCAGCATCAGTTAGAAGCAACCTGGTGGCCGTTCCACAAACTTCAGGTTAAATACTGATGGAGACAATTCTGGTCCTTTGACAGGTGAGACTTTCAAGAGAGTGAACTGATTATAAGGATCTCCTAGTTAGTTGGGGAGATTGAAATTCGTCTTTATTTGCACTCTGCCCACCTCTTTAACCTTGGATGTGTACAAGAGAAGACCTCAAGTCAGAAAAGGAGCCTGTCTTTAATTGCATCACATCCGTATTCACTTTATGAGGAAACGCATTACTGCACGGGATTTTTCTGTGCTTATTTTTGTCATCACTCGGGGAAGACTGTGTAACACTATACGGTCTTCTGGCTTCACTGCTGCTGAGATGTGAGTTGTCTGTTTAATGATTATGACTGTGCGAGTCATCTTTCTTTTCTCTAATGGCTTTTGAGGTCTTTAAATATCTCTGGTGTCCTGGAGATTTACTGTGGTGGATCTTGGAATTGCTGAGATTCCTAAAGCGAGGTTTCATATCTTTCAACAGTTGTGGAGAATTCTCACCAGTTGGCCTTTGAATATTGTGTCTCTTTTACCTTTTGGTTTCAGTATCCTTCTGGAACTATGATTATATCAAGGCTTGACCTTCTGACCCTGTACTCTGGAGTTTATTCATTTCTCTTTCATATTTTCTATTGTTTTAATATTTCTGAGTAACATCCTACATTTTTTTACTCTCTAGTTCTCTTTGATGTATTTATTCTGTTTAATTTTTCATTGGGCTTTTAATTTTTAAATTCAGTTATAATGAATGTGCAATAAAGGACGCAGTTCTTACATATTTAGTGTGGTCAGTTCAGACAATTGTACGTAGCCGTGTAACGACCTTCCGTAACAAAATAAAAACATTACTATGAGCCCAGAAAGTTCACTGGCCACTCTTTCCGGTCACTTCTGTTCAACTTTTCAGTTCTTTCATTGTTATGGTAATTTAAGAAGTTACATTTGACCGTTTATTAAATCTTCCAAGCCACGTTTGATAGTTCATTGCTTTTTACTTATTTTCTAAATTCCTTTCCCTGATGATTTAAACACACTAAAAATATTTATTTCATCATCCTCTGTCTGATAATTCCAACAACCAGCATCTGTTTCTTGCTGCAACTGTTGTTCCTGCCTGATCTTCACACATGGTGGCCTTTTAACCCCAAGTTCTGTGACCTGAGTTGTGAATGGATACTCATTGGAGCGTCACATGGCATGTTCAGGAGGCCTGCGTTGGTCTTGTATTGTTTGGTAGCATTGCCTTTGAACTCTAACTATTCCCTTCGAATGTACGTATCATTTTGATTACTATTTATCAACAGAGAGATCAGCGGGGTATAAATTTGGGAAGATTAGGAGAAGAATTATTTACGTAAAATAACGTTGCCTCCCTTTTGGTGATTCCTCTTGCATGCGCAGTGTAACTGTTACCTGTTTCTGTTCGTGTTTTCCCCTCTGTTCTGTGCTTTTTGCTCTGGGAGTCACAGCTGCTCACAGTTTTCGGCTTTTCAGTGCAAGTTCTCAGAAACCGCAGCCCCCCGCCTGTGATCGTGCGTTCACGGTCGCAGTGGCTTCCTCACCCTCCCGCCCCCCGGCGCGCTGCCTTGGCGAGGGGTTAAGATCAGAGGCGATAAAAGTGAGATGTCAGCGTTGTTTCCTCTTAAGTTTCTCTCCTCCCGAATACAGTAACGTCCACCTGCTGCTTCCACACATCTTTGACCAGCAGTCTCTTAACCCGCCTTTCCTGGAGAGTTGCTTTTAAGGATCTTATGGAAGAACCGAGCAGCCGGGTCAGCTCCTAGCGTTCTCCTTCGCCTTGGTCCAGAGGCGAAGTCTCTGCAGTCTCCATGGTGGCGCATATGCCTCATCATCTATAGCTGTTTGCTTATTTTGCAGACTGTTAAAGTTAAAAAAAAAATGTTGTTGTTTTTGTGAGTTTAGAAGGAGGTTTGTGGAATATAAAATGTCCTGACTCTTCCGGCTTTCACATGGAAACCACCTTATAATGTTTAACAGTTTAAAAACGAATCAAAATGAAGTAACCGGCTTGGGAACAGGCTCTATGGGAGAAGCCGGAGAGCTAGCGTTTGTTGGATTGTTCCCGTATGTGTTTTACCTCTTCCTTGGAATCACTTATCTCCTCTCCACTAACACAAAATAAGTGCTAACATTGACCGTGGTGCTTGTCACCTGGCTCAGTCCGGCCGTCATGGTTCGCCCCGGCAAAGACGGCAGCAGACTTGAAGCCAAAGTGCATGCTTGTCCTTCCGTATGGCTGGGTGGTCGCTGTAACGGAGCTCCACGTCCTCGAGTCTTAGGTCCCTCTGCACCCCGGGGCGGCCCTGGGGCACGTGCTCACCAATGGGACATAAACAAAAATAATGGTGCCACTTCAAGGCCAAGGATACCAAGAAGAGGTGTGACTTTCCTGCCTTCTATTTTCCCATCTGCCAGAATAGAACAGATGGCTTCAAGGCTCCCGAGGAACACCGCAAGATGTTCCAAGGACCTTGGGTCTTTTAGTCACCACGTGGAGAAAAGCAACTTATTTACCAGGGACACCTACCTTAGAATGTGATTTAAGTGAGAAACATACTGGAATCTTGTAAGGGCGCTAAAATTTTGGAATTGCTTTGTTAGAGCTGTGGTTACAGCCCTAATTTACCTAACCTAGGCATGCGTCCTGAAAGACCCATTTCCATTTTTTTGCGCGCGCGCGTGTGTGTGTGTGTGTGTGTGGTCAGAAGCACTAGGAAACCCCACTAGATTTTCCATCGCGCATGATTCGTCTTTCCACTTGTCCAATTTTGCCTTCTTAAATGAGTTTGCCTCCTGACACATGGCTTTGTGTAATGACATGCACCTTCTAAAACTTTTATTTCATTTTATTTTATGTATTGCCTGGGAACTGTTTTTCGAATATGGTAATTAAGGAAGCGCATTTCTATTCGGTCTACAACATTTCTGTGTCAGGGCAGGAATGCGTCTTATCTTCCTCTTGAGACATTTTACAGAACGCCTTTTTTCAAACCCCAGACCTTCTGGGTATTTTACGTCTGCTCTTTTTTCCTGTACCGAAAGTTCTTTTTATTTATTATCTTCCCGAGACTTGACACGTAGTCTAGCACTATGCTTTGGAACCCTGTGATGTTCTCTTCCAAGGATTTGGATGGAGCGTGACGTTCTTCTCACTTTCTTCCCTGCTCTGAAGGGGGAGCACAGCGGATCCCTGGCGGAGACCGCTCTATCCGCCGGGCAATGGTGATCAATGACACTTTTAGGAGAGGATCACCTGTCAGTCAGTTGTGGACTCTGGCTATAATTGGATATAAACGAAGGGTTTAGTGGAGTTGATCCGATTCCAGGCCCACAAGTTAGTGTGAGCAAGGAGGGAGAGGGGTTGGAAATCTCACCAGCTGTTTCGAGGTGTGTGGGAGTGTGGGCGTTGGACACTCTCTCTCGGACATTTGGAATCTTCCTACAGTCTCTGCTCAGACGTCAGGCTGAGTATCCAGGAAGATGGAGAGGAGAATGGATTGGGTGGCAGCAGCCAGGAATTTTCTCATGTGCCTGAAGGCACGGGTTACTGTTTCTGGCGCTGAGACTTAGCAGGTTCAAAAGCGGGGAACTCGTCCTGAGAATGCCAGAGGGCCCTGGTAGAGCTTGACACAGACTTCCAAGGCCGGTGGTTCTGCTGAGCTCTGACAGTTTGTCTTGATCATCCCCCCTGAGGCAGCCGAAATGACCTGTGGGCTCCCTAGAATCAGCAGAGGAAGTCTATGCTTTGTCCCGCCCCCTTCAGGGTTAGGAAGGGAGCACTCCCTCTTCTCTTTAAAGTTCCACAGGTTTGGTGCATGACTGGCTCCTTTTGAAGCGTTTCCCACTGGCTTGACAAGGCACAAGGGTTAATTAAAGCTGCAGAAAGAGACAGACTGTTTGGCTTTTCCTCACAGCTGGGCTGGGAGGCCACACAGTCCTGGGGGTCTGCGGCAAACTTGGTGGGCCTCCCAGCTGGCGTGGAGTCAAAGGCTTCTGTGGCCTCAGGTGTGTTTACTTTTCTGGCGCTCCAGTTGTTAGGGAGACCAGAGGCACTGAATGGCCATAACCCAGAGGCAGGTTAGCCCTGGGAGGAATTATACATGCAAGTGAGATCAGCAACATCCTGGTTGTTTATCCTGTAACACACAGTGGGTGAGGGCTGGCCCAGCTGTCTGAGACGTTCCCCTGGAACCCCGAGAGCAGCTGGGCTGTCTCCTCCCTTGTGACAAGCAGGCCTATCATTATTAGATCACACTGCCCTGGGCCATGTGACAAGCAAACTATGGGGCAAATAATACAGTGCAGAAGAATGGAAAAGGGACTGCATTTGCTTTTCTTTCATTCGCTTTGCAGAAAGCCTGCTAATGTTATGCTAAAATCTGCCTATTGATTTGGGTATAAATAGCCCCCTTTTTTTGTAATCCAGATGCAGCCTTACACCCCTCTGTACAGGGTTAGCGATTCTCTGTTGTGTCTTGGGAGTAATAAGAAGATCCGTTGGAAAGAATGCGGGCAAGTCAGCCCTGGTGAGATTACATAAAAGGAGAAGAAAATTGAAGAAAGTATGTAATAAACCTCAATGTCTAGTTGAGTGTGATTTTTAACAAAAGGCTCTTGCATTTAGCTCAATGACTTCAGATTTGGAGATAGGAGCTAAATGCATTTTATTCAGACTTTTCCAGCCCTGGGCAGGGGCCATTTCAGAAGGCAAGGCAATCCTTCTGGAAAGGCATAAGCTGCTAAAACCGGGAGCTTGGGGTGGATTTCAGCTTCTTGGTGATTTGTACTCAGAACTGCAGAGGCTTGAGCCCTGCTGATGAGCAGCTGCATGTCTTACGGGGTGACCTCCACTTCCCAGATCTGGGAGAGAGTGCTCTTGTCTTGAGAGATCCGGTGAACCTTTGATTCATCCGTGCGTTTTTATTTTTCCATAGCTTCGGTATTCCAGACTCCAATGCCTGCCAGTTTATTTGTGTTTATCTTGGCCCCCGCTTTGTTTCAGCAGTGCTCCCTGTGTCGCTTTCCCGGTGGCCCTCAGATATTCCGGCCTTGTAGAGAACCATTTCCCGAGCATGTCCTCATCTGTTCGACGGATGCTACGTAATAAAAGGCTTCGTGGTCAATTTAGGTGGAGAAATGATGCATACTGCTCCCTTGGAAATTTGTAATGCACTTTATAACAGGCACCGAAGGAAAATGATTTGCTTTTGCTTATGTGAATGTATATATACATACATACACATTTAATATCAAAGTGCCCATTCCCTCCTAAGAGTGACTAGTTTTCAGAATTTGCCTTGGGCCTTGCTGCTGGAACACCCACAGGCTGAGAAGTCTGTCTAGACCCCTAGACATGCAGGCTACTGAGAAATGGCAGCTGACCATCCCATCCTCTGAAAAGGCTTACTTTTTAATTAAAGTATAGTTGGCATACAGTATTATATGCAAAGGTTCACTTTTGAAGGCAAAGGGTGAGCACCGGCTCATCGTGTGAATAAGAAATGAATCAAACGTTCAGTAGAGCGGGGACTGGCTGGTGTCCGCACGCCGAGGTGCTGAAGCGGGGAGCTCCTCGGTCCTGTTAAAAGGAGGCCCCTGGCAGAGCCCTTATAAACGAGCTGCTTGGAGCGCGAGTTCCTGGTGCTGCATGGGACGCTAGGTGCAAACCCTTTGTAGCGCAACTGCATGAAAGACAGCGTGGCCGGGGGGAGGCACATAGCAGACCGGGAATGAACAGAGGTCAGGTTTGAGCTCACTGTTCCCACTGATGGGGTGTGCGAGCCTGGGCCAGCCGTTTAATCTCCTCATACCTAATTTGCCAAGTAAGGTGGTCGGACAGGGCGCAGGTTCATGCCCAGTTCTCAAAGTTGCGCTGTATCAGGACTGTCCAAGTCGGTCCTGGTGTGAGTACGGAAGAAATCAAACCACTGCATAGTTTCCCCGGGGTCCCCTGGCCTCTCTGGTCCCCTTTGGTTCTTGGGAGATGATATGCTTCCCCACCATAGGTGTGGCACTGTTTGGTTGGAATATGCCATCCCGAGTCAGGAACGAACTGCAACTTTAGGCAAGGAGAAAGCACCTCAGACAGGTGTGTGACACGCATCTTATAATTTTCGGTTACCTCTATTAAGAAGAAAGTTCTCCCTTTGCATTCTAAAAGGAGGCAGCTTTAAATCTTGTGTCTAGCAAACATTTAATTATGAAATACCTACTGTGTTATGTACTCAGATCTGTCCAGGCACCTGGGATATTGTGCTGTGTGTGTGTGTGTGTGTGTGTGTGTGTGTGTAGGGGAAACAAAGACGAGATCTCGTACTCTTACAGAGCTTGTATTTTGGTGGAGGGAGACCGAATAAACAATGTACTCCATAAGTAAGTGAAGTGTATAGCAAAAGGTAAATTATGTATGTTAGAAGATTAACTATGTTAGAAGATGACAAATTCTACGGACAAGGGTAAGGAGCATGGCGTGTTGTAATTATAGATGGGGTAATTAGGGGAAGCCTCATTGAACAGGGGGCTGCTGAGCTAAGACCTGGAGGGCGTGAGGGAGGGACGCACATGCCAGTCTAGGGGAAGAAGATGCAGGCAGAGGAACCAGTCAGTGCAGAGGCAAGAGTGTGCCTGATGGCTTCCAGGGTGGCGAGGCAGCCTGGGAGGCTGGAGTGGGGAAGTCAGCTGGTGTGTTGAAAAGGGGGGGTCTGGGCTGCTTTGTCTGGCTGGAAAAAGACCATTACACTGACTAGAGAAAATTCCATGTCCAGCGTCAGTGTTGCCTGGCCACAGACTCCTTTATTTTGTAGGAAGCCTGGTAGAAGTGGGGGGCTCCCTGCCTGGCTGGGGATACTCTTTTAGCATCTGCAAATCAGAATACCCTCTCCCCAGCAGTAAAGCATCAGCCTTAGCATCTGTAACAGCCTCCCCTGTAATTTATGCATTTGTGGTGAGCTTAAATGCTGACTCTATCATTATCTGAGTTTATTATTGTTGCCATTTGCATGTGTTTGATGGGGGAGGGGTAGGATGGCAGGAAACCTCTGGACAGATTCCAAGTTGGAAGCCTGCCTGTCTCTCCTCACCCTCGACTCCTCCCCCAGTCCTCCACCTTCCCAGGGCCTGGCCAGGGCCGGGAGTGCACGAAGCAGTGACACAGGTGAGCATCCTCAGGAGCCCTGCCGCCCTCTCTTGCGCCTGCCTCCTTTCTCATGCCTCCCGTGCCGCTCTCCCAGCATCCCTGACTTCTAAGTACTCAGCGCAGTACAGCAAACCTGCGTCCCTCCACACCCCATGAACCATCAATACCGACTCAAACAGAAGCCTGGCGTTTACATCGCATGCGTGGGGACCAGGGAGTGCGATTCTGCTTTTTGACAGAGAATTAAAGGGTTTCTCTTATTTTGCTATTTCGTGTATTGTCAAGTTAAGGGGGAGAGGTTATGGGATGCTGGGGAGGCTTCTAAGCAACCTGAAACCTCAAAGTTATTGCCAAATGGTCGGCAGCCAGCTACTCAGCACGACCCCCGCCGCCCGCTCACCCCATGTCAGCTCTACCTGATACCTGATTTCCGTGAGTCGCCTTTCCGCACAGGAGTCCACTGCTGTTTTTGTTCTCTCTCTCCCTTCTTCTCTCTGGGGCTAGGAGACCTTCAGCGGAGAGTACCAGGGCTGTTCAGCCTGCAGCCCACGGGCCCCATGCAACCCAGGATGGCTGGACACAAAATTGTAAACTTTCTTAAAACATGATGAGATTTTGTGTGTGTGTGATTACGCATCGCCATGCATTTAATGTGTGGCCCAAGACATCTCTTATTCCAGTGTGGTGCAGAGATGCCACAAGGCTGGGCACCCCTGGAAGCTATAAGGGGAAACGTTTGTGTGAGTTGCCTTGGAATTCCCTTGGGGGCCCGGGAGCAGCTCGAGCCGTAAAGGAGGGGTAGAAAGAATTGTTGCCCAATGGCCAGAACCTTGGTTTTCCACGTTGCTTCCATTAGGGAATAGTTGGCACAGGGGCCCCCATCGGATTTAATCTCAGCACTCGTCTTGATCGATACTCCCAACTGATCACAGCCCGATCCCTCTGCTGTCTGCCCTCGTCTGCTGGGCTGCAGGCTGCGAACGCGGAGCCATAGCCACACGTTTTAGTGACACGGAGTGAACAAGCGTGTCAGCTTTTCTCTTCTCCCCAAATTTGCACCCTTTTAGATTTTTTATGCAATCAGCAGGGTGTCTAATCTACATTTCTTTGAGAAGAGACACTGTCAGCCCACAGAGAATATTAAACTAAATGGAGGTATGACGATACTAGCTGTGCGAAACTTTGGAAGAGGTAAAATGAGCAAGGGCATAAAAAATGCCCCATTTATAATCTCTTTTCCCTTGGCTCATGCCATCACTATCATTACTACCATCGTCAGCATCAGCATCATCAGCATCATCCTAAGTTAATACAATTACCATCAGGTATTGAGTATTTAGTATTTTGTTACTCTTACAAGTCTTTCACACGAATAGACTTTAAATGGTCTCAATCACCTTAAAAAGGCAGCTGTTACCCCCTTATTACAGATGAAAAATCTGAGGATTTGAGGGGTTTCGTAACTGGCCCCAAGTCTAAGCCAACCAAAATAGGAAAAGGTTTTTTAATAATCCAATGAAGAGAAATAGCTAACATGAGTATGTACAAATACAAGCAGGTCTTTAGTGGTCCACCTTAGACAAAATTCTGCAGAGCTGCTTACACAGGGCGCTGTCCTGGTATCTTTAGGGTCTGTGCCCTGCTGGCTCTCGGGTGCGCAGGTCCTGATCAGGCCAGCCACCTCTGTGTTACCCTTAGCCTGACCCCTCCCTTTCTCTTGTTGGGTCCCTGTCTCTCTGTGTTGATAGTAACATTTGGCTGGCTCCTAGGTGGGTGGCCTATGAACTAGGGGTGCCAAGACTTCTTTGTTAGTGAGTCTTCATCCCACCTCCTCGGAAGAGCCCCTCCCCCCCACCGATCCCCAAGGTGCAGAGTTCCTTCCTCTGCGTTTACAAAGCCCATCGTTTCTGTTTCCATTAAAAATGCCGTGCGTGCTACAATAGGAACAGTGTGTCCTGGGCAGTTCTTCCACAGCCCTTCCGCACAAGTAGCAGGCTTTGTGCTAAGACTGCAGCATTTATTGATTCCTCTAATCCTCCCAATAACCCTGCAAGGTCTGCGCTGCTGTTGTCCCCGTGGTACAAGTGAGGCCCAGAGAGAGCAGTAAACCGCTCAAGGTCATCTAGCTAGTATGTGGCGGGGCCAGGGTCATGGACCTGGTCTGTTTGGTGCCAGCCCCTGAGCCTCGATCACCTCCCCTTCTGGTGGTGGCCTTCACCTGTTCACATGGCTGTTCGCTAGCTGTGCTTCGACCTCAAGGGCAGGGAGCGTATCCACGCACTTGTTGTCCGCAGCCCTGGACACGTGGCCTGGCATCTAGCGGGCGTTTGCCAATTCTTTGTCGAGGGAGTGGGCGGAAGAAGGGAAGGAAGGACTCAGAGGCAGCCAGGGCAAACCAGCCAGGTTCGTCTCTGAGCTTTAAGGCACTTGATTGCTGCCTGGACTCTCTGTCTTGGGACGGAACGGGCGGGAGAGGCAGGGGGGCTCTCGCAGAACCACCTTGTGTGACTGGCGCCTTCTCGGACACTGTCCCTTCTAGCCTCTCATCCATTTGCTTCTACTGCCCGCCCCCCTCCATTTTCCCCACTTGGGTTGCATTTGTCTCACTCTCCTCTGTCCTCTCCGCTGTATCTCCATTGCGGCGCCTGTCTCACTTTGCATGACAGTCTGCTCATGTCATCCCTCCCTCCCTCCCTGCCACCCTGGCAGCAAGCTCCTTAAGCAAACGACCTCATTGTCACCGTCCCGTGCCCAGTGTCCAGAGCAGGGCCTGGCCCACTACGGGCCCTTCTGGCCGGCTTCTTAAGTGAGACAGTGCTTAACCGTTGCCAGGGCTGTGAGCAAAGAAAGTGTGGGGAGGGATCCTTCGGTATTTGAAGGGAAAAAAGGAAACGAATTTTGGGCCCAAGGAACTGAGAATCATCTGGAACTTGTTTCTCATCCTGTTTCCTCTCTTCCCTCAGCTCTTGCCACTTGATAAGTGAGGCAGATGGATTTTTCTCTCAGGACTGGTGAAAGGGGCTAAAAAGGTGGTGGGACTGGGTGGGGGGATAGGGAGTTAGAGGAAACATGAAACAATAAAGATGATTTAATTTATATCTGACCACAGTAACCAGCCGCTGTGCCATCAATTATTATACCCCAGAGGTTATTAGAGAGCACCTCTGTCGTAGGGACCTTATTAGCTGGGGATGTATGGAGCTCAGAGCCTCGGCAGGGAACACTGATATTTCACTCAGAACATCACCTGCGGACGTCGGGTTGTCTCTGTCTCAGCCCGTCTCTTCTCATGTGTCCTCTCATGCCTGGGCCCCCTCACCTCATACTTGACTCCCAGAATGCTTTGCTCCTCGGGGATGCCCGAGGGGAAGCAATCTCACTTGGGCTCAGGTTCACTTGGTGTGTGTCCCACACCTGTGGCTGTAACACTCCTGCTTTCTGGGCAGAAGGTCTTCTGGGCTCATTCAGATATTTCCAGAGTGTTCTGTGTCCTAGACCACCTCCCTCGATCCACTTTTCGGCGGGGAGAAAACTGGACATTGGGTTTTATTTTACGCAGGTGTCATGTGGCAGCAAGAGTCCCGGAACCCGAGCCCTTGGTCTTCTTGGCCCACGTGTCACCTTCTCTCCAGGGACGCCGTGCGGATGGGCCTGAGCCCTCCCCTAAGGAGGCTTCCGGCTTTCTTGCTCTGGTCCTGTGGTGAACTTAGTGTCAGTGAGAAGGTTGCCTTGACATTAGAGGTACATTTCTTTTGAACACAATCAGATGCTTTACGCATCCCTGGAAGCAACTTCTTCCTAATTATAACCAATTATAATGTGTGATATCAGAAAAACCCACCAAATTGCATTTTAAAGTTTGAATCTGCACAGGGAAGAATCATGATAGAGAGCCATTGATGTCAACTCAACACAGTTGTTGAATTTTTCCTTTGAAGATAACGTTTTGAAAGAACTGAAAGTGTTTCCACATTTTGATCCCTTGAAGTGCCAAAGTGACAACACAGGCAGGAAGAGATGACACAAGAAAAGTGGCAATTTAGTTATTTACCCAGCAATGCAGAGCTAGGTGTTATTAATGAGCGGCTAGATCACACTTGACATTTTACAAAGTGACTTACAATCACACCTGTGCGTGCAGCCACACTCACACACAAACGCACGCAAATACTCCATGTGGAATAGAATGAGAGAAGGGGGCAGGACGTGGTCGCTTCCTCAGGGGCAGAATCCACTGTAAATAAGATGGAATAAGAAACGTACAGTGTGAAATGGAGAGATCGGGACCAAGGTCCAGGGTCGGTGAGAGTCGTCTCCGCAAGGCTCGTGTGCGCATGCGTACGGCGCCGGTTCCTTGCGCGTCCCTTTACAAACCCTCAGTGGGCCTCGGTTGCCATGGGCACTCCCATCTGAAGGGCGAGGGAATGGAGCCGGGAGTGGGAGTTGCGTTCATGCTTTGGCTTGGCTGCTGATCTCATCCTGTCTCCAACAGCCCTCGGCAAGCGGGCCGTGGGGTTTGCCTCTGTCTTTATTTTCTCCCCAGCTTTACTGAGGTACGATTGACGAAGTGTATAAATATTGAAGGTGTACAATGTGATCTTTTTTTTATTATTTTTTTAATCAGTATTTTTTAATTGTTGATATTGTACAGTTTTCTGTCTTTTACCCCGCCCCAGCCCACCACCCCAGCCCTCCCCACCTTCCTCCCATTTCCACCCCCCATAGTTTTTGTCCATGAGTTCTTTATACTTGTTGCTCTAAACCGTTCCCCTTTTCCCCTGAAATTCCCTCCCCTCCCACTCTGGACACTGTCAGACTGTTCTCAGCACAGTTTACAATAGCCAAGTGCTGGAAGCAACCTAGGTGCCCATCAGTTAATGAATGGATCAAAAAACTGTGGTACATTTACACAATGGAATTCTATGCAGCAGAAAGAAAGAAGGAGCTCCTACCCTTTGCAACAGCATGGAAGGAATTGGAGAGTATCATGCTAAGCGAAATAAGCCAGGCAGTGAAAGACAAATACCATATGATCTCACCTTTAACAGGAAGCTAATCAACAAAACAAACAAACAAGCATAATATAAACAATGTGATCTTTTGATCGAGGCATTCATCGTGAAATGATTACCACAACCAAGCCCATTGGCACATGCATCACCTCACTTAGTTACTTTTTATTTGTTTTTCGGAGACAGTAGGTAAGAGCTAGTCTCCCAGCCTGTTTCCAGTGTGCATGGCTGTGTGGCCGCCAGGCGGCACATGGGACTCTCCAGGCCTCACTCAGGCTGCAGGTCCCAGTTCCTAACTTTGGACCAACATCTGCCCTTTCACCCGACTCCTGACCTTTGGCAGGCACCATCTGTTCTCTCTGAGTTCGACTTTTTCAGAGGCCGCCTATAAGATCACACAGGGCTTGTGTTTCTGTGTCTGGCTTATTTCACTCGGCCGGCTGTTCTCCAGGTTCACCCACGTTGTTGCAGTGGCTGGATTTCCTTCCTCTGTGTGGGCGAGTGACATGCCGTTATTCAGGAAACATTCGTTGGGTGCCTGGTACGAGCTAGACCCCTGCACACACTGGACAAGCAGCAGGGCGTGAGCCCAAGTCCCCACCCTCATGGAACTTACGGTCTTGTCAGGAGGGCAGGATCCACAGCAGCCCCTGGCTGCCGATGAGGACGGCGGCTGCTGTTAGGGGGGCCCCTGTGGTCACTGTCATTCCTTTTACTTGAGACACCAGTATGTCCTAATAGCTTCCGAATTCTCTTGTTTCAGTTCCGTGCCTGGCCTCCAGGAATTTCTAAATTTATACCCTCTGAGATACACCTTTACCATTTACAGATTAAGAACCCGCTTTTTTGTTTCCAGTTAGAACGGGCATGATTTCAGGCTGCTGGCCCCCTTTCAGCCAGACATAGTCTTTGGCTAACCGAGGATGAAATGAATGGGGCTTCGTGATCAGGACGATGCGTGAGGGGACACGTTTAGATGGAGCGAGGATACTGCAGATCACGGCTAAGGGTCATCAGAGGTGTGGGAAGCTGGAGGAGGAGGAAGGGCAACTTTAATCGGGAAGAGTGATTATGAAATCTAATTAGCTTCTCATTTTCATTTGCAGAAGGAACATTCAATTCACTTAACACCACTCCACAGATCCTTCCAGTCTCATCTGTGCCCAGGGGAAAACAAATTGCGGTGTGATTGAGCATTTGGACAGCAGCAGGCTACAGCCTCGGGAGGGGGGGCGGTGGCATGTGGCTGAGAATGAGGAGGTCTGGGTCCCGGTCCTGGCTCTGTCTCTACTGGCTCGGCGACCCTGGGCACAGTGCCTCGCCCCTGGGGACCCAGGGCCCTTCTGCTAAGTATGGAGATTGGATTAAAACATTTTAAAGGTCCTTTTAACTTCAAAATACTGTACTTGTATTTCAGTGCACATCTCCGCCGTACTATGGCTGGTAAGGTACGAGATGATGGTTTTGGGATTACTTACTATAGTTTTTTCGAAAACACTTTGAGTTTGGGAATCAGACAAACCTGGATTCCAGTTGTGACTTGACCCACTCAACTTTGGGCCAGTTACTTAACCTTTTAATTCTCAATCTCTAAAACCAGGACAATAATAATAGTATTTATTTTATAGAAAAGCTTTTTGTATTAAGTGGGCTATGTACTTAAAGTGCTTTGGGGCACAGAAAGGCTCCACACATATTCAGCTGTTATTATCTAGTGGTCTTGTTTACCACAGAGATTTAGAATAACTTGGATATTTTATCTAAAATATAAAAAACATGGAGTGGGTCCTTTTAAAAAAAATGCTCGATGGCATGGCTGGGGAGGTTTAATGGTGGGTAAGCTAAGGAATGGCATGAGACTGAAATAGCTCCATGGAAATGGAGCCTTTAATGTGGGAATAAATGAAGTTGCCACCCCGAACTAACAGCCAGAGTCCTGGCCAGGCCGTAATTAATGAATGCTATGGCCAAGATTTATAAGGATATTTTAAGAAGTAAGCGCACTGTGCGGAGCCCTGGGTTTGCTCCTGGGCTGAAGTAAGATCAATGGGAAATCCATTAGGCCCAAGATTTAATGGGCAAGGATGAGGCTTTGTCCCCAGTGTCCGGGCTTTGTGCACGGCAGCTCCCAGCGATGTCCGCTCCGGGGTGGAGGCCCAGGCGGTGTGGGGGCAGTTGTCGGTCACTCAGAGCGAGAGGGGAATGAACAACGTCTCACCCTCTTTCCCTGCTAGCAAATGCAGAGGGGAGACTCCCAGCCCAAACTGTTTTAGAGAACCTCCTCTTTTAACGACCTATCCCAGCCAGCAGACCACAGGAGGTTTCCCCATCCTTCCTTCTCGAGGGAAACATCGGTTAGCAGGGCACTGAGCACAGAGCTGTTCCTCTCCCGGAGGCGTGGTGACCTGAGGACAAATGTGCTAGGTGCTGGGGATGGCCACCAGCAAGCCGCAGGCCTCTGCAGGTGGCTTTGCGTTGCACGGGTCATCTGGGGATGGTCCCAAGTGCATTCCCAGTGACCCGTTTGTACCCCGGGGACAGGCTGAAATTTACTTTGTGACTTGCCGCATTTTCACGAGGAGCAGGGACAGGTGACTCCTAAGGGCCTTCTGAGACCTCCGTCCTATGGTTGGACATGGGGATAAAAAGCACGTATTTGTTAACATTTCACCTGTCATTCTGTGCTCAAGGGGGACCAAAGAATCAGAGCGTGGCCTGCTGAGCCCCCCTGGACTTTCCTTCTGAGCGTTCTAGGCCGGAGGAGCAGCGGACTCAGGCTCCCCGCGGGCAAGGCGGTTCTCCCTCTTCCCTGGGTCCATGAGTGATGCTTTCATGCGCGCCAGCTTTGCTCCTGTAGTTCCTTCTGCCTGCAGGTCCTGCTCCCAGGAGCCCAGCTTAGCTCCACTAAGGGTCTCCTCGACCAGCAGTAACCTTGGCCACATACAAACCCGGTGCCGCTTATTCTCCCTGTTCATGGACTTCACACCTGGGTCCTTCAGCGCCACCTGTTGGTACTTTTTCTAGCCACTCGGTCCTGTCTTTTTCGTAGTTCACTTGTTCTTTAATCCCGCCCTTCGTAAATGCTTTCGTTGTGAAATACCAACCGGTTACAAGTCTCCGTTGCAGGTGTTTTGCCTTGTCTTCGGGGTGCGATTCTGTAGTTCTTCCTCGATAATGGTTTGCTCCGTGGCACAGCGCCTGGCGGTGACGCCCGTCCCTCCACCGGCCCAGGGGTCTGTGTGCACGTGCGCTCCATGCATGCGTGTGGCGCTTGACGTTTTTAATAATTGTGAAAGTTGTCATTCATTGCATGTTTATCAGGCACTGTGCCGAGCACTGAAAAAATATCTCACCGTAAATCACACCCAGCGTCTGCCCGTTTTACAGAAGGAAACGAAGGCTACAGGAGTTCCAGTAGCCTGCTTCAGGTCCCCAGATTCGTGAGCATTCCCGCATGTACTAGACTCCTGTCGCGTAGTCAGAGCCCTGCAGTTCATAATCAGAGCTTAATTTGGCCCCCTCAACAATACTGTGAGGCAATTATTGGGATCTCTTTTACAGATGAAGTAAAATAGAGGTCTGGGAAAGTCAGGTGACTTGCCCAAGGTGATCCAAATAGAAAATAGAAAAATAAGACTTGGGTGTGGGTCAGTTGAGTCTAAGGTCCATGCCTGATCAGCTGCTTCGGGAGGCTCGCCCCACAGGCTGAGTGAGGCTCCTGTGTGTTGCCCTCGTTGCGTACAACCCGCAGTGTCTAGCTTTGCGTCTCGTTTCCGTTCCCTTTCCCCTGCCTCTTCTTCCTCCTGCTGAAGACTCTGGCCGCAGAGCCTGTGAGCATCCCATGGAAAGTCATGAAGAAAGTGTGGCCTTATCCTAGAGAGAAAGCATCTAAATTAATTTTATCTCTAAATTAATTTTCTGTGCTCGGTACCAAGAAGACAACTCAGTGGTCTCCATAAATTGATGTCTCAGTAAATGCAAGGAGCCGATAATCTTTGTGAAGCCAAGTTACCTTTCTGTCTGATAGGTGGGGAGGTAGAACAGAGGGCCAGTCACTTACTTCGATGAACAGTATTTATCACATAGCTACTGAACACCCAAGAAAGTGGGCAGAAAGCAAAAACTCGAACCCACAAAAGATCAGTTGCTGAGGATCCTGGAATAGCCAAGACACAGACTTGTCTTTCTGAGTCATAATCAGCGATGGGGGGTGGGGTTGTGGGAGCGAGACCTGTGCTGCAGTTGTTACATTCTGCGTGTACTGTATGTACAGGATATGCGCGTGCACACACTGGTGAGGTGTATCTGAAGGGCAAGTCGGTCGATCTGTTGATTCCTCTCTCTCCCCAGAGCTTACTTCTGCACACAGTGCATACACGTTCCCCAAGTATTTTGAGATGGAAGGAATAAAACCATGGAAATAGGGGAGAGAAGGTGTATAGCTTCTTTAGAGTGGTGTGGAGAGAGGGGTCGGAAGAGGGCTTTGCAGGTGATATTTAAACTGAATCTCTGAAAACACATAAGAAGGGCAAGAAGAGGGACAATGTGGGCACTCCGAAAGAATGTCACTTACAGGAGATGTGACTGGGAAGGGAGCTGGGGCCCCTTAGGAAGGGCCTTGGGTGTCATGCTACAGAATTCAATTTCGCTTTGTAAGTGATGGAAACCAGAGCGTGTGATAAGGCTGAGGAGTGACAGGATGAGGTCTCGTTTAGAGGAGGAGACAGGCTTGGAGGTGGGTTCCCGTGAGGACAGGGGCTAGGTCTGCCTTGCCGCAGCCTGGCTGGTGTTTGCGGAGGGCAGCACGGGATGGCCCAGACAGATGAAACCTGATCGATCGTGGCATCAGTAACCGAGATGAGAGATTTGGGGTGAGGAGGCGTTGTGAAGATGGGGGCGAGAGGAGAGCGGAATGGAGATCATGAATTTCAAACGTGTCCTGTTGGATTCAAGATGACTTTGGAACATCCGAGGGGGTGTTTTCTGGAGACAGGTTGTGATGTAGGACTGGAGTTTTGCAAAGAGTGGGATCTAGGAATTTATATTTAAATATTATCAGCGCGTAGGGTTTATGTACTGTGGGTTCCAATGAAGTCTCTTTGGGAGAGCACAAAGAAGGCTTATCAAGTGTTTTCTTGCTATGAACCACCTCACTGACAAAGCTGCCTAGAGTATTGAAACCCCTTTGTCTAGAAAGGATATTTTCTGATAATACTGGAAGGATCATTTAATCTATGACTCCGTGAGGTAGAAAGGTCTTGCGATTAGTTTCATGAGCTTTAAAGGGACTTTCTGGCTCATCCCTTCATCCCACTGACACCTTTCAGGCCAGCTGAACACCCTGACGAAGCCCCTCCTGTAGGACAGGCAGTACGTTCCGCACTTTAGGGTTTACAAGAGGAGTAACTCTCTCTCCAAGGAGCTTCCAACGTCTTAGAGAACAGTCAGCAAGAATGCAAATGCTATAACACAGGTGGAATTCATTAAGTATATTTACATGAACTAATTAAGGGCTATGAGTGTTCAAGAGATGGAGGAATCCATATGTGTGCAGAGGTCAAGAAATGAGAAGGTGGGCTTGAAGAATGAACACATTTATGATCATCAAAGATAGGAGGGATTAGTGATTGAAGAAGCAATCAAATCAAAGTGACAGAGAGGATTAAGTTTGGCTAATTCGTAAGGGGAACATTGGGAGGCAAACCTGAGAAGATGGATTAAGGCCTTGAATGCCAGGGTGAGGAGATTGTATTTGATTTCATAGTTTGAAGTGCTTGAGCTCTCTTTCAACAATATTTCAGAGGTCAGTACTAGGCCTTCCCCTATTTCAGATCAAATGGGTATTAGGACTGTGATCCTTTTTCAAGGAGAAAGTTAATTGATTGGCATTACAGAGTCACCGTAAATGGTCCACCCCAAATTGAAAATCCGCTTCCGAAGACAGATACTGTTTGTTTAGCACTAAGCCATAGCCCCAATTCCCATTCCCTTAGATCCAGATCTGTATTTTCTTAGACACTGGTCCCTGGAGGGGACCGCTCTTGTTTTTCCTCCGAGTCATTTGTTATCTTAAATATTGGCATCTATGAGATAAGAGTTTTCTAAATCACATTTACAGAACACTTGTAAACACTCCTCCTGTTCAGAACGGATTTCTCTGCTGACCTTGTGCCACCGATGTGCTCCAAGCTACTTCAGTGCAGGAGGCCCCTGAAGCTTTACCATGGAAACACATCCCCGAGCCGAACCCCTGCCCATGCCTGGGCCCGGGCCCCAAACGCTTCTGGGGCAGCTCACGTACCCAGCCCAAAGGGATTCTCGGTACAACCTGAGCTACCACAGGGACACGATATTTCTTTTCCTAATTGCTCCTAATTTCATCCTGTTTCTTCTAGCAGCAATTTAAGATGACATTACACTTCCTTTTATGTCAGTTGATGATGCACCATTCCCTCCTGGAACAGGCAACGGCGGTATTTACAAACACATTAAAAAACATTGATGTGTGTTCAGGCCAGAGCCATTTTTACACCAGTATTCTGTGTGTGTGTGTGTCAGATGGCGGGATGTTGACAAGGGGTTCCTTCTTATAAAAAGCATCTCTCCCTCCCGCCCTTGCTGACAGAATGTACAACGGAAGGCCCGCGAGAACCATATGTCCTGGTTGTTCTCTGTGTGCACCATCCCCACTGACTCCCACCGCAGCCCCAGAGCCAATTTCCGGCCTTCCCTGCCTTGCTCTGCACTTGGGGGCTGTCTGCTACGCTCTGCCTCCCCTGAGCCCCTTGGCCGGTTGGCGCCGGATTGGGCTTGGCCAGTGGGAGACGCCAGTGAGGGACCAGAGGATGGGAGGAGAGACGTGCTGCCGATCCCTCCCTGCTCTCTTCCTGCCTCCCTGCCGCATTCCTGGCAGTGGCCGTCGCCTGCCCTGATGCCCGCCTTCGGGGGGCTGTGCTGACACCAGGTCTCCTCCGTGCCCCTTCCGCCCTGGAAGTGCAAGGGCGTCCATCCGCTGCAGTGTCGGGGGCGGGGGGCGGGGCTCAGCATCTTCACTCATCACTCTGCAGAAAGCCCCTTCATCGAGGCTTCTTGATGTGAGCCGTTTGGGGTGTGTTGCATGTCTGTCCCAATGGGATTTGGATGGAAACGCCACGAACGGCAGTTTCCAAACAAATCATTTGGAAAATGAGCCATCTGTTCCTCTCGTTCATAACCTGCCTGGACCTTTCTTTCATGGTCATTTAAGGGGCCCATTGATGGAAATTTCATCAGAAGTAATTAATTATGGAAAATTCAAGCTTCTGGAAAAAAAATAACTGGGTCCAGAATCTTCTACTTTGAATGGAGACATATATATATTTCACACGCGTAACTTATATGTGCCTATAAGGTGACAGGGTTTGATGTGGGTGACATGTTGGGGGAAACAAGGTCAGAGGAAGAGGCGCGGTGCATCAGCTCTGTGTGACTCAGCGGCCTTAGGTTGTTTTTGTTTTTAATCTTTTTATTATTTTTTAATCAGTATTTTTTTAATTGTTGATATTGTACAGTTTTCTGTCTTTTACCCCGCCCCCAGCCCTCCCCACCTCCCTCCCATTTCCACCCCCCATAGTTTTTGTCCATGTGTCCTTTATACTTGTTGCTGCGGCCTTACGTTTTTAAGTGAGGAAGCCAAAGGTGGGATGGGAGGAACACGGGAAAACACTAAAAGCCTGTCGCACACATGCTGCTTCCCGTGAGAGGCGTACTGCCGCCGGTCTGTGTGGTTAGGATAGGGTGGAATGCCGTGAAATCACACACGGCAACTAAGCGCTCATTTCTAAGAAACGCACAGATTGCTCGGCGGGAGAATTCCGGAGACCGAGCATCGATCTCGGTTCCACCGCTGCGAGAACTCCCGGAGTCGCGGTGCCTCAATTTAGCCAAGTGGGGATAATTATAATCATTTCAGCTCTCTTACAGGATCGCTGTGAAATTCAGTTATAAAGACGAAGGCACTGGGGTATGCGTACATGCCATCTACTTCTGAAACGAGATATTTTTATCGTATTAGTAGAAACGAAGGCTAATTTTCATGTGAAAAATGCGTGTGACTTGGAAGCCCAGCTTGTTTCCTAAGGCTCTGTTTGTTGGGGCTCACTAGGGCCCAGAGCTCCAGCGGGAACTGTGGAGCCAATTTGCCTGCAGGATGATGCCCTATCCACAGAGAACCCGCCACACCCATTTGTGGGCGGGGCTCATTTTATCTGGGTGGGTCGGGGTATAATTAACATTTTCAGGACTGCCATGGCATAGACTGAACGCCTATAGTGCTCTCCTGTTAGACCTTACTTTCGATTGGGTCACAGCGAAGTTAGTGGGCGGGTTCGCATGTTTAGAATAAGGGCTAAGAGTGATGGACAGATCCCATTGGGTTTTTGTAACAGTCAACGATACAGAATGTGCTGGAAACTGCTGTGTTCAGTGGCCTGGTAGAGCAAGTGATGAGGCAGTATGCAGACGATTCTGAATTTAATAGAAATAATAGCAGGCTTTTAAAAAAGAAAAATGAATATGATTGAGGTAGTCTCTTCCCGCCAGACTCTACCACAAGGGAGACATTGGAAAGCCATTGAAACGGCATGAACTGTGGCATCGGAAAGTCTTCGACCCTAATTGCTTGACCTTGGAGCAGCTTTTTATAAACCTCTCTGGGTCTCCATTCCCCTATTTGTAAAATGGATGTAAAATGCCAATGTTGTTATGAAAATATATACATATATAATATATTTATATTTTAGTGCTTTCATATATATGTGTAAATACTTATTCATATATACATATGCATTTATACATTGGATAGTTTTCCTAATTTTGTATATTGCAGCATGTAAGAACCTCGGTTTGTAAATGCTGCAGCCCCAGAAAAGGAGCAAGCGTGTTTTAGTTTGCCGTGGAAGGTGCGGTTGAACGGGAGCTGAGGCTCAAGCCCCCTTCCACCCCTGCAGCAGCAGCAGGAGTGAAGGTTATTAGCTTGGAGAGTGGGGAGCATGTGGCGAACAGCTGTTTGGCTGCAGGGATCTGCCAGGAAGAGCAGTGATGTAAAGCTGTTCTGGGCTTTAGCAGAGCAAGCAAGAGGCCCTGAAGATCCTCGGAGGTGAAGAAAAAGAAAGATGTCTCGGTGATCTGGGGATTTCACGGTGGGGAAAGGAAGGGAAGCTGTCAGTTCACTGTGCAGGGAATGGGGCTATAATGTCGAGGCAGTATCAAGACTAGGAGTAAATTTTCAGGAAATAACCATTACAAAAATCAGGAGGAGCCTTTAACTTGGAAAAAAAAGGTTTTAATTGTTCTGGACCATTTTAAAAATTATGTTGACCCAGTTACCTTTCACTTTTTTGTTAAACTACCAATAACATTTACATTTGAGATATTCCTGGCGATAGGGCTTAGATTTTATATTTGACATTGTATTAGTGGTACAATTTTTTGTATAAAACGTGGGTGGGAGGGGGTGTGCTGGGTGGAGGGGAATGATGAGGGAGAAATGGGACAACTGTAATAGCATAATCAATAAAATATATTAAAAAAGAATTCATGGAAGGTTTGGGCCTCAAACTCATATGCCTTGTTCACTCCTAAGTATGTGTTTATGCTGATTCTTATTCTTACACTCCTTGTGTATTCAAATCCTTTCTTTCTTTAGCCTCTAACTCGAGTACTACCTCTTCATGAAGCTTTCCCTGGGGATTTCTGCCTACAGGGTCTGTCGCTAATGAACTCTGAAGGCACATATTGTCCAAGTGACATTATTGGACACTCCATCACGTGCAACCTTGTCACGTGTCTTGGTTGGTTTCATGTTGTCAAATTCTATTGAGTTTCTCTTATGAGCACGTCTGGGCTCTGCAACCTGAGGCCCACCCAGCACAAAGCGTACAGTAGATGCTCCATACATGCCTGTTGTGTTGATGAATGTGTGTCATGGCCCAAATAAGTTAGGGGTAGAAGCTGAATGACGTGACAAGAAGTAAAAACAGGCCACCAAACACAGCAGTCTTTGTAGGAGTTCAGATCTGGGAGGAGGCGTTGCAGGCGTCTCTCTCGGTGCTTTTCCGCATCCTGGAGAGGGCGATGCTGCTCACAGATGCACCCCCTTTGTTCTCTTGGTGAGTGAAGTGGCAGGGAAGGGTGCTGGCACCAGTCCAGGAGCACCCAGCTGCCAGGCTCCCATTGGAAGGTTGGGCCATGCTCTCGTTCTCTGTGAGTTTAGGAGGAAGTGAACTCTCTAGACATACAAATTTGTTCTGGGGTAGTTGTTACTGTTCTTGGGATAAATAAAAATACAATTAGATCTGCACTCTCACGGAAAGCGGAGTTTTCTAGGGACACCTGGGAAGCTGGAGAAGGAGCGCTTTCGGGGTGGGTAGACATCCGCCTTCCTACCTGTGAGCCCTGTGTCTCTGCAGCCCACTGGGCTTTAAGACCCGCAGCTGCCTTGGTGTCAGGGCCCACTGCCACCTCAGGGACTCATACCCTCCTCAGAGCGGTGGCTCCCTTTGGAGTCTGATCGACTCCAGAGGGAACGCCTGGAACTTCAGATCGTCTACTTTTACTCTGATTGAATAAAAACGTACGCATCGTGAGCATCGGCTGCATGCCAGGTTCTGGGGAAGGAAAGCTGATTTGGGCCCCAGTGAGGAGGGGCTTCAGGGGACGTTGGTAAAATCACCGTGGAGAGAGGCGGAGCTTGGCCTCAGAATCCCAGGGCTTTGGGTTGTGTTTGCTGTTCACCCTGTGCTATCATTTCTATGCATCAAATACTGTACTAAATTTTTACCTGTTTACCATCTCATTTAACATTTCATGTATTACTAAATTATCTCACTTAGTCCGTACAGCATTCCTAGTCTTCTCATTTACTTATTCAACAAATATGTATTAGGCATCTACTGTGTGTCTGGCCAAGCTCTACACCCAGGGAGTACGACAGTGTATATTCTGGACAAAATTCCACCGCAAATGGACCTTACATTCTGGTCGCTGCAACAAATAATAAGCAAAATAAATAAGTAAAATAATCAGTGTGTTGGATGGTGTTGAGGTTTATGGAAAAGATGGTTGGGAGGCCTCCAGGAGCAGGGGAAGTTTGAGGAAAGACCTGGGGGAGGGAAGAGAGTGGGCCATGTATGTACCTGGGGAAAAGTATTGCAGGGAGAGGAAGCTACAAGTGCAAAGTCCTGGAGAACAGCAAGGAGGCTGCTGTGGCTGCCATGGAGAAAGCTGAGAGCAGCGTGCGGGGAGGCCAGGTCACAAGGCCGTGCAGGTTGCTGTAAGGAGCCTGGCATTTGTGGTGACTGAGATAGGAACCCGCTGGAGGGTTTGAGCAGGAAAGACACACAGTGTGACTTGCTGGTTGATGGCTTGGCTGAGGGTGGGCGGGGCAGAGAGACAATAGGAAACTAACAAAATAACCTGCATAAGAGATTTTCGTGGCTTGGCAAGGGTTCTAGAAGTGGACTTGCTGAGAGAGACAGGGCTTAGAATATATTTTAAAGGTAGAGCCCATAGGATTTCCCTGCACGTGGGACATGGGGTATAAAAAGGATGAGAATAAGACCTTAGGTCTGATCAGTTGGAAGAACGGAGATGCCAGTTATTGAGATCAGAAAGAGGATGGGGGAACACGCATATGGAGAAGACTCCGAGCTCCGTTCTAGGTATGCTCCATCTCAGAGGCTAGCCAGGTGGGTATCCAAGTGTGGACGTGGAGCAGGAGACGGACCAACGCGGACCAGTCTGTGCTCCGGGGATCCTGGAAGTGGCACCACTAGTTCCTGATGTATTTTACCGGCTCTTGGTAAATCCACACATGCACACGCATGTGCACACACACACGTGTTCACTCACTCACCGGGTGTCCTAAATCCTGCCCTGGTCCCCGGGCTTAGTCGAATCTGTTCAGGGAACAGCAGCATGCAGAAGGCATCTTGGTGCCACCCTCAAGGAAGCCCAGTCTTGAAACCCCACGAATGAAGGTTTTCTCTCAGCTCTCCTGGCCTAGTACGTCGGTGGCATCAGACGGTGATAAGAGTTACAGAGAAAGACAAGACAGAGATGTGTCTTAGCGTGTCTTAGGGGGCGGGGGCTGCACTGCCCAACAGGCTGGTCCCCAGAGGCCTTCCCGAGAGGATGCCCTGGGAGCAGACCTGAAGGACATAAGGGGGCACCAGCCAGCTCTCTGGGGGGACTCTCAGGGCGTGCCAGGTATGTGTGGAGAGTATTAAGCAGCTCAGTGTGATTGAAACAGGAGCAAATGGGGGCTGGAGAAAAGCAGTGGCAGATGAGGTTGCGTCAGAGAATTAGTGCAAAGCCAGGTCACCTGGGCCCTGCGGGACAGCGCAAGGAGTGAGTGAGGTGAGGAGCAGAGGGATGCATGGTCTCACTTGACTCTGTGGAACCTTCCTGACTACTGTGTGGGCCACGGTTTGCGGGGGGGCAGACCCAAAAGCTGAGAGGCTGAGGGGCAATTGCAGTTATCCAGGTGGGAGGTGGTGGGGATTTGGACCAGAGGGTAGTGCTGGCAGTTGAGCAAAGTAGTCTCATTTGATACAGGGTCAGGCAAAAGTAGGTTTACTGTTGTGAGTAGGCAAAACACCAAGTTAACAGAGCTGTCATAATAATTGTAACCTGCATGTCTGTTTCCTTATGAACAGTTGCAAGCCTACTGTTGCCCACCCCTGTGTGTCTGTTGAAGGCAGAGCCCACAGAATCTGGAGGGGAGAGTGAAAGGGTGCAGGGTCAGGGAGGACACCAAGACTCAGCACCCTGCAGAGTGGTGTCTGTCTGCCCCCGGGGGCCGCTGCCAGCACTTGCTGCTCTGGGAAGGCTGTGCTGTGCACTCTGGAAGTCTCTCTGTCTCTCTTCGAAACAGATAATGTTAATGGGCCATTTATCAAACACTGCCCAGCACTGAGATCTTTTCCTTTTTAATGCTTCTATATATGCTCTTCCCAGGGAGTCTGTAAACTCATTGATAGCTTCTTTTAGTTTTAGTTTGAGGATTGTGATATTAGTTTCAGTTCCATTTGCCTTAAAAGAGTCCCCTATAACTTTGGGCCTCAAACCTTTTTACAGTTACTATTTATTATCTTGACAGTGTGTGTAGGGGGGCCTGTGTGTGTGTAGTTAGGCTTCGAGACCAGTCAGTTTTGACCTGCCACTGATTCTAAATAGCCAGATAAGGAGGCAGACGGATGAAGCTCCGGGGGGTGAGGGGCATGTGACCTCTGATTAAGTATTTGTTGCTTCGTTGATAAATGACCCTCAGGCCTAGGAAGCCAGATCTTAGCCTCAGTCATCTGAGAGGCTTAGACAAAGGGGAACCTCCTTGTGGACTGTTTAGCTTCTAGACCAGTGTTCTCAACCTCTGGAAGGAGATATGTTAGGGGGTTATGAGATCAGTTTTGTGAGTTGCAACTGGCATGTTAAAAATGCAATAAAATAGACCATAAAATATCAAAATGCCTTCACAAATGCTGATTTTATTTGGGGGAAACTTGGTTTCAGTGTTGTGTATTTATGGATGTGTATATCCTGGGTAACAATGTAAAATCTATTTCAAATAACTAAAATATATTTCAAAAACAGGAAACCACTATTAAAGATATTTGGGGGCAATGGTAATCTAACTTAGAGGGAGACACTTCGCTCCTTGAGCGCCCTCCCTGTGTCTTAGCACACCGGGTCCTGGGTTTTCCAGGAGAGAGCCAGTGACACGGACCACACTCACTCCCTCATGAATCTCTTCAAGGGAATGACTGTTCTCTAGCTCACAATCCCCGGAAGCTCACACACACGTGCCAGCACCAACTCGCACCTTCTCTTGGAACAGTTTCTCCCCATCCGGGAGATATCTCCAAGCCCTGGTAGATTCTCAGAACTCAACGTTCATCCAAGGATGAAATTCCAGAAGAGGAAGCTGCCAGTTTCTCCGCGGAAGCTGCCTACACAGCTCCGTGGTAAAGGCCTCCCCGCCTCCTCCTGGCCGGCACCTAGTGCTGTTTGCTGGAGCCCTGAAGGAGCCCTTATTAACCATGCACTTCTAAGCAAGGAGCACTGACTTCCTCTTAATTGAGGCGTAATAATTAGAGCATTAGCACATTAGGAGGATGAGACAGCATGTTTAGCTTTTGTGATTAATTATCTGAGGATTGTAATAAGTTGTTAAGACATTAATTATGCTGGCATGTTTACTGCTGTAGGTGGCACAGGCAAGCCTGCGCAGTGGCAGGTGGGAGCACGTCTGAGGAGGTGGCCTGGTAGGCAGAACGGTGCGCTGGGTCCTGTAAGAGTGTCTGAGCAGCTCCGAGGCCTTGCCCAGGGAGCTGGCCGCCCTCCTTCTGGGTCTGGTGGGGACCCTGGATGTGGGAGAATTAGCTTTTCTTTTGATGTTGATGCAATGTAAGGAAGACATTGAGCTCTCCCAGTTCATAGCGTTTTCCATCCTAGAGGTCAGTAAAAATGTAGAACGTGTCACATCCAAGGTGAAGACAGGCTTGTGGGTCTGTCCCTCAGGTTTCCCCGCAGGGGCGGGTCTGTCTGTCGTGGGGGTGGGAGACCAGCTTGAGGGAGATGAGAGAGCGGTGGGGCGAAACCCGGACAGGTGAGCCGGACAGGGGCGCGGGGCGGGGCGGGAGCCTCTGCACAGGAGCCTGCGTGGGGAGGCGCTGTTGCCAATGTCATGGGCGGGGGCGGGGCTGGAACGGCGGAAATATGGGCTGGGTGTGCAGAGCATGTTGGGGGCAGACATCCGCGTAACGTGCAACGGTAGGAGCTTACCATCAAGAGTGACAGTGTGGGGGGCGGGACCTGGAGTGTGCCTTTGACCACCGTGCTGGCTCTCTGCGCAGACTTCCTTCGGAAGGGGTTACTACTTCTTGCCGAGAGCGGAGCCCAGGGAAGGAAGCCCGGGAGCTGCCTGGAGTGCTCGCGGCGGCCGAACGTTGAATAGTTCTGTGTTAAAGTCAACGTGCGGCTCAAGCCAGACATTACCATTAGCGAACGAACTTCCGGGTTCCAAGTCTGAATAACACGTTTTGAATTAAAATTTTGGTTATTCCAAACATTTTACTACGGAAAGTTTCAGGGGCCATGTTTTCCGTTCGACCTGGCGCAGGAATGGCACTGGGGCAGCTCTGCTGGCTCCGCGGGAGCTCCGGGCTCTGCAGCTGCCCCTGAAGCTGCTCTCGTGCTGGGCTGGTGGGCGGCGTGTTGGAAGCGTGGCCAACGAAAAAGTAAGTGACGGAATAGCCAGTACACTTCTTCAGTGTTGTTTTGTTTGGCATTATAAATGCCGGGTTTTATTTTAAAGTAGCCCAGATTAGAAATATTTTAGGTCGTCTCTGTTGCTGAGCCTGGGTTTGCATCGTCATAAACATCTGTGGTTGCAGAGGGGTGCGGGGCTCTTCCCAAAGCTGTCAGAAGACGCTCGTATTGACCCCATTCATTTGCCCGTTTATTTAGCAGTTTAAGAGCTCGAAATAATTAGTTTTATTCTTAACATTCACAGCTTTCACAATCACTATTAACTTTGGAAGCATTTTCCCCTTGTAGTAATAAACGTATATTTAGACCATAACAGGCGGGTAGAATTTCCACACGTAAAGCCCGCAAGGAGATTTTCTCACTCCAAGGTCCAGGTGCAGTGCTTTCCTGTGTTTGAAAAGAAGTATTCCGATATTAACACACTCGAATGGCATGGCTTGTGTTTTTATTTTGTCTCGTTTTACTGCCGGGTTTACCTTGACTAGAAAAGCCAGTGACCTGGATGATGACACAGTCATCGGTCACACATACATTCAGGGGTCCCAGGAATGATATCGAAGTGGGACTTTGATCATTTAGTCTCTCGGTGGCCGCAGCTCGAACAAAGGAGCAGATTTGGGCAGAGCGCCAAGGCCGACTTTAGTGCGTCCCACCCTCATTTGTGAAAATGCAGCTGCAGCTTCTGCACAGGGCGAATCACCATTGGGTTGGCATGGGGCCATTGTCTTCTGGGCAGGATGGAGAGGGCCTAGTTTCAGCGAGTCAGGGTGGAGCCAGCACGAGGGCCGCTCACCCCCACCAACACTTTCCCCTGCGGACAAGGAAAAGCTTCTCCCCCAGCCTTGCCTGGCCTGGGGAAGGAATCGGGGGAGGGGATCTGTCAGCCCGGGACTGGTGGGAATCACCACCCCTTACAGCACCAAGAAGTCCTGCAGCCGGGAGATGTGAGGAGGAATGGAGTGGGACCCTCTTTCCTTTGACCTCCTGCCTCCTCACTCCGGAGAAGTTATTCCTCAGCTCCCTTTAGGAATGTGCACTTCCAAAGACAGCATCAGTCTTCTGGAGCCTGTTTATCTTGGGGGTTCATAGTGTGTACCCTGCCAGGCTGGGCCAGAAAGAGGCCTTCTGGACTGCAGAGTCAGCCACTAACCTGCAGCTGAAGGTCCCACGGGCCTCAGAGCCTCCGGGGCAGACACGCCTTCTCAGCTCAAAGCCCTCCCCTCGGTGTGCGGTTCTCTCGCACTGCCTTTTTCTGCCCAGTGGGCGCTTTGGTTATCTCTCGCTAGGCTGTCACTGGAGCTCCGAAGGTGGAAGATACCGATATTAAACACATGTCAAGTCTTCCACATATATCCGAGTACAGCAAACATTAAAAATTAATGCCTCTCATAATAAAACCCAGAATAACGATGCTGTTGTCACTAATTGTAATTTATTGCAAATTGGGAGTGTGTTAAGTGCTCTGAAGAACATAAAGGTAAAAAAAATAGCCGGCCTTGAGTAGGTGACCGAGATGAAGGATTCCCCTACTCCTGAAATCACCTACACGCGGATGCTCACCTGCACAGCCGTCATCAGGAACTCACTCTTTCTAGGTTCAGGCCATGGCTGCCCCTTTACTGGGGAGGGTTCGGGAGAGGAGGAAGGAGGAAGCCCTGGAGCCACTTAAAGGGGTGATAACAACCATTTCCCTCTGCAGTTCACCAGGTTGTGATTCACACGTGGATGCAATGGCATTCGTTACTAGTTGTGTTTTGCGTTTGCTCTTGGTCTCTGTGACAAAACAAGTCTGTTGAGATTTGGACCACTTAACGTCTCCCGATGACTATAATATCTTAATTTTCACGATTGTAAGCTCTTAAAATGGAATTATATGTGCATGTGTATGTTCATGTGCATGTCCTTTGGACCCTACTAAGTTGGAGACTCTTTGAAGTTCAAGGCAGTGCCTTACTTATCTTTGTATCCACTGTTCTCTGTCTTCCCTCTCAACAAATATTAATTGATTAAATATTAAGGTATGTTAACTTCCCTCAGAGCTCTGATATTCTTACATGTTAATTAGACATGTGATTCTCTATTCACTCACTAATTAATTCATTCAGTTATTCATCAGACATAGGTTTTTGGCATTATACTAGGTAATACACTAAGCGTCAAGGATTCAGAGACAAACCACACAAGTCTGTGCCCTCTCGAAACTTATTTTCTGGCAGGGCAGACAGTAACCAAGCATGTTAAGGAGCAGGGTGACTTCTAAGAACTGCAGGTGCGGGTAAGTGAATTATGAGCTCGGAGCGAGTAGGAGGAGGAGGCAGTTTCAAAGAGGGTCACGTGAGAAGATTGCTCCGACACGGGAAAGGCCTGGGCATTGTCTACAGGTGCCCTGGGCGGGTGCTTCGGAGTCTGAAATCGTTTAGCTTGCTAAATTTGCTTTATCAAATTTACAGATCCATTGAATAATTCTTTTATTATTTGTTGATCTCATTAATATGGGGTTTGAACTTGGCTCGGATGATCCAGAGATGATTATGGCATAATCCTGACCTTGAGGAATTTACAGTCTAGTGGTGGAGAGTGACGTGGAAACACACAATTACAGTGGGTTCCCATGAGCCGCAGAATGAAGGAGCCCGGATCAGGGCTCACTGGCGTCTCTCTGCTCCCGACCTCAGTGACCAGTTGTGGAGCAGCAGCGAACGGAAGGGGGGACCGGGCCCGCAGGTGGGAGAGGGAAAGCGGGAAGCCAGACAGAGCGACAGAGCGGCCGCAAACCTGAGCACCTCCATACTTTAAAGAGGGCTCTGGCCAGGGGCCGTGCACAGCCTTGTCCTTCCCTGGACTCTATCTCCTGCAGCACTGATGGTGGAAGTTCTGCAGAAAGCGGCCGAGGGGTATTACTTGCCCAGAAGGCGTCTGATTTAGTGAAGTTTGTGCTTATGCCGTATTTCTGAAAGGAGGAACCAGATTTGATATCCTTCACATTTTTTGCAGAGCCTATTAGAGGGCTTAATATCTGTATGTCAGCAACCCAATATATACATATATTAGATATATTGACTTGAGATCCAGAGTCCAAGAGGGAAAACAATGAAGGATTTTTGGTTTCTGAAAGGAAATACTCTCTGTCCCCCTAAAAGAAGATGTGCCACAAAAATGTCAAAAGTCAGTTTCAAAAGAGAAACACAGGATTATGTGTTCCTTCTGGTTATTGCATATAAATTGCTTCTTTGCCTGAAAGATCATTTTCTCTGGGGACCCGCAAGGGACAGGCTTAGTATGGTTGGTCCCTGTGCCACAGAGTGAGTTTAGTTCTTCCCCCACACCCCCAAAGAGTGGGGCGACTGTGTCTAGACACCCAGTGCAGGAGGTGGGCATCGATTAGGGCTCACTACCTATGATCGGAGTAACCTTTATTCCTCCTCCCATTCTCAAGCCTGCAGTTGTCAGAAGGCTCGTTTTCACTGAAGTGTCATAATTAACACAGAGCCTCACGGGACAGGCCGATGAGGTTGAAGTTCAAAAATAGCTCCAAGTTATCCTGGGCTCCAGAAGTTGCAGGAACCACATCCGGCGGGCCTCACGTCCTCTGCTTTCCTTCTGCCTTGCTCATCAGGGAAGATTCCCTCCCTGTGAAGCTGACATCCTCTGGGGGTTCGGGGGGTGGAAGTGCAGGGACCTGGAGGGCTGGTAAATGTAATAATGTGCGCGAAGCCCTTGCAAGAGTGCCTTGCAAGAAAATTCAAGGTATTTCTCTTATTACTGCTGCTCTTCCAATTCCCTGAACTCCCAGAACCCATTTAAGTGATTACTTCATGAAGAGGCTGGTAGAAAAGCAAGACTAATATATTTCTCCACTTGGCAGCTCCCGCACAGCCAAGGACCCTGAGTGCACTTACAGCCACTATCATATTCTCACTTTTCCCCCCTCGGTTCTGCTTAGGACATAATGAACTAAACCCCTGCAATTGATCTCCTCAGAAGGCTGGATCTCGTGAACCTGCCAGCAGGTGGCTTGTAGTACTCTTGCACGCACGCATAAATATTTACTTAGTTCTGTGCCATTGGAGAACTGAGAAAAATGTAGGATGGAGGACCTTTGTCACATGCCAACACCAGGTCCCGTTAAGGGGCAGGGGCAACAGGAACAGAGGCCACTGTTGAGTGCCTCAGCTTCTCCATGTCCGGCTTCCCTGGAGTATTCGGACAAAAAGCCATTGGCTTAATTTTCATTCTGAGTCATTTATGGGAAAGGGAGTCCTAAATATATGTAGTTTTCCTCTTCCCACGAAGGGGGGGCTGTCACATGATGTAGGTGTAAGGAGATAAAAAGACAGCGATTGCTACCTTGATGGGGGAGATTGGTGCATTGGGGGTATTGTCTTATTTCACTTGCAGGAGCCCTGACCAGGGTAGCTCAGTTGGTTGGCTGTCATCCAGCAAAGCAAAAGGTTGCCAGTCTGATTCCAGGTCAGGGCACGTGCCTGGGTCGCCGGCTGGGGCGCGTGAGAGAGGCAACCGATTAGTGTTTCTCTCTCACGCCAGTTTTTGTCTCCCTCTCTCCCTCTGTCCCTTCCCCTCTCTCTAAAAATAAATAAATAAAATCTTTACAAAATAACCCATGGGCTACTCTGGTGAAGGTGGGAGTGGCACCCAGATTACCCACCGCCAGCGGATGGACAGGTTCTGGGGGCGCCCACACACAGAAACCATCTACTTTGCCCCTGTAAAGTGTTTTCATGCCCTAGCGGGCTTTTAAAAAGTCCTTTCTCTTGGGCAGTAATTTACTAAGTCATTAAGTTGCTTCATCCGTGGATTTCTCTGGATCGTTTGGATTTTTATTTTGATGCTTGGCCATATCGGCAAAGTTGAGATAAATCATTTTCCCTCTCTCGGAACAATCAGGGCTTGGATTATTATAGACATTGTTTTCTGATTTTTCAGACTTCCACTGGCATTTAGTGATTTACCGGAGCCGAAATACTTGCAAGTGAAAGTGATCGGAGCCAAAGCCAGCCAATGTAAACCTCTTACTGTCACTTGCGGGAGAGTCACCAGGGAGCTGTGACCTCTCGGGCTGACCGGGTATATGCAGGTTGAGGACTGGCGTCAGCTGCCATACGCTGTCTGGCGTGACCCTAGAGGACCTCCTCGGATGGGTGGGAACCTGCTGTGAGGGTTGCTGCTTGACCATCACATCTACATGCAGCCCAGTGCTCTGGCTTTGACCGTGGCACCAAAGTGTTTTTGAAGAAAAGATGGTGTTGCTTTCTATCTACTGAATCTTAAAAGGCTGGGAATATAGACCTTAAATATATAAAGTTTTCATTTAAAGGAAGGCTGAGGATAAAGCCCGAGATTGCTGTACTTTCTCCATAATAAATCTTTAATGGGCTTGCTTGCTTCCCCCTTTTTTTTTTTTTTTTTTGGCCAACTTTTCTAAAATGTTCGAATTAACAGAAGCATGAGAAAACAGACGTCTTGCTTGTAGGAAACCTCAAGTTTCGGGCAACCAAAGACCAGGAGAGACACACAGGAAGAGATCAGCCGATAGGGCGGTAAACCGGCCAATGGTGAAATGCGGTAAGGGCCTGGGTTAAAATCTCAGCTTTACTGTGGAATCATCCACGCGACTCTGGGAAAGTCACCTCGGTCCCTTGTTCTCAGTTTCTTAATCTATCCGATGGGGAGAAGATCTCCTCGAAGAGATGCAGGTTCTTTCCGTATTTCTGGCCTGCCACCCTCGGACTGTGAGGTCAGCTCCCCTCGTGGCTGCAGGGCGGCTGCCGGAACTCCCGGCATCACAGGATTACACATGGATGTCCGAAGGCAAATGCAGGGCCTGCTGGATTTCACAGGCTCCGAGATCTCATTGGCTGTAAGAGACACCATTGTTTATGTACCACCATGAAAGAAGCAACACTGACAATTAGATTCTGACAATTTATTTATTGTCAAATGCATCCCGAGTTAGCCAACCAATGAAACGCCATATACATTATATTTTCCTAGTGTCTTTTAAGAATTTTTGCCTTGCCATGTCCCCTCTGCCAGCAGACTTCCCACATGCCAGCCAGTAAACCAGTCTCTGGAGGTACCACTGTACCTGCCTTATCACGTGTCAGCCCTCCTATTCTCTCATCTCCTGGGCCCTCGGGTGTCTGCAGCAGCAGGGCCGGTCCCCTGCAAGCCCACACGGTTTGCTGAGTCTCCGGTCCTCCCTCCCCTTCTGCTCTTAGCTGAAGCGCTATCCTTATGGCACCACCATAAGGATGGTGGCCCTTATGGGGCTACCTCTTACCAATGGAAGACAGCGAATGGGAAGGGACTGGTAGATCAATTGCTTCCCCATCCCTCCCCCATTCCCCTGTGGTGGCCAGTTCAGAAGCCTGGGTTTTGTTGTAGCTTGTCTGGAGACATCGCAAGTGGTTCAGTCACTTTGTGTCTCTGTGAAATGGTGGCCCACCTTCATAAGCATCAATTTTTAGTTACTTCCCATTCTTAAAAAATTTTATTGACTTTGAGAGTGAGGGAGAGGGAGAGAGAGAGAGAGAAACACTGGTTTGTTGTTCCACTTATATTCGTTGATTCTTGCATGGGCCCCAACTGGGGATCAAACCCGCAACCTTGGTGTATTGGGACGATGCTCTAACCAGCTGTGCCACCCAGCCAGGGCCACTTCCCATTCTTCCTTGCTTCACAGCCTTCTTCCTTCACTCCCTGTGCCCCTGGCATCACAGCTCCCAGTAACGTATTCACATCTGAGCCTTGCCCCAGACCTTGTATTTCAGGGCAGTAGGCTGACACAATCATCACAATGACCTCAAGCCAATCAGGATTAGCCCGTTGCCTGGGGAGGAGTGGACTTCAGAAGAATACAGGGGCCGTTATGGAAGGGAAATGGCATGGCTATGGAGTGGACTCTCCCCAGTGTTTGATGAGAACCCGCCCTGCTCCCCAGGTGGTTGCGAGTTCAGTGAGATGATGCCGTGTGAATGTGCTCACACTTGTCCTTACACTTATGACCACTCACAAATTCAAGAACCTAACTATGCACCCATTTAACAAAAATGGTTTAATGAGCATTACTATCTGCCAGTCATATGCTAGAATGTATAATACTCCAGTGCCTGCCCACAGGAGCTTCTTGGCCCTGGGGGCAACAGGCAAATAAGTTACATGTGGTTACAGCTGTCTGGGCAGAAACAGAGGGTGTATCATGAAAGCCTAGCTTTGGGGGGGGGGTGTCATACAAAGCCCTGTGCGCGCAATGATCTGTCGGACAGGACCTGGAGGACCACTAGGGGTAGGCAGTGGGGAGAGGCGCGCTAGGTAGGAAGAGTGTACACGGAGGGGACAGGTGAGACAGGCCTTGGTTTATTCTTTTCAGCCACGATGCTAACGGCCACTTTATGAAGCATGAGGCTCCACCAAGTTTGGAATGGCAATGACGAGGCACTGGAATAAACGTTTAAGAAGGGTCGTTTTGGAAAAACCTCAATAGTGGTAGAATGAACGGACTTTTTGTGGGAGCAGGGGGCAGCTGAACGGGAAGCAAGTATGGAAGCTGCCATACTAGTCCATAAAATGGCATTTCCATCTATGAATTCAGTTCTAAGGGGTTTTTCATAGTACGAGTATCCCTCATACTTTAGGATTTCATAAATATTATGTACTCCACATACGTCTCGATGTCCCCACGTATGTCTCCCGAAGGAGAGGTTAACATTTGCTCGTAAAGGACGGGAGGTGTCTCTGTGGCCTTGACCCTGACAATCATCTGCTCAGTGGCTCTCATTTTCCTTTTGTCCGTGCTGTTAGTTCTGAGGATATGCTGGGGCACTAGGAGTGCAAGGTCACAATGCGACTCTCCTGGGGGCCAATTACCCCTGCAGAGAAAAGAGTCGCGGATGAAGTCTCTCTGCGTGGCTGGTGATGTGCAGCTCTGGGCCGCTGGGCACGAAGCCACTGCTTCATCACTCTGCGTCTTGATTTTTTCACTTATTTGTTTACTCCTTCCTTCCTATCTGAGCCAGCTTGAGCCGCCTAAACAAAATCCCATAGGCTGGTGGCTTAGACAAGTGACATTTATTTTCTCACACTTCTGGAGGCTGGAAGTCCGAGATCAAGGTAAATGAAGGTGGATTTGGTTCCTGACGGGAATTCTCTTCCCAACTTGCGGACAGCAGCCTTCTTGCTGTGTGCCCTCACGGCCTTGCAGAGAAAGAGAGTGAGCACGCTCTCTGTGATCTCTCTGCTTGGATCACCCGTCCTGAAGGTCCCGCCCTCGTGACTTCAGTTAGCCCTCAATAAACCAGTGTAGGCCTGGCTTGATGGAAGTCTAGGAGGGAAGAGAAATGAGAAAAAAGACGCCAGCGTGCAAAATTGCCGGGGAGAAGGGTGAAGCTTCACAGATACAGCCTTCACAGTGGGGAGCAAAGGGAAGGAGGAGGCCCAGGAGTGGGCGGCGCCATGCTGCTGAGGCGAGAGCACCAGGAAACTCTGAAGGAGTAGAGATGCTCAGCAGCGTGGAAACCAGGAGACAACAGCCTGGTGGGAGCACTGGAGGTGGGGGCTCGGGCCTCCGAGGGGAGGGATCGCAGGGGAGGGGTGTGTAGATTGGTGGCGAATGGTGTGCGGGGGGCGGGAATAGCTAGTCTATCACACAGGGCGAGAGCTGGTGACGGGGAGAGTCAGCAGATGAGGCTGGGAGGGTGGGCAAGAAGCAGATCATGAATGCCCTTGTGAAAGTGTGAAGTTTGAATTTATCTTGGAGGTATTAAGAGAATCTGAACGTTGGTTTCCTTTTTTTAATCCTCACCTTGAGGATATATTCATTGATTTTAGAGAGAAAAGGGGGGAGAGAAGAGGGAGGGGGGAGAGGAGCAGTGGGCGAGTGGGAGGAGAGAGAAATAATGATGTGAGAGAGAAACGATTGGTTGCCTCCCGTATGCGACCCCAGCTGGGGATTGAACCCACAGCCTGCGTAAGTGTGCTCTGACTGGGGATAGAACCTGCAGCCTTTTTGGTGCATGGGGTACTGTTCCAACCAACTGAGCCACCCGGCCAAGGCAAGAGGCACTGAAGGTTTTAAACAGAAGTGTGACCGAAACGGATTTGGATTTTTGGAAAAGGGATGAATTTCGGGATATGGAGGGTAGATAGGTGAGGTTGAAAGCAGAGAGATTAATTACAATGCTGTTTTTCTGTGAATCTACTTTCAGCATTGTCTGTCCTATTCACGGAAGATCAGTAGCATCGTTGGTTTACTTGTATGGGATGCTACATAGGGTTGGAGAAGAACAGCAAAACTACTGGGTTTGGATTAAACACACAGGAATATAGACAATGTTCAAGAGAAGATGCTTATTACTGAGTGCAGGAAATAGGTCTTGGAAGACTTGGCGACTAGGGAAATTTATGAATTCTGTAAAGATAAATGGTCACCCACTTTTGACTACTCATTCTATCTGAAATATACTTTTTCCCTTTAGTTGCAAGATAAAGAGTATCAGCCACCCTGAAATGATGCAGCATACACTGGGTTTGAAAAGGAACCCATCCCCTGTGTCAGAGAGAGCCTGGCCTGGTACCACCGATGGTGACTAACACAAGGTTAGCACTGGGAGTGGTGGGTACGGCATATTTTTGAAAGTTTTCCTTGGACCTTGACTTGTACATCAAGAAATAAATGGGAACATTATTAGAATTTCTAAGTTTTTCCCAAGGAGCTTCCCTTTTGGATTGTTAAAATTAACAGAACTCCAAGCTTCCTCTCTTCTTCAGCAGAACATTTCGCCCAATGGAATTTACTGCCCTACCGGTGGGTAAAATGCTAATGACTGATGTTTCCTCTCATTCTGTGCAGAAAAAGCGCAGCTGCTCCCTGAATGCAGGAGGGATGTTTGAGCTGCAGGTCACTTTCTTTTGCTGGAAGTCGGTAACCCGCCCCCCACCCCGAGATTTTAGCTCCCTTTGAAAGCCAGTAGGAATGTTGCTTTTTCTGGGGTGGGGGTGGGGGTGGGGATTCTTTCCTGCTGCACATACTGACAGCAGCGTATTCTGGTTTCTGCCTGGACCCCTGGGAGCATCTCTGGGGAGGTTCCTCTTTCATTGTTTCCTGTTCACAAACGCTCCCCCGATGTTCTTAAGTCTTTTCCTGTCTTTCTACTTTTGTTCCTTAAGGCTCGTTCTCATTTTTGTCCTTCCTTATTGTTTGAGTTGTGTTCCCAGATTGTACATCATTTCCAATAGCCACCCATGTCCCTCACAGGTTCGAGGTGTTGCCCCCGTGTTCCTGCCACTGATTGGGTGACCACCTCCCAGATGTGGGGCTCGGGAGCTGTGTGGGATGAGTGCTGTACCGTGACGCCCAAAATCTGCAGGCACACCGCGATGGACGCGGTACTCAGAGGAACGCTGACTCTGGGTGACGGAGCACAATGGTTTGACTTTAAATCCAGGCAGATATTAGGGTAAAAACAATGCCTGGGGCAAATGTCCTAATAGCTTCTTTATTCAGCATTCAGGGGCCACTTGAAAACGTACTGGATAAAGAATGGGAGGGTGCCGATTCTTTTCGCTTCATCAGTTGAAAGTTGGGGTTCACTGCTTATGGCACAAAACCAGAGCCAAACGCTATGATTCTCACTGTTCGAGTTGCTGCCCTTCCCTGTGTTTTCTACCAAGAGAAGTGACATCCATTAGGCCCAAGTGTCACACGCGTGTTAGGCATTAAAGAGTTAAGGAGCCAAGTAAAGGAGACTCGATTCTATCCCGCACAACAGCATTAACTTCAGGCTTCAGCTGAGGACATTCACTGTGTGAGGCCGGAACAGCCGTGGGTGATGAGTAGGAGAGTAAGGAGAGGTCTTCCAGGCGGTCCAGAAAAATACGTATTTCTTGTCAGAAAGCAAGGACGTAACGCAAAGCAAGACAAAGCAAGACTGCTCGCCGGGAGAGCAGGAGCAGGCATCTGGTGAGTTGGACGGGCGCGGTCACGAGCCCCGGGAGCCCACAGGGCCAGTTTCTGCACAGCGGCAACGAGGAGGGAGGAGGAGAAAGAGAAGAGGGAGAGGAAATCGAAATCCCGCACTTCTGCACCGTCCGATGGCGTGGGCCGCCTGGAGGTGGACGGGTTGTCAGTACCGCTCGGCTTTAGCACCACGAGGCTTTGCTTTCCTCCAGGACTGACTTTGCAATTTCCTTCAACGTAGGTGAGGGATTTTCAGCTGATTCACGGATATACAAATATTAGGATGAAGATTTGTTCCAAAGAAATGTTAACTTTTAAGAATTATTTCCTTGGTAAGATTGGTAAGATTTTTCTGATTATAGCTTCCCTCTTTTTTTGAAAAGCAAAATTTACATAACGTGAGATTTATAAATTTTAAGCGTTCATTTTACTGAATTTTAACAAATATATACAACACTGAGATGAAGATATAGAGCATTTTCACATCCCAGAAAGTTCCCTCCTGCCAATTTTAGTCACTTCGCACATCCAAGTGGCACCAGGGATCCGATTTGTGTCACTGCAGCTTAGTCTTGTATGTTCCCGAGTATCAGAGAAATGCGATCACACACTGTGGACACGCTTTGCCACCTGGCTTCTTCTGCATAAGGGAATATTTTAAGATTTACCCACGTTGTGGGTTTCACTAACTTTTTAATTAATGAATAGTATTCCATTATATAGGTAAATTATGATACATTCACCCTGGCTGGAGGGGCTCAGTGGATTGAGTGCTGGCCCGTGAACCAACGGGTCACCGGTTCAACTCCCAGTCAGGGCACAGGCCTGGGTTGCAGGCCAGGTTCCCAGTAGGGGGCGCAGGAGAGGCAACCACACATTGATGTTTCTCTCTCTCTCCCCCTCCCGTCCCCTCTCCCTAAAAGTAAATAAATGAAATCTTTAAAAAAAATTATGATACATTCATTTATTCTTTTGCTTATGGACATTTACATTTTTTCTAATTTTGTATTCTGAATAAAGCTGCTAGAAACGTTCTTGTACGTGTATTTTTGTGGGTGCATGTTCGTTTAGTTTGAACGCATGCGTAGGAACAGAATTACTGGACGTGGAGCGGGTGCATACGTAAGCTTGTGGGGAACGGCCAGACACTGCTCCGAAGTGGTTGCCGTTTCTCACTCCGTCAGCAGGAATTTGTGCAAATGCCAGTTGCGCCACTTTCCCAGCATTTGGTGGTGTCTCCTTTTTCATAATAGCTCCTTCAGTTAGTGTGAAATAGTAAGTGGCATGTCATTGTCCTTTCAACTTACAGTTCCCTGACAAACATGGTTCTTGAGCACCTATGTATGTATATCTGTGTGCTATTCATGTGTCATGTGGTGGTCTCTTTTTGTGTGGAATGTCTGTCTGTCTGCAGTTGGCTGTGGTATTGGGTTGTTTGTCCTTTTATTAGTTTATAGGGATTCTTTGTATATCCTGGATATAAAGTCTTCGTCAGATGTATGTATTGCAAATATTTTCTTTCAGATTAGGACATGCCTTTTATTTTCCTTAACAGTTCCTGTATGTGATTCTTTACACTTCAGGGGTGTTATTTTGTATGCTCTGTTAAAGTGTTGGCAATCCCAAGGTTGTGAAGGCATTTTCTTATGCTTACCTCTATGTTGAATTATATATATTTTTTGTATAGAGTAAGAGATAGGGCTTGAAATTCTAGTTTTTCTTATATGTTCTCCAGTTGTTCCAGCCATGTTTGCTGAGAAGACTTTTCTTTCTCTTACTGAATTATCTTGGCACCTTTGTGAAAATCAGTTGGTTTTACACATGTGGTTACATTTCCAAAATCATTTTCAAGTCTGTTCTTAACCCAGTACCACAACGCTTTAGAGATTATTGGAAATTCAGTGTCTTTACCTTTGTTTTACTTTCAGTGTATGGTAGGCACCTCGCATTCACATAAATATTTTGGAATTAGTTTCTCATTATATACAGAGAAACTATTTGTGATATTATTTGAGGTGTTGCTGAATATGATATCTTACCAATACTGGATTTCTCAATGATATGCTCTGATTTCTCTCAGCGATGCTATAGATTTCAGTATAGAGGTCTTGCCCACTTTGGTGAAACTTACTCTCCAAAGATACTTTTAATGGCTATTAAGGTGTAACTTATGTGCTACAAAAGTCATCCATTGCAAGTGTACAATTCAGTGCTTTTGATAAATTTATGCACAAACAAAAGATGATGCAAACACCATTTCAATCCAGTTTTAGAACAGTTCCATCACTCAGAAAATTGTTGTCATATTTGTTTACAGTTAATTTCCCCTTACCATCCGAATCCTACACTACTTTATATCTCTTAAAATTTTTAAGAATGGCTATCCTCAATAAATCAACCAACAAGAAGTGCCGGTGAGGATGTGGAGAAAAGGGAACCTTTTTGCACCATTGGTGGGAATGCAGACTGGTGCAACCACTGTGAAAAGCAGTATGGAGATACCACAAAAAATAAAAAATGTAGCTGCCTTTTGACCCAGCGATCCCACTTCTGGGAGCACATCCCACGAAACCTAAAACACTACAGTAATTTGAAAGAACAGAAGCAGCCCTATGTTCACTGCAGTGTTATTTACAATTGCCAAGATATGGAAGCAGCCCAAGTGTCCATCAGTAGATGAGTGGAGAGAACAACTATAGGACATCTACACAATAGAATAATACTTGGCTGTAAAAGAGAAGAAAATTTTACCCTTTGTCACTATATGGGGGGGCCCCTGGAGAACCTCATGCTAAGTGTAATAAGCCAGTCAGAGAAAGACAAATACCATATGATCTCACTTATACATGGAATCTAATGGACAAACTGAACTAACAAACGAAATAGAGACGGACTCATAGAGAACAGGATGACAGCTATTGGGAAGGGGGTGGGCTAGGGCACGGAGAGATCAAACAAAAAGGAGAAAGGACTCGTGGACATGGACAACAATGTGGTGATTACAGATGGAGGAGGTTATGAGGGGGTTAAATGGTAATGGAAACAATACAAAAATGTTTTCAAAATAAATACATTTCTCCTTTTAGATACTTAGTATAAATAAATCATACAATGAGTGTCCTTGTATGGCTGGACTTTTTCACGGACACAGTGTTTCGGCGGTTCTTCCTCATTGTGACATGCATCAGGGGTTGGCTTCTCTCGTTGGCTGAGAGAACTCCGTTGTATGGGCATACCGCGGTTTGTTCGTCCATTTGCTCGTTCATGGGCATCTGTTTATGAATGCTCAGTTGTTAATCAGGTTCTCAGTTTACAGTGATAACCCTACTGAGAAAGTTTTTATCTCAGATATTATATATTTAATATACGACGTCCATGTAGTGTTTTTTTTTTTTTAAGACAAGAGTAAAGCAGACTTTATTTAGGATGGCTACACTGTGGTATTGTAGTGGGGGGGAGATCCAGCCCACCGCCCTGGTGCTCTTTGCACGGTTCTTGACCTCTTTGATGAAATTCTTCACCAATGCACTTTTCTTTTCTTTTTTTAACTTTTCCCACTAGAAACATACACATACATTATTTCACCTGGGTCTTCTCCCTGCTCGTGTTGACTGTTTCTTCTTGGATGGCGGGCCACACAGTCGTCCTTCTTCCTGTGCGCTGGGGAGGGTGGGTACAGGGACAGCAGGGACTGAAGTCGGGAGCGTTGATACTACCAAGTGGCATCTCACTTTTCCTGTCAAGGTGCTCTCAGAGGGTGGAGTTGTTCCAGTCTGGAGTTGCTCTTGGTTTAGGCTGTTTGGGATTTTGTTGGATTCAGCTCACCAAGATTTCAGATTAAGTGCGAGCAGGCACGGAACCTCTCCTTTAGCGATGCTTTGGATCCGAGGGTTTGTTCCTGTGCTCTTGCCCGCCCTTAGACCTCAGTAGGCCAGGTCTGTTGTCTTTCTTGTGCATGTATCTTCTGTCCTCTGAATGCCTTTCAGATTTTCTCTTTATTACTGGTTTTAAACAATTTCAGTACAGTGTGCTTTTATATAGTTTTCTCTGTATTTATCAACCTTGGGATTTACTGAAGGTTTTAGATCTGCCCGTTTATATAATAATTCCTATCAAAATGAAAAATTGTTGTCTCTTTCAATTTTTTTCTGTACCCTGTACCACCTTTATTTCAGTGACTTTAGGTAGATGTAAATTAGATCATTAAAGGTCATTGAAGTTGTTTCTTTTTTTCCCTGTTTACCTTTAATTAGTTTCTATTGCTATGTCTGCAAGTTTACTAACTTCTTCTTCTGTAGAATCTAATTTGATTTTAATCTCATCAAGCATATGTTTTTATAAAATCAGAGGGAAGTGGGAGGGGGATAATGGTGGGAAGAAGGGGAAGGGCTAGTCATCAAGGATACTTTTCATCTTACACATTGCAGCTTTATCTTTAGTGTAACTTGGGTACTGTTCATGTCTACTCCTAGTTTCTCTTTAACACTTGTCATTTTTCTTCTACCTACGTAACACTTGGTATATTATTCTCATAACTGTTAATATGCTCATCTACTAATTCCATCATTTATGTATTTATTTTCATTGATTAATTTTTGTCCTCAGTATGAGCTTTGTTTTTTAGATTCTTTACATGTCTCAGAATTTGTTTGTTAGATGACAGGCAATTTTACTTTGTTGGAATGCTGATTACATTCATATTTCTGTTAATATTATTGAGCTGTGTCCTGGGAAAGAGTTATAAGTTACTTGAAAACCACTTGATCTTTTTGAGGCATCCTTTTAAGCTTTGTTAGGAGGCACCAGAAAGCTCTTATCTAGGGATGACTTTCTCTCACTACTACAGCAATATCCTGTTAACGATGAGAATTTTCTACTCTGGTTGTGGGAATGTGAACTACTTCTGGCCATGTGTGAACTCGGAATTTTTTCCTCTTTTCCTGTTGAGCGGTCACTTCCCTAGTCTGGGGTAATTTCTTTACATGCATACTCTGATTACTACTCGGATGAAGACCTGAGGGAGACCTGCTGTGGCTCTCTTTCAATGAAGAATTCTCCTTCTCAGTTCATTGCCAGTTGACCTCGTGTCATATTGGCCTTCCCGGTATCCCATCTGCACCTCCTCAACTCAAGGAAATGACTGGGCTTGGGCTTAGTTCCCTGTTCCTTGCCCTGCATCCAGGCAGTATGGTGGAACAATTGTAGGTCTGCCCTCACTGGTTTCCCTTTTCTCATGGGTCATCGTCTTCTACTGGCTGACAGCCTATGTCTTGAAAGCCATTGTTTTACACAATTTGTGCACTTTTAGTTCAAGTGAGAGGATGAGTGTAGTCCCTGTTGCTCCATATTGGCTTAAATGGAAATATATTTTGATATAATTTCATATGCGTAGAAAATTTCCAAAAAATATTATAAGATATCCTCATAGACCTTTTACTCGTTTCTACCAAGCATTTATATTTTAACAATTTTCTCTCTCTCTCTGTCTCTCTGGAGATATTTTTGAGAGCAAGATCAAGATATCATGTCACTTTATACTTACAGATGTCTGTACATATACTAAGAAGAACAAAGACATTCTCTTGCACATCCAGATTAGAGTTATAACCAGGAAATTTGATATTGACACAATACTGTCACCTTATCCTTTTTATCAATTGTCCCTATAATGTCCTGAATTGTAATTGATCATTCCCAGTCCAGGATAAAATCCAGAACCCTGCATTAAATGTCATTGTCACACGTCTTTAGTGTTTAATCTGGAACGGTTCTTCAGCCCTTCTTTGTGTTTCTTGACCTTGGGATTTTTGAAGGCTTTAAGCCATCTGCTTTGCAGACTCTTCCTTAATTTTTATTTTCTAATGTTTCCTTATGATTAGATTCTGGGTATGCATTTCTGGCCAGAATTCCATTGAAGTGATAGCATGTTCAGTGAATCTCATTAGGAGGCACATAATGTCAGTCTGCTCCCAGATTGACTGTGTTAGCTTTGATGACTTAGATAAAACGGTGTTTTCTAAGTTTCTCAGCTTAAAAACCTTCCCCTTTATAATTAACAAGTAGCTTTGCTGAAATATTTTAAAAATATATGACTATACAGCTGTCATCAAACTTTTACCTGCCAGTTTTAGCATCTGGTGATTTTTTTCAACTCTATCAATCTTTTCGTATTTATTAGTTAGATTCTCCTGTAAGGAGAAACATTCCTTGTTCCATTTTTATGTATTTCTATGATGATAGACTCATGGATTTTTTAAATTTTATTAAAGGATTATAATACATTATCATCATTATTTATTTTAGTACTCAAATTGTCTCAGAATTTTTAAAACTACTTAAAGCCATAGAAATGTTTTTTGTCATAATGGGTTGGCTTCTGTTTGTCTCATTTCATCTTCTCCTCCCCTGAAATCCTTTCCGCCTCCCTGCTTCTGTAAGACTTTATTCATGACTCGAAGTGCACACCGTGGACTCCACTTTGCTTAGGAAGCATTTCTTCTGTGATCGGATTTGACCAGTGGAGAATCACTTTTGCTGCTCCTGCGATCTTTTGATAAGTGTTCAGTTTCCTTGAGTATTTTCTTGGTTTCTGGCATAATGAGATACTTCAGGCTTTGTTTGTGCTTTCCTTGCCCCAGCCCAGGAATCTTTATTTCTCTAAGGGGTGGTTGCTGCACAGTAAGAAAAATAATATTTAGAAACCAAAATATGGGCAGAATGTGTGCTTATGGTTATTACTGGTGTGCTACCGCTTCTGAACACCCTCCCCTAAGAAAACATAGCTTGCAATCAATCATCTCTCTCTCCCGGCCCCCATCACCCTTTCCCTCTCTTCTCTTTGCATCCTCATATGCCCAGATCTGTCTCATTGATTCGGGAAGACTGGCAGGTTCTGTCCATGTTCTTCCTCATATCCCACAGCCAGAAAACTCTCTCCAGGCAATTGGCTCAAGCATTAGCAGGGTTTACCTCATTTGTTTCCATTCTCCCAGGGATCTCTTTTACTCACTGATTCATATCTGATGTCTTGAAAACCATCATTTTATGCATTTCCTCAGGCTTTCAGTTGTTTCAGGTGGCTCAGTAGATCTGGTCCTGTTATTCTCTCTTGGTTGAAACTAGGGGCCCGCATGTCTTTAACATTTTTGAGTGAGGAGGAAAACGGAGGAGTAGAGAGACCCAAAGTCCATACCTTCAAAAGAATCAATAAATAAAACATTCAGAGACTGTCTGAATCCACGTTTTAGAAACTCTGCGAACTAGCAGAAAGCTTGTAGCAATGAGAGAATATTTACTCAAGAAAACCCAGATAATCTCGGTCAGTTCCGGGAGCTTTCTGGCCTTTTAAGTTACTCTGGACTCACCCCCCACTCTTCAGCTCAGTGGTAGACCCGAAAAGAACAGTTTCTATTCTGTACCAGAACCAGAGGGAACAGAATGGACTTCATTAGCAAACATTTGTAATGATTTGGCTTTCCTGGTACACCAGCTTGAAGGCTTGCCTTGATCTTGCCTAACATAGGCTTATCCCAGCACTATAGCAGCTACCCAACCAGGCAGTTTTCAAAAACTTATAGCCAAAGGTATTAGTTGTTGCTGCCAGCAGCAATGGATAACAGTTAAGGCAAATAATAGATCATAAAAACCCTGGGGAGGAAAGACTAGGGAATGAGATGTTGGCCTAGTAAGGAATTCTGACATACCTCGGACAGATGCATTCCCTGGCCTGTGTGTGCGCCCAGGAAAGACCCGTGGAGAGCCTCAGCTCCCAGCTCTGTCTGATCTGCTGGCTCCAAACAAGCCCAGAGTGAACGCGACCCTGGGGTGTGGCCTTTACTCCAGACCAAGGGATCCGCAAGTGATGGCTCAGGGGCTTAACCTGACCTGCAGATGCTTTTTGTGCGGCCCACAAGCTAAAAATTGTTTTTACACTTTTTTAATGGACAAAAGGAGGAAAGGGGTAAGGAGGAAGTGGAGGAGGAGGAGAAGAGAAGGAGGAGGAGGAAGAAAAAGAGAAGAAACAAAGGCGACGCTATGTGGCCTACGATCCCGAAAATAGTTACTCCTGATTCTTTGCAGAAAATGTTGTGGCTTCTGCTCAAAGGCTCGGTGCTCGTTTCTCAGGTGTACACCTTTGGGAGTTACAAATAAGGAAAGAGGTGCTCAGTGAGGGGGCGCCACCCTGGGTGGGCTCGGTGGAGCTTCAGCACCCCAACACCGCCTGCCCTTTGGTTCCTCCACTCAATTTCCGCCCCCCTCGTCCCCTGCAGGCACTCTCCGATAGGCTTCCTGGAATTTCGCCTTGTGCACACTCAGCTCACCCCTCAACTAGGAACTGCGGGTGACCTCCCCTGCAGATCTTGGGGCCCTCATGGGTGGGCCGTTTGTTCCTGTCCTAGAACCTGACCCACGCACTCCAGCTATCTCGGCCGAGGAGGACTCCCATCTCAGCCGCCGCAGCACCGAGACCTCGTCTCTGCGTTGACTCTACCTCCCCACCCAGTGTGGCGGACAGCGCTGCTGTGAACACAGCCCCCACTGAAGCGTTTCCCTCCTCTCACAGTTCCGCTCTGCCTGGGGTCTGTGCTGGCAGACAGTTCCTCTATTTTGTCTGGTTTCAGAGTTCTTTAGGATGGGTGGCAGGTCAATTCTAGTTACTCTGACTGGGTCTGAAGTGAAAGCCCATTTATTAACCCTTCTTTTTCACACAGGTATGAAAGATGAAAACTTGGACCTGAAAGAGGCAAAGAGCTGGAACTAACAGCACCCCTTCCCCCAACACTGGGTGCACATAGGAAGTAGGAAGCCTTAAAATGCTGTAACCTTAGTGGAAACGTGCGTTATAAAAGCAATCTCCCTGGGATCACAGAGAGGGGACAGGGACATCTGTATGTCTCAGCCTAGCCTCTGGGTGGAAAAAGTATTTCCCGATCTATTTTACATGAAGGCCTGTTTCCAGGAGTCCTGGTTATACACTAGGTTCTTGTCCTGAAAGGTGCCAAATTAAGAAATTAACATGAAATTCACTTCCATGCTTGTGATTTTTTTTTTTTTGCATATGACTGGCAGAAGCAAATATACAACCATTCTTGAGGAATAAATCCTCAACCTTGGCTGCACTGTATTTCCACAGATAAAAGTCTATTAAAAAAAGAAGTCTATTGCAGATTAAATCAAAATTCAAATGATGTGGTACAGGGAAACATTCCACCATACACAAGAGTCAGCAGATACAACAAGCATCAGGGAATTGGGTGTTAAGCATTTCAGGTTGTTGAACAATCTGAGAGATATGTCTAAAATGATTAAATGAAAGAAAAAGTAAAAAAGCAAGATGCTACAAAAAGACTAAGTGGTTTCTAAAATGAATGGGTTAAAATTTACAGATAAAAATAGTTGTATAAGATAAAACTTAATAGTTTGGTTAAATAGGCCTGTCCTTCTTAGCTGAAGAGATAAGTATTGAAATGCAAAAAAGTTTCTCAGCACGTTAATAGGTTTGAAAAATATGGAAGAGAATGTGAGATGTAGAGAAGAGAATATTTTGTTAAATAGTAGAGATCTAACACTCCTGAAAGTCAATAATATTACAATAAGTAAATTTAAAAAATGGTAAATCTAAAAGAACAGACAGATTTAGGGAGGAGATGGTTGGTGAAGAGAAATAAAATTCGGACGAATAAAAGAAGATGAATGGGTGTTAACGAGTTTAGCTCCCTGGAGAGAGGCAGTGTGTGAGCAATACAATGGAGCAAGTCAAAAGGAAGAAAGACTAGTGACACTGAAGGACCTCAGAGAGCCTTTGGGCTTGGAGGCATCACTGGGGGGCCACACCCAGGAAAAGCCTGCAATGGAGGAAGTGTGGACTCGGGACTGGGAAGTGCTGCGGAGCTTGGGTGTGAGTGCGGCACAGATGCCGGTCAGTCTACCCAGTGAATGAGGTTCCCACTCAACTACCCAGGCAGCTGGCCTCATCAGATACTATGTGGAAATGTGGGTCATGCGCCTCGTGCGTGTGGCCCCCTGCCCTCGGCTGTAGGGTCGACAGAGAGTCCTGGACATATGTCCTGTGCCTCATCTCCCAGCAGCCTCAGCTATTTCAGCCTCCCCTGAATTGAAGGGTGAGCGTTAGCACATTCTCCAACGTGGCAGGTGGCAGCAACTCCAGCTCTTGGTTCTCAACTTACCAATGGAAGTTGAGCCCTGGTGAGCTGAAGGAAAAGGAAAATCAGTTTTACGCATAAAACTCTTATGACTCATCTTGTAAAATTCTCTTTTTTGACATGTTTCAGTTCTTCTAGTTTTTGTCGTCATTCTTTCTAGGTGTGAAATTTCTGGTTATAAGATAAATGTGTGTTTAGTTTTGTAATAAGGTCTGTGTAATAAGATCTTTTCCCTAAGTGTCTGTACCATTCAATATTCCCACCACAGTGCATAAGGGTTTGGGGTTGCTGACGTTGAGTGTGGTCTGTATTTTTAATTTTTAACAGTTCTGCTAGTTGTATGCTTTCATTTCATGATGATTTAAGTTGCATGTCCTTGAGGACTAATAGTATTGAGCACTTTTTCATGTGTTACATGTGTTTTTTCTTTTTTAAATGATTATTTATTTATTTTTAGAGAGAGGGGAAGGAGGAGAGAGGGAGGGAGAGAAACATCGATTGGCTGCTGGTTGTACACGCCCCGACTTGGGACCGAGCCCGCAACCTAGGCCGTGTGCTCTGCCCAAGAATCAAGCTGGAGACTGTTTGCCTTGCAGGGTGATGCCCAACCAACTGAGCCACACTGGTCAGGGCTCATGTGTTTTGTTTTATTTTTTTAATGAATATACCCAGGTTTTTGTTTGTTTATTTCTGGCAGTTTTGCTGATCTTTTTCAACACTAACTTTTGGCCTTGTCATTTTTCCTACTGTTTTTGTTTTTATTTTCTATTCTCATTTCTCTTACTTCCTTCTACCTTAACCTTGTGCCCAATGCTCCTTAACTCTACTGTTGTATATGTAGGAATAGATACACCTCACAATCATTTTATCAGTAATTCAATGAGAATATGTTTTCTGGCACATAATTCTAAATGGGTGCTATTCATTCTAATTATTACAGAGATGTCTCCAGTACTTCCTGTGAGGTTTCTCCAAGTTCTGAGTTAACAGTGATTGATATTATGTATTTTCATTCTGTATTTATAGAGGAGAAAATTTAATCAGGTGGAGACCAACAGCTTACTATTTGAAGGTCTCTATTGGATAAAATGGCTAACATTTGTAAGGCACATTACATTCGAACTGGCAAACCAGGCAGATGCTGACTGTGGCTGAGCGAGAGAATCTTCTAAACGCGACCTCCAGTTGCTTGCTGTCCTGCGCGCAAGCACCTTTTTGCCGAACTGTGCTGGGCCGGCAGCCCCGTGGCATTCACGTATTTTAAATGAGATCGGTTTGAGTTCAAAGAGAGAGAGAGAGATTTATAGAACCCAGTACCTGCGGCAGCCTTGAGTAGGGGGAAAAAGTCGCAGACAATGGGAAGGTCAGGAACCAGCAGGTGGGATGGAATCACTTCTTGCCGAATTCCAGCTGTGTGAACAGGCCCGTGCCAGACCCTTGATGAACTTGATCTCTGGTACTCCTGCTATTATGTGACGTACATTCCCGTCTCTATTTTGAAGAAGGGTATATTCAGGGCTATAGTGAGGCATCAGGTGGGATTCAAATTTAAGACTCTAAGACTCCCAAACCGTTTTTTAACACTGTCTCAAGCTTGTACATACCCCTCCTAAGTAAGGTAGAGAGCCGTACGTGGCTTCAAACACCAGCGTGGCGTGCAGCAGAGCGCCGTCTGAACAAACTTCTAACGCTCGCCTGCAGCCCCAGGCCTGCACTTCTGCCGTGATGAAAAGTGGGAGCAAAGCTCCCTGTCAACTTGAAAGAGTCCTTTTCATGGAGGAGGTGCAGGACTGGTGTATACCATAGCACTGCTGGAGACTCTCCAGTTTGCGTTTCGATGGAAGGTAATGAGGGCTGAGGGAGTTTTAAACGTCCCCAGGAAAGCACAAAGTAAAGCTAATATTTGTATATTTCATTTGTCTGGACAGAATTTTGAAATTTTGCTCCCCTTTGGGAAACAAGCACTGAAATTCAAGGTCTCGAATCCAAGACCTAATAAAATAACGGTTAAGTACCCTAACAGCCATTTCAAAGAAGCATTTCGCCTCTGTCAATATGCAATCCGGAGTGATTGAATTCTCCGAGGGAGTGCCTATGAACATTGGCTAAGTGGGTAGTCCGTCTGCGTGATCTTTCCCAGTTCCACAGCAGCGCAGCTACAAGAACTGCTTCCCGGGGTGGGGTGGGGGCGGAGAGTGGCAGGTGCTTCCGGCCCGGCTGGGGCGTGCCCCCTTTCTCCACCCCCGCCTGTGGCACGAAGGGCAGGAAATGTGGCAGGGGACCGCCATTCGCTGCACCTCGCGTGCGGAGTCTTCCCTTCCTTTTAATCACAGGCTGTCTCTCCCATTGCCCACCGACTCCGCGGTGGTTTTGTCTTGTCGTTTCTCTCCCGCCTTCCCTCCCTCTCCTCTCTCCTTCCTACCCCCCTCCCCCCGCCCCTAGGTTACCTTCTGCTGTTTTGATGAGAGTTCTCAATGAATGACTTTTGATATTTCTTGACTCAGTTGGTTATAATCCTACTCTACAACTAATTGCCAGAGATATTGGAGGCTGGAATTCTATAAGAAGCTGCTTTATTAGACTCTTTTTCTAAGAGATGGGATGAGCCATCATTCCTATTCATTCAACAAATATTTTATATCACTTTAGGCACCATTCTAGTTCCAGAATGGAGCAGTACAAGTAAAAAGAAAGAAAAACTATATGCACTCGACCCTGGAACAATGCAGGGGTTAGGGACGCTGACCTCCCTGCAATCAGAAACCCATGTGTGATTTCTGACTACCCCCAAACTCAACTACTAAAAGCGTACTCTCGACGGAAGCCTTATTGAAAACATAAACGGTCAATTAACACACATTTTGTATGTTATATTCTTACAGTAGAGAACTGGAGAAAAGAAAATGTTAAGAAAATCATAAGGAACAGAATCCACATTTATATTACTATGCCTTTTTATTTAAAAAGTCTGCTCGGAAGTGGACCCACACAGTTCCAGCTCAAGGTGTGCAGGGGTCAGCTGCACACACCCACATCGCTTCCCTTCTTGGCAGGGGATGAAGAGCATGCATTATTTAAAAAGCAAATTACATACTATGTTGAAGATGGTAAGTGCTGTGGAAAAATAAAGGAGAGCAGGGAGGATGGGAATGCCATAAGGCCGCAATTATAAAAAGGAGTTTCAGGGTCGGTCTTGCTGAGACGGTAACATTTGAGCAACACTCGATGGAGGAGGAGGTGAGGGAGTGATCCAGGTGTCTTTCTGGGAAGATTTTCGGAGGAAACAGCAAGGAAAAACTCCCTGAGACGAGTCCCGGTATAGCGCGTGGTGAAAAGCAAGGCGGGCAGACGGTTGCAAGGGAGTGAGCAGTCTGAATCTCCTAGTAAAGTTGCTATCGAACTTCCATGTGGAGTTTCTTGGGCATTCAATAATCACTTCCTGATGCTAAAGATATTTATTGATTCTAGAGACATTCCTAGATGAGCTCTTACAAGGTCAGAAACGACACAGGCTGCTTGGCCCCCAAGGAGCACGTAGCTGGTTGTCGTAATGCCCTGGAAGGTGTAGGCAGGTGAAAACAGCAGGCTGACCACCAGCATTTTGTCAGGTGTTTGCACAGAAACACGTGGAAACCAGCACTCAGAATGTCAAGGGCCTGCCACTGGACACACTTAGTCTCATCTTTGTAAACAGAAGCGCAAGTTACACGGTTCCATGCAGCTTCTTGTCAGCCAGCTTTCTCTAGAACTCTCTGGGCTCTCTGTTGCACTGCTGCAGAGGAGAGGCAGCTTTCTTCGCCATCTGTTTTAGCTGGTGTTCAGCTTGATCAGCTGCAATAGGCAACTGGATCGAGTTGGCTTGAAGGAGAATGGGCTTCAAAGGGATTGTTGACGAGAGTGTCAGAAGCCCTCACCTGCCACGCCCAGTCGCTGCTTTGCCCGGAGACGCAAGTCACGACTGCGTCCACTCCAGCGGAGGCAGGCTGTCAAGCAAATTGGACTGGGCGGTGCTGCTGTCCGACCTTCCTCTGCTGCAAATCCGTTCTCCCTTTGTACACTACTTGTAGACAAATCAAAGGGCTCATCTATTAAGAGTGACTATAAAGACTCTCCTTGACCATATATATGTCTATTTGTAAATACTAGTAAACCTTTTAAATTGGCACAAAAGAACAGACTATGCTCATTTCCATGTTTAATATCGGAAAACCCAGTAGACACTACTTGTAAGAACCTACTATTGAATATGTGCTCTATAGCACCCCGTTAATTTTAAATCTTAAAACAAGTGTACCTCTGACACCATTTTCACACGGAGCTTCCATAGCTTCTGTTCCCTTAGCAGCTCACCCCTTTGGGCCCAAATCAGAAACAAGAAAAGGAACCTTTTTCAGGCTGATCAAGCCAGACTACTGCTGACATAACCGGAAGTTAGCCCTTAATGACTACCCATGTCCACTTTTCTGGAACTACGATGCCCCTTCATGTACCGCAGGTGGTGGCCCTGTCCCTCCCAGTCTGGTGGGCAGGCTTGAGAGTCCTGAGATGGGGGATTCACACTGGGGGTGGTGGACTGGGGCATTGGAAGCCATAGTCGTACCACAGGGAGCCTGTCGCTACACTGATTTGATGTGATTTCTGATGTTTGACATTGACAAGATGCAATCTTCCTTGTGGTTTTGCTTTTTCTTTTTGGTGCAGATGGTTCAACAAAGCCTTTCCTGCTTATTTGGTGCAGTGAAGTAAACAGATAAAATGGGGAAGGGGAAGTTATCATCTTTAACAGGATTAATTTTAAATATTTTTATATATTTGGAATTCTTAAATTGGTTTTGCTCAAACAGAATTTTACCCTTGAGATAGTATTTGAATGTTGGTTTTTAATAAAGAGTCTTGAAAGTATTAAAATACACACACACGCGTGGAAACCAGGTGCATTTACTACCACAAACCTTGAGTGAGTCAGAAGCAAACTACTAGACTTACCCAGGTCAAAGACACGTTTTCTGTATTTCCTAGCTCTTTTGTTCTCTTCCTCCTCACACTTCACTCTCCGTAAATGAGCCTCCAACCTTATGGAGAAGGTCGTGGCCATCTGACCTTGGCTTCCTCATCTCCCCCATACCTGCACCCACACCCGTACCCACACGCCCTGCTTCCTTCTTCCGAGCTCCCTCTCTGTGACTCCCAGCTGTTGTGCCTGGTCGTCTCCCGGTCGTCGCCGGTTGTCCTTAGAAACGGCAGACTTTCCCACTTGATGACATCTCCTCCTCTGCCTGCAAATGACAGCAGGAGTTTTGTTTGTGATGCTCACTCCTGGATACTCATAACGTGCACCTCCCGATACCAAGTGAGCATTCCACACGTAGTCATGAGAGGAAAGAATGGTAGTTCTCCCTCGTCTTACAGCAAAAATAATTCCCTGTGACCTGGGTCCAGAGGTAGTGAGAGACACACGTGGAGATGGCCCGAGCCAGCTGCTTTGCTTCTCCACCCTCTCCTGTCTCCCGCTTCCCTCTTTTCCTGAGCAGCAAAACTTCCCCGCACCCCAGACCTCCAAGTGGCTCGTTTGTCAAAGTTACCCATCTCTTCGCTTCCTTAATCAGAACCCCCATTCCCTCTGCGGAGGGCATTTCCCCGAGGAAAAGGAGGAACATAATCTATTGAAATAATTTACTTTGATGTCCCAATAATTACATCAGAGCCTCGTGGGGGTGTCTGAATTTTCAGAAGCGGAAGCTTGTTCATCCACATGATGTTGTGATCTCGAGAATGTCAGGGAAGACTGCCAGTGAATTTTAAAAGAAGTTGGGTAGGGTGGAAAGTTATTGCCTGCTTCCCTTTATGAGAGATGCTCCCTTAGAATTGCCTGTTGGCGAACCTGTGTTTTGTCCCTTCGAAGCCTTCCAAATGTGCTGCTGTCTCCAGCTCTCATCAGCATTATTTTCAAACCTCTGTTCTGAGATGTCTGTCTTGTGGCTGAGGCGTCTCTGAGTGACGTTTCCCATCAGCTCTGCGGGTGCCTCTGACCTCCCTCCCTCCCTGATTGTCCCCCATCAGTGCTGTGCGGGCCAGACCAGGCTCTGGGATTGCGAAGTGGCAGGCAGTCCTGGCCAGTGGCTGAGCTCTATTTCACTCAGCCTGCTTTTCAGCTAAAAATGCTTATTCTAAGGGTTATTCAAGGGGCACAGGGAAAGGGTACCAAAGTGTAGCTGGGCAAGTCATCAATCCTGACACATGACAGAAAACCATTTCCGTTGCTTTGGCATCCGGGACAGATAACACCTGTCCTGCGCGGTCTGGCATGTCGGGGGTCATAGCGGCGGCTCTCTGAGGGGTGGGAACAGTCACAAAATAGGTCTGGCTGGACAGGAAATGTAGGCACTTTCAAAGTCCTGGAACGTCTCTGGTTTCTGGCCAGACTGATTTCTTTCATTAGGCGAAGTTGCTTCCATCTACATACCCTTCCAGCCTCGGGAGGTAGGAGGCTGATTTAGTGGTCTTAATTTTGGAGCATTGTGAATTTTCGGGAAATTATTGTTTAATATTTGAACGCCCATATGTGACATTTGGATTCATCGACTTGTTGGTGCAAGTCTTTTGTGAGGTATGCCTCAAATTGGGTTTGAAACACTGTTTCCAATTAGTGGTGCCAGCACCGTGGACACGCAGCCTAGAGGTAACGGATTTGAACACTAACTCCAGCCCCGTCCCCATTTAAAATCTGTAGTAACTTCCTCCTTTCTATTTTCTCTGTCTTAATCTCCTGAGCCTCACATCAGGACCCTAGATCAAAGATTTCCTGGTCCTTTTGTGACCTTATTTCTCTTTACTCTCTGGCCAGTGGCTCAACAGAGGCATGGGAAAAATTTGAACAGTCGCTGTAACCTGGGGGCGGTGCCCGCGTTTGATGGGTGGGGCCTAGGGATGCTGAAAGGCCTGTGACGCGTGGCAGTCCTGCAGATGAAGGATTGCTTCCCTGCTCCCAGTGCCAAAGGACACTCACTGGTAAATGCCGTTGGTCTAATGGCCGTCTCTCCAGCAGCTTTATCACGAGCTCTCTGACCTTGCTCGTATTCTTTGTCCTCACACCTCACCTGTATTAGTGCTTCCCCTCTTTTCTTTCCATGGCTACCCCACTCCCACCTGAGATGTCCACTCAAGTACTGTCCGCATCTTTGAATTCATCCTCAAAGGTGCCGCGTTATGTCCACATCTGTTTTGAACACTTGCCCGACCATGCCGCCTCGAGCAACCTCTTCATCCCACCAGTCTCCTCCCCATCTGGTCTATGCATCACCCTCAGGAGAATCGAGCACATGCTTCTCTGGTTTTGTTTGTAAACTTCTGATGTGTGCCCTGAGCTGCTAGTGAGCAGTCTGGTGTCTTACACTTTCCATCCTTGATTGCGTCTCTTTCTCTAGCTCTCTGTTCTAGCCAGACAGGTTTACTTCCTCTCTTCCAAACATGCTGCGTGCTCACCTCTTCACGTCCCCTTTTGCTCCTGGACATACCACGGGAGGCCTCGCTTGCAGGTGGGTGTGGTGCTGCACTGAACTGTAGCCAAAGGGGTGTGGGTAGAAAGGCAGTATGTCACTCCTAGGCCTGACCCGTGACATTTCCCATACGCCCTCAGTCCCACCAACTCTTTCTTTCCCCCCACCCACCAGTCAAAGGGACAGGACCCTACAGACCTAGAGAAGGACAGAGCCATAAGATGAAAAGACAGGGGTCCTCAGTCCCAAATGGCCTACTTAATGGGAACATCTGAGCTGGACTCTAAATGAACAACAAATTAATTTTGTTTAGCCACAAAGATGGTTGCGTTTTTGTTAGGGTAGCAAGCATTTTTAATACACGTCCATGCACTTCCTCATCTATATGAACTTATTTCTATTGTTTCCATTCCTCGAGTGAATTTCCTCTCCATACATTTAAATTTTATGCTTCATCTGATACCTGGATCAATTCATACATCCTCCCTGAAGGCTTCTACAATTTCCCCAATCCAGAGTGACTTTTTCCTCCCAAAGTCTTGAAAATCACACCCACTGCTTTACCCCTCAGTTAGCAAATATAGTGTACATGATTTTTTTAGCTTTGATATATGTGTTCTATCTTCTTTGTAAGTTTTTAAGTCTTTGAAGGTAGCACCTTTGTCTTATGCTTCACAGTATTAGGAATGTTGTAGGTGCTCAGGAAAAAATTACAAAGTGAATTTTACTCAGGCCCTTGTCTGCATTTCATTTTCTTCTTCTTATCGACACAGCTTGTACTATAATATTTGTTCCTTCCATGGATAATTTTGATGGCCCCTCTTGTCCATCTGTTTTTCATTTAGAAGTGCTGTTGCAAGAAAGTGGCACCTGCCCCGTATCCCTTCTCTTTCCCCTTGCTTACTTCAGAGATGCTTATTTGTGTTTAACATATACCAGTTGAATAAACATCTGAATTCAGGAAAGGATATAGGAAAAGCATCCTACACCTCCTATTTTTAGAGCTATCAGAACATTGTCTGATTTCTTTACTTTCTCTGTCATCATGGGAGTGATCACAGGGCTGGCCGGCTGCTGTGAATGAGGTCAATCATTATTCTATTGACTTCTGTCCAAAACAAAAGAAATTCCTCAGTCCATTTACCGGAGTGTGATCATTGCTTTTAATGGTTTCGCCTGTGAGTTCTTGTATCCTCATGTACATATAATTTTTCAAATTTGTGGGGTAACCTGATGAGACTTTGCATGTAGGGATTGGCTTGGAAAAAAAGCCCACTGAGGCACAGGCCTTGCCAAGAAGTCAAAGTTATTAAAAAACAGACTCATGAAAGGAGACAACAGACCGGTGGTTACCAGAGGGGAAGGGGGTGGGGAGAGATGGGTAAAGGGGGTCAATAGTATGGTAATGAATGGGCCATCGGTGTTTGGTGGTGAACACGCTATAATGCACACAGAGATCTAGTTATAATGTTGGACACCTGAAGCTTATATAATGTTATAACCCAACATAACCTCAATTAAAAAAATATTTTGACTCCCTCCTTGGCAAAAAAAAAAAAAAATTGGAAAGAAATTAAAGTTATTGATTCTGCTCTCTTTTTCCTGCCCCGCTGAACCTTGAGACTCCATTCAGCAATCAATAGTGGCCGTTAAGGGGAGACACACGGGCCAAATGTCAGGAGACCTGACCTGTTACTCCAGCAGCTCGATCCCAGCAGCCCAGCTCTCTCCGCACCGCTCTGTCCACTCCGTCCACAGGAGAATGGGCCGACATGTTTCGCACTCCCTTCTTAGTGTCTTGTGAGAGTCCATGAGGCAATACTAAAAACCACATTAGATGATTTCTGAGTCGTGGACCCATAGCAGGCAAAATTCTCACAATATATTTGTGCGATAGTCTTTTCGAATCAACGTTAAGCAGATGGCTTAAGTCTCTACCCAGTCTCAGTTACATGGGTGCATCGCACGTCCTCTGCTGAGATCCCTGGGTTTCAAGCCTGAAGGGGGCAGATGTCAGGACGCAAGGAGGAGGGCCAGTGACTCGGAAATTCCTAAGTTGCAAAATGAGAAGCAGCTTCAGTGAGGAAGTGAGCAAGCAGTGAAGCCAGGGCCGCAGGGCTTGGCCCTGCCAGGGACAGTCGTGAGGGAAGGAGACACGGAAGGCAGAGGACTGAGCAGTGATGGGGTAGGGGACATCCATGGTGCAGGGCAGGGCCATGCCAATTCATTAACTAATTAGGGTTTTAATTTAGCTACTGCCAGTACTTTTTAATAAACTGTCTCATCCACTAATTATTGAATATGTCCATTCAACTTAAGTGCCTGCCCATTAAAGCCAAGGACCAGACTCATTTTATGTCGACTTTGTGTCCATTGTGATTTCGGCACGGGGGAAATGTTGGGTGTGCGCTTGCTGGAGAAGTGACAGCTGGTCTTCGTTTCCGTTTGGGCCAGCCTGTTTTGTTGCAGATTCTGGGATGTATTTCCACAGATGCATTTAGGTATTGATTCCCTTATTCATTCAATAATTATGTATTAAATGCCCAGTAGTGTTTAAGAGCTAGAGATATAGGCAGAGTTGATACACAGCTTACGTTCTTGTGGGAGGAGAAAGCGTCTGTATATAAATGAGGTCTGTCCAGAAAAAGTCCAGCCATTGTTAATATAACGAGAATGGTTTGTGTGACATCGATGCAACCTGGCAGCCAAGGAGAGTGGACTGGAATGCACATGCGTGAACAGTGACGACTTCACTGTACTGGTCGGTGGGAGCGGTAGACACCGTTGAGTGAGCATGTGTACTGTGTGGCTGTCACATTCAAAATGACTGAGTGAGTAGAGCAATGAATCTGCATCAGATTTTGAGTTACGCTCGAATATTCCTTTGTGGAAACTATTTGGATGGTTCAGAAGTCTTTCAGGGACAATGCAGTGAGTGATTGGCAGCTTTAGCACGACAATGTGCCTGCTCATGCATTACACGTCATGCAGAGATTTTTGGTGAAGCATCAAATCACCCAGGTGACTCAGCCCCACTTCAACCCAGATTTGGCTCCCTGTGACTTCTGGCTTTTCCTAAAACTAAAATCACCTTTGAAAGGGAAGAGATTTCAGTCCATCAGTTAGATTCAGAAAAATACAACAGGGCAGCTGATGGCGATTGGGAGAACTGTGTGAGGTCCCAAGGTGCCTACTTTGAAGGGGACTGAGTCATCACTGTCCTATGTACAATGTTTCTTGTATCTAGTATTTTCCACAAATGCCTCTATTTTTCATATTACATGACCGGATACTTTCTGGACAGACCTCATGTACCATATTTTGCCATGTTATAGTACATAGTTTTTTGCCTAAATTTTTGAGGGAAAAATAAGGATGGGCATTTCGCATGGGTATAATGCTTGCATAATCCCTTGTACAAAGCACACACAATGTGGGTGCGCATCACGCATTATACACAGCAAACTACAGGATACAATGTAAACAGCGTCTCAAATACAGTGAGGGAGGAAGCCATGCAAACCTCTGGAGGGAGAGCATTCCAGGAAAAGCAATTGCCCAGTCCCAGAGGCAGGTCTGTGCTTGCTGTGTTGGAGGAGCAGCTAGGAGGCAGTGTGAACAAGGTGCCGTCGTGAGCCAGCAGGAGAGGTGTAGGAGACGAGGTCCAAGGGTGAGGCTGGGGCCAGGTTTCTCGGCCCTTTTAGGCAAAAAGGACTAGGATTTATTCCAGGCGACATGGGAAGAGATTGAATGACTTTGAGCGGGGGGAGACCTGATCTGATTTCCTCCTCGGGTCGTTCCCACTGCGGTGTGGATGTAGACACGAGGGGGCGAGGGTGCAAGTGTCTCTTGCTTTGGTCCAGTGAGAAATGATCGTGGCTTGGACGAGGGGGTGGTGGTAGAGGTGGCCTGTCCCTACATCACCCCACTTGTTGGAGGGGAAAGGTGATACTCTCTTTTATCAACACAAGGCCGAGCCTGCAAGGCCATGTAGAACTTAGAGCGCCTGGCCTTGCTTTGACACTGGGATCTTGTTGTTCCAGGGCTCCAGGTCCTGATCGGGGCTGGATCTGGAACCTGCGGGCACGAAGGAAGTCAGAGTAAGAGGAGTTGGAGGAGAAGCGGGAGGCGGAGAAAGAAGAGGAGTCAGGTGTGGTTTCTGGTGTCACAGGAATCTCTGACGAAGCCCTGGTCACACTGAGGACACCGTCCAAAGTGGGTCCTGTTTCCTTCTCACCCCATGGACGTCCACACCCCCCATTCCCTTGGCAGCCTGCTCTGCCCAGGCCATCAGTGACCTCTGTTTGGGTGCCTGAGTTTCGGTTGGCACCTTCGCTGACTCTGCAGCACTGGGCACCGTGTCCTCTCTTGGTTTCCAGAACAGCGCACTCTGTTCTTCTGCCTTCCACTCCTCTGACCGTCCTGTCAGTCCTTTGCCAGCCATTCCTCTCTTAGCTTTTCAGATATTGCTCTTCCCCAGGGTTTTATTCTCTGCCCCCTCATTTCCCACCCATTCCACTGTCTCAGGGGCTCTCATCCAGTTCTGGGGCTGAGGTCACTGTGTATATGCCGATACCCCTTCTCCCCCCATTGCTACTCTTAGCCCCAACTTCAGACTTGAGCCTCAGACTGCCGACCCAGCTGCCTTCCTACCCGGTTGTCCCACAGTCCCCTTCAACCGAGTCTGCAGCAGCCTAACCCTTCCCTAGGCTCCGCCTGCTCTTCCCTTTCCTTATTCTGCCTCCCAGCTGGTGGGGTCACCCTGCATGCCTGCTCCTTTCCGCCCAGCCCCTGCCCTCTCTGGATGATTGGCACCGACCGGAGGTCTGTGCATCCCTCCCTCCCCACCCTCCTCACCTGCACCGCCCCAGCTGAGGCTCCCCTCCTCCCTTCCCTGGAGTCCTAGCTGATCCCCACGTCCCCATTCATTGTCTTCACTCCCTCGGGGGGCCACTCCCCCTGCAGGCTGTCAGGTCACTCCTTAACCATGAACTCCGCAGGGCCTCTGCTCACACACAGCGTGCTGTTTCCTCAGGAGACCAGGCGGGGCCGTGGCTGTCCGGTCCTGGCCCGCCCCCAGCACGGCGCCCTGCCCACGCGTGCCTGCCTCCCGCCGTCTTGCACTCTCAGCTCACTCCGTTCTGGCAGCGCTTCTCCAGGCCTCTCCTGTTTCAGGCCGGTGCCCACGCTGCGTCCTCTGCCCGAGGAGCCCTCCTTCCTCCTGTTTTCTGTCTGGGTAATTCCGAATGAGTCTTCGAAACTCAGCTCCGTGACCCGCAACTGAAGGATGTCTTTTCGGGTTCCCCCAGGACAGGTGTGGTGCCCTCATGGCATCCTATACTCATCATCACAGCATCACCTGTCTTTCCATATGCTTGTGCCTCTTTCCCTTTCTGAGCCTTCATTTCCTCACCTGTAAATGAGGATAATAATGGTACCAATCTCAGAAGATCATTGGAGGAGTAAATTAGGCAGTCCCCGAAATGAACTGAGAACAGTGACTGGTGCATAGAAAACATATTCATTAATAGCAATAATGATAATAATCCCAATAATATGATAACATAATTATATTGCAGTAACATTATTGATAACTATGGTAAACTGATTGATAATGATAATGAACACATTCCAGATGAAATGAACACATTCCCCACAAGCAGTACCTCTCTAACGAGCTGACGACTAGGCAGTTTGAGAGTGATGTGGCAAAGCTGACCTGCCTGAAATGATGCGAGCTTTTCTACTTCCTGAACTTAGCCGTGAACAGTTTGAATCACGGGTCAGCACGGACAGCAGGTTGAGATGAGAAGCGGAATGCATCCAGCCCCAGGCTGCAGCATTAAGTTCTGGGCCCAGTGACGATAAAGGCCCTAATTTTCAAGTCCTATCGCCCAGTCCCCGAGGACAACATCGCAACAAGTTACACAGATACCGAAACAGACAGAAATTACTGACCCGGAGGCGCTCGGCATCCTAAGAATAAAGGCAACATCGTGTAGCAGAAAACATGTTGGATGCAAAATGGGGACAGGAAACAGACACTTAACTGAGCAGCTGTAATTATTTTCCAGGTACCTGCCCATTAAATGCTCAAAGTTCCATGAATTAAATAACATTATCCCATTTGCTGATCAGGCACAGAGAGTCTTGCAAATTTCCCAGCATCTAGAGCTAATTACGTAACCTGAGCAAACCTCTTAGTTTAGTGGCCGGCTATTTACTCTTCGCTGGCCTAGTTTGATCAGATCCTTCTAGCATCTGTTTAAATAATTTCCTCAGGAAATTTCCACACCTGGATGTCCACCGTTACAATTGCATCCTGGGCTTTCAGCTCTAACAGTTCTGTAAGTGTAACTGACTCTCTGTTCAATCTGTAAACCCCAGAAGGGCAGGTCGGGGCGGTGCCTTTCTGGTTCACACCTTGGGAACCGGGGACTAGAACAGCGCCTGGTTTACAGTAGGTGCTCAGGAAATGCTAGTGGGATTAGCTTTCTCGTCTTTCCGAACAGACGCCTGCAGCGTGTCATCTATAAAGTTCTGGCCAATTTTGTGCTCCTGGCAGTCAAGTTCAGACCTCACAAGGGCAGAGACCTGAGTAGCGTTATGTGTTCCCAGGATGCTTTTGCAGTGGGAAGGGCCTGACTGCAGATGCTGTGGGCTTGGGTTCTTGTCAGAAATTCCAGCCAGGTCTTTGTACTGCTAAGCAGGCTCCATCAGGGGCTCCTCAGCCTCTCATTCCTTCCTTCCTTCCCGTAGGGCCTGCTGACAGCTGATGCCACTCACTGGCCCTCTCTCCGAACCTTCTGCCCAGATTTTATAGGAAGCAGGGTGCGGGCTTCCTGCAGGGATTTGCATCAAACCCATTTCAGTGTGTAGAGTCTCACTGTGAATCAGCACAAAGACACAGCGGGGAGAACTGAAATAGTAAATCCAGAGAATGTATAATGTTTAAAATAATTGTGCTTAGTCGTCGGAGACACGGTGCTTGGTTTCCTGTTCCTGCCATGACTGGCCCCTCGGAGACGACGCAGAGCTGTCCACTCCCTGGTCCTAAGGCTGCCTGTGTGGTCGTCCTCGCTCTCAGGACCTCAGTTGCCCATATTTAAGATGGGAACAACGATAGCTATCAGGTTGAAACATATAAAATTGCTGTTTTAGTAGGTCAAAAAGGTCAAATATGGATGATTCCATGTAGCTCAACTGAACACATCATAGGATTTTTCTCGCCAGGATGCATGATGTATGCACAGCACCTGCCGCCGGAGGACTCAATGCTGGCCACCAGCTCCGACCAGCCTGACGATTTTTATCTGAGACGGCGGCTGAGGTCTGATTGGCCTTCTGCCCTAAGTTTAATTTTTCTAAGTGGCACCAACCAAATGCCCAGCTTTCTCTGACAGTTGCTGAAAGGCAGAGACGCAGGCAAGCCCAGAAGCCCACTCTTCCTGGTGTGTCACCTTGAGTATGACACAGGAGAAGAATGACGGGGTCTCCTGTTCCCAGTGGATGTGGCAAATCTCGAAGCCCTCTGTGCTGAGAGAAACCTATTATTCCGAGTCTCTCGTTCACCGGGTGGTCACCTCAGAGGCATTTGCTCATGCCGAGCACTCAGTCCTGCTGGGGCCCTGGTTGAGTAACAATGTTTGGGTGTCAGATAACTCATTTTCACGTTCAAATATATGTTGAGTGTTTGCTAGGTTTTAGGCAGTGACAGCATGCTTCCACAAACAAAAATCTATCCTCCGAGTAATATTGTCATTCATTGTTTATTGAGCACCTACTAGATGTCAAGGATTACATTAGACGATGGCTCAAATGGTGACCAAATCAAATACGGTCCCTAGGAGATTACAGTCTGTAGGAGAGATAGACATTAAATATATAAGCGTATGCAAGTAGATATAAAACTGCAGTTGTGGGGAGTGTTATGAGTGAGAATCTGTGGTGTTATGTGGCATCATGGAGCACAAAGCTTTGACCTAGTCTGCCCAGGTAGGGCAGACCTGCTCACTGGCTCACACTGTCCCTTTAAGGGAATCAGGTAAAGGTATCCCCGGAAATGCAGTTCTGTGCCAGGATATAGGGATCGGATGGTGGCATGTGTGGCTGGGTTGCACCCATTGCTTGTCTCAGCTGGATGCTCTCAGGTAGGGTGCAACCAGCTAAATGGACACAGCAGTTCTGGGTCGGGTTGGATTGCGGGGGCGGGGGGTTCCTTTAGGAAAGGGGGTTGGAACTCCCATTATCCAAGAGGGAGAGAAACTGACTGTAAGTGTTTGAAGACATATGTTTGTATTTAGGAGAGCTGAGAGTTGGAGTGGTGCCCCAGACCCAGAGAGCTGTGTGTGCAAAGGCACTGTGGCAGGAAGAAACAGAACCCACTTGAAAAGCAGAGACTGTGCAATGGAACTGGAGGCCAGAAAGTGATGGGGAGAAAAGCAGGAACAGGCTGGAGAATTGAGCAGAGATCAGGACTTGCAGGCTGTGGAAGGGGTTTTGGTCTGCTCCAGGAAAGCAATGAAGTCCCTTAACAGTTGTAAGTCGATGAGAGTAAAAGAATTACATTTCTGTTTGTCAAAATCGCTTTGGATGTTAGGAGGAAAACGGATTGGAGAGAGGTGGCAACAGTGAGCGAAGGAGACCAGTTGGGAGGATGTCCAAGGTGGGAAATGATGGTAGTTCGTGGTAGCGAGGAGTCCACGGATATGGAGAAAATGGTACCTCCTCGATAAAGGTTAGGGGCTCAGCTTGAGAGAGGGTGCTGATGGCTTGACTATTGGGAACGAGGAGAGGAAGCGGTCAAGGATAATGCCAATGTTTCTGGCCTGTGAAACAGCATGGCTAAGGAAGCCATTCCCCGAGAGGGAGGACCGTGGAAGGGGCTTTGATGGGCAGAGGAGAGGCTTCCAAGTGGAGTTACCGGCTGGGAAACCAGAAGGATTCCTGGGCCGGAGTCAGAGGGGGGGCCTGGGTTGGAGAGGGGGCTCTGCGTGGTGCTTTTCCAGAGACCGAAGCTCAGGGGAGCCGAGGCATTTGCCCGGTCCGGGGGGCTCGCCGATGGTGAGGGCGGGGTTTGAACCTGGATCTGTTGTATTCCCGAGCTCTCACTTCCCACATGTTTCTCTTTTTAAACAATTAGGTTTTGAAAACTTTGGAGAATATTGCCCGTATTTCGTTTAGCACTGAATAACAATTTTCTTCAATACAAGTTTAAAAAAAAACGCACACCGTGAGGGCGAGGAGAGAAGGGCAGAATGCGTGCTGCGAAGAGGAATAAAAACCGGCCACTCCACCAGCCCCTGGGAGCCTGGACTTGATGTAATTAGGTGTTCACTTAACACTCAGTAATTAACTGACTTTTCCACCAGCTACTGCGGAGAGGAAAAATTAGCATCAAGTGCAGCAGACGCCTCAGGGCCCTTTCGCAAATCCTGCCTGCGTGGCTGAGTCTTGGGTTCTGTGGTGGCCCCCGCTGGGCTGCTAACTGCACGATCACACCTCCACGGGACAGGTGACATGCGGGCTCTCCGCTGCCTGTCTCAGGTCAAAGAGCTGAGAAACAGGCCCCAGCCCGTCCTGGGAAGGAGGCGCTGAGCGGCTGCTGGGCCTGTTGGGCACAGTCACTTGTCCGTTGGCTGAAGCAGGTGCCCCGGCCCTGGGTGGCGTGGCAGTTAAGTCCAAAGGTTTTGGGAGCTGACCTGAAAGGTAGAGTGTCCTAGGTCTACCCCGTCCTGAGACGACTGGGGAGCACTGGTTGTCCCTTGCAGATTTCTTCGGATTTCTCCTCCTTCTTTATGATTGAAGGCCAGGGGAGGATTCTGCTGGGAAACAACGCTAAAGGGAAAACCGAAAACAGGAGCTCCCATGACATAGCTTGGTAGGATCGCAGGCCAGAAGGACTGAAGATTTCCCTTGAATTCATTTAGGGCAGGAAAGTAATTCGATAATCTAAATGCCAAACAAGCTCAAACGAGTTATCCTCACCCACTCACCCACCTACACAGACAAGGCTTTACAATGCCTCAGCTGGAAATGGGCCACGTGAAGGGTCCACGTGAGGCAAAATTTGGAGCGGCACAGAGATGCTTGTCACTTCCTGTCCTGTCCTGCGCAGCGGTTCTGGGGGGGGAATGGCAGTCTTCTTCCAGGAGCTGGTGGAGAGCCTGCAGCTGCCCCTGCCTGAGGTGACCGCCTTGCACCTGCTCGTGGTGACCCTGTTTGGCTGACCACAAATCACAGCTCATAGAGGTGAGAAGATACCTCAAAGCGTGGATGGGACTAGGAAAGGTAGGCTGTTGGTAGGTGTTAGGAACTTGAGACCGCTCTTGTTTTTGCTAATATGGTAGTGCGGCTGGAACAGAGAAATGAGTGTTGTGCGTGGAGCTCAAGGATTTTACATCTCACCGTTAGTCCACCACACGCCGGGTGTGTGGCTTGGCCAAGTCCTCTAGCGCGGTCATCCGAACACATATTGAGGGTGACAGGGGAGCTTGGCCTGCGCCAGATGATGAGGTCTTTCAGGAGCTTGGATTTTTCCTAAGGGCAGCGGAGACCCAGAGGATGGTCTTTAGCAGGAGAGGGACATAATGAGGTGTGTCTATCAGAAAGATCTCTCTGGTTTCAACGCAAAAGGCAGATTGGACAAGGGAAGGTGCAGGAAACTGACCGGGAAACTTCAGCCATTGTCCAAGCAAGAAATGTGAATGCAGAAAGTAGGGGAGAAATAACAAACGTGGGGAAAAGGCGATAGCTGTGAAGCCTATTAAGGAAGTAGGAAAGACATAGTGTAAGTCGGGGTATGAATAAGGAATAGAGGATGACACAGATGTCTGGTTTGGGTTACTCAGTAGCCATGGCTGTCTTCAGTGAGTTAGTACATAAAGGCAAAGAACCCGGTTTTATGTTTGATGATGAGGAATCTGGTTTGGGGAATCCTCAGTCTGAGATCTGCATCGGGAACACCAGATGCCACTGTATGAATAGCTGGGGTCCACCTCAGGAGACAGTCCGAGTCAGAACTAGAGATTTCGAAGCTGTATGTTTTTACATAGCCACTGAAATTGTGAACACGGACAACCTCACGCAGAATGAAGAGAGAGGAGGACTGAGAATGGGCCCCTCCGGGAACATTAGGCGTTTCAGAGGCAGGTGTTGGAGGAGGAGCGATGAAGTACAAGGACCTATCAAAGCAGGTGAAGCTGCTAAGTGTAAGGATGCAACCGAAAGTGAAAACATGGCTTTCAGAGATAGCTTTCTATTTAGCAAGCAATAGAAAAGGAAAGGCTAAAAAAGCCAGATTTTTAATTTTCCAAGGAATATGGGTCTCAGGGTGCACAGTGGGAAGAGTTGGAAAGGAGGATGGTGGAGAAACTATATTTGAAAAAATAGTAATAATAATAAGCAGAGAGTGGAGGGGGGGTAACAGTGTGTGGGAAGGTCAAGACTGGTCCAGCTTGGCCCTGGCCAACGGTGGGTGCTGGTGATGCATCCGTCTGGCTCCACTGAAGGGGGCTCTAGGCCATCCTTGTCAGGGATATCTCCGTTGTAATAAATAGAAACTCTCTCAAACTACTTTGAAGAGAATTGGAGGAAATACATAAAACATAGGGGCAAAGGAAAAGCTAGGTCTTGGGAACCAGGAAAATGGAAGCCAAGGCCCTTTTCATCCATCTCTCTGAAACACGTGTTTCCATCTTCACTTTTAAGCACATGTGCTTCATGCTTTCTCCGTGGAGACAGGTTTTATCTTCCTCAGAAGGTATGAGGAGGTAGCGCCCATGGTTATAGTTCATACTTAACTTCTCAGGTCCCATGCCTGACATCCTTAAACTACACTCTCTACGTCCCAACTTCAGATTCCTGGGAGAGAGAATGTGACATACTCATCGTAGGTCAATACTCACAGCTCCAAGGTGGAGGGTTGCTCCACACTCAGGGCAGTAGAGAATTCTCAGAGAACAGAGCTCGGGCTAGACGTGCACCTGCCAAGTCCCTGCCTCACAGACAAAGCCTGAAAGAAAAGCGTAGATCCCAGGACAGGGAGAACATAAGGCAAAGCGAAGCAAGGGGTTAAGTCCTGAGAACCTATCTATTCCATTATCTCTAAATCCTAAGGCGAATTTATGTCTTTCTAGGCTTGTTAAGAGAATCATATGAGAAAAGTGATATGAGAAGAGGACATAAATATAAGGTATCTCTTGAGACTGAATCAGGTTATTCTCAGTCCAGGAAATTGGAAACCCCCTCGCTGTGTTTTTGAGTTTCCCATCTCTTTCTTGGCTTCAATTACTGGGAATCTTTAGGAGTTGCATTTTTTTTTTTTAACCTCCAATTGGCGTGTGTGTGTGTGTGTGTGTGTGTGTGTGTGTGTTTACCTCCTTGATAAATAGGTCTTGATTTCTATTCTCTAGCTTTGTGTGTATGTTTCCAGGCTTAAATCGGATTCTTCTTGAGGGCCATTAGCCAAGACCTGTGCTGTACTCTAGTGTGGTAGGATCCTTTCTTTCTCTACTACCAGGTAGAAGAAGTGATGCTCAATACTCCATTGGCCTCATGGTGGACCTTGTGGTGCTTTGAGAGTCTCTTGCTAGTAGTCTCTAGCAGTAGTCCCTAACCATTCGTGGTCCCCTGGGAGAGGACACGGACGGTCCCCATGCTCCCTCATCAGCCCCATGCCTGCACGAGCCCCCATGGCAGCGGGACCCTGCCCTGTTCCTGAGCAGCACCAGTCCTGCCTTCTGCAGGCTGCACACGTTAGAGCCCTGATGGACGTTTCAGCAACTCTTCTCACAAAGAGTGGAGAGACATCCTGCAAGAGCACAGAGTGGACGGGCTGGGAATAGGAACTTTATCTCACTCATTCTCGTATGGTACAAGGAGCGGGGGGCCTCTGCTCATCGTTTGGGGCTTTGGAGGAAAAGCCACAGGACTCCACCACCCTCTGTGGACACCACTGCGGTCCCTCAATCCCCTCTTGTCCTCTTTGTGCACCTCTTCTCAAGGTTTTCTCCCCACCTGTGGGATCACCAAACTGCTCTTTCAGACAACCCACGCGAGAGGAATCTAGAGCCTCTTTGTCTGCTTGGCATTGGAAATGTTGGTGCTCCCGGTTTCGGGTGGACACGAAGCAGATTCTTTCCCCCGCCCTGGGGTCTGCTGACTCTAAGTAGAGACAGACTGGCTCTTTGAACAGCGAGATGGCGCGATGCGTTGATTCCAGTTCCATCACTCCACTACTGAGGACTGACTCAGTTCTTCTGAGTTTTCCATATGCAAACATTTCTTGGTGCATTGAGTTGAACCCAGCCATGTAGTCCCCAGAAGAGGAAAGCATAGTCTCCTGTTGACATGACTTTAACCTATATCTCAAGAAATAAAGACCCTGGTGTTATTGTGTAAGGAGCATTGGACTCCTTTTGAGCCCATTTTTTGTCACAAGAGACATCACATTTGGTGGGAAATGGCATCTGAGTCTTGTGCAGTGAAAATGCCACTCCCAAATAGAGTCCTTCTAATCCCCAAATTTCTCCTCTGAGAAGAGAGTTTGTTCTGCCACATAAAGTTTTATATTTTTGAAACATCATATATTTCCTGTGTATATGAAGGGAACCCCTCTAAACACCCTGGAGGGCAGGCCCCTTGTAGTACAGGCTTTCCCTGCTAGACGACTGTTCTAGGAACCCATCCATATCAGCGTACCAACGGGCGTCATTTTGAGAGGCTGCATTTGGCTTCAGTGACTTTTTTTTTTAAGACTCAGCATGTTTGCCCATTTCATGATGGGTGGTTTACAAGTGCACCTGTCCACACTGCACTGAGTGTTTAGCAGTTTTTGACCAAAAATGATATGACCCCCATGTCCTACCCTCCCTAATCAGATCTTGCTCCGAGCAACTTTATTTTGTTTCCCCAGATAAAAAAATGTCCTCAAAGGGAAATGTGTTGCAGATGCGGAGGAGGTGAAACAAAAACACGGCAGAAGCATTCAAAGGCATCAAAATCAGCGAGTTCAAAACCTGTTTTGAGCAGTGGAAAAAAGTCTTGATAGATGTGTTGCATCCAATGGAGAGTGCTTTGAAGGTTCCTGTAGTTTAAACATGTAAGAATAAATACACAGTTTTTTATAAATAGATTGCATTTTTTGGGCCCCGCCCTGTATGTGATTGTTACTGAATATCTCAACCTGCACCAGCAGGTGGAGTGTCCCATGCAGAGCCAGCCCACCGTGTGGCTTTGCAGCGCAATGACGGGGAGGTTGTGCAGCACCATCGCTGGCCCCTGTGAGTGAGGCCACCCTGAGGTCCTGTACAAAAGCCCAATCCTCCAGCAGGGCCCTCCATCACGTACTTCCTCTCACGTTCTGTCTCTGTTTCCTCTTGTGGATAAATAGGGTGCAAGGGCTCTACCTCAGTCATCTGCCAAAGTCTCCTTCAATCTGCTGGAGTGATTAAAGGATAGATAGATGGGGGAGATGAGAAGAGAAGAAAGGAGAGAGGGAAGAGGAGAGAAAATGAAAGTTGAATATCCCCGGATTTGAGCTAATTTGTCAGTAGGAATTGCATTCCAATGGAAGGAAATCCAATGCAGTGTAAAGTAATGGACCAAAAGAAAATTCACTTTCAAATCCAATAATGATATGCTTCATCATAGAGAGGAAGCGTGTTTGTTATTCCCTGAACATTTCGTAGTAGGGCAGGTATTCGAGGAGGGTCACGTCCCTGCCCACAGCCATGTTTAACAACATTGGGGTTGAAAAAATAAAACGGGTAACTCAGTTCTGGTACTAAAGGAATGTAATTCTAGAGACTAGATTTATGAAGGGACCACAGAAAACGAGCACGAGGGGGTCGTATTAGGCTTTATGTTCGCAGGGCCGGCATGCGGAGTATAAACTCCGGATGACAGGAGAGTGCCACCCAGGTAGAAGGGGCCCGCTGGTTTTTTCCCCCTTTACATTCAGGGTCACTCATCAGAGAAATACATTTCTTGGTTCAGCTGTGGGTTCATTGATTCCTGCTCCTGTGGGCCAGCAGTTTTATATTTGACACGTCAACTGCTGTTACAGAGACGGTAGCCAAGGCTCATGGGTAATTCCTCTTCTGTAAACTGCACTCTGGGCAAGAAAACTGGGTTTCTGACCATTTTCTTTTTGTGCTAACTTGTTTCCTATATACCTTCAGCCATTTCAAATGGTTCTTTTTTTGTTCTCAAACGGTTCACTCCAGGGCTTCCAATCAGCAAGATCATACTGAAAGGAAGAATAAGGAAGAGAAAGCTGAAGTTCAATGCCTTTCCTTGTAAGCTCCTGAATACAGTTTCTGGGTATTTTGAATACTCTGAACAGTGCATAGTGGTAATTGATAACAGCGAAACTGTACAGTAGCTTCAAGTGGATGTCAATAGAATAAGAAGATACTATCTGCTCCATATTCAGTTTCAAATTCTCTATCAGTCCTGCTTCAAAGCTGCTGTCTCCTCCAGGTGATGTTTAAGCCTGTCCCTCCCCTCCTCTCACGCACCTCATGAAAAATGGCTTTGCCATCTGCAGCTGTCAGGAGGCTCTGGAGTACGGAGTATGGCTCAATGAATATACAAACGTGCAGCTGGACCACAGCCCCTTCCAGAAGGTGGCTGGAATATCAATCACAGCGAGCTCTCACTGCTCAGGCCCCAGGCTGCCTTAGGGGCCGTGCGTGAGGGACCAGAGGACCATGGAGGGATGTGAGGAAGGTCTCAGTGGAAACAGGCCCTGTGATACGTGGGGAGACAGAGCCAAGAGCCATGTTCCGAGAATCCTAGTTTCTTGTGCTCTTGCAAAGTGTGGAACAAAGCTAAGCATAACATGGGATTTATTGAGCTTTAGGATGTCTGTTTCCCTGTGAACTGACGGGAGCCTCTTAGTTAGTCTCTCTGTCTTCCTTCCAGCACCTTCCATTTGCCAGGTACGGTGCAAGGCCCTGGAGCGATGGTTTTTGTTTTCGAATCAAACAAAACCACTGCCCTGAAGTTGAGTGGTGGAGCGGCCCGGGGCTGGCCGTGGTGATGGGGAAAGAGACTCTGTGGTGATGATGACTGTAATAAATCAAAATGCAACGTGATGACTTGTGATAGAAATAGGTTCTGGGATCTGTGAGCTCTCAAGAGGCAGAACAGGTACATCTGTTTGGGCTTCGTTTTTCAGAGGTGACATTTGAATGGAGTCTTCCAGCACGAGGAGAGAAGTTGTTTAAGAAGATCGAGATGAGGCAGGGCAGGGGCATGGTGGGCGCATGGCTGGGGTGTGAAAGAGCGCGAGGATCCTCCGTTGTGGCCAAGATTTTAATCAGTTCGAGTTCCTGAATATTTCTCAAGCCTCTCTCGTTAAGTCAGTGCAAATTCTACTTGTGAACTTGTCACTTACGCACTGGCTTTCTTCCTAAACTCCTTTGGCCCATAAACCCCTGACTCCCCATGAAAATAAATTCAACTGTTTTTCTTCTCTCTGTCTCTCTGTCTCTCTGTCTCTCTGGCTCTCTCTCCCTCTCACACACTCACGCATACATGCCCCAAGGAATCTGGGCAGCCTCTAGAGATGGAAAGAGCAAAAATAGAACGAAGCAGATTCTCCTTAGAGTCTTGAGAGAGGAGCGCAGACCTGCTGACACCAGAACTTTGACTCGAAACCCGGTGAGACCCATTTGTAAGTTCTGACCTCTGGAGCCATGAGATAAGACATTTCTGCTGTGTTGAACCCTGAGACTTGTGGCCATCTGTTAGAGCAGCCATAGGAAATGAATACAGATTTTAGCATCGGAAGTGGTGCGCTGCTGTAACAAACAACCCCTAAAGATGGAGAACTGGGTTTTGAGTTGGGGAGTGGACAGAGGCTGGAAGAATGCAGTGAGTGACCGGCAAAGCTGAGCTTGCCTTAAACGGACCATTCATAGAAGTGTGTATGTTAATGACTCGGCTGTCGAGGACTCCGAAAGGAGTGAGAAACACGGCAGAAAAAGTGTGCGGTCTTAGAGAATTGCCTAAGTCTTTAGGAAAAGAACTGTGAGTAGAAGTGTCGGTGTCAGTGTTCCTGCCATTAAGGGGTCCACTGGAGAAGAGGTGGAGGTGCACATTACAGGGAACCGCAGGAAAGGGGACCCTTGTAGAACAGGCAGACCGCAGAGATGCTGCAGGTTCGGTTCCAGGCCAGTGAAATAAAGCGAATATGGTGGTGAACCGAGTCGTCATCTTTTTGCTTGTAACAAAACAAAAAGCAGCCCCTGCGAAGCATAATACAACGAGGTATGCCTGTGTAGTTGCATGAAGCTTAGCTGAATTACGTCCTGTAGTTCTGATGAAAAGGAAAACTTGCACAGTGATATTTGACTACACAGATAGCCAAGCAAAGACCTGATTTTATTGCTGCTTGTAGCCAAATGGGAGGAGAAGGAGATGGATCGAGGGAAGAAGTGTTAAAACAAGAAGGAGCCAGGACGTGATGATTTGGGAAATTCTCAGGCTGTCCAGATTTTGCAAAAGACGCTGAAATTTGGTGATGCGCTGTCAGGAAAGTGTGCTCTGGAGAGAAAGCCAAGGATGAGGCTGGATAACCTTTCGCTTGTGCCGCTGAAGGTCAGAGAATGTAGTTACACAAAGGGCTCTTTGAAGAGATTAGTCATGTGAATCCCCTGTCCATCTCAGGAGAAGCCAGGAAAATAAATGAGATCATCCAGGAAGAGTCTGTGAAGGAGCGTCTGGTTTAATAGAGTGAATGCTCACGACCTGAAGAGGAGACCCAGAATTTTGGAGACTTTTATACCAGTGGAGCCACCGCTCCCTTAGCCTGCAAAGGACAGAGGGAATACAGCATGAGTGAAGGCTGCGGGATCTCCACAGTGCAACAGGCCAGAAGCTGGCTGGTGCAATGACTCATCTGCAAACACGTGCTACGTTGCAGGAACCGGGAAGTACGACTCAGAGACTCCGCTGTGGTCCTCAGAGGGCAGTGCTGGGAACCCGAGTGAATTTATTTGCAGTCTTGGAAACCAAAGGGAGGCTTGGTTTCAGAACTGCTCGGGAGTGGTCGTTCCTTTTCGTTTTCTTCATTTTCGCCCCCCTTTCTCTGGCATGTCAATATCAGTAACTGTTAAACTGTGCCTTCCCCACGATTCTTTTGGGAGCAGATGCCTTGGTTCTTGTGTTTCGAGAGTTCAGAGATGGGTAGGTTAGAGCTGGGCTTTCACCCAGACTTGCTTAAGATAATTTAGGATCAGATTTTGGTTTCACTGATTTTTTTTCTTGTTTTTAGTTTCATTGATTCCTGCTCTAAATTATTTACTTATTTATTTTCTTCTGCTTGCTTTAGGCTTGAATGCTCTTCTTTCTCCACTTTTCCTTAGGTGAAAGCTCAGATTACTGATTTTAGATCTCTCTTCTTTTCTAATATATACACTTAGGGCTACACATTTTCCTCTAATCGCTACTTTCTCTGCATCTCACAAATTTTCTTATGTTGGGTCTTAATTAGTTAAAAATATTTTTAATTAATCTTTATTTCTTTGATGCATGTATTATGTAGGAGTGTGTGGTTAAATTTCCAAATATTTGGGGACTTTTCCAGACATCTCTCTGTTATGGACTTCTAGTTAAATTTCCTTATAATCTGAGAACATAATTTATATGACTTTTGTTCATTTAAGTTTGTTAAGGTATGCTTTACAACCCAGAATGTAGTCAGTCTTGGGGAATGTTCCATGTGTGTGTAAAATGAATAGTTCTGTTGTTGAATGGCATACTTTATAAATGCCAAATATCAAGTTAATTTATAGTGTTGTTTAGGTAAACTTTGTCTTGAATGATTGATTGTCTGCTTGGTTGACCTCTCAGTTGCTGAAAGAGGGTTGTTAAGGTCTTCAACTATAGGGCTGGATTCATCCGCTTCTCCTTTGTTATATCAGCATTTACACTCCGTTGTTTTGTGTATTTAAGACACATTTAGAATTGCTCTTATTGGAAAACTGACCTTTTTATTATTATAATGAGATGTCTCTACCTCTGATAATTTTTCTTGTTCTGAAGGCAGTTTTGACTGATATTAAAATAGCTTTTTAAAATTAGTATTAGCATGGCATGCATATATTTTTCCATTTCTTTGTAACTAGTTGAGTATTTATATTAAAAATGGGTGTCTTATAGACAACATATGGTGGTTTAATCGGGTCTCAATTTTTTTATCCTCTCTGACATCTCTGTCCTTTAATTGATCTATGTAATCCATTCACACTTAAAGTCACGATTGATGAAGTACTACCTACTATATTTTTTTTTTAAGATTTTTATTTATTTATTTATTTTTAGGGAGAGGGGAAGGGAGGGAGAAAGAGAGGGAAAGAAACATCAATGTGTGGTTGCCTCTCACGTGGCCCCCTGCTGGGGACCCGACCTGCAACCCAGGCATGTGCCCTGACTGGGAATCGAACCTCGACCCTTTGGTTCACAGCCCGCGCTCAATACCTACTATATTTATAACTATTTTCTATAAGTTTCATTTGTTCCTGTTGTTTTCCTCTAAAACTGCTTTCTCAATTTTAATTGAGCATTTAAAATGATTGCATTATATCTCAGTGTATTGATTATACTTATTCTTTGAAAAATTAATGATTGCCCCAGACCTTGGAATACACGTTTTTAACTAATCTAAGTCCGCACGCAAATATCCTTATGCCATTTCACATGTAGTGTAGATATCTTACGCCAGAATACTCCCAATTCCTCCCTTCCATCCATTCTGATGTTGTTGCCATTCACGTCACTTACGCACATACAAGAAGCACCAACATGTGGTTAGATTATTACTGTGTACAGTTAACTTTTATATCAGTTAAGAACAAGAAAAGATAAGACTTTGTTTTACCTTTATTTCCTTTCTGAAGCTCTTAATTGCTTTATGTAAATTTGTGGTTTTGATGTGTATCATTTTCTTCTCCTTGAGGAGCTTCTAAAATTTCTTGCAGATTAGATACGCCGAGAATTAATTTCCTCGGTTTTTGTTTGTTTTAGAAAGTTTTTATTTCTCCTTATTGTTGAAGGATAATTCCACTAGTTTTGAATTTTAGATTTGTGTCTTTTTTTCTGTCAACACTTTAAATATTTCAATTCATTCTCTTCTTGCTTGCATGCTTTCTGATGAGAAGGCCACTGTAATTCTTAGGTAAGGTACCATTTCCTCTGATTTTCTCTTTGCATTTCATTTACAGAAGTTCGACTGTGATGTGCTTACATATACTATTTCCGTTTATGTTGTTGATGTTATTTATCTTGTTTGGCATCTTCTGAAATTACTGAATCTGTGGCTGGGTGTTCTTATTTAATTTTGGGTAGTTCATTATTTCTTCAAACATTTTTTCTCTTCCCTCTTTCTTCACCTTCCAGTATTTCATTATGCATATGTTACATCTTTTGAAATTGTCCCATATTTCTTGAATGCTATGTTATAGTTTTGCTATAGTTCTTTCCCTTTTTTTCCTCTTCGAGTTTTAGTTTGGGAAGCTTCTATTGACCTATCTGCAACCTCACTGGCATTCTTTGTGCTACAGTGTTTTTTTATTTCTCACATTTCCTCTTGATTCTTTCTTAGTGCATCTCTCTCTCTGCTTATATTACCCATCTGCTCTTGCATACTATTTACTTTTACGTTTGAGCCTTTAACATATTAATCATAGTTTTTTTAAATTCCCTAACAGTTTTGACATCTGTGTTATATCTGAGTCTGGTTCTGATGCTTGCTTTGTCTCTTCGAAGTTTCTGCCTGCCTGCCTGTCTGTCTCTCTTGCTCTCTCTTTCTTGCATGCTGTATAATTTTTTGCTGTAGTAAGTAAACAACACTGAGGTATATAGGCCATGAGTATAAGCATTTATATTCATATGGTTATAAATTGGTGTTCTGTATTTGCTGTAGCTACAGGGGCCTGGAGACGTCCAACTCCTCTAGTATCCCTGCTATGTCTTTTCTGTGGACTTTGGGGTACCCTAAGTACCTCTCTGCGGAGGTAACCTACGTCCTGCAACTCTTTAATCGATAACCCACTATCTGTGGATTGCCATTGGTGTGTTGGTCAGATGTAGGTGCCAGAAGAATTTTATAATCCCACGATTAAATCTCATTCTTGTAACTCTGGGCTGTGACTCTCACAAGTAGTATGTTTTTGTTTTTGCTTTTTTTAACCTTAAAGTGGGACAGGAAATCGAGAAGGGGCTAGGGTGGGAGGAATACCCTTCCCCAGCTGGGGTAAGGCTTTGGGCAAGTCTTTCTCCTTGAAGGGCAGGTCTTCATTATAGAGGATGCTCTGGTGCATTCCGTAGTGATTCTTCTCCCCAGCCCTGCCGGAGCCTCAGGACTCTGTTTCTTGGATCTTCGCTGTGGAAACCTAGTGGGCTGCTTGGAGACAAACCTCGCGGACGTGTGGTGAGTTCCTTAGACTGTGATCTCCATGACTTCCTTATTCTTGTGCTAATCCATACTCAATGACGGAGAAGTCATTGAAATCACCAGCCAAGTGTTTCCGTGCGCTGCTTCAGATAAGCAGATCTTGGAGATGTTTCTCTGAAGGAGCCTGTCTATCCAGGGTGTGGGATGAGCCCTGCAAACTCAATTCTCTTAAGGTTTCAAGAAAAGTCATCACTTTTCAGTTTGTCCAGCTTTTTCTTGTCTTTGAGAACAAGCGTGGCAGCTCCTCAACGTTTTACATATAGGAGGTAAAACTGGAAGTTGCCATTGCTATTTTTGTTACCATGAGAATTCCAACCCTTACGATAAGGTAGGATACTGGTTTGAGGGACATGAAGTAGAAGCTGCTAACTGATATTTCTCGATGGTTCAATTGGCTTTTACATTTAGTGTGCCGAAAAGAAAAAATCAGGTTTTGAGCATTCGTTCCCCTCTCTAAGCACTGATTTAAACCTGATTTATCTTTAGAATGACTATACACCTTGAAGAAAAATACAGAGTTTGGCTTTGCCTCTCTGGAAGTCAGCTCTCCAGCCATCCCATTTCCCTAGAGTGTGGCTCAAAACCAGGAAATAAGCAAAATCGTTCTCTGAACAATTAACCTAAATGTCACAAAATGCAGGTGCTGCATTTCTTAAAACATAATTTTAATACAAGCAAAGTTATATGTAATGCATATGTAAGTTTTGAAGCATAATGATATAATCAGCAACTATGACTCTGCTGCCTGTCATGACAGCTAGAATATCACCAATACTTTTAAAGGCGCCTCCCACTGGTAGGCCAGCGACCTTCCTGGACATAACTACTCTCCTAGATTTGGGGCACGTGTTTCATCTGTTCTTTGAAAAGCATTTTCTTACATATATATCCCTAAACAACATGATCTTGACTATTGTTTATTTTTCTGGTTTTCCTAAAATAAAATCTCATGCTACATGTAGTCTCCTGGGCTTGCTTTTTTCATTTAATTAGCCACATATACTCTCTGTGCCCACTGTCCTCCTCTGCATCAGGGAGTTAATAATAGTACCTATCCCACTGTATTTTTGTAAGAGTTAAATAAGTTAATATTTGTAAATCACTTAGAACAATGCCTGGCATATAGATCATGCTTTATATATCCATTAAAGACAAATATACACATATTTATGTTCTCGGTATATTTGGAGTTCACTCCTCTCTACTGCTATATGGTATTATTTTATGTATACCATACTTTATTAATCCATTCTTTGATTGGCATCGGGATGATACCCAGCCTTCTGCTATTACAAATAAGCCTGATTTGAACATGTGCGCTCATGGGTTGTCATACGATGGGAGACTCCTCTAGGGCCCGCACCCACCGCAGCCTCGGCCCATCGCAGGGCTTGAGCGCGTGCAGCTTGACCGAGTAGCGCCAGAGTGGCTGCGTACGTCCACACGTCTTCAGCAGGGCAGAGATGGCCCTGCTGCTTCGCTTCTCACTATCGCTTTGAACTGGGTCGGCCAAAATGCTCTTTCAGTTTTTTCCGTAAGAGAGCTGTGGTAGCACTTAGTTGTCTTTTAACTCCATTCCAGATGATTTTGTTAGATTGTGTTGTGACAGCTGTCATATCAATGTGCGTTTAAAAAAAACAACAACAACAACTTATCGCCATGGCTGGTGTGTGGCTCAGCGGACTGAGTGCTGGCCTGCAAACCAAAGGGTTGCTGGTTTGATTCCCAAGCTGGCTTGATGCCTGGGGTGTGGGTCAGGTCCCCAGTTGGGGGAATGCGAGAGGCAACCACACATCGATGCTTCCCTCCATCTCTTTCTCCCTCCCTTCCCTTCTGTCTAAAAGCAAAACAAAAAATGGTTTTAATTTTTAAAAACACTTATCAAAATGGGTGCATTTTTGTGTAGCCACTTTAATATTGAAGGTGGAAGAAAATAAGCAGCATTTTGGCATGTTATGCTTTATTATTTCAAGGAAGATAAAAACATAACTGAAATGCAGAAGAAGATTTGTGCAGAGCATGGAGAAGGTGCTGTGACTGATCAGATGTGTCAAAAGTGGTTTGAGCAGTTGCAGGCTGCAGATTTCTTGCTCGATGATGCTCCACAGTTGGTAGAGCAGTTGAAGTTGATAGCGATCGGAATGAGACATTAATTAAAAACAATCAACATTCCACCACGTGGGGGGTAGCCGACATACTCAAGTGTCCAAATCAAGTGTTAAAAGTCATTTGCACAGGCTTGGTTATGTTCATTGCTTTGATATTTGGGTTCCACAATAAGTTAAGTGAAAAAAATCTCCTTGACCATATTTCTGCATGCGATTTTCTACTTAAACCCAATGAAAACATTCTGTTTTTAAAACAAATTGTGACAGGTGATGAAAAGTGGGTACTTTACAATAACGTGGAACAGAAGAGATCGTGGGCACGCGAAATGAACCACCACCAATCACACCGAAGGCCGCTCTTCCTCCAAAGGAGATGATGTTGTGTGTATGGTGGAATTGGAAGGGAGTCCTCTGTTATGACCTCTTTCCAGAAAACTGGACGATTAATTCCAACAAGTACAGCTCCCAGTGAGATCAATCGAAAGCAGCACTTGACGAAAAGCATCCAGAATTAGTCAATAGAAAACTCATAACCTTCCATCAGGATAATGTAGGACCACATGTTTCTTTGGTGACCAGGCAAAACCTGCTGCAGCTTGACTGGGACGTGCTGATTCATCTGCCGTGTCCGCCAGACATGGCGCCTTTGGACGTCCATTTATTTTGGTCTTTACAAAATTCTCTCCAGGAAAAAATTTTCAATTCCCTGGAAGACTGCAAAAGGCACCTGCAACAGTTCTTTGCTCAAAAAGATAGAAAGTTTTGGGAAGATGGAATTATGAAGTTGTCTGAAAGATGGCAGAAGGCAGTGGAAAAAAATGGTGAATGTGCTGTTCAGTAAAGTTATTGTTGAAAATGAAAAATGTGTGTTTTATTTTTATTTAAAAGCTGAACAAACATTTGGCCAACCCAATGTTTAGTAGATCAAATTTAGTAGATTTTTCGCTCTACATGGGGTAAAACATGGTTAATTTTGTGTATTTTCAGAATTTCTAATGATATTGAGCATTTTTCAAATGTGCGTCCTTTAAGTTTCTTCTATAGTAGAGTAATTGTTTATGTCAGTTACTCACATTTCTATTTGTTTTTTGTATATATAGAATATAATTGCATTATATTTCTCTTCATCCTAATATTTTATTTATTAAATATGTTGCAATAACTTCACATTCTATGCTTTATCTTTTTGCTTACTTTCTGATGTATTTGAAAAAGAAGGCTTTGGCTACAAAGTGATTGATTTAAGATTTTTCATATGCTTACTGCTCTTTGTGTTGTGTTTAGGAAAAAGTATTAGTCCATGTTATGCATATATTTTTCTGTATTTTAAAAGATTCAAAGTTTTAGTTTTCACACCGAAGTCTTTGTAATTCACCTTATATGATGGTATGAGTATGAACCCCAATTTTTTTTTTGGTAGGTGAATATGCACGCGTCTTAATATCCTGAAATCCCCGTACCTATTGAATCGCCCACTCTTTCTACTTTGATTTACAGTGATATCAAAACTGTACTCCAAGCCTCCGCATTTGAATGGGTCTGAGTTCCCTATTCTGTTTCGCTGGCGGAATTCTCGAATTCAGCTCCAACGCCGCCCTGACTTAGTGGCCCGGTCTCCATCTTTGATGTGTCTCCGTTTCTCTTCTACTGAGGTGTGCTGGCTCTTCTTCAGTCTTCGTTCTTCTGTGTAGATTTTCGAAGGGGCTTTCTAAGAACTTCAGTATTTTCTTTGAATTCCATAGGATGTAAAGATTAATTTGGGGGAGAATTAATATATTTAATTTTGAGATTCCTTCCCATGGACGGGAATCCTAAACGTCATCTTCTAGGGAGAAACCACAAGTCGTTGCCCTCTGGCTCCGCCCCACAGACCTCCCTGGTGCCTGGGAGTCTTCACGTGACTTAGCACAGTGGCATCACTCTCTGCCCGTTTCGTAACCCGGGACAAAGGTTACATCATGCTGTATTTATTTTTCTTAAGGGACTAGGAAATTACCTGTCCGAAAAATGTATATAACTAAAATAAGGAACTCATGTTTTTTTTTTCCTAGAACATTTAGAAATCTTCTACAGGAATTCTACATAATTACTTTATGATGCACTTTTTTTAAACACGTTTTTGTCAGTTTTTGCGGCATAACAAACCACCTCGATGTTGAGTGGCTTTAAATGCCGGCTGGTTGTTTAGCTCGCGGCTCGGCCTAGGATCAGCTGGGGATTTCTGCGGCCTCAGCTGGCTTTGCTCCCGCATCCGCTGGCTGTTAATGCCGCACTCACACTGCCTGGCAGGCAGCTGGCTGCTGGCTGAGGTAGGAGGTCATTTGTCTCTTGTCATCCGGCAGATTAGCTGACCTTGTTCAGGTGGTGATGGGTTTAGGGTTCCCAAGAGCTCTCGAAGCTCAGGCTCAGAACACACACAGCATCACTTTTAGTCAAAGCAAGTCACAAGGCCGGCTGGATTCAAGGGTCAGGGGCAGAGACGTCTTCATGGCAGGAGCTGCAACGTACTGTGGCCAACCTAGCAGTGCCTCTGGTGTCTCAAAGCCCACAGGCCTCCTATCTAATTGCAGGCTAGACAGCATCTTCATCTGGGCTCTGTCCAACTTCCTCGGCCAATGGCCTCCTGCCTTTATAAACACCGGCCCATGCCGGAGCCTTGGGTGCGACTTTGGAGGTGGACCTAGGGGGTGAATTCACACAACAGGACCTCATGTGAAACCTAGCAGGCCTGGTGGCTCTCTAAGATTTTTTTCTTGACCTGAAAATGCTCTCTGATTTGGGACCATGCCCTCCTTCCCTCCGTGGTTGTGAAGGTTTGAGGTTCCAGGGGAGATCCAAGGGGGTGTGGCCTGTGTGTGAGCTCATTTCTCTGAACAGGTGCAGCACGTCGTGCGGCCGGGGCGAGGGGCAATGGGTGGGGGAAGTGGGAGAACATAACCTCAACCCACGCAGGCCCGCTTGCTGTCTGCCTCCTCCGATGGCTCTCCCTCCCCACCCTTCTGGGTAGCACCACATGGTGGGAAATTGCAGCTTGTCACTTCTTTGGCTGTGAGAGCAAGATCTTAGTTCCTTGAATAGAACAGTCTAATGTTAATTTTCAGTTGAAGAGGAAGCGTGTATGTGTGTACGGATGAGTGCGTGTGCACCTGCGTGCGGTGTGGGCCGGGGTGGGGGTGTTGCTGTTACCAAGACTGGATTCCAACCGTATCATACTGCATCTGAGGGAGAAGAAATAGTCCCCCACGTCGTCCCCGGTCCTCTTCCCACACCGTCAGCTCCGCGGGAATGTCATCGCACTCGCTCACCCCTGGCCTGGCATCTCTTTCCTCTCTCCAAAACCCAGAGAGACCCTCTTCGAGTTTCCTCAGGCAAAGCCACCCCCACAGCGCCCCTCGCACCTTCTGCAGCCACACTGAGTAAACTCCGCCTTGTGTTCCTTATTTCCCCTTCTCATTACCATCTGGGACCTCACTTTCCTTTCTCGTTCTCGTCCTCTGTTCATTGTGATTCCCCCCTTTCCAGAACACAGTTCTAATAAACAAACAAACAGCCAAGGGGAGATCAAGAAACGGCGAAATACTAAGCAATATTTTTAAATATTTTATTTATTTTTAGAGAGAGGGGAAGGGAGGGAGAAAGAGAGGGAGAGAAACATCAACGTGTGGTTGCCTCTTGTGTGCCCCCCACTGGGGATCTGACCTGCAACCCAGGCATGTACCCTGACCAGGAATCGAACCAGCAACCCTTTGGTTTGCAGGCTGGTGCTCAATCCACTGAGCCACATCAGCCAGGGCCTAAGCAATATTTTTGACAGATTTTTTCCTTGTCAGAGCATTAAGAATCTAGTTCGAGGCAGTTCTGTTACAGGTAATGGAAACAGCAAGTTACACAGATATGATCCCCACACTAGAAACTCAGTTTTTCCAAGGTATGTGCTCCCTCTAGCTCTCCTACATTCAGAAGAGCTCATAAACGATCATTTTATATTATATCGAACCCTATGAAATTGCTGATGCTCCACCATTGTAGACTGACAAAAATGGCAATTTCATACGGTTCAATCTATAGTTCATGCTAGCCCACTAATAATGTTTTTAGCCAGTTATTTGGTGAGGTATTAGTCAGCAGAATCCAGATTAACCCAGGAAAGAAGTATCGCCCCTTTCCCCAAGGTGCCTCTACTATTGCAATGTGGTTGCTTTGTCTCCCTGTCCTCCCTCGAATCAGGTCCCTGCCCTCAGCAGAAGCATCAGTGACTCCTCAGGATGAAAACTAAACTATTTAGCCTGCATACAGGTCCTCTCCTGCCTGGGGCCCCCATCGACTTCCCCAGCCTCTCATGCTGTCGCTCTATCCTACGTGGCCTTAGCACCGGTTCTCCAAGAACTAAAGGCGTGGACCGTGCCAAGGCCACCCCATGTCTGTGCGTCGGCGTTTCCTTCTGCCCAGAATGCCTGCTGTCCACGGGAGAAGCCCCTCCCCCCGGGAGGCCTCGCTTCTGCGGGCACCTGTTTTCCTCTCTCCCTCCTTGACCCACCACCCCTGGTGGGTGAATTGCTCCTTTCCCTGGATTTCCATTATGAGGTGTGCGTATAATTGCTACGCCATGTTCCCATCATGTTGCACACATTTGTGAGAACGTATCTTTTGATACTTTTCAGGCCTCTAAAGACTTAGCCTGTGTTTTAATCCTCTTTGTATTCCCGTTGTCTGGTCCCCGCCGTGGAGGTCCCTAAACGTTAGCGAGTACATTCTGCAACTCAGGAGAGAAGAAGGAAATTCAGAGGCAGGCAAGTTGCTAATATTAAAGTTAATGAGCTTGTGAACATTCCATTTAAAAATTTGGATGGAGAGAAAATATTCAAGGCAGTCTTTGTTTTCCCTAAACCTGCTACCTGTCCCAGCTGTGGTTCGTTATTTTAGAAGAGATTAATATATGTTTCATCCAACTACATCACATATTTCTCACTTATTTTAAGCAGCAGAGGACACCTTTCAGATTTAATGTTGAAACATGCAATAACTTCTATTTAAGTATCACTTTATAACCGACGAATTTTTGTTTCCTGCATTAATCAAACTTAACTTAATCCTCGCAGTACCTCAAGGGAATGTAGCTGGCCAAGAATATCCCGAGGTTTTTTTCCTTTTTTCTTTCTTTCCTTCCTTTTTTTTTAGGTTATGAAACTCAGGCTTCGTTGTGAGAGACTGAGATTTTAAAATTCAGATTCAATTTACATTTAGTTTAGAGCTGACTCGAAATGCCAAAGCCCTAGTGTTAGAGACCTTTTGCTTTGCCTTCTCATCCTCAGCAAGCGCCTTGAGAAAGTCAAGTCAGTTAGTTGCAAAGCTGGGCAAGCTCAGCCCCGGGAGGGGCCTGCCGCAGGGTGTCCTGGCTGAGCCCCGCATGGCCTGCAGAGAGCAGTTCGGAGCCAGGGGACCCGAGATGCAGAAGGGCAGGGTCCCACCCCATGGGAGCTACAGAGCCCCTGACTCCGCAGTTTTTTCGGAGAAGGCTGCAGGATGGGTCCTGTTGTGGGTGCACAGTGGGAGACCAGAGCTGTCCTCACAGGTGGTGGAGCTGCAAACAGCAGCAGCCAGAGCAGAGGGACTGACTGGGACGGGCCACGCCAGCCGCCCCGAGCGAATGATGATGCTGAAGATGCTAGCGATGCCCCCTTCTTCCCACTCCACCACAGCTCCCAGGCAGGAATCGGCAGAACCAGCGTCCCCGAAGGCGATCTGTGTGATTGCTCCTTTGGTGCAGAGCTTGTCCACGCTGCCTCATCGATTTGTATGAAACGTGTATAGAAGCTCCTTTGGGCAGACCACGGCTCTGGGACCGTTTGCAGGTGGGGGTGAGGAACAGACTCTCTGCCCCACCTTACGCAGCAGCCATCCTCATTTATCATGTACCTTAAGTCATTTGGATTGCCTTTGGGGGAAGGAGGGAGGGGAAGAGTGTGGGTGTTGGAAGTCATGCTGACAGTAGGGCTTCTAAAGCTTAGAGACTCAGACCAGCCGGCATGTTGGGCCTCCCTGAGGGACCCAGACATCCTATAAAATTGCCCACACCCTCCAGGGTCCCGCTGCATTTTTAAAAAATTCACTTAAGCAAAACAAACAAAACCATGTAGGAATTACAGAATCTTAAATCCACAAATTCAAATGTATCAAACATGAATTAATGTATTTTTTTGTAACTTGAACTAATTATATCGTATTTCACCGGTGGGGAAATTTAACGTGGGGCAGTTTGGTGCGAACTTGGCAGTTCAGTCTTCCCCTTCCCTCTCTCTCCTTGGGGGCTTCTGCGTTCCCAGGGGCTTATGTCGCATCAGTGTGGTTGGCGTGGTCTCTGGTCTCCGCCCCTGGCACCCAGGGGCCATTTCTATTTTCACGTGGCCCGGAGTGAGAGTTCCACTCTGATAATTCTGCCCCTCCTCCGGGAGCCTGGGAGGCCACTTCAGGCCCAGCCCTCCTCCAGGGGCCTCCCTGCTCAGGGCCCTGAGTGCGTGGAGAAATTCCACAGGCCACCTTAACGGCTCTTCCAGGGTGGACAACTCGGGGTGGGGGCGGGGGGGGGGCTGCATCCGGACCTCCTATCTACACAAGTCACATTCGCCTCTAGCTCTATGCCACTTCCTCCTAAGGACATGGGTCTCTGGTCCCCTGGTGCTATCCTGGGTCCTGTCTGGCCCAGAGGGCACAGTTCCTAACTTCCCCTTCCCTAAAACATGGCCGTGGTAGAGGACGGAGCTTTTTTAAAGAGGAGTCTTGGGGTCTAAATTCCTCTCATTCCCTTGTTGATTATCTTCCCTCAACCCCGCTGATGGACTTTTCACTGAGCCGGAGTAGGACGGTCTGATCCTTCAACTGTTCTTCCTAAGCCTGTGTTTATATGGGCTCGAGTCTCAGAGTCTTTTAAAACTTTGGAACATAAAAAAGCCTTTTTTCCTCAAACAGTTGTCTCTGGCAGTCATTTCAAAACAGACTTTTGAGACTCAAAGGCTATATTATACTTTAGTGTTTCTGTTGTAACAATCTTCCCTTGAGGTAAGTGGATGTTTCTGCTACGTGGGGCAGGGGAGGAGAGCAATGAGGTGGCTGGATGTGGGGGCAGGGGGGAGCGCAGTTAATATCGCCAGTTGTTATCTTGCCACATTTACGTTTAGTTCTTTCTGTGTGTTCACGATGGACGCCATGAAAATCCACTCTTAGCGATTCCACTTCTGACATGATCTTGTAGGAGTCGTGGGGGAGCAAGCTCACGGAGGGCCAGTTTCCGCGTGAGAAGATCGAATCTCTGTTTCGAGCTATGGGATGTGGGTACGGCTTGTTTGGATGCATTTGACATTGCATCGGACTCTCAAAGAAGAAAGACGCCGGAAAAATCTCAAGTATGGCTTCGAGAAGAACCGTTGGCATCCCAGCCATCAGGAGAGCTTCACCAGACCATGATCTGGAACCTGGGCATCGGGGATGGAGTTCAGGCCACTTCCTCTGCTCTCACTCCATCCTGGTAACATGTAGTCATCAAAGAACTTCACATTGAAAGAGATCCTTTAGGGAGAATTGGGGAAAGCTGCTTCCTGTGTGCATTTATTTTGTCTCCTAGGCCAGGAAGTGATAAGAAGGAAGGTGATAAGTGAGGCGAATGACCAGGGAGCAGGGTGCAGAATGAGAAGCGAGTAGGACCAAGGATGGGATGCTGGTGCCAAGGATATTTACCAGGAAGGAAGATCCCAAAGGGTCCACGAGGGGAAGGCAAGCGGCTCTCTCTGGCTTCAAGTGGCTTTGGTCACAGCAGATATTTGAATGCTGGCTTCCTCAAAGGGCCACTTTCGTGAGGTCTTCAGAGGCTACTGCTCTACTATTGGGACCTTCCTGTGTATCCCCAGTATCAGTGGTGGCCCGTTGCGATGTCACTTTCAGTTCTTTCTGTGCCTCCAGGATGAATCCAGCTTCTTCTGATCACCTGCCCCACATTGATTCTGTATTCTGGGGCCACCTCTCTATCCCAGGTTGAGAGGGAACTCCCAGATGAGGTCTCCGGTTCAGCCAGCTCCTTTGCACCGGTACTGACGTGGTCTGCGAGCAGCACCCACTTCCGCCCGCTGACAGAGGCTTCCCCTGGAGGACTCCGCCCCTGCTGCAGGGTCAGGGCCCTTCCAAATGAACGGCCCTCAGGCGTTTACAGGCACCACCTGACGGGGTCAGGTGGTCTGAGCAGGCGGTCAGGAGTCCGGTTTCAGGAGAGGCCTGAGTGCTTGATGGGGAGACTTGAAGTGGATTCGCAGTCAGACCGATCAGGTTTCGTGATATGTAATTATCGACAAGGACGTGCCAGGAGATGTGTGTGTGTGTGTGTGTGTGTGTGTGTGTGTGTGTGTGTGTGTGTGTGTGTGTAACTTGATGAAATCGTAGTCCCCTGAGGCATTTCTAGTGCCGGCACCTTTTGGCAAAGTTCCTTTTTATTCCCAGTTGACCCGTAACCCATCCCAGCCACCTACAAAAGACCCGGGCCTGTGCGGTCGTGTCTCCATAGTCGGGGAGCAGGCAACTTCCATCAGACTCATGTCGGTGGCTGTCTGTCACGGCCTTGTGGCGTGTTCTCCATCTGTGGGTCACCCTCAGTGTTGATGACGACATTTACTCGCTTGCAGCTCTTGCGCCCTCAACCCCGGCTATTTACATCACCGTGATGGGGGGTTTCTCTCCAATGACAACAGAAGAACACAGATCGTATGAGAAATGTGTGCTATTCAAGTGTATCACTTTTTTTTTTTTCAGTGCCAGTGCTCACCAAAGTACAGTTATCGGCCACAAAGCATTTAAAAGTATTTGGGTTTACCTCTGCACACTAACCCCATTTTAGCTGTTCTTTCAAAATATACCAAAGACACTGAAATAGAGAACAGGCTGACAGTCGCCAGAGCGGAGAGGGGAAGGAATTTCAGGGGAAAAGGGAGCAACAAGTATAAAGGACACATGGACAAAAACTATGGGGGTGGAAATGGGTGGGAGGTGGGGAGGGTTGGGGAAGTGGGCTGGGATGGGAGTAAAAGACAGAAAACTGTACAAGAACAACAATTAAAAAAATAAAATAAAAAGTCTGCCATCTCCTTACATCAAATTTGCATGCGTGTTCACCCACCTGCTCTTTTATGCTGTGTTTTGAGCTCCCAGAGGGTTTTCCCACCTCAGGAGGGTAACGTGCAGGTTGTTAGCTCCTACAGAGTCCTTGGACCCTCGTCCTCTCCGCTCCTTCCCTGGCAGCCTGTACCTACCCCGCTGCATGCACTTCTCACCCTGAACCCCGTGATCTGCTGCCCCGCTCGCCCACCGCTCACCCCAACTGCAGGCTTCACGGGGACGGTGAGCTCCTCTCACTAATGCTTGTAACTCCCTCCGTCAAGCACAGTGCGGGACAGTAGTAGGTGCTCACTGCGTGCTTGCAAAGGGACTGCATTTCACTCTGGTGGCCCAGTGTCAGGCTTAGATGGGGGTATTCACAGAGCTAAGGTCTCCTGGGGTTTGCACACCCCTGTTACTGCTGAGAAGTGAGGTGTGTGGGGCGGGGAGAGGGGAGAGTGTGGTATTAAAGGAGGGAATAAGGAGAGAATTCAAGGGCAAAGAGAATAGAATTCCTGGGCCTTCTTTCCAAATTAAACTGAGAGGGACATGAACTTTCTTCCCACTCTGAACTCCCTTTGCACTTGCTGCCTGTGCCGTTCATTTTAATACTTAATTAGCACGTTGCTTTAAATTAAAATCACCCACATCACAGAGGGGCCTAATCTGCATAGCTGCCTCAGGAATTCTGCGATGCCACAGCAGCTTACCTGGAGCAGGGACTTCGGAGAATCCTGGGAAAGGAGGTGAGAACAGAGTCTGCCCTCTACTCCCTAGGCAAGGGGTCCCAACTGAAGTCAGGAAATGTACCCTGATGTGGGACAAGTCCCAGGGCTGTGCTGGACCTCGGCTCCCAGGGTAAGAGAGATGAGCAAGGTTCCTGATGGATTCCTCTGGGGTTTCACCAACTTGGAGATTGATGGAGTTGCAGACATTCAGCCCTTGGACCAAGCTGGGACAGCCACTGCCCTGGGTGGGAAGACCCCCTTCCGTCTGGGGAAGCAGGAGCAGACATGCTCAGGAGAAGTGGATGGAGCAAGGCCCTGATGGAGGGTGGGCAGAGATGGGGTGGTGGGGGTGGGGGCTAGGGCTTTGGTCAGGGGAGGCTGAAGCCTGGAGACCACCACCCTGCTGCTAAGTGGCTCTGCCACCCAGAGGGAGGTGGACGTAGCAAGGCCTTGTTTGGCCCACAGGCCTGCGGTGGGGACGCTGGAGCAGTTTGAGCCGCAGGAATTCTTGGTGTCGGCTTCTCAGTCCATTTCAGACTCCCTCCGTCACACATGGACTCAGAAATTCAGGGGATCACTCTTATTTAACCAATTGCTTTAATAAGTCTACAAACCATAAACCACCAAGCCAAACACGCAGTTCTGTGAGCCCACTGGAGCTCCGATTCCAGGCCCCGGCTCTTAGGGTTTGTTTTGTTGTGATTATTGTCATTATCTCCCTCGGGCTTTCTCTGAGCAAGTGACTCCACCACCTGAATTTTTAAAAACCCCAGTACAACTGATAGATATTAAACAGTTATATCTTTTAACCAACACATATAATTAAACGTACAAAACATTTGCACACGCCGCTTTGCCAAGACCGTTGCTGTGTTGCAAATTACTGCCCAGCACGCCCTCTCTCTGCTTCCCTCCCGAGGAGGCGGATTCGGCTGGTGTTGACGGGTGCCGAGTTTTTGCTTTCCCTTTGCTCCCGCAGCCATGGCAGGGAGCAGGGCACGGGGAATTCTCCGACGGGTGGCTGCTTTGGATTCTCTGCACCATCGCTCTCCGATGTTAGCATGTATCGTCAAGTGTCGATCTTGTTTGTCCGTGGTGCCCCCGCAGTGAAGTTCGAGAAGGGCGAAGGCACGCTGCGATGTGTTCAGTGCCTAGAACGGTGCCGAGCAAACTGCGGGTGCCTCGTGCAAACTGATCGGATGCCAGAACGCCAGATGGTGGCCCTTTGATTCGGCTCCTTTCAGGTCTGTTTAGCTACAATTCCTATCCACTGGGATTTAGATCACATTTTGTAACCACATTCTTCTGATCTCGGCGTGAAGAACGTGCTGGAACTGCTCTGGACTACGATCCACATGAATATTACGAGTGTCGGACAGTGGCCAGAGACCTAGCTGAGCGAGGCATTTCCATCCGGGCATTTGGACGATTCAAGTGTGTTGGGTCCATTTCCCCTCTCACCTGTGACAAAGTCCATTTCCCCTCTCACCTGTGACTGTAACGCCTGACCTTCCCCCACTAGACTGTCATTCCTTTTACAGCTCTTCCTCTCTGGAATGTTAACATTTTTTTCCAACATAAATACCCCTGCATAGCTAACATAGTAAGTAGTTACTGGCCCCTTGGTGTAAACAAGCTTAAGTACCAATTTAAACTGGGCTATTTAAGATGGGCACTTAGGTGGAGGTTAAGTGTTTATTTAAATATCTAAGGACCCATTCTGCACGGGGCAGGGGGGGTGCGGGGGGCGGGGTGGAGGTGAGGAAGGCTCTTAGTGAGGAACGTGGCCCAGGCCTCACCTAAGGTGTGGTAGTCGGTGTGGGGGAGGGGTGGCCGGTTACCAGGCTCGCACTTAAAAAATAAAACTAGGAAACAGAAATCGAATGCAGTTTCCAGCTGCGATCTAAGGGGAGCCATAACTGCAGCCTGGAGAGCAATGCTGCCGGAACTCGGACGGATTTCGGAAGATTTGTAACTTCACTGTATTTATTGTCACTGGTAGTTTTGGGGCTGTTTGCTTTCTGTGGTTATTAAAAGCAAAACCCTTAAAAACCAAAAGGGCCTCCTTTATGGTTATCTTGGGAAAAACAAGAAAGAGGAGAGCGCTCTGCAGGTGGACTCCTGCCCCACCCCGCCAGGTCTCTGGGAGAAAAACCACAGAGGCAGCCACACAAGGAACAGAACAGAAAGGGGATCAGAGGAAGAAGGCATACACCTACAAAAATATTTAAAGAAAGACTCAGGATTTAACACTAGAAAGGCCCGTTGGGTGGCAGCAACCAAAGCTTCAGGCATTCAGAACAAAGGCGTGCTGGGGAGCAGGTACTGAAGTGAACAGCAGGGAGGCTAGCTGGGGGGTGGGGCAGAACTGGAGAGCTAGCCAGGAGCTAGGGGGGCCATGGCCTCCAACCCAGCTCAAAGGAATCACCTTCCCTGCAGGTCGGGGCTCCGGGGCTCCGGGGCGGAAAGAAATCTCTTGGTTTCAATTCCAGGCATGTACTTTTTTTCTTCCTGAAGTGAGTTTAGATCACGTTTCGGCAAGTGTCCGCCTGCAGAGAAAGGTCTTTGTGTTAGAAATAAAGTTCACTGGAGACATACTTGATATTTCCGGTGGCATTTCCACCCGTCCAGCCCCGGGGAGGCCTTAGCCCATTGTCCGTCACCGCCTCCCCCACACTGTCTCGTGCAGTTCAGGCCGCTGGGTGTGATCTGTAAGGTTTTAGCAGTGCGGAGCCTATTTGTTTCCGAGGTCACCCCTGACGCTGTGCATCCCCAGCTGGATGGAACCCCATTCCCAGTGTGGATTTGAACTTGAGCAGAACAGAGCTGGAGTGTTTTTGATGTGGGGTCAAAGGATGCCAGGGTGGAGGGCAGGGGGCCGTGAAGAGGTATTTTCAACCCCCTTTTCTTTCTCACGCGTTCAAATCCCTGCTGTACTTCAAGCACCGTGCTTGTTCTCAGGCAGTGAGGTTAGAAACCTGGTCTCTCCATGTATCTGTTTGGTTGCTGAAAATCAGACTTATGTGCAGCTGATTGGGTATGCATTTTTCACTTATCTGTTGGTTAGCATGAATCTTCTGGGGCAACTTTTGGTAATATAATCCTCTTTCAAACTGGGTTGGATAGGTGTTTCCGGCTTCTCAGGTGAAACAAATTGGTAGCAAATAACTTTAAAGATGCATACTTTCCCAGTTCTGCAATGGACTTTGGATTTTTACAAAAGGTGATGCGTTAGCAGAGATTGTAGAAGTACAATGATATTCTTTTACAATTGCATGATGCTGCACCGTTCCCCCCTCCCTCTTCCTAGAGGTGTCTTGTGAAAGGGGCCTGTGCTTGGCAGCCCCGATTGGATGGAGTGTAGATTTGGACACGGTATGGACCCCAGGAAGGACCCAGGGGCTCATCGCTCCACCCCTTAGGATGGGAACTGAAATCTCATAAGATCTGCCTGAAAAAGTAGCAGAATAATTCAATGGAGAGGCAGAGTGGCACAATAAATCCCGCCTGGTTCAAAGCAGGCTCAGTGTAGGAGGCAGTGAGTGGGGGAGCCTGGTGGAGGGGCGGAGAGACAGGCCAATTTAGCAGAGATGGTGCCACGGCGAATTTGATGAAGACGCTCTCAGAACTGTCGCTGTCGCTTCTGAACCCTCTGGAAAAATAACCTGTAGCACCAAGAGAAATGAAATTTTCCTCCAGCCACTAAGTGAAGAAATCCTCAGAATGATGGTTTTATTCCTCCCAGTGGAAAAGAGAGAGGAGAGAAAAGGAAGAAGTGGTTTCGCTCTCCTCTGCTTGGAATTTTGAATAATGAGACCCACAGGCGGGAAGGGAGAGAGGTGGGTGCCAGGATGGACACAGGAAAGAAGTCACATATACCGAAGTCTGGAGCCGGCTGGCTCCAGTTTTCTACACCAGTGTGAGCACAGCCCAGGGCCATCCATCAGGGTCAGAAGGACCTCGGCCCACCCCCTTGGGGGGCTGGCCCTCACCTCCTCCCTCCTTGGAAAACAGGTGTATTATGTGTCACTAGATGTCTGCCTTGCTACTTTGATGCTATGTAATAGCATAGACTTTTTACTTTTTGTTTAACCTGGTTCCGCGCTGCAGTTCATCTGGGTATTAATGACATCTTTCTCTTGAATTTTAACCCAGATTCACGTAGCCAACAGGAATGGGGCGAGAACTCTGCTGCCAAATTAAAACCTGCTTGTAAGTTCTCACTGAGGTCTAAATGGTCACTTGCTTAAAATGCCACCTCTCCTTGGAGAAGTCGGGATTTTCAAAGAATTTGGGGACTTTAGGTATAGATGGGAAGTTACAGTCTGAGAGGACAGAGACTTTCAAGGTGTGATTTTTGCTGGGGAGGCTTTTAGAGATTAGGATTCTGCCCTCACTTTTCATGGTGACAAGAGGGGGTGGAAATACTCAGTCCTCTTCCTTCAGAAAGGTGACCTCCGCCCACTCCTTAGGGGAGGAGTGGGGCATTAATGAGACAGCACTGTGGCAGGGAAGGCAAATTTCTTGTCCAAGACTAACGGTGAGGGCTTCTCTTGTTAAATCATTGCTTCATTAATACATCTGTCTGTCCCCCTGATCCTGTATTTCAGTTTCTGGCAGGGTAAGCAGGAGGCTGTAGCTAAATCAGCTATTGTTCGTGAGATAATGGCCACCCTCAGATACACCGCTGGGTGTAAGAGCTCTTTGGTGACACTGGTCACTTTCTGCCCGGGGTTGCGGTATCCTGGAGTCCTTCAGCTGCTGGTTACCACGAACGCCTTCCTCGGCTTCGCTCTCAGAATGTCACAGTGACCAGCTCGCAGGTGGCATTCTGCTATAGATGCTGGCACAGATTTGCAGCCATTATGCTGCCTGCACTGTTTGTGCGTTATTTGTTGCCAATGATAGTTAGTTGCTCTTGTCTTCCTCTCCCTCCCCCTTTTCCCTTTCCCCACGCACTGGTCTCCTTCTGAATCACTCAGGTTGAGGAATCAGAGGAAGAAGCACCTTTTTTAAGGCTGGTCCTAGGACTTCAGGGTTTCCGTGGATTCAAATTCTGCCATGAGGGTTTCTGAGCCCTGTGGGGCTTGCCGACTCCTTCCTCACTCTGCCCCCAAGCTCACGTCCCCTCCCTGCTCTTCCCCGAGTCATGCCAAAAACAGATGTAATTTTCTAGTCGTTCTCCTTTGCTGACTCTACTGCATGTGACACTCAGGCAGATCCTGCCAACGTCAGCCCCCGGGTCGTATGATTCTGGGAACTGCCAACCTCTGAACAGTCCCATAGTCCTTACCTTTCTTGCTGCAATTCCTCGGGAACAAGATGATTTCATGTTGAAATAAATGAGTTTTGCAGGTGCTGCAAATAGCATTTGTTGCCTGTCAGTGGGAATATGACTGTGGGATGAAGTTGAGTAGGACTTGTTTAGAATTGGGGGTTCTTGATGCTCTGCAAGAAATGAATATGATTTCCTGGGAGAAACAGCCCATCAAAATAAGCTCTTCAAAACGTCCAGAACACACCCTCTGGAGCCACGAAGAAAGAGTGTTACTCCCGTTGCAGGGAACAAAACATGGATGGGCCAGTAAGAAGGCCAGGGACAAGCAAATGCACTTACATATTCAACACTTCAGTTGCCAGTTACTCCAAAAAGCAAAACAGTGAGGCTGTGCCATGTTTATCCCACCACCCAAAGATGATGAACGCAGCCAGCCTTTCCTGGGCCTGTACTTTGTGCCGGGCAATGTTCTAAGTATTATACATGCTTTGTTTCATTCAGCCCGCTTGGCTGTGCCATGGTGAATTACAGAATCGTCTCCATTTAAAGGGAGGAAGCCCCTTATTTAAAGTTGGAGCTGGTGAGTTTCGAAATCAAACTTTGCACCCAGACCATCTGGCTCCAGACTCAACTTTTAACCTTTCTGCTAATTACATCCAATGCCCATACTTCTCTCGCAGGGCCTTCCATGATACCAGCGTACCGTGGGCTCCATGAACATTGGCTGAAAGGGAACAGTTGCTCGTGGAAAAATAAAGCCAATTAAATCTCGTTAGAGGAGGCAGGAGGCTGTCAGCGGTGGTTTGGTCTCCCTGGGACTGGAGTCTCCACTGGGTGCAGTGCTGAGGTAGGGATTTTCCGCAACGCGGTGGGAGGGATCAGGATGCCTCTTCCCTGTCCCGAAGAGTCCACATCTCAGAGTCGGGGCGCAACTTCTCCACGCGAGTCACCTCAAACCATGCACTGTTATTCTGAGCCCCGGCATGGGTAGTCACCCCACCACCCTGTCTCTTAATCTGCTTCGCTGGGAATGCATTCCTTTCTTGGCCCACAGGACAAACGCTTAATTAGTGTTTAAAGACCCTCCCTCTCTAGCATTTTCTCTGACTTCTGCTGTTTCAGCCCCTTGCTTCGGCAGTAGCTGTCCTTTAGTTTCTGTGATTCTTTACATCCACCTTCACCCTGTCTCAATACATCCACGTTCCCCGTCTGGGTTCCCTGCCCAGCGCTCTGCAGGCGGGTCGAGTTTCATTCACCTATGCATCCCCAACACCAGACGTGGCACCGGATGCATACCCTGGGGCTCGTTAACACACATTGTAGCAAATCGTACCTTTCCTGCTCGCTGCACTTTGCTCCAGTCACGTGTTCCAAATGCACCCTGGGCCTGCGTCGGGTGCTCAGGGCCAGAGCAATCACAGGGACTGGCTTACCTGTATTTCTCCTGTCAACTGGCCATCAGCCACTTGCTCCATGGGAGGGTCAACTTGATTTTAAAGGTTCAGGATTGAGGGAGAATATGTCATGAACTTGACTAAATGATTCCCTTAACCAGTGTCAGCCCATTGAACTGTCCCTTCAATTTTAACTGTTCCATCAGCCGAACAGCTTACTCAGCTTTTCGGAGGTCTGTTACTGGATCTAAAAACATTGGCGATGTTTCGGCCTCGAGCTGACTTTAAGCCTGTTAAGGATAATGCGTTTTCTCTAGATTAGGTGACACGTGTTGGTTGTATTGGAGAAACATCAGTTATGTCTGTGTCTTGGCTAGAACGAGCCAGATTTGGGGATGTGCCAGCCCTCATTTCACTGCTAACAGACTCCTTAATTAACCTGCTGAAGCTAGTGTGCAATTCACTGTCGTTTTAGAAACAAGGTGTGGAACAGGCACGCTTTCTTCTTCCATTACACTTTTTTTTTTTTTTTTTGGCTGAAGTTATGAGGGAGTCAAATTCTCCTGAGTTACACATTAAACCTTCTCAAAAGAAGCGAGGATTTGAGAAACAACCCAAAGGGGCGTGGTTTCTTTTTGACAAAACTTGCTGTTGCTGCGTTTTCCCCTCGATAACTGAGTTCTCACTAATGTTGCAAGACGTCCGCTCCATCTACAGTGTCTCTTCCCCTTGTGCTGCCGCTGTTCTCAGAAACTACTGGTTGTACAAGAAAAGGCTGGAGGGGCCTCTTCGGGGAATTCTCCTCTTTCAGGAGGTCTGTTCAGGGGGAGTAGACGCCGTGCCCCTCCACACTTCTTGGGCTGTGCATACGCACGCCTCCATTTGTCATGCCTGAAATAAATGTACGACCTGTGTTTTTACTCCCTGCTTTGCACGCAGTGCCCCAAATTGCTGCTCTTCAGGAGACAAAGCCAAGGACATCGTGTTCCATTTTCCTGATGAAATGCAGATTCCCCATTGAACCTAATCAACCTTCATTTCAAAAGGTTGACAAAGTAGATACTTAAAGAAGCCAGCCAGAAAAATTTATTGTACTACAAAGAGTCCATTCTAAGACTTATCTCTGATTCCATTCTAAGACTTATCTCTGATTCCAAAGCTATCGAATTTTTATTTGATTGTGAATTAAAGTGCGTTTTCGCTCCTTTCAAGTTCTTGCTTCTCAGTTTTATGTCCCTCAAAGAGAGACAAGCTGTGGGCAGTCACGTTTGTCCCGGTAGCATTCTGTCTGGGATTGCAAATACCCACTGTCTTCCCGTCCTGCTCCCATCGGATGAATTTCAGAGCAGCTGACGGGTAGGAGAGTTTTGCGTGAGAATAGCATCCTTATGGTCAGGGAGGAGAGCTAACATAGTTTCAGTTACTGACGATGTGCCGGGGACTGTGTTAGATTTTTAACACGCGCGAAAAGTCATTTTTTAGCAACTCTGTGGGTGGGCGCTATCGCCCCATTTCAAACCTAAAGGGATGCAGACGCAGAAAGGTAACACTGAGTGGCTGGAACAGAGAACTGTGAGCTGCCGTGTTGGACGGGATGGTCAGTCAGGTGTGGCGGTGGAGGAGACAGAGGAGAGTTTACTGTGCTCACAGGTCCGAGAGACAGGAGCTGGAAACCGTCACCAGGGACCACATTGGGAAGACCCCGGCGTGGTCGGGAGGCCAAAGACGGGGCAGGAAGCAAGCTTAGGTCATGACCTTTACTGGGGTCTCTACTGGAAAAGCAAAGCAGGGCAGAATAAATAGTTCAGGATTGGCTGGTTTGAATAATTTCAGTGGGTGTTGGGATGCTCTCTACTGTCTGGTACCCGGCCTCGGGATGATTAAGGCCAAAAGGCATGTTATATGGCCTGCAGGGTACCAGGGGCCGGATGGAGGGGCGTAGTCTACATGTGGAAGGTGTGCTCCAGGCTGGGCTCGCTGCTTCCTCTAAGAAGCCATCGGCCCTGCAAGGGGTCATCTCTCTGCAGCCAGCAAGGTTTCTAAGGTATCGATACATCATACTACAGAGAACATTTAAATACGTATAAATACACCCACCAAAATATGTTCTGTCTGACCTTTTCCAACTCTTGCCCGAAGGCACTAGGTCTTCACTGGGTCTTCATTCTTTAGGGAGCCCCAGTTTACAAGGGCTGTCCTCGTACATCTTAGATTAAGTGACCCACTGAGACTTTAGCTGTCCCCCCCGTGTCCCCCCCGTGTCCCCCCCATGAAAGCCAAACTCCCCTGGCAGAGTCTCTCCTCTGGACTTCATTCGTTCTGTGTTATTATACTTGTACTGTGTAATAATTTTTCCTTCTTTCTGCAATACTGGGAAGTCATCTTAGTCCAGGGTACCTTTTAGTTTTCTTTCTATTTCCGAGGCTCAGGACAATGTCTATTTAATAGCTGGAACTCTGTAACATTTGATTAACGATAGAATGCAACGTTTCTTTTCTAAGAATTATAAAGTTTGCATGAAAATTAAGTGTCCTGGAAAATGAAAGTCATTAGATGGAGTGTTCCATTTGAAAGCTATTGACCTTTAGTCCAATGTGGAGTTGAGCAAACAAAAGTAGCTATGCTACCATCGCGGGTGAATCCTTTCGTGTTCTTGTCTCTCTCTAATGCGCCAAAAATCTACTCTGGGTTTTGCAGCCCTGGTCGTGATGGGAGATATACGCAGGCTAACAGCTTGCTTGGGTGATCCAATGACTTAGCCTAATGGGCCAGTATGCCCATTCTTTCATGGCCTAATGAAATGAGCCCAGGATCTGAAGTCGCAAAATTCACTCTGGCTGTGCCAATTAACATCTGTGTGTGCTTAGGCAAGCCATTTAATCTCGGTGCGCCTCTGGCTCCTTATTTATAAAATGGGCTGGATTTGAGAATCATGTTGAGAACCTTGAAAATATTTATCCCCTAGAAATTGGTGTTTTTATACGTTTATTGCTAGAGTCAGCTAGAGTTAACTGAGGCCTCAGATTCTGAGCCATAGAGAAACCCTGTGTAATTACAAACTATATGCCATTTCTGCTCTGACATTTCAGGATAATCATTTTTCTCATCCCAGAAAGGGCTAGCCTGGAAATGGCCAAGCTTCCTGTCTCATCCTGAAGTGTTTTTCTTTCTGTGGAAGTTTGAATTCATACTACCCCACCGGCTTCTCTGCCTCAAAGTCAGATGACACAGGTTTTTTTTTTTCCCTTCACGTCCTCCTCTCAAAGAAAATACTTCACTCCCTTTGTTGTGATTGCATAACTCAGAAGTGTCTAAAGCTATAAACTTCAAGCTTGGCTCGGTTGTTGTCTTCACCAGGCAAGAAAAAGCAAGGAAAATTTGAAGGAGAAACTTTCACTCTACTTCTTTCTTCTAGTTAGTTAAATTTTAAAACAGCATGAATTGTTGTTCGCATGTTTGCGTTCTTCTTGCTAATAACATCATTGTGTTGCCTACGGAGATTTCAGTATCGCCATCCTGGTGACATACGTAGGAAAGAGACATATTTCTGTGGTAGTCAGGAATGATGTGTAAAGATTGCTCTTGTTCTGCAGGCAATAAATGCTTTTCATCTTCCGTTAGAGCAGTCCGTACCCAGGTCTAATGGCGAAGTCAATTACGGTCTGTAAAAGAGGTAATTGTCCTCAGGGTGCCTCCCCCCCCCACCTAGAATCCTCCCCACTTTTAGCACAAATGAAATTCTGTCCCCAGATGTTTCTTTATCTAAACAGCTATCCTTTTTTGTGAAAAGACAAATGGTAGTTATTACCTATGGACCTCTCTGAATGAATAAAGACTCTGAAATGAGGTTTCCAGGGGAGTCGGAGGAGGTCGTGTGTTTAGACTGTGTGTGTGAGATTCGCAGACAGAGGATGAAGCAGTCACCATCAGTGACTAGGGACCTATTACAGATGCACAGGAAGGGACATACTCGACTACTGTCATTCACTTACAAGGGATGAGAACTCCAGAGGGCACCCTCCAAAACAGAGGAAGGGAAGGAGCAGGGAGAGCCTGGCCCAAGAGTCTGGGATGGGCGGAGCAACATGGGAATGCGAGATGGAAAGCGGAGAGATGCCCAGAGGATGTACAGCTGGGTCTGAGCCGGAGAGTGGCAAACGTGTGAGGCACGGAGGGCGTGGCGGGTGGAGGTGCCCCGCAGAATGACGTCCAGTGGCTTAGACAGCTTTGCAGTCAGCGGCCAGCTCTCCATGTGTTGAGCGCAGAAGAGGTAGAGATCCAGGCCATCAGCTAACCTCCAGGTTATACTTTTCCTAGCTCTTCTCAACAGGAGGGATTCACAATTTGTATTTGCTGGGGTGGGGGGAAGAGTTTTAAAAACAAGAACCAGATATAATGTCATTGGAAAAGATACGACGTAAATTCTGGAATGCTAGGATTTTTTTATAGGTAACTCATACTTGAAAAAGGTGCTAGGCTCTTGGGCTGCAGGGAGCTGGCCCAAGGGACCCCAGAAGCGGACGTTTGGTGAGAGGACACGCATAGCGATGGAGAAGGCTGCGTGCTCAGGGCCTCTAGGAACATCCATTACCCATGTTCCCAACTGTGCTCAGCACTTGTGTGGTCTGTGTTGTCCCCTTGGGAACAAGACTGTAGATCTGCACTTGGACACATTAACAAGTCTCTGTTACTCTCTTTGGATGCTCCTTCTCATTGTGCCTTGTCTCGTGTCTCCTACCACTGTTCGGAGATCCAAAGTGCCTGGAAGCAGAGGCTCTGGAGTTAGGGTTCCTGGTGTCGGACAGTCAGCGCTATTCCTCCTAGCCGCGTAAGTCACTCAACCTCAATCTCCTCATCTGTAAAACGTGGGTAATGACGGTACTTCCCTCCATGGTGGTTTCGATAAGTAGTGCGTTCCTATATTTAAAGACCTAACTACTAATATTTTCTATCAATTTCCTTCTGTTAACTCTGGAGAAAGATACTGGATATCTTAGAAAGTCATATTACCTCTGTTGTGTAGACTTTTCTTCTTTGTTTAACAAGAGTATCAGATGGTTGGTGACTGCACTTGGGTCAGAGGTCTGTGCTGACCAACAAGTGGTCAACCCTAAACAGCCCAAGGCCAGCTTCCTCAGGAGAAGGCTGTGGGTAGATGATTTTTTCTTGAAAGGTATGATGAATGTGGCAAGCTCTCTGACTCGGAAGTTCAGTTTAGGAGGGATTAGTATAAAGAAGATGCCTTATCTAATTAACTAAACCCATCCGTTATGCCTCTGTTAAAATCTGTGACCCTTCTTTCCTTCTCATTTAACTCATGTAATTACTTCAACTATGCTTTTCTTCAATTATTGTAATTATATATTTTATTGAAGATATTCTTAGATGGAACGGTGCTGGCAAGAGGGTCTCTAAGGCTCCTTCCTGTCTTGATATTGAGTCAGGATGGCTTCATCCATGATTCCCGATAATTTGGAGGGCAAGGACCTTGTCTTCTTGTTTGCTGCTGTGTTCTCAGTATTAGAATAGTGTCTGGCATGTGGTAGGTGCTCAATAAATATTAGTTGAATGACAAATAAAATGGGGACTTGGAAGAGGAAAATGGTCAGGCAGAGAGATACTGAGCAATACTTTTCCTGGCTCTCCCTTTAATGTTTAATGTCTAGTATTCTATTTAAGATGAGAAAATTATCCATCACTCATTTTTTTAACTGTAGCAAAATAAACTCTCTGGAGGTCAGCGCAATGAGCTGAGCTGATCCCTGAACAGTCAGGAATCGGGGATGGAGATGTTTACACCCGGAATTTGAACTGGTGTATTGCCATTTAACTACAAAAACCATCACCAAGCTGCTCTGCAGTTGCCATGGATACTGTCTCGAGTGTCTGAGGTGTCATTACACAGTGGGCAGAGTCACGCAGAGTTGGGCTCAAATCCCAGGCTGTTCTTCACTGGTTCTGTGTCCTTGGACGAGCTATTTAACTCCCCGGAGCCTCAGTTTCTTCATGTTTAAAAGGCCTACATAGCAGCGTTGGACTGAAGATGATAATGGTAGTAGTAATAATGGCTACCTTGTAGTAAATTTTTTCCATTAACCAGCACTAATTCTTCTCAATTATTCTGTAAGTAGGGGCTATTATTCCTATTAACAGATGAGACAACCCAGATCCAGAGAGGCAAGCTCATTTGATAAGATCAAACAACTAATGAGAGGTAGAGCTAAGATTTAAACCAAGGTTTGGCCTGAATCTCATACCTCGGCTAAAGATAATTCATATAAAGTGCCCGGCACATAATAGGCATTTAATGAATGGAAACATCAAGATTACTTCCCAGTATATACTGCCCTCCGGACTTCCTCATCCTCCCTATTTCTCCCCTTGTCGGGGAGCTTTTAAGACCCTCCCGTCCACCCAACCCCACTTCCTTACACCATTTCATGAACGTCAGTGACCTTGTAGATGAACTGTAGTAACAGCCAGCCCAACTGCATACGCCCTAGTCTATGCTGCCGGGAACGGAGAGTCCATTTCCTTGGCTTGATGATCTTCCAGAGGTTAATACGTATCTTAGCATGTCAGGGAGGCTTCTCTATCCAAGTAAACACAGAGAAGTGGGGTGCCAGAACCTTCGAGCATCAGCATTGCCTTTTCAAGTGCTCTGAGCTACAGCTGTGAGCGTCTTTACAAAACCAAATTTGATTCTTTCCACTGGATCAAAGAAATGATTACACCCCAGAGGGCTCAAACTATTACGAGGAGAAAGGGAAGAAGAGGGTAAATGCTGGGATAGGAAATAATTACTGCCAGAAGTGAAGGAGATTGACTGGGAGCAGGGTACCTGCATAATTGAGGCAAAGCGAATATGAGACCTGTGCTGGTTTCCAGCGCGCACAGTCCGAAGTCCTGGCTGACTGGCGTGTGGAGCAGATGGGGTGCTCCAGTGTGGGCTCGTCTGGAGTCTTCGCTTTCATCCTCTGCTCTTACAAGGCCTATTTCAGGAGTCCACTTTGCTGCTGGCAGCGGAGTGGAGCGCAATAAAGCTGTACTTCAGAACTAATTCCACTTATCTTAAATTTCTTAAAGGCCTTTTTTAAGTCTTCAATCTGCAGTGGAAGGTAATGTGCAACCCTCTCCTGACCTTACAAAGAATTTCTGATAATTGCTGAGTTTTCCAGCATAAGCTCAGAGGGCAGGGTGGGACAGGGTGGGAAACCAGAGGACTTGACCCACTGTCCACGTGTATTTCCCGCCTCCGGGGCTTCTGTGCTTCGTTAGAAGGCTGGGGTTTTCCCCTGGGTTTTCTAGGAACTGGTTTCAGGTTATCCTTCCGGACCCTGGGGAGCATTGCCTCCCAGCCAGCAAGCTGTACTGGACAAGCGAACAAGGGGCAAGGCAGGGCTGCAGGTGAGGACATCTAAGATCTTGGCTTCCTCGTCTGCCTCCACTTTGTAGATTGCCACACTCGTGTCCCCGATGAGATCGGGGCTCAGCCTGGAGGTGGCGTGGTTTGTCAAAGGGAGCGTGATGTTCTGCCTGATGTTTAGATCTCCGGCTGCTCTCTCCTGACCCCTGTCCACCTGCCCCTCCTTGTCCTCCTCTCCCAGTCCTGCTCCTCCCTTTCATCGGCTTCCCGTCTTTCTCTTCCTCCTCCTCTTTTGCCAGCGCCCTTGCCCATCCTTTATTTTTCCTCTATTCTACTTTCTCCACTTCAGTTTTTTTCCTTTCCTTTGTTCTCCTTCCTCCACATTTTAAGCCAAACTCATTGTCTGTCATTTTGTTCTTTCTTCCCCATCTATGATATTTCCCATTTCTTCGAAATAGTACTTGCTTATCACCTTTTCAAAAGAACATACATCTTTAATGGTCACGCCCCGTCCCGCACCGCCCCCCGCCCCCAGAAGTGCAGGGGGAGAACTCTGCTCCTCCGCATACAGATGGGCTGACAGGAGGGAGGAAATGGGCAGCACAGCCTTGTCCAGGGTACTTACTGGACGGATTGGCCTCCGCTGAGAGCTGCCTACTTATCTCTGGATGGCTCTGTTGCTCCCACTCGACAGGGGACCATTTTGTCAACTGTCCGACCCTTTACACCAGAGCCTGGAATAGGTCTGTCTTTTGTTTTTCATTCCCACCCCCCATTAAGTCTGTAAGTCTTTGCCTTTGAAGACAAGCAGATACTGTGGAAAGCCTCCCTTCACGGCTTGCCCACTCACCCAGCTCAGAAACTTCCCAAGAGCAGCTGCAAAGAGGACTCTGCAAGTCATTCATAAGGAAGACTTTGATTCTGAGCAAAGCCAACAACCAGTGGTGAGTGCCGGGTGAAGGATGGGAGTATCAGTCAGCACCAGCAGAACGCAGCGTGGGGCACAGCCCTGGTGAAAGCTTCTGTGGAGCGCACTGCAGCCAGAGTCCGTGGAGAGGCAGGAGCAGGGCCTGGTGGCTGGCGAGGGACCAGCGCAGCTGGCTGCCGCAGGAAGGGGAGATGGGTGGGTCAGGGCACTGAGTCTAGCCGCACTCCCGGGCCCCCTTCAAAGAACGGCTGTCTCGACAGCCCTCAGCTCCAGATCCACTTAGGGATTGGATCGACTGCAGAGAGCATCTTGTCAGAGGCCACACCTTACTGGAGTGACCTATATCAAGTGACCGATGTGGGAAGGGAGGCTTAGCCACTTCCGGCCAGTGCCAGAACGCTCTGTTGGGATAGTTCAGCCACAGAGCTCCCCTCCGGGTTGGCCGAGGCTGTCATTTGGGTTTGCATCCCAGCTCAGCTTTTCCCTCTACCCAATCTCCTTTCCTCTCCCTCCCAGACGTACTTCCCTAACAAGCATCCTGTACACTCACTTCCATCTCAGTTTGCCTCCCAGACGACTCAGCCGGGACAGTTGGTGTCGGGGTTGCTCTGAGAGAGCAGTGTTAAGATGGCGTTTTGGAGCTAGAGGTCACAGTACTTACCTGGACGGTGAGGACTCCGTGACCAGCAGAGCACAGGTAGCCCCTGGCACCAGGAGGAAGTTCAGTTGACTTCACCAGGGTTGAATGATATGCCAGTGGAAGGGAATGCAGTGTTTCAAATGTTTGATACTCTTGGGATAAATTGTGACAAGAAGAACAATGAACTACTTTAAAAAAATTTTAATTGTATTTTTTCCAATACCATTTAGTCTCCTTAATACCCCCCTTCCCTCTGGTTCCCCACAATCACCACACTGTTGCCCATGTCCATGAGTCTTTTTCCTTTTTGCTCAATCCCTCCTCCCCCTAACCTCCAACACCCCCCACCCCTTAGCTATCATCCCACTGTCTGTCTACAAGTCTGTCTCTGTTTTCCTTGGTAGTTCAGTAACAGCGGAACCATTGTTAAGCTTGATTGATGTACTGAACCAGGGCACAGCAAACCATGGCCCACGGGTGAGATTCTGCTCGCTACCCAGCATTTACATGTTATTTATTGCTGTTTTATGCCACAAAGTCAAGTTTAATAGTTGTGATAGAGGCTTTATGGCCTCAAAGCCTAAAATATTTACTATATGACCCTGTAAAGAAAAACTTGCTGACCTCTGCATAAGAAAAAAAGGACAGAAAGAGTTACAATGATTAACAAGCAATTAGAAAACCAAATGTGAAACCCTGATGACCTTTTCGACAGGAGTTCTCCTCTCCTGTCGTGGGAGGGCAGAGGCAGCTGTGGAGTCGAATCGGGACTTAATCTGTGGAGTAACTGAGCACCAAAGAGGCTTTAACTCCCAACTAAGGAAGGCCTGTTATGCTAAGATTGGGGCTCTGGTTAGGAAAGAAGGTGACAGACACACAGTACAGAGACAGAGGGACTGATGTCTCTAAGAGTCTTGAATTTTGAGATTCTTCTGAATCCTGCGAGCCTGAAGAAGTGGTCTGCCTATCTCTGTTGGGATGTAAAATTCCCCTTTGTTGCTTGAAGGAAATGCCAGGACCTCTCCCTTGAGGAACACCATGTGCTCCGCTCAGGATCTGGCCCACGTCACCTTCTGGCCACTAGATAGATCTATAGCAGAAGTGTCCGGGGCCTAAGTGGGAGGGAGAGAGATTATACCTTAAAGGGGCTGCAGGACGTAGCCAGCGTGTCCTGGAAGAAGCACAGGGAGTATGTGCAGGGCTGATTACGGGGGTGCTTGATCAAGGAGACTAAAACATAAGGTTGGATAAGAGAGGTTGTATTGAATTAGGAGTATTCTTCTGAGATGTTACATGTGATACTGTGCCAAGGACCCCAGAAATAGGGCAGACCTGTTACAAAGGCTGGAAGCATGAAAAATCAATAGTCCATGCTGAGTGAAGCTGAAATGCCAGAATTTCTACTGAATAAGAAATTATTCAAAGACTGCGGGGAGTAGACATGCTGAATGGATAGACTGTGTGAAGTCAGAACACCCCCCCCAACCCCCGCCCCATGAATATGTTCCATGGGAAAACCCAGAGGGCGTACAGGTTACCAAGGCCACGTGGAATGCTCTGATGAGAGGGGCACCAGCACCGACAAGTTCAGCGACACCCCCTGTTCAGCCAGGGCATCCATGGCTGAAGAAAGGAGGAAGCATCACAGGACAAGGCTCACTGATAGCAGTGGGAGGACTGATAGGCCAGGTGGTGGCACTTTGCAGTCAGAAGCCAGTTGGAAGTAATGTCCATAAAAAACCCACCAGGTTGGGAAGGGCAGCCAAGAAGATGGGATCCGTGGGGAGCTGTGAACTGTTAACGGACCGTGACATCCATCGGGGCTGAATAGATGTGCATCCGACAAAGGTGTTAGGCAACTTGTGCCATCGTAGGAAATCAAGGCTGCGTTATCCAAGTCTGAGGGCAGTCACCTCCTACTCCCCCCCAAAAAAAGTCATAGTTCTTTGCCCATTTTCTAGACCTGAGCCCGTTTTTGGATCCTGGACTCATTGATTGAAGAGGAAACGGGGCTTTGGGGATGAAAGACTGCCGCACCATGACAAGCGACACGGTAATGACCCCTGCAGCAATTCCCCCAAAGGATGTATGGCAACATACTCAGGGGCACTGTGCAGACGGAACGCCCACGTTTGTCAGGGGCTGTTGGACGCCGTTTTGGGGTTAACACTGATTCCTCGAGACATGAAATATTTCTGTGGCCCCTCGGTTAAGATGGAAAACTACGGGGCCCACGTAAAACATAGACTTGACGAAGGTCTAGCTCAGTGGTTGTTCCCTGAGTTTGTGCATCACCCCGTGGTAACTACCCCAGTCCCCAAAACTACAATTAGGGTAGAAATGCTTGGTAATTGGTGTGACTCACACATTGGGTTCTTGGCCTGTGAACTTAATGCTATCTATAATAATTGGGAGGTCAAATACAAGAGCCTAAACCTCCCCATCCCTGGACAAGGTGTTAAGGAAAAGAGAATTTGCATTCTAGGGCTAGGGAGGACAGCAGTCAGTGCTACCATTAAGGATCTAAAGGACTCAGCATAATGGTCCCTGTCGTAACTCCATTCAGGTCGCCACGCCGGTGCCTGTAGAAACACCACGCTGATCTTACCACAAGTTCAACCAAGTCGTAGCCAGTAGTGCACCTGCCATGCCAAATGAGGTATTTCTTGCTAAAAAGGTTAACCTGGCCTCAGGTACATGGGATACGGCCACTGATTTGGCCAATGCTTGGCTTCCTGTCCCTGTTGGAAAAGAGAATTTGAAGCAGTTTGTGTTTCTGTGGATTGGACAACAATATATATTTGCATTTACCCCCAGGGCTATGTTAATTCTTCTCTCTCCTGTCATAATGCAAACCGAAGATATTTGGGTCGTGTGATCTCCCAAAGAGCATTGCATCAATGTACTATGCTAAAGACGTTATGCTAATTGTGCTAAATAAGCAAGAAGTGGCTAGCGTATTGGAGACCTCGGTAAGACACATGCTCTTAAGAAGGTGGAAAATAGACTCTATGAATATTCAGTGGCCTACAATACCCGTAAAATTTGTAGGAGTCCACTGACGGGGCATTGTAGGACATGCCTTCCAAAATAAATGCAAATCATCGTATCCTGCTCTTCCCACCACAGAGAGGGAAGCACAGACCTATAGTCCTTTCCAGGCCTTGGGAGCAGCATATTCACACCTGGGAACACGGCTTCATCCATGCAGCAGGGGACACAAAAGACTGCCAGCTTTGACTCGGGCTCAGCAGGAACGGGCTCTGCGTCAGCCTGTGGGTCGTACACCGCGGCGTGCTTTACGGCATGAGAGGTATCACCGGTGAGGGAAGGTGCCATGCGGAGTTCGTGGCAAGATCCAGTCAGAGAGTCACAAGGTACTTTGGGGCTCTAGAGCTGGGTCCATGCTGCCCGCAGTGAAGAGTTCTGTTACTTCTGAAAAACAACTTCTGATGCGCTGCTGGGCCCCGGCAGAGACAGACGAGAGACAGAGGTCCTGGACCAGCGAGGTGCCGTGCACTTAAGCTTCCCCTCAGGATGTGAGTAACGCTAGACAGGCCTGGCAACAGTCCGCTGTAAAGTGCCGCTGTGCGTTGTACATCTGGTCAAGTACAGGAAGGACAAGAGGGCATGAGCAAGCAGTCTGAACAGGTGGCCAAATCCCCTGTCACTTGCCCCCTTTGCTCCCGCCTCAGTTCAGACCAGTGGCCTCTTTCAACTAGCTCATGGGAGGGGTAAATAACCCAGCTGGGTTTAAGGGTGGTCAAGTCCTCGTATGCTTCAGATGGATAACGGCTGCAAGCCACGGTCTTGCTCGCATGGGCTTGAAAGACGGTGGCGGGAAAAATCTTGCCAGTAGGCAGAACTTCAGTCTGAGCACAGTCATACTCTTTATGTTGAGGGAAAAGTGGCCCAAAGGTAGAATTTACATGGATTCATGGGCAGTGGGAAATGGCTTGGATGGTTGATGAGGAGCCTGCAAGAAAAAAAAAGTGCAAAGACTGAGACCAAGGAACTGTGGGCTTCAGGCAGGTGGGTAAACACATAGGAGTGAACACAAAACGTGAAGATCCCATGTTAACACCCCGCCCCCCTCACCCCCGAGAGTGCCCATCACGGAAATTCCTCCGCAGAATGGCAGTGGGGAAGCTGCAGTCAGTGAGTGAATGACTATGGATACCGAGCGAGCGGAACCACGGCTGTGGTCGGGGGAGGTGGTGCAGGGTGGTGGGGACGTGGTGCAGGGGGGTGAGGAAGTAGACACCGCCTTTCCTGCCCTGAAGGAGCTCACGGTCTCTGGACAGATGTGGGTGATAGCCCGTACAATCACGTGTCTTTGGTGCGGGGCTCAGGATCACGGTCTGGAACTCCTTTCCTGCAAGTTTTCCAGTTGCCCCTTCCTGCTTCCCCTCTCCTTCCATCCTCCTCCGCTCACTGGCTCGCTCGCTCACTCGCTCCAGACCCCTGGTTCCTGCTGCACCAATGCTTGCCTTGGAGTCCGGGTGGCCTCCCTGCAGATCTGTAGGGCAGGCCACTGGGTCGTGGACTTGGATGCAGGCTCTGGAGGAAGCCTATCTGTGATGCGAACTAAGGGCTTTAATGAGCGAGTTATGAGTCTGAGGACATGAGCCAAGATCCTTATCACAACGTATTCTTGTGGTTTTGTAAAGTTTCCAACATTTCTTACTCCGTGAACTTTGCGTGTGGTCTAGCTCTCACTGGATACACGTGGACTCAAAGAACCTAGCGTCAATAACCATCTTACCTCTCACTAGTGGGGATCAGCCATAGAGGTAGCGGGAGGGCTAGCAGTCCAAAGGGCATTATTTGCTGGCTTTAGAGAGGTCCTTTTGCCTCTCTTCTACCTCCATAATTAGCAATGCAAATTATTTCCTTTCAGACACAAGGTTTTGCTTACCCATCCGAGCATAGAGCATAATCTTTAAATGGAAAGAGAAACTTAAAGGAATCTGAGTTGAGTGCTGCTGCTGACTAGTGCCTGATTCTGGCGAAGTTACAGAACGTCAGCCAAGTGTCCTTGGGTGTGAAACGGCTTAAGGAGGGCAGCTGTGCGGTCCACCTCGCAGGGCCTGTCGCAAAGACAAAGGCAGCGAAGGTGGGAGTTCCGTAAACTGCGAAGTGCGATGTCATTGTAAGGGGTTGTTATTTTCAGCTCTTCCCACTCCATTGTAAATGTTGCAAATGGTATTACTTGTCAGTTTTCTCTCTCTCAGGATGCTGAAAGGATGGAAATTTTAAAGGAAAAGAAGGAAGGGATGATTTTGGAGAAGTGGCCTGTTTTACTTGTCAGTACTCATTCTGAGCACGTGTCTTAACGGCAAGGACTGAATGTACTGGATAAACCCAAGAACTAGGAAATTGGTGATGGAGAATTGTGGCCCACAATAAATTAATCACCTCGCAGTTCTCCTAGGGAGAGCCCTGGACCATACAGTGTCCAAAGAGAGCCAAGTGCAGATAGATAGGTAGACAGACAGATAAATGCAAAAAGCATGCCGCCGGCTTTCACTTTGTGCTTGACACCTGGAGAGTCGAGTAAAACACAGTCTCGCAGAGTGGTGGCAGCGGCAGGCTAATAGAACGTCCATTTCAGCAGAATGTGATGAAGCTGCAACGGTGGTGGCAAGCCTTAGAGAAACACGGAGCAGGAGCCTCTATACTAGATTAGGAAGCTCAACAAAGGTGTCTTGGGATGCTTGAGCTGAGTTAGAAGGAAGAGTACGTCTTAGATGACACACGGGCAGAGAGAACGTTTCCCTGGAGAATGGAACACTTTGTGCAAAGATTTGGAATTCTCCGGCAACCTGTTGTGGTTGAAGGAATCACAGGTGATTTCAAATGGCGGGGTGGAGGTGTGTGGTGAAGGAAGAGAGGTGCGTGTGGCGGTGGGGAGAAGAGAGGCAAAGGGGAGGGCAGAGCCAGAATATCTGAGCTTGATCCCGAGAGCTACATGGAACCTCAACATGGGCAGGTTGACAGTGATGCGGTCGGAAGTGCCTTTCAGAGAAGGCAGAGTTGAGGGGTTGGAGTGAGGCCCAGAGGCGGGAAGCTCCGTTCGGAGTCTGAGCGGCTGCTCTGACCGTGTGGGGTAAGGCAGTGGCCTGGCCGCGGGACGGAGAGAAGCGGGTAGAGCTAACCGAATCTGCAGAAGTCGGTGGTACAAGCTCGGTGACTGGATACGGAAGTCTAAGTATGACAAGTTTGAATGCCTCTCAGACGCTGACAGGTACAGATAATTTGGGTTTGGTCACTTAATACCTTCTACTAGAACCTTCCTGTTCCCTGTTGGGAGTATAGGTATCTGGTGACGGTCTACCTACTCTCCGGTTCTGGGAGGGAGCCCAGACATCATCTCCAGCTCCATGCAGTTAAAGGAGGACCAACCCCACCAGCCATTGCGCCCAGCCCCTTGTCAACCCTGAGAAGTCAAGCCCACTCACCGCAGACTTTCACAGACCCGAGTCTCCCATCTCTCACGTTTTCTGTAAGGCCCCAGGTTCCCTGCCCTGCTCCCCCCCAGAGCAGCAGCTGGTGACCCAGAGCCACCTTCTCCGCAGGGTCATCCTCTCCAGCTCATGCTCCCCCTCCCAGGACGCGTGCTATCCTCTGCTGGAAGTGACATGACTATTTTGGTCTTGGGATTTCCTCTTCAGAGTGTGTCTGTCACTTGTGCCGTCTGTGATGAATGTGTTCTAAAGAGCCTATAGGCTGCTTAACTGGGGCTGAGGCATCTATTTTAGGTTGAGAATTCCTGGCATCCAGGAGCATTTTTTAATAGAAAGGAGAGTTCGAAGGAAGTGCCCTGCTCCCTTTTCGGTACTGACGTCGCTGTGCTGCCTAGTGGCCTGGGGTGGTGTGGCGCCCTCTGCAACCCGCAAATCGTGACCTGTGGTGGATTACAGAAATGGCCACAGCATCCTCCTGGTGTGCATGCCCCTCCAATGTGACCCCGTAATTCCCACCATCAAGCAGGGCATGGAAAGAGGGGGGTTTAAAGGGAAAGAAGGAAGATTGGGGAGAAGCAATGGGATTGGCTTGGCACAGCCTCCGGGGAGGCAGCTCTGGGTATGTGTCCACCTGGGAGGCAGAATGTTCTGCATCAACCTGAGAGGTAGGGGCCTTGGGAAGTTGCTGGAGAAATGAATCAATTGCTTTGCCATTCTCTGAGCGTCATACCATGCTGTGCCCAAGAAAAGCCAAGTGCAGACAACTTCACTTATTCATCCATTAATTCATTAGCTAATTTATTATTTCAAAAAAATATTTACCAGCTATCAATTTGTATCCTACAGGCACTGCAAGAGTTGAGGCAGGTTAATAGATCCTCAGTTTGAGTCTGCTGTGGCAATCCTAGCTGAGCTTTGCTGAGCCCACCCCAACCCACCCCAAGAACCACCTAGAAGAATTATGAGTTAAATGAATGGTTTTGAAGCCTCTAAATTTCAGAATGGTTGATTGCACAGCAAAAGCTAACTGAAGCATGATCTAAATCATGTTTAAAGGGTTTAAAGCATGATCTAAAGGGTTAGTATCTTGGTCCTTATTTCCCTAGAAATTTCCTTAGGCCTCCCCAGAAGCTGGGTGATGCAGATTTTGAAGTAAAAATGTCCCATGAAGTAGAACAGAGCAAGAACGTTTCATGGAAGCCGAAGAAAGTGCTCAGCCTGTCCCTGTTTAGAAGATAGAACACAACCAGGATTAATTTTTAAGGGTATGCAAGAAGGCCAGATCCCAATAACCTTTAGAATTCAGAAGCTTACAGGTGTGATTAAAGATATTTCTTTAATTTTTTATTGCCCCAGGTAATAATTGATTTGGTTATTTTTTTCTATAACCTTTTTATTAAACAGTTTTTAGCTCATAAAAAGCTTATTTATCACAGAAAAATTACCTTTCTGTGTCTTCTGGGGAACTGTGAATTCTAATCAGTTTATTAGAATGAACCATGTAATACCTTGGGATGATGCAAAACCTTCGGAGGTTTTCTTTGAGAATATTAATATAAAGTATAAGCATAAGATACTAACTATGGTAAATTGACTGTGGACTGGACCCTCTGCTTAGGGCTCTGCACTGATTACCTCACTCGGTCATTTTATCAGCTCACATGAGGTAGAGCCTGCTCTCATTACTGACTCCCCTTGGGAGGTAGGTACCTGAGTCTCAAAGACATGTCATGAGGGAGGAAGTGGCAGAAGGCAGCTGTGGCTTTGGAGGGTGTTGGCATCTGGCTGCCACCCACTTAGCCATCACTTTGTTCTGTGTATTTGACTGGGACTGAACCCACGCTCTGCCGTTGTCCTCGTCGTTGCCCTTGGACCAGCCACACAGCTTCTCTGCACTCGGGTTTCTTTCTCTCTGACACGCAGGTGACAACACAGGTGCAGAAACTGAGGGCTGAAAAATGCCGCTCTCTCTTAGCGCGGTTGCAGGTAGGGAAGCTCTCCGAGAATGTAGAACATCACCCTACACACAGCCAGAAGTTTGTTTTGGCCCTACAAAGATTGTCAAGACAAGAAGTTAGGGCCCAGATCCCAGCAGGCCCCTCATCTGATCTCTTCCCTCTTTCTGCACACTGGGCCGGAAGGAGGCTCCTTCCATATGGATGCCGTGGACAGCCCTCATTCTGGTCCACTAGACTGAGCCCTAGCCATCTTTGGCCCCAGTGGGAGACAACTCTCTGTCTAGAAGCTCAGGGACACCATCCAATCTGCCTTTGTCCTATGAAAGATGCAGAAACTGGTAGCGATGAGGATGTTCAATGAGCAATAGTGGAGGCAACAGGACAATGCAGATAAATGCTACTCACTGATTCAGAAGGTTCAGGAAGCTCTCGAACGTGGTCAGTGTACTCAGGAGGAGGTAGCCTCTCCCTTTGTGCTTCCCGAGGAATTTAAACCTGCTGTAGGCGCACAGTGGGTGGATGGGATGGGTGCTTAGAAGCAATGGGGTGTTTTTTATCCAAGACTCGGAGTTGTCCTTTGCGTGGGCCCCCAGTGGTCCCAATCACTCAGATACACAGACACGCACACACGCACACACTCATAGGGAAAGACGAATGCACAGAAGCCCACGCACACATCACAAAAGATGCGCCAGCACAATATTCTATTTTTCAAATACTTAGCAAAATAGTGGAAGGAGGGGAAAATCAATAGATAATATATGATAAAATGAATCCTCCATTCCTTAATAAGGAAGAAAAAAAAATGTACAAAACGTCGACACCAGACTCAAGGCCAGCAATGGGGGCTGTCCCTCTGGTCTCATCAATCCCAACTAATGAGACAGAGATTCCCAGCCACAAAGCATCTCGTTCTCACAAGGGGTCGCTTCCGTAAAAGTGGGACAGAAAGAATACAATGATTGGTGCTAACTCAGGTCGCAGGGGGAAAGACAAATGTTCATAAAGGAGCTTTTGTTGTCAGAGCGAGGTTTTACAACGTGTCTCAAAAGGATGTTGCAAAACTGCTATAAAGAAATAAATACACGTATACGTGAGTTTGTATAAATACGTGGATGGTTACTTTTCCTTCAGTACATCCTCATCAGCAGGAACCAAGACTGCTGAATAAGGAGGCGGAGGGACACGAAGCTTGAGTTCACGGCAACATTGACTGTTCTGTTTCCCTTGCGTGGGTGCTAAAAGCCATCACTGGCATGCTGTTTAGCAGGCCACACCTGTGCTGCTGGAATACAGCTCAGACTTACTGGATGACTCTTGTCCAGGTCACCAAGGTCACCTTCTGGGTGACAGTGGTCTTTCTAATTAAGAGAACATCCATCCACACTCTATGCTGGTGAATGAGAGGGGGGCCCCTGCTCTCAGAGAAGTGAAGCCAGAATCCTAGCTCTGTTGTCTCCCAGTGTTTTTAACACCTCGCCCCCTCCCGCAGCTCCTAGTACCGCAGTCCCACCCAGGCCCCTGGGGGATTCCTGACTTGGAATCGCTCCTCAGGCTCTCTGAAGTGGAAACCCTGGGGGCAGGCACCCACAGCCTGGGTGCTGCCGGCTCCGCCTTGCCTCCAGAAGTCTCTCAGCCGACCCTCTTGGACAGCTCTAGATTCATGCAAAGAACAGGCTTTTTTAAATTTTGTAACTTTTTTATTTTCGTCTCTATTTGTGGGAACCAACTCTTGAGCTCGAGCAAACCGAGTTCGGTGGCAAGATCCAGGGAGGCGGGAAAGCGAGGCACGAAGTCAGGGATTCAGGCTGCAGGTAAAGCCTGAAAACAGGGGTTCGGTTTTTTGTTTCTTTGTGCGTGTGTTTGTTTTAATGGTTATTTCTATGGGAAGAAACACCCCTCTCTCCCCCACTCCCCAAACAAAAAGCAATTAGGCCTGCCTTCTTAACGTCATCTGTTAAGCCTCTCTACCTGTTAAGCCTCTCTACCTCTCTACCTGTTAAGCCTCTCTACCTGTTAAGCCTCTCTACCTCTCTACCTGTTAAGCCTCTCTACCTCATCTGTCCTTTTAACCAGATGCCCGGGGCAAAGACAGGCCCCTCCCTGTGGGGCTCAGGCCAACCTCCCGTATCCCTGAGTGTCTCCGAAGATCGTTGTAGCAGGAGGTACACCAAACTTGGGTACCCAGGGCAACGGACCCAAATCTCTCTTCACTTAAAGCTGTCTACCCTCCGCTCCCCACAGCCCCACACATGTGTGGACATCACACACATAAGCAACCCACGCAGAGCATGGCGGTGACACCTCAGCAGCCTAGGTCTCAGTGAGGGTTCCCGAGGGCTGGGCCGACACACGTTCGCTCATTCATGCACTCATCTGCCCTGCAGAAATTTACCCCAGGCCCTCTGCTGGGTGCCGTGCAGTTTCCAAGACAGAGATGATGTGTCTCTGCCCCCAGTGAGCTTCACACTCTGATGGTGTCTTGGGATTTCATTGTATCCGAACGTCCTACGATAATGTTTTCAGGGATTCATTAAAAGGAGGGGCACCCATTAAAAGGGACCACTGATAAAATGGAAGGATTGGAAAATAGGAGCTTTTAGGGGAAAACTACAATAGAAGCAGTATCATTTAGCAGAAGAAAAAGGCTGAAGTGATGACTTAATAAGAGTATTTAAGTGTGTAGAGGACGGACTCCATTGTGGGTCTATCATCCATGAATTTATCTGAAATCCTTTTTGAACCAAATTATCTTTTTTTATCTGTGCTATCTCGAGAGGTAATGAGCTCCTTCTGCGGACCGTCTGCTGTGTGAAATAACACATCCTTTTGCTTCTGCGATTTCTCCCTCTACACTTATAGGAGCTCCCACTAATTCTGGGTTTCCAGCCTTGGGTCCTTGAGGGGCATCTCCTTCCTGGACTGGACCCGGCAGTTTGGCCAGCTTCTTTCTGGAATCCTTGTTTTTCCTCCTAGAGAAGACCCTCACATTTTGTTCTGAACTCCGTTACACAATGTTCTCAAATTCTCCTAGCTCTCGTGTGTCATTTTAGGGGTATACGAACGCCAACCAATTTATCAATTAAATTAGAACACATTTCCCTCACATTTGAACATCTCTAAATTAAGATGTGTTCTCTCATCAGTGTTAAGAAAGCAATGTCTCAGAGCTTCATTAGCTACATTTTTTTTTTTTATTTCCTTAGCAGTTAGGGAAGATCATAGCGTGGCTTGACTGGCACCTTCAGTTTTGTGAATTATGGTGTTAATATATTGTTGGTCTGTGTGGGATGGTGGATGCCGAAGCCCAACGGTAATGTTTCTGAGATGCCTCTCGCATGCCTCAGGATTTAATTGGAGTATTTGTTCAGTGTTTATCCAGGATTTTTAAATTTCCACCAACATCTTTGATATCTCAGAGGCCAAGCCGGCTTCTCTGTGATTTATAACTCGTCACGTAACACCACGTGCCCATGGGTACTGAAATGATGCTGACCCATGAAACTGGTGAGGAAGCACCCAGAGCCTTGGCAAACAAACCCACTGGATTCCCTGCCCGCCCACATTGGTTCTGTTTGGAAGCGTGAGAAGGACGCTGTACTCGTCCTCCCAACTGGTTTGAAGTTAAAAGCCAAGACAGCGTCTGGATGGCGCTCTGAGTTCCTTGATGAAAAGAATTGCGGAAAACAGCATGGTGTCATTATTAGGATCATGTTGACCACGGCCCTGGAAATCCAAGGCATTCTGGAGAATGAATTTTCAACTCAAGGACAGCTCTTTAATCGGTGCTTAATTGGAGGCAGAGTCTGTTCTCAGGGTGGCTCTGCTTTCTGAGGCAGATTGTATTTCACTTTGCATAATGAGGCAATCTTTCTGTTTACTGATTATTTCCTTATATAACTTGATCACTGGAGAGGAGACACCACCAAGACCTCTAACAACTGACTAATAAACACATCCCCAGCTCCTGGTGTGCAGGGTCCTCCAGATGCCTCCCTGGCTTGCAGACTGAGGTCTGTGCGCTCTGCATGTCAGAGGCAGTTTGCCAGAAGGCAAAGTTTACATTCCTGGCATTTTATCCAGAAAACCAGAAGGAAAGGAACAAGGTAATGTCTCCATGGCTGGCATCTTGAAGGTAGGAGATAGGATGTGAAATTCCTAGGGTTGACCTAATTACAGCACAAGTAACATTTGTATAGAAGTTTATAGCTGCATGTTCATTTCCTCCTTGCCACCACCATGATAGAAATAAGCGAAACGGGTATTGTCCCACTTTGTGTCTGAGAGAAGCATTAAGTGAAGCAGTTGACTTGCCCCCAATCACACTAACACTGGGAGAAACCAAGAACCGAGTCCAGGTGCTTTGATCTTTAACCCTCGCTGCCATACCGCCTCCCCTTGAAAGTTGACTGTATTGCAGGCCCGAGCCCTCATGACAACCGCGGTGGCATCCACCTGTACACTGCGTCACTGGTGATTCAGATAAGGGAGCCAATAGTCTTGTTCCGAGTTTCTTTCATTATTTCCCCACTCAATTTGTCTTGGTAGCATAGGCTGGAAACACTGCCTTTCTCCATTATTCCTATAGTATCTCCATCCTTCTTTTCTGTGTAGAACTTTTCCTGACGTATAACTTCTTGGGGTCTCCATGTGTCTGTTTGCTATCTCTCTCCCCTGTAGAATGTCAGGTGCACATGGGTATGTTTTGTTACATGCCCAAGACCCATCATTGGCATTCAACAGTTATTTGTTAAGTGAATGAATAAGTAAAAGATGCCTGAAATGGCTAAATTTCCCAATCAACACCGAAGTTAATAACATAGACTTTTATAAATGAGCCACTTCACTGTAGATTTTATTTCCCCTGAAAAACAAATCTGCATTCACTGTGGTTATGGCATTTTGGAGTGTTAACTTGGCATCTCGAATGGTACTGCCAGGAACGCCATATCATCCGCATTTAATTATGCATTTACTATATTATGAACCTTGGTTCTCTCATTACAGCCGTAGGAAAATTAAAAAGGATGCCAAATAGCACACCAGGGACCATTACAGTGATACAGTCTAGATTTCAGAATAGCAGTGGCTATATTTATGGTCTTCCTGGGTTCAAGCACTTTCATAATTTTTTATATTAACTCAATGAACCCTCTAATTTCCCCAAACTTATGTAAGCAACCTTGGTAACATGGTAAGGAAAAAAAAATAAGGTTTTAGTTGGTCTGTGTGCGTGTGTGTGTGTGTGTGTATCCAGCAAAGCGAGCTCTCTCCTCTGCCAATAAACCATCTCTTGTAAAGCTCAGCAAAGCTTCAGGAAAAATCTCTAGCCTCCCTCGATACCATCAAGTCCCTCCATGCGGACACTGTGCTGCGCTGGTCCATGTGCCCGTTAAGTGGACCCAGTGCTCATCATTCGGTTAGAAGGGATGACCCCGACAGAAGTCAGTGTTACTTATCGCCACGTTGGACCTACTGCTCAGGACGGGAGCTGCATGCATCTGCTTGTAGCAGGTCGAATGGACATCAGTAAATAATACATCGTGAATACAGGTCACCTGTGGATTGGTGGCAGGCACTGACCACCATAAGCTTGCTTCTCAGGCATGTGTAGCCAAAAGATCTCCTTCACCCATCCTTTCAAAACATCACCCTCTCCAAATGTATCACTTTGTTTGGAAAAGCTCTCACTCATCCTTCAGTGTAAAAACACGAAAGTGAAATAAGCCAGGCGGTGAAAGACAAATACCATATGATCTCACCTTTAAGTGCACCATAATCAACAAAAGAAACACGCAAGCAAAATATAACCAGAGGCATTAAAGTTAGGAACAATTGGGCAGTCACCAGAGGGGAGGTGGGAGAGGGTAATGGGGGGAAAGCGGGGAAGGGTTTTCAGGAACAACTACAAAGGACTCACGGACAAAATTGGGGCGGGGGGAGCGGAACTAGGGGAGGGGGTGGGAGGGAACGGTGGGGGGTAAATGCAGACAACTGTACTTGAAAAACAATAAAACAATTAAAAAAGATCTCAATTTAACCCCCTCTACCCCAGGAATGTGATCCCTAATGCTGAGACACTTTGAGGTATCTAGACATGCTTTGGCTAAAACAGCATGGCTGAGGGTCCTCAGGTTACGGGACTGAATATGAATTTATGAATCAACAAAAGGGAAGCAATGCACTTATCTTTGGAAGGATAGTATTTTTGAGGAAGAGAAGTTCCTGATCACCTACCTTAACGTCCCACTAACCTCTCATTACGCATGAGGAAATGGGGGCTCAGAGGAGCAATGCGGCTCGTCCGAGGACGCGTGGTTACTTAAACACTGGGTGGTGTTCTTTAACATCGAATTTAATGTGGTTTGCGGATGCTGGAAAAGAGGATACGGCTGGGTTTTTAGGCTTGTCAGTCCTGGGCTCGTTCACTCACTGGGAGAAACGTGTCTGAAGTTACTTTCTGAGGGGCCATTCTCGGAGTTTGTGAGACTGGGGTTCGCTTGACTCTAACTGTGAAGCTCCCTAGAATTCAGACAGTCTTTGGGTATCGCCCAGAATGTGGTTCTCAATGAGCACTTGGCCTTGGGCTGGTGGAGGGAGATGGGCGTGGTGGTGGCTGACAGGAGGGAGGGGGCAAAAGAAAATAAAGAGAGAGCAAGGCCTCGGGGGACCTGGGAGAATTCAGCCCCGGTGCAGAGAATGCCTGCTCCTTATTCCCGCTGTGTGGCAAGAACGGACGGACATGGAGGAGAATCCCTTCATTACAGCTCCTGTTGAGTCTGACCCAGGAATGGAAGTGGCTTAAAGAGAAAAGCTTGCCTGCTACATTCTGGGGTAGACGTCTTCAATCGCAGGTTAATTATGGAGGCTTCACCTGCTGGTCAGCTCTTGATTTCAAAGACCAGCTGCGACATGAGGGGGGAATTTTTTTGGAGATGCTCATGTCCAGAGTAATATGCCTAAATCCTCACAAACACCACTCCCCATATTTATTAGACAGTTAGGATAAAAAATAAAAAGTTAATATGCATTGCAATCATGTCATGGGCCACCAGAAAAACTGAATTTCAGCTTCCTATTTAAGGATTACTCTCGTTTATTTTCTTTGAGGGCAAGAGTAATTTTTACGGTGGTGGATAAATGAGGAAATTGAGGGGAGATTCTTCTGAACCTTGATTGGTTCACATGCACCTGACTCGGGTCATCTCTTACTTCCTCAGGGGATCGTGCCTTGCATACTTTATGTTCCTGGAAATTTATCTGTTCTGTAGACATCCTCAGCTACTTTACTGTATAGTGTGCCAGTGGCCTGACCTGTCTCGCTGACTCTCTGAAGTTTTTTAAAATTAAAAAAAAATTGTATTTTATTAATTTTAAAGAGAGAGAGGGAGGGAGGGAGGCTGAGAGAAACATCGAAACATTGCTTTGTTGTTCCAATTATTTATGCATTGATTGGTTGATTCTTCTATGTATCACGACCAGGGACTGAACCTGCAACCCTGGAATATAGGGGCGTGCTCTAACCCACTTAGCTAGCCGGCCAGGGCTAAAGTTTCTTAAAATGTGAGCGTCTGGTGACTGTGTTCAGAATGACCACCAGTGAAGTGATACAACTTGATGCAGTGAACAACTTGTGAGTCTTCCCTTTTTAAAGAGACAACAGAACTCGTTCACCAGCTAACTCGCAGCAGTGTTCAAACTGTGATCACGCTGAGAAGCCACGAAGGGCGGCCATGTTGCCAGTTAGTCTGTGCGAAGAACAGGACAACTTACCCAGTGCAATAGAATCTGCCAGAACGTCTTTGCTGCTGATGGCTGTCCAGGATGTGTGAGCTGCTTCAGGGATATCCTTCACTGTGGTGGAGAGGGGGGCATGGGCTAGTCTTTGGTAACCCTGGGCTGACCCCTGGACACACGCACCACTATGGGTCGATTTTGGAGAGAATGTACCTCTGCCTAGATATGAAGCATGGACCCCCTGCCTGTTAGACATACGACGTTCAACAAGTTGTTTGTGCTCCAATTTCCCACCCATTGTCCATGGCATGGGAACAATAATGTCACTAACCTTATAGGGCCATTGAAATAATTAAATGTGTATAAATACATGTAAAGCATTAGTTCAACTCCTGGCATGCAGCAAGTGCTAAAAAAATGTCATACTTATTATTAATGATGGCTTGATCCGTCTGTTTATCTAACAGCAACGTTGAAGAGGGGGCACATTGTGAAAATGAATCATTTCCTCAGCTCTCATGAAAACCGCTCCACAGCACAATGGGAAAATGGACTTAGAAATTATTTCCAGCTGTGTTATCTCGGGCTCGTTGCCTTGCCTTCTAAGGTTCAGTTTCCTATCTGTGAAACAGAGCAGTAATAGCCGCCTTGTAGGCTGTTTCGAGGATGAACTAGCATCGTGCACCAGGTGGGGCAGAAGGAGGTTCACAGTACAATAATCGATAAATCATAGCACAAGAATACACTGTGTGTTTCGGTGGTGAACACCTTGGCCCCCACCCCCGTACTGCAAACACCGTGCCTGATACAGAGTGGGCGGTGGTCAGTGTGTGTCCCTTCCCGGTCCCCACCCAGCCACACTGAGTCAGCTGGGAAAGTGTACTGCATTATTCATCTAATGAATATTTGTTCAGAGCCTACTCGGTGCCAGGCCCCAGGCTGGGCACTCGGGATACTGGGGAGTGGGCCCAGCTCTCGCAGAGCTTGCACGGCGCTGGAAACGGCACTTTGATAGTCAAGGAACAGAGGAGGCTCTGGAGATTAGCTTCTCATAAAAGAGAAGATCCAAGGAAAATTGTGTTGGAGAAGGAAGCTGCCTTTGGATTCTTCTGTCTCCTTGGATCGGACTGCCAAGACCCGTCAGACCACAGACCTACGCTAGTACATCACTCTCCATGGAGAAGGAGAAAAGGGAACTGTATGTCACTGATTAGGCTAATTTCAGTGTCCCATCTGTCCTCATGGCTCCGGATTTTTAGTTGCAGTTCCAGAATCCTTCAGAACTTAAGACCAACTATCAGTTCTCGCTGAGAGCTTACTGGCTGATGTCGCTGAAATTCAGAAAGGCGGCTGCCTGCCAGAGTGCTTTGTAGAGCTCAGAGTCACGATGTTTTTCTCCTGGGAGCTTAAAGTTTAACTTCATTCAAAGCTATCTCAAACTAAATGAGGGATTTATAAGAAACACTGATCTGTGGGAGAAAGGCATGAGGTAGTGTGGACGAGATATGATCTTGGAATTGGATGGACCTGAAATTAGGGGAGGCAGGTGATTAGAGGTGTCAGCTCTGGAACCTTGGTTCTAGCATCTTACTAACTGTGTGACCTTGAGGTTGTTCCTGGGGCATTCTCTGCCTCGGTTTCTTGATCTGGACCATGGGGCTGATAACAACTTCATCGGGTTACTGGAAGGGGATAACTCAGTTAAGATCCAATTAAATGTGTCCTAGTGGCGAGGAAGGAGGTGCTATTCCAGCATCATTCTTAGCAAGCAAAGGGGGAAGGTGCTCTGTGGGGAGGGGTGGAAAGAGAACATATACCACATTTATGAGGACCTACTATGTGTTACTTCTTTACCGTGTGCTGGGGAAAGAGGAGATACAGGGGAGAAAGAAACCACTCATTGACTGAGTATTTTCAAAGTCAGACAACTTTCCCACATTATTTAATTAAATCTTCACAGCACCCTTAATAGATGATAACTTACATGACTTACAACTTGCAAGTGAGGAAACAGACTCCAAACATGCATAAAGCTAATAAATGACAGGCATAAAACTCAAATGCTGGGCACATTCCTTCCCGAATCCATACTCTTCCCACTCTTCAAAAGTTGAACGAGTCCCCCCCTTTCCTCCAGGGAGCCCCAGGTCTAGCACAGTAGAAACACTGAGAGTGTGTGGATGGCTGAGTTTCAGCGCCACAGGTCTGCCGTGGGAGTGGAACTTAGTTTCCTGGGGACCGTATTTACCTCAATCACTGAATCTGAAGTTCCGCCAGCGGGAGAAGTTGTCGTCTTACCTACCGAAGGCCAACAGTCACGTCTATCATTTCCCCTCCCATTTTTGGAATAGATACTTACCCAGTTTAGGGTTTTTCTCCTCTCCCTTAGCCCAAAGGCGGTCTAAACTCCAAGCACCTCAGGAACTTCAGGCGTTTCGTCCGTGGCTGTTTTCTCCTGTCGCTCATCTTCGCCGAGGAGGAGTTCATCCACCTCCCCTGCTCCCCTGCTGACGTGCACGGCGCATCATGACTCACATTCCATTCGTGGTGCCGACCACAGGTCTCCTTCATGGCGCTCACACGAACGCCTTGTTCTCATTAGGCTTTTTAAAACACTGCAGTTCAACGCCCCCCCCCAAAAAAAACCCCCAAAAAACACAACAAGAACTGGTTTATCCCGTAAGACAGTTGGTGATTGGGGGTGCAAACAGCCCACCCCGACATGGTGCGCTGGCTTCATTTGAGCAGCAGAGAGCCCTCCGGGTGCCTGCCTCGAAGTCACTCTCCTGTCCCGTCCCACTTCGTGAACAGCGTCAAAGGTGTCTGTTTTGCCTGTGTCTTTCCCACAGGGCGAAAGAGTCTTCAGGTCCAGGAATCGGAGGATTCGGCACACATCCCAGCGCCTGGTACATGGTAAGCACTCAATAAATGTCTGTTTTTAATAATGTATGAGTGAATTCACGAATACTCAAAAGATACTTAAAAACCAAAGGCAGCGCTTCCTGGGCAAACGGTAGCCATACGCGTGAGTTCTTTGGCAATCTTATTTTCACTTTGCTTATCTCAAATGAGAGAACATGGTTCTAAGTTAAGGGAGAAAGGTAAAAGGTCAAGATCACTTGGGAGACCAGTGTTGAGCGGTGGGTGAGACCCAGTGCTAGCTCATCTGCGTTAACCCTGTGAGGAACGAATGCTTTGCCTGTGCGGATCGCATTCTGGTTAAAAAAGATGGCCCCCGATTGTTCGTTCTCTTTCAGTTAGGACAAAATGATTTTGGACTCTTTAAAAATGCCTTACACTAAATCTCAAGGGAAAGCGTCATGACAAACTCTCGCCTGTGAAAAGATACGTATTTTTGAGAACATCGGTGTTAAATGCAAAGCTGGATGAGATGGTGATACGAATCGGCGCACTGTGCGTCTCTTTACAAGGCACTGCCCTTTGATTCAAGCTCACTGGATCCTGGAGCCCAAAGGGTTAATTCTGGCTGGTTTTTCTCTGGTGAATTGTGCCTCTGATAAGGAAGGATGTCAGAGAATTAGTGTGAGACACCATGCCTGAACACCAAGCAAAAACCAGGTTGCGTATCCAGGGCGGTGGGGAAAAGGAGAAGGTGCTAATGTTAACTGGGTTCTCCTTACAAACTGGGCCTCTTAAATCACCTCGTTCTTACAGCAAACTTATAAGATGGTTATTATTATACCCATGTTACAGATGAGGAAAATAAAGCTCAGCATTTAGAAAACGTACTCAGTTAGGAAGCAGCAGAGCTGGATTTCGCCCTGGAGGTCCACATGGGAAGGGTTGGACTTGGGGGGAGGCATGGCCGAGCTGGGTAGCCAGGCCCGACGTTTGGGAAGCCCGCCTGGACAGAACCTCAGGCAGAACCACGGCCCAGGCGGAGCTCGCTCTCCAGGATTAGAATCCGTGTGGAGATGAGGCCCAGGGAAAGGATTCAGGCTACGTAAAAGGGGAAAGCAGCAGAATCCAGACTTTCCCTGCTTGGAACGAATAGAGTGCTTCAGGACGGCGAGTGGTCCAAAGAAGTGTCTTTTGCGCCGAGTATTGATCTCGAGGCACCGACTGTCTGCCTCACACGTGGCTTTGAAGCTGCTTTCGTGGCAGGAACGGGTAAGGCAGGGAAGTGGATGAGGCCAGGCTCTGCGTGGGCCCCCTCCTCTGGGGAGGCCTCATGCCTTCTTGGGTGCCACGAAAGTGAGTTTGATGAACTTCTTGAAAGTGAAGTTTCAGACTCACTTGAAAGTGAGTTTGTAGAAGCTTCTGCATTAGAAATGAAAGTTTGGGTCAAAGCTTGTCTCTGAGATACGAATGTGGAGGTCAGGGGCAGGGCAGTCAGGGCCCATGAATCTGCCCAACGGTAGGAGGAGCCACGTCAGTGACAGAGCCCTTGACTGGCCTTAGATGTTTCAGACGGCTTCAGTGAGGGTGCAGGGGGGCTGTAATTCACCTGTCAGGTGACTGATAAAAGGGAACATTTATATTCTGGATCTGGAAGGCTTCTTTAACATCACCTGCAAAAGCCAGTAACTCCCACTGTTCCCCAAGGGTTAGTGACTAAATAGAACGGCAGCCCGCTGCAGCGTGAGGTTATAATTGGGGGAGTGTTATGATGTGGGTCATGCACTGCAGAGAGAGGGGTACAGAAAAGACCAGGTTCGGGGCCAGGTTCAGAAGGGAGCGCTCTCGTCATCCTTTGTTGGTGACAACAGGGAGCCTTTAATATGAGGCTGACCTAGTTTTTACAAAAGTGCAAATTCCCCAATTTTGTCTGGGGCTGCTTCGGTGTTTTCCTATTCAGGAAATGAGATGGAGCTGCCTTTTCCTACCTCTTATAAACAGATAAAATAGGGGAAGCCCACCCATCAGGTCATTTTCTTAAAGCCATAGCACGAGCCCGCAGCAGGCTTACCTGGCGCCCCTCTACTTAGTGATGTGAGCATGAGCCTCTTTGAAGGCGGCAAAACCTTCACCTAAGAAGAATGTCCCTTGGCCTTGGGATGGCAGTTGCCATTTTCTCTGAAACATCCACGTCGCCATCCAGTTTCTTCCGCCTCCCCAGGCTGGAGGGCTGCCGTTGGCTGGACCGCAGGAATGACCTGTTTGGAACTGCCACGCCGCCTTCCTGAACACTCGTGGGCAGAGCTACAGGCCCACAGCAGGAACGCTGGTGGAAAGTGCTCTGGTCTCCTTACACGTCGACCACAAACATCAGGTTTTATTAACAGGGAAGGCAGCTTTCTAATGAGATACGGCCCTTCACTTCTTTTATATTTGGTAATGTCCCGAACTCTTTATCCAAATGAAGCATAAAGCGCTTACAACTGTGTCTTGCCATCGCCATGACCAAGGAATCTACTCATTTGCAGCAACATGGGGTTCAATGGGGTGGAAAATAAGCTCTGAAAATGGCTCTCACCACAAAATTGTATCGATAAATAGGAAAGGCCAATTTAGATTTCACTGACCGGTCTCCCCCTGCGACAGAAATTAATACGGCCAAGCGGTCGGGGACAGAGGCTGGGTAAGCCGGGTGTCGAGGCCTGCCTGGGTGTGGTGGCCTCCTCTTACTGCTCTCGGCGCCCACTGAGGGGGTCCTTGTGAGGGTGGGGGGTGGGGCCCTGAGTCAGAGGCAGGCAGAAGCCTCTGGGGTGCCCAGGAGGAGAGCTAGGGGAAGCACCCTGCTGTGGGCCGTTGACCACGCCCTTGCTTGGGTACCTCTGAGTCTGCGCAGACTGAAACCTCTCCCCAGAGGTGTCCAGCCAAAGTTAAGAAAATGAAGAGCAAGCTCGTTTTCTACTTCTTTGAATCGGCGTGGTTTCTGTCTGCTCATTTTAACACACCATATTTTCATAGTAAAATTCTAGCAGACACATCCGAAAATAAACACATGGTTGATCTGTGGCTTATCCATGTGGTGATGAATAAAACATCAAGTTCAGGTGTAATGTAGCCAATTAGGATGTTAAAAATGTGTGGGAAGAACAAAGGCTTGTGGTGGAGGATATGGAAGGGAAGTGACACGCAGAGGCAGCACCGACACGTTCTGCGTGATCCTGGGCAAACCGCGTGACCTCTCTGAACTCAGTTGCCGCATCTGTACCAATGGGCCTAAGAATGGCTGTGCTGCTCGCTTCTCAGAGTTGTTGTAGCAAACGAGGTCGTGCATGGGACCGTCACGGTGATGGTCTGTAGACACTGAAGGCGCTCCTACTCCCCACCGACTCAGCCCTGCTGTCGAAGGGCAGGCGGCACCCGTGGAGGTAAGAGATGCCTTTCAGACCACTCCTGGGTGCCACTGGCGGCAGACAGGTGACGCACCCAGGACTCTGAGGAGCTGGAGTCCAGGGCTGCCCGTCCAGGGGGCCCTCGGGCAGCCGCCCTCATGGCTCCCCTCTTCACGTGTGTGAAACGAGTGGCTGTGCCGAATCACCGCTCCAATTCCTTCCCGGCACCGCCGTTTGTATGGCTTTGATCGGTGACGTATCGTAATAGAAACCCAGATGGTAAACCAGGAAAGCAGGGGCGTGTGTTGGCATCGCTAAAGCGAAATGATCACGGTTCGCTTGTAGTTTGAGGTTGCAGGACAAGGTCAGGGAGGAAACTCTGGGACAGGTTTTAGAGATCTGTTCTCTCCAGGGTAAACTTGTCTTGAACCCAAATCACAGTACTTGTGCTGTTACACGAGGCCTTCACATTTCTTTCTTTTTTTTTTGATCTCCATTTGAATCATCTGTCCGATGTCAATGAAGCTTGTTAACGAAGGTAGGCTCCTCTCCTTTTAGGATGCTGAGATTCTTAAGTTTTGGCAAAGAAGTAAAAACTATGTTTTCTTTGCCCATTCTCACGTGGGTAGAAGCTGACTGATTATATTACATCCTCTCCTTGCCAATAGAGGTGTCTTGGGGACCTTCTCTCATATTGATTGTGCAGAATAACATGCAGGAGAGCATCCCTGGCCTCCTGCTTGTGACTAAGCCCCTCCCAGCCCTCTGAATGCGTGTCAGGAAGACCTGACAAGTAGCAGCTCCAGGAGACGCTCAGCATGAATGAACAAGGCCACCTTCTCCCTCTGCGTGCTCTTGCCAGACTGTCCCTTCCACCTGGCAGGGTGTCTGTCTGCTGCTCTTCCTAGTCAGAGACCAGCAGACGGTCCCACAGACTTGCAGCAGGTGGAACATGGAGGGGAACATTGACTTGTAGTCTGTGTCCCATCAGCAGCGTGGGTGTCCTGTGGTTCCTCTTGCCAGTTATGCTCTTGGAGAAAGCTCAACTCCATTAAACTTTAAAGTGTTCGGTCAGTTCCGAGCACAATGTTGTGGTCAGAGCCGAGATACCAGCTTTGGCTGCCTTGGTTAAATTATTCATGGTAGGCCAGTCAGTGCTTTTTTTGAATTAATGCATGAAATACAGGAAAACATTCTTTCTGCAAAAACCCAAGGGCAAAATAAAGCCAGTTAACCTCCGTTCATCATGCCCTGACCCTACCTGGAGGAGGTCACGGTCAGTCGGCGAGTTTTGACGAACACGCAGGGGGATGTAGCAGGAGGGCGGCGGGACTGCGGCAAGGAGTCCCCGGGGCCTCCCTGCAGGATTCCCTGCGAAGCAGCAGAGCTGCCCCTGCAGCTCCCTACTCAAGAGGGAGGTAAAGGGAAGTAGGGGTGTGACTTGGCTTGGAGAAGGAGTGCTGTGGGTCTGCGTTCCATCTCTGTGAGAAATCGGGGCAGGGGCTTTAGCCTGGCCCTCTGGCCAAAGGAGGAAGGCGCCAGGAGAAGCGTTCTCATACGTGGAGGTGTCTGCAGGAAGAGGAGACTGGTCCCCAGTTCCCTAACTGGACGGCTGCTCAGCGAGTGGGCTTGCCGGTCTGCCGCCCTGAGCTCCTACTTGAGCGGGGTGAGGAACAGATGGGAGAGAGAGGGCAGCCCGAAGCAGCTACATTTGCTGGGTTTGGCAAGGGTAAAGGGGTCTTCTGTGCCTCACGCGGATGTGGTTAAAGGTGGCTCGAAGGCTCTGGTTGGTGCCCTGACCAAGGTGGCGGACATACAGAAGGGGACACCGTGTCAGCAAGAGAATACGGTGTGAATGCCAGGGAGGCGGGTCAGAAGAGGTCAGATCAAAGCTTTTCATCTGCTTCAAGAAGCTTGGGGAACATGAATGTTCCTCAAGGAAGATGCCTGCCGCCCAATGGCATTAAAGGCCAGAGGATGTCAACCGAGGGAGAGCCGCAGAGGCACAGAGATTCCTAGTTCCCCTCCCTACTTCAGTGTCCCGGAGGAAAGACAGAGCCCAGGGGAAGGGAGGAGGAGGTGGAGAAGCTCAAGAACAGACCGGGCTTCCCCCCACACTCCACGCCCCACCCAGCCAGGGCCGGGCTGAAAGAGCGGGGAGGAGGCTGTGAGACCGGTGGTTTAAGCTGGGGTGAGTGGCCAAGACTAAACTAGAGTGTTTCATATGTGAAAGTATCCGAAACCTACGGGATCTGTTCTGCACATTATGAAGGGTTTCAAAACAGAGATCCAAACACAGTTACAGGCAGTGATTGAAAAAAGAATAAAACAATTTCATATTTGCATCCCAGTGAATCAGATTTTTCAATAAACCGGTTGCATGCACAGAAATACAGTGTCATTTACATGTCTTAACATTAATAATGTCATCATGTGTGCATCGTATTCTGGCTTGCTTTCCCTCACTCAGCAATACGCCTCAGAGAACTTTGCGTGTCAATACACAGGGGTTTTGTTGTAAGTTATAACTTCCACGTAGACTTCCACAGTAAAGCAGTTGCGGAGTTTATTCGGCCGTTATGCGGCGGGTGCATTTTCAGATGCTGTGGAATAACCTGATGCGTGGGCACAGTTACACTGTGCGGGGGGCCAAGGGCTGGCACTGATCTCTCTGCTAGGACTGTGCCTTCTGAACAGAGTACGAACTTGCCCAGGATTTCTAAATCCCTGGTGCGCTCCAAGGCTGGGCTCCCGGTACGTGGCGATGGGGGAGAGTGTCCGGCAGCCTGCGTGGGGAGGGGATCGGCTCCTCTTCATCCTCCCACTGGGGATTCTTCTGAACCCCCATCTTCCCGACGTGGAAGCAAAGCCAGTGATTTCTGCTCCACGCTCTCTCTTCTCACCCCAACATGAAAATGAAAATGAAAATGAAAATGAATTCATTCCTTCTCCTTCCAAATTTTGGTTGTGTGGCAATTAACCAATAATGCCAGAAAAGCACTTTGAAACTCTTGAAATGGAGATTTATTAGGAACTTGAGAATTTATTGAAACGAATCACCATGCCACGTAGATGTAATATTTCATATATATTTGTCAGATACATATATTTTAATCCCCTAATTTATGTTTTTGAAATAATGCATGCTCATAACAGCAGGGTATTGTTTTCTGGTGATACTTTGCCTCATTGCCAGTAATTACTGAACAGATGTAAGGGTATCCAAGTAACCGTATGCAATATTAAAGCTACCATGCTGAATGCGGAGTATATTACTGATTTCACATTTCTATAGCACGCTCCTCATTGCGGTCAAACATCCATAAATACATCTTAAAATGTCGTGAGGTCCACCTCCGAATTCTAAGAATTTTGTTTTTTATTGGCTTTTCGCAGCCTCCCGTCTGAAGCTTTAAAATAAGAGTCTCACCTCTTTGTCCAACAGGATGCTCTCTGAAACCTCTGCCTGTTTTCTCCTAAGAGCAGAAGAACCTGGCATTGTCATTTAGGGATGCTTCCATGGGTCTACCCATTTTTGTCTTTTGTAGGTTCTGTCCACCTTCCAGAATCTTAGTGTCAAGTTTTTAGCAGCAAATACATCATTATCATCATGCACCGACCCAGTTCGCTTGGTGGCATGACTGTGTCTGAGTGGATGTTCGGAAAGCGTACTGCTCCAAATGTGTCTCCCTGATTTATATTCTCAGCTGGCCTCTGATCTGCAGGTGCCAGGGAAGCGCCCGGGATTGTCAGCGGGTATTGATACAGGGGAGAAGAGGCCTTCTTGCTTTCTGAAAACTTGGCCCTCAGATGAGCCACCTGCCAGTGGTTGTCAGCCTTTTATTTCTGAACTCAGAGGAAAATATAAACAAAACTCACTTGGTGGACCTGACAGTCTTCTGTTAGAAGGATTTATAGAGTCACAGGGCCGGGAAGGAACCCATGAGCCCGTACACTCTGCGTGTTCCAGAACCTTCACGAACGTCAGCAATTGGCGTCCCCAAAAGACTGGCTCTCCTCTTCTTTTCAGAGTAAGAAATTGTATTCCTCACTCTGGGTGAATCATTCTAATATTCAACAACCCTCATCTTGGGATGTTTCTCTTTTAACCGTCGGGAAGTAGAATTGGGAACCGCTGGCTTCTTGTCTGTAGAGATCCAGGCTGAGACTTGGCATGGCTGGGCCAGCCAGTTTGCTACCTTTGCAGACACTATCTTTCAGACACAAATAAACGTGTGTTTTTACCACGTTTGCTGTGTTTCGGTTTCCCAACGCTTTCTCCCAGAGCCCAGGGTCCGACCCAGAGAAGCGTCCCCTGCCGTGTTGCTGTGGGCACAGCGGGTCTGACGCTGAAAGGCCCCGCGTGATTTCCTAACCGGAGGTGCGCGTGGAAAGGCAGGCGGCTGCCTGCGCATCGGACGGACGCCCACTGGCTGAAGGTCTGCGAGAGGAACAGGAGGGGTTTTCTCTGAGGTCCCGTCTGCATCAGCAGGAAAGCACACGGACGCCTCTGGGCGGCTTCCACGGAAGAGAAGGCAGAGGTGCTGCAAGGCTGCAGCCTCATCTGCCTTCCTGCCGCCGTTTTGATCCCGGCTTGATGTCAGGCAGAGCTTGCTCCATTGTCCCTTCCTTTGCAGTGGTACCAGCCACCGAGAGCTAGTCAGCCAGAGGTCACAAGTCAGGTCCAAAATACATCCGGGCACTGCCTGCGTCCTAGTGCCAAGCACGACCTGTCCCTTGACACCCTAGCTCCTTATTTTCTTCGGTTCTTCTCAGGAAAACAGCCCTAGGATTGATATGTAATGCATGATGAGGCATAGAGAATGGTTGATAACTGGGTCTTTTTTATAAGAATAATTTGCATTATTAGTGTTAGGGATGCTTATGCCCTCTGCTCCAGATTTCTCCCCAACGTCCAGGTAACAAGGTGCAGGAATGGGAATTGGAAGTTGCTCGGAGAGCCTTGGAGAAAAAGGAGTTGAAAAGTTTCACAGGAAATGTCACATAATCTACGAAGGGCCGGAATTTTTAAGCAAAGCACCTTCCTTTTGAGCCATGACTTAGGGCCTATCTTCCAGAACTTAGCAGTCGTAGAGGACTTTACAGTATATGCTGTGTGATGTTCGCAACGCTACGGGAAGGTGTTTCAAATCAGTGGCTCTGGAGGAGTTGAGTCTTGAAAGATAAGCAGGATCTGTTAGGTAACAGAGAAGAGAAGGGCCCAGGCCAGGGGGTTGGGAAGAGAGTGACTAGCTTCCCCAGGGGGTTAGAAATTGTCCAGGGTGGTGGCACATTGAGCACAGCAGGGGAGTGGTGAGAAGTGCAGTTGGGTGGGCAGGTTAGAAAGCATCTGGGAGTTAGCCTGCAGGCAGTGGCGAATCACTGCCAAGCAACGGCATCAGCATATCTCTGGTTTTAAAAGTCATCTGGGTGTGGGTGCGGGAGGTCTGAAGAATGAATTGATGGAGACAGAGTTGGAGGCAGAGAAACCATTCAGAAGGCTGATGAAGTAATCATGAGGCGGACCTACTAAAGTAGCAACATTGGTGATGGTAAGATCCATATTGGAGATGGAGTTTGAACCATATTACAGAAGAAGGATTAGTAGAAATTGATTGACTGCCTATGGCCATTGAGGGAGAAGGAGCTCCAAGTTTGGGCCCTGGAGGAGAAGGCACTGAATTCGGTTTTAGATTTATGAATTGTGAGATGTCTATGGGATAGCCACGTGGCCGTGTCTGGGCTGGCTTTGAGAGTCACCAGCATCTATCTATCAATGAAGCCATAAGAGTGGGTGAAATTGCCCGAGAAGTGTGCTGAGAATGTTCCCTATCCTTGCTTCACTCTAGGGCAGAGTTCTCCAGGTACCGAATCTAGCGTTGAACATTTCCAGTGTCGTTTTCTCTGCAGAGTGGTAGACAGACGCTCCTACATTGTTATTCTGCCGTCTGGCCTCTACACACTCTTGCCTGTGATTACAAGCACATCTATATTTCATGATCCGTTCTAGTTTTCAGGATGAAATGGACAAATGTATTCTTCTTGATGGCATAAATAGACGACTTCATTTGGGCATCCTTCTTGCTCCCATACCAGAGTAAAATGAGATTAAATAAAAGCCCTTCTGCTTTATGTTCATGCCTCTGAGACAGCTTCACTGGTGACAAGTCCTCGCCTCGTTGCTAGATATAGAGGCGGCTGTTTTGTGCTTTTCATTCTGCTCCTTGACTACCAGCACTAGATACTGAAACTGTTATCACTGCCTTGGTTTCCACAGGATAGTGTATCTGTGTATCTGTTCATCCCTGGCCGCCTGTGGATTGCTGCGAATGTTTACGGAAAGGGGGTGGGGAGGGAAGAGGGGCTTTCAAAGCTTGATTTTCTAAGGCCTGACAAAAGAGCAAATGTTTTTAGACTAGAAAGCTCCCCAACAACCCGGAGCAGCAAATGCATGCACCTTAGTGTTCTGACGGTTGGAATGTCCTAAACGAGGACAGGCTGCACCCGCATCGGGCCTGTCTCCCGGCCACAGCTCAGATGCCCTTTGAGGCGCTGAGAGGTCTGGTGACTCTGAGTGCCAGTCACTCACAGATTTCTCCTTCTCTTCTGAAGTAGCTTTGTGCTAGCAGGTCTCCCCATATTTCAGATGCTGCCTTGTTGTGTCAAAGAACATTCTAAGTAGAAGCATTCGTATTCTGGGCACTGGCCTCTGCACTTCTAAAATGGGAAGCCAGACATGCATCCCCAACCTATTGGGACAGAGAGGATGTGACTCCATGCCCATTCACAGGCCGTTTTGCTTGCGTCTGATAGGAGACGCTGTTGAAGATGTCAAAGGTGTATGTGTGTATATGAGAGAGGAGCCTTGCCCTGATTATCTGGCTGATTCCACCAGCTCTTTGCCTTCTTTGATTAGCGAAAACTGGGCCCAGCTCTGCCCACACAGGCGGGGGTGGAGGGGAGGACGGAGCGGCTCGTGTGAGCTGCACTCTCGTGACTCACCCTTGGCTGGTTTGACTTTGGGGACAAGGCTTTTGTGCTAATAAAAAATGCTGCTAATCAGAGTGTCATATTGAAGGATTCGGTGCACTGTGTCCAGAAAAACATCTTTATTTCGATGGCAAAAGTGCCAGGGAACAAAAGAGCAGGACATGAGCATGATGGGTTGACTGAAGTCAGGAGAGAGGTAGCTGACTGGAAGTGGGCGGGGGAGGGCAGAAGCGCAGTGTCCGGGGGGTGGGCGGCGGGGACTGAGTCAAGACGAGTTCGGGGATGGATGAGCTATTTGTTGCGGCAAAAAGGACCTACAGACTCATTTTGGAGTTCAAAGTGATTCTGGAAACAGAAATTAAAGAACTATAAAAATGACTCAGAGTTTTGGAAGGATGTGTCTGACTTGGTACTTGCATCCAAACTGTTAACTACGTAGGTTAAGAAATGGCTGACTCTCGGCCACCAAACTGGAAGCTGATTAATCCAGAAACATCAGCCTGGCGTTCACAGTGGCATCAGTGCCAGTGAGGATGGCAGGCAGCTTTCCAGGCGCTGGCACGGCCAGGGGCATTGTTTATGCAAATCTGCGAGTAGATTTTTGTGGAAGTTGCAGTCCCAGCAGCAGGTAAGTGCGGTGACCAGAAAGCAGTCCCGGTGGATGACGGTCTTTACTGATGTCATTCCCAGGCTCATCATTTTTTCTGCTAGGTTATATGTCCTGTGGTTACATGCACTGCTGCGGCAGGGTGTGTGTCAGGCGTGCGTGCTCTTGCACGTCCATTAGTAAGGCTGCTTAACGCTGTACAAACAACCGCTCTTCTCACACTTCCCATTCTGCCTCAGTCCATAGCCAACTCCAATACTTTCTGCACCTTATTTGTTAGGGTTTAAAGGAATAATTATGTCATCTGTCCGGAACAATCAGTGTTACTTAGTTGTCATAGAATTCTTTTAAACAAACCACAGAGTTATTGACTCATACAACCAAATCATGAACCAATAACGCTGGCCTTAGGAGAAAACAGAACCAGGGCAGCCATGTACATTTGCACAGTTCGTACATATCTAGATGCCCTGTCAAGCGGGTGCGTAGGTGCTGGGATCCAGCCCTTGCTCTGTTGCCCACACTGTCCTCTTTGGCACGAGGTTGCATCTCCCCAGAGGTACCTTCTGCTCCACTTCAGAGCTAGGTCTTCCCAGAGGCAGCCCACTTTTCTAAGTGAGAGGAGATGCCCACATTTGCCTCTCCTCTGCTCATCCTTGCTCTTCTCTTTAATTAAGAGCCTCGCTACAGCACACGTGTGAATGAGATTCTCGCAGCTCGAGCGTGTTTGCAGGGGGCACCTCAGTAGCTAAGCAAGTGTGTTAATTGAGTTGGCATGGCAATAGCATCCATGTCGCTGCCATCCACAGTCATCAGGAGATCTTTAATACGAGTTCAGATCATCACTGTGATTTGAAAAGAGATACCATAAAAATTGGGGGAATGAGGAAGCACAAGTCGAGTAACTATAAATCAGCATCTCCTGTAGAAGAATGGGTTTTGCATCAAAGGCACTTAGGAACAGATTTGATGCTGAAGGAAAAAAAGTGATTTACAATTGGCAAGTGTAACTTGAGAAAGTCTTCAGATAGGCAGTAAAACAGGGTGGAAGCGAGGACGGAGATTATGAATATAAATGACAGAAGACAGCAGCTTTACCAGGTAATTAGAAGTGCCTCTGAAAAGGAAACCCAAACCGCTGGAACCAGATTAAACAAGGAACGGAATTATTAAAAATGTTTCTTGAGTGGAGAAAAGATCTCGCACTGGGATGACCAAAATTGCTCACTTGTATAGATAAAATTAATGAAGTGATTTCTATACCCAGATAGAGTCAGGCACAATTTTTGAATTATAAAGAGGGAAAACGTCTCCTGGTGCCCCTGAGGAAAGGAGGGAAATAAATAGAGAGCTCGTCTACAGAGGCATTCGTATCAGGCTGGTGACAATTTATTTTCTTCAGCAATAAGAGGAAGAAGACAGCGCGGCAGCACCTGGGAGTTTGGTAGCCCAAACTGTACGCCCAGCCGAACAGTTACTCGGAACATTTTTGTGTAGGACTAGTAATTTTACTGCCCATTAATCCTTTCTGGAGAAGTGAAGGATATTCTTCAGCTGACTAATGAATTTTTAATAATTACATGGAAAGTCATTATTAAAATACAAATCTTAATATAGCACTGCCTAGGGAACGTTTTGGAGTTAGTGGGCTCCATATTTATGGTGTTAGCGATTTTCAGGCCATCCCAAAGACCTGTGATGCGGAGCAGTGTCCTCCCATGCTGAAGGAGACAGGTAAAGAGTAGCCCACGGGGCTCCAGAGCTCTGCGTCCGTGTCTTTGTGCGTGTAGTGCTTTCCATCAACTCTCCCGGAGGGGTTCAAAGTAGAATCGTTTCTTTGTTAACAAAAATGGCCATCGAGTGAGAGAATAATAGCACAAGTCAAAAAGGCAAGTAATGTTGTAAGAATATGCTCGGTAAACACATACTAGATGTGTGTTCATTACTTTATTCTATACGTATTTACTGAGCACTTACTGTGTGCTGGCCGTTGTCCCAAACCTAGGAAAGTGATGATGAATAAAAGAGATGTGGTACTTGCCCTTATGGAACGAATGCAGCTACTCTTTTCACAGTTAAACGAAGAAAGGGTCACGGACTGAAAGGTGTTGACAGAATATGGACAGGGACTTGCTGTAGATAGAGTAGCAAGAAAGTGGTTAAAAAGGTGGTTTTCAAGTGGAGTCTTGAAGGATGACACGTGTTGCCATCATGGAAATAGTTGGGCGCCTTTTATAGCCTATCCATTTGGCGTCTGATCAGTCTTAAACCAATAAGCAGAGGAGTAGGATGGGCTGGCTTACATTTTGAAAGATCACTTTGTCTGCCATTAAGAGAACGGGGCAGAGGAGGGCAAACATGGAATCTCTGTTCCAGGTGAGAGATGATGACATCCACGCAGCAGGTAGAAGAATGGCATAGAAAAGCAGAGTAGCGGTGGGGAAAAAGAGATGAAGTGCTCTAGCTTGGAACATAAATCTGAAACGTCTGTGAAGGCATTCACATGGAGATATTAAGTGAGTAGTCGGGGATGCAATTCCTGAGGTCACAGAAGAAGTTGGGTTACAAGGAGATCATGTAGTTCAAAACTATCAGGATATAGACGGCATTCGAAACCATGGGAATGAACAATGTCATCAAGGTAGAGAGTGTGGAGAGGGAAGGATCAGAATTAAGTACTGAGCCCCCATGCAAGACAGGGCAGGCAGCAAGCCAGGAATTCTACTAGGCTTATCGGAGCATCATTCTTGCTCCGAAAAAACTCGTAGGCTGAGGCATTGTAGCAGGTGTTCAGGTTCCCTATCGCCTGTTACGTTCTAGGTCAAGGCCCAGAAATTGAGTGGGGCTCAATATTTAGCCCCTGTACTGTGGGACTTTCAGACTCTCTGACTGAGAAATCACCAAGCCTTCACCCAGCACAGTCAGTGGCCTCTGTCCAGTAGCTTTGCTCTCACCAGCTCCAAGTTTATGGTGGATGAGGCACCAGCCTTATTCCTGATGTGAACAAGGAGCTGAGATCTAAGACCTGGAGATGCACAGCCTGAATTCCTTTTGATATCTTGTCATCCAAAGACTAAATTTATAACTACTACCAATATACCACACATGAGATGGTCCAGAAAAGAAAGAATTAGGAAAGCGGCATGAATCATTTCTGCTTACATTGTATTGGCGGAGACAAATCCTGCAGGCTGCAGCCTGGATGCAAGCGCTGGAAGAGCTGCACCCAGCAGAAAAGGAAGTCGCGCTTGGAGAACAAGAGCGTCGTTTCTGTCATTCTAGGAGCCGAGTGCTTTAAGAAAGAGGGACTTCTGATTAAACACTTTTTTAATCTCTTTCCTCAACCCTGCAATAATCTTCTGAAAAGACAATGAGGACGTAAAGAAAGCGAAGGTTGAGAAAAGAAAAGAAAATGGGAGGGTGAAAAGCTGTGAAAGAGAGATGGTAACAGAACTTGGAACATGAAAATTGGATGAACTAGAAGTGGTAAATGTTTGAAAAGAAGATGACAAAGAGAAAATAGGTGATATTCCCACCCACCCTCAGGCCCCCCAGAAAACCTCAGGTACTGGAGGAACAAGGCGTGTTTGTTTAGGTATCGTCCCAATCAAAATGTGTGACAATCGTAAAACCTCGGAGGCAGACAGTTGCTCACACAGCCACCAAAGATTAGCGGCATCGCGCATGCATTTGTGGGTCGGCTGGGCTCTCCTCAAGGCGGGGTGTGGCGGGGCTCCTTAGCGGGGAGCTGTTCCCAACTCTCGCAGCCCCCTTCCGGAGGCCAGCTCGCTGGCACGGCCATGTCTTTCTTCTGTGTGCTGAGAGCAGAGGCACAGGAGCACCAGGGAACATTCTAGACTGCTTAAAGACTGGGGTCAGAACTGGCACACTGTGACTCCTGTCCTGTTGTGTGATGCCAGTCACACAGCCAAGTGCAAATTCAAGGACCGGCAGAGCAGATTAGGACTTGTTAGGGAGAGGAACTGCAGAGTCACGCGGCAGAGGCATGGGTGGAAGGAGGGGTGTGGAATGAAGCCCATGAACCCAATCTGCCCAGCAGGACTGAGAGGGTGGGCTGAGGGCCACGGGAGAAAGGCCACGGAGGAGTCGTTAGAGCCCCAGACCACTCTTCCCTCCAGGACCGGCAGAGGGCAGTGGGGATGGCAAGCGTGGGCCGGGTGGGGCGTGGGGGGAGTAAGGAAAGGCCTGTATTTGGGGAAGTAAAGGACCCGCTTCCTTTCCTTGTTTATTCCCAGCAAATCTGGAGAAGAACTTGGTAGGTGTTTCTGGAAAAAACTGAATGGACCCAGAGAAAAGACCTACCCACAATGCTCAGTGGGGGCTGAATCTGTGGCAGTCCATGGAAAACGAAGTCACATTTTAAAATAAGCCATTATTGACTTGCAAACTCCTACGATTAATAATGACTTAATTAGAATATAAAATTATACATTATATACATATAGACAGTGATTTCAAAACAATAATCATTTAGGGATAAAGTGGCTTCAGCCCATGAAGACAATTCTTTGAAGAAGTGGAGATAAGAAATGAGGTGCTAGATGGCGGAATGTGTGGATTTAAGTAATGTTTTAAAATATATTTTACGGTGCAAAAGAGACAGGGCAAAAATGAAAGCTCAAAAATCTTTGAGCAGATAAGAATCTGGTGTCAACTCGAACGCAGGTAGCAGGGGACTTCAGGAGCCTCAGCAACCTGTGTCTCTGTTTGGGAATTTGGAGATCCGTGTTTATTACTTTCCAACATCATATATGTATCTCAGCACACACACGCACACACACACAAAGAGCGACATCAACTTATGTCGGTAATGAGTGGGATGGATGATTTTCTTCATTATGCTTTTCTGTGCTTTCCTAATGTTCTATGATAAACATGCATTAATTTCAAATCTGGAGGGAAATATTATCTATCCATTTATTTATTTTCTTCAGAAAATGGATGTTCCTAGAAGGGCAGGTAGACTACCAAGGAAGCAGCAGAGTTGGAAATACCCCGCCTTTTTAGGAACGAGTTTGCCGGAGAAGACGAAAGGGTGGTTTAACAGAATCCCGGGGGGGAAACCAGTTCCCTCTCCCCCCGTGCCTGCTCCCCCAGCCCTCTGTTCCCTCTGCGGAGGCTGCCTCGCACAGGTTCTGTCTCTTACTTCCTTGGGCTATTTTTGTTCTCCCCCCTCCCACTGCCTGATCCATTTTCATGTAAAGAGCATGATTTCTGAGAGTCTACTTCGTTTGTCTCTGGTCTCCCTGTGGACTGGCCTGAATGCAGGTTGCCAGAGAATTACGCTGCACCGACTGCAGGAAATGAATTAAATTACTCGTGGATCGTTTTCTCTCGGGACACAGAAGAAAGGCAAATAACCTGGCTGTGTCCTCTCCGGTCCCTGTGATGGCATGTTGGTCTGCCTGCCAGGACCCGAGGCTCACTCGGATCCTCTGGCTACCTGGCCTCCCTCGTGAACTCTTAACCCAAATGGACCTGGATTAAAATCTCGGCGTCTGGGCAGCCACGTGACTTTGGGGAGGTTCTGATGCTCCCTAAGCCTAGGAGTCCTTCTTGGTCAGATGGCATAGGAACCCTGAGTGCCAGGCCAGAGAGCAGCTGCCCCCCGCAGAGGAGGGGTCCAAAAGATAGCCATTTCCAGTCTTTCTGTCTAGCTGAGCTTCCTGCTCCTGCTCTTCCAGTTCACTTTAATTAGCAAATGACAATGCTCTTGTCACAACGTAAGGGATGTCCTGCCTTCATCTCCACTGTTGAATCTGGGCTAAGCTCAGACGCAAGTGGACACAGAGATCAAGGCCCTGGGCCATAGGGCAGTGACCGTTGAGAGCTTCTCCATTAAAGAAAACTTTCTCAATTAAAATGAACAAACATGAACAGCCTACCCATCTCCCACGCCGGATGACCTCAGGTGTTTATCTCCATCCTTGGCAACCCTACCATGATAGGTCCCTTTCAGTTTAGCCGTGTTTAAACCTCAAGCAACCCAGTGAGGTATTATCATCCCAATGTCATAGAGAAGTAAGGCTGAGAGGTTGCTCAAGGTCAATGGCTGCTAAGTGCTGGAGATAAGATTTGAACCTATAGGAAATCTGTACTCTACGTAAGATCTTAGGTAGATTCAACTGCCTTGATTTTACTTCAATTTCCCATCCCTGTTTTAAGGAGGGACACAATAGGAAAGAGAGTTTAAAGGCACTGAGTAATCCCAAACACTGACATTTCTTTAGTTATTAGCCTGTTCTCTTTGAAAAGACTCTTTACTCTCTTCATTTCTTATTTGTTACCTTCTTAATAACTTGTGACTCAGTGGACCGGCTTTGGGGGGTTGCCAAGGCATTCATTCATTCGCTGTGCGTACCTTCTAATTCTGTCAGCCTGTCGTGTGCTGGGAACTGGGCAGGGCATACAGAGACACAGATGTCGATGACACAGATGTTGTCTCACCTGTTTCTGCTTCCTTGCCTCCCACTTGCTCCTTGACCCACTTCCATCAGATTTTCATCTTCATCGCTGTTATCTTTATCAAAACATCAATGATCAATCCTTATTACTTAGCTTCTTGGAACGTTTGACACATCTGGTCGTTTCTCCTTTTGAAAGCTCTTCTTTCACTGAACTTTCAGATCGATGCACTTTTCTGGCCATCCGCCCACACCAGGGATGCGCTTCTCGATCCCCGTGACTAGATCCTGCTTCTTTACATGACGACAGCAGTCCTCAGACCTCTCTCCTTCTCATACCTACTCCCTCCCTAGAGGAACTTAACCTAGTTCCATGACTTTAAATACCATTCACATGCCAAGGACTCAGAAATGCACTCTCGTAGTCCTGAGCATTATACTTGTAATCCTGCTACCTAGGAGACACCTCTGCGCGGCTGTCCAACACGGCGGTTTGTGATATTATCGGTCATCTACTTTATAACACTGTAACAGAGAGGGTGTGCTCCAGAGCATGTATCGGTTACTTCAAGCTATAGACAGTTGCTCTAATCGGGAACTGGCGCCACAGCTGGCTTCGCCGCAGACAGGCTGTTCTCCAGAGGCAGCTAGTACAAGCACTCCAGCTATCTTAATACCAGACAGTCCTCTAATTAGCATGCTGGAGTCAAAACTGAGTTTTCACTTGTGAAATTAGTGGCTTGTTAATCACCATAATGAGTGTTAGAAATGGGTTTTTCATAGGTCAAATTAAAGATAGGGGAATTGGCTAAAATACTTTAGGGACATTCTCTGCCCATGTGGAAGCAGGATATAAGAATCTAGCAAGGACAGTCAGCTCCAGCTTTAGGGACAATACCTGGTCCTGGTATGTGATTCTTCAGCAGTCCTGTTTCCAGCCACAAGGGCACAGGATCCCTGGGCGTCTGACCCTGCCTTGGGGTACGCTGTCCGCTGAGCGAACCCCTCCTGCAGTGTCGGAGCACCGGAGGCCAGTGAGCTGGGACTCCATCAGACTTACGGAGCAGGTGTATAAACTGCTTTGTGCCTGCTTGTTCGTGGCATTATGTCTGCATTTGTGGCAAAATATGATCTAAGATTGCCCTCATTATAACTTGGTAATGAGGTTGTGGGAGCAGTAACCAATTCCCCAGTTTGAACTTTTCCTGTGGCTACAGTTGTATACCCTTCACCTTAAGCCAGTGAGGGAACGGCTTCATGTAACCACATGGGAAGTTTGACTTGTTGTCCCCGGAGCTGGGGGCACTCAGGGACCCACCTGACACCTGGGAAGGTCCACGGATGGAAATCCCCGCGCAGCGGTTGGTGGGGCCCAGAGGGAGCCGCCTGCCCTTCCGCAGTCGCCGGGTGCGGATGTTTGCTTGTTTGTTTGTTTGTTTTCCCCGTGGGCCATGTGCGAACCTCACAGAAAGTGGGTAGTCTTAGGGCTTCTTAAAAGGAACTTCCTCAATAGGACAGTCTGGAGAGATGAGGTACCATGAGGAAGTTAGTTTGTGTTGGTGGCCGAGAATCCAGGGCACAGCAGGGAGCCACGGAAGTCCCACTGGAGAGGACACTTCTCGCGTCAGGTGCCTGCGATGGGGAGCTCCCCGTGGGGAGCTGTGTGAAGGACCCGCAGGAGTGATCCGTCAGGGAAGGACTTCAGTGGGGCGTCTGACACCCAGAGGGCCCTAACGCCATGATGCGAACACACCCGCAAAGGATGACCACGGCCCTTCCTCCCGATCACTGTAGCGCACAGCGGGGCGGAAGGAGCGTTCAGAGGGATGACAAGAAGCGAGAAGAAAATAAAAATAGAAGTGGACACAGAGCGAGGGAAACTTCCTTCTTCATTCTGGGCTCCTGGACCGAGGGTCTCAGGCGTGGTGTGGGACCAGCAGTGGGGGGTGGGGGGGCACATATGTGGTCAGCAGATGGGAGTTTTGATATCAGAATAGATTGGGCTGTCTTAATACTTTACCAGCCAGGTTTTCCACGACTGCCCGAGGGTGATGGGAAAAGCAAGGTCGCGCCGAAGGGCCCTTATTCGGTGGAGAGAGCAATTGCACGGAGAGTGTGAAGGGTCAGGGGTGAGGCGGAGTACAAGTTGCTTTCTGTGAGTCCCGTTCTCATTCCAGCCTGTTCAGTAGACTGCTCATAGTTTATATTTGTTTCCATCTTAAAACATTGTGATGTTTCATGCTGTTGTAGTCCAAACAAAACCTGTGTGTGGCGGTTTGTAAGCACTGCCATATTTCCTGTTCTGGCACGTTTTAGACCAGGTTTGCACGTTGAAAAGCATCCAAAAAACTAGCAAGTAGCAAAAATAAATGACACAGGTCAGAAGCAATCCACTAGAGAAGAATGAGGACTAGAGCCTGTATGGCAGCTCAATGCTTGGGGGGGGGAAAAAAAAACCCTGTCGGACAAAGAAGAGAGATATGGAGACTGCTAGTTCGTGACTTCTGTGTTAGGTGTCAGATACCATTCTCCTACCCTGGACCTGGCAAGTCCACGTGGCAGTGAGTGAGGTCCAGGGCTTGGGGACAAGGTGCAAGGCAATGTGACATGTCCCTACCCCACATTCATACATGCTAAGCTAATGCCATTTATTAGGTAGGTGTAGAGAAATTGGGGATTTCCCAAATCTATAATTTATAATTCCTTGTCAACATTCTTGGCGTGCATAGGAAAACATCAGCTTAATCTGCGAACACTCACGGCAGGATAAATGGGGGGAGAAAGAGCGTGTGTTTCCTGGAACGCCTCCCGCCATTCTGTGTCAGATTCTGGTGATGAACACAAACACGAGCCATTTGTTTTAGCGAGGAAATGACTTTTCAAGTTGCTTCCATTCAACTCATTAAATATTTACTGAACGCCTACTGTGTGCAAGAAAACATTCGGAGATTGGCTTTGACCAGAAGGATCAGAACTCTGTGGCATATAATCTTGCCATTTGGAATTATGCCTGAGTAGCAGCAATATGTTAGCCTCAAGCTAAATATTCTGTCAACGGAATACGAGCTTCCGCAACCCAAACCCAGACATTTGAAAGAAATACAAAAACAGAGTTTCAGGATAAGAATACTCATGCTAGAGAAAAAAAAAATGTATTTCATGACATGTTTGCTTGCAAAATGGTTCCCTGAGAAGGAACCCGGGATTAGTTTCTTTATGTTGTATCTGAGAATGAGTACAGAATCTTGGGCGTCGGAAGGGTCCTCAAAGGCTCTGTGTACCACACTCTTACGTAGGGGCAAGTGCCCTCCTTAGAGTAAGGCCCTTTCCAGGTGGTTCAGTCCCCCTAAGTGTGGCCACTCAGGTGATTACAAACAGATCCTAGTGCTGTGGGTTGCTCCAGACCAGATGCAACTAAGAGCTGAATCTAGAAAGGTCTGCGGTTCTGGGCAGAGGGTAAGGATCCGGTTATACAAGACACATGGACGTAAGTCTGCGAGTTGGTCTATAATCAGGAAGCAACCACGGTTCTAGTGATGGGTGAAAGGGCGCAAGAGACGAGGCCATCAGGAGAGGACCGACGGGGTGCTGGTTGTGAAGTGTCACAGCAAGAATCAGAATCCAGTCAGAGGAAAGAAACCCGCAGTAAGCAAGGAAAGACTATTCCTGACCAGCGGAGAACAAGCCACTGACCCAGAAGCACAGTAATAGCTTAACAAGAGTCCAGAAGCCATGTCTTGAGCAGCCAATAAACATCTCTCTGTCCCTTCTCCAGCATCAGTGCTGGCCTGGGCGGTCTTTGCCTGCTGGTGGGGCAAGTTGTTTTTATCCTCCAAAACAGGAGCGAGATAGGGGCAGTGAGGTCTTCCCAAGGGACTGTGAGCTTCCTTCTATGGCAGGAAAAAAAATAATTTTTATGGAATTTTTAAAAGCAGAATGACTTCTTCTTTAAATACTTTGTACTTTTGATTTTCAGTATTCTACCTTCTCCTGGTTTTTGTCTTATCTCATTAGCCATCCACTTATTGACGCTACCTTTTATGATACCTCCAGATACTCAAAGCTTCCAAGGCTCAGTTTCAAGGTCTCATTTCCTTCCATCTCTAGTCCCGTGGCTCATGTCCCATCTGTGTGTTGATGACGCCAGCTTTTGACCTCTTCCCTGAGCCCCAGACCCATGTATCTGACTTTCTACACGATATATCCACTGCGAGTCAAAATAGGCTGTCGGCGTAATATACCCAAAACATGACCCCAGATCCTGTACGGCCCACAATCTTCTCCTCTTGGTGTTTCTGCTTGTTAATAAGTGGCAGTGCCACCCTGAACAGCTAAGCCAAAAACCCAAGAGTCATCCTAATTCTCCCTTATCCTCTCTGACACCCCTCTCCCCAACATTCAGTTCATTAGCAACTCTTGCCATTTCTATTCGTGGAATGTTTCTGGAAGCATCCGTTTCTCTCTATCTACAGCTCCCCACCCTGCTCCAAGCTCCTGTCCTTTGGAATCTGTGCTAGCATTAACCCCTCCACACTCTATTCCATGCCCAGTGGCCAGAGACATCTTTTAAAGTATCAGTTAGATCATTTCACTGCCTCAGAAATCCTATCCAAGATGCACACAATAGTTTTCCGTCACACGTGGAATAAAATTCATCCCCGGTTCACCTTCCTTCAGCCACGCTGGCCTACTTCCTTGTCCTTGGCAGCCCAGGTTCAGTCCTGAGTTACGGCCTCTTTACTTTTTACTCTGCTCAGAAAATTCCAAGACTGGCTTCTCTTCATTCTGATCTCAAAATGTCCCCTCCTTGGAAAATCTCTCCCAGGACCCCATCTAATAAGTCCCCCACCCCACTTGGTCACACTCTGTCACTTGCTTCCTCACTGTCCTCATCAGTATCTGAAGTCACTTACCGTGGTGAATATCTGTCTCCCCGGCCCTAGAATATGAACTTCAGGAGAACATGAGAACTACATCTCGTTCCGCATTAGGTCCCTGTGCCTATTAAACACGGGTCCTATATAACTGTTTACTGAGTAAATGCAAACTCCATCTGCATATAGATTCCACTCCCTGATCTGCTGGGGAGATGTTCAAGAAGTCGATGATTTCTTCTACGTGACGCCCTGTAGATGGTTGGAGGAAGTCTTTGCTACGTGTAAATATCTATGTGTGTGTTTGTCTGTGTTTTTCTTGGATATATATCTGCAAGCATTTAAATCAACTTCACTGTCCAAGGCTCCCTGCCCTGGGGCAACTCCAAGAGAAGATTCTCCAGAGTTCATTCCAATGGTGTCTAAAAATAAACCAAAGGGCACCAAAAATAGGTAGTAGGAAAAAGTGCTTTCAGGCTGAAACTAGCAGCCAACTCTTGTCTCGGTCTAAAGCATTTTTTTTTTTTCTGTAATGCAGAATGTAAGGTAAAGAAACTCATAAAAGATTTCCTTTACTTTTCTATAGCAAATAGCGCTCCCCCGTGCTCCCCAAGCAATCAGCCTTAAACATATATTTTTTACTTACTGTTTCCAAAGTTTGAATCTGAGAAAGGAGAACTGGAAGACAGGTTCTCTGCTTGTGTTTCCAGCCCTGGCCTCACCCCTGAACTTCAGACCTGGTTATCCAATATCCTGCCTGGCGTCTCCCCCAGCGCTCCCACAGGCATCTCAGATTCCACACGTGTCCCCGTCGGGCCTTTTCTCCCTGCTGTCCCTTCTCTCTTTCATTTGCAGTAACTGGAAGTGATGCCTCTGTCCAGCTCGTCATCCAGACCCCAAACTTGAGCATCACTTTAGACTCCTCCTTCCTCAGCATGCACGCCTAAGCAGTTTCCAGCTCTGAAAATGTACCATTCGCTTTGCCTTTGTTTTCACAGCCCCAGCTCAGGCCTGTACAATCTCTGAGCTGTGGCCTCCTGACCCGGGCTCCCTGTCGTCCCACCCCCGGCCGTGCTCCGCTCCACTTCACCCGAATTCCCTACGCTCCAGTCACGACGTCAGTGCGGCTCCTTCCGGATGGGGCCGAAACTGCCCAACATCGCACCTGGGGCCTCCTTAGACCTGGCCTGTCCGCCTTTCCAGCAGCATCCACCATTCCCTGACTTGCACTGCATTCTAAGAAAACTAAACTAAGAATCCCCCGAAGCTACCGTGCCCGTCTACCCTCTCTGCTTTGCTTTGCCCTCTACCTGGACTCCCGTTCACACCTTCCTTCTCCTGGTGATACCGACCTTCTCCAGGGAGCCTTTCTGAACCCCTTGCTGTGGCGCCCTTTTCCTTTAGGATTGCACCCTGGGTGATCCTCTGCCTGGGCATCCATCGTTAGCCATCGAAATGATCTGTTTTTGAACTTTCCGCAAGGCTGAAGGCTCCTTCAAGTCTGGCAATGTTTCTTAATTGTCTCGGTGCCTACTCCCTAGGACCCAGCCAAGTGGGAAGCGCGTAGTACCTATTCCGCAAGTGTTTGCTGATCCCAAAGACCCTTTAAAAGGCTGAAATATGAGGACTTCTAAACACGGACTCTTAGACCTAAAATAACATCAGAGCACCCCTGGGTTACAAAACGGAAGTGTCTGTGGTTCTCCAGCCTTCCCAGTTCCAGGCGTTTCTACCCCCCATTTTCAAAGGCACTTCTGGTGGGATCACTCACGCTGCCGCAGCGGCAGAATCCGGGGCTGACGTGCTTCGTGCTGGGACTGCACGCTCTCTTCTGCCTCCATCGGCGGCCGAATCCAGATAAAGAATGGGGATGCTGAGATAGGTGCCCAAGGCCAAGGCAGTGAAACTTCTCGTTACCTAACAGGAGATAGTTATTAAACAGTAGAAACTCCAGTGCGCAGTTGTTGTTTCTGTGCTTATCTTAGTCCCTACAGCACCATTTCCACTGGAAGACAAGACTCAGGACTCGTTTTCCCTGGAAACTCGGAGAGTCTCTGTCACAGTGTCCCACACTCGGAATGACATGTATTGAATTGAACCGAGGCAGCTGAAATGCAACAAAGCTACTCCAGGCACCACTTTTGTTTGCCGTAGTCACAGGAAAATATGGAGTGAACATTTCTTTCTCCTTATAGTGAATTTCCTTGTCAAAGGCCTCTTTCAAAGGTAGGTGAGATTAATTGCGAATCGGTTACAAGCACTGCCAAGGTGTGAGCTCCAGGAAGGCCCGGAAGACAAGCGGTATTGTGTGGTCCAGCTAATGTGCCCTGTCTAACCGAGTCAGGGTAAAGGACGCACTGGAAATTCAGATGAGTAATGACATCAAGCGCTTACAGTCACAGCGAAGGGCTTTATCACCGGTCCCTGGGAGAGATACCTGTCTTCCCTTCTCAGCCTCTTTGGCCCTGTTAACCTCCCCCTGGTTGGACCTCAAGTGCTCAGCCTCTAAGGCCGTCATCCTCTAAAAGTCGTCCCTAGCTTAAAGCTGAGCATCTCTGCTGTCTGTGAATTCAACACTGCCAACTTTCTTCAACATTCATTCATTCATTCATTGGGTCAAAAGTCATCCATCCCAGGCAAGCCACAAGTGCAAAGTCGGGATTTATGGGCAGATGTTTCCCGTGGGCTGTCTCTCTACAGCAGGGGTGTCAGACCATTTTCATCAGGGGCCACGTCAGCCTTGTGGTTGCCTTCAAAGGGCTGAAATAACTTTAGGAATGTGTAAATGTAACTACTCCTTAACTGTTAAGGAGTTGAAATTACATTTGGCCCTTTGAAAGCAACCGGGAGGCTGATATGGCCCCCGGGGTAAAATGAGTTTGACACCCTTGCTGTACGAGCACCTAAAACATGAGTAAGGACACTGGTTTAAGGGGTACAGCATGCAATTAAATTGGGGGAAGAAGTGGGTCTCAGTTCAGAGAGTTCTCATTTGTCTATAGTGCACGGAGTATCTTATAGATCCCTCAAAAAATAAATTTGTATAGAATGGGAATATTAATTTACTCTGACCTTCAAGTATGGAATATTTCTGCATGGGGAGAAGAAAAACGTGACTCTTCTGGATACGAGAGCATAGCAAGAACTTGCAAACCAGTAACATCCTCTCTCCTTACACCACGAAGGTAACTTGTAGGCAGTGCTTCTGAGAGGGTGTGAGAACCATGCCTTTCTCCATGTGGAATTGAAGGAGCAATATAAATGAACAAACAAAACAGAAACAGACCCACAGACATGGAGAACAGACTGATGGTTGCCAGAGGGGAGGAGGGTTGGGGGTCTGGGTAAAAACGATGAAAGGACCGAGAAGTACAAATTGGTAGTTACAGCACAGTCCCTGGGATGTAAAGCACAGCACGGGAGACGTGGTCAATAAACTGTAATAACTATGTATGGTGCCCGCTGGGTACTGTGGGGACACTTTATAAAGGCTATGATTGTCTAACCACTGTGCTGTACACCTGAAACTCATACAAAATAATATTGAGTAGAAACTGTACTTGAGAAAAAAACTAAAACAGAAAAAGAAATAGGACTTTCTTTTCCGACCTGTCTCTGAAGGCAAAAAGCACCGCTGCCTTGCTGTCCTGCAGCTGAAACACAGCCAGATCCGGAGCCCGAAGACTGGGTCTTCATCCTTGGTTACTTAACGCCTGCCATGAGGCCCTGGCGGTGTTGCTCAGTGGGTTGAAGTGTCATCCTATAAGCACAAAGGTCGCTGGTTCAATTCCCGGTCAGGGCACGTACAGGAGGCAACCGATCCATTCTTCCCTCTCACATCGATGTTTCTCTCCCTCTCTCTCCCTCCCTTCCCATCCTTCTAAAATTAGTAAACATGTCCTTGGGGGAGGATTTAGCGGGGAAAGAAAACCACCCTGACATTAGGAATATTGTTTCACGTCTAACCTCAGTTTCTTGTCTGGAAGATGGGATTATAAAATGTACCTCACAGGGCAGCTATGGGGAGTCAATGAAATGAAAAACCCTTGTTTGGTGTTGAATCCCGGTGTGACCTACTCAACGATGAAACGCCTTCAAATGCAACGTTCAGGTATCCGCAGCACGGTTTCCGTGGGTTGCCAGTTACCAGTGTTGGAATCAAAACGTGGAGGAAAGCGTCTGCGGAATTTCTGCAAAACCGTTAGTCCAGGATGAGCTGCGTACACCTCCCTTTCCCACAGTGAATCAGAACTCAGGGGCACAAGGCCAGGCCAGGCCTGGGCCGCAGCCGCGGCCACAGCTTCTGAAAGCAGCAGCAGCACCCGCAGCAGCAGCAGCACCCGCAGCAGCAGCAGCAGCCCCCTCGGACCCTGCGGGTGCAGCGTGCACGCCCCTTTCCTGTCCCGGCGCAGCCCCGCGCCCCCAGGGAAGGCCGCACGCAGGGCTCGGGCAGGTCCAGGAAAGGTCCCGGGCAGCCTGCTCTCCAGGAAGAAAGGGTGGCTGTCCCAAGTGTGAACCCCGAAGGATGTTCATTAATAAGCAGTCTTGTCCTTCGCTGCCTCGCTTCCGTTTTACTTCATTTTCTCTCTTGATTTATCATAGCCACGCAGGGGCCTCTCGGTCATCTGCCTCCCTCTTACTGCCTGTTCCGCAGCTGCCAGGATGACCGCCAGGACGACCTCTGGGCCACCGTGGTCCCGGAGAGGCCTCTGGAACCCCAGGCCTTTGGTCTTTCCACCCTCCGAGTGCCCGTGGCACTCAGCAAACAGCGTGCGGTCCCTTTTATGGCTTTTCTCTCAGAGGAATGCGAGATCCTGGAAGGGCACAATCCCTCGTGTGTCCTTGGGTCCACTGGGCTGTGTGTGTGTGTCAGGGGGTGGCTCTTTGACCTCACTTCCTACCAGGGCGGTGATTCTCAACCCTGGCTGCACATTTAGAGTTATCAGGAGAGTTTTAAAAAGAATCCGTGCCCACATCCAACCCAGGTCCTGTAGAATCCCTGGGTGTGGGACTCAGTCTCGGTACTGCTACAGCGCACAGGGGACCCTACCGTACTGACGGGCTGAGAGCCACAGTGTATGTCCTGGCCTCTCTCTGTCCCTTCCTCGCTCCTCTGAGTTTCAGAGGGAGGCTGTAGCCAGCCCCTCCCTCCTTTTCCTCGCTGGACCCTGCTGACCTGCGGACAGCATGCCTTCTGTGCTCCTGGCCAGGCCTCGAGATGAGTAGTCAGTGCTCTGCTCTCGTGGACAGACCTCCAGAGCTGCCTGGGTCTGGGAGGGCAGGCCTGTCTGATTCTCGAGTTCACTGTTAGGAAATCCACTCTCACCTCAACCTAAGCCCCATTCTCTAGTACGCATTTTCAATAACGAACTTGTTATTTATTTCGCCATCTGCCCGAAGGCCCCCTGCACCCCATCAGTTGCCTTAGAATTTAGGAAGGGAAGGCATTTGTTATCTCCCTCAAATCAACAGCATCCTCTTTTGCTTGCCTGGGGCCCAGGCCATCCTCGATGCTCAATAAATATTTGTTGAATGAGTCAATCCCCACCGCCCCCCCCCCCCATGCACTTGTAGTGATACCCATTCTCCAAATTCCAGTTTCGAGTTCTCCCTGCCTCTTTCTTCCTCCGCATGCCGCAGATGGGATACCCGCTGCGGTCCTCGTGAAGATTGAGGACTCGGCCCGACAGATGTGTTGTTCATAGCTCCCCAGTCAGGCGTAACTAAACATTCACATTTATTACCAATTAGAGGGGAAACAGACTGTAGTTTTATGCACTGTATGTGGCTGGATATATTTCTTTCTGGGATCTCACTAAAAACTTCAAAATGTATCATTAGACCTCCGTCTCTCACCAACTCGAACCTCGTTGAAAATGCCATTTAAATAGAAGGCTACCGGTGACTGCACAAATCTCTCTGTCATCCTTTGACCTCCCCACGGAACACCATCAAGGTGGGAAAACAAGGTCACGGAAGGGCAGCTGACCCGGTGTGATTGAGTTGACCCCACGCCACTAGCCGTCTGTAGGGCACGTAGAATTGATGGAGTTGTTACGGGCCTCCTTGAAGGCAAAGCATGTGAGGTTGCCGATGGTACACAATGCACAACGATGTGTGTGTGTGCGTGCAGGGCTTTGCTGTGTTTATAGCCCGTTTCCTTTTTAGGGCAAAACAGAATGAATGAAAATTGGACTAGAAGTGGCATTGGAGTCATCTGTTCCAAAGATCATCAGACCTAACACGGAAGAATTCACTGGTTTTAACTGGGTTTCACCTAATCTGCTGTACATCCGACCTATGAAACACGGACCCGGCCTCATCAAAAAGTCAAAGGAGAGCCCTGGCCGAGGGATAGGCAACCTGAGTTCTGGGCTCAGCTCTTGTTAACTCAGTTCCTCCCCGAAAGCAGATGATTACCCCCCCCAAAACTTTGCTAAGCAAATAATGAGATTTAATTAAAGATTTATGTATGGTATAAGGATTTCATCCCATGGCTATTTACGGTAGGGCAATTTCAACACAACTAAATGTGAACAACAGGGTGGGGACCGGTGAATATATTAGGGAAAAACCAGATGACCCGCACAACACTAACATGTGGTCGTTCTACCAGAACGAGGTGCCGCGTACACCCCCCGTCAATGAATGGATGGCTCAAATGAACAAAAGAAAAGTCAGAAAATAACAAGTGCTCATGTGACTGTGGAGAAATTAGAACTCCGGTGTTTTGCTGGCAGGGATGGGAGATGATCCAGCAGCTGTGGAAAACAGTGTGGTGGTTCCTTAAACGTGAAACAGAATGACCACATGACCCTGTAATTCCACTCCCAGGTGTATACTCAGAGAGTCGAAAACAGGCACTCAGAGAAGCGGATGCCCACTCGTGTTCACAGTAGCACTGTTCACAACAGCCAAAAACTGGAAACCGCCTAGATGTCCATTAGTGGGTGATGGGTGAACAAATCGAGGCCTAGACATGCAATGGAATATTTTTCAGCCATAAAAATGAATGAAACACTTATACACGCCACAACATGGGTGAATCTCAAAAATAATGCTAAATGAAGGAAGCCGGACACAAAAAAGTCATGTGTTGGGTGATTCCATACACGTGACAGACCCCGAATGGGGAGACCCGTTGAGACAGAGTGGAGATCGGTGATTTCTGGGCACTGGAGGGAGTGAAGACTGGGGCGACCATTTAATGTGCCTGGGGTTGACCCTCGGAATGCTAGAAACGTTTTGGAGCTCGATAGAAGCGGTGGTCGCAAAATAGCACGAATTTACTAAATACTATTTAATCGTTCCTTTTACAGTGGTTTAATTTTATGTTATGTGAATTTCACCTCAATACATTCCTTTCTAAAACTGTGGTTTTGGAGGATATTTTCTGATACAAGGAAATTCACATCACGCATGTAATGTTAAAAAGTAGATTCACAATATAATCTCAATTTTATAAGCCTTAAAATATATGTGAATGTGTGAATATGTATTTATAGATACAGATGCACACAAATACACATGCATACATATATGCACATATATTTACAAATATTTATATGCATGTATACCATCTCCCCCCAAAAAAAATGCTGAAAATACAGAACTCTGATCGTTGAATTATAGGTTTTATTATTTTTATGTTGTTTTTACATTCCTTAAAATGAGCACATGTCCATTTATCATTTGAGGGAAAAAAACAGTATTACTGAATGAGACCTGGGTTTCAGGAGCATTGCCCAGGTTTCCTTCAGCTCTACGATTCTGGGAGTCTAAATGGGTTACAGCCACTCGAATGCTCACTAGAAGGGTGGGCAAGAGCAGATAAGTCCGGTGGGTAGGCTCCCAGAGAACGGTGGCGTGGGTAGGCAGGCCGTCATGGAGCACAGAGACACTGGATATACAAACAGCTGTGTAGGCAATCTTCGTGCAGAACTTGGTCCTTGTCACCGCATGCGTAAGGGACGCCACCTGAAGGATGTGCATATCCTACCCAGCTCCGTAGCCCATTGTCTCTAATGGCTCCTTCGAGAATGATGGTCACGTTCCCGGCTCTCACGGGGACACTTTCCACAGCACGCGCATCCGAAAAGGAAACGAACTTCCCCATCCTGCACAGCTATTCCAGCCGAGTCCCTGCCGGTAAAAGAAAATGGAGTCGCTGGCATTTTCTTTTGTTTATTTTCTTAAAACAATGTGCTCAGTTGATGTGTTTCAATAGGTGGCTCCCTGCCACGACCAGCTCTTGTTCCGCTTGGTCCTCGCCGTGGGAACCCGGACTTCCTGCCCTGCTCGGTGCAGCCTTCTCTCCTTCCTTTCACTCCATGCCAGGGTGACTTTCTAAGAACACCCAGAGTTCAGAAGGAGCGGCTGCGTTCACGTTCGAGCTCTGCGTTCAGAGCATCTTTCTCCATGTTTACAGATTTTTGTGGTCTCTGTTTGACTTTCATCCTTTCATCCCCTTCAGTGACTCTCCCCAGTTCCTAATTACCTTTGCGAGTTAAGAATCCCTGCTCGCCACCACACTGCCCTGGGTCCGTAGGTATAAAGAAAGCAACGGAATGATTAAAATGTTTGTGCTGAGATGATACCAGCAGACTTATTTCCGCTGGTCGAGACTCCCTGCGTAGGGAAGGAACGCGTGCACAGACCTAGGAGAGGTGTAAATCTCAGCTCGTGTTTCCGACAGAGATGAGAGCCGTAAGGAAAACAAATTCAGGTGCTGTTTCTGAAAGACTCTGTCTGAGTCATAACGTCCGAAGTCATTCAGAACAGAAGAAGATGCAAAAGATTGAGAGTATGTTCACAAAAGCTGGGGAGGGGAATAACGATGAAGAGCCATCAACCACAAATGAGGAGGATCAGGGAAATTCTGTCGACAGACTGTGGGGATGTGTCCAAGTGAGTTTTGAGAGGATGAAAGTACGGGTTTTATAAAACTGAGTCAGAACGTAGTTGGATTCCTCAATCACTGAGATGCTGAGACATCGCTCCAGATTCTACCTAGAGACAATCTGGGAGGAGAAATGGAGGTGTCGTCAAAAACTTGACAGGTGTCAGCTTCGTGTGTGCCAATCCCAAATGAATAATGACACTCATCTCTTGTCATTTTAGACTTGGGTACAGTTGTGCCTCAAATAAAACCTGCTTCACAGGCAGTGGCGTGTACCCTCTGAGCGTCTGAGTGTGCTGACCGGAGAGTTGTGAGTGGGTGCTTCTGGGTAAAGGACAAGTCTGGGGATTTTAGCAGAGGCTAGTTCCTACCTAACTCCTCCCCCGGGTGGCTGCTCTTTTGTTGAATTGTAAAGCCGTGAGCCATCCATTGGTAACCTGACACTCTGATTACTGGTTTCCTTTGAAAGGACACTAATCCAGCCCCAGGGGAAATAAATAGCTCATAAATATAGCACTGGGATTAGGGAACAAAAGATATGTATCCTGCCTCTCTCCACTCCCACCCTCCCTTGACCTAGCTCTTCAAAGGAGGTCATCATTTATCAAGCCAGTGCCAAGGTGTCTTGCCTAGACAGAGGTCAGAGGTCACAGGCCTGGCCTGGCCCATCCTGGAGCATTGGGCTCACTTGCTCCTTTAACATACACACTGGGATCCCTCCCTCCACGGATTCCTTGCTCTGAGACAGGACTTCGCAGTCATCTATATAAATTGCACTTTCTTTTCTCCAGCCTCAGGTCACACATTTAAAAAAAAACAGTTTTAATTAATTGTTGTATCTTTAAGTTTAGTTTAAAGATATTAAAGAGGAAGACTTAGCCGAGTATCCGATAGGCTCCGCCAGCATCCTTTGCACATGCGGGGTTCCTGCGGTTCCGGGCTGCAAGAGTGGCATGTCATGCGCTTTAAACAACAGGAAACTCGGACGGTGTCGCCACTTGCAGCTGCATCACAGAGGTACGCCTCTCCCAATGCATTACTCAGGGAGCGGTCACTTGCTATCTGGAAACGTGTTACTAAGGTGAAGAGACAGGAGACAGTGTCAGATGCGACAGCCCTGAATGGACATCAGCTCAGTGCTAACAAAGATGTCCAAAGTGTTCCCAGGATTTCTTGGTGTTAGTAAAACCAGGATACATTCCTCCCGTGGTGCTGTCTTTACACTTCAAAGAGTTCATTGAGGGTGGAGAACAGGAGAAACATGGGGATTTGGCTTCCTCCCCGCAGTGTCTTCATTTTAGAAAATGAATTGACTGGCCCCTCACCCAGGAACACAAGGCTACTGACTCACTGTTCGTAGGTGTGTTTGGCTTTGTGTTTCTAGCCATCAGGGTGGATTTGTGGGGTGCCAAGCCCACGTTCTCTTCTGATCTCTGCTGTGACCAGTGCTCTAAACCAGCTGGCCGGAGTTAGAAGCAGAGCGTGTTATCATGAGAAGAAGCAGAAGCTACCGTGCCCAGCATTACGAAGAACTAAGATCACCATTATGGGGATGTCCAGGTTTGCTCAAGAGGATGAGGAAGATGCTGAGTTCAGTTAATAATCCAGAAGGCAGGGTCAGGTGGTAGGAGGGCAGTGGCAGATGATGAGACAAACCAAATCATTCTCCAGAGGTCATGAGAGCGAGAAATGGGGAGCAAATGGGGGAAAACAGCTGGGACTCTGGGAGACAGGACCTAGGGGGGTCCCAGTGGTTCTACCTGACAGCATCTCCTTGGCCTGGCTCAGGTTTCGATGGACTGGGTCTAATTTCACTATGGAAAAGTTGTCTACATCAGACTCTACAGTCGAAATCAGTGTGGTGAGGGGATTGGGATCACGGGTCTTCCCTGGCAGTGTGGGGCAGGAATGCTAGATTCCGGACTCTCAATCCAGTGCTCTGCTGCAGGGCGAACTGGGGCAGGGGAGTAGAATAGAGCTTTCCTTTAGAAACAGGTAGCGTTCTCAAAGCTCTCCATGTGTGCTCAATCTGAGGAGGTCCCTTCCCTATTTCCCAGCGCTAGGGGACTCTTCTCCTTAGGCAGAGTGGAAATGAAGCCCGGAATTGGGGCAGACGTCCCTAGACCCACTCTGAAGGGTCAGCATAGAAATGGCTGCATGTGACTCTGGGCGGATTTGTCTCCACTCTGTAGCTGGGACCCTGTGGACAGAGCCGCCCACTCTGTTCAGAAGCTGAGGGTCCGAGACCCTCCCCTGAGACCTTCCCTTCTTCCTTCTTTCCACCAACACCCCTTTTTCTCTCGTCTACCCCACCCTCCTCCACTCCACATCCACTTTTGTTCTTTCTCTCTATTGATTCTTAGTTTCCCAAAAGCTCTGTTTATCTTTGCATTTTAGCTTTATCATAATCTTCTATCTTTGAACCTCCACCTTTTAATCTCTTACCTTAATAGCTCTGAGCGCCTCTTTGTTTTCTCACCAGGGATTGTGCCCTTTTCTTATTTTTCAACTCGGTCATTTCCAATGTTTAGCCTAAATGTTAACTCTTTCCTTTTTCTTGTTGCTTTTCTGTGGTCTGTAATTGCTTTTAAAGTTTCTAGTATTTTATTTCATGTTCCAGTCTACACTTTACCTGTTTTTTAGACTCTCTTTGCTTTCTTTTTTTCCTTTCATTTTCATTTCACTTGCTGGCCGTTAGCCATGTTCTGTAATGAAGCAACAAAATCCCAGCCTGGAGGGCTGGACAGTACGGGGAGCCCACATTCCCGAAAGGGAATTGAGAAGTGTTCTTATCCCAGTTATTCCCAGCCGCCTCTGTACATGCCTTTCCGATTCCTCTTGATAGATTTCCTAGCTTAGCTGCAAACGACTTTGCAAGGAGACTTGGCCTAAAGAGACTTGAGAGGCTTATGGGTAGAGAATCTCTTAAGAGCTAAAATCGCACGGTTCAGAGAATAGGTTTTACTTGCGGAGTATTGGTCGTTTACAGCTCGCACTATCCAGGCATCTTCAGAAAAGTCCTGTGTTTGACAACCTGTGTTGTCCGAAGTTTACATCATTGGTGTGTGAGTTAATCATCCGAGCGGTCTACCCTGGATAGGTGGGCGGTGGAGCAGAGCATGGCTCCCCGCCAGGGCCCCCGGCCTGACATCATGGTCAGGAGTCAGGTGGGGCTGAGGAGAGGGAGTGAGGATGCGACTCGGATGCCACACTGGCATCTCGGCTCATTACTGAGCTGTTTCTCTGCCCTGTGGGGGGAGGACCACGGGGGAGCCTGTCTGAAAGCAGCCACCTCTGCCCTACCTACTTTCCTTCATCATGGGAAGGAGGCACTGTCCGTGGCAGCGGTGATTACAAGCAGGGTTTCTGGGTGGGACAGATGGGGCCCTGCTGGATGCTCCTTTCAAACCACAAGCCCCGTGACAGACCACAGGCCACCTGCCAGAGGCCGTCAGCAATGGCTCCTGCACATTCCCAGCCCTCACCACCTCCCAAACGCAGGACACCCACGGCGCGCAGGACGATGGTTAAGCGTCCAGTCGCCTAATTCTCTAGTGGGACTCGCTGAGGAAGAAAGGATGGAGGAATTCCCCGTTACCTGCTTCTTATGACAATCTCCTTGTCAACGAAGCCAAGTGGACTAATGAGATATTCCACCTGAGGACTAGCCCTTCGCAGAGTCTGGCAACTGCGACACATCAAAATGGGCTTCCCTTCAGCCGGAGTCAGTAAGTACTGAGTGCTCTTCACAGGCAGGTCTTAGGACTAGAGGCCAAGGCAGCAACGCGGTGTGAGTGTCAGCCCCTGCCTTTGGGAACCGAACGATGTCTGCGATGCAGGAAATAGGCATCAACTGGTTACGGGGCTTACGAGGCCCTTCTGCCTCCAGGTGTTTCTCTCCCTGCATCTCGCCGAGGACCTCCCTACTCATTCTCAGGTCCAGCTTCAAGGTTACTTTCTTGAGGAAATCTGCCCGTCCTGGGATAGGTCTCGTCTGACCTTTACTTTGGCAGTTTCCTGTGGTTCTGACTGTTTTCCTCATTAGACAGTAAGTTCTTTAAAAGCAGAGGCTGACTCCCACACGATTGTAGTACCAGCATACAGTATAGAGAGAGGCTCCACAAATATTTTTAATGAGCGAAGGAATCAACACTAAGATGTAGCATATGTGAAAAGTGTAGAAGAGACAGCGGCTTCCACACAAACTGAGGAGGGAATGGAGGGAGCGATCCCTTGAGGGGCTGTAGGGAAATTGTGAGGCTGGTGCCGCAGCGTGATCTGGCAGTTTTTGTGACCCCAGGCACACACGGGCAGTCCCTTCTCATCTGGTGTCACGTTGAGTTACGGAGCCCCTTGGTCACGGGCAGTTGATTAATATTCCTCCGGAAGAGGTGGCATTGCGATTCTGAGCTCACCACTCTGGATCCCTCTCCCCTTCTCTCTCTCCCTGCCCCCCACCCCCAGCCAGTATGTCACAGGCACTTCCCGAAATGCACCGCATGTAGCGGTCAGGGATGTGCTAGCAGGAGCCCCATGACCAGAGCCCCCTCCAGCTCACGTCCTGGGGGAGAGCTCGGGTGCACGTTACAGAATAGGTACAGAAACACCTCTGAGCATAAGTGACACGCATGTTGCAAAAACAACACAGACGAGAAAACCACCAGTGGACAGCTGGCTCTAGCTGTATAAATAGATCACATGGAAGGCGGGAGAGAAAGCCTGCAGATGGAAAGACTTTGTAGGCTGTAGCTATTCTTTGCATGTTTTTCATATTACCAGCCTCTTTGTGAGGTCCTCAAAGGCAGGGGCCACCACACAACCACACGCACCACGGAGCTCCTTGGCACCTAAGACCTGCCTACCACAGACGCTCAGGACCTGTTGGCTGCTGCAGAAGGGAGCCACATTTTGAAGTAGACCACATACAAGAAGATACGGCGAAGGTGTCTGGCAGGGGTCCTGCCAAGGGGGACTCTGGGCTCGGATCTAAATGGGAGAAGGGCCTGGTTTGCTGAAGAAAACTGGGGAGTGTGGTTCTGGAGGGGTGATGGCAAGTATATTGGACAGGGTTGGTAGGTGGGGATTCCTGCTACCAAGCCAGAGAAGGGGGGCAGAGGTGGCGAATGAGGACCACAGCAGGTGGACAGGAAGGGAGGAGGGGAAATGCCATGAATGACCACCCCCATGGAAGTGCTGCCTGTGTCAAGTGCCATAGAAAAAATTCCACGGAATCCGTGGCTGTAAGGCTCGGCTGTGAACTTGTGTGGACACTGGAGAAGGGGAGCTGAAGGCTGGTGACTGCATAGGGATCAATGCGCTTCCTCTAACTTAGTAAGTTCTCGTTGAGGATCTCTCGGGGCCTTGGGGATATGCAAAGAGTCGGTGGATGCAGTGACAATGGGGCGGAGCGGGGTGGGTAAAGGGGCTCAAACTCCAGGAGGGGGGCTTTCAGGAAAGGAAGCAGCTGGGAGCTTCTCGAGGCGTCTGAGAAGGGCAGTCACCTGCTCGCATGGTGTTTGAGGAAGATGATTTAACATCAAACTCCAGATTGGACTGGGGCAGGGTGTGGTGGGGCAAGACTTGAGCTTGGGAAGCCGGCCAAGGGCTGCCACAGTCTTCAAGAAAGAGGGGCAGCGTCTGGCCTTGAGTGAGCCTCGAGATAAGAAATGACCGCAGGAATGTTTGCCGTTCTGCCTTGACGTGGCGACGCTGAGTGATGAGCGCAGGGAAGGGGAAAGCCACCATAGCATTGTTCCCGGGCTTACAAGACGAATGCGCTCAGGGGGCCTTCTGTGGGCTGCTCTGCAGACTTTGAGCCCTGGCTCTACTCCTGGCTTTGGGGCCTTGGAAGAAATCATTTTACATCAACTTCGACTTATTTATCTTAAGGTGAGGCCATTTCAGACTTAAATGGTCGATGATTTATAACAGTACTTTAGTGGGGAAAGTAGGTAATGGATGATGTGAATTAATGATATGCTAAATTATACTACCGATGGCGTAATGTGACTGAGATTTGTACACCGCTTTACACTTTACAAAGCATTTTTGCATACATTACTTAACTTCATTCTTATGAAAAACCACTGAGGTAAATACAGTAATTTCATTTCACATTTTATAAATGAGGAAACAGATGCTTGGAGTCTTGTCCTAAGGTCATAAGGGTAGTAAGGGACAGGGCCAAGACTTAAATCCCCAAATCTTGACCTTCTACACTGAGTGGGAACGTAGGGGTCTCCCTCATTGAGGAAACATCAGCTGTGAATTCTTACTGCGTGGAAGCAGCTTTGGAGAGCAGCAGCATCACCATCTCAGGACATTTGTTACCCATGGGTGTGAGCCCTTCCACCCATTCATCATGATAACTGACCAGCAGCCACGTGCCAGGTGGGAGCCAGGTACCGGGGACACAGTGAAGAACGGAGCACGGTCTATGCTCGGAAGGACCCAGTCTCATGAAGATGCTAGACCTCGAAGGCGAGTAAACATTTTCAGCCCAGAGTGTAGGTCCTCTCACCGAGACACACGTGGAGGGGGCTTTGAACGTGTGTGTGTGTGGGGGGGGGTCTGCTGCGTGTGCGGCCGGCACCATCCCGTTCCACGCAGAGAACGTACCGCTGACGCATGGCTCAAGGACCCTCCCCCACCCCGCCCGCCAGTCATGGCTCCCCTGCTTCAAGTCGGTGAACTCCACATTTCTCAAAACTCTGCCGCCTGCTCTGCTACTGCCATTTGGCTGATGGTGTCTTCGTTTTCGTTTTCTGCTTGTGTACTTCCTGTGCACTGCATGTTTCCAGCTCCCCTTCTGCAGAAGGCTCGGCGGTGTACACGGTGGGTTTGCTTCTGAGTACCAGGGGTGACATTTGTCACTCAGTCAGAGCCCTGGGTCTGAACACGGGAGGCAATCGGGGAAGCATTGCTTTGATCGATTAAGATTTCCACACTGAGAATCCACCTGGTGGGAGGAACCAAAACGGATCCTCTGAAAGGACTGACGTTGAACCACGAGGGTGCACTCCCCGGCATCCACGGCGCTGTCCGGAGCGTTCCATATGCATTTCGCCCTCGGCCCCTGTCACTCCGTAGCCTCGGGGGCTTAAACATCTGCTCTCAGGGCACTCGAGCCCCCGAACCCCCCTCCCCGCACCCCCCCCCCCCGGTGTCAAGGAGAAAAGGAGACTTTGGCTCTTTAAGTTGTTTTGTAAAATAAATCTCAGTCCAGCAGGGAAGATATTAAGAAGCAGCAACAACAGCAAAAGAACAGAAATACATTTATTGTTGGTATTTTTACCTGCATCCTCTCTCGGCTGTGCCACGGCCTCATGGAGGGGCCTTGGCACACAGGCAGCTTTTGAGGGCCAGCTCTCCCTTCTGTCCTAGATCCCAGCTCCCCGGGCGGGTTGGAAGCCCACGGAGTCGAAGTCTGTGCTGCTTGCAGGAACCTGGGCAGAAGGCTGTGTATAAACAAAGGCAGCCCCGCCTATTCCAGTGTACACAAGGGTTCAGAAGTGTGTTTAACGCTCTGTCCCCTCTCCTCACGTCCCCTTGTCCTAAAGTCTGTTCCGATCCACCTGCAGTCAGATTAAGTGAACAGGAGCCTTTGAAACGCCATCTACTTTCCACAGCTGGCCTGTGTTCCGGGGCTTCCGGCAAGCTCGTGTCTTTATTGAGAAGGGGAACAAGACATCACTTGGAATGGCAACCCCTTTGTTCCGGTATCAGGTCAGCTTTCTTCCTGCGGGGGTCCCCGGTGCCTCCAGCAATCTGATCGGAAACTCCCCGCGCACTGTGAAGGCTGGTGCAGGACTCTCCTTTTGGTTGCCTTGGCAACAACTTCTGTTTGTTGTGGGTTGAGATTACTGTTGAGTAGTCATTGTTTTCCCCTCTGCCTCTCGGTAGCTGAAGGGCAAAGACACGAAGGAATGGTCCAACGAAGGACTGGAGGAAGGGGATGAGCAGGCACAAAAACCCTCCGGAAAGGCCACTGTTGGGCTTTGCAGCCTACCAGGTCACGGTGCGTTTAACGAAGACATAAAACCGGGGAGCAGTTATCTGGGATGATTCCAAGGGAGGTATGCTGGGGCCTTGGCGTGGCGGACCGATTACTGCGAGAGTCACGAAGAACGGGGAACTCCACCAGCAGGGCTGCAGATCTGTTGAGGGTAGCGGGCGGGGCCCCACCCTCAGCGAGCCTGGGCTTTGGGCATCGGTTCGCAGGCACTCAGGGCCCACTGCTCAGAGCCAGACTCTGCCGTTCGCAGGACAGAGTCACCAAGGCCTGCCTCAGAGCTCCCGTGTCCCCAGAGCACAAAGGTACGGTTCAAGTGCCGTGACTTAACATTAGCTCGTTATTCATTTTTAATTTTCCTTCATTCGGAAGGCTTGGCGCGGTTGTGCCCCCAAAAGGCAACTTGCAAGGCTTGCCAGTTTGGAAGAGAGCAGCATTCGGACCCATTTCAGCTGCTGAGCTTCAGAACCTGCCTGCGAGGCTGTTGACTCTTTGTGCCGTCACCAAAGGCAGCTCTGACCTTACAGTAAGAGCCAGGTGGGCTTCGTGCGGAGGCGTTCATTTGCAGGTCAACTGTACAGGTTTAAAAAATGCACGACGTTTACGGAGTTGTCATCCTTTCATTTCTTCACCAGATAAGTACTGGACTCGGACGGTTTCCCAGGCCCCGGGGTTAGTTGTGAAGGAAACGTCCCGCCTCCGTAGACGCCGAGGTCTCAGTCCCACAGTCAGCGCTGGGGTTCACATGAGTTGCTTGGGTTTCAGCAGACCATCAGACGGGGAATAGAGGCTCGCCAGGCCCAGGGCTCACCGTAAAACGGCCCAACCCTAGGGCTGAAAGGGCCTTCCGAGCCCATTCTCCCCCAGCGAGAGAGAACTGCTGGTTTGAGCACCCCCTTGGAGCCGGGCCCTACCTCCCACCGGTCCCTCATCTGTCACTTCTTATCCGGCCACAGCTTCCCCTCCTCAGCATTGTCTCCCGAATCTGCCCCCCACACCCCTCACCTGTCTTCCACCAGCGGTCTTCCGACAGGTCTCCCTGCTCCCAGCCCTTCCCTCCTCCATAATCCATTCTCCACCCCACGGACAGAGTGATCTTTTAAAAATGCAAATGAGAGCATGTCTTCCCTATTTAAAGCCCTCAAAGGCTCTCTCCGTACTTAGGTTTCAATCTTGACTCTCCAGCCTGTCCCATAAATCCGCGGTGCTCGCCCAGGCCCCGCGAGCCTCCCTGACCTCACTTCCCCGCACCCCTGCACCGAGCCGTCCCCTACCTGAGGCACAGTGGCTTCACTGCCTTTTCCTGGCACTGTCCTCAAACCGCTCCACGTACCCTGACGTGAACTAAGGACTAAGCTCCTGGGCAGCTCGTGCTCTGAGTTGCTCACTTCTAATTATAAATGTGCCTCACGTAATAGCCGTCCATCATTATTTGTTGAATTTTTAAAAATCTAGCCTCTTTAATACCTTTTCGAGTGACAAAGGACCATCCGTATAAGGGGTCCCCCATGGACACATGACTCTAACATTTCGTTTATTTTTTTTTCTATACAGTGCACAATTTTCTTTCCCTGTAACCCACCGGACTTTTCTCTGTTACATGAAATTAATCCATTTCGTATTTGTGTAAGCTCTTTAAGCATTACGTGTAGCTTTATAATTCATTTATTTTTTTTAAAGATTTTATTTATTTATTTCTAGAGTAGGGAAAGAGAGGGAGAAAGAGGGAGAGAAACATTGATTGGTTGCCTGTCACTCACCCCAAACCAGGGACTGGGCCCACAGCCCAGGCACGTGCCCCAACTTGGAGTTAAACCCGTGACCCTCCAATTCACGGGCTGACGCCTACCCAGTGAGCCACACCCATCAGGGTAGTTTAGCTGTTAGCTCTCACTTCCTCTCTGTTTTTCAGGCTAAATACAGTACCTTGAACCATTTGACCTGTGCTGATTTTCGAACCTTTCTTGCTTGCTTCCTTTTTCTCTTGAAAACTACCAGTTTGCCTAGTTCCCACTGAAGGTGTAGTGATTGGTTTAATCATACAGCATAGCTAGCCAAGAAAGATAGAATGAGCCAATTAACTGGAAAGGTTTGGCTGGTGAAAAAGGAACTTGGTCCAATGTTGTAAAATGCTATTTGATCCCTTACATGAGACTCGTTTCACATCTGACCAATTACTCCTTACACAAGGCTCCTCTCTGCCACGCCAGGGAAGCTCACCTTCCGATGGATTGGGACCCATGACCTGATGGGCTTGTGAGCGAGATGAGTTAGAGATGAGTTCTGCTCTTCGTCTCTCCTAATACAGGCTGGTCCTCCATAAATACGATATCAAAATAATTATAATAAGATTATGCGGAATCTCAGCCGTCGTAATTAATGAAGCAGTATTTGAGCTGTCAGTAGTGTCTCAAGCCCTAAAGGGAAAAATAATAACCTGACAATATAAGTGAAATATGAGATCAACCAATTAATTAGCAGAATAATTTCATCCGATGCTCCGAAAGTAGGCCAATTAAATGCACTGTTCCTATTTAACATTGATTAAGCAAGGTGCTAGATCCTGAACACAGACCTTATTCCTACCCTCAGGGACTGTGAAAGCTCGTTTACGTGGCCGTGTGTGCAAGGACAAAGGGTCCAGAGGTTTGGTGGTGCCTCGGTTTACTCACCGGAGCTTCGGCATGTGGTGCTGGTCCTACCACTGCACTTTCCCAGACTTCTCCTCGCTCATTCTGAGCTTCATTGGAGGGTGGGAGGGGCCTACATGGGGTCAGCTGAGATCAGAAGAAATAGGTAAAAAAAAAGCTTTCCAAAAAATAAGTTTTCTACTCTTGAGCCACTTAGTGGAAAAGCAGAACCCAGATACCCATTAGTACCTTTGATAATTCATCAGGAATAATTCATTGGCACTAATGAAAGAACCATAACAATGAATACAAAAAACCCCTAAACCCGTCTTGCCTTCCAGCATACTTAAGGGGACGCATGTACCCACTCGCAAATTTAATGGTGATGCAAAAATAAACCACGAAGTAGCCCATTAACTGCTCATTTACCTTTAATGAATTCTGATCTCTGAAATAAATAATAATACTATAAATGTACTTATAATTTGCAGAAAGTTCTTTAACCTCTTGTAAGCCTTCTCCCTATGAAATGCTAAGGTTTTGCAGCCTCCCCTCCGACACTTCGCTCCCAGCGTTCGCTGAGTCGGTTCGGTGTTAAAACGCCGTGGCTGGGAAGAGACTCCTTCCTTCCTCCCATCCCACTAGAGGGGCGCACAGGACAAGGCCCTCCCCCCTCTCTCCTGGATTACGTGTTTCCTATCGGGCTGCCCTTTGAATCTTTTGTAGCAGTTCAAGTAGGTCGCACCTAGGCATCGGCACTCCTTTGTTCTCCGTGAGGACCGTGGGCATCCATCCAGACGCTGGGGCGAGCTGCCTCTGCCTGGACACCAACCGGGGCTGCCTGTCTCGGATGACACTCGTCCCGAGGCTTAGGACGGACAAGCCTCATGTTTCCGTTGGGGCATTCAGCGATGTAATAGACGCAGATGGAAGATGATGTGCTAAAATTTGTTGCAGGTTGTTCGCACACACCGAATTACTGTGCGTCAGCACAAAAGAGCTCTGAACTCATCTCCTGAAACGATGGTCCACTCACAACGTGGCCAACACGCATCTACATTCCACCTACGTGTCCGTGACTCCAGGTTAAAAAGTGCTTGGCTGAACTGGTAGCGCTGTCCACAGCTTGCCTGGATTTCCTGGGGCCTGTTTCCGTGAGAACGAAATAGTGACGCTGACCAAAACGCTGACTTGCTGAGCTCTTACCAGCGTTTACTAAAGCTAAGCATTTTCCACACATTCTTTTACAAAATGCTCACAACCTCTGGGGTAGCCGTTGCCATTAATTCTCATTTTATAAAGAAATTGAAGCCCCCAAATTAAGGAACGTGGTAATTGGCAAAGGGAAAAAAATCTCAACTTCAAGTCTGTCTGGTAGGAATGTCCCTTCTATGAACCCCTGTCCCTCACTGCCCCCTTGAGAGTGACATGCCAGGATAGGAAGTCCACAGTCACTGCTTGGACGTACAAGGTTTTGCTAACTGACACGTCGTTGGTACTTGGCCCTTATCTACACTGATCGACTCCTTCTTCATGAGCTCTACATGCAGGACAGGTGCACTTGATCATTATAACAATTTTGTAACACGTCGCTGAAACCTGAGGATGCCGGACATCTCCATGGTGACCAGTCTTTCCCACTGTGTCCACGGTCAGTCATGTTTGCACTATGCTGCCAGTCATCTAATTAATTGAGTTTCCTTATTTAAAATTTTATGTTCCTTTTCCTCCTTTGCCCAGTCTGAAATGAGCAATTTGTACCTCTACCTCTTTCTCAGATAGAAGAAATACAAGAGAAAATAGAGTAGATTTTTTTAATTTTTATTTTTTGACAGTTGCAATGTATCACTTTCTTTGTCCGGAGGGCTAAAATAATGTTTGAAATTGCAGCAAATTGGGATCTCGGGGCCAAATCTATCTTCCTCGGTAGAGTTTTCTACTCTTCCTTGGAAGTCCTTGGGGTTTCCTATTTATTTAATGTCTCAAATATAAGGTCTGGATTCCCCCAAATAAACTGTACAAAGAGCCTCTGTACCTCATCTCCCCAGCCTAGCAACCTCAGGCCAAACAGCCTCAGGGAAGCTTTCGCTTACCTGTTTTTTTTACCTGACACTCTTGAATTTACTATTTTTTTTACCACTCAGAGGGGAAGGTCTAGGGCACAAATGACATGACACATGGAGGAAATTATCTGAGTGCTCCTTGGGCTAGTGAAGAAATAGTGTATCCAGGTGATAATGGGTAAATTGTTCAGTTACTGCCTTCATTCTCTGATATTGTTGGTGGAGAGAAATAACGAAGGAATAATGAAAAGGCCTTGATGACTGATGAAATGTGGAAGACGAAGGAGAAAGAGGAGTCCGTGGTGATGGAAACATATTGAACTCAGGTTGCTGGGAGAATGATGATGCTATTAACTGAAGCGGAAAAGGCAGAAGGAGGAGCCACAAGGGATGAATGGAGGAGGGATAGGGAATGATGAATTCGGCTATAAAGTTGTTGAGGGTGAGGTGATGCTGGAAAATTAAGGACCAAGTGTCCAGGGGGCAGTTTGGTCAAAGTGGAGTTTAGGGAAAAGGTCAGAATGTGAGATAAAAATGTGGAGGTCATGTGTATAAAACTGGATGATGTCTCTGGAGTTGAGAAGAAGAATGAGTCTCGAAACTTGGGTGACCCTCACCTTTAAACAAAGAGCCAAAACAGAAAAGTTAGGTAAGTAGTTAGAAAGAGAATGGACCGGGCAGGAGAGAATAAATAGGATCATGCCATGTGTTCGAAGCCAGGGAATGGTAATGGGTGTTCTTCTGATAGGGCTGTAAGAACTCAGTCAGGTTAAACATGTTGAAACAGTTCATAAGCTATCAAACGTTATCCTTGTTTTTGCTTGTTATGCTGTTATTTAAACCACCCTTTGATGAGGAAATAGAATGTATTGAAAGGGATCAGCATCAGAACCCCCAAGAACTATCTAATCTCCCAACACAAGTGGACCCTGCTGCTGTAGAGGAGACCCAGGTTGGACACTCCAGCAAACCAAACACTCCACAACAACGTCAAGCCGTAGGAGAGTTTGTCATTACTTTGTCATGGAAACTCGCTCTTCCCATATGATTCATCTCTAGTAACTTGAGCATGGTTCCCCAAACCTACTCTGATGAGCTTGGCCACGTTTGAGATTTAGGAAGCAGTTTTACCTGATCTGACCCAGACTCCTTTCCCTTGGCCCTCACCCTAGTTCCTCTGGTCATTCCATCTGGGGTCTTAGGAAGGCTGGACAGGGGGCATGAGCTAAGAGACCACATTCAAGAAATTGAGACCGTGGAAAATCGTGATTCTGACTCTATCTGTCCACGAACTGAACACAAGAGAAAAATTCTCAGCGATCTAAAATACCAGACATGCTTTCCACTACAGAGCAGATAATCATTTGACCTGGAAGTACAATTAGGACAGAGGAAGGGTCAAGCTGTGTCAGCATGCCGATGGACACACAGGCCCTTCTCCGTCCATGGTCTGCTGAGTTTTGTAGTCAGAACGAAGGAGCGCACCAAGAGAATTACTTCAATTATGCAAATCAACGACCCAATTAAGAACTTCCTCTTGTACATAGAGTCCCAGCATTCAAATGCCTGGTCAGTTAGTTGTTCAAAGAACCATATTTTACTTGGTCTCATTAACATGTAATTCTTAAAAAGCATGTTCACCCAATTAATGTAATAGCTTTGTCTCTGCAAGTGGAACTCTTCCCAAATGTGTAAGTGGTTCTAAGTAGTTTAAAAAGTTTTAAAAGCACAGTAAGTACCTCGTACATAGCTTGTTGATTATTAATAGAAGCTCTATGAAATGGAAGTCAGCGGAGAGAACCATTAAAGTGCAAATAGGGCGATTACGGCCTGCCAGCCAGCCTGACTGTCCCTGTCGCTCTGCCTCAGTGTGGCTACTGTCCCCTTGCCAACTCCACAGCAGTCAGAGGAGGCTGACATACGGTCTTAATTCTATGGTGTGGGTTCAGAGAAGGGAGATTTTCCAAGGGACATCTTTATATTCCGAAAAACTCAACAAGAAGTTGCAGTAATGCTTGATTATTCCAAAAAATTGCCCCTCCGAGTAACCACTGGGTTCTGACTGTATCTTTGCCTCTTCGGTTTCTTGTGGTATTCACCCCACCCTCCCCATGGCAGCCGCTCTTCATCAATGCGCTTTCAGGATGAAAACTGGGAAATTACATGGCAGAGGCTGGTTGCCAGGAAAGACGGTCACCTCTGCCTTCTTCTCCAAGACACGTTAATAAAACTCCAGTGAGCGTTTTCGTTTTAGAGAACCAGAGGGAAAGATGCATCTGCAGAGACATTGATATGCTATCAGATATGTATTATCAAATTATCATACCATAGTTAATATTAAAAACTATGTATAGTGTAAATTTATAGACATCGAATATACATGGTGCCTATTTTATTTAAATACTCAGCAATATATTTTAGAAAATTGAATGTTAATTTTTAAAAAGTCTATAATTTTTGCACCTATGGGATACTTCAGAAAGTTAATTTTCTGCACGGATGGTGGTAATTTTAACAAGAATATCCAAATCGACTCATGCTCATGAGCAACTCCAATGTATTGAAAATTGGGTTTAAAATAGGATTTGGGGCTGTCATTTTCATAAATGAGGTTACATTTTGTGCGTATAGGCCCATTTTTAATCGTTTTAAACTTGAAATTAATGAAAAAAACTCCACTGCCATTTTTTTTTTTTTAAAGAGAAGGTGCCTCTTACCTTCATCCGATCACCTCACTCCCTGAAATCCCCTTTGGGCTTCATCCATGCAGCGCATCTTTTCAGCAGTCATATTGCCGTTACTTCATTAATGTGTTTTCTGCAGAGAACAGAATTGAGTGCATAGATTTGCTATCAGCTGGAAATTGCCTGGCAAGTCAGCTTGTTCCTAAAATCATCATAGTTTTTCTTTGCGGGATGTTGAGAGCTTGTTTCGTCTTTGTTGACAACTTACACTTTTATAATAATTAAGTAGTTACTTGTGAGTTTTGGGCTGAGATCACTAGACTGCAAGGATAATAGATAGGTGACTGATCCCTGTTCCTGAAGGTCAAGGATGTGAATGACAGATGTACCTTGGATCGGTCATTGTGAAACAAGGATGAATTGCAGGTGCTCACCAGGCTCCAGGAAGAGCACGTTTTTGCTTAGTCATTACCATAACCTCACCCCTTTACTTCAGTCATGTCAAATGGTCATTTCTTTTCTCTCCTAAGGATGATGAAAACATCTACTATCTGACAGATAAAGTTCCAAATGCTCAGGTCCTATTGGAGGTCTCTACTACTTACCTTCCCACTAGTAAATCAAATATTCCCTTTCACACACCCTCTGCCCCATCAAAACAGCCTCATCCTCTGCTTCCCACAGGCACATAGAAGTTTTCAGACTCCATCTGGAAGACCTGTGCTCCCGGTGTCGGGATCTAACTTCACCTGGACGATTTAAGTAGAAGGCGGCCTCCTTTGTGCAGCCCCTCCTAGGCCAGCCTTTCCTCCCCATCAGCCGCCGCCCCCTCCTCCAACCCCACATCATATTAGAAGGGAATGCTTCCTCTTATAAAATTTACAGTTTTTTAAATTAACAAACTTCACTGTGTTTTTACGTTTATAATCCCACAGCTTTCCCCCCACAGCTCTTAGGGCCATTACTGTACTTCGCATTGATTCTGGAGACGTTCCTCCATAAATATCCGGTGGATGAGTGAGTGCAGCCTTTATGGATTTTTTCCCTCTAACAAGTCTGCCTTAACATCTCTAAGTCAATGGAAAGAATATTATATGTGTAGGGAATTTCTGTATGCTCACAACAAGTTATTTTAAGGGATAATTTAGAAGGGTGCCTATTTCTGGTGGGAAGTTGCAATTCCCTATCAAACTATAAAAAGAGAAATTAAACTGGTGACTGAATAATTTTTGTGATGTTCTCTTGCAGAACAGTTGAGTTAAAATTTTGTATAATAAAGCACGGGGTGAGTCAAGGACAACTAACAACAACAGGAGCAATAATTGAATAACTATTATTTATTGAGAGCCAGGTATGTGCCACATCCTATTTTATATGAGATGTACACATTCTTTCTGTCCTTACATTTCACAGATTGTCAAATCGAGGCTCCAAGGGATTACTTCGGTTATCTAAGTACTCAGTGTTACTATTTAAAATCCACACCGCGGTTCTCTTTCTCTGGGTCAGAACCTACTCCTCAAAGTAGCTCTAGTTCCAGATCACATGGTTCCAGGTGCCTTCCCTGTACAGCAGGAGAGCCTGTTCCATTGCGGGTCAGCCCTCTGCTCTATTAGGGAGAAGTCATGTTTTCATGACTTTGTACATTTGTGTGATGGTTATTCCCAGAGGTCTGAAAAAAAAAAAAAGAATGAAGTGATCGATGCCTGAACAGTCAGGGGTTTCCTCGTGGCGATTCATCCATCTTAGGACACAGCTCAGCAGTGCCTGCGTCGGAAGGAATGGGCATCTGTCCGCAGGTCTGTGCACCCGGCACAACCCTCTTTTCTCTAATATTGGCATCATTTAGCCTAAAATAGTAAATCTCAGAAACTTGGCCATTGTCCAAAACAAACAAAAAAAAGTTTGCACTGACCTGTTTCAACGATGGCAGCTCCCGCCACCCACACTGTGCCCCGGGACGGTGGACATTCACTGTGGATTCACAGGAGCTTACGCCAAGGATGCCGTTCTCCAGGGAAAAGGGCATCATGGGCTTCAAATCTTGACTCTACTGTTTCACAGTTGTGTGGCTTCCCAGGGCCTCAGTTTCCCTGCAGGGGTAATGGGTGGGGGGAGGGGCAGAAGAGGAGAGAACATGTATTTTACAGACTGGAGTCAGGACTGGAAGGAGCACATGGACCTGTTGTAGATAAAGTGTTCAACCAGTGGTAGCCACTGTCGTCATGGGTCTCACAGAACATGCCCATTCCCTAGCAGAAGGGAGGGGCCTGTATTGGTTGCCCGTGGCTGCTGTAGTAAATGGCCAGGAACTAGGTGGCTTAAATGGTATAATTTATTCTCTCCCCATTCTGGAGGCCAGAAGTCTGACGTCAGAGTGTCGGCAGGGCCACACTTCCGCTGGAGGCTCTCGGGGAGCCTCTCCCAGCTCCTGGAGGCGGCCGGCATGCCCTCACTTGCGGACCCATCACTTCGCTCTCCGCCTCTGTGGCCACGTTGTCTCCTCCTCCGTCTTTGTAGCTTCCTGCTGCCTCCTCCTATCAGAACGCTGGCCATTGGGTTTAGGGCCAACCCGGGCAATCCAAAGTGTTCTCATATCATCTTTATCTTAATGATAACTGAGAAGATCTATTTTCCAAATAAGGTATCATTCAGAGCATTCACGGGTTCTAGGGGTGAGGACTTGAATGTCTCTGGGGTGGGTGGGCATCATGGAACTCGCTACAGGCGCTGGAGGAATGGGTAAGGCATTTTGTTATCTTGGGTCAGGCACACAGAATGTGTGGTGCACAGAACGCTTCCTGGGGCGGGGGGTGATGCAGTGCCGATGCTGACAGCCAGAGGGCAGCATGAGAGGCTGAAACAGGTTCTGAGAGGGGAGGAGGACCCACAGCCCAGAACCAGGGCAGATGTCCGGGACGCCTGGACCTGGGGAGAGCCAGGCTCTAGGTGCAGCCTAACCCCCAACTCCCAGGGTAGCCGAGGGCAGGACACTTCTGCACGGGCCTCAGCTTCCTCATCTATAAAATGAAAGAATGTTGGACCAGATCAGATCTTAAACTGACTGCATGCAGGTTGAATGCAACCTGCCCAGGGGTTTTGTTTGTATCTTTAAAACATTTGAATATTTAAAAATGGGCCGGCATCATATGAAAGTCATGCAGCGATTTAGGAAATCAGACGTGGCTGCCACAGGGCATTCAGTCCCCTTCGCTGACGTGAGTGATAGGCAGTGTGGCCCCATCGTTGCAGTGAACTGCCCCCACAGCCTGTTGGCTTCTGGCACTGAGACTGAGAGCCCGTGGCATTTCGTCATCCTCTCACACTGCAGACTTCCTGATGGTAGAGAAATATTTGTCCGTACCCACGTTTCCATCAGTCACAAGATCCAGATCAATGGTTTTCCCTGCACCTCGCTGAGCTCACTCACTTCCACCGCCTGCCTGGGTCCTCTGGAGTTTTGCTTTTGTGATGACTGAGTCAGGAGACTGAGACCACCTCTCACCTCTATGACGTGGATGGTCCAGGGGCCGGAAAGCGAGGTCATGCGGGACCTGTATCTGCGTGCAAGCTCTCCTCCCGCCCTTCCGGGCCCACCAATCCAGCATGTCCCGAGCCTGTCTGTGATCTACTTCACATTTCACAGGGTGAGGTTCTTGGCCCCTCTCCTTGCTCCTTTTAACCAGGTCCTCCCCACTCCCAATTGCCTTAGCCCTCGGGTCTCTTTCCCTCATCTTTCTATACTTTTCCATGGCTCCTGCTGAAGGGCCTTTATCCTTCAGCTCCTGCCAGTGAGCACCCTCCCTGTGGTTTGGGGGAGCTTGTTATGCTGCCTCTCCCTCATCCGGGCTTCCCTGCTCTCTCGTGCATGATTCATGACTCAGTCCTGCAAAGCATTTTTAGAGTCTTGTTTGCAATGGAAGAGAACCAGGAACACAAAGCAGCATATTGTCTAATCTGGTTCCTCTCGTAAGGGGTCTAGTTAATTTTTAAAATTGTAATCCTCCAGTAATGGACCATCTGAAAAGAGACTCTCTCTCTGTCGGAGGCTCGTGTGACTTAGGAAGGAAGTCACGTGCCCTGTTGGCAGGGCTAAGCCCGCCTGGACCTTTTAGGGAAACTGCCCACCCCTGTGCCCCTGCCTCAAAGCCTCCCAGTTACTTTCCAGAGGTCCCTGACTCAAGCTGGAGAGCGATACCTCCTCATCTCCCGCCCACACCCAACAATTTTGCTTTTCAACCACCAGCTTCCTTGGCTTCTACTGATGGTAGGTAGCTGACTGAGCTAACGATGGAGACAGGCCCAACCTCTCATATGCAGAAGCAGCCTTGGCTTTCATTTTAATTTTGAGTTCTTGTTTTTGCTGTTTTCCTGAATTTCCTTGAGAGTATCAAGTGCAAGAAGTTTTAAGTAACACAGAGACTGCAGAAAAGCTGACTCCCCTTGGATTCTTTGTTGTTTCATCGTGTACAGCTCGGGACAAGAAGCAGCCAGGGTATCTCCTCGGTGCTCTGGGTGTGCTCGTATTGGTTTTGAGCCCACAAAACCTGGAGACGCACTGGCTCCAGAGAAAGGGTGCCTGAGCTCAGCGGAGAAAAGCAGGGCTTGACAAGCGGCTCAGAAGGAAATGTCTGGTGGACGAAGAGGCGGGCAGGTGAGAGGCGGGAAAGGAACGTGTTCTGCAGCTCCGTGTGCAGGTGAGCGCAGACCTGAGGCTTCTGCACACTCGGAGCGCAGGAAGGACTCCTCGAAGACCCATGTGGTTCTCTCAGCAGCGCGTACTCTTGTGAGCTGACGTCCTGTCAGCCGGGCTTCCCCTTCCCCCTATTCTCTATGTTGATGGTGCCACTGTTCTGCCAGCTGCCCACGCCAGGAGCTCAGGGTCCTCGGACGCCCACTCTCTTTTCACTCCCTCACCTCCCTGCCAGCTGATTCGGTGGTCCTGTTTTCCAAGTGCTGAATCCTTCCCACCTGTCCCCTCCGTCTCCCTGCTGGGTCTGCTGCAGGACCTCCCTACGCCATCTAGTCCTTTTCCTTCTCCTTTGTTCTGCACAACTGCCAATCTGATCATGTTGCTAATCTGCCTGAAATCTTTCAAACAACAGCAACAAAAACCCAGGCTCCCACGGAACAAAATCCCTGTTTGTAGCTGGCACGCAGGTCCAATCTTCTGGCCTCAGCCCCTCTACCCTCTGATCTGCAGTCGAGCTTTCCTACACCCTAGACCGCGCCACGCTGTCCTCTCCTGTGCCGTCACACTGCCATGCCCTGTCCTGGGGTGCCCTTTCCTTTGCTCCCGAACCGGCAAGCTCTGTGCATGCCTGGAGAAGTCAGGCTGCCCTAGGGACCCGCTGCAACATCCCCTCTTCTGGGACGTCTCCCCTAAGTTGTTTGCTGCTTGGCTCAATACAAGGCTCCCTCCGCCTTCCTTCTCACATCAGTGTTCACAGAGAGCACCGCCTCGCTCTGAGTAGACTCCTATTGGCTCTCAGTGACCCACACGCTAATCGTTCACATGCAGTTCGGATCCTGCCCCCGCCCTGGGCTGACAAAAGGGCGGAGGTCTCATTTATCTTCCTCATGTTAGGCCTTCCTTAAATGCACTCAACACTGAACAGATGTTTCCAAATCATCTGCCGTGTGTCAGGCGCTGGGAAGCTGTCCGCCCTCATGGAGCTTATACTGTGGCCGAGTGGCCCGGACTGAATTAAGATGAAAAGTAAAGCCCGTACGTTTTATAGTGATAGGCGCGAGGAGAGAACTGAAGCCAACCCAAAGGACCGGGAGGAAATGTTCAGTGAATGAGTGAGCTGTCCCCTGTCCAACGAAAAAGAGGAACACGCTTAAGATGAGTCCATGGAAGAGAAGGCAAGACATCTGCACACTGCACATCAGTGTGAACACCGTCATGCTTTGGCCCTCGAGTGACAGGGACTGAGAAGTGTCCCGGTGACTGAGCAGGTGTTTCCACAGAAGAACCGACGCTGCGGACTGCACTGTTCGAATCTAGCAGCATCCTTCCGAATGTGAACACGCAGGTGGGTTTGTTTCTTTCCGTGTCTGGGACCGCAGGCTTTTTCTCCCCTCTCTGCCTCTCCCATGAAGCCCTGGAACCTCCTCGTTGCAGGAACCTCCTGTGCCGTAATCCGTTGTGAAGGCGTAGAGGTCACAAGCGACCTGGCTCATGTCATCTTTCTTGCCAGCATCATGCACACACTCCCCAACATTCTCTCTCTCCTCCCGGCTCCATCGCACGCACGCACGCACGCACGCACGCATGCACACTCTCTCTCTCTCACACACACACACGCACGCATGCACGCACACTCTCCCTCTCTCTCCCTCTCTCTCTCTCTCTCACACACACACACACGCACGCACACACACACTCTCTGAGACCCCTGCAACAGAACCTCACTGAACAGCCTCGGAAACAGCCCTATCACAGAACGTACCACTTGTAACCGTTCCCTCCCTCGGCACTCACTTTGGACCCATCCTGGGTCGCAGTCCAGTTTCCCTGCAGCCACCTTCAGGCTCTGTCTGCTTCCCCTGCTGTATCTGAATTCCAGTCTCCCTCGTGGAAATGTCCGTGGGTGGCATCGCCCCTCCCTCACCTGCGGCCACCTGCCCCGTGTCTCTGGCCTCCTCTCTCACGGTGGTGCCCTTGAACGCAGCCTTCCTCTGGGCTGTAGGGCACTCCCCCAGCCTGCGATGGAGGCAGCCCTCCCCCGTGGCCCCGGGAGCGAGGACCTGGGCACACCCTGGTCTCTGTCACAAGAACTGCTCTGTTCTCTTGAGCGGCACACGCCTTCCCAGGGTCCCTCTGCGGGCCCCTCCCGGCCGAGCCAGGAGCAAGCAGGCCCTCAAGAGGGCGTGAACTTCCTTGATCTGCCCCAGTGGTCCTGCGTGCTATTATCTGGTGACACTTTGCTTCACTGCAGACATTGTCCAGTCAAGAAAGAAATGAAATTACTTCTCTGTCAGAAACTGGATTAATTAAAACAATTATTACTGTCATCCCCGGGGATGAGACGGGGTATTAGGTAAGACTTGTCTTTTTCCTTTCTGGATAAGAAGAAGAATCTTTTTTTTTCCTCCTGTGTTTGAGTGTCCATTTGAAGCAAAGTGGCAGCGCATTTCTGAAGAAGGCTGGAAAGTGGAAAAAGAAGAACAATTCATGGTTCACTAACCAGCTCTTCTCGCAAAAGCAGCAGATTCTGCGGAAACCCAGGGCTGTGAGGAAAGGCCAACCCAGACTCTGCCCCCTTCTCTGACTCACCAGACACCCCATCTCTGGGGCAAATGCTCTTCACAGAGACCTTACTGAAGGGAGAAGACGGGGAACCAGGTGAGGAGAAAGATGGGCTTCGCCCTTGGCCGCCTCTCTACCTTTGCACAGCATGTTAACATACAGAGTCACGGGCCAGCACACCCCCCTCTCCAAACCCCACTGTTAAATGAAGAAGCCACCATACAATCACCGGCCTTGGGGTTCCAGAGTGGAACCCCGTCCTCTGGGGCCTCAGAGTACAGAGAAAGATGGAGGGTCTGCAAGGGGGCGCTCAGGGGCGCAGCCTCCCTCTGTCAGGCTGCCCACGCTCTGCTCTCGTGCGGTCGGCATTCTGGGAGGGTCCCCAGGACCCCATCCTCAGGTGTACACACACCTTCTCCCACGTGTTCAAGCAAACACTAACCTGAGTGCTCCTGAGAATGAACTCGCGGAGAAAAGTAAGATCTCAAATCAGTAGACTTTAGGAAAAGGAGAGTGTCCTGGACAAATCTGCCTCATTGGAGAAACACTTGCGAAGCCATAGGCTCTTCCGAAGGAGTTTGAAGTGTGAGAGAGATTGAACACCAGGGAGTTTCTCCCTGTCTGGCTTTAAAGATGGAGGAGCCAGCAGACAAGGAATCTGTGTGACTTCTAGGAGCTGAGAGAGGAGTCCCTGGCTGATAGCCAGCAAGGACATGGGGGCCTTGGTCAATCCTGTAACCACACGGAACCAAATTCTGCCACGCCGTGTGAGCTTAGAAGAGGACCCTGAACCCCAGATGAGAAGGCAGCCTGGCCAACACCTTGATTTTGGCCTTGGCAGCCCCGAGCTGAGGAGCCAGCCATGCTGTGCTGGGACCTCTGACCTACAGAACTGTGTCCTAATACATGGATTTCTTACAAGCCATTATGTTTGTCATTGTTTGCTCTGTGGCAACAGTCAGCAAATACAGCTCTCACGGATCCCAATGACACTTAGCTGACAGAGCCGGACCACTTACCCCATCCACGCTGCGAGCCGTTTCCAGGTCCGCAGACGTGCTCCGGTCTCCCAGGAGTGAAGGCCTCCAAGGCGGGGCCCGTCAGTGCCTCGCCTACGAGAGTGAGTGTCGTGGGAGGTTAAGGGCACTGAAGCCAGACCGACCCTATTTCAGTAGCTGTTCCACCGGCAAACTTGGGCAAACTCAACCCCTGAACTTCAGTTGTGTTGTTTTTAACATAAAGCTTCATGCCATCGACTTCTTGGGACTGTGAAGAATAACTAAGGCAGTCTGTAAACATTTAATATCATGCTGCTGTGGAGTAAATGATCAATAAGTTCATGGCAAGTGTTATTACTTGTTTGCAATTCATAAACATGGATTAAGCAGCTAGTTTGTGCCCAGGTGGGCACTGTGCCGAGTCCTGGCCTTCAAGGATTTACAACCTGTCTAGTCCCCACAGCGTCTTGGGTAGTATTGTGTCCAAAGAAGGAACTCGGTGTCTTGGAGGTGACTGGCATCAGGGAGTGGGGCTGTGAGCGGACCCAGGCCATACCTGAAGACCCTGAGAAAGTATGACAGCCCTGGCCAGGTGGATCAGTCGTTTAGAGCATCGTCCTATATACCAGAAGATTGTGGGTTCAATCCCTGGTCAAGGCTCATACCTAGGTTGTGTGTTGGTCCCCTCTCAGGGTGTGTATGAGAGGCCACTGATCAATCTTTTTTCCTTTCTCTCTCTCTCCCCCTCCCCCTCTCCTACTCCCTCTCCTCCTTTCTGAAATCAATGCCGTGTCCTTGGGTGAGGATTTAAAAAAAAAAGTGTGACAGGGAAATCTAGGTGCTTTTTCCGCAATCCAAAGCATGGCCTAGAAAATCATGCTACCAGAACAGAGCCAGTATGAAGATTAATTCTCAAACTTGTTTGAGAATGTGAATCACCTGAGGGCCTTATTAAAATAGAGACCTAGCCTGAGGTGTCTGGTGAGTCATTTCAAAAGCACCCCACACTCATCCTTTCCAGTACATATTGCTGTGTAACAAACTACTCCAAAATTCAGAGGGTCAAAACAACTACCATGTTATTACATGTGCACATTTTGGGGGTTAGGCATTTTGGCAGGGCTTGCCTGGACAGTTCTGTTCCAGGTGGTGCTGACCGAGGTCCCTCCACGGGGGTCAGCTAGCAGACGAGCTGGTTTGGATGGCCCAGGGCAGCTTCAATTTAGCGGTCTGTCACCTTTCCCGGGATGCGATACAAGGCTTCCACAGTGTCCCAAGAGATGAGAAGAGGAAACTGCCAATTTCTCAAGGCCTGAGCCCCAACATTTATTCGGTGTATGCCCCCAGTATTCTATTGGATGAAGCAGTCACAGAGCCCCCCTGGTGCCAAGGGGTTGGGGCACAGACCAACCTCTTAATGGGAAGGATGTGGAAAAAATTGTGGCCACAGTGAATCTGCCACATAGCCTAAGCAGTGTCAGAAAACTGTTTTACCCACATATTAAATGGCCTAGGCCTTCAATATAGATGTTTCTGGATGTTCTAGAACAGAAGTCAGCAAATTTTTTTTCTATAAAGGGCCAAATAATAAATATACAAGGTCTGTTTAGAAAAAGTCAAGCCACTGTCAACATAACAAGAACAGTTTGGGCAACATCACTGTAACCTGGCGGCCAAGGAGATTGGAGTGGAATGTGCAGGTGTGAACATGTGCAGGTGTGAGCAACTTCACTGTACTAGTCAGAAGGGGATGTTAGATGCCATTGAGTGAGCATGTGTACTGTGTGGGTGTTGCATTCAAAATGACTGAGCAAGTAGAGCAAAAAATCTGCATCAAATTTTATGTTAAGATTGAACATTCCTCTGCAGAAACTATTCAGATGATTCAGAAGGTTCGAGGTATGGGCAACTGGTGATTGGTAGCTTCATCACAACAACACACCTGCTCATGCATCATGTCTCATGCAGAGTTTTTGGTGAAACATCAAATCACCCAGGTGACTCAGCCCCCCTACAGCCCAGATTTGACACCCTGTGACTTCTGGCTTTTCCCCAAATTAAAATCACCTTTGAAAGGGAAGCAATTTCAGACCCTTGATGAGATTCAGGAAAATACGACAGGATAGCTGATGGCGATTGGGAGAACTGTGTGAGGACCCCAGGTGCCTACTTTGAAGGGGACCGAGGTGTCACTGTCCTGTGTACAATGTTTTTTTTGTATCTATATCTTCTTCAATACATGTCCCTATTTGTCATAGCACATGGCTGGATACTTTCTGGACAGACCTCATGTTAGCCTCTATGAGCCACGTATAGGCTATTACATACTCATCTTTGTTTTAAATTGAATTCTTCAAGAAAAATGTACCAACCATTCTTCGCTCACGGGCTGTGCAAAAGTAGGCTATAGGCCAGTTATGGCCCATGTAAAAGGACCTTCCAAGAGACAGTCTGGCTAAACTGGGAGTATGGCGACAGCCTCAGTCCACTATGTCCCCTGAGTAGCAATTGCTCAGAGAATCTTAGAGCTGGAAAGGACCCTGGGAGTCGCCTGCTCCCCACTACCCATTCTAACAATGTGGAAACCAAGGCCCAGAGAAGTGAGGAGACTCGGCAAGAAGAACTGTGGCTAATTAGTAGCAGGTCCACAGAGATCCCCGGGGCCTCCTCTCTCCCGACCCCCTGCACCACACTGTGTCTCCAAGTGCTGCTTCTCTGGCTGGCAGAATTATCCATTTTCTAGGAGTGAGGGTTGGACAGAGCAGCAGTGGAATATGCTTGGACCCTGGGACCTCGGAGAGTGTTCACAGGGCTATGACCCAGGCTCTGAGTAGAGGCTGGTCTCCTGGTAGCATTGCTTGGCTGGTGGCTGGCTACTGGCTGGAAAACCAGAGAGCGATCTGTCCCTGCCATCAGGACAGACTGTCGGTGGGTGTGGTGGGAGGTAGAACAGGTAAGGAAAGAGGGCGTGGAGAGGTAGCCCCTGGATCTGCAGGGGATGGGCTGGGGTACCCACGCCTCCCTACTGGAGCGCAGCCATCGGGGCTTTAAGAATCAAACTGATCTCCTTTGTGGGAGGGGCCCGTCAGGGGAGAGTCTTACCTTCTTTTTTTGGCTGAGTTCCTTGGAAAGCCGCAGATTTTCGGGTAATTGCCTTTCCCCTGTCTCTGTGCCTTGTGGGCGTTGCCTCTTCTGTCTGGGATGCTCGCAACCCTGTGTGCCTTTGTGGGCTTAGAACTTAAATTTATCTCCTCTGAAAAGCCTTCCCTGAGCTTCTTGGAAGATGAAGGTGCTTGTCCTTTTTAATTTTATTAAATGCTATAAATAATCTGGTCCTAAGTCACCCATTGAGCTTGAAACCAGTACTAATGATTTCTGCTATACATCTTATTATGGAAACTACATAATTGTGTTGTGTTATAATTGTTTTTCACGTAGGTTTTCTTATTAGATTGTAAGCTAGTTGGTGGCAGAGATCATGGCTGTCTTTCTTTCTTTGGCTCCCTGGCCCCTACGACAGAGCCTGGCACGAAGTAGCTATCCCAATAAATGGTTGCCGAATGAAGAAGTACATGAATTTATGAAAGTGGGTGTATCTGCCGTAAACAGTAATACAGTCCTCCAGGGTCACAGCCCTGGGCAGCGCTCACTGCCTGGCAGTCCGTGCCAACATCTTCTTCATTTCTGGCTCTTAAAAGTTCGAATCAATTGAAATAGTTGCCATGAGGAGCTCACAAAGTAATCTCATTTGGGTCTTAAATGTTAGCACCATTTCTTTTAACAGTTGCTTGGGCACAGTGCTGTTCAGCTGACCTTGCAAGGCCCGTGTTTTAAGTTGTGACTTGGGCATGTCCATCTCGCCGTCCCCATGGCCCAGATGCGGGGCCTTCCAAACCCATCCTATGTCCCAGCTCTCCCTGAGGAACATGCAGGTCAATAGTTGGCTTTTGATAGCCTGGCTCATGAACGATTCGAGGACCTTTGCCTAACGTAACTCATACTGTAGAGGAATATGGTCACAACCCTGACTGAGGTCCCCTCGCCTGTGTCCGGGCAGTCCCGCTGCACTTCCTCTGATCACGCATTTTGATTCAAAGTATCTAGATGCTGGCTGATTGTGATCCCTTTCCACAGATCAATTTTTTATGTTTATATTGACTGCTGCCTTAGCCCACATAATGGGAGCTTTTATTACATCCGCCCTGACCTCTTTGCAGCTGCAATGCAGAGTAGGAAGGCGTTGTTGTTGTTCCAACAGTTCTGGGAGACTCAGCCGATTGTTTAACACCTCTATGGACCCTAGGCCTCCGGAGGGATGAGCTCTCTGTACAGAGGAAGGAGGCTTTGCTTGTCTGCTCGCAGGGGGAAGGGGTGACGTTTGGTGATTGGCGCAGCCCTTCGTGGCTGCCCATCCCCAGAGCTATGCCGCTGCCGATCTGCTGTGGTTCAAAATAACTATTTGGAGGGAGAGCGTGGGCTCGCAGCAGTGTCCGGCCGTGCAAGGAGATTTAAAATGCCGTGGACGGCCTCACACTCTCACCAGCTCTTGGAAGCCTCCCCTTGCTGATTGGTTTCTTGGCGGGCAGGTACCGTTCAGCAGGGAGCATGGGTCACGGGGGAAGGACAGCAGCAGAGGTGGGACCAAGACTTTACATTTTCATGTACAACGTGCATCTGTCTCTAGTTTTGCTTGTGTTAGGTCTAGTCTAATTTCTCCCACCCCTGTAGGTGGGGGTGGAAGTAGGGGGGCTGCCCAGATTATGACATTAATTGAGCCGGTGTTGTTGCACTTTGGCAAATGCTACGGCTGTGGAAACCCAAGAATACGCACTAAGGATGAATAAGGTAACACGAGCTCCCACAGGACTCCTGTAACAGAGAGGAAAGACTGGGAATAAAGAGAAGCCTTTTTGATTTTCTGTTGCAGCTAGACCTCACGTTCCAGCTGTGGACGTATGACTTCCGGACTTTAACCCTCGGAGTCCCTCTCTGTAAAGTGGGGGTAAACTAGCACTTTGCTTGGCCCCTCACATATCGTTTAGTTCTGGTAAATGCTTAGCGCCTGTGGAAGTCAGGACTGGCCTGAGGCAAAACCGTGCCCCACGCGGTGTTCGCAGGCAGCACCGTTGGAGGCCCACTTCCAGTCCCAGCTGCGTGCTCGCGGCTGAGAACCTCAGCGACAGAGATGCGGCTGGCCTCTGGATGTCTCCCTTTGCGTCCGGCTCGCGAGTGCCGAGTGAATGTCAAATTGGACTCTGGAGATCCCAACAGGGAAAGGGTATGGGGTGGGTTGTGCCTGTGCTTTGTAAGTCCCCATCCAGGAGCTCAAAGGACTGAGCAGGTCCCCCTCCCCATCCACACACCCCACAAAGGGTGGGCCTGGCTGGACGGTAGGGACAAGAGACATCGCCAATGCCGAGGCACTGGTAGTATGAAGACTTTCGCTCCCAAACTGGAGCCCAAAGCGCCTGTCCTCTGTAGGCGAGAAGAAGCAGCTTCTTTGGTGAGGGTGTCCAGAAACAGCACTTTGGACAAGAAATACCAGAAAGCCCCACGCTAACTGACAGCAGTCACATGAACAGAACAAGGCCCCCGCTGAGTCAGAGAGCGTGTGTGTGGCCCCTCACTAAGCCCTTGGGAACTAGTGGAGGGGGAGGGGGGCAGAAGGTGGGAGGTGGAGAGAGGAGAGAGGGGCGGGAGGTGGAGGGGGGCGGAGAGGAGGCGGGTGGGCGGCCGGAACTCAGGGACTCTGCGGTAAAACCCTGGACCTCAGGCTCTGGGAACGCCAGCCCCTGGCCAAGGCCAGCCTGCCGCCTTCCATCCAGCCCATCAACTATGAGTGGTTTCCATGTCAATGGCAGAAAAAAATCGAAAGGGCACTGTTCTGTGCCTTATGGAAATTATGGTCCGTGGATTTCAAATATCAGCGTCCATAAAGAAAGTTTCACTGGAGCCCAGCTCCACCTTCGGTTTTTGCCTACCACGCTTTCGTGCTTGACCATTAGGGCTGGGCACTGTGACAGAGACCTCATGGCCCCCAAAGCCAAAAATTTTCTGCCTGCCTCTTTACTGGCAGATTTACTGTTGGCTGACCCCTGTTCTAGCTAGAGCCTTGAACTCTGGCTGGTCGATTCCATTAAACGTTCCCAAAAAGAAGCATCGAGCTGTTATTGGTAATCGGGTGTCTCGTCTGGTGAACTGAGGGCCCCGCTGCAAAGGCAGGTGGAGTGCGAGTTCCTGGCCCTGCCCCTGCCCCAGCTCTGCGCTGCGCCCCCCCCCCCCCCAGCCACCTGCCGGCGTAATCCTGGCGCAGCTCTGGTGCTGCCTTTGGAAGCCGCCGGCCCGCGGGACTTGGGCTCCTTGAGATTTTCATTCGAGCAATCACAAGGGGACTCCATCCAGCTCTTCACAATATCACAGAAAAAGAAGAGCTACATATGGAAATATGCATAAAATGTGTCACAATGCTTTCCATTTCTTACAGACTTTGAGCGCAGCACAGCCGTATTTAAATCATCGGATGTATATTAATCACAGCGTGATACGCGATGTTATTAAACAACACAACAGTGCTTCCTATCCTATGTGTAGGTAACCGTTGCCTAATTAACCGCCCTCGCGGCACGTCCTTTGCACGGCTGCCGTGAGGACTGCTGTATTCGACCCGCTCACTGAGTGTCACGAAGCACCTCGCGGGTATTCACAGATGCAGGTTTTCCCGTGTGGCCTTTCCTATCCCCGTGGCACTTGCAGACTGGCTCTCAGAGAAGGAGCGTATATTACCCACCGTAGAACTGTCTTCATTCCTGCAACTTTCTACCAACTAGTTCTTTAATTAGGTTCCTGGGTAAACTAGCTATTTTTTTAAATAGGGTTTTTTTTTTTTTTCAGTTTAATATTCCCCAAGGAACTTGTTACACAATCCAGAGTCAAGGATTTAACAGGGGGGACCTAGTTCAGCCGGAAGGAGAGGGCTGCAGCGAGACAGGCGAACAGATGAAGTAGTTCTAAGACTGCCTTCATAGAAGCTTCCTGAGTGCCGGGAGGGGTGGGGCCTGGTTTTGCAACTGGTCAGTAGAGAGGGACAGTGGTGGGGGGTACGGCGGGGAAAGGCAGAGTTGTTTTTCTGAGAGGCTGAGAGAAGGGAAGATAGGAGCAGGTTCAAGGTCAGAGAGGCCAAATGGCAAAAGGATGCATTTGGGAAGAACATGGATGGAAAGAAGAAAGAGGCCGCGGGTAGCTGTGGTCGTGGAGGGAGGATGCGTGTGTGTTGGCATGGGAACGTGGGTTCTCCCGCGCAGCTCACTCCGACAGAGCCATGTGTAAGGGAGCGTGGGAGAAGGTGGGTGGGTGTCCAAGACAGCTTGTGGGGGGGCATTTCAGTGAAGGCAGGGGATGGTGTTGGGTGTGTGTGTGTGTGTGTGTGTGTGTTGAGTGGACCTTGGGAAGGAGAGAACCCAGAAGATGGGAGCCACGGGAAAGGCACGAGTCGCTTCCCTCCCATTTCTGAACCCTGACCCGGGACGCAGCTCCCCCATTGGCTTTCTAACTAACGCACTGCTGAGTGAGCACGTGGCTCCGGCCGGTCAGGGGCTCTGGCACCCAGGCAGGCAGCCCTGGGGCTCTGCCTCCCCCTGCGGTCCATCAGGTCTGAATTTAAAAGGGAATTGTTTGGACAAGCCTGTGAAGTGAATATTTTTCCAGCGTGCGTGGGAGAGCTTGAGGAGCTCTGCTTAGTTGGACGCGGCATCGAACCGCCTTGGGCTGTATGCACAATCGCATTCACAGAGCATCGTCCCTTTGCTTCCCCGGGTTCCGGCACTCCGATTGGTCTCAGGAATCTATCCAAACCTCTGCGTGGGTTGAACCTACTGGCATCCATCTCCTAAACTGTCCACAAACCATAAAGCCTGTTTGCATGATCGGATTGTATCTGTTCCAGCAAGATTCTGAGTGAGCATGTGTTCACCTGGACACACACATGTTCGTGTGTATGCATGTGCACATGGGCGTGCATGTGTCTGTGGGTGTCTGTGTGCATGTACACCAGTGTGTAGCACTGCAGGGAGAGGAGCCCTGGTTATGGAGACTTCCAGCAGCATTGCTTTGGGAAAGAGTTCAAGCAAAATTATCTGCACAAATTTTGTGCTTCTCTCTGTAGGAATGATACTAAGCCACAGGTATGCCAGCTCTGGGGACGGTCCCAGTTATTCCATCCCCAGGCTGTTGCTCACAGAATGCACCAGGGGAAGCCAATAATAATAAGGAGAGTTGTCCAAGGTTGCGTTAAGAAGAAACAAAAAGTCACATGGTGAGCAGCTTTGGCTCTTTATGTCGGGAAGGGGACAGAATGCTGGGGTTTTTGTGTCTGGAGCAGGCCTCCCTGAGGCCGTCTTGCTGGGCCACCTGCACAGCTCAGCAGCAGAAGGGCCTGGAAGGAGAAGCTGACCTGGGGCTGGAGAGGAACCCACTTTGCCAGTAGAGAAGGTGGGGCTGAGGAGGAGAGATGGTTGTGGCCAAAAGCATTTCTGGGTTCTGCTTGCTCCATTAACTCTGCCGAGGGAGGGCACTGTCCCAGCCAATGCAGGTGTGAATGTTCAAAATTGGGCCCCGGGGGCAGGAGCTGCCAGCTGCTTGGTGATGGGCTCCACCACCGTCCAAGTCCAGACTGTGCTCAGCGTTCCTGCCCCTCACCCCTTTCCCAGCAGTGTACTTGGCCCCCGTCGCTATCCCCACCCCCCAGCCCTTCGCAGCTTCCCATGTAATTTGCTTGTAACGAGCCTCATAAAGCTGGGCCATGCTTCCTAGGCTAGCAGGCTGATGAGAGGAATGAGCTCGTGGTCCTGGCGGTGGAACCCCAGGGCTAATGTGAGTCTCAGGGGGAGCTGCCTGCCTGGCTTTTTCAGGAATAGAGGCCATTTAACAACCTCCAGACTCTCCAAGTGTCAGAAAAGTCAAGCTTGGCATGCTCTTGGTGAGCTCTGGAATCCTGATCTCTGAGTTCTTAAGGTTCATCAGCTCTGCTTACAAGTCCACCCGCCTCTCTCCCCTGCTCCCACCTCCTGAGACCTTCAAATCATCACAAACCAAAGCTTTTCTTCTCATCTCTTCTCCTGGAAGTATTGGGCCCATCCCGAGGTTCACTGTCCCTTCTGTCACTCTCCAGCCTCTGAGCATCTTCTACCTCCCTTCCATCTTGTCGTCCTGTGTCGTAGGCCTTCTCTTCCTTCCTTCCCAAGACTGCTTACCTCCTCCTTGCCTTTGCTTCCCATCCTTTCTCTCTCTCCCCCCCCCACTCCCCTCCTTCGTTCCTCCCCCCATTCTGCACTTTTCTGACCCTCTGCCATATGGCTTATTGGCTTGGCATCTCAGTGGTATATGGACAGATGGACAGAGACCAGAGCAATGAGGTCGGCAGTTTCTCAAGGTGAACTAAAAAGCTTTGCTCTTGATTCTTCCGCTGTACCCAAGGCACTTATCCATTTAACAGACCCGTGTAGAGCACCGTCTGTGGTGCCACTGGGGGCTCTCTCTACTGTTGGCACCTGAATTACCACAACCATTATTACTGATATTACCACGAAACTATATTACCGTAATATTATTAATAACTATGTTAGTTATTAACTCATATTATTAAGCATCACTATACTTAGTAATTAGTTAATATTACCATCTACACTTACAAACGTATTAAATAGCTCCACATACATAATTCACACAAATAAACGCAGCTCTCCTTGGTACCTTCTGTGTGTTGGTCGTTATGCTAGTCGTTGGGAATATAACATGTGCTTTGTGAGGCCTAGGAACATCGCTGGACCAGCCCAAGGTTACGAGCTAATGAGCGGGCAGCTTGGGCATTTTCCAGGTAGAGCTCCTGCTCTTTCTTCAGCAGGTTTCCAAACCTGCTGTACGGGAGGACCATCTGGGAAATAAAAATAGACCGATGTCTGGGCCCCCCATTCCCAGAGATTCTGATTTCATTTAGATGGGCCACGTCCTTCGCTCAAGATTTTTAAGAGTTCCCCCACGTGATTCGAGTGTGCAGCAAAGAAGCAGCAGCTCGAGCACCTGGGAGACTGTACTGTCCAGTGTTGCCTTCTGTCTTCGTGCTTGTTTGCACACGGATGAACTGTGTTTCCTTTGTGGGGCTTGATGCATAACTGTGTCGCCTATGGTCTCTGTATGGCCCGTATGGCATTGTGCGGCAATGCTGAAGGCACCGTGGAGAGACATCCTCTACTCGGTGGATTTCTGCAAGTATAGTGACCAGTTGGAGGGTTGGGTTTGGTTGCAGGGAAGACTAGCAAAGCAGGTCCCAGGCCCTCCCCTAGTGGCCGAGGGCCTGAGCCACTTTCTCTGACAACTCTTAAAAATGCCATCCTATAAAATGGCCCCTTTAGATGTCCAACAAGTTCCCTTACTTGCCCCCTCTCTCATCATTTTCCCCACCTTTACAGGACTATCTTCCCCACGAAATTTCTCTCTCCACTTCATTTTCTACTTTCCAAACTAGACCCAGATGCCAAGTTGCCTTTCCAGAACCCATCCCCTCTTTCAAAGCCAGAACGTAAAAGCCAGGCTTTGCCAGCAGCACAGAAAGATCCAGTCCTCCTGCCCTTCCCTGTCTCCTTTTCCGTGGGTGGATGGAGGGCCTTGAGGGGGAGGGGCGGCACTGTGAGCAGGTCTCGCTGGCTTCACTGTCGGAGCCTTCGGCGGACCGCCTTGCCCGTCCTGCCGCAGCAAAGGCGCTCTTCTTCGCACGCGCCTCGGACCTCTTCCAGCCTCCCCTGTGCGTCCCCAGTCCCCAAGCTGCTTCCGTGTTTCCGGTGCCTCTTACGGCAGCACCCCACCATCAGTCCCAAAGTCTGTCTTTGTCCGCTCAGGCTGCTATCACAGAGGACCGTAGACTGGGCGGCTTGAATAACGGAAATTTATGTCTCGAAGCTCTGCAGCTGGGAAGTCTGAGACCAAGGGCAGGCGGATTCTGTTTGGTGCTGGCTCCTTTTCAGATGGTTGCCTTCCTGCTGTATCTTCACGCTGCAGACAAGATCCGGGGCTCTTCCTCATTTATGATGGCATTTCTTGTGTCGTGAGGGTCCCTCTCTCGTGACCTGACGTTAATGTCCTCCCACGAGCCTGACGTCCAACACCATCACTTTGTAGGTCAGGGCTCAGCCTATGAAGTTGGGGGGAAGGACGTGAACATTCAGTCCGTTGTACCCTATGTCTGTGGTGGGGGGGTTGCATAGGGTATTTAGCTCAGATAAACTCCGAGGGCCCTCTGTCACAGGTACCTGGTTCTAGGAAGTAGAAACCCAAATATCCCTTGGTTCTAGGAAAATGTAAAGTACTACAGCTCCATCTCCCAAAATGCAGAGTTTTGAGTTATAGGGGCCAGGGAGGGTGGGGGTCTTTCCTTTTAAGAAGCTGCTTGGAAGGGTTCATTCATTCCATCCATCAATCGGTCAACATTTATCGAGCCCTTTGGAACAAGTGCCAGATCTGGGAACAGAGATGAATAAACCATAAACTCTGCCTTCAGGTGCTCCCAGTTTCGTGGGGAGAAAGACGTGAATGTGAAGAAATGCTGAGGGAATTGTATGGGGGAGCAGAGAGCGGAGGCTCCGCCCCGGTGTGAGGCATGGGAAGTGGGTGCTTAGGGAGGGTGTCAGGGAGACATCAAGGGAAAAGTTTCGGTTAGAAAGAGAAGCAAGCGTTGGCTGAGAGTGGGTGCGGGGACAGCCCTGCGCCCCACCGTGAGCACACAGAGCAGCACGGATGAGCGAGGGGTGCGGTGAGCGCGCGGAGCGGGGCAGGAGGAAAGGAGAGATGCAGGGGTTGCCTCAGCTGATGGTCCGATGGCGATGCCACCACCTCCTACGAAGATGGTCTCAGGCTGAAGGTGCAAGGACGCTGTTCCCATCATGCTGAGCTTGTCTGCGATAAAGGGAAATAGCAGGCAGTTTCTGGTTGGGTGCCGCCTTCCCTCTGAGAACTGCAGTAATGCCGGCTACAGGCTACAAATCCACCAACATATTTTAAACAACAAGGACTTTCCCCCAAAAAAACCCTCTATGTTCCCAAAGGCACCTGCCATATATTCTTTCTATTGACGTCGGAGATTTTTATGGATGAAATGTTTCATACCTTTATTTCTTAAAGTTTCACCAAAAACATGGCTCAGTTCCTCTCCCATTCGACACTGTGGCTTCAACAAGCCATTTCCTCCCCAAGTCCCTTCTTAGCAGAATGAGTGCAAAACACGTCCCAGAGCTGCAGCCAGAAAAGACCCCACCGAATAGATCTTTGTTTTTAACGTCATTACAGGAGACTCGGGAAATTCCACGTGTTCTGATTGCCAAAGGGCCTTGAGTTCTCAATAAAGCTGTATTTGCAGAAGCCCAGAGGGAATTCTTCGTCCCTGACTACCACCCAGGGACAGACACCGCTGTCTCGTTTCTGGATAAATATATGTGTGTTTATGTGTGTGTACCTTTTTAAATGAGAACTCTGTTGAGCTTGTGGAGAAAGTAAAAAGCTTATTTTGGCCTTACTCAGTGCGGCTCAGTTGGTTGGAACGTTGTCCTGTAAACTGAAAGGTCGATTCCCAGTCAGGGCACATATCCTGGCTGAGGGTTTGGTTCCCAGTCGGAACATGTGCAAGAGGCAATGTTTCTCTCTCACATCCATGTTTCTCTCCCTCCCTCTCTCGCTCCCTTCCCCTCTCTCTAAATCAATAAGCATGTCCTAGGTGAGGATCAAAATACATAAAGACAAAAAGGGAGGAAGGACGGAAGGAAGGAAGGAAGGAAGGAAGGAAGGAAGGAAGGAAGGAAGGAAGGAAGGAAGGAAGGAAGGAAAGAACTTATTTCAGATCTGGGTAGCCTTCTACTAACCTTATTTTTGCCGAATGGAGATGTGAGTCTCTGTCACAAGACGGTTGTTTTCAAAAGTGGAAGGAAATGGTAAAAGGGGAGGAAAAGAGTTTGCAGGTGAAAGAATCAGGCTCCTACGAGGGAGCAGGGACTTTACAGAGTGTATCCTCACGACAACCAAGGAGGCAGGAAAAGGCATCTTTGCTTCGCAAATGAGAATATAGACACTCAGGTGATTTGGGTAATTTTCCCAAGACCACAGAGGTGGGAAGCACCTGACCAGGGCCCCACAGATCGGCCACAGGGCAAGCTCTGAATTCATAGTCATGGATTTAAAATTCCACGTGCGGAATTAGCTGGGAGAAGAGAGGCCTTCTCTGATTAATCTGGGAGAGTGATTAATGAGGGATGTTAAATTTGATAAAGGGGATAGGCCATCAGGTGTGTAAAGTGATTTTTCTACCTTACAAAACCTTCTGCAGTTCTTATCTCATAGGCTGGAAGGACCAAATGAAGTATGGATTTCTCAGGCGAGGAAGCTGCCGCTTGACAGGATCATTCAATGCATCCGAGGCCGGCCAGGGCTGGACCCCGGCTCCAGGGACCTAAGTCAGAGGCCTTAACACTGCATTTGTGCATCTCAAGCCTTGACAGGCTTCAGAACCAACACAGATTTCCAGAGTCCACCCCACGTTCACCTTATCAAAATCCCCCCTGTAATTTTTCCTGACGCCAAAGTTTGTGAACACGCGTACGTTTTTCTTTTGGTCACTCAGACGTTGTGTGGTAGAAGGCCTGGCTTGACCATTACACGGAGGTAGGCCTCACCCGTGCACCTTCTAGTCCGTCAGTGCCTTCTAATCTAAAAGACCGTTCTCAAAGGAAGATGAGAAAACATCCCTCATGCTCTGTCCTTTTTAACAAGCCTCGCTGTTGGCCGACTCTTCCTGGTGTCTAACTAGAACTTTTCTTCTTCGGTTTTTTCATTTTATCATTAGAAATAGAGAACATAGGATCACCGTTCCTGGTGTAGTAACAGTCCCTATAATTGAAAGCAGCTCTGATGTCTTTCTTCAGAATCCTCCCCCTCAGACTGAATACTCTTGGCATCAGAATATGAAGTATTTTTAGACCGAGGCAGCTCTGACTTACGGGCCCTGAGGACAGCATCACAGAGAAGCTCCAAAGATACACTTCCCCCCCTAACGTGACATATTTTGAATAAATATTATTTGAGATCCCCACTGATTTCACTTAAGAATGGAAACATTTCCCATTTCCTCTTGTTGCCCTACATTTTATTTAAAAACCACCTAACCTAAAGTTATAAAGCATATAAATGGAAACGAGCATTTTTAAGTCCCCGATCACAGTAATATACTACTTATGCAAATCAGTGAAAGGGATTGGACTTCTTTTACCCACTGCTCAAACAAGGTCTATAGCTGCCCATTGTCTTGGTTGGAAAGGCTTGGTCAGACAGGCTCACATATCCCCCCATCTTTCTGTAGCTCCCCCCACCTTAGGAAAAAAGACAATAAAAGATAGAAAAACACCCCTTCTTCCTTTGGTCCCAGCTCCCACCTATCAAAAACCAGAGTATTTCTTTTTCTAAATCCGTTGGAGGTGATTCCAGTTTGGCCTTAAGAAGATGACACGTGTATATTTCTGGTGACGTGAAAGACCATAGCAATGCCCTAGGAGGAAACACAGTTTGGGAGATATGACGAGGCCAGCAGGAAGGATCAGAGGTCTCCGTCCACACTGACTAGACGCCCCTCTTCTAGGACTTGGCCAGCATTTGTGCTCGCTGATTCTGTGACACTTCTGCCACCACAGGGGTCTTGGGACTCTCTTGGTTCTATTTTGTATTCCAAAAAGTTTGTTATATGTGTGCAGTAGAGATAGATGCAATACCGAGTCAAATTCCATGTTCTGAATCCAGTAAAAAACAGTAGCTGCTGCTTAATTCCTTTTGTGTTACCTTCTCGTCTTGCTTTGTAGAAAGATATAAGCATTTAAAAATAGCCAAGTAAAAATAAAATTATTTGAGAAGGTGTGGAGTTCAGTGCACTCTTTCTTCCTTGCTCTACCAAAGGCCCGGCCATGGGCGGAAGTATTCAGCAGAAAGACCTGAACACCCTGGAAGAAGGAAGTCCTGACATTGACACATGGAATTGGCACACAGAGTAAGTGCCTGTCATCAGGAAATATGTACGGACACAGCGCTTTATGACCCATAGACACCAGTCTTCCCACCACTAGCCAACGTTATCTGGAAAGACCATTCTGCCCGATGTCCTGGATGTCACATACAAAAGAGCTCTTTTGTTCCTAAATGATCATTTCCTTACACAGGCTTTTGTCTGCCAATGCCTGAAACCTACAAAGAAAAACAACACACGGTGCTTGGGAAGGACATCCAGGGTAGCACCTTCCTCCGGCGCAGAGGGTCAGGACAGTAAAGGAAGACAGGACAGAGAGAGAGCCAACCCCTTCCCATCGTGGCCAGATACAAATGGGGTTGCAGATGTCTTGGACGGTGATGGACATTTGGCTCAGAACTGCCTGCATTTGGTTCACAGTCACCCTCACACATCCTCTGACAGAAGCGATCAACTGCTCTCTCCCCTGCCACCGCGACCCGAGCATGCGCACACTTCCGAGAGACTGGGCACACACATGCACTTGGCTGGGCAGATAAGATGTTCCAGCATCCACCAGAGGAAACTTCCTGAAGGACTGATGATGCTCAGAGGTCCCTTCAATGCAGTAAGTCCTCTGTGGAAAGAGATGGGTAATTGAAAAGTAGTTTCTTCAAAGTAAGAAGACATCACTGGGCCATCGGGCCCTAGTATGCCCGATGAGACCCAGGTGAAGGAAGGAGAGCCGAGGCTCCTTTAACTGTAAACCAACAAGGTGCCCTTGTGCGGTGTCTCCTGCCTGAGGAAGTGCAATGTCTTGAATGTACCTAGGCACATGTCAACCCAGAAACGTCCTCAAGAGGTATTCCCAAAGGTTGGCCTCGTAGCACAACCTTTTCCACTGGCTCCCTTACTTTTGGGCGGGGGAGGAGTTTCACTTCCCTGCCCTCCTCACCTTCTGTGTTGTTGTCCCGGACGGACTCACTGTCCTCACACTTGACCTTCGTCATTCCTGAGGGGGTTCACAGGGGAATGTGACTTTCTGCTTGGTTTCCTACCAGCCCGATCGGAATTGAGCTAGCGATGGCTGCCAGGAACACGCTCCTACTCACATGGCGCTTGTTTTTTAAAAGCCTTGGTCGATGTTCCCAAGCTGAAGAAATGTCACTGTTGGCCATATGCCAAGTGCGGGCTAGGTGCACAGGAGCCCCCAGGCAAACTTTTGTGGTCAAGGGTTCTCATTTCCACAAAGGCTTCTTGATTCTAAAGACTTTTCACAAGATGGTCCCTGTGTGCAATTTTTCCTTTCGATCCAGCTCAGCAAATATTTTGCTGGCAGGAAGAGAACCACGTGCTCAGTACCTCGCTGACCCAGGGGCTATGGCAGAACTAGAGAACCATGCCTCAGTTTCTCCAAGGAACCTGTTGGTGCAAATGAGACTCATCGGCACACAAAACAGTCAAAAAGCAGCAGATAGAGCTCGTAATCAGGTACTAAACTCTGATGCTAACCTGATGATAGAACATGAGTTCCAAGAGTGATAGACCGATGCGTATGGCTCTCCTGTCGGGGTAAGCAGGCTTGTGGGTAGTAGGTAGGAGAGGAAAGCTATTTGAGGAAGGGAAAATGTGCTTGGCTGAAGCAGAAATAAGGATTAACCTGAAACGGATGCCCTGAGCCATCTCTAAGTACTGTGTGAAAGGCTGATCCTTTTGAGTTTTGTTTTGCCCCTTCCAAGGTTCCCAAGGTGAAGCTGTGGCAACATGCCACGTGCCCCTACCCTGGCAGTCCACACAGGCAGCGCTGGTGACCCGAAAGCCTGGTCCTTGAGGCACAGCCTGGAAAGTGTCTGGCAAAAGCTCAGGAAGTCAAACATTTCCAAATGATCAAGTGCCCAAGGTCAAGGCATTAATGCTGGGTTGGCCGGTTAGCTTGGCCTGTTTCACTACCTGGGTTTGTGCTGCTAACCCTGGCCCAACTGCTCCATGACAGGCGTAAGAAGCCTGGACAAGAACGTAAATGGATTATGATAAATCTGCCAGCATCATTCAAAAGCCCATAGTTTAATACTGGCTGTGTTTACTGATGTGTTGGCAGACTCAAATTTTTTTGTCTGTTTGTTTTTGTTTTTAGAGAGCACATCATTAAAATATACTCGGAGGGCAGTATAGCTTAGCGGCTGAGCACAGGCACCAGAAACAATTGCTTGGATGGAAATCCTAGCTCTACTTCTTAGCTGCATGACTTCTTTATTTTTAAATACGGATGATGATAATACATCCATGGGATTGTTTGGAGGAATAAATGAGATAGCACATGTAAAAGAATGAGAAGAGTGCCTGGGTATGAACTGTGCATGCAATCAACATCAAGTCATCACCATGCTGATGGTCATTATTGATCCAGAATGGATCTTTGGGGGCATCTAGCTAAATATGACAGCTTTCCAAATAAGGAAACTGAGTTCTTGACAGGTAAAGTTAGTGACTTGCTGGTAATCATACACGGGCACTAGTACCCTTGGCACCTGACATCATAAAAGAAAAATTTACACTGATGCGTTTTCTTAACCATTAGCGAAGCACATTTCCACACATTATCCCCAAACTCTCCCTGTTAGACCACGTTGCCTCTGCACGCCGAATTGCTGAGACATTTCTCAGGCGCCGAAGTGTAAGAGTTCCGCAGGGAGCTATTCTCGGTGAGTTCTGGAAAGAGGCACTTGTGTAATGAGGTGAAGGGGAGGGCCTAGGGAAGGCGCGCCACAACGGTGCCGCCGACGCGGGTGAGGCCTTTGGTGCTGTGGCAGAGTTATGTTCCACTATCAATTTGACGCTGTGTTAAATTAGCCATTTTTATGAGCAGCGCGGAGAAGTCCTTCAGGGGGTGCGGTACTATATTCTGTGAGCCCAGCTTTCCCAACAGGCCCCTGAGACGATGCCTGCTCCTCTTCAGTGACTAAGACTAGCATGACACCCGGTTGGCGGCTTTTCTTCTTTCTGGAAGAATGGAGCCTGGGCTCTGAGAGATAATGTCTGCTTGTTGGGGGTGTGGTCTCTGGAAGCCTAGCCCCACCTTCCCCCTTGTTCCTGCGTGAATTAGCTCACCCACTGCCAATGACAAGCAAACTGGCGGGCCAGTCATCCACCTGGGGCATCCTTTGCACTGGGTAGACTTGTCTTGTCCAGGCATCGGCCTCCTTGAACAATTCTGTTTCTCCTGGAGCAGGATGGAGAAAAGAATGTTTTCCTAGGACTTCTCTGAGGGAGATCAGTGTGTGTTGTTTGAGAAATCACTTGGGTTGGCGGGTTGAGACTTCAAATTCACGTTGTATTGAATAGTAACAGCCCGATGGGGCATTCAGGTGAGAGGCAGACTCCCTTGGGACAGTCGAGGAACAAAAGGCAGGGGGTGGATGTGGGAATTCTGTCTGAGGTCCACAGTAGGAGTATAGGCATGTTCTATCTGGTGAGAACACTTGAGCTATTCTGCCCCAGGATGTGCAATGCAAGGCCTCCTTCATGCAATACTTTTCTTGTGATTCTTTAGTCAAATGTATGAGCAAACCATGAACTGGCTTTCTTTTAAAAGGTGAAGGAGCCTGTGTTGAGATACAATCTGGTAGACAAAGACCTTCGACACGGTTGGTGGGAACCAGAGGATAGCAGGGAAGTTAGGTTAAAAATTCTTTTACTGTTCAGCGATGACCTGAACAGTAGAAGAATTCTTCTTTCTACCCATAACTACCTGATCCTTGGTAGGAATGGCCATCCTTCAACTTCACTAATTCTGGAAACGTTTTTCCTGTTCTGGTCCACTAGCTGTATATAATGGACAGAATTGTTTCCTCCCAGCATGCACTAGGGTTGAAGCCTCCACCCCTACTGTGACTGTAATTGGAGATGGAGACTTGAGGGAGATAATGAAGGTCAAACGAGGTTATCTGAGTGGGGCCCTAATCCAACAGGATCCGTGTCCTTATCAGAAGAGGAAGAGACTCCAGGGAGCTCTCCTTCTCTGCACACGCTCGGGACAAAGGCCATCTGAGGACACGGTGTGAAAGCAGCTGTCTGCGAGCCACTGAGAGGTCTCATCAAGAAACCAACCCTTGCTGGTGGCCTGATCTGCCAGCTTCCAGGCAGTGAGAAAGCAAATTTCTGTGGCCTGTTATGGCAGCCGGCAGATGCGGTGCGTTGTGCCAGTAAAAGAACACCCTCTCCCTCGCTGGTGGGCATGGCTGCATGTTAACTTTTCCCTGCCCGTTCTTCCACCTGGAATGCACTACCACTCAGTGTGCACACCTCTCCTGGAAGGACAGGTCCTCATCTGAAAGCCTGTTGAGCTGGTGGGCGGGGCTGATGTCCAGATGGGCTCTGGCTCTACTGTCAGAATGTAACAGAGCAGCAGAACCAGTAGGAGATATATATGTGTATGTGTGTGCATGCATGTTATGTATATTTGTGATGTATATTATGAATAGATTTTTGCAGTTGTGGGAGCCAGCTTCTGAAGTCCCCAGGGCAGGCAGGTAGGCAGGCAGACAGACAGGAAGGGAGAGAAATTGCAGCCCCAGCTGCTGCTCCTGCCGCTGAGGTGAGTCAGCAGCTCTGCTACCAGAGGTGAGCGCAGAGGTCTCGGAATGCAGGGACTTTTCACAGCATCCTTTCTTCCCTGTTGCACAGAACCTGTGCTATTCAAGCAGGGCTTAGTCCCTCTTTAAAAGGTTTCTATCTAATTAAATCAGGCCCTTCCAGGATAATCTCTCTTTTGATTAACTCAACACCAACTAATTTGGGACTTTAATTGCATCATGAAAATTCCCTTCATGTAGCATCGAAACTAGTGCTTGATGAATATCTGGGGGAAGGTGAGTGTATATCACAGGAGGGCAGCTGGCTCCCTTTGAGGCCCCAGCTTTCCAGAAAGATGCTCCTTTGCAGCCCACCCTAATCAGAAACACACCGAAGGGAATTCTGGGGAATGTAGTTTAGCTTAGCCAAGTTGTCACATCGCGAAGCCATCACAGCATTCCGTGATTGCACAGGTGCTGCTTCTACACTCTCAGGTTTTTGTCCCACCACATACCTAGGGCTGGTCTATCAAAAACAAACCCCCTCTGTTCATGGAAAAGATTGCCAGGCTTTAAAAAGACGCACAGAGTCTCCTCTTCTGTTCTTCCTGCAGTTATTCTTGGGTTTAAATCCTGTCTGGTTTCGCCAAGTGTCAGTGGTTGGCTCTGTTTGCTGGAATGTCCTAGGAAGGAACGATCCATACCCTTATCCACACCTTTGTGGTTTGCTTTGCTGTAGCTTTTCCCATTACACACTGAGGTTGAATAATGTTGCTACCTCTTACCAGCTGTGTGAAGCTGGGCCGATGCCTTATTTCTCAAGGGCTCAAGGAATAATGACCTCTTAGGGTTGCTCTGTAGGTTCAAAGACCAAATAAAGGTGAAACAGCTGCCTGCACACTGTTGGAGCTGGATAAATGATAACGCATCATAATCATTATCATCTCAGCATCATTCTTTATTATTCTCTGTAAGTCTTTAAAGACCATCACAGGATAAGTTCTTCACCCAAACCCATCGCAGAGAATTTATATCAGTTGCTTTGCTCCTCACCCCACCACGAGTTATCTCAAGTTCCTGACTACTTTAAGACAATTATTCAGAAGGGCTAGTAATGGATATCACCCCTTCATCATTTTTCTTACAGATAGTGCCTAGAGCATTAGCAGCAGCAATGATAGATATAATAATGATAATTTCACAAAACTTCAATGTGCGTGCTAAAGGATCCAGGGACATTCTGAACAGCGGGAGGGAAAGTTTCTTCCTACCAATTAATGGCAAGCCAAGTCTAATTTGCCGCCTGCACAGCACTTTTGAACCTGTCAGAGAAAAAGGAAACCAATGAACCTTCATCTTGTCACTAGCCTTCTTGAGGACAGCTCTCTAAAGCAAATGAATATAGCACTCATTAGAGTAAAAAATAGAAGGCCTATGTCAGCCCCTTCTGTTCTCGTCTTGGCCAGAAGCGAAGTCCATCATCATCAGTGAGGATGTGGCCCCAAAAAGCTGCTGGACCTACAAACTCATCTCCTGATGCTGGAGAATAAATACCCCTGAAACTCTTTAAGAAAAGTTGAGTGTTAAGTTAATCAGTTCTCCTGTGACTTACAAGCCAAGAGATATTATAAACATAAAATGGGTTCCACTGTTTCAAAGGCCTTCATCTGGGAAAATGCTCTAAAAGTCAAGAAGAATTCCAAAACGAGAAGACAGGGCTTCTGAGATAGGGGTTTTCCTTGTCTCTCCTGATCGCCTAGAATAACAACACAAACATCTATGCCACCTGCTGTTAGCATCTTCCTTGTTACAACAAACACCCAAACAGAAGCAAAACAAACAAACCCACAAACCCCTCCCCAGGAGTATTTACCAATACCTCTTTCCGTTTGTCACTTTGGCTTACAATTAAGGATGCAGCCACTAGCATAAAATGCGTAATATAAGACCACGAGGTTAAACTATAGCTCATAGCTTATTTGTTTAGTAATTCATTAATTCAACATATATTTAGTAGACCTTTAAGTGCCAGGAACGTTGCAAGGGAAATCTACTTCCATCCTAGGAATTTTGCCTTCGATGAAAATTATCATATATTTATTGCTATTTTTATATAAACTTTATGCCATCAACTTTTAATTTATTGATGATGAACGTAATCAGAAAGAACAAGCTCTTCTGGAACATTTCTCACCAATTATGGTAATCTAATTTTCATCTTATCCTCGTACCTTGATTAAAATTGCCTCCTTCCTTTGTTATGAACTCCGAATTCCACCTGAACGGCACATCACTTTGGAGCCTCTCTGCCACAGCAGCCCCTCTGGGGGGCCTTCCTCAGCTACCAGAGACCCAGGGACTTCTTTTCCTTCATCCCACTTATTTTTGACTAATTCACCCTGTTTGGAGTTTAGAGGCAGGAGGTGGGCTCAGGGTCAACCCAACAGCCTCTCTGCCTGCTTCTGCCCTCACTTACCCCCATCTCATAGTGGAGAGAAGGTGGGACAAATGGACCAAGGTCAAGGAGATGCACTGAGCCGAGGTCTGAGACAGCCTCCCTATCTCTGGGGGTGTTTCTTCGGAGGTCCTCTTTTTCAGAGGTTGTCGGTGAGAGTCTGGGACAGTGTCAAGAAGGCCTCCAGTGAGTGGTTCGCACTGGTTTCAGTGGAGGCACCGGGGGACTTAGAATCTCGCTCCTGGGGAATTGCACAGAGGGAAGTGGAAGAGGAAATGCAGGATCCCAGGTCCCGATTGTGTCTCTAGCTGTGTATTTGCAGCAACCCAACTTCTTTTGAATTAGAGGGACCAATTTCATTTGCCTTTTAAATTCCTGAGTCTGAGCTCTATTGTCTGTGACATTCCTCTGTCTGCTGCCCCATAGGGGAGGCTGACCTAGAAAGAGTGAGAAGTCCCCTAATGGAACCTGAGGACTACTTTCCCTGCAATTACATCCATTTTCTCTGATACAGATGTATATACAAATACAGATATAAATATTTTCCCTTGAGAAGTCCTTCAAGTTCCTGCCTTCCAGATCATAATCAGTGACTCAGGTTGCCCGAGGCTGGCATATCATCAGACATACTGTCTTCTTCCAAGATTTGTTTTCCAAAAGCTTGGATTTCTCACCACAGAAAATTTTCCGGCAACATTTATAGCCAGGGGACTTAATGAGTCTTAATACATGGGAGACTGAATTTATTTCTGTAAGGTCACACTGTCATGATAGGGACATTTTATTGGACCCAGGCATTTATTACAGGATTATCTCTCAATTTATACATATACATATGTATACATATATAATAATACATAAGAAAATATAAATATTGCTTTTCCCTTTCTGCAATATTAGACATAATATGGATGTAATAGAAATATGCTCAGTTCACAAACTATTAAGATGAAGAAATAAAAATTGAGGGAAGATAGGAAAAGATAATTGAATATATTTATCTTGCTACATATTTTCATCAACTAGAGAGCAGGAATGCAGCCTGTAGGTCAGGACGTTCTCAGGCTGCGGGGGCATCATTCAAACATCCCGCGTGGGCCCGTTTGTATGTTAAATCAGAATGTTTCAGTCTAGCGCCAGTCAAACCTTGGGCCCCCAGGTCCCAGGAAGCTCAGGGTGAGAAGAATAAGAGTTATCTGAAATCTTGATAACTGCATTATGAAGGCAGTCTGTCCTGAGACCACCCCTCTTACAGAGGAAAGAAAACCACCCCAAATGAAGTATATTCTAATTCAGAACGCCACATGTAATTGGATATATAACTTTCTATTTTCAAAGGCCATTCACAGCTCTACCTTAAATAGGTTCCATATATATTCATATGTGTAATCCTGTGAATGTGTAATTATATGTATGATTCATGGGCAGAAGGCTTTGAGACAATGAGTCATGATGGGAAAAACCTCTATAAATGTTAGGTCTCACATGGGTTCTAGAAAAGCCTTGCTTGCTCCCTTGTCCTGGTCCTGGCAGGACCATCTAAGACAGATGGTAACAGAAACTTCTGGCTCTTGATGGAGCCCTTTGACCTCATGCATGCCTTCCAACTGCAGAGCATGGAAACTTCCTAGAACTATAGTTAAAAATCCACTTAGACTGCAGATGAGGATTATTTCCGTTAAAATATCGATGTAGTAGCTTCATGACTTTTTAAAACCTTTAAAGGCATACAGATATTAATTTTTAAATGCAAAGTGCTATGACCGCATGCTGGAGAAATCCCGAGGAAGAAAATGGCCTCCAGGTTAGAGGAGGAGCTGAGAGGCAAGGTCGCCTTCGAACAGAGAGACAGTGTCACGCAAGGACAACTGACTGTGAAGTGGACGCAGGAGGGAATAACATGGGGGAAGATGCAAAAGATAGGTTTGCATGGAGTGACATGCGGGTGATAACTGAAGTTCGGGCTGGATTGTGGGGAAGCTAAGTGCAGCCTGCAGGAGGACTGGTGTCGCAGGTTGAAGAGAGGAGGCAGAGAAGCCCAAATGTCCCAGGTGAGTGCCTGGTACACATGCTGGACTGGAAGCCCAGTGCCATCAGTACACTGCTGCCCGGAGCCAACGGGTGAGCTCACGACACAGAGAAAAGGGGATCCCTGAAGGAGCAACGTTTGTTGACCTACTTACCGATATTACCGACGGAGCTCTTTGATGCTTTCACAGGCGAACATGTAGAAAACACTAACTTTTTAAATTTTTCGGTTACAGTTAATGTTCAGTATTATTTTGTGTTAGTTTCAGGTGTGCAGGATAGTTAGTGGTTACACGATCATATGCACTTTACAAAGTGATCACCGCGATATTTCCAGTGCCCGTCCGACACTGTGCGTAGCTGTCACAATAATATGACTACATTCCCTACGCTGTGCTTTACATGCCCGTGACTATTCCGTAACTGCCAATTTGTGCTTCTCAATCCCTGCACCTTTTCACCCAGTCCCCTACGCCCCCTCCCCTCTGGCAACCATCAGTCTGTTCTCCATATCTACGAGGCGGTTTCTATTTTGTTCGTTCATTTCTTTTCTTCTTGGGAGTCCACGTATAAGTGGAATCACATGGTGTTTGTCTTTCTCTGACTGACTGACTTCACTCTTCCCAATACCCTCTAGGTCCTTCTACGCTGTCGCAAATGGTGAGATTAGAAAGCATTAACTTCATTAATTGATTCAACAAGCATGTGTTAAGGACCTGCTATGTGTATGGCGTTATGGTAAATGTTGGAGACACAATAAAGAACAAAATAAAGCCCTTGCCCCATGGGGTTTTCAAGCTATAATACAAGAAATAAAAAATGTATAAGATGATGTGTATGCTGTGATTAGAGCCATCAGGACAATGCACAGGGAGAAAGATTGAGACAAGTGTGCAGAGACAGGCCTACTGAGTAGTCTGGGAAGGCCTCCCCGAAGGAACCGAAAAGTAAGGAACGCATCGTAAAGAGTTGTGGGCAGGGAACACCAACCAGTGACAGCAAAGGAGGCGGGAGGCCCAGAGGCTCAGAGGGTGAAATAGCTTAGTATGTTCTAGAAACTAATAGCAGCCCCGGCTGGTGTGGCTCAGTGGACTGAGTGCCAGCCTGTGAATCGAAGGGTCTCTGGTTCGATTCCCTGTCAGGGTACATGCCTGGGTTGCAGGACAGGTCCCCAGTAGGGGGCGCATGAGAGGCAACCACACATTGAGGTTTCTCTCCCTCTCTTTCTTCCTCCCTTCCCCTTGCTAAAAATACATACATACATAAATAAATAAATAAAAATCATTTAGAAAGATATGTATATCTTTTATATATTTAAAGATATATTTATATTTATATTTATATTTATTTATTTATCTATTTATTTACTTTTAAAGAAACTAACAGCAGGCAGCCTAGCGGGAGACATGTGATACTGTTGAGGTATGAAGGGGGACCATAGGTGGTTGGAGATTAACATGGCAACTTTATTGCTGGAAAACAAAAAGGTAAATGGGAGGGTGTGGCCTTGACCTCTGCGTAAGTGGCCTGCTAATGCCCCTCGGAATTAAATGCTCACCTGGGCCTCGCTGGAAGACGCCAGCCTCCCCAGTTGGACCTGCATCTACAATTTACCCCTTGGACAAACAGAGAATGAGCACTCTTCCCAACGAGCAGGCCGCCACCCCAAAAAGAGAGAGAAGAAGGGGCTGGACCTCTCAACCCAAGTTTTTCTCCCAAACCAACCAATCACAGAAGTTGTTCCTCTTCCCAGGGGGACCCGAGGCCAGGAGGCTTATTTAAATGGTGGTCCTGCATCTGCAAACCTGGAGCTGAAAAAGTGGTTCCTGTAAACATGTGCTTGGGTTGGTGCCTGTGTGGTTAGACTACAGGGGGAAGAGAGGAAGAAATGAGGTACTGCAGTGAGGACGAAAGAGCTATGGCTTTGATGGGAGAAACCTCCACAGTCACGGCCAACATTGTCTTCCCCTTTGGATGGTGATAAACCACCAGGGAATGAGACAGATGACTACAGTAGAGCTTCGTTTTGTTTTTAATCATAGTTATGGCTAAACTGGGCTTACACGGGAGCAATGCTGTCTCTCAGGACTGAAGCTCGCCTGATGTCTTAGCTGATTCCTAAGTCTTTTCACCCACACCACAGCGGTTACGTGCTTGCAGGAATGTGCCTGGCCCGTGTGCATTCCCCGTCCCTTCTGTTAGTATGGAAACCTCATCGGCTGCTTTTATATCTATCCATAGAGTTGGCTTCCATTATAGAAATTCAATTTTTACTGCCTGACTCACTGATTAATAAGGTTAAGAACAGAGCTATCCAACATCGTTGGGCTCAGACCAATGAGAAAAGATACCTCTTCTTCATTTCATCCAAAACCTCTACCCTCCCTCCTTAAACATCACAGTTGCTGGGAAACAGAAGGGAAAAAAAAAAAAAAACCCAGTTAGAGTGAGGAGAGCACTTCATCCTTTGGGAGAGCAGACTGGGCTCAGTCTGATTCCCACACAATGAAATCCTGCTTAGCCCGCTCTCTCCTGTTGCATCCCCTAGGATCCATTAGAGCGGATTTCTTGGCATTTGTGCCTGGCAGGGATGAGCTCACCCAGGCCCAGCAAGCTCCAGCCCGCTGAGGGCTGAACCGCAGCCCAGGCAGGCGGAGTACCCTTCTCGGGAACGGCTGGGAGCAGCACCACGGCCGATGGAGCCGCGCGCAGTCCGATCCGAAAGGCCCCTCTGCTGTCCACCAGATGTCCTGCCTTCGGCAAGAAATTGCAGTTCTTTCTTAAGAGAACATTTTAATTTCGACAGAAAGGGCCTAGTTCAAAAAGTTCAAGTGGTTTTATGAGGTTTGCAATAAAACCCCCGGTCCTCCGCCCAGCCCCATGTTCTCACTCCTCAATCACTTTTGATTATTGAATCCTTCCTTTGGTTGTTTCCTCAATAATTTTAAATAACGTGCTTACACTACTGGGTTTGGGTTTCTGTTTTTGTTTTTTTGAATATTAGGCATAATCTGTTGATTTCCTACTAAAAAAAAAAGCAAGATTTGGCTTTCTGAGGTCTACAAAGACACGTGCACACAGATGCTCACACAATCGCATGCACACTACTTCGCCTCGCCCTCCTATTTTCACTGGATGCCACCACGAGGGTGTGAATAAACTCTCCCACTGCCAAGTCATATGGGGTACCATGATTTTTTGAACTAAATTTTCTTTTCACTTAGTTACATATGCACCTATGTTTCATGCATCCGCAAACCGGATCTCTTCCCAGAGGCCTGGAAGCACACGGGGTAATCTCTCGGACTCACTCCTTTGCTGGGCAGCCTGCCTTCCTTCTCTCTTGCTGTCTGCCAGTTGCCAGCTGGGTCTGCCCCCAGCTGCCCCACTCCCTCCTTCTTCAGTTACTTCTGGGTCTTCCAGCAGCTTTCCGAAAAGGGTGTGTGACTTGGAGGTAAATTTTAGATAACTTCTATATCTGAAAAGCATCTTTATTCTAGTCTCTCCAATAGATGGAGCATAGAAATAGTTTTCTCTCCAAAGCTTGATGTCCTCTGTCCATTGTCTTCTAGTTGCCTACATGGCTATTGAAAAAGTCTCAGCTGATTTTTATCCCAGTTCAAAATTTGTTCAATCTATTCCTTCTCCATGGAAAGCTTTTAGGATTTGTTTTTCATTTTCCCAGCATCCTGAGATTTCATAATTCTGGACTTTCCTCATTGCAGCCTTGGATTCGGGCCATCACCGACATGCTAAGTTTATCACCACTTGTTCGTCTACTCTCCAGCGCTACAATTTCATGTCCATTTCCCCACTTATTATGATTTTTTGATGACTGTATACAGCCTTTAAAAAAATGTTTTTCTTATCCTAGGTGTGGCATTTTGCGGAGGGAGACACAGGTGCATTTATCTGCCACTTTTTACCATTACACTTCCCAATGCCTTTCTCGTAATTCTGGGCTCTGCGTGCTGAACCGTAAATGAGAACCGCAGTCCATATCATTAATGCATAGATTCCCTTTGTCTATGAAGATGCTGCTGCCAGTCATTAGTCGTTGAGCTTTGAGTCTTGAGAGGGGGTTTCCTGAACTGCCCGTGGGCTCTTGGTGTGTGGTCAGCAAGTCGCATCTGTGGATGGCCCGCGAGACTCGGGTGAGCAGTGAGTCTTCCTGCGACGGCCGTTCATCAGCTGTGTAACCTTGGCCACTTGGAATATCAGACTTCATCTCCTTCGCTTGTGAAGGAAACATATCTCTGCTTCTAAGTTTTGTGTCAGGCTTAGACATTATAAACTGTAAAGCTCTGTGCAAATAAAGGAAACGTTATATTTTAGTTGTTCCTGCTCCTCGCCTCCCACACGCCTCAATCTGTGCCCACTTATGCCACAGCACAAACCATACTCCGGTTAAATTTATATTTTCCTGCCCTTCTCCCACATTAGAATGAATGGCTTCTAGACGGGTACATTGGCCGTGATTTACTCAGCTTGGGCTCATCAAGTGCTAGCACCAGGCATGGTACATAATAGGTATTTTCTAAAATGTTGGCTGGATGAAGAGGAGACAGAGCCATCTGGCACCAGCATTGAACCCATAATCTCCACGTCTTTAGTCGTAACTTCTACCCGACCACACACACCATTAAGGGGACTCACTTGCATGACAGAGAAGACCCATTCTTAGTGGGCTCTGGGCAGCCACAGGCTGGTTGACACTGCTGGCCTTGAATACTTGAAAAATTAGACTCCTGCTAAGCCTGACTCCACATCCTATTACCCATCCCTGGAGCCATATGTTTAGCAACCTATATTTAATAAATACAGCAGCAGAATCCGATTATAGTGAGCCCAGTGATAGTTAAACTTGATTGCCAGGGAAATAGAGCTAGAATTTTGAATTGTTTTTATGTATTGCAACGGGCAATTGGAATGCCTGTTCCATATGGTGCCGACTCTGCCTGTCGATTGCATGGCCCATTCCCTGTCAGATGGTCCTATTTTGGGTCAGTGATGATGGCAGGGAACAATGTGTAGAGGCAGGTGAGCCCCAAGGGGGTCCATTAGTTTTCAATTGTTTCCCCTCGACTGCTGTCCCACTGCAGAGCAGTGGACATTGGCACAGTTGGGCCTGCACCCTTACATTGTTAATTGACACATTGGTATTTAGGACGCTGGCTCTGCTCAGGGCTTTGGAAAGACAGAGACAATGGTGGGAAGGGAATAAATGCCTCCTGTAAAGGTTAGTGAATATTGTTTTCATGCTTCCAGAGGCAGGCGTGGGTTCTTTAATCTGCACAGTTCACCTGTTTCCAGCTGTCATCGTTCAGAGGAGGATCCGCAGAGCTGCCCGGTGCTCAGCCTCAGAGTGACATTCCTTCTTCCCCGACCACCCCGCCAGCCCCCAGAATGCATTGTCCTTCTTCCTGCTGGAGTCCGCCTGGGGAGTGTTTGCCATCCTTGGCGCTGGCAGGAGGAGGTGCCTTCCTCTCCCATCGTTGAATGAAAATTACAGAGCCTTCCTCAAAGATGTTGCCCTCTGGTTCACCTGCTCAGCCTATTAGTAAAGCAGTTTTGCAGCTTCTCACGGAAATGGCCTGGGTCTTGGACAAAAGAAGGCCATTCAGACCCCAAGAAGAGACACACTCCCCTCTCCAGAACCCCTGCTAAGGCTTTTGTGAATGCTTTTAGTGTCTATTACAGGCGGCTGGCTTTGGTACATTATGAATATCAATGGAATTCACGTTGCCGTTCTCCCCATCATAAAGGAGCACTCATATAATATTCACCAGTCTGGTAGAGACAATAAGTCTGCTTCCCTCCCTGGCCCCTTTCCCTTCCTGTCAAGAGGAATCCACTCAGTAAGCGGGGGCCGCCCAGCTTTCAGTAATTGCTCTGAACCCTGGCCTCCTGAACCGGCCGCTTTCTCGTGCGTCCGCCGCTTGTCCTTTGTGGGGTTCTTCTCGAAATGTTCTTTCCATCTTGCAGTTATCTTTCTCTTTTTCTTGCCCTCTTTCTGTGTTTTTCTTTCTAAGAATCCATAGCCTGGCTATACACAGGTGCTGGGGCAATGCCATTGGTGACCCCTTCCTTGCTCAGTGGTTGGGACGCCAAGTGCTTTGCTCTTCACTGGAAGGCCGAGTACCTTCTTGCTAGAGTTGGCACATGTCTTGAAGCCTTAGATCCTTCTTATTTAAAAACATAATTAAGGCTCCTTGCTTGAGCAGTAAAGTTTTAATGACCTACATAACGCAGGCAGCAATAAAGCAAAACAAGTACTACTTTATGGCCAACTATTCACGGGAAAAGGGTGCGTGAAATAATGATAGTAATAGTCCTAACAAGAAGTAGATATTAGGGAAGGAAGGCCAGAGACAGGGGCTACAATAAAAGGCATCTTTTCCATTAATCTCCCCACAGCTCCTGGGAAACGAGGGTGGTGATACACCTCCTTCCTGGGTGGTGGGGCATCTTCACTGACCTCGGGCCTCCTTTTTGGACTTGGTCCTTGATCGTTGCAGCTGTGATCCAGACGGGGCTGCCATCTAGAACCAGGCGAAAGCAGGAAGTGGGTCTCCTGGCCTTCTACCACGTTCACCTCTTGCACTGATGTCAGAGGTCCCCCGCCCTCTGGCGGGGGGTACAGTCACTTCACCAAGGTTCATAGCCCACTGTCCAAGTCTTGGTCATTTCAGAAGAGCCACAGCAGACAAGACCCCTTGCACAGGGGGGCCTCGCTCTCTGGAGAGAAGCCTAGAGGCATTTCGGTATGCTCTAGGATGCTGGGGTCCCTAGATGGTTTTGGCCTGATGGCTGTAGCTCAGAGCTAAGGAAGACAGTATTCCTCCTCGTACCCCAACAGGCCCACCCCAGGAAGTCCTTTGGCAGCAGGGTTATCTGTTTTTATGTTTGCATCTCTCTTGGCTTTCTCTTCTTTGTCCCCAGCCTTCAGGAAAGTCTCATTTAAATACTCCCACTGGTCTTCGCCATGCAACAGAGTTGGCAGGACAGGGTCCTGGCTTTCGTTTGGTCAGCGCATTAAAGCAGGGGCAGCTCTGTCCCCAGAAGGGCCGTGGTGGGCCTGGTAATTAACGGAAGATTTCCCTCAGGTGGCATTTTCCAAAGTGGGCTACATGCGATGTGAGTTCCGTCTGGTTATTAATAAGCCTGATTCGGGGAAAGAGGGCGTAGTCAACCAAGTTTGGGGACTGTTGGGTCGTATATCTTAATAAGGTATTCGAGCAAGACTTCTCAAGGCTTTTTGTACCAGTTTCCTGTGGCTGCTGTAACAAAGGCCACAGTCACGGCAGCTGGCATGCCCTCACTGTCGTAGAGCCCGGAAATCTGAAGTCAGTGCCACGGGGGACTGAAGTCAAGGTGTGGGCTGTGCTCCCTCTCTGAGCTCTAGGGGGGAATCGTGCCTTTTCAGCTTCTGGTGGTTTTCCCATTGACTTGTGTCCACGTCTCCCCAGTCTTCAATGCCAGGATGTCATTCCGCTCCATGCTCACATCATCTTCCCGAGTGTCTGTGTGGGTGTGGAACCTCCCTGGGCTTCCTTCTTATAAGGACACACGTGATCACATTCAGAGCCCACCTGGCTAATCCAGGATGAACTCCCCTCAGGATTCTTAATTTAAGCCCTTTTGCAATGTTAGGTAATATTTACAGGCTTGGGGATTAGGGAATGAATACATCTTTTTGCGGGGTCACTGTTGAACCCACTACCCCCTGTAACATCCTACATGTGGGGTGCATCCCTAGGATGAGGTAAGAGTTGTGAAGCGTCTCTCAAACCTCGATGACAAAGCAATTTCATCTAGGATATTTTTTGTAGGATTGGTGTTCTGAGGAACACAATTTGAAAAATTTCGCCAACAGAAGATGAATCTCTCGGGAAAAATCAAAGCTGATCCGTCCAGCTGCCCTTCCCCCCATAGATGAGGGTTTGGTTTTACTAAGGAAAATGGCACTTCCCTTGCTTCAGGAGTTAATATTATTGTACAGAGAAAATATGGGGAAAATATCAGCAATTTCACAGAGACATCCAAGCCAAACTCCACAGGGGAAGTATCTCCAGGGAATAGTGAAAATAGCGTTGTATTTGGAATTTCAAAACCTGGGTTGGATTCCTGGCGCTCCTACATATAAGCTAAATAATGCTGGGGGAGTAATTAAACCTTTCTCAGCTTTGGTTTTCTCATCTACGGAACGGAGATAATAACCATGCATCACGTGGATGCCATGTATAAAAGCACTTCATTAAATGTAAAACTTTACACAGCCTAAGAAATTATTTTTGATCTTTGAAACCCAAAATTTAAAAAAATGCATATCCTATAGGCTGATGATGGGGGGTGGGGAGAACAGTGTAGATTTCTACTTGTCTTCTCTGAAGGTCAAATTGTTTCTGCTCAGTGAGAGACCATAGCGACATGACTATGCTTCCTTATCCAATGTTGTCTTTCCGATACAAGGCATTCAGTACATGCTCAGTGAATGCGGGATGAATGTGCTTTTCTTGCCCAGATCACTTCTCCCCAGTGGAAGTTCCACAGAGTCACGGGATCCTTAGGCTGGGAGGGCCCTTGAGACGCCATCTAGAGCCCTAGTTCCCACAGGCTGGTTTGAGAACTGCGGAGGCTGGCGGCACAGAATCGAATTCCCCAGGAGGTGTGATCCAGCTGGTCCATGCAATAACCTGGCCTTTCCCGCCATCTTCACCCAGGCCCACTCCTAAAGCATCGCACTAAGCGATCTATTTCTTTTTCCGTGACTTCCTTCCCTAGAGATGTTCTTTGCACCACGTGGCCATGCGAGACAGCCAGACTCAGGGCATCCTCTCGGTTCATTCATTCATTCATCTGTTGAGACAAACTTTCATCGTGCACCTGCCATGTGCCTGGCACTGTGCTGATTTATCCACTGTGATTCTTCTCAGGAGATCCGTTGTCGTGACGGACTCCACGAGTTGAAACGTCTTATGCTTCCTTGTTTGCCTCGAGTAAGTAGAGATCCAAGAAGGTTGACCTTTCCGCTTCGCCGTTTGGTTTTCTCATTTCCGGGATTGTCTTTAAAGTAAGGAGGAGACTTGTCTTCCCTTAAGTAACAAGTCCTTGAATTCCTCAGAATTACAGATCACACAGTTGGGAGGGGGTGGTTCTTCGAAACGTAAGGCGGCATCATTCCCATTTCTTCATTTGCAAATAAACTGAGTGCAAGTCAGGAATGTGAAGGGATTTTCCCTGTGTCAGAATGTGGGGCGTAGGTCTCCTGTCTCCTTTTATTTTGTAAAATAATGTTTATTTAGAAATTTTCATTTTAAAATAATGTATACGAGAGCAATGTGCTCCCATGTAAAAAAAAGAATAGTACCTTTCGAATGCTTATCTGGTTGGCTGGAGAAATGCGCCCTTTCTTCTTTCGAGAGCTCATAATTGCTTATTGACATCGGATATTCACCAGTGTGCGCTTATAAATAACTATCACATGCCCCCAAACTGAGCCGGTCAATATCGATTAAGTAGTGGGTGAGTAAGTGTTATTAGCTGTACTTTATTTTTTCTGAGCTGCAATGGGGCTTGAGGTTGGGTTTTGTTTTGTTTTGTTTTGTTTTTTTTCAGTCTTTCTAGCCCTGCAGGATGAGGAAGTGTGTCCCCCAGAGCCCCGTTTCCCCTGTGCTTCCTGTGTCTCTGTCTCTGGGCTGCTCTGTCCATTTGTCACCAGCAGGTGGACAGGGAGGCAGGTCTTCAGGCAGATCCGAGTGTCGTCATGGGATCTGCTGGAATCAGGATGCAGCAGCTGTCCCCCACGGCCCCACCCCCCACCCAGTCCCCTTTCCTCTGGGTACTCAAGCTTCACAGGGTCCAGAATGGTGCTGCCCTCTTGTGGCAAGGGACATCCTGGGGGGGGGCAGGGGGTGAACCCACGTGTCTGACCTGTGTTGGGGATCAGGCTGCTCTCAGCACTTGCACTTTTTCCTTTTAAACAAAGTTCTGCCACATCTTACTGTGTTCTCAGGGTTTCTAGATGGCGAAGCCGCCTTCCTGGGCTCACAGCCCTCCAGAGGTCAACAGAGGGACGTCTGGGCACCAGAGAAGGTCTCAGGGCCCGCAGCTGGGGACCCAATCCTGGGACCAACTGTGGGAACAGGACCGTGCTGGTCTTCGTAAGGACAATGGGCAGCTTGGGATCTGCTCTGTTTTTCTGACCAAACAAAACAGGATATGTGGGGGCCCCTGAGAAAAGGGCGAGACACATTCCCTCCCCCACCCCCCCCCCACCTTTGGTGCCTAGCATGCAGAGGAGATTCTTGATTTGATGAGGCTGGATGTCTTTTCTTCTTATCTTTTTTTGTTGTTGTTGTTGATATTTTTATATATAATTACTATCCTGCATTTTCACACCATTTACTAGGAACGATCATTCAAAATAGCCCCAGAATAGCTGTTAGCAGTGAAATCTGAAGTTCAGAGCATCTAAAGAAATTAACTGTTTGAATGTCAACAAACAGTACTAATTATGAAATGTATAAAATTCCCACCTTATTTTCTCTCTTCTCCCACATTCTCACTTCATCCAGTTGGTTCAAGTCACTTGAGAAGTGATACAACTGTTCTGTGTACCAAATTGTACAATATCTTCCTTTCTCCCCTCACACAGCCCACCACCATCCCCCAGCTCCTCCCTTTCCCCAAAAGAGCCCAGATTAGGGGACTTTTTGCTGCTCTGTTTGCAAAACTGTGAATTCAGGACCAGCCCAGCAGCAGACCTGACCCTTGGTCCTCTTGAGTGTTCCAAAGGGCATTTGCATATGTCCCGAGGAGGACAGCGGTAGGAAACCACCAGGGTCAGCCGCCAAGGCCACCCTTCTGGGATAACTGGAGTGGAAGGACATGCCTCATTGTGTCTCAGCTTCGGGTGTATTTTGATGCTGGGAAATGGGGAGTGGAAGGGGAAAGTGTAGGGCAGGAGGAAGACAGATGAATGGTTAATGGGGGCTGAAGTGGCAGATTGAGAGAGAGCACAAATACAATAGACAGACGGATGGATTGATAGATTGGACCCAGAGATGTAAACAGGATAGTTTATCTAAGCGGTTTAGAGTCCCTCCTTCTTATCTATCCACCTATTTATCTATGTATCTGCCTAAAGCAAAGACTGATAGGGGACCCGACAGATAACAGGAGCTGGATGGATTAGCAGCAAGCACCGGAACCTCCTGGCATCCCAGAGGTCACGAGAGCAAGGGGGCTTCAGGACCTGGGGGGCAGGTGATGGGCCCTTCCCTGGAGGACAGCCACCTCTTCTGTGCTCCAAATAAAAACAAGATCAGCTTCCAGACAGAAGGTCACTCGGGTGCCCTGCTCACCTGCCTGCCCAGCCCCAGCCCCTTCCTGTAACCATTACAAGGGGTTCTGTCCTCAGACCCCAGGAAGCGGACTGCAGCCAATTGGAGAAGCAAGCTGAGAGAGCAGGGCTTGGTGCTGGCATACATTTTTATCCCAAAGCCTTGCTTGAAATTCCAGTCAGGCTTTCAGTCTTGCAACAACAACAAGGGAAAGGAAAGGAAGAAAAAAAAAGAGGAGAGAGAGCGGAGAGCTAACCAGGCTGTTCCAGAAAGCTGTCAGCTGTCAGGTCCGTTTGACTGACAACCTGGTCTCGGAGCCTTGGGAGTCCCAGCCCCAGGAGGGGACCTGGGAGGGCTGGCCTGGAGGTGGGGATGGGGGACTCTTGCTGGCTACATCCCTCCCTCCCCCAACCTGGCTCCGGGCTAATGAGCAAGCCTGGGGAAGAGGCACAGGGAGTGAGGTGGGGCATGTCCTCTGGTCCACCAGGCATCCTGGGGAAGAAGGGGCCACGGGGCAATGCAGGGCTGTGCCCCAGAGAAGTCAGGCCCTCTCAGGACATCCCTTGCTCAATGGGATAGGAGCGGTTCCTTAGGGCTAGGGAGAGAAGGAAGTGGGGGAGGGAGGAAGGAGGAGGAAGTTCAGAGATTTCGAGAGCTCGCTGCAGGCACACAGGTTCAGGGGACCCCCCCCCCTTGGGCCCCTGTGACGTGATTGAGCAACAGTCTTCAGGCTAGCCAGCAGCCACGCCTGAGACTGGCCCTCCCTTCTTCCCATCCACACAAACCAGCTTCCAGGATCCCCTTCCTTTCTCCTTCTCCATCTCTTTCTGCAGGGTCCAAGTTCCTAGGAATGAAATTCATACAAATCTCAAAATCACCCTTTTAGGACAAACTCTGTGCCAAGTTGGAAGACACCTGGGCTTGATTCCACTGCCCCTCGATTCCAGTTCCTACTACCAACTCAGCATATGACCTTGTTCCTAGTCCCTCCCCTACTTGTTCTCTATGCGACCTCAATTCTAGTCATCACTACTTACTATGTGACCTTGATTCCAGTTCATACAACGTAGTATGTGACCTTCATCCTAGTCTGAACTACTTACTGTGTGACCTTGATCCTAGTCCCCACTACTTACTGTGTGACCTTGATTCTAGCCCCCACTGTTTACTGTGTGACCTTGATCCTAGTCTCCAGTACTTATTACATGACCTTGATCCTGGTATCCACTACTTACTGTGTGACCTTGATTCTAGCCCCCACTGTGTACTGTGTGACCTTGATCCTAGTCTCCACTATTTACTGTATGACCTTGATCCTGGTCCCCACTGTTTATTATGTGACCTTGCTCCTAGTCCCCACTACCTCCTTATGTGTGATTTTGAACAACTAAGCCTTATCTCTAAAAGGGAGATAATCTTTAATCCACTGATCAAACAAAATTGTGCATATGGAGACATTTCATAAACTGTAGGCACCGAGAAGACATTATTCTTCCCTGATTTATCTTTGTTTCCTTGACAGCCCCTAGCACAAGGACTTACAAAGAGGAGGCACTCCATAATAGTCAAGGGAACAAATAAACAAGTGGATGAAGGGGCGCAGCAGAGAAATGTTTCTCTGAGTTTGGTGGTGGGACAGCTGCGCCCCTCAGCGAAGCTGCTGAGTCCGAAGCCCTGGGGTGGGGACCCCGGGCCTGCGCTGCGGCCAGCCGTGCAGGGAGCCGGTGCTGCGAAGCTGGGCAGTGCTTCTCTGAGTCGGAAAACAGGGCCGCAGAGTAAGGCTTGCTCACTTTTGTCAGGGTGTGAACCGGGTCATCTTTGAACCCCCAGCACATAGCGCAGTGCCGGATAATCAACACATCGATTCCTCAGGACAAAGTTTTATTTCAGCAGGGTCGCAATCAATGTTTTGGTGGAAAACCGGCTGCTGGGGTTTCATTAATGAATAAAACATAGTCCTGCCCTCGAAACAAGCACACGCAGAGATCATAAAGCATTGCTGAAGTGCAGGCGCAGACTTACGCAGGGGCGCCGCCCAGAGGGGGGCGGGCGGACTGGGGCGGGGCTGGCGAGGCCCTGGGCCACCAGATTCAAGGAGGCGCTCTTCTCAGATTTGTGGAAGCACTGCCTTAAATTTGTACACAGGGGCCCTGCCTGCCCAGCCCTCGTCCTGGCTCTGGGGTGCAGGGAAGGGTTAGGGATGGCGTCCTGAAGGAATCGTCCTGTCTGCAGAGAACGGGAAGGAGTTTTCCAGGGGACTCTTAGGAGGAAAGGGATTTCTGGCGGAGGGAAGGGCGGAAAGCAGGCAGAGCTGCTAGAATCACCACGGTGGGGCGGACCCTCGTGTGGAGGGGGCAGGAGAGTGACATTAAACGCAGAGAGTGGGAGACTTGAGAGACGTGGAAGGAATGCGGAGGGACACACCAGCCATACTAGGACCTGGGAGGGAATTCGTCCTGCTGGCTGTGGGGACAGGAGGGGTAGACGGTCGGTTTGTGCTTCAAACAAGCGTTCTGGTCGGTCTCTAGACACCGCACGATGCAATTCATCAGTATTCTGAGCCATCAATGCAAGCCACAGGTGTAACTTTCACTATTGTACTAGCCAGTATTGTACTAACCCCTAAGAAAGAAACAGGAAAAACCAATTTCAATAATATATTTTATTTGACTTAGCATATCCAAATATAATCATTGTAACCATTTCAACATGTAATTCATATTGGGCAATACAAATGAGTGATTTTATATCATTTCTTATATTAAGTCTTCAAAATCGAGTGTGTAATTTATACTTACAACAGAGCTCGGTCAAGTGCTCCATAGCCACATGTGGCCAATGGCTGCCACACGGAACAACGGAAGGACGTCTAGAGGACAGAATCCAGAGGCTGAAAAACAGACGCGGGGTTTTGCAAGGCTTGAGGGATGATGATACATTTCTATCCAAGATGGTGGTGATGGGAGTGGAGGGAAGGTTGAGAGACTCATGCATTGTCACGTGACTTGGCTTCCCAGCTTCTTCGTTAGTGCAGTCGGACACAGTAGTTACCTTCCTGAGTGATGTGAAGATGTCCGAGAAGCGCCCGCCCAGGCCAGCAGGGAGTACGTGTGGAGCCGGTGTTCTCCCCGCCACTCAAGCTGTGTGCTCTCCCAGGAACAGGAACTGGCCTCCCACCTGAACAGGGGGCGCTCGCAGCCCTGAAATGGTGCAGCCCCAGGCAGAAGCTGCAGACACTAAGAGAAATCACCGCACCGTAGCCTCACCGCCCCTTCCCAGGGGTCCCGCTCCGGGTATCGCCCAGGTGGTGGGAAGTTAGGGCCTGGCTCTCACGGGGAGGCTGGAAGAGCATGGTGGAGCCAGGCCAGGAGGGGCACAGGAGCCGAATTGCTGACATTCTGTGCAGCAGCCACTCGGACTATCAGCAGCCAGCAGTTGGCAGCAGCTCCTGGTGATTGAGAACCGAACTGCTTAATTGGAGGAGCACGAACACTGCGCGGTGCCAGGCTGGCATGGTTAAGTGCAGAAATATGTCCCCAGAGCCCTCATTTCTTCCTGAGGTTGATGTGCCTGTGCTGTCTTGGGGAATGCCCCCAGCCAAACCCCTGCACACAGATCGGCAGCATCTATGATTCTTGGAAGAAAAAAATAATGCCTTTCTGAGCAGATGTAGCACAGAGCCCTCTGGAGTTGCTCCCACTGTGGAGAGAGGCCCCAGGGTGGGGGGAGGGAAGGTAGGCCATTCTCTGCTCCATGAAAACTCCACGCGGGGTGTCCAGAGCGCAGCTCAGAGGCTGCAGATCCGAGCTGTTTTTACACCCTCTGATCACAGTGAGGTCTTGCCTACCTCCTATTTCCATGGTGACTTTCAGATGAGTACTTGTTTATCTTCAAAATGATTATTCTGGTCAGCGGAAGTCATTGGGTGGGTGCTGAGAATCTCAAAAACGTTACCAAGTAATTAGTGCCTAGAGTGGCGAGAACCCAGATTCCCTGGGTTCCCTCTGACTCCCATTCATTCGCCACCTCTGTATTAGTCAGCGTAAGCCAACCGCTGCTGTAACAAACAACCCTGAGCTCCGAGAGGATAACATAACAAATGATTGTTTGTGTAACAGCAATCGGATTTGGAGGGGCAGCCCCCCCCACGGGACAGCTTTCTTCTAAGCAGATATTCAAGGACCCTCATACCTTGCTTGCATTTCATGACTCTGACCTTCACTCCCCCAGAACTGTCTCCTGTCTTCTTGGAGAGGAAAGAAAGGAGAGAGCTCCATGTGGGAACATCCACGGGGCAGGCCAGCGCATGGGTTAGGTCACCTGTCCAATCCCCCTGTTCAGAGTTCAGTCTCTTAACCTCAAGAGGTTGACAATACAGACTAATTGCATGTCAAGGAGAAATAGGGAAGAGGTTTGGTGACCACCTAGTTGGTCTTTGCACATATTCTTCTCTCTCTCTCTCTCCCCCCCGACCCAACCCTCTCTCTTTGATGAGACTCAGACAGACTGTTTTGGGCTCCGACTTGACCCTGGAGGTTTGAGAGTCAGGAGACTGCAGGAGAGGGGGCAACACTAATTAGAGGGTGATGCCCTGGAGTGTCAAGGTGATTATGAATCAGAACAATGTCATGGTCAAGAGGCTGTAATGGCAAACTAAATTTCTCCTCTCCTGCATTCCAGATCTATCCTGTGAGTTTCTGAGCCAGAAAAAGGGAAGGTGCTCCAAGAGGGGCACCGACAGAGTAGAGGGCTGGGCAAGGCTCCCCATGATTCACGACGCCCGGTTGTCGCCCAGGGCGCCCACGTGCCAGCCACGCTAGTGGGTTGTTTATGGTGGCACGACAGTGGAAGAATATTTTCTTTTTGCTTTAAAAAGCAACCCTGAATACACGGCATAAGCAAGCTTGTCTGCAAAGGGGTGGCATTCCAGTCTGGGAAGGCACTGTGAAACGTGGGTGGAGGTCCTCATGGGGTCACAACAGAGGTGGTCGTTGGACCAGGTGTTGTCATAGGCCACAGGGTCCCCTCTTTGGAGCTGGCACGCACACCTACTCTCATCTCGTCATGTCAACTGCTGACTGCCCACAGTTCACTGCTGGGCCTCTCGCTAGGACCTGCCCTGTCCCACCTTACGGCCCCTCCCATGCATGACTCCAGCCAGGTAGCCTGTCGCCAGTGACTGCCTGCTTGGAGGTTTAACATTTGAGCCCTCCTGCCTCAAGTTGGGACAACTCTGCATGGTCACTTGGGCTCCAGAACCCGCATAGAATCTGCTTAGGCCTCAGTTAAAGTCTCATTGCAAGTCAGCTTCTCCCTCTGCCGGGCCCTACTTTCCTCACTTTCTTACACGTGTCTCCCTCAAGAACGCTCCCCAGTAAACCTCCTACCTGCAACTCCTCCTCTAAGAACCAGTTCTCACAAAAAGTGGTTGCAGGAAGCTGACTTTCAAAGCGGGGCTTTGGAGTTGGGTCAGCCACCGACTCCCGGGCAGTGCAGACCCCATCGCTGGCAGAAGGTGGGACAAAGCTAGGCCCTGGGAGGGGGCAGCAGTGCAGTTGGTAAAGCGTCCACCAGCAGTAGACTGACAAGGATGTCCATGGAAGGGAGTCCAAGGCCTGGTGCAGTATTAGTCGTGATTGAGAGAGGTAAAGGAAGTGGTAATTATAAGGACCATGGACTTGGGCGTCTGTTGCTGAGCACCATTGATTTTGAAAGAAAAATAATGACAGGCTCAGATGACTGATCACCACTTCAAGGCAACATGTGAAAGCTAGAGGACCTTCTGAGCAGCATTTAGGGAAGCCCTAATCTCCTGCGGCCAGAATACCAAGAGAACAGAAAACGAGGAGCAGGACTTAATCATTCAAGTACTAGAGCTTCAGGTAGGACTGAATTCTCAGCCTCAGTGCATCTCCTATGCCAAGTCCAGGTCTCAAGTGGGGAAGGAGGAGGATGCTGAGATCTGGAATGTCTGAGTAGATGCAGGTAAGTATCTTGACTCTCTGGATTCAGAAGCCTCCTCCTCCCATCTGCCTTGTTAGCAGAGAATAGCCCTCCCCGGCTTGAAGTTGAGGCAGAGACCTCAAAGGAGGCATTTGCTTTCCAAGACAATGCTTGCCTGTTTGAGGCTCACCCCCAGCTCCTCTCCTGGAAACCCGCCCAATAAGGAAGATGGAACCTGGATACAACCCGGCTGGAGAGAGATGCGCTGAGCCTGCCATGGAAGGAGGGAGAGTTCATGCCACGGGAGCCGCGGGCTGGCTCGTGCGTACTTGTAGAAGCTGATAGCATAGGTGTGGGACCGGATCCTGGCGTACTGGATCAAGGGGGGCGGAATATAAGGCTGAATCAGGAGTTTATCGATACAGGAACTCTCTCCCTTTTATATGATTTGACACCTTGGTGAGGACCCAAAAGATGATATGAATATGTTACTAAAGGGCTGTTAGGATCTGGAAAAAAAGGCCCATACTAGGTCAAATAAAACTGCTGGAACTGCCCTAACTGGGTGGCTCAGTTGGGTGGAGCGTTGTCTCATACACCAAAAGGTTGCTGGTTCAATCCCCAGTTGGGGAATGTACCAGAGGCAACTGATCAATATTTGTCAATCACATTGATGTGTGTCTCTCATGGTGATCTCTCTCTCTCTCTCTCTCTCTCTCTCTCTCTCTCTCTCTCTCGAACATCTTTCTCTCTCTTCCTCTCTCTCTCAAATCAACAAACGTATCCTCAAGTGAGGATTAAAGCAGTTGCTAGGACTGTCATGTGGAATGGTGAAGGAATGCACTAAAAGGTTCAAAGCATTTGGCACTTGGAGTGCATTCTCTGCACAAAGCTGGTACCCACCAGCTGAATAGGTCCCCCAGGAGGGCCCGAAGGACACTGCAAGTGTCAAACCAATAAGAAGCATGCTGGAGAAAGTGGGATCCGCTCAGCAGTGACTGTGCTCTGTGGGCCAAGGCTGATGGTAGGAGAGGCTAATAGAGAACTGGACTTCTATGGACTAATTAGAGCCCCGAACAGTAAAGGTCTAGCTGGTGGCACTCAAACCTCAGAAGCAAGGTAATTGCGGTTATCATAATGAAGCCAGGTGGCCATGGAGACCACATTATGTGGCAGAATCCAGGTGGCACTTGGGTTCGGTTGGAGAGGGAGCCTAACCTTGAAAGAGCTATAGAGATGTTAACAGAACTTGATGTTTCCAGAGGCAAGTTAGATGAGCAGCCAAAGGGGCTATTAATTAGTTTACACAGCAACAGACACCGAGGATGAATGGTAAGAAGGCTGAGGGAAGCCTCTCAAATTAAAATGCATGTCACTTTGGCAAGTTTCCAGACCCGAGTCACTTCTCAGACTCAGAGCCCCAGAGGTACAAAGAGTCGCTGATTCCTGTGAGGGGGCCTGCAACTGCACAGCGATTGTATGCCCCCCGAATCCCTCCAGTCCTTCTTCCCCAAATTCCTTCAGTCCTTCTTCTGTCGTTTACTCAGGTGACAGTGCATCTGGGACAAGGCAATGCCCAAACTCTTTACTGAGTATGGACGCAGGGTCAGAATTTACACCGATGCATAACCTGGGACTCGGTATGCCATGATAGCCTCCTGTTAGAGTTGAGCCAGCAGATCAGTTGGGGGAGAATTGCCACTCAGCGAGGCTGTCTGGGGACAGGAAATAAATGGGATCCTGGAACCCTAGGTGTGGCTCACAGTGAGGCCACTGGCCCTGCGAAGCCACCTGACACTCATTTGCTGGTGGAATTGGAACAGACATATTTGGAATTTGGCAGAAACCCTTGGAGCTGGCATCACTTTCCTGACCTAAAGAGTTAGGAAATTGAGTAGGTAAAGGTAAGCGGAAACTTCCGCAATGGTGCCTCCCCCAAACTAAGACAGCAAATGAAAAGATAATATTGTACCCTGGGGAGAAGGGTAGACGTTGGTGCTGTTACCTTCAAAGATGTAAAGACTACGAGGACGTCTTTGAAGAAACCCCATTAAATTCACCAGAATGGCCCTTACGAAAATGAAATGAATCACAACTGAATGATTCACGGCCGCAGTCAAGTCAGTGGCCCCGGTTGCAGCTACGGTGCAGAGTGTGATTTTACTGAAGCTCATTAGTATAGCCTCCAACACAGATTAAGTGCCCATTGACTGTTTGGGAGAGTGCATTCTTTTCCATCCCTCTAAGAAAGGGGGATCGGAAGCAGTTCCTGTGAGGTGGGCAAGAGTACGCAATCATGGTGTTGTGTCAGGGCGTATTATCACTTGGACCCTCTGTCATGACTTTGCTTGAAGGGCTGCAGAATGTCTGACATTCCACAGGACATCACCTTGACCCGTTATATTGACAAGGCCATTGCTCATCAGACCAGATGAGGAACAAGTGCCAAGTGTGGTTAAAACCTCAGCCAAAAAGGCGCTCCAAAGAGTGGAGATGAAAGATTCAGAGTCCCGGTTTATTAATGAGCTTCCTAGGGATCCAGAGTTTTGGAGAATGCCGGAATATACCACCTATATTAAACAACAAACTGTTGTGTCTTATACTTTAATGGCCTCTCCGGTTCTGGAGGCAGCACATTCTGGACCTGGAAATACTGCTGTTTCATTTGCTGGGCAACACTGAAGGCGAGGCGCTCTGAGTTGTGTTCAGTGCAGGAAAGAGCTCAGCAGAGGGACCAGGCTGAGGTCAAGTGGCCTTCACACTTGAGCTGTGTGACTGAGGAGACCCATATGGTACTAGAAGCATCCATGGCAGGAGAAGACAGTGTGGAGAGGTTATGGGAGGCCCTGATAGAGGAATCACCATGTAGACCTCTGGGGTTCTGGAGAAAGTCCCTGTCATCTACAACAGAGGACGACCGCCATCGGAAAGCCGTTCCTCATGTGCTACTTGGCCCTGGTAAATACAGCGCTTCTGACCAGGAGATACCAAGGGACCTTGTGAATAGACTCTCCATCCATCATGAGCTGGGTTTGACCAAAGCCACCCAGTCGTACAGTGGGACCAGTCCTGCAGCAATCCTTTCTAAGGTGGGTGTGGCCCATCTAAGGCGGGGAACAAGACGACAACAAGGACATAGGTAAGCTAACCACCTAGGAGGCCCAGAACCCGCATGCCATCCATCCGTGAGGCACTAGAGCATCTCCCACAGCTCACTTCTGGGGCTCAATGGGAGGACCTCCAAGACCAGGCAACAGGAAAGTAAAAGGGCCACGCTTCATTTACCAGGTGGCTTTGATGGGCAGTGGGGAGGGGCAGTGTTTCCGGCAGGCAGAGTTTTGATGTTAGGTACAATGGGTCATCGGCTCTGTGTAGAGGGAGAAGTGGCTTGAGGTAAAAAGTACAGATGACCTCATGGGCGCTGGTGAATGGCATAGCCGGTTGGTCAAGGGCCTGGAGGGAGAAAATGGGCAGGTTAGAGACGAGGAGGTCTGATAAAAAGACACGTGGCTGGGTCTCTGGAAGCAGAAGCGTGAAGGTTGTCAAGCTGCATGCTAAGAATGCTCAGCCCAAAACACCTCCCATAGAGGAGCTGCTAAACAACTAGGCAGAATGGCTTGGTCAGCCGGTGAGAGCCAGTAACCGGCATTGGCCGCTCCGGTGCTGGCACGGCGAGTGCGTGAACCACAGAGCCGTGTGGGGCGGCATGCGTTCTAGTTCCTTAAGGCCAATCCAGCTACTGCTGCTGCAGAACGGTCCTTGGAGGCAGCTAAGAACTCGGGAGATGAGCTAGGAACAAACACCCTGGATTATTGATTATTCTCGCCTTCTCATCATTTGAGCTTTTGGGTGTCCCTGTGTACCCACAGATAGTGCTGAGAGTGATGTAGTTTTCTGCAGGCCAGTCTGGCTCTGCAGTAAAACACTGTGCGCAGACCCTGCTGGTAAGACCATGAGGGAGAAGGCCGCCTGGCCCCACAGGAGGCGGCGAGAGTGAGGGCGCACCTGCGCAGCAAGAGCAAGAAGGCGTTGGCTGAAACCAAGTCGCTGAGAGTAAAGGGAATAGCGAAACTACATTTGAAGGTGATATGCTCTTGGGCATAGAAAATTCTAGGGAATCCATACCCAGAACAAAAACCATTAGAGCTAATAAGCAAGTTTAGCAAGGTTTTAGGGTACCAAATCAATACGTATGAAAATCAGTTGTAGTTCTAGACACCATGACCAATCCAAAAATGAAATTAAGGAAATGTTCCACTTACAGTAGCATTACAAATAATAAAATACTTTTAAATAAATTTATAAGCAGTGGGAGACTTGTAAGCAGTGGGAGACTTTTAAGGTCAAAAACTACAAGATGCCATTGAAAGAAATTAAAGATTTAAATGGGAAGATGCTCCGTGTTTATGGATCGGAAGACATAACATCGTCACGGTGACAGTAATCCCCAAATTGATCTACAGACTCGACACAATCCCTACCAAATACCAGAGGCCTTTTCTTTCTTTCTTTTTTTTTTTTTGCAGAAAATGACAAGCTGAACCTTAAATTCATATGCAAATGTGCAAATACAAGAGACCCAGAATAGCCATAACATTTTGAAAGTGAAAAACAAAGTTGGAAGATACCCTTTTGCTGATCTCAAAGCTGATTACAAAGCTACAGTGATAAACGCAGTGCAGTATTGTCATAGTGACAGGCATGTGGATAAATCAAATCGAACTGAGAGCACAGAAACCAAGTCATATTATTAGGGTCAGTTAATTTTTGATCACGTGCCAAGATAATTCCTCGGGGGAAGAAGTCCTTTCAACAAATGCGCTGTGACGACCGGATATTCGCAGGGGAAAGAACAAAGTTGGACCCCCGTCTCACACCGCCATACCCCAAATTCACTCAAAACGGATGAGGCCTAAATGTAAACTCTTACATCTTTTCTTAAACTTTTCTTCAAACTTTCTGCTTAAAGTTACTTTCTTGTGAGTTTCTAAAACACTTTCTTCTTAGAAGATAATAACCTAGGCACAAACTTTTGCGATCTTAGGTTAGCCAATAGATTTTTAGATAGGACACCAAAAGCATGAGCAGCAAAAGAAAAAAGTATGTATCAATTGGGCTTTATAAGAATTTTAAGATTTTGTGCTTCAAAGGACACTATCGAGTAAGCGAGAACAAAGCCATGTCATGGGACAAAATATTTATAGTTGTGAATCGTGTGGTGTTTATGCATCACATGTATTGCACGGTGGCGCTTAGGCGAAATGTTCAGAACGGGCCTATCACTAGAGACAGAACGTAGGTTAGTGGTTGCCAAGGACTGGGTGGGGGGGGGTGCGGGGATGGGGACGGTGATTGCCAATGGGCACAGGATTTTCTTCTTGGGTGATCTGAATGTTCTGGAATTGGATAGGGGTGATCGATGCGCAACCTTTTGAATAAAAACTACTGAATTGTACGCTTTACAAGGGTGAACTTTATGGTAAATGGATTATATCTTAATAAAGCTGTTATTTTATAAAGAAGAGGGGGGGAAACGAAGGATACTGACCCTGGAGGCTGGGTTTAGACCGTTGACATTAGGCTGAACCATCGGTGAGTCTAAGAACGTTTTCCCCACCTGTCTGCCTGTCCACGTCTTATGCTTCTGCTATTATTGAGATATAAACTCTGCCTCCCTCATGTCTGTATCTAAAAACCTTAGGGCCGCCCTGCACCCTGGCTCCCCATCAAAGAATTCCACCAGGAATTGACTGCGATCCGGAATTTGCTAAAGTGCACTTAATATTCACTGTTGGAAAGAGACAGTCTCACAGATGTGTTAACTGGCCATGCACATAGCTGCTCCAGACTGGACCGCTGCAATAAGTTGCATCACCAGAAACAATGCTCATGGGCCACAGGACCCAGCCAGGCACGGGCATTTTGGTGATGAGTGATGTTACAACCTTTTATTCTCTGCTTTTAGAGAAGCTCTATGTAAAAATATCCCTTCGAATGGCTTATCTAAGTCTTCCAGGAAAGTGTAACTTAAGGCCTTTTCCATCGTATGACCCAAGGACCCTTGTGTAAGGGCCCGGGCGTTAATGTCTCCTTGTCACCAGGAGGAAGTTTGCTTCGGGAAGTGAGTCACGTGGATGTTTCTTTTCCCTACCTTTGCCTTCTTCCCTTCCCCTGCCCCCAAACCCAGGCAGTCTATAGTGCATTAGAAACAGCCCACACTCGCTGAGCAGGTACTGTGAGCCTGCCGCTGTCCTCTACCTGTCCTCCCTTACTTGACCATCACAGCATCCTATGCTACACGCACCGCTGTTGCCCCTCTGCACAGATGTGCAGAAGAAGAAGATTAGACGACATAGCCCCCTTCTCCCAATGTGTAAGCGGCAGCGGTGGGATTTGAACCATGGCGGTCTGGCTCCACAAAGCATTCTAGGTCTAGTTTCTGCTTTCCCTCAGCTGTGCAGCCTCCCCTCTACCCCAGTTTCATTCGCTAAGTCATCTGCAAAATTTCTGAGTTAAGGGAGTGTACATACTAAATACATGTTTGCTTTCTTCCCCACATCCGCTCTTCGACCCTGCTCAATAAATAACCTTGATTGATTCATTGCTCCAAGTTCTGAGATCCTGGAAAGAATGACCCCACATAAATTCCGGTGGCTACTTTTATTAATGATGCAAGGGTAGCAGCAATCATCCAGGCTGGAGGAGAGGGGAAGGAGCTGGAAACAACAGCGATTCATTTTGTTTCTGAGATGAGGTGCCTGGACTTTGCATGGCACCTTGGCAGTCTGAAGTCTGGGACCTCTGGGTGCTGGGGTATATTTAATTGTCCTGTCTGATGTATGTTTCCACAGAGTGACAAGTACTCCCTGGCCCACTTCGGAACAGATTTACTCTGATAGGCTTGGGGAAAAGACCTTTCCTCAGCCAGTGCGGTGCAGCCGGTCTGTGGGGCTGCTCGTCTGTAAACACATCCATAAGCAAGCTAGCTCTCAGCCCGCAGCCTTGTGATATACTCGTTTCCTTTCTTTTCTCCCTTCTCTGTTTTCTTGCCCTGCTGGTCAGACACCTGGCTCCTAATTGGCTGAGAGATGAAAGGGCAGTAGGGCACCAAGATTTTCATAAGTGAGGTCCTCACCTCCTAGCCAGACGTGATTAACCTTTTGGTCTCTTAGCCCCTGCGTTTCTGGGAGGCTCCCGTTTTAGAGCGCTGGTGCTGCAGGGAGGCAACAGGCATCCTCTGGAAGAAGCGGGGTCCTGCAAGTGTGGTCCACGACCGGCAGCAGTAGCATCACTTGGGAGCTTGCTGGACATGAAGAATCTGGGGCCTCGCCCAGACCTGCTGAGTCAGAATCTTTGGGTGAATTGTATGCTCGTTAAAGTCAGGAAACTCCAGGGATGGAGGCAGCTCTGCTACCAAACAGCCCTCCCGTGGCAGTCCCGTGAGCCTGCCTTGGACTGAATAACATGGGGCTCAGGAGCTAGAAAGAAGGGGACCGATCGGACGTGGTGTGTGCCTTCGGTGGGGCTCTGCTGCTGTCCTTGCATTTTTCTGCCCTCTGAGAAGGATGCACATGTTACATGTTAGGTGTTTCTCTCCACTGACAGGTAAAGCATCCGGACACCTGGGGTAGTGCTGCCATAGTTACTAGAAGGTTCACAATACATGTCGTTAGTGTCTATTCCAGGGATTTATGCCCTTTCTGTGCATCGTCAATACTTTGTGCATCTCTACGAGAGAATGCGCCAGTCTGATTTGTCCCCACATAATCGTGTCCAGTGTTTCATGGCCAGGAACATGTTTCAAAGAGTTTTGAGTATCCTGTACCTTAGCCTACTGCCTAGCACTTAAAACGTGCATGAAGGAATGAAGAGAGGAGGGAGGGAGTGAGGAAGGCGAGAAGTGATCGTGAGTTTTGGCGAATCAAAGATGTACACGTATTCTGGAAGGTGTAGAGTATAGAGCAAAAGTGTGCAGAGAAGCGAGCGTTCAGAAAGAGAAAGGAAAGAAAAATCTCAGGGAGACAGGGATGACGCGCATCAGGGGACAGGTCAAGAATTAAAGTCACTTCAATATGAATGTGCAGCCACTATGCAAATCCAGGTCGGTCTGACTTAGGGGACTGTCTTCTGTGTCACACTGCTTTTAAAAGGATAGACCAGAAAGACCCCCAGTACCTGCGTGGGAAATCCAGCTCCCTCGAGCACCAGGGAGCCAAGTGAGTCTCAGAGAGGTGGAGTGACTTACTCATAGGTGCAGAGCTGGCTGGGGACAGAACCAGAAGAAACCAGAAGAATGGTATGTGTCTACAGTCAGTCACCCTGCCTGGGATTTCCAACCTACCCCCCCAGCCAGCCGTGCCAGCCGCAGTTGTGTCTTTGGTGGCCCCTTTGGTCCTTGTTTGGTCTGCTGCTGGAAGCAGCCAGGACTCAGCGCGCGGCCGAGCTGGCCACTCTCCTCTTCCTGCCCTGGGCCTAGACCTAGGTCATACACGTGCCGTGCCGACCACACAGCCTAAGGCCTTTGGATGTTAGTGGCACCCAGATGCCTCTAGCATTCGTGACAAAGCTGTTTTGCAGAAGTTTTCGGGTTTGTAAAAACATTCAAACTCTAACTGGTCATCTATAGAAAACATTAAGAAATTAGAGGCAGGATGTTGTGATTAAAAAAGCATTTAGCTGATGGAGCCATGAGGAATCCAGCAAGGCTATCCCACCTAGACAGAAATGTGTCTACTCCGCACTTAAGGCGCGTCAGGGGAGAAACCGAGGTCTTCTTTTGCCCGTTAGAGAAGCTGGTTGTCTTTGCTAGGACCAGTCCCAGGGGAAGGTGCGGAGGTATTTCCGTCGCTAAGTAGTCCTCTGCTCCTTCCTGGGAAACTGTCTTTCCTTCTGCACCCTCGCACTCCCCAGTCCTGCCCTGGGTCCCTGTCATCATCCAGGGCCCAGATGCCATGTACTGGCAGGGAGAGGTAGGCAAGGAAGCAGGTGAGCCGCTCTCCCCAGCTCTGCCCGGGCAGGTCCTGTGCCCTCTTCCTCCGCGCGCGTCAGAATCGCTAGCCTGAATGGCCTCAAGAAACCTTCCAGCTCTGAAAACCGAGTCCTCTCTTTTGCCCGAGGGTTAACTGTGAAGACTTATTTCCTCCTCGGGGCATTTTCATGTTCATACAACACATAATGGCAAAAAAAAGATCCCTTTTATGCGCAAGAGAACAGACTTACATGATGCTACTGCAGACTTCGGAGACGATCTTTCAGGGCAGGACATCATGTCTCGATGTCCTCTATCTACACGTAAGGCCACTCTGCCCATCATGAGGGCTGTTTTCACATTTGTGAAAAAAAAAGCCAAAACTGGATGTGAATTATTTGTGACACCCAGTATTTGAAGCCATCCTCATTTACATTTTTGCCTGTGGATGCATGACCATGCCTATGGAGCATAGCATTATATTATTAGCAGCAGGTATTAAATACATTATTTAGTATTAGAGGTATTAGTCTCGAGCATTAGGACAGATTATGTTCGATGTGTTAGTTCTTTGGGGTTACAATTAAGGCTTGAATTCCTGACTGTTGTAGCCAGAACTGAACTGTGATTTGGTTCTTAATTCCACAGGGAGCTCACTAACATCGACAACCCGCTGCTAATTAATTAATGACAATTCTTCATTCCTAACTGTGTCTGGGACTAGTTGGTTCACGTCTTCTGGTTATTATAGACTTTCAAAGTGACACTTCTGACAATTTTATTGTTATTATTACGGCACTTCTCAGCCTCCTTTTCTGAGAAATTCTACGCTGAATCCATGGTTTTACGCCTTTAAAGGCCCCTCAAGGAGTCCTGGCCCTCCTTTATTTCTCCCTCTTCCTCCATTCACCTTCTGGAAGCAGTCTTCGTACTGCTGCTCTGACCCAAGATCTTGTGCACCAGACACCCCATCACGTTCTCAGAACACAGGAGTTAGGTACCCATCACAGATAATGGGTGAGTAGGTCAAATAAAAACATTTTTGCTACTGGAATTAATGAATAATGTCTTTTAGGCCTTCTATCAATATGGTACTTGCATCTGGGCTCAGAAGGGCCCTCCTGAATATTTACCAATATGGAGGAGCACTTGTAGGTGGACTTGATATGCTCAGCTTCATGGTTTAAACCTTCAAGCAGGCAAGAAGTGGAAATCTTTGTAAATGGATTCCTATATTTCTAAAACCATAATACATCACACCGTCATCTCCCCAGAGCCTTCCTAAGACAAAGAGTCTGAGATACCAAGCATCCTTTCTGACAGCTCTACAAGTGTGCTTCCCCCTCAGGCTGGTCCCAGATTCCAAGACTGACAGCTGAGGTTTTGCACCACCCCCCAGGTTCGGGACCAGCCCCGGTGGAATGTGAGCCCCCAGGAGCTGGCTCACTTCCCTCCAGGGCAATTACTTTCACACTCCTGAGAGTCCACACCACTAGTTTTTGCACAACACATCCTCGGTTGCTTTCCTCCCCCTCTGAATATTGCTCTGCATGGCGGGCCTTTCATCAGTGGGTGGAAGCTTCGCCCCCCCCCCCCACTCCTACAGCAGGTAGACATGCACACTCAGAGTGCTCAGATCAAACTCTGGTGTCTACCTGACGCTCTCAAAGCCCATCCATGGGGGGAATCTAAGCCTTCCCACCGGGAGCACCCGCCTCTGGTACATCCACAGCCCTGCTGATGGAGATGACACCTGCTGGTTTCATCTTCCACAGACAAAGAGCTTGAGACACACCCCAAAAGCAAGCAGCAACTGAGCTACAGGCAGACAGGCAATAACTGTGCTCCCCTAGTTCGCCCTTCGCTCTGCATTTCCACCCTAGGAGCCGTAGGGAGCTTCGAAAAAAAGAAATGTCCTAGGCTGCTTATCTACCAAGGATTTCACGTCCTCGTGGATGGGTCGGTGGTTCAGGGATTAAATACAGCACTGGATTCTTCTCTATGCAACGATAAACATAGAATCTCTTGGGCAGACAGACTGCCCATCCTCTCATCATCTCCCAGTTCCTTTTGGACCCGCTGAGAGGGGCACAGGTACGGACTGAGGTGCTTAGTATTTACGTGGTGACTTTGGCTGGAATAAATGGGGATTGTCGTGCCTACACATTGTGCTCGGATCATGTGGAGAATAGACAGAGACATGGTTCTGCAAAAGATTTGCTCTGAAGCGAGTCTCCTACTACTCAGGGAGGGCACAACGGGGAGATGGATGCCTTCACCCCTCTCTGTGGCAAACCTGCTTCTCAGACTGGGAAGGTGGCAATCAGTCAAAATGGAGGGAACCGATGCTAAGCCCGCATCTTCCCTGGTTTCCTCACAGGCCGATCCCATACTATAAGATGCAGGTGTGGGGAATTCTCCAGATGTCCGCAGCAGTGCAGGCAAGGGGGAGCTTCCTATAGCCAGTGGTTGCTCAGCCCAAAGGCTGCACTTCCCCCAACGAGCAAAGGCGTCCATGCTATTTTCCTGATAGTGGGTGATCCTGGTGGTAAAACCCATGGTAGTCCTCGCTCCCGGGAGAAAAGGGGCACGGGGCAGCCAGGTAATTAGATCCTGCCTCACTCCATCCTTCTCTCTTTCTCTCTCTCAAACACACACACACACACTCACACCCAGGACGGGCACCCATTCACTCATGTACACGCTAATCAGCCAGCCCCCCACACAGCAACAGCCACCACCTCAGGACACGTGCCACCCAGAGAGCGGTTAAAAGCACCCAGGCAACCCCGTCGTTATTCCTCTTTCCTCTCTCGTTTCCCCCTAATAAAGGTCTTTGGAAAAAATATATTAAACCAGTTAAATTTTTTACTCATATGTTCATGTGGCTGGAGCAGGTTGACAAGGAAAACAATCACAAAATAAATATTTTTGTTTCTGTTTTTAAAAAAGAACACTTCCCTATACATCATCTCTCTCTAACTGACAGAGCTGCTTGCCTGGACAGATCAGGGCTGTCAGGACGGGGCCTCTGGCTGGACCACGAGGGAGTGTGGAGTGCGCCAGGGCCCTGAACCCCGAAACCAGGGCCGCCGAGGAAGCCGGGGGCTGCGGGGAGGGTGGAGACAGGAAGGGGAGCAAGGCCACCAGCCCTGCCCTGAGTGTCCTCAGTTGCTGTCACTTCTCCTGTGTCCCAGCTAGAAGTCGGCTTGAGGAGCAGGTGTCCGGGAGGGCTCGGAGGAGGCAGACGGCGGAGTACAAAAAGGGGGAACCAACAGGGGGAATCTCGAAACAGCGCCATTTTAAGAAATCTGGTTAAAAAGAATACAAAAGTGACTCCGCCGAGGGGAAGCGCTCCCACCCTTCCCTTCTTGGCCCCTCTTGCTTCCTTGAATGATAAGAATCACTTTTAAGGATTTGTTTGTTTCATGGGTTGGCTGGTTCTTTTCCGTAATCTCTCCCTCGGCTCTTCTCCTTCAACGGCATTCATTTTAGAAAGCACCGACTCTACAGACGCGAGGCTGCTGAGCTGTGGCCTCCCCCAGGGAGTGTGTGTGTGTGTGTGCGCGCGCGCCTGGGTGTGCACACGCCCGGAGAGCGTGTGCACGTGTGTGGTGGCTGTTTCTCACTCCCCTGCCTGCTTCAGTCCAAGCCCCGGTTCCCATACGCTGGGTGCAGAACAACTCGAGGGAGCACCTCGTTGGCACCAAGGGGAGGGCCTGGATGCGTGGGGCCCCTCCCTGCCCAGCACTGGAGTGGGCCCCCCATTAGCTACAGAGTTTTCCCGTCTCATACTCCACGGGGTTTGGCAGCTTGGAATTGAAAGCCCGAAGCGAGGACTGGATCCTGCCCACCTCGTTGTTGGCCAGCTTGAGCCGGTGCCGCAGCAAGCAGGAGAAGAGGTCCAGCCGGACTTTGCCAGGTGGGGAAAGCTGGTTCACCCGGTCCCGCAGCTCTATGAGCTGCAAGAGGGCAGAGTCCTGGGAGCCTTGAGTGTACGGGTAGTCCAGCTGGAGAATTAGGTCCCGGATAGCGTCCGAGTCAAAGGGCAGGCTGTAGCCGAAGACCTGCAAGGTGTTGATTTTCATGTAGCCCAAGTTCTTGGAGGGGTCGGTCATCTCCAGCGGCTCGTAGTAGATTGTCTCATTGGAGCTGTCATCCAGGGACTTGATTCGGCTCCGTAGGTAAACATGGACTGTCTCAAAGAAGCTCTTCCACCTGTTTCCCAAGGTGATCGTCCAGTTTTGGCACTGGCCAGCTGCGTCCACGTTAGTCCTTTCCCAGTTGGGGAAGCGGCCCTCGTTCACGGGCATGAACCAGCTCTCCGAGTGACTGCCCCCAAAGGGGTTCACGTAGATGGCCATGACAGGCTCCAGGGTGCTGTTCTTGGTGAGGCAGATCTGCAGGGACAAGGCCAGCATCACGTGCACCAGCCCAGGCTTGTACTTGTTGCTCTTCAGGGTGAGCAGCATGCGCTTCCTCCAGGAAGGGTCGAACCAGCTGCCCAGGCGCATGTCGTTGCTGATGAAGATGGAGTGCACCTCGATGCGGCTGTCCCACTTCTGCAGCAGGTACTTCAGCTCCAGGTCCTGCAGATCTGTCTCCAGCCCCAGAAAGTTCTCCAGGGACTCGGCTACCTCTGGCCGGCACAACCCCTGGGCCAGCACGTAGCCCGGGTTGCAGCCCCCGCAGCGCGTGCTGTTGTCCCGAGCACAGTGGGCGCAGGCCGGCCCTTCGCCCAAGGCACAGGGGATGGGGCCCTGGCAGGACGACTGGTCATAGGGGCAGCTGCAGCTGTGGCTCTGCTCCAGGAAGGTGCCAGGGAAGGTGCTCTCTCCACAGTAGAGGAAGGACTGGACTCGGTTCCACCAGTAGGGCAGGGACCTTTGGGAGAGGAGAGGAAAATGAAGCAAGAGTCACAGGAAGCCACACACGGCCACCTTCCCTGAGGGTAGCAGGACGTGGACCAACAGGCGGGGAAGGTGGTGGGGAAGATAAAAGCCCACACTCTCTAAAAGATGGACACCCTGGCGTACCACGTGGGAAACACTGACTAGGGCCTGGGGCTCCGTGTCTGATGGGTGTGTCCCGGGAATCCTGGACATCGACCTTGTGCTGGAAGCAGCCAGGCTCGTCCCTCCGAGGACCCGCTTCACTCCCTCATTCAAAAGCCTACAGACACTCTCCACCATCTTTTGTGTGGAATCTGGTTTGCAGCCTTCGGATGAAGACCTTCCCACAACCAGACTTTCTCCAGATGTCCCAACATCACGCTGACCTCTTTCCCGCTTCACGGTCGCTGTCCGTTCCATTCCCTCTGCTTGTCTCACTCTTCCACCGGGAACGGGAGGACCTTTCTAGGGCGGGCTCCCTCTAAAACTCCAGCTCTGTGATGACACCGCCTCAAAGCAGTCTTCCGTGACTTCCCTTTCAGAAGAAGCCCCAGGCACTCCCTGTCCCCTCACCCTGTATCCGGGAACCCACAGCAGTGATCGGGATTGGAAATGGCTGCTTCTCTATTGTTGGCTTGTTTGTGGGTGGCTTCTTTGTAAAAAGGCCACAAGGGCAGGGGCGCCGTGTCCTTCACCAACATATTCTCAGAAACCGGAATCCCCACTTCTGGGGGCATGGTAAGCAGTTCCTAATTATTTGCTGAGAAGGAAATGAGCCGGTCTTGAGCACCTTACCCTCTCCACTGCTCTGCCCTCTGCCCTGTGCCTCGATTAGCGTTGTGCCTCTGGGCTCTTGCCGGGGCAGCCGCCTCTCCCCGAGCGCTCTGTCTCACGTCCACCGGCCCACCTCCATCTCCTCCCACACAGTCTGACCGTGACCTCCTCCCCCCGGGTGGCTTTTCCCTCTGGCCTGGGCTTCTACTAGACCATGTTTTTGATGTATGTTCCATGAACGTGAATTTAAGTGGCTGCCACATAGTTGTAAGTTTTCAGATTTTATGTTTCCGTGTCTGTATTCAATCTCCCCAAATAATGAACACCCCCCCCCCACAGCTTAGTTAAAGCGCATGCGATGTGGATTTAGTGAAAACTTGAACAAACGAGTGAACACGCAGATGAGTGAGCGAGCGGCTAAGCTGTTCCCACGGACTCGGGGCCTCAGCTCTGTCTCCTCTGGTGACTCAGAGCAGTCACTTGTTCGAAACGATCCAATGTGTGCGGTGCCTGAGCTTTGACCCCTCCCCCGCCTCTCCCAAAAGACTTCCATCAAAATGGAAATCAGTGAGAATTAGAGGATTCGTAGAATGACATTGGAACCTACCATCATTTAAATGGAAGCACAAGGAGCCTCTATTTTTGTCACTCTCTCCCTTTAGATACGTGTCATAATCGAGTATGGCACACGAGGAGGTGAGGAGAACAGGAGCCTCGGAAAGGCCACGGGATGGGTCACTGACTCGGACGCGGGCCGGAGCGGTTGGGGGAGGTGCTGACTCTGGCATCTGGCATCTGGCATCTGGGTGCTCACCTTTCCTTGGGCAGGCGGAAGCGAGGCTGCCGGTGGCAGCGTTTGCAGAGGTTGAAGAGGCGGCGGACGATCCGGTGGGCCTTCTTGAAGAGCACTTTCAGGCTGGTTCCCATCTGCTGGTAGCGGTGCTGGAGGCTGCTGTCCATGACCCAGAACTGGGAGACGGCTGTGGAGTTCAGGAACCTGTCGTCGGGCAGCCTTTTCAGCAGGGCCTGGAACTCCTCTGCGGGCAAGGACACAGGGCTGAGCTGAGGGGGGCTGTGCGCACCCCCTGGGAGAGGCAGGCGGGTGCCCCCCCAGCCCTTCCAGGAGGTGACTCCACATGCACCTTCGCAGGCCCTTCATTTATTTATTTTTCAATAGCTTATTGAGAAAGAATTAATATACCATAAACTAGGGCTTCAGGATTCCTCCCCATCCTTCCTGTCCGGAATTTCAAGACTGATCTGTGTCCCCACTCAAGGGGCCAATGACCTCGGGACACATCTCCTCGCCCCTTTCTATCTCGGTGCAAGTCCCGCCCAGCACTGCGTCAGGCCGGCGTCCTTCAGGAGCACCACGCCACCCTCACGGGAAAGGAGGTCCTCTTGGGGACGAGAGGTCACCAGACTGGCCAGTGTGGACGCAGAGGAGGTAGAGCACTCAGCTTGGAAACCTTCCTACCGACCTTCCAGTCTCTGAGACCAGCCGCCCCTCCCCCCACCCTTTCCTTTTCTTTTCTTTTCTTTCTTTCTTTTTTTTTTTTTTTTTTTGACTCTAAAACATACTTCCTTCCTTTGAGCTTCCTCTTGGCCAGACACCCATTCTTTCCTGTAGTTAATCCAGAGGCAATGCGACTTCAGGTTCTTAGCTCCTCCTGCAAGTCTGAGATCTTCTTAGAGCTTCCTGGGCAGGACATGGGTTCCGAATTCATGCTCAGATCTCTGTCCACAGCCCCGCGTTCACGGGACCTGCAGCCACCAGCCTCCCAGTGGAGGTCCAGGAGCCCTCATTAGTTACTCATTAGCAGTGACTCATGGTGGCTAAAGCCCAAAGTCATTACCCGCACGCTTAAGAGTTAGGAGGCGAAGGTACCCAGTAGCCCCCAGCAGCTGGGTGGCAGGGCTGGAACGTGGTATTCTTCCTCGCTGCTCAATGTCTTGTCGGGAACTTGGAATGACAACACGTGGGGCCTCGGCTCGTTCTGGCTTCCCACGTGCCTGGTTCTGCATCCCCCCCCCGTCCCCCTGGAAGACTGGACAATCACCGGGTAGTGAAACTTGCAACCAGCGTGTGTGTATTTCCGTCTCTGAAACGTTTAAGCATAAAAACGCGTACGGAGAATAACAGGGTGCGTTCCCATGCGCCACCAGCAAGCACCTGCCATTTTGCCAGACTGGTTTCAGAAGTTTTTAGAGGAAATAAGACAAAGCAAATATATTTGAAGACCCCAAACTTCCTCATCATCTCCATCTAGACGCTTATAAGCACTCTCTTGGATGTTTATCATTATCACATATTTTCATGTGTTCTACCAGTGTGTTTGTCAATAAAAATATTAAGTATTGACTAGAATGTTCTTAAATGTCATGTAAAAAGTATTAAATATGTATTATATGGAATACATTATTATTATATTATGACACTATATGTACATATTTTATACATGTATACAATATATATTTTTCATCTTTGTTTTATCCAACGTTATGTTTTGCGATAGATCCATATAACTATCATTCATTAGTATTGAGATGTATGATGATATCATGCAAAGTTGTTTTTACATTAATTTTACCTAAATCACCCCATTCAAGCCTTCTATCCAACTGTTGTGATCACATTCCCTCTTTAACAGATGAGGAAACTGAAGCGTTGAGAGGCTACATGGCCAGTCTGAGGTCACAGAGCTGGTCAGTCACAGGGTGTCTTTGTCTGTTCGGGCTTCTATAATGAAATACCACAGATGGGGTGGCTTATGAACAACAGAAACTTATTTCTCACAGTTCCAGGTGCTGGAAGTCCAAGGTCAGGGTTCCAGGATGGTCAGGTGCTAGCGAAAGCCCTATTCAAGGCTGCAGATGGCTGACTTCTCCCTGGGTCCTCACACAGTGGGAAGGGTTAGAACTCTCTGGGCCCCTTTCCTAAGGCCACTAATCTCATTCGTGAGGGTTCTGCCCTCGTGACCTATCCACTCCCCAAAGCCCCACTTCCTAATGCCTTGGGTATTAGATTTCCAACACATGATTTTTGGGGGATACAAACATTCAGACCATAACGAAGAGCAAGGATGCAAATCAAGCCCTTGGAATCTAGGTCTCAAGGTTACATGGGTACTAGTCGTGCCAGCAACAAGCCACATCTAGCGCGTCTGGGTCTCCCAGAACTTGTCTACGTACTTCACTCATTCAGTGAATATTTACTGTGCACGTCATGGGCAGGCACTGTTCTAGGCACTGTGGAATCTGTAGCAAATGAGACAGGCGGGGCCTGTGCCTCTGTTGTCTTTCCCCTAGCGTATGAAGTCCTTCGCACACATCCCTTTGGTAGGTGTTGTATCTATTTGCATACAGAGCACAAAGAAATGGCTTGAGACTCAGAGTGGTGGAAGAACCTTCTTGAGGCCACACAGGTGGCTGAGCCAGGATCCCAGGTGAGCTCCCCTGATCCCGCCCCGCCCCTCACAGCTGCCTCCCCGTGGCCAGGGAGCCCCGAAATCCGGGACTGACGCCTGCTCACCTGACTCCTCAAACTGCCGGTTGTGAGTGGCCCAGGAGTCCTGGATCTGCAGCAGGCTGTCCTCCATGGCCTGGATGTCGGCATCGGGACAGTTGCACTCCGGGAAGGTGGGGCTGCACTTGCACCAACAGTCATTCTCCTTGCAGATGAGCTCGCCCTCCGAGCTGCAAGTGATGTAGCTGAGCGCCGCGGCCACGAAGCGCTCTCGCAGGTACTCGGGTAGCAGCACCTGCAGGCCTAGGGAAAGGACGTGTCAGGGAATCGCCAGGCAGAGCCTGTGGGGACTCAGCTTCCCTCACCTGAGGCCACAGGAACCCCAGTTGGGCTTCTGCTGTCTTGTGCCTCCTGAGCCCAAGAATGGTCACCCCAGGGCCTGATCCTGCTGAGCTCCTTGGGAAAGGGGATTGCCACTGCCCTAGTGACAGATGGGGGAGGATCTGAAAATGTAAATGAGGAACATCAAAGCCCAAGGCTTAGTCGAACCCCTTATATCAGCCAAATTGAGAGCGTGCATATCATATGAACAGGCTTATTGGCTACACATCAGCATTTCTAGGATGGAAACAGGAAGATGTTTCAGATAAAAGAAGAGCTTACAGCTCTCTTGGGGGAGGAATCAAGCCTTGATGGGCTTTTTGCTTTGTCTCTGATAACCATCCTGTTTCTAGCTTCACTGAGATTAGCAGCAGGCATCCAGGATGCTACTGGATGCTGATCCTCCTGGGCTCCCCACCCCAGCCCTGGTGACGAAGAGGCTGCCTTATTAGGAGGCAGGCTCGGCTACTGTGGGTACGTGGGTACCAGGCACTACACCAAGCGCTTTCCTTATACGATCGCAAATAACAGCTGTGGTCATATTTGAGGCTCTTATTGGTGAAAACCTCCAAGCCAATGACCCAGTGACCAGCCCAAGGCATCAGATCCTGTCCTTGTCCCATCGTGTCACACTGTGTGACTGGACCTGGCTGTCCCATATCAGTATGATTTAACTCCTGAAGAGATTTGAAAGTAGGATAGCGGTAGATACCCCAAGATCAGTCAGGCCTGGACAGATGCAAATGGCTCTCAGCTCTCTTCTGATTGGCCTCCTCCTACCTGGGGAGTGATCCACGGAAGCTTCGGTTTTCTCACCCACCTGTAGTGGGTATTAGTTCCCCAGTGGCAGAGTATACTCCTACTGGGCTTCAAGCCACACAAAGTGGCTGTTGGGAGCGTATCAAGGGATGAATGAAGGACGGGCATGCCTTTGGACACAGCCTGAGCATGTTCAAGGTCAGACCTGCAGGAGGCTTCCCCAGCAGGGACATTGTGAGATCCTGTGTCAGGAGAGTGAGGGGCATGGGGACTTCTGGGTACGATGCATTCCCCTGTTCTCAAATGTCTTTCAGCTCTTTATTTTCGCACCCTTGACCTTGTCCTTGGCAGGAAATCAGAGAGCCCAAAGTACGTATCCCAGTCTCAGCAGACCTCAAAATACACGGTAGAACTGAGCAGCAGTGGATGTGCGGTGCTCTTGTCTGAGGTCTCCCTCTGATTTTGAACTGCTCCAGACTTCTCCTCTCTTGATGCCGTGCCTGCAGTGGTGTGGGCCGGTCCTCCCCACGCTCCCTGTCCGCAGGCTTCCTTTCAGCACTCACCTCTCTGCAAATCCGCTCCTTCCACCCCCCGCATCGCCTCCCTCGTCCTCACCATAACATTTCCCGTTGCGATAAAATAAGTGCCCCGAGCCCCGTCGGCATGAGTGATGGGCTATAAAATTAAATGGCATAAACTATTCCAAAAGAACCGCCAGACATTCGGAACTTCACTCATCGCTAATTTGCAGACACAAACCCAGCCCATCTACGGACACGGGAGAAGAGGGATGCTAAATGCGTTCGGTGCCTCTCAGTAAAGGAGTCTTTCACTCCTCTTGATTATCTATTGCTTGATTCCTAAAGCCTGTACGGGTTGCATCCGGCTCAGGTTGCCTGGAATTTGTAATCGTAGATCCTGGGTGAGGGCTATTGATTTTATAATACAGAGACAATAATATCTTAAGCAGAGTCCAATTCAGTTAGGCCTTAAGAAAAATGAACTTTTCCCACTGCCAAACAGCCCAGTCTGAATGAGTTTGCATGCCGGGGTGGGGGGTGGGGGGACAGAAAGCAGGGGCTGAGTGCTGTCCTTTCTCCCAGCCTTCTGACCCTAGTGTATCTCCCTTTCCTTTGGCTTTCCTTCCTGTTTTCCTGTTTGCTATTCTAGCTTCAGCTGAGGATCCCATTCTTCTCACACTTCTCTCGGCTTTGATCTCCCATGGAAAATTGTAGACTAATAACAGAAGACAAGGGACCACGCTCAGAGTAACCGGTGGCCCCATAGTTTGTATAGTTGAGCTAGAGGTGTGGCCCCATAACCATTCCGCAAAGGCCAGCTGCTCCCAGTGTGTTCTTAGGAGACAGCAGAGGGTTCTTTGGGAACAGAGGAGATCACTGAACTAGGTCAAGGCGTAAAAGGATGGCTGCACCCTTTCGATAGGGTAGTGACAATGTTCTTGGGTTTGGGTGTGAGCAACAGGTCTTGGGTTGGGGACAAATCACATCAGATGTTTTCTCAAAAGAATGATGGGAAGTTGTTAGATACAAGTCAGAAAAGTCTTGATAGCTCTTATCTTTCCAAAGGTGGAGCAAATGGGTGGGGCAGGTGGGACTTCTCCCTGCTCCTCCATGATGCAAGTGCCTCCCAGGTGCCCGTGCAGCTTACCGAGCAGCTGCACCTTGTTCTCCGGACTCTGCACCAGGACCGAGCTGACCGAGTCCAGATTGTCGTAGTTGCTGCAGCCCAGAGGGCCGGTCCTGGTCTCTGTGACCTAGAGAAGGCAGGGCAGAGTGTGGGTTTAGATAACAAGGAGAGACTTTCCCTTTGTCCTCGTCTCCGGTCATCCAGGCGGGGTCTCTGTGACCTGTCTTCGACCGACCTCGGGAATGGCATGTGTCCCCCCACCCCCGGAGCATAAAGCCACTTTTCTTCCTGGTCCTAAGACAGTGATGGTCAGTGACGCCTGGCTGTAAGCAGCAGCTCTCCATAGTGGGAGCCTTTCAGAGGCAGCCAAAAATAAGTCTGTGTGTGGGAGGAGAAAATTCAGCGTAGGCAGAGGAAGCTGGACCTTCAAGCTGGATCCCCCCTCCCCTCCCCTGGAGGAAGACAGGAGACCAGATGTGGATGCTGTCGCCCTGCTGTGAGCCCAGCTGCAGCCTCTTACAGTGGTGTTCACAGGCTTCAGGGGTCCCCAGGATGAAAAGCCCTAGAGAAATATGAGTTATGAGTATTATTATTAGTATTAAACATTTAAGTCCCACCTCAGCACTGAGAAGTCCTTAGAGAAAATCAGCCATGGGCTTACTACATATTTTACCAAGTATATTAAATATACATAAAGTCTTATAGCCATGTAATATTCCAAAACAGCGGAGAGTCATTTTAAAATATTATAAAGTTGGCCTATCAGGTTTTCCCTGATGTTTAAAGTATACGATGAAAAATGGGGAGCTTTAAAGGCACTGAAATAATTATGTAATAAGAATGATGGGGACCCAAGGCCCTTTCTTCTCCGGATCTCCGATGGCTTTGCCAACAATCAATCAACCAATCAACGAGTAGTTGTTGAGTGGCCACTGTTTCGATTCCATGCAATTCATCAAACACTCACAGTGTGCCTTTCCCAGAGTTCCTCAAGGAAGTCCACCCTGATCCCTCTCAGCCCCTCTCCTACCCCCACCCCCTCTGCCCTGCTGCAGGCATGCGGGCTGCCATATTCCACCCTTTTCTGCGAGTATTCAATTAATGCCTGGGTCCTCTCTGCACCAAAGGCTTCGTACAGTAAGCTCGTGTTAACCTTACTTGTTACCACATTGTCAACAGCAATGAACACAGTGCTGGCACGAAGTAGGCACTCAGCAAACGGGGGAGTGTATGAGTAATGGGTTTCAGGCTTTGGGAGGAGGAGGGGCGGGCACAGAGACGCTCCCTGTGCCCTGCGGGAGATAACAGCCTGCAGAGGAGGCAGGGACACGCACAGCCAACCGGTGCACATCCAAGTCCAGCAGAAGCGATGTGGCATAATGAGTACCGAGGACAGCTCTAAACAAAGAGAAGACAAGGGGGAAAGTAGCAGGGAAGACACCAACTGAGCTGGTCTTTACAGATAAGTAGGAAGTGGGCAGGAAGAGAAGGGAGGGAACAGGACTCTGAGACAAAGAAGGGGCAGCATGATCTGAAACACATGGTTTCCAAAGTGTATCATGCATGCGTCCAGCACTCTGCTGGTTACCATGGTGAATACCAAAGTGACACGCTTAAAGGGAATTTAGTAAGTTTGGGCTTGAATGTGTGTGTGTGTGCCTGTGTGTGTGTGTGTGTGTGTGTGTGTGTGTGTGTGTAAAATACAGTGGGGACAGAGATGGAGGAGATACTTGTAGGCTAAAGTCGTCAAAGGAGGCTTCATGGAGGAGGTGAGTCAGCAATTGGTCTTGAAGGATGAGTAGAGGTTGGACAGAATGGGGAGGGAATTGAGAGAAAAAGAGGCCACTGCAAAGACCAAGGGCAGCAGTAGACATTACATGAGAAGCAACAAGACTTAGTCTGAGTGAAGAACGCGACCATGACCCTGACAGGGGCTGGAACAATCTCTCTACAATTTCCCCAGCTCATCTTCCAAGGTAATCCTGTTTCACCTTCACGGAACTCTCTAAGTCTCACTACTCTCACCCTCTAAAGGAGGGACCCAAGGCTGGAGACCGTTGAGTGGCCGAGACAGGATCTTAACCCTCAAGTTCCCAGACTCCAGTTCAGTGCCCCTGGGTCTCCTGTGAGGGCACATCAGCAGACCACAGGAAATAAAGGGAGGGAGTCCCTTTGTATGACTTAAAAACAAATACTTCACACAGACTATTTTAGTGAGCTGCATCCTCCAGAACGTGAACCTGGGCCAAAACAAACTTTAAGCCTTGAGATTATAGTATCCTTATATTATAAAGGCAGAAACCGAGGCCAGACTTGGTTAAATGACTTAGGGTCACACAGCTTCTCACCTGCTGGGCTAGGAGTCACCCAAGCCATTCATTCATGCACTCATTTTTTTTTCATTTGGTAAATATTCAAGGAGCAATCAGAACTGGGAGTGTGTAAGCACCTGTTACTGCCATAAGAAGTGTGTAGACAAGGGGGAGCATGTTCCCACGATCCCCGAGTTCTAGCTGTTGCACTTGGCCTGTCTCCCCTGACAAGTGGGCACTAGGGGCTGGATACGCCCCTATATCTGTATCGAGTGAGTGAGTGAGTGGCAAGTTGTCAGACTGAAGTGGGGAGGCTGAGCCCTGCCTGTGTCGAATGAAGTCTTCTTTATCTGTAATGGTACGAGAATCGCTGTAAGGAGAAACGTGGTTAAGGACCAGCCCGCCTGTTCTGCAAAAGCCTGCCTCTTTTGGAATGGACTGGGCTGATGTCAGGGTGGGTTGATGGGCATGGCACTGGGGAGACCTGCTTGTCCCCAGCTCCTCACCAGCATTGGGTCCAGGCAGGGAGGGAGCTATACCCCTTCCCTAGGAACAGGACAACTCCCAAGGAGGAAAACCAAGAGCAGCCACTGTCTCCTCCTTAGTCCCACCACGATCCCTTCCTCCCTGCCGCCAATCCATCTGCCTTCCCACCTTCCTGTTAGCATTCCGTGGCTGCCTCCTGATGCTCTTTGCTGACCTTTACTTTGCTACTTCCAAAGGTCAGGTCCACAAGAGGACAATCAGTTAGGTGAGTCATTGGAAGGGTGTGAATTGCTTCGCTTTATTCATTGTGGCACGAGGGTAGGGGTGAGAAGAGACAAGGACCATGATCCCCCACTCATTTCCTGAGAGGGAAGGGTCCAGGCCAGGCCACCATGAGTGAGAAGGCCCATTCGGGTCACTAGATCCCAGATCCATTGTTCCTCCCACTGCCATTCTGCTCTGAGCCACCTCGGTCCTCCTGGACAAGGGAGGAGGAGGAGGGAGCCGGCAACAGAGGGTTCTCTTGCAGGCAGTACCTGGACATGGACTCGGTAAGCAGGATGGCCTATGGTCCCTTCCCCCAAGGGATGGAAGTCCCAGAGTCTCTCTCTGTGAGGTTGGCCCAGGGAACTGCACGCCTTTCTCTGGACAAGAGGCAGCGGCTCCCGCAGATTATAGAGGGCCCAGCGAGGTGGCAGGGGACCACTCACTCAGGCGCACACGTGTGGAGAGTGTCCCAGATAAGCTTTCAGAAAGGGAAAATAATTGTGTGCTAATTGGCCTGTTGACAGAGACCAGCCTGCGTCAGAGCGCCCTGATGGATCTCAGGTTCATTAGCACTCCAATTTTCCGTAAATACCAGATCCTGCGAACCCTCATTCCCTTGGCCTACTGTCCTCCCCCCGCCCCCCACTTCCAGCTGCTCTTGTCCTACCTGGTGGGACATGGGCGGAGCTAAGGGCCATCAAATGGGCTTCTAATTGTGAGCAAGAGGGCTGCCTGGGAGAGCAGGGCTGACGCTGCATGTGCTTGAAATACCTGCGAATTGAATCCCAGGCTGCGGCCGTGAGCAACCGGGACAAGCCCGCCTCGGGATGCTCTGTGAGAACTGCTCCATTTTGCCATCTCGGGACCCACCCGGACTTGTGCGTGGACCCTTTGCAGTCAGCATGGGAGCATCCCAAGACCTCCCTGCTCCCCACCACCGAGTCCTTCCTCAGGCTTGGATTAAACAGAGGGTGGGGGGGGCTACAGCTGAGGAGCAGGCGCCTCCCCTGCTTCCTGGAGGATCCTGGGAGCTCAGGGCAGCGTGGGTATGTAGTCAGCCCTTCGCAGTGTGCGGGGAGCTTTCCTGTGACCTGTAGCATTGGCGTCACCCCAGCCAAGAGTCAGGGGCAGTATTCACCATATTTATCAGCAGGTGGGACAAGGTGTGCCAAAGCGGGGTTCTGGAGGCCTTCTGGGGTGCCCAGGCCCTTTGGTTACTATCGAGGAGGCATCTGGGGGTTCCAGGGCAGGGATGAGGTGGTTAGGGTAGCACCTAGGGGGTTGCGGTGAAGACCGTTTACCAGCTGGGATGGAAAAGCTTAATATTTTAGTAACTGTGTAGCTCTGTCAACCGAGTGTAAGCCCTGGGTGTAGGCAAGTCGGGGAGTTCGGTGACACCTCAAGGGCAGAGAACTAGGAAGCACCAGGGCCCAAATCTTCTCACTGGAGTAAGTTCGTTTCTCACTGAACCACGCGGCCCACCGTCACCCATCAAGCATTTCCTTGCGTGTCTCACCACATGCCGGACACTGGCGGGGGGCCGGGGGGACCCAGGACTCCGTGCGCACCGCAGAGTCCCTCCCTCTCGAAGCCGCCCTGCTGTGGTGGGTGTGTGAACAGCTGCAGTGTTCTGTGACGAGTCCAATACTAGAGGTGTGTGCTGATCGGGGTGCACCTTGCCACAGAGGGTGGCGGCGGTGAGCTCGCAGAGGAATGTGCTGGACAATCAGAAGCGGGTGGTGAAAGGAAGTAAGAGTCAGAGTGCACCTGCCTAGAGGAACCAGCGACAGGCAGGTGTGCGGGAGGATTTGGCCTTCACCAAGGCTGAGCCGGTGAGCAGCCCCCCACCCGCAGCCACTGCCAGCCAGAGGAAGGGCCGTGCTGGAAGCTGAGCTGCTGCTAAGGCGTGCTCAGTGCGGGGAAGTCAGCGGCCCGCACGGCGGCAGCTACAAGCCAGCCAGGGTGTGTGTGCTCTAGCCTCTTGGCCTCGGCTCCGTGTGCCTGTTTGATGCTACGTGTGTTAGGGTGGAGGTCGTCTCTGGTGGAATGCCTTTATACCGGGACCGAACAGGCAGGCCCACCCTGGAAGGTGAGCAGAGCCCCGGGAAGGGGTGCCAACACCTCCCTTCGCCCCTTAGTTTAGCAGTGACCTTGGACAGATCACACAGGTCTCTAGACCTCACTCACTCACTGAGTTACGTGGAGGTGAGGAGTTGGAGGGATGAAGGTGGGAGAAAAATACTGCGCAGCCCCTGTTTTCTCACAGTTCTCTGGGTTACATCCCATGGGAGATGGGCATTTCAACAGAGGAACTCCAGGTCCGTCAGCCCAGTGGAGGCCGAGTCGTCATCTCACACTTAGTGTGGGAATGGGGACGTTCCACAAAGAGGCTTCCAAGGACAGCAGTCCTCTCTCGGGGAGAGGGGCAGTGGTGGCAGTTCTGGAAAAGTGCGTGCACGGGCACTATGATAGATGTGGCTTGGGGGGTCTGCCCACCTCTCACCCCACAACCCACAGACTTTACGGGAGAGGTGAGTCCAGTCGCCGCGGTTGAGACTCTGCAGCCGCCCTTTTTGTGGTAGACTAGGGTGGGCTCTGGAACACGGTGTTACTCCAGGGAATTTAGAACTGTGATACTGAGAGAAACAAGATGTAAAGGGTGATTGTGAACATCTACAAAAATGAGAATAAATGATGATCAAGCACCAGGAACTGAGGATATGACAGTGAACAAGAAAGCGGTCCCCGCCCTGATGCTATTGGCTGAGAGAAAGCACGGAAAAACAATGTTCGGTCAGGGCTGGAAGCGGCTGCCGAGCAAGGCGAAGCTGCGCGTAAACTGAAGCCACAGGCATGCAGAGAAGTCTGCTATTCCCCTTCACTCATTGAAGATTTCAGCATCAGGCTTGCTTACCGCCATCTTTCTGAGCACCACCAGGTCTGTATCATTCCTGTGGACATCAGCATCCATGTCTCGGCGATCCATTGATCCCCTGGCCTGTCAGTTCCCTGGCCTTTTCATCTCACCCCACCCCCCGCATCTTGTCTTCCACCCCCATTTTAGCCACCCACACCCATGGCCATGGCTCAGAACTTGATTTTTTCTTTTCTTTTTTTTCTTTTGGCAGCTGCACGCCCTCTATAATCTTATTATTAAGTATCACACACTTGTGCGTCCTCTAGTCTCTTCCCTCTAATAGGTCATCAAACCTACCTAAAGTCAACAGTGATTTAAACACAAATTTAGAAAACTCCTACTGAGACTCTCGATTTATTCACCTGACCAGCTTTTCGCTTCCTGCCATCCCTTAATGCTCTCAAATTCCTCGGTCCCTCACGGTAATCACTGTTTTCCATACACTCCCAGTTCCCTTGCATCTTTTTTCGTTCATCTTGTACGTACACACATACCTTAGTTAAATCCAGCTCCCCATCCATTCCACGATGCCCGGCTGAACACGAAGTGCCGGATGCAGCTGACACAGCCCACAACTGCTGACTGGTCCCATGTCATCATGATGACCTTGAATCTCAAATGGGCCCTCAGTGCTGCCCGACCACCCCGTGCATTTATCTCGTCGAGGGAGATACCTAAGTCCCATTCTCTGGAAAGACCATTTCATGCATTCTTTCCTCAACAATTCCTCTTCCTTTTAGCCAAGAACTTTGCTTCTTGTTTCATAGAGGAAGCGAAATCAATCAGAAGCAAACACCTGTCCCCGCCCAGCACATCTTCCAGCCCACTGCATTTGCCCTTGTGTGCTTCGTACCGCCTTCTGTTACGAGGGATGCGGTGCGCATGCTCCTGTGTGAGACCTACCCTCCGCCCATGCACCGAATATCAACTTCTCTCGTCGACTCAGTCGCTCCTACAGTTACCCTCTGTCTCTCTTGCATCATCACTTTCTCCCTCTCTACTGAATCATTTCAACCAACATACCAATATTCTGGACTACCTCTTATCTGAAACTCAAAAACACACCCTCCCTTGACCCCACGCCACTCTGCAGCCATCATCCATGTTTTCGTTTTTGCCTTTATAGCAAAACCCTAAAGCGTCGTCTCTACTCCTCTGATTCCACCCTTTGCCTTCTCTCTGGAGCTGTCTCCGCTCAGCCTTTTGTACCTTCCTGCCACTGACACTGGTCTTATCCGGGTGCCTAGCTACCTCCATGTGCCAAGTTGAAGGTCAGTTCTCAATCCGACTGCTCAACAGCATTTAGCCTGGTTGCCCGCTCCTTCTTCTGTGACACACTTTCTTCACATGGCTTTGCGGTCTGACTCTGGTGCTCTTCACACCCTTCTGCTTTGTCTCGGCCTCCTTTGTCAGGTCTGCCTCTGCTTCCCCATTTCCAAACACGTATGTGCTTCCCACGGCCGAGGGCCGCCTTACCAGCTACGTTCACTCCTCGAGTGGTCTCGTTGCATCCTTTCCCCTAGTTTTAAATACCAGCTGTGCTTGTGTATATATTTGTATGCCCAATTTATATCTCCAATCATGACCTTTTGAAATGCTGGTGTTCCTATCCAACTGCCTGTTAGATATCTCTACTTGGATGTCTAATAGAAATGTCAAGTTCAATATGTCGAAAACCAAACACTTGATTCCCTCCTTTCAGATCCGCACCTCCCCCAGTGTGGACGGAATCTTTGCAGATGGAATCCCTGTCCTTCCAGTTGCTCAGGCCAAAAGTCTTGCCGTTAGTCCTGACTCCTTTCTTCCAATTCATTTGTGATCGTGCAGGCTCTAGCATCAAAATGTGTTCTGAATCTGCCAGCTTCTCACTGCCTCTTCACAGCCAGCTTCGTCCAAGCAGGCCACCCTCATTGCTCACCCTGACCTCTGCAGCAGTCACTAATCGGTAACGTCCCCATGATCTGGCTGCTGCAACCGCTGTCACCTCATCTCCCACTTTACCCCACTTTGAGTCACTGCAGACGGTGTTCCTGGATCCCACCGAGAACACTCCCACTTTAGGGCAATTGTCTTTGCTCTTTCCTGTGTCCAGAATGCTCTTGTTCAAGATGTCCATGTGGCTCACTCCATTGCTTAATTCAAGTCTCTGTTTAAATGACCTTCCTTCAGACACGTGTTCCCTAAAGCACCAGGTCTCCACCACCCTCTTCCCCCTGGTTTCCTGCCTTCAGACCATTAATCTCCCCTGACGTGGCATGTTCAATTATGTCTCTGCTACTAGAATTTAAGCTTCATGAGGTCATGGAATTAAAATGTGTTGTTCACTCTTAGGTTCTGAGTACCCAGAACAGTGCCTGCCATATAATAGGTGTTCAAAATATTCATTGAGTAATACATAAACGAACAGAATCTCCTTGTGGATTTTGGGTAGGATAAAGGCAGGTTATAAGAAGGGACTGACCCTTACTTGCCACCCTAGCTTTGTATTTAGAATTTTAAAAATCAAGTATTTTTACCAGTCTTCTCTTTTGTAAAACAACACAGACTTTCCTGGAACTCTCCTAGATATAAGTAGAGACAATGGGATAAAGGTTATAGTTACTAAAGTTATGGGGATGTAGACCTTTTGCAAACATGTACGCTCACATCACTCCTTTGCGTTTTCCGTTGTACTTGGACGTATCTTACAGTTCTACATCATGGCCGTGTAAGGCTGCTCCAGCCTACTTCCGAACCTCTCCTTGTGCCAGCGCCTTTGTTGCTTGGCCCACTGCCGTCACAGCAGTCTTCTCTGTTCCACCAAGACACCCAGCTGGTTCCTGCCTCAGGGCCTTAGCACTTGCCGTTCCCTCTGGCTGAACGTTCTTCCCTCAGATCTACACACAACAGGCTTTTCTTTCATTCAAATCTCAGCCTCAAAACCCAAACCCCAGGTGCCCTCCCCTGACCAGTCTGGCGAACATTATCGCTCCCTTCTCTCACCCCACGAAATCCGTACCTGTGATTCTGTCTTTTCATTTTATCGTTACCTGAACTTCCTTTGTTGATTTTTAATGATCATTTCTGTCCCGTACTGGAATGTATCTAGAACGTAGGGACCTTGTCTGCCTTTCTCTAGTCTCTTGGCTGGAGTCAGCCTCAGAGCGGATGCCCACATGACTGTTTGCTGTTGAAGGAAGACCTGGACCAGGTGCAGGGCTGGTTGTGCCTCCATCAAAAGGCGCTCTGCCCCCTGCTGTCAGTCAGGCCCTGCTGACTTGAAGCTGGTTAAGACTCCGGCTTCACCCTTCATTTCCCTCTGCTGCCCCCCGCCCCGCCCCTCCCCCTCAGCACCTGTCGGGCCCTTACCTTGATGGCCCCTGTGGCTATCTGGATGTGGTGCAGCCTTCGCAGAGTGCTCTCTCTGTCGATGAAGTAGGAGGCTGCCAGCTGATGCAGGGTCTCCAGGGACACAGCTGAGCTGTTCCCACTGCCCCCGACTGTCGGGGCACTTCCCGCTGCCTCTGTCTTTCGGCTCAGTTTGCGCTTGTCCACAAAAATGGTCAGGGACTCTTCTCCTAGAGCAAACAACATGGGCTCATTGGTGAGGCCTTCTGCTCCCTCACCCCCTACATGTAAGAACATGAAACTCTTGGCCAGGAGAGACAGAGCGAAGAAGGAGCCCATTACTCCTGCAGAAGGCCTCTTCCCCATCCTGTACCATCTTCAGAAAAATCTCATCAGACCGTGTCACGGCACAACCGGCGTCCCTGCCTGAGAGGCCCTCCTCCCTCTCCTTCGTTCTGTGTGTCTCCCCAAAGCACCTTCCCCTCGCATCCAGCTTATCCACTTAACATCTATTGATCTCTAGCTCAGGCAATCTACCTCCGTGGGAGAGAAAAAATTCTTCCTCTTAAGTTGTTTATGAGAAGCTGCCATGGATATTACTGCTCCCTCCAAAAGGGCAAAAGCCTTGAAGTTCAAGGCCCTCTCTCCCCATCAAACACTCAACACCAACCACATGCGGCAGCCGGCCTGAACCCTCGGAGAGCTCCTTTTTGTCCATCAGACAGTGAGCTAAATGTTATAATAAATCCTGCTTTCTTCTTCCCAGGGCACAGAGAGCTCTGCCTCTTCAGAGCTTCTGATTCTGCCCTGGATCCTAGCCAAGGTTGCACCATCCCCACCCCCCACCCTCGCCTCCATCCAGCCCAGAGTCATCAGAATTGGCTTGTCTGGTTCCCAGTCTTTATAGAGAGGAAGCAGGGGGCAGGGACTCGACAGACATTGACTTCTCTGCCCATGGGTGTGACAACTGTCACCACAGCAAATGGTGGGATAGGGAGAAGCTTTGGGGTAAAATCACTCAGTTAGGAGAAAACTGGGAGCGCCCCCCCCCCACTGGCAAGGGCTTAGCAGGAGTCTCTGGGTCCCCAAATGTCTTTATTCCACACCCTGTCTGCTGGAAGATGCCGATAAGCAAACAGCAATGTTCTGAAGTGAATTTGGATGTTAAGAAACTATACTATTCTCAAAGGCACCAGAAAGAAAACATTTCTCAGGCAATTGTAGGCCAGGAAAAAACAAAGGATCCAGGAAGGCTACTGAAGCTATCCTCAGTGGGCCTTCCGGCTATTTTCCACAAACTGGCAACCGGTTTGTGCAGGATCATGACGTTACTCACCTCCAAGGGTGGCGGAAAGTAAGAAGTGAGTGCCGTACTTTTTGATCAGGTTTTCAGTAACCTGCTGCAGGTTGGGTCTCCTTCCCAGGAGGCGGATGTTACGGATGAACTCTGGGGCAAGAGGCAATGGCAAGCCGAAGAAGTCCTTCCTTTCCAAAACCAAGTTGTTCACTTTCCAACGGGCAAACTCCCTGGAGGAAGAGTCAAGGGCTAAGGAAACGCTCCCTGTGTTTTGGAACAAGAGGCATAGAATCTGCAGCAGGCCGTGTTCTTCCTCCCCTGGTACCCGCTCCTCTCCTCTCAGCCCACAGCTCTCCAGACGGAGGCACCCGCTGCCGAGAAGAGGTCCTTCGGCTCCCCCTCGGCCTCTTGTTTCCCAGCTGTGGGAAAGCCCTATCTCGGCTGGCCTCCATCACAACTTCCTCTCATGACCTTCCTCACTGGAGAGCAGCCGGCGGCTTGCTCATACGAAGGGGGCCGTGGTGGTGGTGCAGCAGGGGAAGCGAACAAGGAAGACACTGCACCGTGGTTTGCAGAGGTGGGCGCTCGTCACAGCTGGCCCCCCACGCAGATGGCTCGCATCACCTGCCATGGCCTCAGTCACCCATCCGTAGAGTCAGATTTTGGTCCAGAACAAGAGCTCTCGAACGTTTTGGTGTTGGAACCCCTTCACACTCTTCAGATTGATGGAGTCCTCCATACAGGGTGGGATAAAAGCAGCTTCACAGTTGTTCATATGGAAAATAATACAATAATTAGTAAATAATAATATAAGAATAAGCTCTGTGTTTCACGCACTCATGACTGTGAACCAGCTTTGCCCCACCTTGTATTTGTGTGGATTACATCTATCGATAATTGCCATTTTAGAAATTAAAACTGAGGAAAGTAATTCACGAGTTATTTCATGTAAAGGCAACAGCAGTGAATCCATTCCCTATGACGTAAGCGACATATTTTATGACAATAACTGCGTGTTCTGAAACAAAACTGATTCAGTGAGAAGAGTGGCATTGCCGCATTTTTGCCAATCTCTTCAGTATCTTGCTGAGCAGGTGAGAGCTGCCTCCTTGTACCTGCTTCTGCACCCGGTCCGCTGTGATAATTGTGGGTATTCTTCTACGGTACCACACTAACCCCAACAAGCATAGTTTCTTCAAGGTTATCCCCCGTGTGCCATCTGAAACCATGTCAATGAACTTCTCATCCTCTGCTACGTTAAAATCCAGGGTTCTAACTGTACTTCGAATAGATCCTTCTACCCTTCATACTTTGTACATCATGCGTTAGTCATCTGGAAGATATGGGAACACTGAGTTATTCAGATCTTCCGCATTTTGACACTTTTCATTATATAACATCAAAACATTATACTCGTTAATATTACCACCAACCTCATCAGAAAAGTCTTTAAATATTGGGAAGCTGTCAAGCTCACAATGACAAATAGGAGTTCTCCAAAATTCTCATTTTTCTTTGAAAGCTTAAATTGCATCATTGGTAATGAATACTGTCAGTTGTTTTCCTTAAAGAAGCAGGCTTACTACATTCTTTTTTTTTTTTTTTTTTTTTTTGACAAAATGTCTGCCAAATGCTAAAGTCTGAATAACGATATTTTGTCTGTTGGTTGTTGAGAAAAAATTAGTTCCATGAAGAAAGTGGCTAGTTCAGCTCATAATGTTGTCACAAAAGTACTTTTCCCTGAAGCAACGTCATTCTTTAGTAGCCTCACACTTGCTTTGTGTGTGCCTCCCATTTTATCATAGAAAAGATTCAAAAGATAGCCCTGGCTGGCTTGGCTCAGTGGGTTGAGTGCTGGCCTGCAAACCAAGGGGTTGCTGGTTCAATTCCTGGTCGGGGCACATGCCTGGGTTTCAGGCCATGTCCCTTTCTGGGTCCATGTCAGGCAATCAATTGATGTTTTTTTTCCCTCTCTTTCTCCCTCCCTTTCCCTCTCTCTAGAAATGAATTTAAATTTTTTTTAAAAGATTGAAAAGATATATACTTCAGGCTCCAAATCTAATAAAGTTAATACATTTTACTGCTTCAGGGACATCCTTACATAAAACCAGTGCACATGAGCCTGTGTTGTGAGATGCAAGTGTGTAATGATGAGGAACACGTGACTGCTAGTGTCATTCGGTGGGACGGCCTTTCTTCAAACCGAGATGTCAGAGGTTTTATGCACCATTGCTTTGGAGTCGTCAGTGCCGGTGCCAACAGGGACATCCCGAAAAAAAACTCAGAGGACCCACATTATGAGAAGCCCTATTCTAGAAGACACCAAAGTGCCTTTCCAGTTCCATCTAGAACTTTCGTCTTTATGTCTAGTTCCACACGGAATGGTTTATATCTTTAAAGGAGACCAATTTCCAAGGGGAATCCCTGTCCTGGGATGAAATTGAAAGGATCCTAGGCATTCGTAAGAAAGAATTTCCTCCGCAATTCCACTAGTAAGGACCAGCTCCGCTGCCTGAGAAAACAACGAAAGTCAAGTCTTCACCACCTTAACATCCACCCCAGCTCTTCTCTTCGTGACAGGGCGAAGCCTTGGTCCAGCCTTCCCCCCAAATCCATGAAGCGCAAAAGGCAGGGCTGCAGAAGTATAAAATAATTCAAAATGGATAAATAAAAACCCGTACCCAATTTGAGGCTCTAGAATCCCCGCAGCTAAATCTAGAGACCAGGACAGACAGGAAGGGGGCTGTGCCAGACCTGACCAGGGAAACCAGGGAAGAGGGTGACTAAGTCTTTTAAAGTTCCTGCTGTGAGGCTTTATTTATCTAAGCAGACAAGTCCAGTCCGTAGTAATACATTATCATTTATTTCCTTTGTGTATCAAATGCTACACTTTGATAGATGTATAGGGTATTTGTCAAAAGTGTTTGCTATTCCGAATCCCAGCACCTCGTGAAGAACAGTTTCTTGATCTCATTTCTAATTGGCTGAGTGGCCAATAAAAAGACACAGAGTAGCTTAATGGATTTTTAAAAACACAAGACACAATTACATACTGCCTACAAGAGACTCACTTCAGCTTTAAGGACACTTATACTAAAAGTGAAAGAATGGAAGAAGATAGTCCATACAAATGGACACCAAAAAAAAAAAAATGTAAGTTTTTTTTTATAGTTCCCTATGTAAGTACAGGGAAGCTATACTTATACAAGACAAAAGAGATTTTAAGCCAAGACTAACAAGAGACAGAAAAGGTCATTATATAATGATAAAGATATCCATTCATTGATGAAGTGTAATATTTGTAAATATGTATGCACTCAACACAGGAGCAACTATATATGTATGTAGCAACTATTAATAGGTCTAAAGGGAGAAATAGCAATACCATCATAGAAGGGGACTGCAATCCGCACTTTAAACAATGAATATATCATCCAGACAGAAAATTAGCAAAGAAACGTGGGACCAGGCGGACTGAACACATACTTACAGAACACTCCACCCCCAACAGCAGCACAATACACATTCTTCTCAAGTGCACATGGAACATTCCCCAGGAGACATTATATATTAGGCCACAAAACAAATCTTAATATATTTAAAAAGATTGAAATCTCATCATGCATCTTTTATGACTATAACACTGTGGAATTAGAAATCAATCACAGTAAGAAAACTGGAAAATTTACAAATTTGTGGAGATTAAACAATATGGTCCTGAACAATCAAAGGAGAAATGATGTGCATATATATACGTATATATGTATGTACATATATAAAATGAGGCAAATGAAAATGTAAACACAAATACAAAAACTATGGGATGCAGCAAAAGTAGTTCTAAGAGGAAAGTTTATTAAAAAAGGATCTCAAATAAGCAACCTAACTTCAAAGAACTAGAAAAGAACAAACGAAGCCCAAAGTTATTAGAAGGAAGAAAAGAAAGATCAGAGTAGAAATGAAAGACATAGAGCTTCAAAAATCAACAGAATAAATCAATAAAACTAAAAGCTGGGGGCTTTGGGGGGAAAAGAGAGTAGGCAAGTCGTTAGCTGAACTAACCACAAAAAAAAAAAAAAAAAGAAATGACTCAAATAAATAATATTAGAAATGAAAGAAGAGCCATTACAACTGATATCACACAAATACAAAGATCACAAGATACTACTATAAGAATTATACAGCAACAGATTGGACAACACAGAAGAAATGCATAAATTCTTAGAAACATGTACCCAAACTGAATGATGAAGAAATAACAAATCTGAACAGACCAATTACTAGTAAGGAGATTGAATCAGTAATCAAAAATCTCCCAACAAACAAAACTCCAGGACCAGATGGCCTCCCTGGTGAATTCTACCAAAAACATAAAGAATTGATAATACCAGTCTTTCTTAAAGTATTCAAAAAAATAAAAATAAAAAAGAGGAGGGAAAACTGCCAACTCATTTTACAAGGCCAGCAGTACTTTGATACCACAACCAGACAAGGACACTATGAAAGAAAGAAAATTACAGGCCAATATTCCGATAACATGGATGCAAAAATTCCCAACAAAATATTAGCAAACTGAATTCAACAGCACATTAAAAGGATCATGCACCATGATCAAATGGGATTTATTCCACAAATCAATTAATGTGATATACCACATTAACAAAATTAAGGATCATGTGATTATCTCAATAGAGGCAGAAAAAGCATTTGACAAAATTCAACATCCATTTATGATTTTAAAAACCTCAACAAAGTTGGTGTAGAAAGAACACACCTCAACATAATAAAGGCCATATATGGCTAATTCACAGTTAACATCATGCTCAATGATGAAAAGCTGAAAGCTTTTTCTCTAAGATCAGCAATAAGATGAGTTTGGTCCCTCTCACCATTTTTATTCAATATAATACTGGAAGTCCTGGTGAGAGCAGTTTGGCAAGAAAAATAAATAAAATGAGTCTAAATAGAAAAGGAAGAAGTAAAATTGTCTCTATTTGTAGATGTCCTGATATTATATATAGAAAACCTTAAAAGATTCAACAAATTCAGTAAAATTACAGGATAAAAAAATCTATGTATAAAAATCTGTTGCATTTCTATAAACTAGTAATGAAGTATCAAAAAGAGAAATGAAGGAGACAATCTCATTTACAATTACATCAAAAACAATAAAATACCTAGGAATAAATTTGACTGAGGAGGTGAAAGATCTGTATACTGGAAACTATAAGACATTGATGACAGAAAATGAAGAAGACACAAATAAATGGAAAGAAATTTCATGCTCATGGATTGGAAGAATCCATACTGTTAAAATGTCTATACTACCCAAAGCAATCTACAGATTCATTTCAACCTCTATAAGAATTCCAATGGCATAATTTTTCATAAAATAAAAAAAAAATTTAAATTTCCATGGAACCACAAAAGACCAGAATAGCCAAACCAATCTGGAGAAAGAACAACAAAATTGGATGCATCAAATTTCTTGATTTCAAACTATGTTACAAAACTATAGTAATCAAAGCAGTATGGGCTTGGCATACAAACAGACACATAGTTGAATGGAACAGAATAGAGAACCCAGGAATAAACCCACACAAATATGGTTAATTAATTAATGACAAATGAACCAAGAATGTATAATAAGAAAAGAATAATCCCTTCAATAAATGGTTTTAAGAAAACTGGATAACCACATGCAAAAATGAAATTAGACCTCTATCTTACACTGTACACAAAAATCAGCTCAAAATAGATTATAGACTCGAACTTAATGTCTGAAACCATTAAACTTGTAAAGAAAATAGAAGCTATAAGCTCCTTGACATTGGTCTTAGCGATAATTTATTTTTAATCTGACACCCAATCCAGCCTTCCTGCTTTGTTGTCAGCCACATCTATACTTTATTAACTAATAAAGCATTTCTAGCTTAGATTATTATCATTTAGAATTTATAGCATTTAGATTGCTAGAGGGGAAAAAGGCAGCTATTCTTCCATTGTCTATATTTTCTTACAATGGTCAAAGCCCCTCACTAGAAGGAAAGGCCACCTTGCCATAGAGGTGGCTCCCACTTTAATGAAACCTAATAAATAAAAATCAGTAGTCACATTGCTTGCTTAGTCTCTCCATTCAGGACTGCTGAACAATACCTCCTCCAGGAAGCTTTCCCTGATTGTCCCACCCGAAAGAGCACCCTCTCTCTCTCTCACTCTCTGTGCACCAGGCTCTGCTTTGTGCATCTTCTAGCACTTCCCGCTACCTGACATAATATATCTTTTCATTCTCTTTCTCTCCCACCAGAACGTATGCTGCATGAGGATGGGTTTGATTCTTTCTGTCTTACTCGATGGCAATAGAACAATACTAGATGTTCAATATATTTTTGTTGAATGATTTCATGACTTGCTTATTTTATTTATTTAAAATCATTTATTTTATGTTACAGCTTTGCACAAACTTTAGTTGTTAGCAAATTATTGATAAGTTGATTGTTAACAGTTACAGAAAGAGAATACATAGACACAACCACCAATTAGTGATTGATCTGAAATGAAAGTAAAGCATTGTACACGTGTATGCATATCAATGAGAAAATTAGATTCGATTTATAAGAATGTAACTTACAGACATAATTTTGTGCATTTTTAATACGTATGTAAGTCAAGATGCTGATGGCATTTTCTCATGCTTTATCTCAGCTGAGTCTGGCTCCTCTTCCACTGTTTTCTATGAACAGGGACAACTTCCCGTGACTGCCCACAGTCCAAGTCCATGAGGACAGAGCTGTCATTCATTTCTGCTGTGCTTGACACCCAGTGTTAGTGACCAGTGGCCCCAGCCCTCCACACGGGGTCTAACGACCTCTGCCACACCCCTGGGGTCATTTAAAGGTCCCCCAAAGGAGCAACAGTCTTGGAGTTTCATCCAAGACTTTTCTTTAGTCTTCATCTTCCTTCATCCAACATCATACTCGGAAAATTGTGCATTTTATCCAAACCAAAGAGTTTTGAACGTACCTTCCTTACGTGAATGAGGATCTTGGCACTCAGAAAGCTAAGTAATTTGCCTGACATCACACAACTACCAAGAGGGAAACCTGGACTGTTAGAATCAGAAGAACATTTGGGTGCTTTTTGCCCATTTTACTTCACGTTCTGGTGTGCATTGAACATTCTCTTTATGGGATGCACTGGGACCAATGAGCAAGGCCGCTCAGCCCTGAGGAGACCAGCCCAGGGAATCCCACGATCCCAGACCTTGCCCAGCTGCCCCAACGGCTGAGGGCATCAGGCTGCGGACGCACCCACCGTCCGTCTGCAGCAGCACCAGCGCCGGCATGCACACCAGTTGGGAAGTTCTACTCCAACCCCCTTAGGTCATGGGAAACCCGTGAAACAGAGAGGGAAGTGGTTTGCCTAAAGCAACATAGCCAGTTGGTACTAGAATCAGAACAATCAGCACTGCCCCTCCCCCAGTACTGTGAGACCCGAAGAGTCAAGAAAGTCACTTGCACCCCACCCGGTAAGGTCAACAACAGACTGCTATTTCTAGAACACTATTTCCCTGTGTAGTGTGTTTTATTGCGTTCTAATTTTTAATGTTTAATATCTTCCAGCAAAAATATTTCCGTTGCCTGGAACATTTCATTCTTTTAATTATCTACACAAAACATGGGTTTACTGTGTTTCTAAAACACAGTGCAACATATATACACCAAAGCAAAACCTTTTTGGATTATGGTGGTTTCGATGCGTGCATTTGCAGGAGGAGAAATTAAGCCCTAGGGGGAAAAAAAATCAAGTCCATCCACGGGTTACCAGGGGAGGAATCAGAGATACGGCTGCTCAGGAAATTCTAACACAGAATAACGGGGGGAAAAATGAATGATACTGTCTTAGGAAGCATTTTACGAGCAAATAAAAATTAAGGGTTCACATTGAATAAATTCTTAGTATGTGCCAAGCATTCCAAGCATCTTATAAGTATCAATGAATATAATATTTAAAACATCTCTATAAAGGGGAAAATATAATTACCCTCATTTTATGGATGAGGAACTTGAAGCAGAAATAAGTTAATTTCCCGGAAGGTAACACCCAGGAGGTGGGAGAGTGAGAATTTCAAACACAGGCTGTCTGGCTCCCCGACCCACCGTCTTTCCCCTGCCGTGCTATACCGCCTCCCCTGAGAAACTCCAAGGGGCGACCGTGATGTTACGAGTGGAAGAGTGTACGCGTGTGTGGGGGGATGGGTTTCATGAAGAAAGGACCCTGGGAGGCATAGGATGCTGTTGAGTCAGAATGAGTCACGAGGCCTCAGCTGGCTGCAGGAAGGTTCAGTCGCTGGGGGTGCCCAGTGGTTTTCTCTTTGACTTCGCTAAGTTTCTTCTTGCCCTTCGGAGCCCTTCGTGAAATTACAATAATGAGGGAAATGTCTGTGAATGGATTTTGAGTCAGAAAGTGGTAGAATGTGATTATGGAATGTATTAACCTGGTTCTTCCCAGCATCTGAAACCCTCGGAAGGCAGTGTTGGAGGGCAGCCCGAGCTACTCAAAGAATAGACGTTCGTTTCTGATTTTTCATTTAGTAGTTTTTTTCAGTCCTAAAATAATCTAGGCTCCTTTTCCCCCCTAGGAAAAGGATATTCTCTATATATCAATTAATCGACACACATTATTTCAATTAAGTCGTCATCTTTGTTTCAATTAATACAATAAATTAATCTTCATTTCACTTTAGCAATGTCTCTTAAAATCATCTCTCGCTGTGTGTGCTTTGCAGTGAACAGCCTGAGAAAGCAAATGCTTCCAGTGCGAGGGGTGCCCCCACAGCCAGCACCCTGACAGCAGCGAGGCCCTCCCATGAAGGGAGCCGGAGGGCGGGCAGAGCTCTCCGACGTGGACTTGACCTGTAAAGGGTGCCCACGCTGCACCCTGGGAGGGTGCTTCAGGAAATCGCTGTCATTAACAGAAGTGGAGTTCCTTTCCCATTATATTTTAGATTAGCCTGAAGTGAACAACATATATTTCTGTCAAAGGCTTCACATGCCCATAAAATGATGAGTAACAACTAAAATGAAGTTTAGGAAAGGCGTAATCCAGTTCGGAGGGTAAAACCCGACAGGTAAATGAAGGCAGTTGTACCTGCCTACCCTCAGAATATTTTAACTCTAACTCAAAATCTCCATCTAGATTCTGAAGTGATCGTAGTTATCTTTGTCCCAAATTGCTTAACACTAATGGTCCAGATTGTCAATAAATGATGCTTGTGATGTACGTGAGGTTGGGATTTTCCCAGAATCCAAAGGGAGCTGCAGGAGGAGAGCAGAACAATAGTGCTAAGCCTCAGGCAACAGAGCCCTGGCGGTCTTTGGGCCTGGGCCCGGTCCTGGGCCAGCTCTGGGTTTGCAGCATAAGGCGCTCCATGAGAGTACTAAGTGCTCAAGGTGCCCCTCATTTGAAAGATGTGGATGAAGAGAGATGCCTCCCATCATAGCTACTGACTGCATGGCCCCAGTCACCCCAGAACACTGTGTTCCTCCTCCACGTTACCCAAGGTCAACAGGAACGCTGCCAGCAGGAGTCTCCCACCAGGTCCCCCCGCAGGGTCCTGGCTCCCCACAGCGACGAGGATGAAAGACTCGGAAAGAGCCCAGCTGGGTCTTCCATCCCGGGCGCCGTCTCCAGCAGCTGCCCCCTGAGGTGCCACTTCTCGGGCTGGGAAACTGAGAACATTGATCCGGCCCCCAGGAAGAGTCGTTACCTAGGAAGCCTCCCTCCCCAGGCAGCCTTGAGGGAGAGAGTACTTGAACCAAAGAATCCATAGTTTCAAAACTAAAGCAAAGCTTTGTGGTACTGAACCCTGCAGCCCGCAGTGTGGATGGTGGTCCTGAGACCCTGACAGCCGGATTCCTCTGTTCCCAGGTTCTGATCGACGTATCATCTCTCCACCTCGGTGCGGGAAGTCCAGTCAGGCGCATCTCCAGGGTCACTTCCTGTGTCCCGAGCGTATGCTGTACCCCCCAGCTGTGGCACCCCTTCAGGCTGGACACCCGTGTTGATGTGCCCCTGAGGGCCAGCAGCCCTCAGTTCCTCCTGAGTTCGACCCCGGGCAGGTTCACTGCCGAGGGACTCCGCAGTGCTTCCAGCAGAGCGAACCCATCAGCGTGTGCTCACACGGGTGGCATTTCTCAGAATGGGATCTGGATCTCTGAAGGGCTGGGAGAGGTCTCAAGGCAGCCATGGAGCCTGGGGCACCCAGCGCCCAGCACCGCTTCAAAAACGACGGTAGAAAGAATGTTCCCCGTGGTAGGGGAGAGTCCCCTTCTCTGACCTATTTCCAATGACCTCTGTTGGTGGGAGGGACACTCCTGCAAACCTCAGGGTCTGCAGGGGCTTTCAGTGCTGAAAGGGTCCGCGCTTTCAAGTCTCCATCTGGTTATTTTGGTATGAACCCCATCTTATAAGAAAAAAGTATGATTGGTTTTCCTTGAAAAATTAAGGAAGACCCATGACAGGCTATTGATTAAAATATTTAAGAACTTCGAAGCCAAACGGACAGATCGGCCTTAAGCCAAAGACAGTTTTCTTGTCATTTTTCCTGTGATTTGACTTTGTCTGTGTTAACTGTCAACCAGCGACCATGGGACAGCCTCTCACGTACCAGCCGGTTCTGGATATCCGCGAACGTCTTTGTTCTCGACACCCACCTTTCTTTTGGGGAGGTGCCTTTTCCCGAAGAGCTCGAGACTGGCCAGGTTGATACAGGAGTCCCGATAAAGCCTGCTGGCTATTGTACCACGAATTTTCCTAGAGTTCCAGACACAAAGCAGCCTTTTCTTTCCCATTTTCTATCCGTGTACCTCACATCCGTGGCCATGGCTTCCATCACAGGAACGAACCCACCAGGCTAAGGCATTACTATTATTTTTTTCATAGGGCTCACATCCGTCATCTTGAAAAACTCCTGTGAACAAGGATGGCCAGAACCAACACGTACGCATGGAGGGGTGTCACGTATGTCCCCCAGAGACTCAGCTAAGATGGGTTTACGGTCTCTAACTGGACAGGGGAGAGGCTGAGGGATCTGTGGTGTTTTGGCTCCTGAGCAGAAGGCAAGATTTCTAGACACATCACATCATCAGGAGATTTCTGGCTCATCAACAGATTATTGTAATGCACTTGGCTCTCGGAGCCTTGACTGCTGTAATGAATAAGGCATGATCAGTCTGAGCTATAAAAAGAAATTATAATAAACACCATAATCTCTTGTATTGGTGCAGAGCTTTCCTTTAGATTTTGAAAAAAATTGTACACAATTTTCACACATGCTCAACTATTTTATCTACGCAAGGACCTCGGAAAAAAGGAAGAGGAGATATCACTACTCGACTTTTAACTTTCGCAGGTTAACAAAATGAAGTGAGAGTCTCGGTCAGTCAGCAGTAGAGCGTGGTGGGAACCCAGGCCCCGCAACGAGTGATGTCCTGCCTTTGTCCAGGACTGGCGTGCGAGCTCAGAGGCCGCTGGCCACCTCTGTCAGGCTTCTCCACATACTCCGCTGCCTTGGCCAGGGGACATCCCCAGGCGAAAAGGCTTCCATCCAGGAGCCATTCTGTCACATGACACCGGGCCCTGCAGCTCTGGCATCACAAGAGCAGAGTGGAGGCCAGCCCTCCCCAGATGCCCACCGTCCCTGTCCCTCCCACTGTCTGGAAGAATTCAAGAAGCCTGGCGTGGAGGTAATTTAACAGCCTGCTGTGTTCTCAAACAACGGCCCGTAAACAATGATTGGCCAATTTCATTCTAATCTTCCCAATTTTGCTCTAATTAAAATCAAGCTGCAGCTTTCAACAGTTTAATTGAGGCTGATTGGGAGAGACGTGGAGGGGAGACTCAGGCTTAAAGGAGAGGGAGAGACCCGTGTCTGGGGATCTCGCTCTGCCCCGCTGGGGCTCGGGGGCGTGGAGAGGGCCCTGAGAGTTGCGTGGAGTGCAAACAGACCTGTTGGAGCAGAGGACCCGCGGATCTGTGACAGCGGAAGGTGACTGAGAAGGAGCTGCGGTCTGTGTTTCCCCAGGTCCAGAAACCCCAGCTCTGCCCCACCCTCCCAACCTGCTGCCCGCAGCTCCTCTGTTCAAGGGTGGGAAAACTACGCTGCTCACCACTCCGCGCCTCCCGTCGTCCTCGTCCTTGCTCAGCAGGTGGACTGCGCTTGTCCCCAGCACATGTCCACGCGCTCCCCATGCTCTACTCAGCTCAGAGGAATCCCCCCAGACTGGCGGTTCCTTCCATTAGTCTACAAGTTCATTCCCTTTGCGATGCGATAGCCCTTCTGGGATTTGGGTGCATTTACTTTTTATAGGGGCCACTCTTCTCTGGACTGAATATTTTTAGTTCTTTTAATACAGTTTCCAGATCCCTAGACCCTTAGGTTCAACCTTCTCTGCTTGCAATCTAGTCAATATATTACTTTTTAAAATTTACTTATTTATTAATATGTTTATTGATGAGAGAGAGAAAAAACAAAACAAAACAAAACATTGATCCGCTGCCTCCCATACGTGTCCTGACTAGGGATCGAGCTGCCAACGTAGGTTATGTGCTGTGACTGCAAATAAAACCCCCAACCTTTTGGTCCACAGGACGATCCCCCAATCAACTGAGCCACACCGGCCAGGGCAATGTATTTCTCTTTAAAATGGCCACCCAAATTAGCCACAGTTCAGTGGGTGTGTTCGGAGCCACCTGGAGCACGCTAGGATATGATATCCGAAATACGTGCATCGTTACCACCATCATCATCACTGCCATCACGGTGCCTCCTTCCTGAGCTCCTGGGTTGCCAGGCTTGGGACGGGATGCTTTACGTATATTTTTTAATCATCACCACCATCGTACAAAGATCAGTGTGTTCGGATGACTCCTCATTCTCGTCCGTATCAGAATGCCCTTTGACACGTGACTTTGCAGTGTGACTCACTGATGTGGATGGAGCTTATTTCCCTCCCCCATTGATACTGGAGTTGGCTGTGTGACTTTGCTCTGGAGAAAGGAATATGAACAGAAGGGACAGTGTGCCGGTTCTGGGCCAGGACCTCCAGAGGCACTGCAGGATTGCACTGTCTTCTCCACTCACTGGGACAGTCGCTGTGCCCAGGCAGCTGCAGGAGCCTTCCCTTGCGGCCTGCGCCACAGAATGAAAGCATTACTGAGATAAAGACCTAAGGACCCCCTTGCAGGCCTGCCTCCTGAGGCATAGCTAACCAAGCCAGCCTACAGATGCGTGAGAATAGATGATTACTGCTTTCTGCTCCTGAGTTTTGGGGTTACTGTCATAGGCATCATCGTGGTAGTAGTTAGCTGATACACCCTACATGCTTTAGTCCTATGTTATAGCTAAGCCGGCTGAGGCTCAGATAATTTAAGGATCTTAGTCAAGGACACTTAGTTAAGCAACACATGGAGATAGTCGATCTTTCTACTATACATATTTCCTTTATTAATGCACTTGAATCCTGTACTCACTTTTTTCAAAGACAAGTATTCTTGGCTAACAGTAATATTATAATCAGCCAGACCTCACATTTTGTTCAACCCCAGATTTCTTTTTTCACGGCTCAGTCAGGTTTCCTCTATGTTATACATGTGAAGTTGACATTTTGAACTTAAATTCAGGGCTTCGCATTTCTCCTTCTTCTTGCACTCTGCCCCTTGTGGCAGAGACTGGAAGGGGCTCTTTAAGCTGTTTCTATTTCCCCCCTAACTGCACAGACATTTTCATGTTCCAGCTTTCTCTGCATGAAGTGTGGCCATGTGTCTGAACCAGGGTGGAGCCCATAGACCTGCCACGAAATCCTTCATGTTCTCTCTTTCCTTGTCCACCAGGACTGGGGAGGACTCTGAAGTCCCCAGAATGACTAGGTAGCATGACTCTTTGCCCTGAATAATTTTGGGAAGTAAACTCCTTTCAACCCTTCCATAAATTGCACTGGAATGTGATATGAGAAAAAAATTGAAAACTTTTATTAAGACTGGGGCACTGTTTGTACCTGCTTTAGGTACAAACTACTCCTCCTCCCACTACCTGGATTATGGCAATCTCATACTCCAGTCTGGCAAAGTGAGCTTCACTGTGGATTTTATGGCCCGCCTCCACTAGGGTCCCTTTCAGTTCCCTGAGTTTTCATTGTCTCTGTGGCCAAACATCCATGGCCCTGTTTCTCCTCAGCTCAGTGACATTCCCATAGGGGGGGTCTCTTTTCCTGTTTTCTTAGTCGAGGTGGGAAAGGATGCTGATCTTCAGGCCTTGACTTACATGCCGTGGGGTCGTGGTGTGTGAGCCATCTCTGCAGGGAAATCACCTGCCACTGTGCAGCATTTGTTCTGAACTATCTATGTAACAATAAAATCAATGGATAGATTAACTTGGGCTCCAGTTAGGGTGAACAGTGTGTGGGTTTTAAGTGATAAATCTGATTGGCAATTTCAGTAGAAAGAGTTTAATAGAGTAAGACAGCCCCATCCTTCTTTCCTCTTTATCCACTAAATCTTCCTTCATTTTCTCTTCTGCTTCTCAAGACTCCCTATGCAATTGTGTTCTGTATGTACGTACTCTCAGGAGAGCTGCCACAAAAAGAAAGAATATTTATCTTGAAAGAAACCAAATTCAGTTGTTTTTAGTTATCACTAAAGAGTCCTATAAAGAAAGGCCTATTTTTCTGCCCATTTTACTGATGAGAAAACTGAGGCACAGACACAAAATAACTTGTATGAATTCATACAATTAGAAGTCGCATAACTGCAATGTCTCAGCCACTTGCTTACTGCTTCATGTCAGTCAGTCACAGGACATTCTATTCCTACTGAATGGTTTTATTCCCCATCACATCCTCATATGTGGCCGACAGGCTCCTAGGAGCTGGAGAGACAGAGATGAGATCAGACGTGTTCTTTGCCTGAAAAGGCTCAAGCGAAGAGCAAAGAAAGTCAGGAAGAGGAAGGAAGGCAGGGAGGGAGGGGGGAAAAAGAAAGGAGGAAGGAAATAAGATAAATAGCAGAAGTATGAAAAGGTTAAAGGGAAATCATAAGTAGGAATAATTCTTAAAGGAGTCAGAAAAGACTTCCTAGAGAGGTGATATTTAAATGAGTTCGAAAGCCGACTTTGCAGGAAGAAGGCATAGAATGTGGACAGACACCTGGCTCTCTGGGAGCCTTCCGCCTCGGGGCCCAACTGTGGACCTTCGCTAGGACTGGAACAAAGGAGAAGCAGGAGGGTTGGTGATGCAGAGTCAGTGTTCACTGAATATTTGTTAAAACAGAGAAAGGGTGAATTTGGAAGGGACTTTCATTCTAAAACAGTGCATTTGGATTTAATCGTTTGGGCACCAAGCAACAGGAGAAGACTTTCATAGGTTGGATTGGAAGAGAGAGAGAAATCCACGTGGTAAATGATGAAGCTGGGGGAAGAGGGAAGAGACTGGATTCTGAGACGGAAGCCACGTGATGCACATGGTGGGTGGGGCTGGGGAAGAGGGCGGAGTTCCTGCAGCCTGCTGGCTGCTCACACCAGGGAGCACAGCAAAGGACGTGGGAGACCCAAACGGTGGTACGCGTGTGACGAGGACCATGTTGGCTCCAATTTTACCGCAGAAACTAAGCCCAGAATCCAATCAAGTGGGAGGTAGATGCCATTCTTTCAGAAGCTGCAGAGAAAGTTAGGACTTATTTCCTACATTCAACTTGAATGGAAAACCTGTATTCTTTCGCCATGAGCCCAGCATTTATTTCCAACTTTTCTTAAAGCAGTTCGGAAGGAGAGTCCCCACTCTTCCCGAGGTGTGCCTGGGACCCAGTGCCACCCTCGCCGGTCTCTGAGAGCAGCGCAGAACACAGGAAGTTGAAGAAAACTGGGGAAAGGAAAATGCCTGACCTGAGAAGCTCCAGAATGTGTACAGAGTTCTTGAGCAAGCAAGCTCCGTAGGAGCCAGAATTGGTTCAGATAAAAAAAAAAAATTGTATCAAAATAAATTTCTTATTTCTTCTTTATGAAGATGAAAAAGGGGGAGTTTGGGGAGAGAAGCAAAGGTGGCTTAGGAGGAGAGCGTGAGAGGAGGGGAAGAGGGGTAGGAACCTCCGGAGGGGGTGAGGGCGTGCTGACGGACCTGAGAGGCGGGGGGGAATCGGAACGGCCTTCAGATGTCCGGGGCCGTGCTGTGAAGAGGAGGCACTGAGACTTATTCAGGAGAAATAGGAGGACGCAGAGTCAGGGCCCAAAGTGGCCTTATGGGAAGACTGTGGTTCACCATCAGGAAGACCGTTACGAGGTTTGGGGCCGTGGAATGGAAATTGGCCGCATGCACGCGCAGGCGTGGGACTGTGCGAGCCCAGCCGGTGGACCACCTTCTTGGCGGTTTCTAGAGCGGTTGTCTGCATTGGGTAGGAAGTAGCCGATGTTCAAGCTTCCTTCTCATTCGCACATTCAAGCATCAAGCTTGGCTCAGTTCTGTCCTGTCACCCATGTCCCTGGCCTTCCTTGTTCACCCACACGCTGTCTTTGCTGCTTTGGCCTGTTGTCCCCAGGCCAAGCTCTAAGTCTGTGGTTCCCAGATTTAGTGTCCTGGCCTTCAGGCCCCCACAGAGACCCCACCCTGCTCTGTAGTCACGGAAGACAAAAGAACGTGTTATCTCAGCTTCTATCGCCACACCCCTTCCAGTAAGTCCCATTTGGGCGTGAGTTTCCAGCTGCCTGAGGCCAGCATTCTAGGACTTGCATCCCTGCCTTTGTCTCCGCATAGTCTCCATCCAACTCACCCCTTCTAAGGACCAACTGGACCAGCTGAGCCAGAGGCTGGCTTACTGTCTGAAGTTTACCTCTGTTACTAGTAAACCAACCATGTGGCTGATGCCGAGGGATCCTCAGGCGTTTCCATGCCTCTGTGGATCCAGGGGAACTCATTCCCCAAAGAGCTTTTCTTCCTGTCCCTCCTCCGTCACCAGCACGTCCCCAGGTAAGGCCCAGACTCTCCCGGCACACAAGGAGAATGAGAATTCCCCTGGCATGGGGCCGGTAATGAGGGCTCGGAGCAGGGCTGGTGCTGGCGACCTCATTTTCCTCCTGCCCAGCCAGTGAAACTTCTTGCTCTGACTCATTCTGAGGTCCAGAGCTTGTTTGTTCTTGGCAGGCGGAGGGAGAAAGAAAGCACGCTTCTGCGCTCAGGGGAGAGCCTGCCCCGGAGGCAGAGTCACGTGCAGAGGGCAAAAGGCTGCAGGCAAAGGAGCCTCTGCCCGGTTACTGCACCATCCCCAAACTCTGTGCCGATATCGGAGCCCTAACAGGCCCACACCCAATCCTACAAACCCTAAAACTGGCTCAGGCGTCCCGACTTAGGTCTCGTTCGTGGCTTCATCTGATCCCACAGTGCGCTGTGCACGCGGAGGGCAAGCGGGAGTGACCCGGAGGACACGTCAACCTTGTCACTGGACGCAACTCCCCGTTTACAAAGTAGGCCAGCCAGCAGAGGTTACTTGCAGCACCGAAGGTTTCTTCTGGCTTTGTGAAAAGCTCTCTGGAAATAGAAGTCACTTCCAAGTAGGTATCGGTGTTTATAGATCAGCAGCTATCCGACCCTAAAGTCAGGAGCTAGAGACTGGCTTAGCACTGAATTTTTGTAAGCCGTTGCCAGGCAAAAAATAAGATCCCGCTGCACTTTGGAAATGGCATGAAGCGTTCCGCCAGGAGAGGATTCGATGGACAGAAATTCGGTTCACGCTGCGCCCTGTAGGAACACGCTGGCGATGCAAGGCTGACACAGGCAGCATTGCTGCAGGGGGGGCGGGGGGTGCTCCAGGGAGAGTTACTTGCAGCTTCCTCCCACGGAGGGTTTCCCAGAGCCCAAGAGCAGAGGGAGACGCCGGTGGAAACAGAGGACCACAGGGCCTTTGCATGGGACGAGCCACCCTCTGCCCCCTTGAGGCCCACCTTCGGCATCCCACGGGAGCAGGAGGGCAGAGCACAGGTGGTTACCACGGGAGGCACCATTTTCCTCAGAGCCCCGGGAATCCAGGCTCAGATTACTGACTTCATTCAATTCGGGCGAGTGCTGGCTCTTCCTCTCCCCAGTCACATGACGTCCTCCAAATCTCAGCGTCTTTGTCTGTAATGTGTGTATACAAAGAGCATCTCCCTTTTAGATGATAATTACATGCATCACTTGGTAAAATGTTGGGCACAGGATGAGCGCCCCATATGTATGAGCTATTAGTACTTACATGATTCATGTTTCATAGTAAAAAAAGTCATTTGTGCTCTTTCCCTAAGTTAAATAGAAACTGTGGCCAACTTGTGTGCCCTCCCAGAACCATCCAGTTGCTTTGCCCCTCCCCTCTCTCATCCCTCAGGGACATGGAGGACACTGGGGACAGCCTGCTGTCCTGTGGTCCACGTTTCAATACTGTATCGAGTTGATGCATTAGGATCCCTGCTCACAAAAGGCCCTTGTCTCTTGGATACCGTGGCCTCGGTGGACAGTCCTTCTGAGAGTGGAGCTCCATCTAAGGCCACCAGGCCAAGCCATCCTCACTGCCTGCCATGCCTTCTCCAGCTGCTTCATTAGGTTCCGGCAAAACAGCCCGATGGACCCGTGGGCTCCGGTTGTCTTTAATTCAAGTCAGGGATGGGTTGTGAGGGTGGGAATCCAGGTCCAAACCTGCATCTCACGCCCAGCGTTGTGGTGATAAGTCTGTCCCGCTGGCCCTCAGGGCCCTGTGAGCACACTCCCGCATTTCCATTCCTTCAGGGGAAGACAGGTGACCAGCAGGGGACTCCTCACACGCCGCACTTCCTGCCTCGTGGACTTCAAGCCACTTCCATCCACTGGCCCAAGGGGTCTTCCTTGGGGCCCCAGCTCCCTGAGGCCTGGGCTGCGTCTCGTTCATGGCCGTGTCCCCAATGCTTGTGGCGTGGCCAGCTCATGCAGACGCTCAATAAATATGCCGAGTAAATAAATGCACCGTGAGCAGCTCCGTGTTCTAAGCTCTTTATGGACTGAAATAATTTTCTTGTGGGAGATGTGGGAAGCCCTGAGGTGGGATAAATGTGGCAGAAGCTGAATAAAGAAAAAAAAATTGAGATTCCCTGACCCAGAAAAAGCTCTTCTCTTGAGAAGAAAGAAAAGAGGAAGAAAAAGGAGCGCCCACGTGACGAGCCAGTGTCCCTGTCTGCCTGCATCCGTGTCATGGCAGTTTCTAGATGAAACCTACCTCACTCCTTCTACACGTACACATCCCTAAGTAGCAATTCATTCATGAATAAAATTAATTATTTCTCAAAGCAAAAATTAATCCTCTTTTGCTCTGCCTGACTGACTCAATATCTCTCCACTAAATCTCATCGGAAAATAAAACCAATTTTGCCTTCTCCCCTTGGCCGTCCTGCATTCTTCCTTCACTTCTTGCATATTTTTTTTTCATCTATTCTTTGCAGACCATCTTTGCGATCCTCTTTCAAAGCCAGGGTGGATAACCCAGGCGTGGCCCCCAAAGACCTGGGAATATTGGGGGCAAGTCATTTTGTCCTAGGGGAACCTGAGAATTCATTCTGAGTCGGCGTCTGAGGGCCAGTCTACTCATCAGTCCCTGAGAATGCTCTCAATGGCCTCTGTCCACAGCCCTGGAGCTGCTGCGTCCTGGGGTGCTCTGCAGTGTGCATGCTGTCGTTCCAACTGGGTGGCTCAGTCCCTGGAACTCAGTAACCCCCTGTTTTCTCCATCTCTTGCAGCCTGCTGCGGCACCCAGAACGCTTCGCACAAGGAAAAGCTCCATAAATACCCGTGAGAGGACCAAGTGAGCACACGCAAGACGTGGTAAGCTTCCCCTGAATGCCACTGTTTCAGCATAAATGATGCTGGATTTTCAGTTGAAGTAGTAGGTTTCTAGGACCCTAAAGCCCTGTTCACCGTGTCCCGACCAGGGGAATAGTCACTCACGAAAGGAACAGCCTTTGGTCCGACCTTCTGCAGACATGCAATGGCTTCTCCTTCACTCCTTCACCCCTTCACCCCTTCACCCCTAACTCGGAGACATGGCATGTGCTGTGGTGAGCTCTTTGAAACTGCGTGCTGGCAGATCCCAGTGTGTGAGGGAGCCTTTGGACATTCCGGAGGGACAGGATATGGTGGAAATAACCCAGGGGGGCAGCACGAGGGGCCCAGTCACATGCATCGTGACATCGACATCAACCATGAGTGGGACATGGCCATGCCATTCCCCAAGGTGGCCACCTGGCAAGTTCCCACTCAGCCACCTGGCTTTGGCCTATATACATCACCTTTTCTCCCAGCCTTCCGTGACCTTTCTTTGCCGAGCGACCTAGCACTTTCTCCACATGGATGTATCTGGAAGTTCCATCAGATGGAGAATGCTGTCCTCCTTGTTCATGGTTTATGACCAGACTCTTCTAGAAGCAGAAGCACAGAGTCGGCCCTCCAAAATGCTGGTTGAATGCATAGTGCCACTTCCTAGGTTCTTGCACCGTAGTTGCTTGTTTGTGCTATTTCTCCTTGCTCCAAGAGAGAAGAGCACGTTCTCGTTCCGTTCTTTGTACTTCGTCAGAGCTCCGTGCAGGTCTGTTGCAAGGGTGTGGCATTTTTCCCCGTCGGAGATGGGGCTGGGATGCTGCAAAGCTGACCCAAAGGCCTGGGCCCTGTGGGACTCATGGTCCCGGCAGGTCTGGAAAGAAATGCCTTGGGCGAAGTTTTTATGCTGAGTCTGTCACCTGGATGACACAGTATATGTCAGAGGGACTGTACACTTAGCAAGCACTGAACTCTTGACTAAAGCAAATTCTAAACACTTTCTCCTGTCCCCATCACCTCTGTGGACTGGGAAATCGTGCCTGTGACCGGACATGCAGGCCGATTGTCGCCACGTTGCCTCTCATTCTGCTCTCTCTCGTTTGGCTGTAGTCTGCGCACCACGCCTCTCTCTCCTTCCATCCTCACAGACGCCCTTGTTGTCCAACTATAAACCCAGTGAGAAGTTCAGAGGTCAACAGTTTGCGTGGTCACTTTCCAGGAGACCTCCCCTCCTTCCCCGGTGTGCCCCCACTCCCCCCGCCCACCGCTAAGTGGTGACAGCCTTCCCCCACCCCAGTAGCTGTAATGAATGCCTAGCGAATCACTGGGATTTACCCAGGCAGACTGAGGTTGCCCTCTATTTACATGGACTGTGATCTCTTAATTGGCAATGGTGCCTCTCCCAGGGTTTGTGTTTACCCAAATCAGTGTTTGTTCGTCCGTCCGTGAGCAGTGGTCGGGATGATAAATCAGCTCCGGAGCTGTGATTGCGGCACAGCTGCTCTCTGCTCCCTCGCCTCCCCGGCTCCCAGGAGGCACCCTCCGGCTGCTGCCAAGCCCCCCAGCCCTCTCTGCCTTTACATTTTTCTCCCAGCTGCTGGATCTATTCTTAAGAGTTCATGTGCCTTGGCTCTGATAACTCCTAAATTTAACCTCCCTTGATTAGGATGCTGTTCCATTTGTACCATCTCCTGTCAATAGTCTCCCCACTTCGGTGCATCATGGGAGATGCTGCCTTCCCTTGAAGTCTTCGGTCCCTCTACCCTGGTCATTCCTGCTCTCTGCTTGGTGTCCCAAGCACTTCATGTAACCCACACAGCCTTTCTCGGGCTTCAGCGTCACGTGGTCATCTGGGGCTGCTGTGAGGATGCGGATCCTGATGCTGTAGGTCTGGGGTGGAGCCCGAGGTACTGGGAATTTTTCCTGGCTCCCGATAAGGCCAAGACTTCCAGGTCACAGACCACACGTGGCACAGTCTGGATCAGACACTTGCTTCTTCCTCTTTCTCACCTCGCTCAGGTATAAGCTATTCCGTATCTTATTTTTCACCCTGATGAATTCATTGCAAACAGACTTTCTTTTCTGAGGGTTATTGGGCCAGCGCCTGCTGAAAACTTCTCTTTGCGTTCAATGCCCTTGTTCACCATGTCATCTGATTCTGCCCCGCTTGCCCTAGGGGTGTTTACAGACGGCTAACACACTCTCCTGCCTGACACTGCCTGCCTGCCTGCCTGCCTTTGGGTACCCCTCCACCCTCTTGGTTTTCAGCTTTGTTCTACTTCGCTTATCAAAACTCACAAACTTTGGCTAGAACACCATGAGAATATAATGTTCTTTTTTGTCAATGAAGATATGTATATTCAATATATTTTTGTTTATTTTTCTCCCAAAACACTTCCACTGTATTCTCGGGTTCTTCTTTTCTAAACGAACAAACAAACAAACAAAATAGGCAGCTAGAAATGGAGGTGATTCTGATGAAGGTCAATAATTTGGAGTCATACCTAGACTTACTTTCCTCCTAACCACCATGTGATACTCATGGTTCTGTATGACTTCCAACTTTCTCTCCTAATTTTAATTTATTCTTTCCCAGCTTTAAGTGTTCCATCGTAGTGGCTTGGATTTTTTCCAATCCCATGATTATCTTTCTATTAAAGCCTTAATACAAAAAGAAATTAAAAAAAAAAGAAACCCAGACTGCTCATTACTTTGAGTTGTAGCAACGAGAGAATGGAGCGTTGCCGTGAGAGTGTTTCGAGAAACCATATTTACATTTGCATCAGCTCAATTTAGGGGCCTGATTAGGTCGCATGTTATGATGAAGATGCACTTAGCAGTCCAAGGGAAGTGGCGTGGTCTAGAGTAACGAGCAGCAGACTTCAAGTCAGGAGCCCTGAGTGCTATTTCTGGCCGTGGCACTCTACCTCTCTGACCTTGAACAAGTAAGTCTGCCTCATTGCCTTGGACCCTAATAGCCTCCGTCTGCCTCACGGGGCTGCTGTGAGAGGTTGCTCGCTGAGTGTTTAATATAGTAGAAGCTATGGAGTGAAGCAAGGAGGAGGGTGGGTGGGGGTCGCAACTGGAACGGAAGGTAGGGTCTCTGCTCTAACAGCCCTAACCACTAGCCCCTTAAGAGACGGGTCTGAGAAGTGGGCTGATTGCTCAGCTGGTGGCCTGCCAGGGCTTGAGGACATGCCGAGAGGTTGGGTAGTGAAATTTAAAAGCCTGCCAAAAACTGGGTGAGATGATCGAGCCATCCTGTTATTTAAGAAGGCTTAACAAGAGGACACACTGTCTTGGTTCCGTGACAGTGCCATGCGAGGAGGTTCGTGTCATCCCCAGGACCAGGAGCTGGCAGTGACCGGCTCCTGCAGGACATCCTAGGGAAGGCCGGCTCAGTCAGCAGTTCCTGGCCTTGGGGGAAAGACCTTTACCTGTGCTGACTCTGAAACACGCTGGAAACCATCGAGCTCCCTCTGTGAAGCCCATAAGACCAGGAAAAGTGAACCCAGAGGAGACCCATTCATTCTGCAGTTGCGTTTCTCTCCCAGCTGACAGACTGATTGAAGCACAAAGGTTACTATGCTTTCTAAAAGAAGAAAAAGAACCATTTTTCTCTTTCTTATATAAGTTGTGGAATGCGGAGCCCTCAGCAGACACCACACAGATAGCACCTGTGGCTCCCATCTTATGACCATTCTCGAATTGGCTGAAGTCAGTGGAGCACCATCCAATAATGATGGGGAGTATTTATTAAGCACTGTGTCTAAGTGCTTTACATCAACTAGCACATTGACCTTTCACATTAATTTATTAGAGGGGCACTATGTTTGTCCTGATTTTACAGAAAAGGAAATTGGGGAGCAAGGAAATTAAATCATTTGCCCGGCATTATACAGCCAGGCAGCCTCAGCCCCGGGCTTAGAACCCCGGCCAGCTGGTCCAGAGCCTTTACCCTGCAGCGCACACGCCTACAGGGAAACAGACTTGAAATGGAGAGAGCCGCCAACGCCGCCGGGGGCTATGGTTAGAGAGGCCAGAGCTACTCTAGAACGACCAGCCAGCTCCTCAAAGCGGGGACGCACGCTGATATCCAAACAAGGATATGTGGGAATCGGAGCTTACTATTCGCACCTCCTTGTGTGTGCGTTCCGATCTGTTCACACAGCTAGCCGGGGAGGAGGGAGGGTCCCGCTCCCGATGCCAGAGAGCTTCCTGTGATTCCACAGCCAGCATCCCCACATGCTGGAAAGTCTTCCTCTTCCCCATCGCAGTTCACCTCCTTTCCTCTGTGCGGCGCACACGTGGATGGTATCCCTTGTTTTCTACGGACCAAAGCTCTCTTAGAGAATTGAGTGAACGCCGAACTCTGTTTGAGACTGCATGTTGCACCACAGGACCTTTCTGATACCCTCTGCAAGCTTTTTCTCTCTCTGCCCTTCTGCATGAAATGGCTTTCTGGTTGTTGGGGTAACCCTTCCTGTGTATCTCACCAGTTTTCTGTGACCCGCTTTGGTCCAAGGAAGCAAGTTCTTGAATTAGCCAGAGGAGTGCGTTGCCGTGAGAGACCACAGGGGAAGGGACGGGAGGGAATTCCCACAGGGATAATATAGACCCTATTACAAGTGTCCACGGGTCCACCACTTCGCTTAATAACTACAGGCAAAACTCCCAGAATGCTCCTGGAGCAGCCATGTGTGACCGTTCTTTCATCCCCCCACCAAAGGGTCACAAATCAGAATGCGGCATGCCTGTCAGAATGACTGGTTACTGTTTCCCCAAGTACAGGTTCATGTGCAATAACTGACCCCAGAGAAGCAGAATGGCACAGTGCGAGAGCTTGTCACATTAAATGATTGGAAAACCGTTACCGACTGATAGAACGGTTGGTCGTGCAGAAGTGATTACACCGCCCCCTCCCCACGGGCCAGCGCAGCCCTGCCGCCAGGCCCCCCGTGGCTGCCAGGTGGGAGGGTAGGGCTTGACGAGAGGAAAACTCCATCGAAGAGGGAAATCGATGGTTGATTCCCTCTAGTTCCTACAGCCCTTTGAAGTGGATGGTGGTGTGGGATGCCCAGTCTGACGTTTCAATTCCAATATGCTTTTTGAAAATATATTTTTGGCGATAACAGTGCTTCTGAAAGATTTGGGGAAAACTGAAAAATTTAAGGTAAATTAAATCTTATTTTCTTGGACTGGCAGAATTTGCTGCTTAAACACCTTCAAGGATAGATTTTCTCTCTCGGAGGGATAGAAATATAAATTCTTTGAAAAGGGGAAGCATCACCCTGGATTTTCCTTATAGAAATTTTGTTGGGAGGGGCATATGGAGTTTCTTATAGATTTGATGAAAGTCGAGTTAAGCCACTCCCAGCCTCGGGAGCCCTGTGTGAATCTCCACTGTAATCCTTGGAGGGTGGCGAGGGCCAGAGGCCTCCCAAGTCCCTCCTGAGACCAGACGGGACCTAAGCACTGGATCTAGATGAGCTGGGCAGATACTCCTTGGGGTTTTGTTTCTGTGAACCTCCACACCCACGAAGCACCAGCACCCCAGATTCCTGATCAGGTCCCTTCGTCTGCAGGTGCCTGTGGGAAGCACATGCCAGGACACAGGTCCCCATAGATGGCAGCTCTCGCCACGTGGGAGTCTTCCAGTCTGAATACAGCAAAGCCTTATTTCTGAGACCCCAGACTAACCCAAACAGATGCCATGGTAGCTGCAGAAGTTAAAAAAAAATCTTAGAACTAGAAAAATGTCTAAATATACTTTAAGAACCCAGATTCTGGAGTCCAACTATTCAGAAACTACTGTTGGCTCACCATTTCCTAGCCGTGTGTCCCTTGGCAAGCCCCCCTAACTCCCCTGGACCTCAACTTCCTCATTTGTAAAAAGGGAGGAGGACTGTTTCTCCGACGCAGAGCTGCTGGAAGGGTCCAATGAGCAAACACACACGACATGCTAGATGAGCAAGCAGTCGCAACAGGCGAGCATGTTCCCCTCACTGGGCCTGCAAGTGCCACGTAGCTGTGCAACATCAGGAACCAGTCTAGATGCTAAAAGCATCGTTAGTTTTCTGGCTTTCTTTCTCCTTGTGCTTTCTTCATGTTTTCTGTCCTTTTTCTGCATTAGGAGCTCATTTGTAGTTGGACCATAAATGTCCTTGATAAGGAGAAAAATTCAGCAGAGCTCCCAGGATGGAGGCACAGGCAGGCGTGACGAAGAGAGGGCCAGTGCGCAGGGGGACCTGGACGGACCGGGCATTGGAATTCAGGGACGCTCTCAAGGGAGCCCCGAGGTGAGGATTTAGAAGTGCCTCCTGCTTGGGGAGTGCTGGCCCCGCACTGGGAACTATTCGTCCCTCATCGCATGGACCAGGCGGGCTCCATGTTTGACTTTGGGCTAGCTCGGATGCTGCCAAGGATGGTCCAAGGGGCCAGGACCTTACAGGGCATGTCCCTGAGCAAGGCCAGTCCAGGGGGCGTGCTGACAAGGGCGAGGGCCACCCGGTCTCTGACCCCACAGAGCTCCCCAGACCTGCGGAGCAGGAACCAGAGTGCTCCTGCCTTCATTTGCATGTCTGGGTAATTACAACTCATAAAAGTATCTAACCCATTAGTTAAAACCCGGCCCCAGCATTTGACTTCAACCCCCTGCCGCCGCACTGGCTACACGCTGACTGGATGCCGCCTCATTTGTCCTCAATTTATAAGCAGCACAGCCTATAAATAGAAACCCTTTTGCTAAGTTCCCCAGGAGGCATCAGCAGGTCCCCCAGCCTGTATGTTTTCTTCTTTCTTTTTTTAAACACCAACATGGCAGGCTGAGTTCTTCCACTCGCCGCCTGCTCCTCCGGCCCTCACCCCAGTTCAGTCTGTGGGACCCAGTGCCCACCCCACCCCCTCTGCCCCTGGCGGGGCCTGCGCCGCAGGCTGGGCCTTTTCTCTCCGCCCGGGCGGGACATCCCCACTCACCTGTAGATCCGGTACCTGGTGGTGAACCCCTGGCGGTGCCGCTCCACGAAGTCAGTGTACTCCTGCGCGCGGTGGAAGGGGCCGCGGTCTGTGAGCAGCCAGTCCAGGGACGGCTGGCCGGCCGCGGGCGCATGCTGCTCCGGGACCACGGCGGCGGCCGTGGCCGAGACAGCCAGCACCCAACCGGGCAGGCCCAGTGCCAGCAGGGTTGCCCACGGGGCCGCCGCCGGCCGGAGCCCTCTAAACCGAGTGCTGCACTGCCACCTCATGCTTCTCCCGGGCGGTTGGTGTCTTCATTCTCTCGCCACACTCTCCCCCTCTGCGCCGCTCCTCCAGGGCCCCTGGAACCAGAAAAGCACACGCGCAGGCGTCAGGTCTCGCCCCCACGGACGGGCCTGGGAGCATCAGGCGCCACTCACTGGGCAAGACCCGGGCTAGGAATCCTTCAGCCTATGGATGCACCTTCGCTCTGGGCACTGAGCATTCGGCTCTCAAAACGCCCCTACAGGGCCCTCATGCTACAGAGGAGGAGGGGACGTGTGAGGAGGTTTGGAAGAAAGTTGCTTGAATTCAGGTAGCTTTTAAGTGAAGGAAGCAGAATTTTGAGCTTAGGTGGTCTGGCTCTTAACGGCTGTTGTATTTTGCTTCCGTGTTTCTCGTGCTGACCCAACACCGTCCACTTCTGCCTTCCCCTCTCCAAAATGCTCACGGTCTTTCGGCTCCATGTACAGCCTGCTGCCTCTAGGAGCTTGGTGGAAGGCCCGGGGCAGCCCCACTTTTTCAGGTGCAGATTGGGGGTGGGGTGGGGAGAAGTAACTCTGAGGTCCCATCGCTGTTATGAAACTGAGTGAACTTGGGCAAATCACGTCCCTTCTCTGGACTCAGTTTTCTCTTATTGAAAATAAAGAGGCCTTTTGGACAGCTGACCTCTTCTTCTACAGAAGGTGTTGCAGGGATGGGGCTAGAACAGGCCCGCAGGTGGTCCCATCACCATCAGCAGAGGGCCGGTCATGCATGCAAGGACACCTGCGCTGTTCTCTCTCACCTCACAGGGCAACATGAAAGCTCCCGAGGGCAGGGCTGTGTCCCTTCCTGGCTGCTGAGCCTGCCCAGAGGCCTTCAGAGACCCTTCTTAAAGGAAGGAATGAGTTCATGCCCTGTCCTCTGTGAGTAGAAGGGAAGGTACCAGGAAAGAAGGCCTCAGCCATCAGAACTCTTGGCTTCCTTGCGACACATCACAAGCCTTGGCTTTCCAGGGGCTGCACTTGGTTTGAGGATAGCCGTAACCTGTGTAGACCTCAGGTTACAGATGCAGGGGACCGATTTACAACCATGCCGCTTTCTTCAGTATGTGGTTTCTAGCACGTACTATCAGAGCCTCGCCCACCTCCCTTCACCAGCACTACTTCGGCATGTGCCAGAAGGACTTCCAACCCCCCAGCCCCTCTAATTTGTGGCTTTAAGGACTTTCTGTGGCTGCCAAAACCCAGAGACAGGCTCTCTGGGGATGAAGCAACAGGTAGGAATTCCCTGGCACTTCCAAAGTCCTGCAAGGACAGGCAAGGTGGTTTCAGCACTTGGTTCACATGCCCTTCCAGAGTACCCCAGTACACTCTGGGATGGCTCCAGGTCAGGGGCCAGCCCCTGAACATCAGTCCAGGATGATCAACCTAAAGGTTGGTCTGAGTCTGAGAGGTCCGAGACTCAGCCTCCGTACAGGACGCTCTCAAAAGAGTGGCAGTCCCTGCTCATAAGGATGGAGAGGCAGAAACTGGAGTGTCTGCATGTCCAGTGTCACTCCCCCGCTCCAGCTAGGAGAGAGGGAGCACTTCTATATGCTGCGCGAGTCTTAGAAGCTGCCCCGTTTATCTCTCACAGGAAGAGAGTTCCGTCGGCATTGTTAGCATAGGTTTCCATCTCACTAGGACTCGGAGGAGGTGAGCTGGGTGGAGGCAGAGGGAGAATATGAACCCAGAGCTGGCCCCACCCACGTCCAGCCCTAGCCAAAGCGTGCTGTGCTGCCCGCAGAGCTAACGCAGGCAGCAGACAGACCCACGCTTAATGGACTGCGTGAGAGAGGGGCCGAAAGAACAGGGAGGCAATGCCTGCCCTACCGGATCTTGAAAGACATAACATTCCAATAATTAAAATAGGTGATACGACACACAAACCAAATAAATGGGCAGATCGATGACACAGAGCAGATAGCTCAAAATCGGGGCTTATTATACATGAGAACTTAATATATATTTTAAAAAAGCATTACCGACTAATTGGGTATGGGATGGAATATTTTACACATCACATTGGAAAATTAGTTCTAGATGGATTAAAACGTTAAATGTGAAAAATGAAATCATAGAAGGAAGGAAAATCCCCAAGTGTTTTATGCCAAGCATGCATTCCTTTTAAATCGGGCAGAAAGTGATGTCAACGAAAAGGAGGACTCAGCCGTGCACATGGGGCAGGCGTTTTTACTCGGATATAATCTGCTGAGGACGCCCCACACGTTTCTCATTCCATCGCTCACCCAGCCTTTTACTGAGGAACATTAATTGAGGACTCCAGAGTGCCCGGCGCGGTGCTAAGCACTGATAATTCAGAGGCGGGGGATCAGTGCCTTATCTGAAACGCTACCACTAGTGACCAATTCCTCCTGTAAAATACCATTTTTAAAGGCATCAGAAGGCGGTGCAAATATTTATTTTGGAGGCTGGGGCTCCCTGACCCAGCAGTCAGATAGATGTGTCCTGACTGGTGGGGAGTCACGACACAGCAAAAGGCGGGATTCTAAACTGGCCCCAAGTTCCCAGCATCCTGTAGTGTATGCCCTCTAGAACCTCCTCCTCTTGAGTGTGGGCAGGACCTGCAAATAAGACAGAATACCACTCCCGTGACCAGGTTGACCATCAAACAGGGAAGTTCCTTTGGGTGGGCCTGGCCTAATCAGGTGAAACTTGAGACATACGTGACATTTCAGACTGACAAGCCTCCGCTGGCCTGGAAGAAAGCGAACAGCCACACTGAGAACAGCCTGTGGGGGCCACATGACAAGGGGTTGTAGGTGGCCTCCCAGAGCCAAGAACAATTCCCAGTCAATAACTAGTAAGAAAATGAGAATGTTCGTTACATGACCTCAGGAAAATGAACTCTGCCAACAGCTCCCATGAGCCTGGACGAGCCCCTTGAGCCCCCGATGGGAATTGTTTCTTTGGCTGGCACCTTGATGTCAGCCTGGCAAGGCCCTGAGCTGATGACCCTGTATGCCCAGACCAGGGTCTGACCCACAGAAACTTCGAGATAGTAAATTTGTTGTTTATTGCTTTATGCCATTAAGTTGGTGGTGATTTGTTTCCAGCAGTAGAAAATAAGACAGACATGTAAAAGACAACGCTACCTATCCGCCCCCAGTGCCGCTTCTGCACAAGGCCCGGCCTGGCGAGGGTCCCTCGTGCACCCGGAAGACAAGACGGTATTCTCGGCGCGAGAAAACGCAAGCGCGGCAGGTTCTTGAGCAGAGTGCTGTTGACCATCTCCCCTGAATCCGACCCTTCCACGCACCACCTGTCCAGATTACAAATCCCTCGAGATCAGAGGCCCGGTGGCTGTTTTGTAATTCCAACACTCACACATAGCTGGTCCTCAAAAACAGGTGCAGAATCAATTGCATGCATTTCACCCGGGGGTCAGTGTGAGCCAGTGACTGCATGCACACAGCCTTAGCATGGCCACGGAGCCTCTTGGTGCCCAGGGCTGAAATGCAGAGGCAGGTAGGGACAGGTGATAGACAGCATGTGGGAAAAGTGGGGCGCTCTTTGAAAGAAGAGCTATAGTGAGTCCACGTGGGCCTCTGGTCCTTCTCTGTTTGTGATGACGCTTCCCCAGAGCTGACATTGGGCTGGAACCTGCCTGGTTATGGAGTGTCAGCTTTAGAATCAGATGGTGCTGATTGGCAGGCGGAGTCTGCTGAGCTCAGCAAGTACTCGGGGGTGGGGGTGGGGGTGGGGGTGCTGGGGGAGCACCGACCGCCCCCCGGAGAACCTGGCCTTGCCACACGTACTTTCCACCCCGCTGGTTTCAAGGTGTTTTAACTGAAAAAGTTCTTTTTAGGAAAGAGACGTTTTATTTTTTTTTTTTTGCATTTTTCTTTTTTTTTTAATATATTTTATTGATTATGCTATTACAGTTGTCCCGTTTCTCCCCCATCATTCCCCCCACCCTGCACACCCTCTCCCACCCACATTCCCCCCTTTAGTTCATGTCCGTGTGTCATAAGTTCTTTAGCTTCTACATTTCCCATACTATTCTTACCCTGCCCCTGTCTATTTTCTACCCACTATCTATGCTACTCATTCTCTGTACCTTCCCCCCCCCTCCTCCCACGCCCCTGTTGCTAACCCTCCATATGATCTCCATTTCTGTGGTTCTGTTCCTGTTCTGTTTGCTTAGTTTGCTTTTGTTTTAGGTGTGGTTCTTAATAGCTGTGAGTTTGCTGTCTTTTCACTGTCCTATTTTTGATCTTCTTTTTCTTAGGTAAATCCCTTTAACATTTCATATAATAAGAGCTTGGTGATGATGGACTCCTTGAACTTTACCTTATCTGAGAAGCGCTTTATCTGTCCTTCCATTCTAAATGACAGCTTTGCTGGATAGAGCAATTTTGGATGTAGGTCCCTGCTTTTCAAGATTTCAAATATTTCTTTCCAGCCCCTTCTTGCCTGGAAGGTCTCTTTTGAGAAATCAGCTGACAGTCTGATGGGAACTCCTTTGTAGGTGACTGTCCCCTTATCCCTTGCTGCTTCTAGAATTCTCTCCTTCATTTGAATCTTGGCTAATGTAATTAGCCAAGTGTGCTTTGATGTGTTCCTCCTTGGGCCCAACTTCTTTGGGACTCTCTGAGCTTCCTGGACGTCCTGGTAGTCTATTTCGAAAGAGACGTTTTAAACAGATTTAAAAACTTTCTTTAGAAAGAAAGCCCTAGAAGATGCTGCTTTACTTTAAAGAGAAAAGACAACATAATTGCCACATTGACAGTTGTGTAAAAATCAGGCTTGGTAAGGGAGCAGCTTTTGGCCATTTTCTGTTTATGCTCCGCAAATGGTATCACTGGAAAATTTTTATTAGCGGCCTGCCGAGCAATGTTTAACTGTCTCAATTCTCACGACTTCGGGTGGCATCACCGATATTCAGCAGGTCAGATAATTAGCACGTTCCCCGTGGCATGTCCCTGTGTCCTTTGGTCCTGAAGCTGACTGTGAATAATCCCCTGTGGCACCTGTCGGTAGATTTAAGTATTGGTGAGGGTAGCCCTTTGGTGAAAAATTATAAATTTACTTGTGAAAGCCCAACCATTTCACTCACTTAGACCATATTGAAGACAGAGTTTTACATGGGTCTGAATAGTAAACCAGCTTTGGACCGAAGGTCCAAGTGAAGTAAGTCACGAGTTTTCCTTTGCGAGTGCGTGAGTGCAAATCTGTTCATGAATCAGACGTGTCACTGTTTTCTCAGGAATGGATGGAGTCACACGAGAAGTGGCCCGTGTAGTATTCCGAATGGGAGAGCTTAGAAGAATCCTGTCCCCACCATGCAGAGCTGATCACGCCACTGAGGCCACTAGGGACCCCTGTGTCCCCTTGGTGACCCCTAACTCCAAGACAGAGTAGTTAGAATTCTGGGCATCCGCTGCTCGTGTACTACATCTTAGCAAGTGAGGTAGCAACTTCCCCCTTGAAATTCCCTGCAGAGGAGGAGTTACACATTAGAGGTGTTATGGATATGGCTAAGCTATGGTCAGAGGCCAGGAAAAAAGCAGAAATAGCTGTGAAATCAGGATTGGAAAGAACAAAATTGTTAATCTTGCTAACACTTCTCATCGATAAACCCCTGTGTAAATCATTGAATATTCGTGTGGAACTTCTGCTTGTGAAGCACGGATAATAAAATCACACTTGACCCTCGCCTCCTGACTGTCTGCTCCCCGTTTAACGGATGCAAATACCGAGGCTGGCACCACGAGGCCACGCGTCTCAGCGGCAGATCCAGGCCTACAGACTCTAGATCCTGGAGTATTTAATACACCTCGCTGCACCATCAACAGCATTTACAGCTGTGAAATCGTGAGGGCTTTGCCACTTCCAAGTGGGTGCTCTTGGGAGCGAGTCATGTCCCTCTGGGGGTCCCCCTTTGGTCATCAGTAAGATGACTTATGGGATAAGATAGGCCCCCCGCCCAATGCTGAAATCCCGTCGTTCTGTGCAGACATTAGGGTCACAGAGAGAAGGGCAGAGGCGCTGAGCTTCTATTTTCAGCAGGAAGCTCTGAGTTTCAGGGAGGGAATGAAGCGTAAGAGAAGGGAGGTGCAGAGCAGGAATCCTGGCCTGTTGGAGCGGCGACATTTAATAAAGTGATTAGGCAGTGGCATTAAATAAGTGTTCAAGCCATTTGAGTGGTTAATTGGCCAGCTCTATGAGGAGATGTTTTCCTCGACATATCTGAGGGTGTCTGGGGCACAGACTCAGAGAAAGTGTTGTTTGTTTTGTTAAGCACGACATCTTGGCTCAGGACCTCTGGTTCTGAGCAGAAAAAGCGGGTGTCCAGGAGACTCGACAGGACGCTGTGGGGTGGGGGTTCCTAAAGGGCAGGGGTGGACGTGGCTGCTGTTCCATCGGTGACCGTTACTCTCCCTTCCTGTTGGGATGACCTGCCAGCTTCAACTGAGATGAAATACAGTGTTTTCACGCCCATAACGTGCCTGCAATCCCCCAGGTGAACCCGGGCAGAGGTGACACCCTGGCCGCCACTGTCCTCTTCTGGCTGTGGGACATGACCTTCCGCTTCCCTCCCAGAACTGGCCTGGAGCTGCCGTTTCCCCACTGCTAGTCGGGGAACGACCTAAAATAGGTGAGACACAGGATACCCTCCCTGCACGGAATCGGGTTAGCCAATACATTTGCGCAAAGGTAAAAGCGAATCATAACTGCTCTTTACTAAATGGTCTCACATTCCCCCGAGACCTTCAAGAGGAGAGACTGGGAGAGGGAAAGGGAGCTGCTGGAGGCCCCTCCTCAAGGACGCGGAGATGAAACTCGAATACCCCAAGTCCAAGGCCTACGTTTCCTTCTCCTCCTCCTCACTCACCTCCGTCCGTCAGTCAGTCGGTTATTAAGTGATCTGTGTGCACGGGACTGTGCCAGGTGATGGGGTACATCTGGCGATTGAGACAGACCCAGCACTGGCCTCAGGAAGCAGGAACAAAACACGGGGCTTGAGGGGCTCCTGTGATGAGTTTAAAAGAGAGATGATATCCTCTCTCTCTCTCTCTCTCTCTCTCTCTCTCTCTGTCTCCCTCTCTCTCTCACGCACACAGAGCTTTAGTGACACTAGACATTGTAGGCACCGTCCCCTCAGAGCCCCAAATGTATAGGTCTCTGCCGTGTGAAAACTAGCCCTTCGAGTATCAAGGACAGACTCATCTGTCACTGGCAGAGGCTTCAGCCTTGCCAGCTGATGTCCTTGGCACTGTCCTTGGAGGACAAACTAACCACCAGGCTTGCCCGGAGCCTCGCGTGATCAAGTTCCGGTCACAGTGTACAGACCAGGGAGGCCCCTGTGCCCCAGAGCATCCGCTGAGCTCAGGGGGATCCCCAGGAAAGAGAAAGATGACACTGCCCATCAAACGGAACTTCCCCCTGAAAAGCGGCACGTCCCAAAGTCCCCAACACCTCACCTCCATGCAGACTGCCCATTCTCAGACGGCGCCCCATGATACTCCTTCCGGAAGACGCCCCAGCAGCTCTGTGGCCCTGACGGCAAAGCAGCCTGCCTTCCCCCGAAAAGCAGCCTGCCTTCCTCCGCCGTGCACTCGGAGGGCCCCTCCCATCGGCTGCCCCGCAGTGGAGGGCTTATGGGCACAGACCGCCGAGCCGGAATGCCTGGCTGCTCTCGTTGGCTCCCCCTCTGTTGCCTCAGGTTCCTCTTCGGCTCCAGAGCTACCATCCTCATCATCACCAAACGTGTTCAGATAGCGGTTAGTCTGTACCAGACACTGGTCTAAAAACCCCACGCGCTGACGCAGTTCGTTCTCCAAACACCTCCATGAAATTGATACTGTGAAACTTCCATTTCACAGAGGAGAGAACTCAAGAACAGAGAAGCCAGTGAAGTTCTCCCAGGGCACCTGCAGTGAGACCCAGATGATCTGTAACCCTGAGACCCACAGACCTTCCTCTGGAGGTGACCCTAGATTCCTGTGGGTGACTTGCATTTAAAAAATGGCTGCAGATTAATGAAAAGTCTGGACTCTTAAGAGTACAAAGTAGGACTCACCTTCAGTCACGTTCCTGGCTTGGACAGGGCCATCTACACGTCTGCTCTCGGGGAAGCCATGTGGCTTCTGCTTAGACGGACCGTCAGCACGGCCTTACGAGAAGGCAGTTATATTCCGCTGCACTGTCTAAAACCCACAAGGTCAAGAGTGTTCCCCCAAACCTGGGCACTGGTGCACAACCCACAAATGCCAGTTTCCTGTGTGACCCTGAGTCACAGCACTTCCCCCTCTGACCCCCAAACTGAACAGAGCCTGTGCCGACGTTCCCCACCCCCTCCCTTCTGCCTGATCTCAGCAGTACCCACCCAAGGTGAGCGCTCGCACCCATGCTAGCTCCTGCCCCTGCACCCAGCTCCCCCACCTCCTGTTGTAGGCAGATGGACCTCCCATCCCAGACTTGCCTGCCCCTCTGTCTGGTTCTGAAGAGCACTGCTGCCTCTTTCTTTGGCCATCGGATTGGTCCTCCTGTTACCAGGATCATCTGAATTCTGCCAATTGGCCCCTGCCTCTGGGTATGCCCAGCCACTCTCCCGGGGTCCACCCACTGATGCTGGCTTAGCCAGTCACCCCAACCCCCGGCAGACACCTGGCTCCGTCCTCTGGAGAGGACACCTCTGTTCTGTCTCCTTCCCACCAACCTGGCTCCATCACTTAAGCCCCAGCTCGCTTCCCAGCAGGGTGAGCCTCTGCGCACACAGGACAGTTGAAGCGTCTCTGGCAGGCCTGGGAAGCTAACACAAACCTTCCCCAATCACACAGAGATTGCTCATCGCTGCGCAGGCTGCGGAGCTGAGGGGGGCTGACAGCTAACTCCATCCTGACCTGCGGCCAGCAGTGCTTTTCCTGCTCCTGGCTTTCCACCAGGGCTGTCACCGAATCTGAACTTTTAGCCCCAGCTCTGCCCTGTTCCAGCCTTGGCGTGGACAGAAATGTAAAATGACAATGCCCTGCGCTGGGCCTAACAGCACGGGGCTGCTGAGATGGTACAGAAGCAGCTGTGACCAGCAAACACATTGTTTCCGGGATTGTGTTTGTAAATATATGAGTTGCCTGACAGCTTGCGGAATTAAATATAGATGCTACATCACAGGCCCTCGCTCAAATAAACTATATGCTGCTCAGTGAATGTCAATAAGAACACTGAGAAAGAATCATTACCCCTTTCCGGAGTGGAGTCCAAAAAACTCAGCCCTGAATGGTTTTCTTTTTTGTTTGTTTTTTAAGTGGTTTTCCTTTTGGTTTGTTTTTTTAGTGGTTTGCTTGTTTGTGTGTTTATTTGATGAAAGTGACTTCCCCGACCTCCCCAGGCTTTTGTCAGGTACTGGTGGGCAGCGTGGGGTCGGGGGGGGTAGTATGAGGAGACAGGGCTGCAACAGTCAGGTCGCTGCATCGGTGTGATGACTGGTATGGTGGCAGAAGCCAGCTTGGAGGTCAGCAGGTAGATGAGGAAGTCACAGTCAACCTTTCGGGACCTCAGGGCACCTTTTCTAGAAGTAGGGTCCACGGCTCACTGGTGGTCGTTTGGAAAGACCTTCGGATGGAGGGCAAACAGCCATCCTCTGAATCCTCTCTTCAGCATTTGAGCCACGTGACTCTCCTCGCCTTGTGCTCATTTCTACAGGCTGCTTGCAGGCGGGCAGGTGCCCCGGAGTCGACAACCCTGCAGACAGTCGGCGCCCTGGGCCGGCTTCCTGAGCACCTTCCGTCTTCGGCTGAGAAGGCTTGCAGTCTCGGCGTTAATGCCAGGCCCTGGTGGCCCTGCCCCGGCCGCCCGCCGAAACGCCCCCTCTGGGAGGCGGTACGGAATGAAGGTGCTGTGAATTCCGGGCAGCCTTGGCGCTGTCTCGGGGACTTGAGGTCGTACTTGTGCCGATCATTTGGAATTTATTCCACTGCTACGTTTCTGCCAGCTTTATTTATTTGCTTGTGGTGTCTCCTCTCCGATTCCTTTTTTATCTCCCTTTGCCTGTTTCTTTCTTTTTTATTTTATTGTATTTTTTAATTCGTCCCCCATAAACCCTGTTCCACCTTCCCCTACCACCCTCCGCCTCCATCAATCACCATACTGTTGCTGGTGTCCATGAATTCTTTCTCTCTTTTTTTCCTTTTGCTCCATCCCTCCAACTCCCCCTCCTCCCGCCGCCAAGAGCGGTCAGCCTGCTCTCTCCAGTTCTTTAACACCAACTTTTCTCTCCACTAAATCTGTAGACTGAGGTGGGCTGCAGGGATTTGGGCACTGGTTGGTGGTCCTCGGGTAAAAAGGTCTAAGAGCCTCCCACGGAAACCCCAGAGTGATTCCTGAAACATCTAAATTCAGACTTCGTTCTGGCTCACACTGGCTACCTACCCAAACTACTTTCGACACGGTAAACCCTGCGTAAGATGTGGTCATAAACTGCCCTCCCTCCCCTCCTTGTAGGAAGTTTAATACATATCTACTCATTCAGCCCATTTATGTTTATTAGACAAAGAGAGTCCATTTGGCTAAAATGTAAAAAGTAAAACAACTGGTGGGAGAAAATACTGGAAGGTAATATTTGGATTTCTTTGACAGCGCAAATCTGTGTTACAATGCCTTTACGGCAGGACTGGTTAGCCAAAGGCGCCTTGGGCAGACTTGGCCGACCAGGATTTGCGTACGTCACAACTCTGTGAAAACCGAGGCTCGAAGCAGCAATTTCCAAATCAAAACTAAGATTAAATTATTTTCAGCCTAATTGTATATTGTATTATTGATTTTCAGTCCAAATCTTTGAAAGAGTAGTATAAAGTCACTCTATTAAGAATTTTTGAAATTAAATCAATTATTCCATTCCTCAAACAGCGGAAGAGAGTGTATGGTTAAGATGGAGCCAACCGTGTACTCCAGTGGGTGTCAGCTGGTACGCATGTGTGCGCATGCGTGTTCATGTGATTTCCCCCAAGAGACCTTTGTCAATTTCTAGAGAAGTTTTTGATGGTGGCAGTTTGGAGAGGGGTGCTGTTTCGAGTGTTCGGACCAGGCAGCTGTTGAACATCCTACAGTTCACCAGGCAGCTCCTTACAACAAATGGTTCTCTGCCCCTAAATGTCAGTCATGCTGACTAATGCCAACAAATTCTAATGAGTCCAGACTCCTCAGATGCCCCTGAATCATAGATGACCAAGTTTTTAGGAAAGTTTTTTCAGACATATCTAGTTTGCCAACACGTCATGGTGTCGAAGACCAAAATGACTCATCTCCACAGTGTCTTTGTCTAGGACTCTTGCTTCATGCTTAATTGGTCTTTGATAACAATAACAGCAAAAAAACAAACAAACCCCAAAACAGTAAAAAGTCCTATTTATTGAGTGCTGATTTTCTACTGGGCACTGCCTTTCAACAAAATAGGTATTATTAATCCATGAGCAATTGATATAAAAAAATGAGATTCGAGGAGAATCAAGAAGCTTGTACAACTTCCTTCCTTTCTTCCTTCCTTCTTCCCTCCTTCCCTCCCTCCTTTCCTTCCTTCTCTCCTTCTTTCCTTCCCAATTCTGTCCAAAAGCCAAGAGGCAGGCCTGTTGTGGGGCAGGGTGGGGGGGCGGGGAGGAGCAAGGTGGTGTATCTGTGTGAGGTAGGTGGTCAAGTTTGGCAGCACCACCGGGGACTCAGGAAATCAGTTACATGCAGGGGGATTTAGCCCATAAGCAAATATACTGAGACTAATAGTTTCTCATGGTCAAAAAAGAGAGCTATAAATCTGGAAAGGACAAAAGCTAGAATAAACCACGCAATGTGGCCTTGAGACAAATGACTTGACAGCTACAGGCAATGTGCAATCCTGGGCTGGATCTTCCGTTTTAACACACATTATTAGGTCAGTTGCAAAACTCGAATGGGGTCTTTGGGTAAGGTGCCTATGGGAGTTACTTGTACTCTTGTATAACTTTCCTGTTCGGTTGACAGTATTACAATGTGCGAACGGAAGAAGACATTCATACCGCCTTACACAGCTCTTGCAGCCAACATTGAGACCCTATCTATGGTCCAGACTCTGACACCTACGCTATTTCCCAATCCCTGATTCTAAAGTGTATTTGCCTATTGAAATAATTGAGGATGTCTCCGATACGGGTTTAGGACCGACATTTACAGCTTAGAGGACAGAACTGAAGACTTGGTACATGTGGCTGCATCCGGTGTTGCCCAATAAAAATCTAATGCAAACTATCGTGTTGGCCAAAGAGTTCATGTACTTTTTTTCGTACGATGGCTCTAGTAGTGCTCAATTGTCTTCAATTTAATTCAAAACCATTTCTGTTAGGTTGCACTGTGACAGCTGTCATATCAGCGCACATTTAAAAACAATTTATTGAAAATGGTGAGTTTTCACACAGACATTTTAACATTGAAGATGGAAGAACATATGCAATGTTTTTGGCATATTATGCTTTATTATTTCAAGAAAGGTAAAAAGGTAACTGAAATGCAAAAAAAGACTTGCGCAGTGTATGGAGAAGGTGCTGTGACTGATCGAACGTGTCAGAAGTGGTTTGCAAAGTTTCTTGGTACTATTGACGTTTTGGCCAAATAAGTCTTTGCTGTGGGGATATCTTGTGCATTGGAAGATGTTTAGCAGCACCCCTGACCTCTACCCACTAGAAGACAGGAGATAGCCAACGTACTCAAAATATCCAAATCAATGAAGCTATTGGTGAAAATGAAAAGTGTGTCTTTTACGTTTTGGACAAAAACTAAACAGACTTTTTGGCCAACCCAAAACATAGGTATGGGGTCTAGCATAAATAACAGCCCTTTTCCTTTTATTACAAAATCATAAGCATTTAATTCTGTAACATAACAGTATCACACTCAAGCACACCATGTGACATTTTAGGTGAAACATTCAAATTTAAACTATAAATTACTGTACCCACATTGTTACCCTGCCAGCCACACTCAAGCAGATGCTGCTTCTGCTGGACCCCATATTTTAAATTTATTAGGACCTACATTAAAAGGTAAGATAAAGTGGATGCAATCCATTTTAAAAACATGTTTTATTTAACCTAAGGAATCTAAAATATTGTCACTCGAACATGTGATGCATATAAAAAACCACTACCAACATACTTCATATGTTTTCTCCCTGAGCCTGGAAAATGAGGTGTATTTTGTATGTCCAGCACATCTCAATGGTGATGCTAACTGTTCATCAGAAAACTTGATTCTCTATTGAGATCTGAAATAATTTACAATTAAAAAAATAAATGCGCATGCCCGAGTTATTCCAAGCCTTATAACTGAATTGAGTGTAAGTTGTACGTTTTGAATTAATTCAAGTTAAATCAAAATTTAAAACTTAGGTTCTTAGTCGCATGAGCCACCTATTAAGGGCTCAGCACCGCCCGTGTCTCCTGGCTGCGGTGCTGGGCAGCGCAGGGCTGGCGGGTGCTCGGGTCACCTGCCCCCAGGCACCCTGCGTGTGCTCAGCGCTTACCCGTCCCCGTGCGTGGAGATGCAGTGTGACTGTATGAGGAGCGGCCCACTGGTTTCCTACATTTATTCCTCAATTACAGTTACCATACAGTATTACATTAGTCTCGGGTGCACCACGTAGTGATTAAACATTTATGTACGTTACGAAGTAATCGCCCGATAATTCTAGTACCCATCTGATACGATGCACCGTTATTATAATATTATGACTGTATTCCCAGTGCTGTCCTTTACATCCCTGTGACTATTTTTATAGCTGCCAATTTGTACTTCTGAATCCCTTTACCTTTTCACCCCTGCTCCAAACCCCCTCCCATCTGGTGACCAGGAGTCTGTTCCCTGGATCTATGAGTTTGTTTGTTTATATGGTTCTTTAGATTCCACAGAAAAGTGAAATCATACGGTGTTTGCCTTTCTTGTCTCACTTATTTCCCTGAGCACAATACCCTCTAGGTCTACCCATGTTGCAAATGGCAAGATTTCGTTCTTTTTTATGGCTAATATCCCAATGTATATATGTACCACTTTATTCAGTTGTCTACCAATGGACACTTAGGTTGCTTCCACGTCTTGGCTATTGTAAATAATGCTGTGACGAACACGGAATGCAAATTAGTGTTTTGGATTGTTTTCAGAGGAAGGCCCTGCGGTGGAGTTGCCGGGTATGTGGTAGTTCTGTTTTCCATAGTGGCTACACCAACTCACTATCTCACCAACAGTACATGAGGGTTCCCCTTTCTCCCCATCTTTGCCAACACTTGTTTGCTGATTTACTGATGATGGCCATTCTAACAGATATGGGGTGATATCTCACTGCGGTTTTAATTTGCCTTTCCCTGATGGTTAGTGATGTTGAGCATCTTTTCATATGTTTGTTGGCCATCATTATGTCCTCTTTGGAGAAATATAAAGTCCTTTGCCCATTTTTAAATCAGATTTATTGTGTGTGTGTGTGTGTGTATGTTAGGTTATGTGAGTTTCTTATGGGTTTAGGACTATTAACTTCTTATCAGGTATATCATTGGTGAATATCTTCTCCCATTCAGTAGGGTGTCTTTCCATTTTGTTGGCATTTTCAACCTCCAACTAGTAGGTTAACCTCTCTAAAGTCGTGGCTGCCTCTGAACTAGAACTTAGTTGAATAAATATGAAAGTACTTAACAGGATTATAACTCCTTACAACTGAAAAGCACTAGACAAATGTTAATTGTTCAGGTCATTTCTGCTATTAGAGGCCAGAACCGGTGGACAGCGGACTTTGTCATTGAAAGACTTTGAACAGATCGGTGAACGCACTAGTTTGACTTCCCCGTGATGATAGTGCAAGGAGGCACTGCCCTCTGCCAGCCAACGCTCACACCCCTGCACTACAGGATGAATGTGACCGTAGCTGCTAAATGCCATGCTCTTCCAAGAGAAAAGCGTTTGAAGGGAATTTGTATTGATGGCTGCTGCCAAGTGCAGCAATTATAAATACATTTTATTTTCTTCATTATGATTTTATGTTCCAGTGTTTGTTTGTTTGTTTTTTTTATAAAACAATGCATTGCTTTTGTAATCAGAAAAAAAAACAACTTTGATTAAAAAAATGAGTGTGAGGTGGTAGGAAATACCATCTCTCTGTCTCCATTTTTCTCATCATCTAGATGACTGAGTGAGACCTGTCTTAGTGGTTTGTACTAAAGAGCTTCAGCCCCCAGTTTGAAAGCTGGTCAGACATTCCCAGCCATCTCCACCCCTCACACTTGGTGGTTCCGCTTGTGTGCGCTGGAGCCGGGGTGTAGTCAGAACAACCAGAAGCAATCCATCGTCCTCATTCACAAATGCTGCTCCTTCAGCTCTTGCTGGTCCTCGCCATCCCTGACATCCTGCCAACTCCGCTGCCTTGTGCTTGCTCAGTCCTTGGCCAGGCAGCCTGTGGGGATGGCCCAGGCAGATCCGGGAACTGGCGCTGGTGGTTCAGCAGAACAAGGCTCTCTGTCTCATCCCATTCATCATTATTCCCTGCCCTCATGAGCTGCCCAGAGGCCGGACCTGCCCTCCTGACATGTCAGCTGGTGCAGAGGGCCTGCAAAACAACTCCCCAGATGCTCCATGGGCTTGTCATCCCCTGGAGTTTCAGTTAAAGATGCTTTCAGTTCTTGTTTGTTTGTTTGCTTCCTTCCTGATTCACAGCCCTTCCCTCTCCCCTAGGGCCACTGCCTACTGTGATCCAGAGTGTCCTGGCACAACTCCAAGAGACATCCTTCACACTGTAGTCTAAGCAAATGGTGGCCTGTGTGGCTGAGCAGAACACAATCCATGTTGTCACATCTGGGGCCCTGTCATATCCTGCATTTTCTCTGAACCCCTGGAATGACAGTGAAGTGTCCCTCTTGGTGATGTAGCACAGTGACGGGAGGGTAGGGAGCAGGGGCAAGGAAAGACAAAAAAGGCCAAGAAAGTCATCGAGGTAAAATTTGTTTGACCACGTAGGACATCTCTGTGTACCATCAACTCACCCCAAGAGATGGCTTGTCAGGGCTCGAATATTTGAGGCTGCGATACAAACATAGAATGTCATGGAGGAGGGCCCGACAGTAATCCCCCTGCTTACAGATTTGGTCTGTACCTGGGAGAGATTTCTCCGAAGGGCGGTTATGGCAGTTAGGGGTCATAAGGACCACCACACTGGGACAAAGGGAATGGCAAGCACGCTTCTTCAAATGCGCATCTTCCCCCTTTTATCTGATTTATTTCTGAGACACAAGACTATTCCTCCCAGAACTGCTTCTCGCTGAACCTGCTCACATACAGCCCGCCCCCTTCCACAAACATCATCAAGCTTGACTTCTGCAAAACCCACAGCAACTCCCAGGCTCCAAACCAGAGGGACTTCTGAGTGCCTGTGGCTAATGCTTATTGAGTAATAACTGGGTGCCAGGAGTCGTTCTCATTGCTTTACATACACTGTCTCATTTGACCCGCAGGACAGTACACCGCTTTGCGTTCCACTGTTATTTTCTTTTTATGGATGAGGAAATTAGGAGCTAAAGGGACTAAGTAATTTCTCAAGGTGCCAGCATTCACGGCCAGGGTGGGTTGTCTGAGCCGGAGTTCAGGTTGTAACCGCGGGTTTCTCCTTCTCAGGCCACTCTCCCTCATCACCTGGATTTTTCTACAGCTTTTGGCACCGCCGGCCTCTCCGCCCGACTTCTCTCTCCCCTGGCTTCCGTGTTCCTGTCTGCTCTTGCTTTTCTTGCCTCCTCCTCCAAACACGGCTTCCAGACCCGTGCCCCATTTCCTCCATGTATCCTGTTCTAACTCTCAGCTCGGGCACCAGCCTTCTTAAGGGAGTGGAGGAGGGGACCGACCGGAGAAGACCTGTGAATGACGCAGATAGACAAAAGCCCCTAGAAGAGGGCTGCCAAGGGACCCCTGGAGTTCTAGGGCGGTAGGAGGACAGGCCCCTTACTTCAGGGAGGAAGAACCAGAACACAGAGTGTGCTTACCAAGTCAAGGTGTACATAATCATTTAATGGAGGGCTGGGGTTAAAATCGAGGCAGGTCTTGGGCACCCAGCACAGAGACTTTCCTTGTACCTCATGCCCCTGCCAAACAAACCTGTGGTTCCAAAATAGACCCCAAAGAGACCCCATTATCCACATAGGACTGCCACACACCCACCCTTACATATCCAGACTCGAGGGCCACGCTTACGTTCCTCAGCCCACTCGCCCTCTTCAAAGCCTCTTTGGACCCTGCATGTCCCCGTTCCCTTTGCCTTAAGCACAGAGTCCTTTCAGAGTCTATCTTCTGGCTCCCTGCTCCCCTGGAATCTTGGCTTTTCCACGCTGTTAGCCACCGGGCTCTAGGTAAACCTCTTTCTTCTCCTATAGGGTTGTTTTCAGCGGGATACAAAGGCCATTAGTAAATCAATAACCCTTTAAGAAAAGAGGGGAGGATGGGACCTGGAGATTTTAATTCAGATCCAGCAACTCCTGGGCATTAGCAGGCGTGTTCTAAAATTAGGCTCTTGGAAAGCACACTGCCGCCACCGTTGGAACTTTATAGCTTCCTGCCCATAAACAGGAGCAGCTTGCTGTGGGAGGGATCATTAGCCGAAGTCCCCCTCTCCGGCGGCTCTGCTGTCTCCTCTGGCTCTGACACCATATGTATTATCTATTGCTTTGGAGCTCCTGGATTCTTTCATTCTTGTCTCCTCTCTCTTCTCTCCACGCCACTCTTCCCTGGTCCCCGCATCTGTCTCTTTCCTTCTTTCAAGGAATTTTTGAGTTTCCATCTATCAACGTGTTGCTGTCTAACGCAGCAGATACCTCTGCCGGTGCCTAAAGGCTCATTTGTCGGTGCAGCCACTCGGAGCATTCGTGAACACAGGGCTCCCTGATGTATTTACGAAGATGAACCTCTGACTCAGCACGTGCCCCAGGACCCACCCTGGTTCGTGCCCGTCCTGAGGGACTCCTATCATTGTTCCGTCCTCCCTCCTGTCCCACCCCCCCCACCCCCGTCTCCATGCAGGCAACAAAGACGCAGTTCTGAGGACAAATGCGTGCGCAGGACAGGAGTAGTGATGGCATGACCATTCCCTTTAAGGCCAGTGCCGTTATGGCTAAAAGAGTACACTTATGCCGCTGGGTTGTGTACAGCCCAGCCGAGGACTTTACCGGCACGTCCCAAAACCTCCTGAAGTTCAGCACACCCAAAACAGCCCCATGATGCTAAGCGGTTTCCTTTGAGAGTGCAGAGCAAAAAAGTCCATCTGTTCTTGTGCCTTTCAATCCTGAGTGCGTATTGGAATTATCTGGAAAACTTTCTTTAAAATACCAATGCCTAGCCCTGGCTGCTGTGGCTCAGTGGATGGAGCGCCAGCTGTGAACCCAGGGGTGGCCAGTTCAATTCCCAGTGAGGGCACAGGCCTGGGTTGTGGGCCAGGTCCCTGGTGGGGGGCATGTGAGAGGCAACCACACATTGATGTTTCTCTTCCTCTCTTTCTTCCTCCCTTCCTCTCTCTCTAAAAATAAATAAATAAAATCTTTAAAAGACAAAAAATAAAATATAAATATAAAATACCAATGCCTAGATGCCCAAAGGTTCTGGTCTTAAAGTCCTGGAGTCAGTTTTTTTAAAAGCCGCCCCCTCCCCACCCCTTCCCACCCCCCATGGATTTCAAATGAGCAACAGTGTTAAGTACCACTGATATGTTTACTCAATAGGAACCTGGGAGTCAGTTTTGACATCTTCCTCTTCCTTGCCCTTTATGTGTGACCTGTGCCTAGGTGCCATCGATTGTACCTCTAAAATACTGCTCAAAACGAACCGTGAGTCTGTGTCCCCACTGTGAACACCCTAATCTAAATGACCATCTCTCATCTGGGCAGGACACGTCATCTCTTTTCCCTCATTTGCAGGACACACCCTTGGGTGTGGTTGTGTGTTCCTGGGGGCGTATTTATTCCCGATGAGGAAGGGAAATGTCAGGTGCCAGCAGTGGAAGAGAGAGGGGAATAAAAAATAAAAAATATATATTGTTTGACTCTTCAGAAATCTCCTAATTGCCCATTTTGAGGGGCAACAGATCCCTGAAGAGTTCCAGGATCCGCAGGGCTGGGGCAGGATGGAGAAACTGTGTTTCTAACGGGGTTCTTCACGACAGTCATGCTGCCGTTGGAGACGCCGTATTCAGAGAACAGCATCAGCACCTCCCTCCTAGGTGAGTCGCTGGGACGACCAGATGAGTCCCAGGATGTCACGTGCAGAGCAATGGTCAGCCGTGCTAATTGTCCGCCGAACGCACCCTCTCATCATCATGCTCTGCCTGGCAAAACAGTACGTGGTCGTCGTCTCTCATGTTAAATTTCACATTTGCTGAAAGCTTCCGTGAGATTTCCTGGCAGAATTTGTCATCTTAGACCTGTAGCCTCCTTGCCCCATTGTAGCACTTAGCACACGGAACTGTGTCTGCTGACGCCTTACACGAATGCCCCTAGCTGCCACGGACTGAGCCACTCAAAGGATGGGAACTTCGAGTTGTTTCTCATTGGTTTCCCAGAACACGCCTGGCACAGAACAGCAGCCCACCGAAGACATTTTGATGGAAGAAATGAATGCCAAGTCTCCCTTTCTGTGGGTGCACGTGCCGGGTTGACGGGACTCCAGGAAGGCCACCATCTTGCTATCCCTTAGGTTCTCCCCTGACGTCTAACATATGAGATTTCCTCTTTGGGCGGTGGGGTCACATTTTGATGATGGTCAATGGCAGAATCATCTTTTCCACCAAGCTTATACCTGGACTCCTTCCCAGACCGATTACTAAAGAATCTCGGGGCAGAGAGCCTGGGCGCTGGTAGGGTTCAAAGTTCATTAGGTGACTGGAACACGTAGTGAAACAACTGGGCTAGGAGCACGCAATCTATTAAAATGTGCAACCCAGTCAACATTATCAGGCTTCTACCCCCAACCAGGAATTTGCTTTTCTTAGCCCAATGTAAACTGCCAGCTTTGAGCAGTTTTGAAAAGGGGTAAATAGAGAAATTAGCATTTGTAGAGCACTTTACAGTTTTCAAAGCACTTCCCTACTTGGTGTGTCATCAAAATCTTAAAATAACCCAGTAAGGAAGGTATCATTATTCTTCACAAATGCAACAGCCTAGGGAGGATGGTGGGGTGGGGGGGGAGGGTACACACCAAACCCTTTTAAAAGAAGCAACACATCAGCAAAATGCCATCTGCCTGGTTTTTGGCTCTTGGCCTATCTCTTCTCGCTGATGCTACCTACAGGCCATCTCTGCTGCTCATCCAGGACGTGGATGCCAAACATTTTCTCCGCTGGGCTCTTGGTACACCCTGTTCCACGGCCGGCCAGTGCCTTCCGCGTTGCTCCTCGGCCTCCCCACATCGGCTCGGCTCTCCGCCAGCTGCTTTCCAGGGCCCGACTTCCTGCCCCACGTGTGGGCCGTGGTGCTGGTTTGACTCGACTCTGCCTGCAGTCAGCATCCTCCGGTTTGCCGGATCCGCAGTTGAAGACACTTCGGAGCACTGGCAGGGCTTGCCTGGAGGCAGACAGCCAGGGAGTGGCAGAACCTATACTGCAACCCAGATGGAGTAAGAACCAGCTCCGGGAGACTCAGCGCTCTGGGGTCGGGAGCGGGCAGAGGCAAGGATGATTCTGGAAGGAAGCAGGGCATCCCTTTACAAGACTACCAGGGGCCCCTTCGGAGTGTGAGGGCATAAAATTAGACTATAAAGTAATAGCAATAGTTTGCTAAATAGGCTAACTTTAAACACCCCAAACAAGCATTTTGCTCATCAAAGAGTCCCTTAGGTACACTGTTTTATTCCGGGGCTGTGGCAATAACCCAGAAATACGTTTGGCTGTGCCTTCGAAACCTGAAGCACATTCTCGTAAATATAATTAATGGTGGCCAATATTTGTCCTGTGAGGGAATAACATATGTTTAGATTAAAAACTCACTTAGAACCAAATATAATAAATAAGAAAGAAGAGAGATGAGCAGGATGTGTGTAGGAAAACCCAGGGCTACAAGTGCCTCGAGAATGGTGAACACGCCATTTTTCATTTTGTGCTGGAGGCATGGTTGTTTTCTTGGACCTACGGTAAGTGACCAAGAGGAGTGCGGTGAAACGATGAGCAAATGAATGAAAGAGTTGGAAATATTTTGGTGTGAGGCCCAGAAGGTGCTATTTTTAAAAGAATGCTCCCCAATGCACTAAATATTAGTGTATCGTTGAAAGAATGTTGAGCCTCACAAAGTGACTAGAGACTATTTGCGAGCCAGTTGTTGCTGAGCAATCACCGCTCAATCACGCTGAGTAACGCAGGTCCTGATGTACACAATTCACTTGCACGTAAGGCCTCATCACTTCATGGGCCCACCTTTTCTATCCGTATGCAAATATGTGTGGCATTCCTCTATGTATAGAAAGAGAGTTAAATCTTCTTAGTCATGGGTGGCTGTTCAGGAGAGAGGGAAAAATGAAGGCTTATTAAAGTCGAAAGAGGATCGAAGGAGATTTGATACATGAAATGGTTGGACATAAGGTTTTGCCTACAAATTAGGAAGGTGTCGTCTCCTTTTTTCTGACCTCAGGCAAATGAGTGTTTCTCATCTTCTGTGTGACCCTGTCCATGCAAAGCCCAGGTGGCCTGGGGAGGTGGCATCCGGGGTGTCACACAGCATCCTCAGTCTGGACCTGGATTCTCAGAAACATTTCATTAGGAGAAAGAATCTCATGACCTAGCCTCTTTGAAGTGTGCATGACAAAACCCTAGCAAAGTAAAATAATCTGTTTCTGGAAAGATGCAGGACTAAGATCATATTATAGAGACAGGTTTTTAGGGGGCTGGGAGGAATAGGGTATTTGCTTTCCTACAAGTTACATTAAAATGTTATTGGGAAAAATAAAATATAAGAAACAAACAAACAAACAAAAAACCCTCCCATGGCTCTCCTACTGAATAACTAGGGAAGATAAAGAGCATCAGTGTTTTTGTTTCTGCGTGGTACAAACAATAAGATATACAGCTAAATACCTCATGAGCCTCATTAGCATCTTCTGCACCTGTCAGTCCCTGTCTGGTCCTAACACCAGCATTTCTGTTGCCATAGTAACATGTAAAAAGTCCAGGGTCATGAACCAGGAAGAACGGGACCTGGGTTCAGATTGTAGCCTTCACCAATAACTAACTCTGTGACCTTGAACAAGCTACCTCCCTAAACTTTAGTTGCCTCCTGAATAAAAGGAGGTGGTTGGCGTCGACAACAGCTGGGTCCCCTTCCAGCACTGGCAGGTGAATTCTTCTCAAACACAGTTTCACCGTGTGATGGGAAAGACAAGCATAGCATGACACTCTTCTGTAAATGCCCCAGCAACGTCTGCTGAAACGCCCGTACCTTTGCCGAGGTCACATGCTGGACATGGCTCAGTTCTCCCTGTTAAATTCTCCCTGAGGCATGCCTTCGTGGCCTGGCTCAAGTTCAAGAAAGGACACACCTTTATTTCCTTCCCCGTGCAAAGAGAGACAAATAAATAAAGAGTTCGTTAAGTTGCCCAACAAAGGGGAAGCTAAGAATTTCGAGCAATTATGTGGTTCCTGAAGGTTCTTCTAATTGAATTACCACAGGTGCCTGTTGGGCATTTGTGGGCACAGCCCCTCTAAATCCAGTAATATTACCTCTGAGGACCCTATAAATGCCATTCACGCGAGGCAGATATTTGCTTTCAATAAGATAACACAGATGATTTTGTCTAATTGTCTCTCTCATTCCTCCCCCTCACAGCCTGGGAAATGGCTTGTCGTCGTAGCTCAAATGCTGCAGGACTTCATTACTGTTCATCAAAACCGCTTTGGAAACATCACAGTGTGACCGAGACAGTGTGACCCAGAGGGTTTGGCTCCTCTCCTCACCCGTCATGCGCTCTTGTCTTATGACTGACCGTACTCCGTCTTCCAGGTGGGTGAAAGGAACCGTTTGTCCTGAGATCCCCACCTGTCACAGAAACCTATCAGGAGGAAGGGGAAAGGTAGACAGAGCTGGGCCCCTGTCCTCACCACACTGGCTGTGGACACAAGACGGGCCTCATGAGCAGTTCACGCCTCGCAGTGCAGGTGGGTTCCCTCTTCCAAGGCGCTTCTTCCCCACATGGGTGTGATTTGCTGCTGTTGGGTGGTTGGTGGTGTCTGTTGCTGGGGTGTCGTTCACGGGCAGCCGTTAGCTGCTGCAGGGTGGTTATACCCAGGGGGCAGCCTTCGTAGGCTGGTCCCACCATTCACTCCGAGTCCTGTTATTCTTGGGCTGCTCAACCTGGGATATTCCTAAATCGAGTCTGTTTTGAAGCTATTCAGGGTCTTGGCTTGTTTCCCTTATGTTTTCGACTGTTCGATGGCTCATTCATTCCCACATGTTGGCAGACAAGGTAAAACCTGATCCCCTTTGCCCTTGTTCAGTGCTCCAATGAGATATTTGCAGGAAGGCTTAGGAAAAACAAGTTTTAAGTGCCCTTTGAGTTGCATTTATGCATGTTCAGACTCACCACTATAAATAATCCAAAGTCGAACATAAGGTCTGGCCACTGGTCAGTGGTAGTAATAAAAGTTGACACTCAGTTGTATCAGGGAATGAGTGATGTTCTTAATAAGAATCAAGCTTGGATGGACTCATTTCCTCTCCACAAACCAACATACATGCACAGACCCAGGTTGTGGGATAAGAGGAAAGAATAAGTTAGAGTAAGCAGGGGACCAGACGGCTTTCACAGCGGGTCTCTCTCATCTCACCTGTGCTTCTGCAAATCACTTCCTCCCTCTTAAACTAATCCTTCAGTAATTAGCAGGCCCATCCACGCCCAGCCAGCGCGGGCGCACACCAGTACACTGAGAGGTGTGATGACCCATGCATTGGGCTGTCAGTTACAGATTACAGGTGACTCGTCTCGGCCGCACGCAGGTCTACGCCTTCCTCCTGAAAGATGGGTCAAATCAGAACACTCCCAACTTTTCAAGATTGGTGAGGAATCTCAATCAAACGTGGGAAGTAATAAGAGGAAATGAGGTTTGCAGGAGACCCCTATTATCTCTGCTCACAGTGGGGCAATTATGCCAATTATCGGAGTGATTGCTCCACTGCGAACAGAAATCCCACAGTTACAGTTGTTTTCCCATTATTTTCGTTATTGCAATTGATTGATGCCACTTTTAAACCCCTCTGAAAGAAGGATGGTCTTCCCTTGTAATCTTTTATTTTCTAATGGAAGGTTAAACCAAGATAGGTATGAAAGAAAATATAAGAAGAAATACATATTTTATATAACATTAAAAATTGACCTGATCTCTGTCAGGGTTATTCATTGCAAATTTTCAGCTTCCAAATATGCAGCCGGAGAACTGGAAATGTTTGCCGTTTCAGACTGGGTTTCCTCTATGCTCATTAGAGGTGAAAGACATGAATCAAATGAACAGGATTTAGAGAGGGGCCACCAGGCCATTAAGTCCTGTGTCCTTACAGGCTACTGTAGTTTGCTCTCATCTTCCTACTCTCCGGAGTTTTATCCAGTTTCACTTGAAATGTCTTTAGAAATGGGTTTCCCAGAGGAAAAGGTCGGTCTGGGTAATGGAGCTTGCCCCGTGAAAGCGCTCCAGATACAAGCCCTGGCTGCACTGCGAAGCTGAGCTCCAAACATGCTCTGCGTGAAGACTGCGGCCTGTTCAGCTAGCACACAAGTTTCAGGGCTCTTCCATGAGGACATCCCGGGTTAGTAAACTGGTCCTCCGTGGCTAAAGGGACAATGGACACGTTATACTTTCCTGCAGGGATCATGCTTTCTGGACAGAGCACGACACAGCCGAGGCCCTCTGCACCAGGAAGGTGCCGGGGACTTCTCTTGACTCTGAGGGAGGCGTTGGGCCATTTGCCCCTCGGTCTGGGATGATACAGGGCCGGGCAGAAGCAATGCCTGCGTGAGTGTGGTTGGTCGGGTAATAATACGGGTGTAAGAATTTATAGTTTTCATTTGAACATTTCACCTAAAATGTCCTATGGTGTGCTCGAGTGTGATATTGTTATGTTACAGAGTGGCATGCTTACGATTTTGTCATAGAAGATTTTGTAATAAAAAAGGGGCGTTCTTTGTGCCAGACCGTGGGTTATCATAGGCACTCCCATAAACGGGCCAGACAGCTGTGCTAAGCTCTCCTCTCCGCCTCACTGTAGCCCAACGAGGAAGGCAGGTGACCCCCTATCTACATGGTCTACGAGGAAGCTTTGCTCTGGGAAGTGAGTCACCCATGACCACGTCGCTGCAGAGTGGGGTCCCACACTGAAACCAGGCCATCTGCCCCCACAGTCTGTTCCGACCACAATGCTGTCTGTCAGCCAGCCCAAGCAGGCACCCCAAAGCTCTCTTCCCATGAGAGGGGTTCGGTTTGCTTACAGCTGCTCCCAAGGGGACCCACGTGCTTTTCTCGACTGACTCCCACCACGGACGAAAGAGGAGAGAACAGGAGCCTGCCAACCTCAGCAGATGGCGTGTGGGCTGCTCTGGAGATGGGAAGAGAGACATTTTTGCTGACAGAGAACAAAGGGAAGAGATTGGAGAGCGGGACGGCGTAAGCAGAAAGAGCTCAACTTGAAATTTTTGTGGAAGAGAAGAAGATTGAGGGATCGGGACAGATCCAGGGGACAGATGGGTAAATAGGCTCGAGAGGACATTTTTTAAATGCTACATAATTCCGTCTAGTGAAGCAAAGTGGGTGAGGAGACCCGGGTGGAAACAAGAGAGGCCAGCCCTCTCCCTGGGGTTTTCAGTCTCCCAACGGGAGACTTGACTCCAAAGACTTGTGAGGGCCCCTCCCCGCTCCCAGGGAGTTAGGCATCCATAGTCCCATGCGAAGGAAGCTTGCCCTAGTCATTCCAGTTTGGAATCGCCTCCAGAAGAGCAGAGATCGAAAGATGGGAACGTTCTTAGGAAGCTCAGAATTGTGTCTGTTCCCATCCATTGTCAACTGAGTTCCAGAAAGGGAACGATAAGATAGAAGTGGGATTTCTATTGAGTTGACCCTTGCAGACACACCACCTGTGACTGAGCTCCAAGGACCCTCCCAAATCTTGGCTGAGAGGCTCCTGGTGGGGTGATCAGTGTCCCCCATCCTCCCTTTTCCCTTTCCCTCACCAGCCGAACTGAAGTTATTTATGCACGTGACTTAACACCATGATGGTTTATGCATGAGCTTGCCTTAGGAGACAGGAGACAGACAACCTGCCTGTGTGAGGGTCCCTCTGGGGGGTGGCAGATGCACCATCAGGCTCTGTGAGGACAGAACACATAGCCGTGTTGAGGCCTCTGTTGAAAATAATGATTCGTGTTGCCTAGGCCCCACGTTGCAAAGCATTTATATTGATACAGTTGCTGGGAGAAAAAGTCCAAAGATTCTCCAGCACCAGACGGGGCAGGTCTCTGTGAAGGAGGACGAATCAGTGCCTCTGATCGGTTGCCTCTGTAACAAGCCTGCAGGTAATTTAGCACCGTTGGCTGAGGTTCTTCTCCAGAAGAGACCAGGGGCAACCAAATGACTCCTTCTGCCTCCTCTCTTCCCACTTCGCTGTGCACAGGCCTTGGCCAGAGGCCTGTTTTGGACCCCATTCTGGCGGTGAGGGGGTGAGGGTGGTTGGTTACTAAAGAACCCGATCACCAAACGGACCTTACTGAAAACAGGTCTCACCTGTCACATAACTCCACAGCAGAAAATCTTGACTGCATCATAGGAAAAAAATTTCTTTCAGGTAGCTTTTTTCAGCTTTCTTAACATTGTGCTTTGGCCATTTGTTTAGATTTTCGGGATCAAATCTAAATGGAATGATTACTTTCAATTAAGGCCACATAATGAATGACTGCAATTCTTAATTTGTGTTACTACTTTGTAAATGTTCTGTCACCGTGAGAGCCACGCTAACAACATGAGTTTTGTCTCTCTCTTATCCTCTTCCATCTTGGCTCTTTTCATTTCTTCAGGAATTCTCCTGAGCTATAGATTTCCCTACAATTAATTTGTGTTTCCTCCTGAGTTAGCTTAATTGAGAACATCAAGCTAATAAAACTTGGAAAAGACGAGTGTTTTATAAAGGTGTAGGTGACAGGTGAGTTTTACTGTAAACCTATACACTGCAATTTCCACTCTTAGAAAGTTGTTCTTAGGAAAGATGGGTGTGGGTTTATTTTCTGTCAACAGCTGCTAAGTTTCTAACCCACGCGTAACACTGAGGAGGGAGCTCTGTGGACCAGCACGAATGCAAAGGGCAATCAATACACACACCATGCAACCGAGGGGTCTCCCCTGGGCTAAAGCACGCACACCTTGGAAGCTACATGGCAACATTGGAATTAAATAGGTGTCAGTGAATGTCACAGGGTAGTTGCTAGAACGTGTGTGTGTGTGTGTGTGTGTGTGTGTGTGTGTGTGAACTTCCCACTGTTGGGAAAATTCTCCAGATATCCATGTGGATCACTGCCCCATCTTCTTTTTAAAAAATGTTTATTTATTGATTTTACAGAAAGAGAGGGGACTGGGGGAGAGGGAGGTTTCTTGTTCCACTTTTTTATGCAATCCTTTGTTGCCCTTGTTTGTGTCCTGACTGGGGATAGAACCTGCAGCCTTGGTGTATCAGAAGAACGCTCTAACCAACTGAGCTACCCGGCCAACACACCTCCTTGCCTTCTTGCAGTCTTTGCTCAAATGTTACCTCCTAATTGAGTCCTACCCTGATTACCCCATTTAATCTCTAGTGCTTTAATTTCCCCCACTATATATTTTTTCCTACAGCACTTACTACCTTCTAACAAAAAATACAACTCGTTTATTATGATTTTGTTTAATTTTTTTGTCTCCTCCCACCAAAATATAAGCTCTGTGGGGGCTGGGATTTTATTTCCTGTCTACTTAGTTCACCGCTCTATCTCTGGCTCCTAGAAAGTACCTCGCACCTTCCTTGGAGGAGCTCAATAAATATTTGTTATTCTTGGTATATAAACTTGGAATTGAACTAGATAGAATGAATACGCAGCTCAATAAGTTACAATACCTGCTATAAGAAACTCACAAAATGATACTAACAACAGAGATAAAATGGTAATAATAGCAACAATGGTAGTTGTTATTTATCCAGTGCTCATTATGGGCCAGTCATTGTGCTAAGTTCCTTATTTCACTATTTCATTCAATTTCCACAATACTCCTTTGGATAGATAATATCTCCATCATATTGACAAATGAAACCAAAGGCTCAGAAAATTTAAATCCTTGGCTCCAAACAACACAGCAAGAAATGATTATGCTGAAATTTTCCAGCTGAAGACATTTCCACTCCAGAATCCATGGTTTATAAAATCCTTTTAGTTACAGACCTTTCCCAAACATACACAAAGTGGAAAGAATCATGTTATCAACCCCTCTGTCCCCACCACCCAGCCTCAACCAACAATCGTAGATCCACAGCCAACCTAGTTCCACAGCCAACCCAGAGTCCAGGACCAACCACTTGGCACGTGACTGAATGAGTGGAGTGGAGAATTTACTCCCCAGGAGCGGAGGTGGAGCAGCACTCTAGGCAGGGGTGGTTAGGAAGGCCTTCGTGAAGTCCGCTTCGGCTAACGTCTCCTCCCTGGCTCCTCCCACTGGCCGATCGGCCAGGCTTGTCGGGAAGCCCTAGAGGGATGCTTGGTCCCCGCTCTGTTCCTGATCCTGTGCTCAGAGTGTGTGAGGCCTGATCCAAAGGAAAAGTGCACGGCAAGAACTCAGTTTGGTAAGTGTACGTGCTTAGTTTGGGAAGGAAGAATTTTCCACTGAGCATCATTACTGCCAAGGGGGTGGGGGTCCAGAGGAACAAGCTCAGAGTGGGAGACCTTAGAAGTAGCCATGGACTAAAATTAGCTCTCTCCGTGGGCTCCTGGAGCTGGTGGCCGATGGTTGCTCAGTCAGCCTGGGTGCACCGTAAGCATTTTGTGTTATGAGATGGGCACGGCCCTGACCAGTGTGGCTCAGTTGGTTGGAGCATTGTCTGTTAAGTTGAAAGGTCTCAGGTTCGATTCCTGGTCAGGGCACGTGCCCAGGTTGCCGGTTTGGTCCCCGGCCAGGGTCTATATAAAAGGCAACCGATTGATGTTTCTCTCCCTCATGGTGCTTCTCTCCCTCTCCTTCTCTTCCCTTCCCCTCTCTCTAAAAATCCATAGGCGTGTCCTTGGGTGAAGAATTTTTTTAAAAAAAGAAGAGAGAGGCGCAAATTATGATGGCAGGAAAGTGTTGACTTAGGAGAGCTGCAGAACCTGGGGTGTCAGAGAGCGGGCTAGAAGGCTGATTTGCAGAGATCTTGGTGTGGTTGGAAGCGGCTCTTTCCAAGTCTCCATCACTGAGGACCCAGTCCTCAGGTGTCCCTCCTCCTTCTCCGTCCTCCTGTACCTTTCTTCAGGGGCTGGGAGGAAGAATCGGGGATTTGGCTTTCACAGATCCGACGGGCGTTCAGCTTCTGCCTCTCCCTGTTGTGGGACCTCAGCCTGTTTACAAACTTGCCTGAATCTCAGCTTCCTGATCTTAAAGGGGGCAACTGTGCCGTGCGGTTTACATTTGTAGAGCATCTAAAACGGTGTGTGGCACATGGGAGTTAGTTCTTCAGAAACCAGGGCTGGAAATTCTCCGCCGTTGCCGTGGGACACTCCTCCCGCTTCCATTGACGAAGATGTCGAGTTCCTCAGGGGTGTGTGCCCATAACTGGTACTATTCGTGTTTTACAAAGAAGGGCATGAAAGTGACCAAGAATCCTGGTTGGATTGAAAGTCCCAGGGACCCGCATCCCACGTGTAGTTTGGGAAAGAGCCAGGGCCCAGGAGCCCAGCTGCACCTTCCTCGATCCCCTCTCACTCGGCTGGTAACTTTAACTTCCTGTTATCTCCTCATTAGCACCCTGGAAGGTACCGGCAAGCAAAGGCCTCCTCCTGCTACCACGTCATCCCCAGGGTCATCCCCAGTCCCTGACCGTACAAGAGGCTCAGTATACCTTCCCCGCACCTGGCGCTGGGATAATCGGTGCATGTGTGTGTGCGAATGTGTTCCTTACAGCAATGCAGGCATCATTACTTTTCCTTCTCTTCTTTTCAGATTAGGGAACAGAGGACTGAAGAGTTAGAGTAACTTGCCAAAAGCCAAAGCTGTAATTGTGTCATCCCGTCTGGCTAGCCCCTGAGGGACACCTCCCATGCTCAGGAACCGGCGGGGGGTGGGGGTGGGGGGTACAGGGACAAGGGCCAGGCTGTTGCATCCCGTATGAAGGTGTCAGCCAGCCGGCCAGATCTTCAGCCCAATTTGGGATTTGGTAAGCACGCAATAGGTACCTAATATTCCTCTTCATGCAGGAGTCTTCTTGGGTTGTTTTGCTAAGCGTACGTCATGTTTAAGTACAGAAAAATTGTTCAGAGGTTCCAACAGTTTTTATAATAACTTCTCTGACAAATAAGGGGCGATGACCCCAGGCCCTCGTGTAAGGAAGGGAATCCTAGGGCACCGAGGTAGCGTGGCTCTGAAGCAGGTGACGTCCTCTGGAGCTGCCATTCCTCCCTGGCGGAAATTTCCAGAACCTCGCTCCCGGAGTAGAGCAGTTAACAGGCTGGGCGCTGGAGGCAGACGGCCTGGGTTCAGCCCCCATTCTCCCCCTTTCTAACTCAGTGGTCTGGAGCAGATACTGGCTCTCAGTCTCTCAGCATCGTCCTCTGTGAAACAGGTCCGCTCAAAGTGTCCAACTCACAGGGTCGTTTGGAGAAGTAAATGAGTTCATGCATATTAAACATGTGGCATGGTACCTGGTAAATATTGAATGCTTAGCTTGCGCTGGCTCGCGTAGCAAACACTGCCCCAGACTATCAGCTATGCCCCCTGGTGGGTGATTTCCACCACCTCCACCCTCACTTACTTGTCTGCTTTGGAAACTGGCTAACAACAGAGCCAGGCCGCTGCAATACCCTCCCGCCTAGTGGGTGCCACCCACACCTTTCTGCCAATGTTTCTCCCACCAAATCCATCACAATTGAATGGGATTTTAGCCATAAGGTAAAATTAAATAAAAAAGAGTTTCGAGGTCAAGACATATTGAAAATATGTGGTTGAACAAAGTTAAAATGTGTTTCTTTACTGCAGGACCATGCGGACCCTCTGCCATTTTCAGGGCCTTGTAAACCTCCAGTCATCCGAAGGGGTGGGGGAGGGGGAGGGGAACCAAGTCCCCCAACTTTCTCCAAGCACAGGCCTTTTATTTTCTTCATGACATTCGTTAACCGCTTAAAAGCCACTAATAGTCTACCAACCTGAGCGGGGCAATAGTTCACTTGGATTGGCCTTAAAATGGTGTTTCTCAAAGTGTGGTCTTGTTCATATCATCTGCTTTCAAACAGCAGTTTTCTGCATTTTACGTAAGACCTGCAGAATCCGAGTCTCTGAAGGAGGGGCTGAAGATTCGGCATTTTCACAAGCTCCCCAGGTGCACACCGAATTTTGAGAACCACTGTGTTAAAGAAAACACTTCCCTAATTGTGGCATTCTTTACATTTGAAATACCGAATACTAAATTTTCCTTCATTGGAAAGATAATTTGTCAACTCCGGAAAAACCTCATATTGTAATGAAAAGAGGGTGCTCTGGTGAGGATTGTTTAACTGCCTAAGCCTGCAAAGTTTCCCCAGGGCTGGGTAGCGTGTCAAGGCGCGCAGAATATGACAGCAAATCAGACCCCAATCCTGCCTTCAAGGTGTCCAGAGTCTGTAATGAAAAAGGAACCCAGGGACCCAGCTCAGTCCCTGGCGAAGCATCACCGTACGACCTTGGCGGCAGTCCCCTTCGTACTCAAGTTCACAAGGGTTACAGTGCACTTATTCTGGGAATTGAAGTGGGGAGAGGGAGAATTAATTTCTCAGGAAATGGCTCAGTCCCGAAGGACCCACTGAGATAGCAGCTTTTGTTTTGTTTTGTGTTTTGATCTCCTAAAAGAAATGCACCAGGAAGCAGGGCAAAGAAGTCAAGGAAGCAAAGGATGCCAGTGGGGAGGAAGGGGAGGGGAGACCTAATCGCTAGACGAGGTGTAGAAAGAGAGAGCCCCGGCCCTGCTGACTCTGTTCGGTTTCAGGTGGGAAGTAACAGGATTAGAACGTCAAATTGCTGAGTCCTGCAGACCTGAACTGTAAACCCTCTCTAAGCTACTCAGCTTTTTCCCTCTGCAGTCACTAATTAAATACTGCCTCGAAAGAAATAAAATGAAATAAGGCCTTCGTGGAGTCAAGTAGAATTGCTTCTCATTAGCCCGGAGCAGGGCTGGTCATCTGGTTGACCTACCCTAGGAGCTGAGAGAGCCAAGGAACTCTGGGAGAAACATCAAGGGACCAGAGGGCTTATCTCTGTCTTAAACTTTGTAGAATCACTTCTCGTTCCATACTCGAACTCTGTGGCGTCTTATTTTCCCGTGTAATTTCTTGGCCCTAACTAGCGATAATCGAACCTACGAGGGATTCCCCATCTCAGATTTATGCAGAGCCGTGAACCGAAGGGTCCGATCCAAGGACGTTATAAGTAGCATTTGAAGTCCAAAAATCATCTGTGTCCACCTGGAGGAACGATCGGGCAAAGTTTAGGAGTCCCCCCCCCAGATCAGGGTGTCTCGGCCATTCCTCCTCCTTGGCGCTGGTTTCATGTGTGACCCCGATAACGTGTTTATAGGTTTACATTCTTGCACACGAAGCTTGCTCTGTGGGTGCATTCCTCAGCCTCCCGTCACTCAGGCCACGGAAACACAGGGTCTGTGTCCCGAGCTTGGTGGTTGGTATCTTTATGCTCGAATATCTGATTCCAGCACCCGAGGCCACGACGGGCCCTCGTCCACTGCGCTCCGCCCTCCTCGGTGCAGCGCGTCTCCCACCGAAGCCTCCCGCCCTAACGGAGATCTATCACGGGCCCTGTGTTCTTCTGCTGTTTGCCTGCGCCAAATCTATCACTGCTCCATGTGCATACGGCGTGTGTCGACTGTTTCAAAATTAGCCAATTTTCCTAAGCATCAAAGTGGATTTTTGTCATATCACACAAACCATATATCACAGAAACAAACCGGTTTTTGTTGTGGCATTTTTTTTCTTTCCAAAATGCATTAAGTCTTTTTAAGTCACTGCCAAATCCATTTCGCTCCCTGCACTTGCGAGATACATTTAAAGGAACCAAGACGAAGGAAAAAAATACTTCAGACACTGCTGTCGCCTAGAAAGAAATCTGGTTCATTACCAAACCAGCCACGCTGCGGAGGCTGGATCGATTCCCCTGCCTGTAAATAATAAAGACGGCATTTGGGTGCTCCCTGCCCTCGGAGTTTCCGATAGAGCAGAAAATAATAAACGTAACAGTGAACTGGTGAGAAAAACAAACGCCGCTCACGGAGCCGCCCTGCCCGCACAGGCCTTACGGGGAAGGCTAACTCTGCACGATCTCCTTTCATGCTCGAAGCGATCCCATGACACGAGGTTTACTGTGTCCATTTGACAGACGTGGAACCTGAGGCTTGCGTAGCTAAGCACCCAGCAGAGCTTGCTGAACACTTGAACCCAAGTTAATCCTCCCTGAGCCTGTTCTCTCCGTGACAAGGCCATCGCGTGTGTCAGCCAGAGCCCGTTGGACCGCAGGGGGGGCCACTACGCGGTCTTGCATGCCAGGCTTCTCCTCTCGATGAGGGTCCCTGGGCGCTGTCAGGGACTCGATGGCCTTGGGTCTCTCTCAGTCAGATAAGCCCCGTGGAGCTTTGGAGGGGGTGAGGGCACAGGGCCTCCCGTGTTCTCCTCCCACCAGCCCAAGGCACTGCCTCGAAGGCCCTGGATTAGAGCAGCCTTCTGCGGGGACTCTGCCTGCTCCCACACGATGCCTCCACACGATGCCTCCCCACGTTGCCCAGATCAGCATGGCTCAGCTCCGGCCCTGGATGGGCAGCTGTCTTTGTGGTGAGTTTTGAGGGGCCTACGGTTCCTCTCAAGAGGGAAGAACATGAGTCTCCTACTTGGCCTAAAAATCTGTGGGTTTCTCTTTCTAGCGGCTGGAGTGTTAATTGAGAGGGCAGCATATCAAATCGTTATTAGTCATTAATACTTCAGCACCAATTAGTTGATCAGGTTACTGAGGGGTGTGCAGGGCCCCGAGGGAAAGATAGCATTTGGATGGCGGGGCGGGGGCGGGGAGGGCTGACTTCAGGTGGCTGCAGAGGTGAGTAGGGCTGGCAGCAGGAGGGTGCTAACGTTCAAGGGGGGGAATGGGTGAGCAGGGAGGGAGGAACAAAGTATTGCTTCTGTGTCACACACACACACACACACACACACACACACACACACACACACACACACACACACATCTGTCCTTGTCCCTGTGGAGCCTGCCAGGACTTCACTTATAAGCAAAGGTTTTAGAAAAGGTACCAGCCACTCCTCAGCAACCTCCTTTGAGAACCTTGCTTGTAACCTCCACGGCCAGGGGGCATGTAACACAGCCTTTGGCCTCTAGGGGTCTCCAGCGCCCTGAGGTTTCAGGAGGATGCTGACCTTGCTCTGTTATCCCCAAGGGCTCGAATCCCAAGGAGTTAAGATTTTGGAAAGGGACAGAGGCAGGTGCATGGAGCCCCTGGGACCCCATCACCGGTGAACACTGCTCATCCGCCTGCCCTGCCCCTGCCCAACGGCCTATTTATAGCACGCTGAACTGCTGAACGCTGGGTGGGGGCGGGGAGGGCGGCAGAGACGGCCTTTCCTCGCATCCTTACTGAGGCTTGAGCGTTCCTCTGCCTCAAGGGGATTGCAAAGACTTCCCTCCACAGCCCCACCGCACACCGTTCCAGCAAGCTCCATCTCCAGGCTCCCAGACTGCCGGCGAGCATGAGTCCCCACCCTCCCCAGTCCCCATCGAGGACCCACAGCCTGGCAAACTGGATGCTGCACAGAGCCCGGGAGGGCGCAGTGGGGCAGGGTGCCCCAATCACCAAGGTCTGCCGGCCACGGGGGCTGGATGCTGATGGCCAGGATCTCCTTGAGGTTGAGGACGAAGAAGGGACAGTGAGGGAGGACCACAGCTGGGTCCAGGGAGACCTCAGTGCCCTGTGCAAGCAGAGCCTTGGAAGGACAGAGGGTCCGGGGAGAATTTTTCGGTCAAATCTTACAACAGAGCAGTATCGGAAAAAGTAAAAGTACAAAACTTGGAGAGAGGCGCCATCGCTCCCAGTCCACGCTTAAAGAGACCCTGGCTCTCCAGTCCATCCCACGGCGTGGGTTTGCATCCCAACTCCCCTACCCACAAGTTGTGAGATCCTGGATAATTGACTTACCTTCTCTCCACTTAGTTTTTCTCATCTTCAAAATGGGGATCATAATATCTACTTCACAGGGAGTTGCTAGGACTGACTACGATTTTACCGCTGGTACTCCATGGCACCCACCACGCAGCCCGAGTTTCCTCACACGCACTGAATTTCACGCATCCTCACCCGCTGAGAACAGAGGGGGACGACAGCGATTTGTCCTGGGCTCGCTGAACTTCACGGGTGTGTGGCGGTTGGTGAGAATCTTAGTTTAAAATCAGTGTGGCATGTCACCTGTTATTTGAAATCAACCTCAAGTCTTGCTTTTTCAAGGAATCCTGGAGTATGGTGGTCTCCAGTGTGTCTGGAACAACCTTCAGCTTCCCAGAAGGCGACGCAGGGACCACTTGTGGGCGAGGAAGAAGAAATGACATGTGGGGGAGCTCCAGGCCCCCGGAGCCAGTGCCACCAGGGAGGTCTGCTTTCATCTGCTTCCTAAGTTGGGGTTCTCAGTAAGGGTTTATTTATCTACTGCTTTCGTAAAAGGTTAAAAACCACGGCTAATAGACATTCTCGTGTAATTCAGGGAAAACTTTTCCTCCAAGCCGAAGGGCACTCAATCTGATTTTTGTTTTGAAAGCCTGCTCTTTTGAAAAAGGGGCACACCTGTATTCAGAAGCAGAGGCACTTGAAACACTCAGCCCACGCGTACTCGGTACCCAGCGAGCAAAAGCATGGCGCTTGCAGCTGGCAGCATCTCTGAACCGGCACCAACCTGCTTGGCCCCGTCCTGGAAATCCCCCGAGGGGTCTACCCAGTGCCTGCAGCCCATTCCTGACTGAGGCAGCCTGGGGCCTGGGAGCAGTTACCCTGACCTTGACCACAAAGGTGCCCGACGCTTGGGCATGACCTAAAAACAGTGATCACAGTGCAAAGCCCAATATTGAAGAGCGTGTGCTTTGGGATCTGACCAAACCTGGGTTCACCTCTGAGCTCCGCCTCTTCCCTGTCACATGACCTCAGGTCAGTTACTTAATCTCCCTGAACTTCAATTTCCTCATCTATCAACAAACACTCACAACCCTTCTCAGAGGGTTGCTTGACGATTAAATGAGACAGTGCCTAGAAAGCACTTCGAGCGGTGCCTGGCATATGGTGACTATCGCGAGAACAGCCCGATTCACGGGCATCACCGGCTTGTACTGAAGCCACTACCTGACTCCGAGCACAGCTAAACGCCATCCTTGCTCTCCGTGGAAGTCGGTGTCCTACGAGCTTTCATACTTGGGAACCGAATCATCAGCTGCCATTTCCTGCACGCTCATCTTGTAGCAGGTAACTTTGCTGACATTTCTAAATCGTGTTTTTCTAATCTTCATGATGGTTGGACAAAATAAGGGATTACTTTCCGTCTCATTAGAGGGGATACTGAAGTTCAGAGAGGCTGTGTAACGTATATCTAAGGTCACACGGTAAGTGACCAGACTAGACTGAAGGCAAGTTCGTCCGACCCAGAAGTCGGAGGCCTTTTGCCCGCACCTTGCTGAGTCTCGGTGCTTTCCTGCAGAGTCTGAATGTCAGCTCCTCTGTGCTTCGTCTTTCCAAATGGCAGTCTGTGCACAGGAATGACACTTACTTCAGAAGGTTGTGATAAAAATTAGATAAAGATAATCTAAGTAAAAATGAATAATTTTTACCATAGAGTAGGCTTTGGATGCATATTCAATATGTATGAAGCTACCCTACCTGTTTTACCTGCTATCCAAATGCTTTCTTTATTAATCTTATTATGAGAAATATTCCTAGAGAAGATATGTATTGTGTATACACATGTGGTGTGGCATGTGTGTATGTGCATATATGTGTGCATACATGTACATTTATGTAGGCGTGTATGGAAAGTTGTAGCACAAACTACCACCTAGTCAAAACCAGAGCAGCCAGCAACTCAGGAGCGCCCCCTTCTGTGTGTCCCTCCTGAACAAATTCCCATTTTCCCTCCAGTCCAATTCGCTTCTCGTCTTGTTCAGAACTAATTTTCCTTTCCTCTTTTGCTCATGTCTCTGAGTCGTCTCCAGCCTTTTTGCTGTGCCTGTCCCTTTCCTAAGGTTCTGAGTGGCGCGTCCTTCCCAGGACAGGAGTAAAACACGGTGGTTCACCAGAGCAAGGACGTAGGTGCTGTGCGTGTCTGTCTGCACTGTCTACCTCTGTGGAGAGGAAACCAGGTAACTCGTAAAATATGTCCTAGCCCCAGAGAACCGAAGGGACAAGTGGACTTGTTGGGGAGAGCTCTGGGAACATCCAGACAGTTTGCTGCTGCCCAGGGTCCCCTGGGATCAAGTCTGGCCCCTCCCATGGCCAGTGCGTGGTCCCTCTTCTTCAGACCCCCAGACTTCCCCCCAGCCTGGGAAGTGATTTCTCCCTTCCCCAGTGGACAGGTTGGGCCTCAGTGTAAAAGTTCCCTCCTGGAAGAAGCCTTTCCTGATCGCCACCTCAGTCACCCTCTCCTGCAGTACCCTAATTTAATCATCTTAAATTCTCTCATTCATTTCTTTGTTCCCATGTTCGTTTCTCTGGGACCATAGTAGTAGGCAGTATGGACTCAACAGCTAAACTGGGTTAGAATGCCAGCTACGTGCTCACTAGCTGTGCGGCCTTGCCCAAATCCTTCCACCTGTCTGGGCCCCCTGCTCATCATCTGTAAGATGGGAGTATAGGATTCATTACAATGGGAGTTACAGCATCATTCGGTGAAGTCAGTGAGTTAATGTATGTAAAACCCTTCAGTACAGAGCCCGGCACAGAAGTACTATTCGAGTGTGTGCTATAATCAGCAATGTTAATAATAATCATTCTTGTGATTATCGGCCTATCTTCCCTCTAGAATTGAGCGACTCCATGGCAGGGTTTTCGTCTGCTCTTCACTGTTGAACCCCTAGTGCCCGAGACTCTTCTTGGCACATACTTATAATCGTATGCTGAATCCTTATTTCCCGAGAACTGTGTCTTACCGCCTAGATCCCAGCCTGCCTCCAAGGGCCCGAGACAGCCACGTGAAGCGATCGTTACGGTGTGGTGGGCACAGGGCAGAACCGGGTTTACGTCAGATGCGTGGGAGAACAGAGGGGGAGGCGATTAATTCTCTCCCCGAGTCCCAGGGACGTCTTCACGGAGGAGATGATCTTTAGAATCTGGAAGCTCAGTAACCCTCAGGAAAGAGAGGGCAGGGGGAGGTTCTGCAGGTCAACAACGCAGCTCGGCCGGCCACAGCCCTGGAGCGTCCAGGGAGGTGCCTGCTGCCTCAGGTTGCAGAAGGGCAGGGGAAGTGAGGAGATGCAAGCAGAGGCCGTGTGGCCAGCTCATGGAGGATCTCCTGTTTGCCATGCTGAGGAATTGGGATTGCATTCCGGCAGCAGCAGGAGTCGCCGGAGTGTTAGGATAAGGGGGGCAGCACAGTCACATTTACCAAGATCCCCCTTGCTGCAAGGAGGGGGCTGGACTGGCTGGCCTTCGAGGGAAGAAACAGGGAGACCAGGTGTTGGGCAAGTCCAGGTGAGAAGGAAGAGACCCCGACAAAGGAGTGTGGGAGGGCGTGGCTTTGAGCAGCCATTAGAAGGTGAACCTCGTCAGGTCCCGGGGATTGATTGCCTGGGAGGGGCCATGTGAGAGAAAGTGGGGCCCAGGACCACCCATATTTCCGAATTGTGCTTCTGGGGGTTTGGTTGGGAACTTGGAGGAGGGAATCGGTTTACGTTGGTGCATATTGAGTTCACCTTTGGACATTTTAATCTTGGCGATATCGAAGTCAAGACCTTGGGTAAGAAAGGATGTTGACATTTCCGGAGTATCTACCATGTACCTGGAACTGTGTTGGCCCCTGTGTGTATTTCATCTCATTGAACATTGAAAACAACACTTGGAAAGACAAGACGTTATTATTTTTTATTTTATAGATGACGAAACACAGGCTCAGAGAAGTAATGACGCCTACTCCACATAGTTAACGTTGAAGAACAAGTAGACTGGTTTGATCAAGCCAGACTGAATGGAGGGCACACAAAGGGAAGGATTGGAAGATGAGGTTATGCGGATGTTTGGGGACAGAGGGAGGAAGACTTTGAGTGGCCATGTCAACCATTCCCCAGGGGTGTGGTGAGACCAGCTGACAGAGGCGGGTAAAATGTTTTGTAAACTGTGAAATGCTGGTAAAGGTGAGAAGTGCAGGTGAGGGCCAAGCCTTACTGCAATGAGTAATAATAATGGGTGGATTGCAATGGTCAAGCCTGTAATTATTAAGTACAATTCAATCAGGATGTCTTCTCCCCATTTTTCTGGCTGATGGGCCCACAAAAGAATCTTGAATACAGACAACGTGTCTCTCTTTGGCTGGCCCCTGCCTGTCCCCCCGCCACGCACCCCCGCCACACACACTCTATCTGCGTGTCTGGTTTGAAGGACACCTGTCGGAAGGAAAGATGATAATACGGCAGAGATGAGAAGGAAGAAGAGGATTAGAAAATCAAACACACCCAGCTGCTCCCAACTATTGTGTCCTCACACTTTGGAGTGAAACCCTAAAGATACTTTATTTGGTTATTTTGACTATCAGGCAGAAACTCAAAAATTTTAGGATGAAGGGACCAGGTCAGCCTGCCTACAGGTTGTTCACATGTAAAATGACAGCTGCGATGCTCCTCGAATGCTTTGGGTGGGCCCAGTCAGTTGATGAGGTCCCTCAGGTACGAGCCAGTGCAAGCGACCTGTGGCCTCCTTGGCCTTGGACTTCAGGTGTCATCCCTTCCACTGCGCTCTCCCTTCCCATGTCTCTGGCTCCTCCTGACTCACGCCCCTGCAGAGCCCTGACCAGCAATGTCAAAAAGATATATAATGCGAGCCGCATACATGATTCAACTTTCCTGGGACCCCCATTAAAGAGTAAAAGGAGATGGATGAAACTAATCTTGGTATATTTTATTTAACCCAACCATTTTAACATGGAATCAAACTTTTAAACATCACTGATGAGATATTTCTTTTTTATTTCTATTTATTTTTTAAATATTTAATTTATTTATTATTTTTAGAGAGAGGGGAAGGAAAGGAGAAAGAGGAAGAGAAACGTCAATGTGTGGTTGCCTCTCACATGTGCCCCACTGGGGACCTGGCCTGCAACCCAGGCATGTGCCCTGACTGGGAATCGAACCTGCAACCCTTTAGTGCACAGCCGGGCACTCAATCCACTGAGCCACACCAGTCAGGCTATATATATATATATATATTTTTTTTTAAACGATGTCTTCAAAATTCATTGTGTATTTTACACTGACAGCACACTTTCAAGTGACCAAACTCCACGTGGGGCTGGTGGCCAGTGTCTCGGTGGCACAGTGCCACTAGAGCTCAGTGTTGTGGGGTATCGGGCTGCCCATGCCCTTTGCTGAAGCCACTCCCAAAATATCTGCAATTCGTGGGAGCTTCAGTAAAAGGAATGAGGGAACTGGCTGTTAAAGATTCCACGCTGTCTTCACGTCACTCAACTTTACTCCCATCTGCATGGCAGAGTGACGATTTCAGGAGAGGTCAAACTGCATCCTAATTGGTCAGGTGAGACCCGCCCTCTGCAGCCCCTAGTCTGAAGCATAACTGAGCTGACAACCTCTTCACTCCTAAAGGGAAGCGGCTTTAGCCACAGTCACTAACCACACCCAGGGGCCCGGACCTCTGTCTTAGCCCCCAAATGAGGCCCTGGAAACTCCCAAATAATAAAGAAAAAGGGTGGAGGCCCCACTCTCCAGCCGCGTGGTCATTTAAGACCAGAACAAGGCCTAGGGGAGGGTTTTCAAGAACAAGTACACGTCCCTCAGGACTTGGCCCCAGGGCAAACTCCTGGGACTAAGCAATCAAACAGACTAGATTCTTGGGGATTTTCCTCTTGATCCGAGAGCAAATAGGATGTGACTTTCGGCGGGCCATTCCACTTTCAGTGCCTAATAGGGCCTTCCTCCATGTTGGAATGGGGCCACCCAGCAACCAGGGGCATGCTGGGTGAACAGGTGTCTCAAACCCCATGAAGGCCAATGAATAGGGTGGTTGCCCTCCCGGCTCTCTCCCAGGACCCACGCTTCCCTCCAGCAGACTGGGCCCACTGATGGAGCAAATGAGCATGGCTGACCGGTCACAGCCATGCCCTGGTGCTCTGCAGCCCTTGGCCCTTCCGTGGGCTGCCCAGGCTGGCAGACGCCTCTCCCCTCTGCTGCTCAGTGGAGCAGTCACGGTACCGGGTACCCGTGGTACAGCTGCAGGCGATCCTGCATCCCACCCTCTCTGCTTTTTGTGGTCTCCTCCTTTGTGACTGCTACAGCATATGTTTTATTAAAAGGAAAAGAGGAGGGAGGCGAGAGGTTATGTACATGGGCATGCTCAAGAATCTTAAGATTGAAAATCTCCTGCTCAGTGCGAAATGCCTAAGGGCTTTGGCATTTTGCCGGCTCCGAGTAAACCCCAACAGGGACTTTTGGGTGGGGAGACAGGAAATGGAAGAAAAGCAAGGTTCTCTCTTAGGAGAGTCTGCCTCTAAAATATGAGAAGATTTTTCTCCTGTTCTCTTGAAATTTGCTTGCATGCCCTCCATGTCTTCATCCAGTTTTTTTGTTTTTTTTTTTTGATAAGGTATTGATAAGCTCTCTGACCTTGAGCTCTGTTTTTCGCATAATGTACGACTTAGGTTCATGGAGAGTGGGTGGAAGGCTAGGAAATGTTCAACGCCTAGTGAGATGTCCAACATTCCAGTCCTCCGTCTGCCCCGAGGAGCAGCTTCCTCTCGGCCAATATGTGCGTCAAATAATCAACCCAAGTGTAGGGTCTTTCCAGGATGCAAGTGGAGAAGTAGCAAACCCGCCCTGCCCCTGTCACGTGATCCAGCCCTTTCAACTTGTGCTGCCCTCAGCATCTCTGCCAGCTGGCATCCTTTCCCTTTTTCTCCTTTTTCCAACAAATCCCACTCCACCACCGCCCCCCGCCCCCAGCCTCACGGCGCAATACAAATGATCCCTCCTTGCAGGACTGATAGATAGCTCTCATTATCTGGACAAATCAATTGCAGATTAATTAGGTCAGCCTCACAAATCTCTGCTATTGAACGGCTGCTTAGAATGTAGATCGCCATTTGCCTTTCCTCGGATGTAAGCCTGTTTTCCTAACCAGACTGTAAGATCACTGAGGGCAAAGGCAAGGTGTGCCCCTCACAGCCCTGAGGCCAGTGCCAGAGGAGAAGCTGTCTTTGTCCCTGCCACCTCCTGTTCCTGCAGAGTACAGAGAGACCGAATCACATCACAGTTGCGAGATTAAGCCAGCCCTTAGGAGAAGTCCTGGAGCCTGGGGTTGCTTTAGCAGTGAGGACACCCCCCACCCCCTAGGTTCCCGTCATTGCCCTGTGGCCCTGAGTAAAAGCAGTTGGGTCACCATCCCCGGGGTCCTCTGCCCTTGCTTTTCCAAGAAGGAAGCCAGAATCATTCTAGCTCTACTTCTTAGGGTAATCAAAGATTAATGAGACAATAAGCCATGTGAGGATTAATTAGGTGAGCTCCCTACAATGCTCCCAGCCCTTTGGAAAAGGATGTCGTTATAAAATGTAGACAAGGTCTTATTTAAGAGAAAGAGTTGAATCGCCAAAAATACACTGCACAGTGGGGAAAACAAACCACTAAGCAGGAAACCTCAACACTAAGCATCCCAGTCAGCAGAAAGTGCCCACGCAGACGTCTCCATCCCTCCAGATTACCTCTTGTTTGTGAGCAGGGGAGGGATTTTGGAGCCCGTAGGGGAGGGGGGCATCTCTTGAATGTGATGCTCCCCAGCGGCTAGCCTGTGCCTGGGGAGAGGGGATCAGAAGGAGCTGATGACGCAGGGACGTTCCTTGCCCTCTGGCCTTGCTCGGTAAACAACCTGTTAGGAGGCCAGAAAGGAGCACCCAGAGGATGAGCTTTAAGGGCCAGAGAGGAGCAGATGCTCCCCAGCCTTGAGACTGGCCCAGGGCTACCAGCGCAGGTTTGCTCCTCCCCGCTCAGCCCTTCCCTCCTCTCCTCCTCTGGTGCCCACACTGCAGCACACATCACCCCATTCTGGGAGCCAAAGCTGGCCCCATCTTGGCTGAGGAGGGAGAAGCCAGAGCCAGGGATACTTCTGTCTTCTCCGTGGCTGCAGCCCACCTGTCAAACTCTGCCGGGGCATCTGCCCTCCAGCGGGGAAGCGCACGGCCTGACATGCGCTCCCTTTTCCTCAAACATCTCACGGTATCCATGCTCTGCACCGGCCTCAATCCTATCCCTCCTCCAGAAGCCAAGGGGGTATCGTTGTTCGCCAAAAGTAGGCAGCAGCAGTGACATCGGTAAGGTTCCAGGATCAAGTGGGAGCCTTGCTCGGTCATGCCCCCAAGGCTGCAAAGCAACTTATTCTGGCTGAGAGGGAAGTCCGGGAGTCCTGCCTCAAACAAATAGCATACCCACAACTGTGTGAAGTCGACAGGGAAAAGACACCAACTCCAGCATCCCTCTGCTGTCGCCTGATGTCATCAGACTGCCCCCCAGGGGATTCTGTAAGATACTTGAGCTGCTGGGTTTAACACTGGCGTTGCACGCATTGGAGAGAGAGCATGGTCAGCGTGTCCCTTCCACATGCCCATGTCTGCAGAAGGACAGAGATACCTGACTGACAGTCTGCCTTTTCACCGCCTGACGGTCTATGCTGACAAATCATTGTCCCTGCTGGATAAGGCCCAGATGACCCAGCTATAAGCAGGCTGTTTTAATTGCTCTCCTTTGCACGATACATTTCTTTCTGCTCAGGGCACCGGCTCCCTGGGCCGGGAAGAGCACACACACAGTTCTTCCTGGAGGGGTCTGTTCAATCACGTTACAGTGCATTGGCTTGACTATTAGTTAACATTTGGCTTAGGTCTATATACCCTGGATAAATATGTACCAGGCAGAGGCACTGCTTGATGAGGAGAAAACTCCTCTGGGCTGGAACAGCAGCTCCCAAGTTCAGGCTCCTATGAGGAAGGAGCACTCCAGCATCTGGGGCCCGGGCAGGGAGCCGCACACGCGTGGTTCTGCCGGCAGCCCGCTTCCTGCATACAGCTGTGAGCACAGGCACACACACACGCACAACCACAGGCAGTGCCAGACGGTGCATCCAGACCACCAAGGAGATGGCTGGATAATGTCAGCATGCCCACCCCTCCTTCCAGGGTGCAGCCAGCCCCGACTCAACCAGTGGGCTCCTGCCACCACCCTGGGGAGACAATTTGCCACCTATAGGGCTCACTCTTTGGAAATTTTTTTCTTAGCTGCATGTGCCTGGGAGAAAGAGACGGGCCTCTGCAGACATGTCACGAAGCTGTGTGAACACGTGAGCATCTATGTCCATCTCCATGTCACAGAGCACGACCTCGGCTCTTCGGGGTCCTTCTCAAACATCGTGAGCTGCATACAGTCTCTGCCCGGCAGGCAGGAGTCCTCATCATTTTCTGCGATTATGCAGCCCGATTGCATTTTCCGGAGCTAATGGGAGTTGCACCAACTTTGAGGACTTAAACCAGGCAAAAGCAATATAGGTCAGGCAGCGTGCCCAAGCCCTGTGACAGCCATGCGACACCATGAAGCAGGAACAGGGCCATCTCTAGAGCGACAGCCCCAAGTGCACCGCTCAGCCACACCAAACAAACTATGAGACGGGATCCTTCCTTCTGCCTGCAACTGCCTGCAACTGCCGGGCACCAGGGCAACAGGATTATAAGAGGGCAAATGATCCCCCTGCCAAGGGACACACCAAAAGGACAACGAACGGGGGACAGAGGGAAAACCACCCAAACCCTGCGCTGTTACCTTGGATCCTTGCAAGAGCCCTCCTGGCTGTATCAGCTGCTCCCCAAACCTCCGCCGACTGGGAGGAGACTCCTAAAAGATTCCAGCTTTTTGTGCAACATCTCCAGTGGCAGCTTTCCAAAGTTTCTACTTCATGATTTCTTGCGACTCTTTCTCATTTGGGGAAACGCGAATACCTCCCCTTCAGCTTGTGAGAGGGAAGGGAAGTCTTTTTCCAAATTCTCTTGCTCCCCGCTTTGCCGCCGCTGCCGCTGCTAGACCACTAGCCGGCTGCCTTCCCGCTGAGCAGCCGGGATCCCAGGCACCCAAAGCAGGTTCGAAGTGGGGCTCCGGCGCCGGGTCCGGGTGCACGCGGGGCGGAGAGGGAAGGAAAGTGCAACACCCGACCAGTGGAGTCCCCTGTCCCTCCACCGAAGAAGACCCCGAGATCTCGCCTTCCTTGCAACTCTGAAGGGATTCACCCGCCCTCTCTCTCTCCCGAAATCACTGCCTCGCACATGGGCAAAGCCCGTTCCTCCGGCTTCAGCGCTCGCTCGGCTGCCCGCCGACCTGTCCCTGCACTCGCGCCGCACGACAGGTGCCCATCCCCGGGCCAGGGCGAACGGGATGCTCCGGCGCAGCGGAGGCGCTTCCCCAGCCGCTGCCAGCAGCTTCCGAGGCAGGCGGATTCCAGCCCCGGCTGCAGCCGCGCGTCCCCGCTCGGACTCCGCGCTCCACACCTAAGCAGTGTCACCTGCAGACTCAGACACCAGATGAGTGTCTTAAGATAACAATGCTGCCGGGCCTGCCTCTCTCTCCCTTTCTTATGCACGTAGCTTGGCAGCCAATGGGACACAGCGCCACAGTCCCCACTGGCGCCCATTGGCTGGCGGCTTGGCAGGGGGCGGGCTCGGAGCTTCCCTGCTGTCTCCCTCGGTCAGCGGGCAGGCGGGGGACCGGCTCCGTTAACCCTCCCGCCTTGCAGCAGGGACTTCGGTGTGGGTATGGAGGGCTTGGGTACAGTCTGGGCTGGGAGTGGGAGAGTGGAAGAGGCTGAGGAAAAGGGAGAAGCTTGGGAGCTAGCTACATTTTTTTCCCTCATCTTCCTGAGTTACAATATTCATTTGTCCCAGACCATTTTGTTTGCCTAACTAGAACTCCCAGATACAGGGACTCATTTGAGTCATTCTCCTTCTAATTTGAGGTTTTATGCCATTGTATTTATGTACTTTAGCCGCTTGGTCCTGCATTACTTAATTAGAAAAGAGCCCCCAAATGAGAAATAGTTATGTCACTGTGTGTGGGGGGGGGGAGGGGGAGAGAGAGAGAGGGAGAGGGAGAGAGAGGGAGAGAGGGAGGAAAGATAGGAGAAACTCAGAAGAGTAGAGAGAGAAACCGATTTGGAGACTCAGAACAGCCAAATCAAGAAACATTCTGTCTCCCAAACTGGGATGGTCAAGACAGAAGCAAGAACTTCTGGGGAGAAACGAAGGAGGGAAATGTCCTGCCTCGAAAAGAGGGAATTGTTCTGCCTGGGCTGTTTTCCTTCTGCGTGTCTCCTTTCACTTCAGTGAGTGTCAGGAAGAGGGACTGCGCGTCTCCATTCGGTTTTTAAAGGGAGACCAGAGATTCAGAACAGGACGGGCCTTGTTTCCGTGAAGCAGGTGCTGCAGCTGAGCCTGTGAATGGCGGGGTGGGGGCGGGGAGAGAGAGAGGGGAAAATGTTAACTATGAATCAAGGGGTGTAAAATATATCCTTTATGTCCACATGAGGATGCAAAACTGAATAATGTCCAGCTAACTAGCATACTACACTAAATTTTTGGCAAAAGCTTGGGGTTGGAGCTGGCAAAGGAATTCGGGGGTTTCACAGAGGGTCATGCAATGGGAGAAATACAGAAAGAATTCACAGTCAGAAAGGGAGGGAAGTGTTTGATTTAGTTCCTTAAATGAAGAGCAACATCAAAAGGTCATTTTGCTGGAAAAATAAAAGAATGCAGAGGTTTAATAAACATCAAAGTAATATTAATCAGGATTAGCTAAAAAGCATCAAGGAACCCAGTGTTCTGAATGAATGGAGGGAAATTAGAAATAGTCTTCATCAACACACCCTTCATCCCACCCATCCATCACTTACACCTGTATTCCCTCCTCTGTATCTTATACAGGTATGGCCCTCCTTCTCCATCTTGTAGGTATTTGTTTGCCTAAGCTACAAAATGTTTCAGAGTGGTGGTCCCAGAGGGTCTCCAGCTCTCCTATTGGATAAAATATCCAACCAAACCAGTGACAGCCTAAATCTGTTGCTGTCCAACTGCTATTTACTCCTGTGCTTCTTAGTGACAGAGGCCCCCTGAACTTGTCCTAGGTGATGAGACATTAAGTGCTGAGACTCTCAGAAAATTGGAGAAGGGAGTGGGTAAAGGGAAGGAGTAGTTGAACAAACTGTTACCAATTTCAGTGGAAAGAAAGTTAAATCTTCCAAGGAAAGAAAGTTAAATCTTCCAAGGAAAAGGGGTGAAGTTGAGAGACAGGAAAAAAAAAAAACTTGCCTGTACTTTCTTCTCCTGTGGATTCCTAAGCCCCGTAAAAAAAATCTGACTTAATATACATTAAAAAATTCTACAAGTGTACAGTTTGATGACTTTTTGCCTAACACTATGTGTCAGTGCGAACACTATCCACATAATTTCTGGCACTCCAAGTTTGTTCCGCCCTTCTCTGTCAAAAATTCTCTTCCCAGTGATAACCAGTATTGTGATTTTCATCTTCCAAGATTAATGTTATCTGTTCCTGAATTCCATAAGTATAGAGTCTCAGACTACACACTTTCATGTTTCTGGTTTCTTTCATTTATCAATTTGTGAGATTCACCCATGTATTGCGTGTTTATTTTTTACTGTTGTGTAGCATTTTGTTACATGACTATATGACATTTATTCTCCAATTGAGGCATATTTGGATTGCTTCCATTTTTTTGTCTATTATGAGTAAGCCTGGTCGGAATGTTCTTGTACATGTCTTTTGGTAGACATGCAATCGTTTATCCTGGGTATTCAGCTAAGAGTGGAAATCACTTAACTTGCTTCTGGCTACTACATGGGGGGAAAAATCTCATGCAGAAGATTCTGAAACCTACATTCTTTCTGAAGTAATTGAATAAGCAGATAATAGCAAAAGCTATCACACTGAGCACCAACTAAATGCCTAAAATATGTCAGCTCCTTTATACGTAATCTCATTTCCTTCTCACTACTATTCTAAAAAGCATGTTTTATTGTTTCTATTTTGCTAATGGGAATATTGACTGTAATACATGGTGTCAAAACATAACCCTTGGCCTCCTAAGGTGGTGTGTGTGTGTGTGTGTGTGTGTGTAAATCCCTCATGAGAGGAGCTCTGAGAAAAGGAAATGATGGAAGGTCTCACTGCATCGATGAAGCTGGATGTGGCCTGCAGGGATGGGACGAGCTGGAAAACCCCAAGTGGTGTGTTCCAGGGGGACAAAATGCACGGGAAGAGTAAAAATGAAAAACAGGCTTTCATCTGGCTGGGTTGTGTATGTGTGTAGTGAGGGGGGGGGGCAAGAAAAGGATAGTGTAGTGAGCAGTAACTCTAAGAGAATAAATAAGCATGAGATTTGGAAGAGTTTTTAAATTTCTAAGCCATACTTGAACTTATTCCCATAGAGGAGGAAACCTTTAGAATGGCATAAGAAAGCAGGATTTCCTGAAGATCAGCCTGCTTGGCTGTGTGAGGAATAGGTTACCAGCAGGGGCAGAATTTGGAAGGTATTGTGAGTTAAGGAGCAAGGCCATGGGTACTTGAATGCAGGGAGCTGGATCTCAGGAGAAAGTCAGCATAGGGGGTAACAGAAACTGATATTTGACAGTGCCTTAGTGACTATACACACTTGCACTTGTATTATCTCAAGCCGATTGGGTGGGCAGAGATCACCGACCCCATTTCATGGAGGAGGACACTGAAGATAAGAATGGTCCAGGCTCACTTCCAAATAGTCAAATTATGGAGTCGAGACTTGGACCCAGTTCTGTGGCCTCACCACATCGCGTTGGCTGTACACAAAGGTAAAGACGGAAATGCACAGAAATTTCTTCCAGTCCCCTTTAAATGTGAAACATTACACAGTGCGGTTGGGCTGGTTTCTGTGAACTTCAACTCTCTTCCATCTCTAGGTGTTTAATTCCTTAAGAGGATGCCATGTGACATCGTATCCAAGTTTATAGGAATCCAGTGCTCAGGCAAAATGCTATCTTTTTTTATTTGTACAGTTTTCTTGCTCCACTATTTCACAGAAAAAGAAGCTTATAAAGGCTTCGACACCAACTTCCAAATATTTTGAATTATATATATAGTTTAAAATGGCCATTTTATCCATGTGTTATTTTTCTTGTGTCAATGGGAAAGCATGTAAAAATGGCTATAGACAGGCACAGAATGCTAGATATTGACTTATCAGAAAATGAACCCCAAATGTTTCACTTGGATTTTCTAAAATGACTCAAGACACTTCAGAAAATGAGAAAGATTTCAAGATCATTGATTATGTGCTACTCAAAAGCAAGGGAGTATTTTTCTTCTAGTATCTGTCCTTGCCTAGCCTAACATCCAGCATGTAGCCGTTTCGCGTATGTTTAGTGAATGAGTTCCTCTGACCCATGAAGTCCAGTGATCACCACGGATGCTCCTGGATGTACCATCACCGAGTGGCGGGAAGAGCTCTGCGCACGCACAATCTCGTGGTCTTCACTCCTTGTTAGCAGATTGGTCTTAGGTAAAGCACCTATTTCACTGGTCTCGATTTCTTCACCTGTTAAACGAGAAACTGAAGTAGTTAGTGATCTGCCATTTCTCACATCTTAGGAATAAGTGTGTTTTTCCTGGCATTCGCCCTGATTTTTCAAGGGCGAACCTTGTATAGCTGAGTTTAGTACTGCTTATTATGCCAGCGAGAGCAGGAAAAACAGTATCATAGAGTCTTTCTCTACCTCACTGCCTCCCAGGGGAGCAATGAGGGTGAGGAGGAGTTTCAGAAAGGTCAGTAGCTTGTAAATCTGTGTTGCAGCAGTTTGCACTGCTCCATGGAACATACCTCTGGGTTAATTCTTAAGTATATCAGATTCAGACTTGCGACAAAGTTTTGTTTTGTTTTTTTTTTTTTGTAAATATGACTCATTTTCTCTACTCCATCAACTACGGTAACTTCATGAAAATACGTGGCAAAGGTTTTTTTTTTTTTTAAGAACATGCACTCGCATATGTCAATAAATTGACCACAGGTAGAACATGAATGAAGTTGCTTCTAAAATGGGGTCCTCTTTGAAGAGCGTGGTGCATTAAACTTCTGGAGAGTAGGAGTTAGCTGTAACAATCTTATAGCACCTAATATTTAAATCGGCATCGAGTCCCTGATGCTGGAGAGGCAAGCTTTTCAAAAAAAGTTGTTGGTTATCGTGGGACAGCAAGTTCAGCTAACGATCAGATTCCAGCGCGCACAGACCTCATTTTCTACCACCATTTACTCATGCTGTTAGCATGTCAAGGCAACATTGCCCAGCGCTAATGGGAACCAAACTCATAGCATCGTTTTTGTTGTTGTGTTTATTTACCCCGTTCTGCTTTCAATCGGGCTGAGATGGACTTGGCCCACACCCAAGGATACTCTCTTATTCCTTTTCCATTTGGAAAGAGCGCTTAGAAACTTAGTTTGTCTCATTTCCTTCCAGCCCTGTTGTAGTTACTGGAATCTCTAAAGTTAAAGGCTCAACATTTTTTCGAGTGGGTGCTACTCTTTCTATCAGTTACAGCATCCTCCAAGTCATCTTCGTACTGGTTACAACAGATAGCATAACAGAAATGAAACAGAGAGAGAAGTTGCACATGAAAGTTCTGGTCTCCTGCTTAACTGGGTTCAGCAGGTTGGCTTGGTTCTTTGCCGTTCATATCTACCTCTTGATCTATCTATATCTATATCACTAGTATTTTCTTTAACTATTTCTGCAAACTTAGTGCTGAGTAAAGATACACAGTGCATTTATCCCAGCAGCGGCTTATCCAATATACAAATCCAACGAGTGGTTAAAAAGACAAGAATGTGGCCACCCTACATCCAAAAAATAACGGGATGGATTTGCATCTAGAGAGACCCCCCCCCCGCCGCCGCCCCCGATCCCAGCCCTGAGTAGGGCCTTTCAGGGTGTGTGCCTTGCCTGCGTGTGCCTTGCCTGCGTGTGCCCTCCGGGAGCCAGCAGGATGCTGGTGAGGAAAGAGGGACGATTTTGCGTACAAAGACCGAATTTTTAAAATGCCCTGCAGGTGGTTGACAGCCCAGAGTGAGCTCCCAAAGGACGTGGAGGGGAGAAAGGCCAGCGCTCGGGCAACCTGCCGGGGGCTGACCTGATTCCCTAGAATCCTCGGTTCCCTTCCTCTTGCCTCTCCTCGTCCTTCCTTCCCATTTCCCCCTCTTCTACCTCCCTCCCTTTTCCCTTCCCCAGATAAGCAGCTGGGAGAAACAAAGAACGCGGGCGGACTGGCCAGCAGGCATCAGCGCTCGAGCCCCGCGCACTGCAAGCGGCATCTCTTTCTGGGGACTAGGGCTCTCCCGCCGCACGTCCCCTCCCCAGCCGCCCCCGCCCCCCGCGCGCGCCCGCTCGCTCCCTCCCCGCTCGCTTCCTCCCCCACCTTCGCGGCGCTGGGAGGAAGGCGCCGGGGCTCAAGATGGCTTTAGCCGGGTTCTGCGCCCTGCTCGCCTGCTGCTGGGGGCCGGCGGCGGTGCTGGCCACGGCCGCCGCCGACGGGGATCCCTCCAAGGAGCTGGAGTGCAAGCTCAAGAGCATCACGGTGTCGGCGCTGCCCTTCCTGCGCGAGAACGACCTGAGCATCATGCACAGCCCCTCGGCCTCCGAGCCCAAGCTCCTCTTCTCGGTGCGCAACGACTTCCCGGGCGAAATGGTCGTGGTGGACGACCTGGAGAACACGGAGCTGCCCTACTTCGTGCTGGGTGAGTCCCGGGGGAGGTCGAGGCGGCCCGCGGCGCTGGCCGGCGCCCCCACCCTCCCCCCACCTCGGCTCGCTCCACACACCCACTGGCCGGCGACCTCCCCTCCCCCACTCCTACCTCGGTGGATCCGCCCCGTTCCAGGCCGTTCTCCACACCCACTTGCAGGCTAGCGCCTCAGTGCACCTGACTTCTCCCCACATCCTACCTGGGTGCTGGGCCCTCAGCCTCCTTCAGCTGCCCTGACTCAAAGGAGCAGGTCTCCCGAGCCTCTCTGAAATCTTTCCCAGACCTGACCTCCCGGCTTTCATTCAGGAGCGCGTGGACAGCACTTCTGGTCTGCCACCAGCTCAGCTCCCAGAAGCCCTTCTCCCTACTCCCCGGCCACATGCTCAGGTCTTCGCTGCACAGCCCTGCACACCCACCGCCGCCTACAGCGTTCCCTGGGGGAGTAGGAAACAGGTAGCCCCTTATCACCTTGCCAGGCATGTGCAGGACACAAAGCACTGGCTGGACCTCTGTCTTCACTTGCTGAGAGCTCCTTATCTGTCCCCAGGTGAATGACACTCTCTCTGGCCTTCCATCAGAACACCCAAGTTTCCTGTACCCCTGGTGTCCCTCTGGGCAAGTCCTACCTTCATACCTACATGTATAACGGCCCCTCATTCAGCTACCTCCACATCTCCTGTCACCTCACCATGCCCTGGGTAAGGAACTCATCAGCCGGACTCCATTAGCGAGGGTATCCTCTTTGTTCTCGAGGACACCGGAGGTAGGCCCAGGCATTCCTGCACACCTGGCCAACCCCTGCAAGAGGCTCTCCCTTCCTTTGTGTGTTTGCCTGTTTACACAGCTCTCTTAGTACCCTGGTTTTAATGTTCTTAGGCCACCAAATTCCTTCAGGTACCGGAGACTGGACCTCACTTCTCGCCGCCCCCTCTTTTTCACAACCAAGCTGCAAAGGTGTTGCGGGCCTGCCTCAGCCCCTTGCAAAGCCCCACAGGTTCAGGTGACCTCATTAACCCCAATTTCCCTCACTTCTCCCTGCGCTGGCACTGGCGTAGCTCTCACCCTGCTGGGCACACCCACCTTGCAATCCATTTCTTTAGCGATGCTGTAAATCATTCTTATTTTGCCCAGGAGGGAATTCAGAGATAACCACAAGTAAGTCTCTAGACTCAAGAAAAAATAATGCAGGTGTCTAGGAGCCTGTTCTAGCTACTTGATGTTCTACAACCTAGAGCTCACTTTGCAGGAACCTGGCTTCCTGATGGCCATGGGTAGCTCAGAGCTGCAAGCAGAATGTTATCCAACCTCTCCTCACGCACAAGGGATATTTTCACACTGAAGTCATTAAGAAGTGGGTGAGTAGACTCCCACTTCTCACCCCCATGGAAAAGCAATTTCCAAAATTGCCTGACCTTTGAAAAGTTGGTTTATAGTTCCATTAAGCCCAACCCACACCCTTGATGGCATGATTTATTTTTGCGTTAAAAACATACTAATAACCTAATAAGAACGGGGGGGCTGACTAGGGATGGCGACGTCGTGGGCATGCTGGTTATTCACGGGATGAAAATAGCAGGCCCTGCTGATACGCAAGTACAATCTGTTCATCACAGTCCGTAAGAACGAGTTTAGGGAATTATGTGTTTCCAAAGAGCCTGTTTTGGGAACCACATGCAGTGTGTGCTGTGCTGAAGAGGGACACGAGTGGTACATGAAAAAGGAAAGATTAGACTAGCACATCTTCACATTGCACTTCCTTTTCTTTGCAGCATCCCAAAGTGAGGGCCCGGAGCCATGATGGGCCTACTAGGATCCAGGGGGCACAGCAGCAGCCCACATGTTAAAGAGTGGGTTTCCTGCACCTCTGTGCAAAGCTGCCCACTGCAGCACCCTGCTGGAGTTGCTATGGTAACCTCCTGCAACTTGGCATTTACACACGGGAACAGCCTCGCTCTCTCACTTCAGGGCCAGATGCACTTGCTAAATGCATTGATTGTCCACGGCTCTGCCAGTCAGCGGGGTGTGTTCAGAACCAGAGACGAGCTAGTACCTGTTCCTTCTGGCCCGGCGGTCTCAGGGGGAGTCGGAGTGCACCTCAGCTCGGTGGTGGAGCAGAGCTGGGCAGAAAGGGAGAGCAGTCCAAGTTCACGGAGGGCAGACGGAAGTGTAGTTGCTTTTGAAGTTAACTTTGGTGGTCCTGGATTCTGCCCCTTGTAGCCAGTGGTAAAGGCTACGGTGACTTTGCTTTGGAGTTTTGGTTATTCTTATTTCTGGAACCTAGTTTGCTTAATTTATCCCCGGAAAAAATCTGAATCAGCCAGTCCTGGGAATTTATTGAGCATTCACTTGTTGGGCACTATTAGGATATAGAAATTAAAAGCAATCAATAGATCAATCAATCGATCGATCAATAAAAGGCTTCTGCCCTCAGGTCTTCTCTGGTCACTGGACACACAGACGGAGGTACTGGAAGAGCGGTAAGTAGTGTGATACCTGATTGTGTGGCATAGGAAGGGTGAGGAAGGAGATACTTGCATTGATTAAGATCAGAGTCCATGGAGACATGAGCTTGGCCAGGTCCTTGACGAAAAATCAGACGCTTTGGTTTCCTTTTGTCTCCAGGATCAAGTTCTGTCACTGCAGCGAGGCGAACAAGGATCTTTCCCTTCCAACCACAGCCAGCTTCCCCAGCCTCTTACCCCTGCAAGTCTGCTCTGACCTTTCAGGACTCTTTCGATACTTTGCGCATGCTGTTCCCTCTGCCTGGAACGCTCTTCCAGCCTCCCCCCGTTGGCAGTCAATCATCCATTTTTCTTCTAAACGCCATCTTTCTGTGAAGCCTTCCCTGTGCACCCCCTCCGCCCAAGGCAGTCTTAGTTCATCCCACTTCTGTGATCTTTATGTAGAGTAAACACACACACACACACACACACACACACACACACACACACACGACTGGAATTAAAGGTAGATTGGACCTGGCTTGGCCTGGGGCAGGTGGGGCCGTTTGACATCCTGCACGGAAGATGAGTAGAGGACGGCGGCGGTGGGAGTGAACTTGCTGGGTCTGGCACGTGTTGGGTGGGGAGGGCCCTGGTCCTCGTGGTAGCGGAGTGGGGAGGCTCGCGCATGCTCCGCGGAGTGCCGCACGGTTCTCCACCCGGAGTCAGGCGAGGGAGGGCTGACGCAAGATGGCGGTGCAGCCCGGCCTCCGGAGGCCACCTCAGCCATCCCTGTGGTCATTTTGGCTTGTAGGATCGCCCTGAGGGGCAGTGGCGCGGATAGCGGGATCTCCTGTTCAGGTGAGGTTTGCCAGTTGTGGTGCAGCGGGCCTACGTGGCTTTCGGTTGCGTTTTGTCTGGCTACGCAGTTTGAAAATGTTTGGATTTTGACTGTAGTGGGTCCAGGCATCGTTAGAAGACCTCGTTAGAAGGCCTTCCTTCCCGCAAGCCTGACTGTACTGTGGCCGGCGTCTTCTTTCGGGCACTTACCCAGCAGCTCTAAGTAACCTACACCTCTGTTTTGGAAGTGTTGTAAAACTCTCTACAGCATCATAAGACAACTGAAATTTCTCGCTTAAGGTACTTAGATACATAAGCCTTATGACCTCTCGGGACGATGGGAAAAGTTTGTCAAGTTAGTCCGTTAAGATTTTGTATGTCGACCACAGGTCTGCACCTCAGCTTTGAAAACAGCCGAGGTTCCTGTTTTGGGAGCTGCCTTTGACTGGGGGACAGCAGGGTCACCTGGAGTGGCTTCCACAGTCGAGTGCGGAGTTCTGTGCGGGGACAGAGCGTACATTTGTCCGTCTCATCATGAAAGGGGTGCTCCCCTGTTCCGGACCCAACTGCTGGGCTGGTGCGAGTGGCATGCTTTGTGGAGACAGCTGTTCCTCTCGGGCCTCGGAGTTCGGCTTCGGCTGCCATGGTTTCGATGGAAGAAGGTACTGCCGGAGATAAACCAGCCGGCCCGGCTGGAGCGAGCTCCCGAGCACGGCGCTGTTTCTAGTGTCCGGAACAGTCCAGCAGGCGGTGCGGTGCTTGAAAGAACAGGCTTTGCAGGCAGATCTGGCGGCAAGTGCAGGCTTTCCACGTATTCCAACGGCGGGGAGGTCACGGGGGGAGGTCATGCAACCCAGGGTCTCGGGGAGCTGACAGCTGACGGCTCCATGGCTCCAGCTCAGGGGGGTATAACGTCCAGGGCTTTGTCTTCGTTACTGTGCGTATGCCTTCATTTAACCAAAAAATCTGATCGTGTTCCGGTGGACCAGTGGAGCCCTGGCCGTGGTTAGGACAGGGAAGCCGCACTCGCCTAGTTTGTGTAGAGGACTCCTTTGGGTGCTTTGTAAATAGCTTTTGAACAGCCTTGCCCGCTGCGTGTCTTCTCACACAGCCCTTCGTGCAGAAGGGGCTGAGCTCCATCAGGAAATACTTACCTCAGTCGGTATACTGCCCTAAGCAGAACCGGGGAATTCTTATTTTACTTTAGTTTCCAGGTTTGGGTAGCCATGTTCCAAGGCTGCCCACAGTCCCGATGAGCAAGGTGGGCTACCTGTGGATGGCATTGACCTGTCCCATGCCCTTCTGAGAAGGGCCCCACCGAAATGCCAGCTGGGAATCTGGGGAGCGTGCGCCACTGGCAAAAGGAGCTGCCCAGAAGCTGCTGTGGTTCTAGCTCCTTTCCCAAGGCTGCTGACCTTTGAACTGGCGGGGGTCGGGGGGGTCTTGTGCTTAGAATCCTCTGTCAGAGCCCAGCGTGGCCGCTTGAGTTACAGCTCCTGATGTTGTGGTTGGTTTCAAATGTAACATCGGACATGGTTTACCTTACTGGTGAGCTTTTGCCCAGCAGGGAGCATCCCTAACTTTTTCTCCCACACATCTCTCCATCTCCCCTTTTGAAAAGAAACTAAAATGTGTTACATTTTTGTCCTTTGCTCTCAGCTAGGGCTGCCTAGTTGAACAGTAAACAGATTTGTATAGAGTGCCAGCCCCATCCAAGACATGGAGGATGAATGGTAGCAATCTTCAGATAGGGTCTTCAGCATTTAAATAACTCATCTGAGCAGAAGGCACTAATTCATAGTGTTATTATTTTACTGTTTCTCTACAGAAATGTAGATTTTATACATCAAAGGAGTTTTGAATGTGGGAGTGATGAATCTTACAGCGCTTCAGATGCTCTTGCAGATATACTGGTATGGCTTAAATTCAAGACATTGGAGTTTTTCAAGGAAAAATAAAATACAGCCTTAATTTCTTTATTCGTCTTTGGAGGAAAGATTGAGGTCTTGTCTTATAGAACTCACTCCTTCCATCTTTCCTCCCTCCCTCCCTTCCTTCCTTCTTTTCTTCCTTCCTTCCTTCCTTCCTTCTTCTTCTTAGGAATGTAATTAAACCCATCTCAGATTAAGACCTGTTCACAAGAACAGAACTGGGCACCTTTTTCAGCAGGAAAATGCCTAGTCTTTATTTCTTTCCTTTTATACCAAGTTCTAATATATGCGTACCAGATGACAGAAAAATCTCTATTTTGAGCAAGTTAATCTCCCAGGACAGGTTAAGTCCTGTGGTAATGACTCATATACTACAGTTTGGCCTCTATCACCATGTTCTTCATTGCAAATATAGAGTAGTCTTCATTTTTTTAATCACAGACAATTTAAAACTTGGAGAAAAAAGACAAAGTGCCTCTATTGATTCCCTAGGTTTCCAAGGAACAAAAGTCTGAAAAAGTAACTGGTTGCCAGCGGTGATCTAAATTGACATGACAACTTGGGTAAAACCATTTGGCACGGTAAATAAAATTGAAAACACGCATGCCTTGTGGCCCAGCAATTCCACTTCTGGGTGTTTATTACACCAGAGCTCTTACATGTATACACAGGAGTGTTTGGACCAACGTTGTCGGCCGTGGCGAAGCCTGGAAGCAACCTGATGTCCATTGGCAGGAGGCGGGACATGTGCCCGGAGTTACAGTCACCCAGTGGACTCTTCCAGCCAAGAAAATGAATGAGCTGCAGCCACAGGTGCCAACGTGGATACGTCACACGCCTGTGTTATTACATGAGAAGAACTGCCAGCTGAAATACACATACAGTGCGGTTTTATTCATATAAAATTCAAAATAACGAGATACTGTTCAAGAACATGCAAGCAGGATAAAATTTGTGTGGAAAGCAAGCAAGCAGGGAATGCAAAATACAGGGTGGTGTTACGCCTGGTGGAAAGGGAAAGTGATGGGAAGGGGAAGAGGAGGGACTCCAAACATGCTGGCAGTCGCTCGATTTATTCTTTGTTTTAGAGAGAGACAGAACAAGCGGGGAGACAGGAGGAAGAGAGAGAGACATCCATTTGTTGTTTCACTTTTAGGTATGCATTGGTTGTTGATTCTTGTATGGACCCTGACCGGGGATTGAACCCACAACCTTGTACTATCGGGGGTGTCTTTCTAACCAGTCAAGCTACCCAGCCAGGGCAGTTACTTGATTTCTGCTTTTATTTATTTTATTTTTTTAAAAAACTTAATTTTTATAAAAGCTTTACATTTACGGAAAAATTGCAAAGATACATACCCCAAACCCATTTTCTCTCATGATAAACATCTTACATTAGCATGATACATTTCTTACAACTAAAGAACCATTACTGAAATACTATGATTGATTGACTAAAGCCCATACTTCATTCAGATTTCCTTAGTTTTTACCTAATATATATATCAAGTTCCAAATATATGTATTATAAACATATTTGTCCCATCTAGTATACCTCAACCTCATTGCAGTTGTTCGTCACCTCTCCTTAGGGACTTCTCTTGGCTGTGACAGTTTCTCAGACTTGTTTATGATGGTGGTGGCAATTTTCAGGCGTCCTGGTCAGTATTACAGTCACTCTTTTTCTCCTTTTCATCCTGTACTCTTTGAAGGACATCATTACGTGGTATCCATACCAAAGGAATGGGGAGCTGAAGTCTGTCTTTTAAAAACGTATCTACATAACTTCTATTGAATTATTCTACGACGGAATCATCTTTTGTCTCCCACTAATTTATCTATTTAATCATTTATTCATATCATATGGACTCACGAATATATATTGTGTACTTTGGGTAATAATCTAATCCTACTTGATTGATTTTTATTGCTCTAAGTGTTCCAGTTTGGGCTGATGGGAGCTCTTTCGGTTGACTTCTGTGTCCCCTTGACATGCCCTCATCAGTGTGGCTTTTTGGTTTTTGAGCATTTTGTGACCTTCCGCCTGCCCCAGGCTCATTTTGTGTATGGCCCGCCCAGGTCCCAGAAGCAGCTGTTTCCTCAAGGAGCCCTGATTCTTTTCTTTGAAGGATGGTGTTAGAAACAGATCCAGGATGGCGGGGGGGCGGTTATCTCTAGGCCCCGTCAACTGAGGACGAGGACGTGCACGTCTGCACGCTGACTTGCACACATACCTATAAATAGTCCCACAAGTGACCGTCTTGTGTATAGTACGCCAAGCAGGAGTTCGTGCTTAGGGCTCCAGCTCTAACCTCTTATGTAACTATCATTGGCCGGTTTATCATTTAGTCCGTGGACCCTGCTGGCCTCCTGTTCTTGCTCGATTCGCTCCCACAGTGAGAAATTTGGTCTCCGCCGTCTTCCGTCTATTTGTTTCATTGTCCAGTTCTCCTGTGCTTCTGTAGCCGTGTCAGAATTGTTTACCCATTCCCCCGGCGGGGAAAGCTTGATCAGTTAGAGTACCCGTCTTACGCTCAGTCCCGTGCCACTTAACGGCAGGGATATGTTTTGAGAAATGTGTCGTTAGGCAATGTCGTCCTTGCGTGAACATCCTGGAGCGCGCTTCCGCAAACCTAGATGGTCTAGCCCACGAAACTCCTAGGCTATGTGGTGGAGCGTGTTGCTCTGCAGGGGAGGAAAAATAATTTCACCTCAACCCTTGTGGGTTCTTGGCTGAGACCTCCCTGTAATAAAAGGTTGATCGGAGAAAAAAAAGTTTAATAACATGTATATCTCCTATTGGCACTGTATTTTTGAGATCCATTCATTCCACTATGCGACTATGTATACCTACTCATGTGCCAATCTGTATTGTTTTATTTATTGAAGCTCTGTAATGTATTTAATATTTGGTAGGGCTAATCATTCTTTGCTACTATTTTTTTCAGAGTTCTCCTAGCCATTTTTTTCATATAAACTTTCAAAGAAGCTTGTCTAATTCTAAAAAAAAAAAAAATCAACAAACAAAACCTCCCCCCAAAGTAACAAAAACTAGTGGTATTTTGTTTCAAGTTCTGTTAAAATGTTAAACTAAGAAAGAATCAAGTCCTTATAGTGTTGAGTTTTTGTGTTTAAGAAGCTGGGTTGTTTGTATCTGTCCAGTCTTTCAGCCTGCCCTTTAATCGAGTTTTAAAGTTATTTTTTCCTCATATAGTGCTCATATAGTTCATGCTAGATTTGCTTCTAGGTATTTTATTGTTTTGTGCTTTTGTAAAAGGAATACATTTTTTTTATCCGTATATTCTGAGTGATTACAGTTTGTGTATACGAAAGTTACTGGTGTTTGTGTGTAAATTTGCAGCCTCACTGTCTCACTGAGCTCTCCAGCTGTAGGTGCGTTCCTGCTGGTGTTCTTGGGCATTTTAGCTGTACAGGCATCACGTGCAAACACTGATCATGTCATATCCTCCTCTCAAGGTTTTACACTTCTAATTTATTCCCTTGTCTAATTATACTGGCAGTAACTCCAGTCCCATGTCAAATAAGGATGTGATCATGTAAATTCTTGTCTTTTCCTGATTTTAATGGTAATAACCCTGCTGTCTTGACACTACGATGATGGATTTTGGGTTAAATAGACAAAAATTATCCCGTTAATGAAGAATTTATTGCATTTTTTCTTACCCAAAATTGTTAAACATTTTCAGTATGATAATCATATATTTTTCTTTTTAGATTTATTAAAAGGGTGACTTATATAAGTAGACTTTTTATTTATATTTTTTAAAGATTTAAAAAATTTCTTTGTAGAGGGGAAGGGAGGGAGAAAGAGAGGGAGGGAAGCATCAATGTGTGGTTGTCTCTCACACGCCCCCTACTGGGGACCTGGCGCAACCCAGGCCTGTGCCCTGACTGGGGATCGATCTGGCAACCCTTTGGTTTGCACAGGCCTGTGCTCAGTCCTTTGAGCCACACCAGCCAGGGCTATAAGTAGATTTTTTATTATTGAACTTTGCATTCCTACCACAACCCTCAGTTGGTAAATGATGAGTTATTTTTTAAATATGTTATTGGATTCTATTTTATTGTTAAGGATATTTTGCATCAATACTTCTAAGTGAGGTTAGCCAGATTTTCTTTGTGTGTCAGTCTTTGTCAGGATTTGGTATTAATTTTACATTTACTTCCTAAAAATAATTTTCAAGTTTTCCTTCTTTGTTGGCCCCAGAACAATTTCAGTAGCTTCAAAATTATCTATAGAGCCTGTAATCTTAGCCACCGCACTACCCAGCGTGGTGCTAGAATAGCTGACTTAAGAACGGGGTCCTTTGCTAGTCAATAAAGAGCCACCAGATCAGACAGGATAATAGAAATTCTTTCCAGAGGAAATGGTCTATGTTGAGATTAAAGGGTAGTGGGACTGAGTTGGTAAGCATCAGGGTTCTGAGTCGGGGGGGATAAATTATGAGCTCTAGCCTAAGGAAGCAGGGAGTAGAGGGCATAAAAACCAAATTGGGTGAAAGGCTGTAGAGAACTACTCAAGCTTTTACACTTTACGTGAGACCTTGCATCATACTCTGCCTCAAAAATTGAGACTGTCAGGCATAATTTCTCTATACCCTCAACTCCCAGACTTGTGGTCCTACCTCCAAATTCATCTTTAGCTTTTCATCTCCAAATGCCAATATTTAAAAAAATTCAATAATATATTTTAAACCCAACATATTCAAAATAATATTATTTCAGTCTACAGTGGTACCTCAGTACACTCATCATTAATTCGTTCTGGAACTTGTGACGAGTGCCAAGACTGACAAGTAACCAGTGATGAAGCATCTTCTCTTTGTGGGGCAGTGTCGTCATTTATGACGAGTCCCGAGCAAACACCGAGTGCCGAGACATTTCTTTTCTTGTCAAAATGCGATGAGTAGAGGGCTTGCTGAGCTCTGAAGCCAATGAGTACCGAGGAATGACTACATCATCAATATGCAGTTATTAATGAGACATTTTACATTCTCTTTTGTTCGAAGCCTTCTAAATCCAGTGTGCATTTTGCACTCGGAGCACATCTCAGCGGCACCAGCCACGTTTCAAGTGCTCAGTAGCTGCCGGTGGCTCGCTGGCGGCTCCCGTGTTGGACAGCACAGATAAGTAGTTGTGAAGAAACGTCCCAGTGCGCAGAAGCTACAACTACTACCCAGATAGCTTAAACCCACTCATGGCAACTTGCCTAGCTTTTTGAAGCGAAGGTCAGTGCCTTTTAGAGAGGAGGGGAGCAAAGTTGAGTTATTTTTCTTTTTCGATTGAATGTCCGTACTTGTTTTGTGTAGATATTGTCAAAATGCCTTATTTTAGCAATGCATTATTTTGTTAGTCACGAAACATAAAACACTCTCCGCATTGCACTTCGTTTCTCAGAAATGAGAGCAGTTTTAAGAATGTGTTTTTATAAGATTTGCCAGAATTTTTTTTCGTCGCACAATGGCTTCTTCTCCTTTTCTTTTGCCAATACTTTTTGAGTAGCTGCTAGGTACTGGTCATGATAAAGAGAAATAAAAAAGAAATAATGTAAAGAGAAATAAAAAGACACAAGCCTGTCTCCCCAGACCAAGAATTCTGCCTCTTCTGGGACCTCACTGTACCTATCATTTCTCGTTTTTAGATCTTCAGTTTTTATCTCCACTTCTTTTTCCTGTTTCTTTCCCTTCAGCCTATACACATAGGCCTGTTTTTCCTATCTTAAATAATGATTTAAGTACACTTACCCGTGTACTCGCTTAGCCAGCGCCGTATCTCTCCTGTTCACAGTGGCTTTTGACTTCTCGTAGGCTTCTTTGCACTGAGGTTGCCTTTGACCTCCAAATGTTAAGTTCAAGGGACACGCTTCTCTCCTCATCTTAGCAGCCCGCTGTTGCATTTGCCCCTGCTGATGTTCCTTGAAATCATCGCCTCCTTTTCTTGGGTAACACAACCTTTTCATAGGTAAGAAGGTACCTTGCAAAACTAAAAGAAGCCCGACATGGCCAGGGCATAAAAATAGAAAGAGTCCTCCCCAAATCAGTGGTGGCACCTCCAAAAGCCTCTTTATTTCCTACCTTGTGACACTGTGTTGACTCGCAGGACCTGCTGAAGAATGCTCAGGATTCTCCAAAGGCGTGAAGCGTCCACCAGGATGTGGTTCCTATTTCTCAAGCCCCCATCTCAAATTCACCTCCTATTAGTTGGAATTTTTCCATTGCAGGCAAGAGACAACTTAACTCGAACCGATGTAAATGGCGAAGGGGATCCATAGGCTCAGGTCGATGAGAAGGGTTACTTGTGTCAGGGCTCCAGCTGTGTGTCTCTGTGGTCGCTCTGGCTTTGGCCTCCTCTGGGTGTGACCTACCTCCTCTGAAAGGTAGTCTCCTGCCTCACGTCCACATGGGAAGCGTCCAGAGGAAGAGTCAGGACGGCTTCTGAGAGCTCTCTCACAGGAGGGAAAAGGGTGCTCCCTCCCGGCAGCCCCCTGCGGGCCACTCCTTAGGATTCTTTGCTGTGAGTTGACTTAGACCGGCCCATCATCCCTGGACACCATCTCTCTGTGTACCGAGAGGGAGGCGGGGACCGGGCAGCTTCCACGAAGGGAAGGGTTCATTCCTGGGGGAAAGAGACGGTGAGGAGGAAGCCTTCAGCAACTCCCTTCCACTTCACACTTCAGGAAGCAGTGACCTGTTTGTTCTCTCTTTTATTGTTTCCCCCCGATCCTTCCATTCTTCCATATGCCGAGCATTTTGGCACAACCTCTCCTTCCGAGGGTCCTTGGCCCTTCTTTTGTGTTCTCACAGCAGCCCATGTGCGCCCCCTGGTAATACTCTGTAATGTAAAAATGGGCAGCTTCTCCATCTGCCTGTTCCGGGAGACCAAAATGCTCCTTAGAAGCAGGCAACTCCTTAGTCATCTCCGCGTCCCCAGCTCCCAGCACGGTGCTTGTGCGGTGCGGAGTACGCACTTCTTGAACGGACACTGAGCTTGGGTCCACCGAACTCCCCAGGCTGACACCTGAGCAGCCTTCAGGTCTCGCTCAGTGGGTCTCAAGCACTTCACAGATCTTCCCGCAGATCGATGAGACCATTTCTAGAAGCTCTTTGAGGTGAGAACTCTTTCTCACAATATTACGCCATTATTTGTCTTCATAGTTACTTATTGTTTTTAATCCAGCTTTACCTAGACATATCCTGATGAACCACCGCAGATTATTAGTCTACTAAGTATTGAGTGCTTGTCCTTTTAATCACTGAGGCAACACAGTGGGGGGTGCCCACACAGTGTTTGTGCCATAAGCCGAAGTGTTCAAGTTAGGAGCCCAACTGTCAGCTTTTGTCTGATGCCACAGTTCTTGCTTGAAACAACTTGAAAGAACAAGTAAGCTACAGGGTGGGGCAGAAGTAGGTTTACAGTTGTGAGTAAAACACAGAGGGCTTGTATTATTATTATTTAATTCTTGCTATTTTCCATATGAATAACTGTAAACCTACTTTTGCCCCACCCCGCATATTTATTCAGACCTGGGTATTTGGCCAATGTGTCTTTGAAAACGAACATCGGGAGCTTGGAAAACAGTTGACAGTGTTTGTAGCTGATGATAAACTCTGAGCTTTCAAGAGAAAAAAATGGAGCCTTATTAAAAACTTGTAAATGCCACCGTGAGCTTGACAGCTTCCCAGTGCTTGCAGATGTTTCCTGTGAGGCCAGCGAGGCCACGAACGAGGGCGAGTTGCCGCAATTGCATGATGGAATGTGCCGCCGTTTGGAGCATCTGTGTGAATCCATGAGACAGTGTTTTCGAAAGGACCAGTGCATGCCATTTCAAAGCCGTGCTTCAGTCCAAAAGCACATTCACATTTCAGACGGATAATGAAGAGTGTTCAGGGGATTGCTCCTGTGGCCACATTGCCCCTCACTTTGAAGAAAGAAACGCTTGCTGAGTTTTGGTGTAGTATCAGAGAGTAGCCACACTTTTTTGCAATGGCTGTTAAAATTCTCCTCTCTCTCTCTCTCTCGTAACTTCAGCTCTGGGTGAGAGGCAGGAAGTTTCCTCCACGTGCTTCGTCCACAGTCACATGTCGCTGCTCTGTATTCGGTGCAGGGGCAGAGGTGAGAAGCCCCCTGTCATTTCTTAAGCTGGACATTCAATAGCTGCACAAAATAGAAGACCAGTTACTCCTTGCATTATTTTTTATCATAAAAATATTCTTTCTTTTCATAAAATATATGTCTCCCGTGAACATAGAGTGGGTTTCTTACAGGTTTCAAACAAATTAAGGAATATGTAAAACACTTTTCAGTTCTGGCTTTGAATGTGGTGAACATCGACAGATGTAGCCCACATAAACCAAAGCTACATTACTTTTTTCAGTAATTTCTCAGAAGGGAATGGTTGCTGAGACCAAGGAGTTTGAGAAGCCCTGGCCGAGGCTGCGTGGCCCCTCAGCTGGGGACTGACCCTATCTTCCAGAAAGAATGAACTGTCTTTCACGTGAACGTTGGTGCCCTTGGTTTATATTTTTGTTACGACACTCCCTGCAGTGACGTTAGTTGGTATTCCTGCTTTTCTCTGGCCCAGAGATTTTCAGCCTTTCTTGTCTCATGGTACACACAAACTAATGACCAAAATTCTGAGCACACCAAAACATGTGCTTTCTGCCAGTCTGACAAATATAGGTATCATTTTGATTCCTTCACACCGGGCAGCTATTGTTGTGTGAGCTGTTGTCATTTTTTTTAATTTGACAATCTAAGGGAAGAGTGGCCAGGGCCCCTGACTAAACAGTCAGGTGTTGCATGCTTATTTTTTTTTTGTTAATGATTTTATTTATTTATTTTAGAAAGGGGAAGGGAGGGAGAAAGAGAGGGAGAGAAACATCAATGTATGGTTGCCTCTGATGAACCCCTTGTTGGGGTGGTGACCTGACCTGCAACCCAGGCATGTGCCCTGACTAGGAATTGAACTGGCAACCCTTTGGTTCACAGGCTGGTGCTCAATCCACTGAGCCACACCAGCCAGGGTCGGTGTTGCATGTTTTAAAAATTCTTGTGGTGCACTGGGTGAAAATTGCTGTTCTAGCCAGTGAGCCTCATGCTGGTGCATATCTGGTAGTCAGTACTTGATGAATAAACAAGAAAAAGTGGAATGAATGAGTGAGTGAATGAATGTTCGCTCCTGGTCTCCTTCTACTCCAGCTCTGTTACTGTTAACTGAATTGTAATCAGTATCCTGTGGTTCCTTTGGAGGACAGGGCTTTATACACATACACAAGTACCCACACACTCTCTCACACAAGCTACGTGATAACTTTCATCAATGAGATGTGCAGTGTTTAGCCCCCCGCCTCTTCACCCATGGGTGGAATGCCTAGAAGTCAGGAAGGAAATGTAATTGATTAGAACCAGAGACGTGGAAATAAAGAACAAACTGACAGTGACCAGAGGGGAGAGGGGAGGATAATGGGGGAAAGAAGGGGAAGGGTCAAGTCAAGGAACATGTATAAAGGACCCATGGGCATGGACAACGAGGGCGAGGATTGAATGTGGGGGATGGGGGTGGGTAGGGCAGGGGAGAGCAATGGGGGACAAGTGGGGATGATTGTAATTGAACAATAATAAAAAAAAAAAAAAGGAAACTCCAAAACATGGTGCCTAGAGGTGCTTTTGGAGGTGCTTTTTTTAGCCACTTCCTTCAGGATTTTGGATATACCGTAAGCCTGAAAGGCACACTGTTATCATTTCTTAAAAGCCACAGGGGACACTGACTGAAAGGCTATGGCATTTAAAGCAACTTTGGCTCATTCCCCAGGGGTCTTAAGATTAAAGAACAGGGGGATGGTCATTGTTCTGAGCCACTTGGAAGGGCTTGAGCTGCTTCAGACAGACTCTAAATCCAAGGCATTGTCATCCACATTTACCACCAGAGGAACGGAGCTGAAAGTCGATTTTTCTCAGGTTGCAGGATAAGGGAACCTAGACAATAGTCTGAGTTTCTCAAACCTCAGTCCCAGACCGTGTGGCCCGGGGACTGGACACTTCCAGACTCAGAGCTTCGAGGATTTAAGGCACTTGTTCATGGCAGAGCTCTCTGTGTCTCCCTGGAGTAAATTCCGTGTCTTCTCATGGCTGCAGGTGATGGGTTTAGGGACTGTGGCTTCTACCGGATCCCACCAGTTGGCTCATTTGCAGCACACCAGTATGCTGTGGCTTACCTCCTGAGGAATTCTTCCCTAAAATATGTTTGCAGGAAGGAGCTGGAATCCCATCATACTCTGTACGGATGCCTTGTGTAGAATGAGGGATCACTAATTGTTCTAAGTATCTGGAAACTTTGGCACCTCCCAATTGGAGCAGATTGCCCTTCAACCACTGGGGCTGTTACCCAATGGGTTAAGCCAGTGGGTTAAGCCAGTTCAGAGAGAACACCAAACCATTGGGATCCACTACCAACTCCTGATTCTTTTTGGTCCCAGCCTTACACACTATTCATATTTAGTCCAATAATCTGGCGTAGAGAGCTCATTCCAGAATTTCTCATGACCTCATCAGCTGCAAGTTACAGGCTGTGCAAATATGTAATAACCGTAATTTCCACAGGGACTTGATAAAGTTCTAGTAAAACCTAAAGGCAAAGAAAGTTGATATTTCATTTACCTGTGAGTCCCTTGTTTAATGTCAGCCTTGCCCAATAAATGATAGCTTATTATTCTGAAATAATGTTAGGCTTACAGAAAAATTGCTAAAATAATGCAGAGATGCCCCTATGCCCTTTGCCCAGCTTCTCCTAATGAACTTCTTGCCCAAATGTAATGAATGGTCAAAACCAAGAAGTAAGCATTGGTGGGAGAATATTTTTAGGTGGTACTTGGGCTACACTTTATAAATATACTATTTAAACAAATAGTAGCAAATATGTGGCTTAGAAAATAATAGTCATATCAAAGTCATAATTTTACTGATTTTTTCCACTAAGATTTAGGTTAAGCAACAGTGGATGTAAAATAAATTTTAATTTAAAAACCATGAAAACCCCTAAAATTTTAGGTGGTGTTGGACATGGCCAAATTAAATTATGAAGGTATTACTTGAATGAGTGAGATTTGGGGGTCTTGAGTACATGCGTGATTTGGAGACATTAAGGATTGACTTCCTTCGTCTTCCTACCTCAGTTGCCACTCCCTGGGTGCTGACTTCCCGGGGTGGCTTTGCTGCTTCTGAGTGCCACTCCTCAGTGACTTGCATTCTCCATCCAGTAGGTGACGAAGGTCAGACCTGGAGTGACATCCCGCACTGGAACATAGCAAAGGGGACTTCCCTGTAGCCCTGTTGTTACAATGCAGATGGATGATTATGGTAGCGGTGATGGGCGTTAATGTTCTTCCTAAGACTGAACTTGGGCAGACGCTTGGAAGTGCTTGTACTAGAGGGAGATTTTCAGGGGAAATATAAATTACCCAGTTAACGTGCTTTCCCCAGTAAAAATGCACACACTGCTTTCATCTCCAGGCCACCGCGTAAATCTCACAGCGGCCAGGCACTTTTACATCCTCCTCGGTTCTGTGCGGAAGCGAAGATTAAGAACTCTGGAGCAGGGTGGCTACTTGAGGAGCACAGATGGGCATGAGGGGCGTGCAGCCGGTCAGGAGGACTTGTGTTTAATTTGCAAGGGGGTTTGCTGACCCCCTCTGTCTAGTGAAGTGCAGCCTTCCCTCCTTTCTCAGGAGTCAAAATCACTTTAAATAATTTCCTGACTCATGAAACTCAGCCTTCCTTTTTATATTTCCTCCCTCCTTGGCTCAAAACATCCTGGTTTTCCACGCATGTTCTCCTTGTCAGTGGATGAAAGCTTGAGACGTAGGGCTGAAATTAAGGTTCCCCTGACTTCATTGTCCTTTTAGAAGTCAGGAATTTGATAGATTAAATAATGGCCTTCAGATAGAGCAAAAGTGTTTTTTGTTACATGATATACTTTTTGAATTTTTTTAAACCAAAGCCTTTCTTGAGGAAAGTAGACTCAACCCCCCTGACTACAAGGTGCTCTTCCTTTTTTTTTTTTTTTTAATGTAATATCTTGGATATGGAGAGTGATAGTGATGTGTATTTGGTTGGTAGTTGTCACCTAACTGTCTCCTATATTTTCCTCCTATATTTTTATATTTCCTATCTGCCTGGCTTTCCAGATCATTCCACATCAGCTGGTATTCCAAAGTAATTCCAACTCCAGGGCGCTCTGGAATAGCGGGAAGGGGAGTCTGATTTCTAAATGTCAAGCGCACGAAGGGGAGCGAACTCAGTGTTCTAGTTCTGCACTGGCTGTAATTTGTTCATTATTTTTTTATTCTTTTATTTCTTTTCCTGGGTTGGCTTATCACGTAGTCACCAGTGGCAGTCTGAGCATGATTTAAACCAATATGACAGCAATCGACCACGAAACCACATGCCGGCCACCTTGCTGAGAATTTGTAAATTTGCTGGTTACGTGTAATTATGAGTTTTATTGCCTCAGAAACAATAACTACAGAATACACATGAGCAAAGAGAGCTGCCTATATAACCATTAGAGCTAGAGATCATGGCATGGTGGTGTGATAGTTCCCCGTGGCTTTATTTTACGGGTGGACACTGAGACCGTCCCCTGGATACACGAGGGCCATCTAGTAAATTGGCTCAGCCGCTTGTACTGACTTGGCAGGGGAAGCCGCCATTCCCCTGTGCTCTGCAATGACAGTGATACGCACTAACCTGCTGGGTGACTTCATTCAGTCCAGTGAGACAGTGGAGCACACTGCTGGGCTTCGGTTTAGCCCCCAGCTGCCATTGGTGACGCACTTATTGTTGGGGTTGAGTGGACCCAGTGAGTGTCACCCCTCTTCCTTACCCAAGTTCAAAAGCAATCAACTGGCAGAGACAGGAGATAGTCGGAGGTGAAAAACATCACCTTTGTTACCGATAAAACCATCTGGGAGACATGACTTAGATATGGCCAAAAGGCTTGCCTAACATGCTTTTTACCTAAACTTACGTTCCCCAACATCAGGCTTCCTGGGAAGTCGACCTAACCCTATGGGGCCCCTGCAGAGTTCAGAGGTCAGAGCAGTGGGTGCACTTCTGTCAGGCATGGAGACGCCCAAAATGTGGGGCGAGGAGTCGAAGGAGCAGAGCCCTGCCAGCTCGGGTCTGTTTCCCACACTCCTCAGATGGGTTTCCCCGACTCCCACAAGGAGTTCAAGGGCAGAGCTTGGCAGTGCTAACCTAGAGGAGTCTTGTTACCTATGGAAGCAGGGATCCAGGGGAGAGCAGCTTCCCCCCCCCCACCCCCCACTCTCCATGCCGGGTCCTGTGCTGAGGACTCCACCTCCGTGATGTCACCCAGCACAGCTGTCCTGTGAAGTAAGCGCTGTTCTACTAAAAGGGACTGACGCTTCATGAGGGTAGTTTCTGCAAGATGACACAGCAGGAAGGTGAGTGAGTGAAACCCATCCCTCCATCTACCTGACCGCAAAGCCTATGCTCTTGACCGGAGCCCTGTGAAGCCTTCGACCTTTACATTTATCACTACTTGTCACCTTAGCGTGCACCTGGACATAGTGCCACATGTCTCTGTTTCTTTTCTTTTCTTTTTGAAGATGTTATTTATTTTTAGAGAGAGGGGAAGGGAGGGAGAAAGAGAGGGAAAGAAACATCAATGTGTTTGCCTCTTGAGCGCCCTCTACTGGGGACCTGGCTGGCAACCTCGGCATGCGCCCTGACTGGGAATCGAACTGGCAACCCTTTGGTTCACAGGCTGGCACTCAATCCACTGAGCCACACCAGCCAGGGCAACATGTCTCTATTTCTCTATTGCACATCTGCTCAGTGGGGGGAACAGTTCTGGCTTAGATGAGAGAACCCTGGCAAGGAAGAGGTAGTAAAGAATGGTTAGGAACTATAGGCAGCTGATGGACACACGGACACCCAGTGAGTCCGTATGTGGATGAAGGACCCACACTTTCCATGGGAGAACATCGGGCCATGCTCTTCTCAAAATGTGCTTTATGTGTGAGCTGGCCTTTCCGGGTGAAGGAGCTTAGCCTTGTTTCCCGTGCAGTGGTGCTGAGGAGACTCTTTCATTCACCGTGTCCGTCCGTGAAACACTTACACGGTATCTAGTCCGGACCAGAAGGCCTGCTGCTAAATTCGGAGGATGCTTTGGTAAGATAATGCTCACATGACTCGGGACTATAAGGAACCATTCTCCTGAAAGGGAAGGTGGCTGAAAGGCTTATAATGTCCGCTTGGCTATGCCGGGTTCCTGACAGGTCTGTTTTCGGCCAGCATAACTCTCATTCTGCTCAGACACACTCTTTCACTGCATCTGACACTAAAAGAAAAACACCGTTTCTTTTACGTGACTCACAATACTTCGGACACCCAACGTGTGGGTTTTGCCCCACATGGCCCAATTTTCTAACTCACTAGGTATCAGTTGGATGTCCTAACTGCCTGGAATTAGCGCAGACCCTCTGGTAAAGGGCTCAGGCCTCAGGACTGCCCCCTCTTCAGATGCCAGTCGCAAGTCCTGGGTTGTCACCTGTACTTGTAAACCACAACCCTGTCATCATTTTCAATAATTGCTGTAATGGCTCACAGAGTTCAAGGCAACGATTATTGACACTTACCTGTTTGTTAGGAAGGGTGTGATGAGGGAACCAGATGAACATCAAGGTGAAGAGGTGCGTACAAGGAGGTGTGGAAGGGTCCCCGAGCACAGGAGCTCTGTGCTCTTGGAGTTGTGGCGGGCCGCTGTCTTGGCCCGTGGGTGTGTCCACCGCCCCAGAAGTTCTGCAAACCTCGTACCTGAGGGATTTTTATGGAGGCTTCATCATGGAGGCGTGATTGATTATTAACTCAATCTCCAGACCCTGTCCCTTCCCTGGGGGTTGGTGGGTAGGGCTGAGAGTTCCAAGCACCTAATCATAGCTTGGTTTTCCTACTGTCCAGTCCTCACGCGGGAGCCCACCAAGAGCCATTTCATTAGAATACAAGATGATCCATCACCCAGGACGTTCCAGGGGATTTAAGAGCTGCGTGTAAGAGAGACTCCTCACCACTCAGAAAATAAGAGGGTTTAGGAGCTCTGTGTCAGGAACCAGGGACGGAGACCAAATGCGTATTTCTTATTAGTCGCAGTTGCCTATCGCATTGCCACGATGACAGAATCCATCATTCATTCAGTCACATGCTTGAAGGTGGCTGTGAAGACACATGTTTATTTCTCAAGATTCTCCTTGACTGGGGCCAAGTTGTGGCGGGGGGGCACCTTTGAGCTCAAAATGTGGTGTTCTGGGAATGCTTTTGCTCATTTGGTGGTTAGTGAGATTTGGCTTACTTACAAGCGTGTTGTCTTCTTTCTATTCCGAGTGCAAACATCTCTCAGCTATCTACGGAAAAACTTTCCTGAAGTCGTAATAACCTCCAGTACGGCTGTGAAAGTGCCTGGGATGCTCAGACGGCCCAGACCGAGGGTCTGTGGCTCTCTCTGTTGGGATCGTTTTCTCAGCGGGGCCCCCGGAAGGGAGACAAGGAAGAGGAGGGGACATCTTTCCAGCTGTGTCGTATCTTCTTGCTGCTCTCTGTAGATAAAGTCACCGCATTTCTGTCCACTTCGGGTCTTCTACTTGTAAGATTAGAAGAATAATTATTATGCAGTAAATCCTAAGCACAAGGTTCCCCCCTTACTTCTAATGGACTTCCTGACATTCAAGAATCTAGGTTTCTCCACATATCCGCAGGGCTGGCCTCATCTCTGCATCCAGAGTGTCCTTGCTGGAAGATCTGAAGCTTCTGTCAGGACAGGTGTGTTGGTCTTGATTTGGTTCATAGCATGTTTTCCCTTCTAGAATGTTCTCCTCCCTTACTCTACCCCCTGAAATACCAGTCCTTCTAGAAAGATCAGCAGGAGTCCCTCTTTTTGATAAAGGCCTCCCATCATTGCACTATTTCACTTACCATATTTTTCAGACTATAAGGTGCACGCTTCACCGCCTGCAAATTTGGGAGGAATAATGGTTGTTAATGCTGCTGTTGAGTTCTGTTTACATATGCATTGGTGAAATATTATGTTATTTATGTTTTTAAATATTTTACCACATTTTTTGTTTCAAAATTTTTTCTTATTTTCCTCTAAAACCTAGGTGCATCTTATGGTCTGAGAAATATGGTAACCTATTCCTCATTTCCTAGGTCCCACCATTCTTGTTATCTAACTCACATTATTTTATATTACTTAACTCTTTGCTCTGTGTTTACTTTTCCTCCCAGCTAGATGGAAAGCTCGTGCATAGGAGGTACTATTTTTCTGTGTCTTCCGTTAGAGCCCTTGTCTTTGTTAGCGCCCAGAACAATGCTCTGCTCTTGGCAGATGCTCAATAAATAGTCACAGAATAAACGCAGGAGCCCTCATCTGCTGAGGTCCGCTAAATCCTGAGCTCCGTTGATAACTCACCCCCGGAAAGGTTTTCAATGGATTGTCCTTTTCTTCCCAGCTTTTCTGCGTGGTGAAGTGGAAAGAGCATAAACTTTGGTGTCAGAGAATCCACCACTTATTCATTCAATGACCACAGCCAAGTTTTACTCAAAGCCCCTAAACATCGGCTGCCTCATCTGCATAGCAGAGATAATACTTTGCTCCTATGAGGGCAGGAAATCACTTTTGTGGGGAAGCTGGCACCGTGGCTGGCACCAGAAAGTTGCCTCTCCTTGCTCCCCGCTTGGACTCCACCCAGACTGCACCTTTGCCTCTGCCTTTGATCAGGTGGCTCCCTAGTGCCCCTTCTGTTCAGTTGTGTCCTGATTAATGAAAGCTTTCTAAAGAAGCTCAACTTGGTGCAAACAAACTCACAAAAACCTCCTCTAAATCTTGTGAAGCATAGCTGCCTGAGCACATTAGCATGACAAAACCACCTCAGGACACTGCTGTTTGTCCCAGTCCAGTTGAAGAGGGAGCCATGTTGGCTCAGCAAAATGACCAAGGGCTCTAAATATATCTGAACCCACAGCCTCTTTTTTCTGTGCTTCCCCTCCTCTGGCCCTTTGCCAACAGCTGGAGATTCCTCAGTGACTTTCCCTTAGCCCCACTACCAAAACTTGGAAGGACCTGATGTAGTTAACACCATTCAATGAACTGATTGGAGTTGAGTGTGAATTTAGCCGGTGTGTTCCCTCAACCAGCAGTTTTCTTTTAAGCCTTTCTGTCTTGTTCCACGATGAGTGAGCTCCAGCATCAGCAAGCAGAGAGATTTTCTGGAGCAGGGAAATTCACCAGTCTCAATCTGCCGGCCCTAAGGTTGACCTTGAACATGGGATAGGCTGGGTTGGCTCAAGTAGGGCATCTCTCTTTTTCCTTGATGGCTCTGCTCCATCCTCTCCTGGGGACAGCTGACACGGGCTAGGTTCTGGCTCTCGGTCTGGTGGCTGGTGATGGCTGGCTAGAGAAGTGACTACTGTGTGATAGGCCCCTTCCAGCCTCTAGAGGGTTCTCTTCCCTGCCACTGGTACCCTGGAAGGCACCACCTCTTTCCTCCCTGGAGTGAAGTATCTTAACCTTATTCTAAACTCTATCCTTATCATTTTCTATTCTAAGATCCATAGATTCACATTTTATGTTTTCCAATATAGTGGATGCTGTTTTAGTTAGCATTTCATTAACAGACTTTCCACACTCCAGAAATCCTCATCAATCACCACAGGCAAAGTGGCACGGCGAAGGGGGAATTAGGCTATGATGCAGGAGATCCAGGTTCAGTTTGCACACTTGTCACTGGTCCTCAGCATTCTGGAGGCCCACCTCTGGGTGCTGGGTAACCAAAGACAGTTGACACTGAGCCTGAGCCTTCACAGACCTTGCAGGTTTGTGTCCCAGCTCTGCCTCTGGGTAACTGGGATCTTGGACAAGTGCATTCACCTGACTGGGTTATGTGTGGAATGATGGTGTTGGAGTGGGTGGAGCTAACTCCCATTCCAGCTGTCAATTTTATGAATCTATGCACAGTGGACCTGCCTCAGAGAATTCATACTTGAATGTGATATTTTCCTCCTGTCCCAGCCCTTCTTGTCTGACACCCTTGAACCCTTTTCTTTGTCTCTTAGTTATTTCCATCTTAACTAATAGGATTAACTTAATTAACTAAGTTAAAGATGTCCATACCTGGGAAACAGCCTGGGATGAGCGCCTTTGCTCTCCAAAAGGAGGTGCTGCCAGAGCGAGAGGTGGTCTGTTCCCCTCGGTTTCTTGTTTCTGAGTCGTGTACCCCGCCTTGATGGTTCCTTCTGTCTTCATTAGCCTCGGATGCGCATGTGTCTTTCACACCTATGTGTGTATTTCACCCATTAATATAATTGCTCAGTATTTGTGTTGTGGCTCTTTTGAGTCACACCCACAGAGACACCTTCCCTGGGCTTTCCTGATTGTTCACACTCGTGTTTTCTAACCCCGTGGTTCTCAACCACGGGTGAGTCTATTGCCCCCCCCCCCACAAAGAACATGTGGTAACCTCTGGAGACATTCCAGTTGCCACACTGAGTGACGACTGCTCTAGATATCTAGTGGGTACAGGCCAGAATGCCACCTAACCTCTTCCAGCGCACAGGGCAGCCCCGCAACAGAGAATGACCGGGTCCAACCTGTCCATAGTGCCAACGTGGAGGAACCCTCATATGATGATTTTTAGTTCTTTAACTGCAGAAACCAAATACGCCCATTTCCACGTGAATAGCGTGCAGCGTGGGACCACATAATGAAGGAGAGAGGCATGATTCATTGTTGTGTGACTGACCCCAGGTTGGTGTGCCCGACCACCTGGTACGTTTAGTCACATTACAGCCCCCCAGCACGTCCAGGAAGGGAGGTGTACCTAGGACTGTGGTGTGGTACTTCTTGTAATGCTTGGAAATGTCTCAACACTGTTCTGTTGGGACACTTAACCAAATGCAATGCGACCGAAGACCCTCAGGTAACCCAGTGGGGATATGTTCAACACAGGACACTCCACGGAAGAGTAGCCACAGCCGCAGCCATGACTTCCGAGGCACGGGGTGCCTGCTGGGAGTGGGGTTTCATTGGACGACAGTTATTAGCACAGCGTCAGGCCCTCTGATTAGGCAACAGAGATGCTTTTCTTTAAGAGGAGAGATCATTTAGTCTGGCATTTTTATTTTTGCTTTATTTTATAATTCTCGAGTGGGAACTGATGATTCTGTGTAAACCTATGCCAGAATATTCTAGAACGATGCTCATCAAGCTTGAACGTGCATACAGATCGCCTGGGAATATATGGAAGTGCAGAGTGCCTTAAAGTACTTCTGGGGTGGCCACCAAGATGCCCCATTTCTAACAAGTTACAGGCGATGCTGGGCCGCGGACACACTGGGAGTGACAAGGCGTTAACGCTGGGAAGTATTCGAAAGGTCATTTAGCCTGTGTTCCATAAATGATGGAAGTGAGACTGGAGACTGGAGGGCCGTCAGGGACAGAGCGTGGTGACCAGATGTCCGCGTTCAGGCCACTGCTCCAGCCTTCCCCGGTCCAGCCTCGTCGCACCACCTTTTGCAGACCGGCCATGCATGCTGTCGCTGAGCCTCGGATTTCTCTTTTTAGAAACAAGTGGGCAGTTGCCCCCGTGCTTTCTGCTGTCGTCCAAGTGCCATTTCCTTCAGGTCTCTGTCATTTGGAAGCTGACAGTCACCACCATGCACAACTCTCTCTCTCTGTTGCCTTCTGCCTCCAGGGAATGAATCTGGGGAGTGCGGGGCGCGGGGCCGGATGGACAGAAGATGGCTGGGGCCGGGTGATGGGCTGCCACCAGGGCACGCAGGTTCCATCCTTGTTTGGCGCGCGCACCGCCTTGAGATGGGCTCCAACCTTGCTCACCGGTGAATCCCGGCGCCTGTCAAGCTGGCCCAGGGCCACTACCGATGCGAGGAGATGCACAGAGTGTGTTGTGAACTGGCGTTCCTCGATGCCGAGACACAGGCGAGAGAGCAAAAGCAGCGTCCTGGGGCATTGAGCACACCCCGCGCCCGTCTGCACATGGCCCTGCCTTGCAGGGTGGCGGGGAGCTGGGAGGGGAGGGGAGACCTGCGCCGTCCTTCCCTGGCGCCGCTTCATCATTCGTGGGCTGCGATGTCTTCCCTGGCGTCGTGTTGCTTTGCAGGCCGTTCTCATAAGTGTCCACTGTGATTGGCGTTGGCCATGCCTCTGGGAATTCCCGAGGTGCTTCTCACTCGTCACTCGACAGTAAGGCTGATGCCTTGTCTTGTAGAATGGTTCTTACGGCTCAGGCTCATCTCCCTCTGTCTCCATTCTTACCACTTCCTCTTTCCATTCTGTGGCAGCATCCAGTGAAGCCATTTTTAAAAAGTGAAGGGGGGAAAAAAGTCAATATTTTAAGCATCAAAATCCATTGTTTTTCTCAGACTTTTTCTTTGAGGGTTTTAGTAGATATCAGACAACAGATTTTTTTCCCCCAGTTTGAATAACAGTAAGACTGGAACGTAGCAATTTGGCACTGGCCTGAAGTCGCTCCTGTGGCTGGTTGGGAGTGGTCCCGTGCCAAGAATAGCCCAGGCTATCTGATTGAAATTCACCCGCCTTGTGATTCTCAACTCCGGTGAGGTTGTTCCCTGCAGTATATTAGGCAGGACTCCAGGGGTGGGAGAACAGTGTTCTCTAACAAGATCAGAACCGGAAGAGCTGATTAGGCCCACGCACGATGGCACAGGAGTGGGTAATGAGTGGTGAAGAGGTCAGTGAGGTGCTTCTGCTTTCCTGGCCCGAGTTTCAGAAGCAAGAAGGCACTCAGTGAAATGAAAATGTAACCCATTTAGTGTGGATGAAATGACATTCTTATGTTTGCAATCCATTAGTAATCTTTGGATTTCAGGGCTCCTTGGAAGCGCAGAGGCCAGCTGCGTACACAGAATGATGGATTTTGTAGGTGTTAGAGCAATAGATTGGAATCGGTGGGTCCGCAGATCCGTGCCCTCATTTCTGCTACTGCTATCTGTAATCAATAAACGCTCTCAACCCGCAGTCCCTGGGTGAGGATTGTGGACACAGCCGAGTCCTAGGCACACATGGTTTTGTCCTTCTAGCATCTGATATGCAGGTACTCAGGATAAGTTCTTGAATAAATCAACGTATGAATGAATTAACGTATGAACTAAGGCCAGTGAGACCTGTTCCTTACCCTCACACAGCTTTCAGAAGCCTGTAGTCTGTAGGGAGTTAGTCACATTCCCGTGTCTCATTTTCTCCACCTTAAAAGAAAATAAACTAGACCTTTAGAGGGTTAACCTCTGAAGTTGTACATCCCACCCTTTTAGGTAGACAGAAATGCTTGACTACAAATTACAGTTAATGTTCAAATCCTTACTTTAGCTGGACTATAGATAGGACAGTGACCTTCATCTGCGTTCTGAGGACATTCAACGTGCCAGTAATATTAATCACGAGGTACAGTCCTCATTTCTTCGCCATCAGTATGCTTCCACCATCACTAGCCTTGCTTTACCCATCACCTGTGAGCGAGAAGAGAGGCGATGATGAGGTATTCAGGATTACGGGACATTCACGCTCTCAAAAGTCACATGGATTTTGTACTGTACATTTTGGTAGGTAGGGGGAAATTGTTTCAGTCTCAGAAGAAGAAAAAAAAAGAAAAAGAAGAACCAACCCTAATAATTTTGGGGGTAACAGTATGCTATGGGAAGAGCAGATTTGGGCTTTGTATGAAGACAGACCCTGTTTTGAACTCTATCCATGAGTGATTGCTGTTCAGTTACTGAGCTCCTGTGAGCCTCGGCTTCCTTTTGGCCCTGGGGAAGTTTAGAAACACGGACTTAGCTAGCACAGCGTTGCCACATCATAGCTTTTCTTATTCTGATGATTACTTAGGTCAGTGCTTAGTGGTATCGTTGCAGATACCTCAGTTGGACAGCTAAGATCCCATGAAAAAACAAGATCCCACGGCAGCGGGGCGGTACCTACGTTCATGACGCTAGGATATTAGGCCCACCCTAAAAGCTGTCTTTCAAAATATATCGTGTGATCAGTTGTGCTTTCAGAACTAACGGGAAACGGTTGTTTCTCCTGGACGGTCTGACCCAAGCTGGGTGACGCCCAGCGTGGGCGAACATCCACACTGGGCCGTCTCCCTCATCTTTTTACTCCCTTCTCACTCTGGGTGTGATGTCCACTAATACCTATAATCCCCCTTGGGATGAGCGTCAGCAAATGTGTGGGACCCCAGGTGTCCCGCGGACAGCTCTGTGGGTGTCGGAGCAGTTCACAACTGTTCAGCACAGCAGGTTGCTCAGCGCGGGCTGGAACATGCACCAAGCCAGGTGCTAGGCAGTTTGCAGAAGAGAATCACATTAGCTGTGTTTTCCCATGGAGCCTTTAGCGTCCAGGAGCCCAGCTGTCCCCCAGCTTGTGCTCGGGCCTTGGTGGGTTTCTGGGTCATTGTTTCCAGACTGCCGCCCCGGATGTTCTGTTGAAAGTGTGACCTTAAAGAAGAACTCAGCCCCTGCCCCTCAAGTGCCTGAACTGACCCAATGGTGGGCTTAGATGTTGGGGTCAGCAGGGCTGTGGGCGGGTTTGGCCCCAGAATCTCAAAACCGTGAAGCCGCAGGATGGGGAAAGCTGGCTGCCACCTTTCCTCTCTGGTGACCTCGTTGGCTCCCTCCTTACCTCTGTGTGGTGACTGTTAAGTCCAAATGGAAGACGGCAGTTGGTGGACTGAAAGGCAGCGTCCTCTTTGCCAAGAGAAGAATTGAGTTTCCTGTTCAGGGGGGAAGGGTTTAGATAGATCGTATTTACCTACGTTGGTTCGAGTGTTTTTAGAAATGCAAGACTTTCCCCACATCCTTCGATTACAAAGGCAATATATGCTCACAGTCTTTGTGTCAGAGAAAAAAATAAGAAAGCATAAAAGAAATCACTCTCAACCTTACCAACTGGAGGAAACCCTGTTGACACATAGGTGTGGCCCCTTCTCTTTAAGCATGGTGTTTACATACTTGAAATACTGTTGTACGTGCAATTTAAGATCTTGGGTTCTCACTTGAAATTTTAGGGTGTAGATGGTTAAATATGAGAGTCTCAGCGCCAGCCAATATGTGTCCAATAAAATGAACAATGATATTCTAACATACGGATATTCAATATCCTACTGAATAATATTGACATTTCCAATTTGTTTATTTTTATAACGCTGCAGCAGTCATCTTTGCCGTAACAAGCTTCTTTGGTATTTCTGATTATTTTCTTCAGATAGATTCCCTGAAGTGTAATTATACACTCGGTCAGAAGGATAGGAGCATTTTTAAAGTTCTTGGAACGTATTACCAAATCACTTTCCTGAAAGGGTGCGCTAATTTATGCTCCCACGAGAAGTACGTGAGAGGCGCATCTTGCCGCACCACAGCCAGGGGGCAAGTTAACACACCGAGGGTCCTGGGGGCAGCCACATCCATCTGGGAGGCGGACCGGAGCAGCTTCTGGTGCATGGAGGGGAAGGCGTTTTTAAATAGGACTTGAAGGATGAAATGTGTCCTGTACTTTAATTTTAAAAATCCAATAAGTGCAAACTGGGGCCCAGAGTAGAGAAAGGCATTTTGGAAAAACTAAAATACAGGCCTTCTCCTGCTCCTGGGACCCATGGGCCAGCCCCCGCGAGCCTCGGAGAGGAGGAAGCTCCGTGCTAGGAGCTGACGGTAACCTTGTCTGCCTTCCCCACTCAGTGTCAAACACTTCAACGTGAGCCAGGCTCACGCCGAACTCTCTGGGTGACACTAATCCCTGATTTAATTACCCTTGACAGAGCTCGATGGGCCTTAATGAGCTGGGCTCCCTAATGAGCTGCATCTGGAGGTTTTAGAGCATTACCTGAAGGGTGTGGCCCTCACCCAGGCTAACTCTGGTGGGGGCGGAAACCAGCTGCCAGCCCAGGGACCTCAGCGCAAGTGATAGGGCAGCACCCCTTGACCAGCCGTGTGATGCTTGCTTCTAAGTGGGGAGGAGACACATGGTATTTTCCTGGCCCTAAATCTTCAGAAAGGAAGAACTATAGGGACCATTTTAAGAGTGTCAGCTACATTCTCTGCTACATGGTCCTCTTTCTGGGGACAAGGATCATTTTGCTTTTTTGCTGTTTAATCAGGTCTTCTTAGTGTCATACCATAGGGCTGGCTCGGGAGGGTGCACCGCCGACTACTCTGGAGGGACATCCTAACTTGATTCCCAGGGTGGCGTAGGCCACCCTCTTCTACCCTGGCAGGACCCCCCCCCCCACCCCCGCTGCCAGTCCTCTCTATTAACTGAGGCCGGATTGCTGCTTTGAAAGTGGGACTTCACCAAGAGGAAACAATAGAAAAAGCAAAAGTCAAACGAATTTGAAAAAGTCCATGAGGTTACAGAATAAGCGTTCCTATGACCTCTGAACAAGTTAACCTCTGTGAGCCTCAGTTTCCTCGTCTCTGAAAGGCAGTTAACAATACCCATTGCTGCAGGACGTTTGTCAGCATTGACAGATAGGATGCACAGAGAACAGCGCACGGCTGTGAGCCCCTCCTCGGGGCTCAAGAAACGGCAGGCGCTTCATTGTTGTGGCTGCTATTTCCCTATTCTCTTCTTTACTCAGCTCTTCCCTCGGAAGGAGCGTACTACACACAGAGGTGTTGACTCCCAGTCCGAGGAAGACTGGAGTTGGCAGGGCTTCCAGGTCTGGGGACTGAATACATCCTGTCCAGCAACCTGCTTCCTTATCTGGTGGGATCCTCAGGTCCAACAACAGCTGCTCTCGGGTCTTACTTCTGCGTGTTCCACCACCTGTCCTGAGACTGATTTTAGTCTGACCTTGGGACTGTTATTACCTCTCCCACTCGTGTGTGGTCCCCGATGTCCTGGATGTAAATCTCTCACTCGGGCTTCAGACAGACTTGTTCTGTGAACCCAATGATTATCCAGCCCTGGAAGTTACACCCTCATCCCTTGCACTTGTTCGTTACTTGGCCGGAAGTATATTATTCTTCAGTGTGTTTCCCCAGGAAGATGAAGGCCATCATCACGTGATGAGACGTGGCGAATCTTTATCTCTGGGTCTGGCCGGGCACGTTGACCTCGTCTCAAAGCCATGCCAGTGCTGGCACCGTCTTCCCTTGGAATTCGTTTGCACCTTTGACAGTCCGAGGCTGATTCGCTCTCTGTTTGCAGATTCACACCTCTTTTTCTGACTGTTTATCCTATTTCTGTTTCATGCTGACAAGAAATTCCAACCCTCATGTCATATTTGGAGCAGAGATAAGTGATTGCTGTGTCCTAAGACCAGCTGGCTGGTCCAGGCTTTGCTAGGTTGGGTTGCTAGTGCTAGCCGCCTCTCCAGTTTCTCTTTGGTCCATTCTGTACCATTAAGGAACTCTTCCCCTCACGTGCCCCTAGTGGGGTTTAGTCGTTTAGATTCTTGTCTAATACCCAAAGAGCATAAACACACTGTCGAAATCACAGAAGAAAGAGAAGAGTCATTTTATCACAGATGTTTCTTCCAGATTTTAATTTCGGCATTGCTTATAGCGTCTCAAATTTGGTGCACACAAGCACAGACAGACACGTACCCACTTCAGAAATAGCTGTGGTACTGTGAGTTCCCCAAACTAAGGGAAAGAATATTTTAAAAACTGTAGGCTTTTTCAAAAGCAACTTGTTTGACTTTTGAAAGCAATATGTGGAGAGTTTGAGGATAAAAATTTCAACTTTCATAAAGTTTCACTTTTAGAATTTTGATTCAATTAAGCAGTCTTGGAATTCACCATGGAAAAGTCCCAGGTATAGAATCCCTTTGTATGTAATAAGAAAATTATGGGTGAGTGTAGCCTACAGAGGAAAGAAACACTCTCCAGAGAGGCTTATGAAAAGTGGAAAATGGATACCCTTTCGTTTTTTTCTTTTTGCACAGTACTTCCAAATTATGATTACCCTTCGGAAATGTGTTATTTACTCAAATTCATCTAATCACAAGAAATTACGTGAATAACCTTAAATTCCTTTGTAGGGTTGTAATTAAGAGATGATAAAGACCCCAAAGAATTTGGCTACTCAGTTGAAACGTACATTTGCGTTATTATTATTATTACCGGTTTTTACTAGAACCTGCTGATTGTTTCACCTGGCACTGAGAGTTACCATTTGTAAAGAAATTGCTTCTGTCTGGAATAAAGGTCATTTTCTCTTGGTGCATAAGTTGACATGAAAAATTACATCTACAGCAAACATTTATGTTTTGAATCAGATGCGTACAGGATGTGGTTGACCTGACAAACTGTTTAAATAAATCATCAAAATGGGATGCCAGCCACCCAACAGTTTGGAAGGAGCTGGAGAGTGAAATTGTGACACTCTGGGCCAACGGTGTCCGATGGCACCTGTGTCCATGACCTGGTTCAGCAGACTGCCCACCCAACGGTAGGAGACACCCAGTCTCTTGGGTGTCTGAAGGCATGCCAAAGGGCTTTCAGGGCCCTCAGGTCAACCTTGCGTCACAAGAAAGAGGTGACGTGCTTATACAGACAGGGTCGTTGATGAGGCACAAAGCCACAGCCGGAGTCGAAGGACAGACAGCACAGGGCTTTGACTCCTGAGCTTCAGGCCCAGACACATTGGGCCAGAGTGCCGAAGCCCTTTGGTTGTAGAGGAGGTGCCAGGTGTAGGGAGAATGGCAGAAAGTGCTGTGACATGGTTACGAGCTGGATTAGATGTCAAGGCAGACGACAAATGGGCACTTCTCGGAATACAACACATTAACCGTGGGGTCTTCTAGAAACTACTACTTCACAATTTTTAATTGAACAGTTTAATATTTTTATAGAAGAGAGAGGCCATAATGAAATTTCTTGAGTGTTCAGTCGACATGAAAGTCTTTCACGTTCAGGAATGTCAAGCCAATAGAAATAAATTTCAGATGTATTGGAGAAGATTGGGTGAGGGCATTGAAAGGTGACCTTTGTTAAAAAAGTTAAAGCTTTTTTCCTTGCCACCCAGATGACTAACTAGGGCCTGGTGATGACCTGTCCAAGATGCCTGATGGTCCCAGCGATGGCTCACCCTGATGAATACCTTTGATGCTTATCACTTAAGCTATTTATTTGCCATGTAGTATATGTGAGCTTTAAAATACTACTTCCCTTTTCCCATATATTTTGAGTCTCCGATCACAATGCCTATTTCCTTCTGATGTCACAAGAACCAACCACACAGAACTTGGCTGATGATTATTCAGCCCAGGCTCCCTAGGAAACAGGGCCTAAAAGACTAAGTTCTGAATCTTTATTTGCAAGGCAAGGAGCAGCATACTAAGGAGAAAGGGCTGGGAGACGGGGGTAGTAAGAAGGGATGTGCAGTGGTATATTATTCTACTGGCCACTGCTTCCTGACACCGGAAAGAAGACTCCGCCAGGTGGGAAGTCTTTGGACAGGGCTGTCCCACACCTTGGAGCAGTTTACAGAAGGCAGGGAAGAGAAAGCGTCTACCTGCCTGGCTTTTTCCCTTGTCCTATTTCCCATCGGTCAGTGTCTAAACTCAGGAGTTACCTGTGCTTCTGGGTTGCACCACCTGGCCCCTGTAGTGGCCACTCAGCAGGCCAGATCTCAGACCCTGAAGTGCAGTGCGACATCTGATGCGGAAGTTGCAAGAGACGCCGAGACACCAGGGGGCAGCTAGTTCACCTGGTCGTATTGGATGTCCCTAGCCAAGGGGGAAGGTCTGTGAGTCCCAGGCCATACGTGATTGGTTAGTTCAATTCATCAGTCACAGAGACATCCGAGGTGGAGCAAACAGGGCCTTGGAGGCAGGTGAGGCCTAGGAAATCAGATGAAGCCCAGAAGAGCATGACGACGATGGTGATGGTGCTGATAATAGTGATGGTGATGATGAAACAAGCCCAGCAAGTAACGAAGCCAGGAAAGTACTTGAAGAGGCCGACAAGAATCAACAGACAAGAGGGGAAGTTTTCAGTATAAGGATAGGTTCAACAGTCTTTATTGAGAGAGGTGAAGGTCAAGAGAAGTTCTAATTTGTGATTATAGATTTGTTGACAACATCTTAGAATATTAAAAATAAGGGGCATTCTTTGAAGCTTGAAGGAGAGGCTTAATTTGGGAGAAATGAAAGGAGGTATGATTATTGCTTAATATAGTGGGTAGTAAACAGAGCGAATGTATTACCCTCAGAGGTGATACTGTCAGAAAATACAAATTGGCTGAAGAATAATTCAGGCAAGTTTATGTTTTATGGAGCCATAATCGGCCACTAGGAGGAAATTAAGGGTGTTTGGGGCACCAGCCCTAACCCTTTGAGATTGAGATCACAAAAGACAGCAATGTCCTTCCCTTAATATACTTGGTGTCATTCTCAGTGACTGAATCCTGGTCTGAATGGATCATTGGTCTGAGCCTATATGGAGTGTTTTTTATACCCATCTTTATCATTAATACCCATGGTGATTTCAGGGACCTTCTCCCTTGTGGGAGGTGCGTCAGAACTGGTGTCTCCATACCTAGGAAGGATGTTCACCTTAAAGATCAGGCTGCCTTCGTCAATTAGCATTTAATTCTCCTCTATACCCGGCGGAGAATTAAGTGGGTGCTCAATCCATTTGATCTTTGCATGTTCCTTTGAAACACAAATACGTAAAATATATCAGTTTCATCATCCTCATTCTTTGCGTAAGTTAATCTCTGTAGTTGGATTTTCTTCTCTCTGTTTACCCAAATCTATGCACCAGAAGGCTTGGGCCAATTCTCATTTCTCTATAAAACCATCTTTGACCACTTCATTCCTCGCGCCCTTTCCCTGATTTAAATCATTTGACGTTTATTATCTTTATCTCGAATACTCAGCTTTCTGCTCCCTTGAATTGCTTGCGAATCACTTTGCACATAGATCGTGTTGCTCTAACCGGAATTTAAACCCTTTTAAGATGGGCAGTGACCCCTCTCGGGTTCCCCCTGCTCAGAGCGCAAGTCCAGGCACTGGGCTGGTGCGGAGTGGCAGGTTGGCAGGCCCGGGGGCATACGTGCCTCCGTCCAGATGGACCCGGGGCAGCCGGTAGCTCTCTGCAGCCCCGTATGGAAACGCCTCCTCACTGCTGTTGGGTAATGAAAGCCATCCTGAATTTGCAGTGAGAGTCATAAAAGTTACTGCCCCTCTTCGTGGCGCTAACTCACTCTGCCCGCTCCTCTTATCAAGACGTGCCAGTGAATCCTAAAGACCTCGTAATTGGTAATAAAGAGAATGTAATCTCCTATCTGATTTTGAAACAACATTTGCCCTCCCTATCTGTGTCCTGTTGTTCCTCTGGGCAGTGGCTTCTGTGGTAGCTGTTAGCGAAGTGCTTCAGGCAATATACATACATCAGATGTGGAAATTCGGCTTCACTGAGTTCCTCCCAGGCTCAAAGCTGAGCTGATACCACAGAGCTTGGCCAAAGCAGCAGCAAGCTAACACGCGCCCCCTCACCCAATCTGTGCTGGGTCCTGGGCCTTCTTCATCTCCTCTCTCTCTCTCTCTCTTTCTCTCAAAGAATTTTGAGAGAGGGGATTCATTTGCAATGGGAGGCAGAGGAGAGGCTTGGAGTGAGGACGATTTGAATAATTCAGCTTGGAACATGCTACTCAACTTCCATCAGCCTCAGTTCCATGGTCTCCCAGATGCTTTTGGAGATGATGAAAGGAGGTGAAAACAAGAAGGATGCGTGGGCAAGTGAGGTTAGCTGGGGCTTCGTTGGCAGGTTGAGCCCTCCAACCAGGCTTCTGGCTACCTGCTTTGAAGCCAGGTATTCATCGGTGGGGTGGGGGAAGGATGGGTTCACTGGGGAAGGATGTTCATCCCTGTGCTGCTCCGAGACAGCTGTGGTGTGTGCACTGGAAGGAAGAGTCAAGCCCTCGGTGGGAAGCAGCCCCCAAAGCCTTGTGGTATTCAGATGTGCGTCTGAAAGGCTTCCCCCCAAACGTCTCTCATTGGAGAGGGCAAAATTAATTGCCCATAGATCAGACTTCTCACACAATGAGGCTGTCCCTTCCTAGGCAAGGTGGAAACAGTCCGGGGCTAATCCCTCTACTTCTTTCCTCGCTGAGGGACCGCTGGATTCGGCTTTGTGTCTGGGGTTAGCTCACAAGCCAATCCGGAGGCCTCCCTAAGGCTTGGCTGTGCCAGATGCCACACCACTGGCCAAGAAGTCATCAGTTCACAGTGCCAGGGTGGGACGGTGCAGCTTGGAGTGCGTAGCTCCTGTCGGTTGAGGACGTCTGCTGTCGAGAACACAGAGCTCCTGACAAAGACAGAAGTGGCCCCTGGGCCACCGGGAGCCCCCTGGGTTGGGGTGAGGTAAGAAGGAGGGGTAGGAACGTCGGGGTCTGTCTTCTGTGATCTGATTGCCACCATTGGGCCACTGACCGAGGTTGTACAGTTTCTAGTCCCTGTGAAAAGGGAAACATCTGTAAAAAGGGGAACGGTACCTACCCTGCCTCCTCCTCGGGGTTCTGATGGGAAGCAGCTGATGGGAAGCAGCTGTCCACTGTGTCTGCAGGAACTCAGCACGTCCCAAAGGGTGCTGGGCACTTGGTAGGCGTTAGTAGAAAGAAAAGTCCAGTAACGACCCTTTGCGGAAGTTTTCCCCTTTAAGTGACACTTGGTGTTGACCTTCCATGCTTCCCGCTGACTGTTGGATGGAAGCCAGCCCCTCCCTGCGGGGCTGTGCTTAGGACCAGTAATGTGTTCCACTCAGCATCCTCGACTCCCTCCGAGAAACCTTGCAAAAGAATGGGTTTCTTCACCCCTGACGGGTAACTGACCCTGCTCAGGTCCAGCTGCTTGTGGCTGGTATGTGGTTTTAAAGTACTCCAGCCAGAGCCAGCTGCCCGGGGCATTCCTTGGAGTGTAGCAAGGTGCCCTGGCCTGGCAGCCAGAGGCTAGCGCCCCCTAGAGGGAAGACGGGGTGAGGGTCCCGCAGAGGCTGTGCTGTTGAGTGTATAGACTCCAGCTCACTGTCTCAAGAGATCTTCTCCCTCAACCTTTTCCCATAATCGCTTGCAAGCAGGTTAGAAGACTTCTTAGAACCCGGACATGTCTGCCTCCAGGGCTTCGAAATAAGGCGGGTGGTTCCCGTCATCTCCTCTGTGGAAACTCAGTGAGGCGGATGAGTTAGGTAATGTCTGGACGGAATGCTGGCCACTGTGAAGGCGGGAGTGCAGGGCCGAGTGGAGGCCTGAGTGTCGAGTCACCGGGATGGGGCATGGAGCCCTCATCCGGTCAGCGGGATCTGAACTGACTGTGCGGTCGGGGGTCCTGAGGGTGGGATAGGGTAGACAGAAATGGGAGTGACCCATTGTACTCTCTAACAGACTTCTCTCCGGCACCCTTGACCTTGCTCGACCTTGCACTTGGAGGCTCTGCCCGGCTACCACTGTCCAGCAGCAGTCAGGGACTTCTGAGCTGTCACTGCTCAGCTCCCGTGGCCCCAGACATCACGACTGATCAGGCCGACGGGAGGCAAGGACAGCCCCACTCTCCGGGTGCTGTTTTGGTGGATGATGCTCTGCCTCTCCAGGAACAGGCGGGATGTGGCTCCTGTCACTTCGGCTCCCTGTCTCCCTCCTGCTCCAAGCCTCCGGCCGTCCACGGATCCATCCACGTGAACTCACTGGGACCTCTCTCGTTCCTCAAGGACACAGGTTTACCCTCACTTCCTCCTCGTTGCAACTTATTTTAAAACCACTTTGGCTGGAGGAGAAAGGGACTTGGCAGGTCATGTAGGGTCCCCATCAGTCTCTCTTCCTCCGATACCCTCGAAGTCTCCAGGTAGACTAGTATGTCCTTCCTTGGCATTCACGTCTCGGCTCAGGCCAGGGAATGAGGCTGCCAGCTCCCTGCTAAGTGGGTTGAGAGGTCCCCTCATTTGACTGCATCCGCTCCCACCCTGCTGACTGTATCCCGGAGCCTTTCTGTTCCGCCGGCCCGGCCACCATCCAAGTTCTCCACCAGGACTCCCCCAGCTTGAACTCTTGGCCTATTTAACCTGCCTCCCAGCTCAAAGCTGGGTCCTCACCCCAAAACACAGACTCTTGAAAAGACAGGTATGCCAGAGGCCTGCCTTTTGACCTGATTTTAGGGCCTCTCAGATCAGCAGATGACGTGTAAACTGAGAGCTAATGGGAGCCTGACGCAGGTGGAGGAGCGAAGGAGATGAAGGGGGAAACCCTTTCATAGATCACTTTTACGTTACGAGGAGTAAAATGCCGTCTCCCTTCGTTTCACCCCACACCCCGGGAAGTATAAGGGCGGGTGGATGAGAGACCTCAGGCTCAGCGAAGGTAGTATCTTGCCCACATCACGCAGCCGCCCAGGGGCAGAACTGCTGGCTGCACACCCAGCTCCCTCGGATTTCAAGGGCCAGGTTCCTCCGCAAATGCCTTGCCTTGGAGTTCACCTGCTTCCGTCTTTCCATTTCCCTGCTGAGCAAGCGGAGTGTGTGCCACTTGTTCAAGGTCACTGGCTCTTTTTAGGGGCATAGACCTCTCTGTCTTTCACCGGGTGCCCTTCCTCTAAGGCACCCAGCGCTCCCTTCACCTCTGCGGGAGTGTAAAGATGTCTGGTGGCCCCGTCTCTGAGTCACGATCAAAATGAAAACCTTTTACTTTCACATGTAGTTTACAGAAGGGTAAGGTCAACCCGGATGTTCCGACGCTGGTGAGCTGCTTTTTTTGTAGGAAGAAAAAGTCAAAGCAGCCACAAGAAACTATAGCAAAAGCAAATAACACCCCGCCTAGGGAGTTTTTCGGTCAGAACTGTTCCGAGTCCTCTGGGGTGGAAATGTCCCACACTTGCAAGCCACCTGCATTCCCAGAGCTCAGCACAACAGTCTGATGCACACAGAACCCTGAGGGTACGCTGGTACTAGATCCCCTGAGCTCAGTTCAGCAGAGGGAGAGGCTCTTGCTAGGGAGACCTTGGGCACCGGCACGACCCTGTGCCAGGGACATGTCTTCACCCACTGCAGCTGGAGCACATTGTCCAGCCAGGTGGTTGTCTTCTTTCTAACGGCGGGGCTTCTCCCAGCGAGTTCCTGCAGCGACGAGAAAAGCTAAGGGAAACACTGACGTAGAAACATCGAGACACGGCCCGTGTGAGTGAGCTGGGGAAAGGGAGGCTCATGATGGAAGAAAGGGTCTCCGGTTCGGAGTAGAGGATCCTCCTTGTGCCTGGGACTCATGAATCTGGCATCAAAAGAATCAGCTTACTTAGGAAAAGGAAAAAGAACCCCAGCAGCTGAGGGAATTCAGGAACTCCTGGGAACTAGCCTTAGGAAGGTCTTTTCAGTTTGACCAGGGAAGTGAGTTTTTGTGGGGCCTGGCCTTGGATTTTTAGCTTTGTGTGAATCCCCACCAAGAAAGCCCTTTGGGGTGCCTTGGGGAGGAGAAAGCCCTTTATGAAAAGTGGTGGTAAATGATTTCATAACCACTAGTGTGGCTCAGGGCACTGGTCTGGCTTTTCGGTGCTTGGCTTGTATTCCGTCTTTATGTAAAATTTCCCAGCATCGAAATCTCACCAGGGCCATTGAGGATGTTTTAATGTGTGTGCCATTGTTGCAGCTCAGCCTTCTGATAGTTCAATTAGGTATCAAGTGAGCAAACAAACACACTTCTCCAGGGCTTTCGAGCTCAAGATCAGAGAGGGGAGCTCCATTTTCAGGTTCTTAGGCCACCTGGCTGCTGCTTTGGGTGTAGAGCAAATAAACATCACAAAACGCTACTGCTGCTCTTGGGTGCCGCACAGAACAGGAAGGAGAAGAAGGCTGTTCCTGGATTATTTAGCCAGGTGTTGACTGTGACTCCGGCGGGTGGTGCGGCAAGGCACCCAGCTTCTTGCAACCGTCCCTCCGCGCAGTCTGCCCTATTTCTATTCCTGCTATTTTTGGACAGAGAGGCAACTTCCACTGGTTGATTGTCATCAAGAAAAGACAGGTTGTACATGGGCATACTTGAGGCAGTTCTGTGTGATGCCGAGAAGGGGGAGCAGTTAGAACAAAAGGCAGACGGGAGGCAGAGGCAGCAGAGGAGGCACTGAAATAGCCCAGAGCTGAATCCGCACTGGCGGGTGTGGGCAGGTGCACCCCAGGAGTGCTGGAGCCCTGGGAGGCCTGGCTCCCAGAACGCGGCTGGTTTCAGCTTTGGAGCTGTTCAAATTAGTAGAAGGTTTGGGACAAAGGGAGAGAAGGAGAAGGACCAAAAATGTCCTCTGCATTTCTGCAGCTTCTTTCGAGTTGAGAAGGACTCTTTAGCCAGAGCCTCCAGCCAGAACCTCGTTTCCATGGCAACCCACTTGCAGCCCGCAAAGCTGACAGCCCACTCTGGAGCTAGTGTTGCCGAACCAGCGAATGGAATAAGACATGTTTTGTTTCCTGGGTTATTAGCATTAAATACACACACACACACACACACACACACACGGAGGCACGTAGAAATCTGTGTATTTAGTAGCAGATTTCAGTTTTTCTTTGTTTACCTTAAACATGAATCCTGTGCATTTATTTAGCGCTTACTCTGCCGTGGGTTGGTGAGGAAGACATGGTCTCTGTCGCCGACGGAGCTGCTGGCTCCGGTGGGTCCTCGCACCTTGAGCTCAGTCAGGCATTCGGGCGCTGGTGTTCCCCCAGCGCAGAGGAGCTTGTGGCTGACTTTGGTAGCTCTGGAAAGGCTTCCCAGTGACAATGACATTCAGGCAGTGACAAAAAGGAGTGATAAAAGTTGTTCAGGTGGGGGATGCGAGAAGAATGGCATTCCTGTGGAAGTAGCATCTATTCAGTGGAAAATAAACCCAATCATGGTTTTGTTTTTTCTTGCCGAGTTCCTGAGACTCCCTGACCTCCAGTAGACTCTGGCCCCCAGCTGCTGAAGAGAGTCTGGGTGCAGAATTAGGACTGTGGGCTGATTTCACAGCTGTGGACCAGCAGTGCTTCCCAGGCCTTCATCTGCATACTCGCTCTCAGGGGCGAGCGCACTTCTGCCGATGTGTGGGTGAAGTGTGAGCCCGGCAAGCCAGGCGCCATGGGGAGCGCAGAGGGTGGCCCAGGCTGGTTCTAAAAGACAGCTTGTAATGAAATATTTGAATTTTTTGCTGTTTGGGGATTACAGTTCTTTTCCCCTAAGATATCCCCACCGTTAGTTTGATTCCCCAGGTAGTAACCTTTTAAAAGAGGGGCGTGCCTGTTCTAAACTACTACCTTAGTGGTCTTTGCTTTAGCAGGTTTCTTTACGCTCCTAGGGGTAGACTAATTTGCATATTGACACCAAGAATATAAAGATAAATTACATCTTTCAGAGCACTGGAGAGCGAGGCCCACCTCCGTGATGTTCCACAGAGCCCTACCCCCCGCCCCCCACTGCCAGATCGGTGCCAGTAATCCTGTGGGCGCTCCACGCATAGTAATTGGTGATAATTGAAAATAACACCCATCATCCTTAAGAAAAAAAAAAACCCACCCCAACTGATTGCACTTTTATACAAAGGCTATTTTTATTACCAAGCATCGCTAAATAATCAGATGGTCGTTATCACACACTCCATATTACTACTAATGTATATTTAGTCTTTTCTTTCATTCAACACTATGTTCAAGGCAGTGTGTTGGGATATAAATATGAAAAAGAACAAGTCCTATTTTCAACAATCTTACAATTTACTGTGTTTGTGGAAGGGAGGGTGGAGATGTATAAATAAAGATGATACAGAGCCGAATGAAGTAATAGCTGTATTATATGTGTGTGTGTGTATATATGTATCCCACTGCACCCCGCACGCACCACATTTTAAAAGTATGAAGCGATCGATAGGGTAAACAAACGTGCTGTAAACACGCGTAGAAGAAATGATTCATTTTGATGGGTGTCCAGGGCTTTCAGGACAGAAAGGCTCTACAGAGGAGGCAACACGTTCGTAGAATTTCACAGAGTGAGTGGTATTTTGCAGGTACAGAGGAGAAGGGCCACAGCGGCGGAGGACCCGGCGGGGTAAAGGTGAGGCATCGCAGGGCGTGCCTGGGGATGGCGAGTGGTCCGGGGAGGAAGGACACAGTGTGTGACACCCGCAAACAGACCCTTGCTTTTGGAGGACCTCGAATGTCATCGTGCTTAGGAGTTTTGCCTTTACTTTTCTGGTGGGGAGGGCGGGAAATGAGCAGCTACTGAAGACATCCGAGGAGGGAAGTGATGCCATCGTGTGTACGGCCTATTGTCGGTGAACTGTGTACTCCCAGGAGCTCACAAGCTCCATGGGGTGAGCCATTGGTCACCCATGCAGACGTCTCGAGGACTTAGCCCAGAGCCTGGCACACAGAAGAGGCTCAGTGGGTGACCATCGAATGGGGTTCTACCAGGTCTTTAGGAATTTATTTCTGGGGATCACGTGAAAGGAAGGACGTGGGAAGGAGTCCAGTCAGGAGACTGAGGGTGGAAAGCCTTTGCAGACGCTCCAGAGAAAACCTGTGAGGCTGAGGCTGGGAGTGACACTGAGGGGGGAGAGAACATGGTCGCTGTGTGAGTGCAGGGCTGAGGGTCGGCTGTGTCCCTTGTACATTAAAAATAAACAGCTGTCTGGGGCTGCCACTGACCGTGGCTCGGGACTGCGAGGGTTGGGGGTGGAAGGTGAGGTGCCCTTGGGAAATTCACGTGAACACTCCATTAAAGGGGTAGTTGGGGAGCAGAGCTCCGCACGGGACAGGAGGACCGCGGTGAAGGACGTGGCAGTCACCAGGACAGAGGGAGTCGTTGAAGTGCAGGGGGTTGGGGCCCCGGGTCTCCCGGGAAGGGAATGGAGGGCAAGGCTGGTGAGGACAGGAGATAAAACCCAGGGAGAGCTTGTCTTTAATGGGTAGGAAATCCAAAAACGTGAGACTCGGGAGCGAAGTCAGGAGTGAAATTAAGAGAGCAAAGGATGGAAGAATTCAGAAGAGTGTTTCCTGCTGGAGGATGTGACCGAGGAGCTCAGTTTGGAAGGAAACAGGGAGGGTCCCAGTGCCTTGGATAAGAGGTCCGAGTACTTCCAGCAGAGTGGTGGAATTAGAAGGCATCACAGGAAGGTAAAAATGCTGGGTGAGGAAATGCAGCACAAATGTGTTAGGCAATGAAGGGAAAGAAAGACGAGGGTTGAGTTTCAGGGGGAATCAGGGTCAGTAAGGATTTTTTGTATTTTATGAAGGGAAGTATGCTTGTGAGCTAATGGGATAGAAACCATTATGTACAGATTTAACAATAAACTTTTAGTTTCTATAATATGGGGAAAGTATTTTGATTCTGAGTAAAGAAGCATTGTAAGGCACATGCTTACATCTACACAGAAAAAATACACCTGAGCATGATTTTATTTTGGTTTAAAGATTTTATTTATTTTTGGAGAGAAGAGAAGGGAGGGAAAGAGGGTGAGAAACATCAATGTGTGGTTGCCTCTTGCGTGCCCCCTACTGGGGACCTGGCCCACAACCCAGGCATGTGCCCTGACTATGAATTGAATCGGTGACCCTTTGGTTCGCAGGCTGGCACTCAGTCCACTGAGCCACACCAGCCAGGGCCTAAGCGTGACTTTAATAGGATCAAGTCAAACACAATGCGTAAACACGATGTTGGGTCTTACTAATAACAATCATCTGGGCGGTCTCAGATTTTCTGTGTGGAAAGAGGGCTTCTCTCTGTAAATGCTATGAAGTCATTGATGTGGTGACATCGTGGTCTGTCTGTGCCTGCCTCACCATTGCCCGGTGATGGTGACAAAGTCCTAGGAAGAATGAAAATGAGGTCTGATGGAATAAGAACTTGATAGCTCTGGATTTGGGCTTCATGAAAATGTTAGGAATCCTAGATACTGAGGTACTTCGGAAGGTTGTTGGGTCTCTCACCTTGTCCTGCAGAAGATTTCCATTAAGAAATATTCCAAAATTATGATGTCCTGCCCACTGTTAGTGTGTCTGGGATCTACAGTGGTGGATGTATCAGTGTGGGTGGGAGAAACGATCTCGTGACATTTCACGTGCTTCTTCTTCCTTGTGGCCAGCTAGAGAGTCGAGTTGGCATAGAAACAAACAGAAAAACATTCTCCCTTTTTTTTTCTTAACCAAGTAACGTAGCCAAATAGAAGCAAATACAATTCCTCCCTCCCTCTGTGAAAGTTAAGGGCATATCTTCCTCCAGAGTGCTAGGGCGGAGTGGTTGGACAGGCGCAGGGAGCTGGCTGAGACGTGAGCAGAAAGAATTCCCTCCAGGAACCTGGAGACCCCTGGGTTTGGATCGACACACGCTCCTGAGTCTGTCAGTGGGGTGGGAACCCACACGGGCAACACAGAGGTGCTTTGCTTTTTAACAATTATTCAAAAGTGGGACTAAGACAACTGCACATCAGTGCTGAGGGAAGTGGTCAGAGATAGGGAGTGGTTGAAGAAATGGCACCTCTCCAAATTTATCGTCCCCAGTGATCTAGCTTATTCAAGATATGGAGGAAAACGTTCAAGGGAAAATTTAGGATACAAATCTCTATGTAGTACAGTACAAGTTTTGTAAAAATAAGTGTTGTCCATTTGCATAGAAAGTGTACCTGTGGGAATATTATACCCCAGAAATCTATCGTGATAAGATTATGAGTGATTATTATTTTCCTCTTTTTATTTTATACACTTGCCAAGATTTGTATAATGAGACTCCTTTATTTTTATAAGCATACGGATTATTTAGACCTGAACTTAAATAGCGTAAAAGTGTTAATTGCCCATGTACTCCCTCCTATTGTTTCTTTCCATTTAATTTTCACCTGAGTAGGGTCTGGGTTTGGGGGGCCTAATTTTATTCTCCCCGTGGGCTCGTGTTTACAAGCAAACCTGGGATGAATCAGAGCTGGCTTTGTTTAGACTCTAGACTAGAGCAAATCAGAACAGACCTGTTTGCCAGCTACTTCCCTGTGGGCGAAGAGGGCGGGCACCACGGTGAGGGGCCCGGAGCTGCCGCTCCTGATCTGTCCGACGTGGAAGGGGCTGCCGCGGCTCCCGCCTCTCCTGCCTTTCTTCCTCCCTCTCCACTCCTCCTCTTCCTCCCCCTCCTGCCCTGCTCTTTTCCTTGGCACCTTCTCTGATGGTCAAGTGCTCTATTCCTGTGGTTGAACCACATGCACCGGAGGATGAAGGGCTGGTGTAGGACTGGTTCCTGGACATCACCGGTAAATGCACCAGGAGCCGGAAGACAGGCAAAATGAGTTTTGACTGTGGCCCCCCACAGCAGACCGTTTTTAAAAATTTATTTAAAAACCATATGTGTTTGTGGTGATAGAACCATTGTACACATTGGCTGTGCTGGTGAATATATGAACCTCCACACACGATAAAATTGCATAAGATACGCGCACACACACACACTCGAGTGTAATTGAAACAGGACTTCTGAATAAGATCATTGGATTACATCAGTGTTAATAGCCTGGCTGTGCTATTATACAGTAGTTTTGCAAGATGCTACCATTGGTGGAAACTGAGTAACAAAAATGTGCCATCTCTCTGGATTTCTTACAACCACAGTGAGTCTATCATTACCTCAACATAAAAAGTTCAATTAAAAAAATGGAAAACACACATGAGCCATTGATGTCATGTAAGTGCCATTGCCCATGTGGCTCAGGATTCTGCTCTAACAGTAAAAACAATGTGTTTTAAACAAGTATCTATTAAGAAATTATCATGTATTAGGCACTATGCCTGCTAGGCACTCTCCATGCATTATTCTCTTTAAATTGCTTCATCAGCATTTTGATGGGTATTATTATCCTCACGCGGCACGCAGGGAACCCGAGGCCTGAAGAAGTTAAGTAACTTGCCCACGCTCCCCCAGTGAGTAAGGAACCAACCCCGGGGCCTGACTCCGAAGTGTGCCCGCTTAATCACTAACTTCACTTCCTCTGCGTTCTGTCAGGTAACCCGTTGGCCATGAGCGACACCTGACTCGGTTTGGTAGGGGTGTCTTGTCCCTCCCCTGGCATCGCTTCTCAGCATCGATCCTGTGGGCTCGTTCCCCTTTGGGTCTGTCTACACACTTGCCACGCAGATTTATGTGACCCATTTTCCTCTTTCTCGTTTACTACCTGGTTTTCCTATCCATCAGGTTTATGTCCTGCTAGTCGACAGGTGTGCCTTTTAAAGTTAAACTCTTTCTCTTAGGTTTCTGTGGGAAAGTCCTCACTCCCTTTTTACCCACTAATTAATGATCAGGATTCAGTGGGGCTTGTCCCTGTCATCTCTCAGTGCGGGGCAGGTGAAGGGATAAATCCCGTAGCCGGGACTGGGAGAGTGTGGCGAGGTTGGGGCGGCTGGACAGCTAGGACCAGGGCAGAGATCAGGCCTCTGGAGATGAGAGCGAAGAAGTGAGTAGACCAACTAGGTGCCCAAAGGGGGAAGAAAGAACAGACACAGACCCAAACGAGGCAGCTACAGAGCTGACACCTCCAGAGGAAACCAGACGGTAGTAGAGGAAGGCAAGGACGAGGACAAATCCAAGGTCACGAGGAGATAGCACTGAGGAAACGTGGGAACTGGCATGTGTGTCTCCCGGGAGAAAGGAGCAGCTCAAGGACCTGGCCGGCACCCCGTGCTGCCCCGGCGGCCCTGGCCCCGAGGTGCTGCTGCTAAGACTTCAATCCCTGAAGCTTGAATGCCCTGATATGGTATCATTTTAGTTCAGGGGGTGGTGCGGGGTGAGTGGCCTCTTTTCTGCCACACGGAAGCCGGGCACGGCCTCAGGTGTGCATGGCCAGGTTTGGGGCCAAGGCAGGGGTTAGGCGTTGACGGCCTCTCCGGCCAGTTGCTGAGCGCACGCAGAGGAGGCTGCAGTGCGGGGAGGGCTGCCGGCCACGGGCAGGTCGGCCGGCTCAGTCTGTCCTCAGACGTCCCTCGTCACGGGGCGTTTCACGCAGGGTTGGGAAAGAACTGGGCGGCTAGCGTTAGCGCTACGAATACCGCGTGATGGGAAAACGAAAGGGAGCCTTCACAAACAGCCGTAGGGGAGAGAGGTCGTGAGAGAGGGAGGGGCAGGAGATGATGCTGGGGAAGAAATTGACCAGAAGAGCAGTGGACGTGATAACAGTCTGACTCGACAAAAAGGAAAAGAGACGAGGACTCCGGGTGCCCCGGAGTGTCGAAGCCGAAAGGTAGAGATGAAATGCGTGACGACGCACCTGTCGTGTTAGAATAGGGGGATGTCTCCACCCCACGCTTTTCTCCCCGCCCCGCTTCCCAGGCTACACCACAAACCCCAGGCATTAGGCGAGTGAGGGGAAGGGACTAGGGGTGCCTGGGTGGGAGGCGCTCGCTGTGGCAGTGTTGGCCAAGAACCGTGAGGAGCCACTTCCCCCCTGGGGAGCATTACCAGGATCCGCCTGGGCGTTGGTGTCCCCGGTCTGGTTGTTGCCCGGCGTCGCCCACCCTGGCTGGACACGTGCTGAAGGCAGTGTCCTGTAGGAGCTCCTCCCTGGGGATCAGGGGAGGAGCAAGCAGCTGTGGGAACAGCCGCCGGGTGCACCATCGGTTGCTTCCTCTTCCTTCGATGTGAAAGATTCCCTCCACAAAGGCCACGCTGTCAGCGGCCAAAACATGGTCATCAGTGTTTTCTTTTCCTGCTGAAATAAAGCAACCACCACAGACTATGCAAACCCCTAAGTGACCCCAGAGGGAACCAGAGCAGCTTGCTGCGAGGTTGGTTTTCATTGAACGAGCAGAACACTGCGTGAAAGCCGGCCTCGACCTGGCCTTGCAGACAGGGAGGAGGGCCACATGCTCTTGGGTTCCTAGAAAGAGGCCCACAGCCCTGGACGGGGAGAGGGGCAGGGGGCCAGGCGTGAGATGCAAAGCAGAGGTGGAACGTTCGTGGCAGAAGGTAGCGGAGCAACTGGGCACCGAACACCTCCGAGTTGCCAGCCCCTCCCCTGGCTGAATATGTTGGTCCCTGTTGATGCGGGCTTATCTGGTGGGACCATGATCATTTGAGAACTGCAGCCTCCAAGATCGTAGGAGACACCCCCAAGTTCTGCCTTACAAAGGGGGACCACTTACTGCTGCTAGGAGTCCTTCCTTGGCCCGGTAGTTGTCCTCGGGTCTGCAGGACAGAGGTGGCCACCCCAACCTTTTACAGGCCCCCACTCCCCACCTTAGCAGCTGTATCAGGGAAGTCTGCTTTCCCATCGCTTAGGGCGGCGGTGGAATGTTTCCGGAAGCGCGCAGTTCCCACTGAAGCCACCTGGCAGGAGAGCGCCGTGGTCAGGCAGGCACTTGGAGAGTGGGCTTTGTAAACTCAGTAAGTGCTCATTCAGCATCGTCGTAGGTTCTGCGACTTGAAGTAAAACAACACATAGCGGAAACCAGTTTTACCCGAGGCTAGTTGCTATAAACAAGAGTTACGTGCTGACAGCATCTCGTCAGCGTTGGAATGAAATGGAGTTGAACAAAGCCACGTTCTTCGAGGACCTGCTTCCCGTCACTTGCACTCTTTACCGTGCCCTGGAGACCAGCAGCAGCGCCGGCATGCCCTGGGAGCTTGTTAGAAACGCAGGATCTCAGGCTGCACCCCAGCTCCAGCGAGTCACCCCTGTGTTCGCAGACTCCCAGGTGATCCCTCTGCACCTCGAGGTCTGAGCAGCACAGCCTCAGGTGTCTCCAGGGGTCCCCCCTGCAGTGGCATTTTTGTGGGGCAAGCCTTGTCTTTGGAAGTGGCCCTGGATCCAGACCACAGCTCCTTAATGATGTTGGTCAAGACCCCTAACTTCTCCGATACTCGGTCTCTCCAGGGTAAACTCCTGGTACCAGGTACCACGGTCCCATGAATACGGTTGTGAGCGCTCAGTGAGCCGCTGCCTGTCAAGTGCCCGGCAAGGAGAATGGACTAGCAGGCAGTCTCTCTGCGACCAAGACTTCTCGTTTAAAGGACCTTTGAGTAGCGCATCCGCTCCCATCTCTAAAGGCCAGCTTTTCTTTCCAGGTATTTAGAGACAGTGCCGCACAATTTCACGGTGCTTGATCGATCCTCCCTCTGGTAAGCTCAGCCAGGCACTTACAGCCATCTTTTTCTGGATCACGTCTACTTCATCGTCAGAGGCGAGATGCCTGCTCCTTTCCTGGGATTGGAGGCCGCCGGGAATCAGAGGACCTTTCACATTTTTTTCCTCCGTAGCGGACTGTGGTGCCGCTGCACGGGCTTTGGGCTTTAACAGGCTTGGGCTTTAACAGGCTTGGGCCCAGACTCTGGCTCAGCCATTTGCTAACATGTGACCTGAAGAAGCTGTCTGATCTTTGTGAACCATTGTTTCCTTATGTAGAAAGTGGGACTGACAAGTTTTTTTCTCCTGGGGTCATTGTGAAGGGTAAGTGAAAGTGACATACACGTAGTAGGTGTTCCATACACATTTATTTCCTCCCCTGTATCCAGAAATAACTGCAACCATTTGGGGGATAAGTAAACTCATATTCATCTTAGAACATCAGTGGAAGAGGGAGGTTTGCATGTCAGGGACACACATCTAACTCTTGGTCTTCTTTTAGCCCCTGGCCTCTTCAGAATCAGAGCTAAGGTGATGTCAGACATTGCAGCAGAAATGCTAGGAAGGTCTTATGACTTGGTTTTAATAAATTAACTTTGAAATGCTACCTATTTTTACACTCGAGAACTCATTCTAACTTAGTCCTTTTTTGATCTTTGTAATTTATTTTAAAAGTCTCTATGTTATTTTTTCCTCCATAAGTCTTGCGATGGCCTTTGACCAAAAGCAATAAAATGTTGACCTGATAAAACCCCTGTTAATAATTTTTTTACATGTCACACATAGTTTATATTTACTCAACAGTGAGTTCTCAAAATACTAGAGTTCAGAGAGAAAAAAAATCAAATGTGAGTGTGTTTTATAGGGAGATAGAGAAAGTAGGGGAAGGATGGAGAAGGGAGGATAATAGGCTAAGAGGAGAATGCTCAGACGTGTAGTTCAAGGTGAAAGATGCCTTTGGCTGAGTTTCTCAGGGAAGTGGAAAACCGGTGAGTCTGGGAGGCTTGGTTGGGCTCTCTCTTCAGATGGATTGGAAATGAGCAACGAAAGTACTTCACCAAAACCGCTAAAACCGTGGAGAGAATCACAGAATGTTCTGAAAGGAAGGACCCCCCAGAGACCTTCATGTCCGTCTTCTTCATCTTGAGGCCTGCCCACACGCAGAGAGTTCCAGACAGATGACGGCCAGTTCTTGCTTGTAAACCATGTTAGAGGAAGCCATTCCGTGGCCTCCGGATTCCAATCAGCACTGAACAATTCTGATCATTTTTAATAATTTCCAGTCACAGAGAGCTTTTCTTGAAATGCAACCTAAGTGTCGTGTTTCTTGGCCAACCGTCATTTTTACAGATAGTATACTGCTAAGAGCTAGAGTTTTAAAATGCCATCCCACAGTGCTCCCACTTTGCAGGCAGTCAAGTTCACTGTCTCTTGGGACTGTGGGTGTGCGTGGAGCATTTTTCTCCTTTAAAACCACCTTGCAAGTTCTATCTGGTGTATCTCTAACATCATCTAAAAATTTGTCACAAACGTAAGGTCCATGATTTTAGACACCCCTTCCTAGTAGTTATATTTCTCTACTCTTGAACACATGAGTTTCTTAGATTTACTGCCTATTTTCTGCAAGCCTCAAGCATATACTTTGAAAGGTGATGTGCCATATTTGAAAAGTCAATATTCACAATGTAATGAATCTCAATGATATCTATTCTCAGTCTTAGTTTTTACCAAGCAGATGAGACCTGACATCCTCCATTTATTCCAGATGTTCCCTGGGACCAAATAACCACGCTGTTGAATTTCTGTTTCCCTGTATGCTTGTTCTGTCTCCTTTCTTAGCTTCTCCTCCTCCTCCTCACCACAGAATTGGGGGTCTTCAGGACCCAGCCTTAGGCCTTCTGCTGGGCTCCACCTGCCCTCCAGAGGTGATCTCATCACTCTCTCTGTTTTTCTGTTGCCACCCGGATTTCTGCAGCCGAGGAATCTACCTCCAGCCCAGATGTTTTCGTGAGCTCGAGAGACATGTGCTCATTTGCATAAAGAGCGCTTCTATGTCTCACAGGCATTGAACGTGCCCTAAATGGGACTCACCGTTTCTCCCTGTACCTTGCATGCTGTGCCCTCCTGTTTTCCCTACTGTGAGAAATGACACCACCCGTTACTCACGATAGCCAAAGGCAGAAACAACCCAGATGCCCCCATCAAAAAGTGAATGCATGAGCAAATGTGCTATATACGTACCTTGGCATACCATTCAGCCTTTGAAAGGAAGGACGTTCCAATGCACACTACAACATGGATGGACCTAGCGGACACCATGCTAAGTGAAATAAGTCAGTCACAACGGGACTGACACTGCGAGATTGTACCTGTAGAAGGTGCCTAGAGCAGTGAAATTCATCGAGGCAGGAGACAAGGGGAGGCCCAGGGAGTTGGTGTTTGACAGGGCAGGGGTGCGGGGCAGGGGTGCGAAAACAGTTCTGGAGATGGATTTGGTGATGCTTGTACAACAACATGAGTGTGTTTGATTCCACTGGACTGTCCGCTTGGAAGTAGTTAAGATAGTAAATTCCACGGTTTGTGTATCTTATCACAATTCTAAAAAAGACAAGAAAAAAAATGTTACAAGACGTCACAGACAGCAATCTGCCAAATCCAGAAAGTGGAACATAAAAGACAACTGAGATTCTCTAAAAAAGTCAAAGGGATGAGAAAAAGGGGAAGGACAGAGAAACTATTATGGAATGCAGGAGGCCAAAGAGATGAAAGTAAATCAGTTAATTTTAAAAAGTGGGAGAGCAACACCACCTTCCACCTAGGATCCTACCTAGCCAGGAATCTAGAAGCCCTGCTCAAACCTTCTCACCCCGTAGGTCCCTGCATGATGATGCATGTATGTGCTCTGCTTTCAGGAAGTCCCCTGGGCTCCGACTTAGCAGCAAACAAGCTCCAAAGAACCTGGATAAGGGAGCAAGTTTTATGATTCAGAATTGCAAGGTAGACTTTACAAAGAAGCAGGCCAGCTAAGGGCCATGGATGCTGAGCGCTGCTGAGTTATGTCAGAACTGGTCGTTAGCAATAAGATTCTGAGAGAGGGACAGAATGAGGATGTGGTGGGACCAGGCTTGATGCCTGAGTGGCGGTGATGGATGGGGAGCTGCAGGGCCACCTTTTTACCTGACCGGTCTGGCCACATTGGCCTCTCATGGAAATGGTCCCTCCCGAGTGCTTGTCTGTCCTCTTTGCGGTTCCAGTCACATTTTGTTTGGCCAAGGAGTATACCCATCTGACATGGTGTGATTGTAAGGGAGTCAGAAAGAAATTTGATCAGATCTAATCCTGGAAGCTTCTAGAAAAAAGGGGCAATGCTATACAAAGGAATGGGGTACCTGAGCAAGTTGATTATAAAAGGGTAGATCTCAGGGAACAGAGATTAGTTAATCAAGTCCTTGTTCGTATTTCGGAAGAAAGGAAGGAGACGGGGCGTGTTCGGGTGATGTCTTATCTTCTAAGGCTGTTTCCTGGCTGCAAGCCAGACGAGCCCCTGGAGGGATATTGATACTAGAAGACGCACAACTAGGGTACACTTGATAGACAGAGAGTCTGGACCGAAATGCACTGGAAACTTTCCCCAGTGTGAGCATTAGGACTCATTAACAGATGGAGGTGAAGCTGATGCTCATACCTGAGCATAGCACTAGGTTTGACATCGAAGTGTGGCGTGACATCAGCCTTTGGTTAAATTGGATGCAACCCCTTTCCCCCTGGATCTTTATTTTGGGTCCATTTCTCCCCTATGATAGGTTACTCTTTTCCATTCTTTTCTTTCTTTCTTTGGACCCACAGTTTTGTTTAAATCTGTCAGTCAGAGTCCCCACCGAAAACAGGGTGTCTATTCCAAGTGAGTTTTATAGGATTTACTGCGGGATTATTCAGAAGGGGCAGGAAGGAATAGTGCAGAATGCAGACAATAACGGCGAAGCGTTGTGGTCAGCCGTGGACCAGTGGGCGGTGGAGTGGGGAGAAGGAGCAGTTACTGGAACCCAGGGCTGTTTGGAGAGAGCTGGGACCTCCACGGAGGGACGCAGCCAGCCCAAGGCCAGGCGATGGGGAAGCTCCCCCTTCTCTATCCCCCTGCCCTGATGCACGGCAGCCTCCCTGGGCACAGGGCAAGAAGATGACAAGCATAGGGTGGATCAGAGCCACAGGCGGACTATCCTTGCTGGGTTTCCCTGTCAATCTCTTGCCATCTTTACTTTGGTCTCACTGCATTTGTCCTGAACACAGCTTCTCAGTTGTTTTCCCCTCTCCTAATTTTGTGCTTCTGTGCTAATGTGGACTTACTCATTTGAATTTTCAAATGGAATCTGTTTTGTAGGCAGGTTGATCCTGCCAGTCTGACCTGAGCTATGAACCTCTCCATACGTAATGCACTGGGGAATAACCAGCTCCCAGTACCGAGTGTGACCCAGGACGTCTGGGAGGGGAGCATCCTCATTGCTAACACGTTCCTGAGTGAGGCCCGTGCAGCTGGTCCCTGGGCCGCATTTTGAGGAGCGAGGCATTGTGCCACTTGAAAGTGGTCTTTAGACCCACTGCCAGCTGCCCCAAATTAGTTAGGTGAGGTAGTGGGAGGGTCCACGTTCCTGCTGACGGCCCGCCATCTGCTCCTTCATTATTTCTTGGCTTTGGCTTTGCCTCCAGTTCCCAGCATTGAGATGTACCATGTGCTTCTTCGAGCCTCAAAACTTCTGCCTTCTCTCTGGGACTTGACGCTGCTCTTCTCCCTGGACTGTGAGAAAACGGTGACAGCAAATTACTGTGATTATCTTCCAGGAACGGCGTCTTAGGAGCCCTGCTATCTGCCTCCTTGTTGCTATCATTTGTTTGAACACCTTCAGCTCAGAGCTTACCTGAGCCAAACAAGATGATGGTATTTTGGTGATTGGATCAGGGAGTTGCAGCAAAGGAGTCTATAATCTTCAAGGCATCAGAAACTCAAAAATTGGGAGCATCTTAACATATCCTTGGCTCCATTGTTCAATGGGATTGCAGCAGAAGTTATACACAGCACATGTAAAAGAAGTGGCCAATTTTTCAGAGGCTGAAGCACTCCCTAGTGAGGAAATACAGGGAAGGGGGCGGGGACTTGATGCTCTGAACTGAACTGCAGACAGCAAGCTGATAGGACGTAGGAGCATTGTGGATGGAATGTCAGGGACATTCACTCTGTGACATCTGGCTGCCCCTGGGCATTGTGTCCGTGGCTGAGATAGCAGCAAGGCCAGTGGAGTTAAAAACACGGGAGGTTAGGGTAGAGGGGAGAAAGATAAGAAATGAATCTGTGTCATAATCAATCGGGAAAAGCAACAACATTCATGAAAATAGCTGTTTTGACCGAAATGTTATAAAAAATACTGTTTGCTGGTTGCCTACAATGCGGCCAGTTCCTTACACACACGATGTCCGATCATCATGCCAACTTGAAAAACAGCATCAGTAAGAGCCCGACGCCACCTTGCCAGGGTGTGAGGCTGGTGGCACCAATCCCTGGAGATGTGGCATGAGGAAGCTTTTAACCTTCCTGTGATGAATGCTTTTTTTATACGGTGAAATGGACATGGAAATAGTAACAATCTCATAGGGTTGTCTTGAGGAATAAAGGATTTGATAAGTGAAAATTACGGAGATCAATGCCAGCATAGACCAGTTTCTCAATGCTAACAATAACTATTATTATGGTCTAATCATCTTCGATTTCCTGCTTAAATATGAGTTCTTTCTGTGAAGCCTGTAGTCTCTCTTGAGCGTTGATGAACATGTAGCTCATAGTGGGATCACCAAATTATTTAGGGTGGAGGCGGGGTCTTAAGAGTGTTGAAATCTTCACAGTAGATTTTCCCTTCGTGTTTATGGCGTCATCTTCCAGCACAGAGGAGGGCAGAGGTGGGGGGCGGGGAATGATGGGAGACCGGAAACCGCAGTGGTCTTGATCCTTCCGGACTCCGGGGAGCGGAGGTACAGGAAATCCACGGGTCCCTTCAGTTGTTGGTACCGTTGTCTTGGAGGAAAAAAAAAAAAAAGGCACTAAACTCTCTTAAAGAACCATTTAGCCCTTGAGTCTGGGAGGTATTTCAGGCAAGTTCTTTGAGTCTTGAAAGGTAATTATGGCCGAGTGTCTACTGGAGTATCGAGTATTGGCTGAGTCCCCTACAAGCGGGTTACTTAATCCTCTCTCGCTCCTTTGGGGTAGGTGAGCCTTCTCACGTAATCCCCCATCTGTGAGAAGTGATGGGCCTGGGATTCCGAAGGGACTCCCCGTTCAAGGACAAAGAGCAGTCAGGGAGCGACCCCCCTCACCCCACCGAAGCCGGTGAGTCTTCATCCTGCGGATTCGTCCCCTAAGCCAGGTGGGGGAGTTGGAGAGGACGACCCACGTGGGGAAAGGAAACTCGTTTCAAAACGGTACTCGACCAAAGGTAGTGGCGATCAGGACGAGGCCCGGAGGAGCGCTATTTCACAGCCTCACGGCTGGGAAAGACTAGCGCGCCGTCTCGTGGACATCTTCGCATCTCACAGACGAAGGAGGAAGGGTCCAGACCCTGAGGCCGCTTGCAGTTGCAGTCGGTGCGAGACAAGGACCCTCTGCTGGGAATGGTAGGCTGTGCGTGCTAAAGGGCTGAGGCGTCCTTTCGGGAGGAAATAGTTAAACCGGGAAAATCATCTGCTTTCATGATTGAAATCGTTTATACATGCTCAGACATTGTTTGTTCGGTGAACATTAAGTGGAGAAGATTAACAGATATTATATACGGCTCAAGCACCCCCTTATTGACTTCCACGTCATAACATAAATGTGCATTGCCCAATAAAACATGACTTTGCCTTAATAGCATTATAAATAAATTATTAAGGACTTTATTTTCTTCTGAAGCAATTTTACTATTAAAAAAAATCAAACCTTCCATAAGACTGTAATTAAAAGTAAAGGAATGTGCAGCAGCTTTTAGCTGTAATCCTTGGGTCTTTAATGAAGAACTGTCAAAACTCAGCGGGAAGAATACACCCTGTGCTGCAGGGTTCCCGGAGGGGGCCTTCCAGGGCGCCGGCACCTGTGTAGGTTGCTCATGCGTCTGAGCAGCTGTGGCTGCGGTCTGTGCTGAGGGGGACCTGTCCAGGGTGGCGGCTGCGCCCTGCTTGCTGGTGCCCATGGGCAGGGCCAAGGCCAGGGAGGGGGTCCTCTTTTTCCTGCATCGTCCATGTCTAGCAGCAGCCTGGCCCACAGCAGGCCCTCTTCAAATGCTTGAAGCAGAGACAGGAGGAACCAGTTCACTGAGCAGGGCTCCGGTTTCAGCCAGACCCGTGTTTCACTGACGGCTCCAGTGTCTCAGGCAAGTTACTTTGTCACCTTGACCCTCATGTCTTTAAAAGTGATAATACCCGCTTTTCGGGGGCTGGTTGGGTGGTGGATAGACATGTAAACTGATCTCGCATTTTACATGGACAGTCTGGGAGGTGGTTCTTACTCGCTTTGCCTGCCGCCATCTGGACGCCTCAGAGGAGAGTCGCCCGATCATGAGCCGGCTATTGAGTTTGATCTGTCTGTTGTTTGGCTATGTTTGCGTAACCATTTAGTATCTGCTGCCCCATCTCGGTAGCTCCCTGCGTCCCCTTCTCTGTTTCCACCTTCCATCGTGTTCATTCAAAGAGCCTCTGTGGCCGCTCTGTCCCGACCAGCCCTCCCGGGGGGTTTCATTCAGTTGTCCCGGAGCCCAGCCTTGCCGATGCTGCTGGAGAGGGTGCCCAGGGCACATGCCCATTTCCTGATTTCGCAACTGCGGGGCTCACTGCACATCTTCTCTAGCCTGGCGGATTTCATTCTAATTTTTTTTTTTCTGGCTTCGCAACCCATCGAGTCCCCAGGTATAAGTCCACATTGTCTGTTTTCCTTAGTGTCTCGTTGTGCTTTAGGAAGTTGCCCTTAAACCTTTTCCGTTCAGAGCTGAGAACGTGTACAGCCTGCACAGGACCAGCACCGGTCAGCCTTGTCCAGGGCTCCCTGCCCCGAGTCACACGAGTCTTGGTGGCACTTCTCTCTGCAGACGTCAGCTGCTTCTTTTAATGCCCTCGAGGACAGGTTGGAGTTGTCACCATCCCGTCCAGTTGGGGGATGTGAGGTACGGAGGTGCTTATTCCAGGTCCCGGCAGCAGCCGTGAGGACAGGGAATAAATAGCTTTTGGGGAAGGCCTGCTCCGGTCTGAGTTCCAGCACTTCAGAGCCGTCTGTCAGGTTTGCCTGCTCTTTCTCTGAAGGCTTCTGGGTTGGACCATCACCTTTTTCTCTTTGCGTCTTGGCCAGTTCTGCAGTGCTAGGACCGATTCCCCCTCAGGTCTAAGAGAAGGTAGGCACGTTGAATGTGGACATCCGACCTTCTGAAGCCTGTGTTTGGGAAGATCGCTCCTAGAACACCCCTTGTACATCATCATTTACGAAAGAACATTGGGCTGGGTTGAGGAAGTGATCTGACCCAGCAATGAGTGTTATTATCACCTTTTCTCCTCACCACCTGAGCTTTTAAGATGGTCTCCCCGGGCAACCGGGTGCATGTGTTTTTGCTCGCACTTGGAATACTCTCTGATATTAGGATAGAGTTGAAGCAGAGTCGAAAAGAAAACTCTTTGGTTCTTTTCACTGGACATTTTGTCCGAAGGCCGTGACCTGTGTAGAAGCTGTGTGATAGGGAAAGAGCCCAGTGAGTACGTGGTCCCAAAACGGAATCTTTCTTCATTTAGTAGCTTCACAACCTGCGTAGGCCTCACCCTTTCTCAGACTCTGTAAAATGAGGCCGACAGTGCCTACCTTTCAAAGCTGTCGTAAGGATGATGTGAACGTTTAACACGGTATTGACTCATCATAGGTTTTTAAACGTTTATTTCCCTTTCTTCTTCCCCTTATTAAGCCTCAAGGACCGACCTCCGTTTCCCCAGTAGACCTTACAGATGGAGCACCCAGGACAAGTGCCCAATTAGTTCACGTCCCTGAATGATGCATGTTCCCTGAATGAATCTGATTTCTCTTTGTAATGAGTGGGGCCCATCTCAGATACCACAGCCTGCCAGCAATCAACTTGAAAATGACAGGCTTGAATTCACTCATTATCCTAATTGGTCCATTTTTAGTGTGTAAAAACTGAGACCCGATCTTGCCTTGGGGCAAAAAGAAGTACCTTGGTTCCTGCATAAGAATGTGACTTTTATACATTTGTGCTTCTCGTTTGCAGGCTGGTGAACCGTTTCAGAAGGGATGGTGAGGGAAGGATAGGGTGTGGGTGCAGTCATTCTTTGTCTCATCGACGGAGACATCTGCTAATTTGTCACTCTCCCCCTATCATGTTTTTAGAGGAAAATTTTTAGGACTTGGGACTTTTAAAATGACATATACATGTGCTCCCGTAAACTTACCAAGCATAAGCATATAGGTCAATGCATGTTAATAAAGGTGGTGGTCTTACATAACCAGGACCCTGATCAAGAAACAAAATAGCATCTCCCTCATCCCCCCACCCACCTGGTACACCTCTGCCACCATCACTACCCCCGGGGGAAACACTCACTTGATACGTGATACCGTAGATTAATTTGATTACTTTCAAATTTTATATAAAAGAGGCACCCAGTGTTGACCTTTTGCATATGTGGTTTCTTTTACTCTGTTATTTATGTGTGTCGGTGCATGAAAATCTGTGTTATTGAGAGTTGCTGTAGATTACTCACTATCGTGGCAAAATAGCATTCCATTTGTATGACTATATCCCAATGTGTTTATCCATGCTACTGTTTCCGGTCATTTGGATAGTTTCTAGTTCGGGGCTATTTTAAATGAGGAGGCTCTGAACATTCTTGTGCATACCTTTTGACTCATGTGTAAATGCATTTTTTTGTCTCTGCAAATTGTTTATTAAAAAACAAAGCAATAGACAGTGGAAAACATCCTGATATTTTTTCTTTTTACTTTTTGGTGGGAGTAGGGTAGGGAGTGGAAGAGGTAGGGTTGGGTGGAGAGAGCCCAGAGGGAGAGTTAGGTGTATACCTATGAGTGGGATTCTTGGCTTATAGTGGATGGACTAAACTAAGCTATAGTGCTTAGCTTTCCTGGCTACTTCCAAGCAGATCTTCCAAATAAGGTCTCTGGTTTTTCAAAGACAAGGTTGTTAGTGGTAACATTGGGAACAGACCCCAGTAATCAACTTACCTTACACTTAGAAATGGAAGCATGTTTCTTAAGCTGTAGTTCACCTGCTGCTAACGAACAGAGTTTTAGTACCCAGGTGCTACCCCAATAGTGCGTGGTCCTCGCCCACTGGTGGTGACTTCTTCTCCTCCTGGGCTCCTGAAGGCAACGCTTTCTCCATGGAGATACTAACCTTTCTCTGGAGGTGAAAGCCTCAGCTTGTTCCTTTTTATGGTGCAATAAAAGCTCACTTTTAAAAATTGGCCAGCAGGGGTTTAGGGCATTGGTAGGAAAATGCTGTGTGTGTGTGATTTCTAAGCTATCTTTATCCTGCTTGCTCTGTTCTGTATTCCTAGGAGCTGTCACTTGTCTTAAATATTTTAATGAATGGTATTTAGTTGCCTTAGGCTTTTTTTTTTTTAAAGCAAAGTGTGTGTGTGCGCGTGCGCACTATTTTTTAATTCAGAAAGAGATGGAAAATCCACCAGGCAACCATATTGGCAAAACTTTGAACTGCCCCAACCTCAAGTATTTTCTTAGTTTAATATTTTCTAATATTAATATTTATTCAGAAAATATTCATTAAGCATCAGCTCTATGCCAGGGACCTATCCATATAGGAATAGGTCAACAGAAACCCACATATGCAATGAAAGTCCCTGGTGTCTAAAAAACCAATTGATATTTTACATGATTTTCCTTTTGACAATAAAACAAGTAATATGGTCAGACCTGAGTTTTTTAAATAGCCTGCACTATATTTGATAGCTCATAAAATACAAACTCGGACTTTAAAGACAGAATATATGCTGATTTACTCTTCTTTGCCTGTCTGTTTTTTCCAGGAACTTAATAATATTGGAAAGCTAGTAAGAATGATATTTTTTGGAAGAAAATAGAAAGTACATAAGAATCAGCTTTGGAGTTTCTTCAACATAATTCTTGCTGTTCAATTTTTAATTATAGCGGTACAAGAGATTACATCCAGCATGTTGAGAATTGATGTTGTGTAATGGGAATGTGTATTTTTCCCTAGTGATGTGTGTATTATTCATAGAAAATACTGTCTTTCATGAAAGGGCAGCTGGCCCTTTAAGAGAATGGCAACTCCTGAGTTGGAGGAGCCTTTAACATTGGTTTTGATTTGCTGCCTAAATCCCTCGCTCATTTAACATTAATAGAAGGTGATCTGGGTTCCTTCACCACCTCTTGGAACCTCAGTCACAGACTGGGTCATTTAAGAGATTTGGGATGAGAATGTAGCTGGTTAGCAACGGGTCATGGAATGAGTATTCTCACCTTTATTTCCCTTGTGGATCTACTCAGTGATTCATGTCCTTCTCTGGGGGGGGTGGCAGGTGGAGAGAGGGAATGGAGATCAACTTATTACAGAGCTTATCCACAGTGATTTTTCAATATTGCCCGTCTGCTTTGTCCTTTTATTTCTTTATTTTTCTCTTCTGATCCCCCAGTGTTTCTCCTTGCTTCCTGTTTCTCAGCTGTTTTCTTAGTTGACCTTGACCGTCACAACACCTAATGTGACACCATGAAAAGTCATGTTTGTACTGTACACGAAGAGACTGTGAGGCATAACCAACCGACTTGTCCAGAGGTGCAGAGACATAGATAAATAATAAGTAAGGATCGTGATCCTTTGCATTCCCAAGTTCACTGCGGCATTACTAACAGCCCAGATATGGATCTAAATGTCCATTGATAAAGGAATAAAGAAAAGATATACTGGTATATATCTATCTATCTATCTCTATACCTACCTACTTATTTATTTACTTACCTATCTATTTATTTATTTACTTATCTATCTCTATTCCTACTCATTCATTCATTCATTCATTCATTCATTTATTTAAAAAAACTCAGCTTTAAAAAGGAAGGAGACCCTGCCATGTGCTACAACATGGGTGAGCCTTGAGGACATCATGCAAAGTGACATAAGTCTTTCCAGAAGGACGCAGATGGTGTGAGTCCCCGTACATGAGGTGTCCGAAGCAGTGCAGCTCACAGAAGTGGAAAGTGCAGTGGTGGTTGCCAGGGACTGGGGGGCAGGAGGGAATGAGAAGTTGCTGTTCAGTGGGTCTAGCGTTTCCGCCGTACAAGTTGAAAAAGTTTTAGGATCCTGCTGGGCGCTCCTATGCATATAGTTCAGAGTGCCGTACCGTCCCCTTAAACATTTGCCGAGAGTAGATTTCACGTTAAGTGTTTTTATACACACACATGAGGAGGCACAAACTGAGAAGGAAAGTACAGACTGTGAATGGCGGAAGGACGACAAAGAAAGGCAGTGGGCTTCAGCTTCTGCACATTTGAACTGGCCGAGCCCGGCGCTGGGAACTGGAGCAGGAGGAGCAGTTGGATTAACCCAGGAGAGTGTCGTGGGCACAGGCAGCCTCTCTTATTCCCCCCCTCCCCCACCGAGCACATTTTCAGTGCACTGTATCCTTTTGGGAGTCAGGATGTTCAAGGCCCAGGGGGGTGCAGTTTGGTGTTGGACAGCCCTGGTTTGAGTCATGGGCCTTCCGGTTACGAATTGAAAATTTTTGTTCTCTGAGCCTTGCTGTTCTGATCTGTACAGCAGAGGACAATATCTGTCTCAGTTGGAAAGATTAAAGAAGATCATTTGTGTAGCAATCTCAAATGACAATGGTGATGGTTATTTATTAACATGGAGGCAGCATTGGAACAGGAGGCTGCAGTGATTGTATTACAGGAGTTGCCTGAAAGTTCCTGAAAGTTCAGGCAAGGCGGCTTCCACAGGACAGGCTCCCTTGGAAGCCAGCTTCAGCGTCAGTATTTGTACGTGGATCCTCACCGAAGCACAAATCCCAAAATATAAACCTTCAGTTAGGTTCCGAGACCCAACGATTCCATGCACAAACACACAGCTTGAAAGTCAGTTGTCAACTGCGATCAAGAAAAGAAACTGAACTTTAAAAAACAAAACACTGTCATTCATCTCTGGGCAATAGTGAAATCTCTCTTTCTCTTGGTTGATTTTTCTTTCCTCTTCTGACGAGATCTGCCCGCGGTGTCATTTTCCAATCAGGAGCTGGAAGCCAGTGTCGAGGGTGTGCACAGCGCCTTCTTTTCCCTGGTTCTGTTGCTGTTGCTTCCCTGTCTTGCTTTCCCACAAAGGTCAAATGTGACATCTCAGAATATTAGTTCACCAGAAAGTTTTCTTTAACTCACCAAAACTTTCTCTTGACCTAACAAAGGTATTATTGTGGTTGCTCTAGGATTTTGCAATTTGAAGTTGGTAATAATGGTTTTAGAAGACTGGATGATAGTGGATTTCCTTCTCAAATCGCCTGGCCAAGTCCTGCCTCTGCCAGGTTTGGTCGAAGTCATTTTTCTCTTGGTAACTCTGAGGGATGGGTGTCACATACAATATCCTAACACTGACGGCTCATGTCCTTTAGACTTCAGCAGGACATTGAGCAAGGTCTTTCAAACTAGCTTCCCAGCGACAATGGAAGGAGACAGCGGAATGCTGGTCCAGCTAAGATTCATACGTGATTGAAATTTTATAGTGGATCCTAATCCTGTTTTTATTCAATCATCTGTTCAGTGCCAACAAATATCGAATCTGTCAGGCTCTTTGCTAGGTACCGGGGATGCACCAGGGACCAAAGGAGGTGAAGTTGCTGCCTTCATGGAGCTTGTATTCTCCTGTCAGGTGGCAGGGTCTTTCCTCCATCCTGTCTTGCTCGATGTCCCATGACTGACCTCCACAGCATTTAATGACGTGTCTGTCCTGCGAAACCACAGTAATAGGTACAGTGTGGTGCTGGGATAAGGACAGGCATTTAGAAATGGCATCGAATTGAGAGAATCCAGAAGTGAACCCTTATGTTTATGGGAAATCCACGGCGACAAGGATGCCAAGACAAATCACTGGGGAAAAGTGGGGCTGGGAAATCTGCAAAGCTGCATATCCCATGCAAAAAAAATGAGGAATCTCTTACCTCGTACCATTTATGAAAATTAACCCGAGATGGACCTAATATGTTATGTAAGAGCTAGAACTACAAAACTCTCAGAAGAAAATATAGGTATAAGCCTTCATGATCTTGGATGAGGCAGTGGGTCTTGAACATGACACCAAAGCTCAGGCAACACAGGAAAAAGTAAGTTGAACTTCATCAAAATTTGAAATATCTGTGTTTCCAAGAACACAATCAGGGAAATGAAAATACAACCCACAGGATAGGAGTAAATAGTTGCAAATCATGTATCACATACAGGATTTGCATCCAGAATGTAGAAAGAACTCTTACAACTCAACGGTAATGGGACAAATAATCCAACTAGAATTGGGCTAAGATTTGAATAGACATTCCTCCAGAGAAGATATAGAAATGTCTGGGAAAAAAATATGCTCAACATTATGGAGCTACAAATGAACACCACAGTGAAATCCCACTTGACAGCCCCATGGATGGCTGCAATAAAAAGACAGACAATAATAAGTGTTGGCCAGGTTGTAGAAAAGTAGAACCCTCTACTTCTACTTCGCGTTACTGGTGGGAATGTAAAATACTTCACCTGATACGGAAAGCAATCTGGCAGTTCTTCAAAAAGTTGAATACAGAGTTACCATAGGACCCCAGCATTCCCCTTTTAGTTATATACTTAAGAGAATTGGAAACATCTGTCCCCATAAAGTCTTGCCCATGAATGTTCATAGCAGCATTATTCATAATATTCAAACACAGAAACAATCCAAGTGCACATCAACTGATGAATGTGCTGTATCCATACAATATAATATTGTTTGGCCATAAAAAAATGAATGAAGTGTTGGTACTTGCAACCACGTGGATGAATCTTAACAACATGATGCGGAGTGAAGGAAACAGACAGAAAAGGCCAAGCATTGTACGAGTCCATTTATACGGGATGTCTGTAACAGGCAGATCCATAGAGACAGAAAGTAAATTAGTGGTTGCAGAGGAGGGATGGAAGAGGGATGGGCCTGCTAATGGGGATAGTTCCTTTTGGGCATGATTAAAATGTTCGCAATTAGATAGGAGTGATGGTTGCACAACTTTGTGAATATATTAAAAATCACTGATTGTACAATTTAAAAGGGTAAATTCTATGGCATGCGAATTACATCCCAACAAAAAGACATGCTTATCATAATTATAGGTTACATGAAACCAGCAAAGGGAATATTTGCATTGGATGGCAAAGATGGCAAAGTCAGCACTCAGAACAATCTTGACAGATTGGAAAGATAGGCTGAATCTGACACGGTGAAATTTAGTAGGAATAAACATAGACTCCTAAAACCGCACTCAAAGAAAACAACTTATACCAGCTCTATAAAAGTAATTCCAGGCTTTAGTTTATAGGGAGCCAGATGTGAGCCAACAGAATGGCGCATCCTGAGAGGTTAATGTAACATTCTCAGCATTAATAAAAGCGTTGTCACTCCGGTGAGGAATTAACATTATGTGTTTGAGAGCGGGTCAAACGATACCCAGACTTTTGAGGTCAGTGCTGGTTGCTGTGTTGCAGGAAGCATGTAGTTCAGTCGGTGAATCTCGTCCAAACACACACTGCAGTTGGCTTTTCACAAAGTCTGTGCTCTCCTCTGAAGGCACTCGGGTAGAATTGGCCTCTCCCTTCACCGCCAGACCCATCACTCCTTAGTTGCCTTAAGTAGAGCCAGACTCACACAGTGTGTTACTCAGCTGCTCCTTCCTAACATTGAATTCAGCTCTCCTCACCACCCAATCTCAAAGATGAAGGGTCCCAGAACCTGTTGAAAGGATAAGGGACCCTTGAATGAACTAGTTATGTTTGATTGGGAGCTGTGGGAGCTGACCTCAGACATTTGAAGGTCTTTCATGTCGATGTGGGAAAAGTCAAATAAGTACAAGGGCTTGGTGGGTTGAGGCTTCAGAGAGGACGTTCTGACTCAACACAGAGAGCATTTCAGCGGAGCTCCCCGTGGGTGGGCGGGCTTTATCCAGAGCTGGAGCATCGGCTGAGCTGTGTTGGCACAAGCTGGGTGAACATTTAGATGGCATTTATGGTCGGAGGGAGATAGGGCCTAGGTAACCTTTGTAACCTCTTCTAGTTTTAAGATTTCATCATGATGCAAATTATCTGCTAAGCCACCCCACTGGTTCATCTATTAGACACTCCGCCAGGGACTGGCAGACCATCCTAACTGGCAAACCTAAGACTATCTCATGGGTCTCGCCTTTAGGGAGCTCGCCGCGGTCTAAAAAGGATCCTCAGAATACGCCAGCACCACGGAGTCATGTTGAGGATTAAATGATGTAATCTTTGTGAATCAGTGTCTGTGCCTAGCGCACAGTATATGCTCAGTTCATGTTATGATCTTTTAAATTAGGGGAGACAGAGAAACTAAAGAAATGCAGTACCTATGTTTCTGTGTATAGCAGATGAACAGAGTTGTATTGGATACTGATTGTTGGGACAGTGACTTCCCTCCAGCCAAGACATTGTCGTAGGGCAAGGATGGGCTCTTACAGTAAAAATGGATTGCAGACATGATCAGTTTAACTGTGTGTAAGTCATAACTTTCTAACTTGCAGGGGCTTTGTATTGTATTGTGTTGATGATAGTGGCAATGATGAAGGGGTGTGTTTACATATACATGTATGTTTTACAAATGTGTTCATTTATGCTCATGTGAGCAGGGCCAAACTAATATGTGGGTAACTGGTGTTTATGGTGTCCGAAGTGACAAGGATGCCTGGTTTTATTAAAAAAGTAAAAGCTTCCATCAACCCCTGACTGATTGGTCATCCAGGAGAGGTGACTGTTTTCAGTGACTGCTAATTTTTATTGTAGTGTCTGATTTCGAGCTCTTTTCTAGGGGTCAATTTGGATGAGGTTTGTAGGGCTGTGGGAAAACCCCCGGGGGGCCAGTGGGCTGGTGGTGCTGGAGACCTCTGATTAGTGGGTGGAGAGCAGGCCCTCAGGCTGGGGCAGGGCAGCGAGGAGGCCTTAGAGTGAGGGACAGTAAGGATAAAGCCACCCTTTGAGCCCTTTGTGCCCCTGTCTTTGTGTGAGTGGTGGGTGTGACGGAAGGCAGTACCAGTGTTCGAGCAGGAGTATCCTGGGGGAATCGGATAAGGGTTTCTAGTGTTTTGGGAATTGGACTCTGAGAATTGGGAGTTCCTGTGCTTGTTGATCTTATTTGTCTTAAATGTTTTCAAGGCATGCTGTCCTTATAGTGTATCTCTCTGTCTCCTTCTCCCTTCCTTTCCCCCCTCTCTTCCCCTCTTCTTCTTTCTCCCCTTTTCTTCCCCTCTCTCCCTCGTCCCTTTTCCTCTCTTTCCCATAATAGCTATGGACCAAAGATTAATACATTACCCTGATGATAACAAATGGCTTTAACTTCCTTCCATAGGAGCTTTTGTTACAGGAAGGGTTAAATCTGATCCCATTCAGAAGCATCCAGAAACTCTCGTGGAGTCTTTAAGGACCACCTGGTGGTGTGAGCTTCCCACTGAGCTGGAAGACCCTTGACCCCAGACAAAACACAGAGATCAGGGAGCCCCAGTCCCCCGCCTTGCGGGGACAAGAGCAAGGGCTCCTAGGTGACCTCCTCTGCTTTGGAGGAGAAGGCCTGGCATTGGCTAGTGCCGTCAACCTAGAAAAGTCACTGCCCTCTCCCACTTGCCCACTGCCCGTGTGTCTGCCCCTTGTCCTTCCCGTAGAGGGGAGGGGAGAGTGGTAGAGGGGGAGAGAGAAGAATCACACAAAGCAAAGAACTGGGCAAGTCTTGCATCTCAGCCCGGTGAAATGGTTCGCATCAAACCAGGATTCCTGATTTCGAATCTTAACGGAAGCGTTGGGATGTTTGGCGTACCCCTTTTAGAAGGAAGGAAGAGAAGAAAGAGGGGGAGAGGTAAGAAAGCCCCCACACGTGTCTGTGTGTATATGAGCGTGGAGAAGGGTGTGCAAAGATAAATTTCGAATTTTAATATCGGTTATTTCCAGGAGCGGGATTGCAAGGCAGAGAGGCAGAAGTGTGATTTCAAAAACTTGTGGGTTCTTTAACATCTTAGAATAAGCATCTTACATTTTCCAATAGAAGTGTTTAAAATCCTTTTTTAAAATAGCACAGTATCAATGGAATGCAGGACTTTTCAGAAAAATTCAAGTGGCATCCCTTGGTTTGTTGATAGCTCCAAAACCATGTACTTTCCCCTCGTGAGTATGTCGCCTGCCTTCCTAGTCTTACTGAGGGGGACCCTGGCCACACGCAGGAGGGTCTCTAGTTAGGCGGGTGGTGAGTGTCATAACCCTTCAAGTGCCCTTTGTCTTTGGCTTATGGGCCTGATTCCGACAAGGGGAATCTCATCAACAGGGCTCCCCTTGTCTCCTCCTGTGAAGTGGGGGGCACACAGGAAGCTTGGTGAGGCTCTTAAAAGCGCATACCGCTCACTCTGGCAACGGAACTCGGTCTTGGCTTCGTGGCGGTGGCAGAAGTGACAGGCAGGCCAGCCCCCCCATGCCCTGTGGTCAGAAGCCCTCCTTTCTCCTCAGGTGCTTAAGTAGATCTCCAGTCCAATTCTGTACTGGTGAGGGGTTCAGGGATATCTTTAAAACCCAGGCCCCTAGGCCTGTGCTAAACTGAAACTCCGAGTCACGTGAAGCTGGTTCCTCATCGCTGTCGCCGGAGCCGAAGATAGAAAAAGGTTAGGTGATAATAATACCTTGCAGGTATCCAGCTTCTTTAATCCAAAGCTCTCTGCAAGCAGCTGGGCAAACCCCGGGATCGAGGCCTCAGCTCAGCCCGGGCTGAGAGGCAGCCAGGCCCCGAATGAAGCTGCCTCCGGGCTGGCCAGCCTCCCGGGGAGACCTCGCCTCCAAACTCCCTCGGCGAGGTGAAAATGAACAGTGCACTTAGCCGCAGGGGCAGGGACGCTTTTTTTTTTTTTTTTTTTTTTGAGGCCAAGTGTAATTACCAGAGTGGGAGCCGGTCGGGCAGGCGGGGACGAACACTCTCCAGCTCCCACAAGCTCCTTGGGCTCTCCGAACGGCTTCAGCAGGATTGGGGGCTTTAGGCTTCCATCCCAAAGTTGACTCTGTGTGAAGCACGGTTGAGGACTAGCAGACCCCAGGGACATCGATTCACTGTGAGCAGGGGAAAGGCTTTACTAGTATTTCTTGTAAACCTAGGCAGCCGGAGGGTGGAGGTGGGGATTAGAGGAGCTTTGCAGAGTATGGACGTGGTAAAAGAGGCCCTGGTCACGGCCACACGATAAATAATAGCGTGGGCTCTTGCTGAACACGCAGAATTCCACACGTGGCTTGCTGAGTGCACTGCTGAGGATGGCTAACTCCTCAGTCAGCATCACGGGTCCTGCGACTCATCTCGGATCCCGAGAACATCACTGGAAGGAAGATGCTTTTTGCTCTTTGAGGCAAGTGTCTTGTGCTACCAGCTTAGGAGCCTGAAAATTGGGACTTTCGGTTATGCCCTGGTCAGGAAGCTTGACTTACTCCAAGTCACCGCTCCTCTTGGTGCCTGAGTCTTCGTCTGAGTCATGGAGGGTTTGCATCAAATCAGGGTCTTCCCACCTCCCTGGGTCCTAGGAATTTCTCTCACGCTCTTCACCCATCGCCAGGAGGGCGGGAAGGTGGGAAAGAGGGGGCTCGGGCACCCTCTCCTTGCTGGGCTCTTTGTTGACAAAGTAAGCATCTCTTTAAGGTTTCTTTTAAAAGAAGAACTTTGCTGTAAAAAAAGAGTTTAAGAATAGATGCTATTTTCTAGTTCTTTCTAGCTATAATAATCTGTGCCCATGCAAATAGCTTTGGCAGTTTTACAAACAAAATACTCTGAGGATGCATGTTAGTTACCATAGAAGATACCTAACAGTGAAATGAAAAACTATTTTTTTCATTAAACACTATTCATTGATCATAGAAAAATTAGACGAAGCACACAAAATACTATGAAGGAGAAATTTAAAACCACCCAGAAGCCCACTCTCCAGAGGTGGACTACACACATTTCTTGCATACTTTGCCCATTTTCTATTCATATGAATTTTTTTAACATACTGAGCTTGGGTTTTTACCCAATTTTTAAAAAGTTAAAAAAATTATGTGAACTTACATTGTAAGTGACTGCCACGTCGTTAAATGGTCTTTGGAGCATGTGGCAGTTAATGGTGTTGAGCGTTCGTTCGATGGTGTTGAGTCTGGTGCCCATGCCCTTGTTCGCCCACCCCTCTTCCAGAGCTCACACGTTACATTCCAGAAGGAACATTTTTTTTCCCTACCGCGTATTTCTATTTAAAGTTTCATTGTTGATGTTGCTTGGTATATTCATTTGTTTAGTTTTAGGTTTATGGCCATTTTTCTCTGGTTGGAAATTTGAACTTATGTCTAAAGCTAGTAGACGTGAGAAGACAGCTAAAAGTGGAGAGGGGAGTTGGATGGATGGATTCATGAAGCAAAGGAGAAGGTCCTGCTGGAGGCAAGAAGGAGAAAAGGAAAACCCTAGGAGAAGGTGTGTGGGGGAGGGCAGCATCCCTCTGCTCTGATGAAAGACGAGACATCTCGAAGCCTCCACAATATAGAGACGTCTTTGCGTCAGATCATACTGACTGGGTTTGAAAAAATACACCATTTCTGGGGAACACAAAATCGCCTGTGTGGGTCCCCGGGGGCGTTATGAGAGGCTGGAGTGAGAACCTCATGAGGAAGGAAACAGCCTGGTTGCTAATTGTGACGTTGCCACAAACTAACTCCATGAACTTGGGCAGGCGGCTGGACTGTTCCTTCATCGTATTAGGAGCGGGTTCCAGTAGGTCAGTCCTTCCCGTGACAGCAGCCTGCCCGGGAGCCTGAGACAGGGGAGGGCGTCCATGCAGTGTTTGTTAAGAACCCGATAGAAGCTCTGCCCCTGCATTTGAAGAAAGAGAAGAGCAGGAGAAAAGCAGGGAACCTCTCATTTATTCCATTTCTCCTCTGCGCCGCCCACGGTGTGAACCAGGCTGTTTATCTCAGTTACCTCTCGCCCGGTCCTGGGGGGCGGGGACTCTGCAGGTGCACTTTGCCCCCAGAGCTGCACTTTATAGGTGAGGAGTCCGAGGCTTGGCTACTTAAGTAGCCCCTCCGGGGTCATATGGCTTGTAAGTGGCAAAACAGGTTTCAAATTCATACTGCCTGGCTTCAGACACTCTGATCTTGCCATTAGGCCACCTGGCCCCAATTATCTATGTCCAAATAAAAACAGAAAACAAATTATTACTCAGTAAGTAAGTTTGGTAAACAGGAAGAATGAGATGATACAAGGCTCTTTGACAGGTGTTTTATCTCTAAGTTCGACTCCAACATCTACAACCACATGCTTTTCCTTCCTATCTCCTGAGGTGTCAAGGAGCATGGGAAATCCTTTAGTCCCATCACTGTGTTTTATAGGTAACAAACGGGGGCCGCAGACAGGTAACTGACTTGTTCACTATCGTTTAGGCGATCAGGAGCGGAACTGAATTCAGAACCAAAGGCACCTGTGATCCAATGAGGAGCGCATGGGTCGTACCCACCACAGTGCCTGGCGCGGATTAACGCCAGTCCTCCACGCTAGGTCCCTCCCGTGCTTGCCCTCTGCTGTGCCACCTGTTCCCCTGTCTGTTCCTTCATCCGTTCAACATCCGCTTGCTCTTCCTAAGCCATGTTTTCCAGGCTCCTGGGCCGGTTAGAAGTCCCTAGCATCGTACCAGGGTTCTTCTTTTCTGCTCACCCCCTCTGACCCTTGGGGAAGAAGTTGGATGCTAGTGGGTTAAGAAGTAAATGGGAGAACGTGTAGAGAAATGAATCTGTTGGCTCAATGTTTGAAGGGCTGGGCAATGAATAAAAATCAATAGAAGGAAGTAAGAAAGGTCAAGGTGTTTTTTTTTTTTTTTTTTTTTTTTTTTTGAGGAGATGGATTTGAGAATGTCTTTTAGTATAATTTTAGACCCAAGAAAGAGGAAATATGGGAAAGACAGCTTGCAGGTCAAGGGGACTGGATAGCAGAGCAAAATCTTTAGAGGTTGTAAGTGAGGAAGAGGGTTAAGGACCAGGGTGAGGGGTAGAATTTAGGGAAGAAACACAACAGCTTCCCCTCTCAGTTGGAAAGAGCATGAAAGGCACAGTGAAGATATGAGAAGCCTTGCGTGGAAGGCACGGAAGTCAGTGGAGTTCACGTGTCCTGTAGGCAGGTTGGGATAATAGGTTTGAGCTATGAAAGCAGGAATTGGGCTCAGAAGGTATGCACTCTGGAGACTCGGCCTTGGCGAGGGGCTTGCCCTTCAGCTCTGCAGTTGGGAAGTCCCACGAGCCCTGGGAGCTCCCAGAGCCGCCTGTGTCTTTAGTGGGAAGCATGTGGGACCTGAGATTGCAGGAGAGCATATGGTTGGACGGCTCTCTTGCCCTTGGTTAGCGCGGTCTGCTTTGCTCTCCTCCTGAGTAGAAATCGTGATGCCTCGAGCCGTTCACTCCCTCATGCCTCCGCCTTTAGAAATATTCCCATGAAAACCGACCTTCCTCTCATGTTGGGGACCGAGCAGGACAGGCTTGTGACACTCCAGCGGTCTCTGGCTTACAGATAACATAAGGAGGCTCCAAAGTAGATACTTTCATTTCCACAGAGGACAAAGCTAAAAGGAACAGGTTTAAATGACAGCAAGGGGGGATTTACTCTGATGGAAGAAGAACACCTTAGCAAGGCAGTATAAGCATGCTGGGAGAAAGGATTTGGAGGAGGATGAGGGGTGTCCGTGTCTAGAGACCTCCCGGCCCTTCTGTGTCCGGGTCCCTGCAGGAAGGGAGACCTTCCTGCAGGCATGTGGTCCAGGTGGGGTTAAGACTCCCTTGCATTTCTGTGTGTGACATACAATCCTGATGTCCTGACCCCAGGTGGTTATCACGGAGAGAGGACCACTTAGGAGACTGTGTTGATGATTGAGGGTTTGGGGAAGAGTTCCACAAAAAATCAAGGGAAAAAGAACTCCTCTGTGGCCTTCCCAAAATGCAACGGGCCTTTGCAAGAGGCAAGCGTTTTATCCCAGGGGTTCGAAACTGAATGCCTCGTCACGGTTTTACACCCGAGAAGCCCCAGTGGCTGCGTTTTCATTCATTTCTGACTTTACATTGGGAATTCTTAATTTCTGACACCTAAAAGCGATGGTTTAATTTTAAAAGACGAGATGGAACATTTTTTCCCTCAATGACATGATGCTTTTGGACCTACAGATTTCCCACAAGAATTGTGGAAAATCCCGAGAGCTGTCATCTCTCCTGGTGCTGGCTGGTTCTGCAACGAGGGCGAGAGAGCCCTAGTGTTGGGTTTTTATATGATGACCAGCCCTTTTTATACTCTGCCCTGACAACCAGAAACATATGGCCCTGGACTTACGTAAGAAGGAAAAATATATTGATCTGTGGTTACTCGTTGTCAGCAGGTCACTAAACCTCTTTCCCCACATATAAAATGAAGCCACCTTGCCTCTCCATACAAATGCAATAAAATCTAGTAATGCAGCCATGAAAATAAGCACTGGCCCATAACCTGAGGACTTAAGGGGTCAAGGCTAATGAGAAATGGTCAGGATACAAGAAAAAATCAATTGATTTTCCTCCTCCTCACCTTGGGCTTGATAGGAATTTGGGTGTATTTTCCGCCGAGAACAGGCGCCTCATGCAGGTGGGCTATAGAAGAATAGGAAATGCTCCGCGTTGCTAAGGGGAAGAGTGGGTAGAGTTATGAATGGGGATGTGGGCAATGAACATTTTACGGTCCTAATAATTTTTGTCTAGTAGCAAGAAATGAGGTACTGAGAGCTCAGGCACATCTGTTTGGGCGGAGCTCCCTCCAGGGTAAGGAGCGAGGGCGTTGAAGGGATGCCAGGGGTAGTTGATGGAAGGTGCCTGTGTTATTCCGTTTTGTACAAAACCACCTCCCCTGAACAACTGAGGAGTGGGAGGCAGAGCCGTGTTATTGTGGCCTCTTTGAAGGCGTGAGAAGGGCCGAGTCCGGGCACGGACACGGGCCCCGATGCTCGCTTGCCTTTTCTCCTTTTCGGAAGTCTCCCTGCTGCACACTTTGTGTGCCTGTCCTTGTGACAGAACGATCAAGGGGCCCCTTCAGTGGAGCTTAAGTTTCTAACAGCCTTCTCCAAGAACAACAAAGCGAGAAGAAAGAAAGGAGAGCCGTGTGAGAGGGGAAGCCTGAGCCAAGGGGAAAAGCATGAAATGAGACGTTGTAGAGGTGACGGTCACACCCGAGAGAGCGCGGAAGCCCACCCCTCTCACTTCACAGAGGAGGAAACTGAGGCCCGTGGAAGCTTTTCCCTTCAGGCATGGGGTTGTCCCTGGTGTCATCGTTGGCCCCTGACATGCACACTCACAGGTGAATTCATTCATTCCCATGGCTTCAACTGACTGTGACTTGTGAATGACCATGGAGGAGAATATGCCATTGCTCCCATGGGCCCCTTTCCATATGGACCTTCCTGCGTAGAGGTTCAACATGGACTTTGAACTTGGCGTATCCGAACCGCCACGCCTTCACCCAAACTTGCTTCCTAGCCTCTGTTTCTTTCATGGGTGATTGGCGTAAAGCTCATAGTAGCCTTTCAGAGTTATCCATGGGACTTCCCTTCCCCTTGTCCCCTTGTCCCCACAATCCAGCAGTGACTCACTCTGTTAATTCCTCCCTCCCATTTCCCTTCTGCATGTTCCCGCTTCTCCTTCCCATGGGGCAAGTCCTTAACCCCTCTTAGGTTGACTCTTCTGGGTTGATCTTCCTGTCTTCGGTCTCAGCGCTTTCGGCCTCCTGTTCCACCACCGCCTGTTTGTCAAAGCACAAGTCAGGTCTTGCCTTTCCCTCCCCTTAGCCTGGAGAGTAAAGCTCCGGCTCTGAAGCACAGCTCCCAGTGTCCTCCGGAATCCGGCCTCCAGGGAGCTCTTTAGCTCTGTGCAGCCTGCCGTGCGCCACCCTGATGTTCTCCGGGAGTGCCTTGCTGTTGGTACGTGGTTCCATAGTGTAGCCAAAAGGGTGGCTGGGGTGTCTCCCACTTGCCATACACACTGCTGGGGTGACTGCGCATACCCTTAAACTTTGAACACGCCCCCTCCTCTTCTCAACCTTCATGACTGTCTCTGCTCAGGAAGAAGTGGGCACTCTTTCCTTACATATTAATACTTATTCTGTCCTGTGCTTCTGTTTCCCACAACCCTGGGATTGCATCGCTAGTTGTTCTGTTTTTCCCCTTGGCCATTGTAGAATGCAAACTCCTGATAGGTAAGCTCTTTCATAGTTGTAAACCTGAGTAGTGGGCGTGAAGGTACGACCCGGTAAAATACATTTTAAAGGAATGAATGAGCAAGTGAACAAATGAATTAGTGAAAGTTCACATAGCTCGTTAGTGGCCAACCCAAGCAAGACATCCTTGGCTTTCCTCTTTCCACTTCACATTTTCCCTGTCTCCATGCTGCCCAGTGAGAAGACCTTGGCATTTAAAGTGGTACCGTTGGTGTATTTTCTGTACAAAATGTATTTTATTTTCAAGTTGAAATGTTAACACTCGCAGGCTAACTGGAAATAAGTGAGGTCACTCTAGAGTTTGTCCTCTTTTTTGTGCCTCGGTTATATTTTAATTGTCCAAGAAAAAGAAACGCAAGCAGGCAGGACCCACACATGTGATATTGAGTGCTCGCTGTGCACTTCACATGTGGTGTGTTTAATCCTCACAAACCCTTTGTCGTGTGTTTATTATCTGCATTTTACAAATGAAGACACAGAGGCTGTGAAGTTATGTAACTTACCTTGGATCATGTGGACTGGCCAATGTCGGAGTTGGAAGTCTAACCACGTCCATCTGATTCTAACGTCCATTCTCTTTCCCCTTCACTACACTTCCTCTCTAGGGAAACAACACAGAATTAGGGATATAAAAATCTCAAGAAGTTCCACTAGAAGACATTTCTCTGTGACTCCATAACATATTGGACTGAAGGAACAGGAACTGTGAATCGTACCTCTCATCCAGTTGCCCGGTGTCATTTGGAGAAAATTAACCCCCAATTTTCCAACTCTTTATATTTACAAAGTATGAGAAATACAGGCTTTTCGTATCAATGAATTAATTTAATGAAAAAGCGACTTCATGAACGAGTTTGTGCCATTTGCTACAGAACCGCATTTGGCACAGTTACCAACCATAAAAGTGGCCTTATTTCTAAAAGAAACGAAAATTGGTCTAAAGGAAATAAGATAGCTAGTCTGGTGAAACTCCAGAGTGGGTAAAAAAAATATTCCCTTTTTATTTAATTTCTCTTAAAGTCTTTGTGGAGGTGCGTGAAGCCTGGTGGTAAGGCACGCATGCAGGAGTGAACAGATGCTTAGCAGGGGATGAGGAAGGGCAAGGGGGGCAGTGGCTGTTGAACGTTGTATGTGCCAAATTGATTTTTTTCCCTAGGTCTAGTAACTCCAAGATGACAATTGGCATTTCTGCTTGGGCATTAAACACACAGCAGCCACAGCATTCCCAGGACCTCCTCGGTTACTGGCTGTTGGCAGAACTTGAATTTCAACAGTGCTCTACGCAGTGCAGAGAGTCTGAAATGAATTACACTGGACAGAGCAATAGAGAAAATATTCAAAGCAGAAGCACTGTAGAATATAAAAAAATTACATTTTCGTTTCTTCCTGGATTTTGAGAAGCAGTTTCACAGGAGGCGCCCTGGTTTGAGATTCTTTCCCTGGATTTCTTATGAGCCGATGCTCCTTGTGACCTTGAGCAAAATACTCAACTCTCTGAGCTTTTGTTATTTTTTCAGGGGAGGGCGGTGTGGAGTTGATGCCACGGAAGGATTGGGCATCTGTAAAATGAGGACGAACGGTGCCTCTAACTTCGTAGCACTGTGTCCTTAGGATTCACGGTGGCTGGGATGCTCGGTTTGGTCTCCAGCCACCTTGAGAACACTCCTGACGAGGTGACAGCAGAGAGGCAGGTGACAGGTTTGAAGGCCCAGATAATGGGGAAAAATGGGAAAAGCATAACCGAGTCTTTTCCTTAAAATCATGGTACTTCTTTCAAATTAGAGCCCTAAATAGATTTTTAAATTGGAAAGGAGACTTAATCCCAGCTCTCTCAGGCTAACCTCTTGAAGGATGAAACTCGTTGAGGCATTTTTATGGTGCTCCTTCCCCCATAATCAAAGGGGTGTGTAGGCGGGCGGACACCTGGCTTGGCCCTGCCACTGGCCTTACAAAAAGCCCCAAACCCTTTGGCTGCCGTGCTTCTGGGACCCAGGAAAGACGCCGGCTCCTTTCGCCAAGCTTCTGTCGTGTTTCTCGGTCGGAATACCTCTCAGACATTTGCCGCACTCTTTTCCTGCTTTGTCCAAGCTCAGCCTTGATACACCTAATGTGATTTAGTCCTGGTTTCATTTCCTGAATCTTCGTGCGGCTGCTCCTTGCTGGAGCCCACGTCCCGAGCTGCCAGGTTCTTCGTCCCTGCAGGTGCAGACAGATTAGCATAAGGAGCACGTTGCCGAATTGGGGAAGAGCAAATTTGATTGCCAAAGCCGTTTCAGATTGAGGTCCATTTGGTGGCATTAGGAGCAAAACTAATAAACAAACCAGGTTTTTTTTCCTACTCAAATTCACTTTTTCTTTTTACTTGACAGTATCCCTTTATGCGTAGAATGTTTTATCAAATTCTGAGTTTAGCTGTCATGGACCGTGCTTTTTTTGTTTTCTTACTCATCATTGTTGACTGTTAAGTTATGTGGGTTTGGCAAAGGGAAATCTTCTATAATGAAGAAGAATGCGTTGCCTATCCAGCGTTATTGTCTGCCTGGGCGTTCCACGACCCTACAGATGCGGCTTGTGGACATGGTTCATGCTATTGTGACTCCCATTTTGCAGATGAAAAATAAATTCCAAAGAGACTTCAAGGCCATGCCTAAACTTTGGAAATTCGGAAGAAGCCAGGGTCAAGTTGACTCTCTCATGTTTATCTAAACAAACATTTTCTTTTATGGCTAGTCTCATAAAGAATCGGTGAGACAGAGAAAGACAAACACCGTATGATTTCACTTATATGTGGACTCTAAAGATCAAATAAACAAACAAACAGAATGGAAACAGACTCATAGATACAGAGAACAGATTTCGCTTATGTGTGTAAAGACCAAAATAAACAGACATAATAGAAACAGACTCATAGATACAGAGAGCAGATTGACTGTTGACGGAGGGGAGATGGGCTGGGGGGTGGAGCACCCGAACAGGGTAAAGGGATTAGGAAGCACTAATTGGTGGTTACAGAATGTCACCGAGATGCAGATCGCAGCCCAGGGAATAGAGTCAGTAATAGTGTAATAACTTTGTATGAGGCCAGGTGGTTACTTGAAGGATTGGGGGACCACCCTGTAAAGGACATCATTGTTGAACCACTGTGCTGACCATCTGAAGTTAATACAGAATAATACTGAATGTCAAAAAAAAAAAAGAGAGAATGATATGTATTTCCCCATTGTTCTGGGGAAAGTATAGAAAGAAAAGGCTCCCTGTGAGCCGTGACAGACGAGGCCCGTGCTGGGTGCCAGTACCAAGGCCCCCTGGTGAGGGGCCGGAGTTCGCAATCCACGGAGCATTCGTGGTCTTCTGGGGGCTGCTCGCGTCTCAGTGGGCGGGCCCGGTGGGTGGCAGGCGCAGCGACTCAGGTTCCTCAGCGATGTGGAAGCCTGGGCAGGACTCGCCCACGTCAGCAGGAGGCAGCGACCCGGTGGGAATGAAGGGACGGGAGCCAAGTCCCCGTGCTCCCGCCAGGCCTCAGGGCAGGGGGACGTGGGTCCAGGCCGGCTCTCGGGGCTCTGGAGGGAGGGCTTTCGGGTGTTCCTCGTGCCCCCGCTTCGGTGGGCCTCCCCTCTCTGCGTGTCCACCCCGCTCGTCCCCTGCGTCTGGCCTCTCGTTTCCTCCGTGCTCCATGTCTTTTCTGCACCTCCGAGCTTGGTTGCTTGTGGTTTTCCTATTTCCTCATCTCTCCAGCTTGAAGAGGCCCTGCGGCCCAGACTCCCCACCTGCGCTTCCTCTCGGCATCTCTGAGCTCTGCGGCTGTGACAAGCCCGAGCGGTTTCCTAGTCCCTGTTGCAGACCCCTTCAGTGAGACTGTGACTCGCCCATTTCTTGTGCTGAGCCACGTGGGTCCTTGCCCCGTCTACAGACAGGCTGCCCTTAGGGGAGGTGCCGACCCCGGGCGGGCATCAGGGTCAAGGTCTGTGGGAGGAGGGGTGACTTACTAGGGCAGAGCCAGGGCAGGCACCAGGACGGACATGCCTAGGGCTCTGGCCTACCCGTCTTTTCATAAACCTTCAGGCTGTTCCTCCCCCTGACGTAGCCTGGCAGCCTATGAGAAATGGCTGGAAATTAATTTCTAGGAGCTAAAATATTTTCAAGGTCAGAAGAGGAGAAATCATTCAAGTGACCATGGCAGCGAGATACTGTATTAAAAGCTCCATGCTTATTACTTTGTCTCCTAGTCACAGGAACTCTATAAAGTAGATACTGTGGTCCTTCTTTGGCTTAAAAAACCTGTTCAAGACAAACCGGTCTTCAGTAGAGAGGTTGACATTTAGACCCAGCCAGTCTCACTCCGCAATCGTATCTGCTAACGTGTAACCAGGTATCGGTAACTTCCTTCACCTGGGTCCACGTCAGCATTTATGAGATAACCTGATAGGAGATGGAGCTGTGATGGTGGGCGTCCCACGCCAGTGCTGGGACAGAGAGGAGCAGTCGGTGAGGTTACGGAGACTTCGCCCCCGTGAACCGGGGCTCCCGCCGTCAGTGCCACGGAGTGGCAGTGTCTCTGGGAGGCCGCTGCAGCCCCAGAGGATGTGAACACATCGTGCAGGAGCCTTCTGTGACTCGTATTAACACAGATCCATCATTAATGTGACAAATATGCACACCTGCAGACTTGATTGCTGCAATTTTCCCGAGTCACTGATAGGTTTATGGCCTGCCTCAATTCCGGTAAAACCGAAGCCATCTAGATTGGTCAAAACGTGGCGCGCTTCAATCAATCTCGTGAACAGACTGAGACTCCAGCCCCGGTGACAGGCTTGCTTTCTAGGCAGGGTAATTAAAGAGGCAGGGCCAGCAACGTTTGCAAGTCCCCTCGTCTTAGTTTTATCATCTGTAACACAATCTCAGAAATTCCAGACGGAAAACATCTTTCCTTCCCCCGTCCCTCCCCGAATGACTGGCCAGGGCTCTGTTGCCCACTCCCTTTGTCTCACCTCTGAGGCCAGGCAGCTGAGACTCTGGTTCGCTCCCGTGAGGACAGTGGGTGTGCTGAGGGGTTTCTCTTGTGGTCGAGGGATCCCTCCGGCGAGGTGGAAAGGTTTGCCCAGAAGAAGAAAAGCCATCTGTCTACCAGAAGCTCTTTTCCCACCAAATCCAGGTCTGGCTCTTCGTGAACAACCAAAGATGACACACGGCAGGATGCTGGTCATTTCTTAAGTGACCCAGGACACCTCTGGCAGAGAAAGCGAAGGTGCTTCGTGTGTGTTTCATGCTAATAGAACATTTTAAATATTAAAACAAATTTTTAAGAAGCAGAGATTTGGAAAACTCTAATAGATCCTTAAATGACTACCTACGAAGTAATGTGTGTTACATAGAAATTAATTGACCAAAACTAGATATTTGGGACCATCAGGGATATAGGAGATCCCTATAGGATAGACAGAAATGGTGTTAGTCAGAAAATACATTCTTTCATCATCGTGGGGGGGGGAATAAGAAAACTAACTTACAGAATGACTTATCATGGTTTTAACTGAAGAATTTGTGTAATTTCAACAAACATGTGTTTTTCCCTGAAATTTAAGTACTAAACCAAATAATAGTGACCATGAAGAATGCCCTAAACCAAGAAACAAGAATAGTTAAGTTACTGGTGCTCTACCAGATCCACCCCGGTTCCCTGAAGCATTGGAGAGATGAAGTTGGGAAAAGCAGAGTGGCAGTGTCCAGTTCGACCTGATCCGGCAGGCCACGTCTATTTGTGAGGACTCAGAGTCCTCGCCGGGGCACACCTCCGGCACTGATGGTGATGGATGAGATCTGTAGCTACTTCACCACTCATTGAACCTAGCAGGAGTGGAAGGGGTGGGCACAGTGCGGGGTGGGGACGGGGCAGTGCGAGGTAACAGTGGGAACCTATAAAGGGAAATCAGACCTGATCACCGTGCCCTCCATGGCGGCTGGTCAGGGGGATCTACTTAAATTTTCAAAAAGCTTTGCGAGATTCTACCTTTGGAATCTGTTCTTACTTAATGGTAGTAAGCCCGCACCCCATTTGTTGGGCATGGAACCTCAGTTCTGAAAAGCACTGTAATGAACAGTCTTCATACGTGATCTGGAGGATACTAAACTTCATGCGCTCAGAAGTCACATGGACGGAGGCTGACCGCAAGACCGTTAGACTCCGTGTGAGAGGACAGGAGAGAGGAAGGTGGTTTTGACGTCATCAAACTAATGCTCTCGCAGAAAGAGGGTCAGGCTCTAGTTATAAAATAGACGGTTTCTCTGTCACTCATTTAGGATTCAGAAAAATAACGGAGTTCGTTCAAGTCATTCTCTGAAAACGTCCACCGAACAGGCTGTCCTGAAAGAGGAAAACACGGAGTCATCACGAAGGCGTGGAAACACAACTGTGCTCTCACACGCCCATAGAATCATATTGATTCCTCTTACTGGGAAGTGAATAAGTTATGCTTGTCACTACCCTTTAATGATTGTGTCCGTATTAATGATACCGACCACTCCTGTTTCTCACATTTTGAAGCATTTCCATGTGCATTTTCACGTTCACAAGCCCTGGGAGGTAGATGTTTGTATTATGACCATTTTTTGAAAGCGAGAGAAATTGGGGCATAAGGATTTCAGAGGCAGGAGCCTCGTCTCAGACTTAGGTTTTCCGATGTTAGAATCCTTCCTGTTTCTGCTCGACTGCATTACTGCACTCTGGGGAAGGCACTTAATGAACCCACAGAAAGTGCACAGAAGGCAGCTGAAATGGGCAGGAGGAGGTGGGTGCGGCTGTGTGAAAATACGTATTAGACATAATAGCCAAATAAGGACGGACGAAATAGGATTGATACAAAGGCAAAGACTAGGAGGGGAATGTGGCCTATATTTACCACATAAGGCATATGTGACCTTGTTCGCCAAATACACTCACCTGCCCAGATTCAAAGCTCTATTTGAAACCCAGCAAAGGTAAGTTTAGGATCCATAAAAGGAAGTACTAGTTCACCCAGCAGGTATTGTTCATACGGAGCTTATTTCCCAGAGTGTGGTGTAATCAGAACATACAGGTGCAGGGAAGGAAGCAGAAAGACACTGAAAACTTCATGAATGAAAATGACATAGTTTCTAAGAAGCTGAACTTGACCTCCGCTTTGAAACTGCCGTCAGGGAGGATACGTGCCCACTGGCACGGACCTGCCCTTGAGCTCCGTGCCGCCTTGGCCACAGAGCGAGGAGAGCTGTCAACACTGCACAGCTGTCCCTGAGTCCCCGCCTTCGTGTGCTGACTCGGATCTACCAACCTGCCCCTGCGGGTTGCCGTCACCCAGGTTCACTGTCTTAATGGCTTGATGATGAAACCTAGAGCTGCACTCTTTAGAGTGTGCCCCTTCGTACCGGCAACACACAGCGCTTCTGTTGCTTCGTTTTGTACATCTCCATGAACACTGTTTTTGTTACAGCCTCTGATGAATGGGCCAGTCCTGCCAAGTGGAGAATAGAAATGGCCAGCGTCACCTCTGTCGGCTATTTCTTGATCTGTGGCACAGGCAGGGCGTGCCAGGGTCAGCTAAGAAGGACCGCCTGTGGTGGGGTCACCTTTCCGTAGGACTGTGGGTGGAGCATTGCTGCTCAGGAAAAATTACACTCCAGAAGAACTGTAGTAGTAATGGTAACAAGGCTGCGTGGAAGTCAGGAGAAAAGGGACAAGGACTATACAGTGAGCAATGAGTTGAGTAGATGTTAATCTTATAACAGGGAGCATATGGTGGGATGCCCCACGGGGAAGAGGCAGAGAGATGAAGTGCTTCGGAATCCAGACTCTGGAGGTAGACGTCCGACGTGTACTCGGTATTCTCCACTTGCTCAATATGTAACAGCAGGCAAGTTCCCTAACCCTTCTGTGCCTCAGTCTTCTCCCCTGTGATCGTTACCCACCTCATACCATGGGTGGGAGAATGAAAGGACTCCAGAGCATATAGATAGCGCATGTTTTATTGTGAATACTGCATAAGCAGCCCTGGCTGGTGTAGCTCAGTGGATTGAGCACGGGCCTGCGAACCAAAGGATCGCGGTTCGATTCCCAGTCAGGGCATATGCCTGGGTTGCAGGCCAGTTCCCAGAGGGGGACACACGAGAGGCAACCACACATTGATATTTCTCTCCCTCTCCCTCTCTCCTACCCTTCCCCTCTAAAGATAAATAAAAAAATTTAAAAAAATACTGCATAAGCATTAGCTGTTGTACATTGGGTTGACAGAGTGCGTGTCTGGGGGCTGATGTTTGCCCATGCACCCCTTCCCACTCTTGACTTACTCAAGGTCAAAGGATTATCAGGTCCCAGTTCATATGTCACCCCTTCTCACTCTCCTGACCACGTGATGATACCAGAGACACTGCCTCACTTACCTTCTCACACAGTGTGTCTACAGCTTCTTCCTTGGTCAGTGGTGGCGAGAGGTGAAGTTGAGGTGTTGGCCTACAGGTCAACGCCCCCTCACTGGACTGTCACTTACTGACAAATGGAGGGGGTGAGGCTTCAGGAAGAGGGCGTTCCTTCCCTAGAGTCCCAATGCGGAGGTCCTTTGACCAATTAGCTTCCTAACCTCTTTTCCCTCAGTTACCTAACATGGGCAACAATAGTACCTGCCTTTTTGGCTATCAGAGAGCTTAATGAGAACGTACGTATTCATCCCATTACCTACCACATAGTCAGGGCTCCGTATAAGTGAGTTGTTGTGAAAAATAGTAATAATTATCCGTTGCCCTACTTGATTCTTGCCAGATTCAGCCTGACTGTCACGTGGTCCAGCACATTATGAACATTAGGCCTGCACAGAGCATGAATGAAAGCTCGTGTAGACAGAGGTCAGAATAAAAGGAAAACCTCCCTCGTGCCGTGAAGCGCATGTGAGAACATAATAAACACACAGACTCAGAGCCGCACCGACCCGCAGCGAGACCCGCACGGGGAGCGGTGGGAGAAGACAGGAGGCGTGCGGAGCCGTGCTAGTGACGGATGCGAAGTGGCAGGTGGCCCACCCGCTCTCTCGAAAGCATCTTCCTAAAGAACGCAGGGCTCCCCTTTCTCCCTGCCAGCCCCTCAGTGCATGTTCTATGCATGGAGGGCCTGGAGAGAGGGGAGGGCTTTGGAATTGAGAGAGAATTTAGGAGAGAAAAGTGGAAAGAGCTGAGCAAGGGGCTCTGTCACTGCAGGTTATTCCCAGACGAGCAGCGACGTATTTTAGCCATCAAGTGACCTTGCATTTCTTTTAAATCATTATCATCCGCTCAGCGGGGACTGGATGGCTAGACCGACATTTAGAGGTCACGTTGACCCCTTTTGCAGTGCGCATGGACACAGGTCAGCCTGCAGAAATGGGCCCGAGGCAGTGCCAGGAGAGTCTGCAGACTGGTGACTGGAATCCAGGAAGAAGCAGATCGGATCCTCCCGGGGAGTCCGTCTCAGGGAGGTTGCATCAGACTGCTGGGTGGTTCGTGCCCTCGTGTGACTCGGTTAAGAACTCAGTTTCAGTCCTGGGTCTGTAAGGCCCAACTCTTCAAACTGGTGACAGCGTTCACTGTTGCTGTATAACTTCTGCGCATCTAATTCATTAGGCTGAGATACAAGCAGAGTGGTTCATGATTTCTCAGTGTAAATAAGCATCGCTTCGGTAGGTCTCACAGTTTGGTAGAAAGAGCGCTGTGCTAGGATTGAGGTGGCCGGATTTGAGCCCTGTTACCTTCGTATCATTAGCTCTAGCCCTTGAGACCCTCACTCACCCTCTGGCCTTCTGATTTTAATTCTGTAAAACCTATGACAATGGGACCAGTGGATGAACAGAGAGAGGTAAGAAAGGCTGAATAACACAACAATACATAAGATTATTGCCACTTACCTTCACTGGGTAGGAACTTCAGGGTCAGCCCCAGTATGGCAATTACAAATCAAAGGAAAATCAAAAAATGAAATCAAAGAATTTCAGAGTGACAAGAGCCTTTAGAAGTCACTTAGATCCCCTTTTCTTTTTTTCAAACTTTATTAAAAAATAATTGACAAATAGCCCGGGCTGGTGTGGCTCAGTGGATTGAGTGCCAGCCTGTGAAGCAAAGAAATGGTTGCTGGTTCGATTCCCCATCAGGGCACATGCCTGGGTTGTGGGCCAGGTCCCCAGTAGGGGGCACGCGAGAGGCAACCACACATTGATATTTCTCTACCTCTCTTTCTCCCTCCCTTTCTCCCTCTCTAAAAATGAATAAATAAAAACTTAAATGTATTTGGTGAATAAATTGTACCTAATTTAAGTGTACAATGTGATGATTTGCTGTACATGCACTTAGACCGGCCCCCCTTCCTGTGGGAGGAAGTGATTTAGAGAGGAAGCCTAGACGGCTCACCAGCCCAGCACGTTCTGGGCTCCCCAGTTCTGTGTGCACCAAGCTAGTGCTCATGCCAGCAAGGTGATCTCACGGTCCTGCAGGGGTGGAAGGCCTTGTTCTGCAAGGTAAAAATGAGAATGCACGGTTCCACTTGAGTGCTATCAATACTTCTGGGCATTTGTGATGTTAAAAAACAAAATTCAGTGGAATAAATTTAAAGATCTAATTGGCTTTATTTAATGATTCATGAATCGGGCAGCATCCCATCTTAGTAGATAGGAGCTCTGAGGAGTTATGCAAAAGGAAGCTTTACAGGCAGTAGAAGGTGGAGCAAGGAAGTTTTTCTAGCAAAGAGTAATTGTTTCAGGCAAGGTCACTTTCATTTGGTGGAAGGTAGGGGGTCTGTAAGGCTGAGTGCTGACCAGGTAATTTCAGATTGGTTAACGCTTGCATTCCTGGAAGCAACGGAAACTGCTAATGAGTTAGGTATTGTCTCAGTTTGCTGACATGGAGCCCATTTAGGGCCTGTTCTTTCTTCTTCCCTTCTTTCCTCCCTCCCTCCCTTCCCTTCCCTTCATTTCTTCTTTTCTTCTTTCCTTCCTTCCTTCCTTCCTTCCTTCCTTTCTGCTTGCTTTCTTTTCCTTTCTTTTCTTTTCTTTTCTCTTCTTTCTTGTTTTTTAACCATTTTTTAACCATTCCCTGCTTTGGTCAGACTCTCAGCTCACCCGAGAGGTGATCAGAATGCACAGCATTAGCGCCGCTCTCAAAGACTGCTCCACAGTGCCTGCAGTTTGGCTGAGCCTTTGTGTGGCATTGGCAGAACACGACTTCAGGTTCCCATTTTTTAAAAGTCAGTCACTCTCTTTGTTCCTTGTCTGACATTCTGCTCTAGGAGAGATCATGTGCTGTGTAGTTAATGTCTGCAGGTAAGCATGTGAAGCTTTTGAGAGAATACAGTTAACCCCTGAACAACACAGGGATTAAAAGCACTAACTAGTATAGAGTAAAATATCTTCATACAGTTTGAGTTAGTCCTTGGCATGTTCGGATTCCCAGCCGCCACTTGGCCCTTCAACGAGACTGTTGAACTGCATGGGTTGATGAGACTGAATGGGCCAACGTGTGTGTAAGTGGACCTGTGCCTTTCCAACCTATGTTGATCGTGGGTCAACTGCACAGCTCGCTGAGGGATTACTATGATTATTACAAGTAGGTTTATTCTCAGTGCTTGGAGTCACTTAAAAACCATGGTCCCTAAGACCTAAATCCATCAAAATCACAAAACTCAAAGAAAGACTCTGTTCAGGGAGTCACCTTTTTAAGCCTCCTTATGGCTTGCTCACTTGTCGTATGTAACTGAGTCCCCAGAAGTGTTAATATAGGTGCAGTAGGTGGTGTCGGCCACACACAAGTGGACACCTTGCTCAACTAAAAGGTAATCAAGGGATATCCTGTCATCAAGAACAACTTTGGCCAGGGAATCTAAGGATCACTGGACAGGTGGTGTTTTAGTAGCAGACTCCGTGATACTTTCAAGGTGAGGTTCCTGATCATAGCTCATTTACATTTACTCCTAACCGGGGAAGTCAGGACCTGCCAAAGTAAGTGACTCTTGGGCCATGAACACCTCCCAGCAGGTCCTTTCTAACTCAGTGATGTAAATTCAGGGGAGTTGGCCCATGGGGTGTCTCAGTTCCTTTGTGAACAGATAGGGGACAGTTAGATAACCCAAGAGGCATTGTCTGGTTAGGGGCCAGCCATCCAGGCCTTCACAGGCCCAAGCAGGACAGTAACCACCACGGACAAAGGCACAGCCATGCCCATCATGGTGGCACTGTTAATGGACGTGTTCACAGGGACTGTTGCACTTGACCCTTCCAACAGTGGGTCGGCTAGGTACTCAGCCCATTTGGCGTGTAAACCCCCTGCCTGAAATAAAGAGTTGGTGTAAATACCTTGCAAAGAAGGGTGCTGCTGGTGAGATTTTCTTTTGTTTTATGACTGGGGGCAGATCTGATGTAGATAATCATGAGAACAAGGGAGTGCAAATGTACTAAGATTTATGTAGGCATTGGTGTCTAATTAAGCACATACAGTTATACTCAGAGAAAAGTAAGAGGTGCTGGATGTTCCGGCTATGAAAGTTGGACTCGGTAAAAGACCTCTAAGTCAGTTGATTGTAGTTTGTGGGACACCGGGCTTTAGCATCATGATCAGAGTTTTTGATGACAAAGCCATCAATCTGAAAGGTTACCCTCCTTAGCAATGTCCTGGGAGATGTGGACGATGGCTTTATATTTCCAGGCCAATGTTAGAGGAAAGGAAGAAAGAGAAGAGGGAAGGGTTTCGAGTTTAAAGTGGAAAGTCTTGATCAGACATTGTGGGTGGGTGCAGTCTACATCAAGGTCAGCTACTGCTCTTCCTCAGCCGTTTGGTGTGGAGGTCTCCAGCTGGTATGCAGTCCCAAGAGTCCGAAGGGGCTCTTTCTAATTGGGAGATGTAGACTCAAGGTTCAAGTTCTTGATATTTGGCTGCCATTGAGTAGTGAGGGGGGTCTGGTATAGTCCCTTCCTAGGAGATTGAAGCAGTCTTTGTAGGTGGTGATTCCAAATCAGCAGGGCGGGAGGAAATTGGAAACGTTAGTTTGGAGAGTCATGCGTAGCTAGGTATTTGAGGAATTTAGAAGAATGAGGATGCAGTCCATTTTACAGGTGTATACCCAAACCTTGAAGACAATGAACAGGTCTAGAATCTAATGATCTACAAAGGTGCATAGTTTTTGTTTCTCTGCAATCACTCCAGTTTTTCTAAATCAAAGATTATCATAGTAGAACTAATTTGTTTACACTAACCTTGGCCTGATTATCTACATAAAGGCAGCAAGGACAGTGGTTGACCATATAAACTCTTTTTAGGACTGGCTTGCTGGAAGTTTTCATAAGGAATCTTAGACTGAACTCTTTAAAAGCCTCGCAAGGCCAGGAAGCTAAACCAAGGACTTCCCACCAGGTTTTATCAATACCTATCATTTGGGTGAATCTCTCTCTTCTTGAGGTCCGCCAAACATCCTGAGGTTCCTGAGCCTGCTGGGAAATGCCCTTCCTTACTCACCTGGCAAGGCTGCCAACTCTGTAAGCAGAGGACCAAGATGGTGTTTTCCAGGGGACTTTACTGGCTTCATGAAGTCAGTCTGAATTCTTTAAAGTTGTCCGGTCACATCTGAGTCTCCGCACACCTCTCTCAGATATGACATATCAGTCAAAGGCTTGATAATATAGCCAGTGTTTCCAGTTGTGTCCTGTTACAAGGAGAACAGATTGTCATTGAAATTATGCAAATACGTAACTGTAATGCCATGCAAAGAATACTCAAGAGTTTCTGAATGCTGGAGGGATCAGATAGGAAGAAAAAGTCAATGTTTTATCTTTGTTTACAAAGGTATACTTTTCTGAATTGCTCTAAGTCACAAATAGCTTAAGAGAAAAAGGTTTCCTTAAATCTGGAAAAACAAAACATAAAGGAAACAGCAACATTTTGGACAAAGTCATGAAAATGTTATAATCCTCTGTGGTTTATTGAGTCCCATATAATTAATACTTCTTCTGCTCGGATCCAGCTTTTTCATTAGTTCTGGAAGTTCTTATCCAGTTCAGTTTCATGACCTCAAAGTTATGAGAAACTTTGTTAGCGTCCTTTCCATGAATCTCCTTGAAGATGAAACACTTTCGTGGGAATGCTTTTGCAAAAGCATCAGAGTGAAACAGTAATTGTCTATATATGTCAAAAGACTTACAAATGGCCATGGTTAGTTGAACTTGACAAGGAAATCTGGTTTTTCCCTTAACATGCAACATGTTAATAAATAACTAGGATTATGACCGATAGCATTTTATTTCCTACAGCCAGAATTTTCACACTAGCTACAAGCCTTTTAAGAGGAATAGGCAAGGTTAATTGCTAAAAAGGTTAGGTGGAATTTGAATTGTTTCTAGAGCTGCATTTCTGGTCTTGCAAAACTATGTTGTATAAGTATAGTTGGTTCTAATTCTTCAGAGACTTGATATCTTTTGTAACCTAAATGGTATTAAGGGGCTAAACACTCCCCACCCCCCCATCTATCTGCATTATTATTAATTTGGATTTTTACATTAGGACAATTTGCAACTAAGATGGAAATCCAAAGGATCACAGCTTTGTCTTTGGACAGTTTTCTTTCCTTCTGGGTACATTTAACTGAGGGAAGAAGACCCCCCCTGCCTCAAATTCCTATTAGACTCTGAATATTAACATCCAATTTGGTCAAATTTCTGATCACAGAATTATGAAGTTTTTTCCAATTTCTTGTCAGATTTTTAGCTGGGCAAAACAGTGAATATTTCTGGCAGTATTAAACAAACCCATGGACCCAAGAGGCCTCTGTTCCTCCAAGAGGCTGCAAAAGATACCATCTTCACAAGACCTAGAGATACCCCCAAAGATCAATAACCAGGGACAGGATTTTAAAAAGGAGGACAAAGTGACATTTTATTATTGTTATTATTTTTTCTTTCTCTCCCGGGCACTACAGAGACCTGGGAGGGCTGACTCCGGCAAGAATTCTCCAGTCAAAGTCTTGATAAGATAGCCGGTTCTTAGCCAGCTCCTGCCAGCTTTCCCCAGGATCCCATCCACTGTCTCCGAGTGAGATTGCAACTGGAGAGTGCAGCTCCAGTATCTACCGGAATTTAGCCAGTTTGCCAGTTCATTATGATTGTAGTTTCCTCTTTGCTGTGGAAAGGGATTAGTGATAGCACTTTGCTGGAGATGCCCTTGGATCCCATCAGCTCTGGGAGGGGCCTGTGTGGGATTCCTCCTTCAAGGGTGGATACCAGGGCCTTGAGCTGAAGTTGAAAAATTTGCATAATCCCTTTGAGGACAGTCTCTTTTCCAGGGTCCCAGGTGATTGATTACAACTGAGACCCCAACCCTGGGCCACCATTTTAATGATTGGGGGGGCAAATATTTATTTTAGGTACTTCGTTTGGGAGCTGTTGTAACTGTAAAGTTTAGTCTGACGGACTTTTGTTTACGGTTATGGATCTTCACGTTTTTATTAGCCTTTTGCAACAATGAAGCTGTTTTAGAATGTTGAAGCCTTCTGGGAGCTCTTGTATACCAATACAAATAGGTATCTCATTCAATATGTTTGATTTAGGAACGCTTGCTTCCAAATGCACTTTTTAAGTGAGTGATCTTGGTTAACTGGAATATTCCCCGTCATAGACATTGGAATTCTAGGGTGCTTTCAGTAAGATTGTGCCGTTTTTATAGATATCTACAGCTTCCAGGACCACAGAGTTCCTAGACATAACATAAGCAAGTGTGCTGGAAGGTGGCATACTCATCTCTCCGAAATTTAAGGATCCCATTTTAATTGCCTGTAGGTATGTATGTATGTATGTATCCATCTACCCATTCGTCTGCCTATTTGCTTGTTTGCTTGTTTATAGCTAAGCCTTTGGGTCCGTCAGAGCCAGACTGATACCTTAAAGGGATGTGCCACAGGCTGGGAGTTGTGTTCCTGATGTGCCTCCTTTCTCCAGGCAGGCAGGTGGCCTTGTATCCACTAACTCACTCTGTGAGCAACTTCTCCTAACACGGGAGTCTCTGGGTTAGGCGATGAGCTCTCTCGCAGCATTGAAACGCTCAGCCCGTGCTCATCAATTTTTCTGGCTTTTTGGCTTTCGAGATTCCCATTATCATTAGCTATAGTTTGAGAGTAAGTACTTATCTACACAAAGACAAACTTGTGCACTTTAACACACCAGCAGCAGCCAAGAGACGTTACTGCTCTCTGGCCATAGGAGGTCCCCCTGCGCATCACCAGCAATAGCCAATGTGGAACTGGGGCTTGGGGGAAAGGGCTGAGCCAGCAGACGCCAAAGACTGTGGAGTACGGACCACTCCAAACAAATGCGGCACTGTGGCTGCTGCCAGCAGTTCCCAACAGGCATTCTGGGGACAGAACCAAGGGTTTTCCAACTGAATGGGAATTGTGGCCCAAACCCAGGACTAGGCGCTTGGGTTCTAGGTGGAACCATCTGCTAGTTTAAGCTGCCCTGCCCTGCCCTGGATTGGAAAGCCAATTAGATTGGAAGTTCCTCCCAAAAGGAGTGGAGTTCAGAAGTGAGAGGAACTTACTTAACTGTGGGCAGCATCTCATTTTAGCAGATAGAAAGGAGCTTTGAGAAGCTGTAGGCAAAAGTAGGTGAGGCAAGGAAGTTGTATTAGCAAAGAGTGAATTTTTTTTTTTTTTTTGGCAAGGTCACCTTCCCTTGGGGGGAAGTGAGAGTCTGTCAAGCGGATAACTTCGCTGGTGCTGACCAGGTAATACCAGCAATCTGACTGGAGTTGACTGGTTAAAGTTGGCATTTCTGGGAGAAGCTGAGCCTGCGTTTCGGCTACGTATCGCTGAGTCTTGGTTTGCTGACACTAGGTTCGGCAAACGCGACTCCATTTTGGGCCTGTTGTTCCTTCTTCTTAACAGTGATGACAAGCACTTGCAGAGCTGAGTCTGCAGGAAAGGACTCAGTTTACCACCGAAAAGGAAGCTCAGCTGCTATTTTAGTACCATCTTAATTTGCTCCTTTCCTCTTCCTTGACCACGGTCACCATTCCCATGTCCCTTTGGGAGGACCTGCCCATTTTAATTCAAGAGCATCTTCTAAGGGCCCGGCAGCAAGCTCACTGGGCTGGCCTTGCATGCCAGCCTTGAATGGGCATGGGTAGCATGGCCTCCCTTGTGTCTGAATCTGAAAGCAAAGGGAATGTAAGTGGAGTTTTACCCAAAGAGAGTTCAGTTTGCTAAGGAGCATCAAAGAAACACAAGCATCGCTTGGACCATGTTTCTTACTATAAGTGGGTGGATGGCTGGACTTACAGTTCCTGGATTTTTGAAGACTCAAGTAGCTGAAGCCATTTAGAGAAAGGTACTGTTTGCTTCACTCTGTCAAGATTATTGCTCAATTTTAGAATTTATGGGAATGATACTAATCACGACAATAACAAACACAGAATTGATGATGATGATACTGATATCGATGTTGATCAGTGTTCACCATATGTCAGATAATGCTAAGCATTTTATTTATTCTGGGGTTGAAATTTAAAAAGCGAGAGAATGGGCATTGAAATAATGAAAAGGAATAGTGGCCTTGAAGCCAAGAGCCCTAGGATCCCCCGCACTTCAATTTTAGTGAACTCGTCCAAGTACGTTGACTTTTATGGAACTCCCTATCTATAAAATGGAGATAGAAATCCCCACATTAAAGCATTATTGAGGATTAAGTGGGCTCACGAATGTTCAAAGGGCTCCTTAACAGAGCCAGTGCGCAATCGGTGCATTATTACTTGTTCAGTCGAATCACAGATGATAACAGAAATGCGACTAGATGAGACGTAATTAGAAATGGAGATGAATCAAGACAGTTTAGGACGGCGATGGGCTATTCTCCTTCTGTAAGTCATTTGCAGGTGATATTTTGTCTTATCAATTTCATTTTCCATCCCTCTTACGAGGCGAGAGCCATAGAGGGGACCTCACGGAAAGAGTTCGGATCAGAGAATTAGAACAAACACGAAACTCTTGGCTCATGAAAGCCTAGAGTGTGAGAGAGAGAATTCGGAACAGAGCTCTCCCTGCGACTAGGAGGCAGTCTCCCTCCCACCGTCCTGCAGCCAGGGCCCCCTCTTTGCACACTCCGGGTGTTCATGTCACTTCCAGAGCTGCGCTGCGAGGACGTGGCCCCCAAGGACGCGCAAAGCACACATCAGAATTCCAGGCATGAAAGCGCAGGCTTCAAAATGACTTATTCTCATTACAATGTATGAAATGATCCGTAAATACATATTTTAACATTACAGAGTTTAAATATTATTACACATCTTAGTTGATGTCAGATTTTGTTAAATGCGTGCCGTTATCTCAATTTACAAAGGTCAGTCGGGTGGCAGCGGAGAAGAGAACTGGATATATTTAAAATTTTTCTTACTAGTACATCTGTGGCTCTGATAACCCTGCTTTTTTTCAAAGAGCTCTGGGCTTTTTCCTCCCTTTTTCAAATGAGACTTTAATGAGTATCATGTGGATAAACTCTTTGCAGAGGTTTGAAAAGACCCGGAGAAACACGGTGGTAGGAACAAGCGGACCATTCTGGATGAAATCATAAGCCATTTGAATGCCTCCTCATCTCCCTGGTTGTGTCAGGACCCTTTTGGCTGCACCCCCCCTCCCCACCCGCCCCCACGGGAGTGTTTCGTCTCCATGGCTAGGTAAATCGAACGTTCGCATAGTTGCTTGATTGCTATTCATGCCGGCACAGACTAGCGCAGTGACCTACTTCCAGCAGCATCCATGGAAAGCTTCGCTGCTTTCCATCAGCCGGGTTGGAAAAGCCACCCTCTGCGTTCTGCAGCGCCTGCCCCCACCTGCCCACACCTGCCCACACCTGCCCCGGAGACAACGTGCCATGGACCTTCGGGGTCCTTCTTTCTTTCTCTCACACCACTGTCGCTTTCATTTTTGGTTCATTGTGGTCCACCTTCAACCTCTTTGGGAAGAAAAGAAGTGGTAAGAAGTGGTGAGTGGGCAGCATTCAGGATGGGGACGTTTCTGAGTTTCTGAGTGTAGCCTCGTGAAGGAATGTGGGCGGGGCTGCAGGGAGAAATCGGGGGGGGGGGCCTTCTGTTTTCTAATCTAGACTGCCCTTGCTTATATGAACATAATGGATCTCAGGCAAATAATTCACTGGACATCATTTGGAGGCGTCTACACACGGATGATTCTTTCTTACGTGACCATGGATGGAATTTCCGTAGGTCGCTATCCGGAGTCTCAATACAGCTGGTCCTTACTCTGAAACTCAGGCTGGGCTGAGCTGAAAGCATTTCCAAGAGGAAAGGCTTGTTAGAACAACTTTCACGGAGACTTTTGTCCAGCTGGCAGAAATATACTCAGCCTGCTCCCGATTTGGGGGTCTAACTAGAGCCAAGTGTCGTTGAATACCATGGTCAGAGCTGGGGGGTCCTGAGAGACCTTCCAGTCCAATCATTTGAAGAGCAGAAAAGTGAGCTCCAGAGAGGTTCCAGAGCCTCGCCCTCCCAGCTTCCCGTCCCGTGCCCCCATTAACCTGCCATTCCTTTCTCCTCACTGCTTCATCCATTTTCTAGGCTCTTTGGTTTTTACCATGGACAGCAAATGTCACTGAGCAGGGGAAATAGGAATTACATCACCCTTCTCCTAGTTACAAGTCGAAATTTCTATTCCAAAATTCAGCAAGTCAGGAAAGTTTTAGTTACTCATACAAGGAAACTCCCGTGGCCCATGGCGTGAGAGGTTGTAGAAATCGGAAGGCATTTTGCCGTAAAGCCTCTGCTCACACAATTCTGCGTCCATTGCTCAAGCCTGTTTGGGGGGCAGAGGAGCCGGAATGAGATGGTAAATGGCAGCAGGCATGGAGCTGAATAGAGTCCCCTCGACCGGAGTCCCTTCCCCAGCTGCACGCTGAGCATCTTCACAGAAGAATTTCCCGGCTCTGCTGTCTCCCATGTTGCTGTTCCTTCAGCGAGGCCTGTGTAGGCACCAACTTCAGGCAGGCTGTCCTGTTGTTAGACTCTGTGCTGGGGGAACCAGGCCCGGCAGGGCACCTTGCTTTACGGGGCTCTCACTCAGGGCAGTAGGATGGGATCGCTTCAGGACTCCACAGCAGACGGGCCCTGTGGGGAGAGGGGCAGAGGCCCCCCCAGCTCAGCCCAAAGCACGTCGTTTCTCTGGCCAGTCCCCTCTCCTCGCTTCTTTTGACTTTGCCCTTTCTCTCTGCATCCTTCTCCTTCATCTGTGTTTTTGTCTGTCCCGCATCCTTCTTCACAGATGGCCGGGACACTAATGGGCTGCTGTCATTGTGTTTACGGAACAACTTGGGGTCTGTGGAGGCTGCCGTTCCAGACATTAAAGATGGGGGTCACGTTTGATACCAGGGTAAAGATTTGCAGGGTAATTAGCGATCCTCTCCTGTTATTAACCCCTGACTTAAGCAGGTTATTTCCTTACAAATGTGTTGAAAGTTAATGCCACTGCTAATAGTTTCAGTCGGAAGCCCATAATGAAGCCACGTGGGAAAGTGGACCTACCATCAATGTCTTTCAAACTCTGAAATCGGAGTTGGGGGAAAGTCAGAACAAATTGAGGAAAAGGGGGTAATTTGATCCTCATTTCCTACCTTTGGTTACCTACCTTCGGTACCCTTAATGGGAGCCCCTGGTGGAGAAGACCCATTTGTTATTCTTGGTTTGGGACAGTGGCCTTCATCACCATGACATTTCTGAATTTCTGAGCTTAATCGACATCACGCTCGAGAACTCAGTGGCGGCTGAGATGGCTTGGGGTGGAAGGGTGGCTGTGTGCTTTCACGGGTGACACCAGTCTGCGTGTTGAGCCTCATCCTCCGCTGCGCCCCTTCAGGTCCTCCACGCTGTGGCGTAGCCAGACCTCCCTCGGTTCTGCAAGCACACGCATCGCCCCGCCGTTCCTTTGTACGTTCGCACCGCCGCCCGGCACTTCCTCCCGTTTGATCCCTTCCCCTGGGTTTGTGCTCAGCCATTTCCTGCCCTCTCACTCGGCACCACTATTCCTGTTTAGAGGACTTACTCGTGGCCATGTCTTCTAGTCTCTTACCAGGTCAAAAGCCCCTTGGGAGGAAGGACCACGTCACACAATTGGCTGACAGTGATCCACTTGGTGTGCTCCAAAAATATTGGTTGTATTCGAGAATGAATGGCACCCTTGTTTCTGTGTATTCCAGGCAGGTCCAGAATTTTGGAGGTCCCAAGGGGCATGAGGTTTGTGGAAGGGAGGAATGGACTTGCTGAAAGTCAGGGCAGCCTAATAACCCTTCTGGAGAGTTCGGCCCCCAGTGTGGTGACAGCTTGGGGGACTGTGTTGGCTCCTGTTGGCACTTGTGTCATTCAGTACATTGTAGCAAAGGCTCTGCCTGAGCCTCCTCTGCAGTGCCCAGGAGGCCTTGGACTAGAGTAACTATTTCATCAACTCCCCCCATTTGCTCCTTGGGTGTCTGGGGGCAGCCTTGCATTGGTAAAGCAATTGCTGAGCATTTCCTCCTCCTGAGGTTTTCTGCTGACGTCCAGACCATGTGATCAATTGCTTTGACGTTTCAAGCTTTATCCCAGGCCATTGGCAATGACATTCACTGACTTTTATTGCGCCCTGTGTGGTTTCCCATGGGTTGACCCGGGCCCGGTAGAGAGCAACTAAATAAGCTCCAGGTTATAAGTTCCTAGGTTAGCATTTTGGCCTTTCTGTGTCAGGCCCTGCCGGGAGAGGGGGGGAAACACCAAGGAAGAAGCCATCATTCCGTAACTACCTTGAATCTAAAATATGACAGCACCCTGACTGGTGGATGTGGTGTCCTCTTGCCTTTAACCTGTGCCCTGGGAAGAATCAGGATGTCACCGTCCATAGGAATGGGCATGAAAACCTAAAAAGAGGTTCAGAGGGCTGGCCCGGTGCCAAGGCCAGCCGCTGCGCCCCCTCCCTGTGGGCACCTTCCGTCACTCTCCTCACTGCACCCGCTCTTCCCTTGGTGCCATCTCTCCCGGAACCCTGGAGCCGAATGCCTTCCTCCTCCAAAACTGTCTTGGATGGCCAAGGAGGATAGGCTTTCTTTTTGGCCGATGAACATGTTTTGGAATCAGTGATGATGGTTGCAAAGCTTCGTGAATATACTACCCACCCCCACTGAATTGCATACATCGAAGGGGCGAAGTCTGGGGTATGTGAATTGTATCTCCATTTTAAATGAAGTCATGGGATGCTAATTCCCTGTGCAAAAAATCAATCAGTCAATCAATCCTGTAGCACAAAAGCTCGTGGAACACCGCGTGGACTTGCTCCTCCAGTGCGCCCTCTCTGCGCTTGTGCAAAGCTCCGGCCCTGCGGCGTGTGTGGGGGTGGCCGGGAGCTAACGGAAGTTCATCTGTCTTAGTCCCTGTTCTGTGTCAGGCCAGGCGACCTTGGTCTGGGTATTTATTTGTCTTTGTTGCCACAGTTAAAACAGAGGTAATGAACCTGACCTACTTGATGCAGATCTCCTGGGAAATAAAAGTCTGGTGTGTGAAGCGCTGCGGAGCTCTGGGGGTCTAGATTTCTCCTAACTGGGCACCGAAAGGGTTGAAGAGGCACCCACGTGTGTGGGATAAGTCCCAGGTGTAGGCGGGAGGCCGGACTACGTTGCGCTGGGCGATTCAATTATGCCACTAGGTGCTCTGCTGGGGACCGGCGCTGCTGGTGACTTTTAGGTCTGCTGTGCTAAGGAGATGGAGCTTGGTTTCTATGGCAATGGCAGGAAAGAGACTTAGGGGAGGAGGGTGTGATTCTTGGGAGGAATTGTGCCGATGCTTTGAGGTGAAGGCTCGACAAGTGGTCACAAGGACGAGTGTGCCATGGAGGTCACGTGTGCCGTGGCTGCTCCTCGTCCACGCAGGCTCCCTCGGAGGCATACCCAGGGCTTCCCTTCACCCGGAAATCCAGAAAGCGTCCTTAGGAGAAAGGCAAATCGGGAGTCCTGTGTCACTGCCTCGCCGCACAAATGGGACTGTACCTGCGGAAAACCAGGACACGAGTGCAGGGAACTCTCCATTGTCACATCCTCTGCCCGCGGCATTTTCCCGGATGCTTGTGATGGTTACTTCCCAGAGCGACCAGCTTACCGGCCCAACGCCCATCGAGATGACTGATCTCTCTCAGTGATTAGGGAGAAGGGCTAAGTCTTCCCTGCCTGCTGGTCCTCCCTCACTCCCCCTAGTTTACTCCTCCGCCTGCGCTGTAGTGTGAGACAGGTGGTCCTATCAGGGTCCTTAGGCACAGGCTAGTGACCTGTGACTCCTACAGATTCTTGTCACTGACCTACCCTGAGACGACCAGCCGACATTCTTCCTCCTCCTTGTTCTCTTATCAGTGTCTGAATTTCCTCTCCCCACTGATCTTCCTACTCAAAGGAAGTCACCCACCCTTCCATGCCCAATGCCAGTATCACCTTCTTCTGAGAAGGCTGCTTTCTTCCCTCCTTCCTCCCTCTACCCACTTCCCTCCGCCTGCGTTCCCGCCAAAATTAGCCATGCATGTGGTGTAGCACTTACTGCGTTCATTCATGGTGGGTTACCATGGAGATCTTGTTGAGGGTCTTCTGGAGATCAGTATCTTAGCGCCTAGAACAGGGTCCGGTGCATGACACACGCCCAATGGATGTCTGTTAAATAAATGAATGAATATATAAGGAAATAAATCAAGCAGAACATCATTTGTGCCCTTGCGCAAATAATGAAAAACATGTATAAACTCCATAAATATTTCAAATTGCTTTCCTCTTTGTGGTTGTGGTACTTGATGAGAATACTTTTCTAAATGTGTCTTATTAAATCTTTTTTATGTCTATGGAATTATTTTTTTTTTCTGGTTCAAGTTGATAAATTTTGGGAGAAGCCATGCCTTACAAAAATGATGTTTTATCAAGCAAAGCTTGCCAAAGTGTGTTCAGCAGAATGTTAGTTTGCTCGGTGGTAATAGCTGTTAAGGAAAAAATGGTTTGGGGCCCCAGTGAAGTTCCGGAGAGGCTGGGTTAACCAGGTCGGTCTCAAGTGGAACATCTCAAAGCTTTGATACAGTGTCGTGTAGGACTGTTAGCAAGAGGGTCATGTGACAGTGTTCTTCGGCAGCAGGGGGCTTAGCGCCTACAGTATGCGGTGCATGATTGGAGCGTTGCGACTGATTGGTTGGTGACAGCCCAGTGCCTCCATCTAAAGCACTGAGAGCAGGCGGATGCTTGTGCCTGTGGAAAGGGCCCAGTTCCTCACCACCCTCTCCACGTACAACAGCTCTGCTCTGCAAGAGCGAGGAGAAAAATTAAAGGGAATTAAAACATTATTTTACCTGCCACAGCGAGGATCAGACATCTCCAGTGGACTATGCAGAAAATGATTGTGGTTTTAGAAATAATCTGTCAGCCCCGTTGCTCAGCAGTAAACTCCCAGGATGGTTCTGCAAGTGCCTGTTCTCTGCCTAGTAATTACCAGTGCTCTCCTTGGTAGATTCACTGGTGTCTAGGAGTAATTGCTAGGGAGCTCACACTTTCAGATTTACAAGAGGAAAACAACCTTGTATTTACCCAGGAAGGGGCCTGGGTATCAGTATTCAAACTGCGCTAGGTAAAGGATGCTTACTGATCGTAGAAATGTGGGGAAGAACCTGAAATTTTTTTACCTGGTATTTTTCTCAATGGGTGAGAGGCTGGCTTGCTAGATGATGGTGCAAAGACCTATGGGGGATAATTCCTTTCTTCTTAGGGTCACTTCCCTTCCTTGAGATTTGGAGCAGCATGAAGTGTGACCTGACCATACTTGGAACTCTGTGTTGTCTTCCAGGGACACTGGCTGGGGGTAGCAGCGTCCAGGAAGAAGGTGTGTAAGATGACTCGGACTGGTACCGTGGGAGTTCTGACCTGCGCCTTTTGTGTTTGTCCTCTAGAGATCTCAGGGAACACAGAGGACATCCCTCTGGTGCGCTGGAGGCAGCAGTGGCTGGAGAACGGCACTTTGCTTTTCCACATCCATCACCAAGATGGCACCCCGAGCCTCCCTGGACAAGACCCAACCGAGGAGCCCCAGCATGAGTCGGCGGAAGAGGAGCTGAGGATCCTGCACATCTCGGTCATGGTAAGGGCAGCACGACCTTAGCCTCTACATTACCTTGACATTGAGTGTCTTGTTGCCGTGGACATAGCTCTGCAAGACCCAGTGCCATAATGAGCATTGATCGTGTGAACGAGCAAATGTCCCATTTATGGGAAACGCCTCCGCCTGCGGTGTCAGTGAGCGTTGCAGTTATTTCTGCAGCACCGTTACCCAACTCTCCTCTCTGGGAGCGTGCCTAGACATGGAGCGGCTTTCACAGACCATCAGCGGTGTTTGACGGGCCAGTGGACTGCCATAGGAAGTCATCATTCAGCTGGTGTGTCAGAATGTCCGATAATAGTTGTTCTGTAAATGCGTGCCAAATGGCTGAGCAGCCGAGCTGCTGGCTGCTAACAGGTCCCCCTCACTGTTCCCGTACCAGGGACCGAGTCAGCTTCCTGCCTTTCTCTCCTCTTGCGATAAAGGTCGTGTCGGTGGACACTGGTCCCTCCCTCTAGCCGAGCTCAGAAACTTCACCATCAGCATCCCCTGCCCTGTCCAGGCATTTTTAAAATGATTAGAAGACTCTAATTAGAAGGTTATTCCTAACGTTGTAGGAACCGGTGTTTTAGACTCTCACCAGCAATGGCAGGCAGGGTTTTGTTGGGTGGTGATTTGTTCACTGATGCCTCCTTAGCTCTTAGAACAGTGCGCTCACCTACTTAATGCTTAATAAATACCTGTGGAATAGATGAATGAACTTCCCAGTGGACGTAGAAAATACCTGCTTCACTTGGCATTTTACGTATTAGTATTACGTTGGCGAAGCCGATACATCTTCTGCTCCTAGGGTAGCCTGAGAGCAGGTTGAGGCTTGTTGACTGATGAGCCACGGGCCGTATGTGTGGAGGGAACGGGCCATTCCACTGATAGGAAGCTCGGCTGAGAACCAATCGAGGTCTTGGTCTGAATTTCAATGCATCTATTACCCTGGTACCATCCCTACATGCTGTTTAGTTTTGCGTATCAGATTGGAGGAAACTGAGCACATTTTAGACATACAAAAATTTCTATGATCCAAATACTTGGCATAGAACATTTCCCCATAACAACCTCTGATAAAATCAATGCATGTAATCCTCCTATTTCTTCCTCAACCTATGTCCCTGTGAATAACCAGCCTGATAGGTTACCTGCATATACACGGCCTACTGGATTCAAACTACATGAGCAAAGAAAAGAGTTTTTGAGTAGCAAACGGTGGATCTCCATGTCCAGATACGCTGGAAGGCAGGCAGATAAGTGAGACCCATATTTACAAACTGGTCGAGGTTCGTAACATGGGAGTTGCCGTCCTTGTACCTGTGTCTCCCGTGTCAGAGAAGGCTGTCTTCCGTGTAGTCTGTCGTTTCCAGGCCGTGGTGAGATCAGGCCGATCAGCCGAATCAGCCCTGACATCGACGGTGGCGACAGATGTGGAGGCCACATTGCTGTCTGATTGGAAAGAAGGGCGCAGTGGTGGACGCCCCCCCAGCCACCCAGACCTTCCCATCTACGTGGGAAGGTCAGGGGTGCTGTTCATCTTGTTTTCTTTCTTTGAGTCCAAGACCACACTCAAGAGCCAGTCTTTGTCACACCAAATACATGTTTCCGGTGGGTTCTCAATAACGACTACTGGGTGTGATTTTTGTCTGAAAGAAAGAACCTGAACACTAGAGGTGAAGACAGGCAATGTGTCATAAGGTGGGTTCTGTGGGGGCCGGGGGTGGTGGGAGGGTCCCGGCCAGACGGTCTAAAGCTTGTCCTGGTTGCTGCATCTTATCTTCAGTGTGGCAAGGACCCACTGCCTGTCCTCACATTGAGGTATTCCAGTAAGTTCTCCAGAGAAGTGTGTATGTCTGCGTGTCTGTGTGTGCTTGTGTGGGGGTGCTCACAGCCATTTGTAGGGGCAAGTGGCAGTGAAGATAGAAATATGCTGACCAGGGATGCCAAAGTCTGGGAGGAAATAGGTTGTGCCCTTAAAATATGACAACCCACGTGAGAAGCCAGCCCTACCAATGCTGCTCTTGTTTGGAGACCACCCCCTGGGCAAGGACTAATGGGCAGCGGCCACTTGAATGGAAAGAGCAAAAGTCGGCCTCATTCCTATGCCTTAGATCTTTCCTGCATGTGCTACTGGTCACCCATGGCAGGCCACCAGTGACATTCTGGTTCTCAAATAGAGTGGGAGATATCATTCCTTCAGCTTTATTGACACGGAGTTATTTTCAATGAGGCCGGAGGAGGCGGAGGTTGCAACAGCGTGGGCAAAGGGTGAGAGTGGACACGTCTCGCGTTGATCGCCGGCTTGGCCTCTTGGATGTGGGTAAGCCCGCAGCTGCATGAAAAACTCAGCGATTCCTTTGACCTCTGCAGGAGAATAGGGATCCCCGAGTGCACGGAAACGGGAAGCTCTCCCTCCCATCCTCCTCAGAGACGGTGCAATCAGCGGAGTCCCGTGCGGCCCAGCTTGCTGTCTCGCCTTCCTCCACTCCCGCTGCGCACCACGCACCCTCCCACACTGCCTCCGCCATCCTTCAGAGTCCAGTGTAGTAGAGACCATTTCACAGCCCGAAGTTGCCTGTCTGCCCTGGGCTTAGAAATCGAGTCTTAAGCGTATCATGTTTGAAGATGTGGTTCTTGGAGTTTCTGTGGCTTCTTCTTAAGAGACTCAGAGATGGGTAGACTTCATCTGATATCCCTCATATCACATCCTGCAGATGTAAACTAGGCAACTGGTTGAGGCACCCAGAATGACAGCGTGTAAGTGTGAGAAGGTAGCAAAGTCCTTTGACTAACAGCAGTGCTGGGCGGTGGGACGCACATACATGAAATCTTATGGCCAAACCCTTGTAGCTGTGAGAGAACAGCAGCAGGGCTATTTTGCATCAACTATAATGATCAATCACTATTGATACAGTTTTAGTTTGGACCCAATTAGCATAATTCGACAAAGAGAAAAGTTAAGGTGATTATCAAAACATGGATATACCCAACCTTCGCTCTCTTGTTAAGAAAATGTATATTTAAGAGCTTAACTGATAATCCTAAGTATTTCCATTACGTGCAGAGGAAACGAATGATTCTGTGAAAACCTTGAAGTTTACATTTCTCTCGTTTTGTACGTACACCTTTCTCATCCATCTCACCTCCGTGCATGGGCCGCTGTTTATTTTTATATTTTGCGCTTACCCTGTTTTGTTTTAAACACAAACTATAAGTAATGAGAGAATGAGAAACAAAGAAAAACCTCTTTTTGGTGTCCTTGTGGCATTGTATGAATGAAAATCAGTAAGTCATTTCTTCCACGGTGCCCAGTACAAATATATCATCAGCAAATCATGGGCTTGTAGAAAAGCAATCCCTCAGCTGGGACCCTAGCAATGTAAAACTTGGAAAAAACGTGATGCTTTTCTTATTTTTCAATCGCATCCTAAAATTTTTGAATAATTTTTTTCCTGAAAGGGTACCCTTTCTTCCTGGTATAAAATAATTGGATTTTCCTCCCGAAATCTTATATCATTGCTCTTCGGGTCAAACAATGTATTTTAACCTGCTGTGTGACTCAAACTTGGCCAAAGAGATTTATTTCAAATTTTGCAAGATAATTGGCATTTAAAATGGGAAAAGTACACAGGCATAGGCTTTTGCAAACTCTTGAACCAGTGAAGGCAAGATCATCAAATGAAAATTGGTGTCTGACTTTAAATCAGAAGTCCAGGAATTCTTCAATAATAAGCAAATTGTTTATTTCTGGGAAGATCAAGTTTTAACATGGCTTGATGTCAGCTGTTCAGACTCTGTGTGGGTATACATTTCCTGTTTTACTTTGCCTAATTTATCATACGATCTACATTTTTCTTCTTAAAGCTTGTTGCAAAATTTAGCAATGTCTAGTAGAATTTTAATGATCTTATGTATATATATATATTTCATCTTTGTAATTAAAGGTGGCAGTGTTAATAGACTTCCTCTGTGCATCCAGGTTGGTTGAGTACATTTTTCACAGCAAATAGCCTTTCAGAAATACTTTGGTTTGCTATATATTTTGTAGTGATAATTCTGACTGGTCGGTAATATCTTTTGTAGTTCAGCCTTCTCAGGCACGATTCACAATTGTGGGGAAAAGGTCGTCTTTGAGTGTCTGTCTGTCCCCCTGAGGATGTGACAAAGCCCACCCCTCAAGCGTGGGTGCCGCTTAGGACACCTAGCTCCCACTGCATGAAGCCTGTTGGCCAGTGTCTGTAGGCTTCTGTGTCCTTGACTACTGGCTTCTCAGGTGTCTCCAGGCTCCTTGTTTTGGGGAACCCCAGGTGAGTCCAAGACACAGAGTTTTCTTTCGGGAGAAAAAATGGAACAAGATTCAGGGATGAACGAGACCACAGGTGCTGTTGCAGAGTCCCGGAGTGCAGAAACGGGATGGACGCGCTGGGGAAGTCAGCTCCGTGTGGGGCAGAGTCCAGTACAAAGGCCGCAGAGCACTTACGGGAGCCACCAGCATCGGGTTCCCATGGCTGTAGACAGCTTCGTGCCGAAGCCCCCACCTCTGCTCCCCCTGTTCCGATCGAGTTTGGTCCGCCTGCCGGAGCATCACACGTCACTTTGCATGAAGCCATCTGCACTTCCCTCCTCAAGTTCAGCCACTGGCAGGGCAGAGAAGAGCAGCTCCGGGTGTGCTCATCCCTGCGGGCCACCAAGACCGTCGGGTCCATCCTCACTCGGCGGTCGTGGGCACAGGAGAGAGGACGAGATGCCTAGTCTGTCAACAGCTCTTGCCTTCAGAAAATCTGCTACAAGTATTATGAATCAGGGTCCCTTTTACATCTTCATGGTCAAATGATACTGTTTGTGCAGCTCTGACTGGGGATGCTCTAGTTTATCAGGGCCGATCTTTCTGACCTTTCAGAATCAAATGGAGACGTTCAACATGTCCTGCATTACCATGAAGGACAGAACCGGAGGAATCAATTGGAAGGTACAGAAGGACACGTCCTGATTCAGTGCAAGGAACTTTTCTAGCAATTCAGGCATCTGTCATGGGGCTGGACTGATGGGCTGGCGAACTGCCCACCTGCCAGAGTCATCACTGTGTACCTTGCCTTCTGGTAGGAAAGTGGCAGCTGTTCCTAAAATAATCAACAAGATTCCTAAAAGCAAAACCTCTTCGCTCTCGGGTCTTTGCCCTGAAAGACTGATGTGCAAAAGACTGGAGATGGCGGGGTTCCTCTGGGGGCCACTCCAAGTGCCAAGGGAGGGTTTGGCTTGCACACCGCCTCACCTGGGACCGTGGTTTGCAAATACATGGGAGTCCATCAGCACTTTAGTTGCTCAGCTGATGCATCTTGCTTGCCACCCTCCTGTATTCCTGGGGAGTGGGAGCTGGGTATAATGGGAAGAAACGCCGGGTTTAGAGTTGGAAGGTGGGCTTTGCTCCCTGGCTTTAGTGCTGTAGGTAGTTTGCTGACCCTTGTGGAAGCTTTATTACCTCACCTGTGAAATGGATGCTTTGGTTAGACTTTTCGGTTTTAAGGAATGGAGACCTACACAGGCCTTCTCTGCGATGGACTTTAACCATAGACATTCATATGGAGGTAAGGGAGATGGGAATCCTCCAGTTAAAACCAACAAACAAATTAGAACAAACAGCAGAGCTTCGAGAAGCCAGGAATGGCCGGTTGTGCAGGTCCCACGTTATGTTGTCGGCATGGGCGTGGGCGTGGCCGACCGGTCTCCATTGCTCCCGCCTCTGTGAGTTACTGTCTCCGTCTTCTTGACTCTACATCTCCCCCATCTCATTGTTTTTCTATGTTTGTACTTCCCACCTGTTCATCGAGCCACCTTCCCCCGAGCCCTCCTGACTTCTGGCCGTCGGACACGGTTTCCAGGCTTCGCTTCCACGCTGCCAGCTGCCCTGCCCTTGTCCCTTCCCGGCACCGCTTTGGGAGAGAAGCGGGGGGCTCTCCCCAGCTGCTGTACCTCCTGTTTGTTCGGCGCTCTTCCTATCAAGTGATCCCATAGGTGGATGTAGCCCCACCCTCCTGTTGGCTGTAGTGATGAGGGTGTTGGCTTCTGTGGCACCGAAGTTGACCGGTCCTGCTCCGAGCACCGCTCAGAGCCCCTTCCTGTAGCGGAGACTGGCACGCCGTGACTGCCTGGCTGACTTGCGCAACACCGCGGGCGTCGTGCAGCCTGCCTTGCAGAGAGTTAGGGGGATCGAATCAGATCCTCCTCCTCACCATCCTCCTCCTCCTCATCCTATTTTGTACCACTATGTGCCAGACACTAAGTGTTTTCCGTGTGTCTTAGCTTATTTTTGATCTCCATCCCCACGCCATGAGGCAGGGTTTACAGATGAGGAGACGGAGGCCCAGACAAGCTAAGAAACTTAGCGACGGTTACGCGGCCGCCAGGTTGCAGAGCCAGGCTTTGCACGGAGGCAGCTGGCGGCGTCGAGGCCCCACGGGCAGTAGCCAGCTCACGTCCCGGTTCGTAGTCAGAGCCCCGTGTGTGTTGTCCTCTTTCCCGCCTGTGCTGTTTTGTCACCTTCCGTCTGCTGAGACTCATCTGACACTTCTCCCCACTGTTACCTCAAAACTACTGACTCCGTGGGCACTAGGACCCACCACCAAGGCGGGACATGGACCTTTCCTTCTGTAGCTGCGCCAGGCAGCTCACCCCAAAAGCTCAGATCTGTTCAGCTTGGCTAAACCCACCTGCTAACCTTGGCCTGCGCCACGCCACCTCACAGCTGGCCATGGTTTTATTGGCAGGGAAGGGAAGAGGGCAGCTGGGGACTTCCAACTCTGAAACTGTGAAAGTCGTGGAACAGTGAACTTCGGCTTCCTCATAGACATACTTTCACACTTCCGGAGTACATTCTTAGGAATTAAAATAGCCTTTTGAAAGCGTTATTGACCTATTATTGATTTAAAAGATTCATTGACTCATTTATTTATTTAGTTATTGATTCTTTCATGGAACAATAGCTGTCAGCCTTCGGATACTTTTTTTTTTTTTTTTTTTTTTTTTTAGCTACTAAGGAGATAGAAAATTAATACAAGATTCTGCTTTCAAGGAACATTCAATCATATTATTAACACTGAACATTTGAGGCTGGCCTGTGGCAGAACTGAGAGCCAGGTAGAAGGCCCCGTCTTCTCCATTCTTTTCCATTTTTATATCCCTCTGCTGTTCTTTTCGTCTCTCTCTTGAAGCCCTCATGGTACCCCATTTTTCCACACAGCGAGGAAAATAGCCAAGAGGCCAAATTTCCACAAGGGTACTAACGCCTTTTAACAACTTGATGTAATATTCTGTTCAGCCATTTAACCCAATTGGTAGAAAAGCCAACAATTTACTTTTAAGGACTTAGTTCCAAAAATCCCAGAAGATTCTTTTGAAAGCAGGAGCCATCATCTCTGTGGGGTTGACATCAATATTAAGAATGGGCAATGGTCATAGTAAAGATGCTATCACTGCACTCGCTGTGTGCCAGGACGTGCGTACGATTATTTTCTCATATACCGTCCATCAGTGCCCGTAGCAGCCCTGTGAAATTAGATACACATCTCCCCATGGCTTGGATGTGAGACTCTGGGCCTCGAAGAAAGCAGATCGTAGAATCGGACACACAGAGGGAGCCAAGATTCAAGGCGAGTATGTCGGACTTCAGGCTTCAGTCTGCTGGGGGACTCTGTGGCCAGGCGGTGCTGGGGGCAGCTGGTGGCAGCTGGTGGCTCCTGTTTTCCAGGCTGTGGAATCACTTCACTTCCCTGAGCTGGTGCAGCAGAACCCTTCGCTCGGTGAAGACTGGGAAGGCACAGAGAGATTCGGGCAAGATGTTGTCATGGTGGAGTCTTGAGCCACTTCAGAATTTGAGGAGCTAGACTGGGCAGAAAGATCAAGCACTACAAAACAAACAAACAAACAAACAAACCAAGCAAGCAAAAAACCCGGGGTGGCTCTGAGCAAAGGGCACTGAGAAGCCAACGAGGCTGACAGCCTGTGGTCTTGAATGTTCGTGAGGTAGTTTATACCAAGGGCTGTGCTATCAGAAAGACCAGTTGAAATCCTGGTTCTGCCACTTGCTAGATTTTCTAGGGACCTTGGACATATTGCCTCATCTCTTGAAACTCACTCTCCTCATCTGTAAAAGGAGAATAACAGATTCTACTTCATAGGCCATTTGGATGATCGGATGAGATGATATTTATTAAGGACTTCCTGCAGTGCCTGACCCATGGGAAGGGCCCAGTCAATATTAACTGGGTAAACTCTGGGGTGCCACACAAGCTCCCGGTAACGATCCTGCGTGCCTTGTGTTACCCAGGGGGCCACTACCTTAGGGATGCAGAAAAGCAGCTTCATAATCCTCTTCAGAAAAGAGGATCATAGCAACCTCTTGAAGATACCCAGGAGGACTTGTACCCAGGGAAAAGACCAAGGCGGTTAGGGACATCAGAGCAACAGAATGAGCCCCTTACAACGCTGGGACGCAGTCATGTACATCCAGGGCATTGGTCGTTAAGCCGCTTCTGTTTCATTGTTTATAGGGTTTCCTAGCAGCTATATTATGGTTTAGGATGATAGGCCCAGCTCCAAGCTTCCCTGGAAAAACTTCACCAATTTATTTTTTCATCAAACCAAATGATGTCATTATGGGAATTCCTTTTCTGCCCAGGTATCCACGCATGCCAAGATTGTTATTGCGTTCACAACAGGGAAAAGAAAGCACGGAATGGGAGTGGAAAAGCTCGATTCTTATTCCTAATGCCATTATTACCTTTTCTGCAGGTCATGCTGTCTTCCCCTCACTGTCTGCCCCTTTCAGAAGCTTTGGGATTCTCTCACAGACCTGGAGTTTGTCTTTAACTATCACACCTCGGTCATACCCATGGGCTCTGGTTGGAGACAGACTAGATTTGATAGCCAGCTCTGTATGCCCATGGAGGGAATGCTGGCATGGATAATGGCAGGAAATTAGGCCAGGGCTCCACAAAGGGCTCAGTGGGAAACACTTTTAGCTTCGTAGGCCCCATGCACTCTGGTGCAACCACCCAGCTCTTGCCATGGTAGTGCCAAAGCAGCCACATGCAGTAATACGTAAGTGAATGGGTATGGCCATGTTCCAATAAAACTTTATTTATACAAGCAGGTGGTGGGCCACATTTGTCCTCAAGGTCATAGTCTGCTGACCCTTATCTAGTACTTTCTCCTCATTTTGTCTACAGAGCCCAAACAGAGACTGAAATCTAATAACTTGGTAGAAGCAATAGGGTGGCGTTTGCAATGTGAAGGATAGTTTGCTGGTTTTCACCAGACTCCCCTAGATTGACCGTAATTGTCCCTGAAGGCAGGCATTGACTGAGATGGTTCTTGCTGCCAATTCAAGGCGTGTGGCCATCACCAATTCAGGGGACATGCAAACACACGAGCCTCTCCTGAGAGGTACTGAAGGGTTTGATGAAGACAAAAGTTGATGAAAATGAAAATATGCTTAGACTTGATAAGAAAAGTATAAATATAAACAGGATACCAATTAGCAAATATGCTGTTTTTTTCTTCCCCGTGCAGCTGATAGCTCCTGCCTGGTTTCAACTATGACAAACACAGTACACTTCTTTTTTAAAATTATCATTCAAGAATATGTTTATTGACGTTTGGGGGGATGGGGAGGGGAGAGAGAGAGTGAGACATCGATTGGTTGCCTCTTGTTGTAGCAAACCCATATCCTTCTGGTGCACTGGACCATGCGCCAACCAGCCGAGCCACCTGGCCCGGGCTACACAGCAGGCTTTGATGGAAAAACCCAGCCACGTTCGAATAGCCCCTTAAAGCAAAATACCTAATAGAGGTGGCACACTCACATACACGGGAATAGAGTTCTGTTTCCAGACATGTCATGTCCAAACTGGTTTGCGTGGACTGATACGTAGGACTTGAAGAGTTGGTGGTGGCTCGCTGCCTTGCTGATGAGGCTGAGGGTAGACAAAGAATCTTAAGATCTTGCCTCCTAAACTCAGCTGTGACCCTCTCAAATTTCTGCTAAAGTTTATTAAGAATCTTGCCTCTCACCCTCCACAAGGTTGCTTAGAGGTCTTTCTGGTACACATGGGGAGGTCAGGGGCTTCTCGGAGCTGCCCTGCTATTTACGATTCTCCCGATCCCTGTACCGCTGCGGCTGACATCCATGAATAGCAATAGAGATGAGTCAAGTGCCTTCTAAGTTGGGATGTATCGGATGCTCAGTGTATTGATGTGTTGGACTGAGGCTGACTGCAGTGGGTGCTTCATGAAGCAGTTATCTGGGACCCTCTGGGCTCTGGCCCCCAATCCCGAAGTTTGTTTAAGGTGAGCTTAAGGTGAGTCCCAGAGAGAAGACAAGGCTGGATGAGGTCCCTAAGGGACACCTGACTCCAGCTGTTTATTGAAGCGTTCAGCCTTTTGTTTCCTCTCTTCCTGTCTCCTGTCTGAGCGAGAGCGTGAACAGCTTTGGGACTCAGACACGGAAGCATCTGGATTGATGCATGAACATGTCAGAATTCGGCATTTATAGGCCACAGGCCCGCTATTACAAAATGACATAAGCTGCCACGCAGAGCAAACTCAGAAGGGCTCGGCATCCCTCGGGATGGTGAGGCACCCTCTTTTGTTCCCTAAGTGTCATGGTGCGTGTGCATCCAAGTCACCGACCCCAGGCTGTCAGTGGGCTGGGTGCGTCCCCAGCCCCACCGCGCCAGCGCTGTGCTGATGGGAGCAAGCGCCCTCGGCATCTGAGGCCCCGGGCCCTGCAGGACAAGGGCACCTTCCATGGACTCCACCTGGGGTTGGGGTGGGACAGCACCAACGTGTCCCAGCCAGGGCTTCGCTCGCAGCTTCCACAGGAGGGAGGCAGGCTGAGATCCCAGCTGGAACCTTGGGGACCACATCTCTCTCCTCTCCGCAGTAGTGACTGAAGCCGTGCCGAGGAAACAGGTGGCCTAATTTGGGATAAGACCATTGAGTTAGAAGTCAGGAGGATTTCGTTGGGGTCCTTTCCCCCACGCAAGTCTGTGAAACTTCGGCAAGTTCCTTCACTGTTTGGTTCATCTGGGAATGGCTGTTCTCAAAATCTTAGCCCTTCTTCGCCATTTATATATGCAATCTGTATTCCTACTTTCTGCATACTTTTATATAAATGGACTGCCTTTTTCTGGTTGAACTTATTTTAGCTGTATCTGAGATGAAAAATGTCAGCGAAGGCATGGGTTCAGTGCTATAGTTTGTTATTTCCATGTAGGTCCAGGAAAAGGATGGTTTATAAAAAAATAATAAAATGCCAGTGTTCCCCACCTTCACCGGCCATCGACCAGGCAGGCACACGTAGGTGGGCCATGGGAGCCCTGCCTCGGTGACCCCTGGCTCGACGAACTTGCAAGCTGCCTCCAGCTCCCACAGTCTAGGAATGTGAAAGCGAAGACTTAGGGGACACCGGCCATCTCTGAAACCGCTTTGCCCCGATCCCTCTTTCCCTCCCATTTATGAACGTGAGACGATCCGTGGGGCAGTGGCGAGCCTCCGTGCCTGTAGGCTGGGTTGAGGGTTCTGCCCTGGGAGGGAGCCGGCACCTCCCCCTGTGCTGCCCCCTTGAAAGGGCTCCCAGGGGCCTCTCTGCAGGCACCTGGGGTTTGCTGTGTTGAGGACTCAGGCCCCTCGTGCCCAGCGCTCTGCTCCTCACAGCCATCTCCCTAGATGAGTCCTGGGCGTTGGCTGACCCGAAGTGCTCCGGGAACCTCCTGGCATTGGCCTCAGGACAGAATGGTCCCCGGGCCACGGGAGGGAGCAGGTTGCCGGGAAGGGCTGCAGCCTCCAGCTTGCGGTTTTGTAAGAGGAACTGTCGCACGGAGCACTGTGGAATTGCCGGTGGAGGACTGCGGGTACTCAGGAGAGGACGTGTACTGTGCTACCTGAGATGGCTTTGGGGAGGCCGGAGGCAGAGTGACCCTGTCTGAGGTTGGTGTTTCTCTGTTTCCTCCTCACCTGACTGGTGCGCTTGCCCTGCGTGCCCCGTGCCCAGGACAGCAACTCCACCTGAGCGGGAGAAGTCTGCTTGGGAAGGGAGATTCCTGGACCCCGACTTCCCAAATAACAATGCGGGGTCTCACAGGGCACCTCCCAGACTTTTCTTCAGGTGCGCCCCATGGGTTCTAGGGCAGCCTCCACCTAGAGACAGGGACAAGTTGGGGCTGTATGTCCATCAGGAACACGAGGCCCCCCTTGGAGGCAGGGACGCTCAGCTGCCTTTGTCTTGCCTGCTTTCTGCTTTCGCATGCCCCTGGTGAGTTCCTCCGCCTCTTTGATCAAGCTTGAATCTGATGTGCATTTTCACCGATTTCCCCTAATGAAAGAAGTCTCGGTGGGAAGTGGGCCATGGAACTATTCCTGCGTGACACGGCGACTGCGTCCCGAGGGCTGTTTCTGCATCCAGAAATGTGCCCCAGCATCTGTGCTCAGTGCGGCCTTCCCCGGCTCACATCATCCCAAGTCACCAGGGCTGGGGAGGAGGAACAGTCCAAGGGAGAAAGAGTTACTTCACTTGAAAATCACCCACACCCATAATGCACTTACTATTTAAACCTTCCTATTTACTCTTATCACCCAGGATCCTGCTCTCCGCACCCTCTGATCACTGTCCTTGTCCCTGCCATGGCCTTGGCCCTGTGCTCTTGTGCCCTCCCTGTCCCTCCATATGTATGTGTTCGTATCCCACCTACCTTTCAGGTCCCACCTCAAACGTCCCCACCGGGCCGCCTTCCCCAATCCTTCTACCAGAGCCCGTGCCGCCTCCTCGGTGTCCATGGCTGGGCGGGCAGGAAGGACTTCCCTGAAGCTCTTTCATGCTGGTGTCTATTTCCATCCAAAGTGTCAGCATTTTGATGAGTCTTTTCTTCCCTACTAGTCTCTAGGCTCCCAAATGACAGGATCTGGTCCGAGTCTGATTCATCTGTATATTTCTTACAGCTTCCAGTCCAACGCTTCACACAAGAAACATCCCCAGTTGGTGTTTGCGAAACGAGTACCATTTGTTTGTATGATGTTTTGTTCCACTTGGTTCTTACAACTCTCGCGATCTCCAGCAATAGCTTCGCTCTCTCGAGAGCTTCTGACTTTTCGGATCTTCGGCCTAGGTGTCCCCCATGCGTTTCAGACAGCATGGGCCAAGTGTAATGTGTCCTCTGTCTTTCCGGACTCCCTCTCCACCCCGTGTTCTCGGCCTCCCTTGGTGCCCGGGGCCACCACCACACTCCCCAGCCTAGATGCCCTGTCCCCCTCTCCCTCCTCATTCCGTTGAGCGCCCCGCTCTGCTCATCTGATTTTCCAAATGTCTCTGGAATCCCTCTTTTCTTTCTGTACCCACGGCCACCACTGATCCAGGGCCCCGACATCTCATCCCAGACTGCCTCAAGGGTTTTCCGTCCGCTCCCCTGTCTCTCTTGTTCCCCTTAAAACTGTTCTCCCATTGCCACCAGGCTGTCTCGAGGAGGACATCATCTTCCTGGTAAAAGGCCTTCTGTAGAGTCCCTCTCCTCTGAGGAGTAATCCCAAGATGGTGAACCTTTCATGACCTGACCCCCCTCTCCCAGCACTCCTTGCTCCCCACTCTGTCCTGGCCGCATGGACCAGCTCCGCCATCTTTCCGGGGCTTTTCTGCTTATTGAATACTTCTGCGAGGTCCCTAATGCTGTACCATTGGCTTAAAGTGTCTCTTGTCTCCTCCAGGTGAGGTCATTTCTTGAAAGTCCACCCCACGACTGACCTCCCCCAGGGCGCGGGGTGAGGCTGGGCTGAGTGGTGCTGTTGAGTCCTCGGTGCACAGTCCCGCCATTGTCCCCATCTGTGCACGAGGTTGCCCCCCCACCCGCCCCGTGCCATGTGAGCTCCCTGCTGCGAGGGCCCGTGCATCTCGGTGTCCTGTGGGGGCCTGGCATCTGTGCGGAGGCCGAAAAGAACTCAGACTAAATGGTCAGTTTTGGGAGGAAGGCTAATAAGCAAGTCTGTCAGACAGGAAGCTGAGACCCGCAGAGGTCAAAGGGCCGCCTGGCTGGTAAGTGGCACTGTTGGGACTCGGACCCAGCTGATGAGTCAGTGTCCTTGCCTCTGCCCTGCAGGACCTCTGGCCGAATGTTCCGTTCAGGTCTCCTGTCTGCTCGTTGTGGCTCCTTTCTTTCCACTAAATCCTCACCCTGCCTCTTCCCGTCACACGGTCACGGAAAAGGAACCCTAGGGAGGACCGCCAGACACACCAGAGCTGTCTAGGTCTCAGAGTCATCTCTGTATATCTATTTAGTTTTTTTTTTTTTAATTCACACTGAGCAAAATCACCGTCAAGGATTTTTCTGAGTAAGAACTTCAGCTTCCAGTGTTCCAGGGCATGGCGCAAGGACCAAGGTGGTATTGCCTGGTGTGATACAGCGGAGAAGCCCCCTGCCGGGACCTGGGGACTGGGCAGCCCCTGACCCAGACTCTGGCGAAGCGAGGCTGCCCAGAAAATGCGGTCCTTGGTGGCTGCGTTCACAGCTCTGCAGTTGGCAGCCCTGGCGCCGTGTCCCCATCAGTTGTAAAGTGTGGCGAGCGAATTGGAAACCAACGGTAGGAGAGGAGCTGGCGTTTGTGACAGGTTTTCTTTTTTTCCATCGAAGTGGAGGTAGCGCTGACCATGACCTGTCACCCGGTCCCTCTCACTCAACTTGTGCCCTGGTCTGGCTGCGTGTCTGAGAGAGAAAAAACGGAGGTACAGCTGGTGCGGAGGGGCTTCGGCCCCTCCGTGTCTGGTGGGGTCTTCCCAGGGGGTGGCCCGAATTTGTCCTGGTGCGGTGGCACAGAAAACTTGAAAACCATTGGCCCCAACTGTGCTTGGTCCTTTTGCTAAGGCAAGTGTAGTCTCCCCAACCACAGAACGGACGTAAGAAGAGCTTCCTCCCTGCAGTCAATCTACAGAAACGGAAATATGAATGTAAATACACGGGTCAGATCCAAGTACAGGTCCGTTCGTTTCCCTAGAAAAAAATCTCCGTCAGTTGAAGTGAGTGCTCCGCTGTCTCCCAACTGCGTGCTAATGGCACAGAGAGCCACAAGTTACAGCGAGAAGCCGTCACGCTCTCTGAAAGCACAACTCCTATCTCCTGGGTGGTGGCTCTGCCACACGGAACTGCCGTTTGAATGTCCTTGTGGGTAAGGAGCCTGACTCCCTACTGCCAGCTGACTTCTTCCTGGGACGGCTCTGCAGCCAAGGAGCCAGCTGAGAGGAGCAAAGACAGGCTTCCAGATGGAAGCCTGAAGCCTGAACTGACAAACAGTGTGTAAACATCATGCTATTTGTGCTTTATCAGCCTTGCCAAGCCAGCTGAGTGTGCCTCCCTGTAATTAATCAAGCCGCGCCTTGCTCCGGGAGGCCGGCGCAGGCTGGGCCCTGTGCTGAGGCTGGGGCTGGCTGGGGGAAGGTTTTAAGGCATGGTCTCTGCCTGCAAGACTAGAAATGGCAGCGTTAAAGATTAAAGATGAATTAAGAAATGTCCACATGTGCTTTAAGAGTTGGGAGAGAATGACATGGCTGAGGTCTAGAGTAATCAAAGTTGGCTTTAGGAAAGAAAGGGAGTTAGGATGGGACCTAAAGGGAATGAGGGGCTCGGGTAGAGGGACAGTGATGCAGGAGATGCCGGGAAGGAGAGGGCAACGAAGGCTTGGGAATGGGCAGCGACAAGCCCTAGTCCCCTCTGCCAGCTCTCCCTCCCTCCCCCTCCTTCCTTCCCCGTCCTCCTTCCAACCTCCTCCCCCTGCTCCCTTACAACAGAACTGAGCGTTAAGAATAGAAGAAAATAAATCACCGCTATTAAAAAGTAGAAAAACGAAAGCCCGGCCGCTGTGGTCTGAATTAAGTCATCATGCTGTTGTGGGCTGGCTGGGAAGGACTCTCGTGGGGCAGGGACACGTGCCCGCCCCGGGCGCAGAATTCAGCACTGGCCGGGCAGGTGATGTCTGCCTCATCGGTTGCCTTGGAAGCAAGATCCCCTGACCGTTTGTGTCACACGAGTGTCTCTGGCCAGATCAGGCTGACCTATGGATTCACTGTGCATCATCGGGCTCCTGATCGGTAGATCAAAACAAGACCACAGCTGGGCCTCTGCCACTTTCCGTGGGGGTTGGGGCGGAGCTGGGACTCCGATTCCAGCTTCCCTTTGCTCTGGGCCATCCTTGCCGGTGAGCACTGGAGCTGTGCCCAAGACCCTGGCTTACGTGACTAGTATCTGGCCGGGAAGAAGGTGAGCCATGCTCAGCTGGGGAAGAAATACGTGACAGGGTCCCTAGTCCATCTCAGCACCCCACCCCCTCATCTGAAGCAAAATACCAGAGAAAAAATCCTAGAAAAGCAGAAAACAGCTGACAGCGTGCAAGGTGCGGGGAGGGTGGTTGCCAGGGAGGGAGGAGGCAGAGCAGGGCAGGGTTGGTTTTTGTTTTTTGTTTTTCATTTTAAATTAACGATGGGAAGGATTTGAAGACTTGTACAATGACCTTGCCAGCAAAAATGTAATTAGCTGAAGACAATATGCTGCTGATGGTGGAGCTGGGGGTGAAGGGAGCCCGCCCTAATGAGAACATCATTGTCTCTCTCCGAAATTGCCTTCACAGACCAGGCCTCTTCTCCAGATTTTGTGCTGATTAGTTCCAGAGAAAAATTGAATTATAATAATTTTTTAAGAGGGGGAAATAAGAGCCACAGTGCTTAGTGCGTGGTCCAACAGGAGATTCCTGTAACTGTCAATCTTCCCTCTCCCCGCCCCCTTTGATGCCAGACATCTTCTGGCAAGGAGTAGAGGTTTGGAAGGGATTTCGCTGTATGGTGTGCTAATTGCGAATGTATATCATCTCCGCTAGTCCTTCCTGTTGTGTTTTTTTTCCTATAATTTTTTAGCTCTGATACATATCTTACTTTGATGCCAAGATTGAGTCACAGCTGGAGTGTTACCGGGATGTGGCTGTGGATGCTCATCGTTTTCCAGTGTTGTGGGTCAAATCAATGACAAGTTCAGGGAGGTTTGTCAGCAGAACGCCACTTGCTCGCCTCTGTGTTTGACCAGCTTTGAGTGACTTGCACTGGGTGTGATCATTATTGTTACCCCTTGGGTCCTGATGCAGAACTTGACCTGCAGGGTTTCTCCAACCGTCTCCGAATGTGTTGGCCAGCAGTCTTTCGGGTGATCCGGCTGCAGTGCAGTTCCCATTTTCCCTGAAAAGCGTTCAAGTTCAAGATTCTCTCCCCAGTCTGTCTTCTCCGGGTGTTGTTCTATTGTGGGAAGACACCTGCAGTCCTCTTAGATCTCTGATCCCAGAACAAGGCCGTGCAGACAGCAAACCGACCCGAATCGTGGGCATGGGTGGCAAACTGCTCTCCGGGACACGGCTGAGCATCTGTTCCCTGTAGACCCTGCAGACAGCGGATTTCACTTAGAAAACATCTACCCAAGACCCCATACCTCCACAGGTTTGCCCTGCCTGTGTCGGAACGACAGTCTGACAAGTACGGCCACCCAGGGCACAGTTAAATTGTTGCTTGAGGTTGTGCATCTGCCCCATCCAGAGATCAGCTTACCTGACGACGCCTGGGGGTGTCTGTGGCAGGCAGCGTAGATTTCTGAGTGTGGACGTTCAGGAATCCTCGCTTGTATGACCTCAGAAGTTAAGCATGTAGGAGCAAGGCCATTCTAGGCTTAATTTAGAGGTTATGGGAAGTTGCAGAATGGGCGCCCAGGCTACAGTGGTGGGTCCCTTTCTCCTCAACAAGGTCATGGAACAAGGTCATGGAACAAGGTCTTGGAACTAGGTCATGGAACACATTATTAAGATCAGCAGTTGAGTCTTGAGTTTGGCCTCATACTACCACTGAAATGTGCACAAGCTATTTAATCCCTCTGATCCTCTGTTTCCTCATTTAAAAATGGAAATAGTAATTTCTACTGCTTATGTTTTGGTAGGATTAAATAAAATAATGAACGTAATTCACTCTGTGCTGTGTTTGGCACATGGCGAGTGCTTTACAAACGGTAGTTATTATTATCTCTGCGTTATATGATATACGCGTATAAGAATAAGGCAGTGTGTGCATAGACCGGCAAAATAAAACAGGAACTCGGGGGAGGAAGTAAGCACATGGGACGGGATTGCTCCAGGAAGCCGAGAAACGCTTTCACAGTGGTTTGTAGCGTTGGAGATTTGCACACCACCACCCATCGGCTATGTATGGGTGTCACTTCTCTCAGCAGAGGGACTGTGCCTTTGGAGACCCCCGTGAGAGAGAACCAGGCGGGACTTCCGAGCACCGAAACACCAGACTTCCCGGCAGCCGTGAGGATCAAGTTGTGCCTCCCTGTGTGGGACACAAATGTGCCCAAGCCCCAGACCCTGCGTGAAGGGCCTTCCACCTGTCCCCTGACTGCATCTCTGAATAGCGAGGCCATCCAGGGTCCATCTCAGTCTGTATTCCGGGAGGAAATGGACCTTTTAAATCTTCACTGGATCAGAGCGTGACATTGATGAATATGGCCCAAATTCAGGGAAATCTTGACATTTTGAGTCTCTCTTCTGTCCTATTCCCAACTGTTTTCATTCAAAGCCATGGAATCCCCACAGGTGCCTGGCAGCTGGTCTGCCCTCAGTGACTCGCTTGGATTATTGGTTTCCATTTGCTCAGCCCCAGCTGCTGCCTACGCAGCGATGATCTCTCTTGAGACCTCCTCTCCTGCCCATTGGGCTGAACTGCCCGGCATCTGAGGAGATGGGACAGAGAGGCTTTGACAACTCCATTACATTCAGAGAGAAGGACAGTTAAAGTCTAGCGGTCATTAGCATGTACGGTGCCAGCTGCCTCTTCGGTTACTTGTTCTATAATTCTCATAATGGTGGGTCCTGATGGAGCAGATTATTGTTATTATTTTTTTTTTCATCAAGATCACCTACTGCATAAAAACAAAGAGGGAAGGAGGAAACGACCGTGGCCAACAATAGGCAATGAGCGTTCTCCAGCTGGAGATGTTCATTTATTTATTGGCTTCCTGCTTGGCTGGTGAAGATGTACAGGGCTGCTGCGCAGGGCCATGGGGGCGCCCGCCTCACGCAGCTCTGCCCTGGGGTTTCCGAGACAGTGGCCTGGGGTGCTTTTGCTTCTGTGCTGGACCCTTTTATCTCCTGGTCTGCCCGTCACACTCGGGCCTGTGCATGCGCACACTCACGTGGGTTACCGGTGTTGTCTCTGCACCGATTGGGGTTCCACCCTAATGCCGGCCTAGGCAGCAGCATCGCAGATGTTAAGCCTACATCTGGAGGGATGAGAAGACCGCAGCTTTGTCCTGGTCACCTGACTCCTCCCCACTGTCCTGCTCTGCAGAGGGCTAGGCCACGCCTTGGAATTGGGGGGTCTCTCAGAGTGGCCTTGGACCTAGAAGGCCCAGCCCGTAACAAGCTGCTGCTCTCCCACCCCGCTTCGCCCAGCTCCAGGCGGCCTTCGAGTTCTCATTTACACGACAGGTTGCCGAAGCTGCTCATGATTAGACAGCTCTGAGCACCTTATGAACAAATACGTTCTTTTGCTTTTGCTCTGGGACAGAAAAGTGAAGGCTCTGAGGCAAGAAAAATCCCAAGAACCAAAAAAGCAGCTCTATAAAAAGCATGTGAAAGAGAACCACTTGAAATAACCAGGCCGAGTCCGTCACGCTAGCCTCCAGCCACTTTCCCGGTAGGACTGCAGGCTGTCATTAGACGAGGCTCCTAAAGTCTCCCGAAGAAATGGGAGACAGACTTCCCAGATTAAAGACACAGGGCAGTGATCAAACCTCACAGGATGAAAACTTCGAGAGCTGGGAACCAAAAGCAAAGCTACAGAGTAGAGTTTCCTCCCAAGAGGAGCTTCGTGCTCCGGGCTGCTTTTGTTGGGAAGGACCCTCGACTGTCAACCTGCCCAACCTGGAAGGCTCTTATTCTTAGGGTTTGTCACCTGCTGATGGACGGTCGCCTGGTCCCTGTCTTTACCCAACTAATGGCAACTTAATGAGGGAGGTATTGGGAGGACACCCTATTTCTTTCACCAGCTGTGGAGACCTGGATCTTAGAAGCATGGGGAAGGGGTCTTGAAGCGTCTCGTGCCAGCAGGCTACGGTAGTGTCACACCCCAGTGAGAGGCTAACCAGGCAGGCGGGTCTGTCCCCTGCCGGTGGGACGTGCGACTCATGTCAGGAGCCCCAGAGGACGTACTGAGGCCTCTTAATTAACGTGGCGGCCCATGGCGACTTGAAAGCATTTCCACACGATTAAAGACTTCAGAAAACCCCCAAGGGGAGGTAATGTTCCTAATAATTTATAAATTGGACTCGCTACTTAATATGCTTCAAGTGTTTCTCTTGTCTTCCATTTGGGCAGGAGATGGGCAGAAGATAATGGGTTTCTGTTCTCCAGCCGTCGCACAAGAGAATCTGCTGCAGGAGCCGTCCAAAGGGCTTTCGCTTCTAGTTGAGGTGACGCCTCTGGCAGTGAAGGGATCCTCAAGGTCAAGCACCTGTTACTACAATTTCAGTGACATCATCTGATTTCAAAGGCCTTATTGTGCCTTTCGGGGAGGAGCTGGCTTGGCCCACCTCTGAAGGAGGAGAGCTTCCGTCATTTCTTCGGTCTGTAGTTTCTGGCTTTGCTGGGCAGGAAGAGGTCACAGGCATTTTCTCTACCATTTGGTTGCCAGTTTAGAGCTATTTGCAGTTCGGCAGGGGCCGGTATTACAGTCAGGACGTTTTCAGGTTGGAAAACTCACCGCATTCCCTCCAGTCACCTCATTTGATAGACAAAGGCCTGCGGCAGGTTCAAAAGGTTATGCACTGTCATTCCGCTGGTGAGCCCTGCTGTTTTACTAGGGACATTTATGCTTTTAGTATCAACAGTTTGGGTCTGGTATTCCCTTGGGCTCATAGAGGCACAGGGTTGGGCGGGACTTTGAAAACCATCTGTCTGCCTCATCCACTGGACGGCAGATCAGAATGTGACCAGTGCTGCCACATGGGTTTGCGCAGTTCTTCTCCTCTTGACCTGTCCCTTTGAAAGCCAGAGACAAATGTGAGCGAGCACTGTCATCCATGAGAGAGGACCCGTGCCCCAGACCCAAAAGTAGTTGACATGGGCCACCAAACTTGTCTATTTGAATCTTTTTTTTTTAAACCACCATTTAATCCCCTTTGGAATATAATTGGAATTCAGTCTGTCCAGTTGCCTTGAGGGATAATTAATTATGTCTCAGATTCACTCTTCTGGTTCCTCCTAGGGTGAAGCTGAGCTTTGAAATGTGAGCCCATTAATTGGCTATGGTCCCTGGACAGATGGAGGCTGGACACATAATCTCAGCTTTTCCATTTCTGTGCCAAGGGTTCGCAAAAGCCAGGTGATATCCTAAGTGTTGGCGCCATTGATAGATACAGGCTCTTCATTTTGAGATCTGTTCATCCCGTGACACTGATTTGGGATAAGGAAAGGGGTCTGCTTGCCCTGGGATGTTACCTAGGGTGCCATCTAGTCCAACGTCGCTTTACCTATCCCAGTTTCTTCCGTCGGAGGCGGAAGAGTAATGACTGGCTATTTCCAGCCCTTGTGATCTTTTTTTTCCTCTTCCTTTTGTTCCTGTATTTACCTTTAAACATTCATCACACATATCACTCCCCCTAACTCCAGTGTAAAATTCATGAGATCAGGGTCTACACCTGTATCATTCTCTGCGGAATCCACATAGCGGTGACCACTAGAAAATGCCTTGTTAAAGGGAGTAGACAACTTGTGGAATGATTGAGGAATGACTCGAAGGAATGAGTCACATAAGCAACCGACTAATGTAAGTTTTACTTGCAGGCATGTAGAAGATAACTATATTGAAATATAGTCAAAGGTGAGCTCGCCCTCCCTCCCTCCCTTCCTTCCTTCCTTCCTTCCTCTCTTCCTTCCACAATTATCGAACACCCACTTTATGTCATGCACTGTACTTGGCCCCAGAGCTCAGTGACGCCTGCTCCCATGAAGTCTATAACCTAGTAGATGAGACTGACAGGCAAATCAAAGGCAAAAGTCCTCATGTTCAGAGTTATATGGCAGGTTCTGTGGGCAGTTCAGCAAGATTAGGAAAGTGTTTTCTGGGGTTATGTCACCGAACTCACTTTGGAGGACAAGTAGGCGTTAACTAAGGGAGGGTGGCGTGACCCAGAACAAGGACCAGTACACACGTCAGGTAACGAGACAGCTCGGGGTTGACCTGCGTGGCTGGGCTGAGCGGGACAGGGAGATCTGCCGAGAACATTCTGTCCCAGGGCAGTTGCCATCAATGTTACATAAAACATTGTGACATAAAGATTCCAAAATCTGCAAATCACCTGACAGACCTCACGCCATGCTCTCAGGTGAGTGCCGAAAATGTCAGTATCGTAATAAAATAAAAGCCAGTTTCATTTGTTTGATCTCTATTGAAGCCGGTAGAAATGATTTATTGATTTTTAAAGAAAAACACTTTTTTAAAAGCCATTTTTTTTGCAAGCAGCTTGTTCCTAGCTGTGGAACTCTGATATGCCCCAGACGCGCTTCTAGTCACAAAATGTTAACAGTTTTGAGGGAAATCAATACAATAATCAGAAATTTCATGAAAAGATGAACAAAGAGCAAAATAATTTTATGTCATGTAGTCAGTGTTATTATTTTCTTAATGTTTAAGTTTGCAACTTGTTTCACTTGGGTCCAGGCGCTTCTTCATGTTTTTGCCATGAAAACAAACTCAGACTCGTCAGTGAAGAACACACTCGGAACATGCCAGGGGGATGCAGAGGCTCGAAGCCAGGAACCCAGCATGAAGGGCTCCTTCCACTTCTGTGGATCCAGTGTGAGGACGCTGCGGTTACGTGGGTCGGCGTGCTCACGCCCATTTGGGGTTGGAGGCGTGGAGCAGGTCTGCTCCTCCCCACAGACCCCCTGGGGTCAGGCAAGAAGCTACGTATGGCAGCTTGCCTTTCTCTTTTTGACTCGGTTATCGGGAAGCTCCTAGTGGCAGCTCTTGGTCCGGGTTTATTTCCATTCCATTTGCCACCTCTTGGTTTCACCAGATGATTTGAAAGAAAATCCTAGAGCATCCGTGTTTTTCACCGAAATGGTTTAAAGTCCTCTGTGGAAGTAGTGAGATTAAAAGTAATAATATCAACGAGCTATAGTGTCTCACAGGACTGTAGAAGTAAGCACATGTGAACACTGGATTTCCAAGTTGTCACTACAGAAAGAGGCGACCCCTGCGCCTTTCCCCACTGCCTGGTGACCTTCGCCCTGGGCGGGGCAGATAAACCGTTGGGAGGACTGTGTGTGTGTAGCGGTTTTATAAGTTATTGTTATTATAAAATATCATTATCATGTAGTAATATTTACAGCAGTATGTATACAGGGGTGGGCAAAAGTAGGTTTACAGTTGCATTGTGGCTTGCTTTTTTTTTTTTCAGTTAATAAAGCTATTGTAATAATCATACCCTGCAAGTCCTTTTCCATACGAACACCTGGCCCTGCTTTTGCCCCCCGCCCCTGTATTACCATTTACGTCATAGCCCACCAATCCGGGTTGTAGAAGCAAACTATCCACCGACTGCCTGAGAATCCTTCCTCCTGGGCCCGCGTTAAGTCTCGCTTAATGTCTCGAATTCATTACTGGTTACTGATATTAAAAAGTTGAGATCAGCCCTGACTGGGGTGGCTCAGAGGGTTGAGCATCGTCCTTTAAGCCGAAAGGTTGCCGGTTCGATTCCTGTTCAGGGTACATGCCAGGGTTGTGGGCCAGGTCCCTGGTTGGGGGTAGGCAAGGGGCAGCCGATGGATGTTTCTCTTTCTCCCTTCCTTCCCCCTTTCTAAAAATAAATAAATAAACACAGTATTTCTTTAAAAAAGAGTTAAGATGGTCGGGAGTCACTGACTCAAAGTAAAGAAAACGTTTCGCTAGAGCAAGATTAGATATGCTAAATACACTGGCTTAGCCAAACAAAAGCTTGTGTCCTAGCTCCCTTTAGGTCGCCATGCTTTTTCCAAAATAAACATAAACCGTTCCTGAGTGTCTCGGCCTGGGAACTTCATGTGAACAAAATGGCGCCACGAAAAGAGCAGCAACCGAGGGGCTGGGACCGGTGGGCACGGCCTCGTGTTGCGGTTTCTCTGGAGCTTGTTTCTTCATCAGAGAAGGAGGGGAAGAACCCAGAGATTTTTAGTGAGTCATAACAATTGAACCAAAACACAGATTTCTTTGTTGCAATTCAACTGAACCGAGGGTCGATGGTGCTCCCCAGGCAGGCAGCGGTGTGTGATGCACAGTCTCAGGTTAGCACGGAGACCTTGAAATGGGGACTGTCGTCCTCCTGCCACTGACCGATCTCGGGCAGGGACACCTTGTGGGTGCATCGCAAAAGGACGTGTGTTTAGGGCATTGCTTATTCGGCCCACGGTCAGCTACATGGGCATTCTGCGTAGTTCTTCTTTTTCCTTCGAGAAGGGAGGATGGACCCTACGACTTTGTCCTCGTAGGGTCTGCGAGCTCAACGCCAGGGTTCCTGTGTCTCCAGGGAGCAAAGCTCCTTCGGGGTGGCTGTGGCCACGTGGTGACGACCGTAGGCTCTGAGGTGGGCGTCATTCTGTCCCCGTGTCAGTCCTATTCCTACCCCGTGTGACCTTGGGCAAGGTTTTATGGTGGTGGTTTGTGTTTTTTTTTTTAACCTCTGTGCGTCAGCCTTTTCAAATGTAAAATGGCAAACATGTTTAAAATAGTGTGACTGTCCCTCTCGGAGTTGAAAGTGTGGAGCATTTAGAACAAATGTCTGATGCACAGTTACACCCCGTCCAGGGCAACTGTCCTCATTTTATTCCTGCGTAATATCAGGAAAGAATCTGTGACGGCTTCTTGTCCTGGCCTTGTGGTGGCCATCGGTGGGGAACGTTGGGGACGGTGAGTGGAAGGGGCCCCAGAACCCACCCCCTCGGGGGAGCGGGGAAGGCGGTGCCGGTGCCGAAGCCGGTCCTCAGAGGTGGAGGCGTGTGCTAACCCTACAGCTCTCCAAGGAATGAAACTGCCTCCCGCCGCTGCTAGCCTAAGCCAGTGCCTGACAACCTTTCTCCCTCGGGGAGTTTTTCTTCCTCTGGCTTAATCACCTGTTGATGCAGGTTCAGGTTGCGGGGGGGACAGGACATGGGTCTGACTCCGAGACACAGCACTACCGGCAGCCTGTTGGGTTGGACTCACCTGTTCCCTCTCGGACCCATGCGGGGCTCCGGGGTGGCCCCTCTGAGGGCCTGTGGGGCCCTGTGTGCTCATCTGCAGGGACGGGGGGCGCCTGGCAGGGGAGGCGGCAGTCAGCCAGGGTGTGGAACACGGGGCCGTGTGGCTGAGGACACTCGCTCGGCTGTAACCAAGCAGCTTCACACCTGTTCTTCCTCTGTACCTGCATAAGAGTTGTCACCGGGAGAAAGAGTTACACAGATAACAGAGGAATTTGAAACCTGGAGGCCAGTGTGTGTCCCCTACAGGCCACCGGACATGACCTGTCACTTGCAGCTGACTCTGTTGCTTCTTGTCCCGGCTCCTCTGCACTGCGGTTCGAAAGTGGCAGCGTCTTGTGTGTGTGTGTGTGTGTGTGTGTGTGTGTGTGCATGCATGCACGTGTGTGTGGTTGTGTTTATGTTTGTGGGTGTGTGTTTGTATGCATGCACGCACATGTGCTCCTGTGCTCACACTGATGGTAGGAAAGGGAGGGTCAATGAGAAGATTTACGAGGAGAGAAACTTGATAAACCAAGACATAATTATTATGAGACTTGGAAGAATCCCCTTTAATGAGTTTGGGGGATAATCTCGACCCTGCCCTGTGCGGGGTCTTCGTCTCCAGCCTTTACGATGGGGTGGCAGCGATGGAAGCTCGCTCGGGGTTGGGAAAACAGCTGTTCTGCACTCCCGCACCCGACGGAACAGGTCTGGAGGGATATGGACCAAAGTAAAGGGAGCGCAGACGGGTTGTGCACAGGAAGACTGATGTCCGCTGAGCGCTGAGCAGCAACAGGCTTGCCAGACCCTCCCTGCCAGCCCCGTCCTGGGTGAGTGTCCAGGTGAGGTGTCCAAGCTGCATCCTCCCCTTGGACAAAGGGAGTGGTGTCCTGGTCTTTATGTAGCGGGCACAGAGGATGGCTGTGAGGCATGGGGAGGGTCAGAAGAAAACTCTCCCACCAGCCTGACCCTGGGGTGTACGTCTCCAACTCTTCTCCGGAGAGGAGGCTAGAACAGGAGCATCATGCAGGGCAGCGTGAGTGGGGGAAGGCTGTCTGCTCCGGCAGTGTGGCCCAAACTCATGTCAGATGGCCAGATGCCTCCGCACACTTGGACGTAAACGCCTCTCTGGATGGGCCCGTGGTTTTCCTGGCTGGGGTGGGGACTTTGATGGAGATATCTAAGGTTCTGCTGAGTCAGCCTAGATTCTGTTCTTCACACCCTCTCCAGGGCACTTCACACAGGAACCTCACTCGGTCCTGGCCACCACCCTGCAAGGGTAATTGTGTCTCTTCTCCATCAGAAGGAGTGGGAAGCTGAGATTGTGAGTTTAGAGGAATCGTGATCGTTGGTAGAGCCAGAGTTAAAGCCTATAGGTGATTGACTGAAAGACACGAGAGAGGAAGAAACCAGACCCCCACCCCCCACTGCTAAAACCTGGCTTGGAACTAGCTTTATGGGACAGAGTTGCCATAACAAACTTACCCCCGTCCTTATTTCTGCAGTTGAAATACATGCACACGGACAAAATCACGAAGCCTTCTTTATTCAGACCGTCCACTGAGCTGGAAGCACCTGCGGGTCACTGGGATGGCACGCCGGTCGTCCCAGTTCCATTTTTCTTTCACCTGAAGCGCGACTCACAGCAGACTGCTCCTTGGCTTGCCGAGTGATGCTTGCTCACCGTACCCCCGCCCCCCTCTGCCGTCCTCTCTTCCCAGGGTGGCATGATCGCACTGCTGCTGTCCATCTTGTGCCTGGTGATGATCCTGTACACCCGCCGCCGCTGGTGTAAACGACGCCGGGTGCCCCAGCCCCAGAAGAGCGCCAGTGCCGAGGCGGCCAACGAGATCCACTACATCCCCTCGGTGCTGATCGGCGGGCACGGGCGGGAGAGCCTGCGCAACGCCCGCGTGCAGGGCCACAACTCCAGCGGCACCCTGAGCATCCGGGAGACACCCATCCTGGACGGCTACGAGTACGACATCACCGACCTGCGCCACCACCTGCAGCGAGAGTGCATGAACGGAGGGGAGGACTTCGCCAGCCAGGTCACCCGCACCCTCGACTCCCTGCAGGGCTGCAACGAGAAGGCGGGCATGGACCTCACACCAGGTGGGTGACTCGGTTCTTGTCCCTTGTTGCGGGGAGCTAGGGAGCGGGTAGGGAAGAGCTGTTGCTAATTTCGTGGCTGCCAGTCATGCATACTGGGATGTGCCGGCGCCCTTTCGCAGGTGGGCAAGAAGTGTAAGCTTCTTCCTGAGAGGATGAGAGCCGTTTCCTGGCACGGGACATCAGAAGAACAGCTGTAATTTGGGTTCCTCTCCACCTCCACTTTGCATGGGTAGCAGAGATACTTTTACATCCTATCCAAGAGTGGATTGGAGCCTTTTTTGTGCGTAGTGAGCCATCCTCCAGGAAATAAGAAGATAGCAAGAAAGATCAACTTGTGTGCGTGTGTGGTATTTGTGTATGGGCTTGTTTAGACGATTTAATTTTCCATTGAAGTGGAGGGGATGGAGAGACCTGTTCTTTTCTACGATTCTGGAGACTTTGGCTTTGCATGCTTTAATTGTGTTTTCTTGCCCATGCCTATGACATCCTTATAAGGGATGTACTTCTTCAGAGAAAATGAAGGGATTCAATCAGCCTGTCTGACCACAGACATGTTGTGTGTCTGTGAGCCATGAGGTGGAAGAAACTTGGACCTGATCCGGCTGAACAAGACCAGGGCCAACAAAATGCAGAGAAGACACAACCGTACTTTTCCTTTGCAGTAGCCTACCTCTCTCTCTCTTGACTGTATAAATTAGCAACTCCCCATAGATAAAACCCCAAAGACAGGGGCCCCAAAGACAGGGGCCCTTCAGAGAACTGCTCCATTATCTTTGAAGAAGACAGTTTGATACCGAATATTGCTTTATATGGACTTTCAACTCGAAAAGATTGGCATCCCATCCTGTAGGTCTCCATTCTGCTTGTTATCAGAAAGAGAGCCTGTGCAAGTGGCTGCTTCCTACTAAGATTAAAACCTGGGAACTACTTGAGAACTACCTGGGAACTAGGGGGCACGTCATCAATGTCTCAGGTTCCCCACAGCACCTGGCACAGTGCTGAACCCACCGAGTAGCCAGGCGATGCTCGGGGGTGGCAGAGTCAGGTGCGTTCAGGGAGCAGGCAGATGGCTCAGACGTGTGAATGAGCCGGACGTCAGGCGGTAGGCACTGGTGCGGACTGTGGCGGGCCGCGGGCCTCTTCTGCCTGAAGGCACTCAAATTCGCATTCTCGTGAGACTCGTGGGCGACCGAAAGGAAGCCCTCTGCCCTCTGTGCCTAGTCAAAGGGCCGCACGTGGTGACCCTCTGAACGCAGTTAGGTGACTTGGCTTTTCAGGTAGAATCGCTCTTACTTCCCTCCTCTCACTGCCCCACAGTCCCCTAGAAATCCAAGCATCTCCGTCCCTGCCAGGCCCTCACTTTAAAGGTTCCTTATTTTAATTCTGTGAAAACTCCATGTACTCGGCTTATGCAGATTCCTTTGCTCTCACTCTCTTTGACCTTTGAAAGTTCTTGCCCTGACTTTTCCTTATCCAGGGAGTGACAATGCCAAGCTGTCGCTGATGAACAAGTACAAAGATAACATCATCGCCACCAGCCCCGTGGACTCCAACCACCAGCAGGCCACGCTGCTGTCGCACACCTCCAGTAGCCAGAGGAAGCGGATCAACAACAAAGCCAGAGGTACCGGGTCCGATGTTGGGGCGTGCAGGTGGATTCCTGAGTGCCGGCGCAGGCAGGGCCCCGTGATATCTTTGACCCCCACCCTCCCATGCGTGTCCGGAGGGGCTGTATTTTGACACAGTCTTTCTGGAGGCCTGTCGAGTACTATTTGCCAGAAAAACTCAGATATACAAACCCGATGACTGAGTAATTTCATCAGCAAGGATGTATCCTTAGGAAATAACTGGACAAATACGCAAAGATGGGTGTAAAAGGCTGTCCGTCACATCGTCTAAAAGAGGGTAAAATGGCAAATAGCTTCAGGGTCTGTCAAGAGGGACCTGGTTAACTGCCCACACATGGGTCTCTGGTCCGCTGGCTGACCACGAAGCCATGCACGAGGGTAACATGGATCCATCTATGCTTGTTCCTGTGGAAAGTTGCCCACCCATCTATTAAATGAAAAAAGGAGCTTATAAGATAGAAGGTGCAGTAGAATGCCATGTTTAAGGGAAGACTGAAAAATGTTTATCTGGTTTCGTATCAGAAAAAGGCAGAGTATATACATCAAATGCTAATAGTTTCGCTCTGATGGTAAGGATTCAGAAGACATCAGAGTTGGCGCTTTCCATATTTTTCTTTACTGTTATTTATTATTCTCTCTCTTTTTCACATTAATAATACATTTTAATTCTGGGTCCAGAAAAAAAAATAAGATCCTGTAGATATTAAGGCATAAGGGCATATGTCCCTTAAGGCATAATTCCGGTCTGATATGAACCAGAATCATGACCTGTAAGGAGGACCATTTGTCTTTCTTCCTTTTCCACCCACCATCCATGTCCAGCAGGTAGCTGTCAGGAGTGGCCCTCCTTGGCAGGGGCATGCTGGGGGAAGGGAGGGCTCTATGATTGCTGTCACATAAAAGTCTACCTCCCCAATAAATCTGTGTCTCGGGAAGCTCCAATCCCCATGGCTACTCCTCCCACATTGTCAGCCAGCCTGCTCTTATTTTTATCGCTCTTTCTCTGGAACTTGCCCAAAGATTTAGTTTCGTGAAGACAAGACTGAAGATGTTGTCTTTGCCATGGTCCTGTTCATTTCAGCTGGTTCCGCCTTCCTGAACCCTGAAGGGGATTCTGGCACAGAGACAGAAAACGACCCCCAGCTCACCTTCTACACTGACCCCTCGCGGAGCCGGAGACGCAGTAGAGGTAGGGAGGATAGGAGGGACGAAGTGGGGGGGCAAGAAGCCCTGGGGCAGGGAGTCCGGGGAGCTGCAGAGGCGCTGGGTTGGGCTGTGGGATCTGCACACCAAAGCCCGTTTCTGCGGGAGGGATTCTTGGACCACAGTTGGTTGTCTGCCCCACGGAAGAAAGAAGAGCCTGGAGAGGACCGTTTCGGAGACCCATCTCTCCCAGATAATGGCTCTCTCAAACAGGTTTCCAAGTTGTTTGAAAGGCTATTTCTCGGTCAGAAGACTCTCAATTCCTTCTGGAAACCTTGGGAGTCCTACTTTGCTGTTTAGAGACAGGAAGGAAAGTTGATGAAGTGCGTTATGTGGGGGAAAGGACAGGGTAAGGACCCGTGCTTACCCAGCCACGTGGGCCTTGGCCAAGGCAGGGATGAGCCCTCTGTGGCTTGAAACCTGCCCGTGATGGCACGTGCCCTTTAACGGGAGCACTGGAGCCCACACTCGCAGCCCCCTCCCCTCTCCCAGCAGGGTCCCAGTTAGCTCATTCGTTCCGCTCCAGCAGCGCGGCCCTCCACACACCCACTGCCACTCCGCCCTGGCGTTCAGGGGCTTCGGGTGTGGCTCTTGCCCTTGTGGCTGCTACCTCCTGTGACTGGCCGGTATCGCCATCCTCACTGAGGGAGGCCTGGGTTCAAGCACCAGTCAGCTTCTCCATTTGCTGGTATTAGAGAAGGACAGCAACTTCTGGGAGCCTCAGCTTCCTCACCTGGTGAATGGATTAACCGCACCTCACACATAGGGCTACCGTCCAGATGAAGTTACGTTAAAAGGTACATTTTTTTGGTGACTGGCAGAGGACTGTGAAATCCCTATTGTCGTCGCTGTTAGAGCTCTTCACAAGGCGGCCTCAGGTTTCCATAACGTTTCATCTTAAAAAATTTCAGACAGGGGCCCCTCGAGACACCATGGAGGATATTTGAGCAACGTCACATTGTCCAGGTTGCAGGGCCCAAATGACACCCCTTTTCTGTTACAAAGTCTTTCGTTACAAAATCATAAGCATGTCGTTCTGTAACATAACAAGATCACACTCAAGCACACCATGTGACGTTTTAGGTGAAATGTTCCAATGAAAACCATAAATTATGACACCCATATGATTAACCTACCGACCACACCCAAGCAGGCGTTCTTCTGCCAGACCCTGGATTATATTCAATAGGATTTTCCCCAACTGATAAATCAGCCAAAAGGCAGTGGCATTTCGGCCACCTCATACCTCCCCCCTGAGTTCCTCTGTACTGAAGGCACTCTTCCCAGAGACTGGAAAAATCCCTTTTAATGCCCCCCCCCCAATTCCAGTTTCCATGGGCTTGGCAGCGATCAGCAGAAAAGTTCTTCCTACCATTTTCCTCAAACGCTCAGTGGGGCTCTGGGCAGCTTAATGCCTGATACCCCAGCACCCCCGAGGCGTGAATGTGGACCCTCTGATCCTCACTGTGTATTTATATACAGCAAATAGTCCACCTAGATTCATCAGCCCAGGCCATACCAAAGCAGGGCACATTCTGCTTTAATAAAAACCTGTTTAGGAAAATCCATAGTCATGAATTAGAGGGAGTTTCTTTGCGGCATAAAACTATTTTAAATACCAAGCTCTCCTAGTACATCAACTATTTATTGCTATTAACTAGACGGTAAGCTTCTTAGGGCTGGGCATGTCTAATTTATTTTTCCAAAGTGCCTGGTGGAGAATGTTGCCTACAATAGATGATTGTAAGTATTTGGGGAATTGAACTGGATACATCCATCAGCGAGAAATTTTATAACCCACCTGCCATGGGTCAGGCGTTGTGATAGGTGGCAGAAGCATGGAAAAACGGCACGGTGATAAGTCTTAGTTTAATAATATAAATAAAGTAAAATGAATACTCGGAAGCGAGAACAGTTCATTCTACCTGGTAGCATTCGGAGGCTTAAAAAAAAAGGAGAAAATAATTGCACCGAGGTTGTATACGATATAAAGAATTTATTGAAAGAAGAGACTGTAAGGCAGGGGTGTTCCAGTGGAGGAAAATAGCAGAGAAAAAGCCTTACGGGGCCCTGACCGGCGTGGCTCAGTTGGATGCATATCATCCCACCAAGCAAGAGGTCACCAGTTCAGTTCCTAGTAGGGGCTCGTGCCTGGGTTGCAGGTTCGGTCCCCAGCTGGGGCACGTACCGAGCGGCAACCAATCGATGTTTCTCTCCACATTGATGTTTCTTTCCCTCTTTTTCTCCCTCCCTTCCCCTCTCTTTAAAAATAAATGTAAAAAATAAAATCTTTTAGAAAAAGCTGTAAAGGCACCAAAAAACCAGATATTTTCAAGCAAGCGAAAGTACTTCCGTATGGCAGCTGTGATGGCGACATAGTCGGGACGGCTGGAAGACCGTCCAGCTAACAAGGACCGTAAATGGGCCAGGTGACTGAGTCTGCCCTTGGCTCCGGGGGTTGTAGGGGACGACTGGGGTTTCGAAGCCAGGCAGAGATGCTGGGTGATGGGTTGCTGATGCGAAGGAACTAGGGAGACGAGAAGATGAGTAACAAGTGACTGCAGTCACAGGAGAGCCGTGGCAAGTTCCTGTAAGCCGCAGTCACGCTGTGTGACGAGAGTGGTGGCAGCAGGGCGCACCAAGGGCTAGAGGAGCAGCGAGGAAGGAGTGAGAATCTGTTCCTAAAGGTTCCAGGGAGTGTTTACAGGGAGCTGTTGTCCAAGCTGAGACTTGAGGAGGAGGTGCACACCAGGCTGACAAGGTAGCAGAATGGCACGCTGTGGAGGAGGAGGGAACACGTGCCAAGTGACAAACACGTAAACGAGAGCGGTCTCGCCAGAGAGCGGCAACCGGTTGACTAGAGTGAGGCCTGTGGTGCAGGTCTGTGGTCTGCTCGGGAAAGGAGGCTGGAGGGGCGGGGGAAAGTGCGTGGCCTTGACTGCGGGGGGTGGGCCTGCCGCTTCAGCTGGAGTCACGGAAGGCTTTAAACGCCTGTGCCCCGGGCCCCTCTGCTTGGCGAAGGTCCCCCTGGGGCAGTTGTGGAGGGTAGGTGTTGGGGGGAGGTTGAGGCAGGGATACCATCCCAGTGGATGGTTATTGCCATCACCCGGAAATGGGGACAGGGAAAGTCTGGATGCCAAGTGGAAAAAGATTTAATGGCATCGGCGGTCAGGGGGTCGGGGAGGGAGGCGCTGGACATGAAGGGACACTGGTGCTCAAGAAGCCACGTGCACGACTGCGGCTGGGCAGTGGCGGCAGAAACGGGAGCCGTGGGGGATCCAGTTTGGGGTTTGCGTTTGAGCACCTGCGGGACGTTCCGGTGCTGGCTCTGCTGCTCGGGGCTGCGCTGGAGCTGGGCCTGCGCGCGGGGAAATAGACTGCGTGAGAAGGCTCTCTCTGGGCAGCCAGGGACAGAAGATCAGGGGCTGCCCGCCAGCCACCCTGGAGTCTCTGCCCCCCGGCCTTGCCAACGCACCCGTTCAGGGAACTTGCTGCCGAAAAGGGGGTGCATCCGTGGGCCAAAACCCATCCCTGCGTTCCTGGAGCAGCGTTCCCAAAGACTCCCTGGGCCCAAAGGTTGCACTGTTGTCGGGGCTGGAGCCTCAGCTGGGCCTGGGCTTTGATCCCAGCCCCGCTTCTTAGTGGCCGCTTGACCCCGAACCTGCCCCGTGGCCTCTGTAAATGCCCGTCGCTCTGCGGACGCGGCCTCGTGAGACGGTGGTCACCGTGAAATGACAGGAGCCACAAGGCCCCCGGTCCTGGTGCCCGGCTGGTAATTAGACTTCGTCACTGGTGACCGTCACTGGGAGGCTCACCTCTCTGAGACCTATTTTCCTGACATGCGGAGCGGGCCGTGACTCTGCAGATGTAGGCTCACTGCAAGGAGGTGAGGACTCCACATGTCAGAGAGCGTGTAAAACACGGGCCGCTCGGCGAGGTGGGATGGGTGCCTTTTATTGGTATCGACAGTGTATTGTAGTAACACAGACGGCAAGAAAAATTCCGACGGACCCTCGCATCTTGTTGTCGATTTCTCCCTTTCCCACCTCCGTTCTGCCTTTATGTGAAATCACCTCCACCAAAACAAACAAACGAGAAAAAAAAACAACACAAACAGTAACCACACCGAATCCCCCCTATGCCCGACCCCACCCACCTGGGGATGTTTCTTATTCTCCAGCCCTAGTCTGTTCTCACTAAGCTTCCATTTAGGACCTCACCCCAGTGACCAGGGAGAGCCTCCTGGTGCGACAGCATCCGCTGCTCCTACAGAGCGGACTTGCCTCAGTTCCCTCCTTCCAGGCCCTGCAGGGCAAGGGCCCCCAGCCAGAGAGCAGGGGCAACTCCTCATGCTCAGGAAATTCCTCAGCAGTGATGGAGCCGATTTGTGAGAGCACCCTCTGTAGGAAGCTGGGGGAAGTGCAGGGGGCCCAAGCCAGGTCCCGCCACCGCTGGGCAAGAGGCTGGAGCTCAGCCAGGCGTGTCGAGGGGGAGACTACCCTTCTTTACATTTCTCTTGTGACCCTGGCCCAGGGAGGCTGCAGATGACTTGCACAACGCTAGCCATTGCTGACCCCGAGGGCCACCCGTAGGCCAAGTCCCCTCTGACTCCAGCCGATGACGTGGTGTTCATGCGGGAGGATGTCACCGCGGTCATGCAGCGGCACACGTCTGCTGCCTGGGTTTGCCAGCGGCCTGCCCTGTTGGCCGGACCCGGCTGCGCAGCCAAAGACCGAGCTGGCCTTCCGCCGAAGGTGTTCACCGCCACGCGCCTTGCCTGTGTCCTCCTTTCAGTGGGCTCTCCCCGGAGTCCCGTCAACAAGACCACCCTGATGCTGATCAGCCTCACCAGCTGCGTCATCGGCCTCGTGTGCTCCTCCCACGTCAGCTGCCTCTCTCGTCGTCAAAATCACCCTGCACGTCCCCGAGCACCTGATCGCGGATGGTGAGCCCACTCCTGACCTGCACCTCCCTCCCTCCCTCGTGTGGGTGGTTTCGGGTTGGGTGAGAGGGAGCGGAGAAACCCGGGGTCACGGCTGCCTGTTACTGTAGGTGAGGGGAAGGTAAACACAGGACAGTGAAGCTGCGGGCAGCACCAGATTGTCCACAGGTGCAGCCGAAAAGCAGGTGGCAGACCCGAGCCGATCCCTCATCCCTATGCTCGCTCTCGCTTCCCGTTCCGTTTGTTTTCCAAGAAGCCCCCGTCTTTGTGGAGAAACGCAGAGCGTCCTAGACGCAGGTAGAGAGACGCTGAGAGCCGTGCAGCTTTTGAGAGGGGAAAACTAAGTGGAGTGGTTGAGGTGTTTAAGAATCTTCCCTGCCTCAGTTTGGTGTGCCCTGGTGAGACATTCCTGCTGGTAGTAACTTATTATAAGCCTTGAACTTCATAGCAATAATTTACTTAATCCAGGGGGACCCCAACACATGAGGGAGGAGCAGAGGTTCTGAGAGCCCCTGAATTCGTTTGGCCCAGAGCACCTTACTGACCTGCTTGTGTCTGTGTCCTTGGTTGCTGGAGACGAGGGGGGACTGTCCCCAGGCCGGCTGTTTCATGGCAGGTGACAACAGGCAGCAGGTCCTTGTCCCCCTAGACAAGTGCCAGTGCCCATGGCTGGGCTTGAGAGAGCAGTGGCTTGACCATCACAGACCTGCTCTGTCCCTGTGCCCTTGGGTCCACCCTGGACCTGGAGGTGGGGCCCGGCAGCAGGGCACACTGTGGTGGGGGTCCAAGGGGTGGCCGAGCCTCCATCGGCCAGTACCTTTCTTGGGGCTCATGATGGCTCAGGACTGGCAGGAGGAACGGCCTTGGGTTGGGCTGATCTGCAGAGTGCCCCTTACTCCGTGTTGTGTGTGTGTGTGTGTGTGATTATGTGTATGTTTATATTTATTTGTGTGTTTGTGTGTATGTGCTTGTGTTCACATGTGTTTGCATGTTGGTGCATGCGTGTATATTTGTGTGTGTGCATGTGTTTGTGTGTATGGGTGCATCTGTGTGTTTGTGTGTGCTGTGCCCACACAGAGGCATGCCTGCTCTCTCCCCGCCCTGCAGGGAGCCGCTTCATCTTGCTGGAGGGGAGCCAGCTGGACGCCAGCGACTGGCTGAACCCAGCCCAAGTGGTCCTCTTCTCTCAGCAGAACTCCAGCGGGCCCTGGGCCATGGACCTCTGTGCCCGGCGGCTGCTGGACCCTTGTGAACACCAATGCGACCCCGAAACTGGTAGGCGGGAGCACCGGGCAGCGGGTAACTGTCAGAGATCATGCCTCTTGCAATCACCCCCTCGAAACCCAGGCCATCCCTCCCCATTGTCCCATTGCCATTGGGAGCCCAGACTGTGCCGGCTGCCCGCGTGACTGGGCCTCTAACGTGTTGGGCTTCAAATGTGGGGTCCTCCCCCAGCAGCAGCGTGGGGCATTTGCTAACTGCAGCCCCAGGCCAGACTGATCTGTGTCGATGACCTCACAGCCGTTCACCATCCGTCTGGGGAAGACCAGCTACTGAGGCCAGCCTTTTTATGCATGCATATTGTAGAAACTTTGGAAAACCTAGAAAAGCTTCTGAAAGAAAATGGTAAACATCAATAATTCTGCCTCCTACAGAAATCATTGAAAAATATTCATGTCCCCCCTTCCCATCTTTTATCTATGCATGATCTTTTTAGAAACTCGTGAGCACACTAAGTCCAGTCAAGTTTTCTTGATTTTTTTCACTTACTCTATCATGAGAGTTTTCTAGAATATGAAATAACCCTCAATAATATAATTTTAGTGGCCATTTGGTATTCCATTGTATGCGTATATCATGGCTCATTTAAAGAATTCTCTTATTCTTTGATGTTTAGGATGCTTTAAATTTTTAATTCATATAAATAATACTACAAGAATGCAGGGCACATTGGAAGTTATTTTCTCCCAATGAATCTAAGACGAGGGGTTCCTGGGGCAAAGGGCGTAGACATCTTTCAGACTGTTGCATTATCCAGTGGGGTGAGGTCTTCTCTGAGCGAGGGGCCAGATTTGTACACGTCAGACGCTGGGACTCAGTGCTTCCTGAGCCCCAAGGTGTCCAGGAATACGGATACCTGATTCCAGGTTGCCTTGCCCTTCATTGTACAAAGGGGGCATCGTACTCATCTCTACAAAGATCCGTTTCCAGTAGATTCTGCACCACAGGCGGAGCCTCTCTGGAGTAGTAGGGTGATGTCTTCGGACAAAGGGTGGGGAAGCAGTGCTACCTAAGACCCTCAGGTGAGGTGTTGCTGGAATTGGGGGCCAACCTCCCTGGCTCCCTGTGCTGTATCCCCTCTTACACACACACACACACACACACACACACACACACCCTGACAGGTGCATCTTTGTTAGGTGCTGGGGTGGAGGGATATTAGTAGAAGTCACATCCAAGAGATCTATCTAGCCCTTACTTCTGTTACGGTCCATTGCTCTAACTCTTGCGGGGAGTGATGGGTCATGGCAACAATCTAAAGTTCACCTTCTCAGGTCTGAAAGTCGGCACGTGGGCCCATCACCAAGATCCCAGGCCCCATATGGAGCAGAAAGTACAGCATTTGAAACATCTGACGTCTAAGGCTGTGCTTACTTGCGGCTCTTCCCACGCTGTCAGGCAGACGCCGAACCAAACAGATGGGCTGTGCACCAGGCCCAAAACCAGCCTGCTCCGGGGAAAGAGAGCTCCTCGCAGAGGGGAGGCCCCTCCCTGCCCCTGAGCTAAGCTCTGGTCCCCGCCGCTGACCTGAATGAGGAGACCCCACGACAACCTCAGTGGTTAAACTCACTTCCCAGACAAGCCTGATCTCCAGAGGGCTCTGGAAGCAGAAGCTGGGGTTTTCAGGAACAGAAAGCACTTTTAATTGCATGTGGAAGGAAGGCATTGGTGTTTGCAGCTTGGGGGAGTCTCAGGGATCAACTGCCCTCTTACTTTAGATCGATGCTTGAATTCCTCAAGAGGGTACACGAGGTGCCCAGAATCCCACAGGGACCCTCGGGAGAGCCTGTGCTCTGCCCATCCTGGAATCAGAGCAGAGGTGGGATTAATTATAAAGGGTTCCACCGACTTCCCCAGACACGTCCGACCCAACCAGCTTGTCATTCGAAACTGTGTAAGCAGCCTCCCTTACCGAGCATCATGGCTTCCGGAGCCAGGCGTTCAGGAAGCTGCGTGTCCACGGGGGGCCACCTGGACGTCTCCTTTCCAGTCCTCGCTGACAGTGACTTTGGGAAGCCCCTCCCCAGCTGACGGCTTCCCAGTACCCGTGACCATTAATGGATTTCCAGCTGGAAAGCCGTGGAGGGAGACTAAAAGTAAGAACCCAACCCCCACCGCAGGACCGAGGCACCGCATCTTTCCCAGCCGAGAGACGCTGGTGCCGAGACCTGAACGCTGGAACTGGGCACTCCCCCCTTCCCGCCCCGCTTGTCTCTGCGCTCGGGATGATGTGGTCATCCCACGTGCGCATCGGTAAGAAACTTCATCGCCTCCCACACGCCCTCCTAGAGCCTTTCTCCAGAGAGCCGAGTGTGGGAATTGGCTGCAAGTCAAGCCGACGTTATTTTTGCAATCCCCCAGCTAACTCATTTGGAAACGCCATGGTGTTGGGACATGTGCTTTCCCAGCCGTGCCGAGGGGCCCGCCCGTACGTGTGTGTGCAGCTGTGCAGGTGCACGTGGATGCTTTTTTTCCATGTGCACACAAACAAGCACACAGGCAGGCGCTCAGTCCCCGCAAAGGAGCAGCCTCGGGTGCCTGGAGCTTTCCTCGGGCGCCCTTCCCCAGCGTCCCAGCGTGCGGCTTGTGTGTGCTCATTACCTTCACGGTGATGCGGCAGCCGGTGTGGCAGGCAGGATAATGGGCCCCCAGAGCTGTCCGCGTCCCCGTCCCCAGAACCTGTGAATGTGGTCTGTTCCGTGGAGAAGATGCATTAAAGTTGCAGATGGAATTAAGGTTGCCGAACAACTGGCTTTAAAATGACAAGAGTATCCTGGATTAACTAGGTGGACCCAATGTAACCGCAAGGGTCCTTGAAACGGGAAGGGGGAGGCAGAAGAGGAGGCCAGAGTGGCGTGACGTGAGCAGGACCCCCACCAGCCCCTGCTGGCTTTGAAGGTGGCGGGAGGGGGCTGGAACCAGGGAGTGTGGGCGCTCCTAGAACCCCTTGATTTCAGCCCTGGGAGACCCCCGTCAGACTTCTGGCCTACAGAACTGCAAGGTGATAAATTCATGTTGTTTTAAAGCGCTAAGTTTGTGGTAACGTTTTACGGAAGCTATGGAAAACTAGTAAACCAGGGAAGGAGAAGAAGGACGGGGAAAGAATGAGCATTGTTATGTGGCCCTTTGTTATCGGGCGCTCTGCCCGATTTACAGAGGGTGGTTAGCAGACTTTCTGAAGATGTTTCAGGAGTCTGGGAGGAGCTGAGCGGAGGTCACTTGCTGATCTGTTTTCCATGGCAGCCTCCCTTTTACATTTGAGCAATCCTGCCATTTGGGAGGGGTGTAAGGCACCTCAAGTTCTTATCTCAGTGCCTACCAGCCCTTTGCCAAATGCGCATTGACATTCTCTCCAGATCTGCCCAGGTTTGGACCTCTCTGTGTGTCTCTTCGCAAATGGCAAACTCCTAAGGTTGCAAGGCTTGATGCCCAGCTGGATCCAGCCTGAGGCTGACTTTTCCTGTACTTTCCAAGGGTTTTGATGCGGTCCTCTGCTCGTTTGATTGTGTTCTGATGGCGACACAGACCATCGGATTTCATTGACTTGTCTCTGCCCTCCCTTCCTGGCCTTTGCTCCTGCCGCCTGGGCAGCTGTGGGGGGCCCCCCACACCTGCTTCGTTTCCCAGCTTCTGTCACCCCTGGCCACAGACATTCATTCCCATTCAGGATGCGCGGGTGTACCGGTCTGCAAGGAGCGCAGCTTCCAAGCTGACTCAGGTTTCCATCACCACCCAAGATGTTCCCCCGAATCAAATTTCTATTGTCCTGGGCCTTTCCGTAAGCCTGTCCCAGCCACTGGAAATGTGTGAGGTCTGGTGGGGGTCGTTGGACCCGTTTTTTCACGTCAGTCTAGCCCTCCTCCTCTTGGCATTCTCTGAACCAGCGCCTCTCTTTGGGTAGCTTTCTCTGGTTTAACCCAAACGGGCGAGGTGGCACAGCCCCCGTTCTGTCCCTGTCACCTGGAGTGCTGCTCACTCCAAACTCCCTTTTGTGGCTCGATGAAAGCACCTTCTCTCAGGATGCACGTCAGGCATGTGGCCCTGTGTCTGGCCCCCACCCCCCGCAGACTCGCGTCGGGGTGTTTGACTCCGGGCCCGGCTTCTGCCTGATGTCTCCACGGGGAAGGAGACCAGGCAGTTCGATGTTACCCAAGTCCAGGTGTCTTGTAAACATTTCCCTTTCTACCTGAAACACACCCAGTTCTACTTGATGAGAGCCATCAGCTGCCTGAAGGCTAGAGGTGACTCCGACAGTCAGCCTTGACGTGTATTTACATCATGGAGGACCTGTGGTGAGCCCGGTCGGAGCTGAGGAGCCCTGGCTTCAGGGCCTTTCTCTAATCCTTCCTTGAGACTTGTTCCTCAGCCCTTCAGCTGTAAGTGGGAAGTGACCGAAGGCTCTGTCCATCACACAAGGCCCCTCAGGGAGCCTTCCTTCAGGGCACCCAGCACAAATTGCGGAGCCCTGCCCGGGTGATGCACAGATCCCCTCTTGGTGGGCTTCCGCTGTCCGGCAGCGAGGTCGCCCGTGAGTGCCTCCGTCCTGGTCACGGGCCCTTCTCCGTGGCCATGCCCTGCCTTCCTGTTGGATCCTGTGAACACTTCCACGCAGTCAGCGCGTCGTGTGCTCCCTGCCATCTGTCACAGCAGGTGCAGAGACTATAACACTTCTAGCTTAGGAGGGCAGCCAACCCCCTCGTGGGGTCTTTAAAATTCACAGCTAACAGAGCTTGTGCTCGTACGAAACCCCTCTTCAAGTCAAGATTTTGCTGTGGGTTGCCATAGCAACGTTCCTCATCAAGCCCAATCTCCCTTCCACGTATTAGATGGCCAAACTGGTTTTGAGGAGGAACACAGGAGAGGAAGATTTGGTGGGTTCCAGAAATGAGGATCATATGAGAGGCAGATTTTGGGATGTCCTCAAACTCTCACAGATGTGTTTGAAAACCTCTCTGTTGCTCTGACTTTGAGCCGCATGTGACATGATGTGGAGAGAAGCTTTCTCTCTTGTCAGCAGCCTGTCCCCACATGGTGATGAATGAAGGAAACCTCACAGGGAGATAATGACTGGAAAGGCAATTTGAGAAAGGCGAATGTGCCTACAAATGGTAGGTGTTGGCCGCTGTAGGGAAATCAGACTCTGCCTGAGCTCTGAGTAGTTACTGCGCTTTCTGTTACATCTTTTCTGCTAACTAGATAGCAAACGTGGAAGAAGGACTCCCGTTTTCTTCAATCTTTAATTCCAGGCAGGGCATCCAACCAAGGCCATTGTAAGAGTCCGAGTAGAGTAATGGGTTTGACAACCTCTTGAGGTTAATTCCCGTTATTATCATCTCATGCCCATTGTCCCCAAGGACACATAGGAAATGATCTCCTTCCGGGAGAAGCATAGCGGGGCCCTTGACCCAGGAACTGGCTTAGATATCTGCATCTTAGCGTGAGGTGTGGGTGGTCTTATCTATAAGTTCAGGGCAAACTAGTTAATGTGGTTATTTTCCATTACACAGTATTTATAAAAGACCTACTCGTGTGGGAGAAAAGCTAACCTTGCTCTTGCCCTTGTGTAGCTTATGGTCTCAAGTTCATGCTTTCTTTGGAATTAATAGAAGCAGCCTTCATCGGAAAGCCTTATCTTCAACTGATGTCAAGCTGTGTTGCCCTGTGTCCGACTCATAGCTGCCCAAGCATCCCTAGGTCCAGCTCAGCGCTGCTACGCCAGTTAATTCGAGCCTCTGGCTATCTAGACCATGTGGAAGCCTGCATTTGCCATCCAGGAGACATCTTTACTCCCTGTGGGTCCCCCTACAAACTAAGAAGTTGCTCATTTTCACTCCAGCCTTGAGCACCTTGGGTGCGTGTGGGGGAAGGAAATGCGTGTCGCCTGGTAGTGAGGCCTGATGGCCAGCGGCTTATAGGTCCATCTTGGAGTAAACGGTTGAGCTAAGAGCCTATAAACAGCCTGCTCGGAGCCCACTCGGCCCCTTTCCTCAGCACTTGTATTGCTTTTTGTCTCTGGAAGCAGAAAATAGCACTCAAAGCTATTCTTCTATTTATATCCTTGTTAAGTGTCTCTTGCCAGAGAGATAAAGAAACTGTGCCCCTTGTCTCCTTAGGGCATGGCACCTTTGTTATTTACAGATTTCAGGAAGTCCCACCCTGCCCATGAAACAAACAGGCCCTAGACGCATTAACAGGGCGCTTTAGTGGGACTGGCCTCAAAGCAAGCCGCAAGGACTTCCTTCAAGATGAGGACTAAGTAGAGCAATGATCCGTAATCTTGTGCAGCCCTGGGACTGACTTGGGAGTCCGGAGAGTGCCGTGCTGATCTTCCCTGGGAAGACACGCAGACACGGTTTTGCATGCAGTGTCGAAGGGGTCGTGGCCGTCTTGGTATACCAGTGGAATGACTGATGGTAATGAAGCGCAGCCCTGTCCTAAAGAAATACAGAGTTGTGGGGGGTTCTTCTGTTTACCAGCCAAGACGATGAGCTGGTTTACCGTAAAACCCTGAGTTCCTGTAAAAACATAGTTAATGTAAGTGGCCTCCTCTCTGGTGGTTGTTCTGTGGGCTAACTACACGGAGTGATGGGGAAAAAAGGTCTGGAGTCAGACAGGCATAGATTGAAGTATTAACCCTGCCACTTACAAGCTGTCTCCAGACCCCTTAATTTTCCCAGCCTCCGTTTCCCCCATCTGCACAGCATAGCCAATAATAGCTACTTTTCAAGGTTCTCAGAAATTTTGATGAAGTAACGCACTTAGGCTGTCTTTAAGCATTTTATTCCTCGTCTACTACATGCCTCACAGTATACTGGGCACCGGGGAAGTATAGGTGGAAAAAGTCCCCTGCTCCGGAGTTCTTGCCTTTGTGTTTACAGAGCACACACAGTAGGCGCCTTGTCGATGGTGGATTTCCGTGGTAGTGAATATTGCCATGTAATGGGACATGGAGGGATGGGTGGGCCTCACCCCTGTGGGCAGTGGGGACAGGAGTGGGGTCTGCTCCGTGCTGCTGCTAGGGCCCGGGATGGATTGTCGCATCTTCCTTTCCCCCAGCACACACGTGTTGATCGACCGCTCTGTGTTTCTCTTCCCCCCTCTCGCCCTGCCTCTAAGGGGAGTGCCTCTGCTACGAAGGCTACATGAAGGATCCAGTACACAAGCACCTTTGCATTCGGAATGAATGGGGGACAAACCAGGGGTGAGTAGGGGATGGCAAGTCCCCGGCGCCGGCACTCCAGCACTCGGGTCCGACACGCAGCCGCCACGTGTCGGGAAACAGAGCTAGAGGCTGCTTACGCTCTGAGCAGCAAATGGGTAAAACTGTGACGGCACCTTTCCCGAGTTACACCATCCCAGTGACGTCCCCGTCGGTGTTTTCGCTGTTGATGAGCTCAGAGAGGACGCCTCTGCCGCACAGCCGCGCAGCTGGGGTCCTGAACGCCAAGCGCTCCCTCTCGTCCTTGTCACGCCGCCGCCAGCCGTGAGGGTTCCGCTGGCCGGACGTGGCTGCTGGTTTTGTGGGAGGCACGTAGAGCCACACAGGCTCCCGTGCGGCTCTCCCGGGGCGTGGCGAGCTTTGCGGGGCTGACGTGGGTGGGTTCACATGTTTACACCGAGACTGTCTGCAGGGCTGAAATGCAGAGCCTCAATTCGTGCTCGGGATTGACAAACGCTATTTTTGCCTGATCCCCAGGGACCCGTTCTCTGTGAGACCTTTGCTTTCCTCCTAGCACACTTGATCAGGATGAAAAAGTCACCTTGTCTGTTGCTTTTTAAATTTTTTTTTTGATTCGGTGAGTTTTTATTGGGATAAAATGCACCTAATACCAATTTCCCCATGTTTAAGTGTACGGTTCAGTGGCATTACGTGCACTGATGTTGCAGGGCGACCATCACCAATGCTCTCGCTTTTTACAAGCAACTTCCTGCTTTGTTCAGGTTGCCGAGAGCCGGCTTTCTGCATTGGCTGGGCTGTGGAGGGAAGTGGAAGGAGAAAGGGATCAATAAACACTAACTAATAATAGCGATCAATGGAACAGGGGGAACTAGAGAGAGATCAAGGCAAACGCCACTTTGGAGCAATTGCTCGCAGAGCAGATCGGAACTGCGTTTGCCCAACAAGGGGCAAGAAAGAAGCCGTTGTCATTTCCCACACTGCCATGGGGGACTCGGCCCCCTCTGCCTGATTCTGATGAGACTGGGCCTAGAATATTGAATGTAGTTCTGGACTCTCGGAGCAATAAATATGGAGACAAATGGGTGAGAGTTTGGAGAAGAGCAATAAAAATGATTGAAGAGCTCAAGGGAGTGATTTACGAGGAAGGGCTGGAACTCAACTCGGAGAACTTGGCCAGCTGATGACTAAGTCAGAGCATGATAAATGCCCGCAGACGTTAGAAGAGGGCAAATGTTCTGGAACGGGTTGAGGTTGAGGGAGAAGGACAAGGGAGAGTGAAGGTAGAGAAAGGAAATCTGAGTCACGGGTCAGAAAACTCGGGGAAGGCAGAGTGCCGTGAAATTCTTCTGTTCGTGAGAATGAAGGATGGCTGTGTTTCCACTGCATCTGAGATCGAATCAGAGAGGCAGCCTGCACCCCTGAGAAGAGGGTGTTTGCGGGAGGGTAGATGCATACGAAGCGGAATGTTCTGGGGAGATTGGCGGGGAGGGCAGAGGACCCGGCTAGCAGATGTCGATCAGAGTCTGAATAAAGAGTGTCTCTTCCTCTCTGACCCCTGGAATGTCTGCATAGTTTCCGGGGAGGCAGGATTTTTGCTTATGTGGTGGCTGAGAACCTCAGTTGGCTAGGATTCTTATTGAGTAAAATATTGTAAAGGATGATGGATAACCAGCTCTCTATCTCTTAGCCTACAAACTTGCTGCTGGAGAAAATATCATTTCACTTCTTGCCCTGACTGGTCCAGGCTGGCTGTCCACCGTGATTGAATTTGGGGCCTAAAGACTCCAGCCTCCACAGCCCTTGCCTTGTAGACAGGTCGTGTGAGGATGGAACTGACCTCACTTGGTCACTGCACAAGACCATTCCCTCTGGCTGCGGGGAAGGGACAGTCTTAGGATGTAGACGAGAGCCTCCAGGGGAATGAATGGTGGAGGCCCCGTGTGGGTGTCATTTCAAATAAGGAGAAAATACTGAGTTACTGACTGACAAGAACATTAGCCCCAGGAAACAGACAAGGAGACCTAATATGTCATTTCCATCTCTAATTCCCATTATTCTCTGATCATCACTGTCTACGAGGTCTCATTTTGGACACTAATAAAATAATGGAGCAACTGTTCGGAGGGGGGAAAAGCGAGTGTCTTGAGGTTAATGGAACCAAGAGTGATAAGCAGCATCGTTTGTATGTACATAAAAAAGTGCCAGACAGACGACTGCATTTTCCTCGTAGAATGACAAGATAGATGAAAAGTGGAAGATGTCATACATCTTTATTTAAATCAGGGACCCGATGCCATGCTCCCTTGAATGGTTCTTACAAAATTAATCTGAATTGATTTGAATGTGAAGACTGTCACTTGAATTGATAACTGCCTGACAGATTGCCAACTAACGATGTGTATTGGGGTATTATGGAAAAATCGATGGTAGGCCTCATTTTCCTGAATATCTCATTGAATGTTCCAGAAGCCACAGGTAGGCAGCGTGTGTGAGTATTTATGTTTGTCACCGGGTGGTCTCGCATTGCACGCGTTGAAATAGCCAAGCATTCTTTTGAGGTAGAGCAGGCGAATCCTAGGCCAGTAATAGTTAACATGGATTCCCTTGTGCCACATCCAGGTTAATGGACCAGGAGGACCGTAGCAATAGGCAGCCTTGACTTTCAGACAAGGAAGAAAATTGATCAAGGACACCAACACAAGCAACTACAACTGGGTGATTCTGTGAGGCAGACGGGTTACACCCGCACCCAGCCCCTGCCTCACGCTCCAGTTCACCCAGACCTGGGGGCGGGGGGGGGGGAGTCTGTGTGTGTGCATGTGTGTGCATGTGTGTAGGTGTGTGCACACATACTGATTTGTTTCCAGAAACCCCCCACCGGTACATGCCATTTACTCTCTCACTCGTGTGTTCAACACAGCACATACTCCATTACCCGTTGTCCCCGAGGGTCAGCTAGGTTACTGATTACAAGGAGAACGATGTGGCATCTGCTCTGGAAGAACTGATACCCAGTTGGATCCGTGGGCACACGACAAGACACTGCAGTGAATTCTAAAAACCAGTGAAGTTGCGAGCAAAGGTCTGTGGGCTCACCGTTTAAGGGGTGACTTACGTGTCATCTAAGAATCTGGACTGGGGCTTCCCGGAGAAGTCGGATTTTGAACTCTGTTATCTCACAGGTAATATCGGTAATGCTCAGCAAAGGGAAGTCAGCCCAGGTGGGGGCAGGGCATTTCCAGGAATGGCATATGAACAGGTCCGTGTTAACCTACAAGTGCAGCTGACAGAGGCGGAAGAGGCTGAGAAGGCGGAGCAGGACGGGATCCCAAGTTCTTGCTCTTGGACGTTAGCGTATTTGCCTGCAGAGTGCTTAGCAGGGGGACAAGTTTCAGGGGTCTGTGTATTTGGTGAGGTAGTCCCTTACAACACATTGTTTCTGAACCCTTAAAAATAATGTGACATCATCCTAAAAAGAAAAAAAAAAGTAACTCAAACCCACACAAAACCTCCTGAGACTATCTCAACTTCTGTTGATCTGGATTCTCTAAGTAAAGCATTGTCCTAAAATTATCCTGCAGATGAAAGTTTTCAAGACCAAAAGCAAAGTGTGACATACGTACAGGGCATGGGAATCAAGGGGTTCGCAGCCTTTTCCTTTCCTTTTTTTTTTTTTTTTTTTTTTTTTTGGCTGACTCTGGTGCTTCCAAAAATGGCCAAGGAGGAGCCAGGCCACTTGAGACGTTTACGTATGGATCCGGGTGGGGAAGCCGGTCACTGGGGCTCCCCCAGGTGACAGGATCCAGGTAGCAGATTGTAAAGTCATTGAATTCTTTACACGGGAAGCTTCTATTCACCAAAAGGAAAAATGGCCAAAAAAAAAAAAAAGATGTAACCAAGTCATGACTGACAGATTTCTAATGAGAACATAGGATGTGTGAGTTTACATGCTTGGTCATGGAGATTGGCAACAAAATCACTCCCTGCCACAGCGGCCGGCGACTCTGTTGCTCAACAGGGGGCGGGTGGGGACGGCAGGGTCCCACCCCAGCACCGGGCTTCGCCACGTCTCTGCCCAAGCCCTGGGAGTCCCGTGGATGGCGCCTCAGCCTCCCATCGCCGCTCTACGTAGACTCGACCGGGCTCTGTCGGGTCGGTTTGGTGTGTGTTGGCTAGGGCAACAAGGACAAATTGAAAACTTCCGCAGATGGGAAACGAAAACAATGAATGCGAGCGGAGGAGGCAAGAGATTGATTTACATGAAAATATTAGAGGAGGAAAAAACAAATTTATTTAGCTCCTTGGGAGAATATTAAGAAGGGCTGTGAAAGTGGTTTTTTGGTTAAATTAGAAGTGTATCCAAGGGTCCCCCAGCTACGTTTTCCAGAACACCAATATTAGATTAAACTCCTGCATGTGAAGATTCCCAGTAAATAGTGGTCTGATTTCTTATTCTGGAGCCTCAGATACAGAGGGCAACTCCTACGAGATTCCCCACCAGAGGCCTATCCCATACCACTCGATTTCAGTGCTGGGGATGGTGATAGAGTGCTAATCCATGAGATGGGGTGGGACCCAAGGTAGGAAAGAAACAGGTATTTCTCCGAGGTGTTAGAAGCTGTTGTCAGGGGTGGCCCTGCTCACAAGGACACCTCCACCTCGTACCGCCTGCTGCGGAGGCCGCACACGTACCGTGATGTCTCCAGATTAGGGCCCGCACACATGCACACGCACGCTCGTACGCAGCCCACGCCGCCTTACTACTGTCCTTCCCATTGTCCCAGCCGCTCATCTTTCTGTACTGCTTCTGCAGTACAGTTCCTCCCCACTGCTCACTCCCCGCCCCCCGCAAGGAGTGCCTGCTTTGGGAATCTGACTCTGGATAAGGAGCAAATGCCCCACACCGCAGAATTCCGTTTCCTCCTCTGCCCAAGGCTGACGAAGGTGTTTGTCCTGGTCGGCCTCAGTCTCTCTGCCCTGCTCAACGTGCGTGCATGACCGGAGGGAAGTGACGGTACTGGGCCTGCCTGCCTGGTGCCATCCCGGCATGGCCCTAGGGACTGCTCCCAGAGCAGTGACTGGCACCCCGGGGGCCGGTTTGGGATTCAAAATGATCCCAAACCCATCCTCGCTCCTCCTGGCCCCTGCAAATGAGCAGAGACTTGCAATCCAAGTGCCAATGCTGGGCCACTGCGGAGCGGTGACTGGGATGCTCCGGTGGAGCTGCGCCCGCAGGCCTGGTCCTGGGCCCGGTTTGGCCTCCTGCCCCAAGGCTCTTCCGACGCGACTCAGAGGCGTCAGGCAGCCTGTCCTGTGTGACGTTTCCTGACTGTCCCATGCCCATCTCTAGCTCATCATCTGGCTTTTATTTTCCTGCCGGCAGGCACGTGTCCCGATGCCATTCACCTTCCTCCGGCCCCTGAGACGGGATTTGCTGGCCAGCCTGTCGCTGCCCTTTTCTCTCCAGACGTGCCCCCCACCCCCGCCCTGCAGCCCAGCCTCCTGGTCTGAGCCCCGGTCCTCGCCACGCCATGCACAAATGGGACTGATTATCTTCCCATCAGCTCTGGTTATTCTCTGCCTCTCTCTCCCTCCATCCCTCCCTCTCTCTCTCTCTCCATATGTGTGTGTCACTTTTCCTAATTGTTCTTCACTTATTCCTAACAAGGGTTTCCAGTGTATTTATGTGACCCTTTATTTCTCTTTCTCCTTTTCTTCCCTCCCTTTCTCTTGAGCTCCCTCTCCCTCTCTGCCCCCAGGAGTTCATGGAAGTGTGCCTTTCTTTTATTTCACCAATTTCAATGTTACAATCAAAGAAGGAAGTTCTAAGAATTCAACCTAAAGTTCCCGGTTCCTTCTCTCTTCAGAAGCCCCTGCTATAACCTGATTCCAGCAGAATATGGCCTGGAAGGAGGAGGCCTGACCCCTCCCTGGGTGAAGGGACAGGACCTTAGGGCTGGAAAGGGAGTCTCCACCTACAGGGACCCCCTCAGCCCTGCTTAGTAGGATCAGGTCGCCCAGCTGGCTTGGGAAACGCCACACCTTGTTCCTGGGGATTTTTCCAGGGAAAGCATGACGTGACCCATTTGTACGAACAGTGTGCGGTCAGGCAGCTGGGCACAGAGAAACACTTCGTCCCCAGCAGGTAGACGTCTGGCTGGGAAGGCGAGCGAGGGCTGGAACCCAGCTCCTGCTCGCCATGGCGGGAAACCCCGACGAAGGCGGCACGTGTCTGGGCGTCCAGATGGGCACCTTTCTCTGGTTTGCACAGGGACGCTCAACGAGCTCGTGCTGGCCCTGGCTCTGCAGTTTTTGGCAATGCCCTTTGCTCCCTCTTAACCTTCCTGGTTACTCAGGATGACACACAAGCAAAATGGCCTTAGTAAACGTGACGCGCTGGTAACTGGGACGCCCTGATGCCAGTTCGTGGAGCCAATACTTAAGAATCATCTGGGGCGTTTATTTAAAGTACTGATTTACAACCTACTCCCATAGACTTTACGTGCGTAGTTTCGGGACGTGGCCCAGAATCTGTGCATTTGACAAGGTCCTCCCAATGACTGGAGCACAGCCAGACTTCAGGACCCTTCCTAAGCAAGAGCTGGCGTCCCCAGGCCCCCTGGAGGACATCTCTTACCAGAGGACCACCCCTCCGATGAAAATAAGAACCGGTGTGTGGCCTAGTGGCTGAGGACAGCACACCACAAAGGATCCCTGCATTTTACTGATTGGGACATCGAGGGCCAGAGAGGTGAAGACACCGGTTCAAGGTCACATAGCTGATGGCCAGGCTTTGTAGTGACAGGTGGGTAGTGGCGATAACTCGGTCGGGTCAATTCAGATTTCGAAGAGAGCACAATGTGGACAGCGCGCGACACCCTGGACATCTGTGATCAGCTGGAGACGAGACGTGGACACTCTTCGGCCCCCACCTGCTTCTCTGCATCCTCCTCCCACCAGGACTGAGGGGCACACGTCTTCATCCGAGCCTTCCCCCAGCGGCAAGCATCGGCAGTCCCCCGACAGTACTTCCCGCCCCCCAGGAGAGGGCAAGAGCAGCACAGAGTTCTCTCTGATGGGTCCACTCACAGCACCAAGAGACTTATTTTAAACAGTGCCGGGGGCGGGAACGCTCCGATTTCCTGCAGCATGACCGCCGGGGTGAAAAAAAATCAACCTCAATTCACCCTCCCATCTGCTCAAGAATGGAAGATGAATTGTTTCAATTTTACAAAAATGAATGTTTTATGTCTTGCCCGTGCTTTCCAGATAGCGTCCTGAATTTATATATTCTACCGAATGCGTGGGTATTTCCACGAGCAATGCTCTCTGGACCATCAGCCTCCTTGGGTTTCGGTCTAAGAATACTAGGCCCGAGAGGGCTGTCACTCGCCCCGGCTTTGGAGAGCTTGGCTATTTATCATTTTTCCTTTAAAATGAAGAGGAAAAAAAATCCACTCATTATTCTGCTCTCAGAGAAAATTACCATTACCATTTTAGAATATTTCTTCCTGATTTCTTTTTTCTATGTATTAAAAGTTTTGCTTTCCTTCCCACTTCCCCCCACCCTTCCAATCCTATATATATTTCTGTTCACTTTTGTAATTTAACAATGGGCATGTATTACTTTCCTTATCACAAAATTCGGGGGAAAGGATAAAGAAGGAAGTTTGAAAGGTATCTTTGTGGTATGTTGTTTTTCTCAAAACTTTTTCCATGGGGAAGTTATTCTTAAGGTCTGACTTAAAACCTGCCATTTTTACCGGATTATAGAAGGAGAGAGAAAGTCAGTTGTTGAAGATCTGGCATTTAGGTTAAAAAAAAATCCTCTGATATGCGCACGTCTGTAGTTCCGTCTAACGAAGGGCTGCATGAATACTAAGCCGTGACGCTCACATTCAGCCTATTTTTCATGCAGGTAAACTTCAGTGCCTCTGAAGACTGGCAGCGGTCTCTTACGTAATGCGGATTAATAGCTGTCATTTATTAAGCATGTGATGCTGAGCTCAGGGGTTTTCTTCTTAATATCATCACTGATCTCGATAAAAATGCTGCAAACCGGTGAAGCGCCCAGCAGTAAGTGGCGTTACGCCACCTGCCACCTCCGTGAAACCAGTTTTAGTAAAAGTAACCCTAAGGTTTGTTCTTCCTAGATATGCACGTTGGATTCTAGTTCAAATGTGCATCCTATAATTATCTGCTCCTAATTTTAACTTTATTATATAATTTCAGAAATTGGAGAGCAAACATTTTGTCTTTGCACATTTTGTTTTTTTTTTAATTTTATCATTTTTCTTTTTGTAAAAGAAGCTGGTAGAAAAAAATAGAAAAAGAAAGAAAACAGCAGTAAAAGGAAGAAAACCCAAGCCGCCCGAAGTGCCATCCCCTGGAGAGGACGCACTCTGAACGTTTGTTTTGTTTAGGGATAAAACTTTTTCACAAAAAGTGTAGCATGTCCTTATAGCTCTTGCTTTGTTGTCCGTACGCACACACACCAATGCGTATCCATGTACAAGTGCCGGGAAAGGTGCCTGTTATTATTTGAGGCTCAGCAGGAAGGTGACCAGTGTCACCGAGTGGAGGACAGGCTGATGCTAACAGCTGGGCTCTCTTCATTAAACCGCAGGTGCAGCTCCACCTCTGGACCGACCTGATCCCTCCCTCGTAGCCTCCTTCCCTCCGGGTTTATTCACCTTTCCGCAAGGTTTTCCACGCTGAGAAGACCACCGATGGCTGGAGAGGAGGTGTAGCCCAAACCAGGCCTTCCGCTCACGGTTGGCCTTTGAGTCTAAGACGCTGGAAGGAGGGAGGGTGGCCAGATTTCTGCTGTGCAGGACGGGGACAGGAGGCCCTGGCTTACGGGGGCCCTGACCCCCCAGTGTCACTCCAGCCCAATCCACTGGGGAGGTGGAGCGTCCCCTGAGGGCTTCCCAGACCCCAGTTCCCAGCATGGAGCCCCCCCCATCCTGGAGCACCACTGGGACCCCCTTGTTTGCAACCACATGAGAAGGGTGACTGCAAATGCTCACCACGGTGGAATGCTGACAATGGGAACACAGGCCACGCCAGGAGACTCCTGCCTGCAGTGCCCTTAACGTCGTGAGCCCGGGCACTTAGCGCGCCGGGTGCTGTGGCACTCCCCGAGCCCTGCACTCCAAGTGCAGCGGCAACAGTGGTGACAGTAACATCAGCAATAATAGTAGCTGATGCTACGCAGTCCTTCGGATGCGCCAGCCACTCTTGTAAGTACTTTCTGTGTGCCAACCAATCTGATTCTCATTTCAACACTCCGAAATGGAAACTATTATTGTCCTTACTTTATAGGTAAATCTACTGAGTACTGCAGTGATTTTGAGAGTCTCTTAGGCAAGAAAGGGGGATTTGGGTCCCAAAAGGGAACTTCCTCTTGCCAAACCCCTCAAGGGCGGCTGTTTCCAGTCTCAAAATGACAGCAGGAGAGAAGCTGCAATTCAGCCTTGAGGCTCTGGGGGCAGGGTCTCCGTGAGCCGATGCCTAGATTAAAACAATGACAGGCATGCCGCCTGTAGTTAAGCATCTCTTTCGGAATGATGCAGAGGCTCAGGGAAAGGGACAAGTCACTCGAGGGACCTAGGTGGAGGTCTTAAACACAGTGGCATTGGCTGTTGCCCAGGTTTTTTTTTTAAAGGCAGACATATCCGGGGAGCTCCAGGCTGGTAACCGTCTGTGGGGGGCAGGCATTGTGGCTGGTGTGAAATCATGTCCTTGGGTTCAAGTCAGAATGGTCCGTTGGGGTAGAGGGCATGGCCCAGGCTTCACTGTGGACCCTTGGCAGGATTGCATTTGCCTATTGGCTGGTACAGATGTGTGAGAATAAAACACCTAGGCAGGTCCTTGCCCTTGGCAAAGACTTCATCACCCTGTCCAGTGGGTCAGGAGGGACATTGCCCCACATGAAAGATGGGGCCACCCATCGTCCCCAAGCTACTCGCCGAGGGAGGCGGCAGTCTGGGACATGATCAGAGGTCTTTCTGGATGTGGTTCACCAGGCTTCACTTAATAGCCTTGGTCGGACTATTTCATCCTAGCCAGGAGGCTGTGGACACCTCACTTCCAAGAGGATTAATGTTCACCTGCCTACATGTTTTATCTGTGTGGGAAGCAGCAGTGCATCATGGGGGCAGCACAGACTGGTTGTCAGATGGACTTGGGCTCAAATCTGAACACTGTCTCATCTCTTCTACTTAAAAGAGCACTGTAGTTTTGGCTAACTTTCTAACTTTTTTTTTAGTCCTCACCCAAGGATACGTATATTGAATTTTAGAGAGAGGAAGGGGGAGAGAGAGAGAGAAACATCAGTGGGTTGCCTCCCCTATGCACTCTGTCCTGGGATCGAACCCACAGCCTAGGTATGTGCCCTGACTGGGGCTTGAACCTGCAAGTGTTTGGTATACAGGATGATACTCCAACTAACTGAGCCACCCGGCCACGGTGAGCTTCGTAATATTTTTTGAACCTCAATTTCCTCATCAATAAAAATAATATTAGTATCTACTTCATAGAATTGTTATAAGAATTATGAAGGAAACCCAAATAAAACATGTTGTATTCAATAATGTCACATAAACTACACCAGCACTCAGTACTTGGTGGCATTCAGTGTCCTGCTGATGATTTTTGCATCCGTCACAGCCTCATGTAGGTTCTCTGAATGGCAGCCACCCAGCAATGTGATCTTAGCCGCAGCTTGACAAGATGGGTTTAGAATAACCCACCTCTAGCATGTAAATTCCACGAGGGCACAGACAGTGTTTTATGTATCATTGCATTGTCATACCCGGACACACTGCTTGGCGCATAGTAGGTCTCAACAGATGTTTGTTGAATTAATGAAGACACATGTCCATCCTTGCGCGGGACTTCCGTAGACCTCTGTTTTCTGATCACTGGGTCTTTAGACTCTCCTGAGAGTGGCGAATCACCTCCCCAACGTCAGTAAGAATATTAGCAGAATCACTGACCGTTCTACACACTCTGAGCAAGCAGGAAGCCCACCTCAAGGGGTTACCTCGACACCTAGTGTAAAAACCCCTCCCGCAGCCTCTTTAGCAGATGCCCCCCCCCCCCCGCCACTGAACACTCTCAGTGGTACTGGTGCGGGGTGGGGGGGGGCTAGATTCTTTGAAGAGGCAGCTACTCCCCTGTTGTAATGCGGATTATAGATGGTCCTTCTTTAGGCTGAGCCAAGACAGGTTTTCCTATAACTTTCACCTCTGTGGGCAGCTCTGTCCTTCGGAACAATAAAGAATATGTTGACGTCCATATTCTGTGCTCAGGACTGGTAGCTCGTATGGTGTGTCTGTATGGCTTAGAAAAGGGTGCCCATCTGCTGCTGTGCGGGGTAAGAGCTTGAGGATAAGTAGGGTCCCTGTGTACGGGCTGAGGACACATTCGTGTCACAGGTAACTGTGATGATCTCTTCACCACTCCTCTTTGAAATGTACCTAATCCCTTCGACCTTCCTTTAGACTGCAAGCATCCTGCTGTTTTCTGCATCTTCCCAGTCGGGCATTACACCTCCCAGGTGGTGCCCAGGGCGGACCAAATCGCTCTGTAGCCCGTATGGTGCCTGTTTCTTCTTCCTGCGCATTTCTGTCAACGAATTCTAAGCTAAGCTTGTCATAAGCCTTTTGAGAAAAGAGCCCTGGAACTGGCCAGCTAAATATCTTTTTCCGAGGAACTGTTGTCAAAAAGAAAGTATATTCAAGACTGCATTCAGTTGTCTTAGCCTAAGTTCAGGTCTTACATAAAAACCCTATTAAATTCTAGCTCATAGCCCACGGGCAGCCTTTGGGTCCTGACTCTGCTGTCCTGTGTATGAGCCATCCCTCCTACTTATCGGTAAGTTTGCGGAACCTCCCTTCAGGGCCTTCTCCCAGTACCCAGGGAAATTGTTAAAGAAAGCACTACCAAGCCCTGCATCCATCAGAGACCTTCCTGCAGGTTGACCGTGACCCCTTACATGAAACTTGTTGGTTTCATTGGTTCACTACACAGGAATTCACCAAAGGTGTGCAATCGTTCAAGCCACATATTTCTATCTAGTCCAGGTAAAAGATTTTGTCACGCGTCTGGTGCAGAATGGGTACTCAATACATCATCTAAACCGGTGGACGAATTCCTTTCAGGAGCCAAGGTAGGCGACTCCCGAGGCACCCTTTGAAATGCCGATGCAGAGAGCTGTCAGCAATGGTCCAGAGCTTAGCTTGGGACTCCTCCTTGTCAGGGATTCATTCTAGTTCTGAGGCATCTTTGCACTCTTGTTTTTTTTAAAATATCGATCCATTCTCTTGCCTAAAAGAGCTCAAAGCAGTTAAAATTTTGCCTCCGCACTTTCCATGTGGCTCTTAGGTCACCATTTCTTTTAGTTCATATAGTTTCATGCAGTTTCGTTTCCTGCTTTTACTTTTATTAGCATTTATTTCATGCTGAAGTTACTCCCGGGCCACCCATTTTGGTTGCCTCTTCAGTTTCTTCTACGATGTCTTTCTCTCCCGTGCAGCCTGCTCCCCTGGGTTAGGAGCCGCCCGCCCTTTCTTGGTGGGGTCGTCTCGGTGTGGCGGGGGGAGCTCACGTGTGGGGGAGTCCGCCCGGGAGCTCTGTACGTTCTCTGCGCTGCGTCTCGGGAGCTTTGTTCACAGGGATGTGCTCCATGACCAGAGGCTCTGCATCTGAACCCCTAAGTTCAGCATTGACTCGCTGCATTTTTAAGCACGTGCAGCGGAAACTCAGCACTCTGTTGGGGCCACTGACCCTGTCTGTGTCCAGCCCCGCTGTTTGGCCTGGGCACACCCACCGACTCCACCGTCGTAACCACGGAAGGGCACCCACTGCTTCTGTGAGGTGACATCCTGCAGATCCCCGGTGGCTTTTAGGATCTCCGTACCCTTGATGGCCCGGGCAGCTGCACGCGTCGTCTGAAAGTGAACGTGGAGATTCGAACCTCCTGACTTGTTTGATTTGGTGGGGTTTTCTGGGCCAAGTGAATAGGGAAGCAGTTTCGAAAGATGCTATGGAGAGGAGTCATTCCTGCAGGTTAAAGTGTTGCTTTACCAGGAGTTCCCATGATGGGATTTTCAACACTCTCACACTGGGTAAGCGAAAGAAACGATGACAATAGCCGGTATTTACTGAGGGTTTGCGGTGCCTGGCACGTTTATAGGAGCTTTCTATGTGTTGTTCTTTTTTTTTTTTTTTTTTAAACATTTTATTATTTTTTTTTAAAAGCTCCTCCATCTTTTTTTTTTTTTTTCAAGATTTTTATTTATTTATCTTTAGAGGGGAAGGGTAGGAGAGAGGGAGAGAAATATCACTGTATGGTTGCCTCTTGTGTGTCCCATGCTGGGAACTGGCCTGCAACCCAGGCATGTGCCCTGACTGGGAATCGAACCGCGATCCTCTGGTTCGCAGGCCCGTGCTCAATCCACTGAGCTACACCAGCCAGGGCTCTATGTGTTGTTCTTACACAGCTCTTTGAAGCCATCCCCTTTGTACAGATGAGGAAACTGAGGCACAGAGAAGTTTGGTCACTTGCCGAAGGACTTGGACCTCGGCAGTCTGTCTGGAGCCTATGCACTCAGCTGCCTGGGTGGCGCCTGACAAGGAAAGCGGTGTGCTCTGTGGACGGGCTGACTCGAGATTGGCAGAAGCCCCCTCCTTCTGTCTCGCCCCTCCCCACACTCCCTCCTCTGATGGACAGCACGCTGGGAGTCGGACCGCTGGGCTTGGGCCGGCTGCAGGCACAGTGGTCAGGATTGCCCTCCAGCCCAGCCCGAGTCCCTGGTCTTCCAGCTATGGGGAATTGACCTAATGGGATCATCTCTCCACTGTCAGCCACTTAGCGGGTTTTTTCCTTCCAGGCCCTAGAAGCACCTACACTTTAATAGAGGCCTGTGGAGAGGTGGAGTTCAGTCCAGAGGAATGAGCTGCTCCAGGCATCAGCAAAGCACATTTAGAGAGAGATTTGGGGCGCTCCATGGGTGCATGGGGAGGGGATCGATGCATCATGGGCTCCTCTTATGGGCCAGACACTCTTTCAGGTACTTTGTTACCTCCTTTCAATAATACTAGGTAACATTTTCTGAGTGCTTTCTGTGTGGCAGGCGTTAAATGCTTTTGAGTGTTCCTGTCCTCCCCTCCTTGCATCTCACACACAATCCGGCCACAGCACAGACAGGTCCAATAACACTTGAGAGCACACAGTAGGGCCAGAAGGAGGTGGAATGACCCCAGCAGTCTGGCTCTGCGTCCAGGCTCACCGTGTGTTGTGTGAGGACAAGTATGGCCCCCGGGGAAGCGTCTCAGCATAGGTCCCTCCCCATACTGGTTTCCACCCCGACTGAACCGTTTACTCTTGGCCCCTCTTACCTTTTTATGTTATCCCACCCCACGTGTGCTCAGGACACTTCTTCCCCTCCAGTTTCCTCCCTCCGGTGCCTGCCCCCTAACTAATTCTGTCCATTCTCCAAAGTCCAGCTTGGACATCTGCTTCTCTAACTCTTCAATGGGAAGCCATGTCTTTCCGCTCTGGGCTGCCTCGGGTCCGTAGCTCTCTCTTGTGTCCATGGCCTTGTGTTATTTCTGTCCATAGACTCATCTCCGCCCCTTGTTGATTCTGAGTCTTGTGTTATTTTGTGTTATGTCTGTCCCTAAGACTTTCAGAGCAAGGGCTTAATTCTGAGCTCCATTCTCAAGTACACAGTGTCTTGCATATACTAGGTGCTCACTAAAAATGGAATAATTGCTACTGGTGAGACTTCAAGCATTACAGACCAACAGGACAGATGTTTGTTTGCACTGGGGCCAGAGGCGGGCATGTTGATACAACTCACAGCACATCACTTGCACAGAGGACTTCTCTGGGCCAGACGCCCTATTTAATCCCCACAACAGTCCTGTGAGATCCAGCTCATTAGAAGTTGACTACACGTTGCACATAATGGTTAAGGCTGTCCAAGCAGATGGCGTGAGTCCAAGTTCTGCCTCAACCACTTCCTGGCTCTTCCCACTTCCCTTGGGCAAATGACATAAGGTCTCTTGGGCCATCACTCCTCCCCTGTGAATTGGGGACAGTAATACCTTCCCCTTAGGGTTGTACTGAGCGTTAAATGGGAATCACAGAAAGCAAGAGAGAGCCTAGATCGTGGAAGGTGGCTGGCCGTACCAGGTGGCAGTGGGTTTCGATGGCCCTTCCTCCAAGAATCAGGGAATCCAGCAGGAGGTATCGAAGTACCTGTCAGGGTTGCTGTTCAGGACAGAGGTCCTGCTTCCATTATTTAAAAACTCTCCGCCTCGACCGCTGGCCAGCAGTCCTGGGCAGCCTGAGGGTTTTTTGGTTGGGTTGGCTTTTTACTCTTTCTCTCTGTCAGCATCAAAGTAATCTGTAGACAGTAATCCTGAAGACAGTCTTCTACTCTTCAAAAGCTTCGTCTCCCCCTTCCCCAAACTGTGCTTTTCACCAGGCAGAGGAGGCTGTTGTGGAAAGCGCCAGCCCGAACTCAAGTCTCTCGCTTAATTACACTGCCCTCGGATTTTCCACGAAAGCCCCTAGCGTGGCAGAATGCCCTCTTTGAAGTCATTAGTCTTCACAGTGGGGAGAGCACATCATCAAAGACTCTGTTTCCCAGCAACCCCTGCTGCGCCCTTGTGCACGGGAGGGGTGCGGAGGGAGAGGGAGGAGCGCCTACAAGTGCATTAAGTCCGCAGTTCTCTCCTCTGGTCCTGAACCGCGATTCCTTTGAACTGAAGCCCAGGGAGAGGGCTGGTGATGCTATCGCAAAACCCTCTCCATTCTTTCAGGTTCAGCCAATTTAGCAATTAAACTGGCTAGGGCCAGGGGTACAGAATGTAGGACGTGGCTAAGGTTCCAGTTGGTAGTCTAAGGTGCTGCGGAATGGGGATTGGGAAAGGAAAGGAAGAGTCCCTTAGGCCTGGATACTGGGAATGTACTTGGGAATGACTCTGAGCAGTCCGCTGTGAAGTTAAAATTTTCTCTGTGTGTGTGTGCGTGTGGGTGTGTGTAAGATGGAGAGTCAGAGAGAGAGACAGAAAATTTAGACTTGATCGAACCTGGTCTAGATTTTTCATCCTGGTCTTGCCTCTTCTTTGCCATTTACCTGGGTACCCTCTTTATTTCTGATTTTCAGTGTCTTGGTTCGTTGGAAGTTCGGTGACTACAGTAAAGGAAATAATGTCAAACAAAGCCATTTACCTAGACCCGGGTTTGAGACTTCAGCAGGAACCTGGGCCTTAGGCTTCAGGAATGAAATCCTAGGACTCAGACCAGACTGACCTGCTCCGTTTCCAAAGGCCAACTGGTGGAACTCCGTCGAGGAATTCTCAAAGGGCATGTTGAGGCCAGATCTCCGGGGGGACTTGCCAGGCACCAAGGGGTGCCCTGAGTGGGTGCCGGCATCGAGCGCCTGTTCTCGTCTGCCATGGTGTTTATCACACTGGCCCGCACGCACGGAGTCCCGTCCGCTCCGCCACTCTCTCAGGCCCGCACTTTGTCCCTCCCCTGGTCCACTGCGCTAGGCTCCTCCCCCGGCTCCCCGCCCCCCGACTTGTCCTCCCATTCTTCCCTCTTCCCTCCAGGCGCCACAGAGGTCTGTGTGGAAGAGCTGTTCATTTCGCATACTGCCAAAAGCTCGCCAGTGAAACTCACGGCCCTGAAGAGTGAGGCTGACGCTTTCTCGGTTGGCCCGCAGGTTCTTTCTGACTCGGTCCCTGCCAACGCGTCCAGCCGCATCATCTCCAACCACCCTTTTCCCGGAATTTCATGTTCCCGTGACATCTGATCAGTAGCAGAGCCCACGAGCTCTCCATGCTGTATACCCCGTGCCTGGCCGTTTGTTCTTAGGGCGTCCTGTGTCCGGAATGGTCTTTCCTAGCCCGCTCCAAACTTGTCTGGCTCCTCCCTCCCCGCTTACTGTTTAACTCTGCACTCACGTAGCCCCCCCAATACACGTGGCTGATGCTGCCTCGTCTTTACACAGTGGCCCTCTTCCGTGATCCCGTGACCCCTGCATATTTCTGCATTGTTTTCACACTGTAATTGAAGTGATCTGAGACCTCTGTGATCTTCTGCTCACTTGTCCGCCTCCGCCCCTCCTATCCTAGCTGGTTGCAAGTTCGTCAGGTTCAAGTTCATCTTGGTAACCATATGACATTTCCCTGTCACATTCAGTATGAAGCACCAAATACATGGTTTTTTTAATAGGTAAGTGATGGTTGCATGGAGGTCATATGTGCAGGTTCTACGCTAGCCTGTCCATGAGTTTCTCGGTGCATTTTCTGATGCTCAGGTCTCTCTGTCCACAGAAGAGAAGTCAGCTTCTTTATCCGGCATGATGTTCTTTTCTGAATTCACTCATCTGTCTCACAAGTGCCACTAAAGTAGGATATATCCATCGTGCATTCATTTGAAAACATTTACCTTCCATGTCTCAGGGGTTGTTAAGTGCTTGGGGGAAAAAAGAGATGAATAATAACAGCCAGCAATCACGTAGGGCTCATTATGTGCTAGGCACTGTTCAAAGCACTTCATGTTAACTGGTTTAATCTGCACAACCGTGTGAAGTAGGTGCTATTACTACCCGCCCTTATTTTCCAGTTGAAGGAAGTGAACAACAGGGACTACCCTAGCCAGAGTACCCGAGATCAAAGCTTCTATGCTAAGGTTTGTAAGGAAGGTACAATTCCAGGGCAAGCAAGAGTGAGGGGAAACGATCATTGAGGCAGGGAAGGGAGGAAAGCAAAGGTAGGTGTTGTGTTAGTAAGTTGGCCACCATGTACAAGAAGCCAGTTTTTGGACACACAGGATGCAGCGTAGAAAGTGTGGGAGTCTGTACCTCCCAACAGCCCAAGGAAGGGAGCACAGTTTATCTGCTGGTCCTCTCCAGCCCCTAGTTCTCATGGGGGTGATAACTGCTGTGGAGATCCTCACTATTAGAATGAATGGAGCCTATGCTCTCCACCTCCTTCTCTCTCACACACACACACACACACACACACACACACACGTTACCCTCCAGGTGAGGCTCCAATAGGGGACAGACCTGAGTGAACAAGTGAGGAACTGCCATCAGAATTATGAAGAAAATTTGCACTCGGCAGAGAGCCACGTGCAATGGGCAGGAAGTGCAGGACACGAGAGAGCTGATTATAGAAAGGCTATAGATTGACTATAAATACAGTCTGTTGAATGAATGAGTGATCGAAAAGTCGAGATAAATGAAAGGGTGCGGGCAAGCTCCCTGAAGAGTGACTGAGACAGGAACAGCAGAGGAACCAGCGTCGTCCCGAAGTGGCTCCACCGATAACCAGAGTACGAATGCAGGCGGGACGGTGGCTCTGGCCCCAGAAAGCGGACAACCTGAGAGAGTCCCCACTGACCCAGGGGAGGACACGCAGTTTCTGTTGGTGATATGGAGGCAGCCCAATCATAGCAGGTGGTTTTCTGAAAGGAGAGCTTTCCTGGGAGAGCTCCTGGGAGTTGATTTTTTTGTTTTGGCAAGGAGAGAAGAGGGAAGGAAGTATGTAAAGATAAATATTATCCTTCTATTTACTTCTAGCTCCTATTCCAAAAAAACTTCCCCCAACACTCTTGCCCGGTTTGCTCCTCATCTCTGCTGTACTGAATTTGAAAGTCTTCCCTGGGGTTCCATAGCACCCCCATAGAGCCGGATGAGAGCTCCATCCAGGAGAACCACCCCTGTTCTTGTCTGATTCCCGAGGGACTGTACGGCAGCGGGAAACTCCTTAAGGAGCCAGACAGATGCTCTTTTTATTTTGGCTTTTGTCGGTCTTGTTTGTCTGTTTGCGATGCCTGGCCCCCTTAGTCATACACTATAGGTGTTCAATAAACACTAAATCCACAACAGAAGCAATGCCCAAACTGTGCCAGATGGTTGATAGTCCCACCGTAGTCCCTTTCAGAAAGGAAAGAGCGACAGAAATCTTTCTTGCCCCTCCGGGTCTCTCTCTATTCTCATGCCCACCCCCAGAGCAATACTCACTAACAGAGACTGCAGCAAAGATCATCTCGGAAGAGAGGACCAATCTTATTGGAAAGAGGGGAAGGGAGATAAGAGTTTCTTTTGTCATTTTATTCGAGACAGTTGAGAAAGATGCTTTCCACTCCTCATCTCGCCCGCCTTTCATGCAGTAGCCTCAGGGGCCCACCTCCGGCTCCTTGATGAGTTTGGCGGCAGACTCCTCCCTCTTGAAGAAGGTCCTCTTTGCAACTCTCTTACGATGTTCAGAAGGCATATGTTTTTTTCTCAAAGGCAGGTTTAACCCGGGAGGTCACTTTTTCAATTTTCTTCCATCTCCTCCAGACCAGTGTTTAACACCAGGGAGAAGCAATGAATCTGGATGGGATCAATTTCAATTCACTTCTTTGGGTCCGATTTAGATGCAGGGGGAATGTTCTGATTGACAGCGGAAATAGCTGCTGGTTGAGGGCCCCTAGTCTGTGCTTACCGAGGCATTTTCTCCCAGCGTTCCCCCACTGGGCGCTGAGGGATGTGGGGTACCACAGAAATCTCACCAAGGGCTCTGAGAGATGTCTTCAGTTGTTGAGGGAGACAGGCGTAGCTGTCGATACTACTCAAACTACTTTCAATTTGATGGGTATTATTTTTTCAAATGATCCCTAAATTGTTAGGGTGCAAATACTTACTCAGTTGTTTGGACCTAACTACCTAATAAATGAAAATAGCAGTTGTTTCTTTGGACCGAAGGGAGCTGTGAAAAGTAAGTTACTTTGGGTGCTGTGAGCCGAGAAAGTTTGGGAGCCTGTGTTTATTTCATACAGTGTCTCCAATAAGCTTAGTATTATTTTCTTGAGTCTATCTTTGGGGACATTAAGGATCAGAGCATTCAAGAAAATGGCTGCACGGTCCCATGGCTTGGAAGTGGTGGAGCCAAGGTGTGAACCCAAGACTGCCAGACCCAGGTGAAGTCCTGGTGCCTCCCGCAAGGCGCTCCGCTGCAGAGGTGATGAAGATTGGATCTTAGACTGTCAGAGCTAAAACAGGCTGCGCCAGTCATCCAGTCTAACTCACAGTCAGGCCCCATCACAGAACTGATGAGCGGTAGAATTTAGGGTAGGGATCGGTCTCCTGACTTAAGGCCGCCTTTTCCCCCTCTCCACCCTACACTTCTGTCTCTTTCCAGCTTTGGACAACCATCCATTATTGCTCTCCAAGTTTCATGATTGAAACGCCGAAAGAGCTTTATTACCTGAAGCACAGAGAAGTGTGGGGCTTTGGGGAAGAGCCCCACGACCAATTATGGTGGCGGAGGGTTTGGTTTACAAGGAGAGAGGGAAAAAGCAATCACACACCATGTGCAGTTTGCGCTACACAGACCAATGGGAGGTGGCATCACCTGTTAATATCTAAGTGGTATAAATGTCACAGCAAAGGGCAGGGAAGTTATTGATGGTATGTAACTAGGAACGTAAATTGGAAGGAGAAGGAAAAACTTGGGCTGAAGCTGGGATGTTGATATTTATTAGCGGGTGGGGGAGGTGTAGTGGAGGGCTCAGTGTGAGTCGATTAATGTGAAGTTGGATCGGACCACCCACCGTGGATCGGACTACCTGCGGGGGCGACTCCTCACCCCTGCAGATTGCCCAGAGAGTCTTTTCTATTTGCAGTTTCTGTGGTCTTCAACAGCCATAGTTTTTTTTATTTGCCTGCCACTGTACTTCTCCCCTTTTCTTTATTGTCCCTTCCTGGCCATTTATCTCTGTTTCAGGCTCTTCTTCCTTCTTTCCTTTTCCCCTCTGGCTGGTGTTTGCCCCCTCCACCTCACGGTCCCTTCGGACTGGCTTCCACCTCGAGGCACTCTCCCCTGGCCCATCTTCCCCCTGGGCTTTCTCTCATTCCTGGCGCAGTCCAGGTTTCTGGGCCATTGCTCTTATTCTCTCTTCTTCCAAAACGGAAGGTGAATTGGCCACTGTGACAAAGAGAACAGAAGCTGAAAGTCTCTGCCAAAGTGACAAAGACAGCATTTTCCCTTTTAAGAAGGGGTTTTAATGTTAAAAAGAAAAAAAAAAAAAGAAGCCTGCCTCTCCTCCGCACCCCCCACGGGGTGTCCGCTGCTCTCTGATCTGAGTGTGTCAGTGGAGTGACAGCTGGATTTAAAAAAACAAAATCAAAACCTCCCCCTGGTTTGGCTCATCTGGGCTCTCACACCCCCTCCCAGCCTCAGCCTCCTTGTACGGTGTATTTCTAAGATGCAGGCGGAACACGGTGCATTAGCATGTTTAATAAAGGGAGCTGAAGAGGAGGGACGGAACGCAAGTCCGCTGACGGTCTCCATTCCCTTCGGAGGCGGAGAGAGCTCGGGGGCTGGCGGGGGGAGGCGGACAGAGAGGTCCTGGTCTCAGGAGCAGCACGCGGGCTGCCAGGCTGGGGGCCTCGAGCCTGAGCAGACACAGCTGGGAGGTGGCAAGTGGCTGTGCTTGGCTGAGTCGGACTCAACTGGGTGCCGAAGCCCGGCATTGTGCCGGGTTTTCTTAATTTAGCGCATTTTCTCTGTCTTCCTGGAATGAGCCGTCATTGTTCGTCCATGGCTGGCAAAAATTACGGTCCTGGCTCCCTCCTCTCCTCTTTTTCCTTTTCCCCCTCTCCCTGCACTGAATAGGAGGGGGAAGAAATAAACAGGGCAGAAGAGGCCACGCAGATTCTTGATTTAGAAAAAGAAAGTGACCCTTGGAGACCCGGAGTGGCTGACACCATCTTTTCCTGTTTCATTTTTTTCCAGGGGCACGCATGCAAAAGTTGAATGGAGTTGCCAGGTTTCTGTTTTGTCTGTTTGGCCATTCTCCCTCTGCAGGACGAAGCTTAATTGGCTCTTTCTCCACCATTGAAATAGAGGAAAAAATATCTCCTTGCAGAGGTTAGCTCTCTAAAGAAAGTGGCAGTGATTAGATCTAATGCCCTTGACAGCTGGATAAAAAGTTGCTAAATAAGAATAAATTGAATGCCTAAACCTGTTGACCAGCAGGAGGTAACACATCCCCAACAGCACAATGGTCTGACTTGTCAGAGCATCCTCCCCACCCCGCCCACCCCTTCTCACTTACAGCTCCATGGGAGGAGAAATATGGCAAATCTACTAGGGCACTTCCCCAAATCCAGTTCCACAGAGGGCCAGGGTCAAGTCCAAACTGGGCGAGCACCCCTTGTCCCCCTCGGGGTTCAGACTCTTAATTGCTTGAGACCTCTGCGCTGGTAAGGCACCAGCCCACATCATTGTAGACACTGCAGCCAGCTAGAGGCGATGCTGATCCTGTTGTTCCAAGCCTTGTGATGTTAACAAAAGCGTGACTGCCGCAGCCAGTGGTCCTCACACAGGAGATGGAGCTTGTTAGCCTCCTCTGAAGCCCAGGGGACGTGTGTATTGTACAGACAGACATTCAGCTGCCCCTGGGAAGCGCACCTCCACACTTGATGTCCTCCGTCAGTGAGCTGTCCCTCTTGTCCCCGTCCTTACAGTCCTGACCCAGTACCCGGTGCCAAGCATGCGAAGGTACATACGAGCATAATTCCTAACTGCAGCTCTGAAAAACTTCCAAGATCTTCAAACCAAAGTATCTTCGAAGAGTGCCGAGAGGTGATTGCAATTATCTCGCTCCCTTTTTTAAAAAGATTTTTATTTATTTTTAGAGAGGGGAAGGGAGGGAGAAAGAGAGAAAGGGAAACATCAGGGTGTGGCTGCCTCTCGAGCACCCCCTACTGGGGACCCAGCCCGCAACCCAGGCATGTGCCCTGACTGGGAATCGAACTGGTGACCCTTTGGTTCACAGGCCAGCACTCAGTCCACTGAGCCACACCAGCCAGGGCTGCAATTATATTTCTTAGGTTCCTTCAAGGAATAAAGGCTGCCTCTGAGTTTCATGTCCAAGGGTGGCATGAACGTCAGCCGGAGACTCTCAGCAGCACTTAGGTTTGGCTAGCATGCATGCATAGACCCAGAGCCAAGGTCTTTCGGAAGAGTCAGAAAGTAATTTGGAAATGTTTTTTTTACTATACCTAGGGAGAAGAGGGCTCCCCCCGCCATCGCCGTGTCTATTAATTTCCAAATGACCTGAGAACTTGGCCTTTGGGGCTCCCACATTAAAACTACCCTGGCCAGCCCTGTCAGCATCAGAAAGGGAATTCTCCCCAGCGGCACCCTCTGCCAGCCATCCCCGCCTCCTCCTGGAGGTCTAGGCCGCGGCCTTGGCCCCCTGCGGTCACGAGGCCGTCTGTTTCCCCTGGGGGATCTGTCCTCTGCTGCCGTCTCAAATGTGACCTCTGTGCTTGGGCTTTCCAAATCCGTTTCTCCCACCCAAATCCCTTTTTCTTGGTTCCGGGCCCCAGTTCCACCTGCCCTCTGGTGGATATTGGCTCATGGACTTCCTACAAGTATCTCAGATTACCTTGTCCAGACTTGACCATGAAACCCTGTCCACACCTGACACCGGCTCTAACTCCCCCAATTCTTGGTCTTTACAAATAGTGCCGACGACCACTCGGTCTCCAAGATGGGGGACTTGGGGGTCACTCTGATAATCCCCCCCAGCTGCCTTCTCCTCGCTCTCGTTCACACCCTGTTCGTCACCAGGTCCTGTTTGTTCTGAGAAGCAGCCCTCAAACCGAGCTGCCCCTGTGCACTCCCAAAGCGGTTGCTGATTCCGGAGCCACCTGTCCCCTTGGACAGTTCCTACCAAGTTCCTAGCTGCTCTCACTGCCGACGGCACAGCTGTCGAAAGGGAGGGAGGAAGAGGAGGAAGGAGCTTGGGGAGGAGAGCATGTGCGTGGTGGGGAAGTCACTGTGGGGAGGAGGAGGGGGCATGTGGCCTGGGCGGGAAATTGTGGGTGGGATAGGGCCGGGGATCTGGCGGACAGGCACGGAGATGAAGGTGGCAAGGTGGGCCGTGGTCAGAAGGCTTTGAATTCCAGACAGGGAATTTGCCATATAGGACGAGGGGGGCAACGGAGTATGTGATGAGCAGGGGAGGGGAAGACTCAGGAGGCATCAGCTCAGGGGCCCGCAAACTGCCGCCCTCCAGCCAGAGCCGGCCCACCCGCTGTCTGTTGTCAATCAGGTTTCACTGGAACACAGCCATATTCACTGGTTGGTGTTTTGCCCACGGTCGCTTTGCTGCTTCAGAGGCAGAGTTCAGAAGCTGCAGGAGAGACCGTACGGCTGCAAAGCCAACGATACTGACCGCCTGGCCCTTCCCAGAAAACGTTCGCCGACTTCTGCGTTAGGTCGGGCCTTCCCAGCCACAGCACGGCCGGCCCTCCGGGCTGGAGGGTTCCTTGTTATGGGGGGGAGGGGTGCTGTCCTGTGTGTTGTAGAGTGTTGAGCGATGGCTCTGGTCTCCACCCACTACTGCCAGGTAGGGCCCCACCCCCCAGCTGTGACAATCACGTGTCCCCAGACGCACCAGTCGGGAGAAGGGCACAGAACAGGCAGTGGTGGCAGGTAAGGTTGATGGTAATAGTGACGGCGGACGTGGGCAGTGCTCGGCATGCACCTGCCACGGGGAGGGGGGGGGTGCCGTGCACGGACTCGTCCCTTCATCTCCCCCACAGCCCTCTGAGGTGGCCCCACTGCAGCGTCAGGGTTCCCTGGGGCGACGGCAGTCACTCACTGCCGTGCACACAAGGAAACACACGCACCTCGAAGGCGAAGCGACTTACGGGAGGCCACCTGGTGGGTGAGCGGCGGGGCCAGGTTGTGAGCTCAGATAGTCTGGCTCCCGCGTCCCCGTGCCGAACCCCAAACCCCGAGACGGTCCCGGGGGATGGGAGGAGGAAAGAAGTGATGTGTCCTTGTAGCATGATGGACTCGGAGTGGTCGAAAAATAGACATTTGGGGCCATCTCCTGCCCCCCACTCCCCAACCGTTTGTACTTCCCTCCGACCACAAACAGCGAGGAATCTTTTCAGGTGTCTCTGCAGCTCTTAAAGCTGTGACACCCAGCTACCCGCTTTCCCCCCACCCTCGTGCACCCGCGCAGAAACGTGCGGTAGTCAGGCGTGGTGGTTGCACCTGTGACCGTCACGATGGCTGGGGCGCCTTCCTCGGCGCGAACATGCTTCATCGTTCTCCCGCGTTTTCCAGGTAGGGGTGGCATATTCCTTCTCCTGAAGAGGCCGCAGCCCTTCCCTGCCGATCGGCGCCGTCTCGCACCCCGTGCCCTGTGTGGACCTGGTGGCACTTCTGTCCTCCTCCCGGTTAACCTGCCCAGAGTCAGGTTGCGGGGGCAGGTGGGCTGGGGGTAAGAGTCTGGGAAATGAAATCAGCAGGACAGCCTTCACACAGGGAGACGGCCCGCCGAGGCACACGGAAGAGCCCGTCTCAGCCTCGGCTTCAGGGGTGGCACCGGGGGGGACCGCATCTCAGCTGCCACCCCGGGAAACCTGTCACCCAGCCCTCTCTGCTCAGGGGCCTGCTGAGTGCCTCCCGGTGTCGAAGTGGAGGCTGGGGTTGGCCGGCTCTGCAGGGGGAAGAGGAAATGCCCTGTCCTCCTCAGGCGTAGCAGATCCTTTTGTTCGGAAGATTGCTCGGATGAAAAGAAAGAGGGGTGTGTGTGTGTGTGTGTGTGTGTGTGTGTGTAAGATTGTGGTTTGAAATTAAAGGAGCCCAGCTAATGGAGAGCAGGGTTGAATGACTTTACCCCAGGGACACAGGATGGAGGATCACTACTTGCCCAAGCAGAGGGGCTTTTGAGCACCCAGGGCTTCCAGCAGAGGCATGAGGCGTACATGGCAGGAACCAAGGCCCACGGGCTGTGTCCTGGGCCCTGGGCAGGTCCCAGGTTGCTGCCAGGCAGCCGCAAGCAGCAGAGGGGAGTAGTGAGGAGAGGAGCCTCCCACTCAGGCCTTTGAATCCACTCGATCCAGCCCTAGCACCTCCCGCTGCCACAGTGTGCGAGGGGCGCAGCGACCGTTGAGAGCAGGGGAGACACAGCAGAAGCCAGAAGCCACAGTGACCTGAGAACTGGGGGCAAGGGGAAAGAGGCTGCGGCGTGGGGAGAGAAGCGGACCAGAGTAGGGGCCGGTGGAGGCCAGGGATGGAGCGGCACCGGAGGGGGCGTGCCCAGAGCCGCAGAGCAGGGGCAGCGTTCTGCAGGACAACAGAGCGTGGGCCCTGGGTCTTCCTCTGAGGTTTCCTTGCTCTAGGAAAACGCTTTGTACGTTACCTGGGCCTCGTTTCACCCCCGGGGGGAAGATGGAGAGGACGTTCTGTGCGCACAGAACTGGGGATTTCTCCAGGCCAGACAGGACCTGAGAAGTCCCTGGGTTTGAAGCAGATGATGAGAACTCACGAAGACTCAGGCACGAGGTTACTTCTCAACACTGCCTGGAAGCTGGACGTGAGGCCTGTGTGGGGGAAGGGTGGGGGGCAGGCGTGTGCAGTCCTGGAGCAGCCCAGCTCCCCAGGGTGCAGATGGGGAGGCAGGATTTGCAGGCGGCTGGGGTGCAGTGGGAAATGTTCTTCTGGGGAGCAGCAGCGTGAGGGTGGGGGATACTCACCTGCCAGGCAGTGGCCCCGGAGGCCGAGGGCAGTCCCATGGGCACCCTGGGGCTGCGACAGCCCTTCAGAGGTGTCCCACGTTGAGGCACGGGGTCCACAGGGCCTTTGAGGCCGGCATGGACCAGCCATGGAATGCGGGCCGCCGCTCAACCACAGCAGCGGGCAGGGAGGGGGAACGCAGGCGCACGCGCGTAGGGGCTGTGGGAGCTCTCGTCTAAACCGCGCCTGGCCCGGTCTACTTGCGCTGAGTCGGTGCTCCCAGGGTGTCCAGGAAAAGGGTGAAGGGGGTGAGGAGGCAAACGGACAGTGTCCAGGCGAAGTGACCAGAGGCTGTCAGCCCTTTGGCAGGACTTGGTAAAGCGCTGGAGGTGTCCAGTCTGGAGCAGAAGTGTGGGGCGTGGGGAGGACGTGGTACTAACTGCAGCAAGAAGATCAGACTTGGTCCGTTTCCACTCCAAAAAGGTAGGCCCAACACTAACAGGCACACATGAGAAGGAAGCAGATTTTAATTCAAATAACGAGTTGACTACTTAGCACCATCTCAAACCACCACGCTCCGCCCCAGGGGCAGCTTGTGTCCCGTCCTCTGAAATGTCTGAAATTTCAGGGGACATGGGATGGAGGCTGGGGGGCGAGGGCTGACTACGTGCGTGCATCCTGCGATTTTACCGGCTCCCCGAGCTCGGTCTACCCCTGGGGGCTGGGATCCTATCAGCAGCAGCTCCACAAGGGTCCGGCCTCTCCACTTGCAGCGTGACGGCGACCTCACCACCGACAAGGCAACGAGGATTTTCGCCTCTGGATGATTCCACCGGAGGCGAAGTCCTTCCACTCCCCTTCTCCGGGAGCGGTGCTTGCCCTCCCCCATCACTCAGCCCCGAGTGAGAGGAAACTCAGAGCCAAACGCTGCAGAGTGGCCTTCCCAACACTCCGTTGTCCTTGCTGTCTGTGCCGAACAATCTCCCAGCCCCAGCCTTTGTTCCCGGCTGCCGCCCCAGCTGTGGCGAGGGAGAACAAAGGCCCCCATCTCGGAGGATGCTAAAAGACCCACGAACACCACGCCGCTTTCAGCACATCAGTGAGGCGTGGAGCACGGACGGCCTCCTCTTGCTGCGCTGGCTTTCTCTAGTCTGCCTCTGGCTGGGCCGTGACAGTCACTGGACTGGCTGAAGTCTCCGCTCGCCGTCGGCTTGACAGAACGGGTTAGGCTGCGGCTGGAACTTTCTGCAGTGGCACATCCAGCTGCGGCAGGCCCAGCGGCTGCCGTTTGTGTGAGTGGATCTGAGGCTGGTGGGAGATGCGGGAGGAGCAGCCACGGGCCTCTGAGATCTTTGTTCGCGCGGAGCCCCCAGGCTGCCCCACCACTGTGCCCAAGTCCAAGGTCAGCGCGAGTACTTTCTAGGAGAGAGAGAAGGGGGCCGGGAGGGGGCGGGGAGGCCGGCCTGTGTGCAGCATTGGAGCCCTGAGATCAAAACGGTAGAAGCCACATCTCGAGTTGATGAGAGAGCGAGAAATAGCCGACTGCAAGGAAACGGCCCCAAACCCCAAACTGGAAAAAGCGTTAGGAGAGAAGAACGCTGACAAAAATCTGTGAATGTGAACTGTGTCTGCGAACGTTTTTCGTGGGCAAGATAAGGGGGCCATGAGCGCAGAGTGAGTTAATGCTGCCAAAAGGATTAAGAGGAATAAAAATGGTGTTTACAAATATACCCGGGAAAAGAAGCACTTGGGAGAAATAGGCCCATAAATAAGTAAAGGGGATTGAAATCTACTGCGTGCCCGCCTAACAAGACAGAGGCTCGAGATTGCTTTTTTCTGTCTTTTACATGAAAAATAACAAGGAAATGCGTAGAGTTGTGATGCTTTTCAGTGGGGGTCTGTAGCTGTGAAGCAGGGAAGGGCGCCCCGGGGGACAATGAGGGGGACCCCGCAGGGAGTTCTCCAGGGGATCCCCAGCGCCCCCGAGTGGCCCAGAGCCTCAGCCGGGCATGCCTGCTCCTTGCTGACCTGCTACCTGCCAGCAGGTGGGCCTCGTCCCAGGCTTTCCCTTCCATGGTGACGGTGTGTCTGCCACATGGAGCCACTTGCCTTATCTGAACAAGCCACTGGAACGCCCCCTTTGTCATCATCCACCCCCCCCCCGTCCCAGCGTCACCTCTGCTCCGTCCTACCCCATTTTCCAACCTGAAAGCCAAATCTTTTCTCTCGTCCAGCCTCCCGAGTCCTACCCCAGTCACCTTCTGCTCTGTCACCCCCCCACGCCCCGCACAGCTTCAGACCCCCGTGACTCGCCTTCCTGCGTACCTGTCTCTCTCCCACTGGCCCAAGAGCTCCCGCAGACCGGGGCCAGCTCTTTCTGCTCTGGGACCCCGGTGCCTGTGTCAGCGCCCGACAGGCAGACACACTATTCTCCATCCAGGCTGCCGTTAGCATCTCCTCGGGTGCGTGGAAACCTGTCCGTGGCTACGCCCCATCTCAGACCTGTGGAGTCAGACCTCTCAGGGGGTTGAACCTGGCGTTGGCACAGTGTGAAGCAGGCTTCCCCTGGTGAGCCTGCTGCCCAGTGAGGTCCAGACCACTCGTGCACCGGTTCTCAGAGCAAGTGACTCCCAGACCGGCAACAACGCCAGCTCCTGAGAACTCGTTCGGAAGGCACTTTCTCCAGCCCACCCCAGACCTGCGGAATCCGAAACTGGGGTGGGGCCCAGCAATCTGAGTGTTGGGAAGCCTGCCTGAAGATCCTGTTGCTCACGACAGGGAGAGAACCTCGCTGTACCGGACACAGTGCCAATCCACCGTCCCCGAGTGTGGTCATTGAGGTTTGACCCGACTCAGCAGTCCTCAGTCTGTGGTGCCCTTGGTTCTTCCCAGAAGACCTGCTGTTGATAAGACCTTAGTTTTGGAATCTTGTTTTCTCTCTTGCTCCTATTTTCGCTCGGCAGGAATTGATTAAAAACCGGCTCTGTGTAGCTCATGGGACTTGTCTGTGGATTGGCCCGTCCCCTGGAGAAGGAAATTCGCAGACATTTCCTCGCACTCACGTTGCAGCTGGAAGCTTGAGGCAGGCTGAGCTGTAAAAATGCCTTTACCAATTGAATTCTGTGTCCCCAAGCCACCTTGCTTTCTCTTCCAGGTACTGCCTAACTCTCTACTTCTCAAGATTTATTTTGGCACAAAAGATAGGACAGGTCTTCACCTCTTGTCTCTCCTACCTCACCCCTACCCAGCTGAAACAGTTCAACCTCAGTGTATCCAGCCATGAACTCCGAATTCACCGTGTTCCTCCTTCCGATGGTGAATGGAGCCCCCACCCCCTTGTGCTCCAGGCAGAAACCTGGGTTTTTCCCTGACTTCCTCTCTCTGCCTCGTTCCGCATCCAGTCCCTCGCCAGCCCCCACTCATTCTGCTTCCTGAGCATCACTCAGGGCTGTCTCCTCTCCTCTGTCCCACCGCTCCCTTCTTTCCAGCTCTGATTTCTCGTGGGATCACTGTCTGAGCCCGAGACCTGCCCTTCTTGCCTCCACCACTGGAAATCCTTCGGCATCGATCGGTTACCTTTCAGGAGAAAAACCCCAGCTCCCTGCTCCCTGTGTTCGCACACAAAGCCCTCTCGAGCTCTGGCCCTCTTGTCCAGGGCTTGTCTCCTGGCCGCTGGGCTCCAGGGCGTTCTGGGATCCACCTGCTCTGCTGTGTCCATCACTAAATCAGGGCTTGCCTCTCCGGGGACTGTACTTCCCCACATCTTTCTCAAATCTACTCATATTCACCCTTCAAAATTGGGTTTCTCCCACCTCTTCTGCAAAGCATTCTTTGGCCCCAGAGCTCTGCGGATCCGTAATACCCGACATTGTCCCCCACTGAGAACATTTTCCCGAGTGCCTGAGTTCCCTGGCCTGCCGTAAAAAGCGCCGCAAACCGGGTGGCTCAGAACAAGGGAAATGTGTCGCCCCACCGTTCTGGAGGCCAGGAGCCAAAGCCAAGGTGCTGGCAGGCCTCACTGCCTCAGCAGCTTCCCCCTTTGCCCTTCCAGCTCCCGGGAGCCCCAGGCGCTCCCCGGCAGGGGCGACGTTCCAGTCCCCGCCCCTCTCTTCACGTGGTGTTCACACGCAAGCCTGTGTCTGCACACACATGGCCATCCTCCTACCAACCCTCGTCGTTTTGGAGTGGAGACCCTCGACACTCAGTGTGACCTCCTGGTAACTAATTCATCTTCACGGACCCTATTTCCAAGTCAGGTCACATTCAAGGTCCCGGGGCTTGCAGATACTACGCAGAAAAGATTCGCCAGACTCCTGCCCCACAAAGCATGGACGCTAGGCAGGGAAGGTACCAGAACAAACGAGTAACACACACATCGCAAAATATATGCCGGTGATGAAAAGTACGGTGAGGGCAAACAGAGGACTCATCAAGAAGGACTGAAGCAAGGAGTCAAGAAGGGCAGCTTGAGATGTGGGAGGTGGGGCCCCTGAGGCTGGGTGCAACTTGAACCTGAGAGGAGAGAAGGCGCCAGCCGGATCCGGAGGGAGTAAAGGCTTTCCAGGGCCAGCACCCCTGGGTGGTCTAGGGGAGGAAAAAGCCCAGCCCCTTTCAAGAACTGCCGGCCACCGCGGCTCAGGTACAAGGCGCAGGGGGAGAGAGGTTACGGATGAGGTTCGTGAGGCAGGCATGGGCGGGGAGTGGGGGGCCTGAAGGCCAGGGCCGACTCTAGAGGAGGGGAGTGACGTGATCCAGTTTGTATGTGAAAAGATCCCCTAACCCAGGGCTCAGCCGTCACCCTCTCCGACAGACTGTCGGTGAGCACAACGCTCACGGATCACGCCCCTTCCTCCAGAGCTCTCTCACCACCCGTGATCGTATCTCCGTTAGTACGAGGTCCACGAAGCAGAACCTCGCCGTCCTTACATTTGTTCATCTCCGAACCCCCACGGCACAGGGCGTGGCTCGTGCCAGCTGCTGGCTGTGTGTTTGTTGAACGAATGAACAAGCGAATGCTCTTACCTCATTTACCTTCCGTATGATTTTTGGTCATTTAACCTCTCGGAGCCTCAGTGATCTGATCTACGACAGAGTGATAAGGGCGGGGGTTGTGGAAGATCAATCGGTGACCTCCTGCTTATTGCTGTCTCTTCTCCCCACGTGGCCTCTGCTTCCCCCCCAGTCTCTATGCTGCCTCCTCCTCTTTTAACGGATTGCTAACCCCACTCACCTATCTACCTGCTGCACATCTTGCCAGACGCTCATAGTTAAAACTCCACCTTTTTGATGCTACCCTCTCATTGCCGCCCAGAGATGAGGATGCAGCCTCATCTTACCAGCCTCTTGGCCCTCTGGCAGGACCTGGTGGAGGGGATACACCAAGGTCACAGCAAGGATGTTGGCCGTTGAGAGCAGTGGGCTTGAGCCCTGGCTCTGCCATGGATCAGCTGCGAGACTTTGGCTAATACTATGTAACCTCGCTTTCCCCATCTACTAAATGGGAATAATACAATGCTTGTGCCTCCTGTTGTTTTCATGAGAATCGGCGAATAATAAATGTAAAGCCCTTGGCTCATGGGCTCCCAGTAAATGTCCAATAAATAATGGCTTGCACTTGCTCTGTCATAAAAACCGACGAACAAAATGCTATGGGCTGTTTACGTGTCACGCTGATCCCATTAGACCCACGATCGGCGACCGGGACCCAGCCTTTAATCCGTGTGTCCCTGAGCGGTCCACCGTGTCTGGCCCGTCGGAGGCGCGCGGTCACTGCCCAAGGAACGGCTCTCTCCATCGTTGAGGTCCTTGAGGGCGGAGGCTGTGCGTGAATCACTTCTCTTCCCCTTGACAGTGTTGATAAAGTGCGTTTTACGTGGCAATTGGTTAATTAATATTTTTCAAGTAAAGAAATACATGAATAAGTGGATGAGGGGTTCAATTAACAGCAAAACTTGCTAGGGATATGCTGAGCTGAAACAAATTGGTAAATAGGAAAGGTCTGTGGGGAAAGGGCAAGCGCTCTATTCTGAACGCAAGTCCTGGATGGACTTTGTGATGTTTCCCTGGTTTCTTTACCTTGTCACACTCCCCTGACGTTACATCACAGAAATGGAGGGAGCTTTCTCTTCCCCCGTTCATCCTCTGCCTCTTTCTCCTTTCTCTTCTCTTACATTACGGCTGTCCTGCCTTCTGGCTGGAGTGCGGCGGAGGAGGGGGGAGCCCGCCGTCTTCACCCTCCTGCGTCCAGGGAGGTACCACTCAGCAGTGACAGGTTTTGAGCTGTTTTTCCCGTACGGAGATGGACTTGCACCGATCCATTACCAAGCCTGCGTCCTGTTCATGTGTGAGCCAAGATGGGTGTCCAGGGACACCTGGCGCGGCTGTGCCCATGGACGGGAGTAAGCAAGACTAACAAGCTTTCAGGGGAATTGAACTTGAGACCTGGACTGCATTAGCCCAGGGTAAGAATCAACCGAGCCTCCTTTCGATTCAGAGTCTAGAGAGAAATGGGGGAAAGTTACATTTAGAAAGTGACAAGTGTATTGCAGCCATTGAACCGGAACTGTATTTATTCATTCAGTTAATCTCCCCTTACAATCCTGTGAGCAACGGCGAAAGGAAGGCTCGGAAAGGTTAACTGTCTGGTCAGCTTCGTGTGGCTGGCACGGCGCGGGAATCCGACTCAAATGGAAATCTGTCTGACTCCAGAGCCCACCCACAAGACTCGAGTCAAGGGGTGATTCGCAGGCAGTAGCGGCTGTGTTCTGCAGGCTTGCTTTTGGGGCCCCCAGCAGCTGCCAGGACTTTAAGAGCGGAGGGGGCAGGCAATAGTGATTCCCGTCAGCCATCTGAGCCCCTCCCCTCACCCCCAGCGGAATTGCGGCAGCTGTGTGGCAGCGTGTGTGTGAGTTTGTGTGTGTGCATGTCACATGTGCCCAGGCACATGTATGTGTGTGTATGGGAGGCATTGGTGCCTGTGGATGCTTTCAGGAATGTATGAAAGTCTCAAATCTGTATAATACTCTTTCAATGGAGATGTTGATCCCCTGGAATCAAAACGACTAGCAGCGGAAAGACACAGATGTACGTCTGATGGAACTGTAATGAAATTTGGGGATCTTAATTCATTGAGAAAGGGGGCAGAAAGGAACTCAGGAAGGAGCTCCAGGAACTAGACGGGAGCACAAGCTGTTGACGCCCAGTTCCTGGAGGGGCGAGCGCAGGGAAAGGTGGTGGGCGTGGCAGGGAAAGCTGCCAATCCATTGCCCCTGTTGTCCCTGTCACCTGGGAACCAGATCAGTACCTGAGAGTGAGGACTGGGGGAGACAGGGTTGGAGCTTTGACAGGAAAGAAGACGAAGCGAAATGACACCCAGAGGTGGGCGCGTAAGCAGACCAGGCAGGCGTGGTTGGGTCAGTAGGTAGCATTGCGAGCCCACGTGGGGGCAGTGGTGTGAGACGTCCAGTGACCCCGGTCAGTGTGGTTGCCAGCTGCATTCATTTGTGCAGAGGCAGAAATGGAGGCTCGGGGTGGTTGGGTTTAACCAGCGTTGGAGTGCTCCAGGCAGGTAGGATGAAGTGCCAGGGGTGGGGTGGGAGGAGTGGAGGGTCCATGGAAGGGGGTGGGGGTTGTTAATGGGCCATAGAAGGGAAGCTGAGTCAAGGGGGAGGGAGCACATGCGGGAGGTAAGGGCCAGGGAAACAGTGGCTGCACGGATGGATTTTAAGTCTCGGGAAGGTAGGGAGCTGCTGGGGTGTCGGGAGGCGTGCGCAGGGAGGGTCCTGTGTTCGGATTCTTGACACTGTGACTGGGCAGGGGTTGTAGACTTTGGTTAGCTAGACCCCGACCACGGGAGGGGCGGACGGACGGGGCAGGACGGGATCATTTCAGGAGAAAAATTAAGGCATTGAGTGATTTTAGAATTAAAAGGGTCATCTTGGTGGCTACTGAAGTCACCAGAAATTATGCAGAAGTGTCAGAGAGGAGAGTAAGCCAGTCTTTGAAATGTGGGGAGAGGGGGAAGGGGGCCCAAGGGAGGAAGTGGATGGGATAGTCTGATGTCGGGAGTCAATGACCTTGACCAAGGGCCCAGAGTCATGAGGGGCAGAACCAGGTTTCCCACCTACTCAGTCTGGGTCCAGAGCCTACCCTGCTGGCTTTGCTAGTTACTGACAATTGTTGTTTTTCTGCATTAAGAAAAAAAGCTAAATAAATGGCTATTAGCAGACATTAAATAACGAATACAATCACATCGGTGTTCAATTTTTCTTTATGTGAAATTTGCATGTTTAAAGATGACGAGAGTCGGTGAAATACACTGGGAGCGTCATGATCTGCTTTTAAAATGTGACGTTAGGGATGCATGCTCTGTTCGCCAACGGGAATGCTAGTTGCAATGAATGATAACGGCCACGTTCGTTGGGTTTGTTCCGTGTGCCAGGCACTGTACTAAGCACACGTGTGTTTGCTTAACAACTCTAGGTACCGTCTCGTCCACGTTTTATAGACAAAGATACTAGGGCTGGGAGACATTAAGCGACTCACCTCTTGTTGCGTAGTGCGGTGGACAGCCGCACCCAGGACTCAGCCTGCGTTCTGCCCGCCTCTCGACCTCACGTGCCATGTGGTCTGATTCTTTACCGAGGGCCTGCTGTGTGATATGGTCACTCTAGACAACCAGGACACAGCAGTGATAACGACAGGGTCCTTTGTGTCTGTGGGGAAGCGACAACTAAATGTGTAATGTGTGAATTACAGCTGCAGGTCCTTAAAGGAGCATGCGCAGTTCTTTGTGTGACGAGAGGGCATCCCCTACTCCTGGGCGCCGGGGAAGGTCTGCTTTGGGAATTACTGTTAAACCAGACTTGAAGAATAGCAGCACTCACCTGAGTCAATGAGACAGGGAGAAATTCCAGGTGAAGGAACAACATATGCAAAGGCCCCCCCGGGGCCCTGAGGCGTCCTGGAGAGACTTTGGGCTTCCCCATCCTTGACATTGAACTTGGGACAAAGCCGCAGGTTTGCCAGGTGATGGAGGCGTCAGTCGTTGCGGTACTTCCTCTCCTGGAGCTGGTGCTGGTGCTGGGTGTGAATACAGCCGCACGTTGTCATCATCCCGTCTCATCACTGGGTAAACTGAGGCACGGGGTGTGTCCAGCCAGCTGCTTACGTGGAGAAGTCATTTTTACCATTTTTCTCTTCACTTCTCCTGTGTATCTGACAAACTGCCCCTTTGCATCGGCATTTTAAAATGCCCGTGTTTTCGGACCATAAGACGCACCCAGGTTTTAGAGAAGAAAAATAGGGGGAAATTTTTGAAGCAAAGAATGTGGTAAAATATTTAATAACATAAATAACATAGTGTTTCACCCTATGTTACAATGTAAATGGAAGCAGAACTCAACAGCAGCATGAACAACCATTACTCCTCCCAAATTTGGCGGGGGCGGGGGGTGGGGGGTGCGCGGGAAGGTGCGTCTTATAGTCCAAAAAATACGGTAACTCTGCCTTCTCTATTTCACTGCTCCCCCCCACCTTGCAAAGACATTTACCTGGATAAGGGGGGAAACAAAACAGAAACATTTGCTCAAAAGCTCCCACGCTGTGCGTGGCTGTGAAATCCCAAATCCCGCACCAGGACCCTGCTCCCGTGGGCCACCGGGTGGAAACACGGGGAGCCATGCCTCCACCAGAAACGCAGCCTAACGTGGGCTCCTAACGTTGGCCGGGCGTGCTCTCACTTAACCACGGACAAATCCCGGTCGTTTGTCCAGTGCTCTCTTCAGCAACAGGTGGAGGAATACGGAAATTCAGAAGTAGCTCCTAGGTCCTGGAAGGTCATCATAAGATGCCTCATTTATCATCGCCTTCAGCTGAAACATTCTTTCTCTCTACACTGAACCTCGTACACACACTGCATGCACACCTGCGTGTAGTCTCTCTGCCCTCCCACTATTTTGTGTCTATCTGTTTATCTGTCTGTCTGTCTGTCTGTCTATCCATCCACCCACGCTGCATCTATTCCTCTCCTCCTTCCCCCACAGTAAGCTCTCCACAGGGCAGCCCGTCACAGGCACGGTGACCAAACGCTTCCAACCCCCGTTTGCAGGTGCCACAGTGAGGTGGAAAGGTGGGACCAGCGCTTAATCAAAAACATCCTCTGAAGGATTCCTGTCTTGAGCCAGAAGGGGTTGCTTTCTGCACCTGGAGAGCCGTTTGTGAAGGGACCGTCCGGGTCCTCGGTCAGCCTGGCCCTGCAGGGTGTCATCGCTCAGTTGGGTCCAGGGCACGTAGTGGACGAAACGCACAAGCAACCAGTCCAGGCAGCGCCCAGCCCCACACCAAGACCGAAGGAAAAAGCCCTGCCCAGCTGTCGTGTCTCAGGGAAGAGAGGGCGTTGCGGGGAGAAGCTGGAAGCTTGGCAACGCTGGTGCTTAGGAAACACTCCGCATGGGCTGCGGGTGTTGTGGGAGGCGGGAGAGAAAAGGCAAAGAAAAGGTTGCTAATTGCCCTGGGCACACACAGTTCGCACGGGTGTCCTGCTGGCCGCTGCGCTTTCCAGACAATGGCCCTCCGATCCCCTTCCTGCTTGAGGTTGGGCGTGGAGGGGAGGGAGTGGAGTCCCAGCTGGTTCCTGTGCTGGCTGCTGGCCGGGGAGGCCTCTGCCATCTGCAGCTGCCCGCCCACCGGGGAGGACAATCTCCAGGGTCTTGACTTGTCAGAACGAAGACCTAAACAAGCCGCCCGACTTCCTCCCGAGTTTCGATTCTGCTGATTTTCCTAGGCTGAGGTGTGACTGGCCGGTCCAGGGCCGGGCAGAGGGTGTCGGCGTCCACGCACTGAAGTCAGGAGACTGAGGGGTGCTTCCAAGTGCAGGGTCACCTGACCGGACATTGCCCCTGAGCTCCCTGGTGGGCGCTCTTCCCAGGGAGTGTTGGTGCAGTCTGCTCGGTCACGCCACCCGCTCGGGGTGGAGGCGGCCCCTTTGTCACCGCGAGCAGAGAGACGCTCAGGTGGAAATCACTGTTCTGTTCGGCCTCCCCCTCGCCCCCAGCTCTAGCCTGCAGACCAGATGGGACTGGCTGTCTGTGTGGACTGGCCTGGGCTGCTCATCCGACCCGGGGCACCCCAGGTCAGGCTTTCCAGGGATTGTTCTTTCCCAGGGAGCCGGGGTGTGTCCCTGTGGGGTCTGCACCTGCAAAGACGGGACCTGGAGCTGCGGGAGGCCTGTCTCTGGGATGTGCAATAGCCCTCGTGACCAAAGGGAGCCCGGACAGTGAGAACCTGAGCAAGGACAGAAGGACAGTACTTAGCGCCCGTAGGCCCTCCTTCCAGGCATACCGAGCAGTGTCCTGCTAAGCCTGGACATGTGACACAATGACAGGCCTGCCTGGTCCTTGGGGAGGCCAGCTCAGTTCACTTACTAGGACACAGGGAGCCCCTACACCGGCCTTTCCTTCCAGCTGGTCTCCGGTAGCTCAGCACCAAAGGGTTGCTAGTGCTTTTAGGTCCAGCTCTCCATCCCTCTGTCCCTGACTCTTCCTACATGGCCACCTGGAGCCTGTCCACCTGTGTGGTCCCCCAGGGATCACGCCGGGCACTGCCAACACCGGCCTTCCCGGCACCCAGGATGCGTGATCCGACACAGCCACTGTCACCGTCACTTAGCTTACTCCCCATAAGTCCATTCCTCTTCCTTTCACTCTTTCTCTTCTGTCTGTCGGGGCATGCGTGCGTTTCTTCAGAAAGACGGTAGGTCCCTTCGAGGGGAAGACTTTCTTTATACCAACTCCCATTGTCTCGTACACAGTTCACATGCCAGAGACCCTCCATAAAGTACTTGCTAAATAAATCAAATAAGAATCCCCATTTCTCTGACAAATCATTCCGGACAAGTGGGAAGAAAACGAGTGAATTCTTTTTTTTATCCCTCTGCTGGAGAATGCTTCCGCTGACTTCTCTCCCCCTTTCACGATCCGAGCTTTCCTCTCTGTGTGTATTTAATGTCCATACTGCATAATCAGAGCCCTGCAAAGCGATCGCTGGGTAGGACACGGGTGGGGGCCTGGCCTCCCCACGCTCCCCATTGCCTTCTCTCCGGCTGACACATGTACAGGTCCCATCTGAGTTAAAGCCTGCGGTTGCCGTTGAGTCTGCACCTTCGGACAAGGCACCTCTTTCTCTAGGGAAATTGGGGGACCTCCTCACTCTGGTATTTGTAATTGACTAATAAATTGACTTCTTGGACCGATGCGTGTACGACACGAAATGCTGGATGCTGCTCTGACCCCTTTAACTCGGTGGACCAGTTTCTCCTCATAACGACCTCACCAGGTTTGGATGGACGCAAGGGTTACCATCAGCCTCGGTTTATAGAGGAGGAGACTCGGACGCCCACGGCTAAAGGACCGGCTCACGGTCACGGTGCGAGTGGTGGGGAAGCTGGACTTGAAACAGGCAGGCTGGCGCCGGAGCCCACGTCCCACCCACTGTGCCCGGCCACCTCTCAGCGTGACCAGGGCGGCGTGCGCGCTGAGCATCTGCCGCCTTTGAGTCGCCGTTCTCCCTGCGTGGGCCTCTCCGGAGCAGGAAGTCCCTTCGACCTGGCCTACCGCGCAACATGGCGACCTGTGCTCAGCGACCCTCGTCTCATTTCATCACCCAGGGCTTGACTGCGGGTTTATTTACGTTATTCTGCGCAATTAGTTGTGCGCATCGTGGTCGTGCCCATCCTAAAATCTGGCTCCTCGAAATGGATTTTCAAATAACCTAGGAACCATGCCAAGAATTCACTCTAATTGCACATTATACTGTACCAGTCTCGAGGACTAGAGATGACTCAAAGGCAAAATGTATGTTATTTGAAATCATTAAACCGATACAGTAAATAGAATGTGGTTTCCCCCGAGAGAGTGAGCGTTGCTTGTCTGTCTTTCTCTTGGTTGCCCTTTCTAGGTGTCTGGGAGCATATGGGACAGATCATCATGTCTAGACTTCTTCTGGAATTAAGTCATATTATTTTTAGCTGCTCCTAAACCACCACTTACTGTTCAACAGAAAGAATCAGGCTGCGACTCGGCTCTGCGGGCTTACCTCCAATGCACAGAACAAAGTATTAAAAAACGCGTGGAGGAGAGCTCTTTGAGGCGACGGTTATTCATAGGACAGTGTTTGGGTACATTCTGGGGGCTGATTCTAGTGGCCTCAGAATAGTTCCAAATTGAATTCCAGGAATAAAGTGTTTATAAATAGGAAGCATGCAAAACGCACGCGCTTGTCCCCGGCACACTCCATCACGCACCGCACGCCTCTCTCTGCAGCTGCCGCGCCCGCGGAGCGGTCCGTCGGTCAGCTGCTCGGGCCGAGCTGGTGGGTCTCAGCCTCATCGGACCCAGCGCCCTGTTTTAGAGCAAACGCGTTTTTAACCCCTTTTATAACCCTTAAGTGACATTCATCGATCCTAAAATCGACGTACAAAAAATGTTCAGTAATGCGTGATGATTGAAGTGTTTCAATGGGCAAATATTCTGGAAATATTCAAATCGGAGAAACACAGTTAAGGGACGCAGCGTGGGGGCACCAGCTCGTTATCCACGTAAAGACAACCTGGGCCGATGCCGAGTCCGCTTTGGTGGTGATGGAAGACCGTGAGCAGCGCTGAAGGCAGGGACGTGATTTCCCAGAATTATAAACAAACGGTGAAATTTCTAGGTGACAGTGTATAACCTTCCCCCAGTTTATAGGGGAGCTCTCCACCCAGAAAACGCAGCTTGCGTTCAAGTGGCCCGAGCGTGTGAACGGAGTCCCCGACTAGGCCCAGATGCTGATCAGCAGGTTCTCATCGCTGTGCACGAGCGACGGCAGGCTCGGAACTTTGGAGGGCTCAATCGCCGAGTCATTGTGTCGTTCGACCGCCGCAAGTTTCCCAAAACGCCTTGTACTGGGGGACGCCCCCGCACCCCACTGACGGCCACCGGGTGAACACCTAGTATCGGGTTTAGCCCCAAACAACTATGTGAATTTATTCTCCTGACTCTTGACAGTCCTTGAAAACTAAAGGCTTGTCCACAGTAAAACCCTCCATAACTGGGTCACTGGGTTAGTGTAACTGGTTGTACGTGGGGATTGCGTGTCCCTGAGAGCAAGGGATCAGTTGTCCAGGGTTCACATATCGAGTCCCCAACACAAGTCTTCGCTTCACGGAGTCTCTCTCGAATGAGTACGTAATTGTGGGGTTGGACACCTTGGTTAGTGAGAAGATACATACTACCTAATGGAAATAGTTGTGTTTCAGGACTATCCAGCACCTACATGCTTACTAGGGAGACTGTGGTTAAGGATTATTTTAAATATACCATTTCCATTGTTTCTCTTGGAGTAACGAATGACATTAAAATTTTTGAAGACCTCTGAAACCAGAAGGCCCACGATCTTCACGTCATTCTGAAAAAGGGGACATGTGGAGGGCCCGGATGAGCCTTGACCTTGGCCGCCAAGTTTTGCGTAATCTTCACCGTGGTCTCTGAGGCAGCTGGGACTAATCCTATCCTCACAAGCGATGGAGTTCTGCCCAACAAGACAAATAACCTGCCCAAAGTCAGACAGTTGGTTCAACAGCGGAACAATGTTTGAACTGGAACTGATTCCAGAGGCTTCCCTTTCCCCAGCAAATCATGCTGCCCCTCTCTTAAGGGAGGCAAAGCTCAGTGTCTGTTCAATCCACATCTGAAGGACCGTGAGTTACGGTGAGGGGGGGCCCGCCTTAATACAGTCCTACTCAATACGCAGTTCCAGTTGTCAAGTCCGTGAAAGGCCCCTCTCCTCCTGGGTCAGTGGTTTCTACATCGATCCTGCTCTTGGTTGGGGTCAGCATTCAGGCTCTTGTGCAGACTGACAGCAGTGAGCCTCTTGAGGACAGGGGCTCGGTCCTCCTTGTCTGCGGGTCTCCGGAATCCAGCGTGGCGCCCGGCACAAAGCGGGCAGATGTTCAGGGTGTGTTCTCCGGGTCGACTTTAACTGAGTGGTGTTTCTCTCCTTTTAGGCCTTGGCCTTACACAATATTTCAGCGAGGCTTTGACCTGGTTCTGGGAGAGCAGCCTTCTGATAAAATATTCAGGTGAGTGGCTTCTGTGCGTCTTCAAGCTCTACATCTCCACTTCCCACGGGGCTTGCCTTCCTCGCGGTCAAGTATATGATGGCGAACGTCTTCCTGGGTCCTCTGGCCCTTCTAGGAACAAAGCGTTTGTCCCCCCGGCCGTGCCTGCTGACAGCATGGAGACCTTTGCAGTCACACAGATCCTGCCCAGGTCCTGGCCTCCTTCCGTGCCTGCTCTCTGAACCCCAGTCATTCACTGAACCCCTCGGCGCCTCCACTTTCCCCGTTTGTTAAATGGGACTACATCCCCCACCTGGCGCCGTTGTGATGAGGGAGTTAGGGGATGATGCAGGCAGAGCCCCTGGCACAGAAACCGTCACCAAGCACGCAGTCTGGCGTCCCTCTCTGCCTCTCCACGGTGCGCCTCTCTAATTCACACCTTCCTCATCAAGTCCTACGTTGCTCAAAATGAATCCCCCCCACTCCACTGCCTGCCCCTCCTCCCAGCTCTACTTCGTTACTATTTTACCTACCACCCTCCCGATTAAATTAGATGTTTCTATTCCCTCTCAAATTTCTACCTACCCAGGAATAGCCCGTGTTAGAAAAGTCAACATGCAGAGGAAGAATTTGGATTCTGGCCATGAACTATTGGATTTTCATAAACTTTAATTCACACCAGGCTTTAGCTGGAACCTATCTTTATTTCCAAGCTAAAATCTAATCATCCATTTGTTTTGTTCATGTATCGTTCATTATCCTGCATTTGCTGAGGACCCACTGGGTGCCAGGGACTATGCTTGGCCTGGGTGTGTGGCTAGGAATCCATCACCCTCCACAAGAGCGCCCTCTGGTGGAGGAAGTAAATAGTCCTGGGGGAGCGTCTGATGGTAAAGGATGTGCTAAGCTGTCACATGGTGTTTCAGAGGAGTGGTCAGCAGGCCAGGCCAAACTTGCTTCCTTTCACTGCAGGCATACAGTGCGCTGAGCTCACATATTCACTGCTGCCTTTCCAAACCCCTCGCCCAGACCCTCCCGTCAGCCAGTCCTGGCCCAGGTGTTAGCCTCGCTCCTGCATTTGCTCCTGGAGCTGGCTCCTTCCCTGCTGGCTGGGGATGGACTGGACTTGGCCGCTGCTGCGGTGTTCTCCTAAGGCATGCTCTTAGCAAGAGTGCAGATTTACAGCATCACCGCCTCCCCTTCCCCTGCTCTCTCCTGATTGTCTCTCCTGGGGCAGGCTGAGTCACATTTATGGCATTGGCCACAGGCTGCTTTTGAGGATTTGTGCTACAACAGAAGTCAGCTGTATTCCTTAGACTCTGGCTTGGGCATTTAAAGCTTCCAGCAATGATTTACTGTCTGGCTGACTCCCTCCCCACTTGTGTTACTGCTGGCCTGCCAGGACCTTCTGAGGGTGATAAGGGTAAGGGAGATGGGGACAGCCTCGTGCGGTCAGGCTGGTTACCACGGACATGTTACCACTCCCCGTAAAAGTCAGAAACTAACCCTCCGAAAGGCAAGGTCCTTCCTGAGACTGCCGTTAGAGCAGGACCTGCACGAAAACTGTTTCTGTCCCCACAAGCTGTGTCTACTCTCTTCAGGTTTGTTGGCTGCCCGCCGGATGTGCCGCCAGAGCTCTGTCTGCAGAGGGGGTCGGCCGGGCCGGGCCGTTTGACCCAGGCGGGCAGCCCTCTCGGGAGCCAGTGTGCCGATCGATGAGTGATTAATTTTTTTGGTCGCTGGCATGACAGTCATCATCTCTCAGATGAAATCAATGGGTCGTGATTTCCCGGTTCCAGGTATTAAGAACCTGAACCGAAACCACTCTGGGTCTGAGCAAACCCAGTGCCAGCGGCCTGGAAAGCTCCGTGACCCGGTCAGTGAGGCAGTTCCTTAAAGGAGCCCCTGACTCTTCACTCGCTCTGCTCACCGGCGACTTCTGATGAATTCCAAGTCCACGCACATTTCCCTGGACTGCGGAATACTGTTTAAAGTTTGACATTCAACTCTTCCCACAGTTGAATGCCAACGTACAGCTCCCTTTTAATAGCCTGCTTTTCTCCTGTAGAACCTTCCATTCTTAGCTCCGTCTTCTAACTGACCCACTGTGTCCAGCACGCGAACATTTTTTTACTCTGTGTGTTTGTCCCTACTCTGTCCTCCAGCCAGAAGGCGTGGTCTCTTCCTGGCACAAACACTGCCCATTGCCATGGCGTAGACCAGGTCCCAGCTAAGCTCAACCTCTGAGGAGCATCTGCTGTTCCTCAGATGCTGTAGCTGTGACCAAACAAATGTGACTGAGCTGTAGTCCCTGACGTCACAGGGTCTTGTCCAAGTGTTGTGTTACAACCTTGACCCTCCGTGGGAAGAATCCCCAGGGTGCTTTAAAATGACCGGTGACCTTACCCAGCACAAACCAATTCATTTAAAAGTTAGTTCTGGGAGGGGGGACCAGAGCGTGCGTGTTTTTTAAAAAGCACCACCGTCATTCTAATCTGCACTCAAGGTGGAGAAACACGACTCGAACTATTGCAGTCCACAGTGACGTTCCTCCTTGAAATTTCTGTGACATGCTGGCCGTAATATTCATTTGTCAATTATTTTATTTCTGATTTATTTATTGCCTTTGTTCAATTACAGTCATCCCCATTTCCCCCATTACTCTCCCCTGCCCTGCCCCCACTTCCCACATTCAATCCTCCCCATTTTCTTTGTCCATGGGTCCTTTACACACACTCCTTGACTTGACCCTTCCCCTTCTTAAACTGCGTATTTGTTTCTTCAGTGGACTGGTGGTCTTAGTGAGGGAAGGGACAATATCGTATATGGCTTTAACTATTTAATATCTAACATGGAATTTTGAACACAGTTAGGTCTTCCACAAGTATCTGTAGATGGTCATTCCTGGTATCTCCTAAGGACTTGGCACCAGATGAGGGGAAGACCTGCTACTCAACCCAGCCTGGGCAATCTGCAATCCCAAAGAACCTGGGGAGGGCCCAGGCTTAGTCTCAGAGGGTACCAGGGGAGAGGCTGAGTCTTCTCACCAAGCCCAGACTGGCGCCGAAGATGCTCCTTCCCTGGCGGCTGAGACCACTCCATCGCACGGGACCTCCAGGGGCAGGCACTACTTCAGACCGAATTTCTCTCTCAGAAACCCTCCTCCTGAGGGCGTCCCTGCCTCCCAGGGCCCAGTCCCTCCTCCCAGATGGCCTACTCCGGGACGGGCGCGAGGGGGCGGCAGGCCATGAGCAATTTGTCCACTCTCCCCCGGTCCACTGCATGCCCGGCCACAGCAGAGCACAGGCCTGTGTTGCCCGCTGCCCTCTGGTTAGCATTTGCATCTGAACAGAAGTTTTGAGCCCTAGTTTAACAGGGCCGTGTGCAGGGCTCAGCCTACTGCTGAGCCACCAACTGTGATGGTCCCCACCAGCTGTCACATGAGAAGGCCCAGCCTGGGAAAGCGTTCCAGATGCTCACCCGACTTCTCTTGGGTGGCTTTTCGAAGCTGTTCCTGCCAAATCGGCATGAATGAGGGACAGATGAGATTTCAGGACACAGCTTTTCTCTGACAGCTTGTGCTATATTTGGTTTTTGGAGTTACTAGATTTTGCAGATAAAAGGAAATTTTAGAATCTCATTGGCACGGGCCGGCATGGGCTGGAACGCCGCTAAGAGCCACGCTGGAGAGTCAGACCAACCCCCATCTTCCCCAGTTGAGGGAAGTGACCGTGGAGAGGCCTCCGAGAAAGTCCCCATCTAGGAGGACACGAATGTGTGAAATGGGGCTGAGGGACCAAGCCCCAGGGGCTGTTGTGAGGCTGAACGAGGCAGCCCCACGGAATACCTGCCCCTGCGAGAGTCCTCAGGAAAGGTGAGTCTCGGCCCACACCTGCCTTGGCTTTCCCTGCAGGGTTTCACCTTGACCCTGCCAGAGATGGGAGGTGACGCTGACTTTCTTGTGAACCCGGGACAGGGTCGCCTCTCAGAAGCTGCTGTGCACTTTGGACGTTCCTCCCAATACCAAGCCCAGACCCATCTGGACCATTAAATCCATTCCAACCCCGAGGCTCACCCGTATCTTGCTCTAAAAGGAAGGACCGTTTCCGCCACCGCTTCTGCCTCTACGTTTGAAATCGGAGACCTGCCCCAGTAGTAGCCTGGGCAAACTAGAGAACAGCCTGCGTATTGATCAGTCCATAAATATTAACGAGTGGCCTCCTTGGGCCAGAAATTGTGTCAGGACCATCTTTACCACCTCTTCTACCTTTACATTTGAAATTTGAGATCTCCCCCAGTAGCCTGAGCAAACTAAAGAGCAATCTATTTATTGATCAGTTCATAAATATTCATGGAGTGACCTCCTTGGGCCAGAATTCGTGTCGAAGCACTGTCCTCTGCCATCCAAGAGAGCACATTCGTCACGTGGTGGACACACGTGACAACGGGCGCAGTTCATCATCTCAGGGCAGCCGGGGACCGTGTGCTCGCGTGGAGGGGAGAGAGAGTTCCTTGCTCAGCCTGAGGGTTGAGCGTGAACATCCTGGAGGGCTTCCTGGAAGGGGCGGGACCTTAACGGAGTCTTAAAATGAGTGGGACTCCAGCAAAGAAGACAGGGGAGACAATTCAGGAGGAAGAAATACTAGGAGCAAAAGCAAAGAGATGAGAAATGAAGGCATCTTTAGGGACTAGAGTTGGATTCCACAGAGTGACACCTTTGGCACTGTGGTCGTTGTTCTGTGGGCCCGGGTGCCATTAACAGTTTCACGTGGGGGAAGGTGGAGTTCACTTTTTTCTTGGAGACATTGCTGCATGCAGAGGCAGGAGGGAAGACGGAGATGGACGGGCATGGACCTCTCTCTTCCAGAAGAAAAACTCACCATCAGAAAGTGCTGGAACTGCCAAAATCTGTTCCCTGAAATCTGTTACGTCAATCCTAAGCTACAGGCCACAGACTTGCTGCTGCGCCTCAGTGCAACACTTCTAATTTTAAAACCAAAAGAGAAAACAAAAACTCTGTGTCCCAGTAAATGCTCCCCTCCCTGGTACCGTTCAGGCTTGGATGTGTTCCCTCTGAAACAGTCCGTGATACAGAGAGCATCAGCGGGCCCGCCCACCCGGCCTAGGAGAATGTTGCCATCTCCAGAATGCTGGTTACAAAATGCAACGTGACCGCAACAGCTTGCAGGTGGTTGCCTCCAACGCACACTTACCCTCCGAGTCCCAGGTTCCAGGCACCTCGGGGTGATGTCTTGCCCTGAATATGGGCTCCTTCATCTTGCCAGATGATGTGTGTGTTTGCGTAAAGGGGCTGCCAGGCTTTCCATTTTGCCAGCTGTTTACACAGGAGTTTAATGGTGGGTCCCATCTACCGTTCCCGTAGCAACGGGCTTCCCTCACCTGGTGCAGACCCCTCCCTGCACAAAGCTTGCCCAGCTCTTGCCTCATGCCCCCATGGATGGGAAGAGTTGAACACCTCCTTCAGAGCTGCCTAATGCAGAGGTTTGCCCGGAGGGTCAGAGAAATAAGGGAGCAAGAGTGGGGTGCGAGTGGGGGAAATCTCCGGAACCCTGGCTGCCTCCCGCATGCTCCGTGGTTCTGCCTCTCCTGGGGCACCTGTGTCCTCACAGCGGCCCTCGTGCCAAGGACTGTCATGGCGGGGAGCGGCGGGGCAGCCTCGGTCAGCAGGTGTTTTCTGTGGCCAGCATTCTTAGAGAGGACGACATTTCTCCTACAAGAGCTCCCGCCACCCACCCAGCTTTCTGGCATCTGCGGGAGCCCCTGGGAGCAGGGAGGGGTGCCTGTAGTTTCTGGAGACTAAGGAGCAGGGGTCAGAAGCGGTCCTCCATGACCAGCATGCCCGAGGAGCCCTGCGGGGCTCTGCTGAGTGGCGTGTACCCTCCTGGTGCCCTGCCCCCCCAAACTCCCCCCACCCAGTTGGGAGGGGCTGAGCCAGCCTGCCCTAGCTCTGTGATGCACCCTGCCACACAGGGCTTTTATCCCTAGGCCAGCTTTGACTGTAAACACAGAGCACTTGAATGCCTTTGAAGTAAAATGAAGGAATAAATAAACAAATAATCTCTCAAGTTCTCGCTAAGCTCTCCCTTGAAATGCTGATTGATTCCTTTATTCCTTTTAGCCCGTGTTATGAGAAGGAAAAAATACCCAAATCTTCCCTCCCTGAAGTTCAGGCCATTAGCTGAGGGGGTGGGGAGGAGTGCAGAGAGTACTTCTGGGGCTGTCTCCTTCACCCGCTTCTCTCCTCCCTGGCTGGGGCTTCAGAATTCCTGTGCCCCTCGCTCAGAAGCCGGAAGAGGGGAGCTTTCCTCCTCCCTCCTCCTCGCTCCTCCTGGGCAGGGCTCCTGCAGGCACAGACAGAAACCATCGCTACCACCGGGCACGCCGAGGGCTGGGGCGTGGTGGGGGGCAGCAGGTCCCCTCGATTAAAATACTTCCGGTTACATCCAACCCTTATAAGGCAGGGGAAGCCCGGCTCCAGCTCCGAAGGCACCTGCAGCTTGGTTTCATATGACTTGATACAAAACAAACCGCTTCCAACAGCTGGTGAGTGGGCGCTGTGATCCGTTCCCCACCTGTCTGGGGGTGCAAGCGAGCGAGCGAGCGGGGGTGCCTCTCCGCCTCCCCCTCACGCCGTCGCCTCACCCACAAAGTGGCCGTCAGTGCTCCTTCTCTGCAGAGGACTCGAGGCCTGAGAAGGCGCCAGGTGCTCCCGCGGGGCGGTCGTGGCCCTGCCCTGACCCCCTGGCGTTGGGTGTCCCTGCAGATTCACCTACACCCTTGGGGAGGGCATGTGGCTGCCCCTCAGCAAGAGCTTCGTGATCCCGCCCGCTGAACTGGCCATCAACCCCTCCGCCAAGTGCAAGACGGACATGACAGTGATGGAGGACGCGGTGGAGGTCAGGTGAGTCCGGCCTGGGGCTGCCGAGGCCCGAACCTGGCTCAGGAGGCCGAGGGAGCAACCACGGGCAGGTGCTGGGAAAGGACTCCTGAGCAGCTGAATTCATAGGGAAGGTAGCGGGCTGCCTTCCTGGCCCCCCACGCAGCGCCAGGATCCACTCTATCTGGGTCGGCGTTGCCGGCCCCCAGGCTCAGGCGTGGGGAGAGGGCACAGAAGCAGAGCTGGTGCGCCCTTCCCATGTCCCCCGTGGACCCACAGGCAGTAATATGTTAATTTCCTAGCCCAACTGAGACCTCCTACTTTGACCAGGCATTGTTACCACCTTGGCTCGGTTCCCAGACATGGAGAATGTCTGTAATTTGTCAGGTCAAGGCTCAGAGTACAGTTGATCTCAGATTTTTGCACAAGAGCGTGAGACAGGACCTGATTGGCCAGGTAGGAACGTGGAATGGGGTCCCCATGGCGACCCCGCGCTCCCTCTGTTCTCCCCGCAGGGAGGAGCTGATGACCTCGTCCTCCTTCGACAGCCTGGAGGTGCTCCTGGATTCCTTTGGGCCCGTGCGTGACTGCAGCAAGGACAATGGCGGGTGCAGCAAGAACTTCCGCTGCATCTCGGACCGCAAGCTGGACTCCTCTGGTTGTGTGGTAGGTCTGCCCGGTCGAGGCGTAGCAGGGGCAGGGCACAGGATGAGACACAATGGGACAGGTGGCCGAAAACGCGCTGTGAATGAAAGAGAGGGTCAGGCATAATCGTCCCTCGTTGAAACCACCGTCCAGACTGTGAGTTTTCTCTTGGCAGAAGTGAGAAGCCAGTCACCAGTCAGTAAGTCCGGAAGGATTCATGGCGCACCTGCTAGGTGACCTGCAGCTGTCCAAGGGACATCTCACGAATCATAGACCAGGATTCTTTCCTTCCCGTCTTGCAGTCTAGTTGGCGGGGGCTACCCCCAAACTATTTGAGAACCAGTTAACTGCTTGATGGTATGCTGTTGAGTCTAACAGGAAATACGCTATACTTACTCGAATAGGACATTGGGCGGGGGAGAACCCTACCTTTGTCCAGAGTCAAATTACAGAGTGCAGTTGGAAATTTTAGGAGGAAACCGACCCAGGTAAATGATGCCAAGGATGGTAGAGAAAAAAATTAAAGCATGTCCCCTTTGAGACCATGACAGTGACCCCCTACTTTGCCGAAGGCGGTTGTCTACTTTGTTATCTGTGGAGACTTTGGCTGCGGGTAAAATTTGCGATGCTGAGGACTAGAGAGGCTGTGTGGACCAGAGCAGGCTAAGGCGCCCCCCGTGCCGTGAAATGAAGCCTGTTGAACCACGCAGGGAAATGGAGGCGGGAGCAGATGGAGCCGCCCGCTGCTGGGGCCTTTGAGTTGTCATTTCTTGCCCAGGACACTGTGGCCTGCTTCTAGCCCTTTTCCCTCGAAGGGCAGGACAATGCAGCCCCCACAGAGAGGAGAGGGTGCAGGCGGAGAAGGAGGGCAGCAGAGCCAGGCATGGAGTGGGCAGGGAGGAGAGGGAAGGGGGTTCACGGAGACCCACCGCTCGGCAGTGTCTCCAGGCAGGGCCAGGAGCTCCCGGCCCTGGGGACCACAGGGGGGCTCGTCCTGCTTCCAGGTCCCACAGTGGTGCTCTCGGAAGGGGACTCAGAGCAGGGGCCAGCTGTGAGGACGCTGCGCCGGTCCCAGCTCACACCCTGCCCTTCCCCGTCTCCGGGCACCTGCCCTGCTCGCGGAGCCTCAGTCCTTCAGAGCAGGACATGCCCCTGGGGCCCAGGCGGGGCCCTCTCCTCGCAGCCCTCAGGCCTCCGGGTTGGGTGGATCTGGCTGCTTCACAGGAGCCTGATTCATCAGAGCAGGGAGAGAAAGTGAAGAAGAGGGAAAGAAAGCAAACTAGGCGGAGGACCTGGCGGATCCACCAAAGGGAGGGGAGAGTTAAGAGGGAGGACTCTGAGGACACAGACACAGAAAAGCGCTCTCCCGGCCGAGTCTTCCAAAGGCAGTCAAGGGGTCAGTCCACGCTCCCCTCCCTGGGGCCGGTGCTCTTTCCAGGGTCTTCAGCAAAGAGCTTCTTACGCCGGTCCCTCAGGAGACAACCTCACTGTCTAATGAAGACCCAGCTGAGACACTCGTTTATGTGTCTTGATTTTTGTTTCCTATTCAGCCTGCATTTCTTCCTCCGGATTTCAGCCCGTCACTTTACGGCGCTCTCTTGGGTCGTTCTGAGTACTAAAACCCTGTTTTTGCACGTGCGTGAACGGCCTTCCCGCCGGCCCCAGGCCAGCTCCACCTGAGGCTGAGCACGCTCGCGCGCTCGCGCCCGTGCACACGCACCGCCTCTCCGTCTCTCCCCCCCCCCCCCCCCCCCCGCTCTGCCCCTTCCCTGAGGCCCTCGGGGTCTGCCCGCCACAAGCCTTCTGCGGGCGATCTGGGCACGGAACTGTGCGGATGGAGTCTTGTACTTTCAACGCTGTGACCTCTGGGGCCAGGCCAGCAGGAATGGTTCTGCTGCACGTGCATTTGCAACGAGGACTGGAGCCGCTGCGGAGGGTCACCCAGTTACTCCAGGGCTGGCTAGGGGCATGCTCCGAAGGCACCGGCCCGCGTGGCTGTGGGAGGGGGCGGGGCTTGGCTGACTGGCAGGCCTTTCAGCGGACTGTTTGCCCTTGGTTCGGAAGCACAGGATCCCTGATGCAGGCGGACTGATGGGCCGCATCCTGGCTCTTGGGACCCTACTGAGAAGTAGATGAGGGACTTGACTTTGAGCTGACCTGACCCCCTGGGCCTCAGGGCTGTCCTCCAGCTCTGGCGTGTAGCCGAGTGGGCCCGCATCATCTGGAGGTAGACCCAGGACAAAGCCATCGGCTGTGTCAGCTGCCTTTGCCCTTTGTCCTCACACGGGAACCCTGCCATCCGGTTCTCTGGGTGCCGAACTGAAAGGCTGCTCAGGAAAAGGCATGTGTTCGTGGGAAGCGAAAGAGAGGAAGGAGTCAGAACCCGCTGGCCCTTCAGGAGCCTGGGAGAGGGTGTGGGAGGAGGCAGCGAGTCCCTCTTATTCTCCTGGTGAGCACACCGCAGACTCGGGGGTGGGGCTTGCTCCACCTCAGCCGCCAACCTCCCTTCTTTCTAGGAAGGCAGAACACGTTTCCCGTTCTGCATGGACTCCCACCGGGTTAATTGCTACCCAGTTAATTGCCCTATTGTTTATGTGGCCCCTGAGGACAGGAAACAAGCACCCGTGAAAGTCACAAACCTGTACCAGCCTGTACCAGCCGAGCCCTCCACTCCAAACCAGAACATTCTCCAAAAGCGGGGGATTGCTGACCCTTGGGGAGGCTTCCCAGAGCAGAAGTCAGCCCCCCTTCCTCCACTGATAACTGGGTCCTACTTCTGCCCTGGCCTTCCTATGCTAAGGTGAGAGCCGTAGACCCTACCTGGAAAGCACAACAGTGTCCACTGTCCGTTCTGTGGAGCCCCGCAGGGCCCCGCAAAGTCACTGGATTAGCGTCCTGTTGCTGCTGCGACAAATCACCACAGGTTCGTTGGCTCCAAGCAACGCTCATGTACGTCTGTCTTCCAGCTCTGTGGGCGAGAGTCCAGTGTGGGTCTCCCTGGGCTAGAATCGGGGTGTCAGCAGGACCGTACTCCTTCCGGGAGATTCTGGGGGACAGTTCGTTCATGCCCTTGCCTTTTCCCGCTTCTGGAGGCTGCCCACCTTTTGTGGCTTATGCTCCCCTCCTTCCCTCTGGAAAGCCACTACCCTGCACTTTTCTGACCATCGTTCTGCAGTCCCCTCCCTCTCCCCTTCTGTGTCCCCTTTTCCACTTTTGACGGATTACATGGGCTCACCTGGGTAATCCAGGATAATCTCCTGTCTCAAGAGCCTGAACTTGCTCTGCAAAGCCCTCTTTGTCAAATATAAGGTGACATGTTCTCAGGTTCCACGGATCATGTTACGGACATCCGTGGTGGCCGTCAGGGACAGAGGGCAGGGGAGACAGGAGCGGACTCGGTAGGCAGGACTGTGGCCCAGCCACTCCCGGCTTCAGCCAAGGCGTCCTTACTCTTATCAACCCTACCTACCGAAGACTAATGTAAACCTTTGGAACTGGCTGGTTAGCTCAGTTGGTTAGGGCATCGTCCTGATGCTCCAAGGTTGCCGGTTTGATCCCTGGTCAGGGCACAAACAGGAATCAACCAGGGAGTGCAGAAAGAAGTGGGACAACAGACTGATGTTTCCTTCTCTTCTCTGTTCTCTCCTCCTACCTTCGCTCCCCCCTTCCTTCCCCTCTGTCTCTAAAATCAATGAAATAAGAAAGTTTGCCAGTGATTTCCAACGCTAAAACGTAGTGGGAAACCCACGCGGGCCTGCTCCTTCCTCATCTTCACACTCGTCCCGAGAGCGGCCCCGCGTGTTTTTGCTCTGTGGCGCGCCTGCATGCGCCCAGGTGAGCAGCTGCACCTCGGAAGGCGGGAGGTCGCTCTCCAGCTGTCTCGTGTAGAACACATGACCTTCCCTGCCAGATCATTACGCTCTAACGAGCTTTGAATTACCCAGCGACCCCGCCGCCCTTCTGTCCACACGCTGTCCACAGCGGCTTCCCACCAAATGTGTCATTTCGCCTCTCCCGGAGCGCAGATGTGCAGAAAGCATTACAGATGACCCCCTCTCTTCCTCTCTGCGGGACGGGAAGCAGCCGAGTGCCCCCCAGAGGCCCGCAGCTAGCGGGGGAGGGGAGGCAGGAAACGGAAACACAAATTTAATGCCATCACACTTTTCCCTTTGAGAGGTCCCGAATGGCCCAGGCTTCCACAGCAGAACTCACAAAAAGTTCGGGAGATCACTGTTTGGGAAAGGAGAGAGAGTGGCCTGCAGGGAAAGGGGACCTGTTTGGAGTAGGGACAGTGGTGGCACGTTTTGTGAGTCTCCCAGGTAAGACGAGGCAGGCTCAGGTACGGGGTGGGGTGGGGGCTCCTCCTCCGTCACTCGTGCCCTCTGCCAGCAGAGCCTCTGCTGTCACCTGCACTCAGGTGTGTCTCAGGCTTGGTGACATTGGACTAGGCTCTGAAGTAATCAATCAGTCAACTCAAGGCCGTTGGTAGAAAAGGAAGGGAAAGACGGTGAAGAAAAGGAGTTGAGAGTTGAATGGAGAAAATCATTTTAAGCTCATTAGCAAATTATGCCTCAGACCAGTAGTAAGTGAGGAAGCCATGAGCTTCTCATGAAAGATGATTAACCTTGTATATTTTAGGGGTCACTGAAATTTAAGCTCATTTATTAGACCTTCTTGATGGGGGAAAGGGTTATTGCCATAATACAGAGAATTGTCTCCTTGAGCCTGTGGTTCCTAAAGGCCCTGGGACTGCTTCCTTCGACCTATGGGAAGAGAGGTTCATGTGTAACCTTGGGCCTGGGCCCGGAGCAAACAGTTCTCTTTCAAGGGTTTGTCCGTGGGGTGGGGCGCCTGGGGCGGGGAGGGAGGGCGGCCAGCAGCTGCAGAGAAAAGACGGGCTCCTCCCCGCACCTGGGCTCCAGCTGCAGACACTTCTAGGAAGCGGGCGTGGTTTGGAGCCAGCCTGCTCCCTGTGTGCAGATACAGGTTTTGAGGAGCCCGGAATGCGACTTGCAAACAGCACGAGGAACATTAGGCCAAAAACAAGTGACGCCCTGGGACAGTGGAGTGATTGGACAGGGTGTGGGGGTTCCAGTTCACGAAGGGTTAAGAAGAAAACTCTGTTTTTGGTTTCAACTTTTTTTTCCCCTTGAAATCTTTCAAAATGTTCTACTCTGAACCACAGCCCGAGTCAGTCACAGGGAAGTCAAGATAATTGCATCTTTTTCAGAGATGGGGAATCTGGCTTTGCATTCAAGGTCATTGCTCTGGAGAGTTTGCAATGTTTTGCCCTTAAATACACGCACCAGAAGGGGGTGGGGGTGTCTGTGTGGAAGAGGAGAGGGGGGGGGGACAATATAAATACTAGACTGAAGCTGCCAATCCATAATTGATTTCAGAACAGACCCCGGGAGTTTCGTAAAACAATCAGACAAACAACAGATCTATAGGGTTGCTTTACGTGGTCGACGCGGTGACTTTATTGCTTTAGGGGGTCCTAGGGGGTTCAGCTTTTCTCAAACTCGAGAAGCAGCGTGACCGAGTGGAAGGGCCTCGCATGGACTTTGGGGGCGGACAGACCTAGGCCAAGAACCTGATTCCCACCTCTGTGACCTTCAGCGAGCTATTACCTAACCTTTCTAAGTTTAAGTTTTGGCCTTCTGTAAAATGACAGGAAAAGAAGTCTACCTGCGTTGTGGGCATTGAAGGTAATACATGTAGCTTGTCCCGCATCTAGAATTGCTTAGCTCCTAAGAGCTGTTGTTATTTTTTAACTTTGTTCATGAGAAAGGAAAAATCCGAGGCAGTGAACTTCTTTTCAGATCGCCTAAGAAAATGCAAATACCAGGTGGCCCAACTGGCCACACCGATGTCATCTTAGACACCAGGGTCAGACAAGGCCTGGACAGAATGCCAGATTTTGGAATTCCGCAGCGAGGCCTGCCGGAGTTTCGTTGGCGAAGTGTCTGCCCGCATCGCACTTGATCGGGGTGCTGGAGAAAAGCAGGTAGCTGAGGAGAGGGGGAGTCCGCTCTGGCGGTGAGCGAGCCAGCAAGTTGGCAGGAGGGTTGAGATCGCCTGAGGAGGGGTAATAGGAGGACTGGCGTTGTCTCTACTTCGATGATGTTGTCCAAGACGAAGAAGAAAAAAATAATAAAACTCGCAGCAACCACTGCCTCCCATTAAACTCCCATCAAAGGTCTGTGTTGCTGTCTCCACGTCCATGCGAGGGCTGCCCCCCAGTGGTGACGCCAGCTCCCTTCTTCTGGTGGTACATCTGGCCTAACAGCTGGGTGGCCGAGGAAGCGGGTGGGTCGGGGGCTCACAACACGTGGGGCGCAATCCTCAGCTGCCTCATTTGCTTGTTCGCCGTCGTCTGGAACATCTGGGCTTGCCCGGCACGGGGCAGCCCTTGGAAACTTCTTGAGATGCTCTCACCTTCCAGCACGCAGGCCACCTTCGGAGTGAGAGAGGGGCTGGACCGGCTGGGAGCCTGGCAGGCCCACGGGGTGGGAGGGGGGCGTTTGTTTGGGAAATTGCCAAATTAGTGTCAGGAAACAGTGCACATCCTGCCGCGATCTTTGATCTTCAGCTGGGATGATCAAAGAGGAGGAGAGGTGGGTTTTCGGGGCTCACCTGCGCCGCAGCAGCCGAGCTACAAAGCCAAGGTGCTTGGCAGCCGAGAGGAAGAAGCAGCACAGGAGGGGAGGTGCGTGGCACTGTTCCTCCGAGTTTTGCGAGTCGCTTTTGGTTCGGTTTTGGGTTTAGTTTCGGAGGAGTGCGTTGTAGCTAGCGGACAGCACACAGCACGGCCATTCAGAGGAGGGCCAGCTCCGCCCCACACGCGCTGCCTGGCCCCAGGCAAGTTGCCTGCCCCCTTGCAGCCTGTGGCAGAGAGTCCGCTGTCCTGTGCGTGCTCAGGACGTGTGGCACAGACAGAAGCAGGATGCCCGAGAGTAGTCGCTGGCTCTTAGGTGGCATCCAGGGCGGGGAGGAGCCCCTCCCTGTGCGAACGGGCTATTGCTTTCCACGCCTGTTCCGCGAGGATAACAGGAGGTGCCACGAGAAGAAATAGCTACAGCTCCCAGCAGAGCACTGGGGGCCTGGTAAGTGACGAAGGGCGACTGTGTGAGCGACCCTGACCCTGGTGGGAGCCAGTGATGGGGCAGCCTCTGCGTGGGCCCCGCGTGCTCCCGCCACGACGGCAGTGTGGCTTTGGGGAAGTCACGCTGTCTGAGCTGTGTCTTCTCCCACGAAAGGTGGGGATGGTTACACTGCTGGCCCCAAGGGGGTGCGCAGTGAGCAGGGTGAGTGAGGCGGACGGTGCCCACCGAGGGATGGGTGCCGTGTGAGTGTTCCTGCTGCCCACCCTGCCACCCCAATTCTGGCCGACAGGTCTCCCCAGACCATCTCCTTTGCTGTCATTCTCGGGGAGTTCCCTGGGGGTGTGGCAGTGCAGAAGAGCTAATTGTCTCCCTTTAACAGTGTCCAGGGCACAGGGATGCAGCCCAAGTGAACACCTGTGGGTGCCCAGGTCCGGGTGCCGACCTCAGGGCGTCCTTGAGGCGGGGAGGTCATGAGAGTGGCCAGTCCCACTAGGAAAGCAGTCAAACCACCCTCCGAGGTGGCAGAAGTCCACTGTGTCCTTCTGGTTGGACACCCTGGCTGTCCATCCGCTCCCTCCAACACCGGTGTCTGGCACCGACTGGACGGAGTGCTTTGGCCACTTCAAACAAGGTCTTACTGATACTAAAGCCAAACAGCAACACCCCCTTGCCCTAGCGCAGAGGAGTCTCCGCTGACGTGTTTCCGTTCTGGCCCATCATGTCCACACTTCTGCCGGCCCGAGGCCCAACGGGGAGGCCAGCACGCCTCACGCTGTCTTGCCACCACGCTCCCTGCCAGCCTGTTTGGAGGAATCGGCCTTAATGCAAATGTCTGTGATCTGTGCCCAGAGAGAAGCAGCGAGATGGCAAGAAAGGTCACTTGCTTGTAAAGGGAGTCCAGCACGGTGGGAGATTTCTGCATTCTGTGCCAATGTGAATGGTTTCAAGGCTGAGTGGTAAAATCGGGGTCAGTCGCTCCAGGCCAGTGTCCAGAGAACCCAGTCCCCCGGCTCACCCACCCGTGTGGATGTTTTCTGGTTGTGCCAGTGCCCGTCGGGACTCAGCCCCATGAAGGACAGCTCTGGCTGCTACGACCGCCACATCGGGGTGGACTGCTCCGACGGCTTCAATGGTGGCTGCGAGCAGCTGTGTCTCCAGCAGGTGGCGCCCTTCCCGGACGACCCCGCCTTGTACAACATCCTCATGTTCTGCGGGTGAGTGGAGCAGCCGGTGAGGCCGACCAGCGTGCTGGGATGGGGGATGTTAGTGCTGACGCTAGTGAGGACCAGCGGAATGAACTGGTCACCCTAGGCCAGCCCCTGGGCTCAGAGAAAAGAGCCTGCGGGACCGGGACAGGAGGGCTTTTCAAGTCAGAGCAGAGAGGACCCTCAGGGAAGGTCGGGTCCCCCACCCCCGGAGATGAGGAAGATGGCCACAGTCGTTGCCCGCCGACACCAGAATTTTCCAGCCCTGTGTTGTGGGACTGTTAATTAGGTGTTTTGTGGCAGCTTTTCCATGGTCGAAAAGCTTGGCAAAGAGTGTGTGAAACTCATCAATTGCCAAAGGAGAAGAGTGGGGGGAACCTTTGGAGGAGTGAAGGTAATTACATTCTGCCCCCAAAGTCCCAGCATTCTGTGCGGCCACCCTCCCCCCGACGTAGTAAGTCCTCTGTGTGGGGAGCCCTTGTCTGTGGGTCCGCTCAGTTCCTTGGGGAGAGCGGGGCAGGCAGCACGGCCCCATCTCACAGCTGAGCAGACTGAGGCACAGGGAGGCTCACCGACTCCCCCCGGGCTGGGGGGTCGGTAAATGGGAAGATTAGGACTAGAATCCAGGCCCTCCTGGCGTGGAAAAGGCTCTATAGCTCCTTCACAATGGTAATTTACACCACGGACTGGAATTATTTTTAATGGCAGGTTCTCGTTAGAGTTCTACAGTAAATAAAAATTCGGGCCATTCTTCGATACCCCTAGTTTGCTTGTCTAACCTTTCCTCCCCTTCCCTGCTTCCCTTCCGCCCTCCCTCCGGCCCGCTCTCCCTGCCCCACCCTGTTCCTGCCCGTCAGGCAGAGTGCTTCCTTTATGCCGCCACCCACGCTGGCCACGGGGCTGTCATCGTGGGTGACGTGTCGCTCCTGCCCTCCAGGACCTCACCATCTAATAGGCTCGCGATGAGAATCAATGTTTATGATGCTAAAACCGTGCGAGATTGTTGCTAAAAGCCAGTTCCTGCTGAACAATCATGAAAGGGTATTTGGTGGAAAAGTAATGTGATTTTATTGTATTTCATTTTATTTTATTTCTTCGCAACCAAGCAATTTTCACATTCAGTTTCTTATAAAGTCCCATTCCATCAATGGAAGCTTGATCTAAATTTTCTTGTGTCTATAATATTATCATTATGGTCGACTCAGTTCAATTAAAGGCAGTAAATTCAGCCAAAGTCGCATGGCTTTATTTATTTCATAAACGCAGGTTGGGGCACCTAGGTTGTGCGGAGAACAGTTAGGCGTTAAGTACAGGAGAGACAGCAGGATATAAGCCCTGGTCTCAAAGGATTGTGTGTGGCGGCGGGGGGGAGGGGGCACATGGCCAGGAACGCAGAAGGGAGCGGGGATTCGGGACCGTGTAGAAGGGGCAGCTGTCCAGATGCTCACGGTGGACTGAGAGGGAGCCGGCTAGCTCCGAAATCCTGTCCGGAAACACTGTGTTATGGCTCAAGGATGGAGCCACCTCACTGTCTTGTCCCTGACCTACACTGGCGCCATAGAGTCTTGTGTGGGTCTCGAGTCCCCTCTGTTGCCTGGACTAATGCAGTAGGTCCCTAATTGGACTTCCTTCGCATTTCACTCAGAATTCAGTACATGTGTTTGTAACACTTGACAAGTTACTGTATGTAGCCAGACAAAGAAGTCCTTGATCTGAGATTCTTATATAAAGACCAAGTCACAAGCACTTAGAATGAAAGAGCTCTGCTCACACTTGTTCACACAAACATGTAAATGGAAGATGGGGAGAACAAGTAGTTCAAGTGCATTAACATAGGCCGCATTGTGCCTCCGCGAGTACTCACGGGAGAGACATTGGGTGCTGTCTGCTGGGCCCAGCGCAAGTTCCGTGAGTTCATCGTCTCACGTAACCTGCCCAACAACCCGGAGAAGCACTGTGACGGGTGTGGAAACTGAAGCTCCAGAGTTTAATCCCCTGACCCAAGGTCCACCCGTACAGGACAGTGTCATTGCCATACCAGTACTGCTTCTCGCCATTAAAACTGTGACGGTCTGTTCCTCTGCACGGAACAGAGTCTTCATCGTGTTACAACAGTTACCGTAGGTGGTAATCGAAGGTGCATTGTCATGCCACGAACGTCCACAAATTCAACGTCTTGTGCATTTCTACGGAGATGCCCAAATTAAATCGGTATGCTTTCTAAATGACAGCTTTATCAAAATAATTCTTACTTGAACAAATGACAGTCTCCTCGATGTAACCACAAATAAGATCCAGTTCGTGACTCACGGGTCGTGGACCCGGACTGACCAACACCGGGATTTCTGGTCCATTAGCGTGACCGGACAGGCTTAATGGGGAGGGCGTCACGGAGGCCCACGCTCCAGGCCCCGGCGTCCGTTAGCTCCACGGGAGGGGGAGTTAACAGGGGTAGACCTGGTGTTTGGATGTGTTGGAACAGAACACAGCTGGAAGGTGACCAGTCTCCCTAAGTCCTCAGCTGACTGGTCACGGGACCAGGTTAGGAGGTCATTCATTTCTTAAGCACAGCATCTTTTTTTTTCCCCCTGCCTACTTACCCTCCAAACAAAGGCAGGTCTGGCCCTATAGTTGGTTCTGAAGGAAGGCTCCGGCAAATCCTGGATTTAAATGTCTTAGCTCATTCACAAGCTTTATCTCCAGTGATCCCTCCCCTGGCCTATTTGGGAAATCAGACCCTTAGAGGAGGACCCGCCCCAAAGCCCTGAAAGCATTCACCCGCACAGGGGTTCAGTGTGGTCGCATTGTGGGAGGGGACTTCGTTTGCAGGCTTAAGAAACGGAGTGATAACTGCAACAAAGATCAAATCGGGGTATTTGTCGTCTCTAGCCGTTCAACATGCTCCCAAAGGCATCCCCTCCCAACCTGCTGTATTGAGTTGACCGCCGAGCTCACTGATGGAGTAACGTCTCGACTTTTCCACCGTGTTAGGTGCATTGAGGATTACAAGCTCGGTGTGGACGGACGCTCCTGCCAGCTCATCGCGGACACCTGCCCTGAGGGAGGGGACTGCGGGGAGAGCCGGGAGCTCCCCATGAACCAGACCCTCTTCGGGGAGATGTTCTTTGGTTACAACAACCATTCCAAGGAAGTGGCCCCCGGACAAGTGCTGAGAGGCACGTTTAGGTGAGTGAGCCTTGTGTCCGCAGAACCGACCGTGCGGGGCTGCGGCTGGCCCTTCCTCCCCGCAGCCCTTCAGGTAGCGTCGCATCGTACATCCTGGGGCAAGGTCAGTGTGACCCTGGAAAGACAGGCCGTGATCCCGCCCACGGTCTTCTCCACGTCCCTGTCCCTTCTTCCAGAGTCCCAGAGCCGTGCGGGCTGTGGCTGAGCAGTAAGGTGTGAACCGAGTTTTTGTCCGGCCCAACAGGGACTGGATGATTTGCCTCAGGGCCACCACGAGATGCTCAGGTCCCCTCTCCCCTTGGAGGAGAAGAATCAGTGCGTGAGTCAGTCTAGGACAGCGGTCCTCCAGTGGGGTCCCAGGACCCCCGAGCGTACCCGAGGTCCTTTTGGGGCACAGAATCCTGCCTGTTGCAAATGCGTAGAGGCTGGGCTTCCTCCTGCACCTCACCCCGAACTGTATATTTCGGGAAACTGAACGCAGAGGTGAATTCGGTTACTCGGTCTCCTAAGTCAGACATTTTAAAAACTTGCAAAAAAAAGTAAAATAATGATACTCCTCTCATTTTATAATCTGTCTTAATATTTAATGGCTCTATTGTTGATATTTTAAATAAGTTAATATTTTTATCATTCTTCCATTTCTAATAGTGTAAATGTTGATAAAGGGCAGTCCTCATAAACAAAAGCTACTTGGAGACCGCAGTTATTTTTAGGAGTCTGAAGGGGTCCTACAAAATGTTTCAAACCATTGCTTTAGGCTGTTTCTGGGAGATTGTCCACTCGACCCCTGTTTCTGTTCGCTCTTGGGCTGCCTGAATGCGTCTTCCTCAGAGCTCTTGCTTTCCAGGAGGAGATAATGATGGGGGTGAAAGTCTTGTCACACGGCCCTGACTGGTGTGGCTCAGTGGGTTGGGCAGGGTCCTGCAAACCAAAAGGTTGCCGGTTTGACTCCCAAGCAGGGCTCCTGCCTGGGTTGCAGGCCAGGTCCTTGGTTGGGGGTGTGTGAGGGGCAACCATGTCTCGCACATCGATGTTTTTCTCCCTCTCTTTCTCCCTCCCTTCCCATCTCTCAAAATAAACAAGTCAAACCTTTTATAAAAAGGTGGTGTAACATGGACGAGCCATTGATAGCAACCCGAGCCTATTCGACTCTCGTGAGCAAACTGATGGACAGTTTCCAAGCCAGTTCCCGGAGCCGGTTGCTTTTTCTGTTGCAGACGGCAGACTTTACTAGTATTTCCCCTTTTAGTCTGGGACGACGGCAGGTAACGAGTGCCATACCCAGTCTTACGGGGGCTGGAGAGTTCCCTCTCGTCTAGAAATGGCACCACGGACACCCAGCTCTTATGCAGAGGGGCCCAGGAAGTAGGACAGGGAAGGGAGGAAAGAACAGTCTCAGTCTTCGGAGTAAACCTTCTCGTCTGGCGTATCCCCATCTCCCCCAGCCCTCACTGTTCCGCTCACGCCCATGTCTCACTCCGGTCATGTACACAAGGGGGAAGTCAGAGCAAGGGGAACTTTTGGTCCAGCGAGAATTTTTTCCGTTGTAGAATTTTCGTTGAGGTCGAGATTGCCCACCCAGGAGTGGGATTCTCGCCTGAGCACGCAGAAATGAAGGTCTGCTTCTGTTTCTAGGCAAAACAACTTTGCTCGAGGTTTAGACCAGCAGCTGCCAGATGGTCTTGTGGTGGCCACGGTGCCCCTGGAGAACCAGTGCCTGGAGGAAATCTCGGAGCCCACCCCCGACCCTGATTTTCTGACCGGTAAGTGCGCCTCCTGTCCTTACTTGGCCCGCGGACACTGGGCCGCTCCCCACGGTCCCATAAAACCTGGACTCTCGACCTCACGCATTTTGATTTTGAAGCCAGCGGTTTCCTTAATGCACAATAAAAGCTCAGTCCTAAAACTGAACACTGGCGGGATTATTTGTCAGTAAAACGGCCCATATTATTATAAACTCACTTGGAAAGTACTCATAACAACACCTCTCCCTGCTGGCCTCATTGGGAGGCTTTGAAAACAGATGGGACAGTAGATACGTAAGAGTTCGGAGTTCGCAGCAGGTTAGAGGGAGTGCCCAGGTGATAGGAGAGGTAGAGGGAAGGGGGATGGCCACTACCGCCTGAATACCCGTCATGGCCAAGTATTTATGGAGCAGGGGGAGGGTTGTCCGACCACCCTGGGTTGGCCTCCCTGCTCAGCCACTTGCTAGCTGTGTGACTTCGGACCAGCAGTCTCTTGGAGGCTCAGGGCCCTATCAGGAGGTGAAGACAATACCACCTGCCCCCCAGCGCTGTTCTGAGCCCAGGGGCATCTTCCCCAGCATGCATTGTGGAACTAAGGGATGGGACCAGGCAAGCACCTCAGGGGAAGCTTCTCCTTTCTGCGCCTCTAAAGACCTCCAGTTCACACTTCCTGGGCCAAAGAAGACACTTCAAAGAGTTCCAGGGACCCATAAGAGGCAACTCACCAGGAACCAGCATCGTGTGCTGGAATACAAGCTCAAGTCCATTACTGGCTTCCTTCATTTCTCCCTTATGTGTCTGCCTCATTCTATGTCTTTCTTATTTTATCCCTCTATCCCTCTTTTCCTTCCTTCCCTGAGAATGCATTGTACTGAAGGTAAGCCTCTTCCAGATATCAAGTTATGTTCAAACTGTCAGATTAGACCCGATGGAATTAAAAACGGTTCTGTCTGAAGCAGGGAACGCAGGGATGAGTAGCGCAGGCTCTGGAGCCAGACACCTGGGCCCACTCTTCGCTGGCTGTGTGATCTTGAACAAGTTGCTTACCTTCTCTCTGCACCTCAGATATTTCACCTGTAAAAAAAAGGATACTATCCTATCTTCCTTATAGGATTGATATGAGGAATAAATTAATTGATATTTGCAAAGTTTATAGAACAGCTCCTGATACACAGTGAGATATATGTTCGTTCCGTGAATAAATATACTATGTGAGAAAGAAAATGTGCCCATTTGAACGACCAAATAGTGTTTTCCCTGTAGGGGAAGGAGAGGGGAGCAAGAGAGAACGTGGTTAGATAGATTTGGACCAGAAATAAATCTCGTCGAAATCAGCTCCCCTTGAAAAGACAACCACAGACGCGCACACCCAGACAGACACACACACTTCACACTGAACGATCGCCGAGCGGCCTCCAGGCCCGCCCCTCCTGCCCACAGAGCCGGTGCCAGGGAGTCTCAGGTCTTGCTTCCACTTCATTTGCTGAGAAGCACTCGCCATGCACGCACGTGTGTGTGAAAGACCTTGTAAAGGAGGTGTGCGGTGCGCGTGCAGACAGGAACTTGTTGTGGAGGCAAGAGATTTGCCTTGGGTCGCCAGGCCGGGAGGACCCAGAGTGGTCTTGGATGCTGCCCGGGGCTTTTTGGGGTGCAGTGGGTGGGTCCATGTGAGAAACGTCAGAGGAACACACGTTTCGAGCTACACCGTTGGAAACAGGAAAAGATACAAATTCGGGCATCCGCCACAACAGAAACTTCTTTCTCCCCGTGTCCTCGGACCTCGCCTAATTGGGCGCATCGGGGCGAAAGAATTCATCAGGGTCATTTCCGTTTTCCTGGCCTTGAGAGAGTGAAGTCCAGCATTGCTAAGAGTGTCGAGGGAATTCTTCTTGACCCACTACTTTGTCAACCAGCCTTTGTTTTTCACCTGTTTTGGTTAAGTGGTACCATTTAGGCCAAGAACTCTCCTTTGACGTATAAAGGAACCCGTCTTAGCGGTTTAAAGCCCAGAATAACTAGAAGAGTCCATTAAAGAGGTGGTTGGCCACCTTCCTTCCAGATTAACTTCCAAGTTCTGGCAACATTTTACTTGTGTCTTTCCTGAGAGCCAGACAGGGACTATCATACTTGGTCTCACGATGGTGCTATTTATAGGTCATAATCCCCATAAACCTACAAGCTTAGAAGATTTTAGAGCTAAAGTGATCTTCAGAATCTTCTTTATCAGCATTCCCAAGCATTGTTCAATGAAAAAACAGTGCTCCACTCTTAAATAAGTTCTTTTCAGCTGTATTTGGACAGACTGCAGTAGCCACCTCTTTGGTTTATAACACCTTAGCATACAACAGGTTTCAAAAAATCCTGCAGTAAAAAAAGAAGAAAAAAAATCCCTTTTACTTTATTGAACCCAGTGGTTCCTAAACCTATGGAGCCAGAGAATTCTTTTGCACATCATGGCTATTTTCATCTTTCAGAATTACTGGTTGGAAGACGTACTAGAAAATATTGATTTATGTATTTTATCTTGCTGATTGCTTCCCTCTTTATCAAAATAAGAGTTAAGCACTCTGAGCTTCACCAGCCTTTTCGGTATTATAAGCTATGTGGAAACAAATGAAGACCTGCCAGGCAAAAACAGGTGGAAGCTATTTATCTGTAGCCTGCTATGCAGCAAGGGAGCAGGCCGCATCGCTTGCTCTTGGCAGAGACTGACGGGCAGGCAGGAGAGTGGGGGGCTTCGCAGTGGAGAAGGACAGGGTTCAGGTGGGCCCTCATGGGCGCTGTTGACCACCGGTAGGCCAACGAACCAGCAGCGTACCTTTGCTATGTAAGAGTTGGACCTGCACTGGAAGCAAGAAGAAAACTTGGGGATCTCTCAGTTATTAATCAGGTGCTGGTCACATTGAGCCAACCTTTCCAGCTGTTACTCTTTGGCGTCCTGAACTGATTGCTGGAGATAGTGGTCTGGCTCCCTACAGAGCTGATGTATAGACAGATAGACCAGCTCCTTGGGATGATTACTGTAGGTAATGGTGGGAGGGGGCGGTTCTGGGCCCACTGTGCAGATTCTGCATCGGAGTTCTGTTTCTATATGTGGTCTGGCCATCACCCACTGGTATTTTCTTCTCTTAACTGAGAAAAAGGAGAGAGTGCAGGGGCAGGCCAAGGAAGTAGACGAGGCTGTGACCACACCTGTGGGCCTGTTGGGTCACACAGGTGCTAAATTGATGTGAAGATTTTGAGCTCCACGCTCTTTGGAACTTCTTCGAGGTCAACCCAAGGAAACAGACTTCAGAACTCTGGTGACAATACATCCCCTGATATTTCAAATAAAAAACGAAATAAAGCTTTCTTTCCCTCCTTCCTTCCTTCTTTCCTTTCCTCTTCCTTCCTTCCTCTCACATAAGCCTATTTGGTCATTTTTTTCAAGCATAACTCAGGGGAAAAAATAATGTTTATTCTTGAGAAAACATAGTCAGAAATACTTTGCAAAAAATAGTCATTCAGAAAGGTATTCCAAATAATAATAAAATTAAATTTAAAAAAAAAAACCAGAGCTGACTGCAGGCCAAGGGCACACTGAGAAAGAACTCTGTGACTCAGCTGAAAAAATATATCTACTTTAAAATATCCCTTTCTTTTTAAATAATGGAAATATTATCTCTAAGTGGGCACAGAACAGCACCCGCCGAGCGTCAGCGGTTATGTAACCGCGTCCCTGCCTGTGCTCCGGCATAAACGCATTAAGTGCTGTTTAGCAGCTCAGGGATGCAGCCAGCTCACCTGGGCGAATGTGGGACACTCATTCCTTCCTGCTCTTCTACGTCCATGCTGCCTTTATTTTTTTTCTTCCTCTGTTGTTCTGCACTAAAGCCTAGGAATCTATAACAAGAGCATCAGTGAAGAAATGTCAGGTTCACATAATTGGGGGTGATGAGAGAGAGGGGAGGAGGAGGAGGTGACAACATTGTATGATCTGCGTGTCTACATGGTGCTTTCTCTTTTCTCAACGTCCTTCTATTCCCGGCTCAACAGCCTGCTGTAAAGTGGGGGAGACATGTACCATCAACCTATTTTCCAGATGTGGAGACTGACACAGATGAGTTTCCTCCCCCCAAGTCACACAGCGGATTGGGGTCACCGAACTGAAAGGCAGGAACAGGTCCTCCCGCCTAAGCCTCTCACTTTCGTAGAGGAAAGAGCTGGGGTCCGAAAGGTCCTCTAGCCAGGGGGCCAGAGAGAGCAAGCTCAGGCCTGTGAGGAGCAGCCAGAAACTGCCCCCAAGCCCCCACCCCCGAGGCATCACGGCCAGCGGTCCAAGTTAGAACCCTGGCGTCCTGCCTTCTTGTTCCGCCTCTTCCCACCAGGAAACAATTCCATTAAAGGGAGCACTTTCTGATCTATTGAAAAACCTTTACTTATCAGGCTGGCTATTATTGTTATGACCAGACTTTTCGAAAGCCCAGCCAGCCGATCAGCTGCTGCAAGCAGAGAGGGCTCGTTGTGTAGGACAGTTCTCCGAAGCTTGACCAATTCACGCTCCGATGAAACAGGCCTTTGAGGTACGCGCCTCGAGCTTCTAGAAGCAGAATTTCATTTATGGGCCTTGAAAATTAACCTCAAGATTAAAAGCCAGAACAGGTACAGTATGACGGTTGTCACAAAACTTTGTCCCAAAAGAACATTTGAAAGAAAAGGCACTGAAAACCTTCGCCGAGTCTTGAGGAACTTATTGTTTTGATTGACGGAGGTGAAATTTAAGCAGTTGATTCGCTCAGCACCTCTCCTGACCTTTTCTTCCTTTTACCTTACCAGTAATTGTTCCCATATGACTCACACAGAAATGGAAATTCGGCGATCACTCAGCTAATTTGATGAACGTTGACGAGCAGCTAATTAATCCCACCCACTCTTCATCTAGTTTCAGTATTAAATTAGTTGACTTAGCCTGAAGGAAGCATGGGTCAAAATGTCAGGGTAACTCACTATGTATGCATTATTGCCAATGTCTTTATACGCACACTCTCTACATAGCTATCTATACTGTCTATATGGCCATTATATTTGCATATGGACATATATACACACATATAAATATACATATTATCTATATACTTATTTCTGCAATATATACATAGCAAACATTAGGCATAAAATGAAGCTCAAATTGGTTTTCTAAACTTAGCAAGGTGATTTTTTTTTTTGCTTCCTGTGGCCTAATTATTTTGTTTCAGTTGCATTTTATAGTGCTGGCCAGGACTCAGATAAGGGGCCCCTCTCTCTCCAAGCTGCTCAAATAAGAACAGCCCGTTATAACATCGCTCTGAGGCGACAAGGGTGTGCTTCTCGAGCGTGACCTTGGACAAGTAACTGGGCTTCTGGGAGCCTCAGTTTTCCCATCGGCAGGAGGAGGACCACAAGCAAAGTGTCTGTCGCCGTGCCTGGCATACAGATGGCCCTCACTGCAGGGCCATCCCTGCCCCTTAGCTGAGCTGACACTGTCCCCCCAGGTAAAGAAGAAATAAGCTTATCAGTTTCAGAGTAATTAAAACTTAAATACAGAACACAGATCAGTTAAATGGGACAGAAAAATCAATGTTATCAGGTACGTGAGCCCAAGTCAATTACCGCAACTATTAAGGGGAGTCGAAATCTGGTGCGTTAAGGAAGCCTAGCGCGTCATACAAATTTGTTAGTGGGGTATTGCAGCGGAAGGGGCAAGAACCCCAGCCCTGCCTCGGATACACCTGGTGGCCTAGGGCCCTTCCACAAACGCCGTCTCTGAGCCTCAGTCTCCCCATCTGCAAAATGCACACAAGGATCAACTGAATTTACATGAGCCAAGTGCTAAGCAAAAGGCCGGGCGCAGAGAAAGGGTTCCGTAAATGAGAGCTGTTGCTACCGTGATTCCAGAAGTTCTCTCCCTCCGAGTGTCTCCCCACGACCCCCTCCAACCCGGTAGGTTTGGGACCTGGGAATCCATCGCACACGCCAAGTCCGTGTCTCCTCTGTCCCCAGGCATGGTGAACTTCAGCGAGGTGTCCGGGTACCCCGTGCTGCAGCACTGGAAGGTTCGGTCCGTGATGTACCACATCAAACTCAACCACGTGACCATCTCTCAGGGTGAGTGCAGCTGCAAGCCGTCCCTGCCGCCCGCTCCCGGCCGTGGAGTCCCTTTTCCAGGGGTACAGGCGTTTGACCCCACTGTCGAAGATGCAGCCCGAAATGCAGCCACCCTCATCACGTCACTCCGATGCCCCCTTACGGGCAAATGGCTGGAATCAGACCCTTTGCTAAGGATAGATGAAATTGGAAGTTTTATTTTGGATCGTAGTTGGAAAGGGCAAGGCAGGGGCCACCGAAGAGAAACACCCTCTTTGTCCCTTTTTCTGGCGCCATCCGGTGCGGAGACCCCCGTGTGCAAAAGCAGACTTTCTGCAGACCCACAGAATGAAACTTTCCAAACGCAGCCAGCGCAGCGCAGAGTTTCCATACGATGAAGGAAATAAGGGGAGAAGCAAGGACGAGGGAGGAAAAATAGAAAACAGCTTGCAATTCCTGAACAGCAAGTCAGCAAAATAGATAATAGATGGATGGACAGACAGACAGGCCTAGTAAGTCAAGGAGCAGTGAATTTGAAACTTAGGACAAATTATTCTAGAACAGGACAGTGAGGTGCCTTGTACAAATATTCTTCAAAATGTAGTGGTAAATGCCTTGAATCAAGGTTTTTTCCCCTAGCATTTGAGCAATTTGCAAAAGAGAAAACTCCTGCAAATCTGGCCTTAATATAGGTTTGTGTCTCTGTCCCACCAGACTGGGCGAACGTGACTCAACGAGGACCTGCCTCTGAGGCCACCTAAGGGAGGCACCAGACCTGACGTTCTCGCCCCAGAGTCTGGCTGCTCCGTGGTGGACGGAAGGCTAACTCGATTCAGACGGTGGTGTTGGCACAGGATGATGAGACAACGGAGAGTGGTCTTAGGATGAGCAACAGGGAGGCAGAGCTTAGGGCCAGCAGGAGAGGGGCTGGAGCAGAGAGAGAGAGAGAGAGAGAGGGGAGAGGCCAGGTGGAGAGGACTGAAGGCAGCGAGACATAAACGGACAGAAGGTGAGGCTCGTGGGTACAGGAAGGAAAATGCGAGAAGGGCAGAGGACACCTCCAGAGCGCAGGAGAGGGCTCAGAACGTGTTTTTTTTTTTTTTTTTTTTTTTTTATCACAAAAGGGTTCTTGGCAAGAAGAGATTGGGATGGGGATCTTGCTGAAGTCAGCTCTGCGGGTGCAGAGAACACCTGGAAGGAAGCCACTCCCCTCCAGTCAAGAGACGTGGGCAGTCCAGACCCTCCCAGCACAGGTGCTGTGCGAGGCAGGGCTTGGCAATCAGAGTCCTCTGTTGCTGCCACGTGCCTTTCACAGCCACGCATGGCCTCGTGGACTTCTGCACTTGGGGTCTCGTGCCTGGACCAGGCTCTGCCTTTTTCTAATAGGCCACAGGTGTGGCGGGCCACAGGCAAGCAGGGCTGTGGAAAACTGGCCGGGTTCAGCAGGTCTTAGACTCAGAAAATTTGCCGCAGGCTGTCTTTCGGACAAATATAATTCTCTCAATCAGGGAGCGCAAATCTGGGATAGGCTCACTCCCACATACACACAAGAGAAGTTCCATGAAGCGATACTCCATCTTGCCATGTGCAGTGTTCTCTGCTGGTATTTGTTTCTATTTTAGACTAGGCTATTCTTTTTCACCCCCCCCCCCCGACATGCTATTATTTGAGCTCACTAAATTGACTTAATGTCATGACTTGTAATTTGAAGAAAAAATGGACTTAGGCAGGGGGGATAGATTTCACAACGTTTTGCTTCACTTGCACCAAGTTCACAACACGGCCAACTGGCTTAACGAGATCATTTATTTTGCAACCGAAAGGTCTGATTTAGCTCAATGGAAACCCCCACCTTCCTGGTGGTCCCAGCCTGCTCTGCAGTTCACGGCGGGCCACGTGGATGTCCACGTCCGGGCTGAGCGGCCTGGGAATCCAGGAACCCGCCTGGGAGTCCTCACCTCATTCTTGGCGGGTGTGTCTCCATAGCACTCAGCAACGCCCTCCACTCCCTCGATGGGGCGACATCTCGCGGGGATTTTGTGGCCTTGTTGGACCAGTTTGGCAACCATTACATCCAGGAAGCTGTCTACGGCTTTGAGGAGTCCTGCTCCATCTGGTACCCGAACAAGCAGGTCCAGCGGCGGCTCTGGCTGGAATATGAAGACATCAGCAAAGGTGAGTGGCACAGGCGTCGACAAGTTTGACTCCCCATCCAAGTCCCGGAGGCCTAGGTGCAACGGGACCGAACTGAAGCGGTGTCTGCAGGTGAGGGGCAGGTGTGGCCCGGATGCTCCGTGCCCATCCTCAACACTGCCAGGGTTTGGTTGCTAAAACCCAGTCTCCTCATGCAGGTGTGTGGGGGAGACTTTAGATGCAGGGTGACGTCCAAACTGTACGGTCACCGCGTTAGTTATCATAGAGAGAGTCCTCCAAAGGTTATTCCCAGCCACCATGCCTTCTGCTACCATAGCAACGGCTGCTGTTACGGAGCAGAGGAGGAGGAGGAGCACACTGCAGTGTCCCCACCACTTCCTGCATCCCGCAGCCCTGCCCCTCACCGCCCGGCAAGCCCGGACAGCACCTGCCCAGTAAACCCCTCTTCACTCCACCCCGCCCGGCGTTTGCGCCCATTTTTCCTACTGGCGTGGGCTGTGAGGCACCCCCAGTGGCTCCAGATTCCAGCCTCACAGGTAAATCCTCGTCCACTGTCTGACGGCAGATTACCGTTCAGTCCAAGGAAGTGTAAGGAATCGGAGTTTACATCCCTTCCGGTAGAGAAGGAGTACCGGGTGGTTCGTGCGTGTTCTGTTCAAGCAGGACTGGTTTGGAGTTGCCACGCACGGCCTTTCTTCCTCTGAGCTCACCCTCGTAGCATCCTGATGAGGCCACGTTACGGGGTGCGGGTTGCTAAGGGCTGGTGGTGACATTAGCACGGCGGAAACTCAGGAAGTAGGTCACCCTAAGATTGAATGAGCGAGGGCCCGGGGACCCTCTGCTGTCAGTAGGCTGCAGAGGGGGAGATGGTCCCCCGCCGTGGGAGGAGATGCGCTTGGTTCCCTGTGCTCCACGCAGATCCCTGTGGGGTCTTGCTCGAGGACTAGCAGAGGCCCGAGCGTGCCTTCTGCCTCCTTCCTTCCTGAAGAAGCAAAAGGCTCGTGTCTGCGCTGTAGTTGCTGCAGGCTTTCCCTCCCCCCACGCAAGCCCTGACTCCTCTAAACTCAAAGGCACAAGCGCAGGGTTCTGGTAACTCTTCAAACTTCAGCGTCTTAAAATTGTTCTGCCAAAAAAAGGAGAGTAACAGCAGTAAATATAGATAAGACCGGTTACAGCCAGCGAAGCTTTCTTATGTTTCCCTGCCGCAACCCGGGGATTCGACCAAAAGGCTAAATCCTCGTGGCCTTCTGATGAGGCCAGTAGGTCCAGGGTTGCCTGTAGGTCGAGGGCTGCCTGTAGGTCGGTCAAGGGTTGCCTGTAGTTCAAGGATTGCCAGACACTGGACTGCTGGGAAGTGAGTCTGACTTCCCCCAGAACACCAGGTTCTCCCCTTGCTTCCGTCCCCAGCATTGCGGTGTCCTTGAGGTTCAACACAGAGCCCAGGAGGGAGATCTGTCCATGGCCTTGGCACCATGTCTTACCCCTCTTGGTTTCAAGCCACCTCACCACTGAGGACCTAGACTTGTCACAGTCCAACCATGGACTTCAGCTCTGGTGTATACGCCCCCTTGCTTGTTATTGCCCTTAAAAGATAGTCAAATGTATTAGTATTTCTATTTCGATCTCTTAATTGTTCATATACACCACCACCCATCCCCAAGTCTTGTCTCCACATCGTAGCATTTATCTTATTGTTTGGTCTGATTTTTACTCTTAAATATTTTTTTCCTCTCTAAGCACTCATTCCATTGTATTCCAGAAGCCTGCGTGAAGGCGTGCTACTGATAAAGAATTGTAAGTGCGTAAGACAAAGGAAGAGTTTCACCTGCACTCTGAGAGAACTGGTGCATAGCAGGGTTTATACGCTGGGGGAGACAGGTGTTCTGAGAGAGCCATACCTACCATGACATAAAAGTGACACCTTTTTGGACACGAGTTCTTTGATCGCATGTTCTTGCCTGCGCTAACTTTTAAAATCTTTCAGTGGAAAGGATTTCTCTGTTCCTTTGTACGTATGACCAGATTCCTAACGTTGCTCATGAATAGAGTAGGCACAGAGGTTTTCAGGCGTGAGATGAAGTGGAAAGAGTGCAGCACCTCAGGGTCAGGACTCTAGAATCTTCCAGGTGACCTCTGTTTAGCCAGCTGGCTCTCAGGATTTCATTTGTTATGCCTTTGGTGGCCCTGTCCAGCTCTAATAGCTTATGAGCCCCCCCCCTTTATGTGAGAAGCTTTCTAGGGGCAGGCATTTGATTAAGGGTTCCCCTCTTCTCTCGACGAATCACCGCAGAACCCCTCATTTCCTCCAGCTTCGCACTCCCAGGGGCTAACCCAGAGCCAGGAGCAAGGTGAGGACTCAGCAGCGGTTTATTGTTGTGGTTGCCACTGCCGGTGCTGGCGGTGGCGGTGGCCGTGGCCTCAGGGGTGGGGGTGCCGCTGAAGGCCCTTCCGGTGCGGTGACAGCCCGCGTGGATTTCGTCCCAGGCGCGGGAAAGGCTTCCGTTACTATGCCCGCCTGTAAACTCCGAGATGGGTATTGTGGGCCGGATGTTGAGAAGGCTGCCCTCGATGCAACAGGCACTTCTCCGTCATGCTGTCACTCTGAGGTTCGGCCCTGCCCCTGTGTGACAGCCACCATCTCCGGACAAGTCTGCCTGAAGTCAGAAAGACAGACTTCCATTTCTCGTGGCCTACCATGAGACCATCTCATTTATTTTTTACGGTGCAATGAAAGACTTCCAGAAGAGAATTCTCCAACCTCCCGTCTCTCCGATTCTAAATAAATTTATTTACACACACACACACACACACACGCACGCACACACCCCTTCTCGTCATTCCTCCTCTTCAGGGTGACCTCTGCCCCGTCCCCTTGTCCTCCCGCTCTCTGCTTCCTCATCGACCTCACTCACTCATCAGCTTCCTCTTCGTCAGTCTTTCCGACCCCTTCAACCACTGACTCGTCCCTTCCTCAACCTTACAGCTTCCAAACAAATGGTATTTTTATGAACCTGCGACGCTTACCACTGTTCTCTGTCAACATATCCCCGAGAGATTTCTTGAGCAAGTAGATTGTGTCGTTTCCGTCCTTCTACTTCTTCTCGCTCTTCAAATTCCTTCTTTCAGCCTCTTCTCTCTACAGAGATGACAGTGGCGGAGGAGATCAAGATTTCTTAATCAGAAGTACGTGCATCCGTTCTGCGATTTTCTCTCTCTCAGCAGAAGAATCTGTCCCTCTTGGCCGGGTCTGCCTTCTTGAAGTTTCTCTCTTCTGCCAGTGTTCCTGATGCTATCCTGTTAAGAGTCTCTTCAGAAATCATTTCTCTCTCTCTCTCTCTCACCATTATTCCTCTAAAGACATTATTTAGATCTGGGTCATTTTCCAAAATGTTATATTTTATTCTTAGTGTTCATCTGTTCTTCACCGTTTCCGAGTGATTCTTTTCTCTGTCTACCTCAACCTACATTCTAAGTCTCCCCTTTTCCTTGAGATTCAAAACCTCATTTGCTCTTGAGGGTTCGGCGTTTCTACTGGATATTCCGCAGGCACCTCCATGACCAGCATCTCTTTCCTCCGTGACCACTAGCAGGTTCATGACCTGCCTGAGTGGGTCAGAATGTGATGTGAGGGGTCGTTCCTGCCGCTCCTCTCCACCCTCCACAAGCGCCCACTTGTGGTTTTGGAGCACCTAGGTATTTCTTCAACGGGTGTCTTCTCCTATTTCCCCAGATCAAATGCATGCACGGTGTCAGCGCTCATAAGGAAGGTTGCAGTAGCATCCTTCTGTGTCTCTTCCTCTTCATGTGCCTTCCTCTCGAGTCCATTCCACGTTTTCCTATTTGCCGTATTTTTTAAATGCCACTTAACGCTGTGACTGTTCAGCCTGAAGCCCTTCACTGACTCCTCACTGCTGTCTTGGCAGGAATGTGACCTCACTTCCTGTATGCGTTTTCTATGTTTGCTGTAACCAGTTATTACAAACCCGTGGTTTCAAACAGCATCGTTCATAATCTGACAGTTCTGGGGGCCAGAGGTCCAAAATCAGTTTCAGTGGCGTAAACTCAAAGTTTCAGTAGGGCTGGTTCCTTCTGGAGCCGCTGGGGGAGAGTCCCTGCCCTTGTCTTTGCCACCTGCCAGAGGCCACCTGTCGTCCTTGGCTTGCGGCTCCTTCCTCCATCTTCGAAGTGCATCACTCCGGCTCTGAGTCACATGGTCTTCTCTCTCTACCTCCTCCGGACTCCTCCTGTGAGGGCCCTTTTGATTATACTGGGCCCACCCTCCTAATCCAGGATAATCTTTCCCTCTCCAGAGTCTTAAGAGTCTTAATTTAAGAGTCTTACTTTAAGCGTATCTACAAAACCCCTTTTGCCATGGACAGGCAACAGTGGCGGGTCCCAGAGATTAGGACTGAGCATCTTTGGGAGTCGTTCTCCAGCCCCCACACCCTCTGCCCTCTCCAGCTGCTGTGTCGCGGAGCGCTCTCTACCCCAAGCACCCTCCACTCTGGTGGCACACGGCTACTTCCCATCCATCCCAAACCCTTGCGTTTGCTTCCACACGGTTTAAGGCCTGAGGCTCACTCCCGGCCCCCGTCTGAGGCCCTGGATACGCTCTCTAAAGTCTCCGTAACTTCTCTATCTCATCCAGAAATTTCCCTTGGGCCCCTCTCATGCCCTCCTCTTGGCCCTCTCTTTTCTTTTCTTTTTTGACTGGTGTGTGCTCTGTGGTCCAGTTTCTGGGAGTATTTTCCTCTCTGTTTAGTCCCTTGAGATCAAGCAGCACACTGTTAGTCTTCCCGGCTAGGATTTCTGTTTCTCGCATGCATTTTTTACTTCCCCCCTCTAGCTCTGTAAATCTGACATTTGCAGTCACATGACACCCCGTCCCAGTGTCAGGCCCCAGCCCTGGGTCCAGGGTCAAGGCGTCACCTGGTTCGGAAGAGGACATGGACTCTTTTCCACCCTTCGGAGCCTTGGTGCATGTCGCCCGGCTAACCTCGTCCTCTGTTCTCCCTCCATCCTCCCTCCCCGCTCTGCCTTCCAGCTCTGCGGGCACCTGCTCAGAGGTCCCCACGCACCCCGGCCTTCCTGATGCTCCGGGCAGACCGCTTTGCGGCCTGTTCTGTGCTCTCCCAGCTCCGCGTACGTCCGTATCCTTGGGCGGCATTCTTCAACATCCCTGTCTTGTCACTTCCGGTAGGACGGTCCCCCACGAGAGTAGACTTGACGGCACTGACCATATTTCTCTCTCTTGTTACTTTAAAAAAAAGTTAATTTATGGAAAAAAATTTCAATATATTGAACAGAATGAAGTGAAAAATACATCTTTCTCCCACTCTTCTTTCTCAGTAATCCCAGAGGCAGCCACTGCTATCAGTTTACTGCCTGTCCATCTGCGGTAGTCTAGTCCCGGCCATTTGGAAGCAGAGAGAGCAAGTTACAGAAGAGTAGATACATTAGGGTCTCGGCTGTGTAAAATTGTATAGGAACACACACATATTATATACAAAGTGAGAAACGTGTATACAATCTCAAAATTGCTTTATTTGCGTATTGGTAAGAACAAATGATCTGCTTGCTCCAGGATCAGGGATACGGGGTAGGGAATTTTATTTTTTATACTAAAAGCTTCTGTATTGTTTTCCCCACAACCGGCATGTGCCACTTGGACGGTAAAACTCTTTTAAAACACTACAAACTACATTCTGAAAAGTTGGTGTTACCTTGAGCGAAGACTCACAAAGTGAACTGAAGAAACCCAAATGCACAGCCATCCCCACAGAGAGGAGCTGACCTCTGCGTAGCGACCGGGGAGGAAGCGCGGCCGTGTGAGCCCTTCTCGTTCATCGTTGAGGCCTCCTCCCTGACACTGTGCCTGACACATAATTAGCATCCGCTGTCCGTTGAAGGAATGAAGCCTTTATTTTGTTCTCACTTCAGAAGAAACCAGGAAAAAGCTATGGATCTGTAGATACCAGAAGTGACCCCCCCTCAGAAAAGATTGAACCTACTTCAAATAAGAACTTCCAAGGGCTTAACTCTAATTCCCCACCTGACGTACTAAGCACCGTACATTTTCTTTTTTCTTTTCTTTTCTTCTTCTTCTTCTTCTTTTTTTTTTTTTTTTTTTTTTTTTTTGGTACTCCATCCAGGAGTGGATTTTCTGGGGTCTGTCTTTGGTCCCTTTTCCAAAGTGGCTTTCATGGCGACTTCAGATCCGACCTTCGCCATTGCCTTTTCTTGCCGTTGCTTTTGCCGGGCAGCCCAGGGATTGGCTGGATTGAGAGTGGGCAGGGAGCAAACGCCTCCTTTCCGTGGCACCTTCCAGTCCCAAATCCACTATTATTTTGTTCTGTTTCGTTTCTAGCCAGTGGCTTCCTTTCCGTGGGGAAAGCTAAGAGGAATAGCTTCCTCTCCTTCCAAGATACAAGCTGCGAGATTTTTCCCTTCCATCCACCCTCTAGCTCGGAGAAGTCTCACATCAGACTAGAGTCAGATGCGGAAGGAAGCCTACTGCGGCCTTGCGTTGCGGTCGCGCAGGAGGCCCCGTTTTCCACTTTGCGTCAAGATGGTTTGGGGTGGACGGAGCCCTAGACAGACTCAGTTGGTCTGTCTCCCCAGGATCGTGAACGAACTTCTCTTCGGGCTGGACCCAGACCAGCCGCTGAGTCAGCAATCAGCCCTCTGAGCCCGCCGGCGGAGAGCGGCTCCTGGGCATGGAGATGCTGGGGCAGTTGGGAGGCTGGCTTGTCTAATTGCGGTTCGCGGCATAGAAATCCGATTGGGTTAAGGACCCAACCTAGAAATCCGACGACGAGTGATAACCTAAGTGTCTGCAATGCTTTGTGTTTTACAACCCAGGGGCTGAAACCAGCTCCGAAGGCTCTTTTTAGGCACGTTTACGACGACGAAGTCAGCACTCAAGTGGCAAAGCAATTACGGCACATAGCTACTTTCTTTAAATGATTAATTAATTCATTCATTGAACAAATGTTTGCCGAGGATCGGCCTCATGGAAAGCCCTGCCGAGAGCGGAGAGGGGGCTCGAGGAGCCAGCTGCTCCCTGGCAGGCTCTGGCAGGCAGGCCTGAGGAGGGCACGGCTGCAAATGAGCCCGGTGGCATCGTAAACAGAGTCTTCGCAAGGCAACGAAGCCTTCCCGACATATGGGCGAGGACTTAATTAGAGTCTCGAGTCCCCGGGCTCTGATGCAGCGAGCCCGGAGTAAACTGGATCTGCAGGCGGGGGGAAGAAGTGACTGCAAATAATAGTGCCAAATAGCTACCATTTTTTCTGAGCGCTTCCTTCGAGCCAGCCACCTGGCTAAAAACCCTCAAACATGTGCCTCACTTACGTCTCACCCCCCGCTCCCCCAATGAGAGACCAGGAAATCAAGCCTCGGAGAGCTTAACGGACTTGCATGTGGCCCAGGAACGAGGGAGCAGCAGAGCCAGGGTCAGAAAGGCGCCTTCGCCTGCAGGGAGAGCGTGCGAACGCTGCGTGCCGTTTTGCCGGCTGCTGCCAACAGCAGATCGAGGTGGGAAGGGCACCGGACACGGTGAAGGTGGGGTCACGGCACCGCTGGAGCCAGGCCCCTGGTCCGAGGTGAAGCCCCCAGGGCCAGACGTCCATCTGATTAGACGTCCTGGGGGTCCATGCTGCCTTGTACCTTGAGTTTTCCGGAGTTTTGATTGTGGCGTGATTATTTTTGGTGGGGAGGGGGGCGGGGCGGGGCACAATCTGTGATGACGGTGCAGTCACTGGAGTGGTTCTCGTTTTCCTGTACCCTTCTCACGTCTCAGAATCCGCTGTGCCCACACCTCACCTGGGAACTTGTTACATGGATGCTCTGGTTCAGGAACACGGGGCGGGGCCCGATATTCTGCACGCCCACAAGCAAGCTCTCAGAGGTCAATGCTGAAACTGCTCATCCAAGGGCCATGTTCTGAATAGAAAGGCTACATGTCTTTTTTTTTTTTTTTTAAGATTTTTAAGTTTGTTTTTAGGCAGAGGGGGAGGGAGGGAGAAAGAGGGAGAGAAACATCAGTGCATGGTTGCCTCTCACACACACCCTACTGGGGACCTGCCCCACAACCCAGGCATGTGCCCTGACTGGGAATCGAACCAGCGACCCTTTTGGTTCGCAGGCCCGCACTCAGTCCACGGAGCCGCACCGGCCAGGGCAGAAGGGCCACATGTCCTCATCGAAGACCGGCAGGGAGCAGGCACTGTCGTCGTCCCCGCTCCTCCTGTGTGCTGCAGGAGCTTCACCCCAGGCGCTGCCCTGGCACGGGGCTCCAGGGGCACCGCGTGGTGTCCCTCTCCACAGAGGGGGGCCCCAGAATGGACCAGGACGTCTCTCCGATTAGGGCGGTGATCGCGAGGCTTGTGCGCAGAGTTGAGCGGCCTGAAGTCCTTGGGCGCTGAAAGACACTGGAAACCCGCCAGCAATCCGGACTAAAGGCAACGAGCTGACGCTTTAAAACTCTGTACGGTGGGCAGCACTCTCTCGCCTCACTATCTCGAGCGTTCATCCTAGGTTTTTAAAAATAGCACTCAAAAGGCCCCATTTTTCCCCTCCAGAAACCAAAAATTGCTGCAGAGTTTTCTATTTTCATCTGGCTGATTATTTTCGTTCTGGGGGTGATGTCAAACGTCCTTCCTGTAATTGCGGCCCTGACAATAGTGACGCAGTACACGTAACCTACGGTTTAGTTGTTAATCAGGTAGTATTCCAGATTATTCTCTGTTCCAAGTATATAAGCTTTGCCTTCACAACTTGATTGATTGCTGCCTCCGAGGGGGCGTGTTTATTTAAGCCCCTCTAGACGTAAACGAGGGTCTGGGTGCTGGGAGTGTAACGGGGGTGGCAGAGAGGTTTCCTGCTTTCACGGAGCTTCTGTCCTAGGGAAGAGACACGGAACGTGGCAAGCAGCAGATCAACGAAAGCCATTAATCTAGGTAGTGACCGATTCTATGAAGAAACTAAAACCGGGGGGTGTACTGGAGGCTGACGAGGGGGCCCATGAAGGCGGCAGGCCCAGAGAAGACCTCTGTAGCTAAGAAGGAGCCGGCCATGCCTAGACCTGGGGGCCAAACAGTCCCGGCAGGGAAAAGCGATCGCAAAGGCTTCACGATCTCCAGCATTGTCACGGCTTCTCGAATAACGCGGGGCCGATGGAAGTTGCTTGGTAAACGTCAGCCTGGCCACCAGCGTGCCTGCGGTGAAGAGAGGGGCCTGGGTTCTCTGATGGAGTGTGAAGAGGAGAAACTCTGCACTTGGCACGTTTGTTCCGTGTCCTAGATTCAGCAAGCTGAGGTGGGACTGATTTGTTCAGCCCACCCTCCTGTATCCGGCATGTAGGCCAGCGTGCAGGGGGCTGGCCACGGCGACACGGACCCGAGAGAAATAAACACACAGCTACAGGCTCGATAGGACGAGCCATCTGTCTACCAGGACTTTTATTCCACTGCTAATTATTTACCTCTGAAAATAAAACTGTTGGAGAAAAAAAGGTACAAAATAAATGGTGATGCCATGGAGATTGTACATCACGCGGGGAGCCTGACCTTGACATCACTGGGGGTTTTTGCATCCTTGGGGATGAGTGCCCTGTGGCTGTATGGCCCGTTCTCCTCTACGGCCGCACGCTGAGCGCAAGAGTGGTGCTGTTGAGGAACTCTGTTCCTCTGGAGAGGAACGCTGTTGCGTGCTCAGAGGCATGGCCGGTGCGGGGTGGGGTGGTCAGGTCAAGTCACGCCACCCCCGTCCCAACTCTTGCAATGCCTGACGCCCCGTGCAGCCTCTGGCAATATTGGTGAAATGAATAAATGAGTGAGAGCCATCCTTTTTTTCTGTTCTCTTCCCTTCCCAAGGGAAATGACAGCATGTCCCCAAACACCTTCCCCTCCAGCCTCCGGGCACCGGCGCACTCTCGTGTCGTCCCTCCTCCGCGTCCGCAGGTCTGCTGGTTGTGTGTGTGGAGGTGGGCGGGTGGATAAGGTTCTGTCCTGGAGTGTGGCATTGGAAAAACAGGGTAGACGTTAAAACCGAGTGATCAAGTGTAAGGCAGGGATGGCGTTAAATACTAGAAACTGGAATAAATCCTTGTGTCGGGTCCAAGTGGGGGTTGTTATTCCAAGTTTCCAGCTACCAGTTCTTGTTATAGAAGCCAACAATAGTCTATTTATTTTTTATTTTTATTTTTATTTTTTAATATATTTTATTGATTATGCTATTACAGTTGTCCCATTTCTCCCCCTTCATTCCCCTCCACCCTGCACACCCCCTCCCACCCACATTCCCCCCTTTAGTTCATGTCCATGTGTCATAAGTTCTTTAGCTTCTACATTTCCCATACTATTCTTGTCCTCCCCCTGTCTATTTTCTACCCACCATCTATGCTACTCATTCTCTGTACCTTCCCCCCCCCTCCTCCCACACCCCTGTTGCTAACCCTCCATATGATCTCCATTTCTGTGGTTCTGTTCCTGTTCTAGCTGTTGGCTTAGTTTGCTTTTGTTTTAGGTGTGATTCTTAATAGCTGTGAGTTTGCTGTCTTTTCACTGTCATATTTTTTATCTTCTTTTTCTTAGATAAGTCCCTTTAACATTTCATATAATAAGTGCTTGGTGATGGTGAACTCCTTGAACTTGACCTTATCTGAGAAGCGCTTTATCTGTCCTTCCATTCTAAATGACAGCTTTGCTGGATAGAGCAATTTTGGATGTAGGTCCCTGCTTTTCAAGATTTCAAATATTTCTTTCCAGCCCTTTCTTGCCTGGAAGGTCTCTTTTGAGAAATCAGCTGACAGTCTGATAGGAACTCCTTTGTAGGTGACTGTCCCCCTTATCCCTTGCTGCTTCTAGAATTCTCTGCTTCATTTTAATCTTGGCTAATGTAATTACGATGTGCCTTGGTGTGTTCCTCCTTGCATCCAACTTCTTTGGGACTCTCTGAGCTTCCTGGACGTCCTGGTAGTCTATTTCCTTTGCCAGATTGGGGAAGTTCTCCTTGATTATTTGTTCAAATAAGTTTTCCACTTGTTGCTCTTCTTCTTCCCCTTCTGGGACCCCTATAATTCGGATGTTGGGATGTTTAACGATGTCCCGGAGGTTCCTAAGCCTCTCATTGTTTTGAATTCTTGTTTCTTCCTTGTTTTCTGTTTGGTTGTTAGTTTCTTCCTTCTGGTCCACTCCATTGATTTGAGTCCCAGTTTTCCTTCCATCTCTATCAGTTCCCCATGCATCTTCCTTCATTTCATGTATAGGAAGGGTGATTTAAAATAAAAAGACTCCCATCCAAGAGTCTTTTTATTTTAAATCACCCTTCCTATAATTGTTTTTCTTATAGAGCAAGTTAGAAGGTTTTCTTTGGAGGCGGGAGGAGGTGGTAATGGGCTATGCGTTGGATGTGATAAGCAACGTGCGTTTAAGCAGAAACATGAGGCATGAAGGTACTTGGCCTAAACCCGCGAATCAGCAAACCCCATTCAGCTGGTCCTGCGGCCACGGGCCGTTTCTGTCCTTTCCTGGTTTCCGTTTCTCTGTTGTCAGAGTCAGTCTCCCTGAGTCTCCCGGAACTCTTTGGAAGTTGGTTCAGTGGTTGAATGATGTAACTTCACAGGGAAAATTCAAAGTAAGGAAAAAAAAACTAACGTCAAGGAAATCAGCAAGAAATGGATCAGGGAAGTAATGAATTTAGAAAAAACTGAGAGGGGTTGACATCATTTTCAAAGGCTGGCCCACCTGCCAGCCCCAGTACCAGACGCCGGTGATAAATGCCGCAGCAGTCAAGAACGGGTCACTTCTGTTCCCGTTGCTGATAAGAGGAATATGGTTTTCCAATCAGATCAGCTTCCCTCTCTGAAAACTCCCTGGGGACGCTTTGACTGCACTGCTAATGTGTGGCTGCCGGCAGAGGCAGGGCCATGGAGACCTCAACCAGCAGCACCTGGAGGGCAGACCAGGAGCTCCTTTGCCCAGGGATGATGCTCACGCATGCATTCAGGAATGCGCGTGGCGTGTTTGGGGTCCTAGCCACAGCGGGATGTGGGATGTTAAAGGTAGAGCACAACCATTTCCTCTTCCGGCCTCATCTCGCCTCTCTCCTTGAAGTGGGCTGGTCAGTATCTGTGGGACCCACGAAGAAGGCCAAGAAAGCCCCCGCGTGGTCCAGAACACTCCACCTTCAGAATCCATCCTGGCCCTTTTTTTTCGGGAGCAGGCTTGTGCGCATTCTGTCCTCAGGAAGCATCTGAGACACGGAAAGGGAAGCGTCGGGGCACCTGCGGAGGGCCTTCAGGGAAGGATCCCTTGTAACAGGAAGCATGCTGGGGAGAGGAGCGGGGGGGGGGGGTGACATTGGACCATCGCTGCCTGGGACACGCGGGACACCCAGGCCACCAGCTTGGAGCTCTGCAAAGGGCCGTTGTGGTGTGGTGGGGACAGTCCCTGCCTGAACCCAGTTCATGCCTGGGGGCTCCAGAAAGTGGTTGCACCGGTCTCCCCTTAGAGCCCAGCTTAATTAGGGATAGACAGCTGGGCTAAGTCGTAACCGCACTCAGCCCGTCGACTTGGCGAAGTCTGGCTGGGGACAGACTCGGTCAGAATTTAATGCCACCAGAGCCCTTGGTGGAGAGCCATTGTGGCAACCGCGCAGGCTCAGAAAGACTTTCACTTGTTTTTCCTTTTGCAGATTAAAAAAATAATAGAATAAGAAAGGTAGAAAGACGCATTTCTGCAGCTCGACAGCTCAATAAATCTGCCAGTTAAACTATGTGTTTTGTAGTTGAAGTGTGAGAGCGGGTGATGGGCGAGAACAACCTAATGGGTAACTCAGCAGCCTGGACGCCCCTGCTGGTTTTCTTTTTCCTTGGGGTTTTTCTTTAGTCAGGTGGAGTCCACGGCGGCGGCTGCGAGGGTCGCTCCGCGCATGAGCCTCGCCGCCCGTGCGGACGGCTGTGGCCCCTTCTGCCAATTACAAGTCTAGTCAATTACTGCGTTCTGTAGACATCGATGTGTTTGGGGCGCGTCCGGCATTCTGTGTTTTCATTTGGTCTGTCTTGACCTGGAGGGGTGGGACTCTGTGCCCACTTCTCTGCAACTGAGGTATCCCCATAGGCATTGCCATAGATTCTGCTCACAGTGGGTGTGGAGTCGCTATTGATCAGAGTCACGTGACTGAGGATAACTAGGAGACGCCGGCGCTTCAGCTTCCCTGGTCTGTACGTTCTTGTCCAGGGCTGGGGAAAAGGAAGAAGCTATGCCGTCAAAATTTCCACAGTATTTCTCTTCAAGGCTAATTAATACGTTGGGGCCTGTATAGAGCAATGCAGCATCTTACGTTCCTGGGCTGGTGGAAATCACTGACAATATACAGATAAACACAAAAGCAAGTTGAAACCAAAGACAATCTGTCTTACAACTCAGTCAGCTGTTTTTCCAAAATTATTTTATCGCCCTGGCCATTGTAGCTCAGTTGTTTGGAGTCTTGTCCCGTAGACTGAGAGGCTGCAGGTTCAATCCCTGGTCAGGGCACATGTGGGAGGCAACTGATCCGTGTCGCTCTCTCTCCCCCTCGCCTTCACCCTCTCCCTGTCTCCCCTCCCTCCCTCCTTCCGTCTCTCTCTCCCTTCCTCTCTAAAAGCAATGAAAAAATGCCCTCAGGTGAGGATAAAAACATCCTTTTATCATGCTTTATTTTTCACCATCCAGTGTCTGTTTATCGAGTTCCTCCTTCGCGCAGGCCGTCAGCAAACAGTCTGTGGAACGGACGTGACCCCTGCTCTCAGGGAGGAGATGCTACAAACAAGTAAACGGAGAGAAGACAAAATGCTAGGGACCGCGCTGTGATAGAGGCTCACAGGGGCACTGCCCGCCTTAGAGAGGACATCGGGGAAGGCCTGAGCGGCCCGTATGCTGATGTGTGGAGGAAGGACATCCCAGGAAGGGGTGTCGCCAGAGCAGAGGCCTGAGGAAGGGAAGCCCAGTGCGGTTGGAGCAGAGGCAGCCAGGGCACCGCGGCCCGTCTGGGGAGGCTGGGACAGCCCTGCAGGCCCACAGGAACCCCGGTGGGGGTGTGGTCTGCACTGGGTAGAGTGGCATCAAGGCCAGAGCAAACTCGGAAACACCAGAGACCCGAAGCAGTAACCGGGGCATTGGAGAAGAAAGGACGCAGCAAGGGTGGCTTGTGGAAGAGAGAAACTTGAAGACGGGGTGCATCCAGGAAGGGAGGAGTGGGCGGAAAGGAACCGAGAGATGCTGGATATTTGGTTGGGCGACTGATGATGCTGATGGGCTGTGTACGAACGGGGGCCGATGGGACAGAACGGGTTGGGGGAGATGGGGTGTGAGGAGCTTCAGGCAGACGCATTGATGTTGCGTTTCCATGGAGACATCCAAGTAGAGAAGTCAGGTGGGCTGGTGGACGTGTAGGTCTGGAATGCAGAGGAGAGGCCAATGCTAGAGATGCTAACGCATGAGTCTGCAGAAGTCAGCCTGTACCTAAAAAACCCTGGGAATGGGCACGCTCACCGATGGAGGAAGGCCGAGAAGAGAAGCAGGCCAGGACCAAGCCTTGAGGTGCTGCCACAGTTAGAGGTCGGGCGGAGGTGGCAGGTGACACTGTGGAGGAGCAGGCAGGAGGGGGGAGGGTCAGGAAGAGAGCGGACAGCTGTCTTGTCCTTCTGAGCAGGGAGTGAGCCTGGTAGGCCAGAGGCCACTGCCTGGTTCACTCAGAGGAGTATAAAGTATTAAATGCAAAGGCCTGAGAAATTATCACAGTGGTAACATACATGCCAGAATGTCCGGTTGCCAGTAATAATGTTCACAGGTACCGTATTCCTTGCCCCCCTGTGAAGGGGGGGGTGGGGTGCCTGTGGTAACTGTACTGGGCGAAGGGTTTCCGGGAGTCGTTGTCGGCCACAACGGCTTCACTCTGAGTTGTGAGGCCACAGAAGGCCCCTGCTAAGCACATCTCTGTCCCTGCGGGCGTCTCCGGGGTGGGCGTGTTGTCCCAGAAGCTCGGGGGTTGAGCAGCAGAGCCTCTCCCCACCTGGGACCTCTGCCCACAGCCCCTGTGCCTTGCACAAAGCTGGTGCCACTGCTCCCTGGCAGCCCAGCTGCCCCCAGTCCGGAGAGGAGGAACCGAGGTCCCCGCTCGGGAGACCTGGGCCTGTGGCCGCACAGCGAGGGGCAGAACGGGAACTGGAGCCCGGGCCTGCTCGGTCGCCACCCTCGTCTCCTTGCTCTGCGTCCCTTTCTCCACATGCAGAGCCCGAGTGGCGCGGGGCTTGTCCCGGGGCCTGGGTGCATCGCTGACGTCAGGACCTGCCCACAGGGCTGCCCCGGGCTAAGCGGCCCATCCCGTTGAGGACGCCGGAACAGACAGGGGACATCCACTCCTCACAGAGTCATTCGGGAAAGAAAATAACATGCGTACTCTGCCCAGCTCTTACCTGCGCGCCCCGCCCCAGCCCTGGGGAGAGCGGTCCATTGCACAGTTAAGGGACGAACACTCCACGAACCACTGAAGGCCAGGCTCAGCGCTGAGTGTCGGGAACACACCGATGAATAAGCACCAGGCCCCGCCCTGAACTGGCTCATAAAATACGTGGGAAGGTGTCCAGTGAACAGAAATGAGAACGAAGTGTGACACGGGCTAGAAGAAACCTGAGAACAGGAAGCACCAACAAGGAGCGCTGCCTGCCGGCGGGGGCAGGGTTGGAAACCCTTCTGGAGGAAGTGCTGTGCGCCCGGGTGGCGGAGGGCGAGTGGACATCGGGGGGCGGCCTCTGAGGAGCGGGGGCCCCGGACGGGACGCAGCAGGGCCAGTGAACGCGGAGCGGTGCAAACGCGCGGAACACCCGGGAGACGCGGCTGGAGGGGCCGGGGATGGGTCGAGGGGCTGGCCGGCCACGATCCACGATCCAGTCTCGTATTTTGATCTTAAGGTCATTCGAGAGTTACTACGAAAGGACGTCAGAGAGAGGGGACGGGTTCCCGCTGCGCTTCAGCAGAGGCGAGCATCTGGTGGCGAATAGTACGGGGATGATGGAGGGTAGAAAACCAGAGGTCAGCTGAGCGGTCAGAAAGGTTTTGGAGGAGAGCAGGTGGGAAGGGGGGAACTGCTGAGGGTCTAGACTCGGGGGGCGGGGGGGGGGGGAGAAATGTCAAGTGTAGGCTGAATGTGACCGTCATTTAGGGAAAACCACTAATAGGATGTGACTCTCTGGACGTGGAGGGTGAGGATGTGGTCGGCCCCCGTGAAGCTCACCACGGAAGTCTCCCAGGTGGACGCAAGTGGGAGGAGCACCCGTGGGCCCTGCCATGAGTTCCCGAGTGACGGAACCGCCGGACTCGAAGTTCTTTCACCCAGACATGAGACCAGGCAGACGCAGATTACTGAGTAGCAGAACTGGGGGCTTTTAAAAATAACTTATTCTTATTTTTTCTTGTTTTTTTTTCCATTGCAGTTTATATTCAGCAGAACTTTTGCTTTTCATAATAGTACCATTGTTTCTGGATGCTGACATAGCCGGGGAGGTCAAAGATAGCACACTCTCCTTTCTGGGGTCTCCATCCTGGCAACACCCCACTTTTTAGGGGCACCTGAACTGCAGACTCGCCTCGCTGAGACAGAAGGGAGGAACAGGGAACCCACACTCTCCTGCATTCTTCTCTCACAGACAACCTGGGCCTTGCCTCGGCGGGAGCCCCACATGGAAGTCTGAGAACCCAGTGCAAGCCGTTATTCTAACTCCCCTTTAACTCAGTCTGATTCTCCGTCTGACCCCTCGAAGGGGGAGAGGGTCAACGGCGATCTTCGCCATCTCCGGTTTTCGGACACTAGAGAGTCCACCCACCGGAGTGAAAATCACAGCCGTCCTTTTCATTGAGAGCCATTCAGGTGCAGAGGGACTAGGGGTGTGCGTGGAGATGGGGAATGGGTGGGGGGATGGGATTCGAGCTGGTAAAATCCCATCCTTCCCGCAGCAGCAGCTAGAGGTCATATTTCTGTAAACATTCTGATTCTTGCCATTCTGAACATATGTTTCCTTGTTATCTTTTAATTGGTTTTTATTCTAAATTTAATAGTAAACAGTTGTGATGGTAGCGGCTGGGAGCACTGGTGTGGGACATGTCAGTTCTGGGGACCTGTGAGACGTTGGGACCTTATCTGTGCCCTCCTCCCTCTGCATGTCCCAGCCGCCTGCGTGAAGAAGCTGGAGATTGCCCATCGTGCCCCTTCCCGCCTGTGTTGTCGTCTTTGTGGACGTCAGGCTCTGGGGGACAAAGCGAGAGGAGTAATCTGAAATCCGACTGATAACACCCGAAGCCGGGTATAACAGCAGGTGAAGCCAACAGTGTGGAAGCTGGTATCAGCAGGCTACAATGCAGGCAATCTTGCATCCTAGGAAAGGACTTCAGAAGCTGCTGAAAACCACTCAGCAAAATGTGGTCATCGGGTGTCCTCGAGAAAGCCAGATCTTGAAGATCTTGCAGACCTGTGATGGGGAAGGAAGCACGGTGCGGAGGGAGGGGGCGGAGCTGGGAGTCAGAGACCCAGCGTGACTCCCAGTCTCTGAGCCTCGGTGCGCCCCTCTGCGAAACGGGAGCATGAATGAGGACGCTGCAGAGAGTGGTCGGGACGGAAGGTCAAGGCTGGCAGAGCATCTGGCCCAGAGTAGGTTCTCAGACATGTTCACAGTTAGGTTATTTTTCCAAAACGGGCCCTGCAGCACACCAGCGCAATAAGATCGTCGCAAAAGATGAATTCCACATTTAAATTGTTTTTGACAGCATCGCACGCTGCGTTTCCTTCCTTCTTGGCGACTGGTAACACACATGAGGATTTCAAAGGCTTTTCAGAGTTTCAGGAAAACCTGCTTAACCCTTCATTAGAGCTTGAAAATCTTTTTGGATTGTCTGTATTATTTTAAGAAACGCCATTAACAAATCCGAAAAACAAAAGTTCTATGAAATCTACTTAGAAAGATACTGAGGTTTCGTTATGCTGCTTCTGATAAGATGGGAAGCTTTCTCTCAAACTCCTCCATCGAGATTTGGCACCCGATTCTCTTGCTTCTTCCAGAGTACTCCCAAGGTCTGCCTCTTGCTCTCCACGCAGGGTCGTTGCCCCAGTCCGACCCCCGGACCTCCTCGCCCGCGGTGTTACGGGGGGCCCCCTGGCTCCCATCAGCTTGCCCCGTCACTCCTTCTCCGCCAGCACCTCCCTGCCTGGCCCTCCTCCGCAGCCATTCCCTTGGGAGCTCCGGCGAAGCCTTCAGGCCTAGAGTTCCCGTCTGCTTTTTCAGGGGGCCACCCAGTAGGGCCCTACCCCATTGACACCACGTCCTGTGTGTAAAACCTCCAGCTCAGAGTTCAACTCTTGAATGACCTCCTTGGCCACCTTCCCCTTGGCTTTTTGACCTTGTTGCCTCTGACCAGCCACCTGCTGCCGTGATTATGGGTGTTGGCTTCCTGCCCCAATTAGACTGCCAGTTCTGTGAGTTCCGCATCGTCCCGGAGCATGTCCCGGAGCGCTGCCCAGAGGACCACGCAGTGCTGGGCACGTGACAGGCCTCTCACTTTCACAGACGTGTGCTGACTGCCAGACGCATCTGTCGCTGTGTGTCTGGAAGCCGACATCCCAGTGGGGCCCTACATTTGTGCAAAACTCCACGGACAGTGCCAAGGACACTCGAGCACCGTTCCGAGAAAGAACGTGGTGAGGGAACACGGTGACTCCTCGTTTCCTCCCGTCCTCCCTCGAGTTTGAAGTTGCTTTGGCGCATCAGACGGTCAAGAAGCCACATAAGAGACAATCGTTGCTCCATGGTGAGGAGGAGAGGAGACCGAAGTGAGCAACTTCCGGAGAATTGTGTCTCCACGTGCACGAGTCACCGTGGGGTTAGTGAGACCTTCCTCAGCCATGGGGAAAGGCAGGGGTGGAGAGGCTGGGACGCAGTGGCAGGCTGGGTCTTGTCTTCACGTACGGGAGAGTGTCCTGTTCCAGAAGTCGAGATTATTAAACGTTAGAGCCGTCCCTTGCGTGGCTTGTGAAAAGAGAGAACGTGGTGATAATAACAGAGATCTAAAATGGGTTTGCCCTGAGCAAGCCATCGTAGCGAACCTCATATTCTCGGTTAGAAGTATTTTTAGAGTTTTAAATGCGTCTGGCTAGAAAGAGGCTATTCATTCCACCATTGCCGTGAGTTCCTTCCATAACTGAGAGGCAGTATGGCCCAGTGGTTAAAGGCAAGGTCGTTAAAATGTGTGTGACCTGAGTTCTTTAAGCTTCGCTCTGTGTGTCTAGACAGTGAAAATGACCGTCTCCCCGTCGCAACGCAGAGTGCGAGAGTTCAGTACGGCCAGGTGTAGCAAAGCAATGTTTACAGTGAGAACTCAGTAGCTCAGGGGTCAGGGGTCAGTGGCCAGGACCTGGGGGCGGATCGGGCCTGCTCCCTGGGTTTCTGCAGCTCGCAAGCTAAGAGTGGTTTCTGCATCTTTAAATGATTGAAAAATAAAAAAAAAAAAAAAGAAAATGGCATCACTTAAAATTGTTAGCATTTAAATTTCGGTACCCATAAACGACGCTTTATCGGAACGGAGCCAGGCCCATGCCTTCCGGCATCGTCCGAGGCTGCTTTCTCACTTCAAAGGTGGGGCAGGGTAGTTGCTTCAGAAAAGCCAAAAATTCGTACCCTCTGCCCCTTTGCAGAGAAAGCTTGCCAACCTGTGCCGTCCGGGGCAGCTCTAACCAAGGAGCTCCGCCCTCGGTGAAACCTCTTCTGGTCTCACCGTCCTAATATCGTCTGGTCCCTATCTGATCCTTTTTTAATAACAGCAGTAAGATTCTGTGCATCCGTCTCATCTCCCGGACAAGACAGCGCACCCTCTGAACGTAGGGATTGCATGCGATTCGTTACAGGTCTTTGCAAGCCCACACCGTGCCTTGTAAACAGACATGCGATACCTCGGTATTTGCTCTGTCAAGTCAAACTCAGATCCAGTTTGGGTCTTCCCACGTTTGCCTGATGTCAGCCTGTTATTCGACAGACAGAAGATCCGGGGGGCTGCAGATGGAAGCATCAGAAGGGTCCACAAAGATTCCCACTCAGAGAATGAATAAGTAAGGGCAATGACCTCGAGATGAGATGAGTGCTCACCACCGTCCACACACAACTGCCACACCAGCTGGTTGTTGGCAGCGTTCGCTTTCTACTGTTTCATGGGCTGCGAAGTCAGGTGTGCCTCGGGGGTTGGGTATATAAAGGATGAATGTTCTCTTCCACCGTTTTAAAAGGGTCCTGTTCTCTGGCTTTCTTGACTCGCTTTGAGTTTCTGGCATTGGGGGGTGGGGGTTGTACGTGGCTGGGGTGTGTACATACACACCCATGCACCCAGGGGTGGACGTTCATTCCATCCCGAGGCATTAGTTGTTTGACGCTAGCCTGGAATAAAGACGATATCCGGATTGTCGACGATATCCGGATTATTCTCCTCCAGTGGCCTTGTTACCAGGGGAATGATGGGTAAATCCAAGATCCCGTAACTCCGGGCTTTCCAGCAGAATTCAGGATGCACTACAGCTGGAAGGGCTCCTTCCCTGTATTTCTCGATGGGTTTCTGACTCCAGACTGATGCAGGGAACGATACCACGAGGATCTTGTTGGTACCTAGGAACCGTTTGCTTTTTCTCTTCTCGTGCAATAAGAAAGAACCCAGAAATCCTAGCGCTAACACCTAGGTATGACGTATAAATAGCTATTTAGGACAAGGAATGGTGTCCCTTAAATGCTGCCATTTAGGTGCCACCCACCCATGTAAGCACCATCCATGTAGTCAGTCGGGCACTTGGGGGAGAAATATTTTGTAACCAGAAAGGTTGACCTGGGGGATCAAAACGTCATCTGGTTCAACTGGCGTTGAACTTTTACTTGAAGTGGTTAAAGCCCAGCGGGGTCCGAGCACCTCTCCTACCCAGGTTTCCCCTAACCCTAACTGAAGCATCATCCAGCTCCCAGAGAGACTGGTTGCCGGCATTGAGGATCCCTTGGGACCACGGGGACCGTGACATTCTTAACAAGCATGCTGACGACAACCAGGCTGGCCGAGAGGCCACCATGAGGCACGCCGGCCACGTCTTTTGATCGACATCATGCTTTAAAGTTGCACGTGGAAGCGTGTCGTCACGAACTATTGCACCTACGAATTTCACACCTTCGTTTCCTCCTGTTTGCCCGTCCCTCGGAACCATCGGGACTGCAGGCCGAGGGTCGGCCCCAGCCTGGCTCTGCTCCCCGCTGCCATCTTGGGCCGGCAGCTGGGTGCTGTGGAGGCCTGGCCTGGGTCCCGGCCTCCTGGGTGGGGGGCGAGGGGTGGAGCCCTTGCTCAGCCCTGGCTCCGTTTCCCTACAACGTGGGGGGCTTCTGATCCCTTTCCCGTGGAGGAGCAGACCTCCCACCAGCTTCGGGGGCGCAGTTCCTGCAGACGCGAGCCCACACGTTCGCTCCTTCCTGCGGAGGGTCCTCATCCCGTCTCTGGCCCGAGCGGAGCCTTGTTTGGTTTGGAGCATCACCTGTTTTCATTCGTTATGCACTTATTTTTCATTCTCGTGCAGTCTTGGCACCTGCTGGGCACCGGGACCGGGCTGGGTAATCAGGATGCAGTGGTGAGCGGCGGCTGCCATTGAGCTAACACAGCAGATGCCACACTAGGGGCTCCACAGGTGGTCTCCCACTTACTGCTCAGAACAGTCCTGTGAGATACAAGTCATTATTAGCCCACTTCACAGATAAGGAAACTTCAGTCCAAGGAGGTTAAGTATCTTACGATATGTCCCAAAGCTCCAAATTGGAAACCAGGTCTGGCTGCCCCCAATCATGAGATGAGGATTCTGGGTGAGGATGGGTCTTTGCCGGCCAAGGTAGCGGCCTGGGGTTGGATGTGCTCACAGCCTCTGTCTCAGCTACTTGCTCGGAGACCAGGCAGGGTGCTGCACCCCCTCCAGCCTCCCCCTCCGTTTGCAGGACCAGGGGTCTGTTTTTACCGGGTCCAACCACCTCTGCATAGGCTGTGTCCTCACACACCCCTGGTCCTGGGGCCTCTGCTGGCTTGGGGGCTGAGCACGGTCAGTCCTGTCTGTCTGTCTGTCTATCTGGCTGTTGGTTCCCCATCAACCATCGCTCAGTGGTTTCTACATTGGAAACACAAACTGTGTGTGTGCATGACACTGAAGGAGACCTTGGTGGCAGGGTCTTTAACGGACAAAGGGTCAAGAAGACCATCATCATTGGTTATCGTACCTGCCAGCAGGACCTGGCTGCATGAATAACAGCCTCCTCCCTGGGCAGGGGCCCGGGCAGGAACCACACAGGTGTGCCATTTTAACACTGATTAGTTTAGTATCTACTGTCATCATGCAGGGAAGTCACGTCAAATCACAGCGCCATCTTGACTGGATGTAACGATAAAGTGTTCTCTGTGGCGTTTGAATGAGACGAGCCAACAGTGAGGTCTCTTTGTCCATCCACACCTTTATTGTCACTGTCGGGGGGAGAGCATTGGATGTGGGAGGCCCCCTTTGCTGTCTGCCCGAGCGGGGCTGTCTGCGTGGACACTGCCACCTTCTCTTCTCCACAAAGTCTTTTTTGTTGTTGTTGTTAAATAGTAGCTTCTATTTTTTTAAGTTTTTAATTGTATCATTTTCGATTACAGTTGTCCCAGTTTTTCCCCGTTGCTCTCCCCCGCCCCACCCACCCATTCCCCCGTCAGTCCCCACCCTGCCGTCTGTGCCCATGAGTCCTCTGTCCATGTTCCTTGATTAGACCCTTCCCCGCCTTTCCCCTGTTGTCCCCCTCCCCTGATCATTGTCAGTTTGTTCCTCATTCCCACGTCTCTTGTTCTTTGTGCTTGCTTGTTTGCTTTATTTATTAGGTTCCACTCATACGGCATTTGTCTTTTGCCACCTGCCTTACTTCACTTAGCATAATGCTCTCTAGTTCCATCCATGCTGTAGGGGTTCCTTCTTTTTCTCTGCTGTGTAGTATTCCATTGTGTAAATGGACCAGTTTTTTGACCCTTTCACTTACTGATGGGCACTTAGGCTGCTTCCAGCACTTGGCTGCTGTAAATAACGCTGTGATGAATATAGGGGTGCACAGGGTTTTTTTTTGAATGGGTGTTTTAGGGTTCAGTGGGATCCTAGCAGTTGGATCACTGAATCAAAAGGCAATTTCAAGTTTTAGTTTTTTGAGGAAACTCCATACTGTTTTCTACAGTGGCCAAACCAGGCTGCATTCCCACCAACAGTGCACTAGGGTTCCCTTTTCTCCACACCCTGGCCAGCACTTGCTGTTCGTTGATTTGTTTATGATGGCCATTGTGACTGGCGTGAAGTGGTGTCTCATTGTGTTCTAATTTGCTTCTCTCTGATGGCTAGTGATGTTGAACATCCTTTCATATGTCTATGGGCGTCTGTACGTCCTCCTTGGAGAAGTGTCTGTTCAGGTCCTTTGCCCATTTTGGATTGGACTGTTTTCCTGGTGTGGAGTTGTGTGAGTCCTTTGTATATTTTAGAGATCAAACCCCTGTCCGAGGTATCATTGGCAAATATGTCTTCCCATACCATTGGTTCCCTTTTTCATTTGGCCGATGTTTTCTTTAGCCGAAAAGAAGCTTTTTAATTTGACGTAGTCCCATTAGTTTAATCTTTCCTTTGTATCCCTTGCCCTAGGAGATATATCAGTGAAAATATTGCTGCGTGGCATATCTGAAATTTTTCTCAAAGTCGTTTCTTTATGAGACAAATTTCCATGGTTGAGTAGATCGGTTCATGGTCACGGGAATAAAAGTTTTCCGACTTTCATTACGATTCCCTAAAGCAGGACGGACGGACCACAGCACGCATTTGTCCAGGCACATCCAGAAGGCGCGGTGACTGCAGAGGGCCAGTGACAGGCCCTGCTACTTGTGCCAGCGCCTTCTCAGGGCCAGCAGGTGGCCCCGTGGCTGGGGAGCAGGCACGGTGACTTCTGGGGCAGTTGAGGCCAGTGTCATTCATCAGAGTCGGACTCAGTAGTTTCCGACTACGCTGCTTGTTCCCTGGGGCTCTGAGTAGATGCTCGAGCAGCTTCACAAATCGTAGTGCTGTTTGTTTATTATTATTATTATTTTTTGCCAGACAGTAATGATGTTAAATGCCTGAGGGGTCCATTGCCTGCTTTTATCTCTTTACATATTGGGGTTATTTGTAGCATTTTTTCAAAGTGTCCTGACGATATTTATAAAATAAATGACTCTTGGGTAGGGCGGTGAATCCCAGCACATCGGTGGGAGACTCTCCGAGTCAGAACCACTTCACGGGCCCGATGGAACCCGGGTGCCCACTCCTCCCCCCGATCGAGGGGACACTGAGAAGACCGGGCCACGGAACAGCGGAAGTTGAACGTGTGGCTCTTGAAGGGGACTAGAACCCGCCCTTCCGAATCGTTGCCCTGCTGTGACGTCAGTGCCTAGGGGTCGTCTGGGTTCACGGGAGCAAGGGCTGGCCCGCAGCTCCTCATCGCCAAGCCGGCCCACCCCATGCTGTCCCGGCTGTGTCACTACAAAAACTGCCCCTACAGGAATCAGGAGTGTCTTTTTAGCCTCCTCGTGTCCTCCAGAGTAGGTTTCAGAGCGTCTCCTGGCCTCGCCGGAAGCCTCTCCCCCAGGCCTCTGGCACCACCTTGTCGCAGCATCACCTGCTTCCCTGTCCAGGCCCCCGACCATGCGCGCTGACTGGAAAACGAGCTTCTTTATTTGCCTATGTGTGGCAGTTCTGAGCACTGCACCTGCCACATAGTAGGTGCTCGATGAAAATTCACGGGCCCCTTTTCACTTGCCCCCTTGGATCTTACCGCCACGCTCTGAGATACTCGGAATTCACGCGGTCCCACTTCTGTGAGACACCCGTTGGTGGCTAAGGAGAGAGCTGCTCAACCTGCTTCCAGATCTCCTTGTCTCCATCCCAGCTCCTTCAGCCGCTGCTCCTGTGACACTGTCTGCAGGTGCCCTCGACGCCGGTCTGCTGTCCCTTTTGTCCAAGTCTCTCCCTGCACGTGGGTTGCCCGGAACTGCGCAGCTCAGGGCGTGCAGACTGACATGGTTCTGCTTCTCTCCATCTCTGTGGTCGCAATTTTCTCGCCATCCAACTGAAGGTTGAACCTGGTGTCTGGTCACCTCTGCTGTCCCAAGCACCCACGCTCTTCTGACCCCTTACAAACGGTGTGGCCACCAGACCGAGCTCCCGAGTCTCCTCACGAACCAGCGTGGGGCATACGTAGCTCTTGTAACCGGAGTTTCATGCGGGTTGCGCAGGCAGCCGCAGACACCAGAGTGTCTGAGAACAGAGGACATGCACGGGTCACCAAGAGGTGACAAGAACCCGGTCCCCTCGGCGCAGTTTAAACTCAAGAGATGAGGACCAAGGGACAAGGGACTCGTGCGGAATCCAAAGTTGCCACTGGGAGCCACAATCTACTCGAGTCAGTAGCTCCGACGGGCAGGAAAGTGGCATAAATCTCAGTGAGGCAAAGCTAAGTGGTAGCAGACTTTCAGTCCCGTCATACGTAGTTAATTTGCAGAAGAAATTGGTCAGGGCAGCAAAAGGCCTCACCATCCAAATTCGTTTGAAAGACAGAAGCTAGACGAGTATCGAGAGGCGAATGGAGACGTTACAACATTCCCTTGCTGGTTGGAGTAGTATTATTATTGAATAATATTTTTATTAAAAATCTCTAGATTAAAATATTTATAAGCCAGCCTTCTCGGCAGTTCAGCAAGGCGTTGATTCTCAGGCTGAGGAGCCACAGAAGCCCCAAGAGACTGCCACCTGCAGGTCACTGGGGTGAGCACACCCCCTCCCCGCGCACACACTCCATGCACACGGCGTGTGTGTGCAGCTCAGGTTTTGTAACGTGGGCCCAAAGCGAGGAATGGCCGTGTTTACCCATTTCAGGCATTTCTCTGGACTGCGCTTCTCTTCTCCAGGTCCGACGCCAGAAAGAGAAGGAGGATGACTAGGCGGGAGCTGGAGCCTGTAGGGGAGGAGGTGGAGCCCAAGGAGTAAGGGGTTCTGGCCAAGCTAAAGGGACTCACGGGCGCCCCCTAGCTGAGAAGCGATGCTGCAGGGTACCCACAGGGAAGAAGCCTCGTTCCTCTGGCAGGGGCCCAGCAGAGGCTGACGTGCGCTGGGAGCCCCCTGTCCTCCGCACCCTGTCTGTTTCTATACGGTTTCGTCCCTCTGCTTTTTCTGGGGGACCCCCGCCCCAGTGTTCCTGGCTCCCTCTTGGGGAGGATGAAACAGGGAAGCACCTGCTCCCAAGAGGCCTGGGGGCCCACACCGGCATCTTAGCTCGGCCTCTGAGACGCGAAAACCAAGACCGGAGAAGACACAGCCTTCACCCCCAGACAAGTTCGGGGGATGCTCTTTCTGGTAGCCTGCCGAGCGGGGTGCCCACTCCCTCGCGTGGCCCAGCTGTTGATGGAGGACTGAGAAGGGGGGGCGGGATCCCGCAGGTGTTCCTCCGTCTCGCCTCCCTCTCGGCCCCTCCCTCTCTCCGCGCCGCTCCATCTGTGCAAGTCAGCAGGGTCACCCAGTGGCCACTGCCCCTCCGGAGTCCGTGGCTCTGAATCCCCAGGTCGGGTTTATTCTGGTGCGGACAAGAAGCAGCACACAGCCGCTGCGGGGCCTGGGGAGGCTGACGGAGCGGAAACCTCTCCTGTTGCCCCCGCGTCCTGGCAGGAAGCCCAGGGTGCCGGCCGGCCGCAGCTCCCAAAGGGCCAGCAGACAAACCGTCACCGGTGCTGGGGGCCGGGGGCTGGGCGGGGCTCACCGGTCCCTGTCGCGATGTTAAAGGCCGTGGGCGCTGCAATGGGATGAATGCTCCCTCAAGATGCATGCCCCCCCGGAACCTCAGAAGGTGACCTTTTTTGGAAAGTGTCTTTGCAGAGGTCATTGCGTTACCTCGAGGTTGCGCTGGACTTACGGTGAGCCCTCAGCCCAGTGACTGGCGTCTCTGCAAGAGGAAAAGGAGAGAGATGTGGACACAGACACCCACAGAACAGTGCTTATAACAGCTGAAGCCAGGACTGGGGCGGTGGCGCCACCAGCCGGGGAAGGCGGCGGAAGCCGGCGCCCCAGAGGCTGGAACGGGCCGGGAAGGAGCCCTCCCCCGGGGCCCTCCCCCGGGGCCTTCCCAGGGGGGTCCTGGAAGGCACGGTGATTTGCAGGCTTTGAGCCCGCAGGCTGGAGCAATATGCTTCTGTTGTTCTAAGTCACCCGGTCGGTCACGTGTCTCGGCTGTTCCAGGACACGGAGAGGGAGGGACTGGACGAGAACAAAAACCTGCGCGATCCACCAGAGTCTCGTGGAAGGCATTTGGTGAACAAAGAAATGGGACTGTCAAAGGCAAGCGAAACGTGGGCGGCATCTACGCATCCCGAAGGGTGGGTGCTAGGGGGTGCCTGCCACCTTGCGCAAGGGCTGTGCTGGGACGGGGGCAGGGCCCGTGGAGCCCAGGTACCGGGAACGAGGACGAGTGAGACCCCACCGCCGGAGTGAGTGGGACGGACGAGACAGGCAGCGGGACTCGGTCTGACACGCGGGTGGTCGGTGCTCCTCCGGTCAAGGGCCTGAAGGGCTGGCGACATTGCTCTAGCAGTGACAAGAGCAGAGCGCAGGCACAGATGCAGGGCCGGGCAGAAGGCAGGCCTGCGTGAGTGTGGCTGGTCGGGTAAGAACGTGGGTGTAATAATTTACAGTTTTCATTTGAACGTTTCACCCAAACTGTCACATGGTGTGCTTGAGTGTGACATTGTAATGTTACAGAATTACATGCTTATGGTTTTGTAATAAAAAGGGGGTGTTATCTGTGCCGGACCCCGTACTTCGGAGGGAGGAAAGGCAGACACCGTTGGGGTGCCTGGGGGGGCAGTGGTATGATGTCCCCCACACCCCTCTCCCCCACGTGTCCACTTAGTAAGCGCCTCCCGCCACTTCCTCTGAGCCAGCTCAGCTACCCTGGCCTGGCCTTGATGACCGGCCCTAATGAGGCTTCGGGTTGTCACCTGAGGAGCTTCGGACAGAGACTAGAAAGTGCTAAAAACCCTTTGCTTCTTTCCACCCCTAAGAACTCATTGGACCCTCGCCGAGTGCAGAGCTTCGGGTGAGCCCCACTCCAATCCGCCAGGACCCCGGGCAGCTTCTTGCCCTCCGGGGACGGACAAGCTGATGAGGGTTCACTTTAAAGTCCAACCCTGACCCTAACTCCCCAGTTATTCCTGGATTATGGGTTTTTTTTTTGTGTGTGTGTGTGTGTTGTTGTGGTTGTTGTGGTTGTGGTTGTGGTGGTTGTTGCGGCCATTATTCTTGAAACGCGCCGGCTGCATGGAGCTGGATCCCCAAGCGGCCGTCTCGTGGCTGGACTGTCCTGTCTCCCACCCCTACCGAGGTTAAGACCGGAAAGGGGGTCACAGCTCAGCGAAGGCTGCCTCTGTGTTCTTGATCCCTGGGGAGAGGCTGCCGACCTGCTGTGGCTTGGACTTAACCTCTCATCCCAAATAGAAAGTCCCGGTTACCAAAAAGAAGCTGATACAGGCGTTGGCTAGTTTGGTCATTAAATTAACTCTTCCCATGCCAAAGCTGACCAACAACTTTGGGCCAAGACAGAGCACCGTGCTTACCCCAAAACTTCAACGTAACATAGACCTAATTAGCCAGGGGCCACGGCCAGACCACCGTTTGTTCGACAATATGGCCGTTAAAAAGAGGCCTTCTTAAGAAAATGGGACTTTAGGTTATTGATCAATTTTTAAAAAGCCGTTTGGGCTGCACATGCCGATTTCTTCCTGCCTCCCACGGCTTCCAAAGCTGCGTAGTCGTAACGGATGAAGACAATTACCACCTGCCGGCACCTGGGAAAGGTTTAATCCTGCTTCGTGGGCAGTGCCTCAGGAGGCAAGCCAGAAATCAGAAAGCTGAGTTTTTAGAAAAGAAAAATGTCAACAACGATCGGTGGAAACATAAGCATTTTCTGGCTAAGTAGCAATTAAACAAAAATCCAGTTTTCCAGAGGACACCGTTTCTTGGGCCTCCCGGTTAATGGCGGTCTGCCGAGGTGCCTGTTGGGTGTCGATGGCTGATAATTATCACGCCGGCCCTCTCCACACCCAGAGACGCTCTTCATGTTTATGACAAAGACCATCTGCGATTTCCAGAAACTTCTTGAAGACATACCAAAGCACCACATCTCAAGCATGCGCTAGCCTTAATTTCAGAATGGAAAATGAAGGATACATCCTGACAACAGATTTTTTTTTTTAATTTGAACTTGATTTTAGGAAAAGGCAAGAATATAAACTCTTTGGAGTTGGGACTTTTTCCAAACATGCCGAATAGTTGTGAGCCAGTGGTTTTCCAGTATTTAATCCCAAAAGAGAGCTGTGTCTCCCCTGAGCCCCGGGGGAGGGAGGCGTGGGTGGCCGGACACGTGGGTGGGTGTCCGCCTGCAAGCCGAGACCACGCAGAACGTCCACGTGGCACCCTCCCAGCCGTCCTCGGTCCTAGACGGCCTTTCCCTCTCTTGCTGTCACAACCGCGGCCTTTTTTGCTGGTGACGTGGGACCTCTGCTGTCCCCACCACAGTGATGCTCCCGCCGCCTCAGCTACTGTTTGGTACCCATGGCCTCACAGTGACGTGTCCTTTGTCACTTTGTGACATCAGGGGCTGCGACCGTCCCACATTTTCTAGCCACGAGCGAACCGCCGCCTCCTCTCCAGCACCAGCATTGGCTACTCCATTTCTTACCCTTAAATCCTCGAGTCCCAGGGCCGTCAGTTACCCGGTGCTTGTGAATGAACTTGGAGATGCAAGTGTCCGTTTCACGGAATTTGCAAAACGTACCTTGGCGGTATTTCCTTCAGTCTTTGCAACTAGAGTATCTCTGCCCAATCGCCGTGTGCACCGGAAGGCAGTGGAACTCACCCCGGACCAATGCCGCTCTTCACAGAGGAGAGTAGGACATCTCCGAAGGATCCAGGACAGCACAGCAAGAAGCCACTCTCAACCCAGCCTCTCCGGTTAGTGCCTCTAGGCACAGACAGCCGCCACTTTGTGTGCAAGTCCTTATGGGTGATTTATTAATTCAACAAACACCAGTAGGCATTCAGTAAATATGTGTTTAACGCGTTGTCGAACGCATTAGTTACCGTACGCATTAGGCACTGTGGGATACTATGCTGAAGAAGAAGACGCAGTTTCTCCCCCCCAGGAGCCCACCACTGGACGGGGCCGCTGGTGGACAGGGCAGGTGAGTCACAGGCATTGTGATGATAGTGCCATTTGGAGAATGCCCACTGTGTCCCTGGCACTGCTGGCCTCTCTCCACGGATGGCGACAATTTGTGTTTACCACGGCCTTGCTACGTCAGCTCAGTTATCATCGCGTGTGAGAGAGCTCCGGCCCAGAAGGCTTCAGAAACGCACCTTACATCACACAGTTAGCAAGTGGCCAAGTCAGAAGTCAAGCCAGCGGTCCAACCGAGACCTCCCAGTTTAGACCGCAGGGCTCTGGGGCAGCAGGGAGCCGGCGCCCTCTGCTGAGCTGGGACCCGCCGGAGCGGGCAGGTGCGGATGGCGGGAGTGAGGGCTGCAGCCCGAGGCGTGCGGAGGTCAAGGTGCCGCTGGGCAGACATTCGCGTGGACTTCCGAGCAAGCACGCTGAGGTGCTGTCACACGTGAGGAGGGGATCCCGGCTGGAGGTGAGGGTGAGGAGCAGGCTGCCACCCACGTGTAACGCTTTGTCCCTTCTCCTTGAGTGCTCGAAGCTTTGGGGCGGGGCTGGAGACTGTTCACAAATGCTTTGGTTTTAGTATGTTTGAGTAAAACATTGCAATCCCTTGTCATGACTTAATACATTCACTCCCACTTTCTCCTCTGATGTGTGCGTGGGTGTATGTGTATATGTGGAGATAGCTCATATACAGAGGAAGATACAGATAAAGAGATAGGTAATAGTAGGTAATAGGTAGATGGTAGCGACAGAACGATGGATGTGGATATGCATTTACACACCAAAACTCAGGACACAGCTTCAAAGACGAGGGAGACAGAGCCCCTGACCTGCTGGGCACGGGTCGGCGCCCACAGAGGTGCAGAGAAGTGGCCAGTCTGTGGCCTGTCCTGTCCCCTCTGATCTCTCATCCACCGTACTGCCCTTTGCCCTGCGAGTGTTCCCCACAGCCTGTCCAGGAGTTCACATCAAGGCCACGCACAGTCCCTGGGCCTCCCTGGCCCAATACACGATTAAACGCCCTGAGAGGCTGGTCCGAGCCTGGGTGCGTGGACATAAATGGGACCCCAGGTGACTGGGGACATCCAGTGTGGACCGTGAGGAGCAGGCTGCGGCAGGTCAGGGGTGGGGGCAGGGGCAGTACCGGGAGTGGGGCTGTGGATGGGCGTCCCTGCTTAGTGTGGCCGAGTCCCGTTTGCCGCATGTCAAACTGTCTTTCCTGCGGGCCAGAGCCACCTGCCAAAGCTGGGGTCTGATTAGCTCGCAGTTGATTTCTTTGCTGTGTAATGAAGGACCTCTGTCGCTCTCACTGTGGTATCGTTGGCCTCTCATTGCCTTGGGCACCAACTCTGGAGAGAGAGGTCCTTAAAGCAGCCCCAGAATCCTACAGGAATTGTACCAATGTACCCCAGGACCACGAAGTCCCCTTCGTGGCCTGTCAGTTCCCAGGAGCAGAGGATGGCTCGGCCACCGTCACCATCCTCATGGGCTCCCGTGTCTAGGTGGGTGGCCATGCACACGCCCGAGGCCGTGGCCGTGGCCCCAGTGGGATCTTCATCACCGAGAAGGCCAGTGTCCTCACGCCATGATACTCTACGGGGGGAGTTCACCCACTCTGTGCTGTAGGGTACAGATTTAGCCTCCAGCAAATGGCATTTATTTATAGCCAACTGTATTTGCAAAATGCGTTGCACTTTAGGGGTTGCTCACTGCATTTCAGGTTGGCTGTGCCTCCACTTGTAGGGAACCCGAGTGCCATCCGAGGCTGGCCTCCAGAGCCTCCCCTGGGGGCAGTGCAGTGGTTGCCGAAAACCAGGAGGGAGGAGACCACACCCAGGCCACCGCCGTCACAGGGCACAGGTGCCAATTACAGGCTTTCAGGGCCTTACCTGTAGCTTATTTCTTATGTCCGGAGACCGTGCACTTGTCGACATAGAATATTCATCTTACTAAGAGACAGTGTGGTATCTCAATTTACTAGAGTGTTTCTACCCAGGATCTACTGGAGCGGGCACGTGGGGAGAAGCAGCCGTGGGGTGGGGGGCACTAAGTCCCCAGGACGCAGCGGGAGCCGCCTCCCTGCCCCCGTCCACACAGACCTCCCTGCTGCCCGCTCCAGCGCTAGGGCAGTTGAAGGCGGGAGTCCAAGATGGGACTCCCCTGCAGCTCTCAGGATTTGAACTGCTCGCTCAGCTGCCACGGACGCGCTGGTTGTGCATGCTCTTCCGTCAAAGGGGGAGCGACCTGGGCTGTCACCACCGGACTCCGCCCAGAGGGGTATTTCCCAGTTGTGTCTTTACCGCTCGGGGAAAATGTGTTTCCTCCTTGAGAAATGGCACACGCGCGTGCGCACACACACACACACACATCTCTATTCTTTGCCCGAGCCTTTCGGGAGCTCAGGGCTCATCGCTGCTGTGGAAACCCGCCTCCCCTTCAGAAAGCTCCTTCCTGTGTGATGAGGGCACCAGAGGGGCGGCGAGTCTTGGTCCCCAGCGGGGCCCACTTTATCTGGGCCGGAATATTTCCAGGAGAGGGCAGATGTGGTTCTGAACTGAAACAGGAGTTGGGTGGCTTCCCACCATCTTCCTCTGCACCCTCCGGGCCTTGCCTCTCTTTCCCTAGCCTGGCCCCTGTCCACGGCTGAAGGGTATTGAGTGGGGGTGGGGGTGGGGGTGAGGTGTTGCGATGCCTTGATTTAAAAAAAAAATTCATTGACTATATTGGGGTGGCACTGGTTAATAAAAGCACATAGGTTTCAGGTTAGCGCCTCGATTTTAATCGGGAAAGCCAGAAGACAGAAGCAGGACGGGGAGCAGCCCCACAAATGTTCACCGTAATGAAAGCCTTAATGATGGATGGCTGGAGGGCGGAGGCGCGCACCCACCTCCGGACTCTGGGGTCGCAGTGCCCCCTGGTGGCCGCGCTGGGCTGTCACACCCGAACGTCCCGAGCAGTGTGAACGGGCAGGGGGGTCTCCATGTGGACGTGGATGGAGGGGGTGAGGGGCCTTCCTGCGTATTTGAGGATTAAAGGTGAGAGAAAAGGGATTTATTGGTATCTCATTACACGCCCCTAAAGCAAATTTGACTCAAATATGAAGGATTTGGGGATTTTTTTAATTTTCTCTTCAGAGTTTTATTTTTCCTTCATTATCCTGTGTCTCTCACTTTATATTTTTCTCCTTAGAGTAAGTTGAATGGGACTGCTTTACTCATTAGTTTTTTTATTAATTGATGGAGAAAATTTGTGCCAGTTCGATTTCTCTTTAAGTAGCTGTGTTCGTTTTCCATAACTTCATTTTCCGGGATGCCGAGGAGGTCACAGAATGTATTGCACGGTTCCTTCCCTCTCCAAGTCATTTTTAGACTCGATGTCGCCATCTAGTGGTCACTTTGTGGAAACCTTTTCCCCCGCCTCTTGGCTGAAGATGCTCTCCACTAGGAGGGGCTGTGGGTTATCCTGAAATGCATCTGCTGCCAAGGGGCCTGGGGCCAACCAGGAGGCCCTCAAGCTGTCAGGGAGGGCTTGCAAGGCAAAGCTGCAACGCTCTTATCTTGACAAGAAGCACTATATCTTCACCGGTTTTTAAAAAAGTTTCATTCACTTTCCCAATGAGTGGAGGCCTGTTTTTCTAGAAATAACACCAAGAATTCAAAGACCCCACCTCCCCCGCCCCCGCCCCCACCCCCTTTTATCCTGCCCAGTTGAGGCAGCCTGGCTGGGCGTTCGTTGGGGGAGCCCAGTTCTGCCAGAACAAGGCCTCTGTACAAACACTTCCAGCCATGCATTGCATAAGCCTGACTGTCCGTCACGATTCCCACGTGGCTTGGAGTGACTTCCGGCCCAGCTGGCGTGGGCCCCTGGCCTCCTGGTAACATCATCCTTGGTTCTGGTGTGTGTGGGTTTCTCGTTCTCTGATAACCTAGGAAAGGCTTGAGCTCAACTCTGCATCCATCCGTTATTAAAACGGATGTAAATGTGAAACAAATTACCTCCCACATCTACAGTCACTGGGGGAGCCCTTTGCCTCGGCATACAGGAGGGGTCCTGGGCCTGGAGCCGCGGAGGGGAGGGGTGGGGGGGGAAGAGGCCTCACACGCGTAATGGGGGTGCCCCTCTGGGAGACCGCGGTGCTGACTGGCCTCCTGTGATACGTATTGCACAGCAAGCAAGAGGGGCAGTGCAGAGTGCTTCTTGGACTCCGTAAGAGAGAACTCCGCTGGGAAGTCAGTGAGTCATGCCTCGAAATCGCCTTCTGGAACCTTCCAACCAGTTCCCGCCAGGATTCGGCCCATTGAGCATGAGCATCGCTGTCTTCCTGCCGGCTGTTCCCAGCAGCCCCCGGCGCCCGCCTGCACTTGTTCTGTGCTTGGGACGTCGGGGGTCAGGGAGCTCTCGGGGAACCCGGGGCATTTGCCAGCAGACTCCACTTCCTTCTTCCTGTAGAGTTAATAAGTTAAGGGAAAAGTCATGAAGGCTTGGAAGAGAAATACCAAGCACCGCTTTCTGCAACGCGGGGAAAATGCTATTTTCTGGTAGGCCTTTCCACTGTTTGTCGCCAGAACATAAACCAAGAGCCTGCCCTCCCCCACCTCCCCTTTCCTTATCGATCAGGGTGATAAGGACCCATCTTTCAGGCTCTGGAGTTCAGATGGTTTTGAAAAAGCCAACCTTCCTTCCCCGTCTTTAGCACGTTGATTAATAATGAGACGCAGACATCCTATGGCGTGAAGACTTTGGAATCCGACGAAACTGAACTCAAATCTCAGACCTCACCGTAGATTAGCTGTGTGGTCCTGGGGCCCTGGGCCCCCGTTTTCTCCTCTCTGAAACGGGTGTGATGCTAGAGCTCCATGCAGACAGCCGGCGGAAGGGCCACGGGAGGCCTTGATCGGGGTCACGTTCCTGGTACACACAGGCTCCGTAACTCCTGCCGACGGTTAACGATGAAAACTGTGAGGGCACGTGTCCGGCGCGTGCTGGCCAGTGTGACGCGCTCTGAAATCCGCTGTCCTTTCCCCTGGACAGTGCTGGAGGTGGGCACTGTCCATTCTCTGGATGCAGACACTGAGCCACGGGACCATCCCTGCTGTTACGGTGGCCTTACTGATGACCGTCACAGGCCTGCTCGGAAACTGCCGAAGCGTGCCCCAGAGGGTCAGTGGAGCCGATGACGCTCGGAAGGGAAACAGCCTGCTCTCCTGTTGGGAGCATCTCAGGGTTCCTGGGAGGAGAGTCCCCCCAGTTAGTGGGACGACAGAATGGCGTTCTTCCCCCTCCGTGACCTTTCCTGCCCTCTCCAGGACTTGACTCCAGCGCTCAGGGCCCAGGAGGCCACGCAGTCCCCGCTCTTTCTCCTCCCTTCTCGCTGATCCTCTTCCTTTGCTCTCTGGCAGGAAACTCCCCCTCCGACGAGTCGGAGGAGAGGGAGAGGGATCCCAAGATGCTGACGTTCCCGGAATACATCACCAGCCTGTCGGAGTCCGGCACCAAGCGCATGGCGGCGGGAGTGCGCATGGAGTGCCAGAGCAAGGGGCGGTGCCCCTCGTCCTGCCCCCTGTGCCACGTGACCTCCAGCCCCGACACGCCCGCCGAGCCCGTGCTGCTGGAGGTGACCAGGGCGGCCCCCATCTATGAGCTGGTGACCAACAACCAGACCCAGAGGGTAAGAGGCCTGGGACTCGTGGCTCAGGGAGGCGGCGGCAGCAGCAACAGAGGGCGTTGTGGGCGCCCCGAGGAGATGACGGTGCGGCTGAGCCCGTGGCGGGCTGTGGCTAGTGAGACTTTTCGTTCAGCTCATCTAGGCCCCTAATTTGCTTAGATTTGCATATTTGCATGTTAAACCAAGTCAGTGCATTGACAACTCCCAGGGCGATGACTCAGGAGTCCAGCGGAGCCTTTGTGTCGATCTCAGAGCAGCAGGGGCTGGGAGGAGGGAGGGAGGGAGGGAGGCGCAGCGCTCCCAGTGGCCAAAGCCCGGCTCAGGGAGCCTGGGGAGGGTCATGGGAGGAGACTCAGCTCCGCCTGCCCTGGTTGGCCTGGGGGGACCAGCGTCCGCAAGACCAGAAGGGGCAGGTCGGCGGCCTGAGCCTGGAGGGGGTGGTTTCCCGCCCAGCACCCTGACTCTCAGAACGAAATGCCGCGTCCACGCAGAGCCGTGCATTATGCGGCGGGGTCACACCGTCTCCCCACCGCCCCTCTCCTCCTCCTGGGCTCCCTTTTCCAAAGGTGCGTGGAGAAAACATGGGGGCGCAAAGGGAAGAGGGGGAGAAACGCGGCCGAGGCGGCGACTTCGCTCATCTCCCGTCTCTGACCTCGGAGGACGGAAAAGACAGAGGGGGTGGAAACGGACACAGCAACGGCAATGACAAAACCAGCAACGTGACAGCTCAGGGGGTGGGGCCTCGGAGACGGTCGGCAAAGGTGACCTTGGGGACAAGACTCGCAGAGTCGCAGCAGTGAGCCTCTTACCTGCCCGAGAGGTGTGCCCACCTAGGTGCGGTGATAATTGCTTTCTGTGTCCTCTCTTAAGGGACACCTGGTGGGCGACAATTTGTGTCACAGACAGGCCCTGGCCCAGCAGCAGGGCTCTCGCAAGTGTGTGTGTCTCTCCTGCCTGCCTGCGCCGTACTTCCATCACCGAGTGTCTGAAAGTTCGGTTTTTCACGGGGACGAGAAGACAGATTGTTCCCTTGACGTACACATGCCTCTCCGATTGCATAGGCGTGACTACAGAAGCGGAGTGGGAGAGAGGAGACCCCTGGGGTGGGGTTAGGGATGAGAAGGAGGGGCTTGTGTCACCATGGAGACCCAAAGCGACTAATCCAGTGCCCAGCCCAGCCCTGCCTGCCCCACTTTGCCTCCTGCCAGCACCCAGGGCTGCTGCCACTGCAGCTGCTACCCCAGGGGCTCCCGGGCACGGGCCTGCTGCTCGCAGGCTCAGCGCTCAGTTCTGGAAGCAGCCGTGGGGCCGGGCACTCGGAGCTGGGGAGCAGGGGCAAGCTGGGTGGGACAGGAGGGCGAGGAGTCCCTGCTTCCTGCAGGGGCGTCTCGAGCACAGTGAGGACCCCGAAGGGGGTTTGTCTTCGGCGACCCCCTTTCTGGGCGCCCTGCTTGCCAAACTCGGCCCTGCCCCGTCTCCCTGCGCTGGTCTTAGGTTGGGCTTGGGAGGCGGAGCTGGAGGTCAGCCACCGCAGCGTTTCCTCTCTCTCTCCTTCCGGAGGCGTGTCTGTCTGCGCGTCTGTCCGCGCCATTCTCTCTGCCCCTCTACCTTTCCTCCTAATCCTGCTCTTTCTCCCGGAGAACGGAGGTGAGCGGGGAAGTGAAGGACGCCACAGTGTGGCACCGGTCACTCGGGGTGTCTCCCGGGCCGACCTTCGGGCCCCTTTTCTGCCCTCTCTCGGCCTCATCGTTGCCCTCGTGGACTAGATCCTTCGGGTGCGGTCTTTGAGTCTCATCTGCGATCACCATCTGCGATCACCATCAGGAGACAAGGAGGTCGAACGATGCACCCAACCAGGGATCTCCCACCGACCAACCCGAACTCGCCGCCTTCCACCCAAACACGCCCGATGCGCTCCCATCTTGTGGATGGAACTGAGACACCAGGGATGCTTCCTCATTTTTTTTGTCTTTCTCTAACATCTGTTCCCCCACCCGGGGCCCCAGATCTTCTTCTTTACCCTAGTTTTAAAAAAATACACATTTTGATTCGATTTTGGTTCAGTCGGGCAGAGCGTAACGTGAGGGCTTCTGCGCACGGCGCCCCCTGCTGGGCGCCGGGGGACACAGCGCTGACTCGAGAGCCCGGGGTGCACCGCGAGTCATGCTGGCTCCGGCTCTGGCGCTGCCCCAGTCTCGAGCCTGAGCGCGTCACCGAATCTCTTTGACAGTAAGTGGCCTCTGCCGTGAATCATGACGACTGTCTGTCACGGAGCTCAGGCGAAAGTGGCAGCACCTAGGAGGGCCTCGCGCGTTCTGAAGCTCGACACGAATCAGTGATAGAGAAGAACCGGCCCCCCTCCTTAGAGGCTCGCAGGGGGAGGAGGTGCGAACATCACGCGGACTGTTCTGGTCTCAAACGGCCTGCGTTACCGTCTGAAAGACTCGCATGCCGGATACTGGCCTTGAGCTGCGACGGAACGATTTTTGTAGGGTTGTCTTTTTGTTCTTATTTCCTCCTCCTCCTCCTCCTCCTTCCTCTTGAATTTTTTGGCCTCAAATTTCCCAGGGCAGCTGTTTCCTCCCTCGGATTTGCCAGTTATGCGTGGGTCCTGGGAGAGGGGGACAGAGCGGGGGACCCTGGGAAAGCGGGGCTGCAGCGGTCGAGCAGACCCAGAGAGAAAGCTGTGACCTGGGCCAGCCCTGCAGCCAGCGTCACCCGCCCCCCGCCCCGGCTGGGGTCGAGGCAGCAGGCCCCCCCCCCCGGAGGGCTCCGTGCCCACAGGACCCACTTCCTGCCCAGGAGTCGCCCCTCACGGCTTCTGCGCCCTCACCGTCCGATGTGATCCTTGGTGCCTCTATGCAACAGCGGCCGTCGGCCGTGCAGCCCCTGCAGGAGGGCAGCCGCGCTGGGCGCTGTGGCGCCCGGAAGCTTCCATGTGAGAGGCAGCCCTGTCATTCAAAGATCATAGTCATCGACGGCCGCCACCGATGACTAGTGTGTACTATTCATATGTGACCGATGTCTGCAAAAGTGCTGTTTTCATCCCCTTTGCCACGGAAGAAACTGAGCTTATGTAATCTGCTCAAGGTCACGTGACACCGCTCGGCAGGGCTAGAGTTCATGGGTGAACATGTAAGAGAGACCCGAGGCGTGCTGAAGGGGGAAGCACAGGGTGTACTGGGGCCAGATGAAGGGGGCGGGGAGGATGCGTGGGGAGGCCCTGCAGAGAGGGCTGAGGGCCTCAGGCAGAGGGACGGTGGCACAGGCAGGCCCCTGACTGCCCGGTGAAGAGTCACGGCTGGCGGAGCCCAGGTGCGGCTCGCGGGGACAGAACAGAGGGAGACGGCAGGCGCGGTGAGACTTGCCCCCCAGGTCTCGACCACAGGGACGGCCAACGGGCTAAAGCGAGACAGGCCCTCGGGGTCCCGGGAGGTCCAGGCTTCCCCGAACAGGCTCCCGGGGTAGGAATTCAGGTCACAAGTGGTGAGGAGGTGCCACAGCCTACCGGCTGCAAGTTACTGCGTGGGGACCAGTGGAACTTTGAGGCACGGTCCCTGGACCCTGGTGACCCAGCCCTGGCCCCTGGACACTCACTTTCCTCTGCCCTCTCTTGCAGCTCTTGCAGGAGGCCACCATGAGCTCGCTGTGGTGCTCCGGGACCGGTGACGTCATCGAGGACTGGTGCCGATGCGACTCCACGGCGTTCGGAGCCGACGGGCTCCCCACGTGCGCGCCCCTGCCGCAGCCGGTGTACGAGTCCCCGCCACGGCCTCTCCCTGGCACGCACGCCGCAGCGTTTATTCTGCAAACTCCTATCAGAGCAGGCCCACTGTTAGCAGAGCTCGGGGCTGGGTCCCCGGGGAACAGAAGGGAAACTGTGGGGCGGCCCCTGCCTCCGGGGGGGGGGGGGCTTTGAATCTGCTGGGGAGGCAAGCACCCCATTGTAGTAGCGGAAGGAATGGGTTGATAACGGCTGCACGAGGCATTTAAAGACGGTGAGGAAAGGCAACTGCTGGGGCTACATTCGGCCCATGAGGAAGGCTTCGTACGAGAGGCAGCACTGCCGTCCCCTCTCCAACTCGGGAGAATGTAGGGCAGCTTGGCCAGGACGGGGGAGGGGCGGGCATCAACGCGCTGCGGCATCGGAGGGAGGCGGGTCGAGAATGAGGCCAACAGCCCACTTCCTGGGCGTCAGGCTCAGTGAGGGGCAGTTAGGTACCACGGGCCCTGCCCCGTCACAGACGAGGGGATGGACTTGCGTGGGCTGAATTGTTGTCCAGGTCACGGGGCAGGAAGCAGAGCCACGGCCACGAGGCCGTGACAGCAGCCCTCAGAGGGTAGCCAGGATACAGCAGAGGACTTTGGGTGGAGCCAGTAGGGCTTGGTGGCCGACGGTGGGTGCGGGAAGGAAGGAGAAGTTGAGAATGGACTTTGACTTATGACCGGGGTGGGCGGGAAGATGAAAAAGCCACACCCGAGAAAAGAAGCACCGAAGAATAAGCGAGGTTATGAGGGGCTGGTTCCGTGGGGGCCTGCCCGGGGTCCGAGTGGGGTGGTCCCACAACGATGGGCAGTGGTCAGAGGGAGAGTCAGTCTGGAGCTGCGTGAAAAAGCCAGCGCTGGAGACGAGACGATTTCAGTCAGAGCCGGAGAAAGGAGGAATGCAGCCAGGGCTCCGAGAAAGGATGCTCCAGAATAAGAACCAACTTCGACGAGCGGAGGGTCGGGGATGGACCTTCGGGCGTGTCTGTGTTGGAGGGGCGAGCGGAGTACGAAGTGCTGCAAAGGCGGCTGAGAATGAACGTGTCCAGCTTTCCCCCCCCACCGCCCCGGGGGGAAGGCTGCGCAGATGGGCCAAACATCCTGGAAATCCTGACCGGTGAGGGCCCAAGGCAGGAGCCCCTGTCTGGTCTCCAGCGCCGCGTCTGCCCCCGGAGTGGAGCACAGGACTAGCACGTCCCGGAAAGAGTGCCGGTGGCTGCGAGGCTTGGGCGGCCCGAAGCGAGGTTCAGGACCCGTGGAACCTGGAGGGCCAAGCCTGTGGGAGCGAGATGGCGGAAGGAACCAGCAAGTGAGAGGGTGGCCTTGGCGAACCCTGCCCCCTGCCTGCCACGGGGAGGTAGGTGCGGGGCGGGGGGCATTAAGGGGCCAGCGCTGAGCAGGAAGAACACGGAGAAAGAAGACGACGCCACAGTAGAGCGTCACTACGAGCCAGCGTCTCCTGTCACCCACGAGCCTTCTCTGCGTGGGTGGTTTTGGCTTCTTGCTCTTTGTAGCCGTGACTTGGACCTCTTGAGTCAAAACATGAAGAAGCTCATTACTAGTACAAGTCCTTTCTTTTGGTAGAAAAGGAACCATTGGAAGAAGATAGTGCATCTTGACTGATTCACCAAGAAAGCCACCTTGGACACCTAACACGGAAGCCACCAAATGGTTTCGGTCCCCGACACAAGATCACTAGTGTCCAGCCACCGGTGCTGTGGGGCCGGTGTCATTCGAGTACCTGCATTCAGTAAATGTCCCAGAGAGCGAATTGGGCTAACCCGTCGCGGACAGGAGCACCTACCAGGGACGGCACTTTTCTTGTTAACTCGCGTCTCTGCTCTGAGCGACAGAGACGCTTAGTTACTTGGGTCTTTGGTTGGTAGTTGGAACCAGAAGTGCACTTTAGTTTGGCACAGACCCGTGTCAGCCACACACAGAGACACACGCACACACGCTCCTGTTTCTCAGTAGAGGCCCGCCCTGATCTGGGTGTTCGCGGAATCCAAGTTCTCAGAAAGGCTCGCCTCCTCGCTCCAGCTCCCTCGTGCGTATCCTTCACCACGGCGCTCTGCATGTGATTCTAATTAATGAGTTTGTCAGTATCCGCACTGTTTTGGGCCCAGCCCACCCTCCGTGTCATACGCAAACTATGCACTTCTCCGTCAGGAGCCACCGAGGCACAAGTGTTTCTCATTATTTTCCCACTAGTCGGATTCCTGGCTGTGGTTCCCACAGCCGCCCATGATCTCTCGTTGAAGTTCTTATCACACGTTATTATATTCACACGGATAATTGTATGTTTGTCTAGTAACCACGCCACAAAAACAGGCCGGGGCTGGCGTGATGCACACTCCATCTTCAGCACTCAGCAAGCACGTTCTTATCAGTACCGGACACTCCATAAATCTTTGCTGAAAGGAAATCGAGCATTGCTTTGGTGTGATGCATTCCCAGTGCCTTGCCCAGTGATCCTTGAGACCAAGGGCAGGCATCTGGGAGCCGAGTGGAGGCCAGCAGGGCGGGATGATGGGGGTCTCGAGGCAGGGGAAGCAAGGACGGGGGTGAATGGCAGGGATACGTGTGAGGGAGGGCGGCTGGGATGAGCCGGACCTGGGAGGAATCCCAGAGCGCAGTGGTCTAGGAGGAAATGGAGTTGGAGGCAAGCGAGAAACCTGAGACACACACCCATGAAGTCAGACCCAGGCAGGGAATGGAAACCGCTCGGACCCTTCGGGGATTCCTACCAGTGAATGGCAATAACGACTACTGAGTGTCTGTGATGTACAGAGTGGTTTGAGGCAGCTGGGCCGAGGGTGGCCAAGATGGACGAGCCGCACAGAGGGACCAGACCACGAACTGGGGAAAGCGAGGAAAGAATGGAATCCGGAATCAGGATATTCAAAGCAACCCGGGAGCAGAAACAGAAGCTGAAACGAGGACCTGAGTTTGCAGTCACAGGACATCACCCTGAGGACAACCTGACATGCGGCCAGGTTTCTCCTGCCCAGCGAGCATCACCTCCAACCTGAGGCTGTTCCGGGGCCTGCCCTGCAGAAGGCCTGGGGAAGAAGATGGGTTAGCACCCATAGCAAGAGAGGAGGCCGGGGTCCCCCCAGCGGGGCAGATCCCGATACTGCTGTGGGAAGTGAGCCAGCCGTGTGCTTGCTAGTGCCAGGGTCTCCTAGGCGCCACCTTCAACGGGCCTGTGTCTGAGCTTCGTGGGTGCATGCTCTTAGTTTTCCAGAGCGAATGCAGGAATCAAACTCCCCAGCCCTCTAAAGCGCTACTATCCCTGGCCGTGTGCAATGCAGCGGCTCAGCCATCCTCCACTCACCTACCCATTTAATCACAAATACACGCTGAATTCCTGACCCATAACAGGCACTTAGATGAGTAAAATATAGATTTCAAGGATCCTCAAGAAAACTGACTCTCTAATGAAGGGGATAGGCCCTCCAAGGGGTCACTGTCGTGGCTGGGTAAGAAGAGGTTAGAGTTTGTAGGGCGGCAGGTACGAAGGTGGCTGGCGGTGGCATCAGACGACCCTTGCCCGGCTCAGCGGGGTCCCCATGTCACATGTCCTCCCGTCTGCCCTCAGGCTGAGACTGTCCACGACTCACGAGCCCAGCAGCACCCTCGTGGTCCTGGCGTGGGAGCACTCGGAGCCCCCCATTGGCGTCCAGATCGTCGACTACCTCATCCGCCAGGAGAAGGTCACCGACAGGCTGGACCACTCCAAAGTGGAGACAGGTGAGCATCTCCCACATCAGGGGCTCCTCTGGATGCAGGGTGGTGAAGCAAAGAGCGGTTCCCTGCCCTCCCCCCCCCCCCCCCGGCTCTGCTCCGGCCCCGGTCCCAGGGCCGTGCGGTGGGAGGTGGGGGGGGGCAGGGCAGAAGCACCGGCCATCTTGTTCAGTTCCCAGGTTTGCATAGGGAGTGTTGGACCGAGCCTCGTTTGGACTTTGTTGTTCTTTTGCTTTTAAGAGAAGTGTCCGTTCCATTGCCTCCAGGCACACTCACAAAGGCGGAACAATACAGGCCTGGTTACCCTAGCCCACAATGAGGGAACAATTCTGCACCAGCCACTGCCGTGATTACAGAAGAAAGGGCTGCTTTGCTAATAACTGCCCTCCAGGCAAAAGCCTGTGCGGACAGACGCTTCCCCTTAGTCTTGTCCTAAAGCAAACTCTGCTTTCGCCAGGGCCAGCTAGAAGGAGAAAGTCTTAGGTGCCCCATGAGAAGCATTTCATGCCCAACGGGTTCACCATCTACACATAGGAACGGTCAGCGTAAATCGCTCCCAAAACTGACGTTGAGAGCGGTCACCCACAGGACGGTGGCGCCCACAGCCTGACTCAGGGCGGACGTCTTCTGGTGAAGCTCTCGCTGGGCCATAGAGACGCGGTCAGCGCCTTCGGGCGTGGGCTGCTGTCCACGGCTGCGTCCACGGCCCTTTCCCTGAGGTGCACAGGTGCCGCCACAGTCTGGCAGTGACCACTGACCAGATGGCTGTTCTCACCGGGGACGTGTCATTAAAAAGCTCGCAAGGGTGCCCTGTCCATCTTGCCTGAGTTGTTTCTGAACTCGCTGTGGACAAATGTCCCTAAATCTCGTAGCTACACGTGGAGCAGGCATGAAAAAGCATCCCTTCCAAGTCTCCTTCCTCCACTCGGAGCTGGAGAAGGCTGGGGACCAGCAGTTGTCATGCGCTGCGTCCTCCTCGCTCGGCCATCCGGGCTCCTCACACCTCCCCCGCCCCTTCCTCCGGGCAGAAACCGTGCTGAGCTTCGTGGACGACATCATCTCCGGCGCCAAGTCTCCCTGTGCGATGCCCTCGCGGGTGCCGGACAGGCAGCTCGCCACCATCTCGCTGATCGTCCGCTGCCTGGAGCCCGACACCATCTACATGTGAGTGGCACGGGCGGCCCAGCTGTTGCCCCACCCCGCACAGCCCGCGGCCCCCAGCTGGGTCCCTCCTGCTACTGGAGTTCCTTTAGAGACCTGGGAACGGTCTTGGGTCTCTCAAGTCTTGTCCCACTCCGTCTTACACAGAAGCTTGTAGGCACTAGAGGGGGAGGATCGAGGGAGAGGCCGTAGTCCCATCCTGCAAAGAGTTAGCATCCCAGCGGGGAAATAGATAAGCAACCCGATTTTAACCTTAGGCAGAATGAAAGCGATGTCAGATAGAAGAGCAAGGAACATGTAGAAGAGAAGAAAAAGGGATGGACTGTGACTCGAGGGGGCGCCATCCGCATCGGATCGCGTAGAACCGCAGTGGGAAGGGTCCTGCTGGAAAAGGCCCTGCAGGCAGATGAAGCCGCCAGGGAACGCGAAGGGGCGTGATGGGGGGGCCGCAAAGCCGTCCGTGGGCGGAGGCAGATGGCGAGTACAGGGATCGAAAAAGCAGCGGATGCTCTAAGTCCGGGGAGGCTGTTAATTTGGGAGGAAGGAGCAGCCTAACGAGAACCCCCTGCTGCTGCAGAAAGCCAGCGCCGGGGCAGAGAGGCAGGCAGTTCGCGGAGGCCGCAGGTGGCTGGTGCTTTCCTTCAAAGGAAGGAGCGTGAACCCCACCTCACGGCACTTCATTCTCTCCGGGGGCTCCTCCCCGTTCCTGCCCCTGCTCTGGGAAGGACGCTTTGAGACATTCGTGAAGCAGCGGCAGAACAGAATCCGAAAGAGGGGAGACGATGGTGGAATCTAAGGGGAAGATGAGGGGGCTGAGGGGAGACCGTCGTGATATAGTTCTGGGCCCTTTGGACCCGGTCAGGGTGAGAAATACGGAACCATTTACAGACGAGGTCGCGAGCATAGAGTCGCGGTGTGCAGAATCCATCATTTCCATCTCCGCAGCCGGGGGGTTCAGGGATGAAAGGCACTAGACATGCGAGTGGCTTGATGGCACGGTGAACTGTGATGCCCAGGCCCAACCTTCCCGATACAGGAAAGGGAAATGTAATGGGGGGCGGGGGGGGGCTGCGGAGGAAGGTAAAGTGCGTGAAGGCGAGCGTCTTGTGGGGCAGCTGGAAAGCGCAGAGACATACACGCTAATCCCAGGACGAAGGCACCTGCAAACTCGGGGCAGCCGACATTTGCATGTCTGATGAGGGCTCCCCAGTTCCCATCACGAAGGCACGCTGTTAGTGAAGGATTTCAAAGTCCCTGCTGTGAGCACCAGGCTGGCAGAGCTGTCTATGGGGGAGAGCCAGCCCTCCCCGCCCCCCACCTGGGGACCCTCCTCGTGTTGGCCTGATGCGGTCACCCTTCCCTGATCAAAGTAGGGAGGCTGATACCATCTCCTGCTCTGACATCCTCGGTGAGCTTCCAGGGCTGCCCCCTTCTGGCTTGTAAAACAGGAACCTTGAGGGTAGAACGAGTTCCAGCTGGCGCGCGGGGCTGAGGGAAAGACAGCCAGCCTCCACCAGGTGGCGCTGCGGACCGCCGGACAGGGCCTGTGGGAGGACGGAGTGGCGTGCGCTCCAGCCCCAGGTGCGGGAGGGCGAGAGTCCTGATTGAGAGTCAGGAACACCTGGGCCCCGAGCCTGGCTCGTTTCTAGCCACTGAGTGATTGTGAGTGAGCTTCAGAGTGTCTGCAACGCAGTTTTCTCATCTCTGAAATAAAGGAAGGCAGCCTTGGAGAGGGTACCCCGGGAGGGTGCGTCTGGGGCCATCCCAGCCCTGTGAGGTTGAGGGCAGTGCTCCCGTTTTCTACGGAGGAAACTGAGGTTCGGCCGCGCGGAGTAGCTTTTCCAGAGTCACACAGCTGGTTGCCTGGGCTGTGGCCGGTGGTGAGAATGGAATCCCGGTTAGCATTTCTCCACGCATGGGGTCCCACCCCCAACCACTCCGGGCTACCGGAAGGATCTAGAAGCATGATCTTAGCACCTCAGGTGGAAGCGCAAAGCTGGCTCTGCACCCGAGTGCCCGGAGGGAGAGCTGCGTGTCAGCACAGCTGGCTGACCTGGTCAACCTACGCCTTAATAAAAACCATTGCTCTGAGGGGGTCCATGAGACAGAACCAGGTAGGGGTCCGTGGCTCAAAAGTACCTGAAAGGGGGTCCGGTCCGGCATCTTCCTTTCAGAGACAGGGAAACTGAGGCCAGAGGGGAAGGGACCCCAGCCTTGGAGGCCACCGCCCCTGTGTCCTGGCACGGGCTCCCAGGAGAGCCACGGCCTTTGGGGGCACGTGGCACCAGACAGAGGACGGGAGCAGGTCCGGAGTGATGGGCAGAAACCGCCACACCGGAGGGGAGAGCGAGAGGGCAGCGGACACCGGCGGTCGGCCCCGGGCAGGAGGCCCGAGGGCGCTCGGGTCTGGAACACCCCAGCCCTGGAGCCAGAGCCGGGCCCCGCTGACGGGTAGTAGTGAACGTGCCCCCACGTTAGCCCTCCAGGCTGGGACCAGGGCTCCTCCCTCCTGCCCAGCAGCGCCGGCCGGTCCCCTCCCTGTCCTCCGAGTGCTCTCGGTGGACACGCTGACGCTAACCACGGGCAGAGGCACCCCTCCCGAAAGGACCGTGCGTGGCTCTTCCCAAGCATAAGGTGCTCCCCGGGCTTTCATCGTGACAAGCAGCGGGCGGCTGCCTCAGTGTCACGTGAGGGTCAAGGGCACTGGGGCGGCCGAGGAGTGGCTCTTGGGTCGAGCGTCCCCTCCACGTGGAAGGTGGTGGGTCACGAATATTTGTCTATAATTCCTCAGTCAGGTGTGGAGGGAAAACACTTGCGGGAAGCATTTCTTTCCCTAGTACCGTGCTTTGCTACTAAACATAGGCAGTGCCTAGGGGCCTGACTCCTATACTGATTGCCCCGTCCGAGTAATTTGGGGATGAACTTAAGCACAGGCATGTTTATCCCGGCTCAGTGTTCTTCCAGCTCAGCTGAAGTTTAGTGCCAGCTGGGACACGAAGCCAGGCTGCCTGGAGTGTCGGGACAGCCTAGTGGGTGGGGAGCAGGGGGGGAACACGGTCCTGCAGGCTCCGGGCAGAAGCCGGTGGGCCCGTGGTCCCCGCAGGAGGAATGGGGAGGGCAGGAGGAGGGAAGGCCCGCGCACCCGGACCCTGACATTCCCTGGGCTCCTCGGAGGGGAGGGGCGGTGCAGGCATGGCCGTCCTCTCTCTGCCCGGAGTCCCCTGGCCCCGTCCTGCCCCGAGGTGCTGCTGCCTCACAGCAGGCGGTTCTGGGCTGCTCCGCCCAGAGGGAAGTATGTTCCAAATCGAGCCTCCTGCGAGGACACTCGAGAAAGAGAAAGTGACGAGGCTGGCTGGGTTAGCGCTGGAAGCCTGGGCAGGACACCGGAGGTGGCCGTCCTCATCACCTGCGGGTTCCTCTCCGAGCGGCGGGACCTCAGCCCCATCGTCCAAGGCGGGCGGGGATGGCGGGGTCAGCCTTCGGTAGCCAGTCTTCCTCCTCCTCTGGGTGGGAGTGGGGCGCGCTCAGAGCCACGTCTCATGGGCAGCTCTCCGCACGTTTGCGCTCAGGACTCGGGGCCGGAAAGAGCTGCCTGTGGGACTCGGAGCCCCGGCCACTGGCAGGACCGGGCCCCTCCGCTCTGGTGGCTTCACTTGGGACTTTAGCGAGGAGAACTGTCATCCGTCCGTGGTGGCAGAGTGTCAGCTGCTCCCAGATGGGACAGAACAGGGTGGGGCTGAGTCTCTCGGTGTCGCTGGGCCCCTGGTGCCAAGCTGGCGCTTCGCTTCGTGACGTCCCCACTTCACGGATCAGGGAGGCAAAGCCCAGAGGAGTTAAAGCAGCTCCACATGGTGGGGAGCAGAGGCTCCAGACCCCGGCTCTGACCCTCCGTTTCCATGGACACGCACCCTTCCCGGGCTCCGGGGCTGTCAGATGCACCTGCTCCCCACCCCTGGAGTCCCGGATGCAGCCGGGCTGGGTGCAGCGTCGGGGTTCCGGTTGCTCTCACTGCTGGTCGGCGGGCCCACTCTGAGGGTCGGCGCTCAGCGCCCCAGTGCCTCCCATCAGATAACGTCCCCGGACAGCAGCTTATACGCAGGACCCCGCAGGAAGCAGCGAGAGGCCCCAGACCACACGCCCATGGCCTGGGTGGTGGCAGGAAGTGCGTTGTGGAGTCGCCCCCCCCCCACCGCCCCACCCAGGCAGGGCTTGGCCGTCCGCAGGGCCTCGGTTCTCCCTGCTAATGACACCCCCACCCCCCGCCAGGTTCACCCTGTGGGGCGTGGACAACACGGGACGGCGCTCCCGGCCCAGCGACGTGATCGTGAAGACCCCTTGCCCCGTGGTGGACGATGTCAAAGCCCAAGGTAAGCGACACTGGGACTGGCAGGTCTGCAATGCATGCCCTGGGACCTCCCCTTGCCCCTAGGAAAGAGGGAGCAAGGGCGGGAAAGGGCCCCCTGGAGCTGAGTGGGGTGCCCCTGGAGCCCTGCCTCCCACGCGGTCCTCGGTGTAACCAGCACTGCCCAGTGCGTCCTGGAGCGGGCGGGAGGCGCTGACGGAGGCCCCAGGTGCGTGTGGTGCCACGCCAGGTGCCCGGTGCGTGCTGACGTCCCCGTGGCCTCTGCCCCCGGGAGGCTCTTCGGGTCACTTACTCCCTCCGTACTGTCTGCACCTCAGAAAAGTTATTTTGAATGAAAGCACAGAAAGGCTGCAGTTTGGGAATTAATTGCTCTCTCACGCCCTCCCTACCAAAGATGTTGTCAAAATCTTTTTCCTACTTCTTGGAGTGCTATGGAGACGTTCTTTGGGGAAGAATCATCTCTCTTCCGTGCACCAGGGACGGCCCTTGTCACTTGCGTGGACTGTGTCTTCTTTCCGTGCACACCCGCTGAACAAACGGCAGGCTTCTTGGGGCTGCCTTTCCCCACGATGCCCCTGGCTGGTCTGGCTACCGCCCCGAGTTCTGAGACTTACCACATCCCCTGCACAACCAGAATGTAGCTCTCCTGGGTACCGCTTCCCCAGGGCTCTGGCCGACTGCTGACATCTCCAGTAGAACTGAACAGAGAGTATTTGCACATCGGCAGAGACGATGCTGATGCTGGAAGTTTAGGAGGAATCGTGGGGCGAGACTGACCCTCTGTTACCCCTCCGGTCCCCTTACATATGGCTGCAGACCCCAGCTGTGAGAGGCTGTCCGCCAGGGACACCCTCTCACAGCGTTCACGGGGCAGTTCCACGGCGATGCAAAGTCCCCCGGGAGAGGGCGACCTGGACCCACTCCCGGCAAAGCCACGGAGGCGGCAGCACCCTCCGACTCGGAGAGGCCTTTCTCGCTAACTGCCTCATTGGCCGCACCTGGCACGCCGAGGGCGCCGTTATCCAATCATCGCCCGGCTCCTCCTCAAACTCCTTCCTGGGCTGCCATTCCTCTTGTGACAGGGATCGAAGTATTTAGCAGGCCTACGGGGACCTGCGTGGGGTGGCCCGTGCCCACCTCCCCGTGAATGTTCTCGTGGCGGCCTCCCTGCCTTTCTCGGTTCCCCCAACGCGTTTTCTGCAGGCCCGCCCCCACCCCTTCCCCCTGCAGAGCTCAGACCAGGCGCCCTCCCTCAGCCCAGAGGGGTCCCGGGCGCTGCGAGGGTCCTCGGAGCCCTACGTCCGTGTCCTTGGGAACAGGCATCGCTGTCCGTTGTTACGATCACGCGTTGAAGGTGTGTGTCTCCCCCACTGGGCAGGGGGTTCCGTGCGAGCAGGGTCCCGGTCTCTTTCTGACCAGGATTGTGTCCCTAACCCCTGAAAGGCAGACTGGTGACCAACTGGCGACAGGGACACTTGGATTCTGGGGTCAGACCCCCATGTTCCAATCCCTGCTCTACCGTCTGTCTACCTGCTTGCCCTTGAGCAGGCTGTGGGAACTCCTCCCTCGGTTTATGAATCTGCACAACGGGACGAGGGACCACAGCACCTGGAAACGAAGTCTCCAGTCGGAAGTACAGGAGGGAATGTGCGCGAGGCAGGTCTGTCCGTGCCTGCCCCGCAGCAAGTGCTGGGGAGCACGCCCATTCTGGGTGCTGCCCCTCATGCTGGCCTGCGTACCCCCAGGGTCGGGGGCCACCCACCAGCAGCCTCGGAGGTGTGCAAGCCCATCGGCTGGGCCACGCTATTTCTCCTGAAATCCGCACCACCTAAATGCCCATGTCTCTATTAATATGCACATATGTGAATAGGCAAATGCCCTCGCTGACCATGTCTGCGTCCTAGCAGGGACTCAGTAAGCATGCACTGAATGAACGGCCCCATTTTAGAGATGCGGACGTGGGGATTCAGAACAGAGTGGGTACGCCCACCGGGCTCAGAGGCTCAGCATTTAACAGAGCCGGCCACGGGCTCATTACTGACAGCTGTTCCCAGTCTGCCTACGACGTTAATTTAGGTATTTGGAGGGCCGTTACGTAAAAGGCTGAAAACGTTTACTGGCTCCTGATTCCTGATGAGGAAAAGCCCTACAACTGAAAGAAAGGAGCGTTCATGTTAGATACCAAAAGGCGTCCGTGGGGGCATTACAGCAGGACGCAATGTCCTTTGTGTGCAGAACAGACGCGCCTCTCTCTGGAGCGAGGGCTGCGTGGCTGACGGTACGCAGCTGATGGCCCGCAGCTGAACGGCTTTTGAAGGCCTTTGCAACCCCTCAATGATGAAGGCCAAGTCCGGGCTGCAAAACCCCCAGATGGGAGGCTGCGTGGGGAGGGCCCGTGGCACCCTTGTTTCCTCATCTGTTGACTCCATGCCAGAGAGGATCTGGTGAGAGGGTGTCCCTGCTATTTCTGTTTTGCAGAATTTGCGAATGTGCTTGCGGGCAGCAGTGGGCACCTGGGGCTGGCTTGCTGAAGAGGCAGCAAGCTGGTGGGATGTCAGGCAGCTGATCAGCAGGTGGCAGGAGGCAGCCCGGTCCTCCCTGTGGGAGTCGAGGGTAGGGAGCAAGTCCGACCTCTGTCACAAGAGGAATGGCAGCCCAGGAAGGAGTGTGGGGAGGAGCCTGGTGATGGTCCGATAACAGCGCCCTCACACGGTCAACGAGGCGGTCAGTGTGAAAGTCCTTTCCGAGCTGGAACCTGCTGCAGCATCCGTGACTTTGCCCAGAGTGGGTCCAGGTCACCGCCCCCCCCCGCCCCCCCCCCCCGCAGGGCTTTGACGGGAAGCTCTGGAGGACTTGGAGCAGAACGGGACAGGATCGGACTTAACGTCTGGAGGATCCTGTCTGCTGCGTTGAGCACGGACCTGGGGAGAGCGTCTAAGGTGGAACTGGGGAGGCCAGCTGGAAGGCTGTTCAGAGGGGAGCTGATGTTTTAACTACCGTGACCGGGACGGGAGTGAGGAGAGGTGGCTCGCGTCCACAGTATTTCAGGACGGAGAGGATTCGCTGATGGAGTGGAGGGGGCCCGTCTCATCACGCGTTGCAGAAAGCGCTGCGGAGAGAGGCAGGCAGAACGATGAGGGAACACAGGCAGGCCCGCCTGGTTCCCCTGCTTGGGATGTTTGCCTGGAAGACCAGGCGGCCCCTGGGGAGGCAGCGATCGGGCGAAAGACCGAGCGAACTAGTGAAGGGCACCAGCGATGGGTGTGCGGATAGGTCAGATGGAGAAGGGCCTTCATACGGGGCCATTTCTCTACTGAAATAGCCACCCCGGAGTCGCATCCCCCGAGACTCTGCCTCCTGTCCATCCCTTCAACCCGTTAACCGCCACCATCCCCTTAGCGCTGGCACAAAAGAGCGAAGAACAGACGTAGTCTAGCCTCGCCCGTCTCTGAATGTCCTCACTTTAGACCGGGACACTTGCAGCCACCTTGCAGGGGGCGGTGTGGGGCTTGGAATCCACGTGAGAAGTTCTCAGCCATCAACAGGCCTTTTATCAATGACTTGTGATTTCACAAACCTTTATTTTCAAAACCGCCATCCTCTGGACCTCTGGACCTCTGGATCCTTTCTGCATAGCCTGAGAGTTTTTAAATTTTGAAAATTTGAACAGATTTCTGAACTGAAATTCCCTTTAATGCAGCTGTGCTTGCCGGCCACAAGACTTCGGTGTAGCCGGCGTGGTGAGGTATCACTAAGGAGCCCAAAGTGGGTTCAGCTGGCTCCCGAGTCACGCGGTCCTTCTGCTCAGGCTTACATTCTTTTGACCCCCTGCCTTGTCTGGCCTTGGGCTGGCCACTCGGAACCCCGAGGAGGGAAGACTGGGCTCCTGTCCTCGTGGGCAGTGGGCAGGACAGAAAAGGAACAAAAGTATTGCGGCGTCTTGGTGGAGCAGGGGTGACAGTTCATTCGCTGCAGCCTCAGAAACTCCTACAGCGATGCCCACCCTCCCTGGCAGCCCTGCATGCACTTGGAATTGGGACAAGAAATTAGGATGCTTTGCCTTTAAGTTCTCAGGGGGTCTAGGGGGCCAAGTCTGGTTTAGAAACCTACGGACTTAGTTCCTTCGTGTCCAGATCTAACTCTGGATCCGAGACAGCACTGCTGGCCGGTCTTAGTTCCCAGCTGTTTGGGAAGGAAATGTAAACGAATCTCCTTTCTCCAACAGGTTTAAGGAGAAAACACTTCATGATAAAGTGCTCTGAGCTCCGTAGGAAAAAATGCCAAGGCTTTCCAAATTCATTGCCCCTTTGCCCCTCACCAAGTTCGGCTTGGCAATGTCTGCCTTGGAGGCAGAAATCTACAAGCTGTGAATTTAACCGAAAGGTCACTCATGTGGAACTGCAGAATGTACTGGATTCAGTTTTCGTGTCACCACAGAGCTGGGGGGGGGCTTGTCTTCCTCCCTGGTCCGGGGGTTTCTCGCCGAGGCTCTGCAGTCGTGGGCCCAGGTTGCTTTGGGCACTGCGGCCCCTCGTGGCTCCTCCTGTGGCGAGAGGCGGGACTGGGCACGCCTCGCTTCCTCCTCAAGCCCAACGCCTGCCCCGCTGCCCGGCTGCTTTTATAGGGCCCACTGGGTACATGAGCACACGCGGCCAGCAGGTGCCGGGGAGTTCATGCCTTCTGGGGGTGAGCGTGGAAGCCCCATGGACCAACACGGAGGGTTGCTGAAATAAAGTCTTCTCCCCCTACTCCCCACGGGTGGACCAGGGGGGTCCAGTAGCTTCCTGCATCCTCTGAACACAGCCCCCACCTCGCTCCCTAGTGCGCCCCCTTCTGGTGCCTCTGCCTCCTTGCTGCCTTCATCCTCCCTTTGTTTGCCTGCGATGGCATTGCCCGTGAAGTGTTAATCTGTGAGCTGTTGCCTCAGGCTCCCAATGTTTAGGAAACTTGAGTAAAGACAAAGAATATTATAACTGAAGTTGACCTAGATGGTACTGTATTCAAAGGCTTTCATTTTATAGAAGAGAAAACTGAACCCGATGGGATGAAGGCAAAGTGAATTACCCCACTTTCTCCAGATGCTGGGCTCGTGATTAAGTAATAATTAAGCAGTGCATGTATGTGTGCCTACATATGTAACCGTGTGTGTGTGCGTGTGCGTGTGTATAATCTTACTTACCTGTGTGGTGTGCCCTCCTCAGAAATAGCGGACAAGATCTACAATCTCTTCAACGGCTACACCAGCGGGAAGGAGCAGCAGACAGCCTACAACACCCTCCTGGACCTGGGCGCCCCCACCCTCCACCGGGTCCTCTACCACTACAACCTGCACTACGAGAGTTTCGGAGAGTTCACCTGGCGGTGTGAGGATGAGCTGGGACCCAGGTAAACGACAGACTTCACTGCCTCTTGCAGAGGCCTCAGCTCATGGAAAGCTGGTGCCCCCTCCGCTAGAGCAGCGCATTCGTGCGTGTGCGTAGGCGCCCTCGGGGAGCTTCTGCGCTTGGGGACGGAAGCCCTGCGACCTCAGACAGCTCCTCGGTCCGTGCAGGCCGGTCCTGCCCAGGCTGCAGCTAAGTGGTCAGGCCGTGCGTGCGTTTCCTGAGCTCTGGAAACACTGCCTGGATCTGTTCAACTCCCTCTTCGTTACGTGACATAGATTCCAAATGCGAAAATGGGAGCTGACAGCTGAGTCTTGTGAAAGGCAATCAGGAATTTTATTGACGAGGTTATCCAAAAATGTTCTTCGCGTATGAACTTTGCATGTGTTATGTGCATTCCACACACACACACACACACACACACACACACCCACACACACACACACGTTGAGCTAAATTCCACATTCTCTTGAAAGACAGCACGGGGTAGCCAGTGACCCACCTTGACCTCCATCTGGGCCAAAGTTAGGACATAACAGTGTTGGCCAGTTTCCTCTGGCCCCGAGGCTACAACTTCCCCAAACTCTCAGTCTGCACTGCTCTGTGATTGCATGACCCAGACAGAGGCCTTCGAGAGAGCGGAATGGGAAGAATGTGTGGAGATACCACCTTCCTTTCATTCCATTCCTTACGGCTGCATATGGCCACTCTCAGAAAACCAGATTTCCCTGCGAATACTGCGATTGGCAGGTAAACACAGTGATGAGACTTTTCACACAGAATGTGGGTGCCGGTATGTCCCAAAATCATTTAGAAGCTCATGGAAAAAAAGGGCAAGGACTTTGAGGATAGAGGAAAAAGGGAAACAGGAAAATGAAGACCATCAACACTGTTGAGTCCTCTAGCACTTGAAGAAGCCTTGGGCTCCAGACAACGGGGCAGAACAAAAGGGTCACCCAAGGCACCCCGTCCATCGGCCCTGTGAGCAGCCCGGAGGGAGACGCCGCCTCCGTGCACCTCCTGTCATGGCCCCAAATCGCCAGCTGTCCTGGAAGACCACTGTTCCGGACAGCGCCCCTAGTTCCTTACTTTTGAAGGAAAGAGGAAATTTAGGATTGTCATCCTAGAATAAACTGGTTTCATGGGTGAGGTCAGGAAGAATCTTTAGGCAGCCCACAGATCGTTTCCTGAGGTCTACAAGGGCCGGTAGTCCTTGAGCGAACGGATGCATGGACAGGGACACGGAGGAAAACAGACGAGGGACTTTCAACTCAGTTTGGATCAGTTTCGGTAAAGAGCCAGCCCTGGGTTAGGAAGTTAATACGTATTAAGGAATAATGTCCCCTCTGCCCCACGCCTTATCACATTCCTGCCTGTTATTACTCATGTTACCCCCCACCCCCTCCCTCCCCTGACATTTATTGGGTGTAAATATACAGTTCTTGGTCAGGAGACATAAATGTCACAATTTGAATGGCACGGACGTTTCCTACGTCGTCTTCATGTCCAGGGGCATTTGGATTGCCGGTTGTTCCCTTGTAACTCAACAATCAGGAGAGCTGGTTAACGAAGAAAGTGAGCGGGGAAGCAACAGGGCTCTCCCTGTACAGTAACGCCCCCTGCTGGCTGGACACGCCGCTCCCAAAACTCCCCTCCCAGGAGGCTCTTTCACTGGTTTTCCAAGACTCCACGAGATTAGGAAAAAAAAAAATCTGCAGTTTTATTAGCTTGTGGAACATAAAGCTGTACTCGTGGGTGTCATGGACCTCAGGGACAACCACAGGAAGCAAGGTCCTCTGCCTTGGGACACATCAGCCCGCTTCAGTGTCACTCGTGGGGGTGCCTCCAGAGCAGGCTGTTGGTACCCACGTCGGGGGATCAAGCAGAAAGGATCCCCCGGTTCAGTCCAATCCAATCCACGAAAATTCACGGAGGCTGCCAGGTGGAGCTGAGGGCTGAAATACTTTGAGAACAACACTGGTTGCCTTGCTGTTAAGAAAGACGACGACCACGGGCTCTGAGAGGGTCAAGGGTAGACCCACTTTAATTATAATTTTTTAAAAAGTGAGCCATGCAAGCAGCCCCAAAGACCCACGGGGTGAGTAAAGCCATCTTTGGGCGTCTTGATCGCTGTTTCTTAAAGAGAACAGATGTGCTGTTCCCCTCTCTCGCTTCACCCTCCTGTCCTCCACCTCCCCCCCCCCTTGTCAACCTGTAGCAGGACACAGTCAGATGATGGGCCGCCCAAGTCCCTGTGGCTGGCGGCTTTCGGAAAGCCTGCCCCGCCCAGCTGGAGAGGCCCCCGGGAGAGGAGAGCCTGTCTGCACCAGACGACGAGTCGTCAGCAGGCCGCGCGTGTCCTCGGTTGCCTCTGAGCCACCACTGCGGTTGGGGAGGAGGTGACCCCACACTGTCCGCACCCCTGACTTGGCGGCTGAAGCTCGACATCTCTCCTCCTCTGCGCCCTGCGCCCCTCGCCAGGCACTCGGTGATGTCACGGCCAGGACAGAGGAGGGATGAGATGAACGTGACTCCTGGTCTTTGAAAGCTTGTTCTAAGTGGGGCGTGCAAACCCCCATTTTCTGGAAGGGGTTGGCTGGACGGGGAGGGACGGTTGCTCACCTGAGACGGCAGCCTCGCCGGTGGCAGACCGCAGGGTTCTCGCTGAGGTGCCCGAGACGGCGTTCCCCAGCTTGTTCAACTCAGAATCTCTCGGCGTGGTCTGCGGTCACTTACGTCTTTGAGAACCAGAGGTGAGCGAGGGATTCCCGCTCCTTCACACACCCCGAGTGTTCGGCGTCAAAGCTGGGGAGGTCCGGCAGGTGGCCCCCGATGAGGACGCCAGGAAGAAGCCCACGCAGCGAGACAGGTGGCGGCCACTGCCCACTCCCCAGCCGTGCACCTAGGCGATCACACCCCACCGACACTCTACTGCTGGCCCAGAGGCGCCACTCCGTTCCGAGTGTGGGCACCCAGGGAGCCCTCGCCCCACTCTGCGCCTGTCCCTCTCCGGGATCTGCGACAGCGCAGGTGTCACCTCTTGTCACCTCCCTTTCCCACGTTGACTGGGGTCCATGGCGATGACCGCCTCCCTCTCTGAGGGAGGAGGGGGAGGAGCGGAGCCCGACCTCCCCAGGGGTGCAGTGATCAGGCCCCTGGGGGTCTGCACTTGCCCCAGGAACGACCCTGCGCCCATGCGCACCACGGGCCTTGTCGGCCCGGTCCGGGTCCCACTCGTGCACCCCCGTGCGGGCCCAGTTAGTCACACCCGAGAGCCCCCGGCGTTCGCTGCATCGCTGCTTCTACCCTGCGCAGAAACAGCCTTGAAAACGGAGCGGTTCTGACAAACACCCTGCTTGTCATTTAATGGTGATGAATGACTGGCTTTAAAGAAAAGGGATCTGATTTGTCTTTCAAAACTGACAGCTCTACGATTTTAAAAGGGCAGACGTGCCCACTGAAACACCAGTAATTTTCTTTTCATTTTTCCTCATTGCATTTTGTTTCTGCCCGCCTCTTTGCACATCCATCTTATTAATCATCTCATCCATCCATCCATCCATTCATTCATTCGCTTGACAAGTATTTGTGCAACGCCCCTGTTCTAAGTGCCAGCGACCGAACGGTAAGCAAAGCAAACCAGACCGGGCTCTGCCCCATGACCTTTGAGCCCCGAGCCGTCTGCCTTCCTAACCTCCGTGCTTGATCCCTAGGAAAGCTGGCCTCATCCTCTCCCAGCTCGGGGATCTCAGCGGCTGGTGCAACGGACTCCTTCAGGAACCCAAGATAAGCCTGCGACGCGGCTCCCTCAAGTACCTGGGCTGCCGCTACAGCGAGATCAAGCCCTACGGACTCGACTGGTCGGAGCTCAGCCAGGACCTCAGGAAGACGTGCGAGGAGCAGACCCTGAGCGTCCCCTACAACGATTACGGGGACAGCAAAGACATCTAGCACGCTGCTGCCACCTAGTGGCTGCCAACAGGAAGCGGGAGCGAGGAGGGGACATCTGAGTTGGTGGGTGATTTTTACTATTTTTTAATGGAACGTCCAAACCTCCGCAGGGGACATCTGAACCGGGGAGAAACGGACCCTTGCCCCCTGCGGGGTTTCTCCGCAGCGATGTTCCCCATCAGCACGCCCTGGACGCCTGCCAGCCAGCGGCCCCGTGCAGCGCCCTTGTTTCCGGGGGTTACTTTGGGGCTTGTTTTGCAGTTGACTTGTTGATATTTTTTTCCCCAAGACGTTCATCAAAATGCTCCCGAGGTCTGTCACACTTCCCGTGAAAGGTCCACCAGGGTGGGGCAGCCCGAGCTCCCGAGGTTCCGAGTCCGTTACAGCTGGGGACAGAGCGCCGACCAGAGAGCTGTGCGCCCGGCCTCAGGGCCCGGCCTCGGCCTCGGGACGAACCTCGCCCTGGGAGCCACGTCTGGCCCCCCGAGAAAGACGCGGCCATCCAGAAGGCGGCCTGTTGCTGACGGCGCCCCTGACAGGTGGACCCCGCCTCAGTCCCGGACCCCCGCGGGCTTCCTGGATTTCCAGTTCCTTCCCCCGGACTGGCTGGCGTTAGGCCTCCCCGGTGGACCTCTGTCCTCTCCCCCGAACCATCACTTTGTGCCACTGTCCAGAGCACCTGCGGAGCGGGCTACCTGGGAGACCACATCGAGGTCCACATTCCAGAAAAGCAGGGGGATGGTTTAAAAAAAAAAACAAAACAAAACCCGGTGCCTCCAGAACAGGCATCCCCCCGCCCCAACCCCAGGCTGCATTACGCCCCCGAGTCTCTCTGGTGCCGGCACCGTCTGTCTGCCCCAGACAGACGAGGCCCGTTCCCTGCGCCGGTGCCCGCAAGGGGCCCGCACACACCACCACACCAGTGTTGTAGCGCCCAGAGTGACCGCTGATGACACAAAACTGCCGCCCTTCACCCTCCCCCGCCCCCCTGCCCCTCCAAAGTCGCCTCATCGCAGTGTTAGTCTTGCAGGCCATCTCTCTGGCCGAGCAGCAGTGGGAGCGCCCGGACCTTCACTCCCGTCCAGCTGCCCGGAGTCGGAGACTCTGCGGGCGAGCCCCACGGACTTCAGGGAAGGGCCGCCTGCTGCTGCCCAAGCATCCGTGTGGGGGCCGGTGGGGGCCCGGCCCGCAGGCAGCCCGGTCTTTTGGGAAGCCCTTTGCAGGTGGGCCGGAGATGGCCCTGGCTGTCCTCACCCACCTCGGAGGCCTGAACACACACTCAGCACCCTGCCTGTGACCGGGCCCCTCATTTGGAAACTTGGGAGAAAGGCCAGGAAGGGGAGGGAAGGTCTAGAAAGCTGGGGGCTGCGCTACGCTGACTTTGTTCTGAAGGGCAGCAACAGCAGGCCACGCTCCGCGAGGGCTGGCTGAGTGCAGGTGCTGCCCACGTGCTTTCCACGGTGCCGGGTCCTCTCGAACCCCCGCCCCCCCTCAGAGTGCCAGCCTCCGCTCCGGCTCAGCGACCAGGCAGCCCAGGTGGAGAGGCCGCGGCGCCACGCCCCAGAGCGCAGGAGCTCGGCCCCCCGCCGCCTGCCCTCAGCCTTGCTCCCAGGCCACCACGGCGGCCCACTGCCCCTGCCGTAAGCTCCCCGGGGTCCTGCCCGGACAGCCTTCCCTTCCCCACGCCCCCAGGTGTCCATGTGCCCCCGCGGGCAGATGGAGGAGCCCAGGGTGCCCCTCACTCTGCAGCTGCAGCACCTGTGGGGTGGTGGGCTCTGTCTACAAGCGTCCCCGCCAGGGCCAGGAGCGAAGCCTGGGCTACGGCTGCCCTCACCCCCTCCTCCACATCTGCCCACGGAGAGAGTGACAGATTTCCTCCTGCTGGGGGCTGCCCCTGCCGCAGAGACCACCCTCCCAAACCCAGTGCAGAGGCTGCAGAAAACAGCCGTCCCGCCTGTGGTCCATGCAGGGCCTCGGCCGCGACGCCCAGAGGACAGCGTCCACCATCACCGCAGAGGGAGGGGCCCCGGGCAGCAGGACACCAACCAGTGGGGCGGCGAGCGAAGGCCAGCTTCCCCGCTGCCTCCGCCTCCCGTCCTCCAGGCAAGTCCGTGCAGGGAGCCAGGGCCACACAGCAGGAGTGGGGTGCCCAGGCGGCTGTCCCCGCCCCAGCGGTGGGCGAGGTGAGGCCAGGGGGTAGCATCAGGGCCCCCCTTTTTCGGGCCCCTCCTTCTGTTTTACTAAAATAAAAGAGACTCACTATTGCCGACTCGCCGAAGTCCCTGCACCTTCTTTTCCTCTGCTTTATCTTTGCTTCCCCGGTCTGGGACCCTTCCTCCTCTGTCCCTTCCTTCCCCGTGACTCTCCTCCTCCCCGTGTCCCCCGTGCCCTCCGCACAGCACACCCTGCACACCCACCACACTGCACATACACCCCATGTACACGCACGGTACACAACCCTGACAGCTGGGGCCCACCTGCTTCCCAGTTAAACATAAGGCCAATGAGAAGGGGGCGGGGCAGCTCTTAGGACCCCCTGGGGACTAGACGGGAGGGTTTGTGCCCTCGGAAGACACAACCAACACACCCTGGGGACGCTGACCGAAGCGTGCCTGGAGGAGCCCACCCCAAGGAGAGTGAGGGTGGGGGTGGTACTGGGCCAGTGTTGACCCTCTCGTGTCCAAGCTGCCACGTGGGTCTCAGGGGAGTTGAGTCGCTTCACCCCAGCAGCCCCTCCCGGGGGCAGGGCTCCCGCCGGTGCCCCCAAGTGGATGGGGCCCCCTCCCCCCCGGAAGGGCGCAGAGCCTTCACCGGGTGTGCGGCCGTTTCCCGTGGAGTGTGGTCAGCTCGTTATTCTTAGGTAACCACGTTCCTCAATATTCCAATGTTCTGTTAAAAAACAGTGTGAAAAAACCACTTGACCACCATAGAAGGGAGAGAGAACGTAATGTGACCACCTTCGGGTACAGCAGTATTGTTTAAAAGAGAACTATTGTGCGATGATTAAAAATTGGAATAATTAACTCAATAAAAAACGAGCGGTAAGTGCCGCGTGTGTGGGCGTTACCTGGTGTCGACATCATCTGCGTCTGGCTGGACCACGGGAAGCGCTCCAGCTTCAAATGTTAGATCGCAGATACAGTGGCCTTGCAGCCTGGCCTCGGACTAGGGGGAAAAAATACCTAACAGCAAACTGCACACGTACTCTGCTGTTGTGTAGTGATGACGCTCCCTTTCCCCCTGCCACCTTCCCCGAAGAGCAAGCCCATGAAGCTTGCCGCGTACCTGCAGCCACTCGGGCACCAGGCACTGCCAGGAGACGCCCCGGTGGGTAAGACAAGCCTGTTCTCCATCACCGAGCACGGCAGTGCACGGGGAAAGTCAGACGTTGAACCCATCAGGGCGGAAGTCACTAGAACCACGACAGAGACGCTCAGGATGTGCGGATGCTGCCGAGAGGGAAGCTTTGGGCATCCAAGAAAACTGTTGCCAAGGCCCCCTCGGCCTCGCTCCCATTGGCTGTTCTGTGGAGGCCGGATGTTCGGAAATGCCCCACGGGGCGTAGCCCACCGGGTCCCTCTTTTCCTCCCTACCAGGTGACTTCACAGAGACGCCACGCCACTCCCTTCTCCTTCCGTAACCGAGTGAGGTGCCCGCACACTTAGTAGGCCCTCTTGAAAAGGACTGATGAGGGTCCTAGTCTCGCGCAAGCAGGGACTCCTTACTGAAAGGAGGTGAGACTGTGGCAGCTTCACGGCGCGGCCGTAAATCCTCTGACCCCGCTCATCCAGGACTGTGTTCCCCCGGCTCTCCCCTCGGATCGGGGCAGGCGCGAGACCAGCTCACCCAACACATTATAATCACCGTGACGCCGTGTGACTCCCGGGTCTGAATCACAAAAGGCCTTGGGGTGTCTGCCTTCTCTGGAGCTCTTGCTCTTGGACCTCCGAGTCACCACGGAAAAAATCTGAGGCCACCGTGGTGGGCCATCACACCGGAGAGGTGACGGGTGAGCTCAGCGGAGCCCAGCCGTCTAGACACTCCCGCTGAGGCACCTGACACGCAGACAGAGCTACGCTGGACCCTCCAGACAAGTCCCCGTGCCAGCGGCGGCGTGCCACCCAGCAGCCTCTATCAACGCCACACGAAAGAGAGTGCTCACCCAGCCCGCCCCCCCCCAAACTATGCAGCATTAGAAAATGGTTGTTGTTGTTTTAGGTCAAGGTGAGTGAGCTGAACAGCAAACTTTCACCAAACCAGTTTTACGCCTGTTGCTTGCTTTGTCTCACGACTGTGGGGAGGGGCCTTACAGGCGGCAAAACTGAGGAAGACGACGCGACACCTTCGCACGCCCCAGCTCAGCCGCCCGCCCTGGAGGTCGGCACCTGGAGAAGGCCCGACTGGGGGGGGTGGGGCGTGCACGCTCAGGGCTCCTTGGGCCACGCGTTGCCTGGCAGCCCCGGAGGTGGGGCTCCTCCCTTGGCTGATCTCACCGAGGGGCGCCGCCGACTGGCACAGGAGTCAAAGGCGTCCCCACCCGCTCGCCTGGTCACACTCTCAGGCCGTCCCAGCTGCTGCGAAGTCTATACAGTTACAGGATCCCCCCCCCCTCCACGCCCACCGGGCTGTTGTGTCCACACCATGGAAACCCTGACCGGGGAGGTCAGTCCAACGCTCCTCAGGCCTCCAGACCTTCCAAACAGTCCGGTCTCCCGGGGACCAGACGGGGAGGATGTTTTGATCTTCGCTCTGTAGCCTCTGTGGCCCTTGGCAACTAGGGAGGGATCGGAGGAGGCCCATGATGAGGTGTCAGGGATGGAGCTGACGGCCTGGGGGCACAGAGCAGGGGGTGCACCTTGGGAGGGTATTTGGTTGCCGGGGCAACGCCTGCAAACACTCCCCGGAGAGGGTGCGGCCCAGGATTTAACGAAGTGCCACTGGGTTTGCGCAGCAGCTGGAATGTCTGAGTGTGGCTGCGTCCCTGCCCACGGGGGCCCGGGCCAGGCCGCTGGCAGGGCTGCTGGGGCCTCTCAGGAATGCGCGGGCTGCAGAGGGGCAGCAAGACGGCGAGCGGGCCTCCCAGGCGAAGCTTCCCTCACCCCCGGCCGCAGAAGCGGGGCCTCCCAGGAGAACTGAGGAACACTGCAGGAAGGGCCGAAACAGACCTGATCCTCCACCAAGTCTTGGGCGTCCCCCCAACGCTAAGCCCCGTACGCTTCAGGGTGTGGACCGGGCGCTTTCGGAGCCCGTCCCTGCCCGAGCTCACCTCTGTCTCTGCCCGCGCTCCTCCAAGGCAGGGTTCTCATTAGGGGTCTGGGCCATGGGTCGCAAAGCTCGCCCCCACCCCCACCCCCACCCCCGTCACCGGACGGAAGGCAGGTGCGCGGTGTGTGTGAGCATCGGGCGTGCAGGTGGCAGCGGGCAGTGGGCTGGAGAGGCGGGTCCAGAAAGATGCTGGGCCCGGGAGAGGCCAGACCACAGCCACGGGGGAGGGGGCTGATGGGACGTGAGGGGTGGACCTGGTACACAAAGCCCCAGGCCGAGGCGGGGTCTGTGCCCGATGCCCAGCGGGTAGTGGTGCTTTCACTGGCCAGGGAATTCCGAGAAAACCCGGTAAGGATGCCCCAGTGAGGTCACCTGCTGGCCAGCTGTCTGCGAGGGAGGCCCGGGGCTCCCCCTAGGGGCCCGGACGCAGCCCTTCTCCAGAATCAACTCGTTCCTGTCTTACCTCATCCTCCCCTGGGCACTGACTGACTAGGAAGCACTTGTCTGAGGTAGAGCACGAAGGGGAACTGGAGACAAGGGCTGAGGTTTCAGGTGAATTCGAAGGGCCAACAGGGTGATTTGGGGCACTTCATTGCGAAAGGAAGAACGTCCCCTCATTAACAAATACGTATCACTAATAAGCATTTCCCGAGCTCCAGCTACGCCGTGGGGAAGGAACTCAGCCGGGACGCTGTACGTGCCAAGTGCTTCCAAGGCTCACCAAGGGGACCCCCGCTGAAGCCAGGTGCCTGCCGACACCTCCCCGAGCTGGAAGTCCGCCCTAGGTCCTGGGTCTGGGGTCCACCCTGAATGAGGACGCCTGGACACCTGCGTGCCTCGGATGTCTACTAAGGGTCACCCTGAGAGGGTTGGGCTTGAGCTACGTACATGGGTGTCCTGGTGCCTCCAGGAACCTCTCTTGTCTCTGGAGGGAACCTTGCTACTCCCCCCAAGCCATTGCCTGGGGTCCCCTTCGGAAAGGTATGCCCTCCAGCTCTCTCAGGTCATTGTGGGGGGACGCAGGCTGCTCAGGGATGAGCGCACTCCCCAGGCGGAGCCCCGGGACACGCTCTGGCATTAACATGGCCCTCTGGAACTGGGGGTCAAGTACATTGTCTGGCTGACAGTTTTTTTTTAACTAAAAATACTTAATACTTGGAATCAGGCTCACCGTCTAACTATTTAGTCTGGGGCCTTAAACTGGAACACAGCATGACTTTAAATGGAATTTGATGTAAAACAATGCCAGAGGTTCAGGGAACACTTAACTGCATGTGAGGATGGGTGTGTGGTGTGTGTATCTGTGAGAGAGAGAGAGAGAGAGAGAGAGAGAGAGAGAGAGAGAGAGAGAGAGAGACCCAAGAGTTCGTTAGGGCAACTCAAAAGTTAAGCCAGAAAGTGCACGAAAGCTCAAAAGCCAGCCTGTCACCGTCTCCACTATCCCAGCTTCGAGGGACACTTCACGTTCGAGTCGTGAGAGTGAACGCACCCAAAGCCTTTGCGTGGGAGGCCCCCTTCCGTCCTACAGACGGCAAAGCGGAGTCCTCAGCCCCCCGGGGACTTGCGCAGGGTCAGTGGGCTGCGTCTCCGGTTAGGCTGCCGCTTGGACTCGCTGGCTTGTCTGATCGAGTTACTGTTTCTCTCCAGTCCCTGGGGGACAGACATCCAAAACCACAATGTGCACCCCGGCGGACCGGGGAGGGCCGGTACTCTGACCGAGCTCACCTTGCTCCAGCCCCAGACACCCAGGGCGCCCGTGGGCGGCTCTGTGAGCGTGGCCCGCTGTGAGAGAAGACCCTCACCCCCGCCGCCACACGCCCTCTCTGGCCCCAGGCCAGCCACCGGGCAACCGGACGTGGGCGGGCCGCCACGGGGCCGCCAGCTATCCGTGGGAGGACAGCCTCCTCCCCGCCCTCCTCCCCAGCCAGGGCCCCTCCCCCCCTGGCTGGCCTGACTCTAAGGGCCAGCTGACCAGCGACCTGTTCTGTCATTTAAGTTTGGCCATCAGTGGGAACCAGAGCTCCAAAGTCCCTCTCCAGGACTGTCCCTGGGGACGCTCGTAGGCAGCAGGCTGCCCGGCCCGATGTCTCAGGCCACCTGGCCCAAGTGGCATTTGCGAGGAGGCATCTGCTTATACTCAGGGCCTGGTGCGAGCCGCGGGCCCTGGCACGAGCTCTGGAAGGCTTGCTCTCCGCCCTCCTACCCCCGGTCGCCGAGAAAGCCGTGACGAGGCCGAGGAGCACCTGAAACACACACAGGGGAAGAGACCTGTCGCTTCCCCTCATCGGTCAGTTCTGGGCTCACTCCGGGCCTAGCGGGCTGGACAGTGCATGGTAGAAAGCATGTTACATGTTACATTTGTGACAGAAAACTGGGGTTCCCCTCCCAACCTATACTCAATGACACGAATTTAAATTTTTCTGCAACAAGTGAGTCGCTCAGGGTCTTCATCCGTGTGATGAAGGGGGTGGGGGTGGGGACGACATAGAAGCACAGACCCGCCCTCGCCCTGCCTAGCCCGTGGGCAGCAACGACAGGTAAGCAAGCACTGGGTGAGCCATGAAGCCTGTGTCGGGGTGCTCTTTCGACTCTCTCCCCAGGTCCAAGCGCACATTCTAAGTTCCCCGTTCCTAGTCCTTCCCAGGGGCTCACAGGCGTGACAAGGTCACCCCCAGCCCTCGGGCAGCTCGGTGGGTGCGGGCCTCGGCCAGAGCCCTGGGCAGGGAGTGCCCAGCTGCAAGAGCTTCCTCCAACACGCCTGACGTGGCTTCGTAGGACACTTGCAACTCTTTCTTACCTGGCCCTCCAACTGACTTTTAAAGATTTTATTTATTTATGTTTAGAGAGAGGAGGAAGCAGGGTAGAAAGAGAAGGAGAGAAACATCCATGTGAGGTTGCCTCTCATGTGCCTTGCTACTGGGGACCTGACCCACAACCCAGGCATGCGCCCTGACTGGGAATCGAACCAGCAACCCTTTGGTTTGCAGGCCGGCGCTCAGTCCACTGAGCCACACCAGCCAGGGCTCAAACTGATTCTATCAAAAAGCAAATACATGCTCTTTCTTCCAACGCCTGCCCCCGCTGGCTTCTGTCTGTCAGCTGAGGCAGTCTGTACGGGTGTGTAAGCTTAGTGCAGAGGCATCAGCCTGGATACTTCTCCCCCGCCCTTTACACAGCCCATCCCCCGTTTTCCTTCTTACCCCTGGGCATCTCCCAGAACCTCGCCTGCGCCTCAGTCCAGTCACGGGACCTAGAGGGCCTTTCCTCACCAGACCGACAGGTGGCGTCCTCCTCCATGACAGAAGAACACGGACCTGGCGGAACTGCTGTGGGGATTCCGTCAGCGTGTTTGCCAAGTGCGCTGCACTTGGTAGCTGAGTGCCACCTTCTAGCTCAGCAGGGGGGCCCGCCGACGTCCCGTGTCGCCAGCCTCTTCCCATCCCACGGCCACAGCTTCAGCCCTTGTCTCATCTTTGCCTGGACTGCCCTCTCCCTCTTTCCCGACTCCACCCGTGAGGACCAGAGGCGTCCTCCGCGGCCATCCCCCGAAGGCCGCCCACCTTGGCCTCCGGCAGGGACGCCTCCATCCTCTCAACTTCTTGCAGCTTATTCCTACGACTCCCCAGACCCTCGACGTCACCTCTGCGTCCCTGGCTTTGGGGTACCACCTCTTCTAACAAACGTTCACGTGTCTCTTCCTTACTCATGCCACAGACTTCGCAGTTTCGACAGGACTGAGAGGGCCACTCAATTACGCACGTCTGGACCCGGCAGAGCGGATGGAAAGCCACTTGGAAGTGATAGAGCGATCACTCCATCACTTAAACAAAGAACAGGACACCAAGGACACCTCCCGTTGCGTGTGCTGATTCTATAACGAGCATCTTACCATGTTCCAAAGGACTGGCTGCAGCTGTCTTACTTAACGACACCGTACCTGGGACCCCTTCGCCTCATTCCCATTCAAGCAACCCCTAGGGTGCTGACTGCCTGGCTTACTCATGACCTCACAGAGCAGAGAACGGTCAAGTCCATTGCCTTCTAACGGACACAGGGAGGGAGAGAATCAAGAGCAACGCTTTCCGTTCCCATACAAGTCTGCCGGCCGCTCCTCTGCCATGTCCATCCTCTGGCCTCCCCGAGCGGAGGCTGCCGCACGCACTCTCAGGACTCGCCCAGCGCCGGCAGGCCAGCCTGGGCTCCAGAGCCCCTTGTCACCAGGAGAAAGAGGAAGCAGGGAAGTGGCTTCGGAACAAAGAAACAGGCGGGAGGGGCCGGGGAGGGGCTGTCAGGCTGCGGCCCAGCGGGTGGGTAGGGGCCGAAGAAGGCCGACCATCACACGGGGCAACGGGGCGCCGATGTCTAAAGTCCCTCACCTGGGTGACCCACTCAGGGGGCTCAGAGCACTGGGTCCCCACGGGACAGGGGCCGAAAGAGCCCTCAGCCAGAGCTGAACGCTCTCCAGCCCCCAGTGAAACTGTCTGCTGGCCGTGCAGGGCAGTGCCCTGTGGGTGTGGCCACCAGAGAATGAACCACCACTTGAATCTCTCCATGGGGGGCGCCGAGCGCAAGCCCCCACCAGCACAAAGCACGGGCTCCTTGCGCCTGGGGGCGGGCCGGCCGGCCGGGGACCGGGCTCAGGGCCTCGGGTTCAGGCAGGGCAGGATCCCCCCCACGCTGCTAGACACCTTCCCAGGAACTCGGGCACTGTCCCCAAGAAAAGCTTTACATCATTTTAAAAATAGAGAGTCTAAACATTCCCATTATCCCTGCCATTTGGAACCTGCCAGAACCCCGGAAATAAGTATTTATTCTCTCCCTGGGGGCACCAGATGGGGCCCCAGGCAGCACGCGGGTTCTAGTCCCTGACGGCGGTGACCAGCCAGGGTGCGGGTTGCTGGGGGGACTCACGCTGCTCTTTCCTGTCCCTGGTGACTAGGCCCTGGATAAATATGAGCACATCCCCTTGTCCTCTTCGTTCCACTCCAGAACGGTCTTTCCCTCTCGAAGCCCTGCTCCAGACAGTGCTGGGTGACACTTCCCCTTCCTGCTGGCGGAGCCGTGGCCTCGGTGTGGACGGTGGAGCCCAGAAGCCAAGGCTGCCCTCTCGTTGTGCCCACTCCCGCTTCCACTGGGAAGGGGGCGTCGTGGGAAGCAGGCTGCCAGCCCTTCCTGAGATGCTGAACTGGGGTGTCCAACAATGAGGCAGCTCCTTACTCTCACTCCCTGGAGCCTCCTCCAGCCACTGTCCCCAAGAAACACAACCGTCACAAGGCCCCCTGCCGAAACGGCACGCCTGGGACTGACGCGGAGACAGGTTCGGGTGGTCACGGCAAGGGCGGCCCACCCACCCAGCAGGACAGAATACCAAAACGGACCCTAAACAGTTGAAATGCTTCTCTCTCCCCATAGAGTGTCGCCCTTGCTCCGCGAGTCTCCGCAGCTGGCTCAGATCGGAATCTCCGGGCCACCCATGTGGCGCGTGGCGCCTGAACGGAATTTACTCCGACCCTGTGTTATTCAGAGGGTCCCTATGGTCAGCTTTGGAGGCTGGGGCAGGGCAGAGTCCCCATGGGCCACTCCGTCCTCCTGCCCCAGACCCTGAGCCCCTGACCCCTCGCCCCCGTGGCTGTCCTCTGTCCCTCCATCCCCTCCTGCTCCCCCGTCTCCTGTGGCCTTTCCTCTCTGCCATCTCCCTAACGTGTCCTTCCCCGGAAAATCAACAGCCGGTCACGCGGCTACGAGGGACAGCCAGGCTTGGGGACTCACAGGGAGACCAGAGGCCAAGTCTGAGGAATGTGTGAGCTGCTGGCCCCCCGGGGAGCAGACAGCGAGCCCCAGTACGAACGTGCTGCCTGCCTGCCTGGCTGGGGCCGAGCCACCACGCTCGGCACGGCACACGCGGATGGTCCTGGGTCTCACCGCCTCCCACCCGGAGTTCTGGGAAGCGAGGAGGGGGCAGTACACTCTTTCTAGGCGGACCCTCGCGCACGGGGACCCTCAGCCAGCTCCCCAGGCCTGTCCGTGTCAGCATTCCGGCCCCCAGCCCCTCAAAGTGGGCCCAGCGCCCAGCCCGTAAAAGGACGAGGCTCTGACAGGGGAGCACGGAGAGCCCCCGGCACCCGCCCCCCTCGCCCGCTCCGCGTCCCCACGGCGGCCTGCCGAGCCCCATCCACGCAAACGCGGCAGAGGACTCGCCGTCCGGTCCCCGAACCCGCAGCGTTTATTTCGGACGTGCGAACTTCACAGCAGCATGTGGGGGACCGTGGATAGCGTGAGCTTCGTAGACAGCAAAAAATATAATATATATAATATATTTCTATAATTATGTTTAAATACTTATCAAGAATAACTACCTCGTTACTACTAAGGGAGTCTAGGGCGACCACACAGAAGACAGGGGGAGCCGGTTCGGAGCAGAGGGGTCCCGGACGGCGGCAGTCCATTCCCGCCAGGTGTGCGCAGCGTCCCAGGCCGCACGGCCCCCGGAGTCTCGGCGTGCCAGCTGGCGGGGCGGGGGCGGGTGCCTCTCGGGGCGCAGGCAGGCGTCGAGGGGGGCGTGGAGAGAATACAAACGGGGGAGGAGGGTCCGTGAACACCCGCCCTGTTTCTCCCGCGGCTTTTAGTCACCTGCCTCTTTGGAGAAACCGTCGCCGACGGCTCTTCCTTCCTTCAGCTACTGGGTGTGACGGGTCGGCACCTCCACACGTCCTCCTCCTGTGCTCCTCACACGCTGCTCCTTCCTGTCACGAACTTCCTTCCCCGTGCCCCTCCGGCTTCCCTTTGTGGGGGCCCCCCTTTCTCCCTGCCTCCAGGGCAATGGGAGGGGGGCTCCGAGCCCGGTCACTGGTTCTCTTCGGCCTTGGGGTCCCGGCAGGTGCATTCATCCAAGTCGCAGTCAGCCGCGAAGGGGATGACCTGGGGGGTCAGAGGAGGGAGAAAACAGCCGCTTGGCGGGCCGAATACGACACTCCGCCCGCCGGTCCCGGAGGCACGCGTGGGGGCCATGCTAACATCACGCCACTGAGATGAGCCCTCGGTTCTCACGCCCGCACCCCGGGGCGCTTCACTTTCTTCCTTTAGAAGTGGGCGGCCCAGCAGTAACTTCCCCGGAGGACGTGCGTGTCATTTTCAGAAGATGACGGTACAAAATACACACGTCCAGGGGCCTGTAACTCCTGCTGCTGCGCCCGCTAATGTCTGGACCTGCTGCTGCTAATGTTTCCGCTGCATTAGCATTGTCACAAAGTCCCTTTAAAGCAGGAGCCGACTGGCAGCCTCTCCTCTTCGAGGAGCGCGCCCGGACAGGGCAGGTGACTCGGCTCCCGGTCCTGCACGTGAGCCGGAGCACCGAGGCTCCACGGCCCGGCTCCGCAACTCCTGCTGCCCGCTGCGCCTGCAGCCGCAGGACGGCCCTCGCCACCTTCCTGAGCACAGGGCTCTGCCTCTCTCCGGCCGAGGCTCCCCTCGGGCGTGGGGCCACAGGGCCTCTCTCTGCTCTCTCTCTGTCTGTGGCTGGCCGGCCTTCCCGCTGGGTGATTATCCCTCCTTCGTGCCAGAGATGGTCCAGAGAAGTCTGCGCTGTTGGCGCTGCTGACGCCACAGCAGGTGTGCAGAGGTGCACACAGGTGTGCAGAGGTGCACACAGGTGTGCAGATGAACACACCTTTGGGATGTCCGCGTCACTAGCTCCAGAGAGACGGGGGCCTTTGGGGCACAGGACGTAAAAGTGCCAGAGGTTTCTGCCCTCCGGGTACGGACAACCAAATGAGGCAAAAATAGGTGTGTTTTAGTAGTCCCATCGCACTGGGCAGAAACACCACCTCCTGCGTGTTTCCTACGCGTCACATCGGCCGACTGGCATCCAACAGCTTTGGAGCCCTCGGTTTCTTCGTCCACATGACTGTAAAATTTCAGCCTACTGAGTCCCATGTCTAGCTGAAGGAAACCTGCTAATTTAATAGAACCCAGAGCAAAAGGAACAAAAGGTGAAAGGGACCACTGTCCAGGCTCCGGTCTCGGGAGGGTTCCAGGCGGCTTGCGGCGGCCACTCAGCGGATGCTTGCAACACGCTGACATCACACTTCCCAGGGCTAGTCATGTGACTGGGGAGCCTAACGCCTGGGTCTCGTGTCACTGGTCACCCTGCCTCCCCGAGGGGAGAGGCCCCTGGCCCCTGCCCACAGAGACCCTTCCTGGGTGGTGATCGGGTGTGAGTCTTCGAGCGGCAAAAGCCTCGGCGTTTCTGAAAGCACCACTGGACTGACGACGAGAGACTTCGTATTTTTTAAGAATCTACCTTCAAAACCGCTGCCCTGGATCCTGTCAAGTTAGCAGCCCCGGTGCTGGCTCACTGTAATTCCCTCCTCCTGACTGCTGAACAAAAACCGGTTACGGAACCGCAAGGGGCGCTAGCCGCAGCACCTGACCCGCGCCCCCGCCCCGGGCTGCTGCCCCCACCCCCGCCCGGCCGGGCGCCCTCGCTTACCTTCTTCGAGGAGAGGGTGGAGGAGCAGCAGTCGCCCCCATCGTAACGGCAGTAAGCCCGGTTGTTGATGGTGTCACACCAACCGTCTGCTTGGAAAGGCTGCCAAGGGGGTGGGAGTTCAGTGTGCGAGTCCAGCCTCGCCCCCACCCCACTCGCCCCCACCCCAACACAGGAGATGGCAGGGGAGAGCCCCTGGGGGGCTCACAAATGACCACACATTCTCTAGAAGCTGAGCCTCAAGACGAGACCGGGAGTTGGGCCAAGGAACAACGGCATCTCCCCGAGCACCTGCTCCTGGCCACTCGGAGGCCCGGAAGGGCTCACCTGAACTAACTGAGGGACTCTTTTATGTTCTTATAATAATAGGCCCTTATATTGTGCAGATTACAAAACAGAGTCACACACTGTAACCCTTCTTCTGACCATCAGAAGAAAACCCGTGCATCCGGCCGAGGTGGCTTCAAAAGTCCTGTTACCCGCGAGGACACGGAGGTGCAGAGAGAGGACAAAAGCTGTCTTGGGTCACCAGCCAGAGGCAAGCAGACTTGGGATCGGAAGGCCCTCTCGGTGACTTCGTGGGGCCTCCCACAGATTAAGGCCCACCACTCCCACCCCTTCCTCAGGCGCTGGCACTTAGAGACCCTGGGAGCTCTGAGGGGCTACAAAGACTCCACTGCTGGCTGCACAGTGGTCCTCGGGTTAGGGACCCCCGTGCTGGGACAGAGAGCCCCCCCCACACACACACACAAACCTGGGCGCAGCCGCAGGACACGGAGCAAAGTGGGGAAGGGGCCCCGGCCAAACCAGAGTTAACGGGCTGTCTCGCCCCCACGGCGGCGAGCGCAGGGTAAGAACAGCAGCAAGCTTCGAGAACAACCCAGCGGCCCAGGGCACGGTTCCTCTGGAGCCACCCCCAGCGGGGAACAGCGGCCCCCAGTGGCCTGGAGGGGAACAGCCGCCAGCCCACCCACTCAATCACCGCGGCCTTCCCATCCTCAGCCACCCCCGACAAGGGCAGGGCCTCGGGAAACGTCGCTTTGGGCCACAAGACGGTCACCAGACTCCTGAGTTCTGGGGCCACCTGCCAGTTTGCAAGTTCCGATCAGCCCGTCTCGCCCGTGCTCCTTCAATGTCGAACAGGAGCGCTGTTCCCTCCTCTGTTGTGCTACGGTGAGACACATCACTGAACTCGAAAAGAAAAACGGCCACTGAATGATTTTCGCCAATTGAGTTACACGGGAACAAGCTCATCCAAGACCTCACTTCAGTGTTTTGATTTATTCTATGGGGTCCTGAGGTCATGTGAGCATCATTCCAGATGTGTGCCCACTTGCCAATCGCTGAAAAGCGGCCACTCGTGCGGCGGAACTCAACAGCTGTCACCCGGCTGCAGTAATGTCAGCGGAGGGAGGAAATGCAACTGAATTCTGTTTTCAACACGGGCCTCGCGGGGACAGAAGACAGAAGATTCCGAGATGAGCACTTGTCTGTGACGCCGGGGCCACCTACTCTGGCTCTGGAGAGCTACACAATCAGGATTCGGGTCCCTCACTGCAGCCAAGTAATAGGACTCCAAATACCACCACCTGCATCCTAATACCTACCGATGCCCACAGGTCCTCCCAGGAGGACCAGACACATCCACCCAGATTCCCCTGAGTCTTCTTTTCCTTCAGGTGCTTGGAGTACATCTTCTCATGTAACGTGGCATCTGTTCCTTTTCCTCCAACCTCAACGGATGCACTGGCGCAACGCAATCTGTCCCTTCTTTCTTTTTCACACAACTTTCTATAAACAGACCACCCGAAACACCCTTCCCACGACGTAAGCATGGCCTCGGTATGGAGGGCTAAAGGGGGAGCTTGCTTTTCACAAGGGCTATGGAGACATGTGGATGGATCGGTAAAGGAGGCTGGGGAACCGGTCTTTCCAAAGTACTCCCGAGCATGGCTTCTCACCCAAAGGACATCAGGGAAGATACACGGGAAAGGGCAGAAACGATTTGGGAACCTTCTCTAGAAGCTGCTTCTTTTCTGCTCTTACAGGGTCATCTGGGAAGAGAAGGGAATTTATAAAAAGGAGCGGGAACCCAGAGAAAAGGTTGGAAAGTCATGAGTATCTAATTTACTGTATACCTATTAGAATTAATTGCTCCTCCCCCAACCTGCCAAAAACAACTTCTCCACCCGAAACAAACAGAGGCTCCCGTGGCAACACGGCCCTGGGAAGAAGCCTGCAATGGAAAAACTAGGAAGGGAAAGTGACTAACTGACCCCGATTTTCTTAAGCATCTGAAGACTGGATGGAGACGAGGAGCTCTAAATCTCAGGAACTGAACGTCTCAGACGCGGGACGTCACTCCTTCCTGAGTGTTTTTCAAATACCTGAACCCTTTTCCTTTAGAAGCTACTTCTTCCTTTTAACCATTTTTGACCAAAGAAAAAACATCTGTAAAATGCCTACATACTTGACTTTTAATAACGCATAGACTACCAAGTCATCCACATGAACGCTTCTCTCACACACACACACACACACACACACACACGCTCTCTGTCCCCATTTATCTCTGAGCCTGCCTGACGCAAGCGTCTCAGAATCACACGTCAGCAGCTCATCTGAGAGCGTCTGGGCGGCTCCTCCTGGGAAGACGCCTCCGTGGTGCCCCTGCGGTTGGCACTAGAAGGCTCCTCCTGCCAGGCTCTCTGGGCTTGCCGCGCTCCAGGCACACGAGGCGGCCGAGGCCATGGCTGCCAGGAAGGGAAGGCACACCATGGGGAGGGGCTGTCCGTCTCTCCTCCCTCCAGTGCTTTGGAAACTTCTCAAAAGGACAGACGACTGCTTTGTGTTATGTTACCTGGTGACAGCCTGTTGAGGGTGGGGCTGGGAGTCGGCCACAGAGATGGTGGCCCTGTCTCTGGTCCCCGGATGTAGTTCCTCACTCGTTCCGTCGGCCGACATTGCTCATCCCACCCGCGGAGATGCCAGGCTCAGTTACGGGGACACGTAAATGAACCAGCCAAACACAGCTCCAGCCCTGGGGAGAACCCACTGGAAGCTGGTGCCGCTGACTCCAGCGGGATGAGAGCTAGCACGGAGACACGGGTGGGAGAGAGGCACCTAGTCTGGATTTGGGGGCGGGGGACGTGCACCAGCCTTCAGGGGCCGGCTCTACGTGCGGCCCTTGGAGAGGACCCCTGGGGCTGGGTGCCTGGGGGAGGAAGAGGAGCCTGGGAAGAAGAGGGTGAACTTAGAGGGCTGGCTGGCCCCGACCGCCCAGCACAGGGCCTGCCCTCGGGAAGAGGTCCGTTGGCCTTGACTGATTAGCTGGTAACCCTTCTACGACTTGAATTCTTCTTCCACGGCTTGCAACAGAACTCATGACTGCAGTGATGCTTTAGAAAGGTTCGTTTGGACTTGCGGTCTTCTAACCCACGGGCTGGGGTCTCAGCCAGAGTGCCCACGTCCCCTCAGGCGAGACAGGAGCACGGTCCCGACCAAGCCTCTGAGGCGGGCTGTGGGCCAGGGGAAGGTGTCAGCAGGCTTCGTCCGAGGCCCAGCACATTTGCCTCTTGTTTGGGGCCCTGGGTGATCCCCTTTCCCTCCTGGTCTCCCAGCTGTAGAACCCAGAGAGTGTGCTTAAATTTGATCCAGCATTTTTGGGTTATTTATCAAAGGAGAACTTGCAGGCGGTATATTCTCCTATCTCTTCCCACTCAGAAATGAATGGGCACCGGTGGTATGCCTGGCAGGATAAGTGGACGTAAAACCTCCGACAACCCCCGTGTCCGACGACGGTGTCTGTGCTGACACTAGGAAAAGGACAAGGGCGCCGTGCCCCTGACGGTGGGAGCCGTGTCTGAGTCGGGATTCTTGGGCAGCAGTGTGCCCGGTAGGCTCTGCAGAGCAGAAGGGTAACGAAAACGAGGACCCGGCCCCTCGGGACGCCGAGGAAGTGCCGCTAGCCACCAGCGCACTTGTTCATCTGTGGAGAGCCTGCTCTGCGCTGGCATCGAACTCGCGTGCGGGACTGAGACGATCCTCAGACTCGGGGCCCTTGACCGTCTAAGTGTTAACCTCTGTCACGTACGCACGAATGAAACGGGCCACGGCAAGAGGGGCAGGCAGAGCTCTCTGGGCCCAGCGGGAAGCTGGAAGTGAGAAACTCCTCCTGCTCAGTGTGTCTCCGGGCCGCTGTCTGGTTTCCTTTTATATTTTCCAACGTGTTAGGAGCTGCAAACCGGAGCAAAGAAGGCAGTGAAGCCTCAGCTGTCCCGGGAATGTTTGCAAATATCTGTCACCAGGTGGCTGGGTTTTCACAGCCACCTGGGAACGGGGCCTAGGTGGGGGCCTCTGCAAGGCAGGAAGCTTGCAAGTGGCTCTGTTGGCATCGTGATCTGGAGACTGCCAGTGAGGGCCACTGTGCAATGACAGAGTCACGTGGCGACGCTGCACAGGTAGGTCGGCTCGCCTGGAACCCCGAGATCGCTCCTGCCTTCCAGCCCTGCGGTCTACACGATTCAAATCCAGGCCGTGGCCAACTCATTGTAAGATAGGAAGGGGCTGTTGAACTACCACAGCGGCAGCAACTGCAAAGAGGACCTCCTTGAAGGTCATGGGCCTGCTCCGCAACCCACAGATCAGCAAGGTGCCGTTGGAAGAAAGGCAATGTCCCTCCTGTTGGCTGGCAGCCCTGAGAGAGGCTTGCGACGTGGGGCCTAGCCTTGTGGTCTGGCATGCTTTGCTGGCCCACGTGAGGTCGCAGAGTTTCCGTGCAGGGCTTCGAGCCTCTGCCCCAGCAACCTCTGACCCTGAAAAGAAGAGCGAATGTGTACCATCCCAGGGTCTGAAAGAGAAGCCCGGTGAAGGTCAGCTCCCTTATCTGACACCAAAACCGCAGTGCAGTCTCAGAACAGGCATCACCGAACAGCGCAAAAACCCATCTCTTCCACGAGAAACACTTGGGTTAAGCTGAGATCGAAAAGTAGAAAGAAGCAAACAAAATAAGGTCGAATGGCTTCTTTCACCCGCAACATCTCCATCTGCTTCCAGGTGCCCAGAGCTTAACAGCTGCTGCCCGGGAAGAAGGCCGGGGCTGTGGGCGTGGTGGCTGAGGGCAGCGGGTACAGTGCTGGAGACACCTACGCCCAGGTTCCAGCTTGGTCTTAACGCCTGGTAGGCTCCGAACAAGCCACTGGCTTGTTCCAGCAGCAGCGTCCTCGTTCGTGAGTGAGAAGAACACCCACCTCGCGGGGCTGTTGTAAGGAATGACTGACGGCACACGCAGGGTCAGCGCTCAGCCCGCAGACCTGCCCGCAGGCCATGTTTGATGGCCCCTAGTTTTGTGCAGGCGCCAGGAGCCCGGCCTCTTCGACTGCAGCTGGGGGCCGGGGTCCCCTCCACTGAGACTCTGGTCGGAAAAATGTCACGATTCCACCACCGACACTTTCTAACGAAGTCGCAGCCCTGGGTGCGCCCCCGCCTGCGAGCTCCTGCCCGTTCCCTTCCCCTCCCACGCGCCCGTGGGAGTCAGGAAGCGGGTCGGGTGACGAGGGAGGGGGCGGGAGCTTACACAAACAGAGCGGGGCAGGCTCTCCTCGGAACCGTGGTGGAGACATGGGTGTCTCGGCCCCTGAGAAACCCCAAACCGTCACTGACACCTCTTCCCTGACGCGCCGCAGGCAAACAGGAAGGTGAGAAGACTCGCTGTGCCTCAGCCTTCCGCCAAAACCACCCCTGGCAGCCCCTCCCGTCTGGCTGCAAAGGCAGGCCCAGCGGCAGGCTTTCCACCTCCCTCACCCCCACCTCCACCCCCACCCCACGCAGCTGCCTCTCGTCTGGGTCCCACTTGGCCCCGAGCTTCTCACCCACTCCCGAGGGGGTGGGCGGGGGGCACCGGATCCCCAGACGCTGCAGAGGGGCCGCATTTATCTGGGCCAGGAAAATACCAGCTCCGGCTCAGCGCCCTGCTTCTCCAGAGAGAGCCGTGAGAAGGAACAGCTGTCCCTGGGTCCTTGTCACGCTACCACCGCAGGGGACTTAAAAACAAATGACGCAGCCCCCTGCGAATCTGTGACCTGCTCCGTGGAGGAACACCCCTGCAGCGAGCCCCTGCTCTGGCCAGGGTGCACCCTGGCCTTCCCGTGACCCAGAGGCCTACGTAGGGTGAGACGCGCTGTGCCTTCACTCTCACCCGCCCTGCCTTTCACCAGAACTACCCAAGGCCGTGGCAGCACCCAGCGCCCTACTGCCCGCCACCCCCTTTATTCCTTCGGCAAAGCTCCGGTCTCTGTCAAGGTCGCTGGCTGGCTCTGGAGCGTCAGGGCCCGACCACCCCGTGTCCTGGAGAGAAACGCGAGCCTTCTTCGCCTCCTGCCTCAGTCTCCCTCGGTCCGCCAGGCCTCTCCCTTTCTCTGGGGCAGCTGGTTCCTAGTGGCCGCTAGTCCAGATGCGGTAGAGCCCCTGATTGCCACCCCTTGGCTGCCAAACTCTGATTTCACGGCCGTGCCCACCTCCCTCCTGGCACCACTCGGCAAGGCTTCTCAAGACACGGCCTGGTGGCCGTGGCAGTGACTCCCGGGTGGCCTGGCCGCTGGGCCTCGAGTACCGATGTTTGTGACGGTCTCCCGGCAACCAATGAGGACGCCCCACCGAACCTCACCGACATCTTCACTGCGGGGCTGGGGCGGGCCGTTAATTCTCCTGATTTCACTTTTGCTGCTTTCGTGTGGCGGGTAGCATAGGTGGCCTGCAAGCTCCCCCAACACTGTCTTGCCACATGGCATCAGGCTTCTTTAAAACAGGAATGGGTTACCTGCTGCTTGTCCTGGGAAACTTCTGCCCCCTCTCCAGCTGACCGCAGCCAGCCCACTGCGTGTCAGGGTCAGAGACAGACACTTTGAACACAAGAGGCTTGACCTCTGCAGGAGCCAGGGGGCGACACTTCCTCTTTGCTCCCTGTACTATTACTCCCGCTCCCTGCCCCCGGCATGAAGGCCCCGTATCAGAACAATGCCTTACACACCACAGCGGGTGCCGATCAAGTATCTGGTGAGTGAGACTCGCCGGCCCCCAGTCAACTTCATCAGCGAAGGAGGCAGGATATTTCTTCCTTTCCACCCCTCCTGCCTCTGCCCCAAGATAAGGCACCTCTTCTCTCTCTTGTTCCCTGGCCTCCCCAGACATCTGTGCCCATCATCAATTACTCTTTCTAGAACATCACCTGGAAGCAGCTACAGCCGATCCTTCGAGAGCCGAGCTTAAAGATTCAGAAGACTGAAACGGAGAGCAGACTCTCAGGCCACCGCAGACACCCTGCTGCGCAGGTGGGACCCACTGCCCGGCCCCAACCACCTCTGTGGGCCCTCACTCACCCCGACCCCCAGCCAAGAGCACGACCCACATGACTGGAACAAGCTGCGCGTGGTGCTCAAGAGCCCACACGGTTCTAGGAGGCGGAGCAGAGGGCAGGACGAGGGAACACTCAAAGTCCGAGGCGGGAGACCCGCAGCCGGGAGAAAGGGGCAGAGAGCACTTGGATCCTGGTGGGCAGCCAGGGCGGGCTGCTGGGCTCCCGCTCGGACTTCCGGCCTCTACTTCCCCCTGTCCCCACCTCCGGGTGCCCTGGCCGGCCTGCACCCCCCCCCACGCCCTCCTGGCCAGGCAGCCGGCATGCCTTGGCGCCCCAGGCCGGCCCCTGGAAGGTGACTGGGAATGCAGACGGTGGGCGGAAACCACAATATTCATTGTTCGGATTAAATATTTTTCTTGGCTCCCCTGGGTTTGTTGAGCGTCTTTGTTCCCCACCCCCTCCTCTCTCATTCCTTCCCCCTCCCCCTCCTTCCATCTCATCTTCGTCCGCAGCCATCGGGCACACGCGGAGAAACTCCGAGGAGAGCGCAGAGGCCTCGAGGGTGGACGTCAAAGTGGTTCCCAAAGCCCTTTGCCACTCCTGGCTCCTCGCAGAGAACTTGCACTTGGGAAAAATCTGAATCTGCACTCTTTGGGGTTTTCACAAGTGTGCATGGGGTATAACACACAGTACAGCCTTCCTCTCACACCCTGTTTTTATATGTGTGTGTGTGTGTGTGTGTATGGAATATATGTGGTAGGTGTATGAATATGCATGCATGTTACATATTAATAGGGCATGTATGATATATATTTCATATGATATATGTGTGTATAATTAACATATGACATTTATATCACACACACACATATATATATAACCTTAAAACATGTCTGTTTTATACAGACATACACGCATGTTAGAATTTCTCGGAAGCTCCAGGCACAAGAGAGAACCCGAAAAGTGAAAGTATCTTTACGAACACCATACCGCCACACGGAAGCAAGACACCAGTTTCCGTCCACATGCGGCGTGTCCCGTGTGTAAGGCGCAGAGCGGCAAGGTTTGCCCTCCCGCCCTCGGGGGCCCCTCGTGACAACCCGGGAGGCTGGCATTGTGACGGCACCCATTTCACAGACGGAAAGGACAAGGACCGGCGCCCCCGTCCGAGGCCCAGGCCTGTGCTAGCCACCCTCATGGGCGTGGCCGCAGGCCTCCAGCACTCCCGTGTGACAGCGACCTGTCCCCCTCCACTCCTCAGCGCTGCGCGCCCGCCCAGGTCTCGCCCTACGCCGTGAGCACGAAGCAGCCCCTTTCCGTCTGGGGGAAGCCAGTGTCGCAGACGTCCATGACACAGGTGTCACCTGGAGCACTCGACCCTCAATCTACCCAGGAGCCCGCTGTGGGGCTGGCGGTGGGGCCCGCAGTGAACGTGCCCCTCAGTACGGGGCCGCACAGCGGATTCTGTGCCCGACGCACGACAAAGCCCTTGTCCTAAAGCTCCGGTGGCACCGGCACCGCACACGGCGGCATCCGAACGGTACTGGAGACAACAGGGAAGAAGCCACAGGCCAGCGGGGGATTCGTTCCCCAAGTACTTAACCGCAGAGCCGAGAGCCACGGTTCAGAAGAGGGAAGGGGCTGGGGCGTTGCAGGAAGGCTTCGCAGCGAATGGGGGACTGGGCTTGATCTTTGCGGACAGACAGGATCTGGGAAGAGAGGCGAGGAGGAGCGTCCCAGCAGCAAGGCACCCACAAAGCAGGCTTTCCGGTGGCCGGAGACGAGATGGACCTGCGACCTCCTGCCTTCGGTATCAGTGGCCCGAGTTTGGAACCAGGTCAGAATCTCCACCCGGAGGAAACTAGTCCTTATCCTGAAGACAGCAGGGAGCAAGGGAAGGGCTGCGGTTGTTTCTGAGCCAAAGAACACGGTCGAAGTTGGGCTTCCAGCGTCCGACCTGGGCACGTGGGGAGCGTTCAGAGAGAGAGGGAGGGATCCTCGGCAGGCCGAGGGCGGCCTCCCGCAGGCAGACGTGAACTGACAGGTGGCCGCGGCCGGGTGTCAGACGGGAAAGAGAAAGGCGGGCAGGAGGGAAGACTGCGGAGGAAAACTGGCAGGACTTGGCAAGGGGTCACATTTGGGCAGAAGACCAACGGGGATGGAGGCTTGTCTACGGCATTTTCACTCTTCATATCGTGCTAGGCTTTTCTCCAAAAAAAAAAAAATAATAATAATAATAATTTCTCATTTAAAAGAAGCTAGACAGAATCCTTCCTAAACCTCAGGGCTGCTCGATGCAGCGCACAGCTGCTTCTCCCACCGCGACGCAGGCTGGAAGGCCCCCGCGCCCTCCCCCACAACGCAGACGGGACGACTTTGTCGCCCCAGGAACATCCGGGTCCAGCCGAGCTGAGCAATGGCAGGAGGCAGGGGGCGTGTCTATTCAAGGATGTGTTCCTGCCAACGGCCCTGTTTCTCTCAGCCCTGGTTTGCGTTTCGGTCCCTGCGCCCGTGAACGGCTCCAGCCACGGGGCTGATCGCTGCGCTTCTCGGCCTCAACCTGTCACGCCGCCCGCGGCGGCGGCCTCTTCTGTTCTCCGCTCCCTGGGCGGGCCGTCCGGTCTCACTTGCCCGCAGATGGAACCCGTTCTCCGAGCAAGTGGCTTGATTGCGTTCCCTGTATCGACGGGGTGCTTGTCTGTCTGTCTCATTCACTCATCCCCCGGGCGGCCGCATCTGTTTCACGCCAGGCCCTCCCGTCCCACGGCCCCGGTCTCCGATCCCGGAGAAGCGGGGTCCACCGGCACGTCCCCTCTTTCTCCTCTTTCGCCGGCTTCAAGCTCCCGACACCCGGGGAGGTGTCCCTACAGGTGGCCAGTGTCCCGTGGCCATCCCTCAGCTGCATTTTCCGAAAGCCCTGCATTCCTGGTTTATGTGTTATTTGTTTGCTCCCAACCTTCCTGCCAGCGCAAGAACAGACTGTCGGGGAGCAGACCGCCTGGGCTCACGTCCGAGTCCCGCACGTGGACGAGCGCTCCGCCCCTGCGCTTCCTCACCGGGGACACGGGAAGGGCAGTGACGGCGATGACTGCCCACGGCGTGTCCCCGGCACACGGTGCACAGTCAGCTAAGTCAGTCCGTGGACTGGGAGAGCAGCGTGGGCTGGGGCTGTTTCCTGAGCGTGCTGAGCCCGCACGCTCTGGGGACTGAGGTCCCCTGCCGGTGAGGAGGGACGGCGGCCCTCCCGGAACTGGCCACTGGAGAGGTCACCCTTCCCCTCTGAGAACTCTGACCGGAAATCCCAGGTACCTCGTGCACTCTGTCCAGCTGTGGGGATGGAATGGCTACACAGAACATCTCCGTAACAGGTGAGGGATGAGCCGAGTTATCAGAAACACTGACCGCCTCTCTCATGTCCTACCGTTGCCAGCTGAGGTGTCTCGGAAACACTGCGTCGAGGTTCGGCTCTCGTCCCCAGGTCTCCTTTTTATTGTTTTTCCCATCATCCCTACCTCCACGCCGGGCTCTGCTCCCCCTGACTGCCCCCGAAACACTGTATCCATCTCTGCCACAGTGCCTGCTACTCTCCCGCCCTTCTAGAAAGCGGCTGACATACTGAGGGGTCAGGACAAATAAGGATCTGCAACTAAATAAAAGATAAACATTAAAGTAAAAAAAAAAAACCAGCTTTGTGGAGAGTTAGGGACATTGAGAGCCACGTGGGACAGACTAGTATTTGGGGGAGAAACAGGAGCAGACACGGCACCTCCAACATTACGTGGTGAAGGCAGCCACTTACTAATTAAGCAAAACCGAGAGACCCAGTTCTGTGTATCATTTTCCGCCCAGGCGAAGTGAACGCAAGCGAAACCCACGTTGTGACAGGCTGAGCTGGGTGGCCCCAAAAGGCGTATGTTGAAGTCCCAACTCCCAGTACCTTGGTATTTGGAGGTGTGGCTTTGGGAGGCGATTACTTGATGGGACCGATGCCTTTCTAAGAAGAGACGCCGAGCTTCCTCTGTCTCGTGTAGACACAGCCGGAAGGTGGCCGCCCGCGTGCCAGGTAGCCAGGCCACACCGGGAGGCTCAATCAGCCCACACCTTGGCCCGGGACTTCCCCGGCCTCCGGAACTCTGAGAAATAAACGTCTGCTGTTTAAGCCACTTGGTCCATGGTATTTTGTTACAGCAGCCCGAGTAGGCAAACACACCTGCCTTATTCAGGGAATGTATTAATTTAGCTATTTTTACTGATTTGTCAACCCAAAGAATTCCCCGAGACCCTGTCTGGAAAGAGGGTTTGTGAAAGGGGTTCAGAGGAGGACCGGCAGGAGGCAGCCCTCCCGGGGAGGCCGAGAAGTGAAAAGATCACCACTTTCACTGGTGGGGCCGGCTGCAGGGGCTCTCAACACAGCCATGGCATCACCGGGGCCGTAAGGGGTTCCCAGGCCAGAGACCGGCCACCCGGAACCCCCAGCATTACAGACATGCAGCACCGAGGTGGCCGTTTCTCCCATTAGGAGACTTCAGCTGAGTCTAATCTCACTTTTTAATGAGTCCTCACATCGCCCGGTGAGGCGGGTTAATACGATTATCCAAGTTCCACTGACGGGGAAAACGAGACCGAGGGCCGTGCCCAGGGCCACGTGGGGAATGAGCAACGGAGGGGAAAATTAAACTGAAGCGCTTTGCACTCCCAAGCCGGCCCACGAGGGAGAGGATATCGGGGAGTGGGTTCCACCTCTGTCTGCTCGGGAGCTTTCGCAGCTGGGTAATGCATATTCAATTTACTACGTGGCATCTCCCATTAACAAATAGATTAAAAAAACAAAATACTAACTCCATTTCTGAACGCCAGCGTGTCATATTCGATGCATAAGAAATTTACCAAATAACGTGCCAGGAGCAGCCACAGGAGAGAATAAAGTGAGCCTCACTCAGCCAGATGTGACTATTAATGGACTATTTGCGACATGTTTAATATCAAACTAGATTGTGGGGGTGGGTGTAAACACAGAAGCACCCGACATGCCTCCTGACCCCAGAAGCGGGCCTCCCTGGACCCTCAAAGCAGGCGCACCAACACAGACACGGGCGCAGCGCGCACGCCTCCACCTGCAGAGATAGGAGCGAGTCCTGCTCGTCGCCCCCCACGGCAGGCGTCGAAGCGTCACGTGCTGGCAGACTGCTGGCCGAGCGCACCTCGCAGCCCCCCGAGACATCCCTGTGAGAGGGACCCCAGAGTGTCACCCGTCCCCGCTCCAACCCGGTCAACTTCCTTTCCAGCCCCTCTCTCGCCACCACGCCCAACCCCTGCAGGGCCCCCGTGCCGTCGCAGAGGCGTGTCACCCTCAGCCTCTTCCCTTTCCGCTTCCTCCGTCCTGGGACGTGGCTCCTGCTTAGTTCAGCTGAGAGGTGCAAAGGCGCCACCGCGCTTTCCCCCTAAACTCTAAGTCTCCTCGCCTCATCTCTGCGACGCCGGCATTCACGCTCGCCGGCCGGCTAGCTCCGCGTTCCACTGACCCGCTCGCTGACCGGCAGGAGGCCGTGGGACCACGCGCTGGGAAGCGGGAGTAAAGTGCTGTTTCTGGTGCACGGACTCGAGCGTTACTGGCCGTTGTCCCTGTTCGGTCTCTGCCTCTCTGGGGGCAGCCCTGGAGACCGCGCTCCGAAGGGACAGAGGAATGAGGAGGACGAGGTGGGCGGGTGCCCTGGATGGGTGAGCGAGACACGCGTCCTCCCCCCTGCTGAATCACGGAGACCTCAGGGCCGACCGGTGCCCGCAGCCTATCCTGATGCCTCCTCCGCTGGATCAACACCGGCCACAGAGTAGAGTCCAAACGTGGCTTGGCGCCCAAGAGCCTGAGTGATCTACCCGCTCGCTTTGAGGTCTTCAACCTCAAAACCATCCTGCACCTGTTCGCGTTCCCCACTTCACCGAGCAGACCAGCACTGTTTTCTGGGACGGGCCACTGGTGCTGTGCGGTTGTCTGCTCCGCAGCATTATCGTAGCAATGCTGGAATGACACAGAACTTGCTGTCGGAAGTGGGGGGCTGCCATGATAAAACCCTGAAACCCTGCTACCAGAATGGTGTGTCAGGGAGCAAAGGAACTGCGTCAGGAAGCTGTAAAATCAAATCGCTCTTTAAGTGGCGGCAAAACATTTGATTCAATGTTTCCTGCAGTTGTGGGGGAAGTTGCAACGTTCACGGTTACAACTTGCAGGTCCGACAGTTTACTTAACAGCCTATTGGCTTTGGGTACGGAGCGTTAAAGAAGAATTTACTAGGGCCAGCTGGTGGTCACCACCTCCGTGCGATGAAGGGCTGCTGCTTTGCCAGCAGAAGCGACAGGGACCACAGAGCACCGGAGAGCCCGGGACGTGCTGCGCTGGCACACGCGGCTGCTTCTCGGCTGCGCCCGGCCCAGGATACAACCGAGGGGTGTTCTGGGCTCGAGAGGCTATCTAAGACTGAAGTGAAGACTTCCTCTCAGGCGAGACCAGATCAAGGGATGGATTTAAGACTTTTCACTGAACAACGTGACTCGCAGAAAAGAGGTTAAGGACTTTGTCCCAGAGAAGCCCCATAAACTCAGAAAACCTATAATTAAACCTATAGAAAGAGGCACACCTTGAAAAGCCTTGTGAGGACAGCGCGCTTGGAATATGGATTTGGCTGCAGTGAAATAAATACAAAACCAAGCAAGTGCGTGAGAGTTGAATGGCGGAGAGCACCATCAGCTCGGATTAATACAGGCCCTGAAAGAGCTTTGGTCCCCTACGTTCTCCCAGGAGAAAGCAGGCTGAGAAAGTCACTTAGCTCGCAATGCAGGGGTATTCCCCCAATGTTCTCTTTTTGTGACCAAAGAGAAAAATGGGGAACACAGAACTTCCAAGAGAGCAGAACCCAGGGCCACGAAGGACAACGGACTTAGGACTACACCCAGGGACCAATCAAAAGCTGTCAGATGAGAGGCGCTCCCCAGTCGCAGGGCAGGGGTGCGAGGAAACGTTCTCAGAAGGGTTTCGGAACTGGCGTGGGCCGGTGAGGGTTGGCAGCCTCTCGCTATCCTCCTCGAGAGGGGATGTTATATTGCAGCCGTCTTGTTCCGCTCCACGTTGCCCACCGGGTATTGGGAAGGCAGAGAACTTGGAATTTTAGTACGCCGGCCTCCACACGAAGAGACGCTACATTGCAACCGATGTAAATCACGATGTTCCAACTGGGTAAGACTTCTGGAGTGACTCTGAGCACAGCCGGTGTTTGTGACTGGCAGGTGTGATTTATTACACATCCACGGTTCCGTTCTCTCTCCCTCCCTTTGCTGAGACCCCACTGGCAGCAGAGTGCCGCTCCCCTTCCCGCTGACTGCGGACCTGGCCGCGCCCTTTGCCTTGACCGATGGACTGTGGGTGTGTGGGGGACACCTGCCACGTGAGCCTGCAGGTTCGGAACATCCTGGCGTGCTGTGGCTGGCACCTGGGGCACACCTGAACCCGGCCCGGAACCTACAGCAGAACCCTGTAGAGGTCACCCTGCGGAGACGCACGTGAGGAATACACTTGGTTGTTAAAAGGTATCAGTATCCGGGGATGGTCATGGCAGCGTTATTACAGGAAAACGCAGTGACGACATCGCACCACTTCCCTTGCCTTTCCACGCGCTCCTCCATCTCCTTCAAAGCCCACTCCAGATAACGATGCCTGCGTAAGGGCCTCTCCACGTGGCTGAGGCACGTTATGCGCTTAATTCTCCGTGTTCCTGCGAGCCTTGGTTCCTTTCTTTGTGTCGTCACCCATGGGGTAGCAACTTAACCTTTCACCTCTACCGCAGACCCTGTGCTGGGAACTGCTTACTCGTGTTTTGTACTCTCCCCACACAGGAGCACCCGGAAAATGGTACTTTAAGTGAAGAAATGGACAGATGGACCTGAAGGAGTGACACCGTTGGGCACCCCCGGTGTCCGCGGGAAAAGGAGGCTCTGAGACTCGTACGCACCCCAGCCACCGGGGGGAGCAACGAGCCTTCAGACTGAGAAGCGCTGTGAGGCTCAGACCCAAGGAAAGCTGGATGGGTTTGTTTCTTCGTGGGTTGGAATTCGGAGCCTTCGACTCCGCAGCGCAGCTTGGAGGGGTGGGAAGATGCCTCCCACGCATGAAGCGCTGTGCATTCCTGGGTCGGAACGTATTTTCTTTGGGGGTTACTGTGGTTTCTTTTTCTCTTTTCTTTGCCTGCGCTTTTTCCCCAGCTTGGGAAGCATCTCATGCTTGCAGTAACAACAACAGCAATGAAACTCCGAGGCTGGCCCGGCAGGAATCGGGGGGGGGGGGGAGTGTGTGCATGCGGTGGGTGCAGGGGGCGGGAGGAGGAGGGAGGGGAGAAGAAACGAGGAACACCGTTGCCAGGAGCTTTGCAGGAAAAAAATGCCACGCACCCCATGGGGCAGGCACGGGGCGGGGGGTGCAGCAACATCTGCTCTCGATGAGGAGGCCGGGGGGGGGGGGTGTGCGGGTGGAAGGAAACACCCGGGCACCCTGCTTCGGGAAGCCTGCTCGGGGCTCCAGCCATCCTGGCCTGAAGCGCGGCCCTCCTCGGCGGCCTCTCACCGTGGGTCAGATCTGCAGCCAAGCCCGTCTGGAGCGGCAGGCTGCAGGCTCGGACGGCTACGAAAACAAGCCCGAGAAAAGCCACAAGCGCCTCCTGACCCATTTGAATCCTCCTCCTGCCAAGTTCTCATTACTGATCGTGCACAGGAGGGAAACAATGGAGAGGACTGAACGGCCCCGGAGCCTCTCCCGGGGACACGACAGGCTCGCCGAGGCCTCCCGGGCTGGGGCGCTGCGGTGCGCAAGGGGCAGGGCGGCAGCTCACAAAAGGGGTGCCTGCCGGGTCTCCAGTTTTGTTGCTGTTGTTGTTGTTTGTCTGTTTTGCTGCATTTGGGTTTTTTTTTTTTTTTTCAGTTTGTTAAGCATTCAAAGGCCCATGTTCTCTCTTATTCTTGTTACTCTGGTCAATGAAATAGAGGACAAAGAAGGCGGAGGGTTTGTGTCCTCTATGAAGGGTGCGCACCTCCTCAAGGGGGAGCCTGGGAAGCAAAGCCACCCCAAGGGTGGGGCTGGGGCTGGGGCCCTGCCAGCAAACCGCCCCTCTGCACTGGGTTCGCCCCTCAGGCCGGGATCGGAGGCCCAGGCGGGCGCCTGCACTTTGGAAAGGCTGCTCCGGGCCCAGGTCTGGGAGGGCCAAGGCCGAGTGGTTCAGAGATGAGCGGAGGTCCCTGCCTCACCGGCACAGCTGTAGCTGTGTTCCCTCCCCCTGGTTGCTCCCTTGGGGACACTGGTGGGACTGCGTAGGACGTGTCACCTGCCTCAGAAGGCTTCTCACAAGGGGTGAGAATGATGACGATAATCCCATACGTGTGGGTAGCAGCGCAGTGTCTGCGGATACTTTCCCAAACATTATCGCGCTCGAGAGCAAAAGAGCATTTTACATCAACCAGGGAGCCACTTCCCACGGGGCGTGTGACCGGAGAGAGAGATGGAGCCAGCTTGCTCTCCTCCGTGCGCAAACAGCCTCAAGGGGCCGAGGGGACCGGGCCCAGTCCCTGCCCGGCCCGAGGGCCAGTCCAGGGCCATGCGAACTGTGGACCCCACAACAACAATGACAACGACGACAAAGCCTCAGTAGAAAAGACGCCCAACGGAGCCATGAAACTCGGGGCCTCTGGGGAATCTTTTCGCTCCTCGGTGTGGCCCCACCTCTCTGTTCCTCGCAGTGATAAGGCTGCTTCCCCCGAGCCTGCCGGTCCTCTCCGCGGCCTGCGGCTGCCCCGCCCCTCCCACCTCACTCGTGCACGCAAGTGTCCACTGAGCCTGCCCCTGCGACAGTCACTGCGCCGTCCTGAGGACTCGAGATGTGACAGGGAGTAAAACAGAGTCCCGCCCACCGGGGAAAACATGGACATCAACCAAGGTGAGTACGTGCTGATTTAGTGATGAGAAAGGAGCAGCCTTCTTTAACAAGTGTTGTTAAAGAAGGCAGCCCTCCATCGGGGGGCCGGCGGAGAGTGAGGAAGGACAGCTGTCACCGTCCGGCCGGTGGTCCGACGGGGGGACACGGGGAGGGCGGGTCGGCCCCTGCGAGGACTTCGGCTTTGCTCCGAGTGAAATGCGAAATCCCAAAGGGCCGTGGTGGGGGCTGCTTGGATTTCGGCGACCGTCCAGCGGGACCCTCTGCCTGGTGCGTGGAGAACAGAGGTGATGCGGTGGGGTCGTGGTGGGACCAGCCAGGACGCTGTCGCTGTGGCCCGGCTGGCAGGTAACTACAGCTGCACCAGGCTGAGGGCAGCCGGTGGGACTGCCTGACGGACAGGAAGTGGAGGGCAGGAGCAAGGGAGGAATTACGATGCCTCCAGGGTCTCTGCCTTGTGCCCCCAGGCTTCTGCTCTGGGCATCGCTACTGCCTCCCCACCGGCCTCGCAGCCAGCAGATCTGCCATCCCTCCTACCCCCTCTGCCTCTTGGGTCTCCGGACCCCCAGCCAGGCTCACTGCCCACAGCCAGTGAGTCTCCTGAAGTCTGAGCTGCATCGGAAGTCTTCCCGTGGCCACGGGCACTGGTTCCCACCCACGTGATTGCCCATCTCACTCCCTGCGCTGAGCTGAGAGGGCGGAGGGGCAGGCCTGGCTCGTCATCCAAAGAAACCGTACAGGTGCTGACTGCTTAAACTGGGCGTGTGTTTTCCTTTTGTAGAATTAAAGTTAAGTTTAAACGATATGCCTAACAATAGCAGAGCTGAGATTTAAACTCATTAGTCAGGAGTTGAAATGTACACTCTTTCTTAGGCATGCTGTTTGCTACAATTTGTTAAATCCCTGAAATCAGTCTGGAAGGGTTACCTACCCCTCTGGCATTACTTCACTGTTGGGTAAGGCAGAAAACAGACATAAAAAATCAAATGTAAGAGACTCCACAGAACACCTTGCTAGCACTCAGTCGTTGTAACAAACAAGTACTTAATAAAATAATTTCACTTACAGGAATATCTACTTTAGTAGGGTAAACTGGAAACAATTTGAAATCTACGAACTTTCTGAAAGAGCCTGTCTATACGATTATTTAATGAAGGCTTTATACAAACGACCACGACGGCAAACGGCAGACTGATGCATGTTCTAGGGAACTTGGGGACGCTCTCGGTGAATGGGCTAAGTCGTGCCTAGGCGGCATTTAGGACACATTTTAGAAGCAGTTAGAAATATTAGTGCAGCAAAGTCCCTATGAACAGAGAACAGGGGTATTTATAAATATCCAGAGAACAGGATTATTTATAGATATGCCCTGATTATATTTGCTCATTGCTAATTGCTAATTCTTATAACCTCAGCATAATGATTGGGAAGCATCTGGAAGGTCGGGCGGGTGGAAGAGGAAAAGACGGTTGCATTTCTGTGATGTCCATTTTGCAGGCAAGTGACATTTAAATTGTCTGCAAGCTTGGACTAGGCGTAAAAAATCAAAAAGGCAGCCCACCCAGGAGGCCCAGAGGACGGGGAAGCAGAACGCAGCCGGCTGGAAAGGAAGCCCCCCGGGAAGCCACAGCGTGGCCCCGCAGGCGCTTCGGACAAGCACAAATTCTCGGGGATGGTGTTAATCTAGATGAGGTTTTACAATTTGCACGGCTGTGCTTTTAAGGTTTTATTAAAAAGAGGAAAAAAAAAGCAGGGAAAGAAAACAATGGTTTTTGCTTTCAAAATGAAAACCTAGCCCTCATTAACGTTCGGAGTTGGGTTCTCAGAGATTCCAGCTGGAGGAGCGGGAGGCGAGCCCCGCACCGCGCGGGGGGACCCTGGACGAGCCCAGAGACATGCCCGCGTTTCAGCCCGGCGCAGCCTGCGCAAAGCTGGCGGCGGGGCTCACAAACGAATCTCCAGGGGACTGGAATTTGGCAGCCCGTGGGCCTGGAAGACGGCTCCAACTTAAGCTAATTTTCGGCTTTTCTCTGGGTTTTAACACATCCAACACATATTTAGATTCAGACTCATTAAGAACCGACCTACCCCAACCAGAAGTGGGGTAGCTGTCCCCACTGTGGGCTGCCAGGCATTGTTCTTTCCACGGTAATGAACCCCTTTTTAAACAACCGCTTGCACCCACAAATCCCAAGGAACTTGGCAAGACAGGAACAGAGAAGCCTGCCATTCCACCAGCCCCTGGGAGAGGCAGGGGAGCCCTGATTGTTATTCCCGACTTGTAAAGAGCTAAAATATGGCAAGGGGAAGTTTGGTTGCTGCCGCTTATTTGAATGACAAGATATAGATGAAAAGGAAAGAAGAGAAGTTAGACGACTTTACGATCACACAGTGCCCAAGCGACCAAGCCGAAAAACCACACTGGGCTTTCTGCCTACTGATGTCATCGCAAAGATCCGTTTTTCTCTTGTCAATAAGGAATTTATAAAGACATACTCAGGTGAGTGTTTCTTGGAAGAGGGGCCGAGATTCCACCTGGTCACACTCTGAAATTCAAGTCTGGGGCATTTACTGGAAGCAATCCGTGGCTAGTGCTGGAGGGGTGTTACTAAAGCAGAGGGACAGAGAGAAACCTTACAGACAGAAACGAGAAGACAAGAACCAGCGGCCGACCAGGCTTCCCTCTGCAGCTGAGCGGGAGGGAAGGGAGAAAGGCGTGCACTCGGAGCAGGGGTCTTAGTGTCGGCGAGTTCTTCAAGTCCCGCACCACGGCTGCTGTTGAGAGCTGTCTTCGCCAAGCTCTAGGCCAGCAGAGCTCAGACCTGAGGGGCCACCGGAACCACCTGGAGGACTTTGGAACGCTGGTGGCTGGACCCCGGGCCCAGAGTTCTGAGCCCAATGTCCATCCAGGGTGCAGCCTGAGAGTCTGAATTCCTGGCAAGTTCCCCGGTGATGCTGCTGCTGCAGGTCAGGGACCGCAGCAGCCCCCGTGACCCTGGTTCTCGGTGGCCAGGCAAAGTCCCGGTCCCTGTGAGTTCCACGGGCTGACTCACTGTGGCCCTCCCGTATCTCCCTGCCTGCCCGCAGGAGGCCTGAGCCTGGTTTGGCTGCCCCAGGGAACACGGGACTTCTGCACTGGGGTCCCCCGGACCCCATTCACCTTTTAGAGTGAAGGCCCCTCACACTTAGGGTTGTGCTGACATTTTGGCCTCCTGCAACAGAGCTGCACACGGTGAGAGACAATGGGCTGCAACACTTTTCTCTACCTACCTACGAACCTTACGTCTTCTCATAAAAAAAAAAAAACAAAAAACAAAAAAAAAACAAGCAGACAAAATCCTAACAAGGGATGAAGCCCTTCCCCCAAAAGGGCCCTGCCTCAGGCACAGGCCAGTTGTCCCTGCTGCTCAGGCACTGCCCCCTCCCACCCGCACCTCCGATCCCTCTCACGCACATCTGCACGCAGGCCTCCTGCGCCCCAGCATCACACACGTCTCCTGGAGGGATGGGGCTTGTTAGTCCGACGCCAGCTCCTCTCTCCCTTTTCCTGGTTCAAACTCTGGGCACGAAGAGGAGGTACAGTAAAAAGCCCACTTTCGTGCCATCATCTCCACCTCATCAGTTATGGACGGGCCCCCGCATCCCATCGAGACCCAGCCGTGAACCCAGGCAACGCCCGGGAGTGTTGCGGTGCGCTGTTCCAGGCGCAGCTCACAGGGCTGCCATCTGGAACGCCAATAATAAAGGGAGAGGTCCCAGGCAACACAGAAGAAAGAATCCAAGGAATGGCGGCAGCAGATGGACTGAATCAGTGATGGAAGCGTTATTGTTATCGACCACTAAACGCATGAAGACAACAGAACTGCCTACCCCCGTCTAAGTAAATGCAGCCCGTCTGCCTAAGCCACGCTTGCCCCCAGGCCTCCTCACCTGGTCATTCCGCTCACGATTCCCTCCTGTACAAATTTTTGTCATTAAGTAACTCGTATGGTAATCGCACATAAAAATCTCTCTACCGGTCGCTTAAAGAAACCACAAATGTATTTACAGGAAAATCGGTGCCACACCAGGCTTGCAGAGAAAGAGAACACCAAACCGTCTTCCGTGTCTGAGACAGCAGAAAATCTTCATCCGTGACCCAGAGGCAATAGTGCGTATTCCTCTGAAGTGCTTCCGAGACTAAACCGCCTTTTACATCCTTCCCTTTACGCCTGGTGCGCAGGCGGACACTTCAGGACGCCCTCACGCAGACCGGCGTTAACGCACAGTTCGCTCCGTTCCGGCCCCCCGTGTCCTTCCCGCTCTGAATGGGGGTTGGCGGCCGTCGCTCCACTCCACATGAAGGACTCCCCGCGTGAAAACGGACGCGTGCTGCTGCCCACTCGGGATCAGCCATAATTTGAAAAACTATGGTTAACTATGATTTAAAAACAATCTAGTCCTTTCTGGCTTGTGAGAATTTTGGTTTTACCACTGTCTGCCAGGTGTGTTTTTGGTCTCTGTCCTTGACCTTTCTGACCTTTCTCCTATTTCAGGTGTTTTTTTCATTTATTAAAGAACTATGGGAAGACGCAAGCTTCACAATGACCTGAGTGCAGAAACTCACCCCTGCTCCGTCCGAGTTTCTCAAAGTGCAGTCAAGAACGCCTGTGCCTCAGGACCTGGGGCATCTGGGAAGGCGGCGAATCCGTGGGCGTCGCACCAGACTCCACGGGTGAGACTCGAGAGGGAGGGGTGGGATCTAAGAATCTGCATCTTTGAAATAAGCGCTGCAGCCAGCTCTTAAGCACACTTCGGAAAACAACCACCAGCTGCCGAGTCCACCGCCGGTGTGAAATGGGCGAAGGCCAAGCGTGGCCGGGACCAGCCTCCGCTGCTCAGCTGGACGGTCTCCCCAGGTCAGCGCAACCCACAGGGATGACCGTCCGGCGGCCAGCTCCTCGGCTGCCTCCCTCCATTTGGAGGGCGTCCCGTGGGCTAGAACGGCACACCGGCGCAACTCGCGTGACTTCTCCTGTCTCCTTGGCGTGACGTTGGTCGAGGAAAGCACGCTGCTCATGAACACAGGACTCGGACTCAGAACGCTTTCTAGAGGGAAAAGCCACGCCAGCAGGCAGGCAGCCTTGATTGCCCGGCCCCCTCCTCTTTTGAAATGGTACAGACTCCCATCACTTTCCTTCGGTCTTGTGTAAACTCCTACTTCCCCGAGGAACCCCAGAATGACTGAGCGGGGGTTCCAGAGGGTCTTACTAAGCGATCTTTTATCGAATCCTCCTCCAGATCAGCTCAGTCTCTCACCATCTCAATGTACGCGCGCACACGTGGGCACTGCTTGTCTTTTAGGACCGTGGAAAAAGCAGGACTTCTGCTTTGAATAACAGAAGCCACTCAGAACTACTGATAAACAGAATTTCGTTAATGTTTATCACGCACGCAGTGTTTACGGAACATTCACATAACAGTTTCTTGCACAACTGCCACCAGGCTCCGACTCTTAGAGCTTCTCCTGCCAACTACTGCCCGGACGGAAGCAGTGACACCCAAAGCAGGGCTGGTCTGGGGCTGCTGCCACGTTAGGGCAGTGCCAACCGACTTCCCAAACGCACCCCGCCGGTGAACCAGAAACCCAGGCCAACCGGAAAGGCCCGAATCTGAGCAGGGGCCCCTAAGGGGACGACACGCAGGCATGTAAGATCAAGGTCAAAGTCCACGAGGAAGGCCAAATGCCCCAGAAACGAGAGCACGTTTGCCGTGACCCCTGGGAAAATCAGCACGACCCACACCGTGCGGAGGTGTGACCTCTCCTCGGGCCCTAAACCGCAACCACCTGCCTGTGACTTCACAGTTTCCCGAAGCTGGTATGTGGCAAGTTTAAGACACGCATTTTACCCACCCAATTTTAAATCCGAGGAAACACGTCTGGAGGAGCCAGCGACGTGCCCAGGGAAGCACGAAGCAGGGAAGGCGCCGCGTCCCCGGCCGACTCCGGCCCCCGACGGCTTTCCGCCTGCCGCCCTGCGGCGGTCGGCTTCCTGTCCTCTGCTGCTTCTCCGCCACCCCGCCCTCACTTCCTGCCTTGACTTCTCACACTACTTCCCAGAAGACTGCTCCAATCGTTGCCAATTTCAGTCAAAGTTCTACCTGCGATTCTCTGTCCCTGCTGATGGGGCCTAGACGCAGGTCTCACTGAAGAATTGGGCCTGAGTTTTCCAAACAGGTAAGAAAGGAAACTAAACACATCCCGCCACGATGGGACCTGCAAACCATCCTTCCTGTTCGAAGGACGGACCTATCAGATAATGCTAAAATAGTGTGCCAAGTGATGTAGCGGGCATTTGCAAGGGTGCGTATGAGAACCTGGAAGAGAAGTGGCAGCTAACGCCTGGAGAGCCTTACTTCAAATTCTCCCCCCGACAGAAAATATTAAAATGATTTCTAAGTTTTACTGGAGGCCTCAAGAACATTAATTCACCACAGCTCCCTGCCGTGTAAACAATGAATAGTCATGAAGATATGAACTGGGTGTGAGCGGACTCTTTCTTGAATCTTAACAGTTTGTTCACAATAAGACCGTGTCCCCACAGTTACTTACATTATTCCTTCAGCAATGTCACTACTAACATATTATTCAGCAAGTTATACGACACCTTAACATCAGTTATTTCACTTGTTCTCACAGGAGTTCTGGGAGAAAGCCGGTCGGATGCTACACACAGCTAACAAGTGTGAAGTCGGAACTTCAACCCGGTTCTCCCGACATCACTCCGCCTCTGTCCTCCGCAACTGTTTTTTAGGAAAACGAGATGGGACGGTCCAGGTAAGAGCCAGCAAACCGCTGACAAGAGAATCCGACTCCTGGGAAAATCTTGCGAGAAAAAAGCAGAGTCACCATGTAGGTCTCCCCTCTCCTTCTTTCTGTTTTAATCATCTTTTGAGAAAGAAAGGAACCATTTCTGACCCAAAGGAGGCGGTAAGTGTGGCCTTTATCCTCAGCTTTCTTTCCCTAGAGAACAAGACGTTCTTCATTTAAGTGGGACCTAGGATGGTGGTCTTTGGAAAAATGAATACATGTGACCTTACAAAAAAGGAAGGAAGGAGGGAAGGAAGGAAGGAAGGATGGATGAGAGGATAACACGTACATGATCTGACCGGGCCATGGTATTCACGATGGAATGAACACTCCCTTCAAATCTTACCCCACAAAACGAGAAGTCTCTCTCCCCTGCTCCTCTCTCTCCCTCCTCCTCCCCCTCCCTCTGTCCCCCTTCCTCTTTCTCTCTCCATGCTGGAGAAAGGGTACACTTATTGGACAAGCATTTGGCAATAAACGTTTGTTTTCTACAGCTACACAGATGTTTGTGTACTTGCCTATAATTTCAGTGGGAACAGGTCTGGGACGAGAAAGAACAATTAGGAAAGCGCTGTGATAACCCAGGTGAGAAACGCCGAGGACCCAACAGGGGTGAGCAGAGCTGCCCATCCAGCCTGCTGGTGACCAGGTGACCCGGTGACTGGCTGGATAAGCAGCCCTCTGCATGTGATCTGTGAGTTACGGATCTCGGGGAGCTCCCGGGAGCAGCCCGTCCCCCTTTCTCCTCCTGTTCTTCTCTCCCCCATCCTCAGAGTTTGCGCCTGGTCGTGCTGCGGCCGCGCCGGCAGCTCTGCCCCACTTTCCGCCGCTCTCACTCGGTTCACAGCAAATGCCGCCCCGGGACAGGCATGCGCTACGGATCAGACGCGGCACGACACTTCGATGCTTTCAACACATCATCGCGTGAATCCCTCCTCACAACAGCCATGTCGCCCCCGCTCCCCAGTACCGATGAAGACTCGCCCACTCAGCCGACCCAGGACCCACACGTCCACTTGTTTGGCTCCCGAGCCTTCCTACCAACCGAGTCACCATCTTTGCCCACTTGCAACTTACAAAAAACCCAGAAAATACAAAGAGTGTTCCGGTCGAGAAGGCCAGACATGAGACGTGATGGGAAAAATAGGATTTACAGTACGAACGATTTTGGGTTGCAGACATGTAGCACACGGGTTTGCGGAGACGATGCGAACACACGTGACAAGGAGCAGACGGGATTGCCTACGGGCACTTTAAAAAAAAGAAAGCCTCGGAGCTGTTGTCTAAAGAGTATGAGAGGCACAGAGCAGTGGGGAACTGAAGGTGAAATCTCTGTAGCAAAGGGGACACAAAGAAAGGTGCAACGGCGACACGCAGTGAGACGCGGGCCAGCGTAGTGAGGTGAGGGAGGGTCCCTCCCTTGGGCTCCTGGGAGAAATAAAGGAGAAGCTCCACTCTCGCACAGGCTGGGGGGGTCTAAGGGGCCCATCTTAGAACTGTATTCAGTACTGGAAAGCAAAACCGGAAAACCCTTCGTAGATGCCGGGGAACCAAGTGTCTGCTTTGAGCTGAATTTCTGTGCTGCACTTTGGAAAATCTCCCGTCTCCCTCCTCGCCCTGGACGGTTTATCTCGCCTCTGGGTCTGTTTTCCCTCCATCCGTTCTTGACACTTTCCGGTGCCCCTAACGCAGTTGGCTGACTTTTTCCAGCAAAGAATTGAGTGTCTGCCAAGCCGCCCCTAGAACAGGCTAGTTTGCGCCTCTCTCGTTCTGTTTGTCGTCCTCGCCCTCCCTCTCTGCATTTCTTCCTCCTCATTTCCTCTGAGTTGTTTCTCCTTATCCTTCCTTGTCCGCTTTCCTTTCCTTTCCTAGGATTAGTGAGTCTTTTTTCTTTCCTTCTTTTTTCCACTCCTCAAAGTGATGTTTTTCTCCTCCTAGCCTTTTCAGGGAGACCAGAAGCACAATTTTGTTCTTTCAAATCTAGTCTGACCCAGAGTCTCTCAGGAAGTATCGCAGAAAAAGTGGAACGTAAAGAATGTTGACCAGAACTCTTCTGGGATGGAGAAAGCTTCAAATCAGGGACTCTACAGGCTAGGAACCTTCTCGTCCGCTCCCACAGTGACTCGAGTTGTGGTTCTCTAACCTGAGCGGATCTTCAGCATCACCAGGGGCCTTGTCAAAACACAGGCTCCGATTCAGTAGGCTGGAGGTGGGGCCTGACAATGTGCGCTTCTAGCAGGTTCCTCGGTGACGCCAACTGTGCTGGTCCAGGGGCCACACCCAGAACCACTGAAGTGGGAGTACCAAGGGCAGCCGAGTGGTCAAGGCGCAGTGGCGCGTGGTAACGGGCTGGCACGGGAGTCACAAGAGGGGATGGAGTTCCACTCCTTGTCACACTGACAGAGGGACTGAGGGAAGCCCAGGAAGCTCTGGAATACGCATCCAGAGGATGGGCTGGGGTGCAGTGAGGAGGGAAGGAGAAACGGGGAAGGCTCTCTGTTTAACCTTCTGGGAAACACTGCAGGCAGCTCCAAGCCCTGCTCCCCGCCCTCCCTCTTGTGATCACACACTGAAGCAGCAGAAGGGAATTCTCAGGATGCTTTGATCCCTTCTCAGTCCCCAGTCTTCCGTCTGTTTATCTCCCGCTTTCCCTGGCCTCCGCTCCCCGCCTCTTACCCCTGCCCAGCGTATGAGTCAGCCCTGTGCTCCCCGCCCTCCTGCTGCCTGTTTTCCTAGTGATGGCAGAAGATGAGCTGTTCTGTTGGCCCACGCCATCACAGACAACAGTCCACGCTCGCCCTTTTGCCTGATGCCCTCTCGCAAGGCTGTTTCATAGGTCTCGTTTCCCTTTGTGGGAAATGCCACCTTTCCCCTTCTTCGGCCTCACATCGATCCCAGTTTCCCAGAATTGCAGCAAGAGAAACAGGGACACAGAGGAACGAAGGGACTCACCCACATGCGGGTCAGGTGCGGGGTTGGGGGCAGGGTGCTGGGAATCAGAGGCCATTGAACAGCTCTCTCCAGCACTCGGCAGCAGCCGGAATGAGCCAGGCATTGCTGCTAAGTGGCTTCATGACTTCCAGTGAGAGATATGAATGACAAAACCTGATGTGACTGAGACTGGAGTATCTGTTTGCCACCAGCTGCCCCCAGGGTGAGAGACTTCGTGGGTCCATGTCCTCGGTGACCCCTGCTCTTGGTGTCAGGATCCTGGGTCATGCATCTGGGTGAGCCTGCCTCATTCACGACTCTTCCCAGCAGTAACTCCTGTTAATCTGGCTCAGGAAGTCACAGTGCCCTCGCTGTCCCCGGGAGGGAGTATCCCCACGTGAGCGAGCAGACAGGATTCCCTGAGGTGGTAAAGGTCTCTACTGGGTCACCAACAGTGGATGGGAGGGGTCCAACACAGAGATGCCTAACTGATGCAGGGGGCTGAGGTAGATTAGGGGGGCCCCCAGGCAAAGGGCCACAGGGAGAGGGGAGGCCCACGCAACCTGAAGAACAGCTGTCCTTCCGGGGTTGCAGCGGCTACTCGGATCCAGCTAACTGTTGCCATGGTTGCCAGATAGTCTTGTTTTCCAAGAGAAAAATCTCCGCACAAAGTGTTTTATATTTATTTTTACTTGGAGCATGTGTGTATGGGCGTGTGAAATGTTTTATATACACATTTGAATTTTATGTGAAAAAGTCCCACTTTTTAAATACGAGCAATCAAAACAAAACTGTTTTTAGACACCCTGTTGGCCAAATAAACCTGCCCGCGAGCCACCAGTCTGCAGAACCCTGCTCTAACTCAGCGCAAACAAGGCCCCGTCAGAGAATACCAAAACCATAAATGATTCCGACGTGCTTGTAACTTACTTCTTACTAAGTCATTTAAAATGAAATCCTGGAATTTCGCCTGAAGAAAAGCCAAGATCAGAAATCCTAATATCTGGAACTGTGGGATCACGGCGCTGAAGTTCAGAAACTAAACGAAAGGCAAGCGAGTGGAGAAAGGGAGGATCTTGAATTACAAAGCCTCGCAGCCCCGCCCCGTGAGTGGGGCAGAGGGGTCCGGTCCGGGCCTGGGCAAGCGCAGGGGACTTACCTCGCATGACTGGATGCAGTGGACGAGGACAGGGTCGGGGTGCCACTGCCGCCGCCCGGTGCACACGATGCTCTGGAGGAGGAGGAGGCAGAAGGAGCAAAAACAAAGACGCCCGGTCAGTGGGAGAAGGGGCAAATCCTGAGCTCACCCCACCCCTCCAACCTGTGCCCCGAGCAGCAAGACCCGCCTCTGTGCCCAGGAGAAAGGTCAAGGTTGTCTGGTCTTGCCCATGGAGCTGCTAGTCCTGCCGACGGCACCGTGGCACCAACGCAGGGGAGGGAACTTTTCATCCTCTTCTTCCTCCTTCTCCCTCCCCAAGGTAGCAACATTTCCAGGGCGGTGGTGTGGGTGTGGTTTAGAAAAGAATCCTCAATGTTATAATGAGTACCAAATGGTTTAGGCATAATTTTGGTTTTCTTTGTTTTGACATTTTCAATAGTGTTACAAGAAATCGCAAGATGGCTGTGCTGGTCCGGAAGCACTGTGGGTGTTTAACGGCTGAGAAGTACAGCTTCACAAGAAGAGCCCTGAGCTAGAAAGGGACCTCAGGGATGCGAGATCAGAAGCCGCGAGCGCCCCACAGGGCCTGGAGGCCAGCGCGCACTCCCAGCAGCTCTGTGAGCCCCACCCTTGTCTTCCTTGGAGGAAATAAGAGGGAACGTGCCGGAGGGAGAAGGTCAAAGCCGAGGGGACGCAGGACGGCACCGACGTGAACCAGGTGAGTGTGGACACACACTCGCGTCAGCACACAGGTGACTTTCTCGTTCCCAGCAGCCACTTCCAGATGCCCATCGAAACCGTTGCCTGCCCTCTGTTAAACAATAACTCATTTTCGTTGGGCTTTTTCCTTTCAATTTTTGTACTTGAAAATTCCCAGAGATACACTTCAGGAAAAGAGAAGGTCCCACAGGAGGTCTCGAAGGGAAAGGGAGACCCTCTCCGCAGCCCGCAACCTACCCGCCCACTTGCAGACTGTCAGACTCACATTTTAATTTGGAACCATGGGAATTCCGTCCGATAGTAAGAAAAACACCACACAGGGAGATACGAGCCTTAGCCAAGATAGCAGACGGCACCTCTAGGGATTGGAAATCACACGCTCTGCAACGCTAAGAGTGCAATAATGAGATTGGAGATGTTTGCGTATATTAACACGCGGGTACATGGACGTGTACCGCGGAGTCACCTCTGAGAGTAGGAACCTGCTATGCGCTCCTGCAGTTATACTACTGGAAACAAACTAAAACTCCTCCTTCGCAGCTTTCCTAAAGGGAAAGAAATCCCATAAATCCTAACACACTCTGATGCTCAAACTTCCACCCGGTAATAATGCAGACGGTGCCTTGGCAGGAGTTATCACGGCATGCAGAAAAGGGGTTATTAAATCCAGTCAGCATAACCGGTACATACGGTGAATGCATAAGGGGTGTTCGGCCTCCTGGAAAAGTGAGCTGTTCTGCGCCCAACACCAGTTAAGCAGACTATTTACGCATACACAGTGGCTCTGCTACCTAGAAACGGTCCATTTGTGTTTTAAAGCAGGTACCAGTGGAACTCTATCACCAGATAGTGGTGATGGAAAAATACCGTAACTTGTCCCCTTGGAATACAAATCCACGGCAACGTGACTCCTTCCCCTAGCGCTGCACCCACAGTGGCCCCCATCACAACCCTCGTCAGCCCGGCGCTCGGTCCAGACCACACGCCTCCACCACACCGATCCAGTCGCCGCTTCGGACCGCCCAAGGTCTGCTGCGCGAGGCGCTGGAGGAGTGTCAAGTCCCTCCAACGAAGGGATACTTGGCCTTGAAACCTCTCGTGATGACCCTGGCCAGGACTCTCCAGAACACTCTGAACTTCGTGTGTCAGCTTCTCTTCCACCCTCCAAACATTCTAGCTGATCCGCCCCTTTCAGAAATGCAGGGATGTTGGGGTTTGTTTTTTAAACACTTGAGAAATTCTCAAAATACACGTATATTGCAAAGGAAAAACAAGAGGGAGGAAAAGAGTCTATCTGCACTTGCAATTCTTTCTCTCCAATGCTCTTTTCTCGTACTGTTTCCAACTTATTTTTTACATCTTTCCATTGTCATGTAGCTCCACGTCCTGAGTATGTTACGGATGCTCACAGAATACCGCCCAAAAGGCAGGCAGGGGCACACGACCTCCCTCCTGCTCCTGTTCTCACTGCCCCACTGTCTCCCTCCTCCTTTTAGTTCCTTTTCGTATCGGTGCAGAGAGAGTCTCTGTGCGTAAACACACAGACGTGTGAAACCCTCTACTCTCCTCCCACAAACACACAACACTGTGATTTTCTTCTGCACCCCGGTGTCTGCCCGTCCAACTTTATTTCACTTCACCATGCCTCTGGGGTTCTGCGCACCTTATGGCAGCTGGGCTGCTGGGTTCTCCGGGCTGCGGAGGGAATCCTGTTGCCCAGATGTACCCTAATCTGTGTAACCACATCTGCATCGATGGATATCTGGTTCTAACAAAGTCTTCTGTTCCAACAAGGCTTACGTATAAATCACTTCACATGCGTGCAAACATACCCACAGAGTAAATTCATGGCAGGGCACTGACGATAGCCACGCCCACTTTTAAATGTTCTGTAATTCAGTCTTGAGACTGAGACTGGCAGCCTTCCTTAATTTCTGTAAAAACACAAACGCTTCTCGTCCCTATGTCACAGACCTTCTTAGATTGCAAAATCCTGGAGAACAGGACCTGCCTCCCACTGATATTTTTTTATTTCAGTGACACAGAGACGAACGATGCTTTATGAGTGACTGTGGACCCCTGAATCGGAAGCTGTATCTCTAGGGCTTTCCTTTGTCTTCCGGCCTCTGAAAGCCACTTGCCCCGTGAGTAAACATATACATACGCCATTAATTGAACTACTTATTGATCACAATTGGAGGGAAATGTCAAGTGTTTTTTGGGACCTAAATTTTGCAGGGACAGCTGTGGTGGTAAGGTGACAAGGGAAAGGAAACGAGAAGGGCTGGCCCCAATGCGTGCGTTGCTTTGATCACACAAGGAGGCACTGCGCTGGGGCGCTCACACCAGTGGCAGCTCACGGGACAAGCCAACCACAATCTGAGCCCCGAATTTCTCAGGGCCATGAAACAGAAACATAAAGACAACCAATCACAAACTGCCGAGGAGGCTGGAAGTGACAGCCCGTCGGTAACTTCCTCACTTCGCTTCTGCCTGTTCTCTGTGATAAAGTTCCTCCCCAGAGAAGTGCTCCTCACTTCCCTGGTTTGGTGTGGCCTTAAAATGCTCAGAACTTTAATATGCCTCAGTTTATCTTTTAAGAGCTCAATATGATTCTTTATCTTCCAGAACACTTTTGACAAATTATAACCATTTATGCTACGTTTGAATGGCTATAGGGAATAACTGAAAGAACAACTTTATATCCTCTGCCCAACCTTATCGAATCTTAGTATTTTTTTGTACCTGCTTCCATAGTATAATAAGTCACCAGAGACTGACTTAATGTCCCCTCTCTGTGTCCCTCCAGTATCATTCTCCTTCCATCCTCCCCCCAGGGTAACAGCGATTTTGAATTTTTAAATTATTATTTCTTTACATGTGCACATGGTTACAGCAACTGCTCTGTCCTATTGGCAAGCCACTTCTCAGATGAACTGATTCTGCACCAATAAGTGCCAAGAATGTTTCAAACTTTCATATAATAAAAGGTTCAGAGAAAATCAATTTAAATATTTGAGCCACCAGAGTTGGTTGGGCCATTAAAAAAAAAATTTAAAGCAAGTGAAAAAAAAAAGGGAAGAAAAGAAAGGAGACCAGGAAGGAGGAGGAAAGGAGAGAGAGAGAGCGCTGAAGGGCCGTTAGGGTGGTCTGAGGCTGTACGAAGGCTGCCGCCCGGTTCAACGCCTTCGTTAAAGGTCACAGGACTGATGGGTAGCCAACACGAAGATCTAACACAAATTGCTCAATTGCTTTCTCTATTCCAATAGTTGCTTGGCTCATCCCATCAGACTACACAGCTCTGCTGCCGCCCATGTTTGTGACAATCTCCTCACTTCTACAGACGAGGCGAGCTAAGCGAATCACAGCCTTATTCTTCGCATTCCCTTGGGCTCCAGCGCCCTGCCCTGGCGTCTGGGCTGCTTCTCAGGTCCTCCCCGCCTGCCCTCGGAGACCCTCTCGTCTAGGCTGCTGTAGCGATGAGGGGCCCGGTGCTGGGAGACATCTCCAAACTGAGAGTGCTCACGGCTGATAAAAAAGAAGACCTCTGACGGCTCATGGGATTGAGTGATTTGGGTTCCCACTGATGTGTGGCAAGTGTCACTAGAGCTGTTCGACCGACACAACTGTACCCTTCGAGAGGACACTTGGGGGCAGGAGGCCAAGGGTCAGGCCGTGAGGAGGTGGAAGGGGTGGGGAGCCTGTTCTGTTGGACAGCACGGCCCCTGGAAGACACTATCTTTGCTGTTTCTTCCTGCTGCTCTCTTCCTCTGAAAACATCCTGTTTTTATTTCAGTAATTATTAATTCTTTAGGGACCAATTTTGGAAAACAGAGCCAGAAATTATAAGATTTGTTTTGACGGAGCAATCCTGTTGAAAAACTGGGGAGCTGAGAAAGGGTTTCATGAGGTGCCCAGAATCTTTGCAAACCTGACATGTGTAGCCAGCCACAGGGAAATAGAATTAATCTGGGCCACGTTATACTAATTTGGACTTCGTAATTATAATGTACCAAAAAAAAAAAAGGGAAAACGCTGCTTCTAAAAAATAGGTTTATGAAGCAAACAACGAAGGGAGATAGGATGTTACGATGAATGCTATTGTCCTTCAGAAAGAAACACTGCCAAATCCAAGTTAGAAAAACTCGTTTCCGTGCACGCAATTGCCACATTTTGTGTAGAGAAGAATCTCTCCATGAAATCGGGTTCCACAAGGACCACTTCTGCACAATGTAAGTCAAAACCTTAATTTTCCTATCTGAAGTAGGAAAGCCACGAGAGGTCACGAGACGCTCTCCGGATACGATGGTAACCATGACAACCCAGCCTTGCGGAGGCCCTCAGGGGCGATCGGACCGCCCTGTGGGGCCGGGGCCCGTCTCCTCCAGGCCTCTCCACTTCCGTCCAGCGGCCGCATGCCGAGCGGAGGACAGCACGAGTCACATATTGAGGAGATCTGGGGATCGCAGGACAATACCGTTCCTGCCCTCAAGAGTCTTACATTTTTAGTGTTAGAATGACAGAAAAGAGAAAAGGAAAGAAAAGAATGAAGAGGATGAGAAAAGCGCTGAGTGCTCCCAGAACAAGTCCTAGCCACTCCTGCACCCGCTCCGTTCAGGCGCCCCAGACATCGGCACCTGGGTGTGCGGGGTGCACCTGGTGTGCGGGGTGTGCCAGGAGCGCGGCCTGGCAGGAGGCCCCAGTTTCTGGGTACGGCAGCGGCACCGACTGGGCCTCCGGCTGCCTCCCGCCTGTCCCCCCGCCCGATCCCCCGCTCGGTCGCCCTGACTGGCGGGCATTTACTGGACTTCTGGGAGCTCTCCCGCCTGGCGTCCTCTTCTCCGTCAGGCGATTTCCCTGCAGACGGTGTCACCTCAGAAAGGGCTAGAGCCGCGAGTGTGGGGGGTGCGGGAAGGAGACGGACACCGTGCGACACCCAAGGCCCCGGTCGGCCACGTGCAGGTTTCGAGCCCAGCCTTTGGTGCCTCACACTCAGCACACCCTTGAAACATTTAAAAATAATAGCGTATTTTCATCTTTCCACTCTTCTCTCTCACAGCCAAAGCTGCTAGAAATTGTTTCTTCAGCCAGAGGAGTTCCAGAAGGAGACACTCCAGGATAACTGCAATTAACTATGGAGCGAACACTGGCTTTCTTTTGGCTTAAAGACCACTGATTTGGCAATTCAGAAACAATGCACTCAGCTCTTTTAGTTATTCTCTCTGTTTTCGATTTTATCTGTCTTTTCCTAATTCCTCCTTCTTTTTTACATCTTTTCTTTTGTTTTTACTAATTGCTTTGGTTTATCCTAGTTTTCCTGTCCTTTTTTTAAAATGAGTAATTTATTGGGGTAAAACTGGTGAATAACATCGTGTAATTTTCAGACACACAACATGATACTTTGACATGTGTGTACTCCATCGCGGGCTCACCACCCGAAGCCTGGTTTCCCCTGACCTATTTTCCACTAGTAGCACTTTTTCTCTCTTAATTCTCTCCCTGCACCATCGTTCTGTTGGTCTCAGAGTCTTCCTTCTGAGGACTCTGGATGCAGGCCATCTGTTTTCTCAAGCTTTCCCTCTTTTTTCTTCGTGACTTGTAATCCTTCTCTTTAGGAATGACCCACGTCATCGGATGCGCTGAAAGCCTCTGAAGCGACTCCAGGGAACATGCTGTCTGTTGAGGATGGCTGCGTCCCTGCTACCCGAAAAGGCCCTGTGCTCACCTGGACTTTGACGGGCTCCATCCAGTGCTCCACGGTGTCAGCGGTGACGTTCTCCGGCAGCACCACGGGGTCGTTCGGGGGCACGATGCACGATGGGGAGCACACTGCACCTGCAGGGACAGATTTAGTTACAGCAGACACTTAAATGTCCCAGATGTCAGGCTTTTTCATCCTGGAACCAATAGTGTTGATTTGGCAAGAGCGCTTCCTTTCTACGTTACGGGTCGCCTTTATCATGGTTACGGGCTGATATTCACCTTCCAGGCACCTGTAAAGACACTTCCCATGCTGACTGGTGAAGAGCCTCTTTCACTCCCCATGCCCCAACGGACTCCTCCTCTTTCAGGTCCAGGACTCCTTTGGAATCTCTGAATCTCTGCATGATCCAGCAATGAAAAGATGAAGCGGACCTCCACACCCCACCCCGGAACTCTGGCGAGCCCAAGTCTCTCCTGGTTGGTCAGTGCATTTTAAGTACATTTACTATCATTCTTGCTCACAGGACCATCTCCAGCTTATAACTGCAGCTTCTACTACCTAAGCACTTTACTGGCTGGGATAAAAAGTGGCCCGGGAATTACCGAGGCAGATTTGCGATGTCTGCACTGAAGATCACAATGCCGGTAGCCACAGAAACCATGTCATTAGAAGGGGAAATGAGGGGAAATCATGAGCAGAGATTCTGGGCATAGGTGGGGCTCTTGACGGAAAATCTTGCTCCATTCTTTGGTCAATGGAGTCCAAGTGTCTTGCAAAATTCTATTTAAAGAAAGCATAGTCTAGGATTTTCTATTTCTTCATCTACACATTAATGATTTCCAAGTTTCTTTTCAGCTCTCGCTACCTATTTTGATTTTTTTTCCACTAATTTGTGTAATAACCCAAAGAGCTGTATGACTCTGCAGGACTCCGTATGTGAGTGTGTGACATTTTAATGCAGAAGTCGGAGGAGGGGAGATGAGAGCCGCTCATGAAACACCACTCGAGAGGCGTGGTCCAAGCCCCCCACTGCCCGGGCCTGACCTCTAGGTACCTCTGCACAGACAGCAATCTGAAGATGGTCAAGAGCCATCCCAGAATCTAACGAGCTTTCTCGTTAACGTGAATTACACCCACTGGCATTACACAAGTTAGAATGACTGGTGGAAACTACTGCTTGCTTGTAGGTGTCAGGACTCAGGGTTAATTGCACGAGGTTTTCCATGTGATGCAAAAGGTTTCCCCTGCATCACTTTCCCATGATGCTTTGGTCCAGCCAGCGCAAACTTGAGTCAACCTCACTATAAGTCAGCTCTGGCCACAGAGACCCGTAACTGCAATTATTGATACTTGATTAGGAAATTGCCCAGGGCTCAGAGCCTGGTCCCCTGTAGAGAAAGGATGGCCGAAGAGCCACGCCAGCCAGTGTGACCTCGGATCGTCCCTTTCGGGAGCTCCCACTGCAGCCGCCCCGCAGAGGGAATGGAGGCGAGCCCAGCACAGGCCGGGGGGGTGGGGGCGGCTCCGCATTCCTGCCTCTCCCACTGGAACCTGCCCCCCAGACTCGCCCACTTTCGGCCGCAGTGAAGTGGGTGACGTGACCAGACACCGTGCAGGTGGCTCAGCAGCCACACCAACCATTATGCACAGGTGAAGACTGAGAGGAGTGAATTTCCCATAAACTGTGATCAGCTCGGAGTCCACTCCCACTTCTGCCCACTCCTCGGGGACGGCAGGGGATCTGCTTTGAGATCCAGCCGGGCCCGATAAAAAGAGTGTTTGGAGCAAAATTCAGCATTTCTCCCTGGACTCACCGATACCGTATCCCTGTTCGCACTTGTACTCCACGGAATTCTGCCCCGAGGGGGGCGGGGGGCACTCCCCGTGCAGCTGCTCACACAACTTGAACTCCTCGGTCCAGCGTCCCTCCTTAGTGCAGAGGATGGGAAGCTAGAACGGTAAAGGTGAAGGACACTGCGTTACCGCTTTGTGAACTTTACTTAGACTGGGGAAACGTGGTCTGATCACATGGCACCGCTCTCCACCTTCCAGCACGTCAGACTAAAACGCGTCACTGAAATAGTGAACCATGTCGTTTCTGACCAACACAAGTCGTGGCAATTTCTTTTTGCAGTTTTGATGTGAAGGAATCATAACGAATTCTGTCATTGATGAAATTCATTCACAGTGTGTCTTCCTTTGGCCATAAAAATCGGACGAGCTATCGAATGTAGCCTACGTATTCTGAGCTATTTGGGGATTTTTTTTCTCCAAATGGTGTTTTGCGTTGATTTGTCCATACTGTCACACAAATGCTGCCTGTGGCATATATGAGACTTTCCGAGATGAGCTGGATCCGGTGAAAACAAGTCATCACATCTCTGATGGTACGCGGTGCGCCTTTCTGCTTGAACGGGCACGGCACAGCGGCTTTCGACCACTGGAGCTCTGCCGCCTTCCTCCACGTGCGTGCCCGTTTGGGGCGGCTCTTGGCGCCAGACCCCCAACACCACAAGGGACCCCAGGCGCAGAACACACAGAGCAGCACTGACTCACAAAACCCAAGAAAGGGAGATTCGGGAATTACAGACAACGAAGTCTTCCTTTGTCCGGCCAACCTCGTGAGCCGCTCGGCCACCAGCGCAGACAGAGGTGCCTGATGTCTTGTCACACTCGTGGCAGACGTGTTTGGCCTCCGCCCCGCAGCGCTCCTCTGGGAGCGCTGGACACTGAGAGACGGACGTGGGCCAGGAGAGCAGTCAAGGCAACTGGTCTTTGCCGAGGTCTGCTTCGTTTCCTGTCTCTTGCATGCGTGTGGTGCTTGTAAAAACTCTACAATAAAACTGATCTTAGTCATAGAACCATGATAAGACTGCGTGGCTTGCCCTGGGGATCTCTCCTGCCAAATTCCTAGAGAGAGTCGTAGTTGGGCAGCACTTGAAGCTTTGCCTTTGCTGAGGAATGCACGCATCTGCTCGGGGCTCTGGGCTACAGCAGAACATAATACGAGTATTCCCCACCACGGCAGGTCAGTGGCGGCGCGTGGGAGGAAATCCCGCTGCCGAATCAGAACCACAGCATTTTGGGGGAATTTATTCAGGTACCCAAACCACCAGGGTTTCTTTCTTAGCCAAGAGAAAGTTGTAAAAGAATATTCCAAAACCATGGTATCTTCTGAATTCCCTATCAAATAATGCCAGTACCCCCATCGGAATCCCAGCTTAGTGAGGCCCTGCTGCTGGGATTCATTTATATCACTTCTACTCAACATTCTTGGATTGGTCATCGAGACTAGGGCACAGCCTTATCCAAAAAGGGTTCCAGTTCTCCTTACCCTTTCACTTTCCTGGTTACACTTGAGCACACACTGGCTGTCCAGCTCGAAGCCGTTGGTACATTCATACATGCCTTCAAAGACAGAAGAAGGGGGCTCGCACACCACTGGGACGCAGCTGCCTCGCTCCCAGGTCCCATCCTCCAGGCACCGGATCTTCAGGAACTTGCTGATAAGATAGGAAACATAACAGCCCATCAGACTCCCTCGGGGAGGTCAGGGAAGAAGCCTCGAGCCTTAGGAATACGTGCTAAGAATTCACAAATAGGCAGAAGCAGTTGGTTCTTGTTAGCCAAACGCCCTCTCTCCCCAGTCTCATTTCTACGTCAAGGAAGTAAAAATGGCAATGCAGGCACACCTAACGGTGACAGGAGTAGCAAGTGTGATCTTTGATGCAGCACTCTCAAAAGAGACTGCTCAACTCCAGTGCAGGGTCTAGGTCATCGTGAGTTGGGTTTCCTGGAGGCCTTGCCTCTTGCAGTGGTCTCATGCAGAAGTGCCCTAGGAGGTGTCAGGTAGGGCGGGACACGGAGAGGGCTACGCACGCTCAGGGGAACGCTCAGAAGGGATCTGAGTGTCATCAGGGTTACTATGGGGATGCAAGGGAAGCTGCCAGTATTTACTGGTTCTCCTGAGCGCGGAGAAGATGCAGCCATGTGAACCTGCTCAACCAGCGGCTCTCGGCCCGAACTTCAGGAGGCCGGGAGCCTTGCTGCAGGTCACCATGGTGATTGTGTTTGTTTATCAGTTGATTTTTTTCCTTGGAAAGAGTTCATGGCTTTCATCAAGCCCTCGGAGTAGACGTGACTCAACACTGTCCTGGAAGACGCGCCCTTCCTTCTTACGCACAGACATGGCCTCCAGCCAGAGAGGCCGCCTCGGGGGGAGCCGGTGGGTAACGGGAGGAAGTCCTACTACAGAGGATGCCACGCCACGCCACGCCACGCCCCTGCTGACTCGCTGCCCAGGTGGAGGTGCCTTCCCCAGGGCCATTTCAACGCGTGCACTTCTGATTCAAAACACTCCTGGGCACAGATAAGTGTGCGATTCCACAGTAGAAAGAACCCCTTGGCCACTGACTCAACCACAGGGTGGCCTCAACTGGCTATTTTCTGATATCACGAGGCCCTTTACAAATTGAAGCGTGCCCGACATCCCCAAACTCTTGACTGATGACCACACTGCTGCACAATGCCCCCCCGCGCCCTCCCCCAGCATCTTAGGTTTGTACTAGCCTGACACGTGCCCTGCTGTTTTGTAAACGTGCACACCTGTCTTTCTCACGAGGGGGGAAGCTTCCTGAAGGCAAGGATTCTTATTGTTTTTTAATTCACAGGAAAGAAAGAAAGAATATCTAGCTTACAGTAGGCATTAATGAAATATTTGCCAAATTGAATCATTTAACCCAATTTCCCACGTGTGAAGGCACACTGCAGAACACGTTACATACTTAACAAACTGAATCAGCCGGATACTCTGCTCCTAATGAAAGTGGTGTTGTTACTCCCGTTTTATACAGAAACACACCCAAGGGCGTGAGGTAATTTGCCCAAGATCCTATAGGACAGAAGGCATTTCATTCCAGGTAATTTAAATAAATTTTAATAGTTTAACATATTTTAACAACATACACTTGGAAATAAATAGTTATTCATACCTTTATTCCTAGGAATATTTTAGAACAGAAATCTGATTTTATGACTGGAATACTTCAGAGCACTGCAGTTTACGTGGACATAGATCTCCTCTCTGCTAACAGTAAATACTATTTTGGATATTTGTGTATTTCAGGTATCTGGCAAGACATCCACATACGCTATTTCTCGAACCCTCCCAAGCAGGAGCTGAAAGTAACATTATCACCCACGTTTCAGAGAAGGAAATTACGCCAGAGCAAGATTTAAAGCTGGCTCCGAGATCCACAGGAAAAGCAACCAGCAGCACGTGGACCGAGGCTGTCCCGTGGCCAGAGCCCGTGGCCCTTCTGCTGGGTCCGGTTGAACTGGCTCTACAGGTTGAACTGGCTCTATAATTGGCCCATACATGCTCTACAGTCCACTTTGAGTATCAGCAGCATCTCTTTCCCACTGAGCATCACAGACGTCCTTTGTCTTAAGGCCACATTTATCAGTGTGGCACAAAGAAGAGATTCATTTAACACTTTTGCACGGAGGAATAAATTACGTATACAACACCGCACAAATCTTAGTCGGCAACTCAAGACATTTTACCTGTGAACACACCTGGGCCATCATCACTCAGACCAAGACACAGAGTGCCTGCAGCCTTTGGGTGCTCCTGCCCAGTTAAATCTGCCCATGCCCTCCAGCCCACGCTATTCTGACTCTCATCAGCATTGACTAGTTTTGCCCGTTCTTGAATTTCAGATCAATGAAATCCCGTCCCATGTATTCTTTGATAATGGCTTCTTTCCCTAATGGAAGACGTCATCTTAACATCTCTTCCCAAAAATATTTCCGGTGAAAGGGTCCCCATTGTTTTCACTACAAGGAAGCTCCTTTATCTTCCTTTCCGCCCCTCTCCTGGACTGGATGCTTCACTCTTCTTTCCACTACAGATCTTACATCCTCCTTGGGACTCTCTTCCACCCACCGCCTCCCACCAGTGAAACCCTGCCCCTGCCCCCACTGGACGATGCCCCTGGCCGGAGAGGACAGGCCAGGGCACTGACGCCAGGGGCGTGGCGAGGCTGGCAAACCTCGCACGGCAGCACAGTCAGACAGGAAGACCCTCGCCTGGCCAGGACAATAATATTCTGACTTCACGTGGCATTTTCTCTGAGTCGCCTGGGGCGCTTCAACCAGAGACGCAGTCCTTCCTTTCCTTGCCATTCAACAAGGTCCATTTCATACAGTCCCCTGCCCATTAATAACCTCAGGGGTGTGAGGAGACTCAAAAAACTTGGATGGCAAAGAGTGAGTGGGGTGTGGTGGCCCCACGGCCGGGTGTGACGACAGATGGGGAAGACTCCTGGCCCCCCAGGAAATGCAGCTGCCTTTCCGCAGGGGCTCCTGGGCCCACCCAGCCTCTGGATGCTCCTCACAGCTTCTTCTCCCTGGCGCGGGGGTGGCCACCTCTCCGTAAGCCTGTCGCAGCTTCCGCACCTCACTCCACCTGATAAGGCACCCCAGGTCCCTCCCTCAGACTTCTCACCAAGTACCCGCGCCTCAGGCCCGGTGGCCAGGGCTGTCTCCCCGGCCCTGTGGCGATGCCTGTCCCCCCCGTTTGTGGCCGGAGATCCCAGCGTACGCAGTGGACACCTGAATGCCACTGCGTCTGGCCATTTTGTACTGTGATTGTGGCAGGAATTCCGAGTGTCCTGGCTTCCTCCCTGCCCCTGGAAACTGGGTCTCCGCACAGGGCCCATAAAGGGGACTGTCACCTGTACAGGTGGCGGGACTGTGATCTCCAGTGGTGTCATGGCTGTCTCTTCTAGTGTGCTGATGCTGAGGAATGACCCTGACCCTTTTAATGGAAAAAACTGGTTTATTCCCAATGGCCCAGCTCCTTTGCGTAGAGCGTGTGAATGAAGAGCCCAGTGACACTTTGAAGTCATGGAAGTGAGTTTGCATTTCAAACAACGGTGGCATTGGATACTAGACCAAGGCACACGAGCAGGCCTTTGTCGGTCCCTCCAGCCTTTCACGGGAAACATCCTACCCACCGATGATCCGCTCCCTGCATTCCCTTCATCCCCGCGGAGTGGGAAAGGCGGAGCTGTTCCACTTCACAGGCAGGAAAGTGCACATCAGTACCCAGGAGGGGACTCGCCCGAGGCCACGTAGCAAGCAAGTTCCCAGCTGAAGCAAGAAGAGCATCCGGAGTTTTGAAATCATGAGGCAACACCCCGACCATCAGACCAATGGTTTCCAAATGACGTTGAAGACGCACGGTGCAGAAGTCATTAAAAACATCAACGCCACTAGGCAGACAGAGTAGATACAGGTGAAACCTGTAGTTTCAAAACTGCCAGTAGTTTTAATACATAGCCAAGCGGGCAAACGAAGAAAAATCTATGCTACTTTCCTATGCTAGCAAAATTAAGCCTCGGGCATAGAAATTGAGGAGCAAAACCACCCACCGAACAGCCCTGGTCCAGAGGCTGGCACTCGGCAAAGACCAAACAGCTGCAGCCAGACAACTCACTGAGCAGACGGTGCCACGAGCCGCTGCGGCCGGAGAAGGCTTGCATTTCTTTTCCCTCTAACTACTCCAGACAAATCACCCCAACTTCCAAGTCAGAAGACACGTTTTCCAATTTGCAGAACTTGTGGCATCTACCTAGAGCTGAAAACCCAGCTGCGCTCTCTCTGCTTTGTCCGTCTTTGCCAGAAATAAAGATCTTGTAATCAACACTTGGCTGGAAGCCTGACTGACGTTGCTCGAGGCACACATGCGTCTACCCCATCTTTCTGTCACCAAGGCAGGGTTTTCGAAAGCAGTTATTTATTTTCCTTTGGAGAAAATAAGAGTACGACTGTTGACTCCAAGAGAATTATCGGGTCTTCGCTGATTGAGGGCATCTGGTGCCTCCACTGGGCGGTCCCTCGTGAATAACTGCAGTAACAGAGCAACAGAACCCCGAGCGCCTCCTAGGCACTGTGCGGGAGCATTTTCCCCTCCAACCCCCTCAGGGTGGGTGGGCAGCCAGCAGACAAGACTACTGACACCTGAGTTCTTGGTCCCTTTATCTCCACACATGCTCTTTCTCAGGCAACCCCAGCTCGGAAGTATACTGCCCTCTACCCTGTTGCTCAAACTTGAACCTTGGGAGACATCCTTGATTCTGCTCTCTCTCTCAAGCTTACCTTTCCCCGAGCCCCCACCTGAGCTCGCTGTACATGTCAGTCCTCTCAGTTTTATGTCCCCACTCCTCAAGCTCTGGTAGAACGAGCAGCTGCCAACTCCTACCCGTGTGGGGACAGTTCCGATTTTAAGCCTGGCCACCCGCACATCTGTCGTTAGACTTTCTGCTGCCAAACGTTAGGGCTTCAGACTGCCAGGTGCAGTAATGCCCTGCCCCTGGGTCTGCACACCTAACTGAAGTTTGGGACCCCTTCTCCATCCCTCTCTGCCACCGCCTTAATTGCCCAACTTTCAGCCGCTCCCTCGTCAAGTTCAACAGCCCCCGCTGAGTCTCCTCCTTTCCATGTATGGCCCCTCTCGTACCTTCTCCATACAGCAGACAGGGTTCTCTTCCTAACAAATCTGCCCAGGTTACCTCCAGGTCTAAAAACATCCTGGGGTCCCGCTGACACAAGCGTATACAACTGCTCTTAACATGGTCCCGCCCTTCAGTGTCTGTTTGAGGAAGTGAGGGTCACACTGGAAGGCAGGGTGAACTGAGTCCATTGTTCGTCATTCAGTTATTTGTCCATTGATAAGTTCTGCCAACAGATAGTCACCGAGCACCTAGGATGTGCCCACGCGTTACATGAGGTTGTGCAGTTGTAGAAACAGACATTAGTTCTATCACTAGGGAGCCCGAGGGGAGCTACCGACACTGCCTGGTGACAGGAAGGAAGGGTACCGGGAAGGACACTTGGACATGGGCACAGTAGGTAGACAAGGAGGGGAACGAGTGCCGGGGAGAAGGGCATGTGAGAGTCCAGAGGTGTGACAGGAAGTGTCTGAAGCCCACGATGGGCCCCTGTGGTGGGTTAGAGGTAGGGCAGGGCCAGAAGCTCTGGCCGAGAAAGGCCACAGATGATATGAATTCAACTTCCGAAGGCAGGTTCTCCCACTTGTAAGGAATCCTTCGGTTATCTTCACTGTTTTCAGCTGAGGAACCAACCCCTCCAGGTGGGGTTACGCCCGAGCTCCTGGCCGGCTGGACTCACAGACAGCTGCGACCCAAAGTGCTGACAGTCTGTAACGCACATCCACACCCTCCCCGGGGCCTTCCCGATCGGTCACCGCACGTCGCTGTTGCCGTCAGAGAAGAGAAGCTCCTTGCATGGCGCCCTGTCCAGATGCCACAGCAAAGATGAAACCTCAACCCACTAATGAGACATCAGACCTTCTAGAAGGCTGAGACATAGATAAGGACTTGGGGATGGACACAGGTGAGACCTGTATTTGCAGTCCTCCTGATGGTTCATCCCTTTGGTGAGGGCCTGAGGGACATGGCTGATGAAACCTCTCCTGGCCAACTTCCCTGGACTGCAGAGGAAGAAGTCACAGTGGCCTTGAGCGGGCTTCGAGCGGCCGAGCTGCGCAATTCCCATCAGGAAGACAGCAGAGGATGACGGTTCAGAGCAGACGGTTCAGCACCGGACGCTAATGCTCCGACACCAGCTCTGGGAAAGCCTCTGACTTTTCAGTAACCACCTACCCTTCCCCTGTTTCGCACCCAAAAAATGGGAACAGCAACAGCTCCCACACAGGGTCATTAGAAGATCATGTAAGTTGGTGTGTATAAAGCATGTAGTCCAGGAAGGGCTCAGCAAGCAGCAGAAATCATCAGCTCTGATGACCGAAGAACCGACTCAGCCACACTCCCCTCCCCACACCCCCCTGCTGTGTGTGGGACATGGAGTCTCCCCTCCACCCCAAGTCATTCTTCGCATTTTCGTCCCGCCCAGAATCCTTTGGGAGACGGTTCGTAAATCCATTTGGCCTGAGACGACCCCATCACTAGAGACCAAAGGCCAGGTCACAGCGTCCACTTGCCAGGCTGAAGAGGGGCTGGCCTGAGCCTGAGAGAGAGGGTGGGGGAGGGAAAAGGAAGTGAAGAAAGGGCACCAAGGAGAAAAGAGGAGGAAGAAAGTCCTGGTGGCTCATACAGAACAAGCCAATGTTCCCTCATTCTAGACCTTAAAAACTATTTTCTGATTAATAGAGGAATCAACAATGAATATAAAGTCAAAAGAGGAAGGACAGTTTCACAACAAAGCTGCTCCCAAGACTGAGACTGAGGGCCACAGGGAAATTTATGAGTTCAACCAATGCTCCAAGTGAAGGTTGGCCGGAGCGGCTTGAAGCCCACCGTGGTGAGTTGGCCTGCGCCCACCCACATGTGGGTCCTGAGTGACGGGGGCTTGGAGCAGAGGTGCAGCCCTTCGAGGCCAAAAGAGGCCGTGATAAATGAGCCAGAGGCTCGTATTATCCAGCAATGGCAAGAGAACTGAGTGCTCCGAGGATAAACTTTGAAATGCTTTTACTATAAACACTAATTATAAAGCCAGACACGGTTTTAATGGAAAGAAAACAAATGTCTATTTCTCACAACTGCACAAGTGTAGGTGGAGATTACAGTATGTCCCTTAATGGGAAAATCATAGACAGTAGCTGTGTCTACATACGTATGTATACGTATGTCCACACACACAACACCTATTCTCACGGCATGACACAGAAATTAAAACCTGGGCACAGCATTTCACTGACTTTTTAAAATCCCAAATCCAGGACCCTTACAGAGTTTTAGCATTTGTCTTAACTGTGCACTTCGTTATCCAAGTCTTTCTTGCCCTCCTTTAGTGGAATAAAATTAGGTGAACCTCAGAGATTCAAGCTATGGCTCAAGAGACCGAAAGACCCTCCAAGTCCAGGTAAGGTCCCCGGACGTGCCCACCCTCGCTCCTGAAGCTCGTCCAGCTCGGTCTTGCTGATGACTTCGTTTCCACTTCTTTCCCCCCACAGCCCCCTCTTCCCTTTTCATGGCCGGCTTGAAGCCTCTGTGGTATCTGGATAACTCAGTGAGCCAAGAGCAGGAGGAAAGGAAGCATTCAGAGAGGGTTCTGACTGAGGGGAGACAGTGCACACTTTAAGAAATGTAATGATCTTTCTGTCTTGATACGTGTGTGCACTTTTTTAACAGGCAGGGGAAACTATCCCCGCACCGACCTAGTAACTGTTAAGACCCATGCTTGCTGCTTGGAGGTCTACTTCCCTCTCCCCGGTCTCTGGGTTGTTACTCCAGAGCATAGGAAGCAACCACGGTTGGGACACCATAGCCACCGATAACAACGCAGCTCAATATACTTCCTGCTACAGAAGTTTACCTGTTCGACCCACCAAAGGCATCTAACCTGGTGGAAATCCAGCTGCTGCTGCTGCTGATGATGATGATGTAAATAAAAAGCAGCTACTGATGAACTGAAGCTTAGCATAACTGAAAGCTGTGTAGGTTCTTCACATCTATTATCTCCCAAAATCCTTTAAAAAACTTGTAAGTATGCCTATTTTTTCTTATCTTCATTTTGTGAATAAGAACAGTGATGATCAATACAAATCCGTGACCTGCCCAAGGCCAAAAATGAATAAAGGGCAGAGCGGGGATTCACACTTAGATTTTACTGACCCTGGAATCTGTGCAATTAAACTCTAAGCCAAGAGATTATTCTGGGACTAAGAAAAGCTTCCCTAATAATTTCACTAAATTATCTTCTTTAGAAGTTTTAGAGAAGTTTCAGTGTAAGAGTTAAACTCAATTCTGGAAATCTTTAGAGACTTCCCAAAATTCTATCTTCGGGAAGACCTGGATTCAATTCTCTTGGGCGTGAATGGAGAAAATTTGACCAAAATCGATGGAGAGGAAGAGACTTCAGCCTTGGACCCCCTTTCAGGCAGGGTCCCCACTAGGGGGCGTGAGAGAGGCAACCACGCACTGATGTTTCCATTGATGTTTCTTTCCCTCTCTTTCGCCTTCTCTTCCCCTCTCTCTAAATATAAAATCTTAAAAAAAAAAATAACATCTTTAAATAATAAAGAAATGAACAAAAGGTAATATCCAGGACATGGATTAAACTGCTCTCAGGCTCCTTGCAAGCCTGTTGGAGAGAAATAATTTCTCCACCTCACACGGTGGCTGCACACACTGAGACACGTGGCCATCACGTAAACACACGGTTCACAATCACACCCACGGCCAGCTGCGAACCTGACCGTTGTGGGTTTTTCCAGTGCTTGCAGAACCGCACAAAATCGGCACGGGTCCGGGGGGATCTCCCAACTGCTTTTCTCAGCTCCTGGTCCTCCTGCCTGCCGGCTGTCCTAGGAAGAAGCCGAGGGCCCCGTTTATGCAGCTCTGGGCTCCGTCCACCAAGCAAGGAACAAGGCTGACGGGGTGCGTTGTGTAAACTCCCCGGCCAGTGACAGTGATTTACACCGACCAGCAAACTCTGATTACCAACCCGCCGCCTGCTATGTAAACAGGTACGAACTCAGATTTAAACCAGTTTACACAGGGCAGTAAACAACTTAGTAATCTCTCCTCAACACGGCGCTTGTGAATGTAAATGTTTAAGCCGAAACCGATGCCGACACTGCAATGCAAGCTTCCAGCTTCTCAACCGGAGGGGTCGTGCTAATGAAAGGTCCCTGCCTGCCCCCACCTGGGGTGGAGCTGCAGGGTCAGGCAGAAAGCCCACAGTTCTGGGGGCGGGGGGTCTCATTGGGCCGAGAGAGAGCTAGAAAGAATCCCGCTACCCTCAGTTCTTCTTCCTGGTTCCGAGACTTCTCTCTCCCCCTCGATTATCCTTCCCTGCTCTGCTCTGCCAACATCTGGGTTGGGTGCAGGAGTGTGAAAATGGAGGCAAGGAGAGACAGGGAAAGCAGCCTTCGGCTCCTGGCAACACCATTCTCACGCGGAGATGACCAGGGCACACTCACTGCCTGTCAACACGCTGCCATGCAAATCGACCTAGATCCCATGCAAATCCCATGCAAATGTATTCTCCGCTGTCAGTAACTGTCGACGATACCTGCTGGAGTCCCCTGAACCAGATGCTGCCTGCTATGAATTTTTCATCAGGATTCATCTTCTGATCCGCCTGGCTCTTGCCTTAAACTGGAAGGACAAGGAGGGGGTGGCCTCTCCACCTCCCACATGTGTCCAGGCTCTTTCTGGAGCGGAGGAAGGTCCTGGGTGCAGTCACACTGAGTCTGCCCACAGGAAGGAGACTGCATATTGAACAGAGGGGGCGAATGTGAGCCCGAGAGCCAGTCTCCAGGTTTTCTCCTGCCCCACCAGGGAATCCAAGCAAAGCGTGTATTTCCTGGTGCCGTGGCTGGAGTTTTGCTAGTTTAAAAAAATTTTGAAAAAAATACCTACTATGGTCAGACTTCTACTAAAGTCCTGGGTTAAAAAAAAAAAAAAAGATTCTGATTTTCTCCTGTACTGACATCATTTATGGTTGGGAAAGAATAGCTACTATTTACTGAGTACAAAGAGTTTCTTTTTCTGAAAGCATTTGTTTGTTTAGAAAAGGGTTCGTTTTCTGAAACCATTTACGGAGCGACTGGCACCAGGCAGGCACTGGGCTGGATCTGTGTTCTCTCACTGAATCCTCGACCCGACTCTGTGACGTGCGCATCGTGCGCAGTTTGCAGAGACGACCGAGGCCCACGGCGTTAAGTGACTGGGTTGAGGTTACGGAGCCCACGCAAAGGGGGATGACGGGGACTCGGACCCGGTCTGACTGTCTTCGACGCCCTTGCCCTTCGATATGCTGTAAGAAGCTTTTGTTCTTCTCATCGCCGGGCCTTGGGAAGAAAGGCTCCCCGGCTTCTGGGTCCCGGCGTGAGCACACAGAAGCAGAGAGACGATCGTAGCAATACTAACGGCTAATGGTACTGAGTTTCATGCTCTCAAAGTAAACTGACTGAACCTCACGCTTGATACGTAGAAACTTATCTAGTCCCCACATCAGCTCCGTCGGGGGATGTTATTACTTTCATCCTCGTTTACCAGTGAGAAGACCGAGGCAGAGAAACCCCCTCCCAGCATCACACAGCAAGTGTCTAACCTAGGACTGGCCCAGGCAGTTTCTCCCAGAGCCACCGTTGTGGGCCTAATGGTCCCAACCAAGGCACGGTCCCCAACATGTCCCCATTCACGTAACACCTGGGAAGCTCCTAACACTTACTTTAAAGGAAAATGATAAACAGGGCAGAGACTCTTTGAAAGAGCACCTAGGTGAGACTGTATGGGATCTCCTGTGGCAAAGGATCATTTTCATTCACAGAAAGCACGCCTGGTCAACCTACCTGTCTTGACAGGGGAATACACCTGCCAAAGAGAGAGCGCACAAACGAACAAAATCAAACACACTGAACACACGCTGGACCACCCAGAGGTCCTATTATTATTCCCAAAGCAATGGCCTGGGACTCACAGCGAGGGAGCGGGAGCCGGGCGCGGGCGCAGCGAGCGCGGCACAGGCCAGCGCGGGCCCACTTACCTCCTGACTTGACTCTCCGCGCCTCCCACCACGTAGTAGCCGGGTTTGCACTCGTATCTGCAGGTGGAGCCCACGTCGTGGTGGCCCCAGAGGCAGCGCGGCAGGAGCAAGCTGGCGTTCGGGATGACAGGGGGCGCGTCACACTCCAACTTGCAGTAGACTTCGGGGAGAGACCAGAGCCCGTCCTCCAGGCAGGTCAGCCACGGGCTGAGGCCTGACTCCAGGAAAGAGAAGCGCAGGGTGCTCAGAACACAGAGTCCAGAAACATCGCAACGTCAGGCAGAGCCGAACCGGCCGCCGCGTGGGTATTCTTAGCAAGGACATTACTCTTTGTTGAGCAATTCTCTACAATCTCCAGGCAAATGTCTTTCCTGCATTTCTTACCCACAGAGCCACCAGTGTGACCGACCATACAGAACGGAGGCCAGGTAACAACCCCTCGACCTCAGTGGCAGAAGGGCTGGTCTCCCCGTCATCACCTCGCTCCCTACCTACAGGTGGTAAAAACGCAGCAATGACCGCATCACGGAAAACACTGTCACGATCGCAGGTCACTTCTTAATAGTGCTCACTGTAATACGTACCAGGCACTGTTCTAAACCCTTTACACACAGTGACTCGTGGAAGTGTCAAACCTCGAGCAGCCGCGTGCAACACATCCCACTGTTCTCCCCCGTTTGGCAGGAGAGGAAACGGGGCTTAGTGGGGACTTGCCTGAACCAGTAAGAGGCAGAGGCAGGGACTGAACTCGGGCCGTTCGGCCGCAGAGTTCTGCCTGGGCTTCAACCCCACACCAGACGCCTACGAGAAGCAACCCTTGGATGACTGGTTGCGTGACCAGCCCACCCTAGACCTTCTAAACCCGCGTCTGTGGGCGTGGGGCTCGGGGAGCTGCATTTGTAACAAGCCACGGGTAGGCGTGCAGGCGCCTGCGAGGAGGTGAAGAGCAGGGCTGGGACGCCAGAACAGGGCTCTTCCCCGGGGCCATCTGCCACTGGTGGTGCGCCCAGGAGCCGATCGGACCACTACGTTCTCATCCATAAAACAGAGCGAGAAGCACCCAACTCCTGGGACGGTGGTCAGTATTAAATTCAGAAATGGGCATGAGGCGTGTAGCGTTATTATTCACGTTATCAGGAACCTGTTGCTGCTTGACTGTGGCTGGAGGACAAACCATCGAATCAAAACAGAAGCAGATGACCGTTTCTTTCGGTTATGAGGTCCCGAGCCAGGTCAGGCCCCCTCTAGGCCATCGGGAAGAAGGGCATTGTCTCGGGGACTTGGCTGGCGTTATCAGAGGAGGGTGGTCCGGCAGAGCAAATGGGCAGAGTGTCCGGGTGCGGGAAAGACCCCCAAAGAGTCCCCAAGGAGAGAGGGCCTGGAGGGACCCTGCAGCCCGCAGTTCCTGCTGGCCACACGGTACCTTGAAGCTTGGCCGGAGGGACGCAGGAGGCGGAGCAGCGTTTCAGGAAGGTCGTTCCCTCGGAGCAGGAGAAGGCCGCGTAGTTCACCAGAGACGAGTCGGGGATGCCACAGTCGAGGGGCGCACAGCGCACTGCCCGGTCCCAGTGCCCGGAGGAGCACGTGAGCAGGATTTCCCGCTGGAAACAGAGAACGTTCCTCAATGATCACGGTCCCACTAGCAGCCTCCCACGGATCCCGTCAGAAGGCTTGTGTAAACAGTTTCCTGGTGAGGATTTGTGCGAAGACGCACGACAGTAAGAGCTATGTTGCCTTTCTCCCTCTTTCCGCCTGATCGTCTTAACACTCGGCCTCCGGATCAAGGGAAGGCAGCCCCGTGAGGGAACCTCTGGAGGAGGAGGACGCCCCCCAGGCCAGCTCTCTGCTGCCCCAGCGCGCCCCTCTGTTCGCCCTCTACCCTCCTCCGCCCTGCTCTGTGCCCAGGGACGCAGACCCCTGTGCATTCCAAGCCTCTGAAGGGCACACCGGCAGGAGACTGGGGTGGGGGCCAGGGAGAGGTCAGGGTGCTTGCCCTTCCTGCCCCCTCCACAGGGGGCTGCTGCAGGTCAGCCCCACCCCTGGGCGGCCCCCCTCTGCACGCAGCTCCTGTGCTCGCCTCTCCTCTCGAGGGTTCTCTCAGCGCTCCCTGCGGTCAGCCTTCCAGGCCCGGGGGGTGGTGACCGCCCCTTCAACCCTGGGAGACTGCACCGTCTCCCTGCACTTTCCCGAGAGCCTGCTGCCACCTTCGCAAGCAGTGCCTTTGTTTGTTAAATTCTCTCAAACTGCCCATCGCAGAGCACGCCATCGGCTTCCTGCAGGGACCTCCCTGACGGTGCACAGTATCTAAGAGCAGCTGGGATGCAATTCACCTCTGGCACCTTCCAAACCGAGTGGTGAGATCTGAGATGCCAGCCATTTTCCTGAGCCCAGTTCTGTAGGGTGGCTTGAGAATTCATCGCCACTAAGTAAATGAAGGGACACTGACTGAGCACCTGGAAGGGCCTGGAAGGTTCTGTCCTTGGTTTCGGTAAACAAGATGCCCTCAAGGAGCTAGAAATCTACCAGAAGAGCAAATCACAGGTGGGACCAGCGGCTCGGAAAGCACCTGAAGGTAAAGAATGGACAGAAGGGGAGAGTGGTGGGGAGGGGGAGAGCGAGCAAGGGCGGACAGGAGGTACAGGAAAAACGCAAGAGATACACTTGTTACATTCTGCCCCTTTCCACAATGACTGCCGAGAAAACAATCCAAGAACGCAAAAGTTAAGATGAAAGAAGTAGGAAAAGGGGGCCCCCGAGAAAATACAAATCTATAGAAACTCCAGCAGGGCCGTGTTTGCGTGCTTGTTCTGGGGGCTGAGGCAGCACTGCGGGGTAGCGGCGGGGCTGCCTGTCCTTGGGCAGCAGGGACAGCGTGTTGGGGGAGGCTCACAGAGCCGGTGACACAGGAACTGGGACTTGAAAGATGAGAGGGACTTCGGAGGGGAAGGCGGAGGAAGAAAATGTTTTGAGTGAGGGGAAGAGAATGGGCAGGGACTGAGGGCTTGTTTGGGAGAAAGCACAGCTGTCACTCTAGCCGAGGGGTCACCAAAGGTCACAGAGAGGGGGAGGGCCGGGGAGGGGGGTCACTCTGTGGCTCCGCCAGCCATCCTGCCAGGAGACCACAGGGGCCACAGGGGCCACAGCCAGAGGTACAGCCAGAGGTGAAAGCACCTGTCGCCCTGACACCTGCTCCTGGTTACCAGCTCCTCCCCGTTTCCCAATGTCCCGTGCGGCCTGCCAGGAGGGCCCGAGTCACGGCCAGACACATTTTTCTGTTTAGTTTCAGTTCTTGTGTCAACAACAAGCAAACATCCCCCGCTGTCTTGCGATCACGAGCAGGACTGTATCATGTCCTTAGCGGGGCCCGCCTCAGGTGACAGGGGAGGTCAGCGGGAGAGCAGACGCCACCGCAGGGCTGGTGGCACGTGAGCTCCCGCCCCGGACTCCGCCCCTGGCTCGCTGGCTCGCTGGCTCGCTGGCTCAGACCGCAGCCACCGCTCCGAGAGCGTCTCCCCAGCTCCCCATGTATCGCCCGGCTTCTCCCCTGACTTCACTGAGCCCTGTCCGTTTCGTCTCGAATCGGCTCTGAATTTTAACGGATTGCAAACACAGTCGTCTCTCCTTTCCCCTCCCTCACCTGTCACATGAAGGTATCCAGTCCCTAAATTTTGGGGGGAGGTCCTTTGTCATTTTTTCTCTTCTCTAGAGCAAGTTAAGCTGGGCTAAGGACAGGCAGGTGATAGGAACATTCTATCACTCCAAGCTTCGCATCACGCGGGTATGCTGTCCCTGTTTCTTTCCATGCGGAACCCAAGCTAACGGAAACCAGTGGCTGTGTCTTTGAATTCTGACTCTCTCTGAGCAAACGAAATTCCCCACTGACCCATGAGCTCCGTTTCCTCCAAACCACTGATGTCTGCCTGCCAGTCACACGTCCCGTCTCCCCTCACTGCGCCCCTTGCCCCTGGGTTTCCCCTCGAGCGCCGCTGTCTTCTCCCGACGCACTCTCTCTGTAGCTCCTGCCATGGACGTGCTTTCTAAGGGCTGACTGCTGGTGAGCCTGCTCTGCAGAGCGCCGGAAGCTCTCTGAAGAGAAGATGGGCAATGGTATTTCTGGCTGAGAATACAGCATCACGCTCGTAATAAAGGCAGCTTACCAGAGTGCTCGGTGCCTTCCGTTGTGCTAAAAGCTTTTCAGTGATTTCCAATCAGTCCTCATAACAACTCAATAACAGAAACAGTTCTGTTCTAATTATCTTACAAATGTGGAAACACACCTGAAGAGGTGTGTTTGTTTTGTTTGTTTTTACCTAAAATCGTACACCTGATAAACAGCAGGGCCAAAATTTCCTTCCAGGTCTGTCCCAGGCCATGCTCTCACTTCCGAATCACCTTGAACTCCTGGAAATGGTGCTGTGGTGCCTCGTGGGAATTTGGAAACTCCCACCAAAGCTAGAGTCACGATACAATCCCCGCCTCAGTAGCAGAGGGAAGGAAAGCAAACTCTTTTCCTCCAGGCCCTCTTGTAAGAAGGGCCGGGGAGTCGGACAATGAACCACAGACGAGCTGGCTGCAAACCAGGGACAGGGCTGAACTGCGGCATTCTCATCTTGAGGGCCAAAGTGGGGACTGACATTTCCGGCGGGAAGACGGGAACAGGGAAAGGAATGGAATGTGCCCTGGTCGACTGCCCATCTGGAGGGGAGCTGACCCCCTGCCAAGTGGGCACAGCACAGGCCCCTACGTACCTCGCATTTCTATAAAGCCCTGCCCGCCCGGCCTCTGAGAGTCCGCAGGTCTCCTTTCAAATGCCTGGTGCCCAGCTGCCCTCCCTCGATGGGGCCAGAGAGAGGAGCGCGAGGACCTTCCCTTCCCGGGAGCTCAGCCCTGGTGACACAGGTTTCCAACTCACCTGCACAGGGCTCAGGTACTTCCCACTGCTGGCCTGAAGGGCAAACCCCCTTTGGCAGGTGACAGAGCACTTCATGTGCCCTGGGCCCCCGGAGGTACAGTTCACCACATCCGTGTGATCGAGCAGCAGGGGTGCACAGCTGCCCTGCTCCCCGCAGGGCTGGTGGACGCAGCTGGGGATGACAGAAAGAGAAACATGTTAGGTGGACGCAGACCCGGTGGACAGCAGCAACGGCTCGCGGCTGCTCCTGGAAAGGGCCTTGAAACCGAAGAGAACGCTTTTTTCGAAAACCTACGTTCAGCTCGCCACCTCCTTCTGTACGACCGGGAGCCACTCGACATACAGTAAACGAGTATCACAGTCCGGTGCGGGAGACCAGCAAGGTGTCCTCGCTCTTAGTGGTGCCAGCAGTGGCGCTCGACATCAGCCAAGGCGCCTACTGTGCACTTCCTCATCAACTGGCTTCATTTTCCTTGAGTTGCATTAGTGCTCGGTGGCTTTGTTGAACAGCGGGACAACAGTGCAACAGTGGAAAAGGAACTGTCACCGACTATGCGCATACTGCCCTGAAGTGATGAAGAGCTGACTTAAAAAGCACTGGTTTGAGGAAGATGGACTTGACCTGAAGATGCTAACAATGCCGCCCCGATCGCGTGCGTGCCCACGGGACTGAAGTCACGCGCCAGTGACGTTGGTGCTTCCCTGATCCATGCTGTCTAGGTACCGGATGAAGGGCTGGAGCTGAGCAGCATGAACAAAAGCCTTGACTTCTTTCGGCCCTGACTGTTCACGGGGCTGCGGCACACCTCCGAGCCTGCATGCGCCCCGGTGCAGGGAGAAACGCATGAGCTGGGGGAGGGGTTGTGAATTCTCAACAGGAACTTCCCAAACCCAGCGCTGTAATTGGGTATGTAACACAGAAAAGACACCTTTGTCTCTGGGTCTCTCTTCAACCTGTCGGGGCAAGGGGTCTGAAACCTGGCTATGCTTCATGGGATGAGATCAGAAGACCTCATCAGTGCCACTGAAGAACTCCAGGTTCCAAAGATGCTATGTGCTCTGATGGCTACAAAATGCAGTAGTTCTTCAGTGTGGTAAGCACAGCGCGGAGGAAAACAAAGTCATTAACCGTTGTGGTTCATGTCAGCGTAATGCCAAGACTTTAATGAGAAATAGCACGTGCTGTTTTTCATCGACTCCATCCAATTACACCATGTCATCCTTGAGGACAATTTGGAGCTGAGATAGGACACAAAACAAACCCTGTGAATGAGCCCCCCCCCCATCAGGATGGGGTTCCAATAGCTACTGTTGCTATGACTACCAGTGTGCCAAGTCCTTCCAGCACTGGCAGAAGGGAGGGAGAGGGGGACAGGGGAGCACAGAGGAGGGGGGAAGTGACATGAAATGAAACCAAGACCCAAAAAACCCCCACCAAACCCAGACCTGTTTATGAAGTGAGAAATGGTTTCAGGGCAGCTGCTGCAAATTCTTTCACTAGCTTGTATTTCCATTTGCTTCCTTTTTAAGGAATTTGTTTTACGAGGGCGGTGTTTGTCAGGTCGTTAGCTTCTGGTGGCATCTGGTACCAATTGTAGACTTTTCTTCCTCACACCTCAACCCCAAAGCCCTTCTGTGTTTCTCGTCCACTACAAACACGACTTTTGTGAGTGAAGGGGTGTGCTCCATGTCCCCAGCCTCGAGGCACAGTCCCCTGACACTACATAAGGTCCAGTACCGTAAAGATAATGCGAATGGTAAACACAGCCTTCAAACTCCTCAGAAGCTCTCTTCTTGGGGTCTTTGGACACAGGTTAACGAAGGAGGCAGCAGGAGAGTCTCACCCTGCCCCAGAGGGGTGGGAAGTCGGGTATTTATCTTGGTTTGACATACAAGGAAACTCAAGCTGCTTGGAGACTGGCTGGAGGCCACACAGTGAGTCGAAGGAAAATCCTCGGGCTGGGTCCCGGAGCCCCTGCTCCGGGGGCCAGCCTAGACCACGAGGCCGTCTCCCTGGGCGGGGAGAGGGGGGCTGTTTCCCTGTTGCTTTCTTCTTGATTCAAAAGCTAGCAGCACAGGCCAGCGCGAGCCAGGAAGCTCCTTCGCAGGGTAGCTGGGGGGAAGTAGAGCTATTTAACAGCCCGTCTTAGTTTTGAGCAGTCGTCTCCGAAATGTGAGCAAATCCCCTCGGCCACATCTGTCCAGCCGCCGTGGTCTGCAAGGTGCCCCTGTGAGGGTGTTTCCTTCGTTGGCAGCAGCTCCTCATCTGCCACCCGTTTTTTCCAGACCTTTCCTCACACCTCATCACAACGCGTTCTTAGGTAAGCATGCGACGAACCCAGTCCGATGTGATTCACAGGTGTTTCCATTTTAATAGGAGACAAAGTTTTCCGCCAAAGGAACGGGTTTCTCATGATGGAATTTTAAGTCGGGAGGGCCTTAGAAAGCGCACTCTGTCGACAGCCACCTACCGTCAGCCTCGCTCTGCCTTTGCCCACGTCCCTGGGTAAGCCCCCATTCTCTCTGCCGGTCCTCACTCCCCAGAGTCATCAGCTTCCACCGAAGAATCCCTGTTCCAAACACACCTGGACCCCAGGCTGTCCTGCTCTTGACTGTACCCTGCTGCAGCCACCTGGGCACAGACCTAGCACTGTCCTGCCGTCATGTGGGTGCGTGGCCTTCGTTGCTGGGTCTGCGAGTGATGCCTGTACGTGGGAGCCTCTGCGGGGAAGGCGAAGCTCCACCAAGGGCTGACCTTGGTGCGCCCGAGGAAGGCTTTCTCGGCCAGGCCGTACACCGCACTCAGGAAATGTTAAAGACTGCGGGTGCCCAGACCTGTGCCCCAGAGGTTCTGATTCCGTGGGCCCACAGTGGGATCCCGGCATCTGTGGTTTTTAAGTTTCAAGGACGCTGATGCTCACCCGGAGCGAAACCCAGCACCGTAAAGGTCTGGGTGTGTATGACCTGAAAGAAGTCAATAAACTCCACAGGCCAAGACTGGACACGAAGCATCCCACCTTAAACGGACCTTGGAGGGAATTCGGCCCAAATTCCTCATTTTTAGAGATAAAGAAACTGGGACCAAAAGAAATTATGGAGTACTCCAGAACTTTCTACCACACAAAGACTATAATATCATACCAAAAAACTGAACTCAAAATCAGGATGACATCAGCTCATGAAACTTTCTAGGCGATACTCCACCCTCCCCCTCCGGCAGGCAGAAAAGGCTGGCCACAGCTGATCTCTGGAGCCGCGGTGCGCTCGGGACAAACCATCCGACGTGTGCACCACACGTCTTGAGGAGTGGCACGGGGTGGTGAGGAGAGGGGCAGAACCCACACGACCCCGGCCCTCTGTCTGAGGGTCTGTAACCTGGCGGGGCGGAACTGGGCTCTCCCGAAGGCCCCTTCCAGCTCTAACAAGGTGTTTCGCTTCACAGGTGAGCTGCTGGTGGTCCCGGGGTGGGAGCGCAGGAAACCGGGAGCGGGCAGGAAGTGGTGGGGCGCCCGAGAGAGAGTTCTGCACCGTCTTTCCTGCCCACTGTGCGTTTTTGCTTAACGTCCCAACCTTTTCAGTCGTTTTGTTAACCCAAGATTGCAATGCATCGATCCGAGAAGTGCCACCTTCGACCAAAGAGCGATGCTGGTGGTTTCCGCAGAAGCAGCCCCTTTAAAGTTAAATAGTGAAAGAGGATCAGATGTCTCTCCGTTCCCCCGCTGCGTTTTATTGATTCTTACTGAAATGAGAGGGTGCGGGCGGAGCAGGAATGTATGCTCGGGAGCTGGCAGCGGATGGTGGACGGAATGCAGGGTGGACTGGAAGAGACTGCGTCCTCATTAATCTTCCCGCCCTCAACAGCAACACCAAGGGGTAACGATCGCATCTGTCCTTAGAAAGCTTTGCTGTTTCTCCAAACCGAGGCAGGCCTCGCTCTGGCTCCTCTCCCTGCCTCCCTCTCACTCTGGCCCCATCTCTGTCCTGTGGGACAGCGACCACCAGCCTGGTTGGGCAGGACCCTGCTGGTCCTTTGAGGAGCTTCCCTGAAGGATCCTACCCACTGGGAAGGGAAAATTAACTCCAGCGCTTCTCTGAAGGTTCTCATCTGAGAGCGACGGAGGAATCTCGGGGATAGCTCCCTGTCTTCCCTCACCTGGCTGAGAAACGATGGATTCCTGAACCGAGCGGACTTCTCCTTTCACTCCTGTAGCCCGGAAAAGGGAGGGTCTCCCCTCTCTCCTGAAGTCTCTGCCCCAAAGCTGGTGCCTCGCAGTATCCCTGTTGGGAGATGGCCATCTCTTTCTGGAATGTGACCTATTTGCGAGCTCAGGACTGGACTCTGGTGGCCCCAAGTGCTTGGTAATTTGCTTTGCTCATTTCTCAGTCTGGGCCCAGTTTTTACCACGCCTGGCTGTAACACTCGAAGTCCCTTCCAAATGCCCCCTGTACTTCTAAAGAGAAACAGATTTCCAGCGCAGAGCCAAAAGCACTCCCTTTCAAAAGCCCCGGGTCACCAAGTTTCAGAACCCGTGATTTTAATGTAGATTATAAAATATGTGGAATACCACAGAAGTTCAAAGTAGAGCTGGCTAACCGGTAGAGTGTGCTTCCCGGCACCAAGGCAGCAGAATCACCCACCAGAAACATCGACAACAACTACTCACTCTCTCTCTCTCTCTCTCTCTCTCTCTTCCCCTGCAGCGTGCAAAGGCAGTCACCCCTCCACATGGGGCATTTCCTCTCGAGGCGTGATGTCTGCTGACTCCCCCTACCTGTTATTCATCCCTGGGCCCCAATCAAACTATTAATGCCTGAGAGATACTCCCCCAGCCGCAATCACAGGCCAACCTGGGGGACCGCGGAGCACGGGGCGTCGAGTGAGGGAAGTGCGTGGCCCCGTGAGGACAGCTGAGTGGGCACGAGCTTCTGTCTGCACTGCGGCTAGAGTAGGAGCCCCCGGGGCAGGAAGGAGGGGTGGGTGGCTACTCCGGGGCTCTACGTACCTACGTATAAGTTGAGGATTTGCAAACCAGCACCTTGAGCGAGTTCCAAATTTACTCTAAAAGTAGAACCTAAAACACATGCAGGGCCCCTCTGGGACTCTCCCTCCTCCCCCTTGGCTTCCTCTCCCTGCGAAGTTTCTGGACTCCCCAGTAGACACTTCACATTGTTCCCATCATCTCGTAATCCCAGAATTTGTCAGTCCTCAGTTGACATCAGATTTGGAGGACTACTCCCTTCTGTTCTTCTGCTCTTCCTGGCACTCCGAGCCTTGCAACATCAATGGCTCGTTTGCTCGCGGAGAAATGACCCAAGGAAAAGGAGGGACGACCCTAAAATCACGCAGTGAGACTAGATGACGCAGCCAAAAGCAAGAGGCAGGGGTCTGGGCACGGGGCTTCCCACCTCCCCACTCACCCCACTTCCTCTGCCTGCAGAGCCAGGGATGGCCCGAGAGCCGTTCCAACGAGAACTTACGGTCAAATCTGTCAACAGTGTCTGTCTACTTGGCCGGCTGGCAAAGTGACAGAACCCTAGAAACAGGGGTTTGTTTTTGTTTTCTGTGCTCTCTCCACCAGCTGCCATGAATAGAGACTGCAAGGGCAGCCCAGACCTGAGTGAAGTTGGAAATCAGGTGATATTTTAAACTCCTCCCTCCTTCCAGCATCACCTTCTCTGCTGTGCACATTCCCCCAAACTCCCCGATGCCTACACTAGGTTGCATTCAGGCAGGGACCTGGTCTGTTTCTGAATCGTCAAGGGCCATGAGAGAATACGCCTGGTGTAAACAGTTGATAATGGCTTAAAACACTTCTGCTTCCACCAAAGAGTTACTTGCCATTTTAAGAGACCTCTACAGATTGTCAAGACTTGAAGAAAATAACTCCTAATGGTGGCATTTCAGACACTGCGGTAAGGTGTTAAGAGGTATCATTTCAAAGTCATCGTGTCGAAACCAGCCAATCCATCAGAGGCAGAGAGACAGCAGCCCCGTGTCTTCCTCGGCTGTGGGCGCCTGTTTCTAGCTTTTGACCAAAAGCTGTCACTCAACTGATTCTCAGAACGTATTTCACTAAGCGCCATCGCAGACAAGGTAACCTTTTAATAAAGGCTATTTCTAGAATGGTCAGCCATCCTCCAGTAATTGCCTAGGGAGATCGTGTCCGTGACCTTTTCTTTGCTCCTCTGCAACCCCATGGGAGCGAACAGTTGAAAAGACACACCGCTCACTGAGCCTCCCGAGCAGACCTGTCATCACCCCTCAGGCCATCGGGCATCAGCCAGGACACTCAGAATCCCCTTCAGTGGCTGACCCTCCTGCCCCGTATTTTATGGACAACTCATCCCGGGGAAAGGAAGTTGGGCAAGAAACCTAGGGAACAACTGAGCAGCTGTGATTCTTTCCTTGCTTAAGAAACGAAAAACAGATTCAATGTGAATTTGCTAAACCGCTTTGGGGAAGGAGATAATCAAATGAGTAGAAATGTAATACATATTTCATTTCTATAGCACCTTTCCCAGCAGCAGGAGAGAATACTTCCCATCATTCTGGAGCATTAAAAGGAAATCCTCTCCTGAAAATAAAAGAGGAGGGGGATAAACAAATGTTTTAACATGCGGCCCCTGACAAAAGGAAGGAAGGAGTCTGTCACTTTGTGAGGCCACCAACAGGTCGGTGATCTGCATGTCCTACCTGGGACGAGTCGGGGAAGGAAGAGCCTGGCAGGGTAGGAAGGGAAAGTGCTGGCATTTCAAATCTGAGTTCCGAATAATCGAAGCACAATGGGAATTGCTAAAGCAGCAGCGAGGAGGGCTCCAGGGAATAATGAAGCGTGAAGCAGAAGGACGGATAATAGAGAAGGAACAATCCCCTTACCGAGCCCAGGCTAACGCCCTGATTACAGCAGGGACAGAAGGCCGAGGCGCTGAGCTGAGCGCTGGCTGCAGCCCCGGGACCGGGCCTGGGGCTCAGAGGGCCTTACACTCTACCCCAGCCCTACCCGTGCCCTGCAGTGTAACCAAGAAGAGGTATCTTCAGACTGGAGTCCCAACACCTCCCAAATGGCAAACGCAGCCACTTCCTCCCAAACGTTCTCTGGGATTACTGAAGTCACAGAAGGGAAGTTTTATGGGAAAGGTGCTTTCCTTTCTACCCTACCCTTCCACGCCCAACCAAAATCCCACATCTACAGCGAAGTCTCCATGGACAATGGAAGGTGACCCAGAAATCCTCTGTACTAGACCGAGTGATACAGACTCTGTCTTCTCGGTCAGCAGATCCACCTTCTCAAGAAGAGCGTTCTTGGACTAATGACATCTTTTGCGCCACAGCACAGGGTTCCATTGAAAGAGGGCTCCGAAGAGGCAAGGCAGACATCAGCCTGAGACGGCATTAACCCTGCGTGTTACTGCAATGCATATACCGCAAACAGAAAATTATGAGATGCTGGTGACAGCTGATGTTGAGTTTCCTCCCTGGATTATTTCTTTTTTGCTGTCCCTGCTTCGGGAAACAAGACTTGGGGAACAGGGGCTGCGCAGAGAAAGCAACGGTGCCTAACTAGTGCACGTGGACGTCAACGTGCAGGTCTCTGTGGGCACGGAGCAGCCACACCAAACGAGATCCACACTGGTCTTTGATTAGTCATTTTTTAAGATCACACGATCCTCTCCTTGACACGAGCAAAAAAAGAAAAACATAAAAAACCACAGCGGTTAGGCTAATAATGTCTAGGTACTTTTTTACGCTATATATACAAGAGTCAGGAGCCGAACTCCAGCATTACTCATCAGGACGCCCACAGTAACAGCCTGATAGTAAGGGCTTTTCATGGACAAGGTAGTTCCATGTAGCAGCTGCCGCCCTGCACACAGAATCACGTATAACAGCACACAGTGTGCTCATTATTTTTTCCCAACTCAGACTCGGCTGTTCCCTGGGAAAAGCCCAACTTCCTTTTCCCAAACTGACGTGTCCATAAAAGAGGGGAGAAGGAGGAGAATCTCAGGAGATTCTGAGTGTCCTGGCCGATGACAGATGGCCTGGGGGACGACAGGTCTGTGTGTGCACAGGGGGGTGGAGGGGGGAGGCACAGACTTTCTGTGTTCATGCTTAGTTTGCTTTAAGTAAATAGGAAAATGCGGATTTATGAAGGAAAGAAAGAGGAGGAAAATCTGGGGATACTGCTCATCATAAAAATTTTTTTTTTCACTTAAAAATAATACCATTACAATGGCACTATCAGTTAGAAAGTTAAATCATTTTAAAGTTTAGATACATGATTCAATGCATGTTAACCTTTTCCAAAAGACTGACCTGCATAAAGCGAAACACACACACTCTCTCACACCCTGGACCAAAGCTGCTAAAACAATTAAGTCTCAGTTATCCAATATTGTGCAAATAATCAGAATGCAGATCGTTTGAAAAAGAACCACCATTTTTTCAGGTTTTATATAATTTTATGGTCTTCCGGGAAACAAACTGATACGGCTCATTCGGTTTACGTTACTGAACAGCGGAGGGGTTCCAGCTGAGCCATGGAGAACAGGCTCTGAAGGTGGTAGCTCGGGCCTAGGAATATGGGGAAAATGAACTTTGGAGTAAAATATAGATAGGTATAGATCATTCACAAAATGGGCGTGGCCGACCTCGATCATGGAGAACTGAGAGGACACTCTCACGTAGAAAGGCTGCTGAGAAAATCTAATCTACCAAGAACTGGGGGATTTCTATGAGAAGACCTTCCTCTTGGAATTAGGGTTCCTCCCTCACAGTTTGGTCCTGCATGCAGATTCCTGGCCTGCCCCTTGGAGCCCAAGCTGTGTGGTAAATGAAAACTTCGTAAGTACAGTATTCGCCTCTTTCAGGACGTGAGACGCACACAGTCAGAGGCCCTGAGCCTGAGCTGGTGGACGGCGCGGGGCGTGCCCCCTGCCTCCTGGAATCCACACCCTGGCATCATTTCCTCCCCTCGAAGGTGGGTGGGACCAGTGACTGGCTTCTAACCACCTGAATGTGGCATCGGTGAGAGTGTCGCTTCTGCTCATCCAGCTAAGACTGAATGGCGGTCTTGCTGAGAGACTCTGTCGTGCTGGCTTTGGAGGAACAAGCCGCCGTGCGGGAGCTGGCCAGCGGAAAGGGCTCTGTGACAAGCCTCCCCCCGCGGGACACGGAGGCCCTCGACCTTTTGGAACCAAACGCCAACCACCATGCGACCTGCCCCACATGAGCCTTCCGATGCGGACCCAGTGCCGGCTGACACCTCACTGGAACCTCACACGGAGCCCAGCTCAGCCTGGTCTACACCCCTCGCCTCGGAAACACGAGCGTAAGCATGCGTTGGCTTCAACTGGCGAGGAGGCAGCAATGCTGCTGCACGGCGAGGGGAAACCGGTACGCACACAGACCAGGCTTTCCGCACCGAAGGTGCGCCTTTCGGCTCACTTGCGCTTCTAACCCCCGAGAGAGTTCAATAATTTTTCTCAGATTTTCTATCCACGGAGGAGAAAGATTCTTTCTGTCTGGGCTGGGACCCCACTGGAGCAGGGTCAACATTTTTCTTTTCCTAGTGACCCCAACTCCCCTTGGGTCCTGCCCATAAAATCGCTCTAATCTGGAAATTCATTTCCTGAACTTGCCCCGAAGTCCCAAGTGCGTTTCCAATTCCACCCCCTTCATCAAAGATCACTGGCCTCCCTGCGTGCCTTGGAGCCCACATCTGCATTTCTTGGTTTCGGAGTTTCCTCAAAATAAACACGCCATTCACACAAACCCATCTGAGCCACAGGTGCTCTTTGTTCGCGCGGGGCCAGCCCCACCCGTGCCGCCCCAGTGCAAACACGGCGCGAGGGCGGCCGGCCGGGTTTCTTGGACAGCAGGAGACATGAGTGCCTTTCTGAAACAGTTTTCCATTCATCTAATGAGGCCTTTCTTGACTAAAAGCAAACTACTTGGATCCGAGTCTTATTTGTGCTAATCTCACATAAAGGTGAATTTGTATACTCGGAGTCTGTTCCCACAACTGAAAAGGGATTCCTAGCGTACTGTAGGCACTTAATAAGCAGTTCTGAATGACGCACTTTTGCCTTCTACACACATACACACACGCTCGCACTGTATCGGACCTAAATTGTTGAGTGGATGAATTATTCACAAAGATAAAAAGGATTAAAACATGACTACTGAAGTGAGAAAGCACGAGTGAGAATGAGAGGGAGAGAAGGAACAATCCAGGTTTCCACGTAGATACTCATTTTAAAAGATCAGTATCCCACTCAATTTTAAATTAGAATACTTGGCTTTGATAAGCTGTAGTTGAAGGCAAACCTCAGAGCCTGCTACAATCTTATATTTATGAGTATCCATTACTTGTTTTCCATCTCAATCAGAGTGTGTATTTATACTGAATAAGTTAATGAGGTATTTATACTTTATGTTTGCCTTGGACTTCAAATAAGTTCAAAACATTAAAAAAACAAAATGTGCGTTTCCAGTGAGGTCAGGCCACTTGCTTAGAAGTTATACTGAAAAGTGGTCTTAATACTAAGGCTAGGAACTTGGGGAAAATCGTATGTAGAACGTAAGAGGTAGAGATGAAGGGGGTTTCTTCTGGGCCAACAAGACCTTGCCTGTCAGTTACCGACTCACTGCCCCCGGTTCCAGCTCCCCCAGCCTGTGCTGCCCAGAGATGACCATGCCAACGCTGCTGTTTCTCCGGCTGATGTGACGTCACGTTCTGCCAGTAGACTGGAGTGTCACTGCAGGGGGAAGGGCGTCTCGACCCCCGAATGGTTTCCTCTCCTTGCTTCTGCCACACTCGATGTCCAACGGAGCTTCAGTCCAGTGGTGCTCACCCCGCAATGAGTTTCAGTGACATCCTGCCTGTCCCAGCAAGTGCCACCAGCAGCATTGCTGGCTTTCCCACAGGTCTCAAAGGTACCCTAGTGAATGACTTCCCAGAAAGTTCACCTGCACCCCAATGGCAGCTGTCCAGCAAGCAGCTTCCTGACAAGCTCTGGTTAGCACCCCACTGCGTGGTGGCATTACCAGCAGCCCAGCCTGTGGGACCTCAGGGAGGGCCCCTGTCACCCAGGACATCACGGCCCGCTCTCTCCATCGGGATCCGCCCACAGCCCCAGCGAGGAGCCTCTTTTGCACTTGTTCTTTCCTGTGACACTCTTTCCTCATCTCTGAAAGCAACGGTTGCTCCCTTTACCCACCGTCCAGTGCACTAGGGTTCTCCTTACCCCTTCGTAGTTCATCCTCTGTCCCTCGTTAATGGTTATTTAGATTAAGCTTTCCCTGCTCTAATGACTGTGTCCTGATTGGACCTGACTGACCCAGACTGAAACCCGAAGTAGCACTGGGAGACATTCCCAAAGACAGAATGTGGATACCAGTTGTTTCTGACTTCAGGCCTGACTGCAACGCTGTCAATGGGAAACGGATGCTAGGAATTGCTGGCACACAGTGGGGCCACAACTGACAAGCTATCATCTTTGGCTGATCGTGAGGAAGAGCCGATGGGGAACACCAAGTGCCTGCTGGCCTTGACCGCCGAGCACATCACAGCGGCAAAGGAGAAGACCGCACCTGAGCCCACGAAGAGAAGCCCCTTCCTCCTGCTGCGTCTCTCCAGAACCCTCCACTGTCAAAGCTTATTAACACTGTGCCCAACGGCAGAGAATCAGTCCCGCTCTAGTATGACAAAGGAGGGTGGCCAGAGTGGGCGTGGGGCTGAGCAGCACACCCTGACAGCAACGTGCACACCTGGGAAAGGAGGACGGAAAATGGGGCGGCGGGGCGAGGTGTGGGAACTGGCGGGGGTGTGCTCGCAGGTGGTGTGAGAACGCGTCACAAGCTCCCTCTGCCCCGCGCGCAGTTCACCTCGCGCAGACACGATGAGGTCACGTCTCCCTGCGTCCCACTGAAATGCCAACAACACAAAACAAGGAGAAAACTCTTATCAAGACCGAAAACCGAAACTGGCACCTGGAACCTGGGAGGATTTCCTCCTGATTTTAAAATGCACGGGAGCTGAACTGAGAAACATCACTGAAAGCCAAAGCATTCATTTTTTTTTTCCTGGGGGAGTAGGGGGGAAGGCAAATAAGGCACGGAGCCATGCTCAGGGAAGAGAGGGAAACGGGGCATTCCTTCTTCGCTCTCTGGCCCCTGTAAGGACCGGAAAACTGGGCACTGCTGCTCAAGGGGCACGGCCCCGTCCCCATCCCTCAGTCCTTGCCAGTACTACCCTTCCTTTACTAGTTCAAGACTTCACATCAAGGAGGACACTAGGTTTGGAGGCTGGAGCAGGGAGAATTGGCAAATGCCATTGCGTCCTGAGAGAGAAGTGTCCCAAGGGCACAGACATTCCAGGGTGTCCTTTACCCCGGAGGCTGGGGGCCCTGAGATGCACTTTCGGAACGGAAGCGTGGGGCAGCTGTACGCAGTGAACCCTACTGCCCTTTGTTAGCAGCACGATGAAGCCAGGTGCCCTGAGCTCACTGGCAGTCCGGACGGAGAAAGGTTACAAATTTTAAAAAGGGCAAATATTTGTCAAACGAACACATACAAACGGAAAGCGGGGGTGGGGATTTTAACTCCAAACAAAGTAGAATACAAAGACAAAAGCATTTAAAGGGGCAAAATGGCTGGCAAGAGGTATAATCCCAATAAAGACAGAACAGCCACAGAGAGTTAAACAATTATTTAACATCAAAACTTAAAAAGCCAGAGCTGCTTGCACCACAAAGGCAAAGTGAAAGAAGGAGGTAGCACTGCGTTCTCAACCTTTTCCAGAGCAGGTAGAAAGGAGAACCAACAGGAGGGAAAGTGCAAACGATGAAGGGATGAGTCCTGGCAGGCTTGGACCGCAGTCAGGAGCCCACGCCCTGGGAAAGGAGACAGCGTTCTTCCTAAACTCGGCGCCGAGGATGTGATGGTCATGCTGTTAGGTCGGGTTGGAGAAGTTACAATCAATACTTCCGTGGGCTCACGTGACTGGAGGAGCAAAAGTCCGGTGTAGGAGAAGCCACATACCCACCGGTGAATTAGTGAATTTTTCTAGACTTGACCTGGTGCATTTCCAAAGTAGATAACAAGAGTTCTGAGGATCTGCAAGCAAATCCACTCACAGGCAAATTAACCTATTAGTTCCTGGATTATATCTCAAACATACCACATTCCAAACCCCATAGCATTAATAAAAAAAAAAGATTCCTACTTTCCAAAGTCAGTAACGCAGCCCCAGATGGGTTGGGGGTCTACCTGACACCCTGACTCACGGGGGCTGTGGCCCATTGTTCAGGGTCTTCCCCTGGAGCGGCCAGAGCTGGGAACGGCGGGAAAGTAAGAACACACTGAGCTCTTATTGAGCCCTGGTGGCCAAAATGTGGAACACCGAGCTTGGTTTTCAAGACTAAGGGGTTCATGATCAGGACACTCAGCCCAAAGGGTCATAAACCGGGGTAGCCATCATAGCAGAATGAGAAACAAGAGGAAGAGAGAGCTCAAAGCCAAAGGGTCCAAGCCAAGAATTGTGAGCGTCACTGCAGAGCCCCACGTAGGCTTCCTGGCTCCCCGCTGAGGCTCTGGGGGCCAGCCAGGCTGGTTTAAAGATGCGGTGTTGGGGGACAGACAGGCCATTGGCCATCGCTGGTTAGGTACGAAATGGATAACACGTCTTCTACTGCCAGGCATCTGTCAACTCTCCCTCGCCCGCTGCAGTATTAATGGAATTCAGGTCATAAGGGGTAAGAAGGAGGTAGTCAGGAATCCCTCTTACTATGCCCAGAATTTGAGGGTTTCATATTATGGTCCAGCTACACCTACAACTGGGATTGATACAAAGGTGCAAAAAAGCTTCTTCTATTCTTTGGGAGACCTGGAGGGATTCGGATTTTTAAGTCTGGTCGCAAAGCAAATATATGGGATCTATTAGGTTCCCTGTGTACCAAAATTTACTATATTGCACTGATTTGCTGGCAGAGAAGGAAAAGCCAATTTGCATGGTTCCTGTCAGTCACATGTGGTTTGGAATTGCTTACGCATTCCAGATACACTCTGTGTAAACTACAGAATCGTATCTTATTTCTACTGGTTTGCATGCATGCATATGAAGCTTGTTTTCCCCACAGTGCCAAGTGAAAATAGGAGCAGAACTAGCAGCAGAGATCACAGCTCATCAACTTCTTTGCTAAAACGTCACGGCTGCAATGGGGAGCATTCTCGTCCCTCAGGTCCATACAGGCTGTGACTTCTCCTCTTCTACTTTGCCTGTTCAGTTCTGTTCCATGGAGCATCGAGAGCTGAAGTCTGTACCTGTCAATCAACACACAATTTCTGATCCCTACTATGTGCCAGGCCCTCTGCTAGGTACTGAAAAATACTGAGCAGCAGAATCCCTGCTTCGCAGAGTTCAGAGTTTAGTGGGAACGAACCGCCAGTACATAAAGAGTTACCGCCTGGTGTGATAGCTGCTCTTCTAGAGTGTGGGTGGGGTACAAGACCCTGTGGACCCAGGGAGGGGGCCTGCCAAAACCCCACAGAAGAAGGTGAGTCCTGATGGTGAAGTATGAGTTGAAGTGAAGAGGGACTGGAAGGCGTTCAAGAAAGTAGGAACGCTCTGTGCAAAGACACGAAGCTCATCAAGAACACATGTTGCAGGGACCCGAAAGAAATTCTGCGTGGCTTGCGGCCAGAGGTGGAGCCAGTGGAGAAAATAATGTGAAAACACATCAGAGAGAGGCCATAATCCTAGTAAACAATGTTATTTTAGTAGTCTGCATTCTGGTGTTAATACTCGAAGATGTCTGCTCGCTAAGACGACGCAGGAGTGGCAGACGGACGCGCTCACGTTCCCATGCGCATCGCCCTGCCCCTGCCCTCGCTGTTTCTCCGTCCCTGGCACTTACAACAACACCCGGCACCGAGGCAGCCCCGAGTGAGTGCAGCTCTTCTGCTATTGCTGCGTGGAGCGGATTGATCCAGGCCCTGGGGCAATCCCCTCCCCCTGAGTACGGGCTGGACTTATTGACACATTTCTAAAGAATAGACTGTACCAGAGTAACGGGTTGTCGTTCCCAACATTGTGTTATAAAAAGACTGTGGCTTCCCTTTTGGGACGTCTCTCATGTCCTCAAACGCTCTGGCTGTCTCTGTCTCTTGGATCATCAGCTGCCATGTCATAAGAACACTCCGGTGGCTCATAGAGAAGCCCACGCGGCGAGGAGCTGAGCCACACCCGCGTGAGCATGTCCACTGTCAGCACCTATATGAGTGAGCTTGGATGCCGACCCTCTGAAGCCTGCCAACAGCCACATGAGGGAGCTTGGAAGTGAATTCTCAGCTCCACTCAAGCCTTGGGGTTACCGCAGCCTTGGCCCGCAGCTGGATGGAAACCTCCTGAGACGCGAAGCCAGAGGCACACGGCGGATCTGCATCCAGATTCCTCGCCCGTGGAAACGGTGATAAGCCTCTACATTCTGGTGTCATTTTCCATGCCACAGCAGATAACTAAGATACTTACTACCCTAGCACTGTCTCCTCCTAGTCCCCAGTCAAGGCTGGGGTCCTGGTGGGCCTAGGCTGGGTGCGGGGGCATCAGGGTGTCCCCTCGGTGATGGGCCCCTGCCTGGGGACTCGGCTCTTGTGACTAGAATCCCAATTGCCTGACACCTCACTCCTTGATGGGCCCGAACCCTGCTGCCTGTGTCCCATGCAACTGGTCAGACCATGCACAGGATGAGTCTGGCCCAGCCATGGCACAGATTCCCAGGCCTGCCGTGCCCCCGCCCCCCATCAGGGCCGACCCGGGGTCCACCAGCACTGTGGACTTCAGTCCCTCCACGTGCCGCGGCAGAAGCCCAGAAAACCTCATCTAGGTGGTCACTATCACATGTCCACAGAAAGACACAGGTGGCTAGTGTATTCTTGCTCTCCGAACGTAACTCTGATTGATTATATCACGCACCTTAGAAACTAACTATTAAACTTCCTATATACACTGCCCAGGCGGGAGTAAGTGGGAAGACACAGATTGCTTAGGGAACACTGGGTTTTTGGCAGCAACTTTTTGGCAGTTTATGTAACAGGGTTAATTTAAAGGCAGTGGTTTTATGTGTAAAAAAAGTTTTCAGACCTTGTAAAGATGTTAAATATTTACATAAAAATATTATGTTCAGCTAAGGAATGAAAAACAAAATATAAAACCCAAACGTGCCACCTACCAACGGTTCCTTGCTCCTTTCTTCGGTCTTCTTAGTAGCCGTCAGACCCGCGTCTCAGCGACTAAGCACCCACTGTACCCGCAGTGCCACGTGTGGAGACGGTGGCTGCCCATCTCCACCAAGAGACAACTGAAGAACAGAAGGAAGGACGGGGACTCCGTACCTCTGTCCCTGATGATTTCGCCCCTCGCGCTCCGGGACGCAGTCGCTGGGGGCCGAAGGACTCGTGTGGGAGGACGTCCTCAGAGCCACCGCCGAGATGCCCACCCACGGGGAGGAGACGCTCAGCAGCGCGGAGGCGGTGCGGCGCAGGGGGTCGCCCGGCTGCTGGCTCACGCTGACGACCAGCGGGTTGTGCTGGCACGAGAGCTCATAGGTTCCTGAAGAGAAATGAGGCCGGGGATCGCATTTTAAACCATCCACACAGCACGGCGATTTTCAATCAGTGGGCCCCCAAATCGTCAAAAACATGCAATGTCTGACATTTTAGTTAGGGACGCTGACCTCTTTTCCCTTCGACTGTCCAAAAACAAACAAACAAAAATCCCAACGGCGAACAGCAATAGCTGTCTGGTGGGAATGAACCAAAATGATACCTATTTTTTTGTCAGAGCAGCAAAAATATATGTTTCAGCGGGCTGCAGAATTTAGCAATCCGCTCCTGCGTGCCGTGAGATGAGAGGGACGAGAACGGCTGGCGTGGCGCCCTTTCTCCACATCCCGCACGCACCTGCCCCTCTCGATTCTGCGGGGCCGCTGCCGGACTCACCAAGACCGTGGCTGTTTCCACCGACATCGGTCAGGTGAAGGGTCACCGTCGTAGGCTGCTGACGTTTGCCAGGCACCAGGCCATCAGAAGCCAAGAAAATAAAAATCGCCGTGGCCACTCCGGGTCTCTCGAAACACACCTAGGCACAAGCACATGTACGTGTGAGCCACCGCCCCCGCTGGGCTGTCGAAACACGTTAAATAAGAGCCCCCTCTCAGCCCCCTCTCCTGACGGAGTAGGCGCAGGCAGATGTCCAAGATCGCGTCAAAAATTCAGTAGACCCAGGTGGAAGGAAGATAATTCCCAGCTAGTGGGCTTCCCATCTTTTCCGGAGACTTTTCACCTCAACTGTTTCTGTTTTGTTTCAACCAGGCTTTCTTTAAATGTCTCCAAAGATCACTCGAAGAGACCACTGCTGGGGACAATAACGTACCACATGGCCAACCAGCACCTTCTGATCTCCACAGGGAGAGGTGGGCAGGTCGGTCACCGAGCTAGCGTTCTGTTCTGAACTGGCTCTTCCCCACCTCCCCATCTTACTTCCACGGACATCTTCATCAGCACCTCTCAGGCTGCACTCGAGCTATGACGTGGGAGAAAGGTGGACGCAGAAGCTGCTGCTTCTGAGATTCGAAGCCGCCAGGCTGTGTATTCTCACACGGGTCCTCTGGTGCCCCACGCACATGCGCCCTGCCCGTGGCCGGAAGCCAAGCCAACACCAAGGTGCCAACAATTCGGTTATTTGTAAGGAGTATTCCTGGAAGGTTAGGCTGGTTCACAATAAAGGGGCCCTTCAGAGGAGGGAAGTCCTGTCCTGGGAAAGCCTTTTCTGTAAGAGAAGACATCTTGGAGAGACTGGGGATGGCCTGGAGCACGTGTTTTCCGCACTGAAGACCTCCAAGGTGCTCCCTCTGGTTTGGTTTCCCTACAGCTCAACATTAATCTTTTATGTTCAGGTTTACGTGGCTGAGTTTTTTTTTTTTCATTTCTGTATAAGACTCTATTTATTTACCCTTTGGACTATAAACGTACTCAAGATATTTGTTTACTGATCACAGAATGGTTTTAGTCTATAAAGTGGCAATTAAGTACCCTTTGTTAGTGAAATTTATTGGGGTGACACTGGTTCGTAGAGCCATACAGGTTCCAGGTGTACATTGCTGACCCGTGATCTGTGTGTGGGACCGCTGCCCACCACCCCAAGTCAAATCACCTTCCACCACCATAAATCGGCCCCTTAACCCTGGTAACCACCATATATAGCAAAAAAAAAAAAAAAAAAAAAAGGGGCGGGGGAACACATACTAGGGAATCGTGTATGTGTCTGACTCTCTTTTCCCCCTTTTTAACTGAGTTTCTTGGGGTGACAATGGTAATAAGATTACGAAGATTTCAGGGGTACAATTCTATAACACATCATCTGTATATTGTATTGCATGTTCGGTGTTACTCTTCATTCCTGTTGAGAAGAAATTCCGACCTCCCCTGGTGTTCCCTGGGAGTCACATTATTGGAACCTGTGCACATTTCTCCAGCTCTTTATCGGGTCCTGATGGTGCTGAAGCCCCAAGGAAAGTATCCTCAGGGCAGAAGAAGCTGCGCACCAAATGGCAGCCACTGCCTCTAAAATTGGGGACAGGAGAGTAAAACATGTTTTCCATTTTAACGGGAATTCTTCCTTGCCCGCAGACTGCATTTTCCTGAGTCTTGGTGGTGTGTTTATAGTGCTCATTTGCACTGCTGACTTAATTAGGGGGATTTTATGATTTGCGGTGGTTGATGTAGCACAAGTCTCCCTTCTTCTCCTCCTCCTTTGAGGGAAAGACCAGCCACACTCTCTTTTTACTGTCTTTTTCCCCCTTTTCATTTCCCCTCTTTGAAGTCATAAATATTCCTTTACAACTTAAGAAATATCCAGACCCATAGGTTATGGCTTGCAATACGAGGTCCTTTGTCCCTGGCTGGCGGAAGGCTGGACATGAAACACACCGTTAAGGTAACCAACGGCCTCCCGAGAAGCCCTCAACTCCGGCAGCGAAAGCCATCAAAGTGCCCCGGGGACTCCCACAGCCTCCTCGTTCCACACACCACAACAGAGACCTGAGAGCTGGAAGAAAGTTCTCGGTCATTTCCTGAGCCAGGAACAGACAGGCTCCAAACAAGTAGCTGGTGGCTTCACCCCAATAGGCCTCAGACTTGAAGAGTTTGGGGGAGCACTTCAACGGGGAACAGGCGGGCTCAGTCTCCCCACCCTCTGCCGATGCCCCCACAGACCCCACCCACGTGAAATTAATCAGCGGGGTGTGGGTTCCTCTGTCCTGAGGGCCTGTGTCCAAAACCTCCAACGCATTTTACACCTCCCAGAAAGGCATCTCCTTGCTCCAAGGGTCTTTGAATAGCAGCGCCTTTGAACGCTCCGCCGGCTCCTGGTGGCGGTGTCTCTGAGCCTGGATTTGTGGGGCGCAGCTGCGCCAGGATTCCCAGGCCTTGGCTCAAGTGGAAAAACCACAGGTGAGACTGACCAAAGAGAGGGAGGCCGAGGAAGGCAAAGGGAGACGAGGGTCTGAGAAAGGGACAAGATGCCCACTCTCGGGCCTTTCTTCTCAGAGCAACGCAAGAGAGGCAACCCAATTCCATTCTCGTCCAAACACCAAACAGGCCCCCTAACAGCCCCTCGAAGCAAAGGAAGCGCCAGCTGCCTGACACAGCCGTTGAAGCCTCCAAGTCAGAGGTCAGGCTGAGTCCGCACACGTGCGCACGAGCAGCAGGACAGAGCGAGGAAGCTCACCGGCCTGCAGGGCGGGCTGGCCTGGCAGAGCCCAGGCTCCAGTCCTGGCTCCCTCCGGACGTACAGGGTAGGTATGAGTGCTCCATCCCAGCCCCGCTCTGAGCCTAGGATCCATCCCCCCCCCCCCATCTGAGAGACAGACAGACGGCCAACCCCTGGAGCTACCAGAGGATTAGATGACATCATCTGAAAACACGCAGGGCAGTGTCTATCGGGTAGTCGGGACTCAATGTTCAATAGTTCTTATTCCCCCAAAATACTTTTTCTTCTGATCATGCGTCAGGAAGACCCACGGGGAAAAGTAAAAATTTTTAATGAAACATACACACATGTATTTTGGGATCTAGAGAACTGGGATTTTCTAAGCTGTATAGACTAAAATATTTCTTATACACTATACTATTTTGAATCGGTACTTGCAGAAATATGAGTTGGTATCTAGGTTTTACTTCCATAGAAACTGGCAGTATTTGAGGCTCTTGGTTTGGAATGTATCCTACTTTATAAGTGGAATCTATAAAAAACATATATGTATATATGTATACATTATATATACATCTACAACTCTTTTAGTAGGCTTTTCAGGAAATCCATTTCAAAGCACAATTACTAAAAACCTACTTTTGTTGTACATAGAGACAAGCTTCTAGAATTTACAGTATAAATTCGAACACTAGACATGTACTCCTTATTCGAGCCAAGATACTATTTTTAAAAGTTGCTCTTTCCACAGCCAGGTCACAGTTACTTTAATATATATAGTAGTCCTCACTATTTTTACTTCACAAAAAATAAATAATGAATGTTGTGTTCCTAGATATGAATGATAGGTCGTGACTGAAGGACAACATTTGGCCACAGGAAGCTCTCTCCAATTCTACCCCCATGCCACCTTTGCCATTGCAAGTGTGACACCCCTCGAATCACCACACCACGTGCATTATGGGAACAGCCAGCCCCACCTGCTCCAGGATCGAGCACCCCAGATGCACCTCCTGGGTGACTGCTCAGCTCTGCCTCCCAAGGAAAAAGCCAAGATGCTGGGAGGTCCGGAGGACGGCGGCTCCCTCCCCAAGGCTGCGGTGCTTGTTTTAACGAGGAGACTGCACGCATGGTGCACGAATCCGGCCCTCCACCTTGCTTCATCCGGCCCGGCACCTTGTTTCTACCTGGGGGCAGCACCAAGCTGTCACTTAACTGTTAAGGAGCAGTTACATGTGTACAGTCCTAAAGTTACGTTCGGCCCTTTGAAGGCTACCGCAAGGCTGATGTGGACTCCAGTAAAAATGAGTTTGACACCCCTGCTCTAACTAAATGCTACAGAGGTGGGAATTTAGGTTTGCCAACTTTGTATTCTTTTGACTGCTTAATGGTTCTTAATTCAGGGTGAGCAGGAAATCACAGATTCCTTAGAAAAAGTGTTGACATTTGTGCTCTCCCACCCCCCACTCCCAGAAATGCCTCACACAATCTCATGGAGCTAAGGGAAACCTTTAAAAGCCATCAGCAATCCAATGGGTGGGAGTGGTTAGAAGAACGTAGGTTAAGAATTCTTGCACTATTGGTGGAAACATTTGCCTTTTTTGTAGGCAAAAAAATGATCAAATACTGGAAATTTTCCATGGCTCTCCCTCAGAACGTTGCCATGTGTTAAGATTTCAGAAATTTGACAAGGGAGAGACCGATTCTCAAAGTTCCGGGGGACTTTACCTGAAGTCCAAATCTCACGGAGGGAGGAAAGGTGCGAGGCAGCTAACCTCGTGCCCCTGAGCTGTCTTGGCGGTCCCCACACCGGAGGACCTGAGTCAGACTGGGAGGGAGTTTTGAACTGGGTTTCCCTTCCTTCCTGTACCTTCCCCGTCTCTCTTATCATTGGTCAAAACCAAGGCGATGTCCTTTGCTGTTCCTTCCCAGTACCAGTGAGGCTGTGAACACCACGAGCTCCTGCGGTTCTGTTTTCAGAATAGTGAGGTCATTTTGAGAGATGAAGAGGGGACCACTACGATGACCCCCTCTGTCCAAGGGGAGGCATTTGAAGCTGTGGGCTTCGGCAAGTCAGTGGATGGGTTCAAATCAGAATCGACTCACTGGCCCAACTCCTTCCAAGCACCCTTCCTCACCTGTGATTTTGGACAGCAGGGCTAGGTATCCAGAGACTCCGGGTCAGAAGAGCTTGCGGGACCCAACAGGGGGTCAGAAAGGGACAGACCAAGTCTTTAGTGAATGGGGTAGGGGGTAAGCCACCCAGACCTCCTCTGTCATGCCTCGGATCGCAGCAGTCTGTTTTTGGAAACTGCCCGCAGAGGGAGAAAGCCATCGCGAGATCATGCCACTTCCCTGGGACAGGCAGGGAGGGGAGACACCACGTCCGGTGGCCTGTTGACAGGAGTGAGTGGGACACAGGTGGGACAACTCAGAAGGGTCATCCCAGCTCCCGGTGGAGTGGGATGCGGACAGAGGGGGCGACTCCTCCCCCTGCCCACTCCTACTTCTTTCACTCCCCCATGGCTGTCCCTCCTGAGGAAAGTTCTTGACCAACTTTTGCATGCAAGTCTTTATCTCAGAGTCTGGATCACTTACGACAAAGTCTGAGAATGAGAGAAGGTATTACGGCACTCAGATGGAGAAGGGGCTCTTGGGAGCAAGAACACCTACGCGAGGGGATGAAGGCGTTCACTGCAGAGCCTGGTTGGAACAAAAAGCTATCTCAATTATTCACGAGACTCAGAGTCTGCTCAGACGTCATGTCTAGGCCTGCAAGAGCTTCCAGGGAAAATCAATACGCAGTCAGATGCGCGGTAATCACCCAGGAAAGCGGAAAGTAGAGCTTTACCCTCTGGGGATAAACTGCTTAGCCCTGGGAGGTGCCCCTCCTCTTCCAGTGCGATGGGCTGGTGGAAGGACAGGAAAATCACACGTACATAGTCATCTTTGCTCTCTCAGGGTCCCTGGGGAATGCAGAAACCCTCGTGGGTTAATTTCCCAAACAGAAGACTTTCTTTCGAAAGGCAAGCACTTTTTGGAAATTGCAATCATGCGTACAGAAATCATTCCACCGTGTATCAGAAATCCTGCCCTCTTAAACAGAGGGTCCTCCAGCGAGTGGACCTGCACTCCACCTAGCTCTCAGGTGACACGGCTGCTCCTGTGGAGGCCAGGCAGATTGTGAGTAGCAAGGCTCTGAAGGCATCAGTGAATATAACTATCTATGTCCTCAGCATCTATCTCATAATCTAAGACTACTTCTCTTATTAATAATATTTGTTTATCTCCAGCCATCAGAGAGATGCAAATTAAAACCACAATCAGACATCACTTCACACCGGTCAGAATCACCATCATTAACAAATCAACAGACAACAAGTGCTGCCGGGGTTGTGGAGAAAAGGGAACCCTAGTGCACTGTTGGTGGGAATGCAGACTGGTGCAGCCACTACGGAAAACAGTATGGAGTTAACTCAAAAAACTAAAATTGGAACCACCTTTTGACCCAGCAATTCCAGTGCTGGGATTATACCCTAAGAATCCTGAAATATTGATTCAAAAGAACCTATACACCCTAATGTTCATAGCAGCACAATTTACAATAGCCAAGTGCTGGAAGCAACCTAGGTGCCCATCAATAAATGAGTGGATCGGAAAACTGTGGTACATTTACACAATGGAATTCTATGCAGCAGAAAGAAAGAAGGCGCTCCTACCCTTTCAATAGCAGGTATGGAACTGGAGAGCATTATGCTAAGTGAAACAAGCCAGGCAGTGAAAAACAAATGCCATATAATCTCACCTATAAGTGGAACCTAATGAACAAAACAAACAAGCAAGCAAAATATAACCAAAGACACTGAAATAAAGACCAACTGACAGTAACCAGGGAGGCGAATAACGGGAAAGAAGGGAAAGGGTGATAAAGGAACAACTATAAAGGACCCGTGGACAAAGCCGAAGTGGGGAAGGATTGAGGGCGGGACGGGGGAATGTGGTGGTGGGAAAATGTGACGGCTCTCGCAAAAGTTCAAGAGCAGACAGAACTAATCCGTGGTGCTCTAAGTAAAAACAGCAGGTGCGTCTGTGGTCTACCAAGAAGGGTGAGAGAACCCTTCGGGGTGACGCTAATGTTCTACTTCCCGACCCGTGTGGTGGTGAGAGAACTTGGTGAGAACTTTGTAAGAATTCACGCATCTATGCATTTCTGACCTTGGCACTTGCCTGGGTGCATGTTACACTTGGATAAACCGATCACTTACAAAAAAGCACAGATTTAAAAAGAGTGAAAATAATTTCAAAATGTAAACACGTTGAGATGACAAAAGAAGCTTCCTGACAAGCCATTCCAATGAACCATGTGTAAGCACAGACACGCGCACACATGTGTGTACACATGTACCCATGCGTGTGCACAGACCCAAGCACGATCCACCTGCAGCCTTCACAAGGACGCGTGTGGGCCACTTACTTTTAGCCAGGCCTCGTCCCCGCTCTCCAGGCTGCCTTCTGGCCGCTCGCCGCCTTCACCCCGAGACCTGTTTCCTCGGGGCGCACAGGGAAACCAGCCGGCAGGGGGGCGGCGCTCTGGTAAACCTGGGTGGTACGACGTGCAAACCTGAAATGCAATTTCAGCCACAGATTAAACGTGGAGGGTGAGAGCTAAGACAAGGACACTCGCCGGCACAGAGCCAAAGGTTCCCTCTCACGCTGAGTGCCCCGCGACCGCGGATTTGAGGGGGACCTGCTCTCAGGGTAGAGGGCTGTCCCGGAGCTCTCCGTCAGCCCCCAGAGAGAACTTGCCGGGGCCGAACACCCACACGGCTACTCTCGGCCCACTGTCACCCAGGGGATCTTGCCCGATGAACAGCTCCTGACACATTTCAGGCGACTGCTTCTGGAATTAGCTAGGGAAGTCCATCTGGGACAATGCCCAGACCCTTGCCTTGCAGGACCTACTGGCCCCCGGAGAGAGGCCACTGAGTCAGGGAACTGCCGAGCACTCAGGTGGGAAAAGGGGCCAGAGATGAGACACTCCAGGAAACTTCTGACACTTCACTTAGGGAAGACAGGCAGGCCGGACGGAAAGCCACTTTAGAAAGCTGTCACTAGCTCGGAATCTCCCGACTTTCCTGGCTGCCTGCCACTGGGCACCAGAACTCTTGAGAAGGGTGCCAGGCCTGGGCTGAGGGAGTGTGGCAGACACGGCCAGTTGCCTTCCCACATCCAGCTCCCCTCCCTTTCATGGTAACAAACTCCAATTTTGTTCAAGGGGACAGTGCACCTCAGAATGAGTGCTCATCTCCTAGAAACCCCTTACCGCCAAGGGTGATCGAGTGACCTGGATCTGACCAGTAAGATGTCGGTGGAAGTCTACAGTGTTGACCTTCCAGAAAAGCTGTCATTTTTCCTGATAAAGACAGATGCAGCTAGCGTGCACCTGTTTCCCTTCTTCCTGCTAGAAGGGCCTACGGCATGCCTCGAAGAACACCAGCCACCTTACCAGAAGGAGGAAGGAGGCTGCAGGACAAGGGTGCAAAGAACTGGACCCCAGAAGACACCCGGGTCCAAGACGAGTTTCCGGAACGGGAGCACCAACCTCGGCTGGTCCCTCAGCCTCCCGGGGTGTCTCCTCAAGTCTAAAATCCAGTGATTTCACCCTGGCCTGAGACACCTAGAGAGCTGAACCTCCCTTCTCTTGAAAGGACTGTATTGCCTATTGTTCTGAGGAACAGAAGAGCTGATTTGGCAATGGACACACCTGGAATAGGACCCACGCGCCAAGCTCTCCACCCGCTGTTCAGTACTCAACTGGAACTCAGAGAAGCCAGTCGTTAGGGTCCTCAGAGGACCTCCTGTTTATTTAGATGGGTATTTTAGAAAAACCACATACTTAAGAATTTATGTTTAGTACTAACTTTAGAATTTCAATAACAAGAATTCTTTAAATCAAATTATACTCTGATCTATGATATATATTTTAAATTTTATTTGGTCTTTGCAGTAATCCATTGAGTTGAATGCAAAAGGATTACTGTACCCATCTTGTGTGTGAGAAAACTGGGGCCCAGAGAGGTCAAGTGCCTTGTCAACATCACTCAGCAATGACAATAGTGATGCCGGTGGGGTAAGCCAGGGGTTCTGTTTCCTGCTTCCTTGTCTTCTATTAAAATACATTCTCTCAAACACAAAGTGTAACTTCTGCTACGTGTACTTCCGAGGTTAATTTGGAGACGATGCGCATACCTTGAAGCCGAATGTTGCATGGCCAAAGGTACATGGACAAAAACTGGCCAGGGTATGCAGGTGAGGGTGGCGGGTGAGATTTAATTGCTAGTCCAGAAGCTTTTCGCTTACCATTACCTTACTCTGGGTTCAATAAGGACTGAATGCGATATTAAAGCCAGGACTTGGCTCTTCTGGCTTAACTTACCATGGAATGAGGTTCTCCTGTCACCAAGGAAACAGGACATCTGGTCTTGTCTTCGTGAGCAGAGTACGCTTGGGTAGCCCACTGATCCAGGTACCCGTGGGGAGTGTAGAGGCCACAGTCTACGAGGCTGGTTTCCTTCTCAAAGGGCTCGCACACCCCATCTCCCTCGAACACGTAGCACAGGCTCGGCTCCCCTGACAAAACACGCCATGCGACGTGTGAAAATGTGTCGTGTAAAACTCGCATTTCACTCCAGCTTGCCGGAGAATCCCGTAACTGACCGTCTAAATGCCCGCCCCAAACCTGCAGAACACACTCCCCTCAAAGAGCAGAACTCCTTTTCACTGGGAGCGTGGTGGAACCCACCTAGGTAACAAGGGTGTAAAGAGGGGTGGGGCTGGGGGAGGAGAAATGGGGAGCAAAAGTCGGCGGTGTGGCTGCAGGAAGAAATTACAAGGAATAGTTTGAGCAAGATACTCAGCTGGGGATATGAGAAAGTGGATAGAAGAGGAAAAAGAATTTAAATGAACGGTATAATGTTTGATGTACATGGATCCATTTCCACACAAGAGACACTTTCAAAACACATTTGACAATGACCCCTTCAAACCTAATCTCCGGCGAAATAATGGAATAGAACTATATACGCCGCCTACTACGAACGCATCCCTCACCGAAACACACGTCGAGCTGTGCAGTCCATCATGTTTGCCTTTCCCCTGTGAGATTCAGGTATGGTCTCCATGGAGTCAGAAACTAAGGAAGCAGGAGCCAAACCTGGTGGGATCGGACGTGACAGCACCAAGCCAGGCCTGTGCTGCAGTCAAACAAGGTGCGAGCTGCACTGGAGGAGGTGCCATGGTGTTTGGGGGTGAGGGGGAGGAGATGGGGAGGGGAGAGTGTGCTCAGAGCCAGCCCTCCGTGCACCACAAAGAGAACGGATGCACGAGGGGGCGGGATAACAGACACTCGTGTGCGGAAGAGGGCAGGCAGCAGTTCCGCACATTCTGCACGTCCGACCACACCTGGAGTCCGGAATTCCCTTCTGGGCACCGACCACGTGAAGCGTGCCAGGTCAGGGTTCACCGGAAAGGGTCTGGAGACCGAATCACAAGAGGGGCTGGTTGGATTGGGAAGGAGAATAATGGGGAGGCCTTTCCAATATCTGAATGGTAGTCAAATGAAACGGGGGAAAACTGTCCTCTGTAGTTTCACAGCAAGAGGGAAAGCACCCGACTGAGCCTCAGGAAAGCTGAGCTCCGGGCTGGCTCCGCAGAGGCCCCTTGTGATGCTGTGGACGAGCCTCTGAGATGCTCCGAGCCTCAGTGTCCAAACCAGAAAGGAGAGAAGAAATCTGTGACAGGTAAGGCCATTTGCAAACAGAACGGTCTGTTTCAAGGCACGTTCTTTGCTGCTAGAAGTATGTAAGCATAAGCGACCTACGAGGGGCCCATGTCCCAGGAGCTAGCCGAAGGAAGCCGGACTTAAGTCCCTGTTCGCCTGTACGCAGGCAGGGGCAGGGCATCCATTGGACTCCTGGTATGCGGGGCACAGCCAGCATCTTTTCTTGGGTGCATGGAAGGTTCCTCAGGTTCCATGATCTCACGATTCTGCCTTAGAGGGCAGGGGCATTTGTGTGTTCTGTGTAGTACCGAACACCTTGATAAATTCTACATAATCATAATCATATCCCACTCTGTCTTGAGATTTAGAGACGTTACACTATTTTTAAATGTGCTGCCAATTAAAATAACTTTGCTGAGTGGTTATGTTCCCCAGAATCGCTGTGATGTATGCAGATGGGAACGGAGAGAAAATCTACCTCGAAGAGGCCTGTCGGTGATGGCTTTAATCAGAGCTGGGAGGAGTGTGCTGGGCAGCGCCCCACGTGCCAGGCACCCAGAGTCAAAGCCACCTCGTTCTAATTCATTACCAGCGTTCTCCACGTTTAAGAAATGTTATGACCCTCTGTTATTCTCCATGACCTTCATTATTAAGCACAGCACTCCATGGGACTGAGAATGATCCCTTGACCAAATTTTAATGCAGAATTTGTATGACTGGGTTACTTAGCTGACATGGATATTAGACATGAGGACCCAGGAGAAATCCCTGGTAAGAGTAATCTAGAAGGCAGTATAAGCTAGGGCTTTAACTTGTAGACTCTGGAGTGTTTCCTTGAAGATGCTGTAACTGCCCTTCCTTGGTTCAAACCCCGATGCCACCATGTCTAGCTGCAGAAGAGAAAGCAGGAGAGCGAAGGTCTCTGTGCCGCAGTGCAGCGCTCTCATACGTAGAGAAGGCGTTAAATGAGCTAACGTATGTGAATCGGTTAGTGTCTGGCACACGACAGACACACGCAATGTCACTGTCACAACTACCATCATCACCACCAGTAAACCGTAGCCAACAGGACATCAAGGGCTCACGAAACTGAGACATGGGAACACCTCCCCCAATAGGATGCGTGCGGACACCGGCGCCTCCAAGCTCACCCGCGCAGCTGAAGCCTTCCTCCACGCTGCACGTCCGCGAGCAGCCGTCCCCGCTCAGCAGGTCTCCATCGTCACACTCCTCTCCCAGGTGCCTGCAAGGCAAAGGCAGACGCGTACAGTCGTGTGGAGTGGTTTTTCCTTTGGACTGCCACCTTCTGGCTTCTTCAAACTCCTCATTCCACATGAAAAACCGGGAGCGGTAATGACCTCACTCGTACATGTGGAGAAAAGGACATGAACAAGCAAACAGAAGCAGACTTGTAGCTACAGGGAACAGACTGATGGTCTCCAGAGGGGAGGGGCTTGGGGGTCGGAGTGAGAAAGGTGCAGGGATTAAGCGCGAACTGGTCATTACAAAACAGTCACAGGGACGTACTAACTGTGTATGGTGCAGGTGGGTACTGGAAATATCAAGAGGGATCACTTTGTCATGTATATAATTACCTAACCACGATGCTGTACCCCTAAAACTACTAGGAAATAATACTGAATGCCAACTGCAATTGAAAAAATAAAAAAACTGTAAGCTGGAAAAAAGTGGGAGATAAGTGAATGCTTTCACACACACAGAAAATTAAGTACACAGACATTTACGGAAGATACACATTAAACAATGACTGCTGATGGGCGTGTCCAGCGGTGTGTGGGAATGCCTAAAATTCAAGTAGCTCATGGCTCAGAAGCATCCAGGAGACCCATGAGGGTCCTAACACCGTTTCTGGTAAGTGGTCGTAAGCTAGAAAACGCCTACCAGCCCTCTTATGAACGAAACCTGAGAATCCGTGGATTTGATGAGGAAGAAACCTGCTCGTCTCCGTGTGGATTTGCTTTCCGTTCGTTTCTATTCGATGTTTCTTTGTTTGCACTCTGTTTAATCCAGATGCAGTTGTTGTTAAAGTCAGGATTTTGCAGAACAGAAATCTGTCTACAAATACCGGAAGACTCAGCAGCCAATTGCAGCCCTTCCTCAGTCCAGGCATCCCCAAGGCTCTGGTCCTGGCCCTTGCTCCCTACTACCACCTGCTGGCAGCTAGTATGTATTGCAGGGGAGAAACAGGATGGGGCAAAAGTTCACAGTTGTTTGTATGAAATATAATAATAAATAACAACGCAAGAATAAACTCTGTGATTCACATACTCACAACTGTAAAGCTGCTTTTGCTCCACCCTTTCCTGAGAGAAGAAATGTCATTTTTGTTTTGAACCTCAAAAGCAGACACAACTAATGACTAGATTTGGATGGAGGTGGGTAAGTTACTTCAGAGTTATACCAGCTCACAGGGACAAAGAGAAGATGAAATGATTAGACATGAGGATGTTTTAAAATAAATTAGCAGCAGGACATAAATACGACTGCATGATAATCGCATTTAAATGGTAAGCTGCAAATGGAAAAAAGATAAAAGATATACAAAATAACATAACTGAAGAGATTAAGGAAACTTCAAGTTCATGTTCATCTTGAAGATAATCTAAACAATTAATATAAATATATTGTGTCACCTCATGTACAGCAGTAAATGCCCTTAGTAATATGAGACCCATATTGTATACACTTTTTAATTTCCTAGAAGTCACATTTAAAAAATTTTTAAAAACAGATGAATTTAGTTTTAGTAGCATATTTCATCTAACCCAATACATCCAAAATACCTTTTCAATATGTAATCAGTATAAGAAATTATTAATGATATATGTTACATTATTTCTTTGAATGCTAGGGCTTTGAAATCCGATGTGTATTTTCCATGTATGACACATTTCAATTCAAACACGTGATCTGTATTTAGTTCAAGAGGGACTTAGTTTTTCCGATAACTGAATCACATTTTGGTTTTCAAATTAAATTTAAATTATTTAAAATTAAATGAAATTCCATTTCTTCACTGTAACTGCCACATCTCCAAGGCTCGGCAGTCACACTGCTGGCGGCCCCTGCTGAGACGCCAAGTCCTACACAAACACCACTCCAGGCCCCCGGCCCCTAGCCTCCTCCAGATCTGTGGTTCCCTGAGAGCGAATGGGCCCTTTCTCCAGTTTTGAAGAGTGGGTTGAATAATCTGCACAGCTCCCTTGTGTTTTACGTGTAAAAGAGTGCCGCCAGCTGAGACAAAGCAGCCAGTCCGAGCCACCCTCCCACTGGATGGCAGGACTGAGGATGACTCTTTACAGAGAGGGACCACAGGCAGAAGCTTAAAGGGGTACTTTGATAAGAAGCCTGTGAGGCCCGGTAGCCACACAGGTACTGCTCAGGGGAAGCTGTTTCAGAAAGCTACACTGCCTTGCTCAGGCCACACAGCCCGAGAGCAGCACGGGGCAGGCCACTGCTCTAACAGGTCGCCTCACGTCCTGGCGTGGCATCGTTTTAGAAGGAACCTTCTCCCCGTGAATCCCTTCCTTGAACCACAGCTGCTCTCTGAAACCTTAACAGCCTCCCCCCACACCAAATCCACCCCAGTATCTCAGTGCTCTAGGGTGAGATCCAAAATAACCTTAACCACCAGGTCCTAGGGTGCCCTGCCACTCGCTTTTCTACAAGAAGTCAACCCGAAGCTCAAGGCTGACCTCCCGGTAGAAGCAGGGTGCGGGGCGGCAGGGAGGGAGTCCTTGCTCTCAGGTTCCCACTCGAGATACTCACCCTGCCACCTTCCCATCTCCACAGTAGGGAGCTCCGTGGACGTGGCTCAGAGGGGGCGAGGCTTCTCCCAGCTCGGCTCCAGCCATAGCTTGAACTTGGTACTGATACAGCTGCCCCGGTGTGACCTCCCTGTGGAAACCAAGGGGCCGTGACTAGCACTCCCAGACGGTTTGCAGGAATTTAAAAAAAAAAAAAAAAAAAAAAAAAAAAAACGCTGCGGGGAACGTGGGTGTTAGACGTAGCCACGTTTTCTGAGCCGACGATGGGGGCGCGCAGTCTCCCACAGTGGCAGGATGCCTGAGGCTGCGATCGTCTCTGTCTGCTTCCAGTACCTTCCACATGCTGAGTGTGCCATGAGTAGTGAGGAGCGGATGAACACGATTCACTGAAAGTCCTACGAACTCTGTCGGGGGTCGGGGGGTATTTCAGGTGTATCTTTACTATGTTAAGAAAAAACCACCGACTCCTGTGGGAGCAGCGTATTTGCAAACTGAAGATGAGACTTGGTGGTTTGGGCTGGGCGAGGCCCTTCCTGGGTCTGTGGATTACAGGCTTTTGTCTGTTTTTGTCTCTCGAGAGAATTCTCACCTGGAGGAGACTGAATCCCTAGGGGACAGAGTGCTGCTTCCTTTTAGGAGCTGAGCACGCCTTCCACCATCGTTTTGGCAGGGGATGCAAGAAAGGCCCTGGTTAGACGTGTGTGAAATTATTCCCCACCCTGAACCTGCCAGAGGCAGCTACACCGGGTGTGGGGTTTCACCAGCTGCCACAGAGAGGGAAGGCCTTGGCCAGACCCCCTCCGGAGGCCAAGTGTGCTCATCGGCTGGGGAGCAGGAGCGACGGAACATTTAGAGGGCGTGGAGGCTCGAGGCGGGTGCGGCTGCTGGTCCCAAAGACAAATTCTCCCCTCGTCCTAATTTTGTCTGGTGCCCGCCCTAATTGGAGAACTACTGTCAGAGTCCAGGTCGGGGGCTGGGGGTGGGAGTGACTTCAGAGGGCAGGATCCCAAAGGGCTGCGGGGACTGCCACCAGCGGCCAAGCCCACCTCTCCTTCAGCAGACCCCCAGCTCCGCCGCGGAGCTCCACTCTCTCGACGCGGCCACCGCCAGACAACCAACGTCCCGGGGCTCTGCCAAGACCCTGAAAACCTCTGCGCTGGCTTTTAGTTATCTTAATAGGGAAAGACGCTCCAGCATTAACGACTTTCCAATTTCTAAATTGGCCTTGGCTAGGGAGGCAGTCTTCTCGTGAGAAAGTGCCAGCTGCTTCCAAAGCAAAACCAGTCCTGCGCCCTCATCGACCCTGAGGGCCTCCCTCTGCAGGGCAGTTTCAGCTGGACGTCTGGTCCGGCCCCACGTAAAAGTCTCACGCTGCCTCGTGGCTGGGAGGGATGGGTAGGAAGCATCAGCTTGAGTTTATGCTTCTTGGGCCGGGCTGGGGGGGCGCTCAGCAGCAGGGAGCCCCAGCCCCCCATGACCGGAGTTTGTGAAAGGCAGTCTGAGGAAAGATCACGGAAATGAGACTCAGTCAGAAAACTGGATCTGAATCCTGAGACAGCCACGCACTAGCTCTGCTCAACCAAAGTAAAGTTAAGCTTCGTTTTCTCATCTGCAGAATGGGTGGCATCGACCGTAAAGATTGTGTATGTGCGTATGAGCGTATATGGGTGTGTGCACGTGTGTGTGTGTGTGGACATCCAGTTAGATAATCAGTATCACTTTAACTGCCCAACTAGGCGATCTCAAAAATGGTCTTCTTTTCAAAGGTGCCCCGTGATCCAGCTTCCCATCTGCACGGGCTTACCGACCCTGCCGCTGTCTTCCGGTTCTCACTCGGAGAGCGCGCAGGGAAGGAACAGTGTCGTGAAGCTCAAGGCCAACAGCTTCCACCACTGCTTTGTAGCTGCAGCAGATGACAAAAGCCACAAACTCCTCCCATCCCCGAGGATGCCTCTCGGATGCCCCTCGGCCACGTGCCTTTGCCAGGCCTCTCCTCTACAGGTAAGGTCTCACGCACTGCCCCTGGCATCTGGGGTTGGCGGCGGGACTTGCTTTGGCTACTGGAACACCATCATGAGCGACACCATCATGAGCGACACCAGCGGCGGCTTGAAAAATGTGAGCGTTTGGGGCGAGCCCTCCCTGCTGCTGGAAACCCCATCGCCCCGGTGAGAACAAGCCCAGGCGAAGCCCACTGGTGATGAGAGATGCTGTGGAAGGGGCCTGCCTCTTCCCAGACACGTCAGCCGCCTCGGCTGAGCCTCCAGCGCGTGCACGAGGTCATCCTGGGCCACCCAACCCCGGCCAAGGCAGTCCCCGTGAGCACACCCGGCCAGCCCACAGAACCATGAGAAACAGTGTGTGTTGTTTTCACCCACTGTGTTGGTCCGTAACTATTTCTAACACAGCAAACTAACCAGGACGGCACCTCTGACGAAACTTCTGTCTTAGCCCGAGTGCTGCCCTCACGGCATCTCTGAGGACAGTGACGAGGAAGGAGAATTTGTCTCTGCGGATACCAGCCTGCCTGCCACTCTGGACACTGAGGTCTTTTAGGTCAATGATCTGGCCTTAGTCCAGGTCCCCAGCACTGAGCACACAGTGCTGGGGCACAGCAGGACTCAGTAAACGGAGGAAGAACAGAAGGAGGAGTGAGAGGAGAGTTGGGACAGAAGGAAAGAGGGCGGGAGGGCGGGAGGGACGAGGAAAAGTGGAAAAACATGAAGCCCACAACATGAGTGCGTCATGGAGCTACACGAGGTCTCAGGGCCGCTGGCTTCTTTGCTTAGCCATGGGGGAGTTGGCTGTGACCTTCGAGCATTAGGGGAGCTGGGGCTGATTATGTGAAAGGTTTAGCGAAGGATCAGAAATTAAACTGTGTCACCAGACAGGACTACCTGACTCTGATCAACTTATTTGTGGCAATGACTTTCAGTCCAACGAAACTCCTCGTACGCTACCCTCTTCTCTCCATCATCATAACAAGGGCTTCATCAGTCAGAGCACCTGCCTGTCCCTTTCTGGGAAGTATCTGTCCTCATCTCAGATACGCCGCTTTAGAATACAGTCCCCTCTGAGATTCTGGACCTTTCTCCACCAAAGGGTATGTCAGAGTATAAAACGGGGAAAGGAAGCAAAACCCACGCCCCAAACCCCTGGAAGCACCATGGAGTGGAAAGCCCAACTCCCCAACTCACAGGTCCGTGAACTTGCGGTGAGGATGCGCCACCACCACAGGCAAGCCGCTGGCAAACGGGGGCTCACGGAGAACCTGGTACCGCACAGGACTGCAGCCCGCACACAGGGGGCTGCGGGGCCGGGAGGTCAGGAGCGCCGCGTCGATCTCCATCCGCTCATCGAAGGTGTAGACCTTCACCCCCACGACCCTCCCGTCGACGTGCAGTTTGATGGTGAGTGGGGTGTCACAGAGCGTGTCCAAGGGGCCCAGGTGCACAGACTCCTGGTGCTCCAGCAAGATCTCCGTGTCGAAGAGTGCCTGGGAGGGGTCCGTGGAGAGGTAGGTGACCCACAGCGTGAGGGTGTCGGCGTGGACTGGGTGCTGGAAGAGCAGCTCCAGGCTGCAGCCCTCTGCAGGGCAGGGCACGGTCATGTTCATGTGGTACAGGTGGAGCTCAGGACTCCAGGCCTGCAGGCTCGGCTCACAGGGCTGGTCCACGTCTGGAGGCCCTGAGGGAGACGGACGGGAGGGCAGACACATCAGGAACGACCATTATTAGGCTGGCAGCAACCAGAAAGGAGAGAGAAGAAGAAAACTTGGAACCAGTTCCTACGGAAGCCGGCCAGCTTAGTGGGCTGGGTCCTAAGTACTACTGAGGACAAAGGAGCAGCAATTCAAAAGTCCCATCTTGTTCCATGCCCCCTCCTTGGTGCTCTTCAACAAGAGAGCTCCCGCCGGGGCCTGGGAGTGGAGCCGCCCACGTCGCAGGTGGGCACACAAGGCTGAGGCAGAGAAGCCGAGTCATGTGCTTACAGATGCCTTGATCAGAGGAGAACCGTTTGTGCTTAGTGTGTTAACAATGTAGGAAATGGGTCTCGAACTCATTTTCACCGGGGCAGCGGGGCGGGGCACATCAGCCTCGCAGTTGTCTTCAAAGGGCGGAATGTAATTTCAACTCCTCAACAGTGAAGGAGTGGTTATTACAGTTCTACGGTCCTAAAATTATCTCAGCCCTCCGAAGGCAACTGCGAGGCTGACGTGGCCCCCGGTGAAAATGAGTTTGACACCCCTGATTTAGGATAAATTAATGCTCCTGAAGCCCTGTTTCATTTGTCAACAAGGCCAATGTGTATCTCGATCGGATGCCACGCTCTGTTGAACCAGGTGCCACAGAACTTCCTTCAGCTCCCACGAGGGCCCTTGGCCGCCGCACACTGGTTCAGGTGTGTGCGAGCCGGCCAGTCGCCCCACGCAGAAGGCTGCGGGAGCACTTTGTTCTCCAGTGGAGGGAAATGCATAGTCAGCAGCCAAGCAAAAATGTAATGGTCAAAAGTCAAACATCGCAATTATTTTCAGGTTTCTTTTCTGTCCCGTGAGGGAACTTGCAGGCAAAGTGCCAGACCAGGAACGAGCAGAGTCAGGCTCCTGGCAGGGCTGCGTTATTACCTGTGTGGCGGTGGCCGGTCATTGTAAGCCTCAATTTCCTCATTATAATAAAAGTACCATTTAATCCCTGTTTTACTAGCTGGTATGGGCAATCTATACAACGTCCCAGAGAAACATCTGCAAGCTACATTTGCAAAAATAGAATTATTTAGCTCTTCAGAGTTTGGAAAACAAACCACATTCCAAAACCCAGAGGAAACCAGTTTAGAGGTGAAGTGTGTGTGTGTGCGCTGAGCTGTTCGTGTTGGGTGCGTTACATCTTAAGGTCCTTACTATTTTTTGCCTATATTGCAAATCCATTCATTCATTCATTCATTCCACACAGCTGGGCCGTGCACCCCTCCCACATCCAGCGCGAATCCAGGTTTTGGAGAGCAAACACGGCAGAGAAGGCATCTTCGAGGAGAAGGGAAGGGGCCTGCGGGGCTGGAGGAGGGCAGGGCGACACCAGGGGCTACTTCAGACTAGGGAACTAGCGAAGTTCAGACCGAGAAGCAGCCCTTTCAGTGGGAAAGTGTCTGGTTCAGAGTTCTGGTCCCCGCAGGATTTAGGAAGCAGTCGGTGGTCAGTGAGAGCTTGCTCAACATCAGTAAACATGACCGGAGCACGTCTGTGCACGAGTTTCTGCGTGCTCTGCGGAGGATTCAGTTACTGCATGGTGCGTATTTCGAAAGTGCCTTGCTTCTTCACCTTTCCAAAGCAGAGGAAGCCCAGTGTTTCTTAGCAGGATTTTCCAACAGCCATACCAAAACGCTGGCAGCGTAAGGGCTTGTGGAAGCCATTCCCAAAAGGGTAGCACGAGCTGTCAGAAAGTTCTCAGTAGGACCGCCTGTTAAAACATGTGAGGGCCCTCGGAGGCGACTTGGTTTGCCTCAGGACACAGAACGAGAATTCAAACCCAGAACTTCTCTTTCCTTTCACTTCTACCAGATAATTTGAAATCTTCCCAAGAACTTAAAAGGAAAAAAGGGCAGGGCCAGGGAGTGCAACAGGCACGAAAACAGAAGCACAGGACGAACTGTCGGCCCCAGAAATGGCCTTTCGTGAAACCCCAATCCGTAAGGGGGGCCAGCGCCACGCCGACGTGAATGTCACAGTAACTTTCCGACCTGTCCTGAGGACTCTCAGGGGAGAGGAGTCCTACACGGTGGGTCAAGAGAACCGCCTCCCTCCAGGTTCCTCCTCGGAGGCTCCCGCCACGTGAGTGACTGGGAGCCCGAGAGGACAGTCTGTGGACCCTGGGGACCTGCACTCTCTCCATCCCTACCTGTCAGAACCAAGACTGCACACTCACTCAGACAGGGTCATGCCCAGCACAGCTGACTGAGTAGTTTCTAGGGGCTTAATAAATACAAGAGAAAGAGAAAGACGATGGTTAGGCAAACACCGGAGGTGGTGATGATGGAAGCCAAGTGCGCCTTCAGCAGGGGCTGAAATCACACAACCGCACCTTGGGGGCTTGAGTTGGGACAACACGCATGCTCTGACTGGTCTCAGAGGCCCTGATGCAACTATGTAGGTGACTATGTAACCAATTAGTTGGGGGAGAGAGGGGAAAAGGGACAGCTGAGAAACCCTTCCCCGCTCCTAGAGCCCAGCTTAGATCGCATCCAAAGCACAACCAGTACCAGTGATTAACAGACTCATAAAACGGCAAAAATGAGACTGATCAGTTTTTGGAGGGCCAGGCGCACCCCCTGCCCACCGAGCCTGGCTCTGCCCGTGTGTGCGTGTCCCCTGCAGCGTGTTCTCTGTCACTCTCCCGGTGGAGGGAGCGACAGGTCACCCCATGCTGCCCCGCAGCAAGGCCCCTCCATGGGCCGCGGGCACACGGCACACTGTGCGCCTGGGCTCTCGCACCCTGAAGTCTCCGCCTGCATCAGCGGACTTCTCCACCCCTCGGCCCGTGAGCTGACCTCTGCCCCACCACAGCCACTGGGCCCCCCCGTGAGGCGCAGGCGGGACATCGGCGCACAACGGTACCGGGCAGAGTGTTTCCCAGCGAATCGCACACGCACACGTACCCACGTGCACACACACGCCACCTCCCCACCCCCACCCCCAGTCTCGCAGCTGCCACGGCTGAACGAAAACGCCGCGGTCCCTTACCCACGGCCTCCTCCGGCGTCCAGTAGCCCGAGGAGTCGCACACGCGCCGGGAGGACGCCGAGTGCACGTACTGCCGGAACACCCCGTCCTCGGCGCAGCCGCCGCACACGCTGCCCGGCGCCCTGCGGGGAGGAAGGGGCAGACGGGAGAATCCATCAGATGGCTTGCAGAACGCAACTCCGAAGACCTCGCTGGGGGCGGGGGGGGGGGGGGGCGGTGACAACAGGTGGCGAGGCCCTGGGGCGGGGCGACGGGGACGCCACTCTTCCTCCTATCATTTCCGGGAAGGTGTGGCCCTCCTCTTTGCAGAATCCATAGTGGGGTGGGAAGAAATCTCGAGGTCAGCAGGCAGAGGAATTTCACTAGGTCTTGAAGGAGGTCTCCGGGGATGAACGTGGGCAGCTTCCCGCCTCTGGCATTCAACGCAAAGGAACTTCGATCTGAATCCTCCGACCTAGGACTTCTTCCTCGCGGACTCTCTGCAAGTCATCCAAAGATGTCTTGCATTCCCCTTGCCGCCCCGCCAAAACGGACACCTGTTTTTAGAGTAAACTTTTTGCTATATGTGGACTTAGGTTTTAAACTCCCCACATTTAATCCCATACGTAAAATCAGAGCCCCACGAAATGCAATGCCCCGGGCTCTCGGTCACCTTCGGAGATGCAGCTGAATCCCTCGCCACGGTCCAAGGTCCTCCACAAGACCGCTCCTCCAAAAGCCCCACTTGCTTCGGTTCCTTCCAGAGCCTTAGGTCCCCATCAAGAGGAACTAGTTACTGTCCCACAAACCATCATACCCTTCGCCCAGCTCTGTGGTGAGACATGCTCTTCTCTCTCCTACCAAAGAGCTTCTCCAAGCCTCTCTGTTTAGCCAACTCCTACACAGCCTTCAAGACCCACCCCACTGTAACCTTGGCCGTGGCACCTAGTCTGACCCAGCAGCCCGCACGCTCTCCTCTAGCACCTGCTGCACCTTCTGGCCCTTGCCCTAGGGCACTGGGCTGGTGTACTGGGAATCCCCACGCCCCCCCCCTTCCTTTGCCCACGAGGGGGTCCATTCTTTCCATGCCCAGCAGCTGGTACAGGCACGGGCCTCGGCAGCCTCTCCAGCAGGGTGTGCTTTGCATGCGTCCCTGAAACTATCCTTACAGCCCATGAAGGCTTCTCCGCACACCCGCATCTGGGGTCACCAGGAAAGGACAGACAGTGGCTACGTGACAAGGGGCAGTCACTCCAGGAAGCTCATCTCTGACACTCTGAACCTTTTCAGAAGCCCAACTGCGGACCACACATCTGAAAACGGAGGCATCGAATCAAACTTTCTCAGCAGGTAGGGGACAAAGTTCTATCAGGCAAAAATACTAGAAAGCTAGTGTTTTTGTTAAAGAGGGGTTACGATGAGGACCAGCCCCTGAGACCCTGGCATGGTGCCCTGAGGTGCTTTTCACAAATTGTTGCTAATCTTCTGAGAAGCCTATATTTAGGAGGAGGGCACTCCAGCTCAGAGCAAGTATGTCAATTGCCTGAGGTCATGGCAACTTCCTAAGTCCTTCCAGCAAAGTCCCAAACCCCCGGACGTGTCCAGGACTTTGGCAACAGAAAGGTGTCCTGAGCTCCATGCTCCGACCACTGTCGGCAGCCCCCTCTGTGTGGACACAGCTCCAGACCACAGGCCCTGAGGCACTTGGCCCTTCCCGGGTGGGGGGCGCAGGGGGCACTGCTCAGCAGGTGTCCCCTGTGTCCTCACTGACACAGGGACTCCAGATTCCTGCTGGGGAGGGGTAAACATAACTCCCAGCATGACACAAATCTCGGGGTATGTGACGCGCGTCTCCCCGGACACACGTGGGGGGAGGCCCCAGCGCTGCCGCCCGCTGAGCTGGGGAGAGGAAGCAAGCACAGCCTTCGCTGCCAGCAGCCTCGAGGGGAGCCAGCGCTGAGGTCTGCTCTATCGTAACGTGTGCACCAGAGAGAGGGCTGAAAGATTAAATTGTTTACATGTGTTACGTAAACGGGCGTAAAACTTGGCTTTGCACAGGCCCGAGGAGGACGCACTGCTCAGCCGGTGCGACTGGAGCCGCACAAGGGTCATGAGTCACAAGGACCTGTGGGCACTTGGGTGCTGTGACAACCAGAAGTGCCTTACAGGACGGAGGTGCCCGAGTGGCGTCATCGAGGTCTCAAGGGCAGGTGGCGAGATCCCAGAAGGATGGGGTCACAACTTGGAAAAGGGGTTCTCCTGCTCCCCGCGCCCCACATCCCCGTGTCTCCTTGTCCCCTCGCTTGGCTTTTGGGAAACACACTCCAGGGGCACGCGGCTCCTTCGCTGGGGCCTTCGCCCCGAGGGGAAGCGTGGCGATGCAGAAGAGGGACGTCCGTGGGACAGCACCAAATTAACGGAACTAGCATCCCCCGTGGTCCCCCTTTCTGAAGCCCCATGGATGCCTCCGTCCACCTCTCTCCAGTTGTGGGCCTGGGCTCGCACCGTGGGCCGCCCCAGGCCCCCAGCACCCTGCCTACCCTGCAGGGGTTGTCCTTGTGGGAAGGACCAAACCGCAGGTCAGACGCCTGGCACAATGTGTCCCCCACGGAAGGGCCAAGCAGACCTCGGCCGCCCCGTCAGGAGATGACAGTGGCAGGTTCGGGACACAGAGAGCCCGTGCAGGTCACAGGTAGGACTCTGGTCCTTCTCGTTAAAGCACATCCCTCCATCTTCCCCAACAGTCAGGGGTCTTTTTTCTCCCTTCTCTCCTTTGGACAAAAATGTCCCTGGTGTCCATTTACACCAATATGCAAAGGACGAATAAAAACTAATTTCAGATATAGTGATTACTCCTTCAACAGACATGTGTGTGGTGTCTCCAGTGGCAGGCCAAGACGCAAAGTCACTGCCAGCTGAGTGGGCAGAGAGAAAAATGAACAGGTAAAGATAAGGCCACAAGATGGTAGGCATGAGTGGAGTAGGCGCCGGGTACACCAGGAGGCAGAGAAGGCTCTAGAAACACCCTCGTAATCCAGGTAAGCCCCCGATGCACAGCTGGTGGCAGTGGGTAGCATGCCACACACCCACCCACCTACCTACCCTCCCCCAGGACTGACTGCAAAAACACACCTCGCTTCCCTGCCCCCCAACACCACTGTGCAAGGGGCGAGCCTCTGTGGCACCCCGCCCCCAAGGAGAGGGGCTGCCCCGGCCAGGCGGCAACGCCATGTCAGTGTGGTCAGTTCATCTCTGTCCTGCTGGGCAACACCTCACATCTCCCAAAAGCCTGCCAGCTGTGACATTCGGCAGAAAAATCTGCAAGGCCCTCGCCAAGGCAGGAGCACAGGGGACGAGCCCCTGCCTTCCCGGGGAGCCCACGAGCCCTGCTGCCGCTGGGACAGGACCGGGCAGGCTGGAGGGGGCGCCCCAGCAGCAGCTCGCTCACAGTTCCCAGCTGGGCCGCCCCCGCCGCAACACCCTCCCCCTCGTGCAGCAGAGACTCGGAGGAGGAAACCCACGGCCCAGCAGGGCAGGGCCCCTCTCACCTGTCGTACACCACCCCACTGATCGGAGGCAGCCAGTGGATGGTGAGGGACTGGCTGGTCTGCCCGATGACCGCCGGAGGGATGGGAATGGGGGTGGGCTTCCGGCTGTCACTCCACTGTTGGTACACAAGGTCCAAGTAGCAATGCATGCGGGCCACCTGGTTAGGGGTGAAGCTGTCCGTGCAGTTGTCATCTGTGGAGACAGAAAAGGGAGGGAGAGAGATGGGGGTTTCAGCCTGCCAAGGCCACCACGGCGGGGACGACTTCCGCCTCATTCACAGCTGAGTCTCCTGCACCTAACACGACACCTCACTCTTGTTAGCTCATGAACACCTGTTGAATGCATACATGTGTTCTTTCCAGAACGTGTTGCAGCTGAAAACAGGGAAGAGAAGGCAGAGAGCAGCACATGCTCATCGCTAAGCCTGGGCCCTTACCTTGGCCTGGGGCTGGGCCGGGGTGGGGGGCGGGGGCGCGTGGCACAGGGATGCTCTGGGCCGACAGCTGCTTATCCGGGAAGCCACAAGGTGGCAGTGTTTCAGCATACGGCCTTTTCACGGGGGCACATTTGTGGGGCTGCAGACACCTGCTTTGGGTGCAGTGGCTTTGGCCAAGGTGAGTGAGTCTTCAGTGCAGAGGCTCAAGTGGCAAGAGAGCCAAAGGTCAAGGAAGCGGCAGGACTGGAACTAGCGGCAGGACTGGAACTACGGCCCCCATCTCACTTTTGGAGCCGGGTGCATCTCCCCATTGGACACATTTTTTGTAGTGTTAGAAAGGGAGCTATCTTTAGTTTCGGGCCTTTTCCAGCGAAAGCACACGGGTCACATACTGCCCTCTGCTTCTTAGATGTCTCCTCTGCCCACTTCAAAGGCAGGGCTTAAACAGCTCTGTCCTCCGCAGCCCACTGCCAGGTCGCTCTGCCCTGGCAAGGGCCACTGCGTCCTTGTCGGCAGGGTGGGCGGGTGTGGGCGCTGGCCCTTACGAGTGTGACGCCCCTGAATCACACACCAGAGTGAGATTTGGACAGGGATTTGCTGGCAGGCGACAGGCCCAGCTCACCACTCCTTCCCTTCAAAGGCAGGACCAGGGCCCTACAGTTTATTTCCTTTTCTTTTTTGGATAGGTCTAGAACTTATCACCAAACAAGCCCCTGGACCTTACAGAAAAATTGCCTCCTTCCTTCACCACTGGAATAGGCCATTAAATCGATCTGTCCTTAATTTTAGGAGTAAGCGATATATCCGAATCCATGAGCAGGGGACTATGGCTGGCATTACTTTCTGCCGGAAACAAGGAAGGTGCCAGGGGGCAAAGGAGAAGCGTAACCCAGGACGACAAAAGCGGACCTTGTTTCCAAGGCCAGGAAAGTGCCATTCTTTACTTTTTTAAGATTCTATTTATTTATTTTCAGAGGGAAGGGGACGGAGGGAGAAAGAGCAGGAGAGAAACAGCAACGGGGGCCTTTCCTCCCCGCCCCCTGAACAGGGACCAAACCTGCAACCCAGGCACGTGCCCTGACCTGGAATTGAACCAGTGACTTTTCGCTTTGCAGGATGATGCCCAGCCCGCTGAGCCACATTTGTTTTTGAGTGTCCAACACAGAAGTACGTTTTTCTTTTAATCTCCAGTGAAGGAGAATCTAGTCGACAAGACCTCTGAATATGTCACTGTTTCTTTAAGCTCTTCAGACATGAAGAGGCGGCCGCAAGAAACACGCTTCAACGCAGGCAGAACTGACTGCGTGACAACCCTCCGCACCTCCTGCTGCTCCTCCGCCCTCCCCCCACTCCCGGTGCAACCTGAACCCAACTTGAGCCCCGAGAGGCAGCTGGCGTACCTGTATAGCTCATGTAGTTGCTGAACGGAGCCCCTGGAAAGTGGGTGGGGCCGCAGGTGTCATTGGTGGGCTCTGGGTCCTGGCACAGCTTACTCTTGGGGGTGGGGGCCGTGTCGGCACAGAGGTCCCCAGTGTCCATGGAGGGCACTGTCTCCCTGCAGGGGTCATCGCAGGACTCTCTCTCGCTGACCCCTTTGAAGACGTGGTAGAGCCCCAGGACGTGCCCCACCTCGTGGACCATGATGTTGGTGTGGCCGGGCATCCCATAATAGGCCGGGTTCAGGACAACGCCACCTGCAAGGGGAGGTTTGGAAAACATCTGAGCATCGAGGCTTCCACGTCGGCCTCCGTGGGGCCACGCTGTAACTTCTCGTGGCCTCGGTTCCTGCTCTTCCCTCTGGCCACAAACACCCTCTGAGCTAAGCAGCAAACATGTCACCCCCACCCCATGCCAGGGAGGATAATGCAGACAAGACAACGCAACAGAAGGAAGCGTATGCATTCTGGAAAATCCCAAGGTCCTGGGCCGCATACAGCAGTTCTTCCCACTGGAGCCCAAGGTGGCAGAGCCACACTGACTAGAACTTAACGGACTGGAATGTGGTCCCGATGCTAACCAGCTGCAGGACCACGCTCTGCCCTTGAACCTTCCTCCAGGCCCTCCATCTGTACAGTGAGGCGGCCAGCCAGCTCATCCCTGAGCCCCCTTCCTGTCCTCACCGGGGCCACTGAGAGTTAACACGCAGGACTGCGTGAGGCAACCGCAAATGCCACGTGCGTGAATTTGCATCATCACAGACACCACCTCGGCCGTGCACTTCGTGTTCCAAGATTCCCGTCTCTCGGCCGCCCGAGGGGAAGGGGAAGGCTGGGAAGGGCCAGGCGTCCCACGTTCAGACGCGCCGTGGGCTCTCCCGGGATCCAGGTTCTCTGCCTGGAGACGCGCGCGGCCTCCTGCCCGCCTCGTCGCTCTCTCCTTGCTTTCTGCTGCACCCGGGGACCCACGCCCTTCTCCTCCCTATTCCGACCGAGATGAGCTTGTTACGAATTATTAGAGGAGTGGGTCCTGATCGTTCGCCCACACCCACACGTGCGCCCATGGGGGTGGGAGGAGAAAGACGCTAATTATTTCATGGTTTAGTTTACAAAAGTTCCTTTGCGTTTTGATAAAAAAATGGCACACGTACCACACCTTGATAAAAAAAATGACAGACACACGCATGCACACGTTTCGTGCCAAAGCCTGAGTGAGGCAGAGACTCGTTGCCCAGAATCTGAAGAGGAACGTGAGAACTTCCCTTCGCAGAGAGGGAACAAGACAGGATGAATAATAAACGAAAGCTGTGTTCCCCAGAAGGGGCCCCTGCCCGCCCTCCCCAGCGCCCGGGTCAGACCAGAGGCTCTGAGCACCTGGGCGCTCTCCCCACCCCGTCAGAGAAACACGTGTGGTCCCTTCCCCAGGGCTCCCAGGAGGGGCGGTCGAATGACAGTTGCTGCTTCCCGGCCCTATTTTGTGTCCGTGCCCCAGCGAACGGGCAGCGTCTCCCAACGCTGCTGCCTCCCCCGTCCTCCATTTCCTCGGCCAGCAACGTGGGTCAGGAGCTGAGCGTTACCGGGGGGCGGGGGGGTCCTCCTGCCACCACCCGGAAGCCCCTCTCACACAGGGCGGCCTCTGGAGTGACCAGGGCTCCTCCTTTGGCTGCGGACACTCGCTGGAAAGGCATGGATCCCCCTACCTTCCGGAGTATTCCTTGAAAGCTCCCGAGGCTATCCCTGATCTCGGCAATGGTAACAGCAAGAGCGTCTGCCTCGAAGGGTTGTTTTGAAGACTGAAGCAGTCATGTAGACAAAGACGCATTTAGCTTAGTTTCTAGAACAAAGGAGCTCAAGGTGCGCACCAGGTGGTGGGAGCAGCTGAGGCGGGCTGTGCTCCCCCTTCCGAGACCCCGGTAGAGGGGCCAAGATGCAAAACTGTGCACGTGATCTGACGGTGGGATCCTGCCTCGCCCCAGTGACGGGGTCCTGGGGAAGTGCCTAGCTCTAGAGGAGAATGGCTGACCAGTGAAGCTAAACAGAAGGGAGACAGAGAGACCCCCAGAGACTCGCCAAAGGTGGGACCTGGGATGGGAGCAAGAGTCATCTCAGGTGCCCAGCATCACCTGGCAGCTAAGGACAAAATGGTCCTTTCCCCTGTGGCCTTGGCCTTGATAAGCCATGATCACATTAGATACAGCCCCAGGCGAAACAACTGACTAAATTGCTACCACCCAGTGACGCAGGGCTCAAAATAGAGATTAAGTCCAATGATGCAAGAATAAGTAACAGCTACGCTGCATGCACACCGGAGTGTATAGACTGGGCTTGAACTCACTACCTGCCAGCACCACCGAGTGTGCGCAGAACAGCACACGAACCCGGCTCCCTGGACTCAGCACCTCCTGGCCACATGTGGGACAGCTGTTGCCTAACGGACCGCTGGGGAGCCCAGGCACCTTCCTGGGAGAACTTTCAGCCGCGATTATCGAGGACACGCTGACACGTGAGACAGGGCTGCTGTGCGGTCCAGGGGACAGTGCAGGGGAAGAGAAGAGAGGGCCGCTGCTGATGGACAGACGAAAGCTAAGTGGCAGACGGCCAAGCCCCCAAGTGCCGCTGCATCCTCAGCTTCCAGCGGGCTTTCCCCAGCTTCAGCATCAGCATCAGCCCGCCAGAGCGGCACGCGGTGAAGAACTATTGGTTCCCAAAGCCACGTTCATTAAAAAGCAAAGCAAAACACAAACGAAAACCCTCAGGCGGTTTGAGAAAAAGGACACAAGTGGAAACGACTTTAAAACCATTCTGTAAAACTTTTAGGGCTGAGTATTACATGCCCGTAAAACACGGAGGCTGAGGGCTGGTCCGCAGGTGCCTACATAATTATTTCCAGTCACTGGCTACAACGCGCTCCTCAAGCTGCGCTGTCCAGAGCGAAGGGACAGAGCCATCGAAGTGTGCCTGGAGTCCAGGGAAGAAGCGGAGCAAGTGGCAGAGGTGGACTGATACACAAAGGGGGAGAAAGACATGGAGGAAGTTAAAAAAAAAACAACAAAACACCACAGAGCTAGAAGAGACAGCACATTTTAACAGAACCAGACCAGAAACCGTTCACCTCCAAGTCTTGCGTTGGCTTCTTAGTTTTACAGCCTGTGGTCTCATTAGAAGCAAGCCCTTATTCTGGGCAAGGCTAAAAACCCAAGACGGGAATGTGTGGAGGGTGAAGATTTTGCAGAGTCTGGTGTCTTTCTTTTTTTTGGTTTTTTTTGTTTTTTTTTTTGGTCTCCTTTTATACCCTTTCAGCCATTCTTACTTCCATTGTCAAGTACCCCAGGCTCTCTGGCTACTCCCACCTCCTGGGAGAAAAGTCATCTGATTGATAAAACTAAAGATGCTATTACCAAGGCATCGAGGACTTACGATGGAATTCTTTCCCTGCTTCTCAATGAGGGCAGTTCAAACAAACACGTACATGCACTCATGGGTGTGTGTGCACGCGCAGCTCTACACAGTTTTATCACAGGGATACCTTTGTGTAATCACCACCACAATGGAGATGCTCAACTGTTCCATCGCCACTGAGATCTCCCATCTGCTGTCCTTCCTGGCAGGTCCGCACTCATGCCCCTCCCCCACCACCGCGCCCCCATTCCCAGCCCCCCGCACACGTCCTCTTGTTCTCTGTCTCTGTAAGTCTGTCATTTTGAAAATACAACAAGAATGGAATCACGCAGCATGTAACTTCCAGGACTGTTTTTCACTCAGCACAGTACCCTTGAGATTCCCCCGAGTCTTCCACGCACTAACATGCATCCCTTTTTATTGTGAGCAGTGTCCCCTTGAACTGTAGAGGCGAGACTGTTGCTTTAATAAGCAGTCAGCACTGAAATCGCTTGTGTCATTTCCAGCAGTTTGAAGCTATGACGAATAAAGCGGCGACGAAGACTTATATAAACACTTTTGAATGGGTGTACGTTCTGTTTCTCCGTCATCGATGTCCAAGAGTCCGACGGCCAGATCACATAGTAGGTGTATGTCTAGTTTTATAAGAAATTGCCCAAGTGTTCTGCAGAGTGTCTGTGGCACTCTGGATTCCCGCCAGCAGTGGAGGAGGGACCCAGTTTCTCTGCGTCCTCAACGGCACTGCGTACTGTCATTATTTAAAAACAATTATTACAGTATAGTTGGCGTACGATATCATATTAGTTTCAGGTGTACGATATAGTAATTTGACATTTACATCCCTTATAATGTGATCACCACGGTGAGTCTAGTAACTATCTGTCAGCTTGCCAGTGTATCACATCACTGACTACATTCCCCGTGCCGTACCCTGTTCCAGCAAGTGTTCAGTCATATCTCATGTGGTTTTAATTTGAATTTCCCTGATGGCTAATGGCATTGAACATCTGCTCCTGTGCTTATGTCCCATCTGTGTATCCTGTTTGGTAAAAGGTTTGTTCCTGTTCTTGTCCATTTTCTAACTTGGAATGTTTGTTTTACCACTGAGTTTTGAGAGTTCTTTATATATTCTGGATACAAATCCTTTGTGAGATGTATGGTTTGCAACTATTTCTTCCAAGTCTAATGTTCGTTTGTCTTAACAGTCTTTCTCAGAGTTGTTTTAAATTTTGATGAAGGTCAAGGCATCAGTTATTATTTATCCGGACTACGCTTTTGGTGTACGTGTAAGCTTCCTCTTCACGCAGGCCTGCCCCGAAGCCTTTCTCCTGTGTTTCTTTTGAAAGTTCTATAGTTTTGTTTTTTATATTTCAATCCATGATCTACTCTGAGTTCATTCTCGTACAAGGTGTGAGATTCACGTTAAGATTCATTTTCCTTTGCCTGCGGAAGTCCAACTCCTTCAACGACATTTGTGGAGAACTGTCATTGCCTAGCAATGTCTGCAGTGCGTGTGAGAATTCACCTCCTTCATCCCCCACAGTGGTCACGCCGTCCTTCTCACCCAGGTTTTCAGGCGTACGTCTTTCTAGGGGGTTATCAATCCTTTCGTCTCCCCCTGCCCCCCGCCAAAACTTCTGGCTCTGTTCGTGTTTTCTCATTTACTTTCTATTTTATTTATTTTTCCTCTTATTTAGATCACTTCCTTCTGCCTTCATTCCTTTGGTTTAATGGGTTACGCCTCCCAGACGTACAACGGATCGCGTCCCACGTCACCGCTGTATTTACGTCTCAGTTACAGGCTTGGTCCGGAACATCCTGAGCACCTCCCGCCCCTTGCTCTGACGCCTCTCGCTCGTCTGCGGTGAAACATGTAGACAGATTCCCCCCAAAGCCACCCCCAGCCAAAAGAGCTAATTCACTGAGTAAGATGTGTGTTCCCTCTTTCTTTTTCCCCCAAACTCACTTTCACCAACTCTCTTTGGGCCGCCTCCAGTTTGCAACCCTATTTGGTCTACACTGCACTTACCCAGGTGGCTGACAGCGTCCTTGTCCCACGGCCAGGTGGCAGCACCTGCAAGGTCGTCCCTCACTGAGCTGGCGAAGTAGACGTTGAGGAAGTGCGTGCTGTTCAGCTGCAGCGCCTCCTTCAGCTCCTTCACACTCATGTAGGCCCTGGGTGGGGGGAGGGGGGAGAGCGTCACACAGGGTCCACATGCCTCGGGGAGAAGCGCCGCAGCACGCCGACTCTGGCACCCCCAGTGCTGCCTTCAGGGGGACAGAGAGGCAGAGACCAGACGGTTAGTAAGTCCACAAAAAAGGCACCAGTATACCTCGGGGATATTATTCCCAGATCGGCGATGTCCTACCTTGTCAGCATGAAAATATTCACGTGAGCCCTCCGTACCTGACCTCATGTTCAAGCCCCCACTCCACACCCAGACGACTTCTTCAAGATAAACCCAATGAGACTCCCAGTTCTGTGCCCCCAGAACGACCCCCAGGCCATGCTGGAGAGGGCCTTCTGCCCCTCAAAGACTTTTAATCCAGACCCTGGCCTCCCCTCCAGGCTTGGCTTAGCACCACTAGGCCACCGATTGAGCTGAACTGTTTTGTACATTGATGTCAAGTATGCCTTGAATTTTTTTGGTTTTGAGGTTGTTCAGTTGATTGGTTGTTTTTTTTTGGGGGGGGGGGATGCGAGCGGGCAACTTGCTTTGCTCAAGTAGTTCTCCCCTCTTACATGTACAACACTGTACCTGACATTCAAGGTCCGTTTTCTATCTCACTTCTTCTAAGAGGCCCACAGTGATCACCCAGCGGGAAATTAGCCCCTGTGTTGGAACCACTCCCATTCAGTCTAGTCCGTAACACAATGAACCCCAGTACGTAACTGAGATATGGAAGCCCGCTCTCAGGCAGTACGTGCCAGCAGTAGACAGTCTACCTCTAGACAGTTCTCTTAGGGTGTTTGTGTAAGTTTTAAACAGGCGCCAACCAGAAGAGTGTAATAGCAAAAAATATATAATAACATGATAGTATAACAGCATAGTATATAATTTTAAATAGTATAGTGTTACAGCAAAGAACAGTAAAATGTAAATAATATAAATTTCCTTTAAAAATGGAACTGGCAAGATAAATTAAGAGTATATAATATTCATACCAGAAGCCATTAAGAATTATCTAGGTCTACTATTATTCCATTTATTAAAATGAAAGAATGTGCCTGACACGTTAGTGAGTGGGAAAGCAGGCTGTACCACAGCAAGCTCAGTGCAATTCTACCCATTTAAAACCCTACACATATATGTCAACCAATGAAGTGGACTCATACACACACACACACACACACACACACACACGTATGTGTATATGAGCATTCCTTATTTCATTAGGCGGACAAGGGGTCCAGGCGTTGGGCACCATGCCTTTCTCACTGTGAAAGGGGCTCAGCACAACATCTTGCATATTGTCGAACGCACCTCTAATATTAGTTGAATGAATCAGTGGAGGAGATGGGCTGTAATTCAAAGATGAAAAGGAGAATACCCCAACCCTCCTTCCCCCGGCATCACCAATACTGCCCTGCTACAAAACCCCCTGAACCACAAGGGTCCAGTTATACCCAAAGGGGCCAAACCTAGGACCTGCTGCCTCTGGTAGAGACCAAGAGGCAAACACACACCCCAGACAAAGGCCCCAATGCGCCCTCCTTGACAATGTTCGTGGTGACTGAAGACAGAGCAGGTTCTTGGCAAAAACACCGTATGTGATAAACACCCGGGCCCCCGGCAGGAAAAGGCAATGCCATTCCACAGGCATCACTCTCGGTTTTAAAAATAGGAAGCTTGTCCCCAGAGGAGTGGTCCTTGTGGGTAACTGGAGCGGACACAGTGTATTTCTTCTACCAATGGTCAAAACCCATGAAGTCATCCGCTATTTTAGTCATGTTTTTGTGCTTCTTTTCTCCTAAGGCTCTTTCTCCCATTGCTTTAGAACATTTTGAAAGGTTTTCTTCAAATCCTATTTTCAAGCAAAACATTCTTCTGTAATACATCACCCACACACCCCTGAAGTCAGTTCTTTTTGACGATACACATGCACCAAACTGAACTTGATTTTCTGTTGACGTGGGGCAGGCCAACAAACCCTGTAAGAAAACTGATCATTGAATACGCTTTACGCCTTGACTTTAGGGGGCAGGACAACACACTCGACTCAGAGAGTATTTACTGAGCATCTACTGCACCTCAGGCCCTGGGCTGAACCACCAGGACAGGATGCTGAATAACGCCCTTGGAGAAAGGGTCTCCGCTACAAAGGCCTGAGGCCCAGGCAAGAGAGGGAAGTTGTCCCTGAGCGCGGGAGAGAAGGTGAAAGGATGCTGGGGAGAACAGCGGCCAGACACGGAAGGCCCTACAAACCGTGGTCAGAAGTTCAGAGAGTGCTGGAGCAAGGGAGGGATGTGACCGGGCTTGAGACTGTGTGGACAGCAGACTCGAGGAGCATGGACAGGGGCAGCAGAGCCTGGCCAAGGGCCGTGGCTGCCTTTGAGAGCCACTTAGGAACAGGATTAATGGGGTAATTAACGGCATGAGGTGGCATGAGGAAGAGGAGGCGTCCAAAAAAATTCCTAAGCTTTTAAAGCGAGTAACTGGGTAGCACAATTCCCTGGCATTGAAAGTGGGAGAAGGACCAGGTCTGGGTGGCAGCCTGCAGTCACCTGTGATAATCAGATTACAGATGCTCGGTAGAGACGGGTACGGTACGTGCGGTTCTTTAGATCTGAGCAGTATACACATTCAGAAAACACGGATGCACGGAGAGTAACAGAAACTATGGAGTGAATGAGGCATACTCGGCACAACATCGTGGGCTTAGGGAACCAGAGGGGGGAAGAGAGAGAGTCCCTTTTCGAACGCGTATCCAGACCTGTGCCGTCACAAAGTCTCAGGAGAGATGATGTGAATTTCACTCTGTTTAAAAACACGTTTACTCTTGAATCGGATATCATGAGACAGCGAAGGGGTGATCTCCCCTGGATGTCTCAGAAGCCTCCATCGGCCCAGGGACAGGCATACAGAGGACAGGAAGAAAAGGCAGAACACGCGACCCCGAGGAGTGGCGGCTGTCAGGGACAGGCAGAGGAGCGGGACCTGGCACGGAGATCCGAAAAGCCGTCGGCGGGGAGGTCGGAAGAGGTCCAGGCGAGCTGGTGTCTCCCAAGCCAGTCCGAACGTTCCTGGCGGTGACGTGAGAGGGGAACAGAGAGGGGACGTAGGAACGAGGAGAAGGTTGGTAACTCGGGCAGAAGCAGTTTCAGAAAAACCGTAGAGGCAAAAACCATGCTGCGGCGGGGGCTTGGGGGGTGAGGGGTTTTGAGGAAGAGAAGCTAATGGGCGCAGACGAGCCCCTCGCAGTGAAGCCAGGGCGTGAGGATACGGAGGAGGACGGCCAGTTTCTACGTGGGAAACAAGCGTGACTAAACTAGCTTTTTATTTACTTTTTACAACATTTTATTTATTTATTAACATTTATTTATTTATTTATTTATTTATTTATTTTAGACCTGGGAAGGGAGGCAGAAAGAGACAGACAGAAACATCAGTGTGTGGTTGCGTCTCCCATGCCCTGCACTGGGGACCTGGCCCGCAACCCAGGTTTGAGCCCTGACTGAGAATCAAACCGGCGACGCTTTGGTTCGCAGGCAGGCACTCAATCCACTGAGCCACACCAGCCAGGGCTAAACCAGCTTTTTAAAGGGCACCAGTAAAGGGAGAGACAAATGAAGAGAGAGGAAGAGATCATTAAGAGAATTCGAGGCAGAAACCAGCAGGAGAGCCCCAGCTCGCCCAGGAGTGGGTGCTGCCCCAGGCAGGCAGGCAGGCACCGCCACCCCAGCTGCTGTGAGTGTGGGGGGAGCTGCAGCCACCAGCTCGCTGCTGGCTGCCTCCTTTGGAGAATGCCCCTCAGACGAACAGGAGCTGCCTCGCTGGAGAGCGGGCCGCCCAGAGGCACGCCCAGGTAACGCCTGACCGAGGGTAGGCTGCCACGGCCAGCCCTCCGCCCCACGCCTCGGCCCCACGCAGAGTGCATTCTGGCTCCCCCTGCTAGACGCCCGCTGAGCTGAGACCACAGGCTTGCCTGTCCCCTTGCTCTGCCTCATCCAGCTCCCCTCTCCCCTTTCTGCTAAAAGAAACCCTCGGTGAATCACAAATCCGGAATTTCTGTCTCCGGCACCACTTCCCCAGAACCTCCTGGGAGACAGAGGACCATGTGCCCCTGCAAGAGAAGGGGCGGGGGAGGAATGCAAGCAAACGGCTTGGCTTTGAGGGTTGACGGCAGCGTCTGAGAGAAGGCATCTCTAGGCTGCTTTCCCCTCAAACAGAAGGTAAGGGGATCCCCGCAAGAGTGGGAAGTGAGGTGCTGGGCAGGGAAGTCTGGCAAGACCAGAAGGTGTGAAACGGCACTGTAGGAGAACTGGGAACAGGAGACCCCTTACCAGGGAGACACAGAGCCACTGCCTCACTGGGGTTCCTGAGAAAACGCCCCCAAGCTCACCTTCTCCTACGTCTGCTCATTGTAACTTCTACTTCCAAGTAACCGGAGAACTTCTGTTGTTAGTCATGCTTTCAAAGTACACTAGCAGGTTCGTTCCTAGATGTGGAATTTATAAGTGTGACATTGGATATAATAATAAGTTGTGTTAGTTATAAATTGCATGTATGCTTAAATTATATACGTAAACTTAAAGCTGTTCTTCCATCCTCGGCATTCTGCAAAGCCGTCCAGGGCGAGGTCGCCGACACTCTCCCAGCGGTTCGTTCATCCAGCGCACCTTTCTGTGCTCACCCCCCGACCTCGCCGAGGCATCTGGCATCACTGACCACTGTCCTCTTGGAGCCTCCTCTTCCCTCGGCCGCAGTACGTCGACATTCTCCTGGTTCGTCTCCTGTCCTCGGACGCCCTTTCCCACAGCCTCTCCCGGGTCCTTCTCTCTCCCCTTCTCTTCTCTCAAGCACTGCTCTCCCCAGGCCCAGCCTCCGCCTTCTTACCCATCATCCTCTCCACTCTCCTAGGTGGACAGGTCCACTCCTGCAGCTTCTCCTGCAATGATGACTCCAAAGTGTGTCTCTAGCTCACACTTGTCTCCCGAGCTCCAGGCACGTACATCCAACTGTCTGCTGAGCATCACACCCTAGATGAAACCTCAAACTCAGCCCACCCTCCCCTCTCATTTCCACCTCCTGTGTTTCCCCATCTCGGGCAGAAGCCTCACCATTATTCTGTATCCGGCACTCCAGAAGACAGTCACACGAAACTCCTCTCTCTCTCTCTCTCTCTCTCTCTCTCTCTCTCTCTCTCTCTCAATGCCACATCCAATCAATCACCAACTCCAGTAAGTTCTCTATTGAATACTTCTACAATCGCAGGCTACTCTGCCATTGCTTTAAGCCAGCATACCTTCTCTCATGGTTTCCTGAGCAAAACCTCTGCTGGCCAGCCTGTCTCCAGACTTCCTCTGTCTTTTTCCATCTTCCGGACAGAAATCTGAGCAAACCACTCACACGCTAATAACCCTTCAATGGTGGCCTGGGCATTTGGGACAAAACCCAAAGGCCTTAATGACCTTTCAAAGCCCCTCATGACCTGTCCCCCTGCTACCTGTCTGGCTTCCCCTCTGGCCATTATTCTTTTTACATCGTCTTCCCGGAGCCTCAAAGTGCTCACTCAGAGCTCTGCCCTGCGCTACTCTCTCTGGTGGTTCCGTGAGAGCACACAAGTATTTGTTTCTGCATGGAACGCTCTTTTTCTGTGACTTCTCTGCTAACCGATCCATGATCAAAAACTGGCGCCAAACACAGATTCAGTGAGACCAGGCACTGCCCCCCCACTCTGTGCCCTCCCAGCCTGCACCGGGGCATTCCACTGTGACCGGAGGAAAGTGGCCCCTGGGGTCCAGAGCCCCTCCTTTAACATGGTGCAGTACTGCCTCTGATGATGGACGAAATATTTCTCAGCATTGAGCCCCTGAAAGGAATTCAAACAAATTCCTCTGTGGGAGATACACACAGTGTATGCAAACGGAGAACAGCCATTTTGTGTCCATATTTGACTCCTTCTGATAAAACATTTAGGTGCCAGGGACAGCCAGATAATAAAATAAGCATTTAAGAAATAGAACCTCCAAGGACAGGTCTCTCTGGTTATAAGGAGTTTCCGGAGAGAAAGATCCAAATCCAGTGAGGCTCCTGGGCCCTGCGGTGGGCGCTCACAGCTGCCCCAGGAGCTGCCGGACCCTGGTGCAGAGATCCCTGGCCGTCCTGCCTCCAGACACGGGGCTCTGGGGCCCACCTTTTCCCCACTGTGGAGCCCGAAGACTCCACCTGGAGATCCCATATGGCGTTTGGTGGAAGAAGTATTTTTTGTCTTTTACATTATCACTTGTAAACCTGGATTCTAGAAAGCTGCCACCATTCCTGTCCATCTGAAAGTTGCAGGTGTTGGAGCGGCTGAGAAAATAAAGAATGCTGTGCACGCCCACAGCAATACCCCCCTCGGCCTCCCTCTCCACTCGCACCTTCGGGCTCGGCCCCGCCCTCTCCTCTCCTCTCCTCTGAGAGCGGGGCCCAGAGGGCACGTCCTTCAACCACTGCCTTACGCTTCCTCTCGAGGAGGACAGGGCCAGTGCTCTGTCTAGAGAGCACGCTTCCTCTCCTCTCCTCCGGCTCGCTCCCTTCAGGCCCTGACAGCACAGCTTTGGAGCCAGCCGAGGATCACGTGTGGGCTGCTCGTTCCCAGGCAGGCTATGGCCTAGTGATGACTCACACTCTTGTGGTCTCCTTGTATTTACCAGCGATAGTCTATTCCAGCTGGATTTCCCTTCCCCTGGGCCACCGAGAGCTAAGCTGCCTCTCCATTTTACTCCCGACGCCCCGGCAGTCTCCACATTACCCTTTCACCACCGATGCTCTCCAATAGGTATGGATGTGTGTGTGTGTGTGTGTGTGTGTGTACGTGCACGAGTGCGTGCACTCCAGGCCTCAGACCGACACCTCTAAACTGCAGGCCCCTTTCTGCCTGTGCCTGCTTTTGTCTGGTCTCCAAATTAAGAATGGTTTTGACATTTTTAAAGAGTTATAAGAAAGAAGAGAAAGGAGAGGAGGAGGAAGAGGAAGGCAGAAAGAATGCAAGAAAGATCACAGAGGTGGCTGAAAGCCTAATGTATTTACTGTCGAGCCCTGTGCCAAAACAAGCTTGCTGACTCCCATTCCACACCAAAGTGGCCGCTGGGCATCGTTCTGAATTCAGACAGTCACAGACATATACGTTCTTGAGCTGCTGGTACTTCGTCATTTTTTCTGACCCACACAAATTTATTTTGCTCAACAAGTATCCTCTGCAGTTATGGTCTTTTCAACTATAAAATACGAACAACCGTGCCTTTCTCAGCTTTTTTATCCTTTTGGGCGAGACTGTCCCATCTCATTCAGAGGCGAGTCTGTCGCAGGAAGCGTGGCTTGTGCACGGCCCAGAAAAGAGGAGCATTCTCTCTCACCGGGACATGGAATGAAAAGGACATTCTGGGAGCGTGGAATCTTCCTGCCTCATAATTTTATCTCAGTTTGGCTACGCAGACAAGTTGCTGTTTGGTGCCAGAGCCACGTGGCAGCTCCGGCAGCGATGCGGACACCTGCGCTGACCTGGCCACAAAAGCACGCCTAGTAACGGGGACCTCCCCTTGGCTCCTCCCGGCGCTGGCGGCGACCCCCACACGCCACCGTCGTCACTGACAAGCCCTGAAGACCAGTGTGATAGCAAGGGCCACTCAGATCAGACTGAACTTGATGAGAAGCAGTGACTCCCCAAATGCCCTTCACAAAAGGGAAGAACACTTACATTCCATGGTGAAAGGATGGGGGAAAAGGAGTGGAGTCTACTCTCTTCTTTATTCCAAACACAGATCATTAAATGTTCTGAGACTTCCTGCACTAAATTAAACTAAAATTTGTTTCCATTCCCAGGGGACAGCCTACGTAGTAGAAATAAGGAGTGTGGCTCTGAATTACAATGACCTGGGTTGACGTGGGCTTTGCCATGTTCTCCTGTCGCTGGGAGCACTGGGGCGTGTTGCTAAACATGGCTCAGAGCTGACATGCAACTCTGACCACTGAACAAATGAACACAAAAATGACTTCTGAGCTCACAAAAATGAGCTGAGAAGTGAGGGCAAGAATAGTACGTACCTCCTAAAACTGCTGTGCAGGTTAAATGAAATAAGGTATATAAAGCATGTGACAATATACCAAGCACATGAAAAAGTCGTTATTCCTCAAACATATTGGAAAATGACACACTTTTTGTCTTTGAAATAATGCCTATTTCAAAAACAAATGGGCCCTGGCTGGTGTAGCTCAGTGGATTGAGCGTGGGCCTGCGAACCGAAGGATCGCGGTTCGATTCCCAGTCAGGGCACATGCCTGGGTTGCCAGGCCAGTTCCCGCCAGGGGACATACAAGAGGCAACCGCACATTGATGTTTCTCTCCCTCTCTCCTTCCCTTCCCCTCTAAAGATAAATAAATAAAATCTAAAAGGGAAAAAATTCTTTAAAAAAAAAAAAAAAAACAAATGGAACACAGTTTCACAAACTGGCTTCAGCGCACAATCAGGCTTGTTTTCAAAAGCCATGGCAAGGAGTGGGCAGGGCAAAAGGAACAAAGACGGAACTTACGACCTGCATTTCCTGTTTGAAAATTTCCAAGAATGATTTACTTGAGAAGAAAATTCTGGTTTTAAAGCATTGAAAGGGCAAATCAGACCTCCATTATCATATTCCCCCTAGACCATGCAAATGTGTAGATGCCGTAAGAGCAGCAGCTTCCCGGCTAAAAGGCCAGCATGCCCCGTGAATGCCTCAGACCCGCAAAGGCAGGTGAGGTGGGCGGTGCCTCTGGGCGCACAGCTCCTGAGGTGGAGTCTGGGGCATTGAGTCTCTGTTATTCTCATTCCACTCCAGTAGTAGGAACAAAAGGATGGGTCCACCACCGCCAACTACAAAAGGAAAATAGAGACATAAGAGACAGACCAAGTGAGTGTATCTTCATTTTTTCACCTGGTATTGCTCCCAAAGATCCTCTGAAAAGCTGCAGCAAAGACGGATGGCTCATCTGCTTAACCTCATCCCTTACTTAACAAGAAAGTCAACATTCCCAACTCAGGGAACTATTAACAAAACTGTTTCGGCAAGCAGCACTGTCTCCCCTAGATGCACACCCGTACACACAAACACCTTCCCTGAAACCTAAGTTTATTTTTACACTAGAGAGATGGGGAGTCCCACATTCGGGCCCTCTGCTCCTCAGCAGACATCCTAAAAAGGCTTCATTGCCGCACAGAAAAAGGCTGCTGCAGAATTTATTAGAGGAAAGTTCACAAAGCTCCGATTACTTTCTAACTAGAAAGAGAAAAACACAAAATCCGAGAGTCCTGATCAGATCCAGCTGGCACCCGGGGAACTGAGAGGGGCTAGGAATTCTCAGCAACCCCCTGCCCTGAAGCCGGTTCACCCACGCGCGGCACCCCACGAAGGGGGTTCAGCTCGGCTGGCGTCCAGCCTTTTCTCTTCCCTGCGAATGTGCAATTCCTCTTCCCTAAATAACAGGGAAGAGCAGGCCAAAGAAAACTCAAAACAATGCATTCGTTCAATGCCTCTAACAGTGCGGCTGAGGCGTGCCAAGGAAAACGCCGTCTCGGTCCTTCCAGGGAAGCGTCTACCGGAGCTGATAAACCCCGCCAAGTCTCCACCCACCGCCTCCTCCTTCCTGCCAGTCAATGCTTTCTCTTTCTCCACCCCCCCCCCCACTTTGGCCTTTTCCAAGAGGAGTATGTGAAATACCCAAAGAATGTTCTCTTTTCAGTAGGTATTTTGTTTGGGGCACATATTTATGTTTATTTCTCATGAGGAGGGTGAGCATATTTGCAAACCCCAAACCAAGATGTGGTTTTACAGAATAAAGGGACTTCATAAAACAGCAGAATGGAAGGTCTGAGATCGTGACATCCTGCAAAATGCAAGTGGGGTCCACCTTCGCTGTGAAGGACACAAATGTGTCTGATGCCATAGGCTGAGTTGTCTTTCAAAAACATCTTTGGGGAACTTACCACTTCCTAGCCCTGGGCAAGGTCCCTGGGTGATACCGAGATACTTCAACTCAGAAGAAAGGAGCTTGTCCCTGGACAATAATTCACAAATAATTCCTCCCCCCAACTCTGTTTCCACATGACATGGTCACGGTGACCCTTTAGGGTAGACCTAAGGAAGAGAAGGGCAGTCAGGAGAAAAGGAAGAAAAATGAAAAAGCAAAAAATAAGTCTGGATCAGAATAGAAAATAAGAAGCAAAAGAGCAGGCAGCGAGGAGGGAAAATAGAACGTTCCTGATAAGGCTAGGCCGCCACCGACTGAGTCAAGAGCCGCTGCTGCACCCCACGACCACGCCTGCCCGCCCCGTGTGAGAAGAGCAGTCAAAACCGGACGGCTGAACTCGATCCCCTGCCTTCCCACCTGCAGGTTACCCACGGAGAGTCATCCAGTTTTCCCGGTTTGTTCCAGAGTGTACAGCTATCACCGTGGATTGGGACGTGGCTTTGGGTCTTCTCATCCGACACAATTCGTGTGGCAATAGCAGTGCCACTCTGAGCTGGGTCAGCACTGACCTGGTCACAAGGACGGGCCTGGAGAGACCTGTGGAACCAACTCAGCCATACGGAGAGCAGGGAAGGAGCATGCGCGGAAAGCGCTGCCACGTGCGTCACTGCGGAGGAGGGGCCTGGAGCAAGCACCGGGGAACTCCGCAGCGAGTCCCCAGGCCCACCGGTTCAGACTCAGGGGGCTCCCCACTCCGATCCATCCCGCACCCTGCGGCAAATTAGTATTTCAAGGGATAGATGATGGTGATGGCGGTCTCTGCTCAAGGGACTTATTTAAGAAAAAGAAGATCAAAACTATGAACAATAAAATAGCAACAAATACCTATCGACAATTGAATCTAAAAAAATAAACTAAGCGAACAAGAAGAATCATAGATACAGAGACCGTTTTGATGGTTGCCAGATGGAAGAGGGGGCGGGAGAATGGGTGAAGAGGTGAGGGGGTTAAGAAGTACAAGTACGTAGTTACAGAATAGCCATGGGAATGTAAAGTACAGCACAGGAAATGGAGTAGCCAAAGAATTTATACACAGGACCCATGGACGTGAACAATGGTAGAGGGATTGCTTGACGGAGTGGGGGGTGCTGGGTGGAGGGGAGCAAAGGGCAGGGGAGGAAATTGGGACAACTGTAATAGCGTGATCAATAAAATATAATTTTAAAAAATAAAGTATATCCCAATATGCCAAAACAACAACAAAAAAACAAAAACAAAACAAAACACCACAGCTCTTCCTTGCCCCATAATTAATTTCAAAATCCTTGATTTTATGTTGAAGATCTTTCATGCTCTTGATTTTTGGCTTTCTCTTTCCCTATTCTTCCACCAGCACCCTGATCCAGTTGAGTGACATCGCCTTTGATCCCTGAATACATCTAGAATTTTTCTCCATTCATGCTATCTCCACTGCCTGAAATTGCAAACTCTACCTATCTGGTCTTTTCAATCCATCGATATCAAGATGAATTTGTATCTCCTTTACAAGTACGATCTAATTCTTACCTCCTCACCCTTGTTGTATTATAGCTACAATAAAACTCCATGCCTCATTTTAACATGTAACCCTATTTTCCCTGGTTCATACTTATATCTGTATTTACCCTATACACTACATTGTAAGTTCACTGAATTTGTTTCACTTCTTGTTGTCTCCCTTAAAGAACCTATGTTCTAAGAGAATACACTCAACAATTATTCATTTCTTAAATGAATGAACCTAGGTCTCTATGTGCCAATAAATGTGTCATTTACTATACTGAGAATTTCCAAACTTCTCTGTGCATTACAATCACCTCTGAGATTTGCTTTAAAATATATGCAAATAGAGTACAGGTATCAGAAATTTTTTTAAGTTAATGATTTTGATATACACCAAAACTTGTGAGGCTGTAACCTATAAAATTTTAATGATGGAAAATGTTTTGAGGCAGCGATCCCAAATATTTAAGTTTAACTTAGAAGTTGAAATCAGTTCACCAATTCTACCACTTTCCCTTCTGGAAATGGTGTTAACAAAACCAAACTTGTTTGCCAATGTTCCCTCTGACCTTCTATCCAATGGTTACTCAAAATGACTAACAGGTATAGCCAGCCTCTCTGAGAAAGCATCTGTTCAGAGAGATTTGCTAGCCATTTAAACTTAGATCTTACTCACGTCCCAATACTGACTTCTAGTCCCGGCTGTCCAAATTCATGGCTCAGGAACTGTTAAGCCAATCAAAACCTCAAGCCTTAGTTTCCCTGATTAAAATATGGAAACAACGAAATAGGCGAAGTCGGTATTTCTGAAAATTCTGTGATGACCTCTGCAAAATGAAACAGCTCAAACAGAAGTTCTCTACCAACCAGCATGCCTGTCACGTCACGTCACAGTGGTATTTGTGGGCTCTCAGCAGTAGCGGAGTGCACCCGCAAGAAATCATCTCATGTGGGTGCCACAGAGGAACCTTAAAATAATGTGGGGGTCGCCCTTATTGGCTCTGAGTCCCTGGCTTCAGAATCGATGACACACGTCACTTGGCACTCCTGGGTCTGCGGGTTCTGGGGCTCCAGGACTTACGCCTGGCAACGTCGGGTTAACTCGGGGCATTTGGCAGCACCGTGTGGGGTGCTGGGAGTGCCGTCAGTTTTGCAATTCCATTTGTCATGCAATGAAATTACTACATAATGAAAACTAGGTGCCCCACAATAAAATGTGCATTCTCCGCCTCTGGTACAGTATGCCTCTGCATAAAGCAGCCACAGGGCAGGACTGGAAATGACGTTGAAAGGTCAGCCTTAAAATTATTTTAATTCATTCACACACACCAAAAGAAAAACAGTAAGATGAACAACAAACCCAGGAAGAATTAATTTCCAAATGAAAGGCACAAAGGAAAGTTTCGTGGAAAACAGGAAATTAAGGGAGGAGGAGAAAATAAATGCTGGGCCCCGGGCAACAGAAAGGGAGGAGGAGAGGCACCTCCCCTGCGTCTCCAGAGCTCCTGGGTCCTGCCCCGAGGCGGCGAGGCGGACAATGTACAGCCAATCCTCCCTCCCAGAGGCGAGCGCTGCGCCCCTCCCCTGAAGCCCTGTGGCCCTTGCCCCCATCCTAGCCAGACCCCTGCAGCGGGCGATCTCCCTCTCTGTGCTCCAAGCCCTCACCGAAAACAGAGGCGGCGGTTTTCTTAACTCGTGTGCTCACTGAGAAGGTCAGATACAAAGCACTTAGACCAGTGCCTGGCAAAAAGTAAGGGCTCAGTACCAGCTTCTTCTCTCCCTTCCACTTCCTCCCTCTTCACCTTGTTGTTGGTTACTGTTTCACTGTGAATAGCGTCATCCTTCCGTGTCTTGTGTTTACTGACGTGCTGCATGAAGTCCTCCACAGAGCAGTGATGTTCCATGTTTTCCTAAGAGCCCGAGGACCCCGGGAGGCTGCCCAGGGACAGGGGACAGCATGCCGAGAGGTGCACCTCCAGCTCACCTACAACAACGATGGAGAAGCCTAGCTCTGTTTGTTCCCTTTGGGGGCTGATTAGGAAATTGATTTCACAAAGCTAAGCAGCTCCATCGCTAAAGTACCTGTGAACAACCCTTCCCGGACCACGAGACCAAGATCAGCAAGTTCTCAGTGCACTCTCTCCGCTGCCGCCCCGCCCCACACACCCTGCCAGCCAGGGGTTCACCCTGACATTGGACTCCCCCAGTCTTCTTGCATGCAGTGCCCCACAACATTTCTAAGTTGAATCAATCCCCGCATTTGTTATTTTGTCCAGATTTCTAAGAGCTGATGAAAAAAATTATAAAGTGCGCACAAATGCAGAGATTGGTGTCCCTACTAATTTTTGGTCCTCAACCTCAGTTGCCTAGCAACCCAACGTATCTCCAGTAAGCCAATTCCCTCCATGCCCTTCACCACTGAAAATCCTTTCTCTCTCCCTAAACCATCCACCAAGCTAAATCCCACTCAACCGTAGACGACGTTTGCCCCAACTCAGCGAGGAAAGGGGAGCTCCATGGCAGCACTTCCCTGAATTTCCTCCTTCCCAGGTATGGACATCTCCATCATCAGCTCTCCTTGCTCCTGCCTGTGCTCCTCCCCACATCCTGTGCCGTGGTGGGTCCTCTCTCTTTCCCCCGTGCATCATTTCCCTCGTCAGTCACCCCTCACTCCCATACCTCAAAACCTTTGTGTTCTCCTGGCTCTCCTCCATTTTTAGAGAAATGCCGTCTTTACTCTCAGTGTTCAGCTCTCTTCTTCCCTTCTTAGCCAGGGATCTTCAAAGACGTCACCGTCTTCACCTCCCATTCACTCTTCAACAACCGTCATCTGCACTTCACTCCCCCACGTCGCCGAATTTGCCTGGGATCGCTCCACGTTCTCAAGTGCAAAGGAGCTTTCCCTGCCCTGACTTTGCTGCGCCTCTCTACTGTACTGGACAGTACTCTGTACTCCTTTTCCTTTCAATAGCTTTACTGAGCCGGAATGCATACAACATGCAATTCACCCAGTTCAATGTTTCTAGTATATTCGCAGACATGTGCAATTGTCACCAAAGTCAACTTTAGAGAACTGTTTTTATCGGCACAAAGAGACACCCTGTGTCTCTTTGCTATTATCTTCCTATCCTCTCACTCTCCCCAGCTCTAGGCAACCCCTAATCTGCTTTCAGTCCCGATAGATTTGCCTATTCTGGGCATTTCCTACGTATGGAAACATATAGCCTGTGGTCCTTTGTGACTGGCTTCTTTCACTTAGCATCATGTTTTCAAGCTCCACCCACACGTCGTGGCATGGACCAGTGCCACGTCACCCCGTCATGGCTGGATACCAGTCCGCTGCATAGAGAGACCATACTTGTCTATCAGCCCTGCAGTCCTTCAAAAATTGCTCCGCTCCTGGTATTCTGTGGCAACGAGCCTCCTGGATTTCTTCTGGTTTTTTCCCAGTTTCTTCCAAGGCTTTCTCCCCCAACCGCTCACCACTCACCCATCTGGTGTTCACACTGTACAGACTCTCCCTGGGTGAGTCCCTCAGAACCCACGGCACCAACTGTGCCACGCTGTCCACGACCGTCAGGACGGTATCCACTCTCCACACACTGTTCACTAGGTTTCAAACCGCATGTCCCACCTTCTGCTGGGGAGCTTCACCTGGGGGTCTTTCCGAGCATTTCAAAGTCAGTTAGTATGCAGCTGAACTGGTTTCTCCCCGTAGTCTACTTATAAAGCTCTTTGGGGCAGAAATCATGGCACACCTCTATATGTACCCCTCACGGCACTTAGCTTCGTGGTTGCAAACGTGTGATGGAGGATGATTTCATTAACTGAAAGTCACACACCCAGCAAACACGCACTGAGAGCTCCTACGTCCCCGTCTGAGGGCAGTTCTACATTGTTCAAATAGGTCTATAGAAGAAGACAACGATTTCTGAGACAGAGATTGTAACTCTTCATCATTAGCCCACTCCTTTGCATATTATCCTCAACTCCCTCATCTTTTTTCATTGTATGTATCCTTGGTGAACCCCCAAATCTAGTGAACTCAACATTTCCACAGACCTGTCTGCACCCCTGCAGCTGAAGGGTGGCCACAGAAGAACACACAAATCCCCTACCCGGACTCAATTTAAACGGATGGCCTTTAATCTCAACAGGGCCTTGCGCTGTCCAGGTCTGAGCACATGTCCCTGGTCCGTTCACCCTCCTGTTCACCTACCATTTCACATCTTCCTTTCTGCCCTCAAACCTCCAACACCTTCCTCTTCACATCCTCTCACTCTGAGCCAGTCACCTTAACGCCTCTTTCACAAGGGACAGAATGGAGAGGAGGGTTCGGACAGGCTCCCAGCATCACCTGACCTGCCGGCCGCACTGGACCCTTAGGCTCCGCTCCCCAGCCACCAGGTGAGTGACCCAGGCAGGCTCGGACCTAAAGCCGGCCCTCCTGGCGTGCCCTGGATCACACCCCCACGCTCTTCTCTAGGATGTCACTCATTAGCCCTTCCCACGAGCACTTCCCTCATAAGTTTTTCCTTGTAAGGAAAGATAAACTACACTATCACAACGTATTTTTAAAATAATGAAAATAACACCTATGTCTAGATTCTTTGTAAATGAATAACATCACAATAAAACTCAGTTTATATGCACAACCAAATCTAAGTCAGAACCTGGAGGCAGGAGAAAGGGCTCTGGGCTGGGAGTCCAGGGGCCTGGGTCCAGCCCTTGCTTTGGGCGAGTCACTGAACTTGGCTGAGTCTCAAAGGGTTCGCCTTAGAGACCTTTGTGGTCCCATCCAACTCTCAGATTCTTATCTGGCACTTGCATTCTTTCAGATAATCCATTCTTTCGAAAACAATGTATGGTAACAAGTTGTTGACTTAATCCAACTAATTATTTCCAGAACAACGAGTTATTTGATAACATTTTGGGTTTGATACCAAACCAGTGGACACATATGGTCCCAGTCCTAGATCAAATCTATACAGCGGAAGTCAGCTGAGTCATTAACGGGAAAATGCTCCTTCCTGGTAGCCAAAGCCTCAGAAAACAGTGCCAGCCTTTCTCTTGGTACCAACAGCATATAGGTCTAGAGGTACGGGTCAGAACCCTTAAAGAAATAGTAAAAAATAAAAGGAAGTTGCTCAGATGCAAGAGGAAAAACAGATGTGATCTGCAGGCTATCCAACCTTACTGCCAAAAAATACAGCCTTCCCAGTGCTGAGCACCCAGCCCAGAAATGCGGTGAGATTTGGCGCTCCCTTCCTACCCTCTCTACGCTCCGGACATGAAGCTCCGGCCACCCTCCCTGACCCTCACTGTCCCCTCTTTTCCAGCCCTCCAACGTGCTCCCATGTGCTCTCCCTGTGACATCGATTCTAGTGGAACTCTACTGGTAAAGAATTTCCAAAACACTAAGTTTTACTAATTTTTTAATCCCTCATATTTTCAATGACCACTACGGGGAATCCTGCAAAATAAGTAACCACCCTCAATATTTGTCACTTCGGCTTTTCTGAAAGAGGGACACGGGTGCGCACTGTAGCTCATTCAGACACTGCCACCCAAAGGCAGGAAGACAGGCGTCCTCGCCAGTCACCTCAGCGACAGAGACGCGAAAAAGAAAACCTCAAAGTCAGTCTTTAAATTGCATGTGTATGTTTTGTGTACTCTTCTCTGTGCACAACCCTCTTTGATAATGAATACATCAATGCCAACTCTATTTCTGAAATGAATTTGACTTCCTGTATTTTCCAGAAGACAGGGGGATGCCCATGTGGAAAGGGGACGCATGCCCAACAGTGACGGCTTGCATCACTGATGCACTGGTTTCGTGTTCTCAGGCGGCCAATGGTGGATGGTGTGCGTGTCCCTTTTATAGAGGCAGGGGCAGCCATTTATCCATGAGTCCATCGCTTCCATCGTTTACCGAAGACCTGCGACATGTCAGGCACAGGGACACAGGGACAAACCAGACGCGAGCTGACTTCTGCGCGAGGGACTCTCTGACGCTAGAAGACCAGCGCCTTTTCCCATTTGCCAGGACGCCAGTCCTGCCCTGCCTCCCGACTCTTCCTGGCCCGAGGTTCTGACACTCTCCCAGTGTCTCACTCGCTAGGTTCCAGCCCAACTCTCCTGGTAGGAGTTCTGCTGGCAGCCTCAGGACTGACAGAGTGCGTGCGGAATGGACCGTGCTCTCCAACTCCAGGTCCATCGGGGCAGAGTGAGCCCTGGGCTTCTACCCCTGTGATATCTATCAAGTCTCCTTCCTAGCTCCGGCCTTGAACTCCTGCTTCCAGCTGGGCCGCCCACTGACTACAGCCCTCCTTTGGTTTGAGCGGCCCCTCAGCATGCGGACCACAGCAACATCCCCCAGGTGGTACCCTCAGCATCCTCAGCTCCAGTGTCCTCCGCTGACTGGCCTGCCTACTGCGAGTGCCCACTGGCTAGTGCCCCCAAGCACCCCCTTGCCCCCACAACCTGGCTCAGTCCCCAGTCCCAGCTCCGCCAAGTCCTCACTCCCCCGTCTTTCTCCATCAGGAGGCTTCACTCCCAAACCCCCTAAAATCCTGATGACAACGTAATAAACATAACCATGGAGTGAAGGGAGAGTGGGGGAGGGACTGGGGGTGGGAGTGCAGGGAACGAGGAAGCGGAGTCCGAAGAAGAAGTGCCCCAGATGGAAGGAGCGAAGAGCTCTTCCAGCAAGGGAGGAACGCCTTCAAAGGCGCGAGCATGAGGAGAAGCCTGACATGTCTGGAAAACGATGAGAAGTTTCGTGCATTCAAGGAACGATGAGAGATGAGAACAGAACAGCAGATAAGAGGAAAATAAAGACAGATCTGAAGTGCCTTGCTAATAAAAATGCGCCCTATTTGGTTTGCATTTAATTTACTCTTGTCACAACAATGACAAACTAACTAACTAGAACCAGAGTAACACATTCTGTTATTTGGGGACTGGTGTGGGCTCACTCACTCTCATAACTTGTAAGGCTTAGCACTCAAGGAACTGTGAACCCTCTCAGGGCAAGTTTAAGCATCCACCCCATCTCCTCGGGTAGGTGATGGAGCCACGTAGAACACCTGCTCAGGTGCATGGTGACTTTAATGGACTTTTTTTTTTTTTTTTTTTTTTACTTTGTATTAGTTTCAGGCATACAGCATAGTGGTTAAACAATCACATGCTTTACAAAGTGGTCCCCGTGATATTTCCAGTACACACCTGGCACCATACAGGTCTGTAACAATATTACTGACTACATTCCCCACACTGTGCTTTACACCCCTGTACCTGTTCTGGACCAACCAACTTGTATCTCTCAATCCCTTCGCCTTTCTCACTCAGCCCCCCCACTATGCCTCCCTGCTGGCAACCATCAGTCTGTTCTCTTCACCTATGAGCCTGTTTCTGTTTGCTTGTCTGTTTATATTGTTCTTTAGATCGCACATTATTCAAGGTCACAAAGTGAAGGAAGGAGCCCAGGCGATGCTCGGCAAACTACTGATGGATCTATTTAAATGGAATCAAACAAAAACCTGATCTTTTGGGAAATCCCTCCTCCCCGAGTTCTGTACACCCGATTCTGTCACTCTTGCATGCCAGGACTGCTCCTTCTCTGCCCCTGTAGACAAGGCAGAGGTGGCTGGTCCCAGAGAGAAGGCTTCAGCAGGGACAGCCCCAGGTGAAATGAGGACTGGCTGTTTTCTCGGCCCAACCATAATGAAGGCTGGCCCGAACGCTTCCTGGCACCGCCGCCGCTCACACTGCTCGTTTCAATGGCCTCCTGGCTGCCAGAACCTCTTTCCTGCCCAGGGATCTACACGGCCAACAGTGAGTCATCGGAGACACACACAGACCGTCCACCTCTCTGAATCAGAGACACACTGACTCAACGGCCAAGGGGATTTTGTTCGGAACAGAATTAGAAAGGGAAAAACAGCAGACCAGAGCGTGGGGCTCAAAATGGAAGTCCTTGAGACAGATGTCACAATAATGAAGGGAACAGAATGGCTCGAGCTATTCATGTGGCCATTTCCCTTATCATTTGACCCTACTTTTATTTCTCTTGGACTCAGGTGGGTGTAACTGGAGTCGAGGAGAGCAGATGATTTTATAAGTGTCATTAGACTGGACAGAGCGTGCCACCGTGTCTGCCACCTCTCTGTCCCTCAGCTGTCCTCAACCTCCAAACCCAGAAAGAAACTTGCATTCGTACGGTTTACCATCATCAAGTAAGGGCACTTCCATCAAGACACCAGATATCAAAAATGAGAAAAATTGATTGGTAAGTGACCACTGGGGACAGCCATTGACCTGAGGTCATCACAGCTCTGTAGAGATCGCCCTTGGCCTCCTCAGATCATGGATTTACTTAGCACGAATTTCCTGTGTTACAAAGTAAATCCCTACAGGTCCTTCTTTTTTTTTTTTTTTTTTTTTTTCTTAACAGTATAGAGTATACACTGTGCTTCCAAGTCTTAGCAAGTGACCATATTACTTGCTATATTTAAGCTAATTCAAAGGTACATGGGAAAAGGAAAATGGCAGATTATGGTTTAAATGTGCACTGGTAGCCGACTTAAACGCAACTTTCCCCGCAAACCTTTCCTGGATACTCGACAGCACGGCCTGGTCTACCTGGACAGTCCCCGTTGGCTCCTCCCACCCTGCCCTAACTATGGACCTCCTCCTTCCACTCTCAGCGGTGTCCCGATCTGTGTGATAAATCACGTGACCATCCTATCAACAAGCGCAGTCTGGGAAAGGTGTCTCCTTTCTCTAAAACCCCTGTAGTACTTAAAAGCTTACATGTGACCCATTAGTTAATACATAATAATTATTTTTAGTTATAACTTATGCCCCTACAACCCACTTCCCAGTCTAGACTGGGCACTCCTTGCGGGCAGGCTTGTTTCACTGCGCACAGTAACTAGAGCAGACTAACAACGGATACACGTCCAGTCCGTCGCGAATCCCTGGCGCCTCACTTGCACGAAGGAGGCAGTCGTTGCACTCGTGAATGCTGGAGAGTCTAGCATCTCTAACCGCTAACACGAGTCCTTTGCCACATCAGTAAACCACACAGAGGAAAAGCACTTTGGACATCATACATGCTTTACGAGTGTTTGAATAAACGCACAAGCTAAAGAATGGATGCTCAGGGTAGTTTCTGGACCTCATTGCTCAGATGTTCTTATGACATTCTTCACAAGTTCATTTAGTGAAATACCAATTTAAATATGTATCCGTACGTGCCAATCAGAAGCAGCTGTGGCACGGGCAAAATCTCTCTTAGCGCCCGGGGCCTCTGAGTGGTTGACTGCAATGCGGCGAAAGCTCCCTTCCGGGCCTTTCGGTGTGGTCAGTAATAAACACCCGGCCAATGGTGGTCTGCCCCCAAAGACAAGGCAGGGAGCAGATGACTTCGGAAGGTCCAGGTGACTTACCTGGAGAACCTGTTTTGGCAAGATGAGCCTCAGAGTATGAACCAGGAGCAGAGGCCACCAAACTGAATCTGGCATGAGTTCAAGCTTTAGCTTGACACTAAAATGTCTCAAATTGCAAAATGGAGGAACCGAGGCTGAGAGGCGACACCAATCGGGGCTCATCGGGGTCGGAGACATCGCAGGGATCGTCTTTCAGAGCGCGACTGAGTGAGGTTTCCTAAATTCTAGCTTGTGATGCAGCCCGCACGCCACACGCCGTTCTCACAGCTCTAGCCACAGGCCTTAACCTTCCACAAACAGAAGCTCTGTGAGAGCGTTTCCTAGGTCAGCTCCAACCTTCGGGAGCCACAGGGGGTAAGATGTCCTGACCCCCTAGGAAGCAGCCAGGTCAGGTTGACTCCGACGCGGGACCTCTCCGCACACCTGTCTCCTTGGAATCGGGCTTTGTCGGCACCGTGAACCCCCGCTTAGACACAGTGCGGGGTTCTAGGTGCCCGAGGAGGTCCCTGCATGGAACTGGACAGGAAGGAAAGAAAGAAATATAATCTCAAGAGACCTGCTGCATTTCTGGCCTGCATTTCAAGTTTTCACATATAATAACAGAAGTCATTCAACAGCCATCAGGCAAAGCGGACCTCACACCAAATGCTGCTACAGCGCAGTACCCGGCGAAGGCAACGGGGCAGCCACATCCCTCGGGAAATGGCTAGGCTGGACCCTCCGCGTGCCAGTGGGTGGGCTCTCCGATCTCCATTTAATTCTTATTAAAGCCCGGTGTTTAAGAAGCAAAGTCTCAATTGGAGAAAAGAAAATGTGCCTCTCTGCCAGGGACGGCAAACTTTCCACCGGGGGCCACATCAGCTTCCCGGTTGCTGTCAAAGGGCCGAATACTTTCCGGACTGTATAACTGTAACTACTCCTTAACTGTTACGGAGTTGAAATTACATTCGGCCCTTTCAAGGCAACTGTGAGGCTGATGCGGCCCCTGGTGAACATGAATCTGACATCCCCGCTCTACACTTTAGTTCTTTTCTTCCTTCACTCAAAGAGCAGGGCTCTTCCCCTTCGCCCACCTTTTTATCTCCCTCACCCTCTCCCCCCACCCCCGACCCTGGGTTGGGTTAATGGTTTATTCATTCTTCAAAACAGAAGATGACTGCCAGCTCTGGAAAAATGATACGGCTTTCTCGGTCCACTCGTCGCTGGAATTTTTCCTGATTTCCAAACCTCTCCTGTGGCAACTGCACTGAAGCGTGGGCACAGGGCTCTCTGTTATTTTTAAACTGGGACGTGCACGCTGCTCTCCACGCCAGCGGCAAAGACTTGGTCGCCACGCCAGAAGCCTCCCCAGGCACTCGGCCATGCACACCACAGAGTCAGCCCATTCTAATTTCCTGGGAGTCACATGACCCACGCTGACGGGCAGCTCTGGACTTCATTCTCATTCTGAACTTTCGTTCACATCCTCTTCTGATCAACCTCCTTATTTTTCTCCTTCTCCAGTATCATCTACTCAATTAATTACCCCAGCATGTGACACCAGGAGGCCAGAGAAGCACATGACCATGTAGGCAAGGGAGTCTCTTAAGGAGTCTGTGGTTTCAAGTTTCTCCTTCTGATCCCCAAGAGAGTTCCGAGGCCACACGGCACAGCAAAGGCATGGGATGCAATGGAGAGGCCGAGGCAGAGACTCGGACCGAGCAGCTTGAGTAGTTGGGTGCAGCTGGGGAAACGGGGAGTCAGACGACCTCCCTTTAGGTATCCGATCAGACAATCAACTCACTCTGTGACCTGAGACAAGCTTCCTGAAACATATAACGTAACGTAACATAACAAGTCAAACTACATGATCGCCAAGATCCAGCTATGACATTCCATGAGTGAATCCGCGTAGGCTCGTCTGTCTGTCGGAATTTACCTTGGTTCCACCTCCTTAGAGATTCACAGCAGCTGTTTTCAGAATCGTCTTCTTGCACAACAGCTCGTGAAAGAAGGAAATGGGTTAGAATCATGTTTCCTTCCAACTTCAGCACGTGGAGACTGACTAAAAAGAGGCTATTTGAACAATCTCCGCCTCCCTCAAGCTCCTGCACTGTCAGTTCAGTAACTGTCCCCTCACCCCAAGAGACAGCTGCCTCTCTCCTCACCAAGAAGATCAAGGCTTCCAGGCAAAACCTCTCTCAAATCCCTGCCTGCTTGCCAGCGACTCAGACATCTGAGTCCTCCCCCCCTTGTCTAGGAGAAGCCGGGTCCTTTCTCCGGTGCATGTCACCAGTGTTGCCTGGTTCTGCATCCCCTTCTCTCCTCCTCCAAAGAAAGGCTATTCTTCTGATTACCGTCTTTTTAAAATTGTTCCAGGATAAAATTTTCCAACCGTTCTCTAAAAGATGGAAGTTGAGGTCATCAAATAACCTTTTGCTCATGCTGCGGAGCAGACCCGGGGCTGATTCTTTCTGAGAATACCAGATGGCTGCATGAGGGGTACTGAGGACGCTGCTGACCGCGCTGCGCAGTCTTCTCCGCACACAGGCCCCGTGCGGAACTTCTGTCTGGTACCGTTACCGATGCCAGGGGTTCTCTTGGGCAGCTGTTTGTTCTTGTCTTATAATCAGAGTGAGCTCTGGAGCTTATCCTGTCCCCCTCTTTGTATCAATGCTGGGAAGCTCAGGGCTCCTTCCGTGGTCCGACTCTGGCACTCTTACTGTGTATGTGTTTCTTTTGCACACTGAATGCACCAACAACTTCACCTTTTCTCATTGTCCCTCTCTCCCCTCTTTCTTGTTTTAAATTATACTGCAAGTCCTATCTGCCATAAGGTATGGTATAACTAACCCTGAAACAAAAGAATGAAACATTTCTTATTTAGAAATATGTATTTAAGATGAACAAGGCTGTCTCTTGGCCATAGACATGAAATCCAAATATGTATGAAAAGTTTTGGAATAACTCTTAGAAAAGGATTCCTTATATTGGAATATTAGTGTGGGTCACAGTAAATTCCTGAAATAAAGTGATTCGCTCAAATCAACTGCATAAAGATGCTGAGAGAGCTCCCCAGGTATTCTGACATCACGAACACCAATTCTGCATCGGCCATCTCCACCGTGTCCTTCTCAAAGCCACCTGTGACAGACCAGGCCACTAGGAAAAGGTGTCATTGTATCTATTTGCTGATCAAGGATCTACGAACATGCCTGAGGGTCCCAGAAGGACAGAATTAGAGATGACAATTTTTTCCATTATATTAAAATCTATGGAAAAGGAGTAGACCAAATTATTAAGGAGAGTTAGATGTAATTATGGAATGTATTTAGCTGAAAGTATTAGGCTCCACATGGAGTCTGTCTGAACAATCATCCTTTTAATATTGAATAGTGACTGCCCCATAATGCTGCCACATTTTCACCATTAATGGTAAGGTCACTGAATAAATGGCGATTACTATTATTACAGTTATTGTCCTAAATCATCTTATGCTATATAACAGTTGCAATTCTCTGTTAGCCTTATCCCCCCACCTAATACTCTCTTCCTTCTGGTCTCTACCACCCATGTTTCAAGAACAACTTCAAAAAATGAGCTCTCCAGTTGGGAAGAGCTGGACACACACACGATTCTTAAAATGATTATTCTAGTGACAGTATACAGGCTCAACTTGGGGGTCAGGATGGATGGAGACTAAAGTAGAGACGAGTCGGTTAGTTACTGCAGATGATTAGATACAGCACTTGGCTTTATATTCAGTAACTGTTTGTTAGGAACTGAATGTATTAATGAATGAGTGAATAAAACGAACGAGATGCAAAAGAGGCCACTGTGACTTTTCAAATACTCCCTTTACCCTGGCTCCTGATCAAGCAGGGAGAAGTTCAAATACCCTCCTCCCTCCGAGGGAGTCAGGGCCGTTTTACTGTCTCACTCGTCACCACTCTCCTCCCTGACCCTCGGATGTGCCCCAGGCTGTCGGTGTTCCTCATAAAACCTGCTGCCCAGAGCTGAGCACAGACCCCAGACGAAGCGACTCGGGCTGTGTCTACAAGGTGTACCCCCCCTTCCAGCCATCTGACTGCGCTCTCCCTGTCCACAGAGCCCTAAGTTGTTGGCAGGCTTTTACTGGCCACACCACGCTTTTGCTTTATATGACGCCTATGCTCGTGACTATTCTGCACACCGACTGCTGCAAATATCCACCAGCTTGGTTCACATTTTTTATATTCCAAAATCTAAGTTTATGCCTATAAATTTCTATGATGTTGTGTTGAGCCCAACATTCATCCCTTAAATTTTTAACCCCGAACTCTGTCATTGGCCTACGTGCTATGACACCCACAACTGTGTAGCATTTGTGCAGCAGGCAGTTCTGGGTATCTACTGAGTACAAACACACATGGTAGACACAGGCCTCCCTGAACAGTACCTTGTTCTTACTTTAAAAAAAATTTAAAGATTGTGTTTATTTATTTTTAGAGAGAAGGGAAGGGAGGGAGAAAGAGAGGGAGAGAAACATCAATGTGTGGTTGCCTCTTGTGAGCACCCTACTGAGGATCTGGCTCACAAACCAGGCACGTGCCCTGACTGGGAATCAAACCGGTGACCCTTTGGTTCGCAGGCCAGCACTCAATCCACTGAGCCACACCAGCCAGGGCTGAAGAGTACATTTTTTAAAAGCATAGGAGAGAGGAGATGTTCATTGTACTCAGCTTTGCACTTTTACACTCACATATGAAAGAGGTAAGATATGACCTCACATATGACGGAGGGGCGGAGACTAAAAATCGAAGAAACGTTAATAGATGTGTATTGAATGAGAAGGAATAATGTATATTTAATAGGAAATCCAGAAAGAGCTAATGGAAAAGTTAGGAAAAAATGTATTTGAAGAGATGTGACTGACACCTCCTCAACCATGACGACGGCATGGACGCTCGGACTTGGCAATAACAGTAAACCTCAAATACAGCGGGAAAGAAAATCCACATCGAAGTGTCACCGCAGCACTTTGGAACACTGAAGACGAAAGAGAAAGAGAGAGAGAACAGCCAAAGAGAAGTAAATATGAATGCATGACAATCAGATAGATGGCTGACTTTTGAACAGTATCAAAGGAAATCAGGAGACTGCCAAGTAATACAATATATTGATAAGAGAAAGCAAGCAACCTATCTAAAATGGCATGCCTGGGAAAATTATCTTAAGTTTGGTAAAATAAAAATATTTTTGTAGAGTGAAAATTTAAAAATATATGACTAGAAAACATTTTAATAAAGAAAACCGCAAGAAAAAGAAAGAAAGAGGGAAGGGAAGGGAAGGGAAGGGAAGGGAAGAAAACAGTCTCTCAGGTACAAGCAAACTGACCCCAGAAGGAAGATCTAACATTCCTGAGAGATGGCGGCTCTCAAACCAACTGTACATTAAAACCAACGTCTGCCTAACTGCGGACAGGTACCTCCGTATATATATACCTGTGACTCCCAACTGCTTACTGTCCAGATCCATTAGCCCAACACCGAAAGCCTTCCTGATAACAGCTTTTCTAACTTTCATTCTTGCTCTTCCCTAGGAAACGTCCCCTCCTTTCCAGCTGCTCTTCTCATAGTGGCCTGAACATGTGTGCACAGGACTCTCTGTACTTCAGTTCATACCTTTGCCCTTGCCTAACAAGCTCTTTCTCCTGCTCTTAACTATTCATGTTTTAAGGAACCTACCTTATACAACATGCTTTCTAAATACTAAGCCCTCAATATGTTCCCCTCCCTTTCCCTCATCTCCTCAGGTATACGGTCTCTGAAACAACCACTTATAACTAAAGCAAACGAATTATTTGTTATATACGTACTATGAGCAAAGCACTTTGCTAGACATGTAAGAGTTACACCTGATACACAGAATAGGATGGTTGTTAACAACACAGACTCTGAAATCAGACTTTAATCCCTGTTCTGCCACTGCATGGTGACTGTTATTGAACTCTCTAAATCTTCATTTTCTTTTCTATAAAATGGAGATAGTCAAAATATCTGCCTCTTGGAGCTGTTGTGAGCATTCAATGAGATAATTCATGCAAAGGGCTTTGTTTCATTGGTAAAACTGATAGATGATAGACAGACAGACAGACAGTTACACAGTAGGAAGAGCAAGGTCTGCGGGCCAAGGAAAGGGGCGATACCAGAAATTCTGCCTGCCAGGATTTCATCCCTGGGCAGTAACGGTGACGCCCCAGCTCACCCGCCCCCGGGTGTGTTGGCGCACCCGAGAGAGGACTGCCCTGGGGACCCCCTGAGCTCTCCCCGCAGTGCCGCTCTGCTGGCCACAGCCACTGGAACCAGAACCCTAAGACTTCTGGCCTGACATAGAAAAATGAACTGAGTCGATTCACATTGACTATTTCTAGAATTTGAACCAAGATGCCACGAGAAACTGAGACCATTAACAAAGAGACGTGCATCGGAAGAGAAGATAAAGCAGGAGTCCCAGGCAGCTGAGTTCAGTTTCACACTCAGGCTGTAAGCGAACAGGAACCACGAGTGATCCGGCAAACTGAACAAGAGGTGCGCGGTCCACGTGCACCGAGACGTGGAGAAGCCTGAGCCTCGGAGAGAAACGGAGAACCCGGGCCTGCCTCCGTCCGCCGCAGCTCCCCCTCCAGCCCCTACGGAACCGTGCGAGAACTTCGCTGTCTTTGGTCAACTTGAGTCTCTGTCCCTCACAACCACAAAAGCCTACCAATCCGCACCATCACTGCGAAGAGGCTACATCCGATGAGAGGGAGCCGCATCCTGTTCTGGGCCAGTCCGCTCCTTCTGTAGATCGCTGTCCCCCCAGCTAATGAGGATTCATCTAACTTCCTGCCTACTGTACTGGACTGTTTCTCGAATCTTCACAATTTACTCCATGTTTCATCCTCTCAGAGCCATGTAGAAGCTCAGCCCCTCAAAACAATGAGATCGTGAATAAAACTGTTGGTAGCCTTTCCCATCCCAGCTAATACACTCACACTGTCATGGTTACCTTCAGCCGCTTTACTTACTCCCGGACATGCAGTGGTACCACGGTAATGAGACGAGTCGGATGGATTAGATTCCGCATGCCCCCTTCTTCAGGACAAAGCAGCCCCGAACCCTTGCCCAACGCTGTCATTCCCCACAGGTCGTTGATTTTTATTTTGCATATATGTTAATTCATCCTTCCAGTGTCACAAGAACTACGAACAAAGAGCCTCAACTCTTATGTAAGAGACAGAAAGCACTGGGCAACCACAACATAGCATGATGAACATGCACTCGGGCAGGGGCTGGCCAGCTCTTATGGTAAAGGGCCAAACGGTAAACATTTTAGGGTTTGTGGGCCCCCTGTCTCCACTGTAACTACACAACTCTACCACATGAAAGCGGCCATACACAATGTGTAGACAAGCCGATTCCAATAAAAGTGCATTCCAATAAAATTTTATTTACAAAAATAGGTGGCAGGCTAAATTTGGTCCATGGGCCATGGTTTGCCAACCACCATACTTGGGCAAGAAAGTTCCTTCACTCAACAATTATTCGCTGAACACTTCTTAGTCTACCCTTGCCGCTCTAAGTGAGAGGGTAAAATAGTAACCGAAACACAAAAACCTCTTCTCTGATGAAACTTACATGCTGAGGGAGAAGAGGGGCAGGAAGCGAAAATTTGAAAATATGTATCATGTTAAAGGTAAATTCTAAAAAGAAAAATGAAACAGGAAAGCAACCTCGAAGAGTCAGAGGAGCATGAGAAATTTTAGATGCCGGTCACCAGGGAAGGCTCCGCCGAAGGCGACTTGGAAGGAGGACCGGAAGGAAGTGGGGAAACTAGCCCTGAGGAAATCTGGAGGAAGAACATTCCCGCCGAGTGAAAAACCACTAAAAGGTTCACTCGGTAGGAGGGTGCCTGTCAGGTCGAGGGCAGCGGGCAGGCCGGTGTGGCTGGCACGGAGCGACAAGAATCACACAAGGAGGGGAGGCCCCGGAACCAACTGGGCCCTACCAGCTGGAGCCTCACGGGTCCCAGCAGCACTACTGGCCTTGAGTCTGACTGAGCTGGGAAGCTGCCGGAGGATGCTGGGCAGAGGGATGAGCTGATCGGAGTTCCGCTCTAATGGGATTACTCTGGCTGCTTTGCTAAAAAACAGATGGGGGGAAGGGGTGCCAAAGGAAAAGTGGGGAGACCGGCGAGGAGGCCACCGTAAGGAGACAGGTGAGAGACGATGGGGCCTGAGCAGAGCGGTGACCGACTGCAGGGGGTGGGGAGCGGTACACGTGAGACAGCTGATTCCTGTGTGAGGACAGAAAGGAACGTTTCCAGGACGGAGGAAGTGACATCCTAGCGGAGGCTTAAAGGACACACAGGAGACATCCAGGTACCAGGCTGGGGAACTCAGGTTCGCAGGAGACCAATGGGTCAGCAGCTTCCTCCAGAGGGTGACACTCTGTTGAACCAAATCCTCAAAAACGGCAAAAGCCTGATGTCCGGATGAACTACAGGCTCCGCGCCTCCCCCGCCAACTTCTCTGGGTTAGGGGAAGGCCCAGCCGAGAGGCCCCAGTCCCCTCTCCAGAGTAAGGTATAAACAGGGCTCGTGGAGATGCAGAAAACATCTGGAAGTGGTGGCTGTCTCTTAGGTCCCCAGGCTGAAACTCGAGGAAGGGGTCGCTCAGTGCGACCCTCTGAGACAGACGGCACCTGGCCAGGGTACCGGGGCCGGCACCCCAGCTCCTAGAAAGAGGCCCAGGTGTCTTGAACTAGGATAAACTCAGAGACTAGGGTCTCTCCTAGAAAGTTTCTAGGGGTAAATATTTTTAACCCAGACACAACACATGGCTGGCTCATAAGCCTGTCTCTTTGGCTACAAAATAACCATGAAAAGGAGAAAAGCCACCTCTCCGCACTCACCTGGGAAGGAAAATCCTCTGAGCCAGGTGAACAGAGAGGTTGTGAATTTTCTATACTGTGTACTGTGTACCTACTGGGCCTGGGGAGAAACAGGCCCGCCAAAAACTGACGGGACGCATCTATCCACAGGCAAACTTTCTGAGCTCACCTGTAAGGTGTTCTCCTACGTCTTACCCCCCAATCTCTTCGCCAGGTGAAATGAGCGCAAGGTGAGTCCGGTCTCTCCAGAGCCTGCGCTGCGGGCGTGTTGGGAAGCGCTGCTCAGTGTTAGAGTTTCTCCTCCATGTCTCCTCTCCCTGCCCTCTTCTACCCCTTATTTCCCCTGCGTGTGTTTTTTTTGGCTGCAGGGAACTTTGAATCCCAACTTCAAAAGAAAGCTGTGATGAGGCCTGGCTGATGTTTCACAGACCCGCCGCTGCAGGGGCCCAGCCCAACCAGGCCTTTGGCTGCAGGGCCAGAGAGGGCGGGCGAGCGCAGTCCAGGTCCGGGCGGCACTGGGTTCTCCACCTGTTCCTTTCGGAGCCGCGCGCGTCTGCCCTCCTGCCTCGGGATAACACGTCCTGCAGGGCCCAACTGTGGGTGCGGCTCTCTCCGTGCCCCTGCCTGGGGGGCCCTCCGGAGGAAAGTGGGCCATGTCCCAGCATGGCTATGTACCGCCGTCCGCTGCCCTCAGATGCCCCAGCAGCAAAACTCAGGGGAGAAAGCAAAGAAGAGACAGTGAGTCACCGACACGCGGTGACCTTAGCCCAGCACAGGCTTCCGAAAACATGCGGAGGGCGCCCCCCGGTCGGCCTCACAGCGCGGTCTGACGCTGGGTGATGGATGGTTGCTTCGACCGTGCTCGGCCATCTCAGACATTTGTTTTCATTCAGCGCCTTTCCCCTGCGTGATAACAACGTTATGGAATCTGACACACGGAAACCGAAGCAGAGAGGCAAGCGTGCGGCTCCAGTTCGGCCGGGGGCTGAGCTCCACTCTGATGAGGACGAGAAGGAGGAGCAAGGGATGGAAAGTCGGTTCAGCAGCAAAGGACCCCTCATCCCTGAGACATCATTTTAGAAAGAAAAACAACAGAAACAATTCATGACCTAAAAGAAGCTGAAGTCTCCCAGGATCAGGAGAGCCGAGTTTCCCCGAGGGCAGAGAGAGTCTCTTGGCTTGCCTTCCTAGGATGTGTCACAGGAGTGGCCAATGACATTTGTGACTGTCCTCAGATGGAGTCCCCTCCTTCCTCGGTGCTTGCAGACCCTTTCTTAGGGCAGCTACTACGGAGAAACAGACATCTGGCCCATGTAGCCTCCCTGCCCACAGCCAAGTTCCTCTACCTCAGTAACACTGCCCGACTGGCTGGGTGACATGTCTATAATTTATATCTCCTCCTGACCAGTCCCAAGTCTGAGAAATACTCTCCCTTTGATAGGCCCATCTGGGTTACAGATGTTTGATGCTGGATTCTTCGGGCTCTCTCCTCCTCTGAGCCTTTGGGAGAGGAGCTCCTTTGGGCGAGGAGCTCCTTTGGGCTAGATTTCTGGTTTCTCGCTGGGCTGGGAAAGGGGGGATGTTGAGTAAGACTTGAGAAATGAGGCAGATGGCTCCTGCCTCAATCGTTGTAGCTGCATGTTAGTGATCTACCTGCAGGTGCGTCCCCCACCTCCCAACCACCCCCCAATGAGCTGTGACCTGCTGAACAGAAGGACTCGGTGCCTGGTACCCTTGGTTTTCTCCATAAATATCCAGCAAATGTTTGCTGAAGCTGGAGGCCCTTCAGAGTGTCAGTATAACAGAATTGTGAGTTTCAGTTCTGTGACTTAATTGTAATAACAGGGATGCTATATATGGGCAATTTAGTTCAGAGACCACCAAGTCACAGGCCCTCCCTGCATTCTAGGTCTATGCCTCCATGAACCCAGAGCCCGATCTGATGATCCAAGCTGCGGCCCAGAAACTCAGTCTACACTCCACACTGTTTTAGTGCCTCGACCTGGATTTAAACCCAGGGAATGTACACAAAGTAACTAACCCCCTCCACTAGTTGTTAGCACTTACTCTTCGTATTCTTTTTTATTTGTCCCTCTGCTTAGCTTACTGTATCTGGCACAACATGGGAGTCATTGTTTTTCAAAATATGATGCTTGCCAATAAGAGTTATGAAAAACACTCAGTATTTTTAATAACAAAACTCACCACAATGACTACAAGGCAGAGGATGGGGGAGGGGGGAAATTCCTTAATGAAAGAAATATAAGGGATTTAGGAAAGAGAAAACTCCTCTCCACTATGTTCTGCCTTCAGATTTTCTCCTTCCGAAGAGGAAATTCAGAGATAATTATCCTTGTTAGTTCACCGTAAGTATAAATGTGACAGTGTGCTTCTAACTCGGAACAAGCAGTGGACACTTGGGGAAACCCTCCAACACCGAAGACTGACGGGAATCGAGGGAGGGGAGGGAAGCTGACTGCAGGTCAGCCTGGTACAGCGCACCTGAGGCAGTCAGAACGGACCTCATTTCAGCATCAAACGAGGCTGCATCCTTGAAGTAAAAGTAGATGAATACAGAAAGTCAAAGAAGGCCTTAAATCTATGATGGCTAAAGTACAAATAATTCAACAGAAGAGGTGGAGGATAAACTCAAGGAACTCCCCAAAAGAAAAAAAATTGAACAAAATGACAAAGAGATAGACCATATGAGGGGAAAAAATAATAAATTCAGTACATCCATACTCAAGAGATCCAGGGTAGAACAGAGATCAGAAAAAAATGACTTTTTAAAAAGTAAAGTATTAATCTAATAGAACTTGCCAGAGGCGAAGGACATGAGTATTGGAACGGAGTGCTCAACAAAAAAGAATAGAAGTCCAATGCTAAAAATTACATGCCGTAATATCCCTAAAATAACAAGGCTAAGGTTAACAGTCTAAGCCATTTTTAAAAGAAAAAATATTCCACTTCTAAAAAGGTATGCAATTACCAGGATGGAAGCTAGAGGCAATTAATAAATTTATGCAAAAGTCTGAAAGCTGTTTTACAACCCAAAATTTTACACCAAGACAAACTGTCAGTATTGCGTAAAGGCAAAATAAAAACATTGTGCAAAACCCATTTTAAAAAGTCACCAAAAACACCCTTTCTTAGAAAGTTACTCAAGGATGTTTTCTAGAGAAACGAGGTAGTAAATTAAGAGACACTCATGCAATTCAGGACACAGTGGTTCCAATCCAAAAAAAGGAAGGAAAAAAAAAAAGCAGCAAAGATTAGTTCCAGGATGAAAGCTATGCAGCTAAAGATTGAAAGTGGAGAGAAAAACAGAATGAACAAGAAGGAAGACATGAAAAGCATAAAAAAGGAAAAAAAAAGACATTCTATTTCTACAGAGTAGCTGTTATGATAAGATATGCAAAAGCAATTGAGGATATCGAAAAAGAATGAAGGAGGGAAGAAGGGAAAGGGTAAGAAGATAGGGAGGGAGAGAAGAGGCTCAAGAGTAGAAAGAGGGTGGGGAAAAGCTAGGCCAGGAAAGAACACACAATAACAAAATAATACTTTGTCCTTCAGCAACAACAAACAATATTCCACAGTGATGATATTGTAAACATAACTGATTCAACTAAAAACAGTGCGATGACGATGCTGAAAAGAAGGAGGGGAGAATCAGGAAACAATGGGAGAGTTCACCTCATCTTTATCGTAAGAGCAAATCAATGCATAACGTTGAAAGTGGATGGATCAAGTCATACGACATTTGCAAACATGAAGGTAATTACCGGAAGAGTCAGGTAAAACAATTCAATGCGGGAGCAAGGCTAGACAGTGGAGAAGGATGGGGGAGAGTTCAGCAGGGGACTATCATTCTTCTCTACACCTTTTGATTCAATTTAATATTTTTAGCCATGAGCATTTATTACTTTGATTTAAATATTTTTAACTATCAAAACTATAAATAGCTCCTTTTATTCCACAAAGCAAGTTTTGCATGTAGGGATGAGAAGGTCTGAGACACTTTGGGGTCCACAGGCAGAAAGGGATGAGTTGCCATGCCAACTGTGGCAGCAAGTGGGATGAGTCACAAACAGAGACCCAGATAAGGTCTCTAGCCACAGGGATTCAGAGAACAGGGGGCCACACTGAGGAGAATGATGCCACTACCAAGAAAGACAGCTCAGTCGGTTGGGGCAGCAAGTGGGCTGTTGTCAGGAACTAGCAGACAAACGAGAGCAAGCCAGATTTCCCCGTCGCTCTGGGAATCCTAAGAGTTGGCAACCACTATTATTAATAACGTTTAGCTTCTGCTTAAGGTTATCAAAATCTAAAAACCAAACCCAAACAGCATCTTTCTTAGGTGAATGTGTCTGGTAACGGGATCAGTTCCCATGTTGTTATGTAAACAAAGGCCTCCCCCCTCTGTCAGCTCTGATAATGATAATAGCAACTGATGCTAGTTTAGGACTATTTCTGGGCATTGAAAACTTGGGAGTTACCAAGCACTTTCCTGAGCCTTGGTTCCTCTGACTCGCAGAAGAACCCTAGGGTCCGGGTAATGCAAACACTAGTGCAATCGCCCGCCCTGTACACACTTGTACAACATCGAATGAAGCAGTGAGGCCTCTTGAACTCAACTGCGTCCCCTGATTCCAAATCTTACACTCAACCCTTGACATCACATGCCTGAACTACGGGCAAACCTACGAACTGGTGTTAACTGACTGCCGCACGTGGGGACCCATGAATTACCATACAAACTGTGACAGCGAACAAAAAGGCAGCCGTCTCAGTACCCGGTGGGAACTGACGTCCAGTCCCCCCGCCTCCCACTGACTCCACACCTCAGGTGTGAGCCTTCTTATAATGTGTACGGAGGTACCAGTTATGCAATGGGGAGGCCTTGCCCACATGCACAAATTAACCAGTTTACCACCCACCTCTCTCCTGTCTTGTCTCCCTCTGACACGCCCCAACCCTCACACAGACCGTCCAATGGAAATCCTCTCATTGGCTTTTGGCCCACAGCAAACACCCCAGACCCACTCATTCATTACAAGGAACATGAGATAAACAGTTCAGAGTGTCTGCAGCTGTTCCAAGCCCTTGGGAGCATCAGGGTCAACCAGGGCCCTGATTTCATAGAGCTGGGGAAAGATAAATAAGTGATTGCACAAGAAAAACACCGGAAGTGATAAGTGTAATACAGAGAATTACAATTAGTTCATGTGATAATGATTGATCAGCTGATTTAAATTGGAAGATCAGGAAAGGCCGCTCCAGGAAGTGACATTTAAGTAGATACTGGAACAACAAGAGAAAACCCACCAAGGGAAGTTCCAGAAAACAGGATTCCAAGATGAACCAGCTAATGCAAGGCCCTGAGGCAGGAATGGGGGAGGGAGGGGGCAGAAGAGGCCCCGGAGGCTGTGCCGTGAGGGTCGGAGGGTTCTGGGGGAGGATGCTGGAGGGCAGGCAGGGGCCTGCCTCTGAACCAGGCAAAGAGTCTGCCTTTGTTCTAGGCACACTGGGAAGACATTTTACGAAGGGGAACAACAGGATCTGATATACCTTTTACAAAGCCTCCTCCTGGATGTCGTGTGGAGAAGGGAATTTAATGGGGCCAATGAGGAGCCTCCAGTCCTAACGGAGAAGGAGGTAAGACGTCCTGTGTTTGTTCACAAAGCAGGTGACCCGCTCAGCCTGCACCAGAGGCCAAGCACACATGAGGCCTCTTCGTGTGACTTTGTGGGAACCTGACGACAGAAGGTGCCGAATGCCATCTACCTTGTTTGCTCTCTGTGACAGTCCCCTGGCTTCTCCTCGGAGGCTAAGTTGTACCGGTGGCTCGAGCACCTGGGGCGTGTCTTCAGGAGCACGTCGCACCCCATACATAGCTCCTGTGAGGGCTGTCCCTTGTCCCAGTCATCTCTGTGTCCCTAGTTACTCATCACAACACCTGCTACTTCACGAGAGCACAGTAATGTCTGAAGGGCGGATGCATGTTGCATCTGGGGGCCCTCTTTTAGTCTCCGGAAGCCAAAAGGATAGAAAGATGTTAGAAATACACCTCACCCGCAGGACGCCCCTCGCCCCGGTCCCTTACCTCCTGGGCGAGTCCGGGTCGAAGCAGGTCTTGCGCACGTCGGCCACCGCAGGGTCGCAGCAGTCCCCGTCGTCGAAGTCGTTCAGCATGTTGTTGCACTCCACGTGGCAGAGCCCGTCCCTGCGGTTCCAGGAGTAGCACCGGCCCTGCGGGCGGCAGTCGCCCCCGTCGTAGCCCGTGAGCGGGTGCTCACACTCAGGGTCACAGTGGTCGTTGCCGATCTTGCTGGGGTCGCAGTTGACGAGCACGATGCGGTGGCGCAGGGTGGAGCTGTGGACCTGGTGGACGCTCAGCTGCCAGGTGATGTTGTAGCGGCCGAAGGCTTCGTGGAGCGCCTCGTGCTGCCGGCGGATCTGCTCGTCGGTCACGGTGGGGTGCAGGCCCTCGTCGTCGCAGATGTTCACCACCTGGTAGCGGACCACCTTCTCTCCTCGCAGGGGCCAGTGCCCGTTGTACTGGGAGATCAGCTCCACATTGTCGCACGCCGTCTGCCCACAGGGTGGGGGCTGCAGAGGTGACAGGATCTCGGGCTCGGGCTCGAAGCCCTGGAGAACCTCAAGCCGCGGGTACTTGTCATCTCTGAAGGGGACCCACTGTTCTTCCAGGGGCTCAAAAGTGGCTGTCAGCATCAGGGTGGTCAACTCATCCGCACCTCTTGGATGCTGAGGACTGTGCTGGAGGTGGCTTTGCGAGAGGGCCGTTGACCAGAAGACCAGTGTGCCCAAGTGTCCACGGAAATGATGCCCACGTTCAGAGCCATCCCCCGCTAGGAGCAAAGAACGGCAAGATGCCATGAACGGGCTGTTCAGGGGACCGGACTGGCCTAGACTGCTAGCCACCCGGGTGCCGTCCACATACAGGGCCATCCGCTGTCCGTCGTAAGTGGCTGCCACGTGCGTCCACGTGCCTGGCTGGTAGCGACTGTGGCCAACCACAATGGTGGCCCTCTTCACGCGGTCGGTGCGAAGGGAGAAGAAGAAGCGAGCGTCTTGCCTTCCCGCGTCCTTCCCTGAGCGGATCCCCAGGGCCCAGCCCTTGTCACTGACAGCGTGGGAGCAGTTATCAAACACACCTGGGAAAGAAGGAAGAGGTGAGGGGAGAGATGCCAGATACAAAGGGGGGTGGAGAAAGGGAGAAGAAAACCCATGTGAGTAAGCAGGCATGTAGGTTTTTAATGGGAAAAAATTAAGTGATACGAATTCCCCACCTGGGATGCCTGTCCGGTACCCCTTACCACGCCATTCTGACCACCTCTGTCCCTGACTTGAGGTTCCATCACACTGAACTCATTTCGGTATTTTTATACAAATGTTGCTTATGCTGACGTTAATCCATGCCTTCTCTTCCTGGCCCTTGTCCCCTTCCTTGCCCTCGAAGCCACAAGGACAGCCATAGTTTTTACAAAAGACAATAATCTCCTCTCCCCTCAAAAAGTCATTTTCTCTGCTGAATGCTGAAATGATGATTCTCCTGGGGAGAACCAGGAGCTCACGAATCAGAGAGTCCTGTCAGACAGCAAGTAACAGCCCGGATGCCATCCCCAGCCCGCTGTTCCCTCCAGGGGCTCCGTGCGGCCAAGGACACCCGTCTACGAAGAACAGTAGTTCCCCAGAGCGGGCAACGCGGCACTGCCCCACGGTCCCGGCCTGCGGACCTAGTCAAGTCAGTTGTAACAACGGCCATTTTATAACCCCTGGTGCTCCCCACAGTGTGGAGCAGAACTTGCCCGGATGAAGATGCTCGCTGCCCACTACCTCAACCCCGCGCTCGATGCAGGCGCAGGACTTGTACATCCAACTGAACAAACAAAGCAAGGAACGCCTGTAGAGAATTAGATCGCCACTAAGCTGGCAACGGGAAAGAGCAGTTTAGACGCGTGAGCACAGGCAGAAAGGGAACGCTGCGGGCGGCCTGGCGGCCTCCGATGGCTCCCCCTTCGGCCGTGAGCCCACCTTCTCCTCCCAGGAACCTCTTCGAACGCATGGCTCCATCCCCCCATCTGGAGCATGTGCACGGAGAACTATCGATTCTCCTCTCCCGTCAAGACTGAACAGCCCAGTCCGCAGTTAGGCTGGAACTGCAGTCCGCTCAGACAAACCCAGGTTTAGCCGCAGCATGGAGTCGATAACCAGGAAGCTCCAAGATTCACCCCTCACGGCAGGGAAGGGAGAGTCCTGCTTGGTCACTTGAAGGGCTGCTGTCCTACTAACCCACAAAGGGTTTGCAGTCCATCTCCCTCCTCCTGGGGAAAGGAATTCCACTTGAAACCACTGAATTCAGTTCCTCAAACATTTACGGACCCGCCTGACACAGACACTCCTCTGGTCTTTGCCCTTGAGAAATCTCAGAGGGCGGTAAGAAACACAGGAGGTCACTTCAATATGATGTCACAACTCAGGTCAACAGAGACATAGGTGAGTGAGAACACAGCCAAATCTCAACCCACAAACCAGAGAGGACTTTGAGACCCAAACCTACTCTTGAAGAGTGTGTAAGAGCTGGCCAGGCAAAAGAATGACGGAGGATCATTCCCCACAGCGGGTACAGGAGGGACAAAGGTGCCTGGGGTAAAAGAGGTCAAGGTAGTTTTTATATAACACAGTAGGGAGCTTGGGCTGTATAGTAGATGAAACACACGGAGGTTTCTGTACTCCAGCCCAAGGCTTCTGATATCCTGAGAGTACGCAGCAGAACTGTAGCGTGAAACACCCACGGTTGCTGGCCTTGTCCTGCACACGTGGTCCGGCTGCAATTAAGACGTCTGAGGAGCTTCCCAAGACTTGCGGATGGCCAGCTGTGGCACGAGAGGCACGTGCATCGCACAAGAGGACCCACATGCTGGTTCAGCGGGTATTTACGACGAAGCAGCGCCCGCCGCCAACCTCCCCACTTGGTGCTGGGCATTTCCACGGCGACCCAGTGCTGGTTTGAAATCGTGGGAGGTTCAGTGCAGGACAGAAGACTCGGCCTAATAAACAACTGCAGTGAGATAAGCTCACTGCTCAAAGTGTAAGTAGCGATAAGCCTCTTTATTACAATCGGAACGTAATATGGCAGGAATTCTCCCTACAGTGACTAAGTATCAAGGGTCCAGCACTGACCCATCCCCTTAGCAATGTGATTCCTAGAAAACATCTGCCACCCAAACCTGCCCATGACCCTAAGGCTACCTTGCTTCCTGGTCAGACTGTCTGGGAAGGTCAGGGAGGCCTGAGCCCCGAATATTCCAAGCGATAAGTTCAGACAATCCCAGATCAGAGGTTCTGCCAGGTCGCCCAGAAACACTGCTATAATATATCTTACAACCTGTGTTTATACAAAATACCCACTTCAGCTGAATCTTCTAAATGGGGACATGGTATTCTTTTTATAAATATTTCTTCCTTCGCTTCTTAGCATGGAATGACATCTCCCCTGTATATAGCACTTGAGCTTTCCAAAGCAACCCTGTATAAACTATCATCCAAGCAGTAAGCCTTCCTCTGAGCTCGGCGAGATGAGCATCACCAGCCTCCTCATGCAGATGAAGACACCGAGGCTCTGAGAGGTCTGCTGTCGGGCTGGGTGCAGAGGGAACCAAGGTGCCACCGCTGGGAGCCCAGGAGAGTTGTCTGTGGTGGGAATGACATCACGCATGGTGGTTCCAGGTAGGACTCGGCCAGACGCTCCAGTCCCCAGTCCACCACTGACATGCTGGGTGACCTCGGAAACATTATATCATCTTGCTGAGCCTCCGTTCACTCATTTGTAGATTCTACCTGTAAATGAAACTGGTCCACGACTGGTCTGCTCTTCAGCATCCTTCCACCGTAAGTAAGATCACAGACCTACCTCACGAGATTGCTGCGAAAGATCTTCGCACAGTGCCTAACTGGTACTGAGTGACTAAGAAACATTAACCGCGATGCTGAGAAGGCACGTGAGAACAAGGTGTTAAAGGGAAAAGCAAATGAGATGTAAAACCAGTGTCATGCTGCTTTATACTTGATGACTAGTCCTCTGAAGAAAAACAAACTAGTCCTGACTTGCAGCATTTGCCAATTTCTGCGGTATAAATATTACCCCACGGGTCAATTTTAAGATGCCAATACGATGTCGCTGACATGGGGTTTGGAGAGACGGCCATCAGCGGCCCCGGCGAGCCGGTCTGAACCAGCTCCTCCACGGCGAAGACGAGCAAGGAAAGGCGCTGTAGGGTCCAGCGTCTCCTCCCCCCTCTGACTGCTGACGTACTCGTGGCGGCTTTGCTGGGGGGTCTGACTTTTTACCGTTTAAAGGAAGTTAAATGTGACCTCGAAATTTACCATACAGCTGCAGTAATCAAGATAGTATAGCACTTAAAAAATTGACAAATAGGTCACTGAAAGAGAACAGAGAGCCCAGAAATAACCCCCCTAGATACAGTCCGCTGAACTTTGATCAGGAGCAAAGACGGCACGGCAGAACAAAGATGGTTTCTTCCACAAATGGTGCTGGAGCAACTGTACATTCACATGCAAGCAAACAAAAAGAAAAGAAAAAGAATCTAGACACAGATCTTATATAACGCCTATCCGGAAAAAAGTCCAGCCATTATTAATACAACAAGAACTGTTTGCACAACATCGATGCAACCTGGCAGCCAAGGAGAGTGGACTGGAATGCACATGCGTGAACAATGACGCCTTCACTGTACGAGTCAGTGGGGGCGTGGTAGGCACCACTGAGTGAGCGTGTGCACTGTGTGGCCATCACATTCAAAATTACCGAGCGAGTAGAGCAATGAATCTCCATCACATTTTGAGTTAAGCTTGAACATTCCTCCACAGAAACTATTTGGATGACTCAGAAGGCCGCAGCTATGGGCAACTGGTGACTGGCAGCTTCATCACAACCACACGCCTGCTCACGCATCACGTCTCACGCAGAGTTTTTTGGTGAAACATCGAATCACCCAGGTAACTCAGCCCCACTATGGCCCAGATTTGGCTCCCTGTGACTTCTGGCTTTTCCCAAAACTAAAATCACCTTTGAAAGGGAAGAGATTTCAAATGGTCAATGAGATTCAGGAAAATACAACGGGACAGCTGATAGCAACTGGGAGAACTGTGTGAGGTCCCAAGATGCCTACTTTAAAGGGGACTGAAGTGTCATTGTCCTGTGTACAATGTTTCTTATATTTTGTATCTTCTTCAATAAACGTCTCTATTTATCGTAGTGCACGGCTCGATACTTTCTGGACAGACCTCGTACGTTTTACTAGCATTAGCTCAAAATAGATCATTGACTTCAATGTGAAGTGCAAAACTATAAAACTCCTAGAGGACAACATAGGAGAAAATGTAGATGACCTTGGATGTGGCTATTCCTCTTTAGATGAAACAGCAACACAATCTATAAGGAAAGAATTTATAAGCTGGACTTCATTAAAATTGAAAACTTCTCTGCTAAAGACCATATTAAGAGAACTAGAAGATACGCCACAGGCTGGGAGAAAACTCTTGCACAAAACACATCTGAGAGAGGACTGCCATCCAAAATACACAAAGAACTCCTACAACTTAACAATCAGAAAAAAAATGAAGACCCAATTTTAAAGTGGGCCAAAGACTCTAACAGATATTTCACCAAAGAAGATATACAGGTGGCCAGTGGGCATATGAAAAGATGCTCCACATCAAATGTCATCAGGGAAATACGAGATAAAAAAACAATGAGATACCGCTACACGCCTAATAGAGTGGCCGAAGTCCAGAACACGGATAACACCACATGCTGGTGAGGATGTGGACCACAGGAATTCTCTTTCACTCTGGGCGGGAATGCAAACTAGTCCAGTCATTTTGGAAGACAGTTCAGCAGTTTCTTAAAAAAAAAAAGAAAAAAAGAAAAACTAACTAAACCTCCTTGTGAGGTTTAGACCATATGATCCAGCAATCACACTCCTTAGTGTTTACCCAAAGGAGGTGAAGTCTCTATCCATGCAAATACCTGTCCACACACATGTGTAGCAGCTTATTCACAGCTGCCAGATCTTGTGGTGGGTAAGTGAATTGTGCTCCATCCAGACAATGGACTATCACTCAGTGCTAGCGATAAATGAACCATCGAGCCATGAAAAGACGTGAAAGAAACACAAATGTGTATCGCTAAGTGAAAGAAGCCAATCTGAAGACTATAGACTGTATGACCCCAACTACATGGAATTCTAAAAGGCCAAAGTACGAAGACAATAAAAAGATCAGTGGTTTCCAGGGGTGCCGGGGGAGAGCCGAACAGGCAGAGCACAGTGCATTTTGGGGGCAGTGGAAATAATCTGTGTGATGCTGTGATGACAGAAATATGTCATTACACTTTTGTCCAAACCCACAGAACGTACGACACCAAGAGTGGACCCTCAAGCAAACTGTGAACTTGGGGTGATTATGACGTGTCAGCGTAGTTCCATCCTTGGTTAAAAATCAACGTAGCATTCCGGGGAGCGATTTCGGTCACAGGGGAGATCACGCACATGTGGGGGCAAGAAGCATACGGAAACCTCTGCACCTTTCTCTCGATTTTAGTGTGTAGCTAAAACTGCTCCAAAATAAAAATAGTCTTTTTTTTTTTATTATTAAAGTGGGGAAACGTAAATGTTGCCTCCACTCCGGATCTTGAGCCTCAAAATATCTTCCTGAGTACCCAGCAACCAATGGTACCTGCGAAATAAAATCTTTACCCCAGGTTCGCTCTTCAGCATCCTCCCAGCTGCAACCTGGGGTCACAGAGCAGCCTGCACGCGCATCCACATGCATTCGGGAGGGCCCCCCACCCCTGCTCCCTGATCTCCACAAAGAAGGATCAATATGGACCTTGACTCGACAGAAAAAGTATCAAGTCCCCACATTTAGGAGGCTTCTCCTTCTTCTCCATCTAGCAGAGCAAAGCTGGTAAAACCCATGGGGTCTAAGCCAACAGTCTCTGTGGTCAGACTCAGCTGATGCAACTGAGATTTTATAACTTTGGATGTACATGTGAGACACATTCTTGGGAGGAACAGAGGGACCAGATCATCAATATGATTTATGAAATCACTCAACACCAAACTGAACTATGAGAGCCCATGGGTTAGAAAAAAATCAGATCGGATGATGTAAGTCGAAAAATGGTGGCGGTGCTGAAGCCAAACATTTGGACCACGTCGTCTGGAAACTTTAAGAACGATCCTTTGAGTGCTTGCTTGGAGCTGGCTTCCATTGTGCATCAGTGTTTACTGAATTTAAAATGGTCCTAACGCCCTACCTTGTATTTAACCTGAGCTTGGAGAGAAACGGAACTGAATCTTGTTCATTGTATTCCTGATCTCAGTTTCCAAACTCTTGTCTGGAGATTCTGGGTGGCTTCCCGGGGCTACATTCTCATGTGGGTCTTCAGGAAAAATCCAGCGGAGTCTCTACTATGATCAGTGCCAGCATTTGGAATTAATAGAGTTAATTTCCCTCCGGAGAAAAGCCTTCTCTGAAACTGGGCTACAGTCTCCCTGAGTGATTATGAAAAATCCTAGTAATGGTAAACATCACAGCTGGAGCGTTACAAGCTGTCTGATGGGGCGGTGTGTAAGTGGAACCCCTGGAGAGGAGGGACCCTGCTTCTTGCCACGTCTTGGGCTCTTTCTTTGCACGCAGGAGGTCTGCTGCTTGTGCAAAGAAGAAAAAAAAAAGACTTAAAACTACTTTTGATTAAATATCTTCTACGTTCCAGACGCTGGACAAGTATCACCCCTGTGAAGTCCTCCCACAAATGTAAGAGCTGAATTTTATATCCTCACTCACAGACCATAACACTGCGGATCATGGAATTTCAGTAATTCATCCACAGTCTTAATCTACGAAGGGCCAGAAATGGGTCAAAATGAGTTCTGCTCAGCCAAAGGGCCCCTGCTCTTTCCACTGCGCTAAAGTATCTCCAACACTGGAACCTAAGTTGTTAGTTGTTGTTTTGAAGGAAGAACAGTAAGGGCTGGTGAGTGGCATTGACAAATTTGCAGACCACTCTTGAAAGGTGAATGCAACTAACTCTCAAAACAACGGGCAGGCTAAGAGCCCTTCCCAGGAAGGGTTTGGAGCGAAGGCACAGGCAAGCACAGCAAGTTGATGTTTCCAGGGCGGCCAACACCTGAACTGACAGGCTGCCTCCTGAACATCTGACAAAATTTCTGAGTGGAACTGCAGGGGGTTTGGCAACATGGAACACTCAGTCATCAATTCTAGAGGACCCCGAGGAGAAGGGGAGCTCTTATCCCAAAGCCAGGACCATCACCGAAGGCGGGAGGGAAGCTGAAGTGAGGGGCACTCAATTGTAAGCTCGCTTCCCAGCCAGTGGCGCCCGTCCCCAGTTGCTCCTCCCTTGGTTTCTCCCTGGGTCTGTGACCAGCGGAGTAGGACCCCGTGTTCGAGGAGAACGAAACAGAAAGGGAAGGGAGGGAGTCCCAACAGGACCCTCCGCTGCTCCCATCGCTCAGCAAGTCCGATCGAACCACTCTGACCGATCGCCTCCTTCTCTCCTCCCTACTGGAAGCTTCTGTCACTTGGTCTTGAGAGAATGGGGTGCCCTGACCAGGAGACCACGTAGAGGGAGTCAGTCTTCAACAGTGCTCCTGGCATCATAGCGAGCAGAGAAGTTTACTCACCCCGGTAGTTATGTAAGTCGGTACAAAGTGGGAAAAAGCAAAGGAAAAAACAAAGAATCCTCTGAGAACTGTGGGGAACCAACCTGTCCTTGGCATCCTTACTTTACGGTAATAACAAAAGCGGAGAAAGCAGAGGAGCCTTTGTGTTTCGAGAACATTATGTGGACTTATTTCCGAGTGGTGGAATAAACAGGAAAGACAAAAAACCTTGCCCCTGTCCGAGAGGCTGTGTAGGCCCAACGCCAGGAAAGATTCAGTGAGACTTCGTTCTCCCCAGTTATACCTCCCCAATCAAAACTCTGCTCTGTAGTCGACACCCCACTCTCCTGACACCGGGACTCCAAAAGAGGTCTCAGCCTTTGTCTGAAACAACCCCCAACGATGGGCTGGACCTTGAAACATCAGCTGAGGATTTCGCCTTGTCCTTGAAACCTTTCTGCGCCACCCTGCTCAAGGGGGTCTTTGCAGCATGGTGAGCCTTGCAGCATGGCTGCCATTTCTGTGCCCAGCCACCCTGTTTGAGAGTCCCTTGGTGACAAAGGTCTGCCTTAGGCAGCTGTGAATTTCCCACACAATCAAGGGAGGACCAGGTTCTAGCTCCTGCCTCACGCCCACTCTGCCCCTGGCGTCAAACTGAGTCCTGAGAATCTCGACTCCCAGAAGGAGCATGTCCCCATTTCCCACCAGTCTCGGGGGAAGCCCAGGCTGCCGCCTCTGGCCAAGGGCTCTCTGCTGTGCAGCTGCAGGCGCCTGGCCTTTGCCATGACGGAAGATGCGTCCTTTCCCAGCCGTTGCCTAGTAAGTGGCTTCCTTCCGGACCCAACACCCTTGGGTTACAGCACACATGCTAAGACTTACTGAGAGCTTTCCTTGGGCAAAGCGCCATCCTGGAGGGCACATCTGCCATGGCAGGGTCCCACAGAGGAGACCATTTAACAGCAGGCCAAGGTGGCAGAAGACAAGGCTGAGGTCTGGACAGAAATCATGACCTGAGTGCAGACGCGGCCACGGGGCCTCCCTTCCAGGAAAGCGGCCCTGGCCACGTTCTCTGCACCTCTGGGAGGACCAGCATCGGGCGTGAGAGGCCTGCTTCTCTGGAACGCCCATCACTTCCAGGAAGGTGAGGTCCTCTTCAGCAAAACAGAGGAGTCACGCACAGTGGCGTCAGCTCGGGTAACTGAAAAAACATGCTGTGTGGTAGAAGTTTGTTTTTAGGAGGAAAATGAGCTAAAAACAGGGCCAGGTTAGGTCATGACCATAAATCAACCTGCTACAAGGCAAGGTCCCTTCCCAGGATGTTGCGCCTGGGGCCTCCCCACACGTGGTGGGTCTGCTGCCTTCTGCACAACTACTTACCCAACACCCCGCCCCCAGCAGAGAGCACCCGAGGAACAAAGGGGCCGAGGGGGAGGAGCCGGGCCATCCATCAAAGACCTGACCTGGCAGTGAGCCAGGAGGGCTGTGTCAGCAGGCAGAGGAGGAGAGAGTGAACAAAACACGGCCAGGGAGGCGTTTTCGGCTGGGCTAGATAACTCTCTTTCGAGACAGGATTAGGCTCGGCCTTTTATCTGTGAGCCCCAGCTTTGACAACCGAGAGCAGGGCAGAGCTCCCGGGAGGCTTCACAAGCATCTTCCCGGCACATCTTTCAACCTCTCCGCACGGGGCGCCTTTCCTGGTCAGCATGCTCCTGTCATGCACGGGGAACTTGCCTGGCTTTCAGTGGGCCACCATGCCGAGGGCGGGAGTCAGCGAGGCAGGGGAGGAGGGGGCAGGGAAGCTCAGATGGGTGAGTCCTCAGCTCTGCCACGAACCCGGAGTAAGTCAGGGGCAGTGGGGGCCTCATCCCTAAGGAAGCTTCCTTGATCACCACGGCAAAAAGCCACAAGGCTTTAGGCATTCGTTTCCTACTGCCTGGGTGGCCAGCTGTTTTTGTTTTTTTTGCTGAGAAAGTAATCCACGAAGGCCAGAAAGAAAATGACCTGGATAGCTCACCTGGCATTCTAGTGTGCCTTCCACAGGCTAGACGAGGCCTTCAGCGGCCTCGGGAGGATCTCCCGGGACAGCCCTGCCTCATTCCCAAGATGCTCCAAGACCTTGATCCAGACCCACAAGTGGCCGAGTGGAGCCGGCCCAGCAGCCAGCTGAGAACTCGAAGGTGGTTAATACTACTCCAGTTCGCTGGCAGGCTGTGGAGTAAGACCCATTAAGTCAACCGAACCTGACGCCTCTACAACCGTGACCAACATCGAGCAATTCTCTTTACTTTACTTGCCTCATCTGCAATGGGGAGATCACAGCACCTAATTTATAGGGTTTGGAGAAGATTAAATTAATTCACACATGTTAAAAAAATAAGTAAAAACAGTGCTTAGCACATGTAAGCACTGATATTGTTATTTATTGCTAATACCATCATCATTTTGACGTATATAGACCTTATCTCCTCAAGTGCATTATAAACTCCCTGGAGCAGGTAAGCCTGCCTACACTTCCCCCCACTCCCATCATATCAAGGCCAATGTCTTGTGCACGGTCAGAATGGTAACTCACTAATGAATTGAAGCCACAAGCAGCAGCTGGCAGAGCTGCCGAGAGTCTCCTCCCAACTGAACCATCTAAAAATGCCATCCCTCTAAGGGAAGACCCCTGCCCCCTCCTACTGCTCACTCCCCGCATCTGGGGCAGTTACCGACCACAGAGCCCCCCGTAGGAATGTGCTGATTTCACCTCTTCTTACGAAGGATCTAGAAGAACTAAGGGCAGTTAGACTTCTGTCACCTCCCCACCAGTTCTGGGCGATATCCCCTAGAGCTGTATTTTGCCCTCCATCCCAGGGAGGGAGGGAGGGAAGGAGAGAGGGACAGGGGCGGGGGGAGTGTCCTAAGTAATTCTGAACAAGTGGGTTTTGGGGGGAGTGTCAGCTCAACCATTTTAAATAACCTCTGAGAACGAGCAATATGAAATTTCCCAAGCATTTAAGAAGCCCTTGAGGGTCCTGTGACCCCGGAATCTGACGAACAGCCCCTCGATGCCCAGGGGGTCAACACCTACGGTCTCACAGAGGGAGCATCAGGGCGTAAGAGGGGTGGGGTGGGCTGGGCTGCTGCCGCTCAGCAGAGGCGAGGAGCTGCCCGCAGGCTACTCTCTCGGCCTGACCTCCCACTTTAACAGAAATGGGACAGCTCGTCCCTGCACTTCCAGCAACACGACAGCAAGGACAGAAACCCCCACATGCGAGAGGCAAGTTGTGCAGGAGCCGGGAGAACGGCGGCGTGATGCCCCACACCTTAGGCAGCCTGGAATAACTATGCGTATTGTAACCTGGATAAGACACCTAGGTGCCCGGCACAGGCTGGCCCTGGGAGACCCCCGGAGCAGAAGGCCGGCCCCTCCCCCACAAGCCCCCACCCCTAGCAAGGTCCCTCTGAGAACTCACTCTTACAGCTCCGGCTAAGCGAAACCAACACCAACCCCAATTTCCTGTTTTTCCCTTTCCTCCACCAAGTAGATAGTTTTGAGAGCCCTCTCGGAGGTTTACTTTGGCACTCCTTCCCCAGGTACCACTGGCGGAATCAATGCCGCCCTAAGGAGTGCTGAGACTGTGACCGCTGTCCCCTCCGTGAGGCAGAGGCACTGTGGGGGCCGGCGGGGGGGGGGGGTGGCTTATTTAAAAGACGCGTGAACGACTTTCACTCAGGGAACATGTCCTGCCTCTGTTTCCTTAACGATAACTGAACATTTTGGCCTCTACCACGGGGTCACAAGTAACCCAGGGAGGTTCGGACTGCTTTCTAGGATGCCAGTGACACCCAGCGACCCGCAAACCTAAATGCCACGCCCACTCGGAAGTCTGAGCAGACACCAGGGAACTCGGGGCGCCGCTCCTCAACTGGAACACAGGGGCGTCTTCGGGGCCAGTGTTTGAATTGGGCCCTTGAAGCTGACCCCTGAGTGGGAACGACAAAGAACGAGGAAACCCGGCGATCTCATCACCTGACACGTTGGGTTCCATGAAGACTAACGTCATAATTTATTTTCTTACTGAAAATCTTTCTGAAAGGTTTTCTGTTGCTTTCCACTAGGAGATTTATGTTCACCAAGGCAACCTAAAGTGTTGAAGTAACGCCAGACTGGAAACCAAGAAACTTGGGGCACGGTCCCTGCCTGCTGCTCGGTGACGTCCGCAAGGCGCCTTTCCTCCTCAGAGCCTCCGAGTCCTTCCTGCCTGTGAAGGAGAGGCCAGGCTGGGCCGTCCCTGGGCCCTGCCGTCCCTGGGCCCTGCTGTCCCTGGGCTCGGTGCCTGGAGTCCCTAGGCTCATCCTGAAGGACCCGAAGGTCCTCAGCCTCCTGGCCGCTTCTCGCTGGGACACACCCGTGACAGTGGCCACGGAAGGGGAAGGACTGAGCTGAAGCCCCGCCTCCACGGACAGGCCTTATTTCTACCAGACCCCTCTTCTGAGCTCATCGTGAATCCTGCACCTCTATCTCCGAAAAGGGAGGATCACTAACACTAGGGGGAGCTGGGGGTGCTGGTGAGTGGCGGTCCAGAGCGTTGAGGCTTCACTACAAATAATTCATCGTTCCATCATCGCACACAGTCGTGCAAGCACATCCATATGTGCAAGCTATGGAAAGAGAGTGTGCACGGACCGGAGGGGACCAGGGAGGCCCTGGGGAGGAAGGAGGGGTGTGACAGCTCGGGCCTGCTCGGCTGCCAGTGACTTGAAGGCAAGGCGCTGGGTCCTTCTTCCGCCACCACGTCACCACGGAAGACTGAAAAAGGCAACGGACGTTGACTGAGCACGCACCACGCACCAGGCACAGCCCTCAGCCTGTGAGGTCCGCCAGTTCCCTTAACCCTCACGGCAATTCTGTCGGACAGAAGTGACCCTCACACCAGCTCCACAGAGGAGGGGACTTCACCTTGCCACACTCGCACAGCTAGGAGAGGGCTTCAGCCCAAAACATCCGGCTCCAGACCCTGAATTCCTCACCAATACATTAGGAAAAAAAAATCAGATGAACAAAGAGAAGGGCGGAACAGTTAAGGTGAGGAGACAGCTTTTGCAGAGAACAGGAGCTGGGAACAGGTGGGGCAGGCGGAGAGGAGAGAAGCCAGGGAAGTCCTGCCCTGGCTTGATAATGTGGTTGACTCTGGGGAGTCAGGAGAAGTCGAGCTCCAGGGGTAGAAAGGGACCGGATTATCCTCCATCCATTCATTCAACCCAAAGTGCCTACTCCAGTCCAAGCCCCACCCTGGGGGCTGGGGTGACCCATAGATGACTGGGGTCCAGCCAAGCCCCCAGAAGCCTGCAGGCAATGTGAAGTCCCCGACAGCTAAGCTTGAGGAACTTGAACTTGAACCACCACCAACTAGCGAAAAGGAAGACAGCAGTCTAGTGGGAGGCGGGGCCCCAACAAGAGATGGTGACGGGAGCACAGGGAAGCGGAGGGCGAGCAGGTGCCTTTCTCCGTCCTGCCCGGCTCTGCGCTGCCCGGCACGTGGCAGGCCTTTCCTCCATCCCGGACCTCACTTCGGAAAGGGAACCGGAGTGGGCGGGGCCTCCCCCTCGGGTCCGGTCCTCTGCCAGGGCTGGTCCCGGCCCAGGTCAGGCCAACGACAGCCTGCACTCTGTGCAAAGGCCCAGGCAGACGGCCACAGCCAGGGAGGGAATCGTGCCCAAGATTACCTCCACTCTCAGGATGCGTGCCACGGGCCGGATTAGGAGGATACTTCATTGTGCAAGTATGTCAAAAAATTAATGTGCCCTGACACAAACAATGTCTAAAATGGATCTCCGCTGTGCTTAGTGTTTATTATTATTCTGCATGAAGTTGAACTTCATTTCAAAAATAGATCTTGAATACCTCCTTTGTGTTCAATAAACGTCTGTTGAATAATTGAATTAGTGAGTGAGCAGATTAAAAAATAAATTGATCCAGGTACTGCTTGTAAGTGTTCTATGTTCAAAGAATTCCATCCCCCCAGAAAAGAATCTGGTGGTAACGTCAGAACTTGAGAAGAGCACAGAAAGCACCCAAGGACCAGGGCCTCTTCCTCAGACTGGTGAGACCTGTCACCCCCAGGCACGCTCTCCCCGACTCCCTCCCTCCCGGACCAGAAACAACCTGAGCAGGCGCGCAACACACAGCCAGAGTTCTAGGGGGAGAATGGAAAAGAGCCAGTACGTACAAACCCCAGTCGACATGCAGCAAATCCGCTGAGCAATTTCGGCAAGTTTCGAAATCAGCCCAGGTAAACCAGGCTGCGATTACATTCCGTTTCTCCAGGAGACCTCTTCCTGGCGGACAGGGACCCACGGCCGGTGGATGTGGGAGGCCGAGATGCGGAAGACAAGGGTGACCGCTCCTTCTGTTGTTACTGAGTGGATCTCAAACCTCTCAGCCAGCTTCCAAGCCATCAGGACCGAAAGATCACACGTGTCTCTCTGCGCCTGCTTCCAAAGAGAGTGATTCCCTTCCGAGTTCGTCAGACTGAGTCTTCCCCTTCGTTGGTTCACTCCCTCGCTCGTCTCTTACCGAGTAGGTGCTGGATGGGTTTTACTTGCAGACAGGGCACTGTGTCAATGAACAAAGTCTAACCCTGACCTCAAGCAGCTCCCAGCCCCCTGTAACCTAGAAGCGAGGGGACGTGGCAGTAGGGCTGACCTACTCGGTTAACATCAACCCCCAGATCCCCAGTACAAAGTCAGGTGGGACTGAGGGTGAGTGATCTACGTGCCCCCGGCAAGGCTGAGGACAGGGCGCAGGGGAACCCTTGCACAACAAGCCCACCTCCCTGAGACCAGGGAGAGCTCCTGGAAGAGGTGTCGATTAGCGAATAGCCCTGGCAGCGATTCCAGTAAGTTAGGTGTGAGGGAGGAGTTTCCTGTTAGGAGAAAAAGTGCAAAGGGCAGAGGTCAGAGGCCAGGAAAGACAGAAACTACTGCTAGTAGTGTGGTGTCACTGGAAGTTGAGTGTGAGAGTGGGCGTGTGTGCGTGGGTGCAAGCGAGTGGGGTCTCAGTGGGTGTGAGCATGCAGAGGCACAGGTGTGTGCACACACGTGTACATGTGGGTGAATGTGTGTCTACGCTGGAGGGCAGTGCCCAGCCCGAGGGGCTAAGCAGAGGCCCCTACAGCCTCCTGAGGAAGCGGAACTCTAGCCTGAGCGCTCAAGCAGGGCCGTCCGAGGGTTTTTGGAAGGAAGACGACCTGAACTGCTCTGTCTTGGAGAACGTGCCCTTCCATGCAGTCAGTCAGCTGGAGGAGAAAGTGGTCCCTCAGCTGAGAGACCACCAGAATCCGCGCGGCCAAAGCTAACCTGTGCTCGGTGGGAGGGCACAGGAGAAGCAGGACCGAGAAGGGTTTGTTTGAGGCACGCAGGGATCCTTCTCCACTCAGTGCTCGGGCCCCGAGAGGGAGCGACAGCTCCATGTTCTGGAGAAGAGCGTCCTCTAGGGGCCGAGCCCTCAGGTCCAAGTCCCGCGCGGCACGAACTCACTGTGCAGCCCCGGGCAGCACCCTAGTCCCCTCTGGGCTCCAGCTTCTCCACCTCCTTCCTCTAGTTGCCCACGAGTCCGAGTTTGTGAAGGGACCACAGTCGGGCCGGGCACGGAGAAAGCAGCACAGGAACGTCGGTCAAGTGAAAACGTCTTCAGTAACTTCCTGGAGCGACAGAGCTCGCACCCGTGGGCTGTACATTTCTGTGACTTCATCGTCCATCGCTGTCCCATGGGTTTATGCCGTCTCTGCTGTAGATGACCAGTGCTCTACCCCAGGGCCTTGGGCTCTGCATCACCCCCGACTGAAAACAAAACTTCTCGGAACAATACTTCCTGTCAGAAGCATCTGCTTCTGACACGGGCTGGCTCCCGCAGTGAGGACTCGAGACCCGCTGCCTTCACTCCCTCGCCCCCCACTCACATCCCCGCCCACTGGGATGCCGAGTCCCTTCCACCACCCCCACCCCCAGCTCTGAAGTGTAACTGCTCTCCCTCCAATCACCACTGATTTCCTGACTGCTACGTCCAACGAGCGCCCCTCAGGACGGCTGGCTTGTTGGGTGGCCCTGTGCCACCTGACGCTGACAGCTCTGCCCCTTTCTCTTTTCCCCAAGTCTGCTGCCTCCCAGGCCTCCTCCTTGCTCTCTGGTTACCAGGTCCCCTCTCCCAGCCTCGAGGAGCCCTCAAACTCTCTACACAGCCCCCCGCCAGGGGCTGGGCCACGGCAATCAGCTGCAGATTGCCCTCCAGCAGTCCATGAGTGCCGCCCAGGTACGACCACTGCCTCACTCACTCTAATTCCCCAGCACATGTTAAATGCCTGATAGTTCACCTATCAGAAGCTCAAAAACCGTTGGATGGATGAACGGATAGATGGACGATGGGTGAACAAACAGAACCAAACAACTTAACTTCTTCCCTAACTGGCCCAGAATGCACAGCAATTCCCTGTACGAAAGTGAGCAAATGCTGAGTCACCAGTGGAACGATGACTCACCAACCGATCCACTCCTAAGCGCTGTGACTTCCCCTCTGATCAGTAACTGGACTTCTAGCTCAGAAATGAGCCATAATGCCTGGATATGGCATCCCAGTTGGTTGCCATGGCATTGCTTTGACTTCAAAAGGTTCTGAGACTTTGGGTTCCAAGGACCATATTGCATTTTTGGACAGCACCACTCTTCCCCGCCACGCACTTCTGACTCACAAAGGGACTGGGGTGTTTTCGTTTGACCACTACACTTCATTTCTTGGATGTTCTGTTTTTGACAAGATCAAAGAGCAGGATGGTTTTAAGGCAGGTAGTGGACACAAGGAGCAGAGGAGGCTCTTACTTTGCAGACACAAGTTTAGCATGGAGGTATGCTTTCTGGGAGGTGCTAGAATTACAGGGTATATGATGTGAGCAGAAAGGGATTGACGAGCCCCCGGAGTATCCTAATTCCATGTACTAAAGTGCAGAAGCCCAGAATTTATGGACTTGTTTATGGCATCAGGAACTGGACGCAACGGATGTTCAGAGTGTACAGGCTCAGAATCCCAGCTAAGGTGCAGCCTCCCCTCCTGTTTATCTGGCCTCCCCAAAGCACAGACTGGGACGGGGACAGGAGCCAGGCCTCCTGGTGCACACATTCTGAATGACTCAGATGGCAGCCCCAGAGGAGCCGTAAACAAGAGCACGAAGGACGGAGCAGGGGTGGGGGGAGGGAGAACAAAGCCTTGGGAGTGACAGGCAAATGGCGGGATTTATTCAGGCTGCCTGCCCAAGGGGACTCTGCGTCCCCAGCCCTGCCCCTGTCACTCCTGGGTACTTTCAACCTGACAACCAGGGCTCCACCCAAGAACTACCGCGAGAGCCCCGGGGGCTTCCACCTCGTTCCAGAGGAGGGGAAGGGCCCGCAGAGCACAGCGAGCGGCACTCCGGCCCACTGCACTGTCTTCACAGAGAGAGGCAGAAAGGGCAGGCTGGGGACGGGCACGGGACGGCAGTCACAGCGTCAGGCACTAAGGCGGGAGGGGGTCGGTAGGACACTCGCACGGTCATGCTCTGAGGCAAGCCCTCTGTGCCACACCTGGAAGGGCCTGCCCTTCCCCAGCCTACACCCTGGACACCTGGAGGCCTTGAGTCCCGGACCCCACCCTGGGAGACAGACCCCAGGCCCTAAACCATGCGGGCCAGGGAGACAGCAATGGCTGAGCACTCTGAAGCTCAGACGCACAGAATGCTCAGTGTTGTATGGGGGGAAGGGCATTAGGCCATGATGGAAGCCCAGCCTCAGAGGAAGGGGAGCAGGAAGCAAGTGTGGGTGAAAGCCATGCAGTCTGAAGAATGTTCTGCAAGGTCTTGAGAGTCTTCGAGCTGGAGTCGGCCAGCAGGAGAGAGCCCTGAGTCTCTCAGGGACAGGCGTGCCTGTGTCCCTGCCACACCGAGGCACGCGTGCGTTCTCGGTCAGTGAAGCCCCGCGGATGGAAGGCTGCTCGGCAGAGTCCCAAGGCGGCCTCGGCATTTTAAGAACCCCCAGTGGTCTCTGTGCATATTTAAGGGGAGAGGCAATGTTCCAGAGCACAGGGGCCAAACCTTGTCTACACCGGCCCAGGCACTGCAGGCTCTGCAGGCCCTGCGGTCTCTGCTGCTACGACTCCGCCCGGCCACGTGGCATGCACGGAGCGGCCACGGAGGGCCCACGGGTGTGGCTGCATTTCAATCAAACTTCACTTTCCAAACTGGTCTTCAGCGTTGGACCAGATGCGGCCCTGAGGTCATCATCCACCAAGCTCTGCTCTGGAGTCACGGGGCTTACACTTTCTGAAAGTGACAAAACTCTTCTTTGCCTGAGACAGATGGGACAGGAGCCACTCCTGCTGAAGGCGCAAGGGGAGCCTGTGACAGGCAGCCCCCCTCGGAAGCCCCTGAGCCGCCCGCGTGGGCAGCAAAAGCAGAATCTGGAAGCTGCTGCCCCGCTTCTCCACAAAGAGCCTCGAGTCTCAGCTGGCTCCTCATTCCGAATGGATACCCAGCAATCTAAATTTCTACGTATCTGCCCGGTAAACACAACTGAGACTCTAGCCCCGCTCGAAGTATTCTGGGATAACCAAAGACAACCAGGCACGCACTTGGCTCCTGGGGCACCTCGGCACACAGCAATGAGACGCACAGCACCAATAAGGCAGGAAGCCGTGTGCGCCAGGAAACCACAGGCGACGGGCTTTGGAGGCTGAGAAGGGCGGGAGCGCCCTTTCGTGTAGGAGACCCAGGAGGGCTGCACGCACGAGGGGGCCAGCCCCGGACTGTCAACAGAGGGGCAGGGGGACAGTCGCTTTACTTATACCACCAGACGCTGCTCTCTCCTGGAAGGCCTTGCTGATGCGCCTCGTGCACACAGGTGAACTCGAGGATCTCAACCTCGTCGAGGCAGGTGAATGGAACCCACCCCGGGGCCCAGCAACAGCCCTCATGCCATGATTCTCCCACTCCGAGCGGGGCGGGGCACTCAGCCCACCGTGCACGTCTGGGCCCCAGGCACTCACTCGGACTCCGAGCACGGCTGACGCCTGGGAACAGGCAGCTGGGACGTGCCAGGGGAGAGGCAATGTTCAGATTCGTCTCAGAGGAGCTCTGGGAAAGGCCTGGTGGGGCTCTTTGGCTCCTGCCGGGTCCCACTGGGTAAAGGGGGAGACAGCACCTGCGGCCCGCCCTCAAAATCCTTTTTATATCTGTGGGGACACATCTGTGTCTGTGAAACTCCACCCTCCCCGGGAACAAAACCCCTCCCCTCGGTGCAGAGCGCCGTACTGGGAAAAGGGGTTGCCAGCTCCTTACTCAGGTGTCACTCCAAACAACAACAACGATGGCAATGACAAAAAGCTGCCAATACGCCCTAAACAAGAGGCTTCCAACCTGACTCTGGCCACCAGGAAACCCAGAGAACCCTGCTGGTTACATAAACTACACGAGCCTGCACATTTTCCTGGGAGATGATTTCCCTTTCATCAGATTCCCAAAAGGGTCTGTGATCTTACATCAACTTCAGGACCCTCGTCCAGCTTATTCAGGTGAACACTGCCCAGGCTAAAAAGAACAAGTGAGTTTAAAAGGTAAGAGTTCCTCCAGGCCTCCGAGTCCACCGTGTTCTCAAGCACCTTGAGACCACTGTGTAAAAAAGCCCTGTCTGCCACCATGCACATTTGACAGGCGAGCGAGCTAACATTCTAAGAATTAAAGTGAGCATCCGGCCCAGGTAGCAATTAGAGGTTAGTGGGTCAGAAGCAAAAACAAGTAGGTTACTCGGGAACCACGGCCTCCGTGGGGACGGCCTCACGGTGAACTGAACCCTTGGCTTGTGCCGTGTGCTGGGCGCCCTCACAACGCTGCAAGACACCGCCTCGTTTCTCAATGTGAAGAAACCAGGACTCGGAACGGTGCGATGGGTGCCGAAGAAGATCCCCGGCGCCGATGAGCTTCAGATGGGGTCTGACTCTAGGCCCGTCTGGCTCCCGGGTTCCGCACTGGGAGACACTCCGAAACTTGGGTCCTCGCAGGGGAAACCTCAGCTCTGAGTCAAAGACCGTGTCTTAGACACCTGCGTGCTCCCCATGGCACTCTGCACAGCAAGGCCCCCCACAAATATTTGCTGAATGCAGAAACCTGGGCCCGGGCTACAGTCCTGCCAGGGACTCACAGACGCGGCCTCCTGCGGGCTGGCGCTGCAGGTGGCTGCCTGGCTGGGCAAGTTCAGGAAACATTTGAAATCAATTATGGGAGACGAGAAACCTATTAAAAGGTTTTTTTTTTTTCTGTGTATGCTGGGGGCGAAAGAGAGGAACGGACGTTGAGAAGGAGGGAGAGGAACAGGATGGTTTCACGGTTGGGTGCAGGAGCTTTCACACCGGGATGGGACGGGATTTGGCTTCTGTCCACTGCTGAGTTCCAGTGGTCCGTCCCAAGGGGCTCCTGACCGCAGGCTGCTCCCAGGGGGCACACACCCTGCAGCCGCAGCTGCACCCAGCGCTTGCCTAGACCTCGCTGCCCTGCTTCCGAGCTACAGGAGAGACGCAGCTTTATGAGGTCTAATTTGCAGGATTACTCCCCTCTGAGGGCCGGAGAGAGACTCAGCACCTCACGTCAGTGGGACCGGCACTGTCCTCGTCCCTCTGGCAATCCGTTCCAGAATGCAACTTCCTCTTTGGGGTGGGAGTTTGCAGAGAAGGTAGAAAGATAACCCTAGTTGATGGGTTTTTTTTTTCCCCCTAACTTTTACTTTGGAAAATAAAGCTCTTTTCAACTAAAGTACAGCTGACATACAGTATTATATTAACTTCAGGCATACAACATAGTGATCTGACATTTCCATACCTTACTAGTTGTTCAAGGTCAAAGTTACTCACAACTCCCAAAATGCCAGTGTGGCCCCTTCACACAGGCCCTGCAAAAAGATTTGGATGAAGCCGACCCTAAGGGATGCCTACCAGCCACCCTCTGGGAGGGGATGATTAAACACAGCCCGGAGGCCAGGGCGGAGACAGCCCTCCAGGAAACCAGAACATTCCCCACTACTCCCCACTACGTGGCTTCTAAAGGCTGGCCAGCTCTCCTGTGCGTGAAGCAACACTGCCACCTCGTGCCCTGTGTGGGAAGTGTTCCCCGATGCCCCACGTCTCAGGGGTCCCTCTCCACCTTGGCTGGTGCTGCTGAGTTCCTCAATCGATGTCTATGATGAAGAGAAAATGCCCCCGGTGGGTAGATGGGGAACCGGGACACCAGGTCGAAGTTAGGGCTGTGGAGGCTGAGGTTTGGGGTCTGTTGGGAAAAAGTTTGGGAGCCAAGTCCTGCAGCACCCGGGCCAGCCGCAGTGAGCAGCAGCAAGTAGGCGGCTGAATCGCTTTCGGTCCCAGGAACAGTACCCAGTAGCTGCCATCCTGCACTGGGGGGGGATGGGAGGCCTGTCACCCCAGGAACAGGCCACGACCTGCTCATGGGCCAGGGAGAGGGCAGGAGAGGCAAATGGGCCGTTCTCTTGAGGGGAGTAAATGAGTGTGAATCGGAGACCTCTCTTCCTTGGAGGGGCTGCCTTTGACCTTGGCCCCTGCAGGGCTCTCCACCACCGGCGGGCCGTGAGGCACAGGAGCTATGCACAGCGAGGAGAGAGGCATTCCTGAGCCCTCGGGAGTGTGGCTGCTAGAATCCCGAAGAGTGAAGGCCTGTTCCTTTCCCCCATTTTCCCAGACTTTTACCCTAAATCTGTCCTGAACATTTTCGGATGTGCTCGAGGCTGAAGGGAGACATAGGGTGGAAGCTGGAGAGGAGACAGCCCTAAGTACCCCCACCCCCCAACCTTCCTCAAGTGCGGACTTAAGGAGAAATACCAGCACACAGGAGGGGCCACTTTGATTTGAAGAGAAAGAAACCCCAGAAGCTAGACTGTCTGCAAAAGATTTCCTGCCTGATTTTACATGCTTAGGGAGGTTAAGAGGGTTCAGATGGGCGCTTTGGAGAAGGAACTGAGTGTGCGTGCTGCGTCCAGGGGCCGGCTGGTGGGGACGGACAGGTGGTCAAGGGAGGGGGGCTGGGTGGAGCTGGTGAGGGGGGAGATGTCCCAAGGAGTGCCGTAAGTGGAACCAATCATGACAAGACAGGAGGACACCGAAGGATCAGGACAGGGGCCAGGGACCCACGCTCAGGAGCCCGTCTCCCCACGTTTGAGGTTTAACAACCCAGAGCAAGAGTCTCTTCTGCCTGCGAGCCTCCCTCATGTACTCCTGCTGGACCTTTCCCTAACGCCTCGCAGCCAGGGCAGTGATCCCAGGGCCCCGCGCTGCTACTGCGAGGGGAGGGGCGAACAGAGCCACGGACCGGGCGAGACTGCGAGCACAGACTCCCCCCTGCCCCCACACATGGGCACCAGGAAGCCAGATCAGGCAGCATGAAGGTGGCATCTGGGAACAGCGGCGGCACTGCCAAGTCCGGTCAGATAATCATCTCATTATTTCTTCCACTTGGCCCCTGAACAAGGACTTCCTTCGCCTCTGGCTCTCCCCGGACCTACGTGACAGCCCAGGCCCTTCTCTCACTCCCGCCCCCCGCCTCGCACCCTCTCCCACCCCAAAATAAAGTACAGTAAAGCCACAAAACTCTCCAGGGCTCTCAGTGTCTGGGAATCCCAGCTTCCAGAGGAGAAATCACAGCCCAAGAGGGGGAGGCAATGTGTCCAGCAGGGGTGTGCTAGCAACACCCCACTGAAGAGGCTTCCCCTTCTAGACTTCCCCCTCTGGTCCGAAGCTTATTTGCAGGCACCCAGCACCTGAGATGTTTTGCGTCTGCACGGGCGTCAAGCGCTCCCCTGCCACGGAGCTCCATGCCCAGCCGGCCTGGGGCGGCCTCCATGCCGCTCCGGTTTCCCTCTCCACGTACTGGGACTGCAAACACCCACAGGTGTTGTGGACGGTCCAAACGAACCAGCTTAAAGTGGTTCTACGTGTGCCTAGGCTTGTGCGAGGTTCCACCACCAGGGTGGGGGGTGCGGTACGCAAAGGGATGACACCTAATGATGAAGTATCGATGAAGCGTCAGGTGTCATCCCCACCCCTTGTTTGAAATGAGTCCCCCTCGGTAAAACAAGGGCGATGGTTTTCTCTAACCCCACTCTCTCCCTCGACCTGCTGGGGGGACTGCCTGGGAAAACCGAGATGCGGTGGGAACCAGGTGTGGGTGGCGCTCCCAGAGGCTGCCTCTGACAGAAACTGTGGCGTTACACAAGGTGCATTTTCAGGCTCCTCTCATGATCGCCAGGGCTATCATGCCCACCCTTTCCAGGGGGCTCCAATGTCCCTAGCCTCACACATGACTATGAGGGGACCCCAGGACCTGGACCAGGTAGAAGCTACCTGCTAAGTTCAGAGACAGGGCACCCGTCCAGACGCTGCGGCTGAGCACCTGGCCGCCTGGCGCCCTGGCTGCCTGGCCCAGCCCAGGCGCAACTCACCGGCCCGGTCCTTGGGCTCTCATGGGACTTTCAAGTTGCCTGGGTCTCTCCTACTGGACTATGAGAAATGGCGTGTGAACCTCATCCCCAGTGACAAAGAACCAGAGGTCTTCCCCTTTAAAGAGGAGTGAGAGAGGGGGCTGGAGGTCTCCAAAGTGCCAGCACAGTGTGCAGGACCACAGACCGATACAAGGGACAGACTCTGCGCTCACACAGTCACTACTGTATCGCTGTCGTAGTGGAGCCGGGAGCCCGGCTGTGCTGGGGCAGAAAGGCTCTTACCCCCCCTCCCTGGCCAGCCCTGCCTGGTTTCCCTGCTCCATCCATCCCTTCCCCTCGGCACCCCCACGGTCTGACGCCATCAAAAATGAAGCCAGCCGTACCCCGAGGAGCCCGGGCAGCCCGGGAGGGGGGTATTACCTGCGATGATGGCTGGGTTGCTCTGACCTCCCTCCGGCTTCACCCAGGCTTCCACTGTGAACGCCTCCCGGGGAATCTCAGCCAGCACTTCCGGACGCAGCAGCAGCCTCTCCCGCCTCCCCGAGAAGTACAAGACGGGCAATCCTCCTCCGCGGGAGTTGGAGGTCTCTGCCTCCCGGTAGCGGTTCCCTTTGCCGTTCTGGACACTGTCCTCCGAAGGACTGGTTCTGACCCCATGCTTCAGGGGACGCCTAGGCCAAGGCTGGATATGCTGGGGAGACACACCGAGGTCTTCACGCATGCCCTCTGCCCGCTCCTTCGCCACCTGGCGACGGCGCCTGGTCTTGGCCAGACCCTGCCTTTGGGTCTCTGGTTTGGGTGCCCTCTGGCGTGCGAAGGTGGTGGCCATGGTGGCAGCCGTGGCTAAGCGTCCCCAAGTCCCAGCCTCACCTAGAGACTCCTCAGGTCCTTGATCATCAACATGAGCGTCATCCTCTCCCAGCAGCTCCAAATGCCCGACAGGACCACCCGCTACCCGCAGGGCAGCTGGCTGCTCAGCCTCACTCCTCACGGCTGCACTCGCAGTCGGGGCCGAGCCGACTCTGCCCGCAGCCATCTCCTGGGCAGTGGGCATCCTGCGTCCAGGGTGGTGGGCGCCCGGATCCCCCACAGCATAGGGCCTCAGGGAGCTGCCAGGACTGCTGGGGTAGACCCCAAACAGGTGATGCTGGGGAGAAGCTCTGGGTCTTCGGACCTTGGTCCCCATCCAGCAGCGTTCTCCTTCCGACGGCACCTCGTTCAGGTGGCCCCTCTGGGCCAGGGACCGCTTGTGTGGCCAGCCCAGCTCGGAGCTGGCCACGCCAAATGCCCACCCAGCCAGGATCACCAGGCTCAGTCCCAGGATCTTTAAGCACATCATGCTTCCCCCAGCTCTTTACACAGAACCAGAAGTCGACTGCTGGGTACCACACCGGGGTGATGGGGGGGTGGGAGAGAAAGAGCCAGCCGGCCGTGGACTCTCGGTCACCGGGGAAACGGTTCCGTTCACAGACCAAACTTTTTCAGGCAGCCCCAGAAGAGTGCCTCTGCTGGCTACCTGCTCCCGGGCCGAGCCACGCGGTCTCCGCGGTGCGCGCCCTCACCTCTCCCTGCGCCTCCCTCCCCGCTCCAGCTCGGTCCTCACAGAGTGCAGTTCCTTTCCCTGGGTTCCTTTGAATTTCCTCCAGAGAGCTCAGGTTTCTCCTTTTTTACCCCCCTTTTCAATAGCCCCTCCCCTCGCTGATTCTAGAGGAGGGACACGTGGACAGAAGCCAAAGCCTCTCAAATACACACTCGCTCACAAACACGTAGCCCTCGCGACCCAAAATCATTAAAAAGACCCTTCTCCTCTAATTTCCACTTTGGTCCTTCCCAGCAGTCACCTTCTCTTCGTCGTCCTTCACCTAAATTACATTCACCTTCAAACAAATGCCCAGAAGGACGTGTATGCAGAGACACAGAACTTGATGCTAATGGAAAAGGGCAAACAGCAGCGGGGCGCAGAGACCCAAGAGGGCACTTAACTGTCACTCTGCAGGTGTGTCCTCGGCCCGAGTCCGTCCAGCCTCCAGTCGGAGCGCTCCTCTCAGCTCCGGGCTTGGGGTGGTGCAGTGTTGAAGGTTTTGTTTTTGTTTTTAAATCCCCTTCCAACTGGTCAGTATGTTGCAGGTCTCTGTCAAGTTCTCCTCTGGGGTGCTGGTCCGACGTCCTAATACCCTGATGAGTCTGCCAGCCCTGGACTCGACCTTCTGGGAGTCCTGTGGGTCCCTGGGAAGATGGACAAGAGAGTGAGAAGGAGAGCGCGCACTTCAGGGGGCCTGTTCGCTCTGGTCCCTCCTGCTCCCTTCCTCTCTGCCTAGAATTATCTCCTTGGTTGGTTCATTTAAAGACCACGATGATGTCAAAGCTAATAAGTTCAGTGTATCACTCCACCCACTCCCTGTCCCCTCCTTCCTCCTGAAAACCTCCCCACCTCACCGAGGCACAGGGGACAGACACCACTCTTGGTTGCCCCAAGAAACATCTCGGGCTTTCTCTCTCAGCAGCCGCAGCCTACGCAATCAATAGCAAACGATCAATACGGCATTGGAGCCCTCTTCTCTGTATGTCTCCCTCACCCCGTCTCTCACATACACACACACACTCACAGTCACACACTCACACACTCACACACTCACACACTCACGTGTGTTGGGAACAGCCCTGCCTAGTAAATCCACACCAGCCTTTTAGGGACCACTTGCATCCCTTTCTTCTGTTTTGCACAAACCTCCTCTATTTTGTTTTGTTTTTTTTTCTTATTTTAATCACTTGGGATTTAAAACCAAACACCCCGAATGCACTGTATACAGGACATTTGGAGAAAGAAGAAAACCAATTACCCTGCTGTAAGGAGATGATTATTCTCTCTGAAGTTTCTCACTCTGGTTACTGAAAGTCACCATGTGCTGAGTGAACAAATAAACAGGCGAGATGCTCAAAATAAGTAATTCGCAAAAATGAACCGCTAGACCCGAGCAAGTCTCTTTCAATTGATCTGAAGTGAATGTCTAGGACAGGGAAGTGACCAATGTGATCTTCACCTCTGTAATAATACTGCCTGAATGCAGGCTACCTCGAGGAGTCTCGCATTGTGTGTACACACACACACACACACACACACAGAGACACTACACAGTTCTGATTCCCAACACAGGCAAGAGTGTTTGGACTCAGGTTGGCACAAAGTAGGTGGAGAGATATATTGGGTCCTTTGTTCAGTAATAAGGAAAATCACTTATCCTTTCTGAAATCACTGCTCGTGTTGCCCATACAGAAAACCTACAGCCCTCGGAGTTCGGAGTAAGATCACGCTGCCTCTTCTGCCTTGGGTCTCCTCATGGTCTTTCAAACTCCTCTGCCCCAGCCAATCACTGATTTCTTTGCTTTAAAGGATGCTGTACCCCAAACACCCCATCAGGGGCATGCCCTGTTTCCCTGGGCTGCATCCACTGGGGACCCAAAGCAAGTCCCCCAAGAAGCTAGCAATACAGCCAGGTGGACATCACTAAACAAATCTGTTGACCCTGGACTATCCTTACTCCTCTTATCATTTCCATCTCTCCCTTTGCTCCCCTGACTCAGTCTTTTATTTCTTTATATTTTCCCTGAAGCAGCTCAATAAAGATTGGGGCTTTGGAAGAGGGTAGGGGGAGATGTAGAGGAAGCCAGAAAAGCAGAGGGGGGAGATGGGGAGAGAAGGGGAGAGAGGGAGAGGGGGAGAGAGAGGGAGAGAGAGAGAGAAAGAGAGAGCAGAAACCAGGAAAGAAAGGAAGGAAAGGAACCTTAGTTCAAAATGGAGGGAAGATACTCAGGTAGGAAGAGGAGAAGTACCCCCCTCATGCCACCCCCACAGCCCTCAGAAAAAGGTTTCCTACCATTCATTTCAGGAAGGAGGGATGACAGGGCGAGGAAGCAGCGGCCCGCGCGCTCTGCTCCCCCGTCCCTGCCTGCGGGGATGATCCTGCGTCCCCTATGGGTCTCTCCTGGGTCTCAGCTGCTGATAATCCATTCATAAGCTTTCAAGAAGCTACACAAAACTCAAGCTTCCAGTTTAGTTTCTCTCTCTCTCTCCCCTTCATTCCTTTGCTCACCACTCTCCTTCAGCTCTTGGCAGTCCAAAGTTAAAAAAAAATGTTGAACCATTTCTGTGTTTTCCTCCTGTTGTAACTTTTGCTGTGACATCATAACCCTGCCCACCGACACCCCACCTCTCGCTCTCCTTTCCATCCCACCCCTCATCAGCCCCCTGCCCTCAAGATACCCCCCCAGAGAAGCAGGGCTCCTGTCAGTTCCAATGTGTGAAAGCACAAAGCCACTAGAAGGTGCCCCCCTCTCTCTCAGGTCCCCCTCCTCTCTCCCCCCTCCCTGCCTTACCCACCGCTCGGCCACGGCTCTCTGAAGGCTTTTAACAATGATCCCATCTGTCTGACATGTGCGGAAAGGTGGGCTGGACTCGGCTCCTCTGCCCAGTGGACCAGATCAAACACACGGCCACCCCCCCGCCCCAAGTCCATCACACGCACACCCCCGCCCCAGACCCCAGCGAAAGGGCGAGGGGAGTCAGGCTCACACAGCACCCACTCGGGATGCCGGGGAGAACGACACCAAACCCGCCGAAAGGAACGCACACTCGCACGCATCTCTCAGTTCTGGGGCTTGTTTGTTTGTGACGAACGCCCGCACCCCAGTCCCCTGCCCCTCTCCCCGAAGCCCTGCCACTCCGCAAGTGCACGGACTTGAAAGCTGGTAGAATCTGTTTTGAAATCTCCACCAAGAGGGTTTTCCCCCCTTTTTCTCACTCCCAAGCACTATCTGTGGCGATCAGACTGGAGCAGGGCTGCCAGCAAATGCAGGAGGCCCCTTCTAGGGTACAGGCTTTCGGGCCAGCGAGACCAGAGGGAATGGATTTAAGGACACACAGCAGGAGCTGGCTGAATTTATTTTATTTTGACGGGGGCAGTTGGGGGAGGAATATCATTTCTGAAATGCCCAAGGAATGAAGGGAGAGGATATGGATTTCTCAAACAGTTTTTGCAAGAGGAGCGGTGTCTTTTTCTGCAGGTAAATCTATAAGGCAAGAAATTGGAGCTTAGAGATAAACAAGGACTGAGAGGGAGGGAGGGAGGGCAGGGGAAGGAGGAAAAAGACAGGGAGAGGGAGAGGGGCTGGGGAGATGGGAAAATGGAGGAAGGAAAGAGGGGAGGGGGACAGAAAGGGGGCGAGGGGACAAGAGGAGGACGGGAGGGAGGGAGGCGAAGGAGAAAGGGGGAAGGAGGGAGGGGGCGAGGAGGGACTGAAGAGGAAAAGAGGGAAATGGAGGGGGGCGGGGAAGGGGGACAAAGGGAGAAGAGCAGAGTCTGGGAGGAGAAAGGACCGAGAAGGAAAGGCAGGGACGAGAGGAGGGGGCGAGAGGCAGAGAGGACAGGGAAAGAGGAGGAGGTGGGCAGGCACATGGCTACGGAGCCCAGGGAGGCAGCTCAGACCCACGCACGACGCTTCGATGCAAAGAAGCCGCAGGGGCAGGTGGGGCAGGCGCGGTCCGACGGGGCGCAGGCTGGGTTCTGTCACCAAGGACCCTCACTCGAGGGGCTCACCGTCGCTGATGGGGCACATTTTTTAAAAATCCGATTGTCAGGGTTCTGCATTGTCTCTGTAAGTAAACCCCTCTTCCCTCTTCCTTTCCTGCCCATGTTCCTCCTCCGATAGGCACTTTCCTTCATCCACCTTTTTGTTCCCAGCAATCTCTTCCCCTGTAGAATTCACAAGGAACATTTAGACCCCCCCCCCAAAAAAAAACCCTTATTAGCTTCTACCCATGGAGGGTCCTGGGTCCTCTCATCTGAAGCCTGAGCTGTTTGTGATAATCTGCACTTCATTCCAACCCGATTTATACTGTGTTTCCTTTAAGCCAGGATATCAGAGCTGTTTTGCTTGTATTTGCTGCCATAGTAGGGCTGGTCGGTTTCCATTAGCATTGTCACCATTACTATTGAGAGCCTTGAACAAAGGGAGGAACCAGTCCAGTTGGCATCCACCTGCAGTAGAGAGCATTCGTGGGAGGGAGGCGGAGGGAAAGAAAGGGTGGGGGAAGGAGAGAGACCCCTGAATACGGTCACGGGTCCTCTCTGACTCTCTGATTCCCAAATCTGATCCCTTGAGGGAAAAGCTCAGCTGGGAGGCGGCCAGGGAGCGTAGTAACGAAAGTCTCCCAGAACACAACCAAACGCCGTATCTATATATAGGAGCAGAATCTGTTTTAGCTACTTGTAGTCTGAAATGACACCCGGAAGCAAACATTTCAGCAATATGTTTATTGGAACCGTATTCAGCTAGAGCTGGAGGGAGCGAGCTTCTCTGAAGACTCTCGCTCCATAGCTCGGGGCTGGGGCTTTCTGCCCCCCACACTCCCCCACCTTCTCCCCAGTGTCCAGCATCCAGAGCTGAGAGTCAGTGTCTCTATCACTCATGGGGGTCACTGGAGATTCCTTCAGGGTGACCAAGCACAGCCCACGTTTTCACGGGTGAGGAAATGGGTAAAGTCACACAATTAATAGCCGGGCCACAGACGGCCTCCAGGTCTCCTGAATCCCAGCCCAGATTGCCCCTCTGCTATCTTCACCTGTCTTGCTGTCTGCCACCCACAGCCCGTTGGAGGGACTGGAGGGCGGAATGAGAGACCGGCCTCCCAGGGTCCACAGCCGGGGAAACCAGCCCAGGGAGGGAAGTCGGTGGTGTGCTGTAACTCGGAGTCACACGGCACTCACAAGGAAATGCGAATCTGGGCTTCTCGCTCCTCCTAGCACATCTGGAGCCAAGAGAGGCCCTTTCGGTTGAAGTGTGCAGAGCTCAGTATGTTACATGATCATGCCCTTTTCCATAACACTAGTGCTGCTGTAACTTGTTACTGATGTTAACGGCGGTGTTTTGCAAAGAGCCTTTCATGCAACTAGATCAAAGTATTTCCTCCACAGGTTAGGCCTCCCGCCCCCTTGGGAGATGCAAGGCAGGGGCAACAGGCCGGAGATGGATTTCCCCCGGTGACAGTCCCTATTGGGTAAGTGTTTTCTGGAACGTTTCGGGCCTTGGAACCAGCTTGGGGAGGCCTGGGGCTGGGGGAGAGTTAAGAGCAAGGCTGGACCGTGCCCTGCTCATGGGAAGGAAAAGGCTCTGCAGGGCTCGGCCTCAGCGAGGATGGCCTCTGTGCCCTGAGCCTCTTCGACCGGCAACCTCCCGACAAGAACAACCAGACACCGCGTGTACTTGCTCCGCCTTTGACCTAATGCACCTTCCTGTGCGCTCCTTCCTCCTCACCACCAGGATGCAAACGTGTGCGCATTGTACACCTCGGTACACCTGGGGCAGAGGGCGGGAGGAGCACAGAGCCAGGGGTTTTGATTCTGCACACGGTGTTCTTCTGTCTACATCTGCAGGACACCGAAGACCAGAGCAGAGTGTGACACTGCGTGGTCGTGGGTAAGGGCCACTCTGTGACTAAGCTCTCCACTGACCTCTCCCCTTGGCCCTGAGGGAGCACATGGACCCAGACTGTCTGGAGCAGAGCTGGCTTCCAGTCCCAGTTCCACCGGCTAATGGCCCTAACGAATCAAATCGCCCGTCCCCAAGTGCATGCCGGCCGACGGGCAGGCCCCTGCTCAGCCGTGCAACAGCTGCCTGACCTGGGGCGAGGGAGCGAGTTCCCCCGAGTGCTCTGTCGAATGAGGAGACTGCAACAGCAGTTCTCCAGGCTCCCTTTCCCGGCCACACTTGAGGTTCTCTGATTTTTCAACCCAACGCTTTTCTAAGATTCTGTTTTCTCGGTGATTAAAAAAAGCAACAGCCAGTGCCCACTTCCTGTAAATATCTGAGAGACTCGAGTGCACCTTCCCAACAGATGCCCCTGAACTCTGAGTCCTTACAGAAAGCCCCGTGTCCAAGTGTAACTAACGCCGCTGTAACACAAGTAGAAAGAGTCGGGGGAAGCTTTCGAGCCCTGTGATTCGAGGGGAAGATGTGCGATGCAGTTAACAAATCCAGTAACAGAACACATGGCACAAGTATGGAAATACTTCCCTGGAAAGGGCTTTTCCACTTGATGCTGTGCCAGAATCTTAAAACGGGTAGTCCTCACAAGACAGTAGTAAGAACAATATTAATGATCCCTTTTATTACTTGCAACTGTTCGAGTCACTTTACACAGAGCAGTTGATTTGGACTTCACAGCAATTCTGTGAGGGGGGCACTTCTATGATCCCCATTTTCAAATGAGTCATAGTAATAGCAGCTAGCGTTTACTGAGCACGTACTATGTGCTCAACGCAGCAACTACCAGTCAACGTGAAGCTACTAAACAATGTATATAAATTATCTCATTTAACCCAACAACTAACCTAGGAGATAGCTCCACTATGAGCCCCATTTTTAGATGGGAAAACTAAGGCACAGAGGGTTCAAGTCACTTATCTGAGCCTAACTGCCTTGAAAAGCACTGCCTGTCTCCGGGGCCCTCACTGGTAATCGCCACGCTGCGCCGACTGTTCACGAAGCACGTGAACACACCCTGGAGATGATTGGACCCCTGCACACCACAGCCAGACTCTTCCTGGTGAGGACGTCCCAGTGGTTTCTCTGAAGCAGGAGAAAGTTCTCTGTTACATCTTTTCCTAAAGTCTCCCCTGGTGGAACGTCCGATGCCTTCAAGAAAGGTAGCCCTGTGGCCAGCAGCAGCCAAGGGCAAGCTCCAGCTCCGCTGATGCTAAGGTACCTTCCCCAGATTCCCAAAGACGCCTGTTCTCACTGCCCTTGCCAAAATCTAAGAAAACCAGCCACTTCCCTCGCTTATGAACTCCATCTGGGAGAAATCATGCAAGATGGATAAATGTCAAGTTGGCCCTATCTTATCACTAATACAAACTCTTAACACTAATAACAGCTATTGGTTGATGGTCTATTAACTGTCATAAAATGTATACTTCCTGGATTAAGGTCTACTGTGACACGGAACTCTAGGCTTTAGCCCAGATTCTAAATACTGAGAGGTGCTCCTGGCGTTTAATTGCTGAGATGTGGTCCATGGGTAAGCACAGCCACGCCTCGGTCCTTGTCGGCTGCAGGCCTCGTCAAATCCAGTGCTCGTCTCATTTTGACGAGAGAAAAAAAATGTTTCAGCACTCAGCACTTGCTCAGGGCTTGTCACACTTGCTAGAACGTGTATGAGTCACTGCATTGCCCCGCAAGAGAAGATGCTTCATCGTTAGGTACTGAGGTGCCACTGTATTTCAAAACAGATGTGCCCCCCAGACGTCTTTAGGAAAGGGAGCAGGCCTATGGAAAAGAAAAAATTTCCTTCTGCCCTAACCAGTGCGGCTCAGTGGGTAGGGCACCATCCCGCAGAGCAAAAGGTCACCTGTTCGATTCCCGGTCAGGGCACATGCCTGGGGTGCAGGTTTGGTCCCTGATTCGGGTATTTGCAAGACGCAACCGATCAGTGTTTCTCTCTCACACTGCTGTTTCTCTCCCTCTCTTTCTCCCTCCCTTCCCCTCTCTCTAAATAAAAGCTCTTTAAAAAGGAAACCGTTCCCTCCCTAACCCCCAGTGCGGCCTTTCTCAAGGCCTCAGCCCCAGCAGGAGGCGGGGACACAACACAAGGCAGTCTGGAGCCCTGAGCCTGTGGGAGGTCCTCCAGCCCACACGCCACAGGGGATGCCAAGGGAAGCGCAAGTTCCGTCTCTGCAGACGAAACCCCACTCAGGTGGTCTGGTCAAGGGGGCAGGCTCTGTAGGTGACAAATACGGGTTCTAATCCGGGCTCTGCTCCCATGGCCTGTGTGGTCTCAAGGACCAGACTGGGCCTGTGTCGTATGGGAGAGGCTGTAATAAGACACATTTCTCAGCACTGTACGTGGCCCAGAGTACGTGCTTAAGATACATCGGTATCAGCGAAGACTCAGACTCCTCCACATCGTCTGCCTACAACTTCCTTACTGCAAGCTTTCAGTCCCTCTCAGTGACCCGTCTGGATGACGCTTCTCGCTCCGAGTGTTCCCTATGTCCCAGCTGCTCTTCGTCCACCCAGATCTGTCATTCTCGACCCTTCGGGCCCCAAAGCCTCCTTCTTTGTTGCGAACATCTTGTCCTGAAAGTTCAAACACAGCATGACCTACCTGACATGATTTCAAAGTTAATGCTTTCAAACACTGGTAACAAAACAGTTTACAGTAAAGTGCAGTGAACTTCTACGGGCACCTAATTTCTGATTCAACTGCGTTAAAGGACGAATGAAGTAACCGAATGCCGGAACTCACTTTCCACGAGTGAGTTTGCGCTTAGAGACGTAAGAAAAGGACGGACCGTGATTCTGGGCATCCTCTTGGTACCAGTGCACCGGAATCGGGGCAAGCGCGTCAGTAAATGTTTGCAGCAGTCACGTGATGACACGAGCTCCAAGTGCAGACCGGCAGGTGAGCGTGCGGGTGACTCAGGTATGTGAACAGCCCTTGCCATCAATGGCGTAATTTCCCAAAATGGGGAACAACTCTTTGGCAGAATCCACAAACAAATCAAAAGGCAAACCTTCCTTCAATAACACGCTATTTGCCTTTCTGAGAAAGTAAATTTGAAGTGTAGAAAATAGCATTTGTGACGCAGCGTGTCTATTGCAGCCAGGGCAGCTTCTTGACTCTGACGGTTGTGACGGGTTTTCTGTCCACAGGAGAGTTTGGTTGAACGTTTGAGAGTCGAGCAGGACGCAGGGGGTTCGTTCTGTGGGACTTCTCCTGCGCCGCAAGGCCACCTAACGCCCCTGGCATTAATTAACACCAGCAGTAGCCTGCAATCACTGTGACCCCGAGACCGCCCTCACAACCTTCCCAGTGTCCCCAGGGCTCAGCCCTTCTCCCTCGGAGAAGCATTCGTGCAAACAAACGCCAAAATCTCACACAGACGACTCTGGCTGAAGCTCTCCATCTCTGCTCAGGTGGAGGCTTCTAACAGCTCCTTTCCGGTGAGGCAGCTGGAGTGCATGCTCCCAATAGTGGTTGGAACTGTGCGTCTTACACACATACACCCAAAAATGCACGCAGCACGTTCTACCTAAATACTCTCAATGTTATCCAGCAAGCTCCGTGCTCAAGCAGTAGTTTACTCAGTCCCATTAAGCTCCCTCCACTTAAAAATAAATAAATAGAAAACAATACCCAGCATCATGCCTCTCAAAACTCAGAGCATGGGTCTGGGTCCTTGGCCCCCAGGGCCACACAATGTGCCTCAAATTACCAATGGACAATGGCAGTGACACAGGGCACCACGGCCATCGCCGTCTCTGAATGGCTCTCAGGCAGATGGTGAGACCTCAGAGGCTGTGGTGCGGAGGCCAGATGCCACTGGACATGTGTTTCCCACCTAAGGCCACACGTCAGCTCTGCCAGTGGAGCGTCCGAGTGCTCACTCTCCTTGGCCTGAATTAGGTAGGTCAGTTTGCCTGGCCATGTGGTCGAGAGTCTCATTTTAACGCAACATCTTGGCCCCGCCTCTTGCCCTCCGAACTAGGTCTTCAGTGAAGAAGCAGTTAAGTCGTTACAGGCTCACCTGATCTTCCAGGAAACCTAAGCTGAGCACCTGCCGCCCATCACACTGGATTCTGGACCCTCACACTAGATTCAGGGCCTGACTGATGAGAAGATCCAAGCACCACCCTGGACTGCCTCACAGACCTGTTAAGAGAGAAAGCCCGAACTTGACCCAATGGTTAAGACACAGCTAAGAGGTGCTGTCTCAGAGCTGGAGTGAAGTGACACCAGGCTCCAGGAGAAAGCCACCAACTCCTCAAGCAGCAATCGAGGGCTTTCACAGAGGGGTGCTTTCTGAACATGGTCTTAAATGAAGACTGATTTTCCAAGGGAAGGGTGTGTCTAGAGAGAATGGCACCTCGGAGATGCCCAGTTAGCATTTCATTCAAGCTCCAAGAAAGCACCTGCTGCCAAGTCCTCCAGTTCACCCACTTTTATGTCTTTTTTCCCAGCAGCTGTGCAAAGCAGTCTAGGGCGGGGCCTGCGCCCTGTCTTCTGCATATCCCCAGAGGGCTGAAGAAACCAGGCTCAACGGAGGAACAGTAACAAATTTTGATCGCTGCGGAGAAGAAATTCCTAGAGAGAAGCTTTTCCTCAGCTTCGTGCTGTAGGGCCTGGAGCCCTTCCCAGCAGACTACAGCCAGAACGGACATACAAAGGTTGAAACAGGACCCGCAGCTCTCAAAGATGCAATGAAAAAGCACTATTTGAATAGCAAAAGGCTACCTGTTCCTCATTTCTCTTTCCAGCATCGGGCTCAGCCAAGCCCGGACCAGAAAGAAAAGTATGACCACACATGGGAAAGGAAACAATCAACAAAATGAAAAGACAGCCTATGGAATGGGAGAAAATATTTGCAAACTATATACCTGATAAGGGGCTAATATCCAAAGTATAGAAGAAACTCACACAAGCCAGTAGCAAAAATAAAATACATTAAAAAAAAACCCACAACCTCAAAAAAAGAGCAAAGGACTTGAACAGATACTTTTTCCAAATTAGACATACAAATGGCCAACAGGTACATGAAAAGGTGTTAAACATCAGAGAAATACGAATCAAAACTACAATGAGATACCTCATACCTTTTAGGATGGCTTTTTTAGTAAAAACAAAAAACAAAGACAGAGAGAGACGTGAGCATTGATGAGGAGGAGGAGAGAAGGGAACCTCGTGCACTCTGGGTAGAAATGCACGTTGGTGCAGCCATTATGGAAAACAGCACAAGGTTATCAGAATATTAAAAACAGAACTATCCTGTGATCCAGCAATTCCAATTCTGGGTAAATGTCCAAAGGAAAGTGAATCAGAACCTCGAAGGTGTGCCTGCACACCCAGGTTCATCACAGCACCCTTCACAATCTGTACACACACACACACACACACACACACACACACACACACACGGATCTCATTCAGCCGTGAGAAAGAAGGAAGCGCTGAATGGAAACAGAGGCTGTGTGTGTGAGGGGCCCGCTCTGCAGAGCATGGCCATGTGTGGCTCCCACTGGCCAGCCCACCATAACCTGAGCTTGTGCTTCCCTCCACTTGCCTTCCACCTGTCCCTGGCCCCCTCTCCCTGGCAGGGCCCTGTGCAACCAGCCAGCCCAGACTCTCGCCCTGTGCCCATACCCGCTTTGGCAGCTGGGTGAGGGGCCTGGCGCAGCTCTCCAGCCCGCTAAGCTCTGCTGTCAGAATGGCTGTCGGCCTGGTCGGACCAGCACACCGGCATCTGGACTGAAAGGGCTTGGAGAAGGGCTTATCCAGCAGGGAAATGAAAGGCCTTTACTTAGCACCTATTAAACTCCAATCCCAGTTTCATTCATCGCCATGTGAGTCCTGGGCCCTGCCAAGACACTGGGGTATAGGTAGAAGGAAAAGGGCTCAGAGATGACTGAAGTCTCTTCAAGAAGCTGAGGGATAATCTGTAAAGGTTATATAAACAGCCATAACTTTAACCAAAATTTGTGAAACCTGTGAGGCCAAGCAAACACAGACTAGAAGTCTGTCAGATCCAGAATCTCAGCTGGCCTCTTTTACGAGTCTGCCTTTAAAAGACCTGTGAATGAAGAGCTGGCCGCAGGATTTACGGGTGGCTTGAATTTGTAGAGCACTGTCTGGTGATAAGATAAAGGGACTTTGAGAAGAGATTGCCTGAGTGTGAATACAGCCTAGGGAACTCGGCCCAGTGGAGGTGGAGATGGAGGGTGCGGGGGGCCCTGCCAGGGGAAGGACTGAAGGGAAGCCAGACAGATCCAGACAGGAGTGGAAAAGGGTTGTAAGTTTCATTTCTTCCCTGGTCTCTAAAAGCAAGCATGAGAGCTTGCATCAAGCAGGGGAAAGCCCAGCTTGATCCGGCTCCAGGAAGAAACTTGGATGAGAAGGCAGTGGACGCAGGCGCAGGCTGTGGCGTCTATCAGACGTGGCTCTGGAGCGTGGCGTCTGCGCTTACTATCCGTACAACCTTGGACAAACGTCCTCACGCCTGCCTTGATTTCCACTTCTATGCAACGGAAACATGATAGTGCTTAGCTCACAGGTTGGGAGGATTAAATCAAAGAGGACTGCAAAGTGCTTGGCTCACTCTTACCTAATATTTGGGAAGTGCCAAGTTAATCTCATTCATTGATTATCTGTGTCAGGAAAAGCAGCTGCATCCATCTCTCTCTCCTCCCGCCCCCGCAACCCCAAACACACACACCATAGCTCCTCCACCTTTAAATGACCCTCTTCTCTCTTTAAAAACAAACACAAAAAGCCAAAGGCTCGTCTCTTTAAGCGCCAAAGAAGGACAATAAGTGAGAGAACACAGAATCTGGTGCACGGACAGGGTGCCCGACGTGCTCCAGGTGTGCGCGGCCGCATCCGATGCACCAGGCAGACAGATGGACAGGAGTTTAAAACAGGTCGGAGTGTGGAATTAACTGAGCACCTCCTGCATTCGGAGACCCACTTCCAGTCTATGCTAGACGAAAGGGCACGGGAGTAACTCAAGTCCCAAGTACAAAGTGGTGGACACAGAGGTGCAGAACAGGACAGCACGGATGACACCTGAGCCTCGTCCACTGCTTAGGAGGGAGGAGGCAGTGGGCACCCGCCGCGTCAGCACTGGGGAACAGAAGTGAACCTGCACCTAGTGCACTCAGAGCAGAGGAACAGAGTAAAAATTATCTCTCCAACACGCTTTCCCCTCATTATCATCCAGGGCGAAAAGAATCTATAAAGAAAGGTCCCTTTGGGAAAAAGACCTAGGGTAACCATCTGTTCCACCTCAGCAGGGCCACGAATGGGAGTGGTGTGGCACAGAAGTTCGACGCACGGCCCTGGAGCTCCATGGGGAGGCCCAAGCCTAGCTCTGCTAAATACTAAATAGACAGATGCCTCTGATTCTAAGCTTCTGAGCCTCATCTAGAAACTCAGGGCGGTAAATGTGCCTCCCTCACAGGGCTGCAGGCGGATTAAGTGAGACAGTGTATGAGCCAAGTTTGGTAGTGTCAATACGGACTGTACGCAGCCAATCCCTGCCAGTATTCACATCCCTTTGTTGGGCACTGGCCCATGCCCCTAATTCTTTGGTCCCTCCTGCATTTGGCTGTGCAGTGCCCTCCCACAATGGCTCTGGGTGTGGCCTGTGGGATGTTAGTGAACGTGACCACGCATGAAGTGTTCACGTGATAGATCAGGTGTGCTTGCTCTCGTAGGTCTACCATGGCCTCGAGAACATGCCAAGGCCAACCTGTGGGAGGATGAGCACTAAGGAACAGGGGTGAGTGATCCTAGCCCTCCTCGTGGAGGACATTCAAGGTCATCCAGGACAGGCCAACCCCCACACAGGTGGGCAAATCTAACCTAGATCAATCCACAGAGCACTTGGCCTACCTGGAGCTAACCTCAGAAGCCTGGACTAGCCTAGCCACCATCAGCCAAGTCAGACCCACCCCACGAGCTCCTGAGCTAACAAGTCTGCCGCTGTGTGTCACCGGGGTTTTGTTTGTTAGGTGGCATTAGCACAGCAATAGATAACTGCTATGTCGTTGTCATTAATGTTCTTGTAAAAACATTATAAAAACAATTTTCCTTGTGTTTTATTCATTCACCTTCTACCTCTTTTTCACTTCATGCTCCCCGTTCTTCTTCACCCTACAGCAAGCTGGCCCTTTCCTCTCTGCCCCCCACTTTTACACAACTTCCCACAATCTCCCTCTAATCTTGAGAACAGAAGCAGGAGCATGAGGAGTATGGTGAAGAGCAATCTTGGATCCTTCTGCACCCCGATCGACAAGACATTTAGCTATTTGCAAAAGATGTCATTGTAATTGTGAGCAGAATTCCAGGGCAAATAATTTTCATTCCAACTCCTTGCAATCCCTCCCTCTTCTCCTTCGCTCTCCTTTCCAAGTCCCCCCAAGGGCCCCATCTCTGTCTGTTTGCAGCCCAGGGACATGAGACAATGGTTCAGGAGCTCCCCGCTACCAGTGTGGGATGGTTACCCGTGACAAAGCAGCTCTGAAGCTGACACACCGGTGTTCCGGCTGCTTCCCACAGGCACACACCTCTTCCTTGCTCAGGTTCAGATAAGCCACGACACTCGTGGAGACAGGCTTCCCGGCAGTTAGATAATCCCAAGGAAAATAACCTCTTCATTGTTTATCTATTCTATCTGCTGACATCAAATAGCTTCAAATGTGTTCAATATTTTATTATTTTTCCCCTATCTAAAGGCAACCGGCTATGTTCAAAATCTTCTTCCCCACTGTAAGCAGCTAGGATGGCTCCTCTGACCTGCGCAAGTTTAAGCCACCACCTGGCTGAGGCTGTGGGAGGTGATGAATCAGGGAGACTGGGAGGCTGGGCCCGGAGAACACCCACACATCAGCAGTGAACCCAGACCCTAATGTTAGAAGCCGGGCAAAACAGTCAGGAGCGGTGGCCGATGAGCAACACACTGGGGCCACGGGCAGAAATGCAAGGGGCCAGAGGTGGACTCGGCAATCTGTCCCTCCTGCTGCCCGTGCGAGGTTCTCCAGACCAGCCCCACCCAACGGAAGTGTACCACGAGCTCAGTGTGTGATGGAAACTTTTCTAGTGGCTACATGTTTAAAGTGGAAAGGAAAAGGTAAAATAATACTAGTGTTATAATCAAGCACGTCCAAAAATATTATCATTCTAAAATACAAGTCAACACTTTTGTAACAACAATTCACGAGACGCTTTACATTTCTCTTTCACGTACTAAGCTTCAAAATCTGGGGTGCATTTTACATTTATGGCCAGTCTGGACCAGCCACATGTCAAGAGCTCTACAGCCACACGTGGCCAGAGACCGCTGCATGGGAAAGCGCGGGTACGACCAGCTCCCAGTGGGGTCCAGCACTGCTGCCATCCCCTGGGAGCTCGTGGGAACAGGCGAATCTCGGGCAGTCGCTGAGTCAGAACCTGTACCTTCACTGATCTGCAGGGCATAGTTTAAGAAGTGCTGCCCCAGACAGGCGCAAGTCCTCTAGGAGAAAACTGAGCGTGGGCGATGCTAACAAAGGCATGTATTAGCATCGCTACCGAAGTGGCAGGAAGGGGGCACAAAATTCCCTCACTCCTGGCTGGAGAAAAATAAGTTCATCGCGCTACAGGGATCTAACAGCAAACAGCTCCCAATGGAGCAGTCTAAAGAAATGGAAAACTTCTCTCCACAGCAGTGGAAGGCCTCTTAGGGGTCCAGCACACTGAGCACAGTTGTAATAAAACGGCCTCGGGTGACGGGGACTGAGACCTAGCCCTTCACCTACGGACAGGGTCACGGGGAGAACTTCAAGTATCATCACTGCCTCCTTAAAACAGCCCCTAGCAGCCGACCAAGATGCCTACAGTCCTCACCATTGGGCTTCCACCTTTGGATGAGGCGCTATGCTCAGAAGGTCCCAGGCCAGGCGAACCTCATGCCTGGAAAGAGCTCCCCAGGGAGGTCTGCCTGCATTGTCTGCCTGCGCGGTGCTGGGAGTCTGTCTGCGTCACGCATCCCAGAGGCCAGAAGCAGAAGGCCGGCGCTGTGTCAGGAACAGAGAAGGTTCTGAAGACAGAGAAGAGCAGCCCCAAACAGAGAAGGTTCTAAAGACAGAGAAGAGCAGCCCCAAGCGAGCACGGAGGCCGAGGGATCCAACGCAAATGCCACAAACCTGAGCTGGCCGCCCCGGAAACCACCTACACCGTTGCCGTGAACGCATCTGCCTTAATCCCAGGAGCGCAGAGGACGCAGGGAAGCAGGGGAGCTGCTGGTCTAGCTGGAGGCCCCCCCCCGGGGGGGGGTGTTCGATGACGCATGTATGGCATGGGAAGATTATGTTGATTGGTGCTGGGCAGCAGGGACAGAGGCAGAAGGAGACAGAGGGGGATCCAGGGAGCGCGGGACGGAAAGGCAAATACACAGTGAAGACAGCACGTGGACGTGACTGACCTGCCTGCCTGCTGGTGGCCAGAGTTCCGCCTCTGCTGTGTTGACCCACAGCCAGGGAGGCACGGGAAGCTGGGTGCCCTTCATGCCCTCGGCCATGACTCAGGGGAGTACCCAGGAAGGGCATGAACGTAAGACTCCCCCCAGCACACATCCGTTACCAGCGGCCAGGAGGAGAATCAAACAAACACCCCCATGAGTAACGCGGCCCCTGTTTGAGCAGGTGCTCTTTTCCGAATGAAACTGCGTGTGTTATTTTGAGTATCTCTTGTCCGTCTGCTCTTTCCTCTGGGCCACACTGGAAGGCTCGTCGCATTACCTGGACGGAGATGTGACCAGGCAGTCACCTTTGCAGGGCTGACAGGGACACGCTTGGCTTCTCTCACACACAAACCCCAGGAAGTATAAATAGCAACGCTGCTTTTATTTGGAGACATAACGCTGATGGGGAAGCTGGCTCACGGGCATAAAAGCCTACCTGCTCCGAGTCACTGAACTCTGGGCCCATAATTCTTGCGGTTCAGAAAATTAACTAGAGGTCAGCAACTTATGTCCAAGGCACCGCAGGGAGAGAGCCGGAGCAGGCCTATGAAACTCTGCAAACGTGCTTATGGGTTTTCAATTTTCTCCTGTTGTTTCTGCTGGGTTCTTCCACCACCAAATTGCTGCTGGTTTATGGAGCGAAAAACGTCACAGTCTGAGACAGCTTTTCTTCGGCACCTCTGCCAAAAGGTCAAGGCCAGGTCTGAGCCCGGGCAGCCCTCACCCACGAGGCCGCAGGGGAGCCCAGTTCCCAAGACACAGATGTGCTCCCGTTAACATGAACTTGGGTCAGCGCCCCAACGAGCCAGAGGGCTGGCACGTGTTCCATGTGAGTCCCGTAAAAATCCTAAGACCACCCACTTGATTGGCAGATCTTTCTCTTTCTCTCTCTCTCTTTTATGACTTGTGTACTGTCCACATTTCAGTTGGAAAGAAAGTCCTGGGAACTAGTGTAAAGAGAAACACTGATCCCTAGACTGCTAATCACGCAGGTATGGGTTGGTTGTTAAACAGAGACCTTAACATATCCTTGTATGGAGCTCCCAGAAATGCTAGAAAGAAAAGCTGCTCAGTTAGCCTCCTTACTGAAGGAAGAACAGTGACCCATTTGCTGGACAGAACCGATTGAAAACCTAGACTCTGTGGGAAAAATTGAAAGGGGCAAATACCACTTCAGGAAACGTCATCAGGGGTAGATCCCAGCACCCAGGACAGGTTCGTGATGATACTGGTTGCCTCCATGACTACAATTCCCAGCTTATGGCCGCCTTTGCACTGGGCTTACCACCTGCGACACCCAAACAGAGCCCTGTTTCAGATTCCGTCCTCGTTCAGAAAGTCACGTGTCTGGCAGCCCTTGCCTTTGACACCACGCACTGGAAACCGATGAGGGGGAACGTTGAACACTCCACCGGGTCGAGCCGGACGGACTCCCATCAACAGTCAGCAGAGCTCCTGGAAGCAGCCGGGACCCCGCTGGAGCTGGTCTGCCTGCCTGCCTGCTGCAAGGGACCATGTCGGTGTGAATGCTTCTGTTTACATCAAAGGGGCTCCGTATTTGCTTGCCCAATAACTCAATACAAATCAGCACATTCGGTTCCGGTTTGGCCTGGTGGCCTCCCGTGGACAGAGCTAAAACTCTGGCTGGCTTTTATGAATGACCACCGTGGCCTATAAGAGATTGGGCCCAATGAAACTTTCACGTGTCACAGAAGTGATTCTCCCAGCTAGAAGCGAAAAGTGCAGTCTTATGAAAGTGGAGAGAGAACAAGGGGAAAAAAGGCACAGACTTCCTTAGCCCCACAGAGTTTTGGATTCCAGTTCTTAGGCCCCATTTTTCATGCCAATATAACTGCAATATCTGACACGAAATACACACCTTTAATATAAAATCATGCATTTTCTAACTCTTACAATTTACAAATAACAAAAGATCCGGCAATGCAAAGCATCTTGTCCACGACCACAAAGCTATTCGGTGGAAACCTCTCCATCTCCATCCCACCCTCTTCCCACCACAATTTAAAGGGAAAAGGAGGATCTGCTACAGCTCCATTAAGATGCAGGTGGGACGTACGCGACACAGATGCCACAGCTCCGAATTGGTTTAGTGCCCGAGGGAAGAGTGAGGCTTGACTAAAAGTGGGACTCCAAGCCACTGGGGCATCTCAGCCCCAGGACAGCGGCAGCACCAGGCACACTGGGCCAACCGACCTGCATGCTAAGAGCACATGGCTCGCTGGCCTCTGAGTAGGGCTGAACTGAAAGCCTTATCTTCTCCTGCAGCCACTGTTACCTGCCTGCTTGCAAAAATGGAGGAGAAATTTCCAGAATGTGTGTCAAGTAACACTGTGGAGATCTTTGGCCAGTTCCTGTGCATCGAGCACTGGAATCTCTCCAGCCCATTTTGGTATTGCTTCTCCTGGCATTAAAGAAGCCACAAGAGAAGAAAAACTCTAAAGCAATACGGCGCAGATGGCAAAACTCAGGCAGAAAAGAAAAAAGAAAACTTGGTCTCAAGAGAAAGTAAGTAGCAATGCAGATGCAAACACACCCATAAAAAAAGGCAAATGCTCATCTTGCGGGGTTAAAAAAAGGCAGGGGGAAAAGCCTGGTGATGGATCACCACGCCGGCAAATGCCCCACGGCACTGAAAACACAGCCAGCCGCAACATCCTTTTCTCTCCAGGTTTTGTGTTTAGGTTGGAAAATGCAACACTCAGACGTGGGTGGTGAGGAAGGCAGAACACTACCTCAAGCACCAGTTCTGCTGGGCTGAGAGCTGCCGCCCTTCCCTCCCCCTCCCACCAAGACCCCGCCCCCCTCGCCCTGCGGAGAAGAGAATGCCTCCCACCTCTGGGCAAGCAGCTGCCCAGCACCTCCACATGCAGGCCTCCGTGAACTCAGCAGCCGGGAGACAGAGGCCCAGCCGGAGTTTATAAAGCGCTCACATGACTCAACACCAAAAAAACCAAACAATCCACGTGAGAAATGGACCGAGGATCTGAGTAGACAGTTCTCCGAAGAGGACGTACGGATGCCCAACAGACAATATGAAAAGATGCTCAATGACACTAATCACTAGAGAGATGCAAATTAAAACCACAGTTAGATGGTACCTCACACCTGTAAGAATGGCTATGATCAGTAAGTCAGCAAACAACATTTCCAAGGATGTGGGGCAAGGGAACCCTCACGCACTGTTGTTGGTGGGAACGCAAATTAACGCAGGTACTACAGAAAACAGTATGGAGGTTCCTCAAAAAATTAAAAATAGAACTACCTTACCATCCAGCCATTCCACTTCTGGATGTTTATTTGAACAGATCCAAATACTAATTCAAAAAGCTACATCACCCCTATGTTCACTGCAGTATTATTTTCAATAGCCAAGATACTGAAGCAATGTAGGTGTCCAACAACAGATGAGTGGGTAAAGAAGAGCTGGTGTATAATGGAATATTTTATATATATAATGGAACCTTATTTGGCCATAAAAAAGAAAGAAATCTTACCATTTGCAACATGGATGGTCCTAGAAGGTATTACGCTAAGTGAAATAAGTCAGACAGAGAAAGACAAATACCATATGATGCCACTTATATATGGAATCTAAAGAACAAAATGAATGAACAACAAACAAAACAGAAACAGACTCACAGATGCAGAGAACTAAGGGTTGCCAGAGCGGGGACTGGGTGTAAGAAGTAAAAGGATTAAAAAATGTAAACTGGTAGTTACAGAATAGTCATGGGGATGTAAAGTCTAGGGAATATAGTCAATAACAGTGTTATGACTAAGTTAGGTACCAGGTGGGTACTGGAATTATAAGGAGGATCACTTCATTAATTATGTAATTATCTAACCATTATGTTGTACACCTGAAACAAATATAAGACTGAATGTCTATTTGAAAAATTAAATTATATTTTAAAATATAAAACCTTATAGTTTACAATGTCTTCCCCCAAAAATATAACTTTTAGAGAGACCAGCACCTCCCACCCAAAAGCTACCTGGGTGGGCTTTCCATGTGTCTCTACCACATGATCTGTTTCTAGAAAATGACCAATAGCTAGGATTTTCTAAAATCTAATCTTATTTTAAAGACTAAGGCTGTGGTTCTCAAACCTAGCTGTGTATCAGAATCATCTGAGAAAATGTTCAAAAACATGGAAGGCCCAAAAATCTGAAGCACTTTGACCTTGCCAGATGATTCTGAAGGAGTCAGGCATTATTCCATTAACGTCACTAAGAATCATCATTCTAATACATGAAAAGAGGTCCTGAACATCTCCTTGCCACCCCCATTTACCTACTCCACAATTCGTTAAACGCAGCAGAACACCATTGGCCCACATTCTACCTGTCGGAGCGGTGAACTCCAGAAGCAGACGCACCACGATGCGTGTACAGGCACCTGGAACTTGACAGACAAAAGCCTGAACGAAGACAGGGGGCCGGTCGGAAACCAGAAGAGTCTGACCAGAGTCACTCACTCACTCAGCCAGTTGGGTCAATAACGACCCAACTCACTCAGTTGGATCATTATTATGGAGCCATTTGTCAGGTACCATGCAAGGCTCCAAGAATATAAAGATGAATAACAGACAGCTCCTATATTTCAAGAAGACAAAGAAAAACAAAGCTTGTGTCCTGAAAGTACCCACCACAATGCTCCTGATATTTTAAGCCTGTAATATTTTTCTTGGGACAAATGCAGCTCCCTAAAGAGGGCCGGACCCTATTTCTGCTCCCTTAATCACATTTCATCCACCGGGAGGTAACTTGTTTACTCCATCCATGGTGAGTAGTCTCATCGTTCTCTGTAAAGAAGAGAATGCCACATCAAAGGCTACCTCCTCCAGGAAGCCCTTCCTGATCACCAGAGCCAAAAATAATGGTTTCTTATACTATGTCTTCTATTTCAGGTCACAACCCTATGCTTGTATATTTATTTTAACATCATCCCTTTTCCTTGTAGCGCTGACTTGTTATAAACTATTTCCTTTGGAACAGTTTCAGGAAAAAAAAAGTCTACTAAAGTGTACTCATCATATAGCTCTTTTCCACGACCTGAGCACCAGCCCGTGGGAGCCAACACAGCAGCCTGGTGTCTGCAGGCTTCGCGCTGACACTGCATCACACCTCTGCGCCACCTCGAGCTGAGTGCGCTCGGCTGTGGGCGGGGCTTAGCCATCATATCCTCTACCTCTGCCATGGGTCTTAGGTTTAGAGACTAACAGCTTTGGCCTGTAATGACTGTGAAGATGCCTGCATGTGACAGTACTAGAAGGAAATACACGAAGAGGACCATGACGAATGTGCGGAAAGGTAGGCTTTAGAGCTGCCTGGGAATTCTTCAGGGAGGTGGACAGGGATGAGATGACGGGTACAAGTCAGCAGGCCGTTAGAGTCTGCTGGGGGTCCTCTGACACACGGGGGCGGGGGGTGCAGCGGGGGGGGGGCTGAAACGTGACTGTCCCCTGGGAGGACTGGCCGGCGCTTGTGTGCATGGGGCTGAAGGAACACAGCCGGTCACGACGCCAGAGAATCCGGAGGGCAGAGAAAAGCCGCCTGCCGACGTGCAGAAGAGGGGACTGAGCCCTGCAGGGCCGGTGCCACTAGGACGCTGTGCCTCTGCTCCAGCGCGCCGTTTCCAAGAGGGCCTCACCCCCGCCACCTGGGGGGGAGGAGGCAGGACTGTTTCGTTTCTCCCACTGAGTCATGAACTCCTCAGCAAGAGATTCTGCGTCTCGGTTCTAGCAGACTTCCGCACGGAGCCACGGCAAAGTAAGTAAAAATAAGTCAATGGGCGGATTTCTACACGAAAGGCCCACTCACTATCTCCGACATGCCACTTAGAAAATTTAAAAGAGAGAGAGAGAAGTTCTGAGCACGGATCATTCTTGTCAGCAGTTCCCATGTGCTGGGGCCTCCCCGGGAGATGAGCTGGTGATGAGCCAGGTGCAAGCTACTGTCAGAGGCTCAAGTCTGACCTTCGGGGACCAGAGGTAATCGGACCGCCTCCAGGTTCCCACATGGCCCCGTATTTAGTTTAGTGAATGAGAAGAAAGAGGGAGAATGTAGACCCCATTCGGGGAAGTTGCGTCCAGGCCACAGGACAGCCTTCTCTGGAAGTCTGGGAGCGGGAAGTGGCTGGTGTCGCTGAAGATAACAGCAGCAGTGACACCTCAGATGTGTTCGGATGTCACAGAAACAGGTTCGTCTTCCCCAGCTTGCCCCACAGCTCCCCGAGAACACAATCATTGTGCACTTGGTTTGCACAGGGTGTCCTGGAAGGCCAGGCTGGCGCATCGGCCGCCCCGCCCAGAGAGGTAAGTGCCCGCACAGACAGGCGCACCACGAAGGCGTGCGTGTCCTCCGTGTCAGGAAAGAACCCAGCCTCGCAGATTCAGCACGATACTCAGGCCGCTTCATGTCGGGGCAAGAAGCCACTGTACCTGCTCCAAAGAGGTATCCACCTACACCCCCAGTTTGCCCAAACCTGCAAGCCTGCTCTGCCTGCCTGCCCCCGAGTCGAGGGGAGGAGGTGGATGCAGGATGGGAAAGAGCCTACAAATCCCAAGAGGAGTCTCAGGAGCCCTCCCCCACTCCTCAAAAAAAGTTACAAAGAACGCACCACCTGCAAGGGTGCCTAGCGGGGCATCATCCCAACCTCAGGAAGGAAGGGAGGAAGGAAGGGAGGGAGGAAGGAAGGGAGGAAGGAAGGAAGGAAGGAAGGAAGGAAGGAAGGAAGGAAAGGAGGGAGGGAGGGAGGGAGGGAGGAAGGAAGGAAGGAAGGGAAGGAGGGAGGGAGGGAGGGAGGAAGGGAGGGAGGAAGGAAAGGCATGGCAGTAAGCCGGGTCTGGCCCCCAGGTTTGTTATGTTTGGTTTTCCTCTCACTCAAGGAGAGAGGGAGGGGGAGGGGAGGGGGGGAGAGAGAGAGAGGCCAACGCTGGGCACCTCTAAAGGAATCTGCAGTGGCTTCGGGCGGGTATAAAGTGGGAGGGTGAAATATTATTCCTAGAACAGACACCGTACGTGTTCTTGGGCGAAAAGCCATCTTTGCTGAGCAAACACCCGACAAGCAACTTAGGACGGAGGGTGAGACACAGACCGTAACAGGCAGGTAGCTGCGCCGCAGGAGAACAGGAGAGGGGTCCCTTTTGCTGCGGAAAGGTGGAAGGGAGAGAGGATCCATGACAAGGAACAAGGCCCCAGCAGCACACGGAGCGCTGTTGCTCACGGGAGTTTCCCAGCGCCAGGGGGAAGCCCACCAAAAACGTTTTAAGAATGAGCATAGTCTCACATCTAGTTGGAGGTCTGTACTGCTACAATTGAGAACCTTCCTTTGCCCTGGGTAGGTGGCTCAGTTGGTTGGAGCATCGTCCCATACGCCGACAGGCTGAGGGTTCTCCCTTTCATCTCTCTCTCTCTCCCCCCCATCTCTCCCCCCTCCCTCACTCCTTCTACAATCAATGAACATATCCTCGGGTGAGGATTTAAAAAACCCTCTTTCTACACCTCAAAATTCCTTATTAAAATCTATTAATCACAAAAACTGCTTTTACGAGCAGAAAACTGTGGAAGTTAAGAGAAGGTTTCAATGTGTGTGTTTAGGCTGACATTATGTGGAACAGAAACAGCATAAAAGGGACCCATAAATGGTGGAAGCAAGAGACTGGAGCCAGGGCTAATGAGGAGAAAACGATTCCCCTAAAACTTCACAGTAATCCTGGGGAGCCTTCTGGTCCTTGACCAGATGTGGAATTAGAGGTTTAATCCAACGTGATTCAGAGCTCGGGGAAAAGAGGGGCACAGTGAACAACAAGGCTACAGGCTGTTAACGAAACTCTGCTTTGGGAGAGGTCCTCTGGCTCTCACAGCCGCTCCATCAACATCTAGCCACGTCTTCTAGAAGTGCCTCCGGTGCACGTGCCACGGTAAGGGCCGCCCTTTGCTGGCCGTCACCGTCCCTCCTCCCATCTGCCCTTGAGACTGCCTTCCCGCCGCCTCTCACCACAGGGGCCACTCCCAGAATGCGCCCCGCTCTCCTCGCCAAACCTGCACACCCCGGAAGTCCTTCTCTCCAAAGCATGGAGGTTCTGCGTGTGCTGGCCATCTAGGACTGTCTAACAAACCACCCCAAAACTCAGAGGCTGAAAACAACTTATGTCTCATGATGCTGAGGGTTGACTGAGCATCCCTTTCCATCCTGGGGGTGGGGCAGGGGAGGTTCAGGAGGGGTGCTAGCAGGATTGGAAGTCAGGAGTGGCTTATTCACCGAGGCTCACACTCAGTGCAGACCACAGGCTGGGAGCTAGGTGCGGGGCTGCTGGCCAGGGATTTGGGTTTCCCTCGGCGGGGTGCGGCAGGGGGGGGTCTCAGGTGGGGTTTCTTCCCAGCATGAGGCTGAGAACCCAGAAAGGTGGAAGTGAAAGCCATGATCACTCAAGGCTTTGCCCCAAAAGTTACATAGCAGCACCTCTGCTACCTTCTTGGGTAAAACCTTTACCTAAAAGAAGGGGGAAATGCTCCACCTCCTAATGATAAGAATGAGGAGGCAGGGATGGAGGGAAAGAGGGAAGGAAGCAGAAAAGAAGGTGGGGAGGGAGGGAAGAAGGGAGAAAAGGAAAGAAGCAAGGAAGGGAGGGAGGGAAGGAAGGAGGGAAAGAAGGAGAGAGGGAAGGAAGGAGGGATAGAGGGAGGGAGGAAGGAAGCCTGTAATCGTCTTTAACTGCCACGCCACACAATTATACACACACACACACCTGCACACACGTTGATGCTGCGCTTTCCTACACTGATTCCCAGCACATCCCTCTAGCCTCCAACCCCTCGCAGGCAGTTGTTATGAGAACCACCCGGTCCACTTCCATTGGCAGCTCCACCAGCCTTAGAAACCAGGCCAGGGGAGTCTGGTAGCAGGAGCAGTCTGCGGAATCAATCCTTCCCCGCCAAGCCGTCTCCTTCTACCCAAACTCCCTGGCCTGACTCAGTCACCCGCACTTCCTCCGTTTATCACAGGGTTCCTGTGTCCTTTGGAAGCCTTGACTTCACTGGCTGACTCAAAACAAGCATGAGTTCACCTTCATCAGAGAGAGAGGCATGTGCCGCTGGGATAAGCAGCTGCCTGGGAACCATGTCTGCTCCTTCTCCGATACTGGCACGCAGATGACAAGGCCTTCAAAGGCTCCGTGACGGCCGGGTGCCGCTGAGAGCTCCCCAGACTGACTCAGCGCAGCGATTCTGCCCTCTGGCTCTCTGCAAACCTGGCTCCACTGCCTGAACCCAAACCGTTGTACTTTCAAGGTACCCTCCCACGCGTCAAGTTCCTGAATGCAACTGAATTGGTATAATTCCAGAATTTTCTGGTAGTTCTGGGAAGCTATGAGGGTAAAATATCCCAAGCAGTCCTTAATCAGCCTGGTGTCTGGATCCAAGACCCATGCAAGGCCTGGGGGAAAAGAGGTAGAAGGTAGAATTGGACAAGGGGGGGAAAGAGGTGTGTGACATTTCTAGCCCCCACCTCGCGTCCCTGGTCTACAGGAAGGCCAAGGCCACTAACACTGCAAAAGGAGGACTTCCCTCCTGCTCCCTCTCAGGCAACAAAGGTTCAGACCAGGGCCAACTTCCAGGACCGTGCCCCAAGACGGTCACCAATTAAGCAAATCAAGCCAGAGCTAAGGTATAGCCTTTTCCCAGCCCACACTTTTAGATTCGAATGTCTCTGCTCCTCCTCACCTTACGGAAGTGCAGGCAAGGAGGCGAGCACCTGGTCACACCAACCGGACAATGAAAGAGTTTCTCCACGCTATCTAAAAAGGAAAAGATGCTACCTGCAAGCGAGGGACCCTTGTGACACATCCCGTGTTTGGGCTTACACTAATTAATGGCAATCCATCATCCAGGCAGGTGGTGGGCATGCGTGCTGCTTCTACTTCCTGGAGGTCACTGGCAGCCAAATCTTCCACACGTCTGGGTGGCAAAGCAGAACCAACACAGGACCATGAATGGGGGGTTGCTGAATGCTGTTACATTAGTTCTTCCTGTCATCTCACGGAGCTGCGAATTCCTGAATCGGATGCACCTGGACCTTCATCTGGAGGCAGAAGCAGGACCAACACAGTGTTCTGAACTGTGTGCCTTTCCTACTGCTGTCGGTTCTGAGAGTCCTGCCGTTTCCCCTCCCTGTCTCCCTTTTCTCCCTCCACCCTCCTCTTCATGCATCTAACGCATTCTCTGGCTCCACCTGCTCCAAGAGCCTCCCCCACCCCCACACACCGCTGCTGGTCTGCGCGCCTCTGCTCCCTGGGCGTACCTCACTGCTGCACCTGCTGCGGAGTGCTGAGTTACTTGTTCCTGGGTCTCTCCAGAAGAGCAGGCTGGTAAGGGGGCACCTGGCTCTGCTTTGCACCGTTAGATCTTCATCCCGTGTGGCAGCACAGGAAGAAGCGAGTCCACGCTGCACCGACCTGAGTGGACATCTAACGCTCTGCCGGGTGACTTTCAGGGTTCTCTTCCTTCTCTTCAACGTTACCAAATAGGTTATATTAACGGGGCTCAGTGATGAGGGCAAATTAAGTGCATCTCAGAAATTTGGGGTCTGATCCCTGCTTTCCAGAGCAACATGTGTGGATGTTTCATCACTGAGAAATAACGACAATACTTTCCTATTATTCTTGACATGCTCTTTGAGTTGCTTTTCCAAAAAGAGTATCCCCTCTTAAGTCATCCACTTCTCTCCTGAGATCCCATGGAGCCAAAGGCAGATGCCTGAGAGACGTGTGTCCACGCTGGGAACGCCGTTTCACTGACCGACGGGACCAGCCTAAGGCCAACCCCTCACCTGCGCACTCCCCGCAGGCCGGCTCCAGCGCAGGACCGCGCCCATTTGCGAATGGTTCCGAACTCATGCTTGAAAAGCCCACATAAAGCTTTTTAAAATCATGAGGACTCTGGGCTGGATTTTAAATGCACAGAATTTGTTTTAAATTGCACTTCAAATACTCCGTTTCTGTTTTCCTTCCTTTCAAAGTTGCTAAGTTCAGGTGTTTTCTGGTGAGTCTGTTTTTCTCCCTGCCAGGATTTCCAAAATCAAGGATAACCCCACTACAGGCTTTCTGTTGGCATTCCAGCAGATTTGGGATGAACCTTATAGATTCTCTGCATGTGGATCAAACTACTTTTGATCCCATAGATGGATAGTCTCAGATTATGTAAGGTGTGAACGGTATGTGGCATTCTTAATGTCCTCAAGTGAGTTCTTATTTAAAGTTAGGAAGGCGGCAAGAAGTCTCAGAAAAGCACCCAGACTGGGAGTCCGGAGAACGGTGACAGGCCTCAAAGGCTGTAGAGAAGGAGGGGGTACATGGGTGGGTAAGGAAGGAAGCAGGGAGGTAGGGAAGTAGGTGAGCAGACAAACAGGACTGCCCGACTCACTAGCCCCGAGCGTGGACAAGCCACTCACTCCTTCCCTCTGGGCCTCAGGCTCCAGGCTTCTAACCTGGAAGGCTGCACTGCGACTGGCTTTGCTGCCCACCCTCTTCCCCGGCCTCAGTTCCTGAGCACCTCCGTATTCCCACCGCCCTGGCCTCTCCTGCGGAGCTACTGAAATCTGCCTTCTTAAGATCCACTTCTTCTTTGCCCTGGAATCCTAGAGCTTCCCGGGTCCCAGCCCCTCCCCCTGGGTGGCCAGTTACCCTTGGGTCTTTTCTTCACGTTAACAAGTACCAGAGGAAGGCCCCGGCTTCCCTGTTCCCTGTGGCGCACGGTTCGGAAGTGACCTGAAAAGTTAATGCCGCTTCCTGAAAGGCCTCGCGCACTACCCTCCCGAGGAGCAGAGCCTCTGGCTCGCCGGAGCCTGTTTTTCATGGCGAGGGCCGCCCCCCCACCCACCCACCCCCGCCCCCCGGCATTGGGCACAGGCTTCAGTCTGGGGTGAGCCGTCCAGGGGACGGCCTGCCCTGCCTCTCCCAAACACCTCCAGCTCCAGAGGAGCTGTCGCAGGTGCCGCCTCGCGGCGACGGTTCCCTTTCAATATTTATCAACAGCCAAGTGTTCTTCCCGCTCCCCCACTTGAAATGCATGTGTTCGTTCATCAGAAGGCAGGGACATGGCCGAGGTCATGGCCTGTCGACAGAGCTGCAGCGGGGACTATCTCGCTGCCTGCGGGCCCACGCACTTCACTATAATTAAAAGGCTTCTGTTTGGAATCTTCGCTGATTAGCAGTCACGCTTTCCTGCTCCACCTGCCGTTCCCAACGTGCTGTCTTCCAGGAGGCGATCACGACGGCCCAGTTAGTGCCCCGCCCGTCGAAGGCTCAGGCAGGCGAGGGAAGAGGACGACGACGTGCCAGCCAGCGCAGTGCTGACTTCTTAACGAGGAAAGAGCCCTGTAAGTGGTGGGAGCCATCTCCTTGCTCCCGAGGGAGCGTCCACGGGTGTGAGAACTCGGCAGGGACGGGGGACCGGGGGCTGCGGATGAACTGCTCACGACGGAGTGCGTTCAATTCATTCATCTTTAAGAGTTCTCTCAAGTGTCACTCATGCCAGGAATCACAGAACAGAAACCAGGAAAACCAGGTGACAGATCATTTTTTAAAGTAGAACAAAAGTGAAAATGGTAGGGACCGGCCTGGCTGTTCAGTAGCTGAATGGAAGTGAGTCACCTACACGGGACCTTTGAGAGCCAATCAGAGTCCCGGGGATGGTCACATGGTCGCCTTTCTTGACCTCTCTGTCACCCTTTAACCTCCAGGCTTATACATGGAGATTGTTTTGCCTTGAAACACAATAGACAAAGGAGAGGAGAGGCTGTGGTAAGTGATGAGGATAAGGGCGTCTATGGCTAAACTTCCTTCAGATGCATGAACACCTCTCATAAGGGACGGAATTAAGCTTTCTCCACTTGACCTCCAAGAGCAGATATGGGAATCTTGGCAGCATTTGGGACTGGACACTTGGTAGCCATGGACCTGAGCCTCAAAAGTAAGAGAAGGGAGAAGTGAGGTCTGCCTTCCCCACACAGCTGCTCTATCCCGGCCCTGGATGTCTTGGGGACATGATGTCCAGTGATGACAGCAAGAACCACAAGAAAAAGTCACCAAGCAGAGCATCACATTCAGGCTCGCCAGCACTGGCCAGGGTCTTTCACCTGGAGTCTCACCCGTAAACTGGGAAAAGAGTGTCTTCTTCAGAGGAGGGTTGTGGGAACCAAAGGAGAGGTAGTACATTGCTCGGTAAGGATTATTCCCAGCTGACTACACGCAGCAAGCACACTATGGAATGGAGAACAGAAGTAACAACTTCTCCGTGTCAGAGTGAAGATCACTTCTCCAGAAGGAGGGAAGGAGGATGGGGTAGAGAGAAATCACTCTCTCGGTCACAAAAGTACATGGGTACAAAACAGAGTTTATCATGTCTATGAGCTCAGTGTGCTGGATATTAATAATGGAACAAAGACGGGTGACAGAAGTGTGATGAAAACAAACCAGAAGCACTGGGCTTATGCAACAGGCACGTGTCAGCTGTCCTGTTGACGAGTCGCTGGCCTGAGAAATCTGTTTAGGTTCTGCAGGAAGTCTGGGAACAGGTTGCAGCTTAACTGTCCTTCCGCCGAGATGGCTCCCATTATGAGCTTGGGGCTCTTCATTTTTTTAAAGTCTGAGCAATCGCTCCCCGCTGGCTAAGATCATGTAGGGACTGGATTGCGGACCCATCCAACCAGGATGTCCTTCAACAGTTTCCAGCTATCGAACCACCACTTGAACTTCAGGGCAGCTCAAGTGTGTGCCCCTCAGGGAAGCCAACCCATCAACCCAGTCAGAACTAATCACGCCTTACTTTGGACCGCCAAAGAACACTCTTGCTGTATTAACATTTACAAGTCCCTCTCCCTCGATAACAATGTTGATGGTATTTGCTAACAGTTACAAAAGACTTTCCAAGTACCAAATGCTGGGCTTAATGCTTTGTGGGCACTATCCGAGTTCATCCTGGCAGGGATATATTTTTAGTCTCCCCATCTGACTGACAATGAAACCAAAGTTGAAACATTCAATCCACAGAAGAAGGCTGTGGACAAATGAGTTCACACCTCTTTTCTAAAGTTTCATGTTTTATCCAAGTGCTGTTGGTGATGATGCAAGATGAGGATGTCGCTGAGAACAGGGAGGAGGTGGCAGATGGGGGGTGGGGTGAAATTTCAGCAGAGAGGACTTCCGGTCAACATGGCTGCACAGGCTGACGTGGCTCGCCTCTTTGCACGGCCACATCAAAATTACAACTAAAATACAGAACCACCACCACTCGGGAAGGTCAGAAATCGAGCTGAATGGAAGTCTGACAGCTCTCAAATTAAAGAAACCACATCCATCCAGACTGGACTAGAAAATGACTGGAAGCGCCTGAAGGCACAGGGACTCTGGTAAAGAAACAGGACGCACCAGACCACGACGACCTGACAACTCGGACCCTGCACACACGGACAGCACGGAAACAAGCTACAGCCTAACTGAAACATCCTGCTCTCCAGCCTCCCCGTTACCGATGGAAGCCCAGAGCCCTAACCCCTCTGGGCTGGTGCACACCTCTGCACCAGCCCTCTCCCTCCCTTGGGGAAGTAAAAACAAAACCTTTACTCTCGGCAAAAAGAAATAACAGGTACTGGTGAGGAGCCCAGGCTGCAGTGAAGCAGAGGTTGAGTCCAAGTGATAGGGAAGCTGAGGGGACTGCTCTCCTGGGGCGCTAACTTGTTCTGCGAAACTCGCCTGGTGAAGGGACAGACTGCAGAGGCTGACTGGGGCTAATGCCTGGGGGCCGAGGCATATCCTGCAGGCTCTCGAGGAGAGTCACCCGTAAAACTGTGGTAATAAACCCTAGCCACCCACTCAGGGCGGGATCGCAGCGGTGAGAGCCCTCAGAGGGAGTGTGTGCTGCTCTTTGGGGGAAGTTGTTACATCCGTGCTCCCCCCAAGGCACACTCCTTTCACCTGCGCATCTTTAAATGGAACCCTAGGAAGAGGCTGGAATGCATTCCCTTCCTCCTCCTGAGCTGCCAGCAAGGTAACCTGGACCGCTGTGTAACAGAGGACGCAGTGTGTAAAGAGAAGAAAGCAACGGCGAGGCTTGTAGCGCTTTCAGGGAAGAAAGTGAGCGGCAGACAAGACAGCCTTCGACACTCTCATTTTACAAACTTCCAGGGTCGGGGAGTTTGTGGAATGAGCGACGGGCCAACTGGACCAAAATAACGTGGCTGGTTCACAGCAGGCCTCCCAGCTTCCGCAGATACTCTGGAATCGCTCTTCCCAAAACTCAAAGTCCTGTGTTCCATCCTGATCAGTCTCACCGAGCGAGAGCAGACAGGGAGAAGCTGTGGGGCGAGAGAGAGGCGGCGGCTCTGCCCTGGGAAACGGCCGAGGAAGAACCAGGAACATTCGTTGATGGGAGCATAAAAAGAAAAAAATTTACTTGAAAATTTAGGAAAAAATATAAGCAAGTCCCGAGAGTTTATCCAGCAACTACAGAACATGAGTGAGAAAAATGCGTAGGCTGCAGTCCCTCACCCCTTGCAGAAGGTTCGGATCATCCCTAAATTCTGCCATGGTCAGAATTCATCAGCCTTCTCTGGGGCGACTGACACTCAGCCCGACATCAGGAAGCACTGCCCCCACGACCTGGGCTGCTCCCCTCTCTGGCTTCTGTCCATGCGAACGGAGGCGGAAATGTCAAGGTGCCGTTACGTCTTACTGACATTTGTGCGGTTATTTTGATCAATTTTACTGAAGAGCAAGTTCCATAAACTAAAATGTCAATTGTAAGCAACAGGCAGGAAAATGCCCCCCCGGCACAGAACAGCAGGGTCCAGACTGGGAGAGAGGTTTCCATGCACCCTTTTGTACTGCTTGCATTTTTCCAAGGGCACTTATTATTTTCCTAATGACTTCTGAAGAATTAATTCCGTGGGGTACACCGAAAGGTTTGATATCAACCCATTTCCCCAGCAATGGTCCAGAGCACCGCAGAGAGCACAGATACGGTACCACGCTGCAGAAAGACCATGGCGGAGATGAGAGAACCAATTGACAATGAACTTTCGGACCCACTCCATGAAGTCCTTCACGATTTTCAGAAATCAACCGAATGAAAGTAAGAAGGACGTATGAAATGAAGCTTTCAAGTTACCTCCCTAGACCTGTCACCGATGCTGTGCGTTTTCATCCCATGCGGAGACCAGTATTTAGTTCATTATATTCTGATCCCAGGAATCAAACAGAATGTAATGCTTATGTGCACAACTCATTTTCTGACATATTTCTCGCTCTCGGAAAACTACCGCTTGGCTCCTAATCTGAAGAGGCGTTCTGCAGCACCTGCCTCCTGAGCAGGCGAACACGGAGATAACCCCGCGATGACAGTGCTCGCCCGCCCACTGGACGGACGCTGCTTTCCCAAGAAGTCCTCACTTCACGGTACTGGAGTAGTGGTCCCTTGACTCAAGAACGAGGTCAATGGCACACTGGAATAAGAAACATACTGACTAAAAAGTCCTTGTTCTTACTGTGACAGTCAGAAAGTTCCCCATACATACCTGTACGGGGAAGTTTTAAAGGAAAAATTTATGATACTCATCGTCTTTTCAACTTTTTCTACCTATATTTGTGTGGGAGACAGAAAAATAGCCACCCAAAGATCCCTATGTCCTAGTCCCTAGATGTGTGAATCTGTTATGTGGCAAACTGTAAAAACAAATTATGTTAAATTATGTTAACACTGCAAATGGAATTAAGGCTGTTGATTGGCCGACCTTAAAATGGGGACGTTGTCTGGATTATCCAGGTGGGCCCCCTGAAAGCCAAGAATTCTCAAATGCAGAAGCGGGAGTGAGAAGGGGAGTGAATGCAGGACTGAGAAAGGCGTGATGGGCCACTGCCGGCTTCGAAGATGGAGGAGCACTCCAAGCCAAGGGACGTGGGCGGCCTCTGGACGCTGGAAAAGACAGGAAATGGATTCTCCCCTAGAGCCTCCGTTAGAATTAGTGCTTTGCATTTATTTAGATAAATACCCAGAAGTAGAATTCCTTGGTCACACGGTCATCCTATTTTTAAAAATTCAAAGAGATAAATATACTTCTCCGTCCACTGCAGCATTATTCGCACTAGCCAAGATACGAAAGCAACTGACAGGCAACTGGATAAAGAGACGGCGGGTGTATGTAGCGGAATGTTACTCAGCCATGAAAAACGAAATCTTACCATTTGTGACAACAGGAATGGGCCTAAGGGATATTACGCTGAGTGAGGTAAGTCGGAGAAAGACAAATGCCATATGATTTCACTTGTATGTGAAATCTAAAAATGAAAAAGAACAAACCCACCAGAAACAAACTCACAGATACAGAGAACAAGCTGATGGTCTCCAGAAGGCATGGCGCTGTGTGAAAAAGGTGAAGGGATCGAGAAGCTCGAACTGGCGGTTACAGAACAGTCACGGGGATGTAAAATACAGCACAGGGAGTATCGTCAATAATACTGTAATAACTGTGTGCTGTGCAAGGCATACTAGATTAACCGGGGGGTCATGAGTCATATAAATGCGTAACTGCTATGCTATACACCTAAAATGAATATAATATTGAATGTCAACTGCAATTGAAAAAAATTTTCATTGAAAAAGTAATTGATTATATCAATTGTATTAACCATTTCAGGGAAAGAGTAAGTACATAAGGCCGGCTGAGAATATAAGTAAATTCCTGCCCCTCCACGCCCCCGGCCCCGCCCCGCCACAGCTGCGCGATAATTCGCTGCACCACATCAAATACCAGATGTGGACTTTCACGAACATCTTGTAAATCTACGAAAATACGGACAGGAGCCTCGTCTGAGACACCACGACTTCGCTCTAACACTCGAACAAATGGTTCAGCTTCTCAACGGATGGTGCAGACAGCCAGCAAGTCTTCCAGATATTTGGAGAAAAGTGCATAATAAAACTTGAACAGTTTTCTATTGCTCAATGGACCATCCCTACTTTCAACAGTAAGTGTTAGTCCTGCTTATTTTTTTTTTAAAAAAAACAGCTACATCCAGACTTAACAGAGAACTCGAATCAAAGTTATTCCTTATACTAGTTTACGGTGTTTCCTTTTTACTTGTTTATTCCACAAAAGATTGTCTTTTATTAGGAACCATGAAGCTACACCCCACGGTGCACCCATTTTATAAACGAGATGCTGGCATGGCTAGCACAAAAGGTTCAGGGGAGGCCAGGGAGTGTGGCATTGCCATGGTGACCTGCTGGGATGCTGAGCACCCCAGGGGCCATGGACCGCAGAAACACCATTAGCTAGCCCTTCTCCAGGGCCGAGTTGTTGTTTACTCGGCCACTTACGGAATGATCGGGGCCGCCAAGCCAAGGAAGCAATCGCTCTTCCCTGACAAGGACGGAGAATGAAGGGGAGTCTCCGGGCTCTTGTACAACCATCTGCACAGACACGACCTTGGGCAAGGCTTCCCCATCTCCAACTGGAAAATTACTTCAGTGAGAGAGAGAAGGTTTTACAAATGTCAAGAGGAACAGCAGCCCGTTACTAGTTTGTCTGCTCCCCTTTTTCAGCTCCTGCAGTCTTGCGCTTCATCTGTGAGCACGGAGGCAGGGATTGATTCGGGGTGTGGAGAAAGGGGCCCAAGGGATGCAGACAGGGTAAAGGGCACGGGGCACCTTCACGGGAAAGACTGGCAGCCGTAACAGACTGTCTTGCCACCATCTTTCATTCCTCGTTTGTTTGTGATTACCATTCAAAATGAGAGAAACCGATGACGAAGGGGCCGACTGGAAAAACTAGGAAGATACTTATCAGAGGCCACATTAAAGCTCCTGTTTGGAGATAACAACGAAGCACAGCAGAGGAAATACAGTCAACACCATCGTCATGACTGTCTACGGTGCCACTTGGGAACTGGAGATATCCGGGGAACACTCTGTAAAGTCCATGACCATCCAACCACTGTGTTGCACACCTGCAACTGATACAAAAGAACGCTGAAGACAAACTGTAACTAAAAAAGAAAATTTAAGAAGAAGAGGTAATCCCCTGGCTGGCGTGGCTCAGTGGATTGAGCGCGGGGTCTGCGAACCAAAGGATGGCGGTTCGATTCCCAGTCAGGGCACATGCCTGGGTTGCAGGCCGGGCACACGAGAGGCAACCACACATTGATATTTCTCTCCCTCTCTCCTTCCCTTCCCCTCTAAAGATAAATAAATAAAGTCTTTAAAAAATATATTTAAGAAGAAGGGGTAATAAAACTGAGAAAACTCTTGCATCGACTCTGGGAATTTGCTTCGCTGCTCCTGCTGGGCTTTTCGCTTCTAGATTCGGTGTGAGAACTGGGTGTCTATGCCTTTCCCACGCCTTTGACCACATATCGCTGCATGTGCGTTCTGTGTAGAAAATATAACATGTTCATATTCCCATGTGTGTCATAACATTTAGAGACACACATGTTAAATGTATAAAATAGACTATCCTATGATTAACATTTGAAAATGAGTCAAGTCAACAACAGCCAATTAGGGCTAATCCAGCAGCCTTCCAGGCCCTAACACACTATAAAAGAAAACCAATTTGTTCGGCGTGTTTGCAGAGGCGAGCACATACCAGTCGGTATTTTCAGTGAGCGTCCTCAGGCTGATTGCTCACAGACCCACTGGGCATTAGCCAATTAATGCTGCTGAAGTCAGCAGTAGCCGCGGCTCGAAGGTATGCTATCCCATACTCAGGTTAGGGGAGAGTGGTACTGAGTCATTATCAAAGGCCGATTCCAGTAAGACCTGGTCATGTTGGGTCTACGGCACGGATACAGAATGCACCTCCGATCTGAGCCAGAAATTTCCCAAATTCATGTTGCTGGACGAAAGAGATTTCAGATAAATAGGCATACATTCCAAGTCAATGGTAAGACAATATAAAGCTCATAAACCAAGTGTGAACTCAATCACTTGGTTATGTACATATGGACACACACTCACAGGTATAAATTTCCCTTTGAAAATTAACTTCTGGTACCTGGCTGGTGTAGCTCAGTGGATTGAGCGCGGGCCTGCGAACCGAACGATCGTGGTTTGATTCCCAGTCAGGGCACATGCCTGGGTTGCCAGGCCAGTTCCCGGCAGGGGACATACAAGAGGCAACCACACATTGATGTTTCTCTCCCTCTCTCCTTCCCTTCCTCTCTAAAGATAAATAAATAAAATCTAAAAGAAAAAAAAAAAGTACTTAAAAAAAATCTTTAAAAAAAGAAAATTAACTTCTGGTGAAAAAAGTACTGGAAATGAAGTATATCAGGAAATTGAATTTTTCTTCTTTTTGTGTTCTCTCAGGTCTAAAGTCACTTCTGTCTTTTGTTTAGGAACATAAAATTATACTATGTTTAATCTGGTTTATCCATAAAAATCATTGTCTTTCTTATTTTTGAAATAAAATACTAGAAATGAAATAAACACACAGGAAGTATTTCCAGCCTGGGGGAGGAAAAACTAAATATCTGGAAAATCATACTGTCTTTACTGAGTTAACAAAACCTCCCAACTTTCTACATACATATACATATTTCTAAATGTGAACATTTTCAAGTGTCCCTTTTCCCTTGACTTAAGTACATTTATCCATGTGCATCTAAACACACACTCATTTGTCTTGGGATTCTTATTTCTAATTAAATCACCGAGGGGTGTAAACATTGCAAAACTAGACCAGGGTGTTCTCATTTATTATTGAAAGCACAGAATGATCTCCAACCACATCCATACACACAGAGAGGCACATCACAGCCTCAGACCCAGGGAAATGTTGCAAGGATTTGCTCCGTTACCACGAGCAAGGAGAGGGACAGAAATCTACTCGCGGATTCAGAAGGTTATTACTCACAAAACAAACTAAAGTATGGGCGAGCCAACTGTCCAGAAAGGGGGGACTGTGACAAGGCCAATGTTAGGCAAGTCCTCCCCTTGGCAGTGGGTCTTTTCAGCCTCGGAACTCCTTTCCGTGAATTGGAGAGGTGAGTTGTCTAGAAGAGAGCTGATGGAGGGAGCTGTCCACGACCGCCTCACCTCCCAGCTGGAAGACAGATCTGCGCTGGAAGTGAAATTGGTCATGTGCGGGTGGGGGCAGGGGGTGTGGTCACAAGTACCTGGCAGAAGCAGAGATCAAGGCAGTTGAAACCACCCTGTCCTTTTCTCCACTAAGACCCGTTTAAATGTACGTCTCCTGGGGGCTGACTCAAAACCACTAGCTCAACACGTGTGTGATGAGCATCTTCACAGAGTTCCCCAGTCTTCGGGGTCAGTAGGAGACAGAGGCCTGAATACGCAAAGATTACCTACTCTGGCATGAGTAACCACAGACTCTGAAATTCTAATCGATTAAGTTGAATCACTATTTACTGTTAGTCTACTTTTTCTGAATACAAGGATTAGTAAGACACAGTTGAAGTCAGTTTAATACACGATTGTTTCTCCAAAATATGTGGTCCCAACCTCACTGCTACGGATGAGAAATCAGGAAAACGCCTGGCCCCTTCTGGTGAGGAACCCATGTCCCCAGAACAGCGGCCGGGCAGTCATTTGTTCTTCCACACCACCCCGTCACCCCACATGCTGGATAAGAACGTCTTGCTCGGTTGCCAGCTAGTGAAAGACCATTTAAATCGGCGTAAGACTCCCTTCCGAGGCAGAAGCAACACAAAGCAGACAGGACGGACCTGAGAGTGCAGTCCCCCACGAGCCTCCTGACCAGCCCGAGTGAGATGACCTGGGGGAGCGGCAGGGGCAGCGAAGCTGGGTCCAGGCCCCGAGCTCCAGGGCAGGCTGAGAACAACGCCCACGTGCTCGCCCGTAGCCACAGCGAGAAGCTTCTGGGCCGGGCGAGGGTGTCTGACAGGCACTGCAACCCGGTGCTGCAGAGAACGAGGGAGCTGTGGACAGAGGGCCCCAAGCGCGGCGAGGGCACGAAGTCCAAGCCAGCCGACAAGGGCCACTACGTCTCCAAGATGTTGCCGTGCGGGGGCCAGTCATCACCACGTCCTGCAGAGCCTATGTGTCTCGGGCCAGCAGGGCCCTCCTCGTCACCATCAGAAACCACTCCCTGTCCTGCAAAGACCTGCCCTCAGTTATGCGAGTGACAGTCCCGTGGGAGTTTTCCCTAAATAAATAAGCTTTTAAAAGGAAGAAGGGATGGCAGGAGAGAGGGCTGGATGGAGAGGAGACAGAGAGGGAAGAAACTAAGGAAAAGGAAACACTGGCTTACTAGGAACAAAACGTGGACAGGAAGACCTTGGAGATGGCTGGTAGCGGGGACAGCAGAGATGCCACCCTGCGTTTTCCCTTGTGACTCTTCTCTCTGCTTTCCTGCGCAGTGGTTTCTTTCTGACCAGCATTTCCAACAGGCATGGCAGCTGGCCACCTGTAGCTTCAGGTGCATTCCCTTATAACCTCAGAAACCGAAATTTCAAGGTCTGGTAGGAAAAATCCCTTATCGTCCTGGTTTGTGGCAGATGCCCTCCCTGGGATGACGCTCTGTGGCCAAAGTCTCACGGGCAGTTAGCAACTCCCAGAGTGGAGCGTGGCCAAGAGCAGATGCCAGAAAAGAGGAGAGTGCCGTGTCCAGGAAAGAAGGAGGATGCTCTGCAAACAACGCAGAAAATGAACAGCCTTCCCCGCTCAACCGCCAACGTTTCCCAGATCCTGAAGACATCTGTGACTGAAGAAGTGGAAGGAGCAGCAGAAGGCCATGGTTCCAGCTTCCCAGCACTGTCCCTCACTCTGGGCCCCGTGTTTTAAAAGGGGCCAGGACAAATTTAAGGCATGTCCACAGGAGTAACAGCATTAGAAGCTGTACCACACAAGGTATGGCCAAAGGAACCGAAATATACCTCGTAAAAAAGGAGGGGTAAAGGCACGTGGAGGGAAAAGGACATCCCTTTCACGTACACAAAGGTGCACATTTACTCCGTGCTGCCTAATTCTAGGGGCCGTACATGTGCCTATAGGATCGAAAGGTACCACAAGGAAATAAGGTAGCCAGATGTTGGAAAAACGATAGTGTGTGCACGATAATTAACAACAACTGACACACAGCCACCCCACGGGGAGTGGAGGGCTTTGAAGTGTGGAATTGACGTCCCACTTAAAGACTCAGTCCCCATTCGGGTCCTAATAATTACTGCCCCGTGGGAATGTGGGTGCAATACTGGAAAATCTTTCTCATTCAAAGAGCTAGAAAACCTGATTTTTATGGGAAGTCTCTTAGCTTTTTCGATGACGACTATTTTTAAAAACACCACGTGTGCCGAACAAGATGATTTTGAAAGAGAACCCCCAGGGCGCCCCTGTTGGAAACACCTGTTCTAGAAAGGAAACCTACAGCCGGCGTTCCAGTCTGTGCAGAGCGCAGTAACTGGGACTCCCCCACCCTGATGCAGCAGACGCTCTGACGCGCACCGTCTGGGTGCAGGTAAGTAAGAGCTGACGGTCTTTAGGAAGGAGTATCATGGAAATGCATCCTGCGTTAGGTGGTCTGACTAGCCCCTGACGAGTCTGCGGACTGACATTTTTGCAATCAGCTCAGACAATCTTCCTCTGAGAGAGGGGCGAGAGGAGGAGAAGACAGCATCTGAGGACTAAACAGGCGACTCTGGATTTGAGCACACTGCTGAAAGAGACGAGGAAAGAGGCAGTGGAGAAAGCCGACCCAGCGCGGTATCTCTAAGTGTGGGCGAGACCACACTGGAGGTGTATGCCACACTGCCTGGCAATGGCACCGGACTGCAGTGGACGTAAACCCAAAGCTCTTTCTGTCCAGCTACAAAAAAGGTTTCCTGGCCCTGCAACATGTTTCAGAATGTCTGGAATGAAGAGCGTGTGGTTTTGAGGGTTGTGTGTTCTGGATTCTTGTCCCGGTCTGCTACTCGCGAGTCACGTGACCACAGACAAGTCACATTCCTCACTCTCCAAAAAACGTGAATGACTTACCACTGTGTCTAATTCAATTCTGCCAAGACAGTACCCCCACTTTCCTTTCTTCTCCTGCCCCCTTTCTTGATTTCCCCACGCCAAGGGGCACAGCGAACTGTGACCTCTCCCGAGACTCCGATGGCCTGTCGTTTGCCCACTATCACAAGGGGAAGATCCCTGAGACAAGCAATGACCTAAAAAGGCAGTCTGTGTGCCTGGTGCAGGGGGTCAAAGTAAGGCGTGCCCACTGGAACCCAACGACAAGAGGCCCCAGGAAAGAAGGCAGGTGGACTGCTGAGCCACAGGTCTCGGGAAGGGGACCCCATAGGCAGCACGAAAGCCCAAGCACAGCTCAGGAATCACCACTGCAGGGGTCTGAGAAGTCCTGGGATGGGGCCGCCATGCTCTTCCCACGTTTGCGTAGGATTCTGGGCCAGGGAGGACCTTCCGTCTCCCAGCCGCAGCTGTGTCCCTCAGCCCTCCCTGTAAAGTGAGCGTTTGTATATCAGATCACTGGCAGCTGGCAAACCCAACCATCACATCAGCGAGGCTCTCATAAGGGAAAAGATGACCCACATTTAAAAAGCAGTTACAAGAATCTTATCATTGCCAATACACACCCTGGACACATTTAATAAAGGGGATACGGTCGACGTAACCTTAAAATTTGTTTAAATGTGGTACACGTCAAATTTGTCTGCAAAATTCATTTCCCTCTCTGCTGACAAATATCAAAGATACCTTGAGACTGAAGTGCTCAGTCTGGGAGGTTGCACCATTTCTCCCAGTATTTAGGACAACTTTTTCAGACAATGAAGATCACACAAATAGTTCTCGACAAGCACTTTCTAGTAAAATGTTTCTTTCTCTTAGATTTGCTCAGCTATAACTACATTATTTGGCTAATAGCTAACTAATAATAAACAGTTCCTGCATTTAACTAGGAGGCAGTTTAGCAGAGTGAGCAAAAGTCTGGCCTCTGGGTTGAAATCCCAGCTCCACTACCTACTAGCTGTTAAGTTTCCTTTTTCTTGTAAAACTTTTTTATTGATTTGCCAGAGAGAGAGAGAGAAGAGAGACTGATTTACTGCTACACTTGTTTATGCATTCATTGGTTGGTTCTTGTCTGTGCCCCAACCAGGGATTGAACCCACAACTCTGGCATATCAGGATGACGCTCAACCAACTGAACTACCTGGCCAGGTCCTAAGTTTCTGAGCTTCTGTATAGTTTTCTCATTTACAAATGAGTAAACCTGTATGATAGGGTGTAGTGAGGATTCAGTAACTTAATGTATGTAAGTCAGTGCCTGACACATAGTTAGCTCTGCATGACTGCGGGCTATTATTATTATTATCTCTTATCTTATAAAACCCATTTGTCCCACAGACAGTCTCGAGGCTAATTCCTCTGGTCCCAGGCTCTGTCCTGCGCGCTGCGCTAAGCCCGCAGCGGTAGTCTGATCAGGGCAGGCGGTGCATCCTCAAGCCCAAGAACGAAACAGCAAGGTGGAAGCAGGTGCAAGCCTCCTTGTCCTAGAATGAACGGTAACGATTACATGCACAAATCAGAGACTGCCCTGAGCATGCTTCAAGGGCAGGTCGCCCATGTAACCTGCTTGTGAACTCAGAGAGCTACCCACTCAGGTGGCTCCTGTCATAGCTACAGTAAATCTGCATCTGGCTTACACTTCTGTATTAGATGCTGCTTCTAATCTGCGCTTTGGGGTAAGGCCCAGCTCCCCGTGTGTGGGGAGAGGGTTACGAACGAGGAGGCCGCGTTATCGGGAGGCCGGGCGGGACAGAGTGCTGACGTGAGCGTGGGGTGCCGGTTCTCCTACGCCTGGAGCCCAGGCCAAGATCGGCCTTCGGCTCGGCATGCACAGCCTTCCCTGACGTCAGTGAGAACCGGGCTCATGTAACAGGAGGCAGAAATCTGGCTCTTCAGCTTCACTAGACTCAAATGCCAAAAGTTTCGCTGATTCAGGTTGCAAACGTAAACCCCGACGGGTCAGGAACGTGCCACAGAACACTGTTCTGTTGGCACTCTCATCTTCTGCCCAGGCCACGTAATTAAGGAGTCCCGACTTTCGAACTTGGAAGCTCCTGATGCTATTGTTGCCTAGGAGTTGTGTGTGGCCTCCCCCTGCAGTGAGACCTTTAAGCGCGACTCCAAGACTGTGCCCGCAGCTTCAGATGAAACCCTTAGACACAGCCCCCACGCACTGTCAGCGAGCGGCAGGGTTCCGCTCCTGGTCTGGGCTTTCCCAACGCTGCTGACATCAGCCGGCGGTGCGGAGGACTCTCCGCTCCTCACCTTAGATGCTGGAAGAATCACGTAATGAAATTTAGGGGCCCAGCATTCCTAGAGTATTCAGCCTGAGTTTCCGTCTAATTTATGTTCAGACACATCCATAGCTTTGTCTTAATATTTGTGTGGTTTTTAAAGTTTAATTTAATTTCATGCAATGATGTTAACAATTGGATCTCCCAGAACTGAGCATCTGGTAATGAGTTTCTGAGTGGTAAAATACAATTCAACAGAAATATTAAGCTAGGCCAATGACAAACACACACACACACACACACACACACACACACACACACACACACCCCTTAGCTAAGCAGAGCTGTCTCTGGTTCCTTTAACCAGCTATTTCAAGCTCTGTTTTCTGCTTTGGGTCCCGAGAAGTGGGCTTGCTCTTGAATTCTCATTTAGAACTTAGACAGACATATACCCAAATGTATCTCTGCGCTCGGGTTTCCTTGTGGGTGACATCACTTAGAAAAGCCTTCATGGCCACTGGTTGCTTCTCGCTCCCTCTCTTTCGGGGGAAGAGTACATGACATAAACGGTAACTTAGGGGGCAAGAACAGAATGTATCTAATCTCTCTCTCTGGGATCTTCCTGCCTACAGAAAGCATTAGTCCGCTCTGCTCCCATGCTATAAATGTCGTCCCCAAGAAGGGAGGCAGCGCTGCCTGGGACTGAGGATGAAGTCTGTTCTACTCAGATCGGTACTCACAAACACGTCACACCCAAACCACATTCTTCACCGGCTGCAGGAGCCACAGAGCTGCCATCTTGGTATCTGTCAGCCCGACGTCTTAAGGAAGGTTAGGGAGGGGGGTTGGTGGACAAGCAACAAGAAGTTATTAGCTAATACCGGGAATTGAAAAATTAAAAACTAGTAGATGAAGAACATTACTTAGAACTAGGAGATCAAGTATCGAGGGGGAGAAGGGAGATGGTTGCCCTTGAAAACCAGATAAAGGGGTGAGGTGGGGCAGGTGACGTCGGGCAGGGAAGGCAAGAGGCCTCTGTCCTCCCTCTCCCTCAGCGCCCCACCTTGTATCAGTGTGTGGCGAACCACACATGACCTCGCACCTGCCCCGTCGTGGAACTGTGACATCGAGTAGGAGGGACATGAACAGGTGGTCTCTGGTGTTTTTCAAACTGCAAGTGGCAACTGGTTTGTGCACGTCATGAAACCAATTGATTGAATTATGACCGACATTGTGAAGTGAAATAAAATGGACAGGTCAGAGGGCGCTACTGGACCACAATACAAAAACAGAGTTTTATCGTGCATTACAGTAAAAAATGTTTCAGACCTATTCAGGGTCCTCACCAGTGTCCTCCACCCTAACGCCCATTGCATCTACCAGGCCAAGCGGTTCTAAAAGGGACTCTGAAGAGGACAATGGTCTGGAAACCAGGAAGTTCAAACTGCACTTAGGGCATCGTTCTGAGTACGTTCTTATTATTGGGAAAGGTCTGAGCTAGCTGAGTTTAACTGTGTCCAGCTCTTCAGTGTGGACGCGGCCGAGCGCCAGCCCCTCCCCACGCCCACACTCGTCTAAGAGGCTACCGCGCCCAGGTGGCCTGTGGGCCAGGGCCGCTGACTGTAGCTGCTTCAGGCTGCAGGAAAGGATACAGGACCGAGCAGACCTTGCGTTTGGTTAGACGGTCTAAGATCCAAATTTAGTTCCGCCCCTCAACTAACTGTACAACTTGAAGTAAATAATTTAACTTCCCAAAGTCTCAGCATAGTATCATTATTATCATCACCATCCTCCAAAAAATTATGTTTGTTTTATAGTCTGGAAACACAGAGGAAAAAATGTTTGTCACCCTCGCTGGAGCACCTGCCAGGCCACTGAAGAGACAGCAATGCTTCCCGAGCCAGGAGAGGGCAGGAAAGGGGACCCAGCCTAAGCCGGCTCCTCAGCCACCGACGCATGACCTGCGCGCCGCACCTGTGACAGCAGCGGCAGAGGACTCTGTCGTCTGCGCCCTGGGAGCTCCACGGACCCGCCCTCCAGTTCCAGACACGGTTCTCATCTCAAGCCTCGCACCTGGCTATCTCTGGTCCCACACACCTGACCCCCTGGCGTTTTCACTCGGGTGTTCAGGAACATCCTGGGACTTCCGACCACACGCCTGCCCGGAGCAGGACAGCGCGGGTCAGCGACGTCTGACAAGTACTGAACTTCGGGACAGAAGACCTCAATGCGTGCTCTGGCTCCGCCACTTCGTCACGGGACCTTTGCTAAATCATGCCCTCTCTCTGATCTCTCTTTCCTCCTTCAGTGAGATCGGCTGAAACCAAGCGGAAATCCAAAGTCAGCGTGTGGTTAAAAATTGGGGAACATGTGCATTTCCCAAAATAGAATTATGTTAATGGAGCAGAACAAATAACCACTGTAACAAAACTCATTTCAAAACTGTTTTAGGTAAATAAAAATAATAACTACTCTTCATTTTTATGATGATCTTCACTATTTACACACAAACCAACAACCTTGATTTTTCTCAAGTCTACTTCTTACCAAGTCAAATAACTTCCTTTGACCTCCATCACCTGTTGCCATTTGGTTCTACCTACACTTTTACTTCACTTCCCATCATCCCCACGGCTCTGCTCATCCAACGCTGTGGTCACACTCGGCCTCGGCATTTTCCAAACGTGTCATGCGTGTTCAAATTCCATGTTTTTGTTCACGCAAATGTCTTCCTCTCTCCCCTATCTCCACACTCACGTTCAAGCCTAGCTGAGACGTCACCTGATCTGGGAAGGCAGCTCGCAGCTCCTCCCCCAAAACCAACGTTCAATACGTTGGGACTCCCGCAGCACTCAGTCCACACAGAGAGTGTAGGGTGAGCCACGGGCCACCATCGCGGTTCCGGTTCTTCCCATTAGAGTCCCAGGGGTGTCTGGCCTTTTGGCATCTCAGGAAGAAGAGTTCTCTTGGGCCACACATTAATTACATTGCCACACGTAATCACACACACATACAAATCTCATAATGTTTTAAGTGCATTTACAATTTTGTGCTGGGCCACATTCATAACCATCCTGAGCCGCATGCAACCCACGAGCTGCAGGTTGGACACCCCTGTCAGACCATCAGCCCCTTGAGGGCTGGGACTGTCCCTCTTCTTCTCCACATTTGAGACTCCAGCCACTCACTCCGCAGTGCCTGGCACTTAGCCCGCATTCAGTAAAAGTCTGATCGAAGGACAAAGTTACGACGACTCCTCAAGATTTACAGCCTTTGACAAGATTCCCACTCTTTCTCCTGCAGGCAGCGAAGCCAGAGAGCGGCCCAGCCCTTGAGAGTCATGGGCAGAGCCAGCCCTTGTGATCACGCTGCGAATCCAGCGTCAGGCTGGGCGGGCCAGCATATGGACACCAGACATTGTGCAGTAAGTGGGACACCCTCTAGTCTGGACTAAGATGCACGATGACAACAACAAACAGGCCCTACTTGGGCGATGCTGGGATTCTTGGGATCCAGGTAGATTGTGGAGGGATGGGAGGGGGGAGGTCAGGTGTCCTGGCCCCTTCGGACCTCCCCAACCCCCATCGCAGTGCAGGGCCCTTTAAGCTGTAGTGGGTGCTGATGGAGCCAGCTGGCTCCTGATGCCCGTGCTGGCCACTCTGAGCCCTGGTCACTTCAGACAAACAGGCACGCAGGGAATCCACACCTCGGTTCCTCCCCGCACCCTATCACAAAGCACAAGGGGTCTTGGTGGGGAGCGCAGAATAGACGTTGAAAAAGGAACAGGGAGGAAGGAGGAAGACAGAAGAGCTGAACCCTTGAGTCTCCTTTGACCAAGCAGACACAAGCTGCGCTGGACTTCTTTCACACCATGTTGGAACAACCATGCTCCACCCACAGAGTAGAAATAATGGGTAATATTTACCAAGGGCTTACTGTGGGCCTTGCACCAAGATAGGTGCTTTCCATCTCAACCACATGCAGAGATACAGCATTGCCACCCCAGTCATTCCAGTGAGACCACTGAACCTCGGAGAATTAGACCCCAGTCCAAGGCCACACAGCCACGTGGTGTCAGGGCCAAGACTCACACTCAATCTGACTTCAGAGTCACTCCACAACCCTGTTTCCGGAGATTTTAACCACGTTTCCCAAATTTCAACCCCATTTTTCTTCTACAGATATTTCTAAGTCAATTTCATGGAAAGGCTAGACCTTTTAAACTGGGAGGGATGGAGGGATGGTCCCTGCCCTCAAGGGGCTGATGGTCTGGGGGGAAAGCACATAAACAAATATATCTCTGCATATCTTTGTCTATCTGCGTATCTGTAGCCAGACAGGCATCTATACTCACACACAGACCTACAGAGAAAATCTCCACCCCTCATTATACTCCACCTTTTTATTCATATATTGTAGCATAGAGCTAAGGCGTCCCTAAGAAGTAACAGCCTACAACCACCCAACCAACTCTACCGTTTCCACTCTTATTGTAAATAACAGGTACAACTGATATCCACAGACGTTTGGCCACTCGGAAATAAGGATGACCTGGGCCTGTTTCTACGCACACAGAAGAGCTAGAGAAAGAGCGGTATCACACACATGGAAAGAAGAGAACCGGAACACGAGGGTTGCCTATTTCCACGCACACTCTTGCTGCTCACCCCTAACACAGGATTCGGAAGCAGCTCTTTCCATTTTTTTTCTGTTCACCTGCCTAAAATCCCAGCTAGGATCCCCACGTCAACCTCGCTGCGTGAGTTGAATTTAGAAGAGGCCTCTTAATACCAGTATTCCCATTTGGAATCTGGAGCCCGGATGCTGCTATTCTTGACCCAAAACCTTTCATTGTTTAAGACCTGCTGTCCCCTTTACGGTCTCTCTTGTGTTGTTTACACACACGTCGGACCCTCTACTTGACGCCACGCCCCTTAGGGAGCAGGAACCACGCTTATTCATCTGTGGCCGCACCCGGTCCCGGCGCAGGAGCTCCCACGTACTCACACTCGATAAATGCTTATGAGAGTCAAACCAATAAACCTCTGGGAAACTGCCCCAGCCTAACCAGTCCGCCAGTGGGTGGAACAGGCCGTGCTTGTGCTGTGAATACTGACCAGCCCTGGCCACCCACTTGGCTTGCCCTCTTCTCAAGTCTTGGGGCACTTTTGCCCCAAATCAGGATTATAGGGACTGGAGAAATAATGGAATTTTAAAATAACAATAAATGCTCCCAGGGTAGTTAGCTCCTCTAGGGTTTCTCATAACTAGATTGCTACTCATGGGTTAGAACTTTCTCTTCACAAATTCCCCGACTTGCTTCCCAGTGAGATTCTGCAGAACTGGCCACGGCAGCCGGGGTCAATGTGAACTCCAGCAGAGAACAGTAGCTGGCCATCAGCTCTTCCTGGAGTGAAGATTCCAAGGTAATGGGGGACCCACGGTGGCAGACACGGACACTAGAAAGCTGCAGGCTTTCTGGATGCCGCTGGGGTTGAAACACGTTTCCAAAGGGACTCACGTAGGTATGGCAGCCTTTGGTCAAGACGGCCTTGGCCAGCCACCCAGCCACCGGGCACACTGAGAGCCGTGTGCTTCAAACGGCTCCTCTGCCAGTTCCTAATGAGTGCCTGCAGCCACGTTTTCTGAGGCATGTTTTCAAACGGTCAGTAGCAAGTTCTCTGGGCGGCTGCCGGGGGTTGTCACATCTCTCCTCCTTAGGATCTAGGGAGGAGCTTTCGACCACTTCCCCCTCGTCTTTGAGCTCACCCCCTCTCATCCTCTCCGGACGTGGTTCACCTTCAAGTATTTCTTCTTTATTCAACACATCCCCCCAACTGCGTATTAGCCCTGTTCCTTCTACTCGTCAACATGACAGGGACGTCTAGAGTCTCTTCCTTCAAAAACCCTCAATGGCTCTCAAAGGCCTCCTAGACTGCGAGTGCACTTCCCTTCTGACATCAAGGCCAACTGCAATCCAGTCCCAACGTGTCTTTCCTCTCACGTCTCGCTCCACAACTCTCCCCACCTGCGGAGACACCCAAAACGGACGACTCAGTGGCTTCGAACATTCTCAGCGCTCTACGACGTCTAGGCTTTGCTTGAGGTGGACCCTCCATTTGAAAGCCTTCCATTTGCTCTCTCTCTAGGAGAGTTAGGATACTGTTCAAATGCCACCTCCTTCATGAAGTCTTTCCTGACTCCCTAACTTTGACGTGATCTAAGTTCCAAGGCCCAACAGCGCCTGATACGAGGACTTCTCTCAGAGTTTCACATTCTGCCTTGTGCAGTAGGTGCAGCTGTACCTAAGTGTCCCTTCTAGGTGGCGTGCTCCTGGAGGGCAAGACTTCAGGTTCTGACACCTCTGTGACACTCCAGACTCTCGTTCAGACTCTCACATATACTACCAGAGTATACACGCATGCTTTCATTTTTAAAAAGTACTTCTTGAGCACCTACTGTACACCATTGAGAATATATATCAATGAGCAAACTACACAAAACATCTCATGGAGCTTGTATTTATGTATCATACACAGTGGGAAGAGACAGACAATAAGAAATTATATAATTTATATATATTACATAGGTTTCTACATGTAATTTATATGTGTATAAATTTACATATATATGGTGGTAAGTGCTATGAAGAAAAATAAAGCGTGGTAAAAAAATTTCTTTAAAAATATTCCAGATAGGACCCTAAGAAGATACTTGCTCTGAAGAACCGAAGGAGGTGGGAGTGTAAACCATGTGCCTTCTGAACACAGGTAAGAACAAGTTCAAGGATCCTTAAATCTACATGCCTGGAGAGTCTGCAGAACAGCAGGTAGGCCAGCGTGGCCAGAGTGGGCTGAGACGGAAGGGGAGACAGAGGTCGAGAGGTCCGGGGACCCATCAGCTAGGGCCTCGTGTGCCAGTACCAGGCCTTCGGGCTTGTACTCTGAGCGAGATGGAAGCCACCGAAGGGTTCTGAGCAGGGGACTGGTGGGATCTCCCCGGCATTTTTACAAGGCCACTCGAGCTGCTCTATTGAACTGGGACTGTGGTGGCAAACGGACCAAGACAAGAACTCCAGGTGGGAGCTAATGCAATTGCCCAGGTGAGAGACAACAGTGATGCAGACCGGGGCGGGGGGGGTCCATTTCTAGATGCCTTCTGGATGGATGTCCAGCTGACAGGATGCGCTGAGAGGTTAAACACGCAGCATGAGAGAAAGAAAAGCTGACTCCAGTGTTCTAGCTCGGGGTCAAGCTGCCATTTGCTGAGAGGTAGGTTTGGATTCTGTGCCATTTTCCGAGAACTGGGTCCAGAGGTCCAGAAGCCCTCATCTCAGTCGTCCTCAGGGACCAGCTGCAGCCCACACCCTCCAGCTCTTACCCCTGGCCCCTGGCACGTACTTCCCCTTGGCCAGGCTTAGTATTCCTGGAGCCAGCCCACTGCCCTTCCAGAGCTCTGAACCTCAGCAGGGGGTGGGTTTCTGCACTGCTTTTCTTTATCCCTTAAAGCCCCCCTTTGCTCCTTCTCCTAGTCATTTTTTGCTAGTGTACAAAGCTACACACTGGTGTGTGTGCCTGTACATAGTGCATAAAACTACACACTAGTAGAAATCAGTTCTGTGCTCTCTATTTGGTTCTGCTCACATTACTGGTATGGTTTCTGATACGGTTCTAACAGATAGTCAGGGAGAGCAAAAGAACCGGCACACAGGATAAAGGACACAGACAAGTGGAGATGGGAGGGCCTGGAATCCAAATGCAGAGTCCACGGCGAGAAGGCAGGAGCGATCCGTGTGTCGAGTGCTGCCGATGACCGGGTAAGGGGAGCACGGAGACTTGACTATGGGATTTGGCAACACAGAGGGCATCTGGTAACCTCGAAGGGGACATATGTCAGTTTTACCTGCCAGCACCTGCCCCGCAATTCATGGAACCTGAACCCTGAATTTCCTAGGGAAGCCATCACCCTCTCCTCTCACTACCTATAGTTTGAGCAGGCTTGACCCCATGGCTGGGCGTGGGCTCCAAGCTGGCCAGAGTGCTGTCCCTCTTGGTTACTGGGACTGGCTAAGCACACGACCCAAGTTGGTCCTGTGAGATTCACACCTAAGACACACCATATCAGAGCATCTGGGGGGTGGAAACCCTTTTCCCACTGGACACGAAGCTACGAAGACAGACTACTACAAGTCCAGGGGTGCTGGCAGTCATCTGGTCACCCAAAGACAAAGCCTGCCTGGGAAAACAGAGCCGACACAGAAAACGCAGTTGAGAAAAACCAAATTCTGATGCCATCTGTGTGACCACTGGGATCCAGTGAGCCTGAAGCCATCCCTGGAAGCTTCAGGTCCATGAGATGATAAATTCCTTTTTTTTATGTTCATGACAATTGGATTTTAATTTTCTTCACTTATAACCAGAAGCGTCATGAGCAAAATAGTAACATTTAATTAGTCATTGTTTTGTGGAAAACAACAGATGAGTTAAGTGACTTGCCCAAAGTCTCTGCGGTCAAGCTGAATCTGTCTGCCAGGACTTTAACTCCTAACAGGTCTTCCCATACATCAAACTCCGCTCTGATGGGTTCGGCAACAGGCATTGACTGTCAGTACTCGGTGTAGGGAAGGAAAGGATCTGGACTAACAGATTTCATCGTGGCTGAAGGCCTTTTCTGAACCGTGTAGAATGATGGCTCTCTTTTCTTCCCGTGGCATGAGAATTTGTCATCGAGAAGCAAAGGGAATTCCGGAGCACCGAGTGCAGAGGCACTGTGACCAAGGGAAGGAATAAAAATGCTTTCCTTTGAAATTCATTGGAAATATATACAGATCCTTGTAAAAACATCTCTTCTTGCCCAGGGTCAGAGCAACATAAATCACAGCCTCAGTTTTACCTTCACACCCCAATGCCACAAGTGAAACCGGTGTGCCACCGTCGTTAACTCAGGTGAAGACGGTAAGAGGATTCGCCCGCGGATCCCCCTCCGCAGTGGGCGGCTGGGGAAGCCCGCTCGCTCGGTGAGTCGCCAATGTGTGTTAAGCCACCATGTGTGTCTTCTGGAAACCTTGCCCTGGCCTCACACGAGGAGAGATCCCGGTTAGATACCAATTTAGATCCCCATGAGATGGACAGACAACTCTGTCTCAAAGCTGCCGCTTGGCATCACCCCAGAGCTGTGTCTGGGTCCCCGGCTCAGGAGGGTGGCAGGCTGACCCCGTTGCCGCAAAGGTGCTGCGCCTGTGTCTGTGGGTGCTCTGAAACCTCAGAGCCTTAAACCGACCGATGAAATATTCATGGGGATCTGAAGTGGTGAGCAAGCTAATGGCTTTCTTATGGGAATATCGATACTCGTGGAGCCAGTCTCAACCCGATCTTCAGAAAGCCCCTCTTCCCCCTTCGTCACGTTGGTTTCAGACCGATTTTCAGAAACCCCCGGCCCTTTCACAGCCCTGCAGGATGGCCGCCGGCAGGTGGGCCAAGGGCAGAGGCAGACGACGAGAAGGCCGCACTGCGGGGCGCAGGTGCGGGTCAGCGATGAGGCACGTTCAGGGCAGGGTTCCGTGCGGCCACCCTGGGAAGCTGGAGAACGCGTGCGCAGCCGGGTGACTGGCGTTAGTGTTTTCGTCTGGCCTGCGATTCCAGGTGTGTACGTAGGATTTTCCTTCCTGGCAAGAGCCAGAGGGAGGGGTGGAGAGCAGGAGGGGGAGGGGGCGGTCCTCGCCAGTGTCGTGGAAGGAAATTACTACTGGAGAAAGAAAACATTTTCTTTCATCCATTCTCCGTCACACGTGGCTGTCCCACCACGTACATGGTGAGCAGCTCCAGAGCGGACCTGGCCCGGCAGACAGCTGGTGTGCTACCTACAATGACCCCCGCCTGTCCCCTTCCCCACCTGGCTCTTCATGCCTGCGCACCTCCCCTCCCCACCGACCGCACGCCTGCCCTTAAGGTGGGGTGGAATTCTACCTTCTCCTCTTCCCTTCTTAGCCTCTCGGTTCAGACTGCCAAGAAAGGGGCCAGGGCGGACGGTGGTTTCCTGACATGGGGACCTGTCCCTCAGGACGGGAGCAAGGCGTGCCAGCTCATGCCAGGTCCGTCCGCCTGGAAACCACGCAGCAGCCTTCTCCCCAGGGCTGGCCTGTGTTCCTGAGGCTTATCCAGAGAAGCCCTTTCGGGTGCCCCAGGAGCTGGGGAGGCAGAGAGACTTCTCGGAGACCGGTGCCCAGAGCAGCCCTGCCAAGTCAAGCTGGGAACTGAGGAGGCCCAGTTCCAGGCATGGTCGAGAGAGCTGGGTGCGGGCAGGCCTGCGGAGGGGAGAGCTGCTCTCCACGCCCCCCCCCAGCTGGCTTCTCGCCAGCAAGAGTCAGTGAGCAGCAGTGTTCAACGCTGGGCCTCAGAGGGGGTCGGTCCGCTGGAAACCCTGCCCTGTGGCCAAGAGGAGGTGGCAAGGGGCCCCCTAGCCACAGGCACTTCCCTGGGTATTTCTCTGCTGAAGGCTAAGTCTTCAAATCCAAGCCTGAGAAAATAATGGTTTTTAATGTTCTGTGCTTTGAGGTTGATGGGCTGTGAATCTGGGGAAGAAAGCCATGGCAGTCAGCCTCACAAATCAGGTCATAACTCGGAGGCTTCCCGAGCACAGGGCTTGGAAGAGGGAAGCTTCTAGACTCGATGGGGAAGCAAGGCATCTGGATCCCCCCTGGAGAGCCCTGAACCATAGTAAGCACCGAGTAATGCAGGTCGCCCAGCGATGATGAAAAGTGAGAGGAGTGAAGAGGTCGTGAGAGAACACTGTCTTCCTCGCGTTTCTGAGTCAGCTGACTCCACAACCACTCAGCAAACACCTGCAGGCACCCCGGAGGGGCCTCCAGCCCACTCACCTTGAACCATATCACCTGCTCGTTAGGCTGGCACGCAGAGTCTACTACACAACTGCCTCACAGTTACAAAGGCCAAAGAATCGCCACTTCCTTTTTTGGAGGACTCTGCTAAGTACTTAACAGATGCTACCCCTACCATCCACCCACCACACCCCCCACGAGAAAGAGCAGAGAGCCAAAACCAGCCGGGTCCAAAAGACATGGTTCTAATGCTGCCTCACGCGCTCACAGAATCTGGCTCTGTGCTTTAGTTTGCATGCTGTGTGACCTTGGAAAAATGACCTCACTTCTCTGTGCCTTAGTTTCTTCATCTTCAAAATAGAGATAATAATGGTATTTATCCCACAGGTTGCTGTGACAATTAAATGAGATAATATATGTAAAGTTCTCTAGGACACACGCTAGGTACCAGAGATGTGTTAGCTAGTATTTTTACCATACTGATTCTTATTGTTGTCTCCAAACTGTTAGTTGAGTAGAAGTCTTATCACGCTCCCGTGGAGAGAATGCCCTCCTTGGCGGACTAATGGAGAGATTCTGAAGCAGCCCCTCTGCCCTCAAGGCCTTGCGTAACTTAGACCTTGTCTCAACCCAGCTTGATTTAGCTCCACCAAGGGGACAGCGAAGGGGCACTCCTAAGACACAAACAGGAGACGGCGACATACGTAAGTGGGTGCTGGATGAAAGCCAGGCCTTCGCCCCAGAGCAGATGGAGAGGCTTCATCAAGGGCTGCACGAGACTGCCCCCTATGTCTGACCCCAGGACTGGCAGGCCACGCAGCGAGGGGCCGGGCCAGTCTGGGGGCCGGTCTCCGGTCTGTCTAACCAGCTGCCCGAGAATTTCCGGATCTCATCTCCCACACTCCACTGTCTTCTCGGCTTTCTAATTGTTGCCACTGGAACGAAATCGTCTGGTCTTCCCTGACGTAGTCATCAGTGTGACTGCCCATCACCACCCCGATATCCACTCCAAATGCCAATTTGGGGGCCTGCTCAGACAAAGCCAAAGGCTGCCATGCTATCTCACTCCTGAGCTGGCACACCCAGAACCCTCTCTCTCATGTCCCCTCACAATAAAGCATGTCACCTGGGGGCAGGTGACCGGATTTAGGAGAAAATCACAGTCCCCATGTTTTTCTTATTACTATGGGGACTTCAGCTTCAGCTCTTGAACTCTCAGAACCACGGCTACGGTGGTAGACAAAGGGTGCTCAGTGTGCTGGGCACTGTCCTCGGAACCCGGGACAAGGGAACGGGACAGGCAAAGCCCTTGCTGTCACGGAACCTACAATCTGACATGAAACGAGCGCTTGCTGACAGTTTTCAGACCACGTTTATGTCATAGGGGAACCTGATCTTGGCGAGACTGAGAGGCAGGCCTCCTGGAGAATGTGTTTTCAGTAGTTTCCCTTTTCTAACTCTTTTAACCTCATGCTGGCCTGGTCATCAGAAAAGATACTAGGGGGGAAACGAGAAATGATCAAAGCCTTATAAAAACAGTCTTTGCTCCAAGAACTTACAAAAGCCCTTTAAAGTCACAGCACCGAACAACCAGAGTAAATCAGAAAATCTAACGCCCTGCTGATACTGAAAAGCCATGCTTCCTGCAAGGCCAGGAACCCCTCTTGGCTTCTACCCGCCCCCACCCCCCACCGCATCCCCTGCAAGTGCCAGCTCGGTCCCTCCACAGACATAATTCAGCCGCTTCTCTTCCAACATTTTCACACCCCAATTTTCAGACTTCTAAACTTAAGTGAACAAATGACCATGACTCTTTCTCGCCTCCTTAAAACACTTCCCTCTCCCATCCTCCAAAACACAGCGTGAAAAAACACATAAAAATTGCTCATCTCTATTATTAGGAACACGGGACGCTGGGTTCCTTTCTCTGTCCAGCCGAGATGCTGCCGGACGACCTTTTCATTCGTTTAACTTGTCTGGTGAGAGCTTTAGAAAGTAAACACGCCTGGCAACGTCTCCCCGGGTTCCCACCCCGGAGGGTCCCTAATGACAGGAAGTGCTCTAGCCAGGGCTATTCCTGGGTATCAGGAGGACGCAGTGACGGCACGCCGGGTTCCTGCTGCTTACTGAAAGAGGCGCCCATCTCTCCCCAGCGCAGGCCTTCCTCCTGAAAGGATGCACTGGGGCCAGGAACAACGCATGCTGGGCCAAGAGCGGAGGATCTGGGCTTTTCATTTTCAGTCACACTCCATTAAACACTCCTCACCTACACTAGGCTTTTGGTTTTTTGCGAGCCAAGTCACACCCACACACATGCGCATACGTACTCATTCATTCATTGGACAAATATTTATTGAGCACCTACTCGGTGCCAGCCCCGATTAATGACAGCACAGCTTTCTCGCCACAGGAGACCTGCCACCCGCGTTTCGGAGGAGCCGTGTGCCCCAGGAGCGGCTTCAGGGCACAGCATCCATGCGCTTTCTTTGCTGTGTTAATTCATTCTGCTTTGGCTTCAAAATGAAAAATATGGAAAATCGAGAAAAGGAGAAAGAGAAATTTCTCTTAAGATCACCAACCAAAGAGGACTATCGCGTTTCCATTCATGTTCTTCCCATATTTTGATATGCAGTTTGTATTTTAGTTGTTTGAGGTAGTTGTGTTCACCCTGCACCTATAATTTGCTCTCTTGCTTGTTTCCCCCACGTATCCATACAACACAGGATTTTTCCAAGAGTAGAATCCTGGGGCTCGAAAGCTGCTTCTGACAAGACGGTGGAGGAAGAAGCTCCAGGAATCAGTCTCCTGACCTAGACAACAACTGCACTGGCAGAATCTGTCTGATGGAACTATTTTGCAACTTTCGAGCCTATTGGAGTCTTGCATTTCCAGGAGAAGGCCTGGATAGGCTAATTTTCGGTGAACTGCAGCTCTTAGCACACAGTCCCAGCTATCCATAACCCATTCCTCATCCCATAGCAGGCGGCTATGCGCATGTTACCAGAGCAATCTGGACACCGCATGCAGAAGCCAGGTGGGCAACGAGGAACCGTTCCTCCAAACATTCGGGCTCTGTGCTCTGATCACTGACTGCTGCCTCTAACCACTGAGATGCGGAGGAGAAGGCAGGCAGCTCCCGTTGCTGCACTTCCCTCTGCGTGGCAAGGCCCGCCATCCATTCAGCGGAAGTGACACCCCAGGGACTTCAAGGCCTGGTATATTCTTTTGCCCCTTCTTCATTTGTTCCCCTTCTGGGAGCCAGACATTAAAGACTAGGATATTAAAAAGCAACTGTACGTGTGAGGAAAATTAGGAAGTGACCGCGCACACCCAGGGGAAGGGACAGGGTCAGAAAAGACCTGAAAAGACCCTAAATTTATACCTCAGGATGCTGGCAGAGAGGCAGTGCACAATGATTTTTTTAAAAAATGAAAACGACAACGACAAATAGCAGACCCTCGGGCAGAAAGAGAATCTAATCTCCAGAGTTACATTATTAAGCTCAAATGTCCGGTTTTCGACAACAACAACAAAAAAAAATCACAAGAAATAGAAAAGTATGGTCCATTCAAAGGAAAAAATTAAGTCAACAGACACTGTCCCTGAAAAGGACCCAGAGGCAGACCTACTAGACAACGACTTTACAACAACAGCCTTGGGAAGCTCTAAGAACTAAAGAAACCAAAACGTGAACAATATAGAAACATCAAGAAAGAGCTAGGAAAGCTAAACAGAAGCCAAAAAGTAATTCTGAGGCTAAAAAACACAAGAACGGAAATGAAATAATCACCATACAGACTCAAAGGCAGATGTGAGCATGCGAAAGGAAGAACGAGCAAACCTGAGGATAGGACAACGTAAATCATTGAGTCTGAAAACCAGGAAAAAACAAGAAGATTGAAGCCAATTTACTTTTTAAACGGAGCCGAAGGAAACTGCGGGACACCTTCAAGCGGACTGACACGCGCGTGGTGGAAGAAGGCACGACGGGACGCCACCGAGGGCTGAACGGCACCGAGCGCCCAAGCCACGAAAAGCCACGGAGGAACCTTACATGCACAGAGCCGAGTGAAAGAGGCCGATCCGAAAAGGCTACGATACGACATGATCCCAACCACGTAAAACTCCTGGAAAAGGTAAAACTACGGAGGTAGCAAAAAGCTAAGGAGTTGGGGGAGAGGGGGGAAGCGATTAACAGGCAGGGCGCAGAGGATTTTGAGGGCAATTAAACTACTCTGCGTGGTATTACAATGTCATTATGTACTTGCCCACACCCGTGTAACAGACAACCCCAAGAGTAAACTCCAATGCAAACCACGCGCCATGCACTTGCGTGGTAACGGTTCGCCGATGCTGGTGCAACCACTGTGAAACGCGGCACTCCGGTGAGGGGGTGCCGATGACCGGAAAGGCTGTGCGTCGGTGGGGCCCGGGAGCTCATGGGAAGCCTCCACACCTCCTGGTCAATTTTGCTGTGAACCTGAAACTGCTCTACGTAGAAAGCCTATTAAAATTTTTAAAAATTAAAAATACTCATGCACTAAAACACAGAGGGGCGTGCACAGAGCAAATGAAAATATAACTCTTGGTAATCACATTGGTGACAGTTGTACCGGTACTGGTGTTCTAAGCCTATTGTGTTTATAAAAAACCTATTGCACCAAATTTGAATTAAAAGTATCCGAATGAACTGAGATATTCTAACTTTCAATATATATGAATATTTCCTAGCTTTGTCCACTGAAAGGCAAAGAAACACTGACCACGGCAGTAATGAACACACTTTGCGCCTAGACTGTGGTTTCTAAGTGCCACCTCCCGCTGAAAGCACCCGGGATTCTTGAAGACATGGCAGGTTGCAGGTCTGGAGCAGGAAATGCACAAGATGTGCCCGGAATATCCTGTCCCATCAGAGCAAGGGAGTCGCGAGAGACCACTGGGGTCACACCGAAGGGTTCAAGTGCCCGTGGAAGAGGCTCTCGGCGGCCATCAATGGGCCAACTGACCTGCAACAGGGAACTGTTACAACGGCTCGAAACTCGCTGAGTATGTTGGACGCACACATGAACCCATGACACGTGAGTCTGTGATAATTAAAATAAACAGGCGTTTTTAGAAGACGATAGAAAACATTATCATCACAGCTGGTAAGTAACCAGAAAGAATGAAGCATTTTTTTACCTTTGCTCTCCAAACTGCACCACTGGCTAAACAAAACTCAATGAGGAAGTGTCTTTTTATAGAAATATTCTAACTAATAAATGAAAAAAAAACAGAATTATAATACTCTGCAGCTCACAATAAATATGGATCTAGGCACCGAGAATCTGTACCAGCAAACGTGACAAAGAGCGACAACCAAACACTATACACTTCCGTTTCTAAATACATCAGTGTCATCGTCTTGCCAAGGGGACCGAGCCCGAGCCACAAGCCTGCACACCAGCGGCCTCTCAGCAGGAAACGCAGAGGGGCGTCAGGAGACTACGGGAGGTCACAACCACACTGCAGGGCACAGCAGGCCCAGAGCCCCGGGTTCTCCAAGAGACCGGAGGCTTCTGGAGAAGGCTTTCCGAGACAGGACATCTTCAACTGGAACTGAAAAGGCACAGAAAATGAAAGCTAGGGATGAAAATCTAATTGGTTTGGAGGGACCCAAGTCTCCGGGAACCCAGGCTGGGCTCCTTGTCCATCCGTGGGCGGCACCTCAGGAGCCTCAGGCCCAGACCAAGAAGCTCCGAACCACCCAGAATTCCCCTCCCCTCTGTTCTGCCCACTTCCCCTGCCCCGCACGGGTCCTCATCGTCCTGAGTAAGAAGCACCTCCTTCCCCATGTTCTTCCTGGCTCAGCCTTGAACCCCACCTAAGCGGGCACGTTCAGCAGCTACCTGTAAAAGCTGGAGAAGACAAACCTCAACCCTACAATGGATAGCTCCCTCACGTTCTGAGAGTGTGCTGTCGGACCCAAGAAACCACTGGGGACTTGGGGAGAAAACAGGGCCAGCTCTTGCTCTCTTTCAACCAAAATCTAAAAAAAAAAGGAAAGGAAAGAAAAAACAAATCAGTGACCCAAAGCAGTGGTCTCCAGATTAGAAATCAGATCCAGCCGGGATTAGAGGAGACGCCACTTAAAAAAGGCTGGCACCAAAGTGACCATCACAAAGCATTCTTGGAATTGTTGTGTTGTTTTTAAAATAATTGTGTTTTTATTTCACATTTTTGTTGCTTCTGGTCCATTTTCATTGGGGGTTGACCATCTCTCTGGCCTTTCTGTTTTGTTGCCTTCGGGGACATGAAGTCTTGCTTCAGGAAAGCATTCTTCACTCCGCTCGGCCCTGTTTTCCTTCTCTCGGATGTCCCGCGGACCTGGAGCCAGCCTCACTTCTCGGGGCTGTCCCAGCCCGCTCATTTTCCTGTCCCCTGGACCTTGTACCCATCCCCCTGGGTGGCTCTCCCAGCTCTCGGTCTAGGAAGGACAGGTGAAAAGCACGAATGGAAGTTGAGACATCTTCACTGGAAAACTAAAGAAAGGATGCTGTTTTCTACAGCTGCCCATTGACCAGAGGACCGAGGGAGGATTCCTCCCTTTACTGGAGGAGGCCTCTGGTAAGCAGAGGAGAGAGACAGAAACAGATGCCCCTATGGGGCAAAAGGGGAAGTCAGCACAAGTTCATTCTCAGTGTTCCAGGTCTTTCTTTCCCTTAACACCGGGGTAGGTGGTGAAAGTGAGCCCCACCCAAGCATCCTTCCTTCATCTTCACTCCTTCAAAATCTGGGGTCTTCCTGCCTGGTGCTGGAGGGGCTGGTTCTCATTTACATATGTGTGTGAGTGTCAGCTAACAGCTGAAAGCTGTGCTTCCTGTTAGGGAAATTCCATCACGCTTTCTGGGCAGTATGTGGAGAGCAGAGCCCCTTCCTCCAGCCCATGAAAAACTCCCTTGAGGAGCCCAGCCCGCTCCCCCTGCAGAGGTATGCGGGCGCGTCCGTGGTCCGTGTGCAGCAGCGCTAACTTCAGAGAGCAGCAGGGAGCCGCGGGCGCGTGTTTGGGGCGCTGGAATGTATACTGAGGGCTGGCTGTGGCCAGGCCTCTGACGCAGCCGGATGACGGGCGCTCCCTCTAGGACATCTGGGGGACAGTGTAGTGTCTCCAGGCCCTCCCGAGCCTGGGAGGTGGAAGTATAGTCTCCCCGTAAAACAATCCAGGACCTTTGGCCTAGTGGATGTTCTTACAAGCAGTTACACTTGGGCCGGTTCCCAAGAAATACCATCGTCAGCTTTTCTTTTCCTTTTCTAGCAGGAGTCGCTCTCCAGGACGGGGGTGGGGGGAAAGTACGCAACTGCTCACGTAATCCCTGAGGACAGCACTTCGCAAGGTGCCACCCACGGCCAGAGCCCAATCCAGGAGCCGCCGCCGCACCCCTCTCCCCCACCACGCAGTTAGTCCTGGGCCCTTCCATCTCCCGACACAGTGTGGTCACAGGGAAGGCAGAGGAGCGTGCGAGTCCGAGCGTGTGCTTGGGTCCCACTCACCGAAGTAAAAGAAAAAAGGAGGGGGAGGGAGAAGCGGAGGACGGACTGGTGCACTTGGACTGGATGCCAAACGGAAGTCACCAGCAACTTATTTTTCTGATAGAAATGCACTTTTTGAACAGTCGGGCTTTTAAAAGGCCACAAGGAGTTGAGGAAAGAGAGGTGTTCTCTGGGTTTATCGAGGAAATTAAAGTAGAAACAACTGCTCTGGCTGGTGTGGCTCAGTGGATTGAGCGCAGGCCTGCGAACCAAAGCATCGCCGGTTTGATTCCCAGTCGGGGCACATGCCTGGGTTGCAGGCCATATCCCCAGTGTGGGGTGCGCTACAGGAAACCACACACTGATGTTTCACGCCCTCTCTTTCTCCCTCCCTTCCCCATCTCTCTGAAATAAACAAAATCTTTTTAAAAAGTTAAAAAAATGCAACTCCAAGTGAAAATACAGGGCTATGAAATTGCAGCCACGGCAGGATGCTACTCCAGTTTAAAATATAACCAGGGAGCAACTCACTTCCCACCTCCCAGTGATCGCCACCGCAGAGGGGTGACAGAGTCACAGGTCACTTTACAGTCTCCCTCTGTGTATTTTTCTGTCCTAATTTGCTGCAGTAATTTCAACCACTTTTCAGACAAGAAAAATAGTGACGACCTTCAGTGTTTCACAGTGAATTAGTTAAGAAGGAGCTTTTCAAACTCCCGGTTGTCTAAGACGGCGTTGAGCAGATGACGATGTGGAGAGCTGCACCCAGCACCTGCGTGTCACCTGGGCAGGGAGCTGGTGACAGCCAGGGAGAGACTTTGGGAGAAGCCTGTGTCTCTTCACCTGTGTGTCCCCAACACCTAATAGTATCCCACGCGGGACTAGCTATGTAATTTACAGGGCAATTGAAAATGAAAATTCGGGACCCCTTGTGTAAGAACTAGTCAAAGTTCAAGGCCACAGGAATAGCACATTACACCAAGCACAGAGGCTTCCTAAGCGTGGGGCCCGGGAAAGTGCACGGATCCCACGTGGGCCCACGAAGGCACTCCTGGAGCCTCACACGAACGTTTGTTGAAAGAAAAGAAAGGAAGCGTTGGTAGGAGAATCCCAAACACAAACTTTCCAACTGTGCTTCACGGCAAAACTATACTTGGCCAGGCTGGAAATTATGGGAGCGTTATGTATGAGGTCATACCTAGATAGAAGAGCACACTTTTCCAGAATTTTCCCTGCCAGGCTGCATTTGAACTACACTGTCCCGCTGGCATCATAAACGTAGCTGTTTGATCACAGTCCACAGCCACAATTTTCAATCTGGACGCGTGACTGCCCTATCTGTAGAAGAAATAAATGTTATCTCTTCTGTTCAAATAAGACATCTGGCCCTGGCCATTGCATCCTCTCTCTCCGCTTTCCCCCTCAACCCACTTTTCCTCCTATAACCCTTCAAGCTTGGCAAGAGAACTCTCCCTACCCACCCTTTCCTTCCTGCACCCCCTACACACCCAGCCTCAGCGCTCCCTCCGCCTTTCGGGCCAGCCAAGCAGACACTGAACATGAGAAGGTGTCTGCGGCGGATGTGAGTAACCCTCATCCCTGCGGTCCTCTGCGGTCCTCCTGCGCAGGCCTGGCCGAAGCCCAGGAGGAACGGAGTTGCCAGTGGATGGGGGCCCAAAAGGACACAAGGCAGCCAGGGGTCGTCACTGATCAAGGAAAAGTGAGACAGTTTGTGGCGATTTATGAGGCTGGGGAAACTGAGCCTATAAGTGGGAACCTGGCCCTTGGAAGGGGAGACTGCTAAGGAAGGATGCTTGCCCTCCATTGCCAAAGCCAAGTCCCAGCCCTCTGACGCTATAGGAATAAGGAAAGCCTGACACCCCCATGCGCACATCGGAAAGCAAGCCAAGTTAGCAAATGTCTAGCGCGCCTTCCCCAGTCGCCAGGCGTGGTGCCGTAGTAACAACATCCCCTAACGACAACACGTCCTGAGTGTTTTGCTCCTTCTTAATCTCTGCCACATGCTGAAGCCCATTTGATCCTCAAAAGGACGCACGGCATAAGGTAGGACAGGTATTACGATCCCACTTATAGCTTAGAAAACAGACACCAAGAGATTAAAAGAACGACCGAAGGTCAGAATCGCAGCTAACGGTGGGCCCAGGACACAAACGCGGACGGATCCCTGGGTGTCCCGTGGCTCCCTCTGCGCCGCCGTGGTTGAGGCTGGGCAGATGCTGTGATTAGGTCCCGTTGCGCGGAGGCAGGGGAGGTAGACAGGAAGGATGAAGGGCGATGCAGCAGACTCTCGCAGGGTTTTTCTGGACACTTTCCACTAATAAATAAGATAAAAGTAATTTGCCATGCGTCTTGCAACTCAGCAGTTATTCGGCTGCTAATTAATTGTGTGAAAGCAGAAAGACTGACCAGAAGTGGAACCACCATTTTCTATCTCCGTCTGGAAGAGGAGTGGTTTTATTTATTTATTATTCTTGCCGCATTTGAACAGAGGATTTTTCATGGCCGGGGGGTGGGGGGGGGGGGCCTTCTGAAACCACATGTGGAGCCTGCCTGGGCCCGGCCTGTCTCTCGCGTCTCTGGCTTCCCCGGGAAGGGTCCGGCTGTTTCTTCCCGGGCCCCGCTCTGCACACACAGACTCCCCTGGAGCAGTCACCAGGCGAGAACGTGGCTCCTGTGCCACCGCAGGGAGCCCTGGAAGGCAAGGCCCGTTCCCTCGTCGCCTTCACGTCTCCGAAGCCTACGGATGGTCTGCAGCACGGCCGGCCCCGAATAAATCCATCTACCAGACGGGCCAACGGATGCCTGACCCAGTTCACCCCAAACAGGTCTCTTGACCCCTTCGCAGGCTCAGCCCTTCCGCTGCGCATGGGTCACAGGGCTGCAGAAAGGATGAATGGGTATTCATTGTTGGGCCCTCTTACACACGCATTTCAGTGTGGAGGACCCGAACGCAGAAGCCCTGCCGCCCCTGTTCCCGGAGGGGCGCCCAGTGCCTGCACCAGGGTCTCGGTAAGGGCTTGGTCAGTGCTGGCGGAAGGGGGGCAGCGGAGCAGAAAGGCACGGGACACTTTATAAACACCGGGGCCTCTATTGGACGCATGGCGACACCCCGCACAAAGTGTCATAGGTGCTGGGCATCAGAAAGCACGGCGCGCTGCTGAGAGGCGCTGTCTGGTTTCCGGGTTTCCCCCCCCGGTCACCCAGTCTCCCTGTCACCCACTCCATGAGGAGGGTCACACTCACCCTCCTCTCTCTCGGAAGAGAACAGTTTTGTCTTTTTCAAACTTGCTGTGACGGGAGGGTGGAGAGGCCAGGACCGAGTCAGAACAACAGAGCCAGTGTGCAGGAAGAACGTCTACCCTCTGTCCCAAAGCTCGCCTAGAATTCAGAATGCCGCTAGGGCCCCGCTGGTGCGGCGCGGCACCCTAGAGGGAGCTGAGAGCTGGCCGGGTGGGCCGTGCCGCCGCCTTGGAGCTGGAGGGGCGCATGGGTGCCTCTGTGGCCTCCCCGAGCCACAGACCACCTCCGCACAGGCGCTTCCTGGGGGTTAATGAGGCACAGAGAGAAGTAACACCACCTCAACCATGAGCCCCGGCCAGCCATAAAGCCTCCAGAACCGCACAGCCGAGCACCTGCTCCTGCTACATTACGGTGAAAATGCATTTTTAAAAAGCCTATGGATTTTTTTTAATGGACAACAATCTTATTGGTACCCGGTGGGCCTTTCCACAGATTGAACACCTCGGCCTGGGGGCCCGGCCCTTTTCTCAATGTGCACTGTTCCTCCCGCTCTGCCTGCCACCTGCCTTTTGTTCTTTGCTCCTGAAATATTAGAAAACACCTAAACTGAAAACCTAAACTGAAAAGACGGTGTGGAGAGCAGGAAAAGCCCAACCAGCTTGCAGGGGCACAGCCTGAGAGCAGGTGCCAGCTCTGCAGGTGGGCTCGGGGTGAGCACACAGACCGGAGAAAATCAAGACGAAGACTAAGAGAAAACCAAAGTGCTGGAATCCTCACTGACTTACTGGACTTGGAGATCCCTGATGTCAATGATTTCCGGTGGAGGAAGCCATTTTTAGACCATTAACAACTTTGCTAGAAAATAAAACTGTCTTACATAGCCAACTACCTATCAGTGCCCTGGGCAACGGGACCCAGTGCAGGTGTTAATGGGGGAGGTAAGGAGGGGCGGGGAAGTGGAAGGCCTGGAGGAAGATGAGGGACTTAAGTGGCCTGGGGAAGGCACCAGGTCCTTTGCAGGTGCAAAGTAAATACTGGACCATCAAGGACGTTGCCCGGCTGATAATTTTTCCGACAACAGGCCCAGCTGGGGGATGACGGAAGACAAACAGAAGCCAGAAGAGAAGGCACGGCAAAGAGGGAAGAAATGAAGGGCAAGGGCCTTAGCAAGGGGAAGAGAAGCAGTGCTTCAGGCAGTCACGGGGAGCTGAAGTTCCCGGGGGGTGGGGGGAGTGGATTCACCAACTACGAGGTCACCCCCTTGGGCAACATACATACCTACTCCGTGACTCCATTTTAATTTCCCTACTGAAAACGTCTCTTTCAAGTAACTTCCCTCAGAAAGTCACTCTTGGGAGATGAAGGGTTAATACTTGAACACCCCAAGGAGACTTCGGAGAACAAGATTCTGTTCTGCGCGTGAGGGATTCCTATTATAAAAAATTCTGCAGATTGACACGACTAAATGGCTTCCATATCACGTAACCATAATCCTCCTTGGTGTACGAACATCCAAAAATAAAGACCACATGTCTTCAAACTGCTGACGTAGGCTGGGCTGGTTCCACGCTCTCACAACGATTGCTAAACCGAGCTTTCCCTGGACGCGGAGCTGAGGATTTCCATCATTGCATTATTGGCTTTTTTTGCCGCAATTTTCCTGTTCACGTATACGGGCACCCCTTTGGCCTCATCAGGTCCAGAATGGAGTTTTCCACTCCTTACGGGATGGGTCTGCCGAAGCGCAGTTCAAACCCATTAAGTCCTAGTTCCTCTCCCAGCAGCCTCTTCTGGCATCAGAGAGCCGGTTTCTCTCATTAGCGGCTGGTTAGAACAGAGGGGCCTCCACCAGCGACTTGCTCAAATGCTGTTTCCCCAAGAAAAGCCCGGTGAAGATTCTGCCCCAGGCCAGCTCTCCCAACAACCCTCCAACCTCCGAAGCGCCCAGCTGTGTTGAGAGGCCTGTGCTCTGTGTAGGCCAGCAGGGGGGTGGTCTCCCCATTTCCTATTTATCCACTCGCTCCCTTTCCATAGTTTCCAAACAGTGTTAATGCCGAACCGCTTCCTGCTTCTTATTCCCCCGCCTTTCTCATGTGCATTTGCCCTGTTAGATCACAGGCTTCTCAGCCATGAGAACGAGGTTTCATAACCCCTTCTCATTCTTCCCCTCAGCTCCCACAGATGTCAGCACATCAAGAGCCTTAGCTAAGAGTTTGTTGATGGCATAATTCTAAAAAGGGAGAAACAAAGGCAAAAAGGAATTGTGACAACTGGAAGCAGACCAAAAACAAACAGGTGTGTGTTGTGTGAGTTCGTATGAATACTCACTCACCCCATACTACTTGAGGAGCACCTACTGTGTCCCAGGTGAAGCACCTACTGTGTCCCAGGTACGACGACGGGCATAGGGACACAGCAAAGAACGAGAAGGACCAAGTCCTGGTGCTCCCACGTTCCACCTCCTTAGCACTCCCTCTGGTACGTTTCACTAGATCCTTGACCTTCGTGTTGCTTGTATGCTTATTTTTTTGGCTGAAAAGGGATGGTGCATTTGGATGCGTGTCCCATAAGAATGTGTTTGATTTAGGTTCAGAACAAGAAAGCCATACAGGAATGTTAGCTATAACTGAGCATCAGGCCATTCTCTTCGTGATGTGTGACTCGAACCCGTCAGAGGGACCCGAGGTCTGGACGGAATGCTGCCCATGCTCACTGCGCACACCATAAGAAATGAGGCTCCGCTGCCTTCGAACCCAGCCATGAGCCAACTTTAGGACAAGAAAACGTTGTCATCTAGTCACATTCAATCCTTACCGACACACCAATGAGGCAGTTACAACTATCACTTCTATCTTAGCCAAAGCTTAAAGAAATTAAGGGACTTGCCCAAGATCACAGAGCTCAGAGTCCATGCTTCTGATTGCTCTTTGATAAGTAAGAACTTATTTATTCTTTTCATCTCACTAACATGACAGAGAAGGTACAAGGCTAACCAGGTTCCCGCTGATAGGAAGGACTAGGGCTGCCGAAGTGTGCTTACCCTCTCAGTACCTCTAGCGCTGTAGACAGTCAGTAAACATCCACTGAATAAATGAAGAAGTAGCTGTAATACAAGGACCCGTTCCATATGGCAGTCCTCAAGTATTAACAGGTTGGGCACCCACAAATCTAAGTCCTATCCCAAGATGTTGAAATAATAGAAATAATACAGACTTTATGTTCACTCCAAAGTGGTCCCACGGAAAGTACTCTGGGTTTCAAGAGGATGAGAATTTGGTTTTACCAGGTGAGATGACAAGAGATAATATATGGAGATCACCAAATTCAGCCAAAACAGGTGGCATCTCTCGCTGCACCTGCGATGCAGTGTTGAGCAAACACCTGCCTTTCACACACGGTCTTTCCTGTGGGGTCACCAGATCACTGGCACACACCTGGAGCCCTCTGATTACACATCCTCGAAAGGTCCAGAAACCAGGCAGGTGAGGTCAGGTGGTGTTACCAAAATATAGGGATTTTAAAACCCTTAGTTTTAGTTTTTGGCTTTTTTGTTTATTCATTTTGAATTATGCCAATAGGTATGCAGTGAACTAGCTGGCCACTCAACTCCATTCTTTTTTGGAACCAACAGCAGTATCTTTCCTACATGACGTTGAAAGTTGGAGTTTAAGAAATTACATAGCAGAATGAAACCAAGCAGCCCCGTGGCTGCTTTCGCCTTTTATCGGATTACAGTGCACATGCAGAAGAGCGCCTGCAAGTGCCTGCTCCACGGACGTCTCGAACCGAACACGCAACCTGCGCATGTTCAATCGCCACCCCAGGGGCCCTCCCGGTGTTCTCTTCTGGCCACTGCACACGCCCCAAGAGTAGAAACTCTCCTGCCTTCTAACACCATCCATCAGCTTAGCTTGCGCTTATACGTTATGTAACTGGATTCGTACTGTGTGTATTCTTTTGTGCTTGGCCTCTTTTATTCAACATTGTTGGTTGAGATTCATCCATGTTATTGCATTTAATCGTAGATCATTTATCCTAATTGTTCCATATTACTCCATTGTGTAACAAATGTCACCACTGATTTATCTTTTCTATTGTCGATGGGTATTTGTGTAGTTTCCAGGACTTGGCTATTATGAATAAGGCTGCTGTGAACATTCTTGGACGAGTCTCTTGGTGTGTTTCTGTTGCGTACACACCTTGAAGTCTAACTGCTGGGTCACAGCTGTGGGCATGCAGTCAGCTTCAGTAGAGGCCACCACACACTGCTCCCAGGTGGCCTTCTCACCTGTGACTTTCTCCTGTGTATTTTGGCCTGTGATTTCCATCCTCCAGCACTGACCTCATTATAGCTGCACTTGAACAGAACTAACTAGTTAGGGACTACACAGCTACAGCCCTACCTCCCGTGAGGATGCAAGTCCATGAAGGGCATGGAATCCCTAAAATTCTCAGAAGTACCTTAACCCTTACAGGTGCTCTGAAAACAGGATCTCCCCGCAGTGAGGAAAAAAGACAACCGGGGCAGTCCGTGCTGTTGGTGGGACAAATATCCAGGAGAGAAGAGTTGCAGCACTTGAAACAGGTTTTGCTTTTGGTGGGGCAAGAGTTTCACAAGGTCCAAAGCAATTACAGAGAAGCCTTTGCAAAAGAGCCGGAGGTTGGATCAGAGCGCTTCTGCTTTCCACATACAGCACAGCTGGAGTCCCGGGGGGGGCGGCGCTGGCTGGAGCCCTCCGCAGTCCCAACGAGAAACCCTCTCCACGGTCTCCAAAGTGGGGCATAAATCACAGCTGTGCAGAGCTTTGAAAATCTATCTTTTGTTGCTAATCTCTCTGTTCTGGAAGGGTGGGTGGGGGACGTATGAAAGCATGCAAATCAACAAATGAGTTCCAGACAATGGTTCCTGCCTTTGCCAAAGCTGTGGTTGAGTTTTTTAATAAACTCATTGGGATTTATTCTTGTTACTGTACTTTACTCATTAGCTCCTTGAAGTTGGGTACCTCAGGGTGGAGGCCCCAAACCTCAGTATTCTTCTTAAGGGCTCGAGACCACAGAAGGGAGGCGTGCGGGTGGGCGGAGCTTGCTCAAAGCCTCAGCTAGGTGCCGCTTCCTGCATCTCCTCCGCAGGAAGGAGGTGAGAGCCAGCATCCACACACGGGACCTAGCCAGGTAGGCTTGTGCAGGAGTCCAGGCAAGAGTCAGCAACACGTGGGTTTCTGATGCTGCAGGAAGTCCTGGGCTTTAGACCAAGCCCCCACCAAACACCCTCCCTGGCAGTTTTGGTTGGCTTTCCTACGGATGTGGGTGAAAAGGCATCGGGAAAAGACCCTTTGATGGATCCAAGTTGCAAAGTTACAAGGATGTCATCATTTCCTTGGACATTAATCTGGTGAAAAGCTCACCTGCTACCAGATGTACAGACTAATTTCACGCGACCAGTTTTCCTAAGTCTCATCGTGGTGCCGTATTTGTGAGCCATGTCGTTGAGGAGGCTTATCCAAAGGGACAGGGAAGGGGAGGAGTAAGTCCCTCCTAAAACCGTGACACCACACTGAAGCTTTACAACAATGTGCTACACTTGACGCTTCCTCTCCCCACCCTTTACCGTGAGGCCATTCTGTTTGCCACACCATTATTACACTCCACCAGCCAGCCCCTCGCCTGGCTCCTCGGAGCGGCCCAAACACAACGTAACCGGCCGGCCTCCCTGTCGAGGCTCTTCGCCACTCCGCTTCTGAACGCACTTCCTCTCCCGTCCCAGCTTCCCCTCCTGTGTAATTCCTACACGGGAACGATGCGTATTTTTTCTCTGCCTCTTCCACTCGATTCACTTTTCCCTGCCTTCCTGGCCGACGGGTAGACCACACTGCACTTCCCTAAAGGCCACCTGCCGGCAGCCGTGTACTTCCCCCGCCGCCATGACGCCCATCTTCCGGAACGTCTGTCCAATTGCACCCCCTGACCCCGAGCAGAGAAGGAACTAGGCCCATTTCCCCCACCATGCAGAGGATGGACAGGTTCCCTTACAACTCGGGTGCCGCAGAACCACATGGTGTATACACCAAAAAGCTGAAGAACGAGTCCTAATTCTATAGCACGGCCCTCCAACTTTTCCCACTTTTCCTATTTGTCCACACGTGGTACCTGAAAGTTATGGGGACCATTCATTATTCATGCATGTGGACAGAGAGATGAACAGTTCGATAACCGGGAAATGAGAGACATTACCGATACTTCTGCCTTGAACTCTTTACTTTCTACGAATATTCTTTGAGGCACGCTGACACATTGTTAAGCATTTTGACAGTCAGACGCCATGAGAGATGGTATCATCCGTTGTGATGTCCAGTTTACCAAGTACTTTCCGAAAAGCTTTAGCACCTGACCCTCACCAAAGTCCTGGGATGGGGTGGGGCAACAGAAGGTCTATCTCATGGAGGAAGACACTGAGACAGGGAGTTAGGGAGACTGTTCTGGGTTTCTGGCTCCCGGTTTTTCCCACTATATTATACTCTCCAAGAATCTCCTACACAACTACATTTCTTTAATAAGCCTACCATAATGCATGAATGCCATTGCCAACTCCTTCACTCCTTTAAATCTGAGTATCATGGCCCCAGTAAACATAAAGCCATAATCACAGGAATTAGTTCGAGCCTAGCTGACCGCCATCTTTGAGAGCTGCAAACAAGGAAACTGAAGATTCAGATATAAGTTTCCTGAAGTCCCAAATTAAACTTTTGTTGAAACAGTAGTGTGGGGGGGGGGGTCCTTAAAAAACAAGGTATTTGTCCTGTCTTCATGACCTTCTAGCTTGTGATCTTGGGCAAATTGCCCTTGAACATCAGTTTCCCCATCGGTACAAGAGAGAGAACTGTAACACCAAGATGGAATAAAGTGCTGAAATTGTGAGCAGATACACTGAAAACTGTCGTGACCGCGGAAGTGTTAGTTCAGCCATCACGGTCACCTCCAAAGACCGAGCCTTTGTAATCCAAGATGATCTGTGGAATTAAAAAGGTCAGCCTTGGAAATCAAGTTTCGAGACACCACAAGGGATCAGTGATGGTGGCAAACCACCTTTCTGGTCTCACGTTACGTCCCCAAACCACAGATTGTTTCACTATTCCACGACTGGACACTTTTACTCATCATATGCTCCAAGGACTCAGGTCAGGAAGAAAACAGTCCTGGGAAGTTCAAAGCTGCCTATGAGATCGGTTCTGGAACCAAGCTGAACAGAACAGGGATACCTACAGAACTTCCACAGAACTTCCACAAGTGTCCAAGCAACACTGGGGGGATGGCAGAGCAAATCTGGCCAAACAAAGGCACAACCAAGATAATCTGGGGGATGATTATTCATCCTTTTGATCATTCAGCCTTTTAGTCATTCACACGTTTAACAAATATTTACTGAAAGCCGACTATGAGCTAGGTACTCAGTAAGCCTGGGGGCTCCGTGAGTGAGCAAAAGGGCCTGGTTCCCCCTCAGGGAGCTTGCTGTCTAGTTTTCATGAATATGGGGAACACCACCCCCAAATCACATGGTTCCTGGAGCATGGCGTCAAGACTCCTCAAAAACCTGCCCTGATACCTTCACACCATAGAGATGTTCATCAAAACCCCCCGACCATAAAATTCCATTTCCTTTCCACCGAATGCCCTTGTCCTGCCCGCCCTCCTCATTGCTCCCTTCGCCTTGCTCTCAGGCATCCGGTCCCCTTCTTGCCACGCCGGTGACTGGGAATAATTTTATAATCAGTGGGAAATCCTTCCCCCTCTTCAAAAAAATACTGCCCGTCATTCTACCTGCCCATCCCCACTCCCTGTGCTCCAGCTTCATTGGACGTTTTAGTTCCTCCAAAGCACCATTCTCATTCTTGCCTGAAGTCACCTGCACCTGCTAAGCCTGCTGCCTAGAAAGCTCTCCAAGGACCACCCAGCCCTCCCCCCCACACACACACTGTCCTCAAACTCTGGCTGAGTCCTACTCACCCTCAGGCCTCAGTTTAAACAACACCGCCTCAAACAGGTCACCTGACCCCGCGGTGGAGGCTGGCTCTCCCTCTTCCACACCGTGCACCCCCGCATGCTCCCTGCGCATCATCCGCTCCCTCTTCGCACTTACGGTCACTTGTTCAATATCCTTCTTAAACTCTGTGAGGCCACAGTTTCTCGCCCCACACCTGGCAGAGTGTCCCCTGTCTGAAAGGAAAATGGAAGTATGCCTGCACACTCTTCTGAGTGGGTCTTGAATCTTCTTCCCACTTGAGAGAGTTCACTCCTCACTATCACCTCTTGAGAGTACGGCCTCTTCATTTCTCCCAGTGTGACTGTGCTGTCAGGTACAGCCCCGGCACCAGACACGTGAAAAGCATGACCAAAAGCTCTGCGGCTGGAATACGGTGAGTGAATAGCTCAGTGAGCACTGCCCTTCTACTGTGTGATTAAACAAGACACAGACTATTACGCGTTGTCAGCACAGCACAGAGTCAACGTAATCTAGATTAATGTGGATGCTACTGGCTTCTCTGCGCCCAGAAGGGATGGGGAACCTGGCACCATCCCTGGCCAATGGGAAAGAAAATCAACCAAGTTGTAAAGCTAATGTTTTCTGATCTTTGCAAGCAGCATTTCTCCACTACTGTGGGATGCGGAGAAGGTAGGTTATTCAGAACGCCTGGTGCACTTAAGGAAACAGAACACAAAACACTAAAAACTCAATGCTGATAAACATACAGCTTGTGTCCTGACAACACCAAATGCCGTTTTTCCAAGCTACGACGTTCATGGGTAAGTTCAGGGAACCAAAGGGACATCTGATCCACTGGCCAGTGAGCAAGAGCTGGTTCTGGATCCCAATCCTTCCCTCAAATCTTCACATCCAACCCCTGCCCCAGCCACTCCCACTCAAAGCTCCTGGTGCTGGACTTGGCCTCCAGGTTCTTGAGCGCGGGCTGTCTCTTCGAGGAAAAATGGCAGAGACCAAAGAACCACGTGAGCTCTTCTGTCTCCATGCCGCCACCTGGCTAAATCCAGTGTCCCTCCTTCAACACAGTTCCGCCCCGAAATGGTGCTGCCCCCGACATGTACTCAACAAGAGGAGGTGTAGGGGGGGCGGGAGGGAACTTGAGGGTGGATGGTTCAGGCCAAGGAGACAACGAGTTCTTTCAAAAAAGACAAACCCTTAAAAAATAAAAAGAGTCTATACAATGACATTCAACCAAGAGTCTTTCTTTAAAACGCAAACCAATGTATAGGCCACAGAGTAACGCCTGAGCCCCTAACAGCACGGTGTGGCTGGATATCTGGTGAGAAATGCCGATTTTAAACACCCGTGCTGCCTGAAGAACTACGGTTAAGATAACGGAATGCATTCTTTCACCCCGCGCGCAGGCACTGCGTGGACACTCTGGGCCTGGAGACCGTGACAAGTGCCAGGACGGCCACAGAGGGGAGAGGCCGGGGCCCCGGAGGAGCTGTGCTTTATTTGGTGTGGAAGACGAGACGGCAACGCACTGTAACAATGCTGTGAGTACAAAAGAGGGGAAGAAGGAAGACAGGCGATGAGAAGGTAATGTGGAAGAGGAAGTGCCTGAGTCTGCCTGGGGAATTGCGGAGTGACTTTAGTGGCTGATACTAACATGAATAATTAATAGTAGCATCAGCAATAACCGTTGTTGTCATCTTTTGATGGACCCTAGTGAACCTGGGGCGGCATGTAATGGTACGAATAATGTGGGTTAGGTATATGAAAAGGATCTTTGTTTAGGCTGGAACGGTCCTTGTGTTACGGGAAGCACCTGAAACAGGCCGTGAAGAACTGTAGAAGGTGACTGTCAGTGATGAACAGAAAGACACTGGACAACAGAATCTCTGACAGAACCGTGATTCAAACTGCATTAATAATTGCTAACAATTAACTTTTCTAGGGAGTGTGTGTCATATTTCATATGAGATGTTTAAAATAACAAAATATCAGAATTAGAAGGAGCGTAAGCAGACATCGAGCTCATTATTTACTACATATTTTATGCCATGCATTAGGCTACCTTTCATCTGCTCCGTTAGTCCGCACGTTCTCAGAGGACAGGGCCCATGTCGTGTCCCTTTGGGATCGTAGTACTAAGTAAGAAGCAGGAGCTCAATAATGTGTCCTGAAGGAAGAAGCTCAGAGACTATTTACGCAACCCCTTTACTTTAAAGATAGAGAAACTGAGCCTGAGAGCTAAGAAGGGTGGAAGTCCAGGACCAGCCTGTTCACAGTAAAGGTCGCGCTGAAACCAGGCCAAGCTGCTGTCCAGCAGAGCGCAATGCCCGCCGACAGCCAGCCTCGATCGCCGGACCGTGCAGAGAAGGGTGTTTCGGTCACAGGGTTTCTAAAGATCTGTCCTCTCCTCGGAGCTTCCCCCTGCGTACCTTCCCTCCTCATCTACTGGGTCGGCCAAAAAGTCCACACGGTTTTTTTCCGTGAAATAGAAGACACGTTTCATTCTCACCAATAACTTTATTGATTTGGATATTTTGAGTATATTGCCTATCTCCTGCTATTGGCTTCTAGTGGGTAGAGGCTGGGGTGCTGCTAAACATCTTCCAGTGCATAAGGCAGCCCCACAGCAAAGATTTATTTGGCCAAAATGTCAATAGTACCAGGAAACTTCACAAACCACTTTTGACATGTTTGATCAGTCACAGCGCCTTCTCCATTACACTGCAGAAATCTGTTTTTGCATTTCAGTTGCATTTTTACCTTTCTTGAAATAATAAAGCATAATATGCCAACAATGTTGCGTATCTTCTTCTATCTTCAATGTTAAAATGGCTGCACAATAAAAAACCAATTTGCATAAGTTTTTTAAAATGCATATGGATATGACAACTGTCACCATATAATCTAACAAAATCATTTTGAATGGACTGAAAAACAATTAAGCACTATTAGAGCCATCATACAGAAAAAAACTAAACCAACTCTTTGGCCAACCTAATAGGTGCCAAAAAAAAAAAACAGACTGCAGAAATTTAGAACCCAATTTTCAAAATGCTGCTGATCACTGAAACCTTAAGTCTGACCTCATTGTCCCCAGATCCCACGGGCCCCTACGACAGCTGTGAGAAACCACAGAGTATGTGAAACTAGCCCAGTGTTCCACGGAGGTTTTTTTTTTTTTACTTCCTACTTTTGGTCATTAGCAGGATTCTATTTCAGGACAGACATGCTTTCCACTACCCCCCCGAATCCCACCAAAGTAGGTCGTTTTCGACTCAATCGATTCTGCACCGCAAACAGCACTGCTAACTGACTTGTTCTTTCAGCAGCAGAGTCTTCTGCCTCTGGCCTAATACTGGTTTCATCCCTCTATGCCTTGTGCTGTGATGCTAATGGTGGTGACAGTGGTGAATTTTATCTTCTGTTGTATCACTGGTTGCCACTGATTGAATTTTACCTTAAGAGTTTCGGGTAAAAAGTTAAGGCAGTGGAGGAACTAAATTTCCAAGAGTTTTCATTTATAAAGAAATAAAAAAAAAAGTTAAGTAATAATAATAATATTCTCTGAACATCTTAACATACAGTCCTTCAACTAATCCACCCCGGGACAAAGGTTTTATTCTTATTTTACAGGTAAGAAAACTGAGTCTCTGACAATTACTCACACTCACATAGCTAATGAATGGTGGAAATGAAACTCCAATCCAAGACTTGGGATTCCAAATTGACCTGGAACTTTGCCTAACACAAGACAGCAAGAAGGGTAATCAGCAAAATCCAGCAGGTGAAATTTAAATTCTTTAGGAGGAAACTAAGGAACTAGAATCAAATAGATTAGTTTTTACCATTGTGTGTCAAGCTCCCAGAATTAAAACTGAATCCTTAACCTCAAACTCGCTCTCCATATAGGGCCACATATTCACCTTAGAAAAGTATAAGGTAGGATCATTTTATTGCTTAGCAAGGAGGAAAAAAAATAACTAAAAACAATTAGGAAGGTCAAGCAAGCAGAAGAAGGTTTTGACTCCTGCTGATATACAAATAAGTTAAGAAAAAAAATCAGAAGATGTGAACCATCCCTTATGAGACTCCAGTATTCATTCGTCAGGGTTAAATTTCATATTGACCCCGAAGTGCATTTTACATAAGATTCTGAAAATTCGGCATTTCTGATACGGCTGTGCCTTTTAGAGTCTCCTCCTACCTGCAGAGATGCACAGTCCTGCAGGCAGAAGGATGCTTCCTCGAGAAGGCAGAAACTGATTCGACACATAGAAATTCTGAATTTTTACAAAGTTTCCAACACTGTTATTATTTCATCCATTATACACTACTGAGTGTGAGATATACACAAAGCAGTTCCCTAAGTGTAACAGAGAGTATGAAAGAAAACCCTGGTCCCTGGCTCTCCAGGAGTTTGTTGTGTAACAGAAGACACTAGATATGCTTAGGAGAGACTATAAACTAAGTCTAAGTACCGTAAGAAACGTCACAGCTGTCCAACAGTCAGTGTCTGCTCCTATCTGCTACCCTCCAATTGCCTCCTGCCCAGCACAGACACCATCCTACCGGTATGCTGACGTTAGTATCTGCGGCAACAAGGAGCACCAAGAATCTTCTCGCCGGGTCAGAGTTCCCCTCGACACCACGTTCTCCGCTTTGAACCTGCCCTCCCTTCTGCTTTGGCCTGCCCCGTTGTCCCTGACCTTTTCCCAGTTCCTCCTGTCTGTCCATCCGCCAAGCCTTTAGGCCATCAGTCTGGCCTCGCCCTGCCCGAGGGGATCTGTGCTCTCTTCATTTCTGTCCCTCTGCCCACTTCCAGGCTGTGACGCATGACACCTATGTCCATGACACTGTCAGGCTGCTCATCTGGCTCCTGACCCCTGAGCCTGGGCCCACAGATTCGGTTTACTCTCAGAACTAGCTCGGTCTCAGTCTTTTCAACCCACGCCTGATCCCTGAGCTCCGCACTCCACACTCTGACGTCGCAGGTATATTAGTGGGATCTTAGAGACGATGAATACAAATCACTGAGCAGTAAATCTGATCCAGTTTAAAGCAGAGATAATGGAACTAAATCATTTATCCGTAAAATGACTGCATTGAAAGAACCCTTTGGATGTAGAACTCATGCTCTTAACTGAACCATGAGAATGACCAAAATCACCAAATCAATACCCAAACAAGAAAATTCTGTGTTGTTATGTAGAAGCAGCTACTCTCTGAGAGCATTATCTCCAGGTCCCAACATATCACACAATCGTGTGTCTCAGAGCAAGGAAGGACTGTAGGGGTTGTCTAGGTAAACGTGTACTCAATAAAAAATAAATAAAAAGTCTCCTGTCGATCACTCTTGGTAAGCAGAGAGCCGTACACCCTCATGTACCCAACCCACATCTTCTACGGGCCAGTTTCAGTGCTAATGCAGGAGACATGAAATGAACAAGACCCAGGTCTCAAGACAAGGTACCAAGGCATCTTTCTTCCAGGCTTGACTCCAGCGGTTCCCAACCGCGTGCGGGTTTTTCCCTCCCTCCCTAATTCTCCAGCGTGTCTTCCAGGCCGCTGCTCGTCCACCTCACTTCCCATGCTCCCAAGAGGAGGAGAAATTCTGTCGTGTGCTACGGTACCTGGGAATATCAGATCTTGCACAGGTCCCGGTTTTTTAGTGGCACCACTGAAATTTGCCGAAAGAAGTGACAATTACAGCAACCCCGACTGGAAAAGACAAGGACCTACACCAAAGCAAGGGGGTGCGACAAGATGGAACGGAATAGAGTGGTGGCATTTTAAAGAAAGAACTGGCAAGACCCATGGATAACAGAGAGTGAAGAAGGCGGCTGACTTTATGCCTTTGTGCTTGTGTCTCCATATCGGATCTGCCCACTACGCCCCCTAAGTGAAGACAGTGGTAACAGAAACACTTCCCAGACCATGAATTATTATAAAAATGATGAGAAAGTCCTTCTTCCTGCGAGTCATAGATTCTCTGTTGGTTTTTCAGTAGGGAACATTGAGCATCTCCCATCTGAGATGACTTGATGTAGGCTCCTTTACCCTTAAAAGGAAACATAGACATCGTCACACAGCTCTTTCTAGTCCGTTATTCTGTCTTTGGGCTTCATTCCCCGTGTCAAAACACACGTATTATGTACTGACAGCATCTGATTCTGCTGAATCCGTTTACGAGCATCTAACCACTGAATTTCTTGTTAGAGGAGTGTGTAATCCACTCATTATTCCTTTCTCTTGGTTGTATGCTCAATGTAGAGAACTAATATTAGGGCAGTAAACGCATAAACGATATCGCCAACCAACTAATTCCTTCCTGGCTTCAATATTATGTGGGCACAAGATGAGCCCAGTGACTTCTACCCAGAATCTGCTACACACACGCCATCCTCGATGGGCTGCTCCTGAAGCCCTCGATGAATCCCAGGCAGACTGTGATGGAAAATTCCATGCTGGGTTCCAGAGGTCACACAAAGAAATGCATATGTGTCAACCCTGGAAAAGCATCCTCTGCATTCCAGCAGCAAACTGTTTTGGCATTGTCATCCCTCAGAGGAGTTCATGCCAGACCCAATTAAAGTCATGGTAATAAAAAGTGGGAAGAAGACACAAATGGCTAGAAAGAACATAAAGTGTCAGCCCTGCAAGGGATGAGACGTGATGCAGTCTAAGTCCATCGTTCAGAATTGAGGAGACCGAGGCTCAGAGAGCTAACGCCATGGGTTGCGGCATTAACAGGAGTCTCTCCAGATCTCCCGACTCCAGGTTCTGTTCCTATCCTGCCACACACAGTCACTTCATGGAATCCCCAAGTTGTACAGAGCAATGTATTCTGGCTGAGACTCAGATATGCTAGCATGTGGGACTCGGCGCCCTCCTGTCCAGGGGTCATCTCTGTGCCCCACGCTATTAAGGGTAAGTGTCGTGGAATGTTTGTGAACACTTAGATAAGAATCTAGCAGCATCCTTTTACTGGTATGGGGCCCAGGACCCCCATGGGAAAGAACTTGAACTGTGTCCCTAATTCCAGTCTAGACAAATGCAGACATTTCTAATAGATTGGGGAGGTCTCGAGGGAAGCCGTGCTCCAAAGAGTGACAACCGGGCCTCGGAAGGAAAAGTTACCATAAGTGGGGAGAGTCCTGGGAGGGACAGACTTAGAATCAGGGCCTGAGTGCAGGGAAGGGGGCAGTTATTCTGGGCACAATATGAGGCTGTCCTTAAAACATTCTCCGTCCGGCCCCGACCAGCCTCCTGGGATGTCCGTATGTCCAAGCCCAAAGAGAGCTACGTGGAAACAAATACACAAAAGAAATCAATCACTCAAAGGCGTCTGCATTTCTGACAAGAAAATGACCTCCACAGAGGGCTGGAAGATGAAAATAGAAGATTTTATTACTGGGGAGCCAAGGAGCTATGTCAAGGATCCCTATGAAGGAACTAGACATAAGGAGGGGAACAGGTATCCTCGCCAGCAAAAGACTCAGAGAACAAATATGGGCAGAGATGGAGAGAAGCGTCAACCAGGCGGCGGCAGAAAGAACACACATGTGAAGGGAAGTGGAGATTGAGAACAGGTCATCAACCACGCCATGGCAGCCAGAGCCCCGCAGAGCCTGCAAAGCAGAGCAGGGCAGGGCCAAGGGTCTCCAGGTGACTATGGCCGAGTCGCAGGGAGGAGACAGCACCGTATTAAGAGGCGTACAGCAGCCACACTCTGCGAACATCGGCAGTGGGGCTGGCGATGTGTTTTAACCAAGTCATAACACAGGGCAGGGCCGGGCCATGACTGGAACAGAGAGACTGCAACGCCGTAGGCTCTTCCCCCACTGCGGTGTTCCACACACCAGCACTGGCGTGATACCGACAATAAGACAGCAAGTGTCTACACTGCGGGTTAGGCACCCTAGGAGGAAGAAGGCTCCTGAGGCAGCAAGTTACATGCAAGACCTTTGTTTAGCATCCTCCTGGGATCACACCTGCGGGAACAGATGCAAGTAACACTGAACAGAGAGAGAGATGGCCCATGATGAGTCACAACAAAACCCTCAGCTAGTCCCAGGAGGAGCTCTGGAACTGGCATGGCCCTACAGAGTTGTCCCAAGCTGGGGGAGAGGATGGGCCTTCACACCCTTGGACCAACCATGTGGATCACCTCTGGAAGGAAGTGTCACCTTGAGTGAGGTGACATTCAGCAGAGACCAGTCTCCAGTAAGGGACTCTCGTATAAGCCATGAGTTGCCAACTCCCAGCAACGTGGGGAACGAGTGGCTCTGGACAGCATGGGCCACCACCTGTTACACCAACAAAGGAGACAGCCTAAACCACACGTGGAAATCCCCCCCACCCAATTTCCTGAGGATTCCTAAAGCCACAGGAAAGGAGATCAAGTTGAGGTCCGACCATTTCACAGATGGGCAGAACTGATCAGCAGACTTAAGGACAAACTGTTCAAGTCCTATCAGCTGAGTCTATAAGCTAATGAGGACTTGCAGCATCCGGGTTCCACGAAGCCTGGGAAAGCTTAACGAAGTCATTCAGTCCCAACTCCCCCTCCAGAGACTGCCCGTCCGGGCGCCAGGGGAGTCCAACCACTGGTCTTCTCAGACCACTCAGTAAAAAAGATGTAGTATCGATCCGTAGGCCTATGACTCCCCTGTCCTCTGCCTCGGAACTCTACCCAACAACGGAACTTCTAACCAAATGGAGATCCAAGCAGCAGTTCCCTAATGGCCTGGAAAGCAGCCAGTGACCCTCGAAGTAGCAGTCCTGGTAAACGTGCCGTGCGACGCAGCCTCGAGCGGGCGCAGGCCGCGCGTGTGGTCAGTGCAAGAAAACATTACCTCCCGGGACCCGAACACGGGAACGCTCCTAACACGGGGGAGGCTGCAGTAAATTCTCTCAGCAGCCAAACGATACTGTCGGGTGACACTGCACTTACATTCAACTGAAACTTTTAAAAACTACCCCCTGTCTTAAACAGTAGCGGTTGACTTTTTTTTTTAAATTAATTGTAGTACTTTCCTGCCACCGCTATTAAATTTCATCTTGGTACTTCCAGGTCACTGTTCCATTCTGTCAGAATCCATTTAAGTCTCGATTCCCTCACCCAGCATATCACAGCTGCTCCTCCCGGCTCTGGGTCATTTGAACAATTAGTACAAGGTCTCCTGCGTCTTCACCTCCCACTCAGGAATGACAGCGAGAGGGCGGAGCCAGAGACGCGAGGATACCGTCGCAGACCCCTGAAACGTTCCTGGAGTGTGGCTGCCGCACCGGTCAGCTGGAAGCCCTTCAGGCCTCGCTCTTGCCAACAACGACGCCGCAAGGAGAACCCGACGGGCTGGAAAGAACTCAGAACAGGAGACCCGCGAGCTCTGTCCGCCATGAACTTACTGTGGGGCATCAGGGCTTGTGATCCATCTGCCTGGTCTTCCTTTTTCACTTACGAGTAAGGAAATTGAACTGAGTGAGCCTTAAGATCCCTGAAGTTCCACCATTCCTGGTATCCTGGTCATATGCACAGACTTCCAACACTGGGAAAGCCCTCCTCAGAGAGGGAAAGAAGTCACTCGGGCATGAGTTGTCACCAGTGAGCTTCTACTGGCACCCAGTAAAAAGAGCACACTTTTCCCAGTTGCTAAAACTACCTGTCTAAAAATCTACGCTCAAATGTTGCAGTCCGATCTCCCTCACGGGAAAATAGAAATTGGAGACTCTGATATTAGGAAGTAGAGAATTCTGGGAACGGGCGAGGGGTTAGGGCACCAGTCCCCTGCCAGACCTGCGCGTGGTCACGGGAAGACCCAGCCTGAACGACTGTGAAAATGAGCACCCCAGCGCCCCTCTGCAATGTCTGAAATCTGCACTTTCCACTGTAAACGGTACGACGTTTGCCTCCCTCAGACTTTTAGCAACACTCTGCTTTGCCCTTTCTTCCTCCAAGATCATTAGCGGCAGTTTCATGCACACACTCCCAAGTTCAAGAGGACTTGGAACAAAGACCTGAATATATTTAAAGCCGCTGGATCCCCTCTTGCTTTCACTCACTCATCTCGGTCCTTTATTCTGCCTTTCGGTGTTTTTAATTCCTCTTTCTTTGACAGAGAAGAATGAGGAAAACAGGAGTTAGGTAGGTCTACACTACTTTCAAGGACTGTTAACAACATTGCCTCAGCCACCTTTAAATAATGAACCAATGCTGCAACGTCTTTCCTGCTCCCAAATTCCATTTTTTCCATCTTCATTTTACCCCCTTTTCTTAGTCTTTCTCAATATGAGAACCTTGTTTGGTGACTTTAAAGTGTGCGTGTAAGAAAAAAGACTGGCCCTTTACAGAAGCTGAGCTGAAAAGCAGAGGGGCCACCGGGCAGCAGGGAGGGACGCGGAGTCAGTGAGCGAGAACCGAGCCGCTGATGGACAAGCGCACCTCCAAGTCCTCGGAGCAGCACCCGGGGGAAGAAAGAACACGGAGTCTCTGAGCTTCGGAGGGCAGGCCCCTGAAGAAGTGTGGCTGCATGGAATGAAGTCCGTTCCGTGCTCACAGAACAAGAGGCATTTAAACAGCAGTTAAGGACTTTGTGCTGAAGAAACCACCAGTTTAATGTTTTATTGTATCTTTGCACTGAGATTTTATGAAAACAAAAAAATCAAATTATGCTGGTTTCTCAATAAAGATACCTAATATAAAATTTTTTTAATCAAAAAAGATACCTTAATATGAAATAAAAACCACAGGATGGTACAATCCAGTGTTACATCCTGACTCTCAGTTCTCATATCGAAAGGTCTACACAGAGTTCCATCTATTTCAACAAGCTCCATGAGTGACCTGTTATAATTGCACAAGAAACAGGCATAACTTCTAGAAGTTCACTTGCTAAGAAGTGAATTCAGCCCCATTTAAGTATTTTAACAGTGAGCAGTCATGAAGAAGTTAGCTATGTATAATACAGGATTCAAATTTGGTAACCAGATTAGATAGCAATGAAACTAAAAGAAAACATCAAGATGTAGAAGGATTTTGGTTGTTTTTTCTTACTTCCTTTTTCCTCTTAAAGCACCATGACGGAGACATCAAAATTCCAGGTGACAACGGTTTCCCATTCTGATCCCCGAGGCCAGGAATTAAAAGAGTTTCAGCATAATGCTAGACATCTTAACTTTTAAGGTGACCCCTGTATATTTTTCTAGAGCATACAGCTGTGCAGAAAAGTTTAGAACACTTTACTCTAGACCCTATGGAATTTAAATCCGTTCCCCCCAACCCACCCAGACAGAAAGGGAGAAGACACAGCCACCGAGAAGGCCAGGTGAAGACAGAGGCAGAGGGTGGAGCCATGTAGCCACAGGCCAAGGAACACCTTGCAGCCACCACAAGCTGGAGGGGTCAGGGAAGGGTTCTCCTCTAGACCCTTCGGAAGGGGCACCTGGATTTTAGGTCCTGGTCTCCAACTGTAAGAAAATACATTTCTATGGTTTTAAACCTCCGAGTTTGGGATAATTTCTCTCAACAGCCACACAAAGCTAATGCAGCAGCTTAGGAAAATAACATGGTCGAGGCAGGTTTCAAAGACTCGAGTATCCTTTCCTTCCTACCCAGCGTGGTCCCCGTCCTCCATCCTCAAGGCCAGCAGTGCCAGTCGCATCTGCCTTGCACGCCGCACTCTAACTCTGCTTCCATCATCGCCTCTCGGACCCGCCTCTTCCACTTACCGGTACCCTGATGATTGCACTGGCCCACCCAGACCATCCACGCCAACCTCCCTGTCTCAGGGTCCTTAACTTGATGGCATCTGCAAAGCCCGTTCTACCATGTAAGGTGACATATTCATAGGTTCCAGGGGTTAGGATGGGGACATCCTGGGGGGAGGGGAGGCATTAGCCTGCCTGGTACACATCCATAACAATGTGCCCATGAATAAATCTACCACAAAACTAGATGACAAAAATCGCCACAAACCACAAAATCAAAAACAAGAGAGAAAGAGAACCAACAACAGCTACAAAGACAGCATGTCATCAGCATTTACACAGAGAACGCAGAGGAAAATACCAGGGTGTCTGAGGCGCTTGACAACATCAGACTGCAAAGTCCCCAACGGAGACCCATGGAGAAGGGCAACGGGCCAATCCAAGGTCAGCAGCTGAGCTGAGAGGTTCCAAAGTCCAGGATGAGTGCAAGGAGCACACAGTCAAGTATGAAGGGGCCGAATCAGTCTACACCATGGGAAATCTTGAAATTAAGACACTAATAAACTCATCCAGGATAAGGCCCAACAGCAAGGAGAAATCCCTAAGAGTCTGTACAAACACAGCGAGACAGAGAGACAGGAGCGAAAGGGGTGGGGTGTGAGGGAAGACAAACTCAGAAAGGATGAGTCCATTTATCAACCACTGTGAAAATAGTGGAAGAGAAAGTTTATTAAATTGAAAAAGCAATCGTAGCCCGCCCCACCATCCTAAAAACAGAAAAACTCACTTCATTTAAAGTGAAGCATAAACAAGAAACATGATCAAACCCCATAAAAAGCAAAATAAAGAGCAGAATAACATTCTTTTAGACAATAAAAGCATGCAAAAGGTCACGTCTACAAAATTGATGAAAACTGTAACCTACTATTTTAGAAGGAGCTAAAAACCTATTAAGAAAATGCCAGAAATGTTGAAAGAACAACACACATCATAATTAGAAGCCTTAAAAATGCATATAACTAAAAAGAATTATAAATAAAAGAATATGATTCCTTAAGAGAATATGTAACTAAAAAAGGAATTATAAATAAAGGAATATGTCATTTCAATAAGTACAACTAAATTAGAAGAAACAGATGAATGGAAAAATAGATAATTCATTAAGATAAACAGAAGGTAAAAAGAATAAAATCTTAAAACTAAAAAATAAACAGGTTAGAAACTTTGATGGTAGCCTAGACGGAGTAAGAGAGCTCAAACTTACCATCGCACATAAAAAAGGAAAATGAATGTCCCGATGAACTGCTGAAAGACACTTTCCAGGCCACAGGGCAGGCTGGGAGGACCCTGGAAAACCCCAGAATTCTCATGGAGTTGGGCAGATAGCGCTGAAAATCTCGGGAAGCCAGGGCGGCCAGAGCCTACAGGGAAGAGTGCTCCACCGGAGTGGAGGGGAGAGAGTAATTCGGAGACCTACACAGGGTGCCCCTTGAGTCTTCATCCAAATACTGACCCACTCGTGCAGGGAGGAGTACCACCCAAGCAGGGGAGAGCCACCAAGATGATGGCAGGGAAAGGCGTGGTCCAGAATGTACAGTTGATGCAACATTTTAAAAATCAATCAATGCAGCTCCTCACATGAACCCTCTAAAACATCAAAGCCGCATATTATCTCACTGGAACAGATAAAGTAGTTAATAAAACCAAATCCATTCCTAACACACATTCTCAACCAACTTAAAATAAAAGGAAAGTTCCTCAACGGGATAAAGGGCATCTGTGAAAAGCCTCAAGCTGACGTAACACTTCGGTGAAAAGCTGCGCAGGCTCTCCATAGGATTACGAACGAGACAAGGATGTACATTCTCACTTCTACTCAGTATTTTACTGGAAGTTCTGGCCACTACAATTAGGCAAGAAAAAGAAATAAAGCGTATCTGTACTGGAAAGGAGAATGTCAAAAACATTATTCACACACAATTACAAATAAAAGGCAAACCTTCCTACAGAGATGATATAAATATTGTAAAACTGAATCAAATATATAGAGGAGAGATTTTTTAAAAACAGACCACATAATAAAATATTTTTATGTCTTATTTCTACAAAACATAAAAATAATCACCGATAAGTAATGAATACTGTGGAGTGGACAGGGAAATTGAGGGCTTCTCTGAGTAGCTTGTTTTATAGATTGACTTTGGACTCATGTACACATTTTACACGGCTGTAAAAAATAAATTTAAAAAATCATTCCAACAGAAAGTTAAAATAAAATGAAACTAAAGAATCTAAATGTGAATCCAGCTGGTCACATAACCACATAGAGAGAAGCTTCAAAAATAGGCTCAAATGATACTGCCGGTCGGAGGCCGGTATTATTGTTGCAGAACAGCAGAATGTGCCGTGGGACAGGACGGATGAGGAGGTGACAGTCCGTCATTCCTGCTGCACACCGAAATTCTCGGAACACTTGGGGGGAATCTGGACTTCCTACAGCCACATGACAATGTCTAAGAAATTCCAAGACTGGAGAGTCTAGAAAACTTGGGAAGATTAAGTTACATTTGGCTTCAAGGTAAATGTGAGTTTACTATCTTTGGAAGTTTTCGGGGAGTAACAGGAAGAAACTTGATCGAGTTAAAAACAGCACAGGAAAGGAAGAGCGCCGAGCAGCCTGGGTTCGAGCCCGGGATCAGTTAAGGCTGACTCTGAACGGAGGTCTGTGAACTGGAGAATCTCTATGGTCTCTTGAAGTTTTCAAACTCTGTCATGGCCCCAGCAAGCCTGGGAAATGCCAGCGGCCGACTGTTCCAAGTTCAGTCGTTTCATTAGTATGTCTACTGACACATCAGCAAATGCCCACTCTCACTGGAAAGGTGTATAATACATACACACAAAAAATTAATGATATCTCAAGCCTCCACGACCAGACCACAGAAGAACATTGGCACCGATACGTTTATCTGGAAGGAAAAGTAACAGAGACTGTGTCATTAGAGAGGATAACTACAATAAAAATCTCAGGATTGGAAAGCCTGAGAAATACCAATTCACCGCAAGGGTCCACAAATTGAAGGCCACGCTTGCCAGACATGGAATTCCTAAAAGGATTATCTCTGATGATGAGACACTGTCGTCCTCAAAGGAATTCCCACGTTTTGCCAAAACAGGAGATTTTGAACACTTCGTGGTCAGCCCATGTTACCACAGAGCCAAGCCCTCCGCAAGGGGTTAGTGGTGAAAAGCTGAAAGAATGAACCTCTCAAACACGTTGGCTCCGGCCAAGACTAATGATAAAGGCCTCTGCCTCAGACTCTTTGGAGCATGAAATGCATTGTGGGAAACTCCCGATGACTTTCCCCCATTATCACAGCCTCAGCATTGCCCCTCAGCACTGCTGTCTACGCACGGGATGTGGGGGCCTCCGGCCCTGAGTCTGCTCCTCACACAAATATTGTAAAACTGAATAAAAACAGATACAATAAGCAACTTGCACGACCAGGACCTGCGTTAACTCCTTAGTCTGGGAAATCCTATTCCTTGGACGTTCCAGTTTAACTACGAGGGATTCTTGCTGGTGATGGTTTGATTAAGAAGACACCACAGTCCCCCAGGGAACATTCTGGAAAAGATGGATATTTTATTAGTGGAAAAGTAGGGCTTGAGACTCTAATAAGGGTCTAGACCTTAGTGAACTAAGTACAATCCTTAGGCAAGGCTTTTTCAGTGAAAAGCAATAAAAGTGACACACGCTATCTTTGAAAATGAGGGTGTGATGTTCCAGTCAAGATGGCGTAGTAGGACGACACGGCACGCACCTCATCCCATACCCACTTGAAAATTACAGCTAAATCACAGGACAATCACCTGGACAGCAAGCTGAACAGAAGTCCTGCAACGAAGGACTTAAAGAACAAACCACGTCAAGACTGGCAGGAGGGGCAGACACGTGAGGCAGGCTAGCCACGCACCCGTGTGTGGCAGCTGAGGGTCCCCCCGAGGAGCGAGGGGCCTCGGCACACGCTGGGCTCCCCAGTCCACAGCACCAGTGCCGAGATGAGGAGCCACGTAATGTCCGGCCATGAAAATCAGACAGTACAGAGAGGTAAGAGAAAACCTAGGAACAGATCAGAGACAGGCTTTTAAGTTGAGAAGCGATAAAGAATATAATCTAATGATTTATGATGCTAATTTATACCGAGGATTTTAAAACTGACATTTAAAAATTAGAGAAAGAGCCCTGGCTGGTGTGGCTCAGTGAGCTGAGCGCCAGCCTGTGAACTGAAAGGTCGCCAGTTCCATTCCCAGTCAAGGCACACGCCTGGGTTGCTGGCTGGCCCTTTTGGGGGTGTGCGAGAGGCGACCAATCAATATCTCGCACATTGCTGTTTCTCTCCCTCTCTTTCCCTCCCTTCCTCACTCTCTAAAAATAAATAATTTTTTTTAAAAATTAGAGAAGTTCAAAGATTATTGCTTCCCATCTGTCACCAAGTTAAACTGAAAGTCTACTGAAGATTTCTTGGCTTCACAGCACCAGTACTTAACAACATCTGATGGAGAAAAAACTGGTCGTTAGCTGCATAACCCCATCCCAACTCCCTCACCCCCAACGAGATTTTTACCTCCAAGCCTTTGCTGCAACCCTATTCCGTTACATCAGTGGGCAGCTCCCAGTGATAAAACACCACGACTAGTAACGTCAACGACAGCTGCTACTTACTGAGTCCTGGCCAAGTCTTAAGCACTGATGTAAGCACCTTTGGTACACAACACTTCATCCTCACAGCAATCCCGCAATGTGGATACTACTAAGTTCTCCACTCAGTACATAAACAAACTCATCTAATGCTCAGAGAGACTTACAGAACTGGCCCGAGGAGACACAGCTGGAAAACGCAAAAGCTGGGATTTGAGCTCACTTCCAAGTCCGTGGCAACTGTGGCAGGTGGCCTCTCGTGCAGCTTCATTCACGGAGCGCTTGCGTGCTGCCGCTGTGCAGAGAGCCCCGATTACACCGTGTCCTCAGATCATCACGTCAGCCTCTACGGAAGGTCTTATGACCCCATTTTATGAAACGAGCATCTAAGTAAATAAGTGCACTGACCACCAGGGTTGTCCACGGACCCTCCAGCTCAAAGCAGCCACTAGTGAAGTCACTAACATGAGCTAAGTGAATCATAAGAACAAGGCTGGCAGACAGGGTGTTTTAGGATGACCTTAACTGGTGAACGATGTACAAATATCGTACAGGGAACCGCTAGTGTCACGGAAAACGGAACTCCCGGTGAACAACTCCTTTTCTCACCGTGGAGGTGGGAGAGGGCTCGCTCCCGCTGTGCACCCACTCAGGTGGCGTCACACAGACGCCGATGACCGCGGCGGGCATCAGACAGGCAGATGTGGCCGCCGGGGTGGGTGGAAGACGATAACCTGCATACAGGCTGTTGTGCGTATGTTGTTCTGCGCTGACATCCGATAGGGCTGTTCCTGCCTGTGTTTACACGTCCCGGTCATCTGGTCCAACCAGACAGGGTTTTATTAATATTATTGATGGCTGCCATGGCAACAAGCATGTGACTATACTTTAGCTACGAACTTGTGACAAGTATTTGGTTGATCACAGTCCATAAATTATTTCCGAAGGATGATCTCCAGGCGTGAAGGGCGATGGGACAGGACAGCACCAGACAGACACTTGCTGTGATCTCATTGGGGAAATTTACATAGTGATTTCTCCTGCAAAAGTTTCTTTCCAGGGGCACCCTCTGGAAATTTGGAGCTGTTTGATCCTTGGAGAAAAGCCAGTAACTCAACCAAAGACTCTTCCTAGGCCTTAAGTAGCATTCTAAGGCTGCATCCTCCATTTCTATTATTCGCCCTCTCCTGACCTTCTTGGTCCCTTCGGTATTCAGGACATTAGTGGAAAAATGGCAAATGCTAGAAATTGGGTGATTTTTCTTCGCTGCTTTCAGCTCTGGCGTCTTAGGAGACATTCCTTTGGCCTGGAGATACTTAATGAGATCTATGCAGAGACCGCGATGGGGCGGGCGGAGGGGCGAGATGGTGGACGTGGAAGCCTTGTCAAACAAGCGACGCCAGGGAGGACTCTGCGGTCTTGTCTCAGGGGCAGGTGACACGAGGCTGGCTGAGTTGTGGGACTTTCAGCTTCGTAACCAGGAAAGCCCAGGGGGAACCAGGACAAGTTAGCCACCCTATGAAGTGAGTCTGGGAAACTCGCTTTACCTAAATAGGCTTCCCTTCTTTCAACTCTAAAAGTAAATTTAAAAACTGAACTCACTTGCCTTAATTCACAGTCATCCTCACTCAGCGGAAGAAAAAAATGTATGATATCTTTAAACAGGAGTACAAAGGAAACCAGCGTGTCTGATCCTGAAGAACTGACTCCAGAAAGGTGGGGAAACGGTTCTCCTTAACGGACACCTCACCGTCCCTGACTTCAAAACGCCGCTTCTCCCCAGGGTGCACCTGGTCTCTCGGAGCCCGTGCAGGACCATTTAACAAACTGACTCCCTGAAGCTATCCTCCACGTGACCCCCAGGAGCAGCTCACACGCTGGAGAAATCTGGTTCAACCACCGGTGAACAACCAATCTTAAATCTCCCAACACACAGCTGCAGGTTTAGGATGAATGAGACGTGATCTGTGAGATACTTTGATTGCAAGGGGTTACAACTTAAGCACAGCAAAGAAGGTACCAGACTTAGGTATTCCACTGAACGTCTTTGTTGGGAAGGGGGTGAAAGGCGGTAAGGGGAACAGACAGGAAAGTCATCCTACGGTGGTTTCATACCACCATCCCTCTTCCGGTGAGAGGAGAGCAGTCCTTGGCCTTAGACTAATCCACCATTTATTTTATTCTGGAGAAAGAGGAGTGCTGGAGAGTTACAGGTTGGTGCAGGGCAGGGGAGCGCTCAAAGCCTTCCCCATCCCAATTTAGAACACAGTTGGGAGAAGGAAGTGGGGAGGCAGTTAAGCAGACAGGAGCAGGGCAAGGACCACAGGCCAGATACACAAGGTCACCAGGGGCAAAAAGCTCGGGGCTCCTAGCAACAGGCAAAACTGGGAGACAAGGACCTTGGCCCAGGGTCACCTTTCCTCAGCTAGGGGAGGACGGCTGGCCTTGCAGTTCAGACCCTCCCAACTCATCACCACTCATGCAGTAGAGCCCCTTGGAGGAGAAGAGGGACAGAAGAGTGGCCTACGTGACTCCCAGGCAGGCCCTCGCACGACTGGGGATAACACCTAGGACTCGGTTGTGTTTCAGCTCCAGGCCCAGAAAAGCAGCAAAACCAGACAAGCGGTGACATGGGGGACATCAGGAGCAGCTGCACTGACTGAGGACCCCCTGCCCTGGCGCCAACCAATCAGTGCAGACCACGACCCTGAAAGGACACACCTGGAAAGCTGATGAATATTCTATTGAGATCTTCCCTGAGACCTCCCCTAAAATCCCTGCTCTTACAAGACCTTAGGAAGGAGGGCCCAGGGAGGCTCTCTGACCACAATTCCAATTCCCCCTTCTTCCCAAGCATGCTTTCCTTTTCTCTCTCTTTCTCCTAAGGTCCAAGGGCCCTTCTTTTCATGAATATTCTACTAGGATCCTCCCTGAGACCTCCAGATAAATACTGCCCTCAAGACGGATAAATAAGCTCTCTCCAAGGTAAAGCCTAAAGCGCCCAAGCCTTCTCCCGCCCCTCCCTTCCCCCAGGCACATTCTCCTGTCTCTGCCTCCTAAACTCCAAGGACCCTTCTTTTGACTCTTTAACTTGTTTCCTGAGCCCATTTCTTCTACAGCTCACTTCTTCTACCTCTGTGCTATTCTAAATAAACTTTCTCTTATAGTTTGAGTCTTGTCTCTGACTTCTTTCTTAGCCGGAACACGAGTACAGAGGTTGTGGAACCATGGTCCAGTCTGACTCTGCTGCTCTAACACCTGGTGCCGTTCTCATCCGTGCCGCCAGCGGGAGCAGACAGTCTTCTCCTCCAGGATAGTAGCAAGGGCAACACTAGCCACCCACTTTGGTTCAGCTCAGCCAATTAAAAAAAAAAGACACTCCACCCAAAGCACTGTCAGAGCTCGGGGGCCTTGTGTGAAGGAGGCTGAGGAGACAGCTGTGAGACCGCGCAGACGATCCATCACCTGCTGTGCCCAGGAAGGTGCAGGACATGCTCTGGGTCGAACTGCGTTCCCCACAAAAGATGGGCTGGCACCCAAACCCCTGGTACCTGTGAACGTAACCTTATTTGGAAATGAGGTCCTTTCAGATAAAATCAAGTTAAGATAAGGTCATCCTGAACTGGGCTGGGCCCACGTCTAATAACTGGTGTCCTTATAAGAAGAGGAAATTTGGGCACGGAGACACACAAGAACAACACGTGATGACAAACACAGAGACTGGAGTGATGCATCAGCAAGCCAAGGAATGCCAAGAATTACTGGCAGCCCCTGGAAGCTAAGAGAAAGGCAGGGAACAGACTCTCCCTCAGCCGGAACCTCTCTGAAACCTTGATCTGGGAATTTTGGCCTCCAGAACTGAGAGAGAATGAAGTTCTGTTGTTGTAAGCCACCCAGTTTGCAGCAGCTTGTTATGGCAACCCTAGGACAGGAATACAGAGGTCAAGGGTCTATCCTTGGCAAGAGGGTCAAGCAGGTACTGCCAGAAGCCGAAATTCTGGCCTGATTTACCATATTCACCTCCTTCCATCCTGCTCACCTCCCCTCCACCCTCCACACCAATGCTAGGGACGTAACCCTAAAGTTCAAATCCTTCACTGACCCCGCTTCCCCACCCCGCCCCAGTTTGCACAGGATAAAAGGAGACAGCAGAGCGCCACCAGATGGGGACACTGGCCATCTCTGCAGCTCCTTCTCTCCCCTCGCTCCGTGTACGTACAGTCCCGTAAAACTGTCCTTCTTTTCCATGCCTTGCTGATTTCACACAGATGTGTTCTTTGCTAGTGCACAGACTCAACTCAAATGTCACCTCCCTGGGCAGCCTCCCTTCACCTCTGTAGCTGAGGACTATGTCTGGTCCATGTTCTCTGGCATACAGCTTCAGAACCCCTGGAATTTCCTGAGTGACAGAAGTGTCTTTGTTATGCTAATAATGTGACTCAGGGTGGGCCCCTAGACAGCTTCAGGATTGGGGGGCAGGTCACCAGGAGAAGGCTGGGACTTTCAGTCACCAGCCCTCCAGGGAGGGGCGTAGGACAGGAGACTGAGTTCAATCCCACAGCCGATGATGTAATCAACTTTGCTTCCTGATCAATAGACACACGGATGTGCTGGGAGGCTAATGTGCCCTAAGCCCACAGAGGACATGTGTGGAATCTCTGTGCTCCCTCCCGGAACTTGTATCCTTTATTATAAAACCATTCCTAAGTATAATACTTCCGTGAGTTCTGTGAGTTGTTCTAGCAAATTATCAAAACTGAGGTGCTTGTGGAAACCCCCAAATTTATAGCCAGGCAGTCAGAAGATCGGGCGACATGGGGTCCCCCAAAGCGCATCTAGCACCTGAAGTAAGAACAGGCTGTGGAGGACCAACCCTTTGATTTGGGTTGGAGTCTGACACCAACTCCCAGCATTATTAATGCACCTAGTCGGGTTCTGAAACAGAACCACCACCTCCCCTGTGCCTCCTCTGTACCTGGTGTTAAGAGTCTGTCAAATCCTCCCCCTCAGCCAACCCACCTGGTTTCAATGGGGCGAATCCCATTTCTTTAGCTCCAAAGTCATCCTTTGACCCAGACCTGGCCAATAAGAGTACACGATTTTCCCTGGTTGCTTTTCGAGGGGCATGTGATCGAAGCTGGCACAACGAGATCAGCTCTTTCCATGAGGGTTTTTAAGCAGATAATATGCAAGTCCACAGCTGCCTCATCCATCTTTGGCACCATTTGCAGAGACTCTGCCTGAGAATGATGTCAACACAGAAGAATGAAGAGCTGAGAGACAACTGTCCTGGTAGAGTTTTGAAGCCCCTGAACAGAGCTGTGCTTGAAAGCAGAAACACCTCCTGGACTTCCTGGTCACGTTAATCAGTGAATTATTTAATTCGAGCTGGTCTGAGCTAGGGGTTCAGTCACTTGTAACCAAAAGAATCTTGACAACAATCCATCCTTCCAAAGCACACCACGGCTCTCATTTCTACCGCCCCACTCATTACAGTTGTTGCTTTGTGTGCCTGGCTCAGGAGATCCGCCTTCTTCATCTTTAACGTGTGCCACGTGCCCTGCAACACCTAGAACAGTAGCGGGTGTCCAGCACGTATTTTCTGCGAGAATGTTGGGTAACTAACCAACCGTATTACAAGTGTTCATTTCCTCCCTCCTGGTACCCCTTCTCCCCCTCGCCTCCACCCGCAGCAGAGTCTCATTCACAGGGCAATGGGGGGAAAAGACACCAGCCACAAAGCCAAAGAACTGAGAAAAAAAAAAAAAAGGTTCTTTTTTCCCAGATGTGTACGTATGATGCTCTTATCTCTCTCTAGGCTCAGTTTCCTCATCTGTAAAGTGAACAATATCTGAAGACCCCTTAAGGGAAAACCTCCCATGATTCTAACACCCGCTAAATTATTCATTGGAAACTAAGCCCATGCCTACTTAGGCCTAGTGAGCTTTCCCTGAAAGAGCTGCGTTTTAACAGTTCCTGGAGATCGAAAAACCTTGTGTGAGGAAAGAGGGGATGCTACAAGGATAGAACAATCAGCTACACAGAGAACTGCGTGACAGGTGTGCCCAGCTCGGTGGTCCCATGCATGCGCACCTTCCTTGGGATTTGCTACCGAAACCACTCTCGGAAAGATCCGGAACAGGACCAGCTGCGGAAGATGGGATCTGATCAAGTCCCTTCAGTACACGCACTACCCCGCTCCCCACTCAAACCATCGGAACCTGCCCCAAGTCCCACGGGCTGGATGAGTGGCTGATTCCACGGCACTGACACTGGCCCCACGCTCGAACGGAAAGTGTCTGTTACACGAGAAGAACGAGCAGATCCAATGAAGAAAGCAGGCGAAACTATGCCCCTGAACTCTTACCGAACAGGACTACCTCCAGACCCCCTGGGAGAGTCCCAGGGATAGCTCTAAGGTGCAGGCCAAACACAGGACTGCTCATGAGAAAATTACTTTTTTAAAAAGATTTTATTTATTTATTTTTAGAGAGAGAAAGGAGGGACAAAGAGAGGGAAAGAAACATCAATGGGTGGTTGCCTCTCTCATGACCCCTACTGGTAACCTGGCCCGCAACCCAGGCATGTGCCCTGACTCGGAATCAAACCGGTGACCCTTTGGTTAGCAGGTTGGCACTCGATCCACTGAGCCACACCAGCCAGGGCAGAAAATGACTTTTTAAAACTCTAGGAAGAAACTTCTATCCCCCCCAACCCTACCCACCATTCCCCCCTGGAAAAAAAACAAAAACAAAACTTCCCCCACCTGGGCCCATGGATGCTAGTCCAGGTCTCTTTGAAACATCAATTCCTTGGTTTAAGACCCTAATTTCTGTTATAAAGCATGTACTTCTAGGAAGATAACATTTTAAGTCAATACAAGCAACCCTAAAGTGACCACGTTCCTATTCTCTACCGAAGTAGCTTTGACACGAGTGAGGGACTCCAGGACAGAGGGAGAGGAAAGAGGGAAAGACAGCGCATGAACCTGTACGCAGGAGAGGCAGGGAACGCTGAGGTGACTGCCCTCGCAACTCTGCAAAGAAGCTGTCCCGGTAAAGTGAGTCGAAATTCTGAAACATGACCTCTGGGCACCTCCGAATCAGCTAAGATCACTGCCGATGATTCACCACATGTGGAGATAAAATCTGCCCGAGGAGAGCGCGAAGTACCCCTGCCTGCCGCAGCACAGCGTGGCTGTGTTCCTGCGCTGTGCGCTCCGCCCTTGCGCGCAGGCCTCGCCTGGGAGGATTTCCGAGAGAACTGAGCATCGCCCTGTAAATCTCTCCTCCCTGACCGCAAGCTGTGCAAGGCACAGGTCACACCGCTCCACGCTCTGCAGTCCTTGAACTACTACCATCACATTCTTCACAGAGCAGTTTCCCAAGAAAGAACCTCAGAAAAGAAACACATTTGCAGATTTCTTAAACCTCGAGGACTGCCAAGTTTCTCTTGGGTAAGAGCACCCTCTGGTGGTGAATGTCTGTGTTGTGGCCTCACTGCTCCACCTTCGGAGGGGCGCAGTCTCCTAACCGGGCTCAACCCTAAATCCTTCCCGGTAGAAACCTATTCCATAACCCCTCCTGGTAGCACAACCATCCACCAACATCAAAGGCATAAGATCTCGGTTCAGGCCTTGTGCTACTACTCCCAGGATGTGACTTTGGCCTAGCTAGTGACCTATCTCAGCCTCACTTCCTCTATTAAAAGGAATGCAAAGCCAACATTAGGGTCGAGGGAAAATGCCCTACGCCATGAAGCACCACACACATGAAACTAAGAGACGCCACTATGATTTACCAGGTGCATGCAGATTTTAGAATCAAATTGAAAGCGCTTAATGTCCTGATGTCCTGATGGCCCCGTCCAGCTTTGTGTGTGGCACCCGGATAAATCTCGAACACCAGTGACTTCCTCCTGGACACCTGCCTGCAACCTTCACCCAGGCCCCTCTCCCCTCCCGCTCGCGTTGCTGCCCCAGCCTGGCGATCCTGCCTCCAGTTTCTCTTCCAAACCACCTGGCCAAGTGCTGCTTTATTCACCCCGATGGCTCCGCCCACGGAGTCACTTCCCAGCTTCGGAGCAAAGAACTCCCCATGGCCTTGCTCATGGGTCTGTAAGAAACGGAGGTAGCGTGAACAAGCAGACTTCGCACAGTACGGCCAGAGTCAGCCTGGGCTTCCTCCGCACCCTTCCTCCCTGACACCCTGACCTGACTGGCTTGGTGTCCTCCCCTTCTTTCCCACAGGACAACAGGTAAGGGACTCAGGGCTTTCACCACTTGGCCTGTGGCCACCTTTACCACCTCATCCTACTTTGCCCCTTCATATACACGCCGCAGTCCACGCCAACCAGTGTGCCCGTAGTTCTCCCAGCACGGTGCTTTATCACGCCTCCCTGACTCTGTGCAGGGCTTCCTCTGCCTAAAGCGAATTCCCCACACTTCCACCCAATCCTTGCTCGCCCTCCAACACTCCCCGCCAGCATGAGCTTCTAGAGACTTCCATTCCCTGCTCCCCTCCAAGGCCAGGCTGGGCAGAGCTGCCCTTGGGCCCCGGTGACTGCCATCAGCATAGCAGTCGCCACACTGTAGCTAGTTCTTCTACTTGACTGTCTTCTCCAGATGCCTGGCATGACACCTGGACGTCACCAGGCACCCAGGTTCGTTTGCTGAACAGATGGTGGCTCCTGTGTTATCAAATTCAAAGGCCACGTTTGTGTTCTCGTCTTACTTCATCTCTCAACGGTGCCAGCTGACGACTCCACCACCTTCCCTTCACTTTCCAGACATCGATCCTCCCGGTGTTCTCCCAGCTCAGGCCCTCCACTAGAACTCTACGCACGGGTTCGAATGCTAGGGCCGAAGATCGGATCACGACAGCAGAGAAGGAAGGCACTACACTCACTGCCTCACGTGAAAACATCAAAATTACAACTAAATTGTGGAACAACCACCCTGCGTACCTTCTCAAGACCAGCTGAACAAAAGCCCCGTAGCTAAGGATAAAAAGAATCCACGTGGAGGGGTGGAGCGGCACAGTGAGCCGGGTCCACACCCACATTTGGCAGTTGAGAATCCAGACGGATGTTTCAGGTGCAGGGGTATCCCCTGAGAAGCGAGGGGTTTTGGCCCGTGCGGGACTCCCCATTGGGGAAACACAGTGTCAGAAGGAGAAGCCCACAAACATGAGGCTGGGAAAATCAGCAAGAACTCCGTACGTCCAGGTGCAACAGAAAGCTGCTAGAAACTCAGTTGTCCTCTTAAAGGGTCAGCGCCAACATGCTCACTTGCGGGCACTCACCTTGGGCTCCAGCAGATGGACAGAGGCTTGGCTGACACCAGAGACACATAGGGAGAAACTGAGTTGTAAGCTTCAGGACAAGGGCTGCTATTCTGTGTCCAGCGGTCCTCCCTTGCGGCCAGTGGCCTGAAAAACACACAAGCACATGGAGGCTAAGTTACACGTTACTAAACAATGAGTGGGTTAACAATGACACCAAGGAAGAAATCTAAAGATACCCTGAGACAAATGAAAATGAAAACATAACAACCCAATAGGAAAGCAAAAGCAGCCCTCGGGGGGAAATTCATAGCAATACAGGCTATAAACAATCTAATGTTACACCTAAATTTAGGAAGTACATAAAGAACAACAGACCCGGGCCAGGTAGCTCGGCTGGTTAGAGCATCGCCCTGATACACCAAAGTTGCGGACTTGATCACCAGTCAGGGAACACGCAAGGAGCAACCAATGAATTCATAAACAAGCGGAAGAACAAACTGGTATTTCTCTCTCTCCCCCTCTCTCTCTCCCTGCATCCCTTCCTCTCTCTCTAAAATCAATCAATAAAATTTTTTTAAAAGAGCAGAAATAAGAGTCTAAAAAAATACAGAAGATCAATAAAAGAGCTGGTTTTTTTTTTGCAAAAATAAACAATTTATTATAAAGTACAAATAGTGTACTTTAAAATTGTTGTGTATACCAGGAGTGATGCGTAAGCTTGTGTTGTTTGGTTTTATACAGCAAACAGAAGGAATACAGATTCTTTTCTCATTTCATGACTGCTGCCCGCGGATGAAACGACGGACTAAGAGGACTTTATTGTCTAGTTGATAAAACTGCTCTTGCAATGTTGCGGGGGAGTCTATTCCTCATACACTATGCATTTTATAATATGTGCTAATGCTACATGGTAAAGTATTCTGATTCCTGCTGCCTAAGGACTGACTCAGTATGTATCACCAAAACCACATTCACCTGCACTTGTTTTCAATGGTCCTTAAAGCAGACAGCCCTTCCTTTGTAAGTCATGTAGGTCGCTAGGATTATGGAATAACAATAGCTTAATCTGTGAATATTTGATGCAATATGGCAATATATAGTTAGTTTTCTGGAAAAGTTTCTTTTTATTAATTTTTCTTTAGGTATTCATATTTTTGTAAATTATACATATAGTATACAGGTATAAATGTGTGGCTGTATGTTGGGGTTTTTTTTTTATGAAATCATGGAAGAAACCAGACTTGAATGTACAATAAAACCATTTTCATGTCGGCGCGCTGAGATACTGCTGCCTAATTCCTGCAGAAAATAAGCTTTTGAACTAAAGTATAACACGCCTCTTATGCAACTACCGGGACCATGAACCTTCTCATTGTAACAGCAGCCCTCACTTTCACAGTGTTTTACAGTGTTCAAAGGGCTTTTAAGTGCATTATGTATTCCGGTGGACTTTCGCCAAAGCATGCTCCTGAATCTAAGGTGCAACATCCTTTACTTGCAAGATCCAGGACCTGGGTAGAAAAGATGCTGAAAGAACATTAAAGCAAACTCCCGAAACTCAAGATTGGAGGAAAGAATTAAACAGGCGGTTGTTCACTTCCCTCTTGGCTTTAATGCAGTGGCTACTATTACATTGGAGGAGCAAAGCCCCCAAATAATCATCATTTAAATTAATTTAAGACAGAAGACCCATTAGGTTAATCCATGTCATCAAAAAGTTAGAGAAAGAAAAAAATATGATTTCAATTATATGTGGAATTTTTAAAAAATGAACAAATAAAACAAAGCAAAAACAGACTCAAAGGAACAAAGAACAGACTGGGGCTGCCAAAGCAGGGGTTTGGAGGAGTGGATGAGAAAGGTGGGGGCGGGGGGACAGTCAATAATATGGTGATACCTTTGCTCAATGCCAAGTGGGTTCTAGACTAAGTGTGGTGCTCACATCGTAAGATACATAAATGCTGAATCACTATGTTGTACACCTGAAACTAATGACTAGTGCAGGCCCACTACACTTTAATTAAATTAGTAAATTAATCTGAGGCAGCAGGAATCGTTGCCTCATCACACACAAGAAGGATGACCTCGCTGGAGAATGCACACAGCTGATCTGCATAACAGAGAAGAGAAAGGCTGGGAGAAAACAATTTCTGGAAGCTGACATGAACTCCTAGAATAGGACCTCCTTATGGTATAACTAATGACATTTCATGTTTAACTCAACAGAACTTAAATTTCCACACCAATCTCCAAGGCCAAGTTGCAGCAGAAGTATTGAGAGATGAAACAGTAGGAAAAGAGATTAAGTGATTTAATCTCAAACTGCAAAGGCAGGGAGAACAGGCACCTGGAATTCCCTGTGGTGGAGCTATGGCTTGCAAAGAGGCTGTGATTTTTTGCAGCTGAGCTCATTGCCCGGCATGCAAACCAACCAATGGCGATTTCTCCTCTGCCCGAGAGAACTGCCCGATCTCAATGGTACTCTTTGAATCAGTACTCGTCGAGAATACGGTGTGGGTAAGGGGATTCTGAGGAATACAGAGGTTTACCCGGACTTCAGTAAAAATAAAGCAATTGTACATTTAAGAGGAACTAGCCAAAATAAGACCTTAAAAATTTCAAGAAAGAGGTGTCGGTTCAAGTAGGAGGACAGGGAACTTGAGCTGAGTCTTGGAGGGCAGCTGCACTCAGATGCACAAGGAAAAGGGGAGCAAGGACCCTGAGGCAAACCGGAACTAAACTGTCCAGCTGGACACATGCAGAGGATACGTGCGCGACATCCGGTAAACCACCGAGGGGACACTGCGGCTTACTTTTCACCTAAGGGTGAATGTATAAAGAACAGATGTCCTCTAAGTAGGGCCTGTTCCTCCACCTGCAACAGGATGAAAATCCACACCAAGGCCCAAAGCTTAAAGCATCCTGGTCCCTTCACGGAACTGTGAGCAGTGGCTAGCAGAATATAAACAAAGAAACATGTCAAACAGTTGAGTTCCTTCTAATAAATAACACAGATGGGAAGAAATATGGTAACTGCACCCCAGTCTATAGCTCGCTTAAGAGCGAGCCCCGAGAAGAAAATCGTCTGATGGTACAAAGAGTACCCTGTCTCGATGACAGCCAGCATTTAAGTGAGTGTTTATGACATCCCAGGAACTGTGCTTTCGTCCTACAGTATTTTGTCACAGAAACGTTGGCGCATTTACTATGACATAGAATTTTTGTAACAAATAATGTAAAACTGACTTAAAATAGCTTAGAACCAAAGGGAACTGTGTTGAGGAACTGAGAAGTCCAGGGGTAGACGTTCCTGGCTTCCGAAATGGCTGAATCCAGAGGACCAAATGATGTTATCAGGATTCTGTCACAGTTGTCATTTCTCAGCTGTTTCACTGGCCATTGGCTTCACTGCAGCCAGCCACTATTGGCATACCTGGGGAAACTGACTGCTGGAAGCCCCAAACCTACTTGTTTATACTGAGAGATCAAAAGAAACTTTCTCTTGCTCACTGGCTCCGGGTAGCTTTATCCCGCAACCTCCCTACTGCCCCGCCCTGCCCTCACCTCCTCCCCTGTGTGGGGGGGGGCCTCCACCCACAGAGCTCTTCTCCCCCACCTTCTTCTTCCTCCTCGAAGAGAATAAGTCTACAAGATCTGCTTGGGGAGGCAAGGTGGCCTATCTCTCAAAGGAGAAGGGCTGGGAGCCTGATTCTCAATGGGCTTTTATTGGGTTCAATTTGCACAGGAATACAGGTAAAGCTCATCAATCATTGTCAGGCAGTAAGGACCAAACAATAGATAACATTCAAAGAACTATGAGGGCTTATTCTGAGTCAGGGTCAGTTAGCTAAAGGGCCATAAAAAATTATTAAACAAACTCATTTCATGCTTGGACCCTTATCAGAAAATTGAGGACATTCTTAGCAAATCGAATTTCACAGGATTTTGTGCATTATTTTTTAGGCTTGATTGCCCCCGGGGAACCACCCTGCAGCATTGTTTCAGGCTTAAGTCAGGCAGGGGAAGTAAGGCAGCCAGGGGATTAGGAGACTTCTTCCAAACCAAATGAGGACTCGGGCTATGTCAAAGCCGAGGGGTGAGGGTCTATCACCCCCTTTTTCTATAGCCCCCCTAAGTCCTTCCCTGAGGGCCCCTTCATGACCATGCCTGTCTTAGGTCGTCCCTCCCTTGAGGAATCTTACCTACCCATCATTGGCTAACCAGTCATCTGCCCCGGGGCCAAGCAGGGTGAAGTAAAAGAGGGTAGAGGCAGCGCCCCTGCCAGGAAGATAAGCTTTGTCTCCTAAGTGGCTATGGTCCCAAGGTCTCTTACTCAGCCTTAGTCATGGGGGCGGGTTACAGCTTCTGAAACCAGGCAGAGCGGTTCCCAACACTCACCCCCACCATCATTGAAGGCTTCAGATGGCCCTGCTGAGTCATGCGTGCAAAACTCAGACCAAACACTCCAAGGGCCAAGCTTGAGTCCCATGTCCCTTCTTCGTAAAGCCCCGCAAGTAATGGGACTGATAGACCCAACACCATAGGACACGGGAAAGGCAGTTCCTAGCGGAAAGCAAGCTACAAGCAAATGTCCACTACAGGTAAATAATAACACTCCTATTTGGCAATAAAAAAATTGAGACCTTGGGTGGTTAAACTTGAAGACAACCTTGGGAATCATACTGCACATTGTGAAACCATTTTGAAAAGGGCTGGGCCTAAGCCCCACCCAGAGAATTAACCCAGAACCTCAGCAGTAAGAAATGAGGCACGTATATTTTTTTTAAAGCTCTTCAGCTGATTCTGATAAGCAGGCAGTACTGAGAGCCCTTGTCCTAATCAGCCAGCCCCTGTTACTGGTCCATCCCAGGCTGCAGACAGTGCTTCCTTTAGCCGCCCTTCCCAGCCAGCAGGGAAGGTGGAGCTGTCCACCTGCCGCCCTCGCTCATCTTTGTATCGTCCCATCTTTACAGCTGCGGCCCCTGGTGCGCCTCTCTTGACATGGCCGGCAGTCAATAAATATTTGTTAAACTGGACTGACGCAGCTCCCCGGATTTTCACATAAACGCTCCTGCTGGAATAAAGGGTTCAGAGGGGGAAACCAATAAAACTATCTTCATGATGTAGTAGCAATGATATAATGATAAGGAGGAGGAAAAAGGAAAAGGGATAGCAATCCATTGCCTGTATTTTTGAGTCAAGAAAGAAACAGAAAAAAAAGAAAGCACACACAGGTAATACTATCGCGCAGCGTAAATTACTTTTCAAACTAACATAACCCTTCAAGCCAGCTCCTCAGCTCTCGTTTTGGCCAGGTTCCTTAATTATGACATCCTTATCCCCAAGTTAAAGTCTAATTAAGCCTGTCAGCACCTGCCTAGAATATTAACTATTTTACTCTTTAAAAAGCTAAGCTTTGTTAAATTGAATTTTTTTATGGAAAAGCAGCATATTCTAATATAATATATAATTATTAGAATAATTTTAATTAATACTATAATTCTATAATAGAATTATTAGATAATTATAGAATATAATTATTCTATATGTTATATTAGAATATATATTCTAATATAAAGCAGTATATTCTAAGTCATTATATTTAATGACTTCTTGATCTTTCACTTCATGCGACTATACCATACTAAATAACACCTAAAATCTGATCAAAAGTTTAAGATTAATTTTACTGCAGTCAAGCAACTGCATTTGGGTTTTAAAAAAATACTTCTTTTTAGAATAGCACTGGCATAATAATAGCTCTAGATGCTGCATTCCTTTCGGTGATGTGTTTCTTTCCTACAGAATAAATGGATGCTCTCAGACTCCGATTTCCCTCAACTCATGTGTTTCATCCTTATTTGGACGTGAAGATGGACGCAGGGTAATTCTAAGTTTCCCCACCTGGCTGTCTCTCCAGGAATGTATCCACTTTCCAAACTCTAAGATTTCCCTTTTCCCAGCACCTGCACGGCCTGGACTCTGGCTCCACCTCAGCATGGGCCCACCTTGTTCCGTTTACGGGGCTGTCTGCAGCAGACCACTCGTGCCAACCAAGAACACCTGAGGCTCGTCTCCACCTCCCGACCTTCAGTGCCCACCCACGGCCAGGCTGGACATTCCGTCCACCCAGAGGGTGTCTGGGGTCTGCGCATCCGCATAATCATCTAGTCGTCAGTACCCCAGTGAGTTTATTTCCAGAAAAAAGGGTCAGACGCTAAAGTGTTTCAGGCAACTCAGCTGAGCCCTTAGGCTAAAAGCAGCATTTGCTTACAACGTCCCTTTCCCAGTGCGCTGGGTTGGTCTCCAGGAACCATCTCCTACTTCAACAGCGGAACAGACCCAGGGATGCCCCTTCCAGCCTCGGACCACCCTCTAACTTCCTTTCCGGTAAAAACCCTCAGAAACATCTTCTCAGCCACCCTCGGCCTCTGGGGCCCGCCAACACCGTGTTTCAGCTTAGCTCCCGAGAGCCGACCAACCACAGCTCCCAGGCCAGGGAGTCCACCAGGGTGGAGACCTGCGTCTACTGCCTACCTCTCTCTGGGCTTCTAGTTTGACCACGATGACAAAGTGGCTTTTCCCCCCCAGTTTGCCAAGGATAAGTGCTAGGGCGCAAAGCACTACTCGAAGATGCAAAACCAGCGCGGGGGCATCTTCCTCCAGGACTCGGAGAAGTGCGCCACGACCAGCGGGGTAACACCCTGGCCGCGGCGCTCCGCAGCGGCGCGCTCGGCGCAGACTCCGAGACTTATGGGCTGGCCGCTTCCGGGCTGAGCAGGTGAAACTCACCAATGGGGAGGAGCCGTGCCGCTCACCCAGAGATTGGAGACCACCTGACCTGCAAGGCGGCTTTACGCTTGGTAATTTAGGAATCTTCTGATCTTTTTGCTCAATTCTTTCTGGACTCGTACCGGTGTGTCTTTCATCGGACAGTTTTAAATATTAGTAGCACTATGAATTCAATTGGGAATCTAATCACTGTTTGCAATATTGCTCCTATGGGAAAATGCATTATACATACACGGAAATAAACGTCCAGCAACGGGGACGTGTCTCCTTGCCTCGTCCCCACACTCAGGCCCTGCGCCTGACTAACGTGGTGGAAGGTGCTGGGCACCCAGCAGCAGTAAGCAAACACAGTAGCTCATTTCTCCATCCCTTACACCTTCCGTCTTAGTTTTCCTTCCTCCTGAATTACATCCTTCAGCAATTCCTTCAGCAAGGGTCTTTTGTGCTAAATTCTCTTAATTTTATTTTGCCTGAAAATGTTGTTTTAGGGGGAGGGAAAGCTTTATTCTTAAAAGAAAGTTTAGCTGGCTACAGCATAAAATATAGGTTAATATTTATTTTCTCTTAAGAGCTAAGCTTATGTTTCTACTATTTTCTGACTTCCATAATTGCCTGTTGAGAAATCTCCAGCCAGTTGAACTGTATCACTTTTTGTTGGTAATTTATTTTATTTTCTGAAGCTGTTTTTATTATATTCTTTTTGTCTTTGATGTTCTGTAGTTTCACTAATATGCCTAGATTTACAGTACCGTATTTTGCCATGTATAATGCGCCCCTTTTGCCCAAATTTTTAAGGGAAAAATAAGGAGGCACATTATACGTAGGTATAATGAGACATGCCATGGGTATATTAATGGATATAATACTCCCATGTATAATGCTCACAAAACCATGGGTGTGCATTATACATGGCAAAATATGGTATTTTACTCATTCTGCCAAGAACTTCACTGTGCTTCTTCACACTTAGGACTCATTTGTTTTTTAATGCTGAAAAAATTCTTAGCTACTCTATCTTTGAATACTACCTCTCCACCATTCTCTTTATTCTTTCTTCCTGAAACTTCTAGCAGATGTATGTTTCACATTGTTATTACCTCAATGCTTCTTGATGTTTTATATATTCCAAGATTTTCTTTCTACTGTTTCCCAGATAATTTCCTCAGATTTTCTTTTCTAGTGTACAAATTTTCTTTTTAGCCAATCTAGCTGTTTTATCTAGATGTAGTTTCAGCATCTACATCTTTCCATTTCTAAAACTTCTGTCTAATTATTTTTAAATATGCTTATTCTTTTCCAGAAGCCTCTTATGCTTTATGTCACAGGCAGCAAACACAAGATCCATGGGCCGAATCTGGCCCTCCACCTGGTTTTCTCCAGCCTTTTTCTGAAGAAGGATAAGCTATCCAGAGGCATCAAAGTGAATTTCCTTTTATGGCCAAAACTGTTTTATTCTCATGCCTGAACCAATCACTCGGCAAGGGAAAGGACAGCACCATGGTTCAATTAGACCAACTAAAAATCTCCTGTGTTGAAAAATATTGAGTTTCTTTTTGCAAAATAAAGGAGGGAATAGCTGTTCGGTGGGTGGCCCATAGTATCTCCTCATCTTCTTTTTAGCTGTGTTATCTTGGAGAGGTCACTCAAAGTCTCTTAGCCTCAGTTCCCTTATCTATTAAATGCAGATAATAATATTATCTACCGTCTAGGTTTTTATGAAGATTAAATGGGACTGTTCATGAGTACACTTAGCACAATGCCTGAAACATAATAAGTACCCACTAAATATTAACTATTAATTTGGCATCTAATTCTCAATAAACCTTGTAATTAGATACTCTTTCTGATACTTCATCTGACATTCCCTCCTCTCCTAGCAGCTAATATATCTTCCATAATAATCTACACATGATTAAAAGGTTTTCTTCTTTACGTTTGAATCACTGAGCTGCTTCTTTTCTGGGGTCCCTTTGCCATTTATCCAGTTCACTTGAAGAAAAGGACAAAAGTAGACTCAACGCTAAATTAAAAGACTGGCACACACTGAGGATAACAGGAAAATTAGTGTAGTTCTGGCCGTGACAGAGCTTACTCCATTTGAAATGTCCAAGTATAACATTCGCTTTTACAACAAACTACTGCAGTCTCATATCTGGGTAACAGTCCACCATGACCCGCAGGTCTTGCTGGGCTAAGCTAGCAGTTGCCCTTGCAATTGTCTTTTCTTGGCTGTGTATTTCCTTCTGGTTGAGCTGGGGTAAGTGTTTATATGGCGCACACACACAAAAAAAAGATTTCTTACAGAAACTGCCGCAGGTGCCTTTGAATCAGAAGATCAAAAAGAAATCTTTCAAATATGAAGTTTTATCAGCTTCATATGGCAATATTATCTTTGCAGTTATATATAACCCCGAAATGATGCGGGAAATGCTACTGAATTATGTATGCATGTTACATGTCGGATAAAAAACATATTAGTACAACGTCCACATGTCTCAATGAGATGAGTGAAAAATGTAGACATCATCTGGGTATTCCGGAGGGTTTGTGTTCTTCAGGTGTTTCGTGATGGTGCCTTTGAGCAATTCCTCTTTTTTATTCTTCAGTTACAGTTTCTTTCACTATTATTTTATATTGGTTTTAGGTGTACAGCACAGTGAGCAATTCTTCAGGGTAATTTTAATAATATCATCTTTGTAAGCAAGTCTGTGAGAGGGAAGAGAAAGATCCTGCCCTAGGAATTAGGGGAGACACCTTTCAGCTCCCCTCATCCGTTCCTGCTGATTATTTGTGCAGCCCGGGGCAGTTTATGTGTCCTTGAACCTGGGTCTCCTCGTTCCCCACACGGACCTCTGCAGCTCCGATATCCCCAGTGGGGCTGACATCACTGGCCCCGGGCACATCCTCCAGCGAGGTGCTTGGGATGCAAAGCCAACAAGTCCGCAGGTTCCCTCGCCCCACAGACAACATGTGAGCTGTATCATGCGATCCCTTTTGAGCTATGGTTGTGCAGTCGGCTTTTGTGTGTCCAAAGGGTAGTTTCTGCCCTGAATGGCGTGGCTCAGTTGCTTGGGCGTGGTTTCATTCTCGGTCAGGGTTTGTGCCTGGGTTGCCATTCCCTCCTGGGGTGAGTCACGTGTGCGAAGCAACCAATCGATGTTTCTCTCCCTCTCTTTCTCTCCCCCTCTCTCTAGAAATAAATAAATTTTTTTTGTAAGAGCAGTTTCTTGTTTCTTTTGAAGATGCGCTTTGGCTGTGTACGAATGCGACAGTAGCAACAGCTGTCAGTAAATACCTGAAGAAGATCTCTGAGTATTCGCAATGAGCTGATGGCACAGGGTCCCAGAGATCACTTAGAAACACTCCCTCCGCACACATCCCTCCTTTTTTCATGTAAGAAAACACGGCTGCGGCAGGCTGGATGGAGATGGAAGAAGACTGGAGCCCAGATCGCGTGTCTCGGAGACACCGTAATTCTCAGTTAAGCATGCTACTTCTTCCAAACAGTGTCAACATCAGTGTCGATATAAATACAAAACTAAAAGATAAGGTTCGCAAGGCTTTACAGTCTCTAAGCAACTTCCTCCTCCATTACTTCAGTTGAGCCTCACCACAAAGAAAGCTGACACTTGGAAGGATCGAGTGACTCACCCAGTGTCACTAGCCAGGTGGTAAGAGTCGGCCCTGGAGTCCAACTCCTTTGATTCCTGGTCTTCCACATTTCCTGGATGGAGCCCTCCCTCCCCGCAAACAGGCTGATGAGCAAGAAATGAAGTAGATCTTTCCACTGCCTCTGGCTGCCGGGGGATCAAACCGAAAAGGGTTGGTCCATTTGGCAACATACTCCCAGCTATTCCCATGTTCTAATCTACTAATATCAACACTATAATTAAGTTTCCTTTTAGGAAACTCCAGAGCAGGAAACCAACCAGAAGCCAGATGTTCCAGCTGATTCTTTTTTTTCTCTCTCTCCCTTTTAGTGCTCTGAAATGGCTCATTAATACTTTTCTTCTCCTTTTTTAGGTTTTTCTTTTCCTTTTTATTGACTTTATTGCAATGACACTAGTTAACAAAATTAGACAAGTTTCAGGTGCCTAATTCCACAGTACCTCATCTGTACACTGTACTGGGTGTTCACCACCCCAAGTCAAGTCTCCTTCCGTCACCGTTTATCCCCCCAAACCCTCCTCCACCTCCCCCAAGCCCCTCCCAGGCAGTCACCGCACCGTTGTCTGTGCCCATGAACACTTTTAGTTATGTTAACATGCACTTACAGAAATTGGTGGTCCGCACAGACAAAATCACTAGATAAGCTATTTTTTAATCTAAAGTCCTCTCATCACATGCCATTGAAAATTTCTTGTATTTACAATAAGGAGGTGCTGCACAGTGGTCACGGGCAAGGGCACGAGTAGTCACATCAGGGTTTAAATCATGCCTTTTTCTAGATTTGTAACCCTGTTAGAGTTGTTCATATAATGGAGATAAAATTATAGATCATACATCTTGAAGTTCTTAAGAGAACTAAATATGCTAACACCTATAAAGGGCTTAAAGTTGTACCAAGCACACAGCAAGCAATAAACGTTAGGTATTATTATTCATGTAATGAGGTGTCACATTATCCTCATTTTACGAACAAGGAAACGGACTCAGAGAGGTTAGTGGCTTTCCTGAAGCTACAAAGTCTTAAATGCCCTTATGGGAACTTATTTGCTAAAACCTTATTAGAGATGAATCGGTGTCAGGCCGAAAGCAAAAACCAGAATAGCAAGAGACAAGAGGCTCGAGGAGGAGTAACAGGCACGAGGAGGAGGGTGTGGGGGTCAGAGGAGGAAGGTGGGATCCCTGCAGGACCACGCGAGAGAACACAGAGCTGAATGCCGCCAGCTTCACATTTTGCTGTGTGTAATAAGCGACTGGTCCGTGCCACCCTGCTGACCTCGAGTGCTTTGGCATGCATCCCGTGAAGCGTGACAAGCACAGAAGAGTCAGATCAAACAGAAAGACACATTTTAGGTCACTTGTTAAGACAGCCTCTCGGAGGACAGCCTGTGGTGTCTAGGTCTCTACCATGTGACCTGTTTAAATCTGAGAGCATGTCAGTCATGGGGGCTTCAGGATAGGAATACTCGTAGCTGATAGTAAGGAAAACATCAACTAAATGACTGACTGAATGGTCTATGGCATTGTTGCTATTGTTTTAATTTCCCATCTGTCTTGGGCTGGTCGGTACCTGTTCAGACAAATCTATTGCAGTGGCTTAACAACAATACCAAAGCACTACAGAAGTACCTAAGCCCCTATCCACAATTTCTCTTTCTATCTCCTCACAGAGCAGTAACAAGTTTGTGGGCTGGCACGTTCTTCTCGCATTTTGAGTATTATTAGCATACCTACAGGAACATTTATTGGCAATTCAGGAGGGACCCAGGGTTTATTTGGGGGCTCCACGTCATTAAAAAAGACGCAGATATTTTTATCATCCCATTTTCATGCACAGAATCCTAGTTTCTGTCCTCAAGTTTGTAACCTCGTTGCCAAAAGCCTCTAGAGCCCCAAATGTCAGCTCCTCATCCAACATTATCCAAAGCAGGAAGGGAAGAATAAGAGCAAAAGGACTTTCTCATGTCATCTGTCTTCGCTCATTGAGGAATCTCTTGGCTAAAAGCTCCCCAAAGATCCCCCAACTCATCCAAAACTGTCCCTATACCACACATGCAAAGGCAAATGGGATCGAATGAAGTGGATTGAGGGTTTAATGAGGCACATAAGGATACAATCCACCTGGGGCTCGACAGCGCTTGCCACCTGAACAAAATCAGCGCCTTGGGCAGGGAAGAAGAAGGAATGGCTGGAGTGTCAGCCACAGAAGTCTCCATTCGGCAGACACCACGTGAGGCTCACAGACGTCTGCCGTCAGGGAGACTGTGGCATTCGCATGCAGGATAAAAGATGTGCTTGAATTGTCAAATGCAATGTCGGCTTCTTATCCACTAGAAACTTCTGGGATTCAGAGACTAACAGAAGGCAGATCTCCTGTACGTTACCTCCTGAGCAGTTGTTGGTTTTTTTTAAATCACATCTTGTTTGTGAAAGGGGCCGATACCAGAACTTTCCTCGGAGGTGTGGTATAACGATTTTAAAAGCTAATAGAAAGCACTTAGAGGATGAAAACTAGATGGCGGCAGTCAAGAAGTCAGGGGAGGCAGACACCGCACACACCTCCTCCCGTGACCACATCAAAACTGCAACCAAACTGTGGGGCAACAAGCCTGGATAACCATCTGGAGACTAGCTGAGCAGAAGCCCCGTCACCGAGGATGTGAGCCACGTCACTAAGAAGCCACGCTGAGAGTGGCAGGAGGAGCAGAGACGTGGAACAGGCTGGCCCCGCATCCCTGTGTGGCAGCTGAGGGTCCCTCCTGAGGAGCAGGGGTCTCGGCCCCACGCTGGGCTCACTGCCTGGAGCACTAGTGCTGGGAAGAGGAGCCACATAACATCTGGCTGAGAAAACATCTTAGCAGGGACTCCAACCATTCTAGTGAGACAAAAGGCTACTGGAAACCCAGGTGTCCTCTCAAAAGGGCCAGTGCACAAACCCTCACTCATAGGCACTCACCTTGGGCTCTGGCAGAGGGACAGCGGCTCAGGTGGGGTGGGGTAAGGGGGACAACAGAGACATACAGGGAGAAATTGACTTGTGTGGCTTTGGGGCAAGGGCTGGAGGGACTGCCACCATTGTTCCTGTGTTGCGCTTTCTCCTATGCTGCCAACAGATGCATTCTTTCCTGTGTTGAGCCCTCCACACATGTGACCAAATCTCCATTGGCCTGGAGTACTTCACTAGTTCCATCTTGATGACTCCTGACACCCATCCCACTGCAAAGATCCGCAGGCCCTAGGCGGTGGCAGCTGGCCTCAGTGCACCCTGAGACTTTTGCGGAGTGGTCTCAGGCCCAGCAGTGGTGCCAAATCTGAGTCTGTAGTTACCCAGTGAACACCATTTGCCCCACCCTGGAGACTCCCTGAGACCATGCCTCACCCAACTCACATGCCGTTGGAGGCTCTGTCAGTGACTGGCCCTCCCCTGCAGCCTGCAGGCAGTGGCAGTTCTCAGGGTGCTTGGGCCTTCACGGACCAGCCCCAGGCCTAATGCTGGTGACAGCCAGCTGTAGCTCTCAGCACGGCCCCTCTCATGCACATCCAGACCTAGCACAGGGAGCTACCAACCCCAGGTCGCTTCGAAGCTCCTAACAGGTAGCCCCAGGATGACCACAGGCAGTGTCTGACATTGACCTGAACCAAAGTCCCTTCCAAGAGGCTCCAGAATCAACACACCTGGAGGCCAGCTTCAGACCACAACAGGGCACCACCCAATTAGCTTCATAAGCAGCACCCCCAAAGGAACGTCTCCACAGGCACTAGACCCAGCTGGGGCAAATCCCATCCCGTGAGGTCATGACCAGTCCTCACAGCCAGCCCACTGATGTGCCAGCAGCAATCGAGACTCGACTACAACAGGAGAGCATGCACATCTACACAAAAAACACTCCTGGAGCACCTGGCTCAGGCGATAAGGGGGATTGTGCCATTGGGCCCCACAGGACACCTACTATATAAGACCACCCATTCAAGGCTAGGAGACGTAGCAGATCCACCTAATACATAGAAACAAACACAGAGAGGCAGCCAAAATGATGAAACAAAGAAACATGTCCCAAATGAAAGAACAGGAGAAATCTCCAGATAAAGAACTAAATGAAATGGAAGCAAGCAATCTACCAGATGCAGAGTTCAAAACACTGGTCATAAGGATGCTCAAGGAACTTAGAACTTCAACAAAGAGATAGGAAATGTAAAAAAGGACATAGTAATCATAAAATGAGCCAGTCAGAAATGAAGAATACAATAAGCGAAATGAGGAATACACTAAAAGTTATCAACAGCAGATTGGATGAAGCAGACAATCAAATCAGCTATTTGGAAGGCAAGGTAGCAGAAAACACCCAATCAGAACATAGACTTTTAAAAAATGAGACTAGTTTAAACCTCTGGGATAATATCAGGCATAACAAGATTTGCATCATAGGGGTACCAGAAGGAGAAGAGAGAGAGCCAGGAGTTGAAAACCTATTTGAAGAAATAAAAATGAAAAACTTCCCTAACTTGGTGAAAGAAAAAGACATACAGGTCCAGGAAGAACAGGGAGTCCCCAACTAGATGAACCCAAAGAGGCCCACATCAAGACACATCATAATTAAAATGGCAAAGATTAAACACAAAGACAGAGTCGTTAAAGCAGCAAGAGAAAGACAGGCACCTATGAGAAAGCTCCCGTATTGCTGCCATGTGCTTTCTCAAGACGTACTTTGCAGGCCAGAGGGACTGGCACGGTAACTATGTGTGATGCTGGGTCGGCACTAGGATTATTGGGGAATCTCTTCATAAACTATGTAATTGTCTATGCTGTACACCTGAACTAAAATAAAACAATATTTAATGTCAACTGCAATAAAAATAAAATGAAAAAAGAAGGCATAAAATGAAAAAGAACAGATCTTGGCATGCGGTAGACCCTAAGTAAATCTTAACCTTACTATTATTGCTAAGTGTTTGCGGGCACCAATGTTGAGTACCTACATAACTGAGGGTCACTTCAGAGATACCAAGAGCAGTTTCTGGAACTCATTTCACACAAGTGCACCATAAAGGAAGAGTGAGCACGTAGAGAGAAATGTTTATGGGCCCACATGTGACTTCTGAGAGAAGAAGGTCACAGCACCCACTCTGACCCGATGGAGATTCAATGGACCCAAGTCTGCCTGGATCCAGCAAAGCCCAGGAACCTAGCTGTGCGAAGTTACAGGCCCTCAGAGTCTTGCTTTCCCTGAGTCACTCTGGGGGGCAGTTTTGAAGCAGCCCCCCGATGGGCTGTGGGGTACCAGAACTGTGATCTGCACTTAGAGGTGGGTTGCCCCAGAGCTATTCCAGGGAGCAGGAGACTCGGGGACCACCCAGAGGGCCTTTCAAGAGCTGTTGACAGGAGCAACTGGGAGCTACCTTGGCCAGCAGAAAATACTGCTGGGAGTCATGGCGTGCAGTGGCATAGAGAGGGGAGGTCACCAGGAGCTGGGGCCACTGGCTTCCCTTGTCACTGAGGGCCATGAGCTACAGAAGCTGGTGCCATCAACAGCAATTTCTGAGCGACACTGCTAGAAACTGCCAGTGGAACAAATCATCATTATTCAAAGCCGCAGACCCTTGGTCAGAACCGGGAGATCTTATTGCTCAGACATTTCTGGCCTTGCTCCCTGTCAGTTCAGGGGATCAAAGTGCTGATCCTTGAACAGCAAACTTGAGAGGGAACAGCATGTGCCTGGAATCAAAAGACCTGGACTTGAGTTCTGGATTTTCCATTCTGTGACCTTGGGTGAGTCCCTTAATCCTCTGAGCTTCAGAGGATTTAATAAACTAATATATATGAAAATGCTTTATAACATATAAAGTACCAGGGAAATCGAAGATATTGTTATCATCATTCTTTCAGCATATTCCTCAATGAAGAGCAAAATTAACAATTTTGCACAGAGAACCTGAAGGTAATATAACCCCACAAAATCTGAGTGGAGGCCCAAGCCAGTTTCACAAATCTCTAATAGAAACGTAGCTAGAAGGATGAGGTTTGGAGGATGAGAGTCTCACTAATGAACAGGATCAGACTCAAATTTGTGATCTCAAGTTCTTGGGCCTCTGCATAGATGTGGTACAAGTTTTCAGCTGCCTAATGTTCTTGAAATGCCGTTTTGCTTCAAACGAAAAACCACCTGCAAGTTTCCTGAAGAGGGTTTTTTAGGGGAAATTTAAGCATAGCATATCTGTGGCTGATTTGCCTGTATAGTCCCTCCCAAAGTTCCTTAGGAAAACCAGAAGGCAGCAATATTGCAGCAGTTGGGAGAGAGGGACACATGGTAGACACAATCACAGTTGGTGTGTTGAGTCAGAGCAGGACACCCTGGCTCCAAGCAGGCTGGCCCTGTGAGGGTGGCCATGCTCCTTGCCCTGCACCACTGGTCTGGAGGGCCCCTGCTCACATCCCAGGAGCCTCACTACCTCTGTGCCTTCCTTGCCATGGGCACTGTCTCCTGTTTTGGTGATGAGCAGAGCTTCTGACAGACCGCATCTGCCTATCCACTCTGAGTTTCCATTGCACTGACATCTGGGATTTGAAACTGTTCAATCTACTGCCAACAGAGAAAGACAGAAAGAAAGAAAGAAAGAAAGAAAGAAAGAAAGAAAGAAAGAAAGAAAGAAAGAAAGAAAGAGAGAGAGAGAGAGAGAGAGAGAGAGAAAGAAAGAAAGAAAGAAAGAAAGAAAGAAAGAAAGAAAGAAAGAAAGAAAGAAAGAAAGAGGAAGGAAGGAAGGAAGGAAGGAAGGAAGGAAGGAAGGAAGGAAGGAAGGAAGGAAGGAAAAAAGAGAGAGGGAAGGAAAGAGAGAGAAAGAGAACTGTTAAGATGTGAAAGAACCCAAACACTATGTAAAATGAAACAGAGAAACACCATCCCTTTTGTCTTGTTTTTTTAAAATAGAGCTTTCCATCCCCCATGTGTTTATTCTATAATTAGAAAGAGTATTATGGTCACCCTCTAAAAATCCTGTTTTTGTAATACTGGATTTACCATATGATATTAATTTGGGGAAAGCAGAAAACAGGAAAGCAACCACAGCACGAAGAGTCCTGCAATGCCCTACTGTGGAGTTTCAGAGGCAAGAGGAACAACTGAAAAAATAGTCTATTAATGTTTTTAGGCATGAAAGTGATCAAACTGTGTAGTTCAAGTCCACATTGACCCCTGCCTGGACTACTGCAATAGACTGAATTGCTTCTCCTACTTCCCAATTTTCTCTCCTCTGATCCAGTCTCCAGAAATTGTTGTCCTAACTCTCCCATCTGATCGTGGCCTTGGTCTGGTCAGAGGGTTCAGTAGATCCTCATCACCTACAGAGCTAAGGACTGCTCCCAAACTCGGTATCCAAGGGGCTCCCTCCATCATTTTCTCCAGAGATGGCACTGTCTCCCCTTGGGGGGTTTTGGAAATGTTGGCGGAATTCTTCAGTGACCCAAATGACATAGAACAATAGTGGCTTTTAGAAGGCTGGGACCAGGGACCCACACTCCCCGAGACAACAAAGAACCATCCACCCCAAAACACTGATAGCATACCACCCGTTGAGAAACTCTGGTCCTGCCTTTTCAACTTGTCCTGACTTGACTTCCTACTCCTTCTTCCGTCATACCCCACATCCCAGCCACCCTGACGAGTCCCATTTCTGACCTCAGGGGCTGTGTTCACACTAGTCCCTAGTCTGAGATGTCTTTCCCAACCCACTGATCCTTGACACCCACTGTCCTTCAAAACCCAGAATAAACGATCCTTAGCCTCCAATGGGCATTCATTTCTCCCAGTTCTGTGGTCCCACATGACTTGTGCCTAGAGGCTTTAACACATTGATTCTGCCTTATATTATTGCCATTTTATTACTCTTCTCTTCACTACCAAAGAATGCATTTCTTGAGGATAGGAACTGCTTTATATACCTCAAACACTGAGCATTCACTTAGTACCTTAGTGCCTGGTACTTAGTAGATTGAATTGAATTGAATTAAACTCATTATTTTTAAATATTTTTTTCTGTCAAATGTATGTAAGGATATTTTAATTTTAAAAAAATCATTAAATCATAGTAGATTTAATATATAAAGTCTTATTAATTCCTCGTGGGCAGAAATCAGTTTAAGTAAATTGAAAATAAAAAGGGGGCTGAATTTCTGTCCCTGTAACTTAGGGTTAAATCCTTTCAAAAGAAACAGCTAAAAAGAATTAGTCTTCCAAAAGTCACAAGGAAAAGGAAAATGTAATTTTTTGGTGTTACCCAGTGAGATCTTTGTGTACACATAGCTCCCCAAATGACTAAACTTTACAAATTTCAGTTGACTTCAATTCAACTTTCCAAAAAAAAATTTTTTTAAGTCACCTTTGGACTGGGATGAAACGTGGAAAATTTCAACTCAAAGTAAGACTTTTTTTTTTTCTAGGAAGCTGTGAGCAAATGAAAACAAGATTTGGCGGGAGCATTCTACCACCTCTACCATAGGACGGGTCACCGCCAGCGCCACACTTGTTGACGTGACATCTGGCAAAAGGCCTGCTGTAGAAATATAGTCTGTGACTTTATTCTGCTGGACGTTTCATCTGTGAAGATTTTCTTTTCCAGTTACAAAGTCCTCCCAAGAGGGACATAGCTGCTCTTTGGAAACCTGGGAAGTATTGGCAAGCCTTGGCCTGTTTACCATGGAAACTTGTACTTGGATGGAATTACAGTGTATGACCTGGTACAAGCACAGATGAATGTTTGATGCCTGCTATTTTCTTTTCCTGTTGATTTGGAAATTGTAAATCACAGAACCAGATCAAATAGCTTTGATCTTTCCCGTTCATTTGTTCCTCGTGACACGTGGTCATACCTGAAAATACACTGGCGGATAACAGAACATGCTATGATAAAAATTTGAGTTTGGTTCTGATTAATCTGCATAGCGTTGCCTTAAAAAGGAGTAGACTACTTGTGAGCATGGATGATTTAATATCTGCTTATCTGTTGTTCTTTCTTAGAGGATTCTAAATATCATATAGCTTCGAAATTGCATTGACAGCTGTTTTGGTTTTTTTTTTTAACGAGAAAGAAAGAAATCAACTCTGACTGCAAGCAGATGTTATCCACTTTCCTCTAAATAACTGTTTAAAGCATGCATCTGGCCCGGGATTGTGTTACGAGATTTGTTTTTATGTCTTTGAGAAATAGTTAAGTATCTAGTTCAGGACCTCAGCACTTCATGCCTGAATCACTGCAACAGTTTCTAACTGGATCCCAGACCATGATTTACCCACCCCATCCTCAATCCACTTGCCACACTCCTTCCTGCTGGTACTATCATTAAAAAAAAAAAAAAAAAAAATGGATCTGATCACCCCAATCCAATGGTTCAAATCCTTCAAAGGTTTTGGAAGAGCTTTTAGGAGAGAGTGCCAAATTACTGTGACATGCAAAGTTCTATCCTAGCCTGCCTTTTGCCTCCCACTTTCACTGTGGAATCCACTGAGCCACGTGTCACTCTGTAAGTTATCACTCGTTTGTACTGCTTTGCCTTAGAGCTAGCTGTTCCCGTGCAAATCATGTCACCTCTAAAATTCCCCGCCCTGCCCAGGGCTTGCTCCTATTCGTCTTGCAGCTGGTGTACCACTTTCTCCAGAAACCAAGCCACAGTTTCTCATCTAGAAAAAATGACCCCCTCAAGTGTGCCTGTAGCCTGGTGTTAGGGGGCAGCTAGCCTGCAGCACTGCATTTTAACAGGCAATAGCAGAGACCAGATTTTATCCAGAGCCCAACAAATACTCTGGTATGCAGAAGGTACTCAAGGAAAAGTAGTCAAATTAAGGCGAGCAATAAAATGAGTGAAGGAATGAAAGTGGTACGTGTACACTGGACCCGTTTGTCTGTTTATACTTTTAGACACCGATCTTCTTGGAAAGGATCTCAGGAGTTGTTTTGTTTTTTTCCCCTTCCTATCATTTTGAGAAAACAAAGTAGACTTAAGAACCAAGTTGAACACAAAGAAAGTCTAGACAAGCAGAAAAGAACTGAAAAGGCTCTTTCCGTGCTTAGCACAGCCATGGCTCATGGTGCCAAGAAGCGTCTCCAAAGCATTGGATGTTGATAAACTGCCTGGTGTGTTTGCTTCCTGGCCCCCTCCCGGCCTCCAGAAGCTGAGAGAATGTCTCCCTCTCATCGTTTTCCGAGCAGACTTACCCGTGCTCGGACAGGGTATGGGGTAAAGACCTGCCTCCAGCAACCCGTTGAGATTGACGGCAGGTTCCGAACGGATAGCGCCTGCCCTGTGGTTTGACAGACATCATCAGCATTGACCAGATCGAAGAGAATTTCAGTCTCTCTATGACACTAACGGCAGCGCTGCCTTTCATTGTATTGCACCCGAGGAAGCCAAGTTCAGGGAGTGCAAAGTGAGAAGGATCGTCAAGGGCACAAAAGGAATCCCTCATCTGCTGAGCCAGGACGTTACACCAGCTGCCGCCCTGATCCCCTTCGGCAAGGTGAACGACACCATTCAGATTGATTTGATGACGGACAAGACTACTGATTTCACTGGGAGCCTGCCTGTGGTTCCCGGAGGTGCTACCTGGGGAAGAAGTGGTGTGATCACCAGCAGAGAGAGACATCCTGGTTCTTTCGAAGGGTTCACGCAGAAGACGGCAAAGGCAACCACTTTGCCACCCGGCTCTCCAGCATCTTTCTTATTGGCGAAGGCAACAAACCATGGATTTCTCTTCCTGGGGAAAAGGGAGCCAGGTCATCACTGCTGAGGAGAGAGGCAAGGGACTGGCAGCCAAATGGAGCGGGGGTGAAATGAGCTCCAGGTGACATGACCGTTAGGGTCTTTGTACTTAATTAAAGACAACATGGCATCATTTTTTTTTTTTTTTTTTTTTAGATTTTACTTCTTTTTAGAGAGAAGGGAAGGGAAGGAGGAAGAGAGGGAGAGACACATCAGTGTGCGGTTGCCCCTCGAGTGCCCCCTACTGGGAAGCTGACCTGTAACCCAGGCATGTGACCTGACTGGAATTGAACAGGCGACCCTTTGCTTTGCAGGCCAGCACTCAATCCACTGAGCCACACCAGCCAGGGCAACACGGCATATTTTTTATAAAAATAAAACACAAAAAGAATCGAAGAATGGCACACATCATTTAAGAACGAAATAATATTAATTATTTATGCAGTCATCATTCAAATAATTTTCTGACCCTTTGCACTGTGTACATTATATTGACCAACCTAGAGCAACTAAAATAAAAATGCCAACCCTAATTTGTGACCAATAAGCCACCTCCACTTATTCCATAGATGTTAGTAATTTTCAGGATAAAATCATCTGAAATTTATGTAAATGCAAAAGGATTAACATTGGTGATCTTCTTTAGCACTTTTTCTTAAGAAGTACATTATTAACTTGAACCAGCAATAGGGTTAACAGTTCCCCGTCAGATTTCAAACAATCTACTTGAGGGATCTGTTACTTTTTCTGCATTTGCACCGACAGTTCACAGAGCCCAGTCTTTCATTCTAAGGACAACAAATCCAGCTCTAGTCCAGAATGTGCACTTCCTAGCATCTTCCACCCAGGTTCCAAGGAATCAAAGCAATGTTTGAAACCAGCCTTCTATGTAGGGAAAAAGTCTACAGAGTGTGGCATGAAGTACAGCAGACTTTCTAGCCCCCAAATACATCTCTCCCTGACCCCTGCTCTTACTGGTCAGTGTCTGAAACTATTTTAAGAAACAGAAACACACTATAAAAGAAAATAAGGCCTAAAATGTCGAAGCGCTTACCCACTGACTTAAATTTACACTGCCTTTATATTTATTTCCCTTTTTGCCTTCTGGGTTAGGAAGCTCAAAACTTAACCATTCAGTTGTAGTAAAACTTTTCTAATTTCTGCTTCAGTCAGAAATTTCATCCTTTCTTCTGTATTTTAGGAACTAAACGTTTGTGCCCCTCCTGCCCCCCCCCCCCCGAACTCATATGTTGAAGCCTAATTCCCAGTGTGGCTGTATTTGGAGAAGGGGGCCTCCAAGGAGAAAATTAAGGTTAAATGAGGTCATAAGGGTGATTCCCTGCTCCAACAGGATTAGCGTTCTCACAAGAAGAGACACCAGAGAGCTGGCACGCTCTGCCTCCCTCCCCCTGCTTCCTCCCCGCCCTCCCCGCCCTGCACATGCACCCTCGAAAGGCCACGTGAGGACACAGGAAGAAGGCAGCCAGGAAGAGAACTCTCACCAGAAACCAAATCATCCTGAACCTTGATCTTGGACTTCTGGCCTCCAGAGCTATGAGAAAATAATTGCTGTTGTTTAAACCAGCCAGTCTACAACGTCCGTTATGGAAGCCTGAGCTGACCACTCCATACATGATTTCTATCTTCTCTTTTTATCTGTCTCTGTGTACTGCTCACCGGGCAAACAGTCCCCAGGCTCTGGTCACCATGAACTCTGTAATAAGAGTTTAACAGTTTCAATTAATAATTTTTGTGCCAAGATAAAAAGCATTTATTCAGATAGCAAGGATTCCTACTACAGTACACATGCTTAAAACTTTCTCTAAAACTTCTTCCCCCTGTGAGCTAAAAATATTCCTTATTTGCATTGCAGGAAAAATTATGCCACTGGAATATTTTAAATAAGTCCATTTTGACTTCTTTTTTAAGTGTAGAAGTAAAGAAATGACATTTATTTATTTAAAACTGTATTTGGTCATTTTTACAAAAAAAAATCATCTAAATAGTGGTTTAAACTTGCAGATGCCTGTGTGGGTAGATCTCAGTGAGAGGTAATATTAGTGAAGCCCTGGAAAAATAATAAGCAAACTTAAATGTGATTTAAAATACTTTATGAGCAACTAAGAAAAACTCTTAAAAATCTCCTGGATGAGCGTGTCAAAATTAGCCTCCTGGGCCTTTAAAAACTGAATAAGGTTAAATGACTCAAGTTGTAACTGTACCCAAATACAGAATGACCAGGCCCACTTAGCTGTCCAGCATGGATGCAGCGGTGCCTCTATACACGGTTCTGGAAAACACCATTGGTCGGAAAAGGGAGCACCAGGTCTTGCTAATTTAAGAATTAAAGTACTTAGTGTTTTCTAGAAATGCCTAAAAAGAGATGACCAGATCTAGCATTCAGGACGTTTCATGGACTCCCCAGTGCAGACCAGTTTTCAATTCCAGGATCCTATCACAGACCTTACTCTGCAGTCAAACTAAACTCTCCCCTGACCTCTCATACTCTGTATTACTCTGCCTGGTTTGCTTCATAAAACTTACACTATCTGAAATTACCTAATTGATTTGTCTATCGTCTGTCCCTTACCGCTCATAATACAAATCTCATGAGAGCAAAGATTTTTCCTTGGTTAGTGCTGGACTGCCAGGGTCTCGGGCGGTGTTTGTCACATAGTAGGTGCGGGGGACCCTGTCCTGGGCGCCAGATGTGGGGGGGCTCTGCCCGCAGACCCCCATCCCTCTGTCACGGATGAAAATAAAAACTACCAAGACATCTTCTGCTTGGGGAGAAAAGGGGTCAAACTCTCTGAGAATGACCCAGAGCCCCTTCCTCACTAGGCTTTTATTGGGTTCCAATACACTGGAATACAGGTATGTCAGGAAACAAGGATCAAACAATGGTTAACATTTCAAAGCAATCTGAGGGCTTAATCTGAGCCAGTGTTTGTCAGGAAAGGGGGTTGTCAGACTTTGGGAGACATACTCATTTCCTCCTGGGACACTTATCACCTAAGGAAGAGCACTCTTAGCAAAGCAGGTTTCACAGGGCTTTAGGAATTCTTTCTTATGTCCAGATCACCCAGGGAGCCATCCTGGCCAGGACAGGGCTGCACTGCTCACCCCCACAGTTTCAGGCTTTAAGCCGATTAGGAAGCAGGAGACATCTCCCAGATGGAAATGAGGACTCGGGCTATGTCAGAATAGCCGGGGGGCAAGGGTCCATCACATCCTCTTTGCTGTAACCCCCCCCCAAGTCCTTCCATGAGGCCTCCCAAGTGGTTGTGTCTGGCTTAGGTTGCCCCTCCCATGAGGAGTCTTACCCGTCATTGACTGCCAACCAAGCATTGGGGCCAGAGATGGATGAGGCAAAAGCAGTGCTCCTGCCAGGGAAATAAGCTTTGTCTCCTTAGTAGGTCACGTCCTTGTGACAGAACAGACCCAGATGAAGTGGGTCCTTTGGGCTCTTACACAGCCCACCATGGGGTGAGGGTTACAACTCCTGAAACCAGGCTGAACGGTCCGCAATAAGTAGGTACTTTATAAGTATTTGTGGAATGAATGAATGGCATTCCCCATAAACACCTGAACTTAGTTGCCTCTGTGCCTGTCATATACAGCTTCTTCCAACTACATTGCCTGTACTCTATTTCCTCTGTACACCAGCATGGTCCGATTGAAATTTTATAGCGTGCAGGCTTATTGTCAGAGTTGCCAACGTACAAGCTTCTGCTCCCTTCACAGACTGGCAGATATTTAAGGGATCAGCCTTTGATGGTTTCTGTTCACACTCACAGACACACAAGCATAGTATCAGTCAGTAAGCACTTATTACGTTAATAAATGAAACTGATGTACCATTCGCCTTAGCTAAAAATTTAACTAGAAAAATGAACTCATTATTTGGTTAGTGCTGGGAAATAGCAGGACAAATATATCAATTACATGTGTCCAATCCACACAGAAACAGCCAGAGTGGCAAAATTCTGATGTGAATTCAGACCGCTAGTTAATAAACCTGGATTTAATTATGTCCTATTAAGGCCATTTGTTTCCTTACTGAGTCCTGGGACAATTCCAGGACTCCCTATGGTGTTCCAATGGGGGTTTGGAAAAAAGGAGATGGGAAGAAATAGAAAACAGAATCTTCCCGAACCTGCATAAATCTGCACAGCCTCCTGTCAGTCGGCTGATGTCAGGCTGACCCCTGCTCCACTCTGCCCTGGTGGGAGAATCTGGCTTGAACGGTCAGTCGTGATTTACAGAGGCAGAAAGAGAAGTAAAGGCTTGTGTTCATCCTTGAACTCAACAGCCTCAGTCCCAGGTCAGGCGCTCTGGTCCTGCTCATTTTTTCAACCACCGAGTCCCTGTTCTCTTCCCCCAGCAGTCAGTTCTTCTTTCAACTGTACTGTACACAAGAATCCTCATGACTTGTAATGACAGTGGGTTCTCTGACTGTAAACAATGATCAGTGTTTAACCTCATTCTTTTTCTCTACTTCTGTACTCGGTCTTTGCCTTATAACATACAAGTTTGTCCTTTTTATTTCGAGTTGCTGTGTAATATCTCTGGCTGGGTCTACAAGTGAATGAAATCTGTGGATGCTAGCTCAGGTGGTGCATTTATTTTGTTCTTTTTGTTTGTTTGTTTGTTCATTTGTTTTGACAAATGTTAACAGTGAGTTCCAATTGGCCCTGAGTCCTAAAGTCCATTTTGTGATACCTAGGTTATGATACCCTAAAAGGTACTATAAAATTTTTTAAACTAAATTAATTGTGACTTACCTTTAAATTTCTGAAATAAATATGGGGCAATAAAATTCCTTGACACAAAACATCACAAAAGTTGTTGAATCACCAAACAAATTAGCACCTGTTGTTCCCAGAGACAGACCTAGCCCATTTCATGAACATTTTTTGGATACTTACCATAAAATTTAGATTCTTTGTAATGATAATACATAAATCCATGTTTCCAGCATTTAAAATCTTTGTAATTTAAACTTTAACCCTCCTATAAGCCCTTGGAATGAGAATGCTGATGGTGTGTGGAAAGGTTACACAGACAGCTATTAGGAGCTGGTTGCACAAGCGTTACTTCCAGGCTTTAGGATGGCTTGCTGACCTTAGAAGACATGCAAGAGTTGCCCTGTGGTCAAAACAGAGAGATGCATATTCATCGAGCCGAATCCATTCCACTGATGCTGGTGAGAGTCAAACATGGCTTACTCACAAGATGGTCTTTAAAGCTGATTCATCCGCTCATATACTGATGGTACATTTACACAATGGAATGCTACACAGCAGAAAGAAAGAAGGAAGTCCTACTCTTTGCAACAGCATGGATGGCACTAGAGAGCATTATGCTAAACAAAATAAGCCAGGCAGTGAAAGACAAATACCATAGGATCTCACCTGTAAGTGGAACCCTAATCAACAAAACAAGCGAGCAAAATATAACCAGACATTGAAATAAAGAACAAACTGACAGTAACCAGAGGGGAGTGGGAAGGGAGATAATGGGGAAAAGAAGGGGAAGGGTCGTCAAGGAACATGTATAAAGGACCCATGGACAAAGTCAAAGAGGGGTAGGATTGAGGGTGGGAGGTGGGGTGGGGTGGGGCGGGGGAAAGTGGTGGCAGGAAAATGGAGACAACTGTACTTGAAACAACAATTAAAAAAAAGTAGATGCTGAAGAAAAAGAGAAAGTGAAAACACTTAATCATTTAAAAAAAAGAGAGAAAGTGGATGGAAAACACCCTATGGAGATTGGGATGCGAATTCAGAACACGAGGAGGAGAAAAGGAAGAGTTCATTCTGCAGCTTCAGTCCCAACGGCACTATGCTTGGATCTGGAAAGTATTTGGCTTGAATCAGGTGCACTCAACACAAATAACATTCAGCAGATATTTACTTCATAGTATTTATGACTTTTTACTTAGTATTTATTATGTGCCAGGAATAAGTTCAAAGTCCTTTAACACATTCCTCACTTAAACCTAGGAAGTAGCCTCCCGTTACTGTTTCTAACATTTTACAAATGAAGGAACTGAGACACAGAGAGAATAGGCAATTTGCCCTAAATCATACAGCTATTGAGTGGTGGAGCCGGGTTCCGAAACTGGGGGTTTACGGCTCCAGAACCCGTACTATTAACTGCTGTGCCACCTGCTTAAGAGGTGCAAGGCATGTCTATAAAACTCTAGTGAAAGATATCTTTTTTAAAAGATTTTATTTATTTTTATTTTTAGAAAGGGAGGAAGTGGGGAGAAAAAGAGAGAAACACTGATGTGTGAGAGAAACAGGGATTGGTTGCCTCTCACATGCCCCCTACTGGGGACCTGGCCTGCAATCCAGGCCTGTGCCCTGATCGGGAATCGAACCAGCAACCACTCAGAGCTCTAGTGGAAGATATCTCAAAGTTACAGAATATTCAAGAAGCATGTCACAAGAACGAGAAAAATGATTCCAATCCAGGGGAACGCAAGCCACCTCAGAGAGGCAGCACACTAATCCACGCGATCAGTGCAGATCGGTGTTACCATGATGGGCACACACGCTACCTGCATCACCACCTAGAGGAAGACATTCCACAATCACTAAACAGAAAGCCATTAAGAGCCACCCAGAAAAAAAATCATGCATTTGTTGTAGACAAACCAAATTACTCAAAAACATGGTAAACACTATAACGAAGGATTTTTCTCAGTTATACTTAAGGGGATGTTAGATATACCCTTCTCGGCATGAGAGCTGCAAACAGGAATGAGAGAAAGGAAATGAGCAAGTATCAAGTATCGCAATGAAGCATCATTGAACTAATGTCACAATGATCGTGAACACACAGGAGGAGTTTTGAAGAAACATCCTTACTCCTTCAAAATCATTTATCTTTTAATGTACTCTGTCTGTGGTCAGCACCAAAACTCCTTTAGACAATTCGGGGAGCTGTAACCAGTGAAGATCTGAATAGAGTTCCATTATTAGTTCATCGTTTTCTTTGTTTCTTACATATGTCATTACTTCCCATTTGCTCACTGCTTCTTCTTTCTCTTCACGGCATCAGTGTAAGCAGCAATGATCCACAGGGCCACGAGACAGGGACGCCATCTAAACCAGCATGCCCAGAGGAGGCACCTCGACATGCCCGGACTGGGGAACCTACCATATATTGTTACCAACTTGGTAGAAGCAACCACAATTATCGAGATTACTCCAAGAAGCCAGGTCTAGGGAGTCATGGCTTAAAAATCAGTGCTTTGAGCCCAATAGAGACTCAAAATTGTAGATATTATGAAATAAATTAAATTCTACTATTTCAGCAACAAAAAATGTTACAGCTGTCTTTATAGTTCTCACTGAGGATAGCAATAATACCCTAATGCCTGTGTTAGCAATTAAGATAATGAATGAAAGGAACTGCTTGCCTTATGAGATGCAGGTTTGATATAATAATCAATAAAATGATCCTATGAAATACAGCATTTCTAATCTATTCAATTACTCAGTAGATTACTTGAACAATTGTGTAGTCTTAACCAAAAATTCTGTTTTGCACACAGAAACTGCAAATATTTTATTACTATTGATTTATTTTTAGGACAAATACAAAATTAAAAATTTGATTATATCTGCAAATGGAAATGAATTAATAATATAAACATATTTAATCATCTACAACCAAATTTAAGACACTTTGGGATATGCAGAACATTTAACCATATCTTCAAATAACACCTTTGTTGATGGCAAATGAGTTGTTAATAAAAATTACCTTTAAGCTTTTCTAATTTTAATAAATTCATAGACTTAAAACTTGAGCAATGCAACATAGTATTTTAGCATTTACTCTCTTGCTCATACCAATGACTACATGAATTAATAAAATTATAAAAATAAATATTTTATTATTATTAATAAAGTCCACTAAGACAACACACCATCATCCTCACATGTATTTTCAATAAAAATAACTAAAAAGTAACAATAATGCTGAATTATGTGCTATTATAATGAGGATATCAGGGACATTGCATCCAGATTAAACTGCTTGAACTAAAAATGTTATGGTATAAAATCTTCCTGAGGATATAAATGTATTTCATTGGTTCTTTCACTCACTTGTTCAACAAATAATTATTGAGTACCTATAAACTGGTATAATGTATGTTGTACTACCTACCAACTTTTGATAACAATTAGTATATAATTTACTGTATTTTTATTCATACAGTCTATTATATATGTAATTAAACATTATTAGGTACATTTAATGAATTCAATAATGAAACTCTTGAAAAAATCTCATATCATTTTCTCAAAATGGTTTCTATGGGACCAATTTTTATTTGGAGAAAATGCACATTTAAAAATGGGGGAGAATGGACCACATCAATGTAGAAGGCTAGTTTTATGAGTAATTAAGACTGTCAGACCTCCAAACAAACGACCCATTCATAGAAGTCATAGGACCATAGAGGAGGAAGTTTGGTAAGGTCTCCTAGGTTTGAAACAAAGGAGAACTAACAGAACCTCAAGGATATGGCCTCAGCAACCCTAAGAAATGAGAAACATTGACACAATAATACTAAGGAACTAGACGTTTCCAAGGTAAAATCAGGACACAAGCCAGGACCCTTAGGTTTCCAAGGTAAAATTAGGACACAAGCCAGGACCTTTGTGTACCCTAGCAATAACCGCAACTTCTGCTTCTGTAAACTGCTTGCTTGCTAATCATGCATAAAAGGAGCTCACTACAAGTGCAGGGCGAGATTCCCATTTGTATCTCCTGCTTAGGCAGTCAGGAGTTCGCCCCTGTGCAGGTCAATACATCCCATCCTCACTCTCACCTGTCTCCGACTTGGTCATTTGTCTCGCGATCGGGATACAACAATCAACAACCAACTCGCAAATGTTTCAAAGGAAAAAGACACTGCCCTGTACGTGAATCTTTTCTGTGTAAGATTTTTTTTTCCCAAAATTATTTCAATACTAAAGAATAAACAGGCTAAAAACGGCATCCTTTCAGACTTCGGAATAGCTCCATTGGAGAATTAAGCCCGAGGCGCTAAGCAGCCTCTTCCACTGGAGGGTCTGTGCGCTGTGTTCTTTCCACCGGGAACGCCTCCCCCGAGTATACCCGTGGCGTTGTTCCTCAGTGCACTGAGGTCTCTGCTCACGTAGCACGTCCCTTCCGCCACCCTCCACTCCTTCCCCTGCTGCAGCAGACTGTTACGTGAATCTGCTTTGAACCACTGGGCTTGAAACAGCACAGACGTACGCAAACGCGTGCGCAACGGGCTCAGCGTTAAGATGTGCCCATAGCAAAGATCCTGAAGTCAGTTGTGGCACCACTCATCTTTATACATCAGTAAAGATTTTATTTCCAGACGTAATGAAATCTACCGGTTTGGAAACTATTTCATCTCAATATTTAAGAATACTATTTTTGTTTTAAAATCTCTTGGAGGTCTGGTGACATGTGCTGAGTAAATTTGAAAGTCAAGTACCTGAAGGTGAGAGCTAGCCCCTCGCAGACACTATACATGCGGCTTTGGAAATTAGAAAGAAAGGCTTGGCTTCCAATCTCAGGTCTGCGACTAACTAGCTACGTGAGCGTGTCGCTGAAACCGCTCTCATTGAGAGCACCTACCACTTTCTTTTGATTTAATCTCATACACACATTCTAGTTCTTGGTATGGGACCATTCCAAATCATTTGGTGCAGATGACAACTCTTTTTATTTTTTTTCAGAAACTTTCTTTTACACATTTGTCTGCTCCTTGTCAGTCGGTCACCTTTGCAGACTCTTCCTTTGTCTTTCAAATACTGACGGTCCTCAGAGTTCTGAACGGAGCACTCTTTTCTCCTCACTCCGCATTCTTTCCTGGTGCTATCATTCTCTCCCACGCTCACACTCCAGTGTAGCCTACAGCTAAGCTGCCCCTTAAGGTTCAGGTTCAGGTGTACAATTGCCTACTCAGTATCAGGATACATTTTCCAGACAGTCGAGCCGAGACAGGAGCTTGGCACTTCCTCCACACCGCGCCCATATTCCCGCACTCCCTGTGCCAATGGAGGCGGCAAGATGGATCTAGTCACTCGTTCTAGAAACCTGTACCTCTCACTTCGCCCTGCCCTTCTCCGATCAGTCACCAAATCTTGTCATGGCTACCTCCGCCGTGTCTCAAAGCTGTCCATGTCCCTTCATCTCACTGTCCTCACCCTCATTCAAGGGAACAAAGCCACCTATGATCAGGATTACCTCTAGAAAACAGAAGCTTAAACCTACATCGCTGCTGCGGGAAACAGCTCGGGAGCAACTTCAGGTACTTGGAATAAATTAACGTTTTACTCTGCTGATTTCTGACTCAGGGAAGATGAAGGTCACGCCCTCGAAGGCCTTTCTTGGGAGTCAGAGACGATGGGCCTTGATCATTTGGGTTCACTAATTAATGCTTAGCAGAAAATGAAGGCAATGACATTCAGCAGCAATGGCTGTGATAGCCAGGTGACCCCACACAAGCCCAGAACAAAATCTAGACAATCCGATTCTACTTGGTCCCAAGTTGGTTAAATTGAAATGTGAGAAGTTAAGATTTAATAAGAGATTTAGGGCTAACCACGTTTATAATGAAATGTTAATACTAGTTCATTATTGTGTCTCTTTGTATTCATAAAAATGTAATGCTTACGCCTCCTGTGACTGACCTGAAAGCATCAAAATATTAAAAAACAAAACAAAACAATTATACAGCCTTGGCTGGTGTAGCTTGAAGGATTGAGCACCGGCCTGTGAACCAAAGGGTCACCAGTTCGATTCCCTGTCAGGGCACATGCCTGGATTGCGGGCCAGGTCCTTGGTAGGGAACACATGAGAGGCAACCACACATTGATGTTTCTTTCTCTTTCTCTCTCCCTTCCTGTCTCTCTAAAAATAAATAAATAAAATCTTTAAAAAATAATTTATAAAAAATAACAATTATACAAATACCCTGCTTTGTAGAAGATATATGTTTTAGAAAGTTAATATCTAAGTAGCTACTTAAATAGTTATTACTCGGGGGGGAAATGAAGGAAAAAAGAAATAAATAGTTATTACTCTTACAACTTACCCGTATTTTTCAGACCATAAGATGCACCTAGGTTTTAGAGGAGGAAAATAGGGGAAAAAATTTTTGAAGCAAAAAATGTGGTAAAATATTTAATAACATAAATAACATAATATTTCATCAATGTAAGTGTAGATAGAACTCAACAGCATCATTAACAACCATTATTCCTCCCAAATTTGGGGGGGGAAAGTGTGTCTTATAGTCCAAAAAATACGGTAATAGTAATAAAAAGACAACCAAATTAAAAATAGACAAAGGATCCGAATAGACATTTCTCCAAATGGCCAGGAAGTCAAAGAAAATAGGTTTAACATCATTAGTGATTAGAGAAATGCAAATCAAAACCACAATGAGATACCACTTCATATTCAGTAGGCTATCTATCTTCAAAACGTGGACAGTAACTAACGTTGGTGAGGATGTGGAGAAACCTTCACGTCTACCTGGTGGGAATGTTAAATGGTGCAGCTGCTTGGGAAACCAGTTTGGCAGTTCCTCAAAATATTACCGTTGACCACTTCTAGGTATATGAGAGGCATGAAAGCATGTGTCTATACCAAAGAATGTGTACTCAAATGTTCGTAGCAGCATTTTTCCAAAATAGCCAAAAAGTGGAAACATTTGATATCTATCAAATGATAAGTGGAGAAGTAAAATGTGGTGTACCATGTCATAGAACATTATTTAGGCGTAAAACAGCGCGGGTGACTCATATGTGCTACAACATGCATGAACCTTGAAAACACTATGCTAAGTGAGAAGCCAGACACAAATGGCCACATACTGCCTGATTCCATTCATGTGAAATGTACAGAATGCACAAATCTATAGAAACAGGAAGTAGACTACTGGTTGGCCTAGGGTTCTGTGGGGTTGGCAGAGGGAAGAAATAGGGAATGACTGTGGATGGACAAAGGTTTTTTGGTGGGGAGAGAATAAAAGAGGTCTAAAATTAGATTGGGTGGTGATTATACAACCCTGTGAATATTTAAATACACATTGAGCCTTAACCAGTGTGGCTCAGTTGATTGGAGTGTTAGTCCGAAGGGTTGTGAGTTCAATTCCTGGTCAGGGCACATACCTAGGTTTCAGGTTCAGTCCTTGGTCCCCAATCTTCAGTCTGGGCAGGTACAATCCCCCATCTGGGCATGTGTGGGGGCAACTAATAGATGTTTCTCTGTCACATCGATGTCTGTCTCTCTCCCTTCCTCTCTCTAAAACCAATGAAAAAAAATGTTCTTGGATGGGGATAATAATAATAAATAGAAATAAATGAAAGCACATTGAATTGTACACTTTAAACAGATGAATTGTATGGTATGTTAATTATATTTCAGTAAGTCTCAAATACTTTCTTCTAAAGTAGTATTTAAAAGAATACTTCTCTCTTTCTTTTAAAAAGATAAAAGAAACGGTCCCTACACAAACCTGTTTGCCGAAAGTATTGGTCAGAAATGCATTCGACTGCAACTGTCAAAACTCAACTGAGAGCAACTTAAGGCAAAAGGCATTTGCTTTTCTCACAAAATAAGAAGTCCAGAGACAGGTGATTACTGTCGTTGCTGCTACTCCGCACCTTCCTGGATCGAGGCCTTTGATCCAGGTGTGTCCATGAATCCTCGTGTTTGACACCTGACGATTGCAAGATGGACGCTGCAGCTCCAAACACCCTGATCAGAACTGGAAGAATAGGAAAAGGGTAATACCAGTCATTTAGTCCCACGTCACCAAGAAAGCAAAGCTAGCTGACTTCCATTTGCACCTCATGGGTCAGAAATATCTCACACAACCACCCTAGATGCATGCGTGGCTTAAAAAATTAGTGATTTTAACATGTCGTTGCCTAAACAAAATAAGAGTTCTGTAAGCAAAGAAGAAAAAGGGAAAGGATATTGGGTAGAGAAATAGTGTCTGCCACAACATCTCTCCCCATGCACATACCCTGAAAACACTACTAATACAGAATTACATTAACAATCTTAATTTTTAAAAAGCACAAAAATTACATTAATGCCCTGGTTGGTATGTGATGTAAGCAAATCACACCTTCTTTCATCTTTACTCATCCCTTTCTGGGCCATTGAGATGGATTGCTTGCCACTGAAGGTACCTCTTGGATGCTTTACTTGCTAGGCTCTAGAAATCCCAGGTTTGAATGTATGTTGACAAAAGCAAAAACACAAACAAAAAATATCCTGACCACCTACGAAATGCTCTTGGATTTATGAGGAGGAAGGAAATGATTTCTCTTTCCGTAATCTGCTTGCCTCATACCTTGAACCTCTCCCCACCCAACATACCAACACAAACATAGAAAAATCCTTTTTGTTTTTGTCTCCAAAGAGTCACCTTTGGTCTCTCTTAGGGCTGGTCTCTTCACCTGCGCCCATTTTCTCACAGTTACATTCCAATATTTCAGCCATATTAAATAATTCTAATCTGATAGAAAAAGCCAAATATGGAAGGGCTGTGGGCTATGACCAGGCAGCAAGGGCTCAGAAACCATTCTGTCTCAGACTCCCATGGTTTCCACCATCCCCTCTTGAAGTTTACCTTTTATTGAGGAAATACCATGGGCCAGACATCATGACACTTAGGATAAATTACTGCCGTTGCTCACTTTACCCTTTGGGGTTAATATGCTAGACCGAAAGTAGTTGAGTTACTTTTCCAAACTCACACAACTAGTTAGCTGCAGACTTGAAACTTGAAATCAGGTCTGTCTAACTTTAAAAACTACATTTATAGTGCCTGTGTGTTGGAAGCCTTTCCGCCTGCTTTCAGGGACTGTAGCCTTTTTTCCCACAGCTAGAGCTGAGTGAAAGGGCCTTGGGGCATGAGCCACTAAGGAGACAGCATTACCTCCTGGCAGAAGCACAGCCCCTGCCTCCCTCACTTCTCCCTGCTTGATCCAGGCAGATAACGGGTTAACCAATGATAGTTAAGATCCCTCAAAGGAAGAGGGACAACCTAAGACAGGCGCTGTTGTGACGGGCCATCAGGGAAGGACTTAGGGGTCTTCAAAGAAGGGGCAGAAAGACCCTCACCCCTTTGGCTTTGTCATAGCCTGAGTCCTCAGTCTTTCTGCAAAAGTCTCCTAGTCTCTTGGCTGCTTTGCTCTGCCTGCCTGACTCAATCCGTAAACTATGCCAAGAGGCAGCTGAGACCTTGTACTGGAACAGACTGCTCCTGGGGGCAAATCTGGCCAGAGAAAAAAATATACATTGTTTCTTCTGAGGTTTGCTCTGCCCTGTTGCTATGAAACAGACACTTGAGCTAAAGCCAACCCTGACCAGAGATAATCCCTGTATTTCTTCAACTATTATCTGTAAGTGATGTCAGTAGCATTTTGAGCACTGGTTGATGAGCTTTATCATCAACATACTATGTATCTCTGAGCTGAACCCTATAAAAACACAGGGGAGAAGGTATTCAGGACCTTTCTCCTTCAAGGGACTGGTCACCTTTCCTCCCCAAGCAAATCACATGTTGGGCATTTTTATTTCTCATCTGCAACAACCAAGGGAGTTCTGTGGGCAGAGCCCCCCCTACCCCGCCACCCATCACCGAAGAGGAACCACCTCATTGTACTTGACTTTCAGATTCGCTCAGCAAATGTCATCAGACCTCCAAGAGATTTTTAATAATAGATGTCATTATGTCTGGAAATAGAATCTTTACTAATGTGTAAGGATGAGTAATGCTACAATTGACTTCAGGATCCTTGTTATGGGGACGTCTTAATGCTGAGTCCATTATACATGCATTTCCTTCTGTTCCTTCTGTTACACCAGGGCCCAAAAGGGATTCACCCTCTCATAAAATAAAGAGCAGGGAAGACTTACCAGTTTGTTTGATGAGGTCAGCATAACTCTGATACTGAAACCTGTAAGCACATTTAAAATGAAAGAATATTACAGAACAACGTTTTTCATAAACACAGATTCAAAAATCCTCACAAAATGTTAGCCAATTGAATCCAACAACACAGAACAAGGATAATATACCATGACCGAGTGACATTTGTCTTAGAAATGCAAAGTTCAGTCAACAGGAAAAAAATCAATCAATGAAATGTACCACATTTACAAAGTAAGAGAGGAAAAATCATCTCAGCAGAATGCAGGAAAAAAAGTTGACAAAATTCAATACTCAATCCTGCTAAAAATTGTAAAAACTAGAAATCAAGAGTAATTATCTCAGTCTGATAAAGGACAATGGCTAAAATCCAATATGAATATATTAAAAGATTTCTTCATGAGATCAGGAATAAGACAATGATATCTGCTCTTATCACTTTGATTCAATATTTATTGGAAATTCTAGACAGCACAATAAAATGTCTTCATTACATTTTTAAAAAGGGGTTGTGGTGTTCGCATTGACACACAGTTTGCCCCATTATTCTGACGTTATACGGTCTTGAATCTGTAAGCTCATTCATCTGATCCACGAAATTATGGGCTAAGGAAGCTACTGCACTAACACAAGTTTCAACGGATGACATAGTATTATCTTAGAACCACTTATCATGTATGTTTATACAGCAGGAGGAGTAAAAACACTGCCTCTGAGAATAGACTGACTTCACTGCATTATTATAACTGGCCTGCAATTGTCCCTTCGTCACCACCAAGCACATTCACATCATCACCTTCTGGGACTGGGACATATAACATTTGTTTCAGCTCGCCTTCCCTTTCTCCTTCTCGACTTTCTTCAAGATTCAAATCTCCATCTCACTTAAAAGTAACGGTTCATTTATCAAAAATGGTCTTTTCTTCCACTGTAAATTGTATTTTGTAACACATTTTTTATTGTGTGCTGTTTGTTGTGACTACACATTTGATGGCACAGCATATAAACTCTATACATTACTGCATTCGAAGCAATAGTTTGTTAACAGTCATGTTGGTTATCTGGTGATTGGGAAGATGTCTCAAGAATTTTACATCCTAACATGACAGTTGTGCGTGCATGTGTGTGTGTGAACGATGTCTCAAAATATGTTGCACACAGATAAAGAGAGAGAGATGACAGAGCGGGAGGGAGAGAGACAGACAGACAGACATCCTGGCCAGAGAGCGGGCAGCACTGCTGGCCTGGCAAGCCCTTGAACCCCGAGCAAGCAGAAGACTCCTGGCCCCCTGAGGATGCCTGCCACCATGAAGGTGAATTTCAAGAGCCTCTCTGCCCCGCCTTCCTGTGCCCCCAAAAGGAACTCTCCTCTTTGCCGAGATTACATTGCGCCCGGTGATTCCAATCTGCTTCACTGCACGAGGGTGCTCCTCCCTATCCGAGGCTGAAATGGTCCTGGCCATTTCTGTCATCTACACGTATGTCCTGCAGCTCATCAGCCAACCCTGGAGGGCTTTCTTCGGAATCCTCCTAGTCATGACGCTCTACCTGATCATGTCCATTGCGTCCCTGTTACAAAAGGAAGTCATTGCTGGGGCAACTAACCACCACGGGCCTGTTTGGCCATAATGTCTGCTCCCCTTTCCCTTGCACCAGCAGATACACATTCAGTAGCTGCCGCTGCCTCTGCAGACGGCGAGCAGACTAATAACCCCTCCATCGGAACGAACTGACAATGACAGTTTGTCCCCCACAATGACAAACTGCTAGTTCCTTATTGAGGTGAAAGTACTTTGACCAGGAGAGTTTGGCTGCTGATCTGCTGATCAATCCCGCCCTCCCAGGTGTGGTCCCCTTAGGCCACCTTCTGTGGTACCCAGAAGGGCGTACAGGTTTCCCCAGATACCTGGAAGTAGAGCATTCCTAAGGAAACTTTTGTAAGCTGAAATGGCATAACGTGAAGAAACAGTTGCCATTAATTTATGCAGAAAAATATTTGAATCCTGACTGGCAAACTGAAAGGTTACCAATTCGATTCCTGGTCAGGGCACACGCCTAGGTTGCGGGTTTGGTCACCAGTCGGGGCATGTACAAGAAGCAACCAATCGATGTTTCTCTCCCTCCCTCCCTTCTCTCTCTCTCTCTCTCTCTCTCTCTTTCTCTGTGTGTGTGTGTGTGTGTCTCTGTCTCTCTCTCCATATTTATATATATATATATATATATATATATATATATACATATTTTTTCAGTGTTCCCAGAGCCAAAAAATATAACCTACCAAATCATACCACACACACTAAGCTGACACCCTTACCCGCTCTGTTGGGCTTTTCTGACAACTTAGAAACGTGGATTACTTTCAAGAGATTCTCCACCATCTTTGGAGCATTCGTACCACACTTTTATTTGTTCTGCACTCATTGCATCATCCCTGAAAGCCTTCTGAATCATCCAAATGGCTTCTGCCAAGAAATGTTCAGGCTTAACGCAAAATTTGATGCAGATTCGTTGCTCTACGCACTCATTTTGAATGCAATGACCACACAGTACACATGCTCACTCATGGCATCTACCACCCCACTGACTAGTATAGTGAAGTCGTCATTGTTCATGCATGCCCGTTCCAGTCCATCCATTCTCCTCGGCTACTCCCCAGATTACATCAGCGTCATGCAAACCTTTCTCGTTATATTAACAGTGGCTGAACTTTTTCCAGACAGGCCTTGTATACTTGAAGATAAAAATTTTTTAAAGTAATTAAGTTAAAATGAGGTCATTCAGGCAGGCCTTAATCAAATCTAAAAAGAGGGAATTTAGACACCCAGAGGAAGGACCACATCGAGACAGAAGAAGATGGCCATCTACAAACCAGGAAAAGGCCTTAGAGGAAATCAATCCTGCCAACACCTTGATCTCTGACTTGGAATTGTGAAAAGATAAATTTCTGTTGTTTACACCATCTAGTCTGTGGGACATATTATGCAGCAGCCCGAGCAAACTAGTATACTAGCCAAACCCCATTACTCACACCTCTTGTCAATATTTCATGATATTTCATTTTCCTAAATCCAGTTACTGCCTGGTTTCCCATGACTGGACCCTCTCTGCTCCCATACATACTGTTTTCTTGAACACTTTTATCTCTTTATTCTTATTTAATAACATTTTGTCAGTATCTTATCTTGTAGATTTTTCTCAAGACTGTCTTCCATATGCTTGATTGGCTCTCCTGTTTTTAATACTACTTTTATTTCTGGAATATTTCTTTTACCCTTCCATTTCTTTCCTGCAGGTTTTCAGGTAATTTTTCATCTGTTGATATTGTCTTAATAATTATTTCTTTTTTAAAATGCAAACTACTTCCATCATTTATTAAATTTAAACAGAGTTCAATCAGGCAGTGACCAAATGTCACATGGCTCCCCACACACAATCAGAATCTGCGTAAATCTACCTTTTCACTATAAGAAATTACTCCTTTAACAATGGTATTTTTTCCTGGGCTCTTGTTTCAAATCACCATTAATTTTGTTGTTGTTGTTGTATTACTAACAAGTGTTTATATGAAATGCTCAACTACTGCCTACATATCTTTTGCAAATATCTATGCATCATCTAGCTTTTGTACTTTCGGTTCTTTTCCTCCTTTATTTTTATTATAGTCAGTGGAAGCCCCATGCTGGCTCATTTCTAGGCTTGTGATTTGCTGAAGAAAAAGCCAGGGGAGTGAGCTGATACAACAGGCAAGTTCAGTAACTACAGGCTTGTCTCAGATATTTTTCTCACTGTGCTGGGTACTTCACAGTACGTATTTGTCTCTCAGGGTGCCGTATTCCACATAAATGGGATGATTTTTATATGATAACATCATTCACTAATTCAGTCCGGTGATCGGCAGGCACAGAACTGACTGTCACTTACTTTCACTGCTTCATCCTCTCGTAACAACGTTCTTCTCCACGGACTGATGACTTTGCTTTCAAGTTCCTTAACTCCACTTCCCCCGCCCCTCTCGAAGTGGAGAATGAAGTTCAGAGTTCCTTCTTAAGCCTGTCTACATTCAAGACTTTGCCATTCCAATGGAAATATTGTTGCTTGGGCCCTGGACTGGTAGCCCAGTTGGTTGGAGCATTGTCCCAGTAAACCAAGGTTGCAGATTTGATCCCCGCACATAAAAAAAATCTAGAAATGAATGCATAAATAAGTGGAACAACAAACTGATGTTCCTGTCTCTTGCAAATCAAGAAATATTTTTTTTAATTATTTGTACTCTTTAAGTCTGAGCTGTCTATTCTAGGGAACCCTGAACATTGCTCAAACTCGTAGAGATACATACTCCCTTCACATTTTCCCTCTGGTCTAATTTTACTAATTTCTCAATTATCCTTTATTATAAGGGTTGAGAGTGGTTGCTTTTTCCATTAAAGACGTTTTCTACTCTTTATTTTTTACCACTGTGTTGCTTTTACTGAACTCAGAGTTGAGAGCCACAGTCACCTCATAAGTACAATCTGAACTATCACGAACGCTTCGGATGCTCTGGGAGCAGTTGAGCACAACAGCAACACGAGCCCGCAGCCTCCCTGCTCCATCTCTCCAGCGCCCTGCCACGGTGCAGGTGCCGTGAGCTGCCTCTGACCCGCAGTGAAGCACTGGGACTGAATTTCATCTTCAAATCCTTCTCAGCCGGGCTTTCCAGGTACCACTGCCGATTGATGAAAGTGGGCACAGGACAAGAAAACCATTTTTCATTCTGTGTCCACATTTGGGATTCTTGCAAAAATAAATCTTTTGCTTGTGAAATCCTTCCTCTGTAACTTCAAACAGTGCCATTTGTCCACTTAATCTGAGGGAGATTTTTCCAGTGACATCACTGGTAGATCATCTTTGGATGTTTGGACTCCCTAAAGTCCAACTTGATTCATAGTCTTGACTTCCAACATGATCCACAGTCAGAGCGAGTTTTAAAACTTCTGATTTAAAGGCACAGAAATATGTTAGAGAAACTTGAGAGAGGAGCGTTACCAGGTGCTAAACCAAGTATCTCTTCATCTGTGAGCCAGGGCCTGGGGAGTTCCACTTTTACCACTCGGCACAGACTCTCGAAGTTTTAGCTAGAATTTATAATCTGCAAATGGATGGAACAAATTACTAAAATAAACCAAACTTCCTATTTATTCGGGACTGCCTAAAATCAGTTAAACTACTAGCCTTGGATTTACAGCTTTTGCTCTAGTATAAAAAAATGAGTATATATTTAGGCATTACCATTTTATGATAATCAAACATCTTTGTAATTATTCTTTGTAAAGATAATTTTAAAATAAGGAAAGATATTAAATATTTCTAGTTCTTGGGGTTTTTCCTTTTTATAAAACAGATGCTACCTATACACCATGAAACAAGGTGTTTGACTACTTCTTTATTCATTTACTCGGTTGTTCAACATATGACGATTGAGTGCCTACTATGAGTCAGGTACTCTTCTAAAACCAAATGATACACCAATAAGCAAAACAGAGAAAAATCCTGCTTATTGCTGCTCACATGCCAGCGGGCATCACAGACCCTGGGAAACCACATCTTCAGTCAGCTCTGGATTGCTAAGAGATGGCTCAGAACCCTTGGGATGATGAAGAGGATGGTAACGAAGACTCAGAAGAACCATTTGAGCCCTAGGTGGTGTGGCTCAGTGGATTGAGAATTGGCCTGCAAACCAAAGGGTCACTGGTTCAATTCTCAGTCAGGGCACATGCCTGGGCTGCAGGCCCAGTCCCCAGTAAGGGGTATATGAAAGGCAACCACACATTAATGTTTCTCTCCCTTTCTTTCTCCCTCCCGTCCCCTCTCTCTAAAAATAAATAATAAGAATAAAATATTTTTTTAAAAAGAACCATTGAGAAGCTAATATACATTCTCTGGAATGTGAGAGACATGGGGGCAAGTTTCTCAATCCATTACTGAACAAAAAAGCAGTGTGTGTAGCTAGAGCTACATACCGAGGAAAAGCTTGTGCCAATAGTAAGCTACACACCCACTGAGAGCTGGGCAGGGGTCTTTTTGTTTTCCATGGATCATGTACAGACTCTGTGGAATGACAGATCTGGTAGCTGGCCATGAGTTCCCCCAAATCTCTTGCAAGAGTGAGGCAGCTTCAATAACAACAGGATGGAGGTGTCCCAGGTGTAGAAGTGGACTGTGCGAGTGGCGCTGCCCCGTGGAAGCAGCGTCCCTCACGCCAGGAACTGCAGGTGAAGATGTCCAGGGAAAGAAGCGCCCGCCCCAGAGGAAAAGGGCAAGTCTTGCATTCCATCATGCTCAGCTGGTATGACCCCCGCTTTATAATGTTACAATCCGGAAGGACTTTTTCTACCCCTTTCTTCTTCTCCCTCCTCTATTTTAATATTAAAGTGCCCCAAACAGCAACTTTTTAGAAACATGTTTTTTATTAATTTATTTTAGAGAGAGGAGAGGGGGGAGAGAGAGAAAGCGACATCAATCTGTTGTTCCACTTTTTATGCATTCATTGGTGGATTCTTGTATGTGCCCTGACTAGGAATCAAACCTGCAAACTTACCAGTGTATCTGGACGATGTTCTAACCAATTGGGCTACCTGGCCAGGACTGAAACAGCAACTCTTTAGTGGAGAATGCAGTGAAGCAAGAAAAGGGAAACATCAGATCAAAACCTCTCCTTCCCCACCCTTTCAATCCCCTAAGCCTGAGGCAGACAAACTGGGAAAGAAGAGATTTGACAGTGAATGAGATGTTGAACTTTTGATATTTATCTGTACGGTACTTCTAATTAGTTAGTGACACAGAAAAACCTTGGGACCTGACTGAGATTCTAACCAGGGGGCTGGAAACAACAAATCCAAAGATCAAGTGAAAGAGAATAAAAGTGCTTTCCGCTTCAATCAATAACCAATTAAATGAGTTTAATCATCATGAGTAGGAAGACATCCACAGCTAGGAAAATTTCTGAGTTGGACTTACTGGGAAAACAGGGGTGACATAACTGTGGACTCTTTTGATATTTAAAAATGAAGCTAAACAAAGCCTCCTTGATCAATTTCTAAATACCCCATGTCAATAGAAGATTAGAGAGGCATAGAAAAATGATGACACATAGTCCACTGTTGGGCATCTTTATCAAATTTTCCAAATACCCCTAATAATTTCTATCATCTAATCTCAGCAGAGGGAGATTGGGACCTATGAACTACAGAGCTTCCTGGTGAGTAACTGCTTTTCTTTCTTTTTCTTTCTTTCTTTCTTTTTTTTTTTTTTTACTAAAGTCTGTAAAAAGGCTCAGCTATGGTCAAGTGAACAGTCTCTACAACCTGTGCGATAGGATAAAGTTAGACCAGAACAGGAGACAAATGAGGCTGAGATGAAATACACTAGATGTCTTCAGATTTGCCTGCTCTGGAAGCATAGATCCGGGAATATTTAAGACGTGTCCTCAACTTGTCACAGAAACAATCTTCCTGAACACAGGGTGGACAGCTACGAGGCCTTACAAAAGAGAGACGACACAGGTAGGACCTACCTCTAAAGAACAGCATCAAATAATATCCCTAAAAATTATAGCCTGGTTGTTTATAAATCATTTCATTTATAAAATACTAACAGATCACAGGGCTGAATAGTAAGCTGGACTTTGGGAAGGATAAATCAGGCAGACCTGTGCACTATCATTCCATGACAGACTGCCAGCCATTCTTGATGGAAAGGGAAGAAAAAAGGCTTTAATCCTAGTCTTAAAGGATGTACTCATAAATAAAGTTGCAACAATATTTTCAAAGTGCCTAACTATATGAATTCCCAACTTGTTAGAAGGCAAAACAGATGGAGGTTGTTCTCTCCTTTTCTTTCCTGGAGAGAGGACAAGAGGGATGATTAAACCTTAATTGAATATATCAAGGGTGGGAGGAGACCTCCACAAAAATTTTGTAAATTGGGATGATGCGATTCATTCTGCAGTTGGAGAAAACCTACTTTCTCCACTTGGAATATTGTAAATATTCCTAGTCTGCAATATTCATCTGTAAATGGCTTGGCAGATGGGTTTATTTTATGCTACATTAATCCAAAAGGAATAAAAAGCTAGGGGATATTGCCCTCAAGAAAAAAGGAGAGATTCAAGGGACTCAGAAAAAGCCAGTGAGCGAAAACCAGGGCAAGTGGAACAAAAATAGAGGAATTCATGGGATCTGAGTAAGTTTTGTCACACGGAGAAATAGAAAAACTCTAATCCACGTGGGTAGGATCACAAGAGGACAGGAACTGGGTGCGGGATTTCATTGACCCTGAAACAGTTTTGACCGGAAGCTAAAAGGGCACACTCCCTCAGGGGCCAGCGAGGCCTCGGGCAGCGGACTCAGACTGTGGAAGACTGTTCCGCAGAGTCCCAGAATTTTCCACTGGTGTTGCCTTGACAGAAATATGGCTCTGCTGTGATAATGCAACTACCTCCTGATCTTTCTCACTGATGGAAGCCTGAGTAGTCTTTGCTCTGAACCACACCATCAGCAACTTATAACAGCTTTTATCACTCATTGCCGTTGCTTACAGGTCACACCACCACTCCTGATGACGTGAACCGATGATCCAGGCTTTCTGGCCATCGGATCCCCTTACCCAATCCCATTCCCATTCTTACTGGCTTCACAGCAAGCTCCCTCGCTACATTCCAATCATATCTACTAATGCTGCCCTTTAGTTACAGAATGGCACAGCCACACTTTGGGTTTTATTATATAATATTGCTTCAAATTCATAAAGTCTGGGTTTCCTCTACACAACTCTTTCATTCTCTCACTTGTATTAAACTCTTTCTTAAACTTCACTGTGATCTCGAACCTTGGACACTAGAGTAAGCACAACTAAATTGAAATACACACTTTCCCATTTATAGGACATATGACTTCATAAAATTACTTCACAAATCTCAGGCTGTTTCTTAGTATAGCCACAGACCCAAATTGCCTGATAAAACTCAGCTCATACTCAATTTAACATTAGAAAACTCACGACAGTACACAAAAATGGCGAAAACTGGCTACGGCATTGCAAGCTGAAAAGCAGAAGGCCGTATGGTGTGTCTGAGTGGAACTCCTGTTAGCTGCACTGTCAGCCAGCATGGACTGAGAAACATTCTTGGACTTATATACATCACATGTTCCAGTAAATTAAATAGCGAAAACCCCCCAAACAGGAGAAAAAGGCTTGGCCTCTCTCTCGTTCTGTTTCCAACTCTGCGATACAAGGAATATAGTGACCAGCAAAACGAGTGACTATTCCTCAACTGTATCAACCAACAGAGCCCCAACTGGCCGTGTTCTTTGATTCTCCTATGTTATTATACTCATGGGTCTATACGGCATGAGAAAATGATTGATTGAATGAATAAGTAAATGGTAGAAAAGAGACAAGTTCCCCAAGTTGAAAAAAATGGTAAACAATTTATGGAGATACTTTGCTCTCATGGAGGTAGAGCACGACTCCCCGCCCTTGACTTTGAACCGTGGGCAGAGACTGCTTTCCAAAGACCCCAGCATGGAAGGAGGGGTGGAGGGAAGAAACCTGATGAAATCCAGGTGATCACGTGGTGATCAGCGGTAAGTGCGTAGCTAGAAAGTATCTTTGCCATATGTAATGACAATGGCGATTTATCTCTGTGGTCTTGCTCCCCAAAAGCCGTAAGCTCAGTCTAATCCCGAAAATAAAAAATAAAAAATCAGACAAATCCCAGCTGAGGGACCATCACATCCAAGAAGAGCCGAAGGAGACAGGCTGACTAAGCGCGGTATGCCCTGAGTAGGGTCCTGGAATAGAAGGTAAAAAAAACTAAGGACATCTGAATACGTGTGGACTTCCGTTAACAGCAACATACCAATACTGGTTCACTAATTTTAATGAAAGGACCATTCCAGTGTAAGATGTTCATAACAGAGGGAGCTAGGTGGGGAGTGCATGGGAGCTCTCTATTCACCTCAGAGTTCTTCTGTAAATCTAAAAATATTCTAAAAAGTAAAATTAACCCACACATACAACTTCTCCCTCTCTGGGAGCAGACTCACATGGTGCCACCTCAACATCACCATTAGCACCCTACTGGAAGGGGAAATTTCTTTTAAGAAATTGCTATAAATTCAATAAAACTTTACATTAAACTTTATAAAAGAAATGACTGAAGCAAGGAGAGCAAAGGAGAGACAGTAGGTGAGGCTAGAGAGCTAGGAAACAGGCCCTCGGGCACTAGGAAGATTTTGAACTTCACCTAAGGGAGGCACCAGTTTTCAGCCAGGAACGACAGGACAAGATTTGAATTTACTGCAGGTTTGAAATGTGTACGTGATGCCATGTGCAAAAGCCTACCCTCAATTTCTGTAACACAGCCATCTGGAAAGTCCTCACTTCCTCTTAGTAGCAAAAATAAAGACACATTTCTAAGGGTAAAAAAATTAATTACTTCTCAGCTCACTCAGTTTCTTTGAGAGTAAACATTTAGTGTTTCTTTCTCCTCTTCCTTTTCAGCCCTTATCTCTTCCTAATAGAGGGTGAAATTTCTGGGTGACTTATGGGATGCCTGTCATTCGATAGAAAAGTATGGTCCAGGCCCCTTCCTTTGGTCCTGTGGCCTCTCGTTTCTGTGCAATTCCGTTGTCCATCACATCCTTCAATATAAACTGACACCTGTTGTAGTGTAATTGTTCTGGCCTGGCCTTGGATGTTAGGGAGCAGAGGGAGCATTGCATGGTGATTTAAAACCCTGAATGCTGGTCCTCCTTCGCCTGGATTAAAACTCCAGTTCTGCCACTGACGAACTTAGTCTCTCTGTGCCGAAATTTCCTCTTGTGTGAAATTTAGATATTTATAACACCTACCATACAGTGTTGTTTTTCTGGTGAGGAGGGAGTGAGTTAATGTATGTGAAGAAGTTAAACCAGTATTTACCATACAGTAAGTGCTATGTAAGCATGAGCTACTGTTATTAATGGTCATGGCCTTCAACTTTACATTTTTAATCAACAATTTATTTTTAAATAATTTTAGATATGCAAAAATAATAGAGTACCCTTATACCCTTCACCCATTTCCCCCTAAAGTTAGTATCCTACATACGCATGACACATTTACCAAAACATTGGCACGTTTATTGCCTTACCTCCAGACTTTATTTGGGTTTTGTCAGTTTTTAAATTAGTACCCTTTTTCTCTTTCAGGAGCCAGTCCAGCAGAGCACAGCGTATCTAGCCCATCATATTTCTCGACTACCACGCAGGAAGTTCCGCTTCCGGCCGTGGCGGAGGAATGAATTCCAGACCATCAAATACGACTCGGGACGAAATAACGTGTTCAGGCCCTGAACGACAGCCAGCCCGCAGGTGAGCGAGCACTGAAACAATGGGCACACTCAGAGGGGCCCCGCCGTCGGTCACCTCGGGTGTTTGCAGGAGAGGCTTCTGTGCCGTGGGAGGAGGAAGAGGAGGCCCGGAGGCCCAGTGCGCTGGCTGGGCTGAAGAGTGAGGGACTTCTGCAGCAGCCGCAACCTGGGGTACAGGGCACCGGAGAGCAGGGAGCCGCACGTCACTGGAAGCCGCGATGTCTGCGTAGGACTCCCCGCGGGGTCCGGGCCCGGGGCTTACACAGGACCCGGTCCCTCGAGGCCTCTCACAGGGATTACCTGCCGCAGAGATGGCTCCGTTATGATTCACACTGAGGTCCCGGCCCAGCCAGAGTTGAGAGGCCTCACTGACCGTCTCAGAAACATCCCTGGAACTTCAGAAAGGCCATGTCTTAAGAAAGAACCGTGCTCCAGGGTAAAAGCACCTCCTAGGGCCGGGCTCAAAACGAAAGCCCGACAAGACCGAAAAGACTGCAAGAACAAAATTTAGTATTCTTCTTTAGTGGAAAAAGCCACAATCCAGGCTCCCAACAGCATACCCCCCGCAGCCCACAGGTTATAATAGAGATACGCATGTGCGTGAAAACAGACAGCACGAAGGGCAGGAGTGGGGAATGGAGCCACCCTGCTCCAAGGGTCACACAGTCCGTGTAAAGTGTTCCGCAGTACCACCTCTAAGGAGGCTGCGGTTAGCATGTGCGTCGCAATCGTGAAAGCGGCCCTACAATACAGTGTAAGGAAGCGCGTATTGCTGAAGAGGCCACAGAGGGCTTATACTAGAATATTACTAAAATGATGTTCTATTAACTCAAAAGAAGTCAGGAAAGCAGAGAAAGCAAAGTAAAATAACAGATTTGGCAAATCAAAAGCAAGTAACAAAAAAAGATAGACCCAAATCCAACTGTATTAATAATTTCATTAAATGTTAAAAAACATAGGTTTAAAAGAAAAAGAATAAAAAAGATCCACTATGTAAATGGTATGCAAAAGAACGCTGAAAGAGTTTTATACGTATTAGACTTAATGGGCCTGAAGACAAGAAGAATCATCAGAGATAGAGACATTTATAATGATAAATGGGTCTATCCATAAAGAAGATGTAGCAAATCTAAAATGTAGGTGGCTAATAACTGAGCTTAAAAATAGATGAAGCGAAAGCCGACTGAACTAAAGAGACAAATAGGGAAATCTACAATCGGAAGCAGAAAAATTAATTTCCTCTTTAATAGCTAGATAAAAATCTCGAAGGATGTGGAAGATCTAAAAATAATTATTAACCACTCTAACCTAACTGACCTTTATAGAACAATTTATCCAATAACTTCAAAATTCACATTTTTCCATGCTCGCATAGAGCATTAACCAAGACAGACCTTATGCTAAGACATAAAACAAGTCTCAGTACATTAGAAGTCTGAAGTTTTACAGAACATGTTCTCTAAACCCAACAAAACTAAATAAGAAATGAATAACAACTAGATATTAAAAAATAACAATTACACATTTATAAAAGCCTCAAATATTTGGAAGTTAAAAAACTTCTAAATAACCAGCCAGAGGAAAAATTAGTATATATTTGAAAATAAATGATAAAAATATGTCAAGATGTTTAGGAGGAAGCTAGAGTGCTTACAGGAAGTTTATCAATCTATCTTCAGGTCCCTCCCTCCAACGGGGAGGACAGGAGTTCTGTTTAGAATAATTCCTATCCCTGCCAACTATAGTACAGAATATGTTTTCTTTTAACCGATTCTGAGGGCAAGAGCTGCCACGGAACATTAGTGTCGATCACAAGGGCCCCCGAGAACTTCCACCAGCTTGGAGGCCATAAGATTCTCACAGGTGTATGCCTTTAGTCTTAGGGGACAGATAGAGGGCCACCGCCCCATGGCCACGTCGACTTCCGTCTGTGTTCAAGGAGTTAAGAGGACTTTTGGGCCAGGGTACAGGTCCTTTTCCAGAATGGGTCCTAAAATTATCCAGCATTACCTGCTGAATCTACCTGGCTCACTTTGCTGATGTTTTATTAGCTCTCCAGCCTGACTCCTGTCTTTTGCCTTCCTCTGGGAAGAGAACACTCTGATCTGCCTTTTCTAGTTAATAAATCTTTTTCCTCTGAATGCTTCTCCTCGTTAAAAGCAAACTCCGCTTGTCCCAGGGTGCCTAGGTTGGCATCTACCTCCCCTAAGCCCCTTTTCTGACCTGTGGGTCATTGTTGTTTAATCCACCACACATGGCATTGTCATTGTGTACTAATGGCCTGGGTGCACAGAGAATCCATATTTTGTAACCCAAAAATGTTGGGTACCCCAACGAGGATTAAATGAGTGGTAGTCAAAGACAGATTTAATCTAGTTTGAGTGTACCCGTAAGGCCTCCCACCACCTTCCTTGTCTCAGAATGGGGCTGCTCCTCAGAAGATCTCAGATCTACCACACAATGCCTGTTGCTTCATCTCATCAGGAACCCATCGTACACCCCCTGCTTCCTGCTTAATACCTTCCCCATTCACAAAAGCAAGGGTGATTGCTGAGCAATCGGAACACACGGAGACCTACTGGGCATGCTGCCATTCGTTTTGACTATACAACCAGGGACCTTGCTAAGCATCTGAGCATCCGGGTTTGCAGTCAGTTACCCAGCAATCAGTGTGCTAAGAGTCACATATACACGGTTTAAAGTCCCAGCGGGAAGCAATTCCTAGAAATTCTTTCCCAAATGGTGTCCTTTGTAGCAGATGTAGCTCGAAGAGAGTAGTCCAAGATGCTGGCACATTACTAGGCATGAATAGTTCAGCCAGTTCAGCCACATGTCCCATGACCGGAATGTCTCCCAGACTCCGGTTTGCAGAGTGCCATCGGAGGGTGTCAGGTTCCCGGAGCACAGCTGGTCTCCGCAGACACAGCTCCCCTCTTCAGTGCATCTGGTGTAATCATGCTAAGAGATAATGTTGCTCTCTTGCTCTGCACTCTTGAGGCATTAACACAACGTCAGATTTCTCTCACTGCTTCACCTTCTTAAATATTCCTTTACACTCAGCTATTATTTCTCCTCTTGATTTGTTATTTATTTTTACCCAAACTTCCCCACTTTTGGAAGGGACATCAAGTTCGGCCACTATGCCGGTCCAGATTGCTACAGCAACACTAGTCTAGCCAAGCGTCTCTTTTGCAATTTGTTTAGAGATGGGCTGGATTATTTCAGTGCAGTCTAGTCTTTCCCCGCCCCCACACGCACAGGGTGAAACCTCTTGTACTGCTTCGGCAGGAGGTACAGCTCTCCGAGCCCGAGCTGTGGGGGTGAGCTTGGGAACAATGGCAGGCTTGACGGCCCTACGACAGGGGCTGGGCGCTCAGTGCAGTGGAGAGAGGCAGCAGCCCGAGTCTTCTCCACTTGCCACTCCCGGCAAGGAGCAGTTGCCCACACTGTGGCTCAAGGACTGTGGGCCTTGGTCTTCTCAGCATGTGGTGTCCAAAGCCCTGGGTTGCTCTAAGCTCCCGCAGTGGTCCCGACTCCCCAAGTTAGCAGTCAGTTAAGTCAATCATACGTCATGGGCACAGCAGTAATCTAGACACCCACACGCGTGACGTATTAACAGAACCTTCTCTTTCTGCCCACTGCCAGCAGGATGTACACACTTATTCATTGTTCTCTCCTAATCACCAAAAATTATTCAGTCAACTTACTGTTAGGTTAGGAGAGTTGGCCTCCCCGCCTCTTTCCTTTGGAAAATATGAAATAATGTCTTCCCTGACACCCAAGTCTTTTCCTTACTGCTGCGCGGAGTCCCCTTCCTCCCATGCTTTATGATACTAGTTCAAGCCTAAAAGATAGGACTTTCTGAGACTTATTACCATAAAAACAATTTCACATTTTCAAGGGTAGCAGAATATGCCACCCTAAAACATGCCTCTTTGGCATAAGGATTATTTTGAACGAATTATTTTCAGAAACTGTAGATCCAAGAGAAGCTCTGAAAACAGTAGAAATTACCCTTGGCAGGAGACATCTGCATTTGCAAAGGAAATTTTCATTAGAAAGGGGGCCTGTTTCATGAAGACACCTAGTCTGTAAGTAACTTTTTCACCTGAGAAGATCATCTGCATGGCAGGGCGAACTTTGTGTTCCAAACATTTTCTCTTCTCCACTTCCCCTGAACTGCCTTTCCCTCCTGGACTCCTGTGACCCTAAGCCTTTCCTTAGCTCAGGATGTGGTACATAAGCCTCAATCCTCCAGCTACCTTTTGAGTCTCGTATCTTTGAGGGGGGTCCCGTAAGAACCAAAAAATCAACGGAATAAATGTAACGATCTAATTGATTTTATTGTCCGATTCATGCGTCAGGCAGAGCCCCACTAGTAAATGGAGAGGAGCTCTGAGAAATGCACAGAAGGGCAGACTTTTCCAGGCAGAAACTGTGCAGAACAAGAAAGGCTGGCACGGGTCTTATCAGCAGACCTCACCGGTGTCCATCAGGAGATTCCACAGATTGGTTTAAAGTTTTCTCCTAAGAGAGACCGAAAAATGCAGTGAACTTTGGCACTAGGTCTTGGTGGCGTTTAGCACAAGGGACTCCATTTCAGGCCTGTTGTTTCTTTTTTGAACAGCACACAACTAACTTTGTTTTTTTTTTTTTTCCTCTCTCCTGTTAATCCATCTCCTTACTCCAAGCCCCTAAACGCTGGCCCACCTCAGCCTGAGCCAGTGTACGTCCCCTCCTGAGACCGAAATGGCTGTCGGGTCATATGAAATATTCTCTGATCTCCTACTTGAATGTGCCACTCATTCACCCCACTTGCCCGCACCGAGTCCTTTCTCCCTTTGCTTGCTCCCCTTTTTGGCCTAACTTTTGAGCCCTTGTGGTCAAGGCATTCTCTTACCGCAAAACCCATGCCCCCATTTCCTTGTTTGCAACAGCCCCTTTCCCTCTTTTTTGGTCATGTGTTTGAATACAGTCTCTGCTTCACTAAGTCCAGATTTGGCTTTTATTCCAGCCTTGTCGGTAACTTTTTCTGGTATTGCCTACCCTGTAACATCCAAACAGAAAGGTTTTATGTCTTCCAGTTAACCTTGAGCTAGTCCTCAGGGTAAAATAACGAGTCACCACATGGGGCAGATTGCTGCTGTCCCAGCTGAAGTCCTCATGGCCTCCGGCCAATCCAGCAGTCCCATGCTGCGGGGCCCAAGACCTGAAGGGACTTCCCGGTGGACCTCAGTAAAAATTGCCAGGAGGGGGAAGGGTAGAGGAGGAAGAGGGTATGGGGGTAGAAATGGTGATGGGAAAAATTTAATTTTAAAAAATTATATTAAAAAAAATTTTTAAAGAGAAATTGCCAGCTTGTAGAGTCATGAACTCAGTAACGGTATTGTTTTCGGCCTCTAAATTCACGGGTATTTGCTTCGCAGCGTATGGATTGACAAAACATGGGCTGAACACTCGGATGTGTCGGTATAAGAAACATCCAAACCTGCAGAGAATTTTCACGAGTTTGAGTCAAACAGACGACCGCTGCCAGGAAGCAAAAATCTCAATGGACTGAGAACTTGCTCCAAAGAATGGCAGTCGCACAGCTTCTTCGATACATAGAATCAAAGGAGAAGAGATAGAGGGGATTACAGGAAATCCACCGGTGGTAGGTTATGGAATGGGGAGAAAGCAAAGCGGGGAAATCTCTGGAACTGGTTAAAAAGTACAAAGGAGAGACAGGTACTTCTTTGACATTGGCGGGTAGAGGAAAACCAGCAGTTACCATCCACGGCACACAGAGAAGGCGTTCAGGGAGCAAGGTGACACCGAAGGGTTCTGTGGTCTGTGCTCTGGTGCCGTGGGTGTGCCCGGAGGGGTCTGGAAAAGATTGTCCTGACATTCCAAAGGTATGTTACCTTAGATGCCAAGAGGCAATAGACAAGCTCATTTAAGGTAAAGGTGAACCTTTGTCAAGGAAGCTACAGGCCTAGGACGTGACTACCTTCCAGGATCCGCTTTTAGTTAGGAATCTGTATGTTCAGACCATCTTATGTGGTTGCTCTCAGTCTCTGAGTTTGCAGGGGCTGGCATGCTGGCTTCCCCTGATCTCGTCAGCTTTGGTATGTGGCCCCTTTTCTGTCCACAAATGAAAGAATCAACAAACCAATGAATAAACAACTGAGTGACATCAATCTGGGACTGTGTTCCGTCCCAAGAAGGAAGAAGGCAAACAAGGAGTTGCAAAGCAAACTGCTACTGAGGCTTCTGTTCCGAGATGATGCATAGTGTATGAGCTGACGAGGATGGAAATATGACTTTTGAGTATATTTTTGAAACGTCAGTTGCTAGGGGGGTGTTTGGAAGTGTATCCAATGCATCACCCACCAAAAACATGGAGTTGTGATACTAAAAGAATATTAGTGGGTTCTCTGTGAGTCATGCATTCGCCCTAGACTAGAGAATGTCTTCAGGAAATTGTGAAAAGCCAGAATCACATAGAAAATCTGAATTAGTCTGTAAGGCATCTCTAACACATGACAGCATCTTCATTCAACATTGACTTAGTGAGATATGTGAGTCCTGCCCTCTGGATATCAGATACTTTGCCAGATGCTGGGAATAGACCAGAAAAGAAACAGCCATTGCAATCAAGAACCTGGCTGTCGAGCTGAATGCACCAACTGTGACAATGCTCAGTGCAAAAACAGCAGGAAGGGATTTGTTGCCTGTGTAACTAAACATTTTGGGCGAATGCTAATGTCAGTCATGGCTGGATTCAGGGATCAAGTGATGTGGTCAGAATTTCATTCCTCTTCATTTATTGATTCTGCTTTCCTCTGTGTTAGTCTCTCTCTCTCTCTCTTTTTTTTTTTTTTTTTTTTTTGGTTCTACATGGTATTGAGATGTAGCAAGGGTGGCAACGGTTTCAGTTCCTATGACCTCTTTAGCTTCAGATTCCAAGGAAAGAAAACAAGCTCTTTTTCTTAGAGGTACCAGCAAAACCTCCTCTTCTTGAGTAATTTGTCTATTCTGAATCAGTCATTCTGGTTGGAGGGGTGGGGGAGACACTAAGAATGTGACTCATTAATTGGTTAAGTCTGGACTATTTGCTAAACTTGCTGGCGCTCTGGGGTTTGAGCTCTCGCCAGGACCATGTGAATTGGAAATGAGAAAGTGCAAGACCCCCACGTCACCAGAAGTAGAGCAAATAAATGATGGTATGCAAAGCACAGTCGCTGTGAACCATAGAGGACCTAGGGTTTGTCATTCTTTACTGCAAAATTTTTGCCCAGAGCTTATGGTTTGCCTTTCGATGTTGGCATTTGTCTTCTGACGTGTGCGAGTTAAATTTTTATTGTTCCAATTGTTCAAATGTCCATCTTCTTCTCAATGATTATTTCAGGAACTTCAGCAAAACTTTCCGTAATTCTCACCACATCATTGATTATGCTCTTTTTTAATGGGGAAAAATGGAAATAAATTGTGAGTCTTATTAGTCTCAAGAAAGTCCCATGAAGTACACCATTTAAACAAGGGGAACATATAAATTTGTACAGTTTCTGTGAATAAAATCTTTGTTCTAATTCTAACAGTTTACTGTTAAATGCTCCTGGCTACCTATATTTGTTTACTAGGGCTGCTGTAACAAAATACTATACGCTGGGTGGCTTAAACCACAGAAATTTATTTCCTCACACTTCTGGAGTCTAGAAGCCTGAGATCAAGGTGTTGGCAGGGTCGGTTTCTCCTGAGGCTGGTCCGTGTCTGCCTTCTTGCTGTGTCCTTACCTGGTCTTTCCTCTGTATATTTCCCTGGTGTCTCTGTGTCCAGACTTCCTCTTCTTAGGATTCCACTCAGATTGGATCAAGACCCACCCTAAAAACCTCGTTTTACGTAATCTCCTCTTGTTAAATACCCCATCTCCAAACATAGTCACGTGCTGAGGGATTAGGGGTTAGGGCTTCACCCTATGAATTTGGGGGATACAGTGAACCTATACCATCACCTTTCTGACCTCAGCCAGTTCTCAGGTGTGCACTTGCATTTTCTCAACTGAGAGAGACCATCTGGCACTGCTTGGGTGCCCCCTCCCTGTCACGTGGCCTGGGGACATTCTTCAGGCAGGAAGTTGGGGCATTGTAGGGCTCACCTCGTAGCTCTCCCTTTCTCAGGGTTTATTTTGCCTCTCTTTCTCTGTCCATATCCTCTATTTATATTAGAGCTCACCTACTCCCCCAGGTGGTTCACATTCTTCAGAGCACTCTTTTGCTTAGGGGCAAATACTGGTACCGCTGGCCTTCTCAGATATTGTTGAGTGGGAAAGGGCTTAATCACAGAGGCCCTGGTTTTGATCTGATAAATGCAAGCACCTCTTGCTGGAGGTGGGTCAGTGCCCATCATCAGCAGGTATTAGCTCTAGAATGACCACAGTTATCCAAGCAGGAAAGGAGGGAGTGGCCAAAGGAACCATAAGTGATTTAGTGAGCCATTCACAGTTCCACTGTAGCAGCCATAGGTACTTCGACAAACTGTTCCATGGATAATCTTTTAATTCATTAGCAATCCTTTAATTAATGCTTGAAGACTTCACCATGCTTTGGTCTCTATTGGGAAGAAAGGCTTATTGCTCTCCACTAACTTTCTCCTTAATCTATTTTGGGCTATGGCCTTGTCTACTCTAGCTTCTTCATTAGTTTATTACATTCTGCTATGTATAGTATTACATATATATAATTATATATTAGCATACTAATATAAAATACATATGCTGTGTGTATGTATATATATGAAAGTATCCAGCCATGTCATGTGACAAATAGAGATATTTATCGAAGACACAAGGTATAAGAAACACTGTACACAGGACAATGATGCCCCACCATTCATCTCCGGTTATGACCTTCTTGAGGAAATGTGGTTCATCAGCAGTGGTTTGAATCAAGTTATTAGCAACTACAGCATGATGGTCCTTCTGCTCTGGTAGCAGGAGCCGTGGAATGAATTTTGCCATGGCACATTTCATGCCAAGATCCTGCATCAAAATCTTGGACGCAGTAGTTTTTGGAATCCCCAGATCAGCTTCTAGTTCTCGCCCTGTCAGTCGCCGATCTTTGTTGATTGCCACCTGTACACTCTCAACATTCTCAGGTGCTCTGCTTGTTGCAGGCCTTCCAGAATGTGGATCACTTTCAACAGATTCCTGACTATCTTTGAAGCACTTGTGCCACGCTTTTATTATTTGCAGTGTATTCATTGCATCGTCCTCGAAAGCCTTATAAATCATCTGAATAGTTTCTGTGAAGGAATGCTCAAGTTTAAAGCAAAGTCTGATGCAGATTTGTTGTTCTAATCGCTCAGTCATTTTGAATGCAATGGCCACACAGTACACATGCTCACTCAGTGGCGTCTGCTGCCCCCACTGACTAGTGCAGTGAAGTTGTCATTGTTCACAATGTGCGTTCCAGTCCACTCTCTGTGGCTGCCAGGTCACATCAATGTTTTGCAAACCAATCTCTGGACTGACCTTGTATACTAGCATAGTGATATGTTATATATTGCTATGTATCATATATACTCTATATTATACATACTATGTATGTGTGAGAAACTCTCACACTGGTCTTGTTCACTATTGTTCTTCCATTGTGTTTTATAATGTTGTTATGGATATATTTTTTAATGGAAGTATTCTTTTAAAGATATTTAAAAGAAAGTAAAAGATATTCCTTTACTTTTCAGGCATTTTCAAAAAGAGAAGAGGTTAATATGTGATCTCAGTCTGTCATGTTGAACCAGAAATCAGAAGAACTTTTTCAGTTCTTCATGAGTTCTAGTTTTGGATTCATTTCTAGAGTAGAATAGGAGAAAGAAATGACATTCTGGCTCAGCAAACCAGAGCTCCACAGTTCTCCAGATTTTTTTGTTTCATTACTCAAGTGAAAGAATCTCTTGCAAGACAAAAATACATTAAGTATAAGAAGAAGTAACGGGAGGAAATTTTCCATCAAGGAAGCAGCGGCACTGTTTTCCCAGGGTGTACAAGGAAATGCTTAGTTAAAATGTCCAGAGGTGGGTGCCTAACTTTAGCTGTCAGCACAAACCTGTATTGATGTTATTAAACTACTCAATATTTAGGAAGTGTCCAGGATGGAGGGCAATTGGTCCACCTTAATCTCAGTGGGTGAAATGATTCCTACAAGAAAAGAAACATTTTCTCAAAATGGAAACATCTTCTCTTCCCTGAAGAGACCATCCAAAGGGATCATTATTTTACTAAGTGGCTCTTTGAAAGAAACAAAGTCTTAGCTGTGGATAGGCCCAGAACTATGTCATATTGCCTAATCAACCAACCAGTATTCGTTGAGCAATGTGTATTTTATGCAGCACATGGTAGGCAGATTAAAGCCCCACCAAAGATGTCCCAGCCCTGATCCCAAGAACCTGTCCATTTGTCCATGTCACAAGGCAGAAGAGATTTTGCAGATGTAATTTGCTGACTTTAAAGTAGGGAGTTATCCTGGATTATTTGGGTGGGTCCAATGTAATCACATAAACCCTTAAAAAGTGGAGGAGGAAGGCAGCAGAGTTAATCACAGAGACACAATGTGAGAAGAGCTTGATTCACTCTTGCTGGTGATGGAAGAAGGGGCCCCTGAGCCAAGGAATACAGAGGCCTGCAAAAATGGAGAATAACTCTGAGCTGACAGACAGTAAGCAAATAGAGGAGCATCGGTCCTAAGACCACCCGGAATTCAACTGTGCCAATAGCCTGAATGAGCCTGGAGGCAGGTCGTGTGTCCAGAAAGGAAAGCAGCCTTGCTGACAACATAATTCATCTTGTGAGACTCAGACTCAGAAAACAGCAAGCCTAAACTGTGTTGTTTTAAGCCATCAAAGTTGTGCTAATTTGCTATGACATCAATGGAAAAGTAATACATTGCCATTGGCACTGGAGTGGATAATACCAATACTAAATTAGATTCTCAGTATAGAATTCAGCTTGTAATTTCTTCAGAGGTATTTTCAACATCGGTTAACATCTTGGCGCAAACCAAGTGTTGGGGAGTGATGTAGTATCATACAACGAAGGAAGGAAGAATGAAGAGTGCTGTGTGATACTTGATTTTTTATTTGTGACTTTGGTTTAACTGACTCAAAACGAATATATGCTGTCGTATCAGTTGAATTATTATCAAACAGAACGCCCAGATCCAGCAACCCTCAGTTGTTGAACAGAAATGAAATACCAGGATTTGGCTAGCAGCTTAACTGCTTTGACCTTTTTCCAAACTGAAGATGAGATAATACAAGTTTCTGTTATCTCACAATAAATAAGTGCAAATGCAGTTGATGAACTGGTTTAATGGTAGCTGCCCAAGGCTCTGTGTGGGAGGGCTTGATAGGGCGAGAAAAGAAGTAACTGCTATATTTGAGTAAAGCAGATTTAGGATATAAGAATTACCATACAGACTCAGAGAACAAGAGGAAACATTGTCAGAAGGAATACTTCCTTTCCTTGAAGCCACCTTCAAAGGTTAAGAATAGGCTCCAGCTCCAGGACTAAATTCTCTTCCAACCTGATAGAAATCTAACTATAATTATTATACCCAAACACAATTCAATCACCATTCTATGTTGTTTAGACAAGATCACAATTTCGTGCTGCTCTGGCATCCCCAGTTTCTTACAGAATTCAGTGGAGGAAAAAGTAGGTATTGGAGGTGATATCATAGAATGATTTGCCAACAATTACATCTTGAAAGAAATATCACTCACAGTCTAGGGAGGAGACTCGATGCAAACTACAATAGACAATGTACTGTTTTAAACATTTCTGGATCGTAGCTATACACCGTTTCCCAGACCACTTAGTTATGCCCCGTTACCTGCATGCGTGGTCAAATCCATGGAGCAAAAGACTTATATGTTATCTGTTCCAGTTTCAAGGTGAGGTGGGGTTTTTCTTCCCCTGCCCTGTGATATTACCAGGTCTCCATCTCATGATAGTATCAATTGTCCTGTTTTTGCAGAATTCATTAGACCTCATTTTGTTTTGGCTTATGATCTTCAAGTGGACCTAAACCTCCCCTTGTACTCATAAATTACGTATAAATTCACCATGTAATACAAGTAAATGTTTTTCTAGTCAAATGTTGGTTTTTCCCATTTTTTTTTATTCTGTAGTAAATTTCTATGAGTTTATTTGAGCCAAACTCAGGACATATACTGGGGAGCAAGATCTCAAATGCTCTCTCCCCACCCCATCGTTTTTTAAAGCTGACTAATCCTATTCAGTAATTTGCACTCACATACATACAGCTCCACCTGTAACCCTTCACAGTTACAATACTGTGGCCTAAGCCACATTTTACAACATCTTGGCTAAACTCGCTTAGCAGTAGCTTGCAAAAGAAGTGCTTTAATAAAGGAAATTAACTTGTTTTAAAATGATGACCGACTCACCAAGGTATTAGCATTGTTAATTTACCTTCTCTACAAAGTTCTTGTAGTTTATAAAGGAAGACTGGGAGAGGAATAGATGCTAATGATGCAATTCTAACGATGAAAATCATGTGACGGACATTTTTGGAAGAGATTGTTCTCAAGTAGTAACTCTAAGAAATCATAGTTCTCCATAGGTGTCTACCTCAGGTTTGAATGTGTAAGTTGGGGCTTTTCATTTTACCAGTAGATTACGGATAATTTTCTGCTACATGCCTTCTCATCCAATCAGGTTACAGAAACTTTTCTATTTCTTTCTTGTGCACCCTAACAGGAAACATTTTTCTTTTTCTAATCAATTTAGCCTTTCAATACCATCTTTATTTCACATCCCCCATCTTTTCTTTTGAACAAAGCACACACTAAATTAAGGAAAAACAAAACCAAACAGGAAGTTATTTTTATAGAGAGATTTGGTGAGACAGTTAGTTGGTTAAACAGAAAACAGGGCCAACAGCAAACCCTTCAGGTGAGTCAGGCAAATACAGCTTTTTAGGGAGGATCCTGTCGCGAGATGGGCTACCAAAGGGCAGAGCTAGGTGGAGATGAACACCAGCAGCGTCATTTCCCTAGAATATTACACTTGGACGAGACACCTTAGAATTATGCCTGGAAAGTTTGATTCTCTAGGTGGTTCCACTTCATCTTAACTCCATTAGATGTTCCTCCAGCAGCAGTGTTTTTGTGGGAGACCTTAGACTTTGTCTTGTCATTTTGTCACAGGATTTAATGTATTTAACAATGAGATGGAATTCTTTTCATTACTAGGACTTAGTTTTTATTTTATATTTACTCTCATCTTTCATTGACACTTTCTCTCTTCTCCTATTTGCTGCTTCTCCTAAGTTGTGTGACTTCCTTTTCGTGCTTGTGTGTTTTGTCATGCTTCCTCTCTTCTGCTTCCCCAGAAGATCTTGCCGGTAAAAGCTAATGAGGACTGTGTACTTTCAGAAGTCTTTATTAACTTACCTGGTATGTACCAAAGTGTTACAAAAGTGGTAATACTAAGCACTGACGATTTTTCCCTCGGAGTCTTCTATGCTGGGGTCTTATCACTTTCTGTTCCCAGAATAAGCTACCTAGAAGGGACTTTCATATATTTCTTACATTACCTACAATATCAATCGCTGTTTCTCAAAAGGTTAGTCACCTGGGTGCTGGTAAGAATGCATATTCATAGGCCCTACCCCAGACCCATACAGTCCGAATCTGCAGGCAAAGCTCAGGAACCTGTAGTCGTATTTCTCTCACGAGCTGAACTTCCTCTTGTGCCTTAGCCTGACCTCCAGTCGCTGCCTGGACATGCCTACTTGATGGTATTTTCATCCTACAAGCACACAATGCATCTGACACTGAACTATCCACCGGCCATCTCCAATTCTGTCATCACGCAATTATCCTTGGAATCACGCCTGTTTGTACTCCATCATTTTTACTTAATCAGTTTGTTGGCCTTTGTGCCATCCACTGAGAAAGACAGTGATGAACACAGACAAGGGTCACTTCCTCAGGCATGGGAAAGATTCTTTAAGACAGTAACCTGCTCCTGCAGATTCCTTCCTGTTTTTCTCAGACTATTCCCTTACTTCCCTTGTCAGGGCCCTAATCTACGATCTCACCACTTATGCTTGGGCTGCTATGCTTTTTTCCTAATTAGTCTCTTTGCTCCTGGTCTCCCATCCCTTCTGAAAGATCAATTTGCTGAAAACTTAATCTTCACAACAACACTTTGAATATATTTTGCCCCCACTTAACATCTTCATTGTTTCCAGTTGCTTCCAGGCTATTTTCCAAAGTGGATTCAAGGCTGCTCAGTCTTCCCCCAGATGAATTTTTCCTGAATAAACTCTTGGCCTCTATCAAATAGGTAACTGAACTTGATGTAAGTGTTTTTACTTATTTTCCGGGCTCATGACTTTAATCACACTTTCTGATTAACCACGCCTACTTTGCTCCCTAGGCCTTTCCCCCACCCACAGGGCCGGCCCTCAGCACTTGTTCTTGCTTCAGCTCCTACGGGGATTCTCTGCTCTGCTCATTAAGCTTTTCGCATGCGTTCCTTGGTAATATTCTTTGGTTTTTTTTTTAAACATATTTTTCTAATTCTTCAATTATTTCATACATTTGCTGAATGGAGGAGCAATGTTTTATAAACTTCATCTCTTCCTTGCCTACACTAGGCCTACAGGCAGTAGTAAATGTGGTTCAACAAATATTAATCAAGTTCTTTGCATTCATTTATTTATGCACTTTTTCATAAAAAAAAAATAAAGCAAATATCCATTGAGAACCAATAGGGTCCTGTCTTTCATGGAGATTATAATTTAGTCGGAAAGGCATACTTGCAACAACTCATTAAAATGAGATCAACTGCTTTATTCGTCAGTCAAGAAATATTTGATAACCACCTATCACAGGCTAGACATTGCATTACACGCCGGGAATACCGAGCTAAACCTGACAGCCTTCACACATACACAACTAACACGCAATATTGTAAGTGCAAACAAAAAAATCCCAGGAGCACAAACAGAGGTGAATCTAGCTCTGCAAAAATGTCAGGAAGACCTCACCTTTCAGCTGGGTCTCTCTTTGCTTGTTATGTTTTTGTCTTTTTTTTTTTCAGGTGGGTCTTGGCTGTGAATTTAAACAAGGGGTAGACACTGTAATGTTCGTGCGAGGAGAGTGGTTCTTGGAAATCTGGTAAGCCCACTCCCGTGTTATCATTCTGAGTGGAAACCTGAGCTGGGAGCGGAGGGCGAGCAGCTAAAGCAGAGCCGCGGCGGACGTCGGCCTTCCGGCGGCTCACTGCCCAAAAGAACGCCCGCGTCTCAGTGCGCGGCCTGCATCTAGGCCCTTCCCTGACCCTTCCCCCTTCAGCACGGACAGAGGTACCCAGGGAAAGGCCCTCGTCCTTAGTCTTCAAAACAAGGGGACAATTAAATCTGTGATCTTCCCGCCTAAGAATCAGAGAATGATAGAAAGAACACCAAAAATCACCCAGTTCAGTTTTTCCAATTTACATCCTCAAGAATCTCAGGGATTCTCAAAAAGGCAAATGAAACGATGTAAACAATTCTTAATATTCCAACACGCCTACCAGAAATTGCACATTTTCTGGTAGTTTTCAATGCCAGGCTTACTTGGTTTGTGCTAGAATTATACCTGATCCACATTAAACGGGGTTTCTGACTAAGCTGTGCTGATTGGGTATACTTCGTTCACCCACTGTTGATATGCTTAATTTGGTAAATAACTTTCAAAATGGAAGAGTTCATGGTTGAATCCATAAAATTGGTAACATGTGCCACAACGTTTTGCACTTACAATGCACTGTTGACTGACTTCATCTTAATTTATTCCTCACGATACTGTGGAATGGCTTCAAACAGCAGAGTCTGGAGTCCCTGCCTCCCAGTCCAGGGCTCTCAACTGCTTGGAGCTTCTGGGTCCTTTCTGCGCGTCCAGGGTACGGGGCCTTCAATTCCCTATTCCCAAGCACCTGTCGTGCGCCCGCCTCTGGGTCACGCCGCCCGCCTCGCCCGCGACAGGGACCGCTCCCTCTCTGCGTTCCGGAATGCGGCTCTCTCGCACGCATGCGTGGTTCGGCCACTCCGCGCCCGCGCCGCTCTTCTCGGCCAGGAGCGGGACCCTGGGTAACCCAGGAAGCGCGTGCGCAGTCGCTTTTTGAGGTTTTCCCCTCCAATTACTCTGCCACCCCGACCATTCATTCCTGTTTCCTTCGCTTGGTCACCCATGAAAAAAGCCTGCCCTCCGCTACGCCACGAACAAAAACAGCTCTCGCCGAGGGCTGCAATCGTTACCAGGCGGCTGCCGTCGCCGGGCGCGCGCCGTGCGTGTCTGAGCACAGCCCGGGCCGTGTCTAAAGTCGTATCCCCCGCCGCTCCCGCCCCTTCCGCCGCTCGCGCACGCGCACGGCCGGCCCTCGGCGCGCCCGGGTTGGCTGCGGCAGGGACCGCAGCGGCGGCGGCCTCGAGAGCGGTAGTGGTTTCCACTCTGCCTGATTAGTTTCCTCCGCCCCCTCCCGTCGGACGCTGTTGTGTGGTCGCCTTACAAAAATCAACTTTATTGTTCCTAGGCCCCACCCCCTGGCGTGGCGCGCGTCCTCAGGATGCACTGAGCCGGAGGGTAGGGGCGGCGGCGGCGGGTCGCGGTCCCTCTCCTCCGAGCGCCCGGCCGGAGGGGAGGGAGTCACGATGTCCGGGAGCCGCCAGGCCGGGTCGGGCTCCGCCGGGACCAGCCCGGGCTCCTCGGCGGCCTCCTCGGTGACTTCCGCCTCCTCGTCCTTATCCTCTTCCCCGTCGCCCCCGTCCGTGGCGGCTTCGGCGGCGGCACTGGTGTCCGGCGGGGCGGCCCAGGCCGCGGGCTCCGGCGGCCTCGGGGGCCCGGTGCGGCCTGTGTTGGTGGCGGCCGCCGTGTCCGGCAGCGGGAGCGGCAGCGGCGGCGGGGTGGTGTCCGCGGGCCTGTCCCGGCTCAGCTGCGCGGCCAGGCCCAGCGCCGGCGGAGGAGGGAGCGGCTCCAGCCTCGGCAGCGGCAGCAGGAAGCGACCTCTGCTCGCCCCCCTCTGCAACGGGCTCATCAACTCCTACGAGGACAAAAGCAACGACTTCGTATGGTGGGTTTGAAGAGCAGCCCCCTCCCGTCGCTCAAGTTTGAGCTTCTGCTCTTGGGGCTGGTGGGTCCGATGAGAGGTGGGCTTTCGGTGCTGCAGGGGCATTGGAGTTGGTGGTTGGGGTTGAGATGCCGGGATGTTGGAGATCCGAGGCAGGGTGGGGTCTAAGTACTGGTGGGGAGGGAGGGAAGGGAGTTTAGGGAATAAGAAATAAAGGGGAGGGGCGAGGTGGAAAGTCAAATAAATGCTTGTGCATGGGAGGAGAAAGTTGGGCCTTGAATTTTCTGTCTGGTGAATAAGGCATCCTCCCGTCTGCGGATTGCCTGTCGAAGTGAATTACACTTGTAAAGGGAGAGGGTTAAGCTTCCTGAAATGCCAAGGGATGGAGTTTTTGGCCAGAATTTGCTCATTGAAAGTGGAGTAGATGGTGCTCTGAGCACGGGTATGGATGTTTTAAGGAGAAGTAGTATTTCGTGTAAGTATCCGTGGTGTGTACGTTTCCATAACTCCTATTTCAAAAGGCAGTCCCCTTTTAAATCTGCCGTTGAGGTTGAGGATGCTGTAGCCAAGAAAGTCTGTTCACAAACTTTCACTTCTCAGGTGAATGTCCTGATAGAGGGAACCACATTTATTAAACTTCACCCACGTGCCAGATTAGCCACTACCCTTGTATAATACAGTAGAGAATACTGGAACTTCTGATTTGAGAAATGCTAGGTATTTCGACACTTTGTCATCCTAGTTGGCATGTTGAATGATTCCCCATCGTATTCAGTTAGGTTATGTGGCAGAAAGGGGTTAGCCATAGTAAGTAAAAGATGGTGTTGATTGTTATGTTGAGAGTGTTTTGGGATTGTCATTGGATTTGTGTCCAAAACACAGTCTGAATGGTGGAATTGTGAGGAAGGAATTGCGTTCAGCCGAGGGAGAACTGTAGGATTTTGTGCGTTTCCTCGGGAGGAAATTGTACATAGACTTAGAATGTTAAGTGGTGTAGGAAGTTGGCTTGCACTGTCATGATAGGGGAAGTTGATTCCCTCCAGGGTGGAGGATGGTCTGAGTTGGTGTCATTACAGTTGACCCTTGAACACAGGGCTTTGAAGTGCCTGTGTCCATTTATACTTGAATTCCCCCCTCCCCAGTAAATACAGTCCCCTCTTGTATCTGTAGTTTTGCATCTGTGGATGCAACCAATGCTGCATGAAAACAGTATTTTACTCATACCTAACCAGGGATGGAAAATACTATTTTCCATCCCTGATTGGTTGAATCCACCAGGGAAGAGCCAATCCTAGGGTCAGAAGTTACAAGGGGATTTCAGCCATGTGGGGGTGGGTGCCCCTGTCCCTGTGTTGTTCAAGGGTCAGAGGTAGCTATGATAGGAAGTTACTGATTGGACTCATAGTTTCTAGTTCTTGTGGTAATAACATCTATTCATATTTTTGCTTTTGTCTGAAGTTCTGGTTTCAGAATTAATTCACTTTTCATTGAAATGGCTATAATTGTGATTGTTCCCTATAAACAACTTAAGTAGCTTATGGCTGAGACTAAGAATTATGTGTGCTCATACTCGGTAGAGAGGGCCACGTGATAAGGTAGAAGCTAAGGAAACAAAGTGTGGTTTTGCAGGATTCATTTGTCTTCAGCTACCATTTGCATTTCGGTTTTCAGTAGGTTAAAAAAAAAAAAAACAAACAACTAAAAGCGTCCATATAGGTATGCTACCATAGTGTTAAAGATGTGAGAAATAAGGGAATCCAGCAAATACTTGTTTGGCACTCTCTGTTGGGTACCATATGAGTTTCATCGTACTTACTACTATAGGCAATTTTATAGGAAATTGGAGAGGGATGGGGGAGTTAAGTCGCTGGCCCTTTTTTTGTTTTTTATTTTTAAGGGTAAGGTTATATAAATTTTTATTAGTCCGCCACCTAGTTTTTAAAAATTTCAATCTAGTCTCTCAGTTCTATGTTGATTAAATGACTCTGTTTTCTTTAATACTCTAATGTGGAAGTGTCCGGTGAGAGTTTTCAGTTAAAAATGCCAAATATTTTGCTTTAAGAATCTCATTAGTCCATTATTTCTTTTTCTGGTCAGGTCGACTATTCAGAAGAATTTATTAATGGGAATCCAGTTTCCCGCTTCTCAAGATAGATTTGGTTTGGCCAGTCTTTTGGAGTAGGAAGATAAGGATGAGGCAGGGCTCCAGGAGCCCTTTTCATTTCCGATTGGCTCCTGGTGGTTGGTCTCGTCTTGTAGGCTTCTAGGTCAGACGGACAAATCCCAGTTACTCCATGCTTTTACACCTGCGTGAGGCTGGTTTGAATAATGATGGTAATTCCTTATTCATTACATTTTAAAGATGTTCACACTTCATACTACATTTTAGCCTTAGAGCAATTCTGTGAAGTTATATAGACTTCCAGTTTTAATATGATACTAATATCACATTTTGATTGAAGTGCAAAGAAGTTATTGGACAGCTCAGGGGCAAAATGAGAACTCAGATCTCCCAGTTCTCGAGTGAGTGCATTCTTTGTATGGAATTAGAAAACTCCAGATCCATAGGTTTGAGTACATGTATTTAGTCTAGTGGTTTTTAATGTGGTAGAATGGAGGGAAACAGCTGCTTCATAATCGCATGCGATAAGTGTTTTTATCCCTAACCTCTCCCTCCTCCTGCCTGTCTGCCTGCTTGCATCCTGAGAAAATGTATCAGAATTGGAGGCTGGGGTGGGCAGTGTAGTTTGCGAAAGCCCCCCCTGGTGATAAAGACATGACTTCTTAAGAACAGCTGATTTAAAGTCAAATGCCTGAGTAACACATATTGGCCTCTTGACTTCTATCATAGTTGAAAATAAGTTTACAGTTAATTGCAGAAGTGATCGTTTTAGGGAATAGTTCTCACTTTAATGTTTCTTTCATACGAAGGATTGAAAGTACACATTATCGAACTGCAGGTAATTCTAACCGTGAGACAGAGAATCTAGTACAGAAGAAAGTGGTGTTTAGCTTGCGGTTGGAAAACCCTTCGGCATTCAGAGGGAGTCTTCATTGCTTTGATTTTTCAAATTTTTCTTACATGACCCATTTAACTAAAGTTACTGGAGTCTAGCCTGCGTTTGGAAGATCTCTTCTTTTATTCCATCACATTACTCCTGCCTCTGCATTAGTTTCCCAACTACCTGAGATGTCCTTTTCTGCCTTGGCAAGTCCCAGTAATTCTTGAAGTTGCAGCAGAAATAAGAGTTTCCCAGAAGATAGTAGCCCCTTGAGGGAACATTAACTCCATCCGTCCGAGAAAAAGTAGGTAGGATCTACATTGAATAGGGATAACATTCATTAAATGTCACTGACTCTCGTGTCTATAAATAATAGACTATCCTGAAGGAGCTCACGATTTAAGAGAAATACTTTTTAATCACATAACTGTCATATTCTGGCATCATTTTTTCACTGCGATGTTAAATCTGAATCTGGATATTGACTCGCTGCCTTGCACTCTAGGCAGCCATTACCTGTAAACCATATTTAGCCCCCCAGACGGAACCTGTGGCCATTCTTGTTGCGATGTCTAGCAAACTATTCAAAAGCATTCTTAAGAGATGTGAACGTATATTCAGCTACTGAGATAAGCTGTGATTCGTTACATGGTTATTATAGCAACATCAGTCAGGAACTTCCTAGAATCTGCAAAACAAAACTTGATTCCTTTGCTCGGTGAAACAGATGCCATTTGGATGACAATGGTGCTGAAAGGCCACATCAGAGCAGTTCCTGATGGTCCTTCCATCCACGTAGGGTCAGCAGAAGATTTCGGTGAATAAAATGGCAGAGAGAATGAAAGACGAGTGTGAAGCAGGGTGTGAAAGGCTGTGAACTTGAATTCCGGTCTGCACGTTGAGAGAGGGAGGCACTTGTGTAGTAGCAGTTCATTACCAATACTGTGCTGAGTGGAGGCTGCCTTTTCCTTCTGCAGACCTTTCTTGACAATGAACCAGCATTATTTGGCTGACCATATTCCATCTAAGAATTGTTAAAATAACTACGACCTTAAACCTTGTTGCTCATTTTACCCTTGCATATGCATGTTTGTTCTTGACGGTGATTTCTTTCTACTTTAAATAATAGCCTGCAACCCTCCCCCAAAGCTTCTGTAGCCTGGGGGAAAGGCTCTGACAGTCATTTTTCTCTTTCCTGTTAAAATTTGTATTATACAAGATAAAAATGATTCCTAAATTCTTGACTTGTTTTTAACACGTGGTGTCTCCCCATCTTTGCCTTTCACCTTGCTTGTTTTCTGTCCTCTGCTTTTCTTCATATGTGTATGTATCAGGCTGTATTTGTATAGGTCCCTACCATCTCAAATAATATTTTTATTGAATATCATGTTTCCTCTTCATAGTCTCATATATAATTGTCCTTTTGCTTTTTTTATAATTAAGTTTCAGGAACTGATTTTTGTCTATTTCTATGAAGAGAGAAAGGTGTATTGTAGTAGGTGGTGTGATTTCTGTTCACTATATTTCTGGTACTATCTTTGGGAATCCTTCTTTGTCTCTTCCTAGTCTGTGTGGTTTGCGGTGGGTGCTCTTTGTCCCCAAATTCAGAGCTGGCACACATGATTTTAGGCCCAACTAATCTAGTGCTTCGGAATCCCCCTGGCCTCCGCATTAGCTCAAGTATGGGCATTTGGCTCACACAGGGATAATGAGACAAAGTGGGTTTAGTAAAAATCACAGAATACTCTTGGGGGCTTTTTCATAGATACTTGAAACTCAGAGGTCATAAATGTCAAGTCCACTCTGAAGTGAAGAGTGAATGTGCTGTATTAATGATTGATTCGGTACACTACTTACAACAATACTACTACGTGCTCTCACATAAGCTGTTATTTGCTGGGCACCATTTGAAGGGTTTAGCATTACTTATTCAATCAGTGCAGCAACTGTTGATGCAGATACTTTTATAATTCCCATTTAATAGCTGAGGAAAGGAGGGTTAGACAGGTTATGTTACCTGTCTCAGTTCATATAGTTAATAATGGTGTTATCAGCATTTATGTCCAGACGTTATGGCTCAGAGCTCAGGCTCTTAGCCATTATGTTTCCTCACCTTTTTTTAGAGGCTGGAAATTTTGTTTAAAATTAGTTTTATTAAGATAATTTGCATATAATAGAAGACACCAGTTTTAAGTGTATAGTTCAGTAAGTTTTGACAAATTAATTCATCTGTGTAACCACCACCTTAATCAAAATATAAAATATTTCTGTTATCCCAGAACGTTCACTTGCACTCTAACTTCCAACTTTACCTCCGACACCTGGAAGCCAGTAATCTGATGTGTTTTCTATCACTATAGTTTGGGCTTTCCTAGGATTTTTGTTAATGAAGTCATTCAGTACGGAGTCTTTTGTGTCTGACTTCTTTTGTTTGGCACAATGTGTTTTTGAGATTCAATAATGTTGAATGTATCACGAATTTTTTTAATTGCTGAGTAGTATTACATTATTTGAAAATAACATGATTTGTTATATATTTATCCGTTAAAAGATACATTAGTTTCTTTGCTTTTAGTTTTTGGCAATTGTGGAGAAAGCTGTTGTAAACATTTACATTCAGGTTTCTATGTGAATATGTCTTCACATCTCTTGGGTATTGCTGGCGTGTATGGCCAAGTGTATGTTTTAACTTTATAAGAACTGCAAAACTCTTTTCTAAAGTGGCTGCATCATTTTGCAGCAACACTGTATAGGAATTCCAGTTCCACGTCTTTGTCAGCACTTGATGTTTTCAGTCTTTCAAATTTTAGTCATTCTAGTGGGTTCGTAGTAGTTTCTGATTGTCATAATTTGCAATACCTTAATAACTGAGGATGTTGAGCTTATTTTCTATTTGCATATTTTTTAATAAAGTGTTGTAATCTTGTGTACATTTTTCTCTTAAATTGTCTTGAGTTGTAAGGGTTCTTTATAAATTCTGGATACAAATCTCTTGTCATTTCTATGTATATGTGTGTGTTCTCCCAGTCTGTTGCTTACCTTTTAATTTTCTTAACAGTGCCTTTTGAAGTGTGAAAGTTTTAAGTTTTAAGTCTACCTTATGGGCTTTTTCTTTTACGGTTTATGACTGTGTGTTCTATCTCAGAAATTGTCTAACGTGGTGATTTCTTATTTGAATCATGGGTTATTTAGAAATATGTTAATTTTTAAATAAAAATTTTTCTGGATATCATTTTGTTATTGATTTCTGATATATTCAGCTTGGTTCAGAGAATATGAATTTACATGACTTTAGTCCTTTTAAATTTATTGAGACTTGTTTCATGGTCCACATCTTGGTTAATATTCCATATGCACTTGAAGAAAATGAGTATTCTGCAGTGTGTAGGCTGGTGTATTCTGTAAATGTCAAATAATCAAGGTGGTTGATGTGTTGTTTAAATTCTCTGTACTCCAATTGATTTTCCTGTATACTTGTTCTATTAATTACTGAAAGAGGAGTGTTATAATCTTTATTCCAACTATGATTGTGCATTTGGCTATCTCTCTTAATTCTGCCAGCTTTTTCTTCATGTATTTTGAAGCTTTGTTAGTGGGGTACACGTTTAGAGTTGGTGAATTGATCCCATTGTCATTTGGAAATGTCCCTCTTTCTTCCTGGTAATGCTTGTTGTTCTGAAATCTGTGTAGTCTACTCTTCAAAGGGTAACAGTGGTTCCCCTTTGTCTCTGGGGTTACATTTCAAGACCTTCAGTGGATGCTTGAACCATGGATGGTACCGAACCTTATATCGGGTCTGGCACAAATAACCCCCCCTTTTATTACAAAACATACACATGTAGTTCTGTAACATAGCAGTATCACACTCAAGCATACCATATGACATCGTGGGGGGGCTCCACCCGCAGGGACACCCCAGCTGCCAAAGATGAGAATAAGTCTACCGAGACATGATCTGCTTGGGGAGGAAAGGTGGCCCATCTCTCAAAGGAGAAGGGCCGGGAGCCTTTTCCTTAATTTGCTTTTATTGGGTTCATTTGGTAGGAACACGGGGCATGTACATAAAGCTCATCACTTATTGTCCGGCAGTAAGGATCAAACAATAGATAACATACAAAGAACTCTGAGGGCTTATTTTGAGTCAGGGTCAGGTAGGTAAAGGGCCATAAAACTTTGGGGAGGTGAACTCATTTCTTGCTTGGACCCTTATCATTTAAATTGAGGGTATCAGCAAAGCAGGTTTCACAGGATTTCACGCATTCTTTCTTAGGCCTGATTGCCCCAGGGAACCTGCCCTTTCCAGCACAGGGCCACACCCACGCATTGTTTCAGGCTTAAATCAGGCAGGGGAAGTAAGGCAGCCAAGAGATTAGGAGACTTCTTGCAGACATAATGAGGACTCAGGCTATGTCAAAGCCCAGGGGTGAGGGTCCATCACCCCCTTTTGCTGTAGCCCCCAAGTCCTTCCCAAGGGCCTCCTCATAACCATGCCTGTTTTAGGTCGTCCCTCCCTTGAGGGATATTACCCGTCATTGGCTAACCAGTCATGCACTGGGGCCAGGCAGGGGGAAGTAAAGGGGGCAGAGGCGGTGCTCCTGCAGGGGGTGGGAGGGATAAGCTTTATCTCCTTAATGGTTTATGGTCCCAAGGTCTCTCACTCAGCCTTAGTCATGGGGGTTATAGCTTCTGAAACCAGGCAGGGCGGTTCCCAACATGACATTTTAGGTGAAATTTTCCAATTGCTGTCTGCCTTGTGTGAGACATTCATGTACCCTACCAACCACACAAGCAGGCATTACTTCTGCCGGAAGTAACGGGTGGGCAGAAGCAGGTTTACAGTTGTTCGTATGGAAAATAATACAATAACTGATAAGAATACAAGAATAAATTGCTTTATGTACTTGTAACTGTAAATCTACTTTTGTCCACCTCTGTATATATGTACTACATTTTTTCCTATACATTCTTACCTATGATAAAGTTTATAATTTAGGAACAGGAAGAGATTAACAAAAATAACTAATAAATAAACTAATTAGGCATATACTGTAATAAAAGTTATGTGAACTTGATCCCTCTCTTTTGATGACCGAGGTAGCCTCCAAGCATATACGGCATGGACATACTGGACAAAGGGGTGGCTCGTGTCCTGCGTAGAACTGATGTACGTTTTGGAGATTTATAGCTTTCACTTTAAGGTTTCTTTCCTACCACTTAGGTAATGTTGGTTAGGTCTGTTTGTCTGTCTTTCCTGAACTTGGGTTTCGTGCGTGGATGAACCCATAGAAATGATCCTGTGTCTCTGATGCTGTGTTTTTTTAAACTTCTTGCAATTGCATTGGATTTTCTCTTACAGTTTCCGTGTCTTTTGCTGTGTTTTCTGGTACCGTATTTTTCAGCTCTGGAGTTCCAATTAGTTCTTTGCATATCTTCCATTTTCCTCTTAATTATATTCATGTGTTCCTTTAAGTCATTCAGCATATTTGTAATGTATGTTTTGAAGTCCTTTTCTGCTAAATCCATTGTTTATTTCTTTGTTTCTCTTGACTGGTGTTTCTCGTGTATGGGTCACAGTTGCTGTTATTTCACATGTCTAGTAATTATTGGATAGTGGACATTGTAAACTTTCTATTATTGAGTGATAGATTTTAGATTTTATTTGTTTTTCTTTATAGTGGTGGACTTTGGAATGAAGTTAAGTTACTTGCATATCAGTTTGTTCCTTTTGATGATTAAAAAAAAAATTAAGGTAGATTATGAGGAGCTATTTTTCTAGAGCTAGGTTATTAGCTCTACTACTAGTGACACTACTAATGAATGCCCTGTGTGTTGATAGCTCCCTGGTGATGTTGTAACTGACCTTCTGGAGTTTTACCCTGCACGTACCTGAGTAGTATTCAGCAATGGACTTGACTAGAACCCTGCAGAGATTCGTAGAATTCTTTCTGCTTATAGCTCCTTCCTCTGTGGTGTCCTGCCCTGTAAATCCTCTCCCCTTGAACCCTCCCTGGACGCGGTGAGATTGTTGTACTACGCTTGGGTTCCCTTTCCTTGGGCCTATGAAGCTTTGTGTGAAAGCGAAGAACTGGGTTGGTGATAGTGTTCACTTCATTTGTTCCTCTTCCTCGGAGCTGCCAGTACTGTGCTGCCTAGCGGCCACTATCTGCACAGTTGTTTCATTTTACGCCCCCACCCCCAGGTTTCTAAGTGTGTAGAGTAAGACTGTACTTGGCTTGCTGTTCAATTTTGACCTCAAGTATAGAGTGAGCTAATTGTGTTTCACCTTGCTTATTGGCCCATCCAAGGCTCCTCTTTTGCTTTGTTATATTTCTTTGCAAATTGAACATTTTTTCTTCTTTACATGTTCACATCTCTGAAAAATGGGTTATGTGCTATAGATGATGGAATTGAAACAAATTCCCGTTGGCCAACTGGCCATTGCATGTGGGAGCCATCATTTTTTGCAGGTGTGTGGCTGTAGAAAATGCCTGCCTCAGAATTTTCATATAGGCTTCAGCAGATTGGAAGAAAGTCTCTGAGACCATTGTGAATTGCTGTCTTATTCCCTGTGAATTACATGTTTGTCTGTTAGAGTGAGGAGTGGAGGAGGTTCTGGGATGTGGTGAATTGGACATGCCTAGCAACATTCCTGAAGCTGGAGTCACACGTAGTTTACCTGGCTGAACGTAAACCTGGCTTAAGATCCCAATACCAGTGGCTTTAGTTCTGTTATATATGAAATGCAGCTTCACCAAAGTAATGGAATATGTTGTCTGGGGACATCTGGATATCAGAGTTAGTCAAATACGGATTCAGAAGAGTTGGACACTGAAGAATGAGAATTTGTAGGGAAACCCTAGTTATGGTGTGTGTATGTTATGTATTTTTTTCTCACAAGAGTGATATGATAAAACTTGTTTAAGTCTAAGAGAAGCATAGTGTTCTTTTTAGAGAAGCATAAAATTCCTAACTGGTAAGAAAGTATTGTCCTTAATTACTAGTGTTGTTTCTTTTTTAGTAACATATAATGGTACCTCGTATTATTGATGACATTTTTAGTTCCTGTTGAATAAGGGATTGTATTCCTCCCACTTCGTTTTTATTCTCCTGACCTCTTTCTGTTTTCTGGTCTGTTGTGATTTATGTGTGTCTTTGTATGTAGCCCTGTGAAATAATGTATTTTTGCATGTTTTAAATATATAAATTGCATCATGCCACAGATCTCATTTTCATTTCTGTTTTCACTTGACAAAACATTTAGCTGTGTTGCTCTGTATAGCTTCGGTTCATTCCTTATGACTGTCGTGCGGTGTCTTACGGTGTACGTCTAAGTGCGTTTGCCTTCTCCATTCTAGTAAGTACGAGAGCATAAGGCTGCTTCTAATTCTCTGTCCCAGTGAAGCGCCTGCCTTGCTGCAAGGACCCTCACGCAGACTCCGTGGACAGATGTGGATGTTTTCCTTGGCTGTGCGCATACACACACCCAGCCAGCCACGTGTGTACACATACATACACGCACATCCGTATATAAATCTACATTCATACTCACGTACTATACACATGCACATAAATACACTCAGGGATGTGTGGAGGTATATACCTGTTTAAATGTAATCTTCAGAGTGGATTACCTGGTCAGGAGGGTACGAATATTCAGTGCAGGTTGGGTGCTAGAATGCGTCTCTGCATGAAGATTCTTGTTCTTCCATGAGCTGCCTAACATACTTGGCATTCCAATTTTCTAGTAATCGAATGGGGGTAAAGAGTATTTTATTGTTTTAATTTGCATTTTTGATTGCTAGTGGTTGGAACATCTTCGCATATACCTCGAAGGCGGTGTGTTTCCCCTTTTATGAATTAAGAATTCACTTTTTTTCTCATTTTTTTTTCCTGTTGAATTTTCTGTCTTGCATGTTGATGTACAAGAATTAATTGTATTGGAGACATGATCAGGCCCAGCAGGGTGTTTAATTTATTTGTGCTTTCCTCCTTTCTTTTGATGGTTCTATAAATATTTTGGGGGGGGTCTATATGAAGTTTTTTGGGGGTTGTATAAAATTTCAGTTATCTGTATAATGTTAGGTCTGGGTGCCTATTTATATAATAACTATGTATGTATATGTGCTTAGGTTTTGTAGTTTATGCTACTGATTGGCAGAGTGGAATGGGTGCTAAATGGATTGTTTACAGTTTTCCCCAGAACCTACTCTGGGTACATTTTTGCACTTGAAAATTGGGAAGAGTTTGTGGTCTTTCGTTAGGATCTTTTCTATATATTCCTGTGGTTTTTTGTTTTTGTTTTTTTTTTCCTATTTCAGCCCTTTCTTGGGAAGGGGTTGGTAGTTCAGTCCCTATCTTCCTTTATCTCATCTGCTTACTTCTAATAGGAATTCCTTGAAGTTTTTAGCTTGGGTACCCAAGAGAGATACCACTCTTCCCAAGTTTCTGTTACTGAAACAGATTTTTCCGTATTCTCTTTTTGTGTATTCTCCCATTTATTGACTGTTTTATACCAGGAATTATACCGAGTACTTAGTCTATTTTATTAATCAGTTCAGTGACTCTCTCATGTAAATATCATCCTAGTTCCACAAATGAAAACAGGATTAGAAAGAGTAAACTATTTGCCCCAGGTCACAAAACTAGAGGTGGCATAGTTTCACCTAGCATTAATTAACCTTAGGGTTAAAATAACCTAGGGTTAATGTCAGTTGAATTCCATTTTTGCTGGAAGTTTTGACTTTTAATGTGGTTAAAAAGCTAGCTTTTGGTGAAGAGGATGGAAACTTTCTCTAATCCACGTGTTCCTCAAAAGCCATTTCTTAAAAGCTGCTGTTCTGAACGGACCTAATAGTAATTTCTAGGTACTGCGTACAACTTTCAGTATTTGTGCGCACAGAATGTGGCGTGTGTTGTAGTCCTCTGTTTTCTCTTTTTCCGCTCAATGTTGTTGTAAACCAAAAAATGCTCTAAAAAAGTTAAATTCTTGAAAAAAGTGGTGGGGGAAATAAACGTTGCCTCCACGCCGGGTTTCGAACTCTAAGATAACTGCTCAGCACTGAGCAGGGACCTACTGTAGAGACAGGGACCGACTGCACCTGTGAGATGGAGCCTGCATCCCAGGTCTGCTCTCCGGCATCCTCCAGCCACAGCGTGGGGTCACCGAGCAGCCTGCACAGGCGTCCACACGCTGCCCCGAGGGCCCCTAACCCAGCTTCCTTAACTCATCAAGTGAGGGCAAGGTGAACTGTGTTTCAAAAGAAAAACATTTGAATCCCCACCTGGAGGAGATTTCGCCTTCTCCTTCTAGCGGAATGAAGCTGACGAAGCCCGTGGAGTCTGAGCCGGCACACCGCATGTACGTGGTTGAGCTCCGCGCTTGCGCAGCGTTGAGATTTGCTAGCACAGTGCATGTAACTGGTTGAGCTCCGCGCTTGCGCAGCATTGAGATTTGATAACTTTACAGCCTCGCATTCTAAGAAAGTGTTTACGCTCGGGGAATTTTTCTTGAAGGAGTGGGTGAATTTTCATTTACAGTTTGTCGTGTGTGATTAGGAAGAATTGGATTTGTGTGCCAGTGACAGAAAACTTGGCAAATGCTGGCTTAAGCAGGTGGGGATTTCCTTTCCCACGCACTGCCAAGTCCAGAGGCGGGCAGTCCGGGGCTGGCCTTGCTGCTCCTGGACGTCTTGAGAAACCGGGGCCCTGCCTTCCTGGTCTGCAGCGTCCCAAGGTGGCTGTGGTATGTCTCGACACTTCACCCAAGTTTTTGGAAGGAAGAGGAGAGAAGGATAAAGGGAAATCTTTCTTGTATAAGCTTTTGCACTTTTCTGGTAGACAGTGTCTTTTCAGAGATTAATAACCACGCTTCATTGGCCAGAACTGTGTCATAGTTGGGAGGACTTGGTGTTTAACTCAGTAGTGTCTGGAAGTAATATACTTGTGGCTAAGAGCATGGACCTAAGTTTGACCATTTCTGTACCTCAATTTTCTCATCTATAAAATGGGCCTAGTAATAGGTACCTACCAACACTGTGTTGTTGTAAGGATTAAGTGGATTAATATGTGTCATTGTATTAATGGATATGGTTTGTGCTATTTTAAGTGTTAGCCGTCATTACCAGAGTCATTACCTAGAAGAGTTACTGAAATTGGAATTGTAAATTTATCCCTCAGGGAATTCGTTTTCTTTGAGATGGGAAATAAAAGAGCATTCGAATTAGTGGGTCTGGGTAGGTGTTTTTGAGTACAGGGATGATTGGAAAAGATGATGGAACTTTCTTAAGGACTCTTGTGATTGCATCTCACTGTTAACAGGTGTGGGGCCATTTTAATGCATTCATTCAATGTGCTCAGAGCTTGATGGCCCTCAGGGCCCTCTCGAACCAATTGTCACTTTACCTGCAATTCCCTGAAGTTCATTCAGCCCAACAGAAATTTCATGTTTCTTTCTTTCTTTTTTTTGTAAGTGGGTATGGAGAAATTTCATGTTCCATTGATAGGATATTTGAAGACTTAGCTGTGTACGAAAATATGATTTTGTTGCATTGTTTCTGGCCTTTTCCAATTTGAAATCACTATTTTTTAAAAATGTATCAATTATTTTTCTGTTTTCTTTTTAGCCCTATCTGCTTTGATATGATCGAGGAAGCATACATGACGAAATGCGGCCACAGCTTTTGGTAAGGTGATTTTAGTTAGCGCAATTGTCTTTTGACAGAATTAAACTTATGTGTAAATGTAGTCCCTGGGAAGTTAGGGTTTTTGAAACTAATTTTGGTTATCTTGTAATCATGTTATTTCTTTGACACATCTTTGCAGGTTCTGTGGCTCAAGGCAGTTACCATATGGTTGGTGCAAAATATCTGTGAAGTACTTAGATTCACCACGGGCCTTACAGATGGGTTTTAAAACTCTCGGGTTTATTAGTCCTTGAAGAGCTTTGACTGCTGTTCTAGAAAATTGGGAATGGGGGTTGCTGGGTAATCAGGATGACGCACCACCCAGGAAAGCACACTGGAAGGACAGTGGGAAAAGATACAGAAGATTAAAGAGTTCTGTGTTTTCTTCTTTAACACGTTGCTCAGCGTTACCTCTAGAGTACATGTCACATTACTACGTGTATTTTTAAAAATTTACAGTTGTAGTAAAACACACACAATAAAATTTACCATCATAACCATTTTTTAAGTTGATGAATGCTAAGTATGTGTACATTGCTGTTCAGTCAGCCTCCAGAACTTCTTGCAACGTGGAAACTACCCAGGCTCTGTCAGTCACTGTTTAATGTTGTGTTTCTGTGAACCTGACTGTTCTAGACCTCACGTAAGTGGAATCAAACAGTGTTTGTCTTTTCGTGACTGGCTTACTTTACTCGGCATAACATCCTCAAGTTTCATCCAATTCGTAGCGGTGTCAGCATTTCCTGTCGAGGCTGAATAATACTCCGTTGCGTGTATGTATTAATTTTGTCTGTCTCTTCATCTGTCAGTGGACACCTGGGCTGCTTTCACCTCTTAAGTATTATTAGTAACGCTGCTTTGGACATTGGTGTGCAAACATCTCCTTGGGACTCTGCTTTCCGTTCCCTAGGGTATATTCCTAGAGGTGGGGTTGCTGTGTCGTAGGTAATACTCTGATTTTTTTGAGGAGCAGCCGTACCGTTTTCCTTGGCTGCACCATTTTACATTCCCACCAACAGTGCACTGGGTTCTGGTTTTCCCACACCCTTGCCGATACTTTTTTTTAAAAATAGTAGCCATCTTAATGGATATGTTATCTGTGTGGTTTAATTCCTTTTGTTTGTTTTTTGTTTGGGGGTATATTCCACTTGCAGTCAATCATCTTCATACATTATTTACACTGTTCGTATATTATTTTAGCCTTAATGTTTCTGTTGTGTTCTAATATAATTCATCATGCTAATTCATGTCGAGGTTAGACCCATAATTTTATACTGGAGTCGAATGTGTGATCTGGTAGGTTATTATCCGTTAGTCAAGAAGAGTACTGGGTGTCCTCACCAGTCTGTAGTCCCTTAGTTTGATCTCGAGCACAAGGCTTCATTGATAGGTATTGGTATGTCCGGTCTGCCAGTCATTTAAAAAGAAGTTTAAAATAAAAATTGCTTTCTCAGCTAACATTATCCTGGTTCGTGAATCACTTTCTGTTCCATATTGCTATTGAGATTCTGGTCATGTGCATCTTGCCTCCAGGCTGATGCGTCATGTACCGTCTTGTCTTTTCAGGCGGTTGGTGCAGTAGTGTTCTCTTTGGTCCATGAATTGGTCCGGCACCTTAGCATTCCTTAGGAAACCGCATACTTCTCTTAGAGACTTTGGATTTTGATCATTCTAGAAAATTGGGTGATTTAGGTAGAGCAGGCTTTTTCAGCCTCAGTGGTATTGGCGCACTAGACCAGATATGTAATTCTTCGTTGTGGGTGAGTACCCTGGGTATCGTATATTGTTTAGCTGGCCTCTATCCCTGTATCCCTGGCCTCTATCCTCTAGCAACCCCTACCCCCCAGTTATGACAACCAAAAAATGTCTCCAGACATTCCTTAGGGGACAAAATCGCCCTCCACTGAGAACTACTGGTACAGAGCTAACAGAGCAAGCTCTTGAGGTGGTAGACCAGAATTATAGTTCCGGCTCTAACACTTGCCTTAACCTTTGTCCGTTCACTCGACCTGTCTCTCCTGCTGCTGCTTGCTGTCCCTCCCCCATCCTCTTCCTACATCTCCTCTTCTTTCACAGACTTGAGTGAAGGTGTTAAAGTGTGAAATAGATTAAGCGAGGTTTAATTTTTTCTAACTGCCCTCCTCTAACTTCTGTATTCAGGGTGGCATTTCAGAAAGGTGCTGAAGAGTCTGCTGAATCAGTTCAGTAATCTTGCTCTGTTGTGAAGTGTTATCACCCATTGACTTTATAACTAGACAGGCCTGGATTTTTCCGTGAGTCCCATAATCTTCATGGTGTGCCTGTGTCGTTATTGGAAAGCTTCATTTTTTTTTTTTTTTTTTTTTTTTGCAATTACAGTTTCAATATTCTTTTTTTTTAAATTTTTTAATCAATATTCTTTTATATTAGTTTCAGGTGAACAGCATAGTGATTAGACTTTTATGTACTCTTCCAAGTGATCTCCCTCCCCCATAAGTCTAGTCAATGGTTTCTTAATTCCTTTTTTCCCCTTCAAATAAAAATAAGCTTAATCCTTGTTATAATTCAAGTTACTGTGTTACACCTGATGTGAATGTGTTTTAAAGTATCCACCCAAGAGCAGGTTTTGGTTGGACAGAGACCATAATTTGGCAGGAGCTAATAAACCTGGAGGTTGGCACTCTCATTGTCAGGCTTGCTAAACTGAAACAGTTTTGCACTGTGTTTAAAACAGAAGCTCATGATTAGTTACCCTATCCTAACATGTAAGGCCTACGGAACTTCAGTCACTAACAGAAGCCTATTGTATCAGCTGTTTGCTAATTTGAACCCTGGCTGGTAATCGAGTGAAGCAGTACACCACTTCAAGGCTCCATGCCAGTTATTAACACCAAATTCAATTGGACTACAGCAACTGTTTATCTCACAGCCGCTTACAGATGGTGACCCTTTCCTAGTAACAGGTTGGAGACAGTATACCTGGAACTTCTTTGTCTTTGTTCATTCCCGCAAGACAGTGAACCTGCGATTAGCTGTAGGCTAACTGAAACGCAATAAAAAAAATCGGGCTGCTTTGTGATGTAGAGTTAAGGATTGTTCTTTAGCTTTGTCCCTTGGCTGCCTCCCGCTTGTCCCCTGCACTTTGCTTCTCAGACCTCTTGTCCAAATCCTCATTTGCTATCTTGCTTCCTTACAGATTAATAATGATTCACAGATTCCCTCAGTGTTGCCATCTTACAGCATATCTTCTTCGATGGGGCCTGGGTGCCGGCTTGCCTTTTGGGACTTTTGACTAATTTATCACCTTACACCTTGCTGTTAGTTTTTCTTTATACTTGGTCATTTTATGTGACCACTGTTTCTGATTCATCGTCGTTCTTGTTATAGTCCCTTGTTCTAGAATTTTCTCATTATTTATAATTTTCTGTATCTACTTATCCCTGTTTACATAGAGAAAAAAATGCTCATATTTTGCAGGTAGACATACTTGAAAGAAGAAATGGCAACCGTCTGCAGCTATAGAGCACAGCCGTGCTTTATTATCAGGGCACCCATTTATGTCAGCACAGTGCGGTACTGAGTGATTTTTTTAAGAGTTGCAGTATGAGTAGCTACTGAAAATTTCTCAGGTTCGGTTGAATGATATTTAAAAAGTTTTTTATTATAAGATAATACACAAGTGTGAAAAGCCTAACATTGCAGAGATATATAAGGTAAGAAAGGAAAATTTCTCATAATCACATTTCTTCAGGTATAACTATTAATAATTACTGATTATTTTTCATGGTTCTACTTACGTATTTTGGTATGATTTTTATTGGCTGCATATGGTACATTGCATTGGATTGATATTTACAGATTTATTTAGCCAATGTCCCTGTGTTTTGATTGCTTCTAATTCATTTTGTTATTTACAGCTAAGCTTGAGTTGAACACCTTTCTGTATATGCATCTCCTCTTTCCTTAGGGTAAATTCCTAGAAGTCAAGTCACTGCCTCCAGGGTGAGGCGCAGCCTCAAGATTTTTCACCTTCTAAAGAGAGGCAGTTACATGTCCTCAACAGTACACTAGACGTTCCTGTCCACATAATTTTTCCATTCTAATTGGTCAAAATAATATGTAATGTAAATCTATTTTTTTGTCCTGGTGAGATGATTTTTCTCATGCTTATTGACTAATTTTTGTCATAATGATTTTTCTGTTTTTCTCTTAGTTACATTTTTTTGAATGCGCTCTTTTCGTATTAAGGATATCAGCACTCCAAGAACACAAATTGTGTTTGCGTAATTAAATCATAGGCATTTGCTTTCCATGGTGTTGTCATGTACCATTTCAACTGCATAAGCATACAAGTTAGTACAACTTGTCAAATGTTAAATTCAGTGGATTTGTTATTTGAGTTTATTTTTCAAAAAATTTGTATCCTATTGTCTAGTAAAAGCCCTGCGTATCCTTATGGTGTAAAAATTGGAGCTGAAGTAAATTTGATCACTGATCACTTACGTTGAAAATGAGGAATAGAAGGCTGATGGGCGTTATTTTGCGACCAATTTGTTAACCTATCACTGCTAATCAGACCTGTTTTGTTCTCTTCCCTGCTGATAGCTACAAGTGCATTCACCAGAGCTTGGAGGACAACAATAGATGTCCCAAGTGCAACTATGTTGTGGATAATATTGACCATCTGTATCCTAATTTCTTGGGTGAGTCTTTTGAATTGACTTTTTTTATTTTTTAGTTTTTAGTTTTTGCATACCCAAACATGTATGCAAGCACTAATTTATTCAGAAACTGTAGCTTAGAGTGAGCAGGTCCCTCTTTCCTACTCACCAGGTGCTTTCCCGAATCTTACCTGGGTTGTGACAGATTCCATACCGTATCATATTATTTTTAGGTTTCTAAAAACAAAACTTGACTGACACAACTTTTAGATACTTGTACCGATGGCAGGGCAGAATGTGAGGCTAACAGAGAATGCCGGATGTCCAGAAGACCCGTCTCTGTACGTAGTGTCGTGCATTCCTGCTGTGCCTGCTTTAGGGCCAGAAGTCAGGAGCAGTGGAATAAAGGGCTGATGGAGGGGGACAAGGGCAAAAAAAACCCCTTTGGGGGTATGAGCATTCGTGCATGGGGCCAGAGAGTCCATGATCTGGGAGGCAGCCGACAAGTAAGAACTGGGGCAGGAAGACAGGGATGCGGGGCTTCGTGCATCCCTGATGCGCGAAAGAGGAGGGGAGTGACTCCGTGTCACTCTGCTCCGGCGTGGGCTGTTCGGCTCCACCGGGACTTCTGCCCCTTTCTTTATTTTTAAGTATTTCTTCACCTCACTACTGCCAGACACCGTCCTAAGCGCTTTCTGTGTGTTGACTCGTTTAATTCTCAGTTCTTTAAGATAGCCACTGCTGTCCTCTTCATTCCTCAGGTGAGGAAACTGAGGCACAAAGAGGTTAAGGAACTGCATCAAGTTTCACCGCCAGTAAGTGGCAGAATTGGGATTTGGTCCTAAGCAGTCTTGCTCAGGTGTCTCTGTTTTTACTGCGCTACCCTGCATCGAAAAAGACAGTTGCTAAAAGGGACAATTTAGCAGTAGAAATACAGTGTGTGTTCTCAGAACTATGGCTGTTGTAAGAATCTGTAGAATTATAATTATGAATATAGGCTACCCTTCAGTTTCAGTGGTATATGAGATTTCTTGGTAAAGTGCAATGTAAAGTATTAAGTTATTTAAGTCACATTTTTTTGTATAAAAATGGTTCTGTGATGGAAATAATTCCGTAATGGAAACATTAAACTCTTACTTACTCACGTACTCTTCTTTATTCCCAATACTGCATTATTTCAAGTTCTCTTCTTCGTCTTCCCTGGATTATAATGATAACTTTGCGTGTGAGATACATCGCAGGCTCTTCAGAATCAGGGTCTAATCTGTCTTCATTTCCAGGCGTAGTTCTTAGCCCCTGTTAATCATTAACAGAATCACTGTGACCCTGTGTCACAGCCATATTGATTTTAAATCATTTCATCTCCTGTTTTATGACTTTGCCCCTCGCCCGCTCCCCTCCAGCCCCCTCCGAGTTCTTTTCCGTGTTCTTTTCCCGTCAGTGAATCTCCGTGGGCCTGTATTGGCCCAATTCTAGTGTCGCCTTCTCTTCGCAGCCTGTTCCTTAAATTTTGATGGCTCCTTCTCCTGTGTTCTTTGTAAACCTGTTTCAGTGATAGCACTGATTTTTCACATTATATTACAACTACTACATCATACCTGTTTGTCTTCCTACTCTGAGCCGCTTGAGTCCTGGATTGAGTCTTACTTAGTTTTACTCGTCTGCAAAGATCGGATCTCTAGTGTGAGCTTGGCACCTCCCTGGTTTGTTAAAAACCATTCATTGTTGGGTTGCGGTTTAGTGAGAGCTGTTGGATAGTTGGGTTTGTATCCCAGCTCCCTCTTGCATGGTATGGCACCCTGGTCACGGTCCTTATGCTCTCGTATTCCCTCGTCTCTGAATGGCAAGGGAGAAGGCCAGCCAGTGCGATGTCTGTGAATTGAAGTGCCTACCTTAGCCTAGTGCTAGTTTCCCTTTGTTGTTTTTCAATCAGCTGGCTGTCAAGGCAGAATAATCTAATTAAAGTGGCTTCAACATTAAGGAAAATATTGATTCCTATAAAAAGAATTGTTAGAACTAATTCTGTGTTTCAGTAATCTTAGCAAGCTTTTTTCATCTTTTCGTTCCTCCATCCTCAACATATGAGTTGGTCTTTGGCTGGAACTCTTCCAGACTGCAAGATGGCTCCGCGCAGTTCTAGATCTCGTCCATTGATTTAGAGATCCTCCTCCTCTTTCCGAAAGACAGCGTGCCCCTCACTGGTCAAAGCTAGGTCATGTACTTGACGCAGTATCAATCACTGGCGAGGGTATAAATGACTAGACGGGTTTAGCTTAGTCAAGGATCGCACCCTGGGTCTGAGGAGAGGTCTGGCCTCTGAAAGGATGTGGTAACCTGTAACTTGGAAACGATCATGCTATTATTTTTTTTAAAAAAGGTGGGATGGTTTTTGGATAGGTAACTGACATTGCCTACCATGATATTTACAGAAGAGTCAAACAAACAAACAAACAAAAATATGTATAAATTTTTAGTGCCTGCCTTGTAGAATCAGCCAGTTACCGTGGAGAACCTGGGCCAGCCTCACACAGTGAAGGGTTGTCTCTCCAAGTGCCAGTAGTGTCATTGCTGACACATGGGAGAGTGGGTACATATTCTGAAGAGTTTTTTATTTATTTTGAGAGAGAGGGAGGGAAACATCAATGTGGGAGCGAAGCATCGATTGGTTTCCTCTTGTACAAGCCTCTGCCCAGGGACCAAACCTACAACCCAGGCATGTGCCCCGACTGGGAGTCGAACTGGCAACCTTTGTTTTGTGGGATGACGCCTAACTCACTGAACCACACCAGTCAGGGCTAGATGATATCTTTAACAAAATATAAATTATGTGTGTTTCTTGGTTTGCTTTTATTTTCAGTGAATGAGCTCATTCTCAAACAGAAGCAAAGGTTTGAGGAGAAGAGGTTCAAATTGGACCACTCAGTGAGTAGCACCGTATGTTTCAGTTCTTTTTACTATTTTTAATACATTTCAACTCATTGTTTTTATTGGTATAATATTAGATATTCAAGTTTAGTATATTGTTGATTTTTGTTCAAGGAGCTTTGTTTAAGATTGTTTTGTTCTATAAAGAACTCCCTGAACTGCACTGTTTAAAATTTGCTCTAGTGATAGTCTTTTGGAGGTCTTGTGGGATCACACTGAGACAGCTGGTTTGTAATACGTGCCCTTTGAAGGCTACAGCAGGGTGAAACTATGTGTGGTAATTTGGAAAAACTGTTGAAAGATTCTTAACTTGAAGGATTAGCCCTCAATTATTGAGGCCAGTGAGCTTAAATTAATATCTTACAACCAGATACAAAGTATGTATCTGTGGTTGAAAATATGGCTAGAACAGTAATTAAAATTCAAGGACTTATTTCTAAGGGTTAGAGATGTTGATTTAACATTTATCTTGAATATGCCTCTCGTATCTGTTATCTAAATTCATTTAAGGGAAAAACGGTGTTTAAATGATAGTGGGAAGCTGGGACAGAGGAGGTTGGAACATTATTGTTTACTTTGGATATCTATGTAATAAACATATTGGGAAGTAGCAGTTAAACATTTATTTTAGGCTTTCCAAAGCAATCTCTTAGCAAGTTACTGCGTTTTTCTTTTCTTCATTTTTAGAATGGCCACAGGTGGCAAATCTTTCAGGATTTACTGGGAACTGACCAAGATAACCTTGACTTGGCCAATGTCAACCTCATGTTGGAGCTCCTAGTGCAGAAGAAGAAGCAGCTGGAAGCAGTAAGTGGCGGCTGAACTTTGAACAAAATTGATGTAAATGGAACTCTTTATTGCGTTGAAAAACATCTAGAAATGTTTATAGATAATAGGGAAGTGTTTCTTGATCCATCCAGTTTTATTCAGCAAGAAATATATTCGAGGTGTCACTTCTAACAGGTTTCCCTTTTACAAATAAAAGAAAGAACAGGTTGCTTGTAATACAACTTAGAGTGGCCAGTTTGTATTAACAAAAGCTGAGTGTTAAGAAAGATCATGAGAAAGTACAAGATATTGGTCATTTTTCTTCTGATGAATATCTTCTTTGCCATGTTGTCCCCTTTTTACTTACAAGATTTGAAGGAGAAAATAGAGGTGTTTTGTTTTGTTTTTTTAATCTACATAAAGCCTTCCCAGCAGGTGCGCACTGGCAGCACAGTAGTCTATGGCTTAGCTAACATCATGTACAAAGATGGGAACTGAAACCAAACACATCCTGTTTGGTGTGATAAAATGTCAACAAATATGAAATTGCATTTATTTCATGTAAAAATGTAAAATGTGAATTTGCATGTAATAGGAATTGAATATGATTCATTGTAAGCAGTGAACACCTTAGCGTAAGCAAATACCCACCCTGCCTTAGCTTAAATAAGAAGGGGCTATGTACTGATAGGACACGGGAGTGAGTAGTTCCCACCCATAAAAAGGAAGAGCTTAGCAACCGAACATTGCAAAGGCTGGAACCACGCCTTCTCTGGGCACTCCAGGGAAATGAGATCAGGCCCTTCAGCATTGTTCAGAGCCTGGCTTTCGGGCCTCGTGTGTGAGCGTGGATGTTTCTTTGGGACGGGTGCGGTTCTCTCTTCTCGGATTTCTGCCACATGGGGGGTGAGGGGTTCGCTTGTAGTTCCTCACTTATATTTATGTTTTTTGATAGAAGAAGAAAAGGGCTAATTTTTTATTTACTTATTTTAGTTTTATTGAGATATAATTGACACACAACACTGTATAATTTTAATGTTTTTTTCTTTGTGATGAGAAGTTTTAGGATTTATTTTTGGCAACTTTCAAATACAGGAGTACTAACTGTAGTTTTTGCGTGGTACATCATTGTATCCTTAGAACTTAATCTACCTTATAACTGGAAGTTTCTACCTTTTGGCCATCCTCATCCAGTTCCCTGTCCCCCTGCTTTTGGCAACCACAAATCTGACGTCTTTTTCTATGAGCTCTTTTTTTTTTTTCCCCCCAGATTCCACAAATACTGAATAAGTCAGCTCATACAGTACTGGTCTTTCTCTGTCTGACTTATTTCACTTAACATAATGTCCTCAAGGTCCATCCGCGTTGTTGTAGGTGACAAGACCACCTTTTTTACGGCTGAGTGGAGTAGTGTTTCACGGCGCGTGGGGGTGTGCGCGTACACACAGCACATCTCTGTTCACGTATCGGGACACTCGGGTGGTTTTTGTGTCTCGAGTATTGTAAGTAACACTGCGGTGAACCTGGGGTGCAGATCTCTTTTCAGACCAGTGATTTAGTTTTCTTGGGACATATACTCAGAAGTGGATGGCGGGATAACATGGTGGCTGTACTTTTCCATTTTCTGAGAAACCTCCATGCTGTTTTCCACAGCAGCTGTACCAGTGTGCATTTCCACCAACGATGCACAAGTGTTTCCTTTTCTTCACATCCTCAATGTTTGTTATTTCTTGTCATTTTGATGATAGACATTTTAACAGGTGTGAAGTGACACCTTATTGTGGTTTTGATCGAAGAGACATCTTATTGTGGCTTCAATTTGCATTTTGCCAGTGATTTGTGATGCTGAGCGCCTTTTCTCGTACCTGTTGGTCATTTGAATATCTTGTCCAAAATGCCTGTTCTGGTCCTTGGCCCACTTTTAAATTAGATTATTGTTTTTTGCTGTTGAGTGTTGACGTCTCCATGTATTTTGGATACATGACATACATTTATACACTAACCCTGATGAGCTGCGTGACCTGCACCTTCATTCTCCCTCCCTGTCGGTTGCCTTTTCGTTTTGTTGATCATTTCTCCTGCTGTGCAGAGCTTTTTAGTTTTACGTAGTCCCACTTGTTTACTTTGTATTTTGTTGTTTATGCTTTAGGTAGCATATTCTAAAAATTGTTGCCAACACTCTCCGGTGGTTTTAAACGAAGTTTTTTATTAGCATCTACTGTGTGCTAGAAGTTGTGTTAAGGGCTGTGGAAAAAACAGGATTCTACCGTAGGGGGGCAGCATGCAGGGCGAGGATGTAAACTAAATCAAGTAAATATTTTCACATAGAGATAAACGATGTAAAGAGACTTCTTCATAGATTGAACATACGCAGTTACGTGCTCCCGAGACAATGCCTGAAGGACAGCTGCTGCCATTTCTTCAGGGCAGGTCTGCTGGTGATGAGTTCTTTCATCTTCCGTGTCTGCGGAAGCCTTTATTTTGCCTTTGTTTGAAAGGTACTTCTAAATAAGTATAGAATTCTAGATTTACTTTATTTCAGTATTTAATTTTTATTTTTTTAACCTTTTTTTAAGAAAATATTTATTGGCTGCTTGGAGAGAGAGAGAGAGAGAGAGAGAGAAATATTGATTTATTGTTTCACTTATGTATGCATTCATTGGTTGATTCTTTTTTTTTTTTTTAATCCTTGCCCGAGGATATATTTATTGGTTTTTAGAGAGAGAGAAAGGGAGAGGAAGAGAGAAACATCGGTGTGAGAGAGAATTATTGATGGGTTGTTTCCCGTACTCTCCCCAATTAGGTATTGAACCTGTAATCTAGGTACGTGCCCTGACTGGTAATTGAATTGGCGTCCTTTTGGTGTATGAGATGACACTTCACCCAACTGAGGCACCCATCCAGGGTCATTGGTTGATTCTTGTATGGGCCCCGATTGGGGATCGAACCTACAACCTTGGTGTATCAGGAAGATCCTCTAACCAACTGAGCTACCGGGCTAGGTATTTCAATATGTTTGAGCTGTTTCTCCATTTTCTCCTGTCTTGCATTGTTTCAGATGAGAAGTCTGCTGCCATTCTTATTTCTAGTACTCAGAATGGAGTATATTTCTGAGTTTTAAATGTCTTTTTTATGGTTTTAAGCATTTTGATTTTGGTATGCTTTGGTAGAGTCGTCCCCCCACCATGTTTCCTGTTCCTGAAACTTTTGGAAGTCTTGGATCTATGTGGGTTTATAGTTTCTGTCAGATTCGGAAAAGTTTCAGTCCTTAATTTTTTAAATATTTTTCTGTCCCCTCTTCCACTTTGGGATCTCCAATTACATGACTGTTAGGCTGGTTGAAGTTATTCCACAGCTCATTGATAAACAGCTCTATTCACTTATGCTTTATCTTTTTCTTTTACCTCGTTCATTTCGGATAGTTTCCATTTCTATTGTCCAATCCACTGTGTCTCCTTACCTGCTTATGCTTTCCTGTAACTTCCAGAACATGTATGTAGTTCTAATAATCTTTTAATGTTTTCATTTGATGATTCTGTTATTTGTGTTATTTCTGTATCTTTTTATTGCTGACTTTCCCCCTTGTTATGAATATATTTCCTTCTTATTTTGCGTGCTTATTAATGTTTTCATTGCATGCCAGAAATTATAAATTTTACCTCGTTTAATGCTGGATATTTTTGTATTCCTTTATACATTCCTGGAGTTTGTTCTGGCATGTAGTTAAGTTACTTGGAAACAGTTTGATTCCCTTGAATTTTGTTTTTAAGCTTTGTTAGGTGGGACCAGAGCGGATTTCTGTCTTGGCTAGTTTGCCACACTGTTTGAGGCATCCTTTTGAGTGTTCTGCCTGATGTAGAAGTGCAGTTTGTATGCTTTTGGTCTTTTGAAATTTATTATGGTTTTTATTATATGGTATATGGTCTGTTTTGTTGAATGATCACTTGCATTTGAAAACAGTATGTTTTTTGTTGTAATGCTTTTATAAACATTGAGGATGTAGTTTGTTGACATTCAAATCTTTTCCACCTGGCTCTTTCAGTTACTGGGAGGGGTATGTTAAGAATACAATTTTGATTGTCCATCTTGCATTGTTTTCTGTGATACTTGCTTCATGTATTTTGAAACTTCTTATTAGGCGCATCCTTGTCTAGGATTGTTATGTCTTCTTATGAATTGTTCCTTTCGTCATTGTGCATTGTATGTGGTTATCACCTGAAATGCTTTTTATTCTGGAGGCTTTTTGTTTTGTGTTGTAGTCATCATACTAGTAGAAGTGCATATCCTTTAGAATTTTTCAACAGTAGATTTAAGGAAAAGGATGTATTGATACAGAGAAAATTTACCATCTAAGTCATAGTAACAGTTACATAAGATATGGCAAAATGACTTCATTTGTGAAATGTTACCTGCTTATTTTATAGGTAGGGACTCTGAAGTCAGGTAGGGGAAGCACTGAAAGATGTACAAGGTTTGTAGGTTAGAGTCCTAAAATTTGATGATCTCTTATACCTGGAAAGTCATGTCTTGTCTTCTCTTCGAGCCTCTTCCTTCTCCTGCCTTTCTTTCCTTTTTCCTACCCTTAAAATCCAAGTAATAAATAGTACTCCTAATTTACAAAGCCAAACAATATTACAAAGCCGAAGGAAAACTGGTTTTGCTTTCACTGTGAAGCTTCGTGGGACTCTCCCCCCTTTTTACAAATCAATAGTATTCTTAACCTGTTTACATGTTCTGCTTGACAGAAATAAAGTATTCAGACTTATTATTTTGAAGATAGTTTATACACTTCCTCTGCAAATGAACTGTGCTGTTTATTAGCAGTCTTGGCTGTGCATGCTCCTTTTTATATAAAGATGTGATCTTTGCTCTCTAGCTATTAATAATCTATAGACAGTTATAGATAATCAGTGTGAAGTGTCCCAAGCAACATGCAAAGGATCCTGGGATACTTTGTCATCATTGTTGGGCAACAGCCCCTGTGAGTTTGTTTTTTGTGTTAGTTTAACTTCTCAGGCATGTGTCTCAGGTTCAGTAAATGCCACTTGGTTATGCAAGAAAAAAATTTCACTTGTGAGTCACTCATGACACCACATTCTCGCAAATTCATTCATTCATTCATTCATTCATTCGGAGTGCGTTTATTAAAGCTCGGGAAAGTGAAACAAGGAAGTTCTTAGGAGAGAAGCAGCAGCAGGACAGAGACCAGGCAGGGCTGCTCTGGGCCCCTGGCAGCGTTAGGGGAAGTGAGTGAGCTAAGTCATGTCAAGATACACTTTTTGTAATTGTATTTTTTGATACCCAGAAATTGTCAAGCTTATAATTGTCATTTATCTGTTGCATTTTTGTTTGATACCAATTTGGCTTATTTACCCCTCCCTTCACTTGAGTATATTAAAATTTTTGTTTTTAAGTGTCTCTGACTGAAATGTTCTGTAGAACTATATTAATTTGCACATCTGTGAGTAGGTTATAATCAGAAATAGTAAATTTGACCTCTGAATGTTTTGGATTTCTTTTCGTTTATCATGCTTCTTACGCCTCTGCAATTGAAATTTTTATGGGGAAAGTGGTGTTAGGGTCCAGAGTCTGTGTTGGTTCCACCGTGATTTTGGTGTGGGTGATGTGTCCATATTAGCGTGCTCGGGGAACAGGAAAGGAGGACGCACAGCAGGTCGCCGGTTCTCATGAGTACTTTTCCAGCAGGTGAATGAGGGATGTCACTTAAAACACCTGTTTCTTAAGAGCAGCTTTAGAGAAAATGGCTTGCTTCTTAAAGTGCCAATTAGCAAATGGGACAACTGGGTGAATGGGAGTAATTGACTGACTTAAATGGATGCATTAAGTTGCTTCATACTGATTATATTGTGGTGTTAAAGAAAACTTTGAACTCATAGTTATATTTTTAAAAGAACAATTATAATTTTCTATTATAGGAATCACATGCAGCCCAACTACAGATCCTTATGGAATTCCTCAAGGTTGCAAGAAGAAATAAGAGAGAGGTATATTATTTTGTGTATTTTACATAATGTTTTATTTACTATTGTTAACTATTCCCATTTTCCCCCAGTTTTGTAAAGGCATTTCAGGCTAAAAAATTTTTTTTTAAACATTTAAAAAACATTTGAGTTTTCATGAATTTTTCTTAACTTTTGTTGTTTTGACTTCTTTTACCTTTACAACTTGGTTATTTAAAAGTCCCTTTTTGTAGATGTGCTGACAACTCTTCTGTAGGATTCAATGCCACAAAGACTGACCTCAAAGTGTGAACATTGTAAAGTAGGATTATCAGATGACAGACTACCCTTTTTCTAATGGTAAAAATGTATGATGGGATAGAAACATGTAAAAATATAGGTACCTATTTAGAACTTGGAAAATGTAAGTCATGCAGAATAGTTAGAAGATAATTTTGATTAACAATTTTGTAACTAGCATGGTCTAATTTAACATTTAAAAAATTCCTCAGTAATTTCACACTGGTACCGAATGTGGAAGAGTCGAGAGCAACATCCTGTGCCCTTGGTAGCACCCTGAAATAACTCGGAAAGTTATTTTATACTTAAGTTCCTGACTGTCTCAAATCTCGTATGTTTTTAGTTTGACTTATCTAATTAGGATACTTTTTACTCATTAAAAAATATGACCATGTATTATGTGCTAGGTCATAAGCTATCTTTATTATTTTTGAAAATAAAAAGATGAGAAATGTCCATTTTGATGAAGTACTTGACATGTGCATTGCCAGAACCTTATATTTATCTTAGTTTTATGTTTGCCCCTCTTTTGATTACTTATGATGTATATTTTTAATTTTTTCTTAGTTCAGGTAAAACTTTTCTGTATTATACTAGTGTTAATTGCTAATTATTTTTCACATGGCTTATTGTTCTTAATTTGTGTTAACAATTTTGATTTTAATATTTCTATTAACAAAAACACTCTGTTTATTATAAATGTAAGCTTGATTGATTATTTATTTATTTATTTATTTATTTTGGTGGGTCCTTCTTAAACTTCAAATGCATGGGAATTGCCTGGGGATCCCGTCTTAGAGTCCAGGTTCTGATGAAGAGCTGTGTGTCCAATGATATGCATTCTTAGCCGGCTCCCCGTGATGCTGCTCTGGGTCCTCAGACCATACTTGGAGCAGCAAAGCTGAAAATTTTATAATGTATGAAAATAAAATTATTGAGTATATACACGCAACACATTTTGCTATAGGAAATTCTTTGCTATAGGTAATTCTTCATATTTCACACACTACCTGCAGCCCCTCTTTACAACAGAACGTGAGGCTCTTTTTGCAGTGGTTGTGTTTCTTCCTGCTTTCGACTGGAATCTCACTGAGAGTGAGATTTGGTGCATGGGAAATTGCTGGTAATGAATGGGAAATGAATCCGTTAAGTCAGCAGTACAAGTGAGAGGGTGTGTGGGGGTTAAATGAAATGGCTTGCCATTGTCTGTGTCCTGAATTATGTAAAGTTTTTGTTAGCCCCTGAGGTTTTTTAGTGCTTTTCTAGGGGATCAATTAGTGCTTGCAATAATTTGTTAAGATTCGAAGTCATGTCAGGTAATAAGGATGTAGCATATGGGAGATTTTTATCCTACTAGCAGGCTGACAAGGTACCCTGCCTCAGTGTATAGATGCTGGCGGAAGACCTGTGACTCCTGGGTTGGAGATCAAGGACTTACTGCATCACTTCTGGCAGCATCCGCCTCGTGATTGCATCAGTCCCCTGTGACCCCCATGTGCCACAGGGGCAGTGTAGGGATGGACCCAGGTTGTCACCACATGTGCGGTGGATTTATATTACAACGAAGGCACCCTGAGCTTAGGAGACCCCAGTCTTCTAAAGGGGTCTGCTCACAAACCTGTCCAGTCTTTGCCCTGCAAGGACACACTCTTCTTACTAAATTGATCCGAAAACAGATGTGCCCTCTTTCCTGGAAGAAGGCACTGTTTCTCTCTTGCCAGGGCATTCTCTGTACATTCTTGAAAAGATAACTTGGAACAAAAGCGATCACAAGATAAGCAGAAATGGGAGAACTCGGTGGAGAATTGTTTCTTAGCAATAACTCTTCCTTGTGATCCTAATTTGTCCTCTCTCTGATTCGATGGCTGGTGGCCACCTCCAGTAATGCGTTCTGTGATACTGCCTTTGATCACATACCTCTTAGTATCAGTGTTTCTGTATGTTTGTTGTTAAATGTCTGGGTTAACTGTGCTGTAGTATTTTTCAGCTTACTGAAAGTTGGAAGTAATGTGATCTTGTGAAGGATCCGTTTTGTTTCCCCGGGGTCTGTGTTTTGTCAGGGTAAGCAGCCTAATCAAGAACCGTGTGCCGCCGCAGCTGCGGGCACCCTGGGTGCGGACGCCTCTTCTGCGCCTGATTGCACCGTGCATGCTGGCTTTCTTGTGTGTCTGCCGTTCAGTGATTTCCAGTATTTCAGGGTTAGCCACACAAGGGGCTTGGAGGAGCTAGGTTAACAAAGTCTTAAACACTTGGAAATTTGGAACTAGGTTAACAGACTTTAAGAATTTTACCTGTTACTTTGATTACATTTCATACATTTCTTCATGATTGGAGTTGGGCATAGTAGTGATTTGTAATCATTGTAAACTTTAGTCTAGAAAATAGAGTTAATACCTCGAGATTTAGTGCAGATAGAATGAAGTGAGTGGTTATGTTTTTTGCATATGTTAAAAGTATATTTGTGTGTTTAATCCTCAAAATGAATATAATTGTTAAAGGTCTTATCTCGTGTAGTGTAATTCATACCTGAACTTAGTTAAGCAAAATGCATTATGACCAGGAGGCAAACTACTGCTTTTGAATTTACATGCCTAAGATTAGCGTTCAGACTTTGAAAGTTAACTTAGTGATTTCATACTTAACTTTTAATTGGGATTATGATGGGTCTTGGTTTAGACATCAATATATATGAAAAAGAAGTTAAATCTGCTTTTCAACTTTTTTCCAAAAATTTTTAAATTTAATCTTTATTGTGTTTTTTCATTACCATTTAGTCCCTTTATACGCACCCCCTGCGTGAGCCCTCTTTCCTTTTTCCTCAATCCCTCCACCCCTTACCCTCCGTCCCTGCCCCCCACTAGCTGTCATCTGCTCTCCATCCATGAGTCTCTCCATTTTCCCTGTTAGTTCAGTTCGTTCACTAGATTCCGCATGTGAGTGAGATCATGTGGTATTTGTCTTTACTCTGACTGGCTTATTTCGCTTAGCCTAATATTCTCCAGGTCCATCCATGCTGTCACAAAGGGTAAAATATTCTTCTTTCTTTTTCTTTTTTTCTTTTTTTACGACTGAGTAGTAGTCCATCGTGTAAACATCCCATAGTTGTTGTATCCACTCATCTACGGAAGGACACTTGGGCCGCTTCCATGTCTTGGCGGCTGTAAACAACACAGCAGTGAGCACAGGGCTGCTTCTGTTCTTCTGGATTAGTGCTTTGGGTTCCTTCACTTGTCAGATATAACATACTTATTTCCTCCAGTGTTACATTTCACTAGTATTTTAGGGCTGTTAGAATCCTATGTTTAATTTTTATTTTTTATTTATTTTACCTTACTGACTTTTGAATATTAAGAGACAAGAATCGGCACACAGTAGACCTCAAATTTAATGACCGAAACCATCAAACATTTACTGTCTTGAGTGAGGCACCCTGGGGCCGCATAACTCAGTGCCACGGCTCAGGGCTTCTTGCTGAGCTGCAGTCAAGGTGCTGGCCAGGGCAGCAGTTCCAAGGTCTCTCTGGAATAGGAACCAGTCTAAGCTCACTCACTCACTGGCTCTTGGGGAGAAATGCCAGCTTCCCGCCACGTGGTCTTCTCCATAGGCTGGCTTACTGCATTGCATGCAGCTGGCTCCTGCTAGGAAGCACGCGAGAAAGCAAGCGAGGCTTTGAAGACAGCGGTCATATACTGTTAGTGACCGAATCTGAGAAGCGACGTCCCAACACGTGTGCTGCTGTTCATTAGAAGCAGACCCTGAGACCCAGCCCACGCAAGGGCGTGAACACCGAGAGGTGGGGACCTGCCCACCCCAGCGTGTAATCAGTGCCTGTGCCTAACTGGGCGTGTTGTTCCTCCTCATGTTCAGACTGAACAGACGGGCTTTGGGTTCCATGTAAAAGCCACTTGCATCTGTGCAAATTAGTGCTTTAGCATTTGAACAATTGCCTTGTGTATTTAATTTGATTTCATCTTAAAATATACTTCTGGACATTTGTAGTGCTTGTTTAATTTACTGTAATAGGACTGTTTTGGTGAGTTGTGGTTTCCTTTTGGTTTTGTTTGGAATTTTAATGAACTCAATTTTTTACTGTTTTTATATGGAATAAAGCAAAGATAAGTTTATTCAGCAAATACACAGTTTAAAGAATCATCGTGGAGCGACCGTCCATGTGCTGTGGTCCTGATTAAGTGGCTGGTTATTGCTAGGAACCCTGAAGCTTCCTCCCCTTTCCAGATGATACCCTTCTTTTTTGCCTGTTAGGTAATTAGTATTCTGATATGTATGGTAGTCACCTCCTGTTTTCTTTATTGTTTTGATTCCTAAATATTTATGTTTCTCTCCCCCCCGCCCTTTCTCTCTCTTTTGAACTTACATAAATGCAATTCTATAGTAATATTTTGTGTTTGTCTTCTCTGGCTCAATGTTAAGATTCATCCGTATTATTGTATATGGCTGTAGTTGATTTATTTTTGTTGCTGTGTTGAATGCTTACACCCCATTTTTGTTGCTGATGGACTGTTAAGTTGTTTGTGGTTTGGAGCTATTCACACAATGCTACTGCTATCTTACATGTGTATCCTGGCATACATTAACGTATGTATTTGATGGGCCGTATGTGGAAGTGGAATTGACGAGTCATAGGATATGTACAAACTGTTTTTCTAACCACTTGTATTACTTAGTTACACTTCCTGTGGACATCATAGGGGTGTTCCTATTATTGCACTGTATTTGTTCCAATACTTAGTATCAACAGACTTTCCAATTTAGCTAATTTGGGTGGTATATATTGTTCCTATCTCTTAATGGTTTTAATTGCTACTTTCCTGATGATTAATTAAGTTGAACACATGGTACTATGTTTAATGGCCATTTAAACTTTCTGTGTATATGCAGATACTTGGTTAAAGCTTTTTGTATCTTTTCTGTTTAGTTGATTTTCTTAATGGTTTGGTGTTTGTATATATTCTAGATAAAAAATTCTTTTTATCTATCTATCTATAGCAAATATTTTCCCCCTCTAATTGGGCTGCTTTTTTTCATGGTCTTAATTGATGTCATTTAATGAGCAGAAATTTCTGTCTTCAATGGAGTCAAATTTGTTCATCTTTCCTGTTATAATTAATGCCTTTTGTGTCAGGTAAAGAATTCTTCTCCACTGTAGGTCATGAAGACATTTTTGCTATGCTATCTATTTGAAGTTTTACTTCTTTATTTTTCACATTCAGATCTGTAATCTGCTTAGGGATTTAACTTTTCACACGGATGATGAGCTGTCTGAGCACCCTTAATTACAGACTTCATCCTTTCCCCATTGCTCTGAAGCACCGCCTTTGTCATACATCATGTGTCCACATATGTGCGGGTCTGTTTCTCGGCTTTCTCCTGTGCTCTGCTGGTCTGTTTGTTTGTTTGTTTGTTTGTTTGTTTTGGCAGTGTCACATTGTATTAAATACAGGAGCTTAACAGTGAGCTATTGTTTCTTAGGAATTCATGGCTCAGCTATTCATGGCTCTCTGTCTTTCTATACAAGTTTTAGAACCAGCTGGTATATTTCTGTGGTGCTGTGATTTTTATTGGGATTACTCTGGAGGTCAGTTTGGGAGACTCTGTCTTTACAATATTGAGTCTTCTAGCCCATAAACATGGTATTTCTCTCTACTTCGGTCCGTAAGAATGTCCTACAAATTTTTGATATGTTTCAGAGTATTACTCTTATACATCTTTATTTTAGATTTTTTCTTAGGTCTTCAGTCATTTTTTAATGCTATTGTAAACCATGTCTATGTCTTTAATTTCAGTTCCTTACTGTTTGTGGCTGCTACACAGAAACAGTTGATTTTTACACATATAAGTTTTTGCATCCAGCAACCTTGTTAAACTCTCATTGATTCTGAGAATTTGTTTGTAGATTCTTTTATGTTTTCTGTGTACACGACATCATCTGCAAATAACAGTTTAGTTTCTTTCTTTATGATTCTTATATCTTTTATTTATTTTTCTTGTCTTACTCTGCTGGCTAGGACATCCGGTACAGTGATGAATAGAAGTGATAGCGGGCATCCTAGTGTTGGTGCTGATCTCAAAGTGAAAGCTTTCGGCGTCTCACCATTAGGTATGATGTTTTCTGTAGGTTCTTCCTAGGTACTTTTTATTGTTCAAGGAAGTAAATTTCTATTCCCAGCTTTCTAAGAGGATCTTTTTTTTTTTTTCTTTAATCATTACTGGGGGTTTGAGTATTCTCCAAAATGTTTGTGCATCTGCGATGATGTGAAATTTTTTGCATTCTGTTAATGTCAGTAATTACATTGGTTTAACATTAAAAAGTAAATCAGCTTTGCACCTGGGTGACCAGCCATCCTGATTTCCCCAGAAGCATCCTAGTTTTGTCACAGAGTGTTCTGCCTTCCAGGAACCCCAGCCAGGGCGGCTGCTTACCTTTCCTGCATCCCTTATGTAAACCATACTTGGTCTGCGTAACGATGTGCATCTCTTCCACGTTGTTTGGTTTGCGGATAGTCTGTTTAGGACTTTCGCTTCCTGTGTTCATGAGTGAGGTTGTCCTATCATTTTTTTTATACCGGCCTTGTCCAGTTTCGCTATGAAGATTGATTGTTTTGTCAGATGACTTGGGGAATGTACCCTCTGTACTATTTCCTGGAAGAATCTTTGTCATCTAGGAAGTTTAAGGATCTTGCTGGAGAAGCCATCTGGACCTGTTGTGTGCTTGCAGAGTTTTAAACTGTGGATTCGGTTCCTTCAACAGTTACGTGCCCATTCAGGTTTTTGTTTAGCACTTTTGATACGTTGGACTCCTCCTGGGAGATGTCGACTTCAGTTAAATTTTCTGAGTCATTAAACTTGTAATGGCCCCAGAGTTTTTAGTCCTGACTGCTGACCAGTGCTGTGTCTTTTCCTCTTTTTAACTTGATCAGTTCTTGCCAGGGATGTATAAGCTTGAGTCTTATCTAAGAACCAGTTTTTGGCTTTATCTTTGTTTTCCATGTGACTATGCTCTTTGTAATCTCCACTCCTCTACTTTCTTTTGTTGTTACTTCTTTTCTCATTTGTTAGCTTGGTTGTACATGTGCAAACTTGTTTCTAAAATAGCATTTAAGGCCAAAAAATTCTCTTTTAGCTGCACCTGATGATATTCATATGGTATTTGGTTTGCTATTTCTTAGTTTAAAATAGTTTCGAATTTTCATTGTACAATAGGTTCTCTTAAGCCAGTGAATTAATTTAGAAATTATCGCTTGGACATGGGGATTTTCTTGTCTTTTTGTTATGGATTTCTGTTACAATTGGATTGTCAGAAAATGCCTTGTGTTTTATTTGTTTGAACATGATATTTGCACTGTCACCTGGCAGTTCCATTTAGGAATATTTCTGCTTGGAAAGAATGTGGTTGCATTTGAAAGGATGTTTTTGCGGTTGCGTAGTGCAGTGTAAGGTTTGTTAAATGATGATGGTCTGCATTCTTACTGATTCTTTGTTTCCTTGTTACATCAATTTCTGAATCAAAGTCAAGGTGAGTTTCTTATGCAGAAGAAGTTTTTGTCTGCTCTGCCAGACTTCTTTTTCCTGTTTTGTTTGTTTGTTTGTATGTTTTTTTCCTTATGGATTACTTGGATGTTTTTAGAATTCCCATTTTGATTTATTTGTCATGCTTTTTAATACATCTCTTTGTGTAGTTTTTTAGGAGTTACATTACACATTCTCATTTACCGCAGACTACTGGTATTGACATGTTATTCATTTGCTTTTAAATACACCATCTTAATGTGCCCCCTGCAGTCCACTTATTTCTGTGGTTTGCGAGGGATTGCTTGTTCCGTGTTTTCTTCTCAACCTGAGCAGCTGTTGCTGCGCCAGGGCTGGGCCCAGTCTGCCATCACAGGACGGACGTAGAGACTGAGGATGTGCGTGTTTGCGGATGGTGGTGTGGATGCGAAGACTCTAGTTTTGCACTTTGTGTGGCTAAATTTGCTTTGCTTTTGGTGGGAACGCTCTTAGAATGTGTGCGCGCGCGTGTGTGTGTGTGTGTGTGTGTGTGTGTGTGTGTGTTTAAAAACCTTGCTTCTTTTCAGGTTTACAGCAAGCTGGGAGGAAGGTGCAGAGGTTTCCCACACAGCCCCTGCCCTCACATGTCCCTTGCCAGAGCGTGCCTTTGCTGTCGTTCACCAACCTGCACTTCCTCTTCGTGATCAGCCAAGTCCGTAGATGACTTAAGGGTTTAGTTTTGGTTTTATGCGTTATGTGGGTCGGGAGAAATGCATAATTAAATGTATCTATCGTTATAGTATCATACAGAGTCTCTTCGCTGCCCTAAGATTTCTCCGTTGACCCCTCCCCACATCCCCAGACCCTGGCAACCACGGATTTTTCACTGTCTCCGTAGTTTCGCCTCTTCCGAAACGCCGTGGAGCTGGAATCATGCAGGGTGCAGCCCTTCCGATGGGCTCCTCTCACGTAGCAGTATGCATTCGAGTTCCCTCCGAGTCTTCGCAGGCTGGAAAGCTCATTGCTGCGCAGCACTGAGTAACAGCCCACCGTCTGGACGGGCCACCGTGGTCCGGCCGCCTGCCGAGGGCGTCTTGGTGGGCAGCTAGCTGCGAGGGCAGCTGCTGTGGACGCGGTTTTGTGTGGCCGTGCGTTTTCGGTTCCTTCAGGCGAACACCGAGGAGCGTGGTTACTAGATCGTGTGACAAGAGTACGTTTAAGGTCTTCTTAAAGAAACTGCTAGCCTGGTTTTCAAAGTGGCTGTACCATTTCAGGTCCCCACCGGTGGTGACAAGTGAGAGTTTCTGTCGCTCCACACCTTCATCAGCGTCCGGCCTCGTCCGTGTTCGGAGTTTGGATGCTCTAATGGGTGTGCAGTGGCATCTCGTTGTTTTTGTGTGTTAAGTTTTGCTACTCGTTTTTTAAACAAGCTTTTTTTGAAAGTATACCAGGGTCCTTTTGTTCAGTTTTGAATGTCATCTGATTGAGGGAGTCTTGGAGTATTGTGAAAACAACTTGGGTGGAGGAGGGAAGTTTGCTAGAGGGAAGCGTTGGAAGCGCTTGGCGGATCTAGGCGCCCTTTGCACTCCCCGCCCCGGGTGTTCCACTGCGCATCTTCTCGCGGTTTTGCGGTCGCCTGTTTTGCCCTCGGTAGGTGACGCAGGTAGGTGACGCAGGGCCTCTGTCTCCTCAGCCCGTCACTTCGGCCTTGGTGTTCTCCGCAGGCTGTGCTGGCTGACGTCCGGGATTTCGTTCGTCACCGTAGCTTCAGATTTATTGTTTCCTTTTTTTTTTGAATTCTTGTTTCTTCCTCGTCTTCTGTTTGGTTCTTAGTTTCTGCCTTCTGGTCCACTCCATTGATCCGAGTCCCAGTTTTCCTTCCATCTCTATCAGTTCCCCATGCTCTTTTCCACATCTTTTGTGCCTTTGTATGTATATGTTATTACTTACCCTGTTTATTCTGTATTTTTTCACTGTTTTCCACCCGGAAAAATTCTCTCAATCCTTCAGGGCGCAGGCCTTTGTTCAGTTTCAGATGTAACTTTAGTGAGCCAGTGACCGCTCCCCTGCCCGTGGGCTTTCCGTCTAGGTTGGTAGCAGTCCGTGTTTCCCTGATTGTGCGCGCACACCCGCATCCTCCATCACCTCCTGCGTACCGGGGCAGAGCTGTCGTCTTCCTCGTCCATGCTCCTCCCTGGGCTGAGCTCCGTGAGGGCGAGGTCTATGGTTTTCTGAATCGTGCTTTTCCCAGGGCTCAGCAAAATGCTTAGAACTGGTTAATAATCGAATTAATGAGTTATCAGTTATATGATCAACTGCGTATATATTGCCACAGAAGAGAAGGTTCTAATGTTAATAAACCTTCAGACTCTGTTTAACCTTACCAGACATTGAAGAAGGGAAGGTTAAATAGTAAGGTACTGGTTTCAAGTAGTGTAGTATAGTGCTTAACAGCGTGCGTTCTGGAGCAAGAAGGCTATCTTGATTTGAACTCCAGTTCTGCCACTTGCTGAGTCGAGGGTAAGACAACCACTTACATATACTGGTGGTAGAATTTTAAATTGGTACACTGTTTCTAGAAAGCAGGTTTGTTTTATGTAGTGAAGATTTGCCAACTCTTCATTTCTAATAATTTCATTTTTAACCATTTCTTAGTAAAATTTGAAATTCAGACTCATGTTTCAGAAGTACTTAAAATAGTTTGCAAACAAAATCTTGTGGAGGGGGAATGGTTAAATAAATGTATTGAATGTGATTTAACAATTAAAATGTTTGCATGTAAATGGCACGGAAGAAGGTTCTAATTCAATTGGTAAGGTAATCAGAGATAAAACATTACCTTAATATGTTTTAAAAAATGCTTAAGAAGCAGATGTTGAGATGCCAACTTGTTTTTGCTGTTGAATGGTAGAATATAACCTCTGAGGCTAATTTTTATTTTTAAAATGGGGTTAACAACTGACCTGCTGACATTAATTGCCGACAGTTAAATGAGGTTCTTTGGATATCGTGTATTTTTGATAAGTCACATTGTTACTGTTGTTAGTCTTTTTATTATAAGATCAAGTCTTTTTCCATTAAAGAAGCTCACTTTACTTTCTTAAATATTAAGTCTCTTCATTTACATTTTAACATAGGGACTTCCAGATCTTTTTGTGAGTGGTTTTCATCCCTGTAATTTACCATTTGTACCCAGTTTTCTAGAAATCATTTTTCAAATGTAAAATTATTGTATAATCTTGGTGATGTCAGTATGGTTTGGTTTATGCTTTTTCTTTTCCTCTTTTATCTCCAGCAACTGGAACAGATCCAGAAGGAGCTAAGTGTTTTGGAAGAGGATATTAAAAGAGTAGAAGTAAGATATCAAGAATTTCTCACCTCTGTAGCTGTTTTTCAATTTCATGAAATTGAAATTCCTTTAAATTGCTGCATTAAATTTATGGGATCGGACTTAACAACATTATGTAGAAAGTAGCAGATGTTACTTTAATTTTGAGAGTGCATTTTATAGAAAAAGGCATCACTTTCTTGATGATAAAGTGTATTCTAAATTTGCTTTCACTTTGTTTTATTGTCATAATTTTGGGGCAGGTTGAGGAAATCACTCAGTTTTTTGTACGCCATCATGTTAACATAAAGCAGCTCCCACGAAACCCTCCATTGTTAATATTAAAATATGTCACGATTTCATTCTTTCAGGTAAACCATTTTTTACTTATTCGCTGTGCATTACTAGGTGCTAACATCAATTCAAAAAGAGATATGAGCGTATATTATCAAAAAATCTAAGAATTTATAGTGTGATATAATTTACTTTAGAAATCCATGGGACGATCTTGGAGAGGCTCATGGGCTGTTACTATGATGCGAGCTTACTGTTACTGTCTTCAGCTGTGTTTAAATTTACCGTATATTTTTAATTATTCACATGTGTTACATCTTTCTTTTGCTGGTACATCTTGATTGATGTTGAGTTTACTGTTAGCGGAAGTTCAGTGTCCCCTGTGGCATTCCTAACCTATATTTGATTGCACTGGGAGTTTGGATTAGTCAGAAGTGATTCTGGTTGATTATGGATCTGTAGTGGCATTTTAAAGTGTGCTGTTTTTCCATGAATCGAAATGTCGAGCATAAGAAAGGAAGCCACATACTTGGTGTGAGTCAGGCATAGTTTATGCAGTAATACTTGATTAAGAGGCCTTTTCCTCTGCCTTAATGATCAGAACTTAGCGTTTGTATTTATTTGAAAAGCTAACATTTGAATCAAAAGAAATACTGCTTTTTAAAACATTTGCAGAGGTATTTTAAAGTAGAGACTGACGCAGTCTGTCCTCCTTTACCTCAGAGAACCGCACCCAGTGACCCGGTTACCCTGCTGACGTTCTTACCCCAATTTTTATCAGTGGGTGCCCACCCAGGTCGGCGGTGAGCTAGGTCGCTGTGCCCAGAGCGCGCTGCGCCCCGCGTTGCAGTGCTGTTGGCCCTTGGACAGCACAGCTTTGAACTGCGCAGAACCGCTTATGTGAGGGGTTTTTTTTCGATAAATACTTTAAATGTATCTTCCCTTCCTTATGATTTTCTTAACAACATTCTCTTTCCTCTAGCGTACTTTATGGTAAGAATACAGTGTATAATACATGTAGCATACAGAACGTATTTTAATTAACTGACTAGGTTATAAATAATAAGGCTTCTGGTCAATAGTAGGCTGTTAGTGGTGAAATTTCAGGGGAGTCAAAAGTTGTGGCAAATACACAGGGAGGTTGGGAGTCGGTGCTCCTAACCCCCACGCTGTTGAAGGGCCAACTGTATTTATAATATATTTGTCTCTTTTTTTGGCATCGGTGGCTTTATTAGGGATTAACAATGTTTATTAAAGAGTTTCTAGTTTTTTAACAATGTGTACCATATAAAAGGCTTATCTCTTAACTTTTTTAGATATTCTTGTTTCTGCATTCTGGAGAGGAAGGCTTGTTGAGGCAAAAAGGGATGGATACACACCTGGGATTGGAAAGGAGTATAGTGTCACATGTGGTTTTGACTGATGCATCTTCTGTATAACTCAAATAATTGTAACTCGAATAATTCTGCTTTCAGGAAATGAGCGGCTTACACTCCCCCGTCAGCGAGGATAGCACAGTGCCTCAGTTTGAAGCTCCTTCGCCATCACACAGGTACGGAACTTCAAACTCTCCGTTGTGTAGGATTTGTGTGACAAAGTGCACGTATGCTACCAGTCCCTGGGACCTCTTCCATGTGGTGTTCAAAACCCCTGAGAAATGACTTTTGGTCATGACCTAGAAATGAGATTCAGATTACCCATCTGTGTTTTTTAATGCTTTGAATTTCCATGCCAGAGACAGTCACTGAGTAGTATAATGGAATGTTAGGAATTCACTGTTGGGTTAAAGGTTTTGTGGATTTCTTGAAATAATGGTGGCTTTTAGTATCTTGTGAATTAAAAATTCAATGACATTAAAATCGATAGTTTGAGACCACGAAATGATAACATTAGGGTAAATTTAAATACAGGAAAGCCTTGAGCTCTTCCCATAATTTATTGAATTTTGGGGGGCAGATTTCCTCAGATTTAAAAGGAGGGCATTGGGGCAGTTAGTTTAGATCTCCCGGGCATCGCTCATCACTCCCTTTTATTGTGTTAATTACACCTTTTCTGCGTCCTCTGTTAGAGCAGGGGTTGCGTTTGTGTAGCTCATGACTGTTTCCCTAGTTTTCAGAGAATTAAAACCTCGTTTATTCAGAGAATTAAAACCAGTATTTGTGAGATACAGTGAGTGTCTGGGGTTCCTTCTCAACTCATACTTGATGAAATAAATACCTAAATTTTGAATGTTTTTGCTTGAAATGTTCAAAGTATAACAGTTTCACATGTTTTTAACTTGCTAGTCCGTTTACGCTAATGGTCCAGTGGAGGCTTTTTAGACAAGTAGTTCAGGCGGTCTGATGCCAGTGGAAGAGCTTACGCCAGCCGTTGGAACCTGCCGGTTCGGGAGAGCTCCTGCGGGTCTGGTGTGGGCCCGTGGGCGGGGAAGGGCGCCCAGGGGATGCGCTGGGTACAGAGCGCTCCTGGGCTGTTTGCTCTTTTCCCTGTTGGCCCGTGTGTGGAGATCCTTGTGAATCCTAGTTGATTCTGCAGTCACTTCAGCTGTGTGATTCAGCTTGTTTTTCTCCAGCCTTAACTTGCTGTAAAACACTGTGGCATGACTCAGTCTCTGCTACATTGTTGTTTTTAAGATCAGCATTTACTTTCTGATATACATGGGATCTTTGTCCATGGAATGTTTATTGTGTGAGAGCATGCAGGCAAGCGAAGGTGGTCATGTCGCAAAGTGTCCACTAATAAACTGACAGTTCCGATCATCATATCCCTCTCTAACAGTAGCATGTCTTTGTATCTGTTGTGTCCAGGTCCTCGTTACTCAGTCTCTTACTGATGGTTTTCATCATGTGACACGATAGTATTGTATTCATGTAACTGGAACTGTTTATTCACTGTCTCTGACGTGCTTGACACTGTTCTAAATGTTCGATCTAGTTGGCAAAACCCCCATCCTTATGCTTCCTACCTTTTGGGGGGGGGGGTGCTGTATGTGTGGAGGTTGGGGAAGATACTATGTAAGCAAGTCTGTAATGCAGTAGTAGATAACAGGTAAGTGGTACCTTAGGAGGCAATCGTAGGCGTACTGGGTGTTGCAGAGGATTCTGTTTTAGTTTGGTTAGTCAGGCTTCTCCAGGGAGCTGACATTTAGGAGGACACACGGAGGAAGTGTGAATACGATTGGAAGTCATGGGGGAGTTTTGAGCAGGATGCGCTTCAGATTTTAAAGTACTTGCCGCGGTTTCCATGTGGAGGGTAGAGAAGGGCTGTGTCCTTTTCAGCTCCTGCCCTGCCGTTGGAAGCGAGAGGAGAGGGGGGGAGCGCTGCAGCAGCCCAGAGCAGGGGGGTGAGGCTCGGGTCCGGGGTTCATCGGTGGGGAGGGCGAGAGTTGGTGGCATGGTAAAATAAAGCAGCATGTCTTACGAAAGATACAGGGCCGCCTGAAATCTCTGAAAGCGCTGTGGGCGATTTGCTAAAATACTGTGAGAGTCTGGCAGACCAGGGAATAGTAGGAGGAGGGGAAATAGGCAAGCGTGGTACTTCCTTCAAAAAAGTGTTTTGACATTTTATTAAAATAAGTACTTTGAATATTCATCAAAGTTTGAGAGAGACACTTGGGAAAAATGGTGTTGCTCTTAAGTACTCTTGGAAAATGATCCTTAAGTTCGGGATGTGAACTTGAGCATGCTGGGAGGAATGTCATGTTAAACTATCAATATTTGATTTTTCTTTATTTCTAAGAAATAGTATGTAGTTGCAATTACAATAACTTTCCCTCGTAATTGTTAGCTATATTGTTTAAATACCAGACAGTTTTTGTTTTTATTCCTCACTGCGATGTTCTGGTTTCTCTTTTAAGCAGGTTTAGTTTTCTAAAGGCCTGTTTGTGGTTTCACTTCTATAATGAGAACCTTCTTTACATGTCAGGTCATTGAATCCCTTGCCCCGTAGACTCTGGGTTTATGGTTGGAGTGTGCACTGAATTGAAAAGAGAAAGGCACATAACACCTACCCCTGCACACACTCAGGACTCCGTCTTCTCTGTATCAGGGTCAGCTACAATCGCTGTGTCCTGACGGTCCTCTTCCTCTGCCTTGTTTGGGCTCCGTGTCACACGGAGTCTGGCAGTGGTTTTTAACCGTCCTCCCGACAGGTAGATCCAATCATGTTCCTCTCCTGCGTGAAATCCTTCCGTGGCTTCCCACCGGATGCGAACAGATTTAGAGCCAGCTCCTCCGCGTGGCCCTTCACGCTGCCCTGTGCCCTGCCTACTGTTTTGGCGTGTCGGATTGAACTGAACTCCCAGAACGGGGTGTTAGGTACCTTTACGTACACTGCTCCCTTTGCCTAGAAACTTCCTGGATTCACCTCTTACTTAGCTTCTCCCCAAGCTTAAGTGATTACAGATACATCTTAAGAAATCTCTGCTACACACGCATGGCGGACTTTTGAACATAAATGATGTTTCGTTGTATTTTAAAGAAGTTTATCTGGTGTGTGGGAGAAGTGGTAAAACAGTTGATTGTTTTATTGTTGGGAGTACAGGGGATCCCTGCCTTAACTCTGACCCTGTACCATGCAAAGGAGTTGAACTTGATGTCATAGGTGAGGGAGGACCATGCAAGAATCTTACAGAATTTTTAACTTGAACTAAAACAAAAAGAAACACAAAATGCATAAATCAAACTTCCTTGGCAATAATAGAGAGGATACTCTTCTTACATCTGTAATTTCTTATTAAGTTGATGGGTAATAGGTAGCATATTATGAAAACCATTTTTGAAACAGTGTAAGTTTCTTCATTTAGAATATTTGAAGAATTTATTCTTAGTCATTCAGCCAGGTTTGGGGGTGTATCAGGCATGGATAAAACCCTGTTCCCGGCCCTGGGGACACAGCTGTGAGTGTGGCAGACCCGGGGACCCTGCTGTCGGAGTGCCACAGCCTGAGGGTGAGAAGGTACGCGGGCAGATCCGTTCTTCCGCTTAAAATATGATGTGAATAGACTTTCAATTCCGAGAGTCAAAATAATGAAATGAATTTTAACTCTGAAACTTTAGTGATCATACTTGATTAGTAGACATTCCGGGACTTTGTGAAAACACCTGTAAGTTCTTGTTACGAACTGTAATCACCACTGCTTGATGAAGTTATTGACAGCCGCTCCCAGTTCTGAATTCTGAGATGCAATGAGGCCAGATTTCATTGTGCATGAGTATCTGTCAAGACTTACGTTCAAAACGCAGATTTTTGAGCCCTACTCCCAAACCTCATCATTAGGTCTGAGGTGGTTACTAGAGATTCAGATGCAGCTGTGGGCCCTGGCTGGTGTGGCTCAGTTGGTTGGAGTGTCATCCCATAGACTGAAAGGTCATGGGGCTCGATTCCGGATTGGGTTACAAGGTGTCTGATCGATGTTTCTCTCTCTCTCTCTCTCTCTCTTCTGCCTTCCCCTCTCTAAGCATGTCCTCCGGTGAGAATAGAACAAAAGCAAATTTTTTTAAATGCAGGCTTGCAGGGTCATACTTTAAAAATATGCAAACACTGATTTGGTAGAGAATATGTATTACTGACATGTTTTAAAATCCTTGAGTCAGATATGCTGATTTTCTCTTTCATAAAAGCTCAAATGTTCAACACTAAAGTTAACTGTCTTTAACTTACTTCATATTTGGGGAGGATGGTGTAAGGATGTCTAATTATTTTACTCTCTGCTCTATAAAGGTGCATATCTTTCTTTAATATCTTAAACATGGCTCAAATCAAGTTCCTGGGCTTGGGAGAGCCAGAAAAGTTAAAGTGAAGTCAAGAGGAGGGCTGTCTTTATTTGCAAAAGCTGTAACTGTCAGATTAAAACAGCACCTGCGTCTTAGGCATCACTTCGTCATTTACATGCATCAGCTCCTAGAGCCCTCAGCGCACGGGCTCTGTGGCCGGATTTTCCATCCTCCTCGGTTTGCAGGTGAGGGGTCGAGGCACAGCGATGAAGTGACTGGCGCAGCGTCATACCGTTAGTGTGCGCCAGCGCCCCAACCCGGGCGTGCTTACGGTAGCGCCCTGGGGAGTGAAAGGGTTTGGAAGTCATCGGAGCTGAAGATAAAACATTGAAAGTCAGACGATAGAAGCTTTCAGTTAAAAACGGCAGGGCAGTGATTCTTCAAGGCGAGAAAACGTGTATCACTCCGGCAGTTTTACGTACGGATTCTGGAATTACGCTGCCTGAGTTCAAGTTTCAGCTCCCCAGAACTTTAGCAGTTTGAACGTAGGCGAGTTTATTGACTTCGGTACACTTCTGTTTTCTCATCCGTAAAGCGAGGATGATAATACCTGTCTTGATTGATAAAGCACGATGGTACGTGTAAGGAAATGAGAGGACTGCCTGACACGTAGTGCACACTCGGTAGATGGTAGCTGCTGCCGTTGCTGCCCTTCCGCAGTGGACGGAGACGGGTCACACTGACTGTGGGTGACTTGTTTGCACAGTTGGGTCACATGTTAAAGGGGATGTGGAATTGGAAAGGAAAAGACCAACAGGAAGACTGATTTCCAGCATCTCTTGTGAACTACCTGCAAAATTGGGGCCACAGAACTTTTGATGGTTTAGTAAATGGGATTTACCTTTAATTTGAAATTCAGTGCTCCAGTTCTTAACGGACATAATGCGTATATCGTTGTAGCAGAGAAGAAACTCTGTGTTAAGTAACTGACAACAAACACTACTCTGAGAAAGAAGTGATTTAGCCCCGATCTGCTTGTAACAGTAAGGATTATTGCCTTGGATGTAAGGGAATAAAATAGTGACAAACTACTGGTTTAAAAAAACTAAAACCATACTCAATTTTAATTAATCATTACTAAAATTTATAAGTCAGATTATTCTCAAGTTACATGTTGCTTAGTATGTTTTGTTCTGGGGAACTGGTTTAATAATTTCATGTAGAATATTGGTAAGGAACGGGTTTTGGCTCTAGCTCCGTATGGTTTATTAAATGTAAAGTTTTTTTTTTCTGTCTTAAGTTTATACTAATGAAAAAAACAAATCATGACAGCAGTTAGTCTCATTTCGTGTGTATGCAGCATTTTTTGGTCCATTTAATTTCCTTAATTGAAACCTTATATTTATTTTCTTATGTATGTTGTCTTCAATGACCTCTTTTGCTAACAGTTTAAAAATTCTCCATAATTAACTAATGTTGTACCTGCTAATGACTCAAAGGAGTCGTCCCTTTTCAAACACAAGCCCAATCTAAAGTTAGTCACCTGTTATTTTTACCGAGTGAACTACTGTTTTCTCAGCCCCTACTCATTCTAGATAGAGCTTATATAAAATATTGACTTTTAAGTCTTAGTTATGACGCATGTATCTTTGCTTTGGAAACAAACGATTTAAGTGAGAATTGTGTGACTTGTAGTTGCATAGCTGTGAGTTTCCTTTGTGACTCTGGTTAACGGCTGCGTAGTTTTCAGCTAAGCTTCTCCTTGTCCACAGCCAGACAGGAGGAGCTTTTTCTGTCGTCTCGCTTCCTCCACCTCAATTGACATGTACTGTCCTTAACTTGGTTTTAGTTACTATCCTGACGTTGGCTTTTTGATGTCTTCATTGTTTTTATAACTTTATTGACGTGGACTTGAACCAATTGATGATTCTAGTTTACATTTATAGGTTGCTGTTTCTCACTTTCTTAAATTCTATCTTAGCATGGTGGTTCAAGCGTAGACCCTGACCCTGACTGCTTGGGTTTGAATCCTAACTCTACTGTTTGCTAACTTTGTTACCTTGCTAAATACATTATCTCTCACAGCCTGAGTTTCCTCCCTTGAGACATTGGAAGGAAAATAGTATCTACATTAGAGATATGAGGTATAAATTATTTAGGCCATTATTTACCTGGTGAGTAGTAAATGCTCGATAGGTGGTAGCTATTACTGTTTCTGCTGGTACTGCCGTCTGGTGATCTGGCGATTATGGCTAACTTCAAGGTAGGGAGTTAGTGCAGCGGCAGAATTGGAGGGCCCAGCCTAGCCACTGCTTTCTGAGGGTCTCTTCTGATCACGTGACTTCACACACATGCACACACCCATCCATTTAAGTAGCAGAATCAGAGGGCTTTATATTTCAGATTTCTTCCGTCACGGTCTGTATGCAAGTAAAGTTTTTATTAGTGAGTGAAATTAAAACCTGATGTAAAATAAAATTTAAACTCTACGGATATTCTAAAACACTAGTTAGAACTTGTAATTTGAATATCTTCCACAAATTGATGAGTATTTTTATTGAATTTGGGGGGTGACATAGGTTAATAAAATTATATAGGCTTCAAGCATACAGTTCTATAGTACATTATCTGTATATTTTGTGTTCACTACCCCAAATCAAGTCTCCTTCCATCACCATTTATCCCCCCTTTACTGTCTTAGATCTCCCCCACCCTCCTCTTTCCCTCTGGTAATCTCCGTACTGTTGTCTGTATCTAATCAGTATTCTTTAACATGTATTTGAAATGTTGTTATCTCACTATACACTAATACGCTAATATATCAGTATCATTGTTTAGACTTGTGGTCAAAGAAATTTGAATTATAACACCATAAAAATCAAATCTAGAAATTGCTCCATTCTATCAACCTCTAAATATGCAGCTACATAATTTTTATTGATGTGTATACAAATGCTAGGGGATTGGATTTTACTAGTGAAAGTCACAGGGAGATTTTTTTGAATGCGTGGCACCTCCTCATTTTTAACTGCTAGTCCCTGGATGCGGCACACTGAAACTACCCTGTGATCTTGTCACACCAGTGCGTGACTCTGTGCACGCAAGCTGGGTGTTGCTTACGTTTCATTGGAAGAAACCCACCAGAAGATTGTGTTAGCCCTTTCATGTCCGCTGTGAGTGTTCGGAAGGCTCTTTCGCAGGGACAGGGAAGAACACGATGGCTCGAGCTCCGTTCGTGTGCGCTGCTTTTTGAAAAGACTGCTGCGAGGCCAGTGTCGTCTGCTTTGCTGTATTTTTGGAAATGTGAGGTTGAATGTTACTGACTAATTGTATTAGTGTAGGGTAAAATTTTTTGAGCTTTCTCCATTTTTTGGCATTTTGCTGAGAACTTAATACACTTATTTAAATCTCATGTATCTCTGAAGTGCTTTCCTCATTCAATAGATGGCGAAACTAGAAGCCAATTAGTATAGTAACTTGCCCAGAGTCATTTAGCCACTAAGGGATGAAATTCAAACCCACCCCGAGCTCCTAGGAGCACCTCTCATGTTACAGCCTTTGAGGATGTCTGAGTGCTGAAGTGAGATAATTATTACGTGTGTTCGTGTAGAGAGAGCCATTTGGTTAGTACCCTCAGTTACTCAAATTTGTTAGGGGAGACAAGAATAAACATTTTTATAGTAGAAAATGTAAACAGCTGTAGGTGTATCATGGGTGATACATTTGTTATGCCACTTTCAGGTGTTAATATTCTTCATAGACTCATTTATTTTGTTTAGTGATAAGAGTAATGAAGTGATAAGGAAAAAATGGTAGGATAGAACTAATAGGAAGAAGTCTGGACTTCTGGAGGTTTGTCTAGAGTTAAGTAGGAGAATGCACAGATGTACAACCAAATGTAAAGAACCAGCACAGAAAGCAAATTATGTTTGACCAGAGCAGACACCTGGTATATAGGCATTAGATTCTGAAAGATTTTTGGTATTTTACCCTTTGTTCCATTCTTTTGATAGTTTTCTTCCATGTAAGATGATTATCATCCCATTTTGGATCTGGAAGGGACTCTAGATATTCCAGAGACAAGGCGCCCCCCACTCGCCTCTCTCGGCAGATAGGACACTGAATGGTTTGGAGGTGCTTGTCCGAGGGCGCGTGGCTCTTCGGGACACGGCAGCACCTGCTCACCGTCAGGATGGCGTGCTCGCGCTCCTCCCCGCTGCTCTTCCTTCCGCAGGGCTCCAGGCAGCTCCCTAACCCGCCTGCCAGCCAGCTGAGTCCCACACGTCTGTGTCCACCCCGCCCTGGGACCGTTTTCTGTTCACACTCTTTCATGGTGTATGTGTGTTCCGCACCGTGGGATGTAGGAGTAAATTGTTGAAATACTTGCTGATTTATTTTGTGTAAAGGATATGCATTTATTTGATGTCTAATTAAATTATTAGCAATACATATTTTCTTTGCTTAGAAATTGAAATACTGGATTTATGTATTTTAGTTTGACATTTTCTATTGCTAGAATAATGTAAACACCTGAAATCACATGTTTTTTCTCTTCATTTTACAGTAGTATTATTGATTCCACAGAGTACAGCCAACCTCCAGGTTTCAGTGGCAGTTCTCAGGTAAATTATGCAGTTAACGATATGTTTTAGTGATACCCTGAATGTGAGCATCCGAGCTATAAAATCGGAGGCCGGTTTACTGTGATGTCCAGACAGAGGGACCGCGTTCTGAATGCGGTGGCATTGAGTAGACTTGAGTGGCTCTGACGCACAGCCAGCTGTTTATTTGTGTATTAATGATGAGTTGGGAATTTTTTTAACATACTGATAAAAGTCCTCTCAGGTGTTGAGAAGAGGGAAATACTGTAAGAGGGAATTATGAACAGTCAGGGTATTGTTTCAGGGATAAGATAGTTATAATCTGTTGATGGATTACTCATCATCATGTTTCTCTGTGGAAAATAAACTACAGGTTTGAACAAGTAAACTCTAGCTTCACCTTCTAATTAATTGTAAGATTGTTTTGACTCTCACTCTCTTCATCTCTGATTTGGGGGATGATCATATTTGTCATATCTAACTGAGGCTGGACCTTTTTAAAAAAGTTTCTATATTGAAATAATTTTAGATTTTGAGAAAAGTTACTAGAGTGATAAAAAGAATTCCTTTACATTCTTTATTCAGGTTGTCCAAATGCTAATGTTCGATCACATTTGCTTCATCATTGTCATTCTCTCTCTCTTTCACATGTACAAGTTTTTGTCTGGTTTGTTTGAATAAGGTACAGAAATAATGTTCCTTTGCCTCTAAGTACTTCAGTGTGTACTTCTTGCAAATCAAGGATATAGTCTTATATAATCACAGTATAATTATAAAATTCCAGAAGTTCACTTTCTTTGCCATTTTAATGTTCATTTTGATCTTCTTTTTCTTATATAATTCCCTTTAGCGTTTCATATAATAATGACCTGGTGATTATGAACTCCTTTAGTTTTACCTTGTCTGGGGAGGAACCTTATCTGCTGCTCAATGCTAAATGATAGCTTTGCTGGATAGAGTAATCTTAAGTTGTCAGTCCTTGCTTTTTATCACTTTGAATACTTCTTGACAGTCCCTCTAGCCTGCAAAGTTGTTGTGTTGTGTTTTGTTTTGTGAAATCAGCTGACAGTCTTACAGGAACTCCTTTGTAGGTAACTCTCTGCTTTTCTTTTGCTGCTTTTAAGATTCTCTCTTTATCTTTAACCTTTGGCATTTTAATTATGATGTGTCTGGTCCTCCATGGGTCCATCTTGTTTGGGACTCTGTGCTTTCTGGACTTGAATGTCTGTTTCCTTCACCAAATTAAGGAAGTTTTCTTTCATTATTGTTTCAAATAAGTTTCCAATTTCTTGCTCTTTCTCTTGTCCTTCTGCCACCCTGATGATTCAGATGTTGGTATGTTTAAAGTTGTCCCAGAGGTTCCGAAGCCTTTCCTTGTTCTTTTGAATTTTTTTTCTTCCTGCTGTTCTGGTTGAATGCTTTTCCTGTCCTGTGTTCCAAATGGTTGATTTTGATTCTCAGCTTCATCCTCTCCTCTGTTAGGTCTCTGTATATTTTTCTTTATTTCACTTACTGTAACCTTCATTTCTGTCTGGGTCTTTTTTATGCTGTTGAAGTGCCCAGTGAGTTCCTGGAGCATCCTAATACCATTGTTTTGAACTCTGCATCTGATGTGTTGATTATCTCCATTTCACTTAGTTCTTTCTCTGGAGTTTTGTTCTGTTCTGTCTTATATAATCACAATATAATTTTAAAATTCAAGAAGTTAACGTTTTTACAGTGCTATTATATAATGCCTATACCTTACTCAAATTTTACAAATTGACCTAATATTATCCTTTATAGTAAAAGGGAAAAAATGAGGCATTTTTAATACATATTTATTTGTGTATTCACTTTGCGTGATAACGTATTTTTATCCTAGTGAGAAGAAAATGTTTTCAGTCATACAGTTTTTGTTTGTGTAATTCTAATGTGATGAACTTTGTATTATATGCAGAAAAAGAGTATGTGTTTGTTTTTTTAGTTATTTGGTTTGGCTATGTTTAGATTTTATAAAAACGATACCATAGTATATAGTTTTCTGAGACTTGTGTTTTTAAAGATTCGTTCTAATGTCTATGACTGTGTAGTTGATCTTCACTATGTGTAGTATTCCGTTTTGTTACTATGCCACAATTTATCAGTTGTCCAGTTTATGTGCATTGGATATATTTCTGTGGTTTTTGTTTTGGCTATTAAGAGCATCTTTGTACACGTCTCCTGATGCACAGGTGCGAGAGTTTCTTTAGATTTTGTACCTATGAGAGGAAGTCAGGGTTATTTGGTATACACATCAATGGTTTTGTATTTTGAAATAATATCAGTTGTTTTTCAAAGTCTTTTTAGTAATTTAATATTCCCACTGCAGGTGTATATGAGTTTCAGTTTCTCCACATTCTTATTAATAATTAGCACTGTTGGATTTCCAAACAGTTGCCACCTTAGTGGGTGATAAGTAGAACTTCGTTGTAGTTTTATTTTGCATTTTCCTGTCACTATAAGGTCACATCTTTTCTTATGGCCGTTCATGTTTTATCTTCTGTGAAATGCCTTTTATGTCTTTTCCCAATTTTTTATTAGTCTTTTTCTTAGTTGTAGGAGTCTTCTAAAAATGTATTCAGGATACTAACAATTTGTTCTGTATGTGTTGCTTATGATCTTCAGTAGAATTTCTGTGTATTCAGTTCTGGAAAATTTTCAACATCACTTCTTTAAATATTTCTTTTTCAGTCTATTACTCTTTTTCTGAGTCTCTTAAGTATTAAGTCTTACTGTTTTTTTTTTTTTTTTTTTAATCTCTTATCCTATCTTTCATTCTAGGCAATTCCTTCAGATTTATAAGCCAGTTTGCAAATTCCCTTTTCAAAGGTCTCCAAGTCTCAGTTCTAGTTCCTGTCCTGGTGTAGGTGTTCGACCCCAAGTAGGTGTTGTCCTCCTCCTCTTTCCGCCGCCTGCACCCCGGGTTTTTCACCGTCACCTCTCTGAGTTCATCTTCCTGGTTCCTTGTTTATCTGTTGTGTCTTGGAAATTGTCTTTCCGAGTTGCGATTCACACACTGCTTTAAAATATGGTTGTTACCTGCCATCTGGTTTTAGCAGGGTTCATTTTAGCGTTGTGTCCATAATAATGCCTTCACATTTCTTACTTAATACATTTGCAATTGTGGCATAGTTATCAGTGAGCTTGTAGCATCTCTCAAGCTCTGATTATGTATCTTATCTCTGCATCTGTTTATATGCCTCAAGCATAATAGTTAACTATTTGTAGAAGAATTGTTTCATCTTTTGAACTAACAAGTAGGTAACATATACCCTTGGCCCTTGAACAACACGGGGGGCCGCACATTTTGCGCGTTACATGCATCGCTGTATTTTGCCGTGTGTAACGTGCTCCCATTTACAGTGTGCGCCTGTGTTTGGCTCGCACCTTCAGGAAAATATCTCTCATTTTAAGTTTTTAATTCCATACGGATATTGTTATTGCTTTCTAGAGTTACACTTTAACACATAAGCCTAAATAAAAGAATTAAAAACATTTATATAGATACGAAATTAGTACCAGCCATGTATAATGTGCATCCTTATTTTTCCCCTCAAAAATTTGGGCAAAAAACTGTGTGTTATACACCGCAAGATACGGCACATGCTATTATATACTATAGTCTTACAATAAAGTAAGTAGAAAAAAGAAAATGTTCTTAAAATCATAAGGAAAATACATTTACAATATTTATTGAAGAAATCTGCATATAAATCGAAGAAATCTGCATATAAATGGACCTTTGCAGCTCAAACTTGTGTTGTACATGTCAAACTATTTAGTGCATGCGTATTACTGCCCCTTAATCTAATACTTAATTTTTACTTAAATACATATTCTGTAGAGTCAAGCACTGTTCTGTTGTTCAGAGGATACAAGGGTACAGTTATAGAGATAATGAAAATAGTTTTATGTTGATAATTGTTTTGTAACAATTTCTGCATGTTAAAATTCTAAATTTTAGAATGGCAGTTACAGTGGATTTTATCTTTATTTAATTTGGAGAATTGAAAGCAGCTTCTCATCTTAGTTTTATAAAATGTCCTTAAGATCCTATTTTCACTTTAACTAAAAATTGGAAAATGTGCAAAAACTATGGCTTTTACCATTTGTAACTATTCTGATATGATGACCTTTTGGTTACTATGTGCAGAAGGAGTTAGGTTTTTTCCCCAGTTACATGTGTCTTTTCTCGTTAATCACCGCAGACGAAGAAACAGCCGTGGTATAACAGCACACTGGCGTCAAGACGGAAACGACTGACCGCTCATTTTGAAGACCTAGAGCAGTGCTACTTTTCTACAAGGATGTCTCGTATCTCAGGTACACACTCAGGAGTCCCTAAAGTACCTCACGTTTATATTTCAGGTCCGTGTCTAGCTTTCTGTGCTGATCCATGGAAAGTACTATTTATAAGCAAAAGTGTGTATTTTTGACATAGTCTGCCAGAGCACTGTGAAGGTTCTTAGAGATCTTAAAGAAGGTTGCCTTCCCATAGCTAGTTTGTTCTCTTTCTATGTTTGGAATTTTTAATCTTTATACAGTGAACTATATAAAGTTTTAAAAAAGAGCCGTGAATATGTTCCAGCTAGCAAAAATAAGTTCCATTCCGTTGCCTCCTGTTACTCAACATTTATTAAATTCTAAGCACTGTCTTCTGTGCTAAGAATGAAAAGGTGTAAGAACTGGTTCTTGTTGTCAAGGAATAGTACAAACTTAGTGGGGGAAGGCAACAGGTAAATAATTCTGTGTGCTATTATATGTTATATCAACATGCAGTGGATGTTATGAGAATTGAGAATAATATCCACTACCAAATGGAAAATGGGAAAATGCAAGAGGGAACAATGTAGGCCTTTCTGAAGAGTTGTATTTAGTCAGGACGAGTATTAATGAACTAAAAAAGGTCAGCAGGAAACATGTTCAAAGTGTAGGAAGTAACTTATGCAAAGAACGGATGTGACAGCATAGAATATTCTTACTGCTTTTTGTTAGCCCTGTGATCTTTAGCTTTTCTTGGCATCTTTGCTCACCAAGGAAGTTGGGACATTACTACCAACCCTACAGTTCTTTAAACAGCTGTTTGGGTGGTGCATACAATTTAAAATGAGTGATGTAATTTGAGTGCTCTGTCCGTTGATGTCCTGAGCAGTACACCTGCTCAAAATGAGGGCCACCAAGAAAAATAGTGCCTGATATTTTATCAGTTCTTGAAAATTTGGTCTTGGTTTTCTCTTGAGAACGCATGTTTTATTCAATTAACACACTGCTTAGACCCTTCGGACAAATATGCCTTAAGACTGGTGGAGGAGGAAAAAAAGTATATTAGATTTGCACAGCATTTTTCCTGTGAAGAACAGGAACAGGCCATTTAAAATAAGAGAAATCTGTAAAATAAGAGAAAAGTCCAAACTTTAGAGATTGGGGTAGGCTATTCATTATTAATAATTTTTAGGTAACATCCTGACCAATGTGGCAAAGTTGGGCAGTGCCCTGCAAAGCCAAAGGTCACCGGTTCTAATCCAGGTCAGGGCACAAGTGTGCATTGTGGGCCCAGTCCCTGGTTGGGGTGTGTGTGAGAGGCAGCCGATCAGTGTTTCTCTCCCTCTTTCCCCTTGCCTTGCCCTCTTTCTAAAAATAAATAAAATCTTTAAAAAAATTTTTTTTAAAGACATGCTATGGGATAGTAAAGGTAATCACAAACAAATGTAGTATATTTTGAGGATGTAGTTTTACAGGAAGGTAGAATGATAGGACCAGGAGGAAGGTTAGGTTTTTATATTTGTGGACATGGCTGTATTATACTCAACACGTTGCTGTCCTTAGTTTTTAGGAATCTCAAGCGTATCTCATCAGATGTACAATTGACTACACTCCATGTTGCTGGATATGGATTTCCTTCTAGGATACCTAAAAGTTTGATTGTTCTTTTGTGTGTTTTCAAATGAGAATCCACCCCATACCTCCCTTCCCTAATTTTTGTTTTCAGCTATGAACATGAAGGCTGCAGATTAAGAAATGAATGCCTTGGCTCTCAATTGTAATTGAAAGAGGAGGTAAATTATAAAATACCAGAGGAGAAAAAAGACAACTAGTTAGATACACTTTTAGAAACTAATTTGTAATTAGAATAGGAGAGGGGATATGCCAACAGATATGAATGGATGTTGACCATAAACCAAGCAAGCAAATAAACTCCTACCTTTTTATAACCAGATAAGTGAAATCTAATTCCTGTACTTTCAGATAACTAAAATAACTGTTTTTAGTCCTTTCTTTATAACTTCTATTGAAAGTAGGTGTTAGTGTAATGAGTGGCTGTATGGTGGCTAGAAAATTCTAGAAAAAGATCATGGTCTTCAACAGAATATACATTCTTGAATGTTTGTGAATTTTATGTACTTAGGGGTTGGTGTAAAAATTTAAAAGAATAGATTATTAGCATTAAAATAATTTTAGCTTTGGCTGGTGTGGCTCAGTGGATTGAGCACCGGACTGCGAACCAAAGCATCGCCGGTTTGATTCCCAGTCTGGGCACATGCCCAGGTTGTGGGCCAGGTCCCCAGTAAGGGGCACAGGAGAGGCAACCACACACTGATGCTTCTCTCCTTGTCTTTCTCCCTCCCTAAAAATAAATAAATAAAATCTTAAAAAAAAATGATTTTAAATGAATATCTAAAGTAACTCCCTTTCCAGTAAGTATTTATTACATTACATGGCTCACAATGATAGGATTATATATAAAAATAACCAATAACTATTACATCCAAGCCACTTCGTGATAATTAATTTTTTGAGAGCGAATTGACTGTTATGTCCAAACCACTTTGTAGTACAGTTGATTTTTTTTTTTTTTTGCATTAACCCATGTTTTATTTATAATTTGGTGAATTTCCTGAGAATAATTTTTGTGCAGCAGGAGCTTTATCTCAATAACATTATGGTATTGTGTGCTAATTCATTCCTTTTGCTGTTTTTAAAATATAAACACTACAAACTGGGCTTTTTAAATATAGATTGTTAATGAGTTTGCCAAGTTAGTGCTTAAATCATTAAAAGATAAAATTATCAGGGACACAAACTTAGTTTCCTCAAGTAATTGAGGAAACTTTCCTCAAGTAATTACAGGGTGGGGCAAAAGTAGGTTTACAGTTGTGAATATGTGAAACAGTTTATTTTGTATTATTTATTAATTATTGTAGTATTTTCCATACGAACAACTGTAAACCTACTTTTGCCTACCTTGTATAATAAAGTTCTTTATGTCAACAATTATCCTCAAAATAATCTCACATCTCCAGATAAAAGCAATACTTTTCTATGTATTATATAGTATAGTAACTCTTCACTTAATGGTTCTTACCTATATTTTAATTTTATTATGCCTACTGTTATTTTCAGAGGACATTTAGGAAGGGAAATCATGCAAGTTACCTTGGAAAAGTTGTGTGTGGGTATGTGAATGCGTATGAGTGCAGAGTAAGGAAGAAAGTATGAAAACACACATTGTAACAGGCTTACTTCAGATTTGAGTCTAGGAAGCTAGCTCAAGTAATTGTGTGTTTTTACTTTTCACATTTTGGAAAGGAAAAATAAAGTCCGAACTTTAAGCAGTTGGTAAAACAGCGATTTTTTTTTTTTTTTTTTTTTTTTTTTAATTCTTGTTCCTACTATAGGCCATTTTCTAGATTGGGGAATACATTAGCTTTATTCTCAGGTCCTTCATAAGTTGATCTAGTGATTTACATTCCACATAATGAGTTATGAATAGTGTGCTGAGATGGACTTTAGTCCAGGTACTTGCGCAGCCTTCCGCTGGATGGAATTACTGTCTTCCGTCTTCCACCCAGACCGCGAGTGTGGCTGCGTAGACTCGCAAGTGTAAACTGCGTTGTGTTGGAGAATTAATAATTTAAACATGGCAGTTTTCTACTCTCTTCCTGTAATTGGATTTGAAACACGTGACAGTGTTCCATGAGTAAATACCTCACTTTTTGAAACTTAACCAGTTACTTTTGTCTGAGTTTCGTTACCGTAAGTTGTGTTCTGAGAGTTAATAAGCCTGCGCCTTCAGCGAACTCGCCCCCTGGCCGGTGTCTGCACTGCCTGCCCCCTCCGCGTCTCCCTTGCTGGGCTCTTGTTTCATTCTAAATGAGTGAACTTTTCTTGATTAGTGGTCCTTTTTTTTTTTTTTTTTTTTTTTTTTTTTGTCTTTACAAGAAATTATTTTTAAAAAGGGAATCGATGGTATATTCACATTGGTATTGAGCCAGTGTCTCTCCAAGAATCACTAAGAAATTTTTTTTTAAATATTTATTTATTTATTTATTTTTAGAGGGGAAGGGTAGGAGAGAGGGAGAAGGAGAGAAACATCAATGTATGGTTGCCTCTTATGTGTCCCATGCTGGGAACTGGCCTGCAACCCAGGCATGTGCCCTGACTGGGAATCGAACCGCGATCCTTTGGTTCACAGGCCCGTGCTCAATCCACTGAGCTACACCAGCCAGGGCACTAAGAAATTTTTATTAAAGTTGAAGGATTGGCTGATTAATTTGGGCATGGAAGTCGTTTAAAAATACTGGTAAAGAATTGCTTTTACTTAGAAGATTACTGTTAATCTGTGGCTACTGCTCTTCGATGTCGCCGTCCTTGATTTCCCTTTGTCTTCTTCGCGTAGATGACAGTCGAACAGCAAGCCAGTTGGATGACTTTCAGGAATGCTTGTCCAAGTTCACCCGATACAATTCAGTGCGACCTCTGGCCACCCTTTCATACGCTAGCGATCTGTACAACGGTTCCAGCATAGTCTCCAGGTAAGTGCCGGGCACCACCCCCGACTGTTTCCTTTGCAGGTGCAGCCAGGATTCAGTGGCATTCGAGAAGCAGGTGCGGTTAAGCGTCCGTGTTCAGAAGCCAGGTTGCCTGCCGGTTTTTCGTTCTGTGGCCTGAGGCCAGTTCTGAGTCTCTTTAGCCCTCAGTCTGTTCACCTCTGGAATGGGACGATGAGTAGCAGCCACCACGTGGTAGGGCCACAGCTGTGGTCTTGGGATGCCTTTGCTGTGGTGACCAGGTTTGCTCTCCTACTAAGCGCTTATTCTTCTTGAGTTTTCTGGACACGTAGCTAAATGATTGGTATTAGTTTTTCCTTACATCTTGTCAGAATCTCTAATGAAGCAGTCTCAGCCTTGAGCTTTCTCTGAGGGAAGATTTTTAAATACAACTTCAGTTTTTAATATATGGGGGGCTAAGCAGGTATTCATTTGTTCTTGATTGAGCATTATTTTTCATTTGTCTTTCAAGGAATTTGTTCATTTCACTTAGGTTATTGAATTTATTTGCATATAAGTGTTTATAATATTCCTCTATTATCTTTTAATATCTTTAAATTCTAAAATGTTCCCTTTCTCATCCTGGTATTAGAAATATGTTTCCCCTCCCCCCTCCCTCCTCCCCCCCTTAGTAGTCTTGCTTAGAAGTTTATCCGTTTTATTATCTTCTCAAGGAATCAGCTCTTGGTTTGTTGATACTCTATATTTTTCTCTTCTGTTTCATTGATTTCTATTCTTAACTTTATTTCCTTCTTTAGGCTTAATTTGCCCTTATCTTTTTAGTTTCTTAAGATTCAACCTGAGTTGAATTTTTCCATCTCTCTTGTAGATAACTTGTGTTATAAATTTTCCTCCAAGTACCGCATTAGCTGTATCCCACAGGTATTGATGTGGTATCTGTTTTTTCCTCCAAAAATTTTTTATTGTGGTAAAATGCACATAATGTAGAATTTACTATCTCAACAGGTTACCGTTGAGTGGTAGTAAAATACATCCTAATAGCAGGCTACTCACCGCCCTTGCCTTCCTCACACACCTCCCAGGTTCTCAGTGCCTGACTTGTGAACGTGGAAGTCGGGACCTGTCTGAACAGCGACTCCTCGTTCCCCCCGCCCACCAGCCCTGGCATCTGCCCTTCTGCTGTCTGTCTGTCTGACTTTGACTGCTCCAGGTATCTCCTGTGAGCATAATCAGGCAGTGTTTTTAACAGCATTTCTCAAAGAAAAATTCCCAATATTCAGAGATGCTTAGGCAGGACAGATGAGGACCCGTAGGTCACACTGAAGGAAAACGGCATTCAGAGAATTGAGGAGACTTAAAAACTTTCACAGACCAGGGATTTTTTTGCTTTTCCTAATTTCTCACAAATACATCATTGGTAATAAGTTCAATTTAAAGGCGTTTAATTCCTCTCAAAACAGGACATTTAACAAAGAATTTTGCTGGGGATGAGGGGTGAGACATGTTAGAATGACAAATAAATGTTGAATTTGGTGCATTATTTCATTATATTGTAGAAGGAATTATTCTTACTGTAAAATTGCCAGAAATATATCTACTCTTGGTCATTAATTGCCTTGAGAATCTCACTGAGAGAAAAAGCTGAACCAGAAACTGCTTTTAAAAATTAAAAATTTTCTTTTTCTTGTGGGTAATTTTGGGTTACCTAATACTGTCAGTCCACAAGGCGGCAGCATTTGTTTACTTTGACAGTATCTCAGCTAATTAGACAACAGGCAGGGATGGAAATTAATGCTTACAGCGAAGTGCGTAGAGAGCTCATGTCACACACAGCAGTGATGTCATTTTTGCATGTTTTCTTAAATTAGGTATTTGGTAGCCCCCAGAGAGGAATGACTTCAGAGCATAGTCGAAGCTCTGAGTACTTAGTAGCAATGGCTGTTTCTTGAATTCTCGGTTTGAATTTTACCTACCTCGATGATGTTCAATATTCATATACACTCTGTATATACTTTAGAGATCTTAACCATTTTGCTTACGTTTTCCCGAATTTTTGAGATAGAATTACACCAGACATTAGTAAAATCATAAGAAGAAAATGCTTATATATTGTGTTATTCATTGCTGTTAGATCAGGCACTACCCTGTTGACATGGTGTTCGATCGCTGGTTTTAAGACGCCATTGTATTTTACATGGTGTCGTAAGTATTTCACTAACTCATTTAACCTGTCTGTAACCCTGTGGAGTGGATGGAGCATTGTTGTCCGTTTCACTCTACGCGTGAGCAGTCGAGGTAAGGAGAAGTTCTCTAACTCGTCTAGGAGTGACACAGTGCTGGTAAAGGAGAGAGCTAAGATCCCGACTCCGGTTTCCTGGCTCTGCAGTCCACGAGTCCCTTCAGGATCTGTTGAAACCTTCAGAGAAGTTTCAGAAAACACTCACTGTGAGACACCCAAAAGAATAAACCGAACTAAGTCTTCTGAGTTTCTGATACTTTGTACCGCTGTTACTACTGTCTTGTCTAACTTGGCTTTAATAATGAACATTTTGGGGGAGGGGTTTAGTTAAACGTAGATACTATCGTATTCAGATGCCATTTTTTGCCATAGTTTGAAAAATATTTAAATTAGGCTTTTTTTATAGTAGGCAGTTATAAAGGAGTGTTTTCTTAATTAACTTTCAGTTTATAATGACAGGCAGTGCCAATCTAGATTTAGGGTAACTTCTAATACATTATTTATTACAGAATCCTGTGCATTTTTATTTGTATTTAAAAACAGCTCTTCAGGTAGTTACTGACTTGTCTTCCAAGGAATAAGTATGCTTTTGCGGATTGCTAATGTCCTTTTTCTTGTTGTTGCATCTTTCTGTTATTGGCCATCTGGGGTTAGTGAGCAACATGAGGGACAGGAGTACAGAGTTGCCTCTCAGAATTTCGCCCAGGCCCAGTCTTTTAAAGTAGTAATTTAAAAAACTGCTCTAGACTTGAAGCTTCACCCAGGATTAGCGTGGGTGTTGGTAGGAAAAGTATTTGGGGATAGTATCACTGGTTCTCCCATGAAGGTCTCGAGTTAAGAATAGGATTTCAGTTCCAGTAACTCTGTCCTTCCCCAGACCCAGGAACATTTTTCCCTGCAGTGACATGAGGTTGCAGGTACAGAATGGGTGGGGGTAGATGAATAGTTGGCGTCAGTTTAGTTACGTTGCGTTAGAATCCATCGGCTGGTCGCTGAGATGGCAGTTCGGTTGAGGTGGTTGTACTGATAAATCTGCTGTATTGCTGCATAGCCATATTTTATTGGAGGGAACATTTGCTGAATTGTTCTATAGTCAATGACATATAATGAAATTCCTTTAAAATTAGTATAAATAAGAAGGATTTAAAACTGTAGTGAACAGTTTTCATCTCGGCGTGTTTTTATGGGAAATATTTTTAATGTGCACTTGTTTTCCTTATTCATCATCAGCTCCACAGAGCCTCTTACTAAGTTGTTAACGGACCATTAACGGTTCTGTGAGAGAGAGTCCCAGGCGGACGCCCGCAGAGTCTGTCACGTAGGGGTGTGTGCGCGTTTACGGACGTTTGATGTGTGCGGAGTGCAGCTAGCGTGCCGTCTCCGCCACCGCAAGCCGGCTGGCTTTGGGCAAATCACTTCGTCTCTAACCCTCAGTTTTCCTGTGTGTGAAAGGTAGATGAAAATAACACCTGTGTCGTGGGATTATTATGAGAATTAAATGAGTTAATACAGGCAGTGGTTGTAGTTAGTAGTCAGTGAATTTTAGCTGTTGTTACATAATTAATTATAGATCAGTGGGGATTCTTACATATTCTCCAGCCTTGTGGCTAAGCTGAACTCATTGACAAATAACGTATGTGATGATTTATTTTATTTTTGATTTCTTTAGGTCACTTAGGGTTCCTGCTGGATATATATCAACTTTGTTGAGGATGCGAATTAAGTTCTGCAAAAGTGAATAAGGTGTACTTTGCTTTGAAGTAGCTTATTTAAGAACTTTTATCAAAAGTCAGAGGGGTGCATTCCCAAGTAACTCTAAAAAAAGCGAGAGTTTTCATTTTCCCCTTGTTTGTGGTATAAGGACCCTGTGTTGGGGGTCAGTCAGTCTGAGACCACTTTTGGGAGGGTAGGAATGGACTGGGGAAATGTAATGATAATTTAATGATTCCATTTCATGTGCATGGTATCCCTTCCCCCGGCCCCAGCTGCTTCAGTAATTTCTCTTGGATACCAGTTTATTTATAAAAGTGGTACTAAATACTGTGAAATTCTGTTATCCCCACAAAACAGTAGGAAGGGGACCATCGCTGGAATTTATGGAAAAGATTAATTGGTAACTCTTCTCACTTATTTTTAATACTGCAAATCATGAAATCTTTCCTCTATGGTTACCGAACCTGAAATGAAAAGCAAGTTTCCAGGGACAGAACAGCCGCCGGGACGCAGAATGGGCAGCTGGGCACGCCTTGCCACCACGCGTAGCTCGGTACCCCCGGGGCGTGCCCTCATCTGGACACGGGGCCTAGCCCGGCGCAGTTGGAGGGCCTTTCGAGTTGGTCTCTTGTCCTTGCAAACAGAATCACGTTAGAAGGAGGAAAAAACGAATTCCGAAAAGTTGCCGTTGTAAACGTCACAAGGCCAGGCCAAGTAGTCTTACTGACCCAGTATATGCTTTTCTCCTTAGTATTGAGTTTGACCGGGATTGTGACTACTTTGCAATTGCTGGGGTTACAAAGAAGATTAAAGTGTATGAATACGGCACAGTCATTCAGGATGCGGTGGACATCCATTACCCTGAAAATGAAATGACCTGCAATTCTAAAATCAGGTACTTACCGTTATTTCCTTGGCACAGTGCAGTGTGTGTACGACAGTGGGCACTTAGAATTAATGCATTTTGCTGTGTACGGTGTGCTCCTGTGTGTAATGTGCACCCACGTTTTGGGCCCAAACTTTCGGAGGAAAGAATCTTTTAATTTGTTCATGTCATTATTTATTTATTTATATTTAGATACTTGTATTTTATATTGTCATATTCCAGGGTATTATTTTGCATATAGATATCATTATTGCTTCCTGGAGTTACACTTTAACACATAAGCCTAAATAAAAGAATTAAAAACATTTATATAGATACAAAATTAGTACTGTCCATGTATAATGTGCATCCTTATACTTTCCCTCAAAAGTTGGGGCAAAAAAGTGCACGTTATACACGGCCAAATGTGGTGGTATGAGTTTGTTGTTTTACTTTTCTGTGAAACTCCTTACGTCTTCATGGTGAGCACTGTCATTGCCTATAGAGGATGCATCAGAGTATCTTTTTGTATAGCTATTGGTTGCTTTTCCCCTGTGGTTATCATTTTCCAGTTTATCGAATGAAAGCTGTTTTTCTTGCATGAAATCAGATGAAAGATCTCCGTTGTGGGTGGCCTTTCACGGGGCGTGGAGGACGGGGTGACTGCAGCCTGCGAACAGTGTCTGCAAGTCCGCAGCCTTTCCCTGACGTGCACATCTCTGAATACTGGAATCGTTTACAGTTTGGGGAGTCTTTTTACAAGAATATTCTGCTGCTTTTCGTTGATGGCACAATATTTCAATTTCATGTTCTAGGGGTTAGAGTTCAGAGTGAGTCCAGTGAAATACTACATTTTTAATAGTATTCACACTTGGGATACTGTTTAAAATCCAGGAACTGGGTGTTATTTTTGATTTGCAACCCCGAAAATCGTAGAGGAATCCTAGATTCTGCATTTTTAAAATAAGCTGCCTAAGCCGGTTTCATGGACACTGGCTTAAAAGGGAGTGATGTAAGAAAATTATCTAATGGCGAATTGTTTAGAACTCTGAACATTTCCCAGTCGTCCTTGTACCTTCCTCATCTGAGTGAGTGACACATGGAGTGTGTGTGTGTTTAACAATGTTAATAATATATCAGGCATTACGGTCTTTATATAATTTGCTTGTTGTAGCTTTCCTTTTTGTTTTCTAATTCGTTCATGAAAATGATAGACTTCATAATTTGTGAGCTGCTTATTTATCAGTGGCACTTACCATTAAAATCCCTTTATAGTTTATGTCCTAAGTGGAAACAATGTGACATGTAGGAGACATAACTTTATTGAACACTTCTTACGTGGCAGGCATTGTCCTAAGCAGACCTATGACACAGTTACCTTTATTGCCCTATTTTATACATAAGGAAGCTAAAACACAGAGAAGTTAATGAACTTGCTTCAGTTTAGCCAGCTCGTCTCTGGAGGAGCTAGGCTTCGGACCGAGGTAGTTTGGTTCAAGAGTATGTGCTCTTAACCATTTTACGCTCCTCGTTCATAAAATGGGGCCCAAAAGAGTAATGCCCATTTCCCAAGATTGTGCTTTAAATAAAGCCGCATAATACACTCAGCATAACACGTGACCCATATCAAGAATTCATAGTAAATGTTACTGTATTGAAATCGTGGATTAGAAAGTTCACCCTTTCTGTCTTGACACATGTGAAAATACGTTAGAACTTCAAGGACCTTGGAGTAAATGGAAGACACTTTGTAAGGCAGGACGCCACGGGCTTGGGACTGAAAGAACCTGTGTGTAAGCGTGCCTGAAACCAGTCTGGGGCAGTGGCGAAAGCGAAGGCACTTACCCAAAGCTGCGGCTCGTCAGTGGCAGATCTGGAATTTGAGCTCGGGTCTATCTAAATCCAATTTAGCTTTCAACTGTTCCATGTAATTTCACCCAGAAATTTAAGTAAATATATTTAAACATGCAAATTAATTCATCCAATCTCTGAAATTCAGCATGAATGCAACTAGTAGAAAGCAAAAGATTTTATTATGTTCATATGCTTGGAAGTCATCTAGGTTAATTGCTTTCAAAGTGGCTTCCTTAATGTGCTATATGCTTTACTAATTGCACGATTCACATCTGTGTCTCAACAAAAACATACATTTTTAGATGTTGCATTCTTAATTTTGGAGCGCTTGAAAATAGCAGAAAGCATAAATGTTAAAAGTTAAATTCTCACTGTTAAATGCTTTTAATTGGAGTTTCAGTCATAAGATTCTGTCGGTTAAGATTTTTTTGGATGTGAAGTGAACCTCGGTTTCAGCTAGTTTATTGGCCTTTGTGGTTTGGCACAACTGGATCCAGGGGCCTGAACAGTCAGATTCAGTGGCTCCCCTTCTGCCCCAGTGTGCTTTGTGCCCCTTCAGCCCCTGTTGTCCTCGTCCCCAGGCCTGCTTTCTCCCAGTATCCACGGCAGCCGGTGGCAGCCTCAGGCTCCTATCCATCTTCCAGGTGGCAGCAGAGTAAAAAGTGGTACCACCGGTTATTACTTGGTAGTTTCAGTAGAAAAATCTGGGGATTAATAGATATGTTTCTTTCTAGAACATTTCAAGAGTTCTAATCTTTCTAGACACATCAAAATCCTTTGTCCATTGTTACGTATTTTTACATAAAGTGAAACTTAAATATATGTGTTTTGTTCAGCTGTATCAGTTGGAGTAGTTACCATAAGAACCTGTTAGCAAGCAGTGACTATGAAGGCACCGTCATCCTATGGGATGGGTTCACAGGACAGAGGTCAAAGGTCTATCAGGTAAATACGGATAATGTTATTCGTTTTGAGAATCACATTTTTCTTCTTAATTGTAAAGCTTCATATGCTTTATAATTAGTAACTTAAAGTCACTATTTAGCATTTTTTATACCTTTGTAAAATTAAATAATGCTTTCTGAAGCATCTTCCCAAACTTGCATTTGCAGAATGTATCCAATTTTCATAAATTTATAAAATGTTTGGAACTACTTTGTGCTTCTTTTGTTTTGGTGGGTTATTCTCTCTCCACATACCATAGCAGCAAATTAATATAAAGTGGTTTTTTGTATTGTTTTCTTTATTTATTTTAAGATCTATGTTCTCTCTGAGACTACTTTGTCTTTCTTCTACACCCAGGAGCATGAGAAGAGGTGTTGGAGTGTTGATTTTAATTTGATGGACCCTAAACTCTTGGCCTCGGGTTCTGATGATGCAAAAGGTACTACTCGAATCAACTTTTCTTCCCCCACATCTCTTTTATCCTCGTTACTGTCAGAGATGCAGATATTTATTGAAACATACGCTAACCCTTTGTGCTTACTGACTGTTCAAAAAATAACCTGAACTCAAAAGTCTACATCTCTTTTGGAACGAAAGAAAAATTAATATATTGCATCTTCATTATAACTTTTGCTGGATTCATGCCAAATGGTGACATTTTTGTAACCAGTTTTTTTTATATGTACACCATTGAATACACTTTTTTCCCCTGAAACATTTAGACATCTTTGCATTCTGAATTATATTGAATTATAGTGTCTGTCATTAATTCTATTATGCAACCAGGATTGTGGCCTGTATCCTGAAAACATATTTTCCATGTGATTCTAGTGTCTGGTAAGACATTTCGTTAAAAATGGTGTGGTGGTCGCTCCAGTGCCTTCCAGGTCAGCCGCTCACCTTTCTGCTGCGCTGGCAGGTGTGACCTGCTCTGATCGTCAGCTTTCCGCTCCCTAATCATCGCAAATCTCCGCGCAGGTCACAGCGATGGACTTAGTCACGGGCTTTTTAGTTGTGGAATGAGGTTACCTCTTATTTTGCGTGGAACATCTGCGGTGTTTTCTAGCCTTGAAACCATACTCTCTAGGTTTCACTGTTCTGTTGCCGAGTTGTTATGTTTAAACATTTTTGGTCCTAGGAAACCAAAATGCTTTAGCACAAAAACACAGCTATAGCAGAGGCAAACTTTCTAGGTAACAGAGCATTTGCTCATGTATTGTTTATTCTTTTTATGTGTTTTATTGTCCTTTTTTCTTAGTGAAGCTGTGGTCTACCAACCTGGACAACTCAGTGGCCAGCATCGAGGCGAAGGCTAATGTGTGCTGTGTTAAATTCAGCCCCTCCTCCAGGTACCATTTGGCTTTCGGCTGTGCAGGTAAAAAATACAAGCAGAAGTGTCTTCTTTTGCTATTGGTTGAGTATCACAGCTAAGATAAAAGGGCATTTTAAAAACAAATAATTTTGTAGGTTTAAATTGTGTTTTCATTGTTAGACTCCAAATTAGAAGAATACATTATACCACCATGACTCATTTGTTGTTGTGCCTTCATTTCAGTATTTTGTCACCAAAGTTCAATACATAGAGATGGGTTTGTTGATTATTTTGGTCATTGTTCCTCTAAGTCTTAGAATGTGTGAATTAATGCTGATTCACAAACTTAGGTCATAATGATGTTTAAGCCGTTAACACAGGAATCTTTCTTTTTTTTATTAAAGGAAACACATTAATTACTTCCGTTACTTGTTGAGTGCCTATGAGGCACAGATTACCCACCTAGGGACAGTGAGCAAAACACGTCAAGTCTTGTGTCATGGAGTGCTTACTAACAGAGTGAGTGCTCATGAAATGTTTACTATTGCAATAATAGCAAAGAGCCCCAGCTGGTGTGGCTCAGTGGATTCAATGCCAGCCTGCAAACCAAAAGGTTGCTGGTTCGATTCCCAGTCAGGGCACATGCCTGGGTTGTGGGCCAGATCTCCAGCTGGAGGTGTGCAGGAGGCAGCTGATCAGTGTGTCTCTCGCACACTCATGTTTCTCTTCTTCTCTTTCTCCCTCCCTTCCCCTCTTTCTAAAAGTAAATAAATAAAATCTTTTAAAAAGTAATAATAGCAAAGAAATTTTTGCTAAAGAATTTTTTTAAGCTAGGATGATAATTTTTTTCAAAGTATAGTGACTTATTTTTGGGCGTCGAAATAGGGGTTAACATCAGAGCGGACCTTAAGAAGCCAGTAGTCCTTACTGTATTCACTGCTCTTCATTGTGTCTTGCACTGACTGAAACATGCCTTTAATTATAAGAAGAAGCGTTACTACTAGAAAACAAAGACTGTTGTTGAATCATCTTCATTTAGAATTGAAGTATTTTTAAAAATACAGACTGTTACCTAAATGTTTCTTTTAAACTATGAAATGTCGTTCTAACCGTACTGTTTATTTTACCACTGAGAGCGGTACAAAGTCATAATCATGAGGTTGCTTATCGAGTGCCATTTGTAATAATGAATTTGACATTGGGAATGGGCTGTACATTGTGAAGCATGGCTTCTGGAATGATGAGAAGTAGATCATTAGTGTATGAGCTGCGTACCAATTACCTTTGGACTTCCTGCTGCTCGGGCACGTGGGTAGCCGTGCGTTGTGCTGATTCTCAGCTGCCCTGCCTGCCTGCGCCTTCATTTACGTCTTACATTTCTGTGTCGTGCAAGGAATCTCGTTCTCTCTGTGCTTGTACTTCATTATCTTGCTCTTTTCGCCTTTTGTCATAAAATGATGCCTAGTTGATCTTTTTTTGTTGTTGATTATTTCTGTTTTGTTTTATTTTTTACCAGGAGCTTACACCTTGAAGTTTCCCAAAGTAGACTAAAAACTCATAAGCATTTCTATTAAAATGTCAAATCCTAAGTTATGGTCCCTTTGAAAATAATAGATCAGGGATTTTAAACTACCTTCTTATGATTAATATTGAGAAAAAGGCTTTAAATTTTATTTTAAACCATTTAAAATCCATTTCTAAGTCCTGAGATTATCCAAAGCATGCTTTTACCAAAAGAGAAGATAAGATTTTTAACATAAGGGTAAAAGTGTTTATTAATTGTCTGTTATTTGTTTAACAAGGACATATTGTGTAGGAAAAGGTATAAGGAAATTATCTTTTCTCCAAGTTATCTTCTTTAAAGCCAGTTTGGGAGAGAATTGTAAGACTAAAGTAAATAGAACTCTAGCCATCTGTGGTTTTAATGAAATATTAGAGTTGTTTGCATGCTAACTTGAACCATCTTGCAATTTTTTAAATTCGAATTAGTATAATAGGTAGGAAATATGGGTACTCTTAAATTGTTCTCTTTAAAATGATAATAGTTCTCCCCCCCTAGGATTTAGTGATGGAAATCAAGTGTAAAATTACTATTACTCTTATTCAGGAGTGACATTTATGCTAATACATATTCCCTGGGAAGGAATAACGTTACTAGAACAAACAGGAATTCTGAAATATTCTATTTAACACTGTTATCAATAAACATTTTTAGTTTTGGTTACTGTGAATTGTTATTCTCAGTAAACTAAATCAGGTCATACACTTAAACACCATTTGTTTTCCCATTTTCAGCACGTTCTAGTTTTTGTGATTTGGCATATGATAACTCTTAGGCTTCAAAAGAAAGAAATAACCTTTTCGGAGTTTTTGTTGATTATTAATCTATTTTTAAATATTAGTACTGTATTACTTCCCTTACTGGGACGCTCTCAGTGGCTTCTCGTTGTCCGAAGAATGAAGAAGTGTTTTGCCTTCTGGTCTGGGCCCTCCACGATCAGCTTCAGTGTTCCTTCTACGTCTCCTGTGGTGATTTCTCTTGGAGCATTTTCACTCAGCAGAATTTTTATAAAGCTTCATCTCCTATAAAGACTACCTTACGTATGCCGCTTTAAAAAAATTTATCTAGATTGAAAATTGTTTGTATTTGCTTACACAAATAGCATACGTCTCTATCCTCATTCTCAGCTTTCATATGTTACAGAAAAAGCTTAAGTTCCCGTGATCAAACATTATTAAACTGTCTCCTCCAAGGTACTACTGTTAATAGTTTGACACGTATGTTTCCATAGGTAGACAGTATTTCTTGAGGAGGAAGCCAGTGAGTATTTTTCTTTATTTAGAACTATGCGTGTATTTTAAATCAGGGTGGATTTGAAAGGTGAACGTTTACACTGTATAAAACACACAAACTTAGACTATTTTCAGATCTCTGAAGTCTGTTTCTGGACTACCTTCCACTCTTCTCCCTGCTCCCCCAACATCCCTGTCACCAGAATATAATTCCTTTCAACTTGAGAACCTGGTGCTTAGTTTAGGGAGCTGTGGAATCCAATTTAATTCATGTCATGGAGTTAACATGGAGGAAGTGGAGTTAGGTAGACATGTAGTTGCTCAGGGTGACTTTCACCATATTTCCCTGTTTTGTCTAAGTGATGGGAAACATTTTAGGTTTGTTAGGTTATAAATCAGCCTTGGCTTTTATACAGTAGTTGCCAGTGGGGATGAAGTCTTTTCCTTCACCTTGAAATAAATTGAATGTCTGAATATTTATTTAATAAACCTTGATTCGTGTTGTAACATCCACGAACGTGCATTTCAGTTATCTGTGCTTACATAGATAATAGGAGGAAATGACTATCGGAGACATTTTATTTTCAGGTTTCCAGGTAATTTGAGTAAAGGAAATGGCATGCATAAAGCGAGTACTCAAGAAAAAAATTAGTCTGTTACTTTGTCATAAATAAAATCTACTTTTTATAGTGCCAGAATCGAAAAACAACTTGGAAGCACCCAGTAAATCTTTCATTTATTCATGTGTCTTGCCTTCCAGCCCGTAATTAGCCCACTAGCTAGATCTTTAAAAAAATGGGCTTCACAAGAAATATCATATTTGTATTAAATGCAGAGATATTTTTGTGTCAGGTGTCTTTTATTACAGAAGTAATCAGTATTCATTTTTGAAACTAAATTGAATAATCAGTACAAACACTTGGGAAGTATGAAGTACATGATAAAATTTTAAGTGAAACCATTAAAATAATAGAACCAAAGTACAAAATCCAAACTTGCTATTTGGTTAAGGGGTGGGGAGAGTAAAATATTTGACTAATCCATACGCAAGCAAGAAAGGAAAGGTAGGGAGAAGCATAGAAACTTGGGATGATTAAAAAAATAAAAGTAGCTCATTGATAGAAATTCAAATATATCTAATTAATCATAGATGGAAATGGGTTAATGGGTCCAAATAAAAGGCAAGGATTAACAGACTAGTTAAAATGTTCAAAGTGCAATACTGCACTCTTTGTAAGAGACACATGTAAAACAAGGATAAGAACATGAAACAGCTTTATTTTGGCAGAGGAGTAGATAGCTGACAGTGATTATGTTGCCTAGGAGTCTGGAAAATACGGAATTTTCAGACAGTTGGTATGGGAAAATGATGCCGTAATTCTGCCTCGTGAAATATACCAAACCACATCCAGGTGAGCAGCCCAAGATAAGAGCGAGCATCTTCGTGATCTTGCAGCAGGGATGCCTTAGGATGCAGAAACTCTCAGCTATAAATGAAGGGCAGATAAATGTGGCTGTTATAAAATTTAAGACCTTTGTTCATCAAATAATACCTGAAAGAAATAATTTTTTTGAAGTCCTTAATTGGGGAGAGGTACTTACAACATACGTATGGCTAATACAGAATACGTGAAGAACTCTTCCAAGTAATTAAGAAGATGACCAGTATACTCTAGCCTTGCCACTCCAAGTGTAGTCTGCCCAGTGGAACAAACTGAGAGTCCAGAAGTAAATCCAAACCCATCTTGAATTGCTGGTAGGAATGTGAAATGGTACAGTCAGCAGTGTGTCAGTTTCTTTAAAAGTTAAACACAAAATTATCGCATTTCCCAGTAATTACACTTTCGTGGGTACCTATCCAAGACCTGAATATGTGTCCACACAAAGACTTTGATGCAGTGGCTCATAGCGGCATTATTAATAATTATGAAAAAGGAAACGAGTATCTCAGTGGTAGGTGGACAGAGGAAATGTGGTAGATCCATCCAGCGGATGCTCGTAAGCAATAAAAAGTAAGGAACTGCTGACACGTGTTAAAACATGGGGGAGCTTCAGAAAGCACGTGAGGTGTAAGCAGCCACCCAGGGAGCCGCCGCGGTACGGGCTCCGTTGTGCAGATTGTCGAGACGGGGCACGTGATGCGCAGGGAGACGCAGCGAGCGCCTCGTGCAGTGGGGTGATGAGTGGGCGTGCGGGGTCTCACTGGGTGAGGAAAATGTTCCTTAAATTTAGTGAATGTCGCTGGATTTTGTACTTACAATTTTTATTACATGCACAATGTCTCATGAAAGTGTATTTTAAAAAGCACACGTGGGAAGTAAAATTATGTAGCATTATGTTTAGCCAGAAGCCCAAAATATTAAATTACCTTTTAATAAAGCCATCAAAATTTAGCGACTCATTTTTAAATTTCCAGTTCCTTTGAACCCTCACTGTTCTGTTTCTGGACCAGGATCATAGGAAGTGTGGGTGCGTTTACAGTTTGTGATGCAACCGTATTTTCCTAGGTTCGGGGGCAGGGGGAACCATTATATCTTTATTATCTTTGAAAAGAAATCATAGCCCTTAGTTTTCTAGCTATTATACGTTGACATTTCCGTGAAATATTTGAGAAAAACACCCAAACCAGTTAACATTAGCTTGGCTTTCCATTTCTCCATTTACTACATTTTTCTTTCTCTGTTTTGTTTTGTTGTAGATCACTGTGTCCACTACTATGACCTTCGAAACACTAAACAGCCCATCATGGTGTTCAAAGGGCACCGGAAGGCGGTTTCTTACGCAAAGTTTGTGAGCGGTGAGGAAATTGTCTCTGCGTGAGTATCACTCTCTTCCGAGGTTGAACTTTCCGCGGAGCTCTGTCCTCCTTTACATTTCATAGTGTCACCGCGGGCGAATACAGAGAGTGACAGTGTGGTGTGTGCGCTTTTTCTTCAGTAGTAGTTTTGATAACTTGTCTAATTAAAATACGTGCATATTCTGATCTGTATGACTCACTTCAGTATGTTACGTGTGAATAAAATCCTGATTACACTAATTTTTAAAGTCATCCCCTTAAACATTTGAACTTCAGACTGAATTTCAGACACCGGTTTCCCCTTAAGTGAGAAGTAGCATAGTTGAAGGAATAGAATGAGAAGTGTTTTATTTAAGTTAACTCTGGTATTACTTTTGTTTTTAAGTAATATTTGGTTGACTTTTATGATTGCATGTTTCTTGACTTCCCCATGATTTCATGGTGAGTTTTACATGTGTTTGAAGAGAACTTTCCAACTATGAATGCTTATACTCGACAAATAGAAACTTCGGACCTAGAGGGTCATAACATGACAGCTTTTAGTTGTCTTTTATTTTGTTTAAAGGTAACAGGATGTCAGCCAGGTAAATAAGTCCCAGTGGCCAAAGTATCGTTGGCGAAGCCTTTCTGCAAACGGGCAGTCCCTTCTTTCTAGAAGCCATTTCACACCCTAGTAGATGCCCGTCCTTAATTTCTCTCTTGCTTTTCTTCTCAAGATAAATGATAAATTGTTTTCTTTCTTTCACTTAGCTTCCTGTCTCTCTGAGGAGATTACTAATGCCAGGTCCTCATACTTGGTACTCCCCACCGCATCTACCTCCATGCTGGTTGCCCTAGATAAGAACTTGGTGATTTGAGTTGAGTTACAAAAAGGGAACCACAGAAAGTGGGAACCGAGCTTCACAAAGGGAGGCAGTGTAGGTCATCCGTTCACAAATCCGAACTGAGTGGCAGTCAGAGAGTATCTTAGCACTGAGAGTGATGACAGGCAGTGAGGAAGTAAAATTTTATCCAGATTTAAATATGGCAAGTATATTTTCCTTTAATTTCGGATTTATAAATGTTGAATCAGTTTATTTCAACTAGTTAAAGTATACGTATAGTTAGTTGTATATACTGGAAATCTCAGTTGACCTTGTTAATGTGGATATATCTGTATTTTACCTATTTTTTATTCTTCTTAGTTTTTATAAATCAAGGTGATTTTTCTCTTGGACACATTGAAGTTTAGAAGTACTTAAAACAAAATCATTCACAAGTATATTTGGAAATATTAAAAAATAAGGTTAAAATATACATATTGCGGTAACCTCTGAATTCTTGGCCAATTATAAAATATATATACATATTAAAGGATATTCAGAGCAATACTGTTAAGCAAAAAAAATTATAAATATAAAAAATTTTAATAACAAATAATTTTTTTCATAATATAAATACCTATAAAAATTTAATAATATAAATACCTAAGAATAGATGTTATGTTGAAAAAAATGGTAAGAAGCAATAGAGAAGTACTTCAAGAGTTTGGGGTTTGGCCTCTGAGATAAGACACATGCAGCTTTGGCTCTCTACTAGTTACTAGCTCTGGTACCTTGAAAATGTCCCCAGCTTTCTAAATCTGTTTCCTCATCTCTAAATGGGGTAAATAACAGTACTAATTTTGTTGTGAATCTTTAAATAAAATAATGTATATCAAACAGTTATGGTGCTTTAAACAGTTATTGTATGAATGTTAGAGTAAAAGATGATTTATTACAGTCATTGGTAAAGATATAGAAATGATTTATTTTACAAAAAAATAACACAAATTAATGAATGGAAAAGCAGTTTACAAAATAATATGTATGGTATGACCCAGTTTTTGTAACAAATAGAGAAAAACAAAACATATGGCTTTATATAAGTCCCTAGACTGTCTTTATATGACAGAATTACCAGTGATTTTTATATTCAGTTCTTTTTTTGGTAAATAAGTACTTTTGCACATTATTTCAGTAAGATGAGCTACTCATGTAGACCATTCAGCCATTTGCAGGGATGCCCAACCTGTCCGTGTCTCTGGGCCACACCGGGAGAAGAGCTGTCTCGGGCCACACATTCAGTACATTGTGACCCGTCATCACCAAATCTCATCATGTTTTAAGTAAACTTATTACTTTGTGTTGGGCCGCATTCACAGCCATCCCGGGCTGCATGTTGGACTCCCTTGATGCTGCCCCTGAGGGCAGAACTGAGCTGCGAACACAGTCTATATTCAGTACAGCGAGCAGGTGGAACAGTTATACTCGTGAAATTAGCACAACTCCCAGTAGGGCTTTCTCATTTGATGGTTACCAGTGACTAACGTTTATTAATGCCCACATACTACTGAAAGCATTTTTTAAATGATTCTATTTTCAAAATATTTTATCATAAGACTCATCTGATTCTGTAAGGTAGGAGTCATTACATTCCACATTTAACTGATGAGTAAAACTTAAACCAGAGAGGTTGTGTAACTTCCCCAAGGTCAAAAACAAATTAATGGCATACTGAGCATTCTGACTCAGTCCTGCCCTAGATTCTGTGTTCTTAACCACCAAGCTGGATCGCCTCTAATTCGTAGTGACGAGTTTCCTGCCATGAAATCTTAAATGCTCTTTCTGTATTTACTTCAGCTCAACGGACAGCCAGTTAAAGCTGTGGAATGTAGGGAAACCGTACTGTCTGCGTTCCTTCAAGGGCCACATCAATGAAAAGAACTTTGTAGGCCTCGCTTCCAATGGGGATTACATAGCCTGTGGTAAGGAAAACCGTCTTTCCCTAGACCTTTTCACGGGCGTCTGTCGCTGAAATAGCTCTCCCTGAGCTCCCCACCACGTCAGGAAACGGTCTGCGCACTCGCCGGTCAGCAGGTTGAGTTCCCTGGGTTGCGCTGCGTAGTCCTTGCCCTTCTCTGCCGAACACCGACAAACCCTGGCCCCACGCCACAGCGTGCGGCTGGTGCATGCATTTTTAGTCGTTCTCCATTGTAACAAAATTTTTATACGTGCTTAGTACAAGACAGAACGCAATTCTGCCAATGTCCTAACTTAGGAGACATTACTTCTCTTCTGGAGCTTGATGTTCATTTTCCCCTGTAAAGCAGTTTCTTCACTAAGCAGTCTGTTGGGGTGGTCTTGATCTGCTAATCTGGGGCTTTTTATTGTTAATAATTTATGCATTTTTAAATCAGAAGTAGGAAAATCAAATTTAGTATTGTTCAAATGCTGTAATGTGTCTAATGCCTGAACATATGAACTTTCATCAGTACCTTCAAATGACTTGGCCCTTATTGAGTAAGCCCAGCCAAAACAAGTCTCTGCATAATTATTATGTCTCGTAGACTGCTCAAAAATACAGATTTCTAGACCACTCACTACCAGAGTAGTGCCTTTATTGGGGAATGAGAAATAAGTTTTGTAGGTTATTAAAATTTACCTTTATAGGTGCAATAACTTTTTTTCTCTCCAGATGAACTCATTCTAAATATAATTAAAGATTCATGCAATAGTAACAATTTTTATATGTTTCTCTAGACCTTTCCTAGAAATGATTTTTATATGGTAATTTCAGGCTGAAATTACCAATGTTATTATATCATTTAACAATGATTATTTCTTTAGATTAATAAGGTATAGATAGCTTTTTTCTATGAATTCTTTTCTGACATGATTCTCAAGAAATCCTGGGCTCGGTCTTTCGAATCGAACCATAAAAGATTGTAATAAGCCTTTGAAGTTAAACATTGAGTGATAAATTACGTTTATGAATGCGCTGTCCTAATTCCGAGTTGTCTCATTCTAAAAAAGTACTGTTTTATTTTTCAGGAAGTGAGAACAACTCTCTTTACCTGTACTATAAAGGACTTTCTAAGACTTTGTTAACTTTTAAGTTCGATACAGTCAAAAGTGTTCTCGACAAAGACCGGAAAGAAGACGACACAAATGAGTTCGTCAGTGCCGTGTGCTGGAGGGCACTGCCCGACGGGGTGAGTTCCTAACAGCTTTTCTCGCCGTGGTGTCTGATACAATGCTTTATGTTTGTGTGTGCACAGGTGAGTTTTTAAAGTTTAAAGTATAGATTGACGTGTGAGGTGCAGCTTCTTTCTTGCTCAGCCTTGTGTCGGAGAAGGAAACGGGCGTTGTAGGGAGTCGCTGGAGTGTCGCCCACGGAGCAGCGGCGTGCTGGCGCGGCGCTTCTCCCGGGAGCCCGGAGCACTGTGCGTGCCCCTGGGGCGGCCACGGTCACACTGCCTCTCCAGTCTCTCCTGTGAAACTGGGCTGCTCCAGGGTGTGCGCTGCTTCTCACTTCGCTCCATGATCACACGCAGTGTGTGCTCAGTAAGCACTCAGCTGAGCCTGATACTGCATTGGAAGAAGTTGTTTTGATGCGGATAAAGGGGAGTGGTCTATATATACATACAACGAATTAAACGTTATTTCTGGCCAAATTACTCTCTACAAAATACAATTACACGGGGATATTTAAACATTTAGTTTCTTAACAAGAAAGTTGCACTTCTCAGTTGCAAAAATATGTTTCCTCAAACTTGTCACTTATTCATGCACTTTAAAGTACAAGCTTTTGAATAAGTTATAATCAAGAAATAATTTATTTTGATTTTTGTAACCATTATTCTTTAATGCCATCTTTTTAAAAATAGATTTTTAGGTGCTTGCTTGGTTGTTTTATTTTTGATGCAAAAAAATTCTTGTTGATGAGTACTTTAAGATATCTGAGTTCCAGGTACACTTAACTTTAATAAGATAATAGTCCATTGATACCTTATTTAAAGTTCTCTTTCTCCATTTCTAGTTTTGGGAATGACAGACTAAGTGATTTGGACCAGTCCTCCCTCCAAGTAGAACTAACAAAGTTGGGCCAAGTGTATGTATTATAAAAAACAAAAATCTGTTTGAAGAAACAGGAAAAAGTGAACAAGATAGGAAAGAATCACCAGCCTGGGAACGTGAGCCTGACTGTTGGGTAGACCTGTCGCCTGGGAGCCCTCGCTGGTGTGGACGAGGTGGCTGAGAGTGCTCGTGGAGGCTTTAGAGAGGCTCGGGGACTGCTGTCTCGCGCCCACCTGAGTCCTGGCTCACTCTTTCGGTTTAGGCTCCCCAGGGCTGCAGTCGCGGGTGAACCAGTAGCAGATACGCCCTAACGGAAATCGCAGCTCCACTTCAAATCATATCAGTCCCGTAATTACAGGGAGGTGAACCTGGATCACTAGTGTCTGCAGGGTGCCAAGTGAAATCCTCCCTGAAAGATCTTCTGTAGGACATCACCTGAGGCTTTCATATAATTTATCTTTTTTTTCAAAATTACAAAGGCAGTAACTAAAGCACAATAAAAATAGACACAGGAATAAGTAAGACAACATGAATAAATCCAGCCAAAGCAGTGGACAGTAGAAATAAAATCACAGCATCTGTGGATATTGGAGGGGTCAGATGTAGCCCGAAATCATCCATGCTGACGTGATTAAAGACAATTCTGAAAATTTAAACTGGGAACTAGAAACTTTTAAAAATGAAAATTCTGGAACTGTGAAAATATATAATTACCAAATTAAGAATTCTGAATAGGTTGAATGGAAGATGAGACTCAGCCGAAAACAGAATTAATGAACTTGTAGGTAAGTTGGAAGAAAATATACTGAAGGAAGCATGGAGAGGCAAAGTGATGAAAAAAATACAGAAAAGAAATAGCGGATGAAGTACGAAAGATTAGTTATTTAATGAGCAACCTAAAGGGAGAAATGAGAAATAATCCTGCTGAAGCTAATATTAAAAAAATTGTTGTTAAGAACTTCACAGAATCGATGAAGGACATCAAGGCAGAGATTCAGTAAGTCTTTGTATCTCAGGGAATTAATGACTTGCAATCTACAGTGCGAGTACAGATTTAATAGCCACCCCGAACGCTGAGCAGACCTAGGCCTGCCTGAGAATCTGACCTTGGGTCTGCCTTCTCAGCACTATTTTGTGGACATACACTGAGTCTAGACAAGCAAGGAATGTTATGTGCTAAGACCTAGTTATCTTGAATTTGCTGTGAAGCCTCGTCCGGGTGTTGCATCTGGAGCGAGAGGACTGCGAGTGGGCCTGTCGGCCCTCCATCTGTGCAAAGCGAACGGGGTCAGACCGGCAGGACGCCAAGGCATGCGCGCTGCTGTAAGCGGGGAGCTGCTTGCGTCTGAAATGCCCTTGGCACCTCTGCGTGCTCTCTGGGCGAGTGGGGGGGCATCCAGGAAGCTGTGCAGGTAGATACTTGCTAGGCCTGTGATGGGTTAGAGGTCCTGTGCACGCCGAATTTCCTCTCCTATGTCCCTGTCCAAAGCTGACTCGCTTGGTGACCCCCTCCTGGTGGCAGGGCAGTCATACCTTGACACCAGGTCAAACTGCTGAAAACAAAATAGAAGTGGGGAGCCTTAAAAGAAGGCTGAGGAAAAGTACTGTCTCCAGAGGACCCGCAAGTAGCCTGGCGGCCAGCTTCTTAATGAAGCAGCGGGAACCAGAAGCTAGTGGAGCCCGATTGTCTGTGATTGGAGGAAAACACCTGCCAATCTAAAGTTCTCCATCCAGTGAAAATCTCTCAAAACAAAGGTAAAATAGACATTTTTAGGTAAATAAATTGCCACCAGCAGGCCTACGGGAAGGAAACCAGTAAAAGATATTTTTAAGGCAGAAGAAAAAGATGCGGAAGATGAGTACGAAGGTCGGAGAGTCAGGAGGAATGGAGAGCAATGAAAATGCGGATAGGCAGTAAATCGGAACGCACGCTGACTGCGTGCAGCAGGGGGTGCTTATTGGGCTTGACCAGCACTGAACGAAGGGCTGGACAGGAACCACGTGAGTCAGAAGGACGAATGTGATCAGAGTGCTCCCAAGTTTGGACTTGCCGAGAAGCACGGTGTGTCGGACTGAAAAGAGTGTGTGTTGCGGCGTGGGGGGTGGGCTCTGCAGAGGGGTGTTAGGGTTCGGAAGGTGCGCTGCCCAGGCCAGCCGTATCAGCATTTGTTTTAAATACGATTTTTATGTCACTTTGATTAGCCACAAAAATGACTTTATTATTTTACATGAGTGCGAGCGCTGTGCGTGAGGGCACTTCAGTGCTCCGTGACTGGACGGGGAATGGCTTTCAAGAGTGGGGAGGCTGGTGCCGGGGAAACCGAGGGGGGAGAGTATTTCGAGGAGGGATGGGTCAGCTTTATGCCGCGAAGGCCAGTAACGTGGGGGGAGAAGAGCTGTGAGGACAGAAAGCTTGATTGACGTGATTTTAACAAAGAATGGATAGGGTGATGTTGGAGATGTGAAGTATGGAGAACTTTGGGGGAATAATAAAATAACCACGTGTAATGTCACCTTGATCACCTTTTTATTAAGCTATCGAATCAACAGCTGTCTCTGGAAAGGCCAGATACGTCATTGTCTTTCTAAGCTTTATTTCTGTACCACCTAATTTTGATCACAAAAGAGATTAAGAGTACTTACAAAACTGCTTAACTTTGAAAGGCTTTTTTTGTTGTTTTGTTTTTTTAAGTTTTTGGACAAATGTGAAGTGGCATATCAATCTACTGTATGAATTAACAGAAAACATAAAACTATTTAATTAATAGTAACATAAAAATAGCATATGCCTTTATGTTACCATTTATGGCAGTGATTTAGTCCTAGGGATGGAGTGAAAAAATCAAGAGTGAGTGATAGAGGGGGAAGCATAGACACAAACAGATACATTCTCTTAGACAGTATCTCAATCTTATAAAAATTTAGGATATTTTTCTGCAGATAAATTTTTGTCTGGCCTTCCTTTTTCCTATAACCTAGATACATACATTTCTGTCTGCCCACTTTTGACTAAAAATGAACCAGTAATCTCACGCCCTGTCTTGAACAACCAGCCACCATTGCATGTAATTTCTACTCCTTTTACTTCTGCCAGCCTGTATACGGACTGGAAAGAACGCTGTACCCATTGCCCTTTGAGGCGCTGGCCGGGGTCATCGTGGCGTGGATTGCGCCCAGCCTCCTCCCGGATTTCGCAGCCCCGTGGAAGTGACCGGCATGCTTCTCCTACCTTCACACTTGCCCTGTGGCCTTCCTACTTTTGCTTTATGGCTTACAGTGTTTGCTTTTAATTATTCCCCTTTGAAGACAGAATGTATTCTACTGTTTCTTTTAACCCAAGAGGCAGGACTTAGTCCTTTGTCTCTTGTGTTTCGTAACAGTGGCCCTGTGTCTAAAAGATCTTTTATTTGGTCCCTGCAGGGTTTGCTGACAGATTCTTCTGTCCTTTGTTCCTTTGCTTGGTCTTGTAAAGATAGTGGCTCAAGCATATCTCCCACTCAAGTTTTACAGCCTCTTGTACATATTTAATTGTTAAGAGTTTCTTAAGACAAGTTTCATTTGGACTCTAGTGAAAATACTTTTTTACAAGAATTTTTATTGTCATTTAGATTCTAAAATATTTAGAAGTGATAGTGATTATTCTGTACTAACACCAATCTAAGAAACCTGTGGAGAATTTTTGGTGAGTTTATTTGAGTCATGCTGATGACATTGCTGGGAAGTAGTATCTCAACGGATTGAGAAATGCTCTGGAGAATGGCAGTTTTTTTATACATTAGAATCAAAGGAGGAGCTATAAGGGAGTTACATGAAGTCCGTTGATTAGGTTGGCAGAGGGAGGGACCTCTGGGATTGGATAAAAGGTAAAATGATTGACATATGCTCCTTTTATGTAGATGAGCAAGGGATAGTTAACAGTCAACAATGAACATGAGAACAATAACAGTGGGGGGACTTGTGGTCTCAGCCTGTGCCCTGGGGGTTTGGGGAAAAAGGGAAGTTACCTTGACATTCCAGGGGTGTGTTATCATAGATGCAAAAAGACAATGGACAGGCTTAGTTACCGTAAAGATTGACCCTTGGGGGAAAATACTGGCCTAGGACCTGACTCCCTGTCTGAGCTGCTTTTCGTTAACGAGCCTTCATTTCAGACCATCCTCTGTGGTGTCTTCAGGCGTCTGAGTTAACAGTAGGTTCCCTCGCACACCTCCCGAGCTTGTCACGTTGGTACGTGGCCCCTTTTCTTCCACACTAATGAAGAAGGCAGAAGTTTATATTTTATTTTTAGTTGCATTATTTTAATTTATTTGAAAGCATTTTAATTGGAGAAACTTCTTAGAGTTGACGTAAGAATATTCTATTGCCAGATTCTTAAGATTTCTCCCCTCCCCTGACTAAATTTTATTGCTTGCATTGCCTATTTCAGTGTTAGCATTCATGATGTTTTAAAAACATGAATATGTGAGAAATAACTGCTTGGATACCATAGATCACTTTAAACATTGGAATTTTAATTTTCTTTTTGGTTATTTTTTAAATGAAGAGAGCTTGATCATGTGTTCGACTTGCCGTAGTGAAGGAAATGTACTATCCATTTACTTGAAGAGGCATTTGTAAATTCTGAAACGTTGCAGTGCTGAATGTATCATATCCATATGGGATTGCACTTGCATACGTTCCTTTTGAATGATTATACAGTCTGTTGTTTGCTTTATTTTTACATTGCAGCATTCAGCTCTGTATCTTTGAATATAGAGAATGGAGGGCCAGTAGGCTATGATTTCAGCTCATTTTCTGACTCTACTTCCTTGAAAAGTGCCCCGTCATTTATTTGGCCTTTCGTGTCCGGGTGCAGTCCACTTTTGCTATCTGATATTTATTGGAAACAGCCACTACCTGGATTAATGAAGTCCATAGGTAGTCAACGGTCCATGTCAGTTCTAGTTCCAACCTTTCTTTCTAAAATATTCTGTTTACTCATAATTCCTGCCAAGCATACAGACGAACATCCGTTTTATTTCCTCCTCCGTTCTTACCTTCCTCCCTCCCTTCCTTCTTTTCTTCTTTCCTGCCTACCTTCCTTCCTAAATCCTCAAATTGAAAGGGCATGCAGTTTGCCTTCCAGAAAAGGCAGTAGGGTTGTGGTCTGGATTTCATTGACTAAATAATTATCTTTTAGTTTTAGAGTTGATTTAAAGACAATTTTTTGCAGCTTATATTAAGAGTGTGGAGTCAGAGTGAATCTTTTTGGTAAGCACTTTGGTGGAGGTGAAGAATGTCATCATTTTGAGGACATTATTTCTTAGTTGTTGTTTTTTTTTTAAATGATTGTTATAGTAGCTCATTACCCAAAGAAACAATTAGAATGAACACATGTGTATTTTAGAGTATTTAGAAAAACAAAAAAAATCCAAAGAAAAAAAGTGTATTATCACATTTTGGAAATAACCTATATTAACATTTTAATGTAATTGATCTTCATGCAGTTTTTTTATTCATAGGTACTTGTTCTCAATAAAATTGAGTCTTTTATATATTAGCATAAATTTTTTGCCTCTTGCCTTTATCATGACCATTTCCCAAGTCTCAATATATTTTGAAAAGAGTATTTTCAATGACTGCATATTATTCTAGTCTAAGGATTTACCATAACTGATATCATTGTTTTGTTGAGAATATTCACATTTACTTTTTACTACTGTGTAACTTAATGATGCTTCTGGAATATTTTTGCAGTTAATCTTTGGATTTCTAATTAATTCTTTTCAAGTGAACCTTAAAGATTTATCTATTTAAAGAAAAGCTTCAAGGCTTTTAATTAAAATGGATAGTTTGCCTTCCAGAAAAGTTTGTTTCTATTTGAGCTTTCTGTGCGCAAGTCCAGAACTCTCAGTTTCCCCACACCCGTCAGACGTGGGGTGTGACGTCAGTGCTTTTTGGTTTGAAAATGTCTTGTTAGTAAAAAAAAAAAAAAAAAGTCATTTTTTTTATCAAGTGTTTTCATAAGCAGTTTTCTAAAACATTAGTTTTGATTTTTCACAAATAGTATACTTATATATTGATAATTGTCTTTTTTAAAAGAAATTCTTGCTTGAAGGGGAAATACCATTCAACTGAGATATTGTTCTATAATCATAGTGTTTTGGCAACTTGGTATTAGTAATTCACATTTATTCCACTATCTCCCATATCCCACATTCACCTTGAAAGTAGTGCTACAAAGCTAAGGTAAATTTGGCATAGTACTCTTTATTCTTTATTTCTCTAGTATATTTTTATCATCACTGGAGCTAGGTGAAGGAAATTATGTATGTTCTGTATCCGTGGATCCTTCTGTGGCATGATTCGTAGCTGAAACTATTGGAATGAAATATAATACATTGATTTAAGAATGCAGATGATTATTTCAGTCCCTAAGTGATTGTGTCTGTGTAAAGGGACACCAGCTCTTTGGAGGCAGATCCTGAGTCCCTGGTGGCGCACACTGAGGCTGCAGGTACCTCGTCTTTGTTTTAGCCACGCTGAGCCTCATCGTGCATGGCTGCCTCATCTGGAGTCCCCAGTTCTAAGTGGCTAGCTGATGGTGAAAGACAGTACTTGTGAAGGACCTTAAGACTCCTTAGCTCTTCACAAGTGATAAAAAGCAATGTATACTCTGTCCTCAGGGAAAGTATTAGTTACTTTTTTTTTTAGATTTTATTTATTTTCAAAGAGAGGGGAAGGGAGAGAGAAAGAGAGGGAGAGAAACATAGACGTTGCAAGAGATAATATCAGTCTGTTGCCTCTCACACAACCTGGCCCACAACGCAGGCGTGTGCCTGCCAGGGAATTGAACTGGCGACCTTTTGGTTCGCAGGCCAGTGCTCAGTCCACTGAGCCACACCAGCCAGGGCAAGTATTAGTTATTAAGGATGGGTTTTTTCTGCTTGGCTTGAAACACCAGCAATCATATTAAACATTGCTGTAACTCTGGGAGGAGGAAGGATGTCAGGGTAGTGATTTCCCTACTCTCCCTCCCGGAAACCACGTCCAGCCCAGTCTGCCTTGGGAGGCAGTGGATGCCACCCACACCATACAACGTTGCGACCATGTTAGGTCAAAACATCTTTTTCATAAAATGAAATGTGTTCTTTCTCTCTGTTCTTATTTCTAACTAAATTTTATGTGATGAAACACTATAAAGTGTTTTTAACTAAAACTGTGTTCTTAAGCAAATCTTTACCTACACCTCTCACGATCTCTACCTATTAAAATATTTGCTGAATGGATAGTGCCTTGTACTGTTAGGTGTGTTCATGTCACACATTTTTTTGCTAACCTGCAAACTCCTTGGGGAAAAAAAAAAAAGCCTCATAGCGTATTGAGTAAGAAAGAGCACAGACTGCCTATAGGGCCAGGCTGCCTGGGTTCCGAGATCGGATCACCCACCACCACTACGTCTGCCACCGCTGGGGTTCCTGGCGGCACTGGGCTTCGGTGCCCTGCCTGTAAAGTACTGATGATGATAGTAAGCCACCTCTTCGGGTTTGTGTGCAGTTCAAATTGATCAGGGTAAGGGGTTTAGAATAGTTCTGAGCATATAGTAAGCGCTATCTATGTGCATTTGCTTTACACATCATTCTTTTTTTAATTACTTCTAGCAGTAAGCAAATCGGTTCACATGACGTGTAGCTGATACATAATTGTTGTAATGAATGATTCGGTCCTTCAGGCTTGGCCTTTATCTTGTTCGTTGCATAATTAATTAAATAGTATTTTTTGAAACCAAAGACATGCTGGAGTAGAGGTGGGAGATACTTCTAACAGAGTCACTTAAGACATGTTTCCTGACATGAACATTCCTTGCTGCTGTAGAATTTTTTTTATAATTGCCGTTTGCCCCTTGGGATATAACCTCCAGGCTTTTGCCCGATTTCAAAAGCAATGAAAATATTAGAGTGTGTGCAGCAGTAGGGGAATTGGTATTTATTATTGGCTTAGTATTTTTGTTAGATTTACACTCTCTTCCTTCTTCCCTTTCTCCATTGCATTAGTGCTGTGACAATAAGTCTTTTCTCAAAGAGATTTAACATCTGTTTTTCCAATTTTTATATGTTTTCATCTGAAAGCCAGGCATCCCTCTCTGACTTAGTAAATGCTGTGTACAAACCATCAGATCGCACCAAGTACTGGGGAGTTTAAAGCACGTGTGAAAAGCCAGCCTACTTCCGTTAAAGTGCAGAAAACATCTGTATTAAAATTTATTACAGCAATGTTTCTCAAACCTGAGTGATCATCAGTATCACCTTGGGGTCTTTAAAAAAACCCCACAAAATGCAGCAAAACAGTGGCACTCTTAGCTGCAGGCATAAACCCCTATGCGGGGGAGGCAGTGGGGAGGGTAAAGATTTGTATTTTGGAAAGTTCGTCAGGTCTTCTTGGGAAATTATATGAACAATCAAGGTTGGGAACAGATGATTCACATTATCACTGGAAAGAGATTTGTCACACATTGTAACCAAGAGGCGTAAAAGGCTCTTGAGCATCTGCGAAAGATGGAATAATTGTAATTCGGAATACCTACCGTCTGGTGGATTTTGCTGTTCTTTTACTCCCTCAGGAAGAAACACAAAAGAAAAAAATAGGATGTGGTTTCCTTTCCTTTAATTTTTTTTAAGCTACCTTACCACACATTGCCCTCCCACACTTACTAGTGTTTCTCATCCCGACTTCCCCAGTGAACACTGAGAAGACAACATAGGAGCATCTTTCTCTCTCTTCTCTCCTTTCTTCATTTCTGGTTCCCTTCCTCCTTTTATCTTTCCTTTCCCTTCTTCTTTCCTCCAGCCGGATGGTTTATAACCCTTTAGAAAACTTTCCTGACTGGAAGAGGGCCCATGGGAATGCACTCTTGTCTGTCTTGGGCGCGGAAGGAAAGAAGATTCTGAGCTCAGACCCTGACTTCCTGGAAGACAACGGTTCCCATCTCCTCCCGAGTGTCCCCCCTCTTCCCTTAGCGTCCGTGCCAGAGGGGTGGGGGAGTGGGAAGGAGAGGAGGCGGCGGACAGGTGGTGCAAGGCTGGCGCAAACCTGGAATGCCCTTCTTCGTTAAGCAGATCACGTTAAGTGTGACTGTTCCTTCGCCTGAGTCCAGTGCTGGACGGACAGCCTCCGTGCAGACGTTCGTTGCACTTGATATTTTGTGGTGAATATGGTCATGAAAACAACGAACTATGATTTAATGGGTCTGTTGACATTTTTAGTACTTCATTATTGTCATTTTTATAGGTACTGTAATGGAATTTGACCTCTAGTACAGGGGGTCTTATAATTTTTTTCTCATAAATTACTTTTTTAAAAATAACATTGGTCTTTCTGCAGGTTACTAGTTCTGAAGCCTAGGATTGACACAGATCTTTAAGCTACCAGGATTTTGTTTGTTGGGTGTTTTCTTTTACCTTATTTAAGAGAAAAAAGGAGTATGTTAATTCGAGAATGCATTCTGAATTGTGCTGTTATCCTAAAATTTCACTATTATCCCACCGTGCTTAAAAATGTCCAACGTAGTTTGGTAAGGGAAGGGATTTAACTTTGGTTTCTAGATGTTTATTTTTGTTAGTTCCTACAAATTTCCACATTAGTAGTAGTAGGAGAGTGAATATTGAATACCATTTTCTTTCTTTAAAAGGTATGAATAAATAAATACCCCTTGAATTGGTTTCATATGCTGCAGTGTCTATGTAGGGGAGACTACCATCATCGGTCACAGAATAAAAGCCAGGCTTCCTTGGGGGACATCTCACATCCTCTCCATCCTCCTCCATCAGACCCCCACCCCCACCCCCCAGCGCGGTCACCCACCCCTGCACATGCAGCGCGCGGCAGTGCCGAACTGCGCGTGGGGCCTCAAGCCCCCCAGCGTGGATTTTGTTTCATGCTGTTGCCGCTGCCCTTGCAGCCGCCGTGCCAATATCCTCTCCTGCACCTCCGTTTGGTGTATCTTGTGATGCCATGAGACCGGAAGCCCTTTAGGTTGAGTTTTGTAGCCACAAAAGTAGTAGTGGTCATTGACTGGGTGGATGACGACTGGTAGATTGATCTAACGGCAGTTAGAAGAAGGTTCGCCTTGCCTTCTTCCATTGTAGGGATAATTCATACCCTGTTTCTCGTGGGGTGTTCTTCAAACCTGCCAAATCCTTCCAGTGGCAGGAATCACCTGCCTCCCAAGGATGCCCGTTATAGTTTTCCCTAAATCTCAGAAAGTTCTCTGAAACGAACAGTTGTCATTTCTTCTTCCCATCACCTGTAAACGGCAAATGTTGTTTTAAATGTATAATGTCCTAGAACTCATGCTTCCACATGCAATGAAAGCCAGCATTTTCTGAATTAATTTGTCATTGTGCTAACCCCCTCGTGACCCCAACTTTACATGGACCCTCTGAGGGCACAATGTCACATGATAGTGTGGGCAAGAAGTTCAAAACTGCCAGCTGTGCAGCTGTTCTGACTCCGTGTGTTTCACTTTGTCGTGGCGAGTGTGACACGCGGGGATGAGAGGGTAAGAGAACAGGGCGCTCGGTGGGATGCGCCAACTGCGCCGGTGTGGACGGCGACCCGGCTCGTAGCCCCCCCGCTCCCCTTTATCGTGAATCTCACGATAGACCTTCGTTTGCGGAGTTAACTTTCTGCTACGTTTCTGTGAGCCATTTGTGTGATTCCAATTCCAATACTAGATATACTATCCTTTTTAGCCAAATAAGTTCATACAGGTTTGTGGGAGTGTCACAGATAAACTCACTTGCATCAGCATTCTCGCTAAACTTAGTAGCTTCCCTGGGTTTTTAAAACTCCTGTCCTGTTGATCTCGGTATTCTCTTGTCCTTGCATGGGATCTGATAAACACGCACTCATAAATTCTTCTTTAGAAAACAGCAATCAGGTAAATCTTTCCTCCTCCCTCCTCACCAGCCCCTGACCAGAAGCAGAACAGTTCCTATTTCTCCTTTCTCTGCGTTCTGCATTTATAGGTAGTTTTCCACATCTATACTAGGGTTTTTCAAAGTATGGTTTATTAATGTGTACTGGAAACTTATTAATTACCTGGACTACGTATTTAAAAAGCAAATTTCTACACCCTAGACTTATTCATAAGTCAGAGTTTCTGAGGGTGAGGCCCAGGAACCTTCGTCGTTGTTCCTTTGTGGGATACGTGGTTCTCTGATGTTATTATTAAATAGCTTAGAACGACGCGGGGGAGAGAAGTGCAGGTCCCGTCCCTGTCACATCCAGTCTCGTAGCAATCCAGAAGTGTTTCCGTCTGAGAAGGGGAAAGCGTTTCCAACAGCGACCGCCACCGACCCGTTCATTTCACAGGAGTGGTGGGTGTGATCTCGGACCCTGCCTGGAGCCACAGAAGATGGCTTTGCAAGGTCCCTTTGGGAGCTGGTGACCTTGGAAGAGCTTGTGAAGACCAGCTCTGGAGGAAGCATCCGGAGTAATAGACTGGGCTTCTTTTTGGTCCGCTCATTGGCAAAAACAAAGGCTAGATCATTCTTCTGGTGCATGTACTAACTAAATCAGGATCTTAAGCTGGAGTCAAAGATCTGTCTCCCATAAGGCAACATGTCTAGATGTTTAATCAGCCAAATTTGGCCAAATGTTTACCAATTTTTTTATAAAGGCTATAACTCAGGAATAGCCACCTGGAAAAGGTGCACAGGGGAAAGGTATTGGTGGTAGGGGGGGGGCGGGCGGGTGGCACGGGGCTTTGGTGCCCTCTCTGGGCATCCATCACTGAAGTGTGCTCACCAACTCGGAAGTGTGAGAACTTCCAATCGTAAAACACTGCCCATGGGCTGCATCTGTAAAAAGTGCCATAGCTAGTCAGGCTTTGAGCCTTTTTATGTTTGTATTTGCTTTGTAAGTCTTTGTTGAATTAACAAATTAAGTTTTACTTAATTTTCAATGACCCTAACTGGTCACGAAAAGAAGTGAGGTCAGTTTAAATCAGGCAGTGCGCTCTTTGGGGATTTATTCTGTACAGCGGGAGGAAATGTATTATGAAGTGCCCTTTCTTTGATTTTTCCTTTCCGCTTCTGACAGATTCACTTCCTTGTTTCCTTTCGGCTTTATCATTCTTCTGAGTCTTTTGAGCCTGAAACTCTTCAATCATTATTGTTGGATCTCTTTTTTCAAATCCTCTAATTACTCATCAAATAACAATAATACTTTGTTTGAAATATCTCCTATGTTGATCTCTTTTTTTCATTGATTTGTGCCTTTCTCCTCCTCATTCCTATTCCTCCCCTCGCTTTGTAGACTACTTCCAACACCTCTGTGACCCCTTCGGCTTACCTTTGCACACTGCTGCCAATGTCTGAAATCACCCGGAGGAATTCGGACAGAGTCAGACGTTACGTACTACCTTAAACTGACCCTAGGTCATTCAGAAAGTTCTCTTTCAGACTCAGTATTTGCATTTAACTCCAACTTGTATATTTGGCCATCGTTAAAAATTAGGGTATAATTTGATAAATATGTTTCCTCAACTTGATTATTGTATCTATTTTACTTCAAGTGCCTTTATCTACTTTAAAAATTATATTTTATCCTCACAATTAAACATGATTCTTAAAAAAATCCAATTTAAATTACAGGGGAAGAAAACAGAAGAACTGATTCAAAGATTGCCTACATTTCAAATTTAAGTAGTTAATTAGAAGTCAGCCTTTAAAATAGAGTACACTCTAATAAGAGATGTCATTTTAAATGTCACTCTTTAAGTTTTTCTTTTGCCTTACATGTTTGATCTTGCGCATTATATCTAAACTACTAGCAGTGCTCAGGATTTTTAAGAATCTGAAGTAACGCTATTTGTCTAACCTTATTTTTATTTTCTAACACAGAACATCTGTTAAGGAAGTTTCTTCGTTATCCCGTTCAGTTCCTGTTCTCTCAGCTCTGAACTTGGGTTTGTGGTGTTCTCCACGTGTCTGTATTGCCTGTTCGCTCCCTCCCACTTACCTGCGTTCTCTCATCCTTTCTGTTAACCCAGTGCTTACTTTTCTGTCCCTTTCTTCGCCATCCCATCTCCTTCGTTTCTGGCTTCTCACAGCTACCGGTACCTATAGAACGCACTCTGCCGGCTGCCGTTCAGGTATATTCCTCTCTGATTTGTTGTGCTGTGTTAGTGTCGTCTCGGTTGTATTCCTTGCTTCTGCCTTGACAGCAAAAAAATATTAACGGCAGCAGCTACTTCGTTTTCTGGGGAAGAGAGTTATGATAACATTTCAGTCTGCTTACCCCGGAGAGCCCACTGTATGTTTTTCCTCCCATTTTAAGAGACCATGAGCATGGTGACTAGAACGGTGCGGTAGTAGGAATGGTTGGGACAACCGCCCTTTCAGTGTAAAGACATTGGGGGTTTTTTGTTTGTTTGTTTTAAGGTTTTGTTCATTTTATTTATTTATTTTTTTAAAGGTTTTTTTTTTTTTAAGATTTTTATTTATTTATCTTTAGAGGGGAAGGGTAGGAGAGAGGGAGAGGGAGAGAAACATCAATGTATGGTTGCCTCTCGTGTGTCCCCTGCTGGGAACTGGCCTGCAACCCAGGCATGTGCCCTGACTGGGAATCGAACCGCGATCCTCTGGTTCGCAGGCCCGCGCTCAATCCACTGAGCTACACCAGCCAGGGCGACATTGGGGTTTTTTAATGAGAACGACCACCGTGTATTTTGGGGGGGGAGGGGTGCCTATAATGTGCCTGTTTTTCTTTGGTTAGGTACTTCACTGTGTTTTCTTTGAGCTTTTATTTAAAAATTCTGAGAAGTATCTAGGATTATCTGTTTTATTATTGAAGAAATTGAATCTCTAAGAGGGTCAAGAAATACTACAACAGAACCAAACCCAGGTCCAGGTCTCCCTGTCTGAAATCCGTTGCTGCTTCTACGCTGTTACTCACGTAGTTCAGAACTCCCGAAACCGCTCTGCCTAGGTACTCCGGAGGGGTTTGGCGGGTAACGCCCGTACACGGGCTCAGAGGCCCTTCTCGGTGCGGAGCTCCCCCTGCCCCTGTCCGATGGACGTGCCGTTGCAAGCCCGGGACTCTCAAGCCCCACTCAGGAGAGCACCCCGAGGTCTCAGGTACTGGCGTGTGGAGGCGATCTTGACTTCCGGAGGGGGCATCCGAGTGCTGTGCGGTAAAGGGAGTTGAGTTGGGAAGCACTGGGGATGAAGGGAAGCGGCGAACGTGCTTGACCCTGTTGTGCGTCTCGGCCCTCCTTCCCCCACGCGTGTTCCTTACAGCCTTCTCTCCCTGAGGGACAGCCACGTTGAGTTCGTGTGTCGTGTGTCTTTCGGTGGTTCTCGAGTGCTGTTTCTTTTCCGTGACTTGTTGGGATGCACTGAAGTGTGTTTGTACGGAAGGCTTCTCAGTGATGACGTACACCAGCCGTGGAACCTGCACGAACCACGATGCGGACAAACGAAAACGCCCTTCGTCCGCACGTCGCAGCGGTCCTGCGTGAACACGGAGGACTCTGTCTGGCCCAGCACAGCTGGCTGCGTCCGATCGTTCCCCTCCACGCAGCCTTGAACCCTGCGCCCCGGGCGCTGCTCTCCTTGTTGCCACTTGGCTTACTCTCTCTGCCGATGAAGTGTGCCGGATGCTTTAAAATTTTTTCGTTGCATTTACTGGGGTGACAAAGGTTCCAGGTGTACAGTTCTATAATATGTCATCTGTGTATTGTACTGTGTGTTCTCCACTGAAAGTCAGGTCCTCTCCTGTCACCGTTTTTCCCTCCTCTGCCCTCTTCTTTCTCCCCCGGTCCCAGTGTGCTCAGTTGTTAATAGACAACCAAGTGAATAGGTATTGTGTGTTTCAGGAAGTACGGACAGGAAGTGGAATGAATGTAGAAATATTTTTCTGAGGGACCACATTCACTGAACTAATTCAGGGTTATCAGTAAAAGTCAATCAGTATTTTAGATGTGAAGGAGTTAATCAGAGGTGGCTTCCATGAAGTTTTTCTCATTAAGAATTGATTTGTCATTATTAAAGTGTTTTTTCCAAAATACAATTGATGTGATCTTTTACTGTATCCAAATTTCAGAAATGACCATGTCCAGGGGAAGAGCTGGCTGTTAAGTGTTATCTTCTTAGTAATGAATTGGAAGTCTCAGTTTTTCCAGGAATGCGTTCTGCTGTGGGAGGGGTTTGGGATGGGGGTGGGGAGGGAGCGGTGGTGGCGTTTCTGATCCTCTGGGGTGTGATATGTAGCACCAGGGTGTGCTAATGAGCGAGCTGCAGCTGTGGGTTTATTTATAGCCATTGTGTGAGAATCCTGTTTGCAGTTCTGAAATCCCCGTATTTTTTACTCTGAGCGGTTATTGCATCAGACAGTTGTTGAATAACTAGCCTTATTTTTCTGGGCTCTTTAGAAGTCCTTCAGTCTATTCTAGTCTTCATTTTAATGAACCATTTTAACATTTTCTGCTTGCATTATTTTTGCTCTGTTTCTTTGCATGATAAATTTAAATTGAGATTCAAGACCCTTCACTAAAATGATCTCCAACTAAAAGTCATGAACACGAGGGAACAGAACACATACCACTGAAGCCGTCTCAACACCCGTGTCCGTTGTACTTGACCGGGGTGCTCCGGCTCGTTACCACTTCCTGGGCTGCCTCGACCAAGGCCAGGGAAGGGCAGTCCTCTGCCCTGTGTTCTTCCCGCTGCTCTTAAATCCTCTGCGGTGCCCCGTGCTGCCGGATGTTTCCATGTAACCACATGTGTGTCCTCACCCTTTCCTGCAATATCATACACGCCCCTTACAGTTTTCCTTCTGCACAAAATCTGGTAAATCTAGTAGGTGACAGCAGGCTTCTGCTCAAACCAGGCATGTGAAGCTAGGAATCCAGTGATCCTCACATTATAACAAATCACAGCTGATGACTTGATTCAGGATGGGCTTGTCTGAACGCAGGGGCGAGGGAGTGTGGTGTACGCTGTGCCAGTGCCATCAGTCCCACATCTTCCTTTGCTCGTTGGGGTTTTATGAAAGCTCAGGCTTTGATCCTCATTATATGAACTGTAAATCCCATTAAGATGGGTATTCACTATGTCTTTAAAGACTGGATAGAACTGGAGCCTCTTTTACGGCAAAGGATATGCTAAAATCAGGGGCAATCGGATATATAGAGGTATAGCTGTACTAGTTTTTTATGACTGGTGCCTGTGTTCTCAAGTATTTTTAATATTCACCCCTAAGAGCAGCTTATAGTCTGTATTCCCTGATTGTGAACACGAGTTCCTTTGGGTGCCTAATAAAAAGATTAGGACTTAACAGAAAAATGTGTGAGCTGGATGCAGGGAGGAACTAGGACAACCTGTGGTACTTTGCCAGACAACTTTAACTGCCAGCTGCCCTGCAGACACACACACACCCCCTGCCCCGCGCCCCGCCCCCCACCCGGGCCGCTCAGACTCCTCTGGGCTCTGCTGGGTCCCACTTCTCCACTGTGTGGTCCGGAAACTGCCTCCACGCAGAAAGCCTGGGCAGTCACAGGACTCAGCTCATTTGTTTCCCTTCTCATAGGAATCACAGTCCTGCTTGTTGTCCAGTGTTCTCACATATGTTCCTTACTTTTCTGGCTGGTAAGGGGGAGATCTCTTCCACTTACTCTGCCATGGCCGGCAATGGAAATTGTTTGGGTTTTTTTACATGTTTAAATCTACAGTAAAATTAATTCACGTTTAAAACTGATTATGTCTATCTCTAGGAATAAGTCCTTCCTGTAATTGCAAACTAGGTGAATAATTGTTATTTCTCAGCCTGCTTAGGTTTTCATGTATTAGCTACGATGGCACTTTTCTCAGCAAGCCAGCGAGGAGAAGACTGAGGCGGGTGCCAGTTGGCTTCTGCGTTCAACTCTTCTCTTTTCTAAGACTGGCATCTAATTTTTACCATTATCTTTCTTAATATCTTTATATTGAGAAGAAGATATTAGGTGTAGTGTTAGCTTAACCTTTAGGTTAAGCTGTCAGTTTCCAAGAAGGAGGGAGAAAATGAGAATTACTGGTTAGCATTTTTATTTCACTTAGCAAGTGAAAACAACTCATTGGGCCGGAACTGATTTACACTCGGGCTTGGCAGACTGCGGCTGTAGCTAGGAATTACTAGCCATTCAAAATGCAAGCAAAATCACTCAAAACCTACAGTAGTAACCTTGTCCTTGCCACTCACTTTCATACCTCTGTGCTGAAGTGTAAAATATTTTGGGATTTTTTCTTCTTTACGGGCACCTTCTAAGCAACCTTTCTTTTTTTTTTTTTAATTGAATTTATTGGGCTGACCTTGGTTAATAAAATTACACAGGTTTCAGGTGCACGGTTCTGCAGCACATCTTCCGTGCATGGTTGCGAGTTCCCCACCCAGTCCCGTCTCCTTCCGTCACCGTTTATAATACTTGGCTTTATTTTTCTGTTGCAAAAATGAATTTATCTTAAGTCAATACCTAGCTGTCTGAAAGACAGTTTAACCCTAAATCCTTTTGTAAGATCATGGTCTTGGCAGGGAGGGGGCATACTGAGATGTGAGACTATGACTTTTCTTTCATTGATTGTTAGTGAAATTTTGCTAATGAAATTTTGAGTGTTTCTCAGAATTCTTAGGACACTCTGTCGCCTATACATTAGTCCGAAAAGACCATTCCAGCTGGGCGGTCCCTTCCTGCGTTGGCTTATTTGTACATGAGATAGTTCTCTGTCTCCGCAGGAAGAGATGTTTAGTTTAGTGTTAACCCTCTGGCAGCATCCGATATGGTGGCACCTACTAATGGTGCAATGGTCCTAGTTTACAAAAAAAGTTTTCTCTTCTTGTTGGACAGTTACCAGATGTCTTCTGGGGCTTAGTGTAGTGATTGTAAGGCTTCACACTCCTCTTCGGGGGTGACTGTTACTTAGGTGAGCTGGATCTCCCCTACTGTATGACAGTGTCCCATACTTTCCCACGCTTTCCTTCCACTGAGAATTAGACGTTTGAATTACGGGATGATCTCAGTGCCTGGCCGGAGTGGCTTCATTCTCCCTGCCACAGGCTGCGCCTTCGTCTCTACCAGGTTTGGCTGCCTTCCTCCTTTGTGTTAAAAGGTGACTCGAAGGAAAAGGCAGAAGGAGATACAGCTGTGGGCTCCGCCCATGCAGTGTTCCCATAGCGGAGGGAGCAGTTTGGGGTGTCTACTGATGGCCGCTGTGGCTTCTCGGAGACTGGCGTCTCCTCAGACAGAATCGAGATCGATCGGCGCTGTTGGTGGCTTCGTTTCCGGAAGGCGATGACAGAAGAGGCATGTCTGGGTCCACAGTGGGTGTGGAGACTAATTCCAACGGTGAATGCCGCATTACCCGTGTCACTGTTTTCCGGGAGACACGTGTGCTGATTTAAGGGAAAACCTCAGCTAGGAGAACACCGCTGTAGAGGAGGGCAGGGTTTTCCTTAGCCCTCTTGGGTCCCTGGACATATTGACAGGGGAGGAGCACACAGAGGTCCTTAAGCTTTACGGGACACGGGAGCCTGCGGAAGGAGGTGAGACCCAGAGAAACAGGCCCCTGTGTGGTGCTGGGCGTGAGGAAGAGTGGGCGGTCGAGCGGAAATGCGGCGGGTCACAGAGCCTGAGGTCGCTGGTCCAATGGGGGGTCGGGGTGGGGGGGGACTTTGCATGGCCTGCCTGTGTGGAATCTTCATGGCATCCCTTTGTCTTTGGAGGTAAGGCTGTCCCTTTCCGCTGCACACAGGGTGGGCGCCTCTCACCTGAGGGTTTCAGGGCCTGTTTGGGGGCTGCGGGGTCAGAGCCGCCTTCCTGCCCTGCGATCTCTCAAACCACTCCAGTTGAAGGTCTTCAGTGTGCCAGCGGCCCTGGGTGGAGGTTGCGTGTCCCACACCCCGCGTCCGGTGTTCCCATGCCCGCCCTGAAAACACGTGGCTTTGTCCCTTCTTGGCACAGTGAGGACCCACGGATGTTACCACCACACTGAGTGCATCTAAGGAACAGTCGGATACTGAAAATCTGATCAGCGGCGCAAGAATTTGGTTCCTCTCACACCAGTAGCAAAAAACACGAGCATTTTCCAAAAGTGACTTTGCCAGGAATCCACAGGAAAGTTAAAAAATAGAACTGTATTAAGTTGGTAGAGCACAGTTCTCTAACAGCAGAGAAACGGAAGTTGAACTCAGGTTAGTTGAGGTAACTTTGCCAGGATGCAGGTGAGGAATTTTCTTTCTTCTTCGCACTTGTCATGAAGCCGGTAGGATGTCCAGGCAGATACTGTCTTTCCCTGAGGTTTGACCACTTCACCTGTTTCTTGTGGCTGTTATTTGGATTTCCATCAGCTGTGAGGCCTCTAGAGCACTTTTGCATCTGTTTACCTCCTTTAAGCTGCGTACTCTGAAAAGCAAAAAGACTTTTACGTGCCTCCATCCTGCAGAGCCGACTGATGAGACTTCCTTTCAACAGGAGACCAGTCTCGAGTCCTCCTGCTTTCTGTGGTTCCCTCTGGTAAACCTGGACTTGTGCTCTGTTGCCCACTCTTCCTACTTGCCAGGGAAAGGATTTTTTCCCCTGAAGATTAGAATATAAAAATATGTTACCGTGTGCATTCTATTTCAAGTAATCACAATTATTAAAGTGTGCATACTCAGTGATAGAATAATTAAAAAGAAAGAAAGCCTTCCCACACGAGTGTTCGCATTCGTTTGTCTTCCCAGCACCAGGTGTCTGTCCATAAGGACGGACGTCAGACATGCGGCAGCATCGCACCAGTTACCGCGGTGTTTTATGGGAGAAAACGAATCGGGGAGTTTTCCGTGGGAAGGAGTGTGCACTTTTTGCTCAAGTTCTTTGTGCAAGTGTTTCATTTCGGTCCTTGTTTCTCTTGGCTTTCCTTCCAGTAGCAATCTGTTTATTTTAGTTTCCATTTGAAAACTTCCTATTCTACCTTCAACTTTATTATTTTTATTAAAACTTAATCCTCAAAAGAAGAGATTTTGTGTTAAAGTTTGTGGTTACAAATATGTTAACGTTGGTTCTCCACTTTAGATTCTGTTGGTTCTTAGGGTGAAGGGAAGAAAGATCGGAAATTACTCTCTTGGACTGCCCTCCTGAAAATCCTTCGCTGTACTTTAAAAGTTCTTGTTCTCTTCCAGGAGTCCAATGTGCTGATTGCTGCTAACAGTCAGGGTACAATTAAGGTAAGCTGTTTATCTTACTCATCCCCATGTTAAAGTGAGTTCTGTTTTTAGACTGTAATGGACTAAAACCGCAACATGGAAATAGAGCGTGGCCCTAAGCCTCAGAGGTCTTTCCGATTCATGGCTCTCTGTGTGTTTGGAAATGGTTTGATTGATGGGGAAAAGAATCAGGAGCTTGCAACTGTGGCGCAGCTGATAGTACTTACTAGAGGCGGTGTGAATGCTGAATGGATTCCTAGGTGGTCGGAGTGGCAAACAGGTGAAGACTGTTCAGCATTCACTGTGAGCCACGCACGGTTCAGCCTTTCTGGCCAGGACAACGACCCCTCAGGGCATTCAGTGGGCGGAGTCCAAGATGTAGCTGGAGATGCTTGGACACTGACCAGATTTAAAGATATCTTACTCCTATTCTTCATGTTTCTCTTCTCCAGCAAGTAGGCTATTCATCAGTTGCCAAGGGAAGAAAAGGTATTCTAGTGTTGAGTTGAAAATTGTTTGATTGTGTGATCTGGCCATCAGTACAATCTGAGATCCAAATGGCTTTGGGCACACAGTGTCAGCGTCAAATTCAGACACAGTTTCCTGCCTACTTGTCTTTGTAGTTAGGGCACGGAAGTAAAATTGTCTTTAATTAAACCAGTGCATATTTAACACCTGGGCACCATACATTGGACACATAAATCCTGAGCTAAAGCAAAGCAGTGAGCTTTTTTAAACAAACCATGATTTGGAGGAGGTTTTTAGTACCGGGGTTTGATCAGCACTTCCCCTGGATACCAGTTCTTTCTACATATTCTCTGCTGATACAGAGATAACAGGGCGTTGTTTATTTTTTAGAAATATGTCTCTATTTCCCCTGCCACTTAGTATTTACATGAGTTTTGCCCTGGCTTCCCTCCACTCATCCTGGGTGGGGAACGGCCTAGCGAGTGAGGGGGCCACCTGAGCCTAACGCCCCGCCCTGCAGGTGGGTGGAGCAGACTCGAAGCAGGCCCGCGGTGTTAGCCGGTCAGACTAGCGTGCATGGCGCTCCTTCTTAGGCAGCTGGCTTCTCTCTCCGAAAAGCCTCGTTAGAGAGCCGTGGACAGCTTACGTGGAAAGCAGGCTTTGAACTGATGAGTGTTACGTCCTGGAAGCCTCAAGCAAGCTGGTAGAAGGCCTTGGATCTCTGTTTTAAGTGGCTCTCTTAGTTTCTCTGTCTCCTTTCATCTTATGCTCATGCAAGCCGCTTACTGAAAAAGCTACACCTTATTACTCTGAAAGTTTGGCCTTTGAGGCAATTGGGATTGCTGAAGTATCTACAGAAACTCAGGGTACCCACTTGGAGGATCTTAGTGACAAATCTAAGATGTTGTTCAACAGCACTGACCTCTTACGCCTGCTTGCTAACAGTAAAAACAAAAACCACCGTGGGGTGCAGGTGTGGGTCCAGCCGGAGCACCGACGGGGGGAGAAGCAGCCCCTTCCCTGCTGTGCTGCCTGGGATCACAGCCTCCGTCTCACCCTGCTCTGTTCGACGGGCTGGTGATCTTCCTCGTGTCCAGTGTTCTTTCTTCGTCATTTCCTCCGCTCTGTCCATACCTGAGCATCGCTGCTGCTTAGTTTGCATTTTAGCAATATTATACCTTGCTTGCATGACAAAGTACTACTTTAATAACTAACAAGGTATCTTGATAACAGGTGATTAACTAGAAAATTAGGAAGCATTAGGCAAAGGCAAGATTTTAGGTCCTGGATACTTCGATCTCTATAAACTGTTCATCAATGGAAGAAGTAAATAGACTAGAGTCCTATACAGCAGTGCTTAAAATTCTCTTAAGAATGTGGAAAGGTGCCCTGGCTGGTGTAGCTCAGTGGATTGAGCACGGGCTGTGAACCAAAGGGTCGCCAGTTCAATTCCCAGTCAGGGCACACATGCGTGGGTTGCGGGCCAGGTCTCCAGTGGGGGCCATGTGGGAGGCAACCACACACTGATGTTCCTGTCTCCTTCTTTCTCCCTTCCCCTCTGTCTAAAAACAAATAAAGAAAATCTTAAAAAAAAAAAAAAAAAGAATGTGGAAAGGTGCCAACATATACCAGGTGGGCAAAAGTAGATTTACAGTTGTATCCGCTTTTGAATACAGTAATAATTAATAAAAACACAAGAGTACATGAAACAGTCTGTTCTTGTATTATTACTTACTAAGTATTTTATTCAAAAGTGGATACAACTGTAAACCTATTTTTCTGCACCCTGTATCCCAAAAATGTTGTATTTATGCTGTGAATCAGGCACCGTATTCACTCACGTTTTAATGTGGTTTATCCCGAAGGCTTTCCAGTTAACTGTGGAGATAACTGACCTGAAGTGTTCATCCCACTGTTGAACTGAAAATAAAAACAGACTAATCTTAAAAGTAAGAAAGGATGAATGTCTAATGCCTTCACATTCTTCGGCATTTTAGCAGTTAGGAAAAGTTTTCCTGATTTAGTTCTCCATTTACAATATCGTAAAGACTTATAAAACTCTTTCTATATTTTAAAACTGTTTTTGTTAAACTGACCCCCCCCCCCCCATTAGGTGCTGGAGTTGGTGTGAAGGGTTTACTCAAGCTCAGTCGTGCATGGTCCTGCTGGAACACAGCCGCAGCTGACAGAGAAGACGACCGTCACGTCGCGTCACGTCACGTCGCGTCAAGTCTCTCCCCAGCGTCACCATGGGCTTTGGATTTGTTTTGAGCATTTTTTCCTTTCCTTCCCCTCCTCCTGTATGACCGTGGGGACGTTGGGTCACCCGGTGACCTCCGCACCATCAGTGTAACTCTGTGGACTTGGCTGCTCCTGGTGGTGTGGTTGTCTAATTTTTGTGATAGGGAAACAAATTCTTTTGAATAAAAATAAATAACAAAAAATAATAATAAAAGTTTATTGAGCCACAGTTGAACTGGGAAAGTTTTTGTCAGTTGTGGCAAGAGACGGCAGCTCACGTGGACTGTAGAATAATGCGCCAGTGAATTAATTTTTAAGGTCCATATTTCCCGAGCTCTTTGGAACCATGCATGTCAATAGAAACATAAAAGTATATGAATTCCTTTCAGTGAGATTTAATGTTTACAGTGAGCGGGAAGGTTTATAACTTTACCCTGTGAATTCCTTTCTTCATTCTCTGCCCAGATTCATATCATCAGCAAGTACTGTACTCCTCAGTCCCTCTGGGTCTGACCAAGGATCTAAAATCGGACTCATCGAGACCTCATTCACAGAGAAAGAGAATGTCAGTCTGTGACAGGTGTCTCTGTCTGTGCCTCTGAAGTGTCACACATGTGCATCAGAAGTGGCACACATGCGTGTCAGAAGCCCTAAATGCAGGCCAGCCAGCCTGCTTCGTAGCATCTTAGCTGTCACACGGTCACGGCCACTAGTGCCATCCCGGGCTGAGCGTGGGCTGAGAGCAGGTTCTGTGAAGGACCAAATGGTAAATATTTCAGGCTTGCAGTCATGTGGTCTGTATTGCAATTCTGCAGCTCGGCTCCGTAGCAGGGAGGCAACCACAGACAGTACCTGCGTAAGCAAGGGGGCGTAGCTGCGAAATGGGGGGGGGGGGCGGGGGGGGGTGTTGGATTTGGCCTGCAGACCCTGGTTTGCAGTGCCTGACAGAGAAAAAAAGAAATTTCTAAGCCATATAATCTCTTAGGTCATCTAGTTTATTTTCTTAAATAGTTTCCCATTTGTAAGCGGAAAGAAGCTAGGAGAATAGCAGGTCAGGCGAAAGTAAGAGGAAGCATTCTGCTTGAGCTACTTGAAAAGTCTGAACACTTTTTAGAAAAAGATCCAAACCGAATTAACGGCACATACTTTATGAAAACAGACGCTGGGAGAAGGGCCCACGTCATCCGGCGCCCTCCCGCAGCCTCGGGGGCGGTGACACGCTGCCCTCCGACCCATCACCCATCACCGTTGCGCGGCCAAGTGCGTGGTTGCTCCCCTTACACGGGGTTAAGGAAGGCTCAAAGTGGTCTTGCCTCACCTCGGGCCAGTTTTACCCTTCCAGTGAGTTTGCCTCCAACTCGGGTGACATTTTTTTGGTTTTCAGCTTCACAATTTTATCTTTCTTCTGGGAGTTAAGAACCTAATAAACTTTTGGATTCAGTTCTAAGAGGAAAGATCACTGTCATTCAAAAGTTATTCCTGTCATCGGCCAGAACAATGTTAGCTGACCTGTTTCCAAGATTAATGAATGACCTTTTGCAGAGCTACAGAAGGACATTCAAATGTAGATTCTTCACTGAAAGAACTTCACTTAGACAGGTATGTCCAGAGACCCATCAAAATAGGAAGCAGAGAGTTGATGCCTCTTTGAATATGTTTAAATAGAAGCAGATTATTATGGTATTTGGTGTAATTTTTTAAAAATATTTTTAAAAATTGTGGGGTCATGTTAATTTTTATGTTTGGAAGGATTCAGTGAGGTATCTAGTGATCAAAGGGACTCAATTTTTTAATGAATTATTTTAAGAAGGCAGTACTTTATTTAAATTTTTGTTTTAACTACTTGTACATAGTGAGAAATGATTTTTACATTTGGGGATCTTTGTTAGAGTGTCAACATCAAATTAATATTACTATTTCTTAGAAAAATAACAAACTTTAAAGATAATGTACATTTTAACACCAAAAAAAAAAAACCCTTTTACCTCCAAAAGCATTTGAGTCTTCGTGTTTCCGTCTAGTCTCTATTTCAGTGGATTTGTGGGGGTTTCCCAAAGTTGCCTTTGTCCTTAGGCACCCGTTGCATGCCTGAGAAATGTTAGACACTGAGAACTTTGTGAAGTTCTTGTAAGAAGATGGAGTTACTAGACATCAGAAAGATGATGGGACTGAGGCACAGCTTCAGAAAGGTGAGCGTGGTTGGCATTAACGGGCAAGGACGCAGCAGGGGGTGAGCCTGAAGGCGCAGGGGAGCCCGCTGGGTGAGCGGGGCCTTCCCGGGCGTGGCTGAGAATTCGGATCTCGTTACTAGAGCCATTCGAAGGAAGGGTTGCATGGAACGCCCCCGCCTCATTTATCGTGGACACGGAGGTGGATTCAGGCGTGCAGTGAGGGGGGCGATCAGTGAAGAGGTAACCATGAGTCGGGCTAGGATGGTGGCTTGGTCCAGCCTGAAAACTGTTTCGGCTTAATGGTTTACCATGTTCTTAATTCCTATGTCTGGAAAGAGCCTTGGTTAATCTAAAGTTATTTCCTCATAATGAGTTGTTAGGACAAAGAATACAACTCGGCAAACTGATTTCCTCAGTGGTTGTGAAATCCTCAACCAGCAGCAAGTCACGTGGGAACCCCGTGACCAAAATGTCTGTGTGCTCTCTTGGGGACACACTTCTCTTAGGTAAGCAGTGTCGGAAAAGCTGCCTGGCCTGTGGTTCTAAACGTAAAGGTAATTTGTCATTGCCCTTAATGTAATTCTGCAAAGGTACCTGGGGTTAAGAGTCAGGAAATGGGCTCACTTACAAGTGAGACAGGAAGAGATGCTAACCCGGATCCTCCTGAGCATGCTCGTTACGTGACTGGTTAACACGACAGGAGCACCTTACAGTTCCTCCCAGGGCAGTTAGGTACCAGCTTCCGTATTGCTTCTGATTAGTATGTTAGGCGCTCCTGGATTTTGGACTCAAGAGGAAACCAAAGTGATCATCATAGAAATACTTGTTAAGCTGCTGCGTTGTGCTATCAAAACCCCATGTGCTACATATAACATAGAAAATAAATAAGGTATCCCTATCCTCAGGAAGCTTACTGTCCAGTGGGAAAGGTGGGTAAGCATGCAGTATATAAATACCATGACAGATGTAAATTTTAGATGTACATAGGAAAAAACATATAACCTAGAGTGGTAGGAGATAAAGGTCTGGGAGGGTGGTTTTGGGGACACGTGTGTGTGTGTGTGTGTGTGTGTGTGTGTGTGTGTGTGTGTGTGTTGAGGAGGTAACTTCTCACCTGAATCCTGAGAAGCAAGGGGACATTCAAGACCAAGGGAAGCAAAGAAGAAGAAAGACATGAGCAGCTCCTACCTACCCAAGCTGGAACAATTGCAGCAACAAAATAAATGGAAAGGAGAGAAATTTTTCATGGGCCATAATTCCCCACTTCTAAGTATGGGCTGTGTGCACTGACTTCCTTCCAAAGAGCACAGTATGGAAGAAGGAAAAGAGGAATAACAGTGGAGAAACGACACATGACCGTAGCCTGGTCAACACGGAAAGTTTTAAGTCGTGTATCATGAATATGTACTCTCCATACGATGTAATGAAAATGGCACTGTAGCTCTGGGACCTTCCCAATATTCATAACCCAGTCTAGGCCCTACTGAGGGACATCCCACTAACTGGCTGACCAGTCCTCAACCTGTCACGGTCATCAAAACAAGGACTGTGAGAAACTCTCGGAGCCAGGAAGGGCCTAAAGCGCCAGCACTGAACATGATGTGATATCCTGGAGGGGACCCTGAGCCAGAAAAGGACGTTATGGAAAAGCCAAGGAAACTGGAGTAAAGGATGGACTTCAGTTGATACTAACGTGTTAGTATTGATTCAGTAATTGTAACGAATGTACCATACTAATGTAAGATGTTACTAATGGAGGGTGTTGGGTATAGGATGGATGGGAACTCTTCAGTTCTTTGCAATTTCTCTATAAACCTAAAAAAATTTTTATCAAAAATTAATGCAAGGTACAAGGGGTAGGCAGCATACAGTAAACAAAGTGCAAGCCACTGATGCGAGTTGAAGCTGGAGAAATACACAGAATAAACCACAATTATCTGTTCAGCGATCACTTGAAAAGAGGTGGCCCTGGCCTGGTAGCCTGATTGGTTAGAGAGCGTCGTCCCAATACGTCAACATTGCAGGTTCAATCCCCAGTCAGAGCACATCCAAGAATCAACCAGTGAACGCATCGATACGTGGAACAAGTGCTCTTCACTCTCTCACTCTCAAAAGGTTCTTTAGAAGGGGCTGATATGGACTTTAGATGAGGTTTAGTCTCAACTCTGTCACTAAGAAATTGTGTAATTTTGCAAAAGGTAGAAAATTCTGTGCTCCATATTATCTCTAAATTCTCTTTACTGAGAATGATACCCTCATCTGTTAATGAGGTTGTACCATACAAAGTCTGTGGCTGTCCCTGTGATTTACTCACTCAGACGTTATTTCACCTGAGGCTGTCGCAGCTGTTCAATATGAGGGTGAAGACAGCTTCTCTTCTGCGTATCGTTTGAATGTGTTCTTGCTTCTTTGGGAGTCATGTGCCCTCCATCAGTTCTGGAAGCGATCTCTAGTGCTGAAACTCCGAAGAAGACTGCGTGGGTGAGGACTCGGGAATTTAAAGTGCAAGTTCCCAAAGAAAGAAGCACCAGCCCGCTTAGCCCGCTGTTGTGTGGGGTGTCTGCGCTCTCTTTGGGGATGATTTCATGGGGTCCCTGTGTGCCCCGCTTTTGCCCTCCTGTGAGTGCTGGTCAGTGGCCAGAGGTGTAGGAAGGAGCCTTTTGGAAGAATCCCGCAAAAAGAAAAAAATAGTCCAGGATTTTCCAGAGAAGGAATCAAGGCAAACAAGTAATGTCATACTTCTGTACTCAAAATTGGGAGATTCGTCTTTAATTTTCTACGCCCGGAAGACTGCTGTACCCCGCAGTGTGTTTGGGAGTGAGCTTCAGTGGGTCGCAGCCTGATCACGGCTCAGCTCGCTCCCGTGGTTGGGGTCCTCGGCCGGTGGCTTACTACGGGGGTGGGGGGGCGTGCTTTCCCTGGCCCCTGGTGGCTCTGTCCAGTCAACAGAACTGGAGTGCCTGTTAGGAGGGCGTCTCTTCTCGACCAGGGGTGTATCTTAGGCTCCGTGGGCCACGCAGTGTCTGTCCCTCCTTCACGGTGCCGGTGTGCCGCGTGAATGCAGCCCTCCCCAAATGTACAGAAGTGAGTGTAGCTGGGTTTCCAACGGGGCTTTAGGAGCGGACACGGAAACCTGAATGTCATTTAACTGTCGTGTGTCACAGTATTTTTTAAAAACTACTTTCCAAGTATTCAAACACTCGAAAGCCCTTCATTGCTGAGAAACGGTTACGAACAAGTTCAGCGGCGGGCCCTGGCTGGCAGAGCCCGGTGTGCTGACCTCCGCGGCAGGTGCTGCGGCAGGAACGTGGGGGACCGTGCAAAAGTCCAGCCTCTCCTGGGCTTGCGTTCCAGGGCCTGCGGTGTTTTTGCAGGAGTGGTGTTCTCTTTCCGTAACTGTGTCCAGCACAGGAGCCTGGGGGGCCAGTTGGGAGGGACGCCACACGACTGGAGAGCTTTTACTGCTGAGCGGCGCAACCGCTTCCACAGGAGTGCACAGGAGTGCACGCGAGCAGTGTTGCTGCATGTGCGCATGTGCATTTTCAGAGAACCAGGGGGCGCTCTCCTCTGTTCGAGCTCAGTAAGCAGACGCTCAGGACATTGTGTTGAGGGGAATACAGAACTCTCTGCAGCGTTCTGAAAGGTTTCTGCTTAAGGTAGCCTGTTGAGAGAGAGAGCAGGGGCTGTTTTTCAGGGTTGGCTCCCCCCCCACCCCCCGCTTCTGGTTCTTTCAGCCTGAGCTGTTGAAATTTCCTTCCTAAGTATAAAAGAAGCTGCTCACAGCACTTAGCTGAAGGTGTGTTCTTGGAATGACTGAGCCTCTTACAAGTATGCATACATATTTTATGGCTAATGTTTGAACGCTGGCTAATTTTGAGGGGTTCAATTAAAAAAAATTTTTTTTAATCCTCACCTGAGGACATTTTTTTTTTTTTTATTGCTTTCAGAGAGAGGGATCTATGTGAGAGAAACATCGGTTGGTTGCCTTCTTGTACACACTTCAACCAGGGCTCAAATCTGCAACCGGGGTATGTGCCCTGGCCGGGAATTGAACCCGTGACCTTTTCATCTACAGGGCAACGCTCCAACAAACTGAGCCACGCCGACCAGGGTGAGGGGTTAAATTGTGATAGATGCAACAAAATTATTTTCCCCCTAAATTAACCAGTTTAAAAGCTCGTGCAGTCAATAAGCACTTCCTATTTTTTCCAGTATTTTTCCTGTTTAGAGACCCACCTCTGGTCAGTGTTCCTACTCTCAGAAGGAATCCTCATTCCGCTTCCCAGACTGACCGGTTCCCGGAGAGACTTGGCACCGGGGTGTGGTGTGGGCCCCCTGTGTTATGGAACTGCAGAGCTTTGCAGCACAGCTTCAGTTGCGGGTGTTCTCCGGAAAGGCTTCTCGCGCGCTCGGAAATTAAAAAGCACTCCATGGATACCGGGCAGCATTAGCATATGCATATTGAAATTTTAGTCACCCTTCAGTGTCTTTTCATTATGAAGAATAATGAAGTATAAAATAAAAATTGGAAAGAGCAACAAAAGAACGGAAAGTTGAAAGGTTAGATTAGCTAGCTGTTCTGGAAGCGTCCGTGGGTCCATAAAATGGCATTATTGCTTGTGTTCTCTGAACCTGACACCTGCGCGTGAGCTGACCTGCCAGTAGCCACCGTCACAGGGGCCACCGCGACAGACAGCGACGGTGAGCTTAGGGAGATGCCCAAAGTGAAAGTTCTGAAATGTCCCTTCCTGCCATGTCCCCCATGCATTCTCTCCCTGGGAAGGTTTTTAGGAGGAGTCTGGTGCCTGCGGGCTGAAAAGCTGGGCCGCCTCTACAGGGGTCTTGTCAGTCTCCCAGGCAACAAGGGTGGGGCAGGGAGAGGGAGTTGTGACCGCAGGCGAGAGACAAGATGGGTCACATCCAGGGAGCCACAGGGGGAGGCCAGAGATGTTTTCCCCGTGTTTCACTCCCCAAGAGATGTTCTTGGCTTCCAGCATCCACCCACCCTCTGGTCGTCTAATTGCGTTGTAACTGAGCTTTGTGACAGATGAGAATGGAAGCTGGCCCATTCCGACCCCCACTAGGAATGCACTCGAGAAGACCAAGCCAGCCGGGCACGTTGCACGGAAGAGCAAAACCGAGCCCCAGACGCTGGCTAAAGAATGGCTCTCGACGGCCCACATCCACCACCACGAGGGCTGTGTTGGTGGGGGACTGCATCCAAGTGTCTCTGAGAATTCCCCCTAAACGTGACCGTCAAAGGGGGTGCCAGTGTGCTCCCCATCAGCCCCCCAAGTCCCGTGTAAAGAGCCCAAGCCCGTCGGACCTGCGGGTTTCCTGGCTACCTGTCTAAGGAATTCCAAGTCACTTTATAAATAGATACCTTTTTCCCTTTTAAACAAAGACACTCTGAACTGTAAGCTTCCCGAAGAGAACCGTAAAGCTTCACACATAACTAGCCACCTGTCAGAAAAGTGAGGAGACGGGAGTGAAGAGGAGACGAAGTCGCGCGTTGCACGGAAGTCGCGGGCACTTGGAAACAGAGCGAAGAGAAGGCGAGGCAGCTCCGGGCAGCTCAGCGCGCACGGCCAGCTTTCAGGGCCCGCCGTGCACACGAGGAGCAGGCGGAACTCGGAGGCCTCCAGTCAGCAGTCGGTGCGCTGGCTGCTCCCGCCTCCGAGCCTTTGCACTGGCTCCTCCAGCGGCCCGGAACCTCTTCCGCCAGACACCCGCGTGGGGCCCCCCACTGCCTGCGGTCTGTGCGCAGACTGTGTTCCCAGGGGAGCCTTCCCGGGCCGCCCTAGGTCAGGCCCCTCACCCACTCTCCCCTCTGCTTCACCTTCCTGCACAGTTAGGGCCCTACCTAGTGCGCGTGCGTGCACGAGCACACCTACGCCCGCACACAGGCACCCAGTTGATTTCTTGCAGGTGTGTCTGCTGTGTCTCCCTCTCCACGGGCCCGGGGCAGGGCGGGAAAAGTGAGGGCTTTGGGTTGGACTGCGTGGAGCCAAGTCCCGGTCCCTCCACTTGCTGTGTGAGTGACGGCGATTCCTTAACCTCTCCCGGCCTCGTGTGCGCGACGGGGACACGCCTGCCTCACGGCGCTGTTGAGGGATGTGACGTGGAAAAGCGCGCAGATGAGCAGCACGCGGCGCACTCCCAGCAGACCCCACGCTCCAGGGGCCCCGAGGCCTGGCTCCGCTTTCCCAGCAGCTCCTCTGGAGAGGAGGCGGCGGAGGCAGGGCCCTGCGCGGGCTCCCGGGGCTGCAGGGAGGGGCACGGCGCATTCAGCCTGGGTGAGGCGGGCGGCACCTCGCAGACCACAGACAGCCATATTCCGGCGGCTCGCCCCCAAGCTCTAATCCCTGGAAGGGAAAATGCCCCACCCAGAAGCATTTTAGAAAAGCCATGGGCGGTGTGTGGGCGCCTGGTTTAAACAGCCAGTTTATCTTGATCATGCTGCCCATGCCAACGGGTCTTTTTTTGTAGGAGGAAAGTAACAGGAGGAGGACCAAGAGGGTCCTGGGAAGCCTCCGCAGCTCTCCCTGTGACACGTGGCAGTGAGGACATGGCCAGGTCTGCCCCCTGAGGTCAGCAGTGCCTGGGGCCGGGTGCGGTTGCTAGTTCACCTGCTCACCCACGCCATCCATAGTCGGGGGCTTACCAGGCACCGGCTGGCCAGGGAGCAAGACGGACCAGGTCTGACCCTCAGAGACTCCGGTCTCCCGAGAGGAATCATGCAGTAAACAAGGAGAGGCCTGAGCCCTCTGAATAAGTGCTATAAAGGAATAATAGGAGGTGTCGAGGTAGATAGGGGTGGGGTGCTCAGTCCCTAGGACAGCCACGGAGGAGAAGGAGCCCGATGGGGGTGCCGGCCTTCCAGGCGGGGGGAGTGGAACTCGAAGGTCCCCAAGGGCCGGGCAGGGGAAGGCAGGGCGGGAGGAACAGGTGGCTAGGGACCGGGGAGCACTGCCAGGAAGCTGTGGGGTCAGGTGGGGGGACCCCGAGGGTGAGGGGTGAGGGTCGGGGAGAAGCCCCGAATCAGCTCCGCCAAGCTCACCAAACATTCTGGGCACCAAGCACAGGTCACGCTCTGGGCTGCATGCAAAGAACGTGAACCTGCTCAGTTCTCTCGTCTCCACACACGGGCCGTTGGAACCCTCACTTTTGTCCTCGACCTTTGTCTCGCCTGCCTGTCACCACCCCCTGGGGGACTCTTGTCTCCATCTCAAAGGAGATGGGGCCGAGCTCCCTAAGCCTGGCCTGGGTGCTGTGTCCCCTCCTCCAAACTGCAGCTCACCCCTCAGCCAGGCAGGGGCACGCCCTCCAGCCCCCAGGGGCGGGCCTCTGGGCTCAGGACCACTGCCCCGCACCCTCGGCCTCCACCTCTGCACAGGACCCTTCCCTCCGTCATTGCGTTTCCTCCGGCGTCCGTCACGCGGAAAAGCAGCAGCAGTAACCACATCGCCCCGCTGTGCTCGCTGTCCTGTTTTCCTTCCTTGTCCGGAAAATGGTGCCCGCCCCGTGTCTCTGCGTCCTCCCTCCCGCTGCTGCCTCCTCCTCGCTGGGAAGCAAGCCTGGCCGAGGGCAGCAGTGCGGAGCGTGACCGCACGCCCCAGGTCCCGCGCTGCAGGCTCGCCTCCCCAGCCTCGCAGCTTCTGGAAAGCTCTTCCTGAGCATCCCGCTCTGTGCCCAGCCCTCCTCTTTAGCGCATGTCTCCGCCACCAGGGACTCGACCTCCATCCCTAGCTCTGTTCCAGGCTCATAGTAACCCCTCAAAATACATTTGCTAAATGAATTCATGGAAGGCATGCCGTCTGCTTTAGGGGCTTGCCTTCCACCGGAAGAGACAAGCTATAAAGCCATGTTGCAAATATAACGGGTGAAGTGTCGGCAGTGGGGAGGATCTTCCGCCGGCCTAGGCGTGCGGAGGAGGGGTCCCAGTGTGGGAGCGGGGCTCGCCCCGGGCGTGCCGCCCCTGGCCTGTGCGAGGCTGCCTGCCGGTGCCAGCGCACCCGCAGTCCCTGGGACAGACAGCGCCGGCAGCTGGCTAATGCTCTGCCGGTACTCGGAATGTAAATGTATCTGTGTTTGTAGGAATAAATATACAATTCAATGGTTACATGTGACGCTGGAGAGGGAGAATGGCCTGGTGGCCTGGCCATCTGGCAGCTCCAGCACCAACAAACGCCCTGGGCCGCCTTCTTTCCAGCACAGGTCCAGGGCCGGCTTGCATCAGAATGAAGTCCATGTGGCAGGCTGGGGGCTGTTTTCCTGTCCCAGACCTGCCTGGCTGTGTCCTTCTTAGCTGCGTGGTCTCCCTTCTCAGTGTCCCGGGCCCGTCCCCTGTGCAGTGGGGGCAGGAGTAGCAGGTACCTGAAGAGTTTGCCATGAGCATTAAAGGGGTTAGTGTGGGCAAGCCTGGTCAGCAGGAAGGACGGTGCCCGGCCCCCAGAGACCCAGGAGGCACCAGGCAGGAGCTGCGACTGCGCTTTCGCTTCCCTGTCTCTGCGGCCCGGGGCACTGCTGTCCTCTCGGAGCTGTGCCCGGGCCTGCACTGTGCAAACACTTTCTACAGGACTCGGAAATGCCAGCTGGTGGCTTCCCGGGGGCCAGAGCTCAGGGATGAGTGCCCCCTGGAGCTAAGGGAGTCAAGTGCAGCAAATGAAAGCACAGCACGGCCAGTTAAATTTGTACTTCCGATAGATGGCAACTGATGTTTTCAGGTACATGTGTCCGGTGCAATATTTGGGACACAGTAACAGTGAAAAGTGCACCACGCTGAAGAAGCAGGACCGCCGGCAGGGTTTCTCAGGGCACGGCCGTGGGACCTGCTGGCTCGTGGCTGGCCCTGGTGGAGGAGCAGGCAGTGGCCAGGGGGTAAAACCTCATGCCCCTGCCCCCATCCCGGAGTCTGGCCTCTCGTGGCCTCAGGCCCTGGCAAGGACTCTCCGCTGCGTCTTCCTGGTGCCTAGCACCACCTGACACAGAGCAGGTGTGCTGGGGAAGCTGCGTTGTCTCACTGAATGGATGGATGAATGAATGCACGAATGAGGCTGCAGTGGCCTGAGGTCTGTGGGTGGGTCTGAGGGGACTGGGAAGGCTCCGCTCTCAACGTTTCTAGCTCTCGTTTCCCTGGAGGTCTCCAGATGTCACCACCAGAGAACCAGTCCTCTGAGCTTCTGTCCCTGGAGCCTCCCTGAAGTCCAGTGGCCCTGCGAGTGGCCCTAAGACACTAAGCCACCTGCAGCCCGAGCACGTCAGCAAGCTCTGTGGGGGTGCAGTCAGGTGAGGGTGCTGGGGGCCCCGGGTCTGGGATGAGTCCCAGCTCCACTCACTCACTGAAATAGACGTTTACTCTCCTCGTGTTTTCCCACTTCCCATCTCGGCCTGGCCGCTGCAGAAGTTGCTCAAAGCAGCTGGTCAGCATGCCCTGGTGCAAGGTGTGGGCCACATGCGCCGTTGAGGGGACCAAGAGATAGGGGAGAGAGAGGAGCACCCCGGAATGAACTGGGGCAGAGTGAGGAGCTGGGAAACTGTTTAGTGGGAGCACATTGGGACGACAGCAGGCGATTAGGGGCTTTCTGGCATCTTCCTGAAGGTTCCCGGGAGCTGGGGGGCGATGTGAGCCTGCGGGAACGGCAGGTGAATAGCACAGACAGGTGCGCAGTGATGCCCGTGCCGACCCCGTGCTCCGTCCGGCATGGCTCTGCATGCCTTGCACGTACTAACTTGCTGCGCCCTCGCCGGGGCGACTTCTCCTTTCCCACGAGAAAGCCCAGGGCAGACTGCTGACCTCGGGAACCACCCGAAGGTTTTCTTTGAAGCCTCATTTTGGACGAGGTCCTAGCTGAGAGAAGAGGCTTTGAGAGTGACTGACGGTAAATGTATTCAAGCCAGAGGTAACAGAGCCTTGAACTTGAATTTGAGTCAACTTAAAGAAAAAGAAAAAGAAATGTGACACTCTGTCCGCTGAAATTCAAACTCCCCGCACACATTCCTCATGGACGCTCATTCTTTTGACTCCACTCTGCCTCGGCCTGACCTGGCTCAGGCACGTGCCAGGAAGGAGAGTTCTCTGCCCTCGGAACTGCGGCTTCCGCCCTCCCAAGGAGTGGCTGGGGGAGGGGTTGTCCCGGACTTAGTCCTTGTCACCCATCGGCGCTCCCCCAGGGGTGGCTGGGGTTGGGAGAAGGTACAGCAGCTCCACATGCAGGCACCCAGCCCCGAGCTGCGCCCCACCCGGAGGGCTCTGAGTCATTGTCTCCAAGGCCACCAGGGGCAACGTCAGCCTGTGGGTCCCGGGCCACCTTTTGTGCCATGTCAGAACCCCAAAGAGCTTTTTAAAACACACAGATTCTGGTACAAACGCTACAGGCTCTGACTCAGTGCCTCTAGGCGGAACTCCTGGGACCCGTATTTTGGAAAGCACCCCCAAAAATTTTGATGAGGGGTATGTTTCGGAGCCACCTCCTGCCAGTTCAGGCTTCCTCCCTGTCCCTCTCTGTTGACAGCGCATCCAGCCTCAGTTTTGAACACCATCGGGGAGCTCATTGCTTCACAGGCACGTGCTGTTAGGTGTTCTGAATGCTCGGAAGTTCTTTCTTACACTGAGCCGAAGGTGGCCCTCCCACTGCCATTTCTGACCCACGACTCTCAGGGAGAACAGCCGCTGGGTGCCTGTTCCCTGGACGTGCTGGTTGACACCCCTATACAGTCCGCAGTGAGACCTGAGCCCTTCCCTCCCAAAGGTCCAGTCAGGAGAAGAGGCAGGGCGGCCACCCTCTTCCCGTGCGGACGCGGCCTCCGGGGAGGCTGTTTATAGGTGGAAAAGCCAGTAAACCAAAAGGACGCATCACACACAGAGCAGTCTCAGCCTCACCCTGGCCTGAGCCTCGTTCCACAATCGCTTTGGCTCTTTCCATTGCAATTATCTTAACATTTTTATTCAGTCGCCACCGGAGTGTGTACTGCTTTATATTCTGCCATTTTCATAAAGCACTGTGGGTTTTTTTCCCCACATCTCTGCATAGTCTTCCTAATTATCACTGCAATGAATGCACAGCTTGTTGTCCTGCGGTCCAGGTTCCAGGCCCCGCCTTCCGTCAGCGCACGGCGGGCGGGCGCCCCTGGCAGGCCATGCTCCTCTCCCTTCGCTGGTCGCGTGCGGCTGTGCCAGCCCTTCTGTTCTCTCTGTTTCATTCTCCAGGCCCGTGCCTTCCCCAGACCTGCCACTTGGGGCAGCGGTAGGATGTCACACCCTTCGTGACACCGTCCATGGGGGCCCCAGGAGCGGCTATTTCACACGTCACCTGTTAGACCACCCTTTGCCGATACCACCAGCATGGTGGAGCTGGGCCAGCCCGGCCCCCTCGGGGCTGCACATCACCTCAGGCCATTCTCGAGGTGACCGTGAGACCACACACCCAGCCCCGCACTGCCGCTGGGGAAAGTGTGGCTCAGAGAGGTCCGGCGCATGATCGAAGCTCACGCAGCCACCAGAGGACAGAGCAGGGACTGAGTCTCAGGTCTGTAGGACTTCCAGGCCCAGGCTCATGCGGCTGGCCTGCCTCTCCGTAGGGGCGCCCTCATCAAAGTGAGCCCCATGTAGCAGATCTGCCGCCAGCCTTGATGATTTTGTGCTCCTCCACTGCGGGCTCAGAGACACTCTGTTTCTCTCTTATGGGGGAAAGACAGTCTTTCTCAGCCCACCGTTGCAGACCCAGCAACGGCAGCACAGACACAGGAGGTCTCTGGGCCAGAGAGGTGGAGGGTGCAAACTAGTCCTCCGAGGGAAGAATGGGGCCACCATGGTGGGCGGGCGCACTTGCAGTCCAGCTCCTGTGAGCTCCGGGCACCAGCTTCCAACCACCCCATCTCTGCACCTCCCGCAGGAATGCCCTTGGCTGGGGCTGCGCCCAGCCCCTGCCCTCCAACCCTCTGGCCTCTGAGGACCATGCCCACCAGGCCACCAGGGCGATCAGGCGCTCCTCTGAACACCTCTGCAATTATAACTTCAATAACTCACTTGGCGATTAATCATATCCTGCCTCGTGACATCTATTCCATGTCGAGCAGCTATTTAGAAGCACAATTGTTTAACGTCCCAGGAGTGGCAGATGCTGCCTTGCTAATCTAGTTGGGTTTTTGTTGTTTATTTCCTGGCAGTCAATCACATTCAATCAAGCCGGGAGGAGAAGTTTGCGGCCCACACAGGGGTGGGGGGGTGGGATGGGGGTGAGCAGGGGTCCTCACCTCAGAGGCGGTGGGCGCAGAGCGAGGAACCCTTCTGACAACACTTCTCGGAGAGTCGGACAGCCTGTGGCACTCCTCAGCCTCCTTCCCTCCTGACTCTCCGGCAATGAAGCGGCTCTGGATGCGAATAGTGAAGGGAATTTTCCATGCCTTCGTCCAGTCTCCTTGACTGCACTGCACTTCCCGTGGGCAGGGGCCCCTCATTCTGTTCTCACAGAGGCTTCTTAACACGACGTGGCCAGCTCTGCAGTCAGAGAGAGAGTCCCAGCTCGGAGAGCCTCGGTTCGGCCACTTCTAGCTGGAAGCCTGGGTCAGTCATTTCCCCTCCAAACCTGCTTTCCCTCCCAGTTGCTAGGGCCCAGTCCATAGAAACATCACTGGCTCTTTTGCTTGTTTGCAAACCTCTCCCCACACATCTGAGCCACCAGCAAACCCTACTGGCTCCTACCTTCAAAGAACACCCGGAAACCGCCTGCCATCTGCTCTCCCCCAGGTTCCTGGCATGGCCTCCTGCATCAATGCTGCAGCCAGCACATGTGTATTTAGCACACAGGTCAGATCTTGAAGCTCCTTGAATAGTCTCGTGGCTCCGTTGCACTCCAAGGAACAGCCAGAGCGGCCCACAAGCCCGCAGGGTGGGGTCCTCCCCGGCCGCACCCCCTGCCATTGCACTGTGCCTCACTCAGCCTCAGGCATGGGCCCCCCTGCTGCTCCTCACACGCGGCCCTGCACCCCCGCCTGGAGCCTTCGCGCCTGCCTGCCCGCTCGCCCTTTCTGCATTGCTCTGGCGTCTGCACGGCTTGAGACGCCTTGGTTTTCACCTTCTTCAGGCCTCATTCAAAGTTCTCCGCCATCCCCCACCCCAGGAACCCCTGTCTTGTCTACATGGTCTTTCTTCAGTACACTGAACACTTTCATTTATTCTAGAACTTACTTATCCCCCCTGCCATTTCTCCCCCCACCCCATAATGGTGAAGAATTTTGTCCTTTTACTCCTTGCCGTATCCCTCATTTTCACAACCACAGTTGGCTTGATGAATGAATGGATGTGGGGTGGGGGAGGGGAGGGTTGCCCAAGACGCCCTCAGCACCCAGACATGCTGGGCTGAGTGGAGGAGCTGTGGTCCTGGGGTGCGGTGGGGGGTGGTCGCTACGGTGAGAGCCCCGCTTGCTGCCGCCAAAACCTGAGGCCTTCCCATCTCATTCCGTGCCATGAAGACACATCCCTCCCCCTCCAGCAGGGTCAGTTCAAAATCGGAACGTCTCTCTTGCTCTCTGTAAGAGCTGGTGCTTTGGGCCAACGCTTTCCCTCCAGGTTGGAAGGGCCTGGGTCTGTGCCTGTGGATGAGGCTCGAGAAACAGGGAGGTTTTCCTGTTCCGGTCAGAGCTCAGAGCAAGGGTGTCTGCTCTCTGGCAGGGGCGCCCTGAGCGGCTAGGTCCGACGGGAGGGCCCCGGACGGGGTGACCGGGAGGGAGCTGGAGGCGCACTGCAGAAGGGGCCTCCCAGGACAGCCCAGGGAGGCAGTGTGGGGTGACGGGACAGAGGCATGCGCATGGGGATGTCTCCCCCGGACAGGTGAGATGGCAGTAAAGGGGGACCACCTATGCCCTTGTTAGACTTTCTGAGTAGAGCCAGATTCCCAGGGCAATGAAAACAGCCCTTCAAATGGCAGAGAGAGAGAGAAATAGAGAGAGAGAGAGAGAGAGAAGGGAACAAACCCAGCAGCCGGCAAACTGCACGCACATGTGCGTGCGCGCACACGCACACACACACCCTCATTTAATCACAAAAACATGCCCAGCGGGTTCCAGAGCTGCCTTGGGAGAGATGTCTGAGATAGGTGTGTCCACCCCCGAAGTGTGAACTGTCGGGTCTCTCAGGAAATGGCCCTGCGTGAACAGACCTGCGTGGACCTTCGTCTCGTGACTGTCAAAGAGAGAATTTTTACAAGACAGAGCCAAACAGAACCGGTGACAACGTTCTTGAAGGCCCGTTCCCATCTTCCCCTCCGCGTACCCGCCCCACACCGGCTGCATTGCTCTCATTCCCCAGAGGCACCCTGGCGCTCCAGGGAGCTTGGACATTCTTTTCATCAGGTGGGGTCAGGAATATAAGGAAGGGAAGGCGACGGGGGACAGGCCCAGTCTCGGGGGTCCCAGGAGACCCTAGCAGCGTGGAGCCGAAGAGCTGCCGGCGGAAGCCCCGGTGCCTACGGGGCTGGTGAGCTCACCCCCAGCCCTTTGGGCCTCAGTCTTCTGGTCTGCGTAGCGGGAACAGCGGCGATGACTGCGGGGAGGCTTTGTGGAGGTGACGGTGTAAATGGGTGATGAGGATCAAGTCCTTGAGAAAGGCTTTGCTTTGAGGACCCTTTCCTTCACAGTCTTGGACCTGTGCCACCTTCCCCCAGGGTCCCTGCTAGTCTCTCCTTTTACGCCTCCGTTTCTCTCAACTTCTTGATTAAAAAAAAAAAGGTGGGCTTGGAGGCAGGTCAAGAAAAAAGGGCAGAGGGGACCGAGAGGAAGGAGTTTGGGCAGTCAGTGGGGAGTGAAGGGGCCGAGACAAATGTGCGTTACGAGGCTCCTCTGTGTGAGACCCTGAGCCCCACACTTTGTGAAATCTCACCTGTTCCTCTCAGCCTCCCTGGCAGGGCAGCCACCCTCACTCCCCGTTCCAGAAAGGGAAGCCAAGGCTCAGAGCTCAGATAATTTGCCCAGAGTCACGGAGCTAGGATTCAGTTCCCATCTGTCTCTTCTTGGTCCCACTCCCACCTCTGAACTGGAAGGTCAGCAGCGGCCCACGTGGACTCCGGCCCCTCCTCTCCCACCGACGTCTGCACGACCTCGGGCAAACCACCTCCTGCCTCTGGGCTTCCTTCCTTCCCCGCACCTCCGAAAGGAGACGGGTGGACCACACGGCCCCAGGGGTAAGGTTTATCGCGGGGTGGATTTCCACCGTCCATCCTGAGCGAAGGTTATGAGCTCTGTCCGACCACAGCGGGCTCGGCCTCGGGACTTGCTTTAGCCAGAGACGTCGTGTGCGTGGAAGGGATGCGCGCTTGCGTTACAGAACAGGGCCAGAGCGGGGACGATATTCTATTACCGGAAGGACCCCCCCAACCCAAGGTTCGCTCGTCCGCCGCCACTGCGTCGCTCGCACTGAGCGGAAGCCCACGGAGCTGTCCATGGCCGCAGCAGCGGGTCTTCCTCAGCCCGGTGGTCCTGGAGTGAAGAGGGAAGAGGGTGTGGAGCCGAGCTCCGCAGGCCGTGACCGTGAGGGCGGGCAGGGGGAACTCCTGGCTGGTTAAGACGTGGGGCCAGTAGTGACCGCTGCTGGACTTGGCATACGTGGATGCGGACACAGTGGTTACGGGGGGGGGGGGGAGGGAGACAGTGCCCTAGGGACAGCCGGATTCTGACCCTCCCGGAGTGAACTTGGGGCCGTGGAGGGGAAGGGCGTGCCCGGGAGTCCCCCTGAGGGGCGGATGGCTCACGGAGTTACCTGAACTCCCGTTGGCCCTCCGGAACAGGTGTCCGGAGAACGCAGGGCGGACGGTGAGCCCTGGGGCTGGCGAGGGGGCTGACGTCCGGGAGCCACGGAGCAACGGGCCCAGAGGCCGTGAAGTCGGCGAATCACGCAAGGAACGAGTCGGGAGGCAGTGAGAGACGGTACCCACGAGGATGCTGAAAGATGTTTCTTCTGTTTCTAACAGGAAACGATATTTTTAGGGTGGGGCGGGCTCTTCATGCTGGTTTAGGACGGTCCTCTCCTTTGACAGGAAATCGAGGGTCTGAGAGGGTAAGGGTTGGAGGCCACGCTGCAGGTGACTGTGTCAGAGTTGGGGTGTGGGGAGCAGTTTTGGCTGCACTTTTGGCTTCTCTTTCGTGATGAACAGCATAATTTTTCCAAAGAAAAAGACAAGTTATTTGAGAGGAGAGCAAGGGCAGTGGGAGCTGGGGGTTGGCTTCCACCCACCTGCTGGGAGAGGAACATCCCAGAAGACAGATTAGGGAACTGGACCCCCGACTCTGGCCAGGAAGCGAGCCCAAGGATTCAGCAGCGGCGTGGGCTTCCTGGGAAGACCCTGTTTGTTGTATGAGTTTTCCGGGGCTCGGGGAAGTGAAGCAACTTGCCAGGGTCTCACAGCTGATGCGTAGCAGAGCTGGGATTTGAACCCGTGTCAGTAGGATTCTGAGGTCCTGCTAAGGAAGAGCGGCTGACAGAGAATGGGAGTGGCGAGAGAGCAGAGCGTGGCTACTCAAGCCCAGGCCACCTTGGCCCCGGTAGCGCCAACTCGGGATGGTGTTCAGAGCTTTCAGTCGGCAGCTCCCAGCCGCAGCCGCCTGGAGTTCATCCAGAAGGGCTCAAAGCCACAGCCACACCAAGCCGGGTGCTGCTCCCCACACCACTTGTATCAGCCACGGAGCAGGTCAAGGTTGCCAGTGTGTATTTGGCTGTGACATCCATGGAGATCCCTGCAGCCCCTGAGCCACCTGCTGGTGAGAGCCCCCAGCCCACAGACACCCCAGCACAGGAGGTCAAGCAGGCAGGGACGGGGTCAAGGCAGCGCTCGACGGAACTTGGCTCTGACCCAAAAGCACGTTTGGGGCTGGACATTTCCATCCAGCTAATGAGCAATCATTATTTTTCTCCGGGCAAATGGAAGCTGGCCTTGGAGCCCTCAGCGAGAGAACAGTAACAGTGGCTGTGGGCAGACAGGGAGCGCGCAACCGGCCACAGGCCCATGGGCGTCTGCCCGAAAGGGGTGAGGGCCGTGCTATGGATTATTGGAGCCCCTTCCAGCCTTCCCCGAGGGTCTCCCCACGCTCTGTCTCTCTCCTGGGCAGGGTTCCAATGGCACCCCAAGCCACTGGCTGGACTGCGGGAGGAGTATGCCCCGTCCGCCCGCACCCCAAGGGGAAGGACACGTGAGGACTGTGACAGACACCGAACGAGAAGGGCCCCAGCCACAAAGCCTGGGCGCCCACGTCCTGGTTCGTGTGCTCGTGAAACAGCACACTCCGCGTCCAGACGGGAAACACCCTCCGCGGAAATATGGCCCCCGACCCGGTCCCATCCCTCGGAGGCCAGAGTCTGTCTGCAGCAAGCTCTCTCAGTCTGGCTGAGCCCAGGGTCCTCGGAGCAGAAGCGGGAGGGGACTGCTGTCCCCCCAGTCGGCACTGCCCAGCCAGAGCATGGAATGACAAAGCAAGCAGGAGCTGGCAGGGCCCCGAAGGTCAGCCACACCCTCAAAATTGTGGGGGAAGGCTGCTGTGTGTGATCCGTCACATCTGTGAGATTTTCAAAGGGGTCCATTGCACCCGGGCTCCAATTTTGCCCTCGCCCCTTTGCCCTCTGTGCCCAGTGAGTAGCTCCCTGCCCTGTTTCCCAACATGAGCTCAGCCGGAAAGCCCACAGGAGCCCTCGCACGGGCCCATCGGCCCACAACCCCCCTCCCCTCCTGCCCCACCCATTCCCAGTCCTCGAGGCACAAGAAAAGACATACGGCTCTGTAAGAGCCTCATCTGTTGGTCCATGTAACCCTCATTCAGAGGGTCCCCGGGACCCCACCATGAGTGCCCGGTCCGAGGGCCACCACGCAGGGCAGCGGTGCTCCTGCTGAGGAGACAGCCAGCAGCTCCGATGATGCTGGAGAGGAATCGCCTCCTCGAAGGGATCCGAGGCAGATCTGATGCTGGCCTTCCGGAGTCTCCAGGAGAGTCGCTGGGAAGATCGGGGGGCCTGGGAGTGGCTCTGGGGGTGGGGGTGGAGGAGCTAAAGCCAGCCTGCAGAGGGGGAGGTCTGGGGGTCACAGGGTGAGGGGCTTCCAGTGTGTGGATGGCGACCAGGGGCCAGCTCTCTCCTCTGCCAGGAAAGCCTTGTTTTGACAGTGAGTTAGGAGTCAAAGCTTCCTTTGGGAGACATTCACTCCTGGGTGGGGTCGGTGAGGCGAACCGCAGTCTCCCTTTGGGGGTCACCCTAACCACGGGGGAGCACCGTTGTACTAGAACGGTGCGTATGCAGGCCGGGTGGGAGTCTGGGGCAGGGACGGGATGGCCTTTGAGGCGTCTGTCAGCGTAGGACCATGGGCTGTCCTGCTGGGCTTCGGGGTCGGGGTCAGCTGGCAGCAGACAATGGGGGGCTGCCACACAGCACGGGGTCAGGGCGTGGCTGCCGCAGGGGCCAGCAGAGCCAGAAGGAGGAGCCCAGGTGCCTCCAGATGAGGTAAGCGTCCGGGGGAGGTGCGGGGCTAAGCAGGGGCAAGGGAGTGACAGGGTGGGAGGCGGCGTGGACGAGGCTGGCTTTGCTGAAGGTCTCCTGCGGCAGTGGGCCAAAGGGGTGGAGCGCGGCCGGGGAGCCCGGCCCCTTCGTGGTGCTGTGACTTGGACGTGTGCCTCCGCTCTCCTGAGCCCCGCTCTGGGCACCGCACAGCGGCCGTTACTCAGGAGCATGCGTTCAAGGACACAGTGATGGCCGAGGTTGGGATGCTGTTGCATCACAGGCTGGGTAGACCTCACAGCACCACGTCCTCCCGTGTGGACCGAAGCCCAAGTCCGGGAGGCCCGGAGGCGGTGCTGAAGCGGCTCGGCTGGGCTGCAGGTGCACACAGAGCAGCGGTGGGGACCCGGAGGGCTGGGGAGGGTGGCGCAGCACTAACTGCTTGGGGAAGGTGAGCTGACTCTCAGTACTGGTGGAATCGTGGCACATTGTGCCAGGCCCCGCCACAGCTCAGGCTGGGGTTGGAAAACCACCCCGGGGGTGGAAAAGTTTAACTAGCCAGGCTCAGCTGATCCTGGTTTTGTTTTCAGCATCCACAGCACCACAGTCTGATGGGGGGGGCCTTCCTTCTCGGCCAGGCCGAGAGGGGGGCTCCCCCAGAGTCTGGCCGGCCTGGCGCCTGTTCCACGACGCGCACGCACGTGATGCTGACTGTAGCCTTCTTCACAGTCCACTCCGTGTTCGGGTGCATCGGGAGGACTGCGTGCGCGGGGAGGTCGCCCGGGACAGTTGTGTGAACGGGCTGAGGGTGTCCTGGATCCCTGGAAGGTGAGTGTCACGTGGCTCTCTTTTTTTCTGTGTCTGGGGCCCCTTTCTGAGTCCCTGAGTCCCCCTGATGACCTGGCGTGGCAGCTCCGGGAGGAGCTGGTCTTCCGCGAGGGGAAGCTGGCGAAGGACGGCGGGCTGTCCTGCCACCTGACCGGAGGAACGGGTGCTCCCTCACACCCGGCCCCCCGGTTCAGCCCACAGCCAAGGCCGTGCAAAGGAGTCTGCAGCTGTCTCCCCGAGGTCCTCTGTGAGGAGGTCAAGGTCGTGTGCCCACAGCAGCACCACGGGTGGTGGGCGGCACCTCGGGGCCTCACTCCGTCCTGCCGGGGGAGCCCACGAGCGGGACCTGCACAGGCCCCGGAGGACTCTCCGGGGCCCCAGGATCTGCCTGGGAAAGATCCACGGGAGGCTGGGCCTGGGGATGCTGCCTCCGGCGGAACCCCAGCCAGCCCGCCCCACCCAGCCGAAGCCAAGGCACACAGGGGGTGTGGCTGCGAGGCCCGAGGACCCCCAGGAAGCAAGTCAAGCCCTGGGGTCCTCTCTCTGTTTTATATCTGAAAACCAAAGGAGGCTGAACACTCCTGCAGGGAAGGAGAAAGTCAGTGGAGTGCTTCGTGGTCTCGTAGCAAACCAGTCCATTACCTGGGTTAGGCTGAGCCTCAATGCCGGCCACCCGCGGTCGGTAGTGAGTTGTAAGGGGGGTTGGACTGCACCATCTGACAGTTTGTACCAGCAAACCCAGCCGTAGGCAACACTTGGACCTACAGGCTTTTGTGATTTAGACCCACCGGTCCTCCTGCCTCCACCCGCTGCCCGTCCGTGTGGTCTGTTGCCCTGACCTGTCACCACTGGAGCCCTGGCCTCATCTCCTCATCTTGTCCAAGTGACACAGGGAGTGTCCCCTACCCCAGACTGGGGTTCCTGCTCCCCTTCTCCCTACTGACCTCTCACCCAAACCCGGGATCTGAGATCCAGTTCCAGAAACCGACGGAGTCCGGCCCAGGCTTTCTAGTCCTTCCTGATGCCCAGCTCCTGCCCCTGACTCCTGAACTCCGCCAGCCCGGATTCTCCCCCTGCCTGGAGACTAGGTCCGGTGTGCACCCAGCCCTCCCTCCCGGCAGGGGAGCTGCCTGCAGTGCCGGGTTCCCCAGGAACAGCCACAGCCATTGGGGCTCCAAGGTCAATGCAGACATACGCTATGGGTCCAGAGTACAAATCACAGGAAACTTAGCACATCTCTTTTCTTATTATTAGATCTTTGTCTTTAAAGACAAATTTAAACCGAGGTGACATCAGTTAGCGACATCATGCATTCCAGGTGGACGACCCTGCCTGTGGTTAGTGGTTATGGCCTGTGGTTAGTTCAGCTGAGTCTCCCTCCGTCCCCGTAGCTTGCGTGGTTCTGACCGTGCTCTCCCGCCAGAACCAGACGCACAGACGCCAAGTGCTGGCCGCACACCCAGGCACGCTCCACCCTCTGCACTAGATGCAGGAACACACGTGAGCAGGGCCCCCAGATGTAGGGCGGGTGGGAAACGCAGGAAGAGTTGTGTCCAGACCTGACCCGCTGACCCCTGGCAGGCACGTCTGTCTCTCTGCAATGATTATGGAAGGCCTTTGTCTGTTTCATAAATGCCTTTAAACCCTCGGCCTCCTGTGAGGCCCAAAGCCAAGAACTGACATTTCTTCAATGTAAATAGGAAATGCTACAGCAAGGGCTGAGGTCAGTTTTTTAAAAAATTGCTTTCCTGACTTTTAACTCCGCAGGCTTGCCGACTGTTTAATTCTACCTGCGGTCGCTCAGGAACCAGCCTGCGATTTCTTCAACGTGACCCGGCGTTTTCAAGTACGCTGTCCGATTCTCCAAACAGCGGTCCCGGTGAGTGGTGCCGAGTCACTCAATGAACCCCAACTTTCCTGGGGGGCGGGAGGAGAGGTCTCAAGGGAGGGCCCCATGGTCAAGGGCGTGCGCAGCCTCACCGACCTGTAAACGAATTGCATTCGCAACTCTCTAGTCAGCTGGGCACTGGGCACTTAGAAAGTCGTCCCCAGAGAAACCCAGTGAGTGACGGAGCTGTGTCCCCGGGGCCAGCTCCCAGGGACATGTTGAACCCACAGCATCTCCAAGGCAGTTTTGTGCAACTGCTTGTCGCCCTTCGTCGAGGAGTCACCCTGCGTGTTAGAAACACCGTCCCCGCGATGCTCCCGCTGTGCGGGCCGGCCGTGCGGGGGCCCCGTCGACACCGCCCGCATGGGCTGTAGGGAGGCCCCACGGCCACCGGCACCGAGGTCTTGGGCGTTAGACCTGGAGAACAAGGCCACCAGGAGTCTGGGTTACACTCATGGTGCGGAGCCGGGGGTCGTGGGGGTGGCGGTGGGCGGGGGGTGAGCAGCAGACAGAGGTGGGGGTTCCGTGGTAAGAGAGGAGGGGGGACTGGGGGAACGGGCCAGAGAGGGAAAGAAATGAGGCCCTTTACCCGCCTCTTCTTCTCCGGCCTCCCTGGAGTCCCGGTTTTCCTTTCCTCGACTCGGTCCTCCCTGTTCCCTCTCCTCCCCCTTCCCGGTCACCTGCTCTCCATCCCTCAGTGCTGTCCCTGCCTCGGGCCAACTCCAGGGAGCGAGCGGGCTGTGGGGAGGGGAGGGCCACCCCCGGCGCCGCCTGGCAGCAGCTGCCAGGGCACAGGGGCTTCCTTCCTCAGAGAGGCCCAGGGCCCGGGGGGCAGCTTCTGGAAGCGTGCAGAGGACCTTCCAGCCTGTTAAAGCAGCTGAAGTGTGGCGGGCACTCGCGTGTGCGTGTGTGTAGGGGCGCAATTAGCTTCATCGCAGACAAGCTCACCGGGGTTCCCTTAGACTGGGAGGTCCCCTGGTGCCCTCACAGCATCGTTCAAATGGTGGACACTCCACCTGCACGCAGACGCACAGTGATGCTGTGGACAGACAGGCTCCCAGGGACAAGGGGACTGAGGGACTGCATGGCACCGGTGTCTTTCTTCCCCGGATCACGAGGGTGTCGGACTTGGGTTCCTCACTGAAGGAGAGGAGATGCCCGCATTTCCCTCTCCGTTGTCAGCTGAGCAGACTCAGCTCCCTCGGGCAACTCCTGCATCTTCACTGTCCCTCAGAAAACGGTCAAGGGAAGGATGACCTTCCCCCATGGCTGTGCCCACTGCCCTGCCCACCCCGTGGCCCCTTTTCCCTCCACCAGCTCAGGGGCTGTGGTTTTCTTTCCTGTCTGTGCCTCTCCCCTTCTCCTCCCTGCTCACAGGAAACGTGTGAGGTGCAGCTGGAGCTGGCCTTTGGGGACACAGCAGGCCGCAACCGCACCGCAGCCCTGCGCCGTCCAGCGCTGCTCAGGGCTCCAAGCCCACATGCGTCCAGTGTGGCGGAGAGGAGGGATGTTTCTGGATTGAGAGGGGAGCTGCTGAGGCCACTGGGACGGTATTTATAGAGCCAGCCTTGGAGAGCAGGCACGCTCTCAGCCCTGGAAGCTTCCCTTGTTTCGAAGTTTCTAAAGATAGAGCAGTGTGGCATCTGGTAGGAGACAAGGTATGCTAATTCCTTTTCAACCCACTGGGGATTTTCTCCTCGTGAACGCTGACCAGTTTTCTCAGCCCGACTCCTTCCTCTCCCTCACCACCCACCCGTCCTGCCGCTGGTCGCACTTACTGGTAGGTGACACGGTCCACCAGCGGGGAAACTGAGGGAGCGAGCCCGTGTGCCACTTGCAGGGGGACACGCACGTCTGTGACTGCTCGGCAGAGCCGGAAGAAGGGGGAGGCGGCTCCTTTTCCTGTCCTTCGGGAGCACGGTGGCCTCCAGCCTTCTTTGTACCATCTCTCCGAAGCAGAGATTAGAACGCCCACTTTATAGGCGAAGAAACCAAGGCTCAGGAACTGGCCTAAAATTGCTCTTCGCTGATGGAGTTAAGATGCCACTCACCCAGCCCAGCCCGGGACACCGGGGAGGAAGTTGGGAGACGGTGGCCCTGGTCTCCAGACTTCAGATGCACCATTACCTCCTGGCCCCCAAAGCTGGTGGGGTGTTAAGGCTGTGCTTGGTGGTGGGTCTCTTCTCTCATGTTTGGCTCTGAAATGAGAACAATGTCTGCCAACCGAGCCTGGTTAGACAGCTTCTAGGGGCCGACAAAGCCTCCTCTTACCCGAAATGGGGGATTCCCCGCAGGTAAATGCCCCTGCCCACTGCCTGTCCATCGCCCTGGGCGAAGCGAGGACATGAGGGAATGGGTGGACATTTGCTGAGCACCGGCTGTGTCCTGGACACTGCCTCTGTCTCCTGCTCTGACCCTCCTGGCCCCACTGTGATGTGTTCCTCTCCTGTGTGAGACTCGGAACTTGCGGCTTGTTGCGGGGGAGTAACCCACTCCGTGCCCCACAGATAGTAAGAGGCCCAGCTGGCACGCCGCTCGGGAACGTCCGCCCCAGGTTAGCGCTATTGACTTCCAGGCTCTGCAGCCTGTGGGCACGGCGATGAGACCCGGCCCTGCCTGCTTGGGGCGCGACCTCACCGCTTCTCAATCGACTGCCCCACATCTCACTGCGTGGCCAGTGCAGCGGGTAATAGGATTTGATGGTTAAGGTGACCCCAGCTGGGCTAAGCCACAGCCCGTTCGTGCCTCTGCCGAGCATGTGCAGCTTGCAGCCTGGGCTGAAGGCATCGCGGTCCCCAGTGATGGAGCACGGAGCTGGTGCCAGGGCTGCTGGGTGGGTGCTGGAGGCCCGCCCCTCTCCACGGAGCTCCTCTGCAGGCCGTGACCACCCTCCCTCCTGGGGAGTCGGCGCAAGACCCAGGGTGGCAGGTCCAGCGCACAAGAAGGGGAATGGTGCTTTCTGAGAAGGTTCCATCTGGCCTTCCTGACGCCTTCAACTCCACTCACCCTTAAGGGCCGGTCCGAGGCCCCTTCCTTCCGGGAATCCCCTCGTTCCTCCCTTCCTGTCCCTCCCAGAGCACACTCGCTGTGTGCTATGCGTGTTCTGCAGCGCCGAGGTTCCTGAGCTCCGAGGAACTCAGTCCCAGCTCCCGGCCAGCTCTGGAACTCCCTCCTACCACCCCCACAGTGTCGGTCCGCTGCTTGGCCCCCCGCCTCTCAAGGCGGCATTGCCGGATGAGCCAGCGCTGAGCAGACAAACAGCCTTCCTCACCCCGAGCGGAAGTGAGGGCTGGTGCCTGCCCGGGGCGGAGACCTGTGCCTGCCTGTGGTCCATCGAGGTCTCCAGACGTTTGAAGAGAAATCTTGGGCCCCCCACCAGGCCTTCTCTTCGCAAACGAGACCAGGAGAACCTCGGCAAAACCCATGCAACGCGTTTCCCAGAGGCTGCGCCTTCAGAGGGCCATTTGCAGTGGCACTGGGGCATAACTATTTCAAAGGCTTAAATGGCATTATTTCAGCAGCAGCTCCTAGAACATTCAGATAATCTCCATTAGCATGGAAAAAATGGCCAAGTCTCATTAAAAACAAAACCAGCCTTAGAAATATACAAGTTATCCACCCATAGTTTTTAAAAACCCTTTCTTGCCAACGTATTATATCTGCTGGGCATCTAAATGCAGGCCTGGCGAGGGATGGGTGGGACTCGGGCGTCTTGGCATCCAGGGAGAAGCTGGTGCGGGAGTGGGCGGAGGAGGCTCGTGGAGGCCCCTCGGGTACAGCGCCGCAGGCAGGGGGAGTGTCCGTCTCCCCGTGGGGGCGGGGCAGAGGCTCAGCAAGATTACAGCATGGGGGGGACAGGGCAGGTCCAAATCCACTCTTCTTCCTTCCACCAGGGCCCTCGCTCGCTCGTCCCGGTTCTGTTTCACGTGCGAACGCCTCAGGTGCCCAGGAGTCTGTGCGGTCCCCAGGCCCAGACCATCTCTCGCCCCTCCCTCCTTCACTCCCATCCAGGGCAGGGCTGCGGAGCCAAAGGCCCCCAGGAAACTGTGCTGAGCTGAACTGCAGTGGTCCCAAGCGCCAGCACCCCTCGGGGTGCACAGGGACAGGGAGCAAGGACTCATTCTGATCCTTGTTCACCTGCTGCTCCGTGGCTACAAGACCTGCCCCCTCTCCCAGCTGGTCAGTGCCTCCGGAGCTAGGGAGAATGTCCCTGTCCCTTCACCCAGCCCGGACTGGTGACCAAGGTGTCCTTTCAATTTAACAAAGAAAGGGTGGCAGCTGCCCCTACCTACTCGTCAGGGAAGCTCTTTAAAGAAAATATGGGGTGGAGCCCTGGCTGGTGTGGCTCAGTGGATTGAGTGCCGGCCTGTGAACCAAACGGTCGCTTGTTCGATTCCCAGTCGGGGCACGTGCCTGGGTTGCAGGCCAGGTCCCCAGTAGTGGGTGTGTGGGAGGCAACCACACATTGATGTTTCTCTCCCTCTCTTTCTCTCTCCTTTCCCCTCTCTAAAAATAAATAAAATCTTAAAAAAGAAGAAGAAGAAAGAAAAGAAAGTACTGGGTGGAGTGATGTCTTTCCTCCTCTTGTTGAGTCACAATAATAATCTTAGCAGCCACTGATTTCACCGGGGCTCCTGCCACTCAGAAGGAGTCTCAGCCTCTCCTTGACCCGGGGTCTTCTGTTGCCTGTGCACTTGGCTCATGGACATGTGTCTGATTGTGCAGGAGAGCTCCCCAGGGCGATGTGGGGTCACAGCAACCCACGCATGAGGCCAGGAGGCTGATTGCCTTGCACGTGGGGCTTCTCTTCTCGTCCTGTGGCTAGAGGTTACCCCCTGCCCACCTCGGTTGTGTGTTTGCCGTGATTTGGAGAAAGAACAGTCACTAGAGAGCACCCTGTGATATTGCGTCTGTCCCAGCAGAGCCCAGGAAGGTCCTGTCCTGGAAGGGTCCCCATAGTCCCAGTGGAGTAAAAGCAGGGTCTTGCTGGGCAGGTGCAGTGGGGTGCGGGGGGAGCAACTCCAGCAAGTTAGAACTAAAGGAGGAGGGGCAGGGGCGGGAGCTGTAAGGACTGAGCAGCCTGGCGCAGTGGTGCCTGAGCTTGGATGGGAACCACAGCCGATTGGACCACTTGATGAAAATGCTCATTTCTGGGCCTCATGCTAGAGGCCCCGCCTACCCGGGAGCTGAAGGTGTGCGCCACTCACTGCGCCCAGGGTGTTCGAAGAGCTTTCCGACGCTACCTCTCTCAGCCCCTCAGCCACCCTGAAGCAAATACCCTTCTATCCCTTGTCCGGACAGAGAGGCTGAGCGGCCAGAGGTGTTCTGACTTGTCCAGGGGCAGGGCCAGCCTAGGCAGAGTCCTGGTTGGGGAGTGGTCTGAAAGGTCCTTTTCAGCAACTCGAAAGGTCAGACAGCCCGAGAACCCTGCTCGGAGAGGCTGAGCTCAGTCTGACTCCAGGCCGCCCATGGTGGGCGCAGAGACGGGTCTGTTTAGTGACTTTGCGCCTCCTCTGGAAAGTGCCCCAGGGCAGGGGCACCTCCTCAGGATCCTGCCTGCCCGGTGAGGAGGGTGGAGGGGCCAGCCCAGGAGCGCCAGGTCCGGGAGCACCTCCCATAGCCCCCACGCCGGACACACCCTCGGTCCACAGCAGCAGACGTCTGCTGAGCAGCGGGGCGCTGCACCCTGCCAGGCCCTGGGGACAGACGAAGGAAGGGGACTGGGTCCGAGCATGTCCGTGGGTGTCGGGGACTGCTTCGCAAATTGAGGCAACTCACACCCCGAGTCAGCTCGCGGTCTCGGGTTTTGCGCCGTCTCGTCCGGACTCAGGCTTCGCCGGTTCGTTTAGGTTTCCCGTAATGTCGTCGTTCGCACACCCTCCTCGAGGAATTTCGTCGTAGCTGACCACCTGCCCAATCAGTTACTTCGTATTTCCTAAACTGACTCACACTCTTTTACTTAAAATGGATGGTTTTAAAGGGGAATAGTTGAGTTACTTATGCACATTTCCTGCAACACAGTACCGTGATGTGATTTGCCAGCTTCGGACCCAGCCCGGGTGACTGAAGTCCTGTCACTGGGCTGGCCCCGGGGCCCCCGTGGGACCGGGGCAGGGATCGCTGGGGCGGGCTCCAAGGAGCGGAGTTAGACCTGAAGGAACCCTCGAGTTAGAACCGAGGGAGGAGATCTCGGGCAGAGAGGAGCCTGCTGCGGCCAGATTCATCTCTGGGAAGCAGGGCTGCGGCCAAACTACTGGGCCTGTGGTTTCCAGAACAATCTGTGCTGTCTTTGCAAGCCCTGCTCTTCCGGGAGACCCCTCCTTACCCTTGCCCGCCCAGAGAATGCCACTCTCCCTCCAGAACCTGCTTCACAGAGGCGTCCTGGCAACACCCTCCTGGTGCCCCAGAAGGACTGGGGTCTTCCGTCCACCCCCAGAGCCCTCTTCAGTGTCTGGCTGTTCCGTTGCGAGGGTGGGGAGTGGGGCATCTCTGCAGCCTTGTGCCTGGCAGAGTTGGTTTGTAATGGTAACTTCAGAATCACACCACGTGCCAGGGTCTGTGCCAAGAGCTTTCTATTAACTCCCTCCCTTAATCCTGGCAACGACTTTTATTCCCCTTTGACAGATGAGGAAACTGAGGTGTAGAGTTTAAAGCTGTCACACAGAAAGCACAGGGTGAGGATTCAGACCCCGGTGTGACGGATTTCAGGGCCTGCACACCTAAACACGCCCCCGCTCGGCAGCGACCTCGGTGAGGGGATGAAGGGACAAACCAACGGGCGAGTGAGTGACCCGTAGGCACAGAAGGTGTTCCTTAGGGCTGTTGTCCCCACTCTCGAAGGACAGGCCTCATTCGGGCCCTTGGCCCATCGGCTGGGAGGTGATTGTAGGGTCGAGTTAATAACGGAGAGTGGCGTGCTCTGGTTTGAGCATCTGAAGAAGAGGCCTCGACTTTGCCAGCCGGCGGAAGTTCGAGGGAGGCAAACCTCGAAGGCGGGGTGGCCTTGGAGGCCTGCCCCTCCGGGGCTCCGGTGCGGGAGCTTTTTGAGAGCAGGGTCTGTTGTGTGTTCTCAACTTTCTAAACCCCATTCCCAGAAGGCCGTGGGTGTTCCGTGAGTGCTCACACAATTCATTGATTCAGTCTGAGGTCGTTCATTTTGTTCATTTGTTCCTAGTTCAGCGGAGGCTGGTCATTGCCCGCCTCCTCCTCCACCTGTGGAGAAACACGGCGGGTCCCGGCTGGGGCTGGGGGGCGCCGGGGGAACTCCCCTGCTCTGGGCCTCGGTTTCTTCCATGTGAAATCCCACTAGCCTCGATTCTCGACCCCAGGGTGCAGCCAGGGCTGGGGCTCGCCCTCCAGGCTGTCTGGGACGCCCAGAACCGGCCATTCTCGAACGCTGCCCTGTGCCCCGGCCTCCAGCAGGTGGCTGCTGGCGCAGCTGGCGGAGTGAGCTGCGTTCTCTGCCCAGACAGCAGGCACTGGAAATCATTCAGGAATAACAAACGGGCCAGAAACATTTGCATACGGAATCACGCAGAACAATCCATGTTATTTAAACCATCTTCAGTTGGCAACAGAAGCAAAAAGCAGCTGAGATAAATTTGCAATGCAAATCAGTCTGATTGGGAGCAGAACCTCTGCGGGTTTGGGGGTGGGGGGGCGCTTCTGGAGAGGGGCAGGGAAGAAAGTGTCTTTGTTTCCAGGCCCGCCCCTCCCAAGCATGCCTTCCAGGGCACACTTTCTCGTTCTCTCCTTCCTTCCCTCCTCCCTCCCTTAATGGGAACGATTTGTCTTCGGATGTGGCTTCAGCTCATGAAGTCTTTGTCTCACTCTAATCCTTTCAATGATCCACATAATAAAATATGTATCCGGTGATTTCAAGTCATAATTTGATCTTCTGGGGAAGCGGGGGGGAGGGAGATAGGTGAGCTGGAAAGCGCCCTTCTCATAATTTATGCGTCTTCATTTGTCTTTATTTACCAAGCATTTATTTATTTATTTTTGCCGAATGATCCTCCCCTTGCTCCCTTCCCTCTCCGCCCACAGCGCTTCCTCTGTGTGCCGGGGTGGGGGGCGGGGGTCCGGGCACTGAGAAGGGGCGAGGCAGATGCGGGGAGGGAGGGGCGGGCGCAGCTGGCCTCCCTCTGAGCAGCAGCAGCAGCAAGGACAGCAAGTTCCGGACAGCTGACCTCAGGTCAAAGGGGCTTTGAACCCCAGGTCCCCCCATTGTCCTGTTGTTCCTACGTGGGCTATAAGGGGTTGACAATTCAGTTTCTTGGTCTGGGTGGTTCCCTTCCTCTGCATAACATCAAATGACCACTCCCTGCAAACGCCAGCCTGACCTTCCGGGAAGAGTCCAGCAAACTCACCATCATTCCCCCAGGAACCCTGGTGTTGGCTACCCCGAAAACCATTTCAGGATGACCTTCCCCACTGTCCATGCTGAGGAGAGTGCCCCTGGAGCTGCGCACCCTAGTGGGACAGGCACTCAGCCCGCCTTCCCCCAAGCCCCCACCATGTTCCCCATGGAAGTCCGGAAGATGCCTTCTCTGGGCCGCGGTGTGTGACTACGCATCTCGTAGCCTGCACACGGCACCGAGACCGCCCCCGACCCTGAGCTTGCACACGGCACCGACTCTGCACACGGCACCAAGACTGGGCACAGGTGCGGAGACACAGCAGAGAGCCGACCAAGGGATGGGCTAGATCATGGGCTTTCTGGTTGTGCTTGCCTGGAGAGGGAGGCATTTTATAACTTGCACAAAAACATCGAAAGCAGGCTTGGCCCTGTCCTCATCGCTATTCTGGTTCGCCCTTTGGGTCCTGGACCCCAAAGGAGCCTTGCTTGCTCCGGTGACAGGGCGCACACCCTGGTCCTCCGCCCAGGTCGTGCCCCGCCCACCCCAACACGTGGAGCATCTTCCTCCACCTCCTTCAACGATTCCTGCTTCTCAGCCAACACCCGTCTACTCCAGACCCACTTTTAATGTGTCAGCTAAGAACGCATGGAACTGTAGAGAACTTTGGTAAAAATTTGAGTCAAAAACAATGTTTCTGAGAATGAACAGTTTTGCAGTTTCTTCCATATCTTAGAGATTTGGGAAGGAACGAAGGAAGATCCCACGGAGGTGGCTGAGGAAGCGAGGCAGGGTTTGGGTAGCAGTGCAGTGAAGATTCTGTGCTCTGGCAAGGGGGCAGGGGGGGGGTGGGCAGCCAGGCTTCAGCGGAGGGGTCTGAGAGGGGGCGCTGCGAAGAGGCATTAACCCAGCCGTGCAGAAACAGTGGGCGGGGCTCCATTGGGGCGAAGATAACCTGTCACTAAAGAAGGTATAAATAAGCCTGGGGCGTGACTGCCCACCCCGACCTCCCAGGGAGGCATTCCCAACCAGATCACCCTGTGAGATCACCGCAGATCCCTCTTTTGTAAACCACCCCTGACCCCTGTCACAGGGAGAAGACCCCCAGTTCCCTGCTCAGTGGGGCCTGTGGAATGAGAGCCCCCTGCTGGGTCGGGAGGCCTGGCACCTGCTGGGGGAAGAGCCCCTGAGGGCAGTGGCAGGAGTCGGCAGGGACTTTGGGCAGAGGAGCAGCGGGGAGTCTGCGGCCACAGCAGGGCAGGGAGGCCAGGGCTGGCTGAATCAGGGCCTCGCTGAACCAGGAAACAGGCCTTTGTGTAGCTCATTTGGAGGCAAAGCCTGCTCTGCTCAAGGCTATTTATAGTCTTTTACTTATCCCACTTTCCGAGAACATTCATGGCTCTCCCTGGAGGGGTGTCCATGTGCCTGGCTGCAGGGAGCTGGCCCGGACCTTGCAGGGATGTCTCCCACCCCAGCGGATGAGCATCAGGTCACCTCCCTAGAATCTGAAACCTTCTGCAGTCTGAAGCATGTTGGGCCCCACGGGTAGAATTGGAATGAGACAGACAAATACGTGGTAGTATATTCATACATTGGAATACTACATGTCTGTACAAATCCATAAGCTAGAGCTACATATATCAACATGGATAAAATGGAAAGAACGTATGCTGAGAGAGAAATGAATTGCAGAAGAATATACAGTCCACAGAGTGACACCATGATATGTTTTAGAAATAATAGTGTCTGCTTAGCACGAAGCACAGCCACCGCAGACTTAGCTATTCACAGCAGAACAAAAACTTATGTTTGCATAAAAGCTGCTACACCAATGATCAGAGTAGCTTTATTTGTAATAGCCCCAAACGGGAAACAGCCCAAAATATCCTTCAGTTAAGCACAGCCTCGTACATCTGTGCCATGGAATACTAGTCAGCAATAACAAGGAACAAACCATCAACAGAGGCAACAGCCTGGATGCATTTCAAGGGCGTTCTGTTTAGTGGAAAAAGCCAATCTTTAATGGTTACCTGTCATACGACTCCATTTACATAACTTGAAATGGCAAAATAATAGAAACAGGGGACAGGTGAGTGGTTGCCAGGGGCTGCGGCGTGGCTGGGAAAGGGGCCCTTGTGATGAAACCAACTGCTCGGTGTCTGGCGGTGGTGGGGGTCCCCCGAATCTTCACAGGTCAACGTGCACAGAGCTACACACACACACACACACACACACACTCGAGTGCAGGTAAGCCTGGTGGTAGCTGAAGAAGGCCACTGGGTTGTATCAGCATCACTTCTCTGGTTGATCTGCATTACAGATTTGCAACATGTTACCGGTGGAGGAAGGTATTCAGGATCTCTCAATTCTTTCTTACCATTGCACGGGAACCTGCAAGTTATCTCCAGATAAAAAGTTTTTAAAAATAGCCCTGGCTGCTGTGGCTCAGTTGGTTGGAGTATCGTCCCGTAACTGAAAGGTTGCAGGTTCTGTTCCCGGTCCGGTCACGTATGATCCCTGGTTGCACGTAGGGGAGGCAACCCGCTGCGGCATCTCTCTCACACCGATGTTTCTCTCCCTTCCTCTCTCTAAAGAAAGCAATGGTTTCTTTACAAAAAACAACAACAACAACAACAACAAAAAAAACACACCATGTCCTCGCATGAGGATAAAGAAAAAGTTTTAAAAAACAGACACAGGGGGCTGGTAAAGACCCAGTTTAGCACACTGGTAGCAGCTGGTGTGAGTTGAAGCAAACGGCTCACCCTGGTCGTATTCAACAGGTTCGGTACTTCGTTTCTCAAGTGTGGTGCTGGATACATGCTGCGTGTGCTAGTATTCGGTATTTCTTTTGGTGAAGTCTGAGTTGTACCACAGTTGGACAAACATGACCCGGACCCTGTGTTCCGAGTACAAGAACCGGAGCAGCGTGAAGAGGTGTGGAGGCGAAGCGGCGGCGAGTCCGTTCTGCCCCGTGTCTGGTGTCGAGCCTTGCTGAGTGAAAAGCTGCCGTCTTTGGCTACTTGGCACGCAGGCTGAGGAAGCCCTAGAACTCGGCGACCTGAAAATCGTGCATCTGCCCAGCCCAGCCCGGTCAACCGCAGCCAGCGGTTCCTCCACTGGAGGAAGCTCTTATGAACAGGTGATGTTATTTTAAGCAGCATAAATCAGGGCCTGTGCACCGTCTGGCCAGTGCCTCGGAGGGCTCTTTGCAGCTTAACTCAGTCTCCCCAGATGAAGCAGGGACAGCGGGCAAGGAAGGGGAGAGGGGAGGGGCTGGAGGGCAGGACCGCACCCACCTGGGGATTGTTGGCAATCAGTGAGGACAGCTGAGCAAAGCCTCCGGAAGCCATGGTGTTTCTGGGAGCTCTGGGGTTGGAGTGTCAGGGTGTTGTTTGGAAACTGCCGGGATTTGGTGACTGTCGAGTGTCCTTGGTGCTCCGGGAACTGGGCTGGCCCTGAGAGCCAGGCTCTGTCCCTGCCTCGCAGGCTCACCTGATGGACGACTTAGGATTTCCACTCAACATCGCTCGAATCGAAATAGCAGCTGCCGCCGCCTCAAGATTTCTTACTCCAGCTTTGCTGAGATGAAATACCCACCATCCCCCAACGTCCTTTCTCTCTGTCTGGGGGCCCCTGGTGCCCAGCCAGGGCCCCAGTCGCTCAGGTGGGAGAGCCCAGGCTCAGGGCAGGCAGAGCGCTTTGTCTCAAGCATCAACCACTGGCCCTAAAAAAATGGGGAGTCTAAAGATTTAGGGCAACCTTGAGGGAGGGAGGAAAGGAGGCAGACCACCCTTAGTCTGGCCCGGGCTGCCTTCCTGGCTGGCTGTGCCTCTTACTCTCTCCAACAGTGGGGAGATCAAGGCTGGGGACCAGCAGGTGAAAGCATAGGAGGGTCAGCTGAGGGTCCAAGTGCTGCTCTGAGTAGGGGGCCGGCCCTCAGCGGCCTACCATGCGTGGTGGTGCGGGAAGCACACGGCTGACATCCGGGGCCGCTCTGCCCCCAGTGTCTATGGGGAGGGTCTCTGGGTGCTGGGCAGTGAGTGTCCTGAGTGGTTCGTACTCGAGTGGGCCTGGGACGTCTGGGAAGCCTCTCTTCTGCTTTAGGCGCTGTATGAGGGTTTTCCCGACCTGGTTGAACCTCACCGCGATTCCACAGGTAGGGCTTCTGCCTGCCGTACAGATGCCGCAGGGGGATGCCAAGAGTCTGCTTCCCGCCGAAGAGCCCCTCACGACCCTCCCTCACTCATCTGTGTGACCAACTGTAAGATGGTGGGAGACAGGACCGGGAGGGTGCCCTTTTGCCACTTGTCACCTGCAGCTCAGGAAGGTCAGCCACAGGCAGCCCTACTTCTTTGGTCCTGGAATATTGTAAAAGCCCGTGAGAAACGGGCCAGGGTGTCCTCATGCCAGAGGATCCCCATGCTAGTTAGAGGTTCCACGCGTGGGATGAGGGCGGTGGTGGGACAGAGGACGCGAGAGTGGGGGGAGGGGAGGGGGCGGGGCACGGCAAGACACAGAGAAGCAAGAAGGGCTTTCCCACTGCAGAGCTGGTCTCCGGGCTGCCACTCGCTCTCACGCTCATCATCTTCTGGATAGCGGTACCCCAAATGTCACCTTTGGGGCACTATTTGGAAAGCAGGAAGTGATTACAGGGCCGAAGGAGTCTTGGGAAGAGGCCGTAGACTTCCAGTAAACGGCAGGCATGCTGGGTTCCTGCCTCCCGGCGGGCTCACCCACTCCCTCCTTAGACCTGCAGGGTTTCCCATCCAGCCCAGAAGGCTCCCTCTCTGGTTCTCCAGGAACCCGGGTCCTCTCTCCCTGCACTGCAGACGGACCCTGTATTTCTGAACGCTCGCTCTCTTTTCCTGGACGCTCCCAGCCTTCTCAAGTGCCAGCAGCTGCTCCTCCTTGGCACCTTTGTCCCCACAAGCTGACACCCGTCCTTACACCTCCCCTCTCCGTTAGCTGCCTTCACACTTCAGGCTGGTAGGCATCTCTTGGTCCCACGCCCACCTTCTCTTAGATTTCGGACTCCCTAGATGTCTGTTTCCCTCATTCTGTTTCCGGAGGGTTGGCCTCTCCCTCGTTGTGCCCAGTGCTGCCCACGCCCCCAGGACACAGCCTCTCAGTCACAGGTGGTTCTTTCAAAGATTTAGGACAGATTTTCATGTCTGATCCCTGCCGCCCGCCCCCGCCTGTGAGCTGGGGAGGGACAGAGGGGAAGGGAGTAGGAAAGATTTCTATTTCTATTTCACAGCATTGCTTGCCAAAACGTTAGTAAGTTATTTGACTCCAGATAACACGGTAATTAATAATGTAATAGGATGCAATTTATAGGCACTCATGCCTGAAGGCCTCTGGTCCCAAGGCCATTGGTAAAGGCAAAATTAAAAGCATCTATAATCTCAAAGAGGACGGCATGATCAGAGCTCACTGAGGCTGAAGAGAACTGGGGGCCCCCGGTGCTCCACACTCAGAGAACAGCAGCCCAGGCTCTCAGTTCTCAAGAGAATCCCACCCCCAATTTCTAGACTCAGCGAGGCGGGAAGTCAGCCACATACACTTGACTGCCAACCTCCCCTCAACAGGCTCACGGCCGACCGAAGAGCAGCCTTCGCTTCTGTGCTGCTCCTCTTGCACGGGGAGGCGCGGAAAAGTCAGAGAGGCATCAGCTGGAATCCCAGCCCTATCATTTAGTGGCGATTGACCTTGAATGTCTCTCTGCACCTCAGTTCTCACTTCCCAGGATTGTGGCGGGGGTGAATGAGAACAGCTGCAGAGCCCCGTTGAGTTCACAGAGCGCTTATTCGCACACGTTATTGTTTCCTGTAATTCTTTAACAACTTTCTGCGGTTCTACAGCAGGGGCTACCTGCCCAGTATCTGTTCTCATCGGCTTCCTCCCTAGCATGTTATAGTAAATGCTGCTAAGGCTTCTCATCCATGGAGTTCGGTGCGCATATTTGATGATCTCTGTAGAATAGATTTCTAGAAGTGTATGACAATGGGTCTAATAATATGGGTAGTCGAAATTTGTAAGGACTACCAAATTGTAATCCAAACAAATTTTGCCAAATGATGTGTTCACCAACAGGGTCCAAAGGGTAGTCATTTCCCACTCTCTTGCCAATGTTGGATATTCCCAATTTTCTAAATTTTTATTTCTCTAGTGGGTGAAAAATAACATTTTGTTATTTTTTACCTGGACTTTTATTTGTTATTTTTTTACCTGGACTTTTATTTTTTTTAAATATATTTTATTGTTTATGCTATTACAGCTGTCCCATTTCCCCCCTTTAGTCCCCTCTGTCCTGCACCCCCCCACACTTGCATTCCCCCACCCCCCTAGTTTATGTTCATGGGTTGTGCATGTAAGTTCTTTGGCTTCTCCATTTCCTATACGATTCTTAACCTCCACCTCCCACTGTCTATTTTGTACCTACCACTTATGCTTCTTATTCCCTATACCTTTTCTCCCACTCTTCCTGTTCCCCCTCCCCACTGATACCCTCCATATGATCTCCATTTCTTTGATTCTGTCCCTGTTCTAGTTGTTGGCTTAGTTTGCTTTTGTTAGGTTTACTTGTTGATAGTTGTGAGTTTGTTGTCATTTTACTGTTCGTATTTTCCCTCCCCACTGATACCCTCCATATGATCTCCATTTCTTTGATTCTGTCCCTGTTCTAGTTGTTGGCTTAGTTTGCTTTTGTTAGGTTTACTTGTTGATAGTTGTGAGTTTGTTGTCATTTTACTGTTCGTATTTTTGATCTTCTTTTTCTTAGATAAATCCCTTTAACATTTCATATAATAAGGGCTTGGTGATGATGAACTCCTTTAACTTGACCTTATCTGGGAAGCAGTTTATCTGCCCTTCCACTCTAAATGATAGCTTCGCTGGATAGAGTAATCTTGGTCCTTGCCTTTCATGACTTTGAATACTTCTTTCCAGCCCCTTCTTGCCTGCAAGGTTTCTTTTTAGAAATCAGCTGATAGTCTTATGGGAACTCCTTTGTAGGTAACTGTCTTCTTTTCTCTTGCTGCTTTTAAGATTCTCTCCTTATCTTTAATTTTGGGTAATGTAATTATGATGGGCCTTGGTGTGTTCCTCCTTGGGTCCAATTTCTTTGGAACTCTTTGAGCTTCCTGGACTTCCCAGAAGTCTATCTCCTTCATTATTTTTTCAAATGAGTTTTCAATTCCTTGCTCTTCTTCTTCTCCTCCTGGTACCATGATTTGCATGTTGGAACATTTAAAGATGTCCAGGAGGTTCCTAAGCCTCTCCTCACTTTTTTGAATTCTTGTTTCTTCATTCTGTTCCAGCTGAATGTTTATTTTTTTCCTTCTGCTCTAAATCGTTGATTTGAGTCCTGGTTTCCTTCCCTTCACTGTTGGTTCCTGTACATTTTTCTGTATTTCACTTTTCATAGCCTTCACTTCTTCCTTTATTTTGCAACCATATTCAACCATTTCTGTGAGCATCCTGATTACCAGTGTTTTGAACTCTGTATCTGATAAGTTGGCTATCTCTTCATTGTTTACTTGTATTTTCTTTGGAGCTTTGATGTGTTCTTTTATTTGGGCCTTTTTTTTTTTTTTTTTTTTTTTTTGTCTCGGCACACCTATTATGTAGTAAGGGGCAGAGCCTTAGGTATTCACCAGGGCGGGGCAACCCACATCGCTGCATTGTGATGCCGTATGTGGGGAGGGTCCAAGAGGGAACAATGCTGCTTGCTCTGCTCTCTGCTGGTTTTCAGTCACTTCCCCAGCTACCCATAAGCAAATTGGGCCCTTCTGGTGCTGATTCCCAGGTGGGTGGGCTTGTGTGCATTCTAGGACCCTGTGGGTCTCTGCAATGAACTCTCCTGTGAGGCTGGTGTTTCTCCCGCTGACACAACCCCCACAGGTTTTTACAGTCAGGTTTTGAGGCTTTATTTCCCCAGACTAGAATCCTGGTTTGCATCGTCTGTCTCTCTCCCAAGTAGTTTCTCCCAGTTTATCTGCACTGAAGTGTGGGACCACCCTGTCCTCCAGCCACCGTCTTGCCCAACCCAGTCCTCCAGCTGCCACCTTGCTGTAAGTCCTCTCTGGCCCCGCTACCTGTCTCTGCCCCTCCTACCGTTCTGGATGAATATTTCTTCTTTAACTCCTTGGTTTCCAGACTTTCATACAGTTAGATTTTTCTGGAAGTTCTGGTTATTTTTTGTTTTTAAATTTGTTGTTGTCTTTCTTTTGGTTGTACAAGGAGGCACAGTGTGTCTACCTACACCTCCATCTTGGCCGGAAGTCCCCACTTCATTGTTTTAAATGGAATTTCCCTGATTACAAGGTTGAGCATTTTTTTTAACTGTATTAGCCATTTGTATTTCTTCTACAAAATCTCATTCATATCTTCTCCCTCTTTTTCCACTGGGTTTTGGGTTTTCTGTATTGATGTGCAGTAACTCTCCACATTCTAGATATTGATTTTTTTCTTGTTGCATATATTGAAGCATTTCCCTCCGGTGTTACTTTTTGTTTTTTTAACTTTGTGGTCTTTTGATGTGTAGATGTTTGAATTTTCTGTGTAAACACTGCCTCTCCTAAATTTTCAAATGATCAAATGTTCCAAACTTATAGACAAATATGAAGAATGGTATACAATCTATATACTCACCCCCAGTTCCATAAAACCTTAACATTTTGCCATGTTTAAATACTCCCACCACCTTATAATTTTTATTTGGAATTTTAGTTTTCTTTTAAAAGTCAAAAAAATGTTTCTTCTTCACAGAAAATCGCAATGGCCTGACCGACATGTTTTGTGTCCTGTGCTGACCAGCACTCTTCGTGGTCCATGTCCTCCTTCTGGACTTACTTTTTTTTCTGAATGAAGTCCTTCCTTGGTGGTGCTTTTAGTGAGAGGCTGTGCGTGTTAAATTCTTCTCTATTTTTGATGGCTAAAAATGCCTTTAGTTTGCTCACGCCCTTAAGTAATAGCTGCGACAGCAACTGCTGATTGCCCGGCCCACACCCTTGTCCTCTTCCTCCCTTAGAGACAGAACTCGAATACTGGCTTTATTTAGGGCAGCTGTGTGCTCCACAGAAAGGCCACATTTTCTGGATTCTTGTAGCCACGTGTGGCCAATGAGATGTAAGTGGAAAATACTGAGTGGGGAGGAATCTTCCTAAGGGGGCTGACTTAGCTAAGAGGGGGGCATTGTTGCCTTGTCCTTCCTTCAGGGGACACAGGAGCTTTTGCAAGACCAAGAAGAGAGGAACCACGGCCAAGGGTGGTAGCCGCCAAGGGAAGTGGGGCCCTCAGGCCCTGTGAGGCCCACTCCTGGCTTCCTCACCCCTTTGATGTGAGAGGAGGAGCCATTTATTTAATTTGGGTACATCTTTGTTCTTAGGCCTTTGATGCTAACAGCAGAATTCAATTCCAGGTTGACATTTACTTTCATTTTGCCTTCAGAGGGTGATGCCCTATTGTCTTTGGCATCTGTTGCTCCGCAGGAGGGTGCTGCTGTTAGTCTAATTGCTCTTTCTTCTTATCTGGTAATTTAAGATTTCTGTGTGATCCTTCTTATTCCATCGTCTATGAGTGGATTTATTTTTATTTATTTTGCTAGGTACCTAGAATATATTTTCCATTTAATGACTCATGCTTTTATCCAATTTTGGAAAGATTTCAGCAATTATCTCTTCAAATATTGATTTCCTGCCATTCTTTCCATCCCCTTTCTCTGGAATTAGATGAACGTGAAATCCTCTCTCTCGCTGTTGCTTCCTGTGTCTGAAATGCATTACACATACCCTGTGTGTATACAGGGACGGGTAATTCTGGGTGAATTTCTTGGTGCCATCTTCCAGATTATAAAAATTTTTAGAACAGTGTCCTGAGTTTTTATCAACTGTTAAATTTGTGAAATTCAGTGACATTTCCCTTTAATTTCTAGGATTTCTAATGGGTTCTCTTCCTTCTTATTGCTGCCTAGTTGGGTTCAATCATTTTTTTTTTTTTCAACATGAATGTTATGGCTTCACTTTTCCCTGAGAATGTTCCAAAAATAGGGAGCCATCCTTGCTCGGCTCCCCTGCAGCCTCAGGCAGCCCCTTCTCTCTGATGTCACTGATTTCATGGGTCCAAGTCCCCGCAGTTAACAGAGCCTTGGTGCGTCTCATACATAATAAGTCAAGACGGCGAGATGTTGTGAAGCCGTGATTTACAAGAGAAAGAGAAGAGGCAGATCCTATCCCCAAAGAGCTCGTAATCTATTCCGAAGTTGGAACAAACACAAGGAAAAAGACGGAAGGAAATTTTCAAACCAGAAGCAGGAGCCTGTGGCAGCCGATGAGACCCGGGCCGACACCGAGGAAAGGCTTGGACTGAGGCGGCGTCCCAGGAAAGGAGACGGCTGGTTACCCGTCGTCTATTGCAAGCCCCTGCGGATGACGTCTTGTAATCCACAGTACAGTTTTACAAGGCAGGATCTACCACCCTCATTTTAGAGAGGAGGAAATTGAGGCCCAGAATGATTAAGTGTCTTCCACGGTGCCACATGCATAATAAATAGTTCTTCTAACCCCACGCTCGTTGCGCAAACCCGTGGGCCAGTGCCGGTGAGTTAGCCCTGGGACATGTTGGGAAGAGAGGGGAAATCATCACGGTCACATTGTAAGACCTTAAAATGCAAAATTAGAAAAGCACCAAAGGAATTCTGTTCTGAAAGGACTACCCTGCAGCATTTTCCATTCAGCTCTTCCGGTACTTGGCTTAGAGACAGACCTTGGACGGATCAAAAGATATTGACCAGCAAAGGAAAGGATTCAGCGCCATGGCTATTGATGTTTTTGTTACTGTGTTTTTATGTCTGTCTGTGCCCTGGCTTCTCTGAGCCCTAGACTAATTCTGGGGGACACACCGAAATTTGAATCACCACCCTGAGCACCGTCATGAAATCTGCTGTGGCTGGGGTGTGATGAATTCCCTTGGAAACTGGTATATGCTCTGAGAAAGCTGGGGACTATCAAGTTTTATGTCCCTGAACTGGGAATGATGGTTTCCTCAGAGCGGCAGATGCGCCGGGAACTTCGGTCTGTCTTCTGAAACGAGTGGCCGTGGAGCTCATGGCATTGCACCCCGTCCACCGGTACGCAGTCACAGTGCTTTTCTGGTGCCCGCTCAGCCCCTCCCATGTAATTTGGGGACACAAGGTGGGGCATGATTGCTACAATTTTAGCAATTGCAGGCCGCCTGGAGTGAGATGGAAACTTCACTCTGCCGGCACTGTGGAAAACCACAATATTTATGTGACGTGACTCTGAGCACCAAATGGGGGAAAATGGCCCCTTGTGCTGGAACAAGTTGGGAAGCCCAGCAACCGGCTTTGTGGGCCTGAACTAAACCTGCAGGAGAGATTGGAGAGGCAGAAGGGTGCGTCCCCAGGAGCCCGTCCCTCCCTCTAAAATGCCTTGAGGAAAGCAACAGAGCGAACTGAGCTGGGGGAGGGCAGACTTTAAATTATCCTCGCGACTGCTTCCCGGTGTTAGCAAGTATAATCGGGGGATAGGACCGGCTCTAATCTCCCTTCGTGATAGAACCTTATGTTTGTGTTCCTTTGTGATTTTCCGTTTCCATGCATTCATTTTCTTATTCATGCATTTATTCAGGGAGTGTTTATGGAGTGCCTGCTCTGTATCAGGCAGGTGGCACAGGCCTGTATACGATGATGAGTAAACACTAATGCGGTCCCCACCCTGGCGGAGCTCACAGTTCAGGGGAGAGGCAGAGAGAAATCAGCCAGAAGCCTCTGTAAATTATTACCAACACGCCCTGGTGTTCTGACGATCCAGCCTACACATCAGTATTACTTGAGGCGCTGAGGATGCGGCAGCGAACAGGGCCAACCCTGCCCTCCTGATGCCGAGGCCCTAGCACGGGAGGCCACACGCAAACATACACTTTCAAAACAAACGGATGTGACTTTGGGTATTTACACGTGCTACGATGAAAATAAAGCGGGGTAACTAACAGGGGGCCAGTTTAGTAGGGTGGTGCAGGAGGGCCCCTTGGACAGGGATGACTCTGGAGCAGAGAACTGGAAGATCCCAGAGAGGATCCTGCCGAGATCTGGGGAAAGATCGTTTCTGGCTGAGAGAACAGCATGTGCAAAGGTCCTGAGGCTGGGAGGACCTCGGCTGTGTGTGGAAACGGACTGCAGGTGCGCATCAGTGGCGGGAACAAGGGTGGCTGTTGCGGGAGCCCAGAGGGGCCCGGACCACGTTGTTGGGGGTCGGGGAGAGGAGATGGGGTGGGCCATGCAATTCCCTTTATCATAAGAGGATGTGGCCTGTCAGGGAGCTCAGGGTAGACTTTCCCACGGACGTGACATTTCCACCGAGCTCTGAAGGCTGAATGGAGTGACTAGGTGAAGATGGAAGGGCAGAATATTCCAGCGCAGGAAAGAAACGCTTTCTGCATTGTCACGTTGCCTCAGTCCGATCCGGTAGGAGACAGAGCAGAAAAAGTCGGGGATAAGAATGTTCTCGGTCCTTCCAGGCCTCACAGATGGTGATGACAAGGAAGATGTGAGTGCAGGGAGAATGGAATAGCAGCAGCTAAGGAACGCAAGACCCGGAAACTGGGGTTGGCTCTCCTTGGACCACCGAGAGCGGCAGGCACCGTGGGGCCCAGCCCTTCCCACGCCTGCCGCTCCGCCCCTGCCCGGCCTGGCACGAAAGTCCATTGATCCTATGGGTAAGGAGGGCTGTCGGTGTTACTGTTCCTGACGGCTGCGGGTTGTGTTTGTTTATTTACTGATTTATTTCGCCAGTCAAAATCCGCTTCATCGACGGGCTCAGCCTGCCCCTGGGCCCTTCCTCCCCGCCGACCACGGTGACGGAGAAATAATTAGTTGCTGAGGTGTTGGGAACAGATGTCGAACTGACATCTTCCCTTCACTACTGTCAAATTCAGCCGTTTTCCTGCCTTCCAATAAATTATCAGCCGCCTGCCGCCTACCTCTCGCTGCCTTGTCTACCTGGGGCGGGGGCGCGGGGGGGCGGGGGCTTTCCTGCCCGATGCAGAGCAGAGCCAAGGCCTTGGCCTACAACGGCCCCTCCACCCCCATTTCAGCCCTCCCCATCATGTTTACTCCTCTTTGGTGGGCGCAGAGGAGCAGAGCGTGGGTGGGGTGGCCTCTGTTCCCCCCCACCCCCGAGGAAAGCTCTGGCTCTCACTGGCTCTCAGAGACCGGCCCCCGGAGCCATGGGGAGGGACGGGTGAGAGACCGGCCCCCGGAGCCATGGGGAGGGGCGGGCCGTTGGTCGTTTCCTGTCAGGAGAGTGACCTTGGTCTCCTGGGGCATCCTGAGGCTTTTGTTCAGGGGCCATCACAGTCAGGTGTACTTCCCAAAGCCACTCTCAGTTCTGAAACCACTCAAAAGGCCAGGGGTGGGGGGGGGGGCAGGTGTGCAGGCAAATGACACAGGCGGGCTGTGGCGGTCACAGCGAGTGCTCCAGAATACTGAGGTGCACTTGGCATGGCCCTTTGGGGAGGCTGTCCTTTGGGCTGACACGGAGGTAGTATCGGGGCTGGTGGAAATGCTGTTCGTTCATTCACTCTGCTAATAGCTGTGGAGTTCTTTCGTGTGCCAGGCAAGGTGCTCGGCCCTGGGAGCACGGGAACAGCTGCTCAGGCTCCTCGCTCTTAAGGAGTGGACAGCTGGCAGCGGGGGAGTGTGCTGGGCCGCGCCAAGGAGGCTGACCTTTCTCATGAAGGCGCGGACAACATCCCATTCGCACTTCAGAAAGATCACTCTAAAGGGTGGATTCTGGGTGGATTGCCCAGGACACAAGGATCTCATCAGAAAACAAGTTTACTAGGCAGGCTGGGAAATGACCAAGGTCCAGCAGAGGCTGAGGGGGTGGGGCTGAAGGGAAAACACCTTTCGGAGGGATGGTCAGTAGGACTAGGGGATTGGGGTGGAAACATAAAGGTGATTTTTATAACCCCATCACCCTCCAGCCTAGAGGCTCTGTTTCAGGTTGTGTCTTTGGTAGGAGTTGACCTGACCAAGATGTGACTTCAGTGTCCTGACTCTGTCCTGGGGACGCTGTTCACCACTTGCAAGTGGCTGCCTCTCCCTGCACAGGAAGACCCAGAAGATGTGTCCTGTTGTGGAAACTCGGGATCGGAAGGTGGTCCCGTCCCACAGTTTCCACGACTCCGACTACGGTCTTCCCACCACGGATGCGTCCAGCAGCTGGGCACAGGGACCACGCCGCCTGCTGGGACTGCCCGCTCTGTCTTTGGGGGATTCCCCCAAACTATGCCCACCCCAGTCCCCAGTAGATTCAGCCTCTGCTGTTAGTTCTACTCTGGGAGGTACAAAAACACAACACAGCCCTACACAACACAGCACAGCACAACACAACACAGCACAGCCCAACACAACACAACACAACACAACAGCTTGGAAAATTCCTGATGGATAGTGAACTCTCATCCCGGAAGCAAAATCTGCTTGGGAGAGGGAGATGAGCTTAGATTGTGTCCAGCACCAAACACGGGAGACTGGGGAGGGTGGGGGCTGAGCCACCTTCTCGCACCTGTCACTCCTGCCACTTGGTGAGGACACTTTTCATCTGGTCAATGCGGGAAGCTCACGGATAGCATTTCACTCCCCAAAGCCTGGATTTCTCGATTCCCCGCTCCGTATCACCCATTTCCTGCTCTCTGTGAGGCGTGCAGCCACCCGCCAGGACTCGCTTGCTCCTGTGACGGACTTGCTCACTCCTCCCTTCTACGGGCGGTGAACAGTGAGCCCTGTGAGCTCTGGGATTGCGACACTGTCCTGTTCACGAAAATCGTGTGACCAACCTCTGTCTGACTTATTGGCTCGGGTACGTATGGCAGCCTAGGCCCATTTCTAGCTTTTAATCGGCAGTAAAGCCATGTGCGGTCGTGGCCTCTGACTACACTCATCCCGTTGAGTTCTCATGTTTACACAGCACCATCAGTTCGGCTCATCGTTTCTCCAGAAACTTCTCCAATTCTGCCTCTGTGAAGCCAGCTATCCTCCTGTCTGCCTTGCAGGTTCTTTGAAAGCCTGAGAGCTCCTGAACTACAGGCACAGAGAGCGGGTGAGTCTGCTGTGCCTGCTGCCCCCTGCCCAACCTGGGGATGCTCCGGGCCTCCCGTATGCGCCCTGACGGGGAATCGAACCCGCAACATTTTGATGTACGGGATGATGCTCCGATCAGCTGAGCCACCTGACCAGGGCTAAAATCTCTTCATACCATGCTTATGGGAAGAGCAGTGTTTATAATAGTAAAGACCAAAATACCAAATGGAGAGAGCTTAAGCCTGTGGAGCCCTCTGAGTGCAAAGAAATATAAAGCCGCTGGCCATGAATCAAAAGTTATTCACGTACAGGTAACATGGAAAAGGACACACAGAAGTTTGAAGAGAAAAGCACGACACATATGCTCCGCTGAGCACAGGGATTAGAAATCGCGTGTGTTTATGGGAAATTGCGAGAGACTCCAGGAGTGCCGATGGCTGTGATGATAAAAGTGCCAGCTGGCCACGGCCCTTCCCCTTCCCCACCCTCTGTGCTCCATCCTTTATGAAGATCATCTCATTTCATCTCCTCACCGGGCACAGGAGGTAGGAGCGCCAGAGGAAACTGATTCAGGCCACGTGAGGCAGCTCACCTAAGGCCACGCGGCTAGCAAATGGCAAAGCTGTGATTCGAACCCTAGGGTGCGAGCTCATACCCGGCCTAACGCCACCGCAGGGATTTCTCGAGACCTACATTCCACACGCCCTCCGGATTTTTCGTGAGAGCTGTGCCCCCCTCCCCAGGATTTGGTTTTTGGTGAGCTGTGGAGGCTGGTTGGTGCCCTGCCTGGGGGCAGTGGGGTGGGGGGAGAGAGGGTCTCAGCTAAAGGCTTGCAGAGCCCTCCCCGGAGGGCACCTGGCTCGCCTGAGTGCCCTGCTGCTCCTTGGTCAGGTCTATTTGGAGGAGCCGCCTGCCCTCCCCCGTTTCAGGTCGCCCTACCAGCCCCCCAGCCCCATGACCCTGGCGCGTGGTGTTTGTTTTCCCGTGACCGCCTTCTCCGTTCCATGGCCGTGGATGAGCGCCCGCCGAGGAGCGGCAGCATTCGTGACCCCACGGATCTGCGGCCCAGGGCTGGATCCGAGGGCTGTGTGGGGCGGGGCGGGCCGTGCCAGAGGGCATAGACGTCGTCCCTTCCGGTGGCAGCGGAGCGATGCCAGCGTGTCCCAGCCCTGGAGGTGTGAGCTCGGTCCCCCGGGCGGTGAGTCGTGGCTGGCAGCACGGCAAGCCCACTCTCTCTGTGAGGAATGGTCCCGGGCCCAGCCATCGGTCTCGCCACACCACAGGTTCATTTTTTGGTTGTTGTTAAATCTTGTATTTCTCAACCATTTCCTTAGAACTTTCGAGAAGGGGTTCTCACTTAAAAAAAAAAGAAAGAAAGAAAAGGTTAAGCCCCGCTCTCAGCCCAGAGCGTTAACCTTACGGAGTTGCCTCAGCACAGATGGGAAGTGCTGTGACTCATGTAATAAGGTAGATATTGTGACAAGAAGGATGTTAACATCTTAATATAAGACCCTGAGGGGAAATTTGCATAAAACAGTCTTTTGTTGCTTCAAAAGAGACACTGATGCCTTATTAAAGAAAGATCAAAACTTGATTCTGTTAAATATTTAGTTTGGAGTAGCTTCCTTATTTCCAGGGCATTTTTTCCCCCTTGACAATCCCAGTTACTTAGAGTTGAGGAGCCTGGTCTTCCCTCTGCCCGGCCCGCTCCGTAGAGGGTCCCAGGCAGGGGCGGGGCTGTCTTTCTCCTGGGCCCACGTGAAGTCCGAGAAGAACCAGGGGACAGAGACTCGGAACTCCCGAGTCTATTCCTTCAACTTAAAAAAAAAATCTCCCATCCAAGTACTAACCAGGCCCGACCCTGGGAGATTTTTTTTTTTAAGTTGTCATTTAGAATGGAAGGACAGATAAAGCGCTTCTCAGATAAGGTCAAGTTCAAGGAGTTCATCATCACCAAGCTCTTATTATATGAAATGTTAAAGGGACTTATCTAAGAAAAAGAAGATAAAAAATAAGACAGTAAAAAGACAGCAAACTCACAGATATTAACAACCACACCTAAAACAAAAGCAAACAAAGCAAACAGCTAGAACAGGAACAGAACCACAGAAATGGAGATCATATGGAGGGTTAGCAACAGGGGAGTGGGAGGAGGAGAGAGGGGGAAAAGGTACAGAGAATGAGTAGCATAGATGGTGGGTAGAAAATAGACAGGGGAGGGCAAGAATAGTATAGGAAATGTAGAAGCTAAAGAACTTATGACACATGGACATGAACTAAAGGGGGGAATGTGGGTGGGAGAGGGTGTGCAGGGTGGGGGGAAACGGGACAACTGTAATAGCATAATCAATAAAATATATTTTTAAAAAAGAAAAAGAAAAGAAAAAAACTCTATTGGATTTTGAGTCTCCTAAATTTTATTTTTCAGTGACATTGTTGACAGATTATTTCTTGAATGCTCCCAGTGACAGGGAGCTCACTGTCCTTTGAGGCAGGACATGTGCTCTTACGTGAGGCTGGCACCTGCTTCCCCGTAACATCCCACACTGGTCCCTGGATTAATCCCCTTCCTTTGGATTAATAAATGACCTAATCCCTCTTTGGGACAGCTTTCCACGTGGTTGTAGACAATGACTGTGTGTCTTCTTAGGTCCCACAATAGCAGATTCCAGATTTTTCCCTCTCATTAAAAAGTCCCACCGAACCCCACCCCCTGCTGGTTTTTGATGGCAACACAATGTCGGTGGACCTCCCAGGAGGAAACCGCTTCATCCCTGGAAGCCAGGTGGTTCTCTTTCCATGCAGATGCTTCTCCAAAAGGGAAGACTGAGGGGAAAGCAGGGGCCAGGCCCAGTCCCCCCTAGAGCTGAAGCCAGTCACCGCGGTTAAAAGGCTTCAGCCGCAATGGCATTGGGTGCTCTTTGCCAGAACAGCAGCAGGCATGCATGATGGGAAGTTTGGGGAGATGCTTGCAGCCTCCTCGGCACACGGTACCCAGGAGGAAGGCTTGGCTGGGTGCCAGGGGATGAGGGGACAGGGAATCCTTGCTGGGGGCCAAGGACTTCCAGTCCTTGGGGTTTACTGGCAAGAAGAGGAGGAGGGTCCTAAATGAATCAAATCAAGGTTAATGGCCTTGCCCACGGTCAGGAGGTGACTCAGAAGCAGGAGGTAAGCAGAGGCTTCTTCCCTCATTTGCTCACCGGCCACAGCCCCCATCCGCCATCCAAGGAGGTCTACGTGTCAGTCGCACAGATACAGAGCGAGTGTTTGTGCTGAGCCCCAGCCGCACCAGTGGCAGCCTGGCCACCGTGGGCACCCAAGATCGTCTGTATTACCTCCCTCCCAACACAGCAGTGGCCCCGCCTCCTGGCCCATGGCCACAATCACTGTCCTCTGCAGAGCTTCTAGTGGGGACAAGAAACAAACTGACCCCAACGGCCAGCCCTTCTGGGGCCCAGTTCCCACGGCAGGGCATCTGTCCAGGGGCCATTCAGAGCAGGTCAGCTGCAGGGGGAGGGCCCTGCTCCTAAGGCATCTGATGAGGAGACAGATGAGCTCCCAGCGGAACGTTCTGGGCTCCTTTCTAGTTCAAACCCATAGCCAGTCTCAATGCGACTTTATGGATAAGGAAAAAAATTCTGCAAAAACGATCCCCGTTCTTTCCTTCTACTTTGGGGCCCCACTTTGCTCTCTCTGCTGTGAAGAGACACCAATGTGGTCAGAATTTGTTCTCTGTTCTTCCCTTCTGCCTCCTGTTTGCTAAAGGAGCATTTAGGCCACACCAAGCACTGACAGACACACTGTGACAACTGTGACTCTTGTGCCCTTGGGGGTGGCCAGGATCCGAGGGGTCATTCACTCCACCCTTGTGCGTTTTCAGATGAGGACTCGCCTCTCAGATGTTATGAGACACCTGGGCCACTTCATTTTCTTGAGGCTCCTTATCTATTAAAATAGTTAAAAAAAGAGGCATAAAAGTTATGGAATATCTTCAATGTTTACATTTGATAAATTACAGCTCTTACCCTGGCTGGTGTGGCTCAGTGGATTGAGCGCTGGCCTGCAAACCGAAAGGTTGCTAGTTGGATTCCCAGTCAGGGCGTGTGCCTGGGTTGCGGGCCAGGTCCCCAGTGGGGGATGTGCAAGAGGCAACTGATGGATGTATCTCTTGCACATCCATGTTCTCTTCCTTTCTTTCTCCCTCCCTTCCTTTCTCTAAAAATGAATACATAAAATCTTTAAAAAATTACAACTCTTTATAGAAAAGAATGCAATGCAGTATATTGCAATAGTCACAAATTCCGGCAGAGTCATCGCAGCCGTCCAGCACTAGAGGCAGTGCTGCGCACACCGAAACTCAAGGGCAAGGTTAAGGATGACGTCTTCTTCTCTCAGGACTGTCTCTGCATCCTTAGGGCTGTGACTTCATTTGGAGCGAAGGTCAAATGTCTGCTTCGAGGCTGTGTGAGTGCAGAGGCCGCTGGGCTCTCCTGCCCTCTTTGTCTGTGCTGAGCTCTTTCAGAAACCAGCCGTGGGATCCTGACCCCTTGTATCTTCGTCAGGTAGAGGCCCGAACTGCGGTTTGGCTCTTGGATTTCCTATCTCGCTGAAAGCCTGCTGCTTTCACACCCAGAACCTGGGTTACCCCGCTTCCTGCCTGGTCATTCTCTGCCTTCTCCTTGCCTGGCCTGGTGCCTGAAATTCTTACACAGGAGGATCATTCTGTTCCAGACATCAGTTTTCAGGCACATCATCTTAAAAGGCAAAGACTTCCGTATGAGTTTTGAGCTTAACCCTTAAACTGCCGTGAGCCAACCCGTGAGTGGGCATGCATTCGTAGCTGCTGAGGGGAGGGTACTCCTGGGAGACAGGCTGGTGGGTAAGAGATCAGAACAAACTTTTGCTGTTGGTTAGCAAATAACTGAGCGCAGATTCAGCGTCAGGGAACCCAGCTTAGGCTCTGGTTTGCATCTACAAGCCGTGCGATCACAGGCGACCCCGGCAACCTTGTGAGCCTTGGTTTTCTCATCGGTACGATGGGAATGATACACGTATCTGGTTCACAGCTTCTCCCTCCCAACTGCCATGAGGATGAGCAACGATAAGACATACGAAAGTCTTTCATGAGTCAGAAATATTTATATAAAACTTAGCTTATTTAAGTATAATTTCTACACAGAAACAAAAAACAGTTTCTCAAGATTAGGTGGGCTCTTCTCCCCTTGCTGGTAAATGGGCCCTTTCCTGTGCCATGAGGAGTTATTAGGAGTGGGGACACACAAGTGAATAAAGTAAGTTTCCTGCCCTCCAGGGGTTCCAGTACTTGGAGTGATAAGTAAGGAAATGGGCAATTACTGTAGAGTGTAAAAAGTGCTAAGCACAGGATAATCGATTCATTTCTTTATCAAACATTTATTGAATGCCTTTCCCCGTAAGCCAATACGCTGCACACGATGGATACATGAAGGATGATGAGGAAGCCAGTTGAGAAGGCTGCCAGGAGGCGCTATCAGAGCTCGGTCACAAAGCCTAAGGATGGGAGAGTTCAGTGAAGTGTAAGAACAAGGCTCCTGCGGGGTGAGGGGGGCGGCGTGGAGGATGGAGGTGAGCACCTGCGTGGTGACTTGGGGCCAATTCTCCCTGTCGGTGCCCCAGGTAAAGTCAATGCCACTGAGCAAAACCACCCCTGAAGACTGACTGTAGAGCTCAGGTCGGGAGGCGGGGGCCCGACTGACCCAGAACCCGGTGTAAGCAGGGTTTAACCAGGCCCCCGGTGGGCCTCAGCTGGAGCGGGGCTGCCTGTCTCTCTCAGTCACCCATCAGAGTGAGCCCCGCCCCGTCCCTCCTGGTTCCGTGTGATTCTGTGAGTGACTGAGAGAATTCCAACTAACTCAAATATTAGCCCCACTGATAATTCGGTTAATTAAGCTAATAATTAGGAAGATGAGTTTATTGTGCCAGAAGCTGTCTAGGGTATGCCAAGGCCAATTAAAATTAACAGCTGCTTGGGGTTCCCTGCCTCCCTGACCTTGCTGTGTTCTCCGACCACCCATCCTTGACCATGCACATGAAGGAAGGCCCTTTTCCTTGTGTGCTCAGGTCTGCTGCTCAGAGTTTACAGCTGCCGAGATGAAGGAGGCAGAGCAAGTGTCCTTCGGGATCACAAGCCCATCATCGGATGCAGAGAGATGTCTCGTTGCTTTCCAATGAGCAAGGTCAAAGGTGAGCTGGGTTCCTTTCCTCCTCAAGATGGGTGATTTCTGAGAGTTGAAACTGAACTCCCAGATGCGGAAACACATTTCCTTCCCTGGACGGGCCCTGGCGGTGTGCTCTCCTGCGGCTGCTGAACCCAGCTCTCCGCAACAAGTGCGAGAACAGCTCAGTGTGAGTGGGCACTTAATTTGATTTCCGATGTTGCATCCCCCACAGGTGCAGAATCCCCTAAGGAGATAAAGCGGGCTTATTATTCCCTGGGAAGAGTTATCCAGACACCCGGAGTACAAGACGGAGCAGAAACAAGTCACGTAAATGGGTCTCAGGAGCCTGACATCTTTGCCTAAACAAGACTCACTGTTCTGAGAGATGGCCCTTCTGGGCAAGGAGCCCGAGGAGCGCGCGTTACTCCTGCTTGGCTCTGACACACAGGCCTCTCCTGGCTGTCACATCCTGGCCAACACGCTGTGCTCTGAGCCGTTTCTACTCGGGAAAATAAAAGGGATGTGAATCTTCCCACCAATGGGCAAGAGAGCATGTCAGCCTCTCTCTTGGAGTCGGTGCTTGCTGTGAGCTGCGCACAGGCCTTGCCGCGCTCAGCCGAGCTCTGGGTCTCCACCTTGGGCTCAGGTCAGCTTGTCCTGCTCCCTTGTCATTGTCGAAGGTCCCAGGGTCAAAGCTGCCCCCCCAGCCCCTGAGGTTCTCCCCTGCCCGAGGTCCCTTGCAAAGGCCATTGCTGTCCTCTCAGGTTCCTTCCTCCTTTCTGCTCCCAGAACGACAAAAACCCAGGCCTCCTTTGCCTCCTTCGGTCATGCACACGCATTTTTGAGCTCTGGCTCTCAATTTTCCTTTCTGAATGTGACTCAGCAGACCCCAGGCTGTCTCCCTGGTAAAGAATTCGCAATCAGCCGCTCCAAGCACACGTGGTTGAGATGTGTGCCTCCAAACAGCGACATGTCTGCCCCGTCGGAGATCTCTGGGGCTGCGGGTGAACGGGGACGGTGCTGTCGGCTTCCTGGATGCCACGGGCCACGGAATCAGAGTGTTGGGCCACAAAGTGTAAATAGAAAAGAAGAATCTCATTAAAAATGGCTACCATTATTTTTGTTTATGCAATGATAGCCAGTATGAACAGGTACCAGTCCGAGGAACTTCCCCAAGTGAAGCTTCTTCCCGAGTTGTGATGCTCCAAGCCTTGGAAGCTTCTGAGAAGCGCTTTTATTTGTTCCAGAGGATCACTCAGGCATACCCTTGACATTTTTAAAGGATCTTTTGTTTAATGGAATGGTATACTGAGGTATACTTGATATTTGATAGAATTTGCTATTTCTGAGACGTTCACAAAGAATATCGCAGCCTTCTCTTCAGCTCATTTTTGGAAGCGGTTTTCCTGGCTGTGCCTTGCCCTTGATCTTTGCTCAGAAGCCATTTCTTAATATTAGCATCCTTTGCTGTCCAGGGAGGCTGAGACTTTTCAAAGCCATAAATCCCCAGCTCCTTGGAGTTTAACAGCCTTTCCTCAGCACATCGTTGGCCCCTTACATTCCCCATAAATACTTTAAGCATTTTGCCTGTAAATACCTCCAGCTAGATCGCCTGACTCACTGGGTATATTTTTTATTTTCCACATTACTGCAAGTGACAGTATTGCTAAACTTTCTGTCACTGTATAACAAAGATCCTCTTCCCTCCAATTCTCCAATTTCCAATACTCAACAAACCATATGAAATTGTCATGTTTATAGGTAAAAAATGGTTGAACGTTGGACAGTTTCATCTAGTTCAGCCTCTCGGATACCCAATCTCCGCTAGTTTGTGAGTGGGAGGGACTACTGATCGCAGCTTGGAGTTAGCACATCCTCGACTTTGACCTGCGCTGGAATCACCTTGGGGAGATTTTAAAAATTGCAGTACTCAGGCTGCACCTCTGAGCAGTTCCACCAGGCCCGCTGGAGGCTCAACTCCAGCCTCACTAGTTTCAGCTCCACGGATGGTGCCCACGTGTGGGCAAGCTCGAGCACCATGGATTGCAGGTACAGGTGTAGCTCATCTCCTGGGATCAGTCTATCTGGCATCACTGTGGCCTCAAGTTATCTGGGACAGAACCCTGATCCTCCAGCCCAGACACTGACTTGAACATCAAAACTTTAATGTTAGAGCTCTCGTTTTAGGAAGCAGTGTTTAAAATTTGACTGAGATAAGTAGTGGAATAAGTTGTTCTGAAAGTAGGAAATTAGAATAGCTTTTCTGTCACCTGGTGATGAATTAATTTTCCTTATTTTATTCTCTGGTGCTTAAGATCTGCAGTGTTCTCTAGAGGACCAGTGGGAAATTTACTTTTTGTGTTGGGGGGGAAGCTTTCTTTTTTCACCTGTTGGTTTTGTGGTTTCTTTATTTTTGTAGGTTTTGCTGTCAATTTTTTCCTCTCTTTACCTTCAGAAAATCCTGCTGACCTGAGCTGCTGGTTGGCTTCTCTCTGGACTCTCCAGAGCTGCTGTGGATTCATTTTTACATTTCCTCGGTCACTTCTGTGACTGCTGAGTTGCTGAGACCACCCTCACCGGGGAGGGCAGTCTGCTTTGCTCAGCCTACCAAATGTCACCATCATCCAAGGCACCTCACAGACATACCCAGAAAAATGTTCGACCAAATATCTGGGCATCACGTATCCCAGTGAAGTTGACACATAAAATTTACCTCCACATTTTTACTTCATTTTACAGATGAGGAAACCAAGTTGCAAGAAAAGCCGATTAGCTCGACTCAGGCTCACGCAGCTATTGAGTGGCAGAGCTGGGATTCAGGCCCAGGTAGTCTGCGAGTTCGTAATCACGACCCAGGTTCTTCCCCACCTGTGCTGACTCCCTTACGTGCACTTCAAGGACGGCTGGGGTAGAGGAGGGAATTTGGGAGCATGTTGCATGTTTGGAATATTTGCTACAACTAAGGAGAAAGAGACAGCCCATCAGGGACGAGGGCCAAAGTTGCCACCTGCACTGAGAGCACAGGTGACCCAGGAGCCAGGATCCAAAGCAGAGCTCTCAGCACTGACTGTGTTTCTAGCCTAGGGTGGGACACGGTCTCCCTAGCTGCTCTCTTATTTGTGTCCCTTAGAATAGACCAACAGACTTTTTTGGCTGTAACTGTTCCATTGTCAATACTTAAGAAAGGGCAAGGAGAAAGGGGCTGCAGGTATTACCAAAAAACCCCCAAACCCCCCCCAAAACAAACACCCCCCCAACATCTTGTGGGAATTAAAAAGGTTCTGGAACCTTAGAACGTTCCATAAGAAATTACCCTGTTTCTGACTACTTTCCTATGTTAACAGTCGGAAGCCCCGAGAGTTCCCTGTTCTCTTTCTCAATATACGAGGATGGAGCTCATCAAACCTCTGTCCCTCCATCTGCTGGGTTCTTTCCACCAGCAATTAAAACATGTCAGGAGCATGTTTTTTTCTAGATAAAATTTTACTCAGTCTCCCAATACATAAAACCCACAAAGGCAGCATTCCGTAAGTGTCTATTCATTCATTCAATCGACCCATAACACCTTTCCCTGATCACTGCGAAGCCTTTCAAAGGGAAGACCGAGTACACTTGGAACGCCACAGGGACTGGAAGCCAGGACCGGGGCTGACATTTGCAGTCTCTGTGAGCCTCCATATCCAATTTGTTTCTATAATCTGTTTGGGATCAACTTTATCCAGAAAATCCAAAGAGATAATCAGCTTACCTTGCAAGCTCAAGATTCTCTTCAGTCAAATGGATCCAAAAGGATGAAAGAGAATCTGCAGAACTTTTGGATTGCCAACAATATCTGACACCTAGCTTACTTCCTTGCCATAAATATAAAAGCCAATCAACAGACACCGCACACTTAGAAATGCTAAGTGTATCAATTTTATGACAGTAACACAATGAAAAGTGTCCTGATTTTACTTGTCATCGCTTATTAATTGGAGCTCAGCACAGGCTGAATAAATATAACCTTTTATATAACCACCTTGTTCGTGGTTATATAAAAGTATCCTGAGAACAGCCTACCACTTAGTACGCATAAAACAAATATTTATTGAATGAACGAACAAACCAAACTTGCCCGATAGCTCGTTACGTCTTAGATTATATGTACATTTTTATTTTTTGATTTTTATTTGTGCGTGTTTGAATTTAGAAAGATCGGTGCAGAGCTCTAAATTTGAAAACAAGTTAATGAAGCGGCACGAGGGTAATCTGTTGCTTGGTTTTCTTCCTTATCAAAGTTAGCGCAGAGCAAGCACAGTTGAGATTGCGTTGAGACTTATTGCCGTTTAAGAAATTCTATTGTGAGTGTGAGTCGCAACATTCGTGGCACCTAGAACATGCCATGCAACCCAGGGCACCCTTGGGTTCCAAGAAGCACAGTTGGAAACCACTCCCGAAGGGTATGGAGGCCACTGCCTCCTCAGGGACCCTCGCTCCAGCACGCACCTCTTACGGGTGTCTGCTTTTAACAGGAGAAAATGCTTCGGACCGTAGGCAGGTCTTTGCTTTGGGTCCATTTAGTAAGACCAGTGGGAGTCTTGCTATTTCCCACCTGCTCTTTCTCTCCAATGGGTTTAGACGCTCAGCCTGAGGCGAGAGTCAGGAGGAGGTTGCTTGCATGGAGCTTCGAAACAGATGCGCCCGAGACATGGATTCCTTCAGGCCATGGGGCAACTCGAGCCCCATGTCCATGGCCCAAAGCAACCTCTAACGGGGCCCCGTGTGCCTCCCCGGTAGCCAGGGCTGCTTTGTCAGAACGGCCGTTTTATCTCCACGCTTGCCTTTAAGAGGTTTGGGGCTGGGGAGGAGAGGCTGTGGGAGGGGTTTTCGGTGCCCTGGATTACTGGTTCTGTTTTCCTAGACTGCAGGTGTTGGGGGGGCCTGATGGAGTGCCTGTCTCCCCACTTCAGCCAGAGCTGTTGTCTCCGTGTCCCAAGAAGGAGGCTTTGAACTGCATGACAATTTTTTTCGCAGGAAGTTGAAGATGCAGGTTGAAAGGCTTTTGTTGTTGTTGTTGCCGGTAATAGAAGGAGTTATTTTCTGAGCTTTTCAGTTAAATGACAGGCGGAATCAGCCTATTTGGTGAGAGCACCTGCTGTTCTTCTCCTCTTCTTTTGTCCACATACCTGAGACTGTCCTTCAGACTCATCAAGGGGACTTTCAGGAGTCACGAGCGCAACCCAGAAGTGCCGAGCTGAGAGGCACAGGTTGGGGCCGGCAGGAGATGGGGGGGTAGGGTACGGGCATTAATCGCTGTGGGCTTTGGTAGCACAAGCGTTTGTGCTTGTTCCACATGACGCTGTTCTAAAGACCACAGCTATTGAAAGGAGCTGTAGGGAGAGAAGCTCCATACCCTCCCTGAATTCAGCAGCACCTGGAATGGGGAGAAAGCCCGTGGGTATTTTATCGTGGCTTTCCTGATCTATCTGCCTACCTACCGATCTATCCGGGCACACGCACCTGAAGGCCGCCTTTTGCATGGCTTACCAGAAGAAACATAAGTCCTAGAAATTGACCACATAAAAGACTTGTTTTGCGAACAGCTCGGGACCAAGGTTCTTCTGTAGTGGAGTTCTATCTTTTCTTTTTAATGAAAATTAAGAATTTATCTTAAGAAAGTTATTGAAAGGCTGGTTCTTTTATTTGCATGATGATAAAATGTGCCAACACTTCTTTTCTTTGCTACAATCAATGAAGAGAGACTCACAAAGCCGCCGGGAAAAGACATGAAAGGCCCCCAAACATTCTTAGGACCTCCTTTGTGAACAATCAGCTTCGCCAAATGAAACTGGTGCCTCCAAAACAGCGGGTTTTAATAAAGTTCGTATGTGATCCATAAATGCCTGTGGAAATGCATGTTAGGCAACGTACTACTTCCTCTCGGGTGGCATCTGCTTATTATGTTATCTTAACGCACAGGAGCACACGTCTCTCTTCTTCCCGTAACTGCGTTCACCTACTCTGTAAACAGATGACCACGTGACAGAGGGTGTGGCAGCAGCTCCTGGGGACTGACGGGTGATAGGGACCGACACAAAAAGAGAAGTCCAAGACAAGTCCCCGTTCTGGCCTTCCTGTCTGGAAAGGCCATTGGCTAAGACAGGAGAAACCCTGAAGCTCAGCTGCCTTTGAACGGTAAGTCCTTTCAGCACCAGAGCAAAATCTCTGCGATTCATTTGAGATCTGATAGCAGATGGAGCTAAAAGACCTTGTTAAATGTTTTCTAAAGCCTGGACCGAGTAGAAAGAATGGATCACTTGTGGAAGCGTGGACCCCAAGGCCCAGGTGGGCTTTCCTGAGCGGCCGCTCTCCCCACGTGCGTGTGCTTGCTGGGAGAGTTGAGTGCGCCCCGTGGGACACCCCTGGGAGGGACAGCTGGAAGCGTGGGCCTGCTTTCTCCTGTGCTTCGACGCACGTGCCTTTCCCCTTTGCCCGTTTTACTTCGTGCCCATCTGCTGCATTAAACTATAAATGTGAAGACAGATGCTTTTCTGAGTCTTGGGAGTCCTTCTAGTAACCTGTGGAGCTGAGAGGAGCTTGGGGGACCTCTGATACAGAACCTCAGATGCAGAAGTTTGGATGGAAAAAGCGGATTGCAAGCAACTTGACGTGTCCCGAAAGACCTTGATCTGCATGGGAAGGCGACAGTTGCGGGACCTAATCCCTGAACATACGGGATGTTTTTTGAAGGGACACCAGAGACAGACAGACTTCAAACGCCAGTAAAAAGAACCTTAGTGGGTACTATCAGGAAATACCAAGCATGGCAGTAAACCTCCGAGAGGCTGACCCTTGGATTTATGTCTCTCAAATCAAGAGACCCAAGCAATCCTCAGATCACTGGAAGACCGTGCCAGATGGAGACCTGAAGCTGAGGATTCTGGCAATCTTCAGACCAGACAAGACAGCCTCTACCTGATGCCTGGCTTGAGTAGACAGTGGAATGATTTGTTCCTGCGCACATCCACTCAAGACCCACGAACCAAACCCCGGATTGCTGGAGCCAAAGATTATCACCCTAAATTGCATGGATTGTTTTTTGCTTGGCTGGCCAGTTATTCTTTCCTTTCTACTCATTTAAAAATCTGCTGGCAGACAGCTGTTAACCCTTAACTACGATGCCCCAGGGCCCCCTTTGCCCTGTTCGTTGCATTTTTCGTCACTCCACGGTAAGCATCTGGCTCTGATCGACTCAAGATTTGGCTAAACTATACGATAAAATCAACTGTTGGCTTTATCCTCATTGTTCTTTGGTTGCCACCCAACTCTCCTCCGCATGAGACCTTGGTAATGATTCAGCTGGTTTTCTCAATCACTTGGTGACAGGAGAGATGGCAAACACCATAAATGAAGGCCAGAGGGCTAAAAACTAGAATTGGCCCTGCTACCACATCACACCTCGGACGGAAGTTTCCTGTTTCCACTGCAACAGTATCTGGGGACCTTGTACAGGCACTTTCCTGTGTAACTGAGAGCTCCCAGAAACAGCTCTTGGAGAGGGACTAGGAAGCATATGGGCCATAGGACTGGGAGCATTTGGAGCTGCCTTACGTTTGCAGAACGTACCCAGAAGGCTCGCTGCTGAAACCCAATTCCATGCTCTTCTGGTTCAGGTCTACCTAATGATCTCTCGTCCATAAATCTCACCGGCTCGTGCCAAACCCCTCTTGTCGAGTAATGCCAAAGCCAGATAACGCTATTCAACAACTTCACAGGGATATTTTGGCCGATTACTGCTCATGGGGAAGCTCCCAAGAACTAGGATTGGAATTTTTGGGCCAAAAAGCCTCCAGCTCACAAGCCAGATGGGGATTTGTTATCTCAAAAAACTGATGCCTGTCTTCTCATAGTCCCTGATATCACTCAGAACTTGTTTTGGCTCATGCATTTCTCCTCTCGGAGGAAGAGGTTTTTAGATGACTCAAAAAAATGAGACTTGATTTGACACCCCAAACTGTTATCATTAAGGAGAATTGGGAACTATTTTCTTCTTCTTCAAGCCTTTTTATTTCAAGTCTGAAGGCCCCTCAAGTGTGCAAATTGTTATACTTTATGGCTCCCTCCTTGACAGGGGGGCTGAACTACTAAGTCCACAGAAGTCCTGACTCGAGAAGTATAGAAGATCAGGCAGGTAACACACAGCAGCCCCAGATTTACTGGCTTTTCAAGGTGGAACGTGTGCTGTCTTAGAGGAAGACCGTTGCACTTAAATTCCCACAGATCTGGGGAACGAGCGTAGAAATGAGGAACGCAGGTAATTTAGCTCTTATCTTCACACGTGGTTCTGTGATCTGCTCTCACTGGGGTGGGAACTTTTCTCGTGGACATAGTGTACTTGGCTCCTAGCTTAGAAGTGGACACACTGATCGCAATCCCTCTCTCTGTGTCTGTCGTGATGCTGTGTTCAAGTTCTCGGGTGTGCTTGCTGTTCTGTCAAAAGATCCAAAAAATGACCAGCCAGCCAATGGCAGTGCGTCAGTTTTCTATCACTGATGGGTCACAAATTACTGCTGATTCCGTGGGTTACAGCAGCACAAGTTGATTATGTCACAGTTGCGTGGGTCACAAGTCCGGGCTGGTTTGACTGATTTTAAAAAGGCCAAAATCAAAGTGTCGGCAGATTTGGTCTTACTGGGAGGCTCTGGGGAGAATGTGCTTCCAAGCACGTTCAGGTTGTTGCCAAAATCACAGTTCCCTGTGCCAGGGCCAGTGGCTCAGTTGGTTAGAGCATCAACCTACCCATCAAAAAAGTTTGTGGGTTTGATCCTTGGTCAGGGCATGTACCTAGGTTGCAGGTTCAATCCCCAGCTGGGACACATATGGGGAGGGGGCGGGGAGGATGTGGGGGACCTGCGGGGGGAGCAGGAAATTGATGGATGTCTCTCTCTCATGTCAATGTTTCCCCCTCTCTCTCTCAAATCAATAAACATATCCTCGGGTGAGGACTTAAACAAATTCAGGTCCTTGCAGTTATAAACCAGAGGGTCCCATTTCCGTGCTGACTGTCACCTAGGCCTACCCTGGGCTCCCAAAGGCCTCCCTCTGTCCTCGCACACGGGCCCGTGCGTCTCAGAGCCAGCGAAGGCACGTTAGGTCCTTCTGGCCCCGGGAGTCCTTCGGACTTCCTCTCTGCTGCGTTTCTGCTGTTTCCAGCACGGGACTTCTCAGCTTTTTAGGGCTCTTGTGATTAGACCGGGCCCGCCAGGTCATTCAGGACCATCTCCCTATTTTAACATCAGTAACCTTACTTACGTTTGCAAAGTTCCCGGCGCCCTGTCATCCTTCTTGCCTGTTCCTAGAGAAATCTCACCCCAGGAGCGGGGTGTGGACAGCTTTGAAGGGCCACCACTCATCGCCTACCGCAGACAGGAACGCCTGGTGCTTACCCAGGCCGGAACAGCGGCGGTTCGAACTTGACACCCGAGGGGAGGGGGTGGTGGCGGTGGAAGAGTGTATAAGGGGGGTAAATGGTAATGGGAAAAATACAATAAAAAAATAAAAATAAAGAACAATGAAAGAAGATGAAGAAAAAAAAGAACTTGACCCCTGACCTGGGTGGACCACAGCCCTAGAAGGTAATGGTCTGTCCTCCAGCTCAGGCTGGGGCACCGGCCCAAAGACAGGGACTAATCAGCCAGACGCCTGCGGCAATGGAGTCTCACCGTCTGCAAACCCATTTTCGCAGGCAACCTGTTTCCTTATCTTCGCCAGCAGCTCTCTTATCAGAATAATAATTTGTTTACCTAAGGACACGATTTGCTTATCAAGCAAGACTGCGCTTATCAAGATTTACACAAAGGCCTGCTTTGGCTGTGTCCACCAAACAGAACTGTTCTGTCAGGAACTGTGTCCGATTCCATCTAGGTCCTCCCCCTACACGACCCACCTTAAACTCCGCCAGCCCAGGTGCCTACGTGCTGTAAATCCTCTTCCTTAACTTCCCCTGCTGAACCGCTGTGTGCTGCAGTTCATTTCATAACCTCGGCCGGCCTTGCCCGCTCCACAGGTTTACCTGTTGGGCTCCGAGGGGTGGGTGACCCCTCCCCATGGGCCACCTGTCTCCCTTTGACTCCTGAGAAGCAGGAGGGGGGTTGGCAGGGGGCGCAGCAGAGACTCCTGCTGGGTCCAGGGTGGGTAGGTTCAGTTTGCATCACTAATGAGAAGGAATGCCCGAGGGACCGTGTCTGCAGGATCTTTAAGCCTCCTTCCTAGGACGCTCTGCGCAAACTCAGAACACATCTCACCAGGGCAGGGCAGCACCTTGATCGAGCCCTGGGGGGACGTCAGTTGTCAGAGAAGGGTGCTGTGTCCCTGCATCATTCAGGAGAGGGGTGCTGGCCAAGCCAGCCACCACCCCCGCCGCCCCCTGACAAGCTGGGTGAGTCCGAGGGAGAAGCAGGAGGCAACAGTCCTGTTGCTGACGCTGGACTCCAGGACAGTACCCGATGGTGGCGGTGGGGGAGGGGCTGTGCATTGGGCAATGCGAGCTCGAAACTTGGAGGTACTTCATGGCCTCCAACTTCACCCCGATGAGGACAGAACCGCAGGCCTGAGGTAGTGCCACTCGCACCAAAGCCCATAACACCAAACCCAGAGTTAACACCTGCCCTAAGTGCAGATTTGACCTTCACCATGAATTGCTTAACAACAACAATTAGACCTTCAAATTCACTTGGCTGAAATGTGTTCCTTGATAAGGGACAGGTGGGCGGGAAGTCAGGGTAAGGCAGAGGGTCAAAGAACAAGGCCTGAGAACCTGCTGGAAGTCTGGGATAGTGATGACTGATGAAACCAAGAACTTGTCCTCACCTCTGTGATCTCAGAGTTCCAGGTTCCTTTCTAGAATGTTCTAGAGAGCAGGAGAAGGTGGGCATGTAGGTGAGGGCAGTGGGGATGGAGAGACACGGGACTTCTGTTTGTGGACTCACGACAACTCCCTAGAAAAGAGGGACCTTTCATTTCCTTTAGTGTTCCATCACTGCGGAAGTTCATCCGCCCCCATCTCTCCTTAGAGTGAGATTCTAGTCCCTTGGTTTCCAGGGTCACTGGCAGGTGCCCTCCTGGGCTGGGCCTGAGGTGGGCTACCATGTGGCTCCTGCTCCTCAGGGCCTCCTCTGAGTGTGCCCCATGTCACAGCTGCTGGGGAGAGCGTCCCTGGGCCAGCGCTGGCTCCCGGGCCCCTTCTTTACTCCTCGGTTTGAGACTGAACAGCGCAGAAAGAGGACTGGGGGCCTGGGGGAAGCACCATCCCATTCTTCACTACAAAATATGTCTTGAACCTCTACTCTAGGCACAGCTTCCCTAAGATGGCTTATTGTTAAAACATGGGAAGTCATTCCTACCACACAGAGTTTTAAGGTTAAAACAAGGTAATGTATGTGGCAGTATCTGATACACTCCAACGTTTGAGATTTAATCCCACGTAATGTGTTCAGAGAGCCACCAGCCTGTAGGATGTGACTAAGAGACTAGGGAGTGGGGCGAATGACAGACTCAAGTGATGCTCGGAGGAAGGACGTGTAAGTGCAACCTGAACAGGTATGCAGGAAACGTGACCTCCTGTCGTCTTTAGGGACAGGGCCTGGAACACACCTGGACACCAGGACTCAGTCGGGCTTGGAAGGAAGGAGGAAGAAAGGAGACATTCCTGAGCACGGGACAGCACAAGACCATCCCAGAGAACCACAACCCGATCGTGTGCATTTAGGGGACAGTGAGGGACAGAGATGTGCTTTGAGAAGCAGAGATCAGCGAGGAGAAATGGGGCAGCAACGGATTGCCGAAGGCTCGACGAGCCAGCCTCTGGGGCTGGGCCTCCTGTGGTTGCTAACATAGAGCCCACACAGTTTGGGAGGAGACCTAGCAACCTAGCCATGGAGCTGTGTGTGGGGGCTCTGCAGGCCCCCTCAGCCACTACGGATGAGAATAAGTCTAGCAAGACATGATCTGCTTGGGGAGGAAAGGTGGCCGATCTCTCAAAGGAGAAGGGCCAAGAGCCTTTTCCTCAATGGGCTTTCATTAGGTTCATTTTGCACAGGAATACAGGTAAAGTGCATTAATCACTGCTGGGCAGTAAGGATCGAACATAGATAACATATAAAGAACTACTAAGGCTTATTCTGAGTCAGGATATATTAGCTAAAGGGCTACAAAACTTTGGGAAACAAACTCATTTCCTGCTTGGATCCTTATCATTTAATGGAGAGCATTCTTAGCAAAGCAGGTTTCGCAGGACTTTATGTATTCTTTCTCAGGGCTGATCATGTGGGAACCTGCCTTTTCCAGCACAGGGCTGTACCACCCTCTCTCATTGTTTCAGGCTTAAGTCAGGCAGGGGAAGTGAGGCAGCCAAGGGATTAGGAGACTTCTTGCAGACAGAATGAGGACTCAGGCTATGTCAAAGCCTGGGGGCGAGGGTCCATCACCCCCTTTTGCTGTAGCCCCCCAAGTCCTTCCTTGGGGCCTCCACATGGTCATGCCTGGCTTACGTCGTTCCCCCCTTGAGGAATCTTACCCGTCATTGACTCACTGACCAAGCACTGGGGGCCAGTTATGGATGAAGTAAAAGGAGCAGAGGCGGGGCTCCTGCCAGGGAGATGAGCTTTGTCTCCTCAGTGGCTTATGGTCCAAAGGTCACTCACTCAGCCTTAGCCATGAGGGGGTTACAGCTCCTGAAACCCAGCAGGGCGGTTCCCAGCAGAGGTGAAGATGAATTCGAAGGAGGGAGAGGTCACATGTTAGGATCCCAGTGCACAGTTCAGGAGTGAGGTGATAACCTCACCTTAGACCCCCTGATAACCTTAGGAGGTCACGTTGGAATGAAAGGGAAGAAGGCAGGGACAAGACCAAGAAGGAAGGAACAGGGGGACTAAGGAACCCACTCAACTTGGTAGCCAGAAAGAGGGACAGGGAGGTAAAGCCAAACTGATTTCGGATCTGAGTGACCGGGTAAGTGCTGGTGTGGCAACAAGTGGAGAAGTCGCCAGAGGGCCCAGATTTTGAAGGGAAAGTAATAAAATCCACAACTGGGCATTTTGAGGTTTCATTTAATACTGGCAAGTCCAAGTGGGAGGGTCCCAAAGGCGGTGGAAGGGGAGATGCTTGGGAGAAAGGTCGGCTCCGGAAATAGAGCGTTGCCAGGCAGAATTCACAGGGAAGCTTCCAAGTGCAAAAGTCTGAATACCAGCACCTTAAAAAATATATATAAATTATATATATATATATATATATATATATATATATATATATATATTTACAACAGGAAATACTGTATACCAAGTAATTTACAGAAAGGTCAAAATAAAGGCCAAACTCCCAGGCTCTTTGGCAACTTTCTACCCCCACCTCCCGTGTGGTCTAGCTCAGAAAGTGTGCCCCGGGTGTTAGGAAGGCTGGAGAGAAGGAACTAGCCCAGAGGGCTCAGGAACTCAGAAGGAAGCCAGGATGTGGCGGAGGCTGGCAGAGGAGGGCATGGCTAAGAGTATCCAAGCTGGAAAGGACCAAGAGAAGGAGGCTATGTCACTCATGATGTAAAAAAAAAAAAAAAGTTGGATTGACTGCCCCACTGTGTTTCTGCAACTGCCTAAAAATTCACTCTTCTGAGAATGAGATGCATTATAGATCATTTATTTTAGGAATTGGTTGTGCTGGAGTCAGCCCTAAAGAGAGTTAAAGCATTTCACTGCAAAGTGGTTGGCTTAATGACAGCGTGTAGCTGTGTCCTCAATGAGCAGAAAAATAAATCAATGGGACAAAAATGAACTATTCTCCATGCACCGATTTTGTTGCCCTCCAGAGTCACATCCACTTAGTTACTTTTGGGGGCTTCTTATGCGGGGCCCTGTCGACACTGAGGGTGCCCTACAGACACTGAAGGCCTGGACATCTCCCCAGAGAAGGTTCCGGCTGGTCCCCCGGCATCGCCCACAGGTGTCCTTCCTGCATCACCAGGAGAAGGAGGCCTCCCGAGGGGCCGAGGCCCACTGGCCGAGTCGCACCTCGGACTTGGCCGGCCTGCTGCAGTCTCCTTACTGCCCCTCGCCCCAGCTGTGCGTGCCTCTGCGCGCACTCCCGGCCGTGGGTGGCTTCGGGTCCCCGCGTGTCCCTGCTCCCTGCTATAAGCCGGCACTCAGGGTCCTGCTTAGCAGTCCTCTTTTGCCTGCTGACTCCTTCACACGGCTCACGTGGCTGCTCCGTGTTTCCGTCTTCCTCCGTAAGCTCCAGGTCTACTCTATTTCTGGGCACGTGGGCAGATCAAGACCTTGTCGTGACCTCCTCACCAGCCTCTCCCCGACACCCCAGTCGGACCGTCCTCGGAGAACATCTCTCTCATCCCATCAGCCTCAGCTCCAGCACCTTCCATCGCTGCTCTCGTTCTTTCTCCCCCTGATTTGCCAGGCAGAGAGCCCTTTAGGAGGAAGACGTTGGGGCCCTGCATTTCACGGGGTGCGGGGTGCAGGCAGACGTGAGCTGCTCCAGCTCCTCCTTCACACGGAGGCAGATTCAGAAGCTTCTTCCCATCAGAGCTGCCCAGAGGCCAACCCCCCAAGGGGGCCTCAGTGGGAATGTCTGAGCTGCAGACCCCTGCCCTCCCTGTCGGGTCCTGCTCTGGTCACCAGACTCCTCTGCCCAGGGCCCCTGTGTGGTCCACTCGGTCTGGACTCCAGTCTAACTTCTGACTTTTCCTGGACTCTGCCTGGACAATAGGTGGATCTTGCCAGCCCTTAAGGTCCGGGTGCAATCTCCTCCGGCCGCTGCCACCACACACCCCGAGGAATGGGGCGCCTGCAGAGGCGGCTCTCTTCCCCGGAGGTGTGGCTTCTCGTTGCTGCCTCGGCCCTGCGTGCCCACCTCTGCGCAATGAGCTCATTCTATGGGTCATCCCATCATCCCGTGGCATCAGCTGCTTCTCTCCGCCCCACGTCGACCCAGCTGGGAAACGTGTCTGTTTCCTTTGATTCACGATCTTTGCGTGCAAAGCAGACTTTGATGTCCGTCTGGAGGGGGGATGGAAGGTGGTCGTTTGCATTGCAGCAGCCCACGTCGTCACGTGAAACGGCGGGTATTTCTGTTCCAGAAAGCACGCTGGCCACCTGCCCCACAGGCTTTTTTGAAAGCTGCTTGACCTGGGTGTAGCACCTGCCCTCACCCCTCGCTCTAGGCTGGATCCCTGGACCTTGAACTCTTTCTCTCTTTACGCAGGGCCAGGTGGAAGGTACCAGAGAAGGAAGGCCCGTTGGTTTACCCAAATCCATCAGACACTCAGCAAAATGAGAGCTTTCGTTTAACCAGACACACCCTCCTTCGAAAGCTGGAAGGGCTTCCAAGCCCCCCATGTCTTCTCCCCACCATGCAGTGGTTCTTGGGGTGCGCTCTGCTCCTTCCAGCCCCTTCCCTGCTGACCCCCACCCTGATCAGCCCAGCCTGGCTGTCGCTATGGCTCTGAGAATCGTTGGCTGCCTGGATTCCTTGCAGCTGCCAATTGTGAGAATGTTCTAGAAGTTTAACACTTCTAGGGGCACCTGGGGAACTTGGCCTCTTGAAGCTGTCCCTGCTCTTGAGCCCTGTGTCCTTCCTCAGCGTGCTTGCTGGAGGAAGGGAGCGTGCCCTTTCATTGGTGGGCACAGTTCCCCCAGACTGATTTACTGCGGATCAAGAGCAGCATGGCCTCCTGCCCCTGGCCCCTAATGTGCCCCTGCCCCTGGCTACAGACTTAAAACAAGAGTTCTCACCTCTGTGTCCCAGGCAGTGATTTCCCTGCAAGCCAGTGGCTTAGGCTCCTGGGGGTCCTGGAATTGAATGGCCTGCCTTCCTCTTGTGACCTGAGCCTGCGTGTTCATCTGGGATTTAAAAGGGTCGTTTACTGGATGAGGTTGTTTAAAAACTGGCCACTGGTTTCTGGAAGGCAAGTAGCTTCCAGGGATGCTTTTCACCAAGGATGCTGTAATAGCGACCGAGGATGAGCCCCTGGGGCCTGTGCTATTATCGCCCCCACTTAAAGTGACTCCACGTCCTTGGCCTGAAAATGAGCATTTCTGGCCACTTAGATGTAGAAATCAGTGGCGGCTTTGCCAGGTGGGAGCTTGGAACTTGCACAGTGGGGCCCGAGCTGTGAGTCTAACCTACAAGCTGCAGGCGGGTTCCACCCTCTGCATCCCTTGAGCCCCTCCTTTCTCTTCCCAGCTCATGACTGCTGGTGGGAGGCTTAAGAGAGAAGGTCATGCACACAGTCATAGTCAAGTCCAGCTTGTTGTGTCCCTGCACTTCCCGCACTATGCAAAGGATGGAGGCCTGCCTTCTTCTCCCAGCCCCTCATGTGTGGCGCTATATTTTTGTGACGTGTTTGCCTGTCAGAGCCCTTGGCGCTCATTCGTCCATCTAAGAAAGGCCCGCCGAGGGGTGAGGCAGAGGCAGGCACGGAGATTTTTCTCTGTCTCCTCAAGGACATCGTGTACACGACAGAGTGATGAGCGCTGGTGCCCGGGACCAGGGACCTTCCAGTCCAGTGGAGGGGCGGAGACTAACCCAGCAGAAACGTCCCTCTCTGTGACTCATTCACGCAGCACAGACCTGCTCCAGACCCGGGGGCACCCAGAGGTCACGGAGAAACAGGCTCTGCCCTCAGGGGGTTCACGTGGCATTGGGGACTCGGGTGTGCAAGGGGACTGCTCCCCCACAATGTGGCAGGTGTGATGAACAGCCCACTGTGTCTTGATTGAGCCTCTAGGGAGAGTTCCAGAGAGCAGTGAATTTTTAGTTTAGTTTTTAAGGACAAAATGAGTCTTCCGCACAGAGAAGGCAGTTCTAGCAGCAGAAACAACAGGCGCGGGATTGTGGGAGCGTGTTGCCCTGAGGGGCTTCTGATGGGGAACGTGGGAGACAAGGAGACAGGGGTGGGGGGCGGGGGGCCTGGCGCTCAGTGTGGGTGGGCAGAGAGGAAGGGCCGAGCGTGTGGTCGACAAGAAACCGACTTGCGTGTCAGAAAGCACGCGGGGAAAGGGGCGGAGAGAGTGGGTTGGTGGGGGCGAAGTCAGAGGCCGAGCTCTCAGACCTGGATGGAGACGATCACAGGCATCCGGGTGAGGGGTGACCAAGGAAAGAAGCCGGATGGGAAAGACACCCGTGAAATCGAGTCCCCGGGGCTGACCAACTCCCTGGAGGTCGCGGTGAGAGAGAAGGCAGCGATCGAGCGAGGGCTTCTGTTTGGCGGGCCGGGTGGCCTGCGCAGAGAAAGGCATGGAGGGGAGAGAGAGGGCCGCACCGGGAAACGCAGAAGGAGGCTCCCTGCGGCCGGCACACCCCTCGGGAGGGAGAGTGGCTGTGGCTGAGGCAGGAGAGAGATTTGGGGGCAGATCTGGGAGGATCTGACATGCTGTCCTTCTAAGGGTAACGCTCATTGCACAGGCTTCTCAGTGCCCCGGAAGGGCTTTCAGTAGGAGAGACACGTGGATGGATTTGTGTTTCTGCATTACCACCAAGTGTATAGGTGATGGTGGACAGGACAGCCCTGGAAGGGCTGTGGTTTAGAGAAGAGAGTCAAAGACGGAACCCCTGGAAGCATTCGTATCTCAGATGCAACGTGAGAGTCTTGGGAGGGAGGAACAAAGAGAAAACCATGGGGATTCTAAAGTGGGTGGTTCTGAAAAGGAGAAAAAAACTGGTTTGGAGTATGCAGCTAAGTGCTTAGGCCTAGAGGGTAAGCCTCTTGCAGGTGGGGGAAGGTATTTAGCTCAGTGGTTTGGCATCTTTCTCTGTGAAAGAGGATATAGAAAACCTCAGAACCAGCCACCCGGGGGTGCCGCCTTACCCCCCCCCCCCCCGAGATGACAGGAAAGGCTTAACCACAGGGATCCCCAGGGGCCACTGGCTGGAGAGGAAAGCACTTTGAGTCTTTTCCGGGGAACTTCAACGTGCTTTGCAGAGGAGGTCCCTCCCAGCCCCAGGACCAGCCCAGCCAGACCTGCCCCGCTGACTTCTGCTGCGAAGACTTCGACACAAAGCAAAGAAAGAACGATGATAAGACCAAGAAAATTCCAGCTTCTGTGGAGCAGAAGAGATGACCGAAACCTAGGGCCGGGCTGAGACGTGGGGAGGGCTGGGACCCTTGGCAGGTGAGTCTGAGCTTCTTCAGGCTGGTGCCACCCCCTGGGCTGTGTGGGCCCTGCCTCGTCCGTGCCCCGTTGTCTTTGAGACCTAACTCCCGGCTGGCCAGCGGGCCACCCGCAGCAACTTCCACCCCCACACCGACTTCACTGCACAACAGACGGTGACGTCATGGGCTGTGCTCGTTTTCAACGGTTCCTTAAAATTCTGGTCCCATCCCCGCACTCACACAGCTATCGCTGCTGAGTGCTTAATCAGTCGGCCCGAGACCTGAGCTGGGCCGCGCAGGCGAAGGAGCAATTTGCTTGGTGGCTTTTTACACGGGACGGGGACCCTGTCTGCCCCCTGCCAGCCTGTCCTGGCTCCTGCCTCCCTTTACCGCACCAGCAATTCAGTGCAGCAAGAGTTTTCCAAGAACCCATTATATGCCATGAGCTAGCACTAAAGTTGTGTACCCCATTCTTTGTCTTAAGAAATCAGGGTCAGGGCTGGGCGTGAAGAATCATGGCTTGCTACAAGCACGGACTGCCTAGTCACCAGATTCTGCTGCTCCTCGTCACAGCCTGAAGGGCTCACAGAGTGGCCTTTGGTGGGTACCTGGGCGTGACTTTTAGCTGAGAAAAAATGCACACACATACATACATGCATAGACCATGCACAAATGTTACGTACTTTTTCCTTCAACTGAAGTAAATAGAACCGGAAAGAAAATCCTATCGCTCAGTGAATGATGGAGGGAGTCACTGTGGTGTCAGATTAGTTTGTCACAGGAGCTGGTTGCTGGGCGAGCAGATGCCTTGGTCTTTGGAGGCTGAAAGATCAAGGTTCAAATCCCAGCTTTACCAATTCCCAGCTGGGATGAGGGAGAGTTAATGATTACTGGGTCGGCCGAAAAGTCCGTTTAGTTTTTTTCCGTAAAATGAAAGACACATTTTTCATTTTCACCAATAACTTTATTGATTTCGATATTTTGAGTATGATGGCTATCTCCTATATTGTATAATGTTGATTGTTCTCAATTAATGTCTCAATCTGATCACTATCAACTTCAACTGGTCTACCCAACCGTGGAGCATTGTCCAGTGAGAAATCTCTAGCACGAAACTGCAAACCACTTTTGACATGTTCGATCAGTCACAGCACCCTCTCCATACACGACACAAATCTTTTTTCTGTGTTTCAGTTGCATTTTTACCTTTCTTGAAATAATAAAGCATAACATGCTGGAAATGTTGCTTATTTTTTCCATCTTTAATATTAAAATGGCTACACAAAAATTCACCAATTTTGATAAATGTTTAAAAAATTCATGCCGATAGGACAGCTGTTGCAATGCAATCTAACAAAATTGTTTCGGATGAAGTTCAAGACAACTAAGAGCTACCAGAGCCATCGTGCGGAAAAAACCAAACTAACTTCTTGGCCAACTCAGTATTTTATCGGGTGACAACTGTCATTATAAGCCTTGTACACAAATCACCGCATTCAGTCCCCACAGCAGCCAACCAGGTAGCCCCCGCAGTGCTGGCTTCACGGGGCGGTGACAGGGGTGCAAGGTGTCCACACTGAGAGCACTGGCATGCCACCTGCAAACTCACGGTGACCGCAGCTGGTCTTCGTGCCCCTAGGGTGGGACACAGAGCAGGTAAACTTGGGTGGTGTGTAGAGGACAGGCCATAGGAGTACTGCCGCTGCAGCTGGGGTGATGGGGGCACCCTGGGGATGGGAGGAGGGAGGAGAGGCGGAGGAGGGGGGCAAGGCGGCTGGGCTCTGAGGAGGCACTCCAGGCGTATTATGTCTACGTCATAAGTTTGTCCAGCTGAGTGCCTCGGTTTCCTCATCGGCAAAATGGGGACAGTAATATTCTAGCCTCAGACCCTGTGTGGATGAGGTGGGATGGTGTACAAAGCCATCAGTGCGGAGCTGGGCACAGAGAGAGCACTCTGCAACTTTTGTCCCCAAGCCTAAACGCAGGGAGGGGTGCTCATTTACTCCCATCCTCTCTGACCCAGTGTTTGCCCGACCTGTGTAACGGACGGGTCCCATCTGAGACTGGGGGGCATGGGCAGACACAGATTAATTTAAAGACATGGGCTCTTTCCCCAACAGCCTACAGTTTTCTTGCGGCGATTTATATCCAGGAAACTATTATAAAGGAACAAATGTGTTGCTTGGCATCTAAGGCGATTTCCCTGATGTGGAACCCAGGGTCTTCCTGACTCTATGGGGCTAGCACTGCTCATGGCTCCCGGGGAGGGAGGTGAACGGGGCCCACTTACAGTGACAGTTGAAGAAATCTTGGGCTGACCCCCCATCAGCATCCTGTGACCCCAATCCGCCCTTTCAGGAAGTGTCTGAGTGGAGCTTTTCATCTCCTACCCTGTTGTTTTGGTGTTGACTTTTGCCTGTAGCTACACGAAGACAGTTCATTTCTGTTCTAAAACCTCCCGGGAAGATGCGCCCAGCTCACTTTCTTCTTGGGAACACAGAGCAGAGCTGCCCTGCGCTCACGTCGTTAAAATCCCTCCGGTGCATCTGCTCGTTTGCTGCCTGTCCTCCCAGCAGGTAAAACACGAGTGTCCCCAACCCTGGGCAATGGTGCATCTTCACTCTTGCCACCCCGTGCTCCAGCCCTGGGAGCTTATTCCCCATCAGGTTTATTTCCAATTAATTAATTATTGAAGCACTTGTTAAGCATCTGTCCCGTGCCAGGCATTGTGCTGGCAGATGGGAACACAGAGATAATAAGCAAGGCAGCCCTTACTCAGAATGTCATGGAGGACAGGCGAGGTAGCAGTTACAGAGAAGAAAGACAGGACCTGGGACGGGGGCGGGAGGGCGCATCTGAATGAGGCCCGGCCCAGCGGAGGCTGGAGCTGAGTTGCACAGCATGAGCCGTAGTCTGGCAGCCATGGAAGGAAGCGAGGCGGAGTCCTCGCAAATATGAGAGCTTGGCTGAGGTCAAGTGTGGAGACGGGGGAGTCTACAGAGGGACCAGTCTACAGAGATGGGCCAAGGTCGGCCTGCCATGACTCGTGATAAAGACGACATTGTTCTCAGTCACAGAGGGGACAAAGGAGAGGCTTCCGCTGGTCCCGAAGTTAGCTAGTGGCAGAGTGGGATGGAAGCCTGGGGACGTGAGCTAGAAGTAGGAGGAAAGAGGGCCTCTCACTGCCTCTGCGTGTCCTGTTTTTCTCAATGGCCCTTCTTCTGTCTTCATGTGACTTCCTTGCCTTCAGGAAATCGCCCCTTTTTTGCTGTTCCAATGACTTACTACATTTTCCCTGTGGATTCAGCCCCTGGTTCGGGGGGGGGGGGTGCGAACGAGCCCTTTCTCCTCGATCTCATCTTGGATGCTGCCACTGGAGGCACTGAGTGCTTTTGGTGGATGTAGTCATGCTATTGTGCTTGGCGCCCATTCTCTGGACCAGACATCGAATTAAGGTCCAAATGTTGTTCTGTGCTAAGAACTCCCCCAGCAGCTATTCTTAAAGGCAAATGGGCACTTTGAACATCCAAGTGACATTCCTAAGTGCCTCCTACGTTCCAGGAGCTGAGCTGAGAGCGGGGGACAGAGATGAGTGGGGTGTGTTGCTTCCCCTCAATGCCTTTGTAGACAGGCCCACAAGCAGATCATTTCCACGTAGCGTGGCCAGGCCTCTTCCTGGACGCACCGAGTCAGATGGTCCTGGGTGGGGAGGGCTGAGGGGGTACTTTGATTTTTAACAGGCACGCTGGGCGATTTTCCTGCTCACTGAACTTTGAGAACTGCCGCTCAAGTGGCTAGGGAGGAATTGTCACTCGATTCTAGTTACTTTTCACATGAGAATCACACATATGTTCTTCCTTTGAGATGGCAAGTGTTTAAGCTCCAAAAGAGTCCCCAAAATAAAAATAGTGCTAGTTATTCCTTAGTGTTCACTATGCTCCAAGCACTAAATGCCTCCCCAATGTCATGAATCTATATAGTTATCCCATCTCAGGGGTGATAGTTAGCGTGGCTAAATAACTTGCTAGCAAATGTTCCTGACTCAAGCTCCTCTATAGCTCCAGCCGAGACACTTGCCTCTTCATCTCTGCGCTGTGACTAACTCCAGGTCAACCGTCCCCATCTCTCCCTGCCCCGAGGCCTCCTGGAGGGCAAGCCGATGTTGGCTGAGTGGCTGCCTGTGTGATGGGGAACAGCGGGGGCGTGGGGGTGGCGGCTGCACGTTGGAGGTCACAGCAGCCATGCAGCGGGGTTCCAATGGCCCCCAGCCTCCCACGTTCCCCTCCAGACCCTCTTTGTTGCCTTCCTTTTTCTGCGTTTACATCCCACCTTGCAATTAAGCCATCAGCTTTTCCTCGGTGATTCTTCACGGTCTCAGCTGGCGAAAGCCACTCGATCTTTGGATCCGTGCCTTCTAGTCAGAATGTCACCCAGTGCGTGTGTGCATGTCCCAGGAACCCTGCCGCCCTGCTGGGCAGGCTGGTTTGCCAGCCAGGTCCAGCATCCTGCCCTCCATTGCAGCTGCTCCTCCTGGACCGGCCAGGGCGACTGTCACCCGAAGTGTCTCTCCAGGACAGTAGGCTTCGTAGGCATCGTCAGGATCTGCCGGGCCCGTTGGAGTGGGGAGAGGGTACTGCCTCCTGCTCACACCCCACGGGAGGCACGTCGGTCCCTGAATGTGGGAGGGAGCCTGCCTGGGAGGGGGCCTGCAGACAGGGCCCCCATGCGCGTGTCCTTGGAGAATGCGCCCTGTTGCTGGATGAGGCGCTGGTGGAGACGTGGTTCCCAGTGAGCCCCCAGGAGGAGACTGAATCGAGGCCGCTGACCTTGACATTTATGAGGCGTTTGAACAAGGAACCAGCAAGCACACGGCTGAAATTTCTCACCGGTTTACTAAATAACCACAAGGCAGAGGCTTTTGAAAAATCGACGTGTATATGAAGGTTTATAATGAGAGCATGTGAGGCTGTAAAACCCATCCTATACTTCTTCTGAGTTCCAGCCCTTTCCTCTCCCCGCTCCTGGTCTTTACAATGTCACCCCCTCTTCGCCAGGATGCTCAGCTCCCATCTCTGTGTCCTCTCCCCCGCCTCCGTTGTCATCGCCCTCGACAACCCTCCAGTCCACGTGTAATCTGGGCAAGAGCTCGCTTTGCTTTTGCGTTGCTCCCAGGAGAGGGCGCGCCGTGTTCACAGAGAAGCACCAGGACCGACGGAGGGACGCCCCTGCGGACTCCGCCCGGGCACAATGGGCTGCTTGCTACATCTTCTTTCGCCCCTCCGCCGTCACCACTGTTTCATACGCATGCTTTTAATTTAAAAACGGGGACTGCGGGAGCAAATTGGAGCTCCGATTTCATGTCACTGAAAGCAGCAGTTGTCACCTCTAAACGGTGACAGAATTCACCAGGCCCTATTTTGTCTGAGTTTTGCTGGTTGGTGAGTGCAGAACAAGCACAGGGGTGTGACGGAATCCTCCCTGTGGCTCCTATGACCAAACCCCAGGGCCCGACGACATCTTCTGCTGGGGTCTCTGGTTCACCTTCAGCAAGTTCCTCCCCTGCATGCCAGTCTGATCCTGTTCCTGACGGTGGAGGAGGAAGAGGAGGAAAAGGAGGTGGGAAGGCAAGATGCAGGGTGGTGGTGGAGGGGGCAAATAATTGAAATGCCGCTTAGAAGAGGACATAGTTCACCCTGGCTGGTCTGGCTCAGGGGATTGAGCCCCGGCCTATGAACAGAAAGGTTGCTGGTTTGATTCCCAGTCAGGGCGCATACCTGGGTTGCAGGCCAGCTCCCCAGGACAGGGCGTGCGAGAGGCAACCAACAGATGTATCTCTCTCACAGTGATGTTTCTCTCCCTCTCTTTCTCCCTTCCTTCCCCTCTCTCTAAAAGTAGATAAACAAAATCTTAAAAGAAGGAGAAGAAGGAGAAGAAGAAGAAGAAGAAGAAGAAGAAGAAGAAGAAGAAGAAGAAGAAGAAGAAGTCATAGTCCATGAGGTCAGAGAAAAAAGCCCAGAAATCCACCTAGTCACCTACTGTTAAGCATCCACTGTTTGCCAGGCACAGCAGACAGTGCCAAGAACACAGTGGGACAAAGTCGCACGGTGTTGGCCGTTAGGAACGCATCTGCTTTGGAGTGGACTTGCTCAGCCACCACTGCGCACCCAGATTATCTGGGGATCTGGTAACCAGGATTCTGACATGGCAGGTCTGGGGAGGGCCTGAGACTCTGCACCTGTAAAAAGCTCTGATGTCCCCAGAGCTGCTGTTGGTCCATGGACGACATGCTGAAGACCAAGGATCGCAAGGCGAGGTGAGTCTTGAAGGGGCTGGAAACCCTGGAGGGAGGAGGAAACCCAAACTGAGTGGACAGCCAGTCCAGGCAGGAGGAGAGCGGAGCGCAGAAGGAGGGGCAGGCATTTGAGGAATGGAGGGAGTGGGACAGGGAAATGGGGGGAAAGAGAACAGAGACTGAGAGACAAAGGAAGCCAGGGAAAGAGACTGTGGGAGGAGCCGGCCAAGGGGTGGAGCGTGTGAATTCGGGAGGTGAGGGTTCAAGGTCTAGTGCTGCCCTTGCTCCGGAAACAGTTCCCCGCAGAAGCCAGGACGGGACCGACAAGGCCGTTGGCTGGCGCCAGGGGCGGTAGCGGGGTCAGGAGTGGAAAGGCCTCTGAGTTCGGGCCCACCCTATTGGAAGAAGAAAGAGAGAGACAGAAGATGAGCAGTCGATAGTACCTAGTTGTTATGCACCAGGAGTAGGGCGAGTCAGTGCGGATTAGTGGAAAGTAGCAATTATAGAGAGGAGGGATGGTGCATCCTTCTTCAGGGACCTCCTTCAATGAAGAGGTGACGACGGTTTGTCATTAGCCTGATAATACACAGGCATGACGTGAACGGAGCTTTCGAGATGGCTTAAGGAGCCTGGAAAACAGCTCTTCCTCGCAAAGTCGGGATACCCTCCCTGCAGTGTTGAGTCGAGAGTCAGTGCCGTCGGGATGAACACGGCTATCCTGAGCCCCGAGTCTCCACCACTACCATCTCGGACAGAGTGTGGGTGCTTCCGGCGGTGGGCGGTGGTTCTGATGCATCTCCCCTCCACAGTCTTCCCTTCCCCTTCTCACTTCTTCTCTTGTCTTGGCATTCAGGGGGCCCCGCCAGCCCGTAGTAACACAGTGATGAGATGCGGGGTCCTGTGTCTGGCTCCCAATAATCAGAAAAGTCTATGCAGCCAAGCGTGGGGCCAGTGGCTCAGAGGATCTGCCGCTGCTGAGGAGGCACCCCACCGAGAAGGGGGAGGCAAGACCCCATCAGCTTGTGGTTGCGCCTGACCGGTCCTGTTTGCCGCAGCCCTTGGCCCTTTCTCCCTCACCTTGCAGGTGGGTTTTCTCCGTGCCTCCTGCTCTCATCAGCGAATGACACACTTGTCACTGGAGAAGCAACAGCAGGCAAGAAGGGGGAAGGCCGGAGGCTAACTGCTGGCAGAGAGGCACACAGCGGCTTCCGTGGCTCCCCAGGAGGAAAGGGGGGGCAGCTTTGTTTCCTCCAGCCCCTAAGAGAGAGGGCCGTGGCAGGGTGGAGATGGCTGATGGCTGAGCTGCGAGGGAGGGATCCCGCAGGAGCACCGACGGCTGGGGCTGCACCGGACTGTGAGACCTCCCAGGGCTCTAGGGCAGGGGTCCCCAGCCTCCAGGCCTCGGACCAGGCCCGGTCCCGGCCTGTTAGGGACCAGGCCACGCAGCAGGAGGTGAGCTCGAATGTAATGCCGCTGAATCGTCCGGAAACCATCCCTCACCGCCTCCTCTCAGTCCGTGGGAAAATTGTCTTTCATGAAACTGGTCACTGGTGCCAGAAAGGATGGGGACCGCCGCCCCAGTGGGCAGGAGGGGTCTCATTCCTCTCGGGATGTGGGGGCGTGATGCCGCGTCAGGACACCTGGACATCCTTCCCTCCCTCCGATGCTGAGTTCCCTTCACAGGGCCACTCAGGGACAGCCACGGACCCGTCACAGCTGCCAGCCTGATGGAGTCCACGCTTCCCATGTCAAAAGCTCGCCCACCTCTGGCTTGACCTCCCAGGTGTGAGAAAGCCCCTGGCTCTGCCCGGAAGGCCTGTCAGCTGATGGGATCTGGGCCACCCAGGTTAGTGAGAATACCCTCCCTTACTTAAAGTCAGCTTTAGTCAAATTTATAAAATATCTTTGCAGCGACACCTAGGTGAGTGTGGTTGAGTGGATAACTGCGGACAGTCCCCTAACCAAGTACCACTCATAGAACTGACCCTCATGCCCACTGACCTGTGAGCTCCCAGAATGCTCGGGCCACGGTGCCATCTCTGCCTTCGCAGGCCTGGCGTTAGGCTGCCCAAGGTGGACCTTCCGTCGATGTTTGTTGGATAAATGCACCTGCGCCAGTCAAACTATTATAGAGTCCCTTGAGGGTCCTTCTACGTCATTTGAGTTCTATACCAAAGGAAGTGGGGAGCCTTTGCAGGACCCCGAGCTGGAGTGGGGGGTGGGGGGACTGTGGCTGCGGCTTCCTCTGCCGGAGCCTCCTGCCAGCAGATGGCTCCTGTCTGAGAAAGGAGCGTGTGGGCGGATGCTCGCACCCTGGGGGCAGGTGGCTCCGTTCTACTGGGTTCCCTGGAGTTCCTTCTAAAGGGTAGGGACTCCCTGGGGGACGCGTTCCAGACAGGCTGCTAAATTTAGGCCTCTGCCTTTTTACAGAAGCAAACCAAACCATGGTATTTCACCCTGAAATTATACCCAGGCTTTTGGGGAGCGCGAGCGCCCCATGTGGCTGAGGCAGAGGTGACAGACGTGACCGGGGGGGCTCCATTCTTGTGGCTGCTCTTCTGGGGAGGGGTTAGCGAGAGCATTCCCTTGGTGGATGGCTCGTGACCTGGACAGAGACGGCGAGAGCAGATGCCGGCCCGGCTGGAGTCCCCCTCCTTGAGTCTCCTCTCCCAGAGAAACCCGCTGTGCTGCGGTGGGCACGGGGCCAAGGCTTTTCTCATCTTGATCAGAAGACCAAGAATAAGGTGCCCAGTGCACTGCTGTGCATCCAGGCCCCGCCCACAGCCTCAGTGAGGCCCCGTCAGGACGCTGGGCTGCCTGGAGGTCCCGGGCCTGTCGCAGAGCTGAACCTCTCTCGGGTGCTGGGGCGTGGGCAGGCTCTGACCACTTTCGGTCCCCCTCCCTGTCCCCCTCATCCTGGGGAGGCTCTGGAGCTGAAGGTGGGGTGCCCAAGTAAAGCATCTGAACCCTCCTAGAAGCCCCTCAACTCCAGACCAGGGGGAGAAGGAGGGGCTCGTGTGCCCTCCCTGCCCGCTCCCTGGCCCAGACAGTGGCAGGCATGCAGCATCCCGAGCTCCCCCCGCCCGGCACCTGGAAGGTGCCTCACCTGCACCCTTGGGAAGCCGTGAGAGCTGCGAGTGGAAAGAGCTGGTTCTACATGGGCTCCCCGAGCCCAGGCACTGCTCATGGGCCCCAGGAGGCAGATGGCAAGGTGAGAGGTAAAGCTTTACGGGGCACCCGAGCTCCGGGCACACAGCCTCGAGGTGCTCCTCACCGCCAAGCCATCAGGAAATGGGGCTTCTGGGAGTTTCCTGAGAAAGTGGAAGCTCCTTTTCAACAGCAAGGAGACATTCTGATGGGCTGGGTGGGGGGCACTTCTCGGAGGCTGTGGCTCCTTCGGGGGTGCGGAGCTTCACTCCTGGGCACCCGTCTGCCAGCTGCACCCGGGGTCGGGGGCCCTCTCTCTCTAAGGGGAGCCCTGTCTGGGCCTGGAAGCCTGGATTCTCCGCTTCCCTGTGCACCCGTGGAGAGGGCGGGGGACAGTGGGAGCGGGAGCAGGAGTGCCGGGGACACGTCAGCTGTATGGTTTACTCCAGAAGGCAGCCGTGAGCTGTAGGCTCTCCCCGGTGCTTTCTCCTGCCCGGGACCCTCAGGGAGCCCCCGGTAGGTGGAGCAGAGGGCTTGGTTCTGTCTTCACTGTAAAGAGGAAGAAACCGAGTCAGAAGGTGGCACTGTGGGCAGAGAGGAGGGGTGGGGGTGGGGAGGCGTGGGTGCCAGGCACCAGTGAGGGCGGACGTGCCACGCCTCATGTCCGTTGTTTGTGAAACGAAGAGCCGGCCAGGTGACATCGGTGGCTCTCAGGCTGGAGTTCCCAGGACCACGTGGGCTTGTGGGCCCCCCAAGGGGGTGAGCCTGGTCAGGAGGCCGGAGCTCGAGAGGTGCCCTGCCTACTCCTGTCAGAGCACCCCACTTCTACTTAGTATGTTTTGGGGTCCCACGTGGAATTTCGTTTGAGGACAGGGTTTCTCAGTTGGCAGTTTGAACACCGCCAGACTCAACAGTGTCCAAGATCTCCTCCATTTGCAAATCCTGACTCTCTTGAGTCAGGAGTCCTCCGAGGTGACTCAAGTCCTCTCCCCCTTTACTCTGGGATGGGGGATGGGCAAGGCGCCGGAGTCTGCCCCTCCCCCAGCCGGGCGGTCAGACCCGCCGCCTTCACCGTGATCAGCAGCACCTGCCCCGCGAAGGCAGCGTGTGGTACTGGGTTTTTTCCATCCTGTGTCTCCAGGGCTAGACCTGCTGGCTGACTCTGTCCCGTTTGCCACCAGGGCCTGTAACGATGCTTTACGTTCATGTCGGGAAAACACACTTGGGGCAAAAATTAAGTTTCAGCTGACATATTAGGATTTACCACCTCAGTTCTATTGAGTTTGCTCTCGTCTCGGGCCTGTTGGGACACCCAGCGAAGCACAGCTCCGAGGGGCCTGTGACAGGCAGAGCGGGGACTAGCTGAGCAGAGAGGGAGAGAGAGTACAGGAACCTCACCTGATGAGGCAACAAAAAGCCACCCCCCAGAACGAAGGGGGCATTTGAAAACCAGCGCGGTCTTCCCCTCAGTTGGCCCCAGCGTCTCCTGCCTGAACCTCAGGGTGCGGCGGTTGCCAAGCCGGCACTGTAACGGCCCCCCAAGCCCCAGAGTATTTCTAGACCCCCCAAGAGGCCCCGAGACCCAGCGTGACGGGAGCCTGGGGGCTGGCGCAGCTTTGCCGACAGGAGCTGGTGGTCCGGGCGGTGGTGTTGGCTCTGTGGGGAGCAGTGCTGGAGGCAGTGCTGGTGGCCTGGGGATTGCGGCGTGGCTGTGGCAGCTGTGCCTGCTGGGGTTGGTGACATAGTGACAGAGGTTTGGGCCCAGCCCTTCAGTTTCCAGGGCCAGGACTGATGAAAGCATCACCCTTGGGACGTTAGGGGACATCAGCTCTTGGTGGTGGCAGAGGTGGGCCTCGGTGGCATTGCTGTCCTTTTGGCGGTGACGCCACCAGAGTGAGCCAAGTTGGAAGATGAGGGACACGGCACAGGCACACACGGCTGTTTTCTTGGAATACAAGTGATGCCACCTGGGGACGGCGGGTGGCGTGTGAAGGCACCGAGAGCGCCCAGGGAATGGAAGGGCGTGGGGGGAGAAGCGTGCTGACTGGTGTCTGCGGTCACGCTGGCCCCGTGAAGGCCAGGCTGGGAGGGCACGGTCACATGAAAGCGGGAGCTCCCACCCCCCAGCTGGAGGGGACAGAGACCTGTGTGCACCACGCCAGATCGCCGGGAATCTCAGAGACAGCCCTCAGAAAAGGCAGACGTTTCTGAAGGGCAGAGCAGGCGCTGGACACCTCTCCCGGGTGAGAGGACGAGGGGCCTCGGGGCCCTGGGAAAGCCAATGGCCTGCCGGAGCGTCGGTGCCGCCCAGGCCCTGCGGCAGCCTCCTCGGGGCTCCGGGCAGCGCTCTGTGCTCCAAGCCCTGGCCATTCTCTTAACAAGTTCCTTTCTTTTTCTTTCCCCAAGGCCAAGGCAGTACTGGCACGATCCGTGCCCACAACTCAATTTAGCATCTCTCCGTTCGGTTCAGCAAATATTTACTGAGCAAGGCCGCCCTGAGCCTGGCTGCAGGGAACGCTTGCATGAGCCAGCCGCTGCAAACCCGGCAAACGTACGATTTCTGGGGGGGCGGGGGGGGGAGACAGGCGCACAGGGGTCAGCCACACACGCATGTACACGTGTACACCTTTCAAGTTCATCTCCCTCTAAAATATCTTGGGGGAAGAGGAAGGGTAATGAGGAGGTTGTGGCTTCTCAGCATCCTTGAGGAGGCTTAACTAGGACACCTCTGTCTGCCCACAGCAGAGGGGCGGGGGGGAGGCAGGTGACACGCGATCTGTTTGTTCTGTCCCTTTCTCCTCACAGTGTAACCGAAGGCTGTGTGAGCTTTACTGAAAGGCTAAGGTCATTAGATGAAGTTAAGGGAGGAACCGGATGGGTACATTCAAGGCCTAATCCTCGCTACCAGTGAGTGTGACTTTATTTGGGAATAGGGTCCAAATGGAATCCTGTAATCAGGAGGCCACCCTGGATTAGGGCGGTCCCCAGTGTAATGACTAACAGCCATGTAAGAGGAGGGACTTGGACACAGACACAGAGAGGACAGCTCCGTGTGACGACAGACTCGAGGTTGAGTTGAGACAGCTACAGCCAAGGAAGAGCCCCGAGTGCCAGCAGCCGCCACCAGCCGCCACCAGCCAGGGCGAGGTGAGGAAGGGCTCTCCTCTATAGCTTCAAGGTGACAGCCCTGCCGACCCCTTGATTTTGAACTTCCAGCTTCCAGGACTGGGAGACAATACACTTCTCTTGTCTTAAGGCACCCAGCTTGTCATGTCAGCCCTAGAAAACCAACACAGATAAAATCACCTCATAGAATGCAAAAAAAGTAAAGCTGCCACTTTTCGCCGGGCCGAGGGAAGAAAATTTCTCAAGGAGCCCGACCCCTCACCGGGCCCCTCCCTGGCGCACCTCCCCTCCGCTCTCCCTCTGTTGTCCTCGGGACCGTGTCTTCCTGGCTGTCCCCCCTTGTCTCTTATTTTCTTGGTGGCTTTCCGCACATCCTGATGTGGCCCGTAAGCATCAGTCTTCCCCCCAAATTTGTCACCTCCCCCAGCAGTTCACTACTTCACACTTGCTTTATTCACGGCAGAGTGACACCCTGGGCCAGAGCCTCCAGAGAGACAGCCGCAGAGCCCTGCCTCTCCGGCGCGGGGACGGTGGCGTGGATGCCCATACACTCCACACGTGGCACTTTTTGGCTGGCCCCCGGCGTCTGCTGCGGGCCCCTTCGCATTTCCAGGCGTCTCAGGGCCACCCCCACCCCCATCAGCGACGCTCAGAGTCTGCGTCCTCTCCGCCAAGGGCGGCAAACCCTGGGCTTGAGATTCTGCCTGAAGCACACATGCAGCGCCATCTCTTAACTCGTCTGGATCCCGGCACCTCTCACCACGCGAGCACTCCACGAAACAAAAAATAGTTCGCGACAGATTTGGAATGTGGGCTCTTGGGAGCCGGAGACACTCCGAGAGCCTTGCCAGGGTCAGAGCCGGTGCCCAGGCTGCCTGTTTCCCCCCCGCCCGTCGGCAAACCCAGGCGCCGAGCAGACGCCTGGGGTCGCGCACGACTGAGAAGTGAGTGCTTCTGGTATCGGACTGAGCAACTGGGAAGGGAGAGAGGTGAGGAGAATTTGGTTTTCACTTTTTTAACCATCATTTCCGCTTTCATCTCCTCCTCGGGGGCGGCGCTGACGGCAGGCCCGGTGGCCCCGCAGCAAGGCTTCCCCTGCGGTGCAGGGCCCGGCACTGGTCAGGCAGGGGCTGGGGCTGGGGCTGGGGCACCCGCACCGCGCGGTGCGAAGGAAGCAAATGCCGTTCCCACCCGCGGCTCAGCTCTGTTCCAGTGCCTCGTTTCCTCTCCTGGGCCGTCTGGCAGATCCTCTATTTATACCGCGTTTTCTCTGTCCCACCTGTTTACTACGTTCTCGAGGCCCCGGGTTTCTCACACCACCGCCCACCCCTTCCCGGGCCTGCACTTACTATCTGCTCAGTTTCTCTCGATACCAGGTAATTTGGTTTTTGATTGCAGGGCATTAGATGGATTTAAGGATGTCGGTGTATTGCCGTGTAGATTGCAAGCAAACCCTCCCATCGTCACCATCCTTTAAGCGCCCCGAGTGTGCCTTCCACCTGCTGTCCACCTGCGGCCCAGCTGCGCCTGCGTGTTGGAGCCTTGGGTCCTGTCACTTCCCCGCTTGCCCTCTAGGGGCGCCCTTGGCTCTGCCTGGCCGCAGCCTCATTCCAGACCCGGTAGGTTCACCCAGAGCGCTGGCCGCTCTGCGCGCATAACACCGCGCATCAATCTGCGTCCCGGCCTGCTCGGCCTCACAGCCAGGGTTTCCCCCCACATCCAGCTCTGCCAACCAGAATTTTCTTTCCTCTTGCTGTTAAGCTGAAGATAGAGATCCTGGGTGACTCAAGAAACTATCAAAAGATCCGTGGAACCTCTTCTGGGCTTCGGTCCAGCTCCTTTTTGGAGTTAAGAAAGTGCATGTGTGGGGAGGAGGTGTAAGGGAGTGGGCGGTGGGAAGGTTAGGAGGGAACGGTCCGCCTTACATCAAAGGGGTCGGGAGCGGGGAGCTGGCGCCTGATGCCATGAAGGGCAAGTTCTGAACACAGCGGAGCTACGTGAGGTTTTGTTTACACCTTTGTGTGCCTCAGTTTTCTCATCCATGAAATGGGGAAGATAGAGTGTAACTTAATAAGGCTATGACAAAGAGTGAATGAGAGTATATAAATCATATATATATATATATATATATATATATATATATATATATAAAGTACAGATAATACACTTTCTTTGCCCCCACCTCTCACCACAGTACCTGGTGAATGCTAAATAAGTATGCTTTATTATCCTGACTCTGTGTAAGAAATGTAGGCCTAGAGACATAGTTCTGTGGGCTCCATAACGTCCTTGCTGTGTAAATACAGCCAATTATTTAATACTCTATTATTATAATTTATTATTCATATTAAGCTTATATGTTTATCATGTTGTTATTTGTGACCGGTTAAGCGTGATCTTGGAGCCTGCATGCTCTCATTGGGCAATGGGGTAGGAACCTGCTGCGTTGCACCTTCCGTGGGGTCGGATGAGGCGGAAGTGCGTGGTGATGTGCTCGGGGATGGAGCACCTGCGAGGGTGTGGCCCCGGGCAGGTGTGTGCTGGACAAACACCCGGCTGCCCACCTCCAGGCCTCCGCTCTCCCCCGCACCCTCTGTCCTTGAACTGTGATCCAGCACTGGCAACCCTGGTACCCGTCCATGCTAGGAGTCTGCAAGGGCCGGTAACTAGTACTTTCCTCCAGGAAGGGAGGAAAGACGCTGGCATCGACGGTTTGCGACTAGTGGTGGCACTCTGGGCAAGTCGTCTGTCTGCTCTCTAGTGGGCGGGGTTGAGCCAGATGACACGTGGGCTCTGCCCGCTCGGAAGTTATGCGACTCTAAGGTTCCACGGAGCATGGGCAGGTCTGAACGACAGATGCCACGTCCGGCTCTCTGGAGTCCCGGGACTAGTCCTTGATCATGACACAGAGGCCGTGATCCCGAACGGAGCTGGCTGGCTGCTGCAGTGGGTATGCTGGACACCAGGGTGAGCGTGTCACTCCGAGGGCCAGATGGCAAGCCTGGTGGCCAGCCAGGGCCCTGGCCAGGCGCCGAGCCTCGATGGTTACTCGTGCAAAGGCTCGAGGACAGCCAACAGGGATGTGTGTGATACCGAGGGCAAACGACCCTTCCGCTTGTGAGACCGGGGACTTCATCTGTCTGGCAGGGGCCCTGGGACACACTGTTAGGCTTTCCTGAAAGATCTCTGGCTAAGGACAGGACACTGGGTTCAACCAGCTGTGTGTCAGGGTGGGTGTGTCGCTGCCCTGCTTTGGACCTTAGCACCCTCATCCAAAAAATGGGACAGACAGTGGCTGAAAAAGATCAGTTCTGAGGCTCTTTTTAGCTCTGACATTCTACAAGTTCATTATTTCTTTTCCCCTAGATCCCTCTGGCGAGCAGCCCAGACTGAAGCTGGTCTCTGTGCAGGGCCTTTTAGCTACTTTCTTACCAGGCCTTTCATTCATCTTCATTCTCCGAGGCAGGATAAATGGATGCTCTTAGCTACTTAGGGAACGCTTTTCCTCCATTTTTCTTCTTAAGAATTAAATAAATGAAATCTAGTATGTAAAGTGCTTAGCACAATACCTAGCTCATAATAATGTGTTCATGTATATAATATATAATACATATTATCTATATTATATATTCTCCTAATACATGTCTCATTTTAACTTTATCCTCTAGCCTAAATGTCTGTGCCATTTAAAATACCTTTTATTTTTTGAAATTGCAGGCCGATTAGCTCACCCTTTGCAGTCAAAAGGTTTCTTTCGAAAGCAGCTGTCACGTTCAAGTTCACAGCAGGGTGGGCCCAGCCCCTTGGAGGGGCTCGGGGCTGTGCCAGACACTGACAAAGGCGAGGCTCTAGCTTCAGGTGTGGCAGAGGCCCAGCGCCACGTTTTCGGGAGATGCAGCCCTGGCTCAGTCAGATGGGATGTGAAAAGTTGGGATGCTGGGAAAGGAGGGGTGGCTTACCTGCGAGCCCCCAAAACTCGAAATCTGACTTGCAGCAGTTGAGTTAACACGTTCCAGAAGTGCTGTTCCAAGTGAGAAAACACTACGACTCCATCTCAGATGGGGCCTGGGTTGCTTCTCTGAGTGTGAGCTACCCTCATATTTGCACAGAACATGCGATCTGGACCCCCACGTCCCCGTGTTCACGGTGAGAAAAGTGACACGTCTCTGCGCATGGACTCTGAGGCTCCTTCCTCCCCAGATGCCCAGACCCGTCGTCCCCGGTGGCCTCGCCTCTGACCCCCAGAACGCACTTCAGGGGGGCGGAGCCCAGAGTGGAAATGATTGTTCTCGGTTTCAGAAGGGGGAATGCAAGCCCAAGAGGCTACAAAGAGATGATGCTGGGAAAGCGACCCCGAGAGAGAGGCGGGTGCCGGCTGGAACAAGATCAGCAGCTGTGCTCAGCGAGCGCCTGGGTGTGGCTTCCGGAACGCTGGCGCACTCGCGCCTGGGTGGGGACAGGGGACCAGGAAATCAGCGGGCCTGGCCCCAGCCCCCCGACCACCTCCTTCAGGAGCGCCCCAGAGAGAGTGCCTGTCTCTGTGCCTGTTCTAACCCTGCAAGCTTTTCTCCTTATTCATAGAAAATGCTTTCACTGGCTGAAATGGTGGGGGGTGGGCAGTTCAGAGGGTCCCTTGTGTCTCATGGCACGTCTCCCGGTGTTGGGCCTTCTGCCTCCTCCATAGCGAAGCCTTGGAATCACATCACACTCCGGCCACGGGAGAGAGGAGCGTGTGGGGGGAGGAGGTGGAGAAGTTTGGAATTATTTAGCCTCGGAGCATCTTGCTTCTTAAGGACAGAGGAGGACAAAAGCCAGAAAAGGAGAGAGGAGAAGGAGAATGACTCTTTACTTAAGAGTGATAGGAAAGCCAATGAAAAGAGATGCCGGCCGTGAATGTGAAAGACCTCATAGAAAAACCAGACGGGAAGCCAAAAGTGCCGGTGGGGGCTGGCGACCCCTTCCTGAAAATTGGAAAAATGTTCTCTCGGCCGCTCTGGTGCCTCTGGCTAAATTTGTTCCGTATTGGTGATTTGTGGCACTCGAGCTAAACTAGGGGCCGACCCTTGCTTTAAAAGGGTAATAACTTCCAAGGCTGGTTCAGATCGCTGTTGCCAGTGGGACTCGAAGACAGACACCCTGTGGCTGACAGATTAGCAGGGGTCCCCGGTACCAGCCTCCGGAAGGAGGAAGCCGGGGAAAGAGAGAACGGGTGGGGGGCAGTGGACCGGAGAAAGGGCCCTGTCTCCCCGTCTTCCCGTCCCATTCACCAAGGATTTAATGAGCCTCCCTGCATGTCAATCACCGTTTCAGGTGCCATTATCTGTGTTAATCTTCACCGAAACCCTGTAGTATAAATATTATTTTCTCTATTTTACAGATGAAAAATCAGGTACTCAGACTACATTTCTTAAGGTAGAAAGGGAAGGTTTAAATTCTGTTCTGCCTGATTCAGAACCTTACTGCCAGCAATAAAGCACGCTACAAGGGACCCAGAAATGACTGGGATATAAAATATGCTCACAAGTGGCAATATTTATCGAGCAGGTTTGCAAGAACCAGGTTCTAGGCTTGGGGCGTACAACTGAGCCAGAGGCCCTGCCCTCCTGGGGCGGGGTAGGCTCGGTGGGGAGCCAGGCACCAAGCCAACAGAACGGAGTGGGGGGGGGTGTCGGCTGGTGGGGGGGCCTGTGAAGACGGGGCATGGGGCTGGGCGGGCAGGGAGTAACACCGGGGCCCCTCTGAGGGGGGCCTGTGCGCAGAGAAGGGTGGGACCAAACAGGCAGACAGCGGAGACTCGAGCTCCCTCAGCGGCCCTTGAGTTTCCCTCGTGTTTCCGACGCGGCACCGGAAACTTCCAAACATTAATCTGTTTGATGGCGACGACGCCATGGAGAAGAGGGCACTGGGCTCCCCGCTCCCACCTGCTGCCCCAGCCCCAGTGATGAGGGAATTGGGGTGTAGAGAGATAAGCGACTAGCCGGAGGACACGCATAGTAAATGGCTTAGGAGAAAATTAAACCCCGGTCTCTCCCATCACAGGTCTGGGCTCTGGCTTCCTGGAGACGATGGAGGCCCCTTGGGTCAGTGTCACAGGGTCCCATCCACGTTCAGCCAGGCCAGAGCCCAGGGGCAGGTGCTGGGCCCAGACACAATTCTTACTCATAAAGCCAGGGCCAGCCCAGGCCCAGACCAAGAGGGCTTATAGAAAAATGCGTGTGTTCCAGAATGTTTGCGAATGCCAGCGTGTGGAGGGAGCGCTCACCGCCGCAGGCGCTGTTCCAGCAGGCGCTGCTCCAGTGCGTTCCATGAACCGCCCTGCGTGTCTGCATGGCTTCCCCACCCATGACGAAGGTACGATCTTCTCCCCGGTTCGCACAGGGGAAGGCCCAAGAGGAGGCTACCTTGCCCAATCTGACCCAGCGTATGAGCCAGAGCAAGGGCTTCCACTCAGGCAGCCAGCCTGGGAGCCAGCGGGCGCTCGCTGCGCCCAGCCTGCAACGAAGGTGGGGGCTGAGGACAGGGCGGGGCACGCTAGGCCCACAGAGGAGGGGCGGGGGGGCTGCCGCCACGTCAGGCTGAGAAACAGAGGGTGCGGGGTCACAGGACAGTGGCGGACCGGAGTGGTCTGTGGCCCCTCGTGCCTTCACGCCGCTGCTGGGTGCAAAGCAGCGGGGACAGCCGCCAGAGGAGCGGGAGTCTCATCTCTCCCACGGGGGGAGGCCTTGGGAAGAAAGTGGGGGCCAGGATGGGAAATCTGTAAGATGGACAACACAAAAGAAGACGAAACCGCAAACAAGGCCTCCATTTCCCCCTGAAGGACCGAGGGAGTGAGCACAGGGCTCTGGGAAGAAAATGAGAGTAAGAAGTTCGTGAGGAAGGCAGTCCTTGTGGGGGGCAGTGTCAGGCCGTGGGGGCGGGGTAGGGGGGAACAGGGGGGAGGATGGCGGGGGGGGGCGGTGGGAAGGGGGAAGAGTGAGGAGTGGGGGTACTGTGGGCCCTAGGCTGCCGGACCATGCTTGGTCCTGGAGCAGGAAGGACACCTACACGGGTCCCACACTTGCCCTCGTCCCCAGAGGAGGGGAGAGGCCGACTCCCTCCCATCTCATCCTTTGCTGCACTGAAGGAAGACATCTGCTTGGCTCTTGCTAATTTAGTGTGGGAAGCCTGGCCCACGCTCGGGTGTAGATAACGATGCCTGCCAGCTGGCAGGCAGGCTGGGGAGCCGGGGGCCCATCCTCGGCCCTCCCGGCTGGCATTCCATCACCCAGGCGGGCTGCAGCGGCCCTGTCACCCCGTACGCCTTGTCCCCGAGCGGAGGCAGGGGGCAGGGTGGGGGTGGAGTTCCTGACCCCCCCTCCCCTCACAGGCTCAGGCTGAGCCTCCAGAACAGTAGGAGGACTTGCTCACAGCCCTCTGAGCCCACGGTGCCCAGGCAGCAGCCAAGGCTCCTGTATGGAGAACAGGTTCCAGACCGGGAATGCTGGGGTCTGGCAGGAGTGGGGAGAACAGATTTGCCAGGATTGGGCATGATCCCCGGGATTGCCACTTGTACCCGGGGGGCACCCCACAACAGGGCAGCAGAGCTCCGAGATGCCTGTGGGGACGGGTCCGAGAGACAGCGTCTTTCCAGGCGGAAGCCAGGGGACCAGGCTGGCTTCAGAACCAGTGCGTGCCCTGGGGCAGGGCCACCGAGAGCCCTCTGTGTTCCATGGTCTTCCATGCCCACACAGCGGTGGCTGCTGACCCCGGGCCTTCTCTCCGCACTCCCCTGGGAAAGAACTCGGGCCTCCCACCTGCCCAGCAGACTGACCCAGAGGGAGGTGGCTGCCTTTCTTCCCTACGCACACTGCCGACTTTACTCACCCCGCACTCCCGTTCCTGCTCCCTGCCCCAAGCACTAACCTGTTCCAAGTGCTCCTCTCCCAAGCCAAAGGCAACCCCCTAGGAAGACCTTGAACTTCCCCAGACACCTTAGGAAAGTCGGGGGCTAGTGCTCGCTAGCTTACATGGAGCGGACGGTGACACAGGGACTTCATCTGCAAGAGCAGATCAGAGGCTAAGAAACCCGATAACCGACCTTAGTCCCAATATCACCGCCAACTAACACTCTTCTTATTATAAACCGATCAATATGTACTTTGTGGGTATCTACTATATACCAAGGACTTTGTCCATAAGGACTGAAAACGACGTGGTCCAGGGAACAAGGAGATGGAGCTGGGATTCTATTCTCAGTCTTAGATGTCTCTCCCATGGATGGTCTCCACCCAGCAACCGCCGCGTCCACACCAATGGCCCCAGAGCAATGTCACCGAGCCAAGGTCTCTGAGCTGAGCTCCACAGGCGTAGCCCACCCACTGCCTGGTAATCGCTATTGTGATACATACTCACACCCTCCCCAAACTCGACATGTCCAGGACCAAATTCACCCATCAACCTCTCTTCCCCTCCACCTCTCCCAAATCTGCCCAGTTCCCAAAATTTGACAGCCTTCTGCCTACGACGATCTTCTCAGCTCTTCTCCCTGTGCCCACTCTTCTTCAGGACAACCCAGACCCCCTGCTTTCGGGGTATGAAACACCTGGTGCCATGGAGCACAGCAGGGTCAGGCTGGGCTCTGTCTCCTGAACGCCCTTTCTTTGGGGTCCACGTGAAGAGCCACATGAAGAACGACACAAAGACTTGCCATGTGACCTCTCCCCTAATCTCTCCCAGGTGAAAGGACCTCTCCTTCCTCTGGGCTTCTGTAGGCCTTAACCCGAACCCCTCTATTATCCCCTTTTCGCACCCCCCCCCTTTCAAGTACGAGTCTCTAATGCCTTTGTCCTTCTGAAATATTCCTACGTCTGGTGCATGCAGTAATGGTGCATCCGCCAGGAACAGTTCTGCCACTCTGGATTTCTCCTTGTGTTGAGTGGGGGTACTGACTCGTGCCTTCTTGAACCCCTCTTATCTAACAGTCGTGGGGCACACTTCCAGCTTCCTTGCAGTTGCCACCTCAGCAGCCAGTTACCGTGAGCATTTTATGGAAACCCCCCATGAGATTGCGGGCGCGCTTCCCCGGGGACGAGAGAGAGGGCACGTGTCGCATCACAGGGAGGAGGACTCTGGAGTCAAACAGCTGAGCATCCAGTCTGGGCTCTGCCCTTAGTCGGTGGGTGACCTCGATCAAGCCCCCTAACCTTTCAGAGCCTTAGTTTCCCCGTTTACCAATAGAAGGGTCATGTCTGCCTTGCAAGTTTCACCTGTAGACCTCAGTCACCTCCAGTTCTGTACATGCTGTGCCATCTGCTTAACAATGTCCCTCACTCTTCGTGGCCTCCGCTCAGATGCCGCTCTCGGCAGAAGTCGCCCCTGGTCCTCACAGACCAGGTGGGCTCTCTCGTCTGTGTGTTTGTTTATTCCGTTGCATTTGCCCATGTCTCAGCCTGCACCCCCTGGAACGGAACATCCTTCTTGCCCCTCCACCGCCTTTGAGGAACTAGAAACTCCCTGAGGACAGACCCCTGGAGTTGTTAACCATCACCCTGCCCCCTCCATCTTTGTCCTGCTCGATTCCCTTTTGATCCAAAGAAAGTTTAAAAAGGTAAGCCGTATCAGGCAAGGCATCATGCTTTGGAAATTCTGAAGAAAGTGTCAGCAGTTTACTGAGTGCATTTTGCGACGACTCAGCTCATCCAGTCGCCGGCTCCCTCCTAGCACCGCACTGGGCACGAGGCAACAGTCTGCTCTGGGCAGAGATAGCAGTTGAGTGGTGCGTCTTCTGCACCGACGTCAGAGCCGATGCCCAACTTCCTGAGCTCTACGGCCAGCGTGGTGTGTGGGAAGCTACCCAAGTCACCAAGAGAATTTGTTTTCTCATCAGTAATAGCAATGTCCAGTGTGGCACCCAGAGTCATAGATAATTTGCTGTAAAAAAACTCAGCCGTGTGTAAATGTATTATAACAACCTGGACACTTTGTTGTGAATATAAAAAGTGCCTGAGGTGCTAGCTTCTGGACACCATCTCTTCTAAGGTGCATACTCACTGGAAGTAGTGGTTAATGATGTCAGCCCCACCCCAGCCCTGCTGTTTAGCAGCTGTGCAATCACGGGCAAATTGCTTCACCCCCTCTATGCCTCAGTTTCTTGGTCTGTAAAACAGTAATATTAGCATCTGCATTACAGGGTTATTGTATGGGGCTTAGATAGCGTCTGACCCCTGGCGAATGCTCCATAAAAATGCCAGCTATTGGGAGTTTCGAGGGGCAAAGCAAACATGAGAAGAAAACTGTTGGGATGTGGTCACTTTTCAACCCCCTGCCACCCCCGCGGTTCCGTGTCTGCGCGTCAGCTCCAGCCCTCTTGGCGTTCCCATTCAGTAGGGAGGGGGCAGCATTATCCACATTTTACAAACAGCGCCGTGAAGCCGTGAAGAAGCAAGACGTCAAGTGGCAGCCTGAACATGGAACGCAGCTTCGTGGATGTGAGTACAAGCATTCTTCCCAAAAGGCCGTGAGACCACACAGACACTGCCGAGTGTGAGACATCCCCCAGGAGCCTGTGAGCAGTGACCCCTGATGGCACTTCTCTGCCGCTGTTCTCCATGGATGCGCAGCGAAGTCACTTCCCTCTCCACCTCTGATGCTCTCAGACTGTGGCTTCCAGATATTTTTTTTTACCAGTTAAAAAAAATCCATTGTAGGGTATTCGACCAGGATCTGGCTGGGTACCCTCTCCCCCATTCCCCGCATTCCCTGACTCCTTAAGCACTCCCTTCCTGGGTTGTCCTGGGTATAGACAAGACTCGCCTGCCTGCACACCCTGATGCTTTGGAAGGTGCCTGTCTGCTGAGGTAGGACCTGAACACACTGGGAACCGACCCCCCCCCGCAAGAAGACTCTGGCTATAGAGGACCCTGTCTGTCCGGAGACAGCCCCCAAGACTTTGTGGGTACCAGGAGCCGCTGAATCTGGACTGTTTAAGAGGACTCGGGAGGCGTTCCTTTTCTGTCCACTAGGGGGCTGCTTGCAGGGGGATGGAAAAAACGGAGGCTTAAAAAAACATGCTGCTGAAATTTCAGCAAGAGGGGGAAAAGAGAGAGCGCGTGAGAGAGCGAGAGAGAGAGAGAGGGAGAGGGAGAGAGAGAGACAGCAAAGCAGTCCCAGGCTTCCTCGTCTCCTTCACGTCAGAGGCAGGAACCGACTGGCTCCGCACGCAGAGACGGAGGAAGGCGCAGACACCAAGCGGGAGCCGAGGGGTCCCTCCGGACCCGAGGAATTACTACGAGCGGAGCGAAGGCGCCTGACTTTTTGATCTTATTTTGGTTGCCTCCTCGTCCTCCTTCCACTCCAGCCCTGCCAGCTTGGGTTTCGTTTCTTTCCCGGAGCCTCCTCTCTTCCTCCCAGAAAAGGAGACAGGGAAGAGAAGGGAAAGAGAGGTGGGCTTTCTAGGTGAGCGCATCCAGCCGGCACAGGCAGGAACCGCCTTCGCGCTCCCCTGCCGACCACCCGCAGCCCCGGTGAGTCCAGCGCACTTGCTCCTCGGGTTTCCGCGCTAGCTAGCGTGATTTCAGCACCACGGAGAGCTACGAGATGCGTTTCGGTCCCTGTGGGTCTGCGTATGTTCCTGCAAGGCGTTTGCCACTAAGGTTCCATCTATCTCTCGGCTGCCAGCGCAGCCGGACTCTGCGTAGGGGAAAAGGGCAGAGAACTATGTCCACCGAATTCAAGGGGGAGGTGGACTCCGGCCTTAGCGGGGTGCGTGTGTGTGCGTGTCTTATGCTGTTGCATAAGACAGGTGAGGTCTGAGCTAAATTGGCTGTTGGTTTCTGCGTCTCTCTTTCGGTAGGGCTGATCTTTTTCTATGTAGATAAGAGGGAGGGTTTGGGGCATTAGTCATGCATCTTAACTCTTTCCCGACAAGCTATTCATGGTGGAAAAGTGTTGTAAAGGAAGTCTGGGGGGTGGGTGGCAGTGGAGGCAGACTTAAAAGTTATGCTCTTCTGAGAGAGGTTGGAAGAGGTGGATTTTATAATGTCAGTTTTCCCCAGGATTCTCTGGGCTCTTGCTGTGGGAAGAGACCAATCTGACCTTTTGCTTCCTCTCCTGGCGTGGATCCATGGCAAGTAGACAGGTGCGACAGGTGAGCATCAGATGTGGTGGTTTGGGGGGCTGAGGACCCCTGACCCACTGGGGTAGGAGAGTGGCGTGAGCTGTGCAGAGGCTGGCTGACATGTATTAGACTTTGTTCGCAAGGAGGCAGGAAGTGCCCTCCACTCTGCTGTCATCCTTTGCTACGTATGGTTGAGGACAACAGCTGTTCTGCCCTGTTTCCTGCCAGTGAAAGACGGCTCAGAAGAAGGGAGAGGAAAGGCAGAAGGCAACCTCTGACTCAAGAAGGCTCAAAGTAGCGTTATGTCCTTCAGCACCAAGAAGCTCCATGAATGGGCTCGTCATTACTTTCAATCTCATTGCTACTTCTTTTCGCAAGGCGCTGCTCTGTCTCCTCTGCTTCCTGCCTCTCTGAAACACGTTCAATCAATTATTCGCTTCTGCCTTGCATTTGCCTTGGAGACACTATCTGCTTGCCCCCCACCCCTTCAGTTTTGCCCACGTCTGCTTGGGTGGGGCCATTCAACAAGTGATGCTGGGGACTTCCTTTGATCATCTGAGTCTGCATGTAACCAGCCCCCAAGGGGGCTATTTAAGGATCTGGTCACTTTCTGTAAGAGGAGAGAGTGAAGGGGCAGGTTCACTCCTTCCAAACCCCAAAATCTCTAGGGTGGAGACCCTCTTGCTTTAAACTCAGCACCCTGGGCCCTTCTTCCAAGCTGAACAAAATAATCTCTGCCTCTGGCTTTGGGTTGGGAGCCTTCTGGGTGAGAGAGAGAGTCCTGAGTGGCATGGCACCACTGTTGCTCATTTTGCTTTGTGTTAACTGTGCTAGCCGTTGGAGATCCAGAAGCCTCAGCATCCCAGAATGCAGCGAGGAGCGGAGCACAGTCAGAGGTTTTAGGGGTGGGGAAGAAAGATTGAAAGGGAGGAAGGAGAGTGTCGGAAACCAACACTGACTCATTCATATCCCCACTTTCCCAAGTCTTCCCACCCTTAGCATCTCTGAGTTCGAACCAGAGAGTAGATGGATTTCTGCATGACATAGCCCTGAAGGCTTAAAAAAAATGTTCTTGTAGTGAACCCTATCCCAAACCACCATTTATTCCTGAAGTCACCATACTGAATGGTCATTATCTCATCCACGCCTTTAAATGCTCTCTGAAAGAAGTGCTCAGTGTTATTACTGGGCCTATTTAATAATTGGGTTGACACAGGTGTTGGAAGTGCTAGGCCAGAGGTAGTGAAAGTGGCAACAGAAGGTTGGGTCTCCGCCTGCATCATCACTTTGCGAGGTGCAGAGATGCTCTTGTGGGAGACCACGGACAGGTTGCTCCTCAGCGGGCAGGCTCACACCCAGAGGCTTCCAGTGACCTCGGTGTGGAGCAGTGATGTTCCTCTGGTGAAGCACAAGAATCAGCCAGGAGCCTCAAAGTGTTGCTGGCCCCAGCTTCTCAGCCAGGAAGGGGGCCAGGAGCCAGGTGCAGAGCTCTCTGGGCTGGCCTTGAAGAGGGAAGCCCAGGCTGGGGGTCTCTAGGCTGAACTGAAGCCACACACCTGATGGCCACACTCACTGTGTCCCAAGAATCCCAGCTGAAGGCAGCCTTCTGGGGCCCCTTGCCATGGGTGTCTTGACTCTAGGTGTTTAACGACTCTTTCCTCCTCTAAGCTTCCCTGGGAGCAGCTCCATGGGGTCCCCTGCAGCTCAGAGTACAGGAGGATGACCGAGGGGCAGAAGACAGCTGGGCTCTGAGCACCTAAAGAAACCCTAGTGGGGGAGTGGGAGATGGGTGCAAGCCCGGCTTGCGTACAGCCCCCTGCGTCCCTGGCAGCCCTCGCCCTCCCAGGTGGCTAGCCTTTGGGATGCAAAGCCACCGTGTTCTCACCCAGCCCCCGCTCACAGGGCAGGGGGGGACTGCTGGTTGCCTCTGAGATCCCGGGACACAGCAGATGTGGGGAAGAGTGGAGGAAGGGGAAGGTTGGCAACCTGCCCTCTCCGTTGCCCTCTTTCGCCTGGAGAGCACTGCTGTTACTGAGAAAAATAATCCAGGTGTAGTTTGTGTGTAAATGCATTGATCTTAAGTATTCAGATTAGGAGGTGTTGAGGCTTGTGTTCACCCATTTAACCTCCACCTCAAACGGGGAATACAAAAGTTCCCTTGCGCTTCTTTGCCATCAATCATTCCCTCCCCCTCCCCCACCGCTTGCTGACTCCTATCACCATAGCTTCCACTGCTACACTTTGTTTAAGGTGTTACTTCGTAGGTGTGCCATGCACACCCTAGACTTTTAAGAAAACATTTCAGAGTTCTGAGGTTACTCTCACCAGGTGGGTGGCAGACAGGGTGGGGGCAGGGTACGTTTTTGGTCCAAGTTTATGGTCATGGTGTTGGAAAGTCAAGCGGTCATTTCAAGTGTGTGTGTGTGCGTGTGTGTGCGTGTGCGTGTGTGACACAATCAAGTCCAAATAGGAACCACAGAAGCCTGTGCAGGACCCTACCTCTGAGTTGACCTGAGTTATTTGGTGGTGAGGTACATGGACATGATGTTAAAATCTCTACTAAAAACTTGGAATGTGCCATTCAGGTGGCTGGGCATGGGTCATCCCACCTGGGCTCCAGGATGAAAGAGTACCCATGTGAGGTTACTAGGGGAAGAGAGAGGGGAGTTCGCTGTGATCGTGCTTATGCCGTGAACTTCGGCTCCGCCCACAAAGGTTGTGGCTAAGATGGCTGTTTCTCCTTGTTGAAAAGTGGCCTGAGAACCAGAAGACAGTTTGCAGAGACTCATGTGTCCCAACACACTATCACGGCTCCCTTAGAAATGTCTGCGTTCATCCTTCTTCCACCCGAGCTTGTAGGGCGGGGGTTCTCTCTCCTAGTTCATCATGAAGAAGCAATAGAGTTAGCAGAAGGCTTTGATGACTTTAATGAAAACACACGCACACCCCTACACAACCAGTCCTGACACCTCTCCCACCCTCTCCCTGTAGATGCTCCATGTTCAGAGCGTGTTGGATAGAGACAAGGTCTTTTGTGCACAATTTAAGTGTGAGGTCCTCAACTCAAAAACTCAGGGTTTCTGGCAGATCAGACAGTGAATCAGAATCTCTAGTAGACCTCCGAACTTGACCAAGTAGATCAGAGAACTGTTTCCAGGCTTGGAAGATAAACTGTCCTCTGCCTCGCTTCCCTCAGAGCTTTTCCTAAGCATCTTCTTCCAGGCGCTGGCCCGTTCTGGGATCGCCTGCCTCAGGGAATGGACTCCTTGTTCAGAATAAGTGACCTCATTTATGGGAGGCTCCTTCCTGAGTCAGCTCTCCCAGCTGGCGCCCCTGAGTGGAGCGTGGGTTGCTAAGCCACCGGGTCATGGCAAGTTAGAAGACAGCCACAGTGAGGATTCCCTCGTGTCTAGGCAGAAGTTCGTGCAGAGATGCAAAATCCGAACGATCTCCACAAAGCCCATTCCAGTACATGATTTGGGAGAAGTGCAGAGACATCATGGCCTAGTTTTGACGATAGGCTGTGTTAATAAAGATCAGACAAGATCCCCGTTTAACTGGAGTTTCGTCTTAAGAGCAAACTCAGTGGGAAGGGGAAGTTGGAATTGGGGTGTTTAAAAGCTGTTTCCAACTGTCTGCAAGAATGGCCGCATCTTGACCTTGGAACATGACTTTGGACTAGAATTGGACTGATACTTCAGAACACAGCAGGTAACCAATATGTCAGTTGTGAAAGGAAACCTAAGCAGACCTGCCCCCTTCTCTTTCCCTCCTTTGTTGTCTGGTGATGAAGCGCACCTCCCATTGACCATTTTAGCCGTTCGTAAGCGTACAGTTCAGCGACACTAAGTACATTCTCATCGTTGTGCCGCTATCATCGCTGTCCATCCCCAGAAGCTTTGTAGCTTCAAATTAAACAACAAGGCTACCCTCCCCCGGCCCCCGGCGACCACCACTCTACCGTCCGTCTCCATGAATCTGCCTCCTCGAGGTACCCCGTGTATGTGGAATTAGACCACAGTTGTGCTTTTGTGCCTGACTTACATCACTTAGCAGAAGGTTTTCCAAGTTCAGCCAGGTGGCAGCCCGTGCCAGAATTTCCTTCCCTTTGAAGGTCCAGTAACATTCCATTGTCTTTGCCACCTTCTGTTTGTCCACTCATCCACTGATGGACCTTTGTGTCGCTTCCTCTTTTCCTCCCTTAATTGTGGACAACGCCCTCTGCTCTGCCTTCCAACCAGGAGGGAAAGGGACACTCGCTGGTTATGGCTCTCCCTGGGGATGAAGCTCTTGCCTTTGCCTGTGAAGGCCAGGCAGGGGGCCTCCTCAGGGCAGCTCAAGGAGGACCAGTGGGGTTGGTGCACCCCCCGCAGCCGACTGCGTGGGATCTGGCTCCTGTACCCTGGCTCCCGGCCCTCGTTGTGGTCTGTGCGGCAGACACGGTGCAGGTGGACTGGAATCCTACACTTGGGCCCCAGTCTGACCCCGGGGGGTGTCCGGAGACAGAGAGAGGCCAGCCCCCCCACCCCGTGGATGGCACATTTCTGGGTGCTTCCTGGCATATGCCTTACCAGGTGAGACTCCACAACAAGAGAAGGAGTTCTGGGGACACAGGAGCAGGAGACTCATCACAGTTTTCTGAAGGTTTCTCGGCCTGATCTCCTAGGGACTTCTGTCCTTAGTACAGGCACAGCCCAGCTCACCACCCCCCACCCCGTTGGCTCCTGTAATGGCATCTGTAATTGCGCTCTGGCTGCGGATGACTCAGTAAAAGGTCAGCACCAGGACCCGGGAGGAATTCATGGTGCTTTTCATCTAGATGAGGTCTCCTACGTGGTAGGAAGGAAAGAGAGAGGGACGAGCCTAGAACATGGATCCCAGGACGGTACTAACCCACAACGGCTAATATTTGACAACAGCTTAGGCAACGTGTCTGGGCTGGAATCTGGTCTCTGATCCTAGGCCACCCAGGAGCTCACAGTCCTGGGTCCTGAAAGCTTGCATCACCCTATTGGGCGATGACAGCATTAGCCAACACTGCCTGAGTGTCTGCTGCGACCTCTGGTCAAGGGCTTGGCACAGAGAATGCCCTTAATACATTTCTTTGTTATTACTATTAAGAAGCACTTTAAATAACTCATATCATTTAGTGGCTAAAACACTGTGACCTACACCCATTTTGCAGATGAGAACACTGAGGGATAGTGACTTCACTGGCTTGTTCAACTTTTCCCAGCTGACAGGTGACAGCGCAGGAATTCAAAGTCAGGTTTGCAGCCTGCGTCTTAACTCTTTCTTCTATTGCTTCTGTCTTCATCTGGCGATTAATGATGGCTCCATTGCGACCCTCCCCCCGAACCAAGCACCATTAGTGGAAGTTCAAACCTTGCATTAATGCTAATCTTGTATTCGAAAAATCCAGGTGCCTCTCCAGCAGGATCACACATGAGGTCCTGGAGAGCCCAGCACAGGCCGAGCGCCCAGCAGGGCCCAGTCCAACTTTCTAACATGCTGTTGGTTCTGCTCAACTTAAGTACAGAAGCTCCCCCACTGGTTTCTGTTGTTTGAAAATAATGACAGTAGCAGTAACTGTTACTGATGGGGCGTTCACCGCGTGCCAGGCGCTGTGCCAGGTGGGGCACTACGGCCTGGCTCTGGGTTCCCACGGTAACGGGAACAGGTAACTGCCATCTGTGGGAGGTTGCTGCGTGGAAGGTACCGTGCTAGGTGCTGTGTGTCCCTTCTGTTGTTCGGTTCCCACAGCATCTCAGGAGGAAGGCTGGCAAGGAAAACCTTCTGCAGGAAGTGAGAAAGGGAGACCCTAGTCACAGCTTTTTCCTTTGAAGATGACAGGGGACAGAAGGCACAGGTGAGGGAAACAAAGCTCCCGAATTCAGAGAGCCTAAGCAGCTCGCCCGACGGCACACAGCTAGCAGGTGGGGGGACTGGTTTTGAACCCAGTCTGTTTGCACGGAGCCCGGCCTCTTTCCCTCCTCTCTGCTGCTTCCGTCTTAGCCACGCCCCATCCCATCCTGGGCCACACCTGCAGCAAGACCGGAGGGTTTATTACCAACACACTCGGCTTCCAATTCCTGCCCCCACCGTGTCCTGACCTTGTGACCTTGGGCCATGACTTCACCTGTCTTAATCTGAGGGTCCTCCTCAGAAGCCTGTCCACTACCCTCTCCACCCCCAGAAAAGTCTGTAGAGGTCATTAGCTCTTCTTTAAGGGGTTCTTACGTGAATTCAATGGGGCACAAGTGCAAAGTGCCTAAGACAGTGCCTGGCAGGGAGCGCTTGCTATTCCCTGTGGCTTGGGGACTGGGTGCAGCCTGGGGCCTTGGCGCTTTAAGCAGCCAGCAGTGATCTGGGCTGACCTGGGTTTTGTATTCCCCTGAAGTGCTAACGGGCTGGGCTGGCCCTTGTTTTATATCACCTTGATTTTAGGAGCATGTGGTGGCTATTTTTTCTCCTCCTCCTTTATTACCAAGAGTCTGGCAGGCTGATATTTAAAATATCTGAAAGATGCCTCTTGCCAATTAATTACCTGGAGATTGCACTAGGCTGAAATTAATCTGAGCCTTAAGGAGACACCAGGTTTTCGAGCCCATTCCACACGCAGCTGGAGGCTTCGAACCTTACGAATCCTGTTTTTGTGCCTTCCCCTCCCTCCAGAGTCTGCTGTTCTGCGTTTTATTTATGAAACATTTCCCCTTCTTTTATAATTATGTTTTCCATAAGAAGAGCATCAACAGCCACCTCCTGGCTGGGCTGGAGTAATTGTTTGCATTTTTTGACTGTGCGCAATTTCCAAGGCTTGAGTTTATATAGATTACCTTGAATTTATCTCCACAAGCGCATCAGGAGAGGAGCTGCCGCCTGCCTCGTGAAGTATGGTAAACCTGTAGCCACCGAGCGCCCGCATCTGTGTCTGGTCTGTTTATCTAAATGGATTTACATAAAATAGATTCATTAATAAACCAGGTTTTGCCAGCCTGTCCTGCTGCCTCCTATGAGCTTGTCAATACCAAGGTCAGCAGTGGGGCCCTGGCCGAGGGACAGGTGTGGGGAGGAAATCAGCTGAGAGCCCCGTGCCTTCCACCTCCTCCCAGCCACAGCCGGCCAGCTGTGAGCCAGCTGTGAGCCAGGGGTGCGAGGGGCCTGCGGACAGGGAGAGGTGGCATCAGAGCAGGGAGCCCTGCCAGCCAGAGGGGGTGGCCCTGAATACCAGATGACGGCCCTGCCAACGGTCGCGTGCTCGAGGGCAGAGGCCACGCAGTCTGGAAGCGGGCTTTCTCCTCTCAGTGACCCAGTCTGTGCTACGGGGCGATGGCACTCGTAAAGCTCGCCATAAAGTCTGGCATTCGGAGCGGTAAATATTTATAGAGGTAGAAATGAAGTTGAATGCTGATGAAACTTGCTATAAAAGCAGAAGACTTCATCTGTACCCAGACTTCAGGTGCAGATGAGTTCAGGGCTGCCCGCTGCTCTCCATCTGGGAGCCACCCGCGTGCGCGCACCCACGCGGCCCGGAGCCCAGGAGCCCCCGCCCTGCTGCGTTCCCCTTATCTCGGAGGTCTGTTTAAAAGCAGCCAGGAAACAGGGAGAAGGGAGGAAGCGCTGCCAAAATCAACCAGCTTTAGTCGGGAGTCTGGCTTTAAATAAAACAGTTTGAGAGAGATTGGCTTTTTCCCCCTTTGTGTTTTTGCTTTTGTTTTTGTTTTCAGGGTCCATTTGCTGTGCACATTCAAACAGAAAAGGTCATTTGTTTTATTGCAGTAAAACATACATAACATAAAACGTGTTCTTTGGGCCCTTAAAGTTTATAGTTCAAGGGCATCAAGTGCGTTCCCGATGTTGGGCAGCGGTCACCACCAGGGGTCACTTTATGAAGGGGCCCAAGTTTGGGGGTGTCTGCTTTTCTTCCAGTAGTGAGACCATGTGACTGATAGAGCTTCATAGCTGACAGGTGACATTACTTGTAATCCATAACACTGGCAAAGTAGCACCTTTTAACTATTCAAAATTGTGGACGTTCAGCAGTGGTACCGAAGTGCTCCGAAAAGCGCTGCATCTGTGCAGGAATCAACGATGTTAGGCCCGGAGACATTCGCTCGTCATTGTGAATCAAACCAATGAAAACTCTGGCAATTTTTTTTTTTGTCTGTGTGTTGTGTCCATTGGGACGCTGTCGGTTCATGGAGTTGCGTGGGTTTCGGGGAGGCTGGCTCTCCCGCCGCCTGCGCAGCTGCCGGGTTTCTGCTCTTCGTCGCCGGAGATACGACGGGGCCTGAGACTGCAAAGCCGGCCTTGATCCGCCCCAGCCGGGCTGTCTCCACTGCCCGCCTTGCACCCTCCACTGCGTGCACCGGGCCGGCAGGGGTGCTGGGGGAAACCCTGCCTGACAAGGGGGTGGATCCTGGGTCGGCCCCGCACTGCCTGTGTGGCCTTGGGGGAGTCACTTGACTTCTCGGAGCCTCCGTTTCCTCCCCCGTGAAGTAGGATAAGTCGTTCCTGCCTCTCGGAGCTGCTGTGTGGGTGCAGTGAGGTGTCATTTTGTACAGGAGGGCCCATCGCAGCCCCTCGCTCTCAGAGGTGTTCCGTCAGCAGGATTCTTCCTTGACGGAGATGTCCACGGCAGAGGGCTGCACCTGGCGAATGGAGATCAGGGCTCACGTGGCTACTTTGACATATACTCACCACACACGATGGGTGAGACCCCACGTGACCTGAGACTGGCTGCAGGAGCAAGTGCCTTTGGGAGACATGCAGTGCACTTGAACCTGGCCCTCTTCTCCTCTCCATACCCAGGGTCCTCAGTCCTGCAAAGGCCTCAGGGTCACAGTGCAGTTGAAGGACTGAATAAGATGGCTCTTATCTCCCTGGAGGTGCCCCTGGGATGGACCTGTCTATGTCTCTGTAACCGGCTCCCTGGAAAGACCGGGGAAGCCGTGCTCCCACCTGGGCACAGGTCCCTAGGGAGTGTGTCCTGGGGTCACCAGGGATGCCTTTCTGGATCTCGCCTTCCAGAGCTCAGCAGATCATGCCAAGAGCTTGGCATTCTCCAACCATTCTCCACCCAAGGAAGGGGCCGAGTGGAATCTTCAGGAGGAGAGAGAGGAGAGGGCGTGGTTGATCTGGACCCTGATACGTACTGAGTGGGGTTGGAGGGAGACCACCATCAGTCCCTCTCTTACTACAGATGGTCCGCAGCACGGGACAAGTGGTTAAAATGCACAGTAAGACTGTGCCATGCCCTCCTCCCACCCACCCCCTTTTCCATTTGTATTTTATCAACTTACCTCGGGGAGAATGGAAGGCTCAGGCGGCCATCCTGGAGAGCGGGAGGGACAGGGAATAAAGCCACCAGAGAGGGTCTGGAGTACTCCCCCGGCGGGCAGCATCCCCCCTCACCCCACCAGGGACCCCTCCCAGGCCCCTGTGGCACCTCTTCTCCGTGACTGGGGCTTTTTCTGCGCATGCATGTGTCCATTGCCTCTGGGCTTCCGAGGAGGGAGCCTGGGGGGCTCTGGCGACCACATTTGACAGAGGGCCCCAGGGATCCCACCTGACACCCCCAACTCTCCGCAGTGAGAAACCTGGGAGGAGACCTGGCTCCTGCTTTTTAAACATTTAGCCCTTTATGTCTTTAGATGAAAGATTTGTGTTGTTTTGCTTATTGCACTATCACTTAAAAAATTAAACTGATTGGGGTAACGTTGCTTAATAACAGCACGTAAGTTTCAGGTGTGCCACTTTGGAATATGACGCCGGAAGGGCAGGGTGGTCCGTACCGTTTAACTGGAGAAGGAACAGCATGTGCAAAAGCTCAGAGTCAGAAGCGGTCTGTGGGAAGGCAACCGAGAAGAGGGATGTAGCTGAGCGCCCAGTCACGGGGTCACGGTGGTGGGCGGCGAGGACGGCAGGAGACCGGGCCGAGGAAGGAGACTGGCAGTCGGGCCTTCCTGCCAGGCTGCCCACGGGGAGAATCGGCGGCACCCTGGTGCTTTAGGTGTGCGACCTTAAGCAATGCTGTAGGGTGCAAGCCTGCTGTCTCTTTTATCAGAAAACTGAAGGCACCGCCTAACCACATTTTATTCCCCGTTGGACTATTTTCCTTTTATATTAACCGTATCTTTTACTGCAAGCTCTCCAAGCCGGAGAATGATGGCGGGGACCTGGAGGCGGGGGGGCGGGCCTGCGGCCCTCTATGTCCCTCATCTCTGGCAGGATACTGGGGGACATGAGGCCCGTTCTCAGCCACCTGTGCTGCATCCCATGGCAAGGACACTGCTCTGCTTGGCCACGCAGAGGTTAAAGGGCAGTCTGTCTCGTGCGAATGCGGACTCGAGAACACAAGCAGGAGAGGCGCCGGGACCAGAATCCTCGAGGGCACATTCTGTTGGCTTTAACCATGGCCGTGGCTGCGGTGAGGAAAATCCGCTGCTCTGTTCCTTGGACTCCCGCTCTCCGGGAGGGAGGGTGCTGCGGGGGTGCTGGGCAGCCCAGCCCAGCGGGGAAAGCGCTTTCCTATTGATTGGTGCGTCTGCAGTTCAAATGGGGTATTTATCCTGCAGCCGAGCACCTAATAAAAATTTAAATTATCATTTAGAAAAACAGGAAGGGAGGAGAAAAAACTCCTCAAGGAACAACCTCAGAAGGAAAGTAAGAAGACAGCCACACGCAATCCCGGGTATCAGAAATGCTGGAAGGCTAGAATGGTGAGGCTTGCCGAGGGGGCGCCTCATGGCCTGCAAATTCTCTGTTCAAATGCTTCTCCCTCCCACCCCACGCCTTCCCAGGTTCCGCAGTTCTGACCTCTGACCCCGACCTCACAGCTCCTGAGCGGTGGGGCTTGGGCAAATGACAGACACTTCTCTCTGAGCCCTCCTGTTGTATACAGTCAGAGGAAACGGTGGTGTCACATGCAAAGCTCTTGGAACAGTTCGAGCACATAGTAGGTGCTCAGCGAAGGTTTCCTTCCCCTTTACAACTCCTCTATTCGAATTCTGCCTTAAGAGTCATGCCCTACAGCCTATTAAAATCTGATTGCAGCCCACTGCTGTCTTCCTGGAAAGGTTCCATCTGAGCCACTAAATCACACCTGCGTGTAAATGATTGATAGAGGACTAATAGGTTAGGTGGTAGCAGTCGTGGAAGGTGGAGGAAAGAACCGAAGGAAGCTTTAACAGAAGAATGTCAGGAGCCAGCTCCAGGCCTCTGGGGGTATCCGTGGCAATGGGGCTTTGCGGGGTCCCTTGAAGCATGGCTCTGAGGAAACCACCTCTCCCGTCATCTGTAAGGACAGGGGATACACAGGTCAGGGAAGCAGGGGATGGGCCTCTCACACTTGTGCGACAGTGTCAGGGGCTCACCCACTCCCTGGCCATAGCCTTGACCTTGAGGGAACCATTAATGGTCCCAACTCTGGCCGCGCCGTTTTCTTCTGCTCTCCAGCTCCAACTCCAGCACTTACGCATTGAACTGCTGTCTTCAAGCCCCTGACCCTCCTCTCCCCACACCCCGCCCATTGCCTCACTTTACCAGGCGTCACTTTATCCTCTGTCTTCTCTATCAATCCTTTGCCAAAACCTCTCTAAACTTCTCGTCCTGTACTCACCTGGAAAACCCCAACCTGGCTAAACCCAGCTGCCAGCCACGCTTCCCTCTCAACAACCGCACGCTGCCACGGAATTTCCGTGGCTGTGTGGGCTGCGGTGCCTCACAGTGCGGGCCGTAAACCTGGAGCAGACACTGGAAACAGCCTGGCCCCTTCCACGCCGCCTTCCTTCCGCGCCGACTCTTCCGCTTTCCAAGACGGTAATTTTATATCTCCCTTCTCCAAAGACTGCCTACCTTTCCTTTCAAAAAATTTTTTTTCAGCTGATGACCTTACCCGGCATTTTACAGACAGGCCCTCCCTCATCTTCCCGCCACTGACTTGATATCTGTTGTTGTCTCTGTGCTTGTCCTCTTGGTCTTCCCTCCTTATTCCTGAGGGCCATGCTCCCGTTCCCCTGCAATCTGCAAAGGACCTTGCATTCTGAACCTCATTGCCTCATGCTTCCTGAGGACTTTGTTCCTCGGTGATCACCACTCCTCTCGTGAATCTTTTGCGCCCTGTTTCTCATCTCTCATCTGGAGCAAAACTTACTGGAAGCATCGCTGTTCCCAATGGCCACTTCCATCTTCTCTTCACCCAGTCAGGTTTCCATCCTCCCCACTCTGCAGTGACGAGTCAAGGGCACATGACCTTCACGGTGCCAAACTTCACGGCCATTTCTCTGTTACTTTCACACTTGAACTCTCAGCATCATTGGGCAATTTTTCCTTTGTTCAAACCACTCTCTTCCCTTGGCCTGGAGACATGCATTTCTTAGATCTCCTTCTATGCCAAAGGCCGCTCCCTTTCTGGTTTCTCACTGGGCTCAATCTCTAATAGGCAGAAGGCTCTAGAATTAGCCCTGAGCCTCTTTCTTTTCTGTAGTCTCACTGTCACCTCAGGTGACCAAGTGCCCCTTGGACACCCATTGGTTATCAAATCCATGCCTTTGGCACCGACATCTTTCTGGAGCTCAGTTTAGAGAACCCAACACTCCACCTGGTATCACTGTATTGATACTTAGTAGAGTCCTCCAATGTTATTCTGTCCAAAGAAAATTCTTGGTTCCTACAGCTGATCTGCTAAAATTAATCCCCTTCTAGTCTTTCTCTTTTTGGTCAAAGATACTACACCCACATAGTTGCTCAAGTAAAAAAAAAAAAAAACAAAACCACACACACAACTAGAAGTCATCCTTTTCTTCACTCACCATTCCACATTCAATCCATGAGCGAGTACTGTTGACTCTCCCCCTAGTGAATATTTCAAATCCTTCTGCTCCTAACACCTCTAGCTCTCACTCGGGCCACTGCAAAAACCCCAACTATGGTTCCCTGATTCCATTCTTCCTCTGGAGCTGGTCTATACCTGCAACTAACATGGTTTATTGAAAATTTAAGTCGGATTATGTTGTCTCCTGTCTTAAAATTCCTCAACGATTTCCTTCACACTTAAAATAAAATTCAAATGTCTTCTCTGGATCAACAAAAGACTACCTATCTCTTTGACCTTTGTTTTATCTCTCTCCACTCTTCACTCTGCTGCACACGTGTTGGCTTATTTTAAAATGCCAGGCTCAGCACCTCAGGACTTTTGTCATATCTGTTCCCGGAATTTAGAGAAATCCTACAAAGCATCTAATCCAACTCTCTTTTTATAGACAAGTGGGCTGCGGCCAGAGAAGGGAAAACTCATAACAAAGCAGTGATAAAGCCAAGACCAGGTCTCCTGGCCACCAGCACAGTGCTCCTGCTGCTGGTGGCTGCGGCCGGGTGACCGCTGACCTTGGTGACCACTGACCTCTGAGTGCTTCGTTAGTGTCTCACCTCCACTTGTGATTGCAGAGCCCTTCGCCTCGGTAGAAACACAGACCTGGGGTTTGGTTCAGTACTGGTTGTGATCAAGCAGGTGAACCTGGTTACTGTTACCACTGTGGTGGAACTTGTCCTTGAAAGTGACTATGGAGAGATCTAGAATTTTTAACAGAGATCTCAAGGATCTCCAATTTCTGGACAATACATGGCTCCCTGGAAAAGAGCCACCAGGTTTTAAACCCCACATAGGCTGTTTAGGAGACAACAAGGTCAAGCCATCATCAGAGTTCCCTTGTCCTTCCTTAAGGAGGTCCCTTTATCGCAGCTTGGGCCCTTTCTCTGGAATTATCCATGAGTATTCCAGTGAAGAGGACCTCCATTTCAGTCTGGAATAGGTTTGTGGCCCCTTCCTGCCCTTGTTTTTACCAGACTATCAGTCTGCACAGGCCATATTGGGGCTCGTCCAAGCTCATCTCCCCAGCTCTGCCCTCTTCCCCCCTCTGTTGATTCGCCTGCAATCAGGGTCATTTGTCTATCAGATGAGTTCACTGAAAAACAGCCATCACTTTGAAGGATTTCATAGCTTGCTATCCTATAAATTATTTTGGAAAATTATGAATATTTTAAAAACACCCAGCCTTTGTTGTGATTTGTGATCACATTTATTTTCTGCTTTTCCTCCTGTGTTTTCCTCCTGTGTTTTCTGTCGCCGATCTGACTCAGGGCTTTAAAAGTTTATCCCTCACATGCAAATCCTACCTACGCATCTGTTGACCTGCCACCAAGAAAAAGGGAGTTGGCTTAGCCACAGGGCATTTTCTGCCTTGTAGATGGACTTTCTCTGACCACAGTCAGGGAGAGAAGAATGCCCTTTCTTGTACAAACTATAGGAATAGCCCCCTTTAACTCTTATTTGACTACATGTACTTTAGGAGATGGGGAGGAATATTTTGAGTATGATTTTACTATCATGTTGAGGTTTAGGCGAAGCCTTAGAGAACCTCTCAAATCGAAATTTTAAACTTAAAAAATATTAACTAGCAATAACCTAGATTCATCCTACAACTCCAAAGATTCCACCAGTTACATTGTTGCCTTTTATTTCTTGACTTTGTATAGCCCTGTCTTATGTAATGTAGAATGGATGGATTCCCCTCACACCTGTTGGACTAAAGGGCCATTGACTGGTGTTTGTTCGGTCATTTATTCCTCGTCTGGTTAATCTTTGAGATGTTGTTGAAGATTGGTGTTTTAGCATACTCAGAAGCACTAGTAACTTTATATGTTCTTCTTTCATTGTATTTACTGTCATTTAGATAATCTATTTTCTGCTTCATTTACTTGCCCAGTCTGTAAAAGAAGTACTGGAATCCTCAGCGTGGTTCCTGAACACTTGAAGATTTTTTTGATCTTCATTGCATTTTTTTTTAATGTACTTGACACCTTAGACACTGTTTCCCCTTCCTTTGCCTCCATTTCCGTGATACATGCTGGGATGCAGAAGCAGACATACGGAAGAGTCCTCAGGTGAGGGTGAGGGTGAGAGACACCAGTGCCCTAGGCGCTGTCCCAGGTGCTGAACATCCTCTGAGCTCTTGGGACAAACCCATGGCCAAATTTGGTTGACTTTACTTCCTCATTATCTCTTACCTGTGTCCATTTCTGTCCATCTCTAACCTGCTAGCTCATTACTCAAATTTTCATTACCTTTCTCTTCTACAATTAAAATGAGACCCTCACTAGCCTCTCCGTATCTTCTCTTGCTTTCTTCTAATCTTGGTATTATAATTATTGTTTTTGAGAAGCAAAAAAGCATTTATTTGAGATCAGTAAGAATACTGATTGGGAACACACTAATTCAGGCCGAAGCCCAAAGAGTGTTCCCTCTTCTAATCTATTCTTACACTTTAGTCAGAGTTCTCATCAATATGCACATCTGATCGTGTCACTCCCCTGCTTCAGACCTTCAAGTACTTCCCATTGATCTTGGGATATGAATAAAAATCCTTAACAAGACTCTGCGTGGTCAACCTCCTGCCCCTCCCTCTAGAGTTGCTCGTCCTCACTCTGGGCTCCAGCCACACTGGACTCCATTTCACGCCCCTCAGACTTCCAAGGCTCTGTTCCGTGCTGTTCGTGGCCCTCTTTGCTTTCTCCCCACCTGTCCATCCCATCTCCCACACCTTCCTTCCTCTGTTTAACTCATCTTCATCTCAAATCTCAGTTCATATGATTCTTCCTCCAGGAAGCCCTCCCTGGATCCCCGGACCAGGCCAGGTGCCCGTTATAAGCTCTCATAGAGCCTTGTACACTTCTCCTGATCATTTAAGTGTGAAGTGTAACATATACATAGATGCATACATAAAACCTAAGCATCAAATTTAATCAATAACAATCATTCAAGTGGCCTGTCACACTGTCAAGGGTAGGCGACAGACTCCAAGGCTGCCCCTGTACATTTCTTTCTGATCACAAGCCTATCCCTCCACCAGAGATAACTGTTTTCTTGACTTCATGGTTATAATTTCTTTACTTTTAATCTGAGGAATATATATATATTTATATCTTTAATATTAATTTTATCAAATTCAGTTGATAGTAAGAATAAAAACATCAAATGTCCCATAAACATATCACATTTACTAGTACATAAACTAACAAAATGTACATAGGATTGCTTAATTAATATCCAGCTTCCCAGTAGTTAGTGGGTTCCGAAAGATCAGGGATAGGGTGTTGGGCTCACTTTGTCTTCCCAGGCTCTCCTGAGTCCCCGATGCACAGTAGGTCCTCAGCAGATATTTGGAGACAGGGGCAATGAGATGACACCCAGGTGCACTATACACAGAAGCTGAGCTTTCAGGAGGGTCCTTATGAGGACTGCTTTTTACAAAGGGGGGCTACAGTCGGGGGTTCGGGCATCCCCTGCATATGAGGAACTTCTTCCCAGAAAGTTTAAATAAGTAAGCAAGGTGGCTGAGTAAGCTCTACGGGGTAATAATTCTGTTTGTGCATCTATTTATGTGACTATTCATTATTTATCTCTCTATCCAACCATGTAATAGTATACACCTTTTGACATACACTAGAAAAATAGAGCATTGTAGAAGACCAGGGTGGGAAAAATGATAATGGTCTTACACACAGACATAAGTATTGGCCTCCATTCACGACCTATAGAAATAAACCCCATCTCTGCCAGCAACTCAGGCCAGTAGAGGGTAAGAAAATAAACCGTGTCCCAGGGATTTGATGCATGAGGGGAGAAACCTTGGCGGAATCATGGAAACATATGAATTATTCACAATTCAAACTGGGTAAGGAAAAAGAGGAGGAGGGGATGACCAGGAAACACACATCAAGAAAACGAAGCTCTCTGTGCTGCGGGTGGCAGCCTACCACAGGGATGGAAACCAGGAGTGCCAGAGGAGGAGAAGCAACTCCTCCCTCAGACAGGTGAGCAGGAACACCTGGTGGGACTGAGGGGCTCTCGGTCCTGGGACCCCGTCCCTCCCAGTCCTGGGACCCCATCCCTCCCTCTGAAAGCCAGGGAGTAGCAGCCCTGTGCCTACGGCCGACTTTCAAAGTCAATGCTGGTGCAGGCCCACTGCTGTCCGGTCCTGTGAGCACCAGGGGGAAGGCACGTGGGACTGGGGTGGCTCCTGGGAGATGGAGAGGGGAGTGGAGGTCAGTGGAGGGGTGTCACCCTTTGGGAAGCATTGTTGTGCCCCTGCTTGTGTGTGAGGGTGTGGAGCTAAAGGAGAAAAGATGAGGCTTGTTCCTGAAAATAAGAGAGAGATTTAGGGTTGTGCTGAAGGGAGAGGAAGCCCATCGTGAGTAAGAGACCTGAGAGGAAGGGGGAACGGATGTCAGGAGCCGTGGGAAGGCAAGAGTGGAATGAAGGAGAGGCCAAGGTATGTTTAGAAACAGGATGGCAGCTAAATTGCCGCTTCGAGTGGGAGCCAAGGGAGAGGCAGCCAGGCAGTGTGCGGGTGGCTCAGAGACTGCGGGGGTGGGGGGCGGTGGTAGAGTGGGTGGGCAACGCAGCCTGTGTGCGTTCGGTTGTCCGCCAAGAGCGCAGTTCCCTGACACTCGCCAGGGTGGTGCACGCAAACTGGTCTGCCCTCAAAGAGCTTACACTCTGACTCGAGGAGACAGATAACGAACGTGTGAACAAATAAGTAAGGCGATTTTCGGTGCCACGAAGTGCTAGGAAAGCTAGGAGGTAGGGGAATGTGCGGGGAGGTGGAGGGGGCTGCTTTATGGAGAGTGGCCTCCCTGGCGAGGTGACATTTGAGTTGACCTTGAGAGAGGAGCAGGGGGCCAGACTCGGGGGCAAGCAAGGAGTTCGGAACGTGGCTGAGCAATGCAGCCAAGAAGTCAATGCAAAGTCCAGGTCCCAGGACCTCACCGAGCTGCAGTGTCCCCAGCCTGTAAAACGAGAAGGGTGGACTAGCCGATGGCTGGGTCCTGCTGGGCGTGGCCTCCGGTCTCAGGAAGTGTTCGTGGGAGAGGAGGGGCTTGGCCTGCCTCTTGAACAGGGATCCTCAAAGCACCAGCAAGGTTATTTAAACCAGTGCCCACGCCACGTAGGGTTCTATAACCTCCATGAGAGCGAAACAGGAGGCGGGTCCCCCGTCCCCCACCAACTGGAAAACCTCCCTAAACGAGGCAGCCTAGGCTCAAACTCGCTGCCTCTGGACGCGTCGTTAAAATGAAAATCCATTGCTTCCTGTTCCGATGGATGTTCCGGTGGAAAGATACCTCTATTTGGCCACTTATCTCATTATGCCTTTTAAAGGAGTTAACAAAGCGGCCAGCCTGTTTATGCATCTACTTTCTTCATTTATTTGTAAACTTCCTGTCCATCTCTCAGCCGGAGCACAGGGCCAGGCTTGGGAGAGACATCCTCATGGAGGCTGAGGGACTGAATAAATTGTGGATGGGGCCCTGGCCAGTGTGGCTCACTTGGTTGGGCATCGTGCTATACACCTAAAGGTCAAGGGTTCAATTTCTGGTTGCAGGTTCAGTCCCCGGGCAGGGCACGAGGCAACCAACGGACGTTTGTCTCACATGATGTTTCCCTCCCTCTCTGTCTTCTTCCCTTCCCCTCTCAAGTCAACGGCGTGTCCTCGGGAGGGGATAAAAAGAAGACCTCGGACAGGGAAGCATATCAGTCAGCTCAGGTTGCCATAACAAAAGACCACAGACGGAGGCGGGACTGAAACAACAGGCCTGTATGTCTCACGGTTTTGGAGGCTGCGCGTTCAGGATCCAGGTGCTGGCCGATTCCGTTCCCGGTGAGGAACTGCCTTCCCGGCTCAGGGGTGGCTGCACTCCTGCCGTGTCCGCACGTGGTGGGGAGAGACGGAGCTCCGATCGCTCTCTCTTATAAGGACTCGGATCCCGTCAGATCGGGCTCCATGCTGACAGCCTCATTTAGCCCTAATTACTCCTGTAAAGACCATCTTCATCCCCGGCTGGTGTGGCTCAGTGGATTGAGTGCCAGCCTGCAAACCGCAGGGTCGTGGGTTCAATTCCCAGGCAGGGCACGTGCCTGGGTTGCAGGCCAGGTTCCCCGGTGTGTGGTGCGTGACAGGCAATCAAACATTGATGTTTCTGTCCCTCTCTTTCTCCCTCCCTTCCCCTCTGTCTAAAAATAAATAACATATGTTTTGTTTTGTTTTTTTTTAGAGACTGTATCTTAACACACAGTCACACAGGGGTCTGCCTGCTCGGCCCCTCACTTTTGCCTAACTCATTCCCCACCCGGGCCTCCAGTTCCTCTGCTTCTAGGTGGTGGGGTCGGGGGTGGGGGAGGCTGTGACAGTCCCCGCTGCCTGCCTTCCTCTCCCAGGTTTTATGGGATGAATAGGATAATGCTTCCTAATTACTTAATGCTCCTTGGAGCGCAAGTTCTGTGAATCAGACTAAAGGACTCTTCTAATCTAGTTGCTTGCGGAGAGTATTCATCCAGAAACATAAATGAGCATTTAAATGAGCTCCGAGGCCGGGGACCGCAGGCCAGCCGGGGCCGCGTCTGGGGATGGCTGAGGGGTGGGGCGCTGCAGGCTGCTCGGCAGATGCCCCTCGACCTGCGCAATAGTTTGACTCATGATCTCCGCCTCCTCAAGCTTTCTCCCCTTTTCCTGCATCAGTATTCCCTGCCAATTTGTGCCCTTCTCTTGCAAAATATGTTTTACTAACTCCTTCGGTGGCTGCTGCAGAAGGGGACAGGCTGCTACCTGCTGACAGGAGGGACCTTTGGTACTTAATGAACACAAGCCTCTGCCTTGCGTGTAGACTGGGGTCCCTAGGCCCAGGCCTCGTCCCTGGACGCTGGCTCCGGGAACGCTTGCTGGGGCAGCGGGCTTTCCGCAGGCAGCCAGGAGAGGACGGCACCATTTCTGAGCTGTGTGCGTGTGCTGTGTGTGCAGGGTGCAGGGTGGGGTGTGTGCATGCACGCACTCACCCGTGAGGCCAGCCTTCGTCGGGACAGTGCGACGGTGACATCCGTGCTCTTGGCTCTGACACCTGCCGAAAAGGACATGGTTTAAATGCCACAGCAAGGGCCTGTGACAAAGGTAGTTAGGAAAGCAGATGTCTCTGTGCTTGGCTGTGCCACAGAAGCCGCTGGGCTCCTGAACCAAGGTGCTCAAGTTAGTGAACTGGTTTCCTACTTTGGAATTATTTTCAAGAGAAGTTAAAACATCTGTGATAAAAATTCATGTATGTTTATTTCTTTACTCAACAACCACTTATTAAATAGTTCATTGGTCCAAGCTGCGGTCCAGCAACATGAAGGACAATTGTTAGACTAACAATCACTGTTTTTTCACTCCCATGAAATAGGCAGGAATCAGGAGTCCCATTGTGTGGAACAAGAAAGTGATATTTTAAATGACCTAGCCAACGCCTCGTAGCCAAAGTTTTATTCACGAGGTGTCAGAATGCAAACTTAGCCCTTCCGGCTCCAAGTCACATGCTCTGAGAAGGTGACAATTAGGTAAAGGGCTGACGACAAGCCCACGGACCGCAGCACAAGGAAGAGCAGGGTGTATAGCATGAGTGACATGGAGCTGCTGTCGTCCTGGGGAGGGATCCGGAAAGGTTCTGTAGCGGAGGTGACACTGGGTCTGGAAGGACGGGGAACATGTCTCTCACTGGAGGGGACAGTGGAGGCCAAGGAAGGGTGCGAGCCCAGGGACGAGGAGGGGCACGCAGAGGCTGGGCGCGCACAGCAAGCAGCCTGGCTCCTCCACCCTGGCTGTGCCTCGGAATCACCTGGTGGCCTTCAAGCGACCGGCGCCTGGGCTGCGTGTCCGGTGACTCTGGTTTAATTGCTCTTCGTCATCGGTCTCATCGTTGATGGTTAACCAAGGCTTCCTGGGCGGTTCTGTTGTGCAGCGTGCACTGAGACCTGCTGGCACTGGGGAAGGGCTGGGGGTTCCAAACAGAGGCGCTCACGAGCTCCGGGGCTCGGCACGGACAGGGTGGGAAGAGAGGCAGAGGCGCGTGCCCAGGGCTCTTGGGAAGGCAGCGCCTGTAGGAGGGATTGTCCGTGGGCATGTACAAGACTGGAGGCTGGGCGCCGGTCACAAGCATGAAGGCTACAGGATGGAAAGGCAGGCTACCACATGCTTGAGGCTGGGGGGCTCGGGGAGGAGAAGGGTTTTGCTGTTAGACGTCTCCGGTTTAAGGTTAATGATCATTGCGCCACCTGGCAGGAATGCGCAGCTGAAGTCCTGTGGGTGTGAAGCTTGGGCGGGAAACTGGGAATGGGTGCTGTGAGAACGTGCGCACCTCTGGCGGAAGGACCGTGGCAGCTGGGGGTGAGCGTGAGCTCCGAGAGAGGAAGAGCCGAGGGCTCAGGTGGGGATGCCGACGCGTGGGAGGCAGAAGGACAAAGAGAAGCTTACAGGCAATTTCTAAATGGAGAATTGTTCCATTAGCATTAGCCAGTGTCTGGGCGGGGTGGGGTGAGGGGCAAAAGAGTCACCCTTCATGGGCCCGGCTCCCTGCAACGTGAAGTGGATCAGCTGAGTGGATAGCTGGGCGCTCAGCCTTGCAGCTCTGGCTGGCGTGGGTGCAGGAAGTGGGGCAGTTGCCACCCAGCTCTCTCTCGCCAGAAGCACAGCCTGCTAAGGTGCCTGGCAGGGCAACTAGCTCATTCTGCCACCGTCCTTGGCCTTGAAGCCCCAGTAGCACGAAGGAGAAGTCAACTTCTTCAGGGGTGTACAGGGGTTATGAATTCACACATCCCTAAGAAGCTCTTCATTCTGAGCCATCCCGAGGGTGAATTCCCATTTTCTGGGGGGAGACAATCCCATCAGCCCTTGCTGGTTGAAAAGGATCCCGAGAGAGCATTTTGTGGGACATCCCAGCGTCATCCTGTGAGACCAACTCAGGTCCTGAGAGGGGCCCCGAGGGCTCTCTGGAGATCTGTCCTTCGAGGTTCCCCGAATGAGTGAGCCCTGATCGCAGAGGGTAAGGGGAGCAATAACCAGGAGGGCTTGAGCTCGGGGGACCAGCTCTGCCCCTCGGTCCCTTTTGGGATTGCCTTCCTCTCTGCGGACCAGGGAAAGGGACCCGGGAAGGGGGTGGCAGGAAGGGAGGGGGCAGGGGGTCTCAGACGCTGCTCCCAGGCTGAGTCACAGGCTCTGGCCGCTCCCCTCGCACATTCCCCACTGCCGGGCTGGCTCAGTGGGTTGGCTCCCGCGGCTCCGGGCTCAGACAGAGTAATTACAGTTGAGGCCCTGATGAATTGGGGGCCGGTAATTAAAGTACACATTGATTTTCTACTTAGAAGTTCCCTGTAGCTGGAAACAAAAGTGGGGAAGGAGAGAGATAAACAATCCAGGCAAGGTATTTGCAAACAGGGGGTTGCTCGGTGCTACTCTCTGCCCCATCCATCTAGAATTTGAGAATTGATCCGCTAGTCGATGCGCTTCTGGGGCATAACCCGCACAGTAGGGGGAGGACGACTCCCTCCCACGGAGCTCCTCCTCACATCTCCAAGCCACGGATCTGTCCAGTTCGGCGGCTTCATCGGCTCATTTTAATTACGAATTGAAGCAATTGCCTCGTTCATGTCATCTGCCTTCATCAGACAACTTTGGGCTTTCTGTCACTAGACATTTGGCTTCTGCTGGCTTCTGAGACCAGATACCAGAAGATGTGGGCACGGGAAGGGGCATGACGGGGAGAAGGTCAGGAAGTGTGGGCACGGGAAGGGGCATGACGGGGAGAAGAGGGGAGAGGGGAAGGGCTGAGGGCAAGTAGAGGGAGCTGGAAAGAGAAAGGGCACGAAGAGGGTCCTTCAGGCTGACCAGGGCTGAAGGGTGGCGAGAGTTTCAAAGAGAGGACAAAAATCGTTAAAGAGAAACGCCTGTGCGAGCAGAGGATGCGGCAGAATCGGGAGAGAGAGTGGAAGCGAGGAAGAAGAGGCCCAGAGGGAAAGGGGGAAGCAAGGCGGATGGAGCAGGCAGAGGGTTTTGAGTGGGAACATAAAACCCATTTGAGTCTTATTTAAAGATTGCCTAAGTTATTTTGGTGCATTTAACTCTTAATTCATCTTCCTTTCACTGAGCTAATGTGAAGTGTGAAAGAAAAACTAATGAGAGGAGGGCCTAGCAGGCAATTTTATTTTCGCCGGCTCCGGGAGCTCCCTCTTCCCTCTCTCATGCTGGGTCAGTTGATTGGAGATGGTTCTTTTGTTTCTTAGAGAAATGTGGCTCTTCTCCTAAGCCGTTTCCTTTCACCCGCATTCGCTGCTGCAGCTGGTTTGGCTGCTTAATGATCATGAAGTTAGATTAAAATCTGGGTTTCGATAATGATTGAAGCTGAGCAAAGAGGAGCGTTTCAGCACAATGCGTGTTGGAACACAATTACCCATTATCCCAATCTGTGCAGACAATAGGTACGCCGGGGAGGAGCAAGTCGTGGGGAAGTAAGTGGGCCGTCACTCGTTATAGGTTGGATTTTTTAAAAAAATTCTATGGGAATACTGAATAGATTTATTCAGCTTATTCAACCCCATTGCACAACGTGCTTGCGTTGAAAAAAAAAATCTTCTGCAAATGTGCCCAGTGAATGGCAGGAAGGGGGTGGGAGCGAGCATGTTGATGGTTGTGTTAAGCAGCTGGTGCGAGTAGACGGTTGTGCAGTGCGTTGCACAGAGAAAACCCGGGTCCTGGCCTCACGATGCCTAGAGGACTATCGGGTGCGATTTTTCCGTGTAACTACGTTTATCTGGCTCAGATCTTAATGGCTCCCTCGTCTGCAGAACAGTTAGGCTCCTGAACCTCACGGGAAAGACTGAGGTTGGATTGATCCCAGCCGCTCCCAGCATCACGCCGCTGCCTCCTCACGGGTCCTTTTGTGCCAGCCTCCGGGTTCTCCATCTCAGCTAGGGGTGCCACCCTTCACCCCCTCCCCCCAGCCAGAAGGCCACAGACATGCGGGATTTCTCCCTTGACCCCCAGTTCAGTGGGTTGCCAGACCCTGTTCCCTCCTTCCCATCTTCGCAGCCCCGGCCTGAGTTCCGCCCCACATCCTCCTTGGACTCCTGGGTTGTTGCAGGGACCCACCCACTGGTCTCACGCCATCCCCATCCGACTTCCGTGCTGTCTGTCCTTGGAGCAGTTTGTCCAAAAATGAACGTCCGACCAAGTTATTCCGATGCGTTAAATGGCTCCTCACTGCTTGCAGAATGAAGTTCTTTCCAGCTGTGAGAGCTCGGGCAAGACACGCAAGTCCTCTCGGCCTGAGATTTCTCATCTGCAAAATGGGGATGACACGGCTGCTTCGTGGGTCGCTGTGGGAAGTAAATGAGAGTGAGGCGAGCACAGGGCCTGGTGCGGAAATCACCAACAGTGGGGTGCGGCGGGGTGGGGTGGTGGTGGTAAGAGAAAGAGGGGTGGTGTTTATTGGTATTACAGAGCACAGGTCCCCAATTTATGCTTACAGCCTTGACTTTTCCCCTTGACCTCCAGATGTAGGGATACGTGTGCACGTAACTGACCACACAGCGTTTTGATGAACATCACACATTTAACAATCTCAAAGCTGAACTCTTTATATTCTACTCCCTAAACACGTTCTACCCTCATTTTCTCCCTGCTCAATAGGTGGCAATTCCTTCTTTCCAGTAGCTCAGAACAAAAACCCTGACTGCTCTCTTCCTCTCGTCCTCCAGATCCAATCCCTCCGTAAACCCCATTGCCTGTCTCTTCAGAATCCATCCCGAATGCACCTCCGCTGCTCCGCCCCTGGGCCCGGCCTCTGGCTTCCTGCCTGCAATGGCCGCTGCCCTGCCTTCCTGCTCCTGCCCCTGCCCGGTACCCTGGAGTCTCTTCACAGCAGCCACAAGAGAAGATGACTCACTCCTCTGCAGCCAACCCGCTCCCCCCCCTCATGGGGCCATTCCAAGGCCCTTCTCAATCCAGGCTCCCGTGTCCCGGGACCCTAACTTTATCTCCTACCACCCTGTCGCTCTGCTCACTCTGCTGCAGCCCAGCTTGTCTCTCAAAGGTGGCAGCGAGCTCCTGTCTCGGCCTGGGCACCGCCCGCTTCCCCTGCTGCCCGAGCGACTTTCCCAAGAGACCCACGGGCCTCACTCCCGTATCTTCAAGACTGGCTCAGATGACACTTTCTCCATGACGCCTGCCCTGGTGGCCTTATATAAATTGCACACAGTCCCCACCTCATCGCTCCCAGTCTCCCCTATCTGTTCTCTTTTCCACACAGCACTACACATGTATATAATTTACTATAATAAGTCTATTTGTTGATGATGCTTTTAAAAATCTATCTCTTTCCTCTAGAGTGTAAGTGCCACGAGAGCATTATTTTTGTCTCAGTGGTCGCTGTTTTATTCGACATACAGAATAGTGAGTGCCTAGCCCATAATAGATGCTCAACACATCTTGTTGAATGAGTCTTTTGCCATTTGTTCCACCCTCCTGCACCAGTGTTCTGTCCCACGGAGCTCTCCTTCATGCACGCTGGGACCTCTGTTTGTATCTATTGGGTTGGCCAGAAAGTCCATTCCTTTCCCCCGTCCAATGGCTCTCGTAGTGCTTAGCTGTCTTTAACTTCACTCAGAAACAATTTTGTTAGATTTTATCATGACAGCTGTCCTATCAGCATGCGTTTAAAAAAAAAACTTGTCAAAATTGGTGAACTTTTGTGCAGCCATTTTAATATTGAAGATGGAAGAAGATATGCCACATCTTCAGCGTATTATGCTTTATTATTTCAAGAAAGGTAAAAGCTGAAACACAGAAAAAGATGTGCGCAGTATACAGAGAAGGTGCTGTGACTGATCGAATGTGTCAAAAGTGGTGTGCAAAGTTTCTTGGTACTGTTGACATTTTGGCCAATAACTCTTTGCTGTGGGGCTGTCTCATGCATTGGAAGATGTCAGCAGCGCCCCCCGGCCCTCTACCTACTAGAGGCCAGTAGTGGGAGGTAGCCAACATACTCAAAGTATCCAAATCAATAGTTATTGGTGGAAATGAAAAAAATCTGTTTCTTATTTTTATGGAAAAAATGTAATGGACTTTTTCCATAGAAAGTGGCCAACTTTTTGGCCAACCCAATATTTCTCTACAAGTTGCATTTCCCCTCCAGCGCTGGCTACAGTATGAGATGAATGCTTGTTTAAATATCATGAATATGTTGTTGGTAAGTAACTTGTACAAGTAAAGAAGCAAATAGAATTTTCTTTCACAAAATTCCTTCAAAATGGACTCGGGTTCCATTTGTCTGAAATGGTTGGCTGGCAGCTGAAATGCTTCCCTTTCGAGGGTGACAGTGTGTCCCCCCTTAGCTACCCATCAAGTTCACATTCATTTGTCCGTTGGTGTCACAGCCACAGGCCTTGAAGCCTGGGGGAAACCAGCGTGAGGAGGTGGGCATCTCTCTCCAAGCACTGAGGCATGTCCTTCTGCCCGACACAGGCAGTCCCTTCGTCATCCCCACTACGGGTCAGAGATGCAGCAGGGGAGGAGAAGGAGAAGGTCAAACCACTCATGCAAGGTCACACACATGACCTTGGCAGGAGAGCCGAATAAACAGAGAGTCGCAGCCCAGCTCCGTCTGTGTAGTCAGAGGCCATCCCAGGGAAAGCCTCCGGGCCCGGGGGAAGTGATCATACTTTCTTTGGCAGAAAGTGGGGCAACATCGGAAGGTCACCACCTCCACCCCTTCCTCTCCCGTGGCTCAGGACCGGCTTCACTGCCGCATCCGGGAACTAGGAAGTCATCCTGGGCCCCTCCCTCCCCATCTCTCCCCACTCACCAAGTTGTATACAATTAACCCGAGTCTCTCTCTTGCCACTGCTGCAGGCCTGGAAGCCACCCCCTTCCCCACGTAATTGTGGTAACCTACTACGTGAGCCTCCAGCGGCCACTCTCGCCACCCTCCACTCCAGCTACTTTAATGAAGTTTTATTTATGTATTTTTTCCAAAAGATTTTGTTTATTTATTTGTAGAGGGAGGGGAAGGGAGGGAGAAAGAGAGGGAGAGAAACATCGATGTGTGAGAGATACATTGATTGGTTGCCTCTCCCACACCTCTGGCTGGGGACCTGGTCTGCAACCCAGGCATGTGCCCTGACTGGGAATCGAACCAGTGGACCTTTTGGTTTGCAGGCCGGTGCTCCATGCACTGAGCCACACCAGCCAGGGATGCTTTATTTATTTTTAATATAGCCCAGGTGATCTTCGAACAATGCAAAGCTAGTCATACGTTTCCCTCCTAAAATGCACCAATGGCTTCCCGTTGTCTTTAACATGGTTCCATCTTTAACGTGTGTTCAAAGCCCTACCGTGGCCATCTCAGCCCCTGTCTCCTTCTCACTTTGTACGAGAGTGAGATGAGGAAATGCTGGTGTCACCTGAAAGCCACCGAGCTCCCTGAGTGTGGGGACCGTGCCTGCATACCGAGCAGAGCGTGTGGTACATGGGACGCCTGTGAGTCAGGGTTCTCCAGAAAAACCGAACCCATAGGAAAAGCATTCTGTCGGTCAAAAGAGACTCGTTGTAGGAATCGGCTCGTGTGATTGTGGAGGCTGTGCACGGTTGGCACCGATGTCACAGAGCTGTCATGAGGCTTGTGTGACATACATGCTTGAAAGACCCTGAAGCCTGGGACCTGGCTCCTGGTAGATGCTCATGCCCTATTCCCTGGCTAGGAACCCCCACATGTGAGAAAAAAAAAAAAAACATAGAGTGATAGACTATGCTCTGGCAAGGGACAGATGTTCCACGAGGAAAATTCAGTTCTTTCAGTTCTTTCTTGCTCTGAAAAGCCACTGACTCACATTTTACTCGTAAAAATGAAGAACACCACACAACGCAGTAAACAAAAGCCATCAGTTAGCCCAGATTTGACTCTTGATTCTCTCTCTTCCTCATTATAACGGGGAAGTGCTGTGGTTCAGAGAAAGGACGGAAGCCCTAGGATGAGACTGTTACTCTTTCGTCCCAACCGGGGGGAGGCACAGGGGAGGTCCCGCAGAGCCTGTCCTTCTGGGGGTGCTGAAGGGAGAAGAGGCAGGGATGGACCTGCCTCGGGGCCCGGTGGTTCTCCCCTGGAGCCCGGGCGGCAGTGGCCACCGGCTCTTCTTCAGAGGGGCTGTCTGTGTTGCTGACTCTCAGTAAATGGAAAATAGTAACATGCTGTGCTAACACTTTCCCACTGTTGCTGCATTAAACAGGATGGAAAATTATACCTAAGTTAAAAAAACATGCAAGGCTATTTGTACACGCTCTAGTCATTACAAATGTGTTTCTGAAGTGCTAAATGCATAGTTAATTGCACAGTTAATTCATTACGTAGCACTATTTCTTCCTTTATAAAAATACAAACTAAAGCGAACTCGACCAATTACTTGAAGTCTTAGAGATATCACAAAAGGAATGACTTAATTTAGTAAATAATCTTAACTCAAGTAATTATTTACTGAAAGAGAGAGTTTGCTGAGTGCCTCAGGAGACTGCTTGCTATTGGCCTCATAAGAAACCTCCCATGTAATTCTTGATTAATGACTCACCCAAGCAACATTTATTTACTTTGAACCAGGTGGGCTTTAAAAAAAGGCCCAGGCTGCAGTTCTTGGTCTCATTCAGGGCTGTGAACCAAGGGATGGAGAGTTGTTCTAAACGCCTGTAATCTCAGCGTTTGGAAGTCACGGATATTGTTCCGAGCCGTGGCATAGACGAGCCCACCTTCTTGTTTGTTTGGCCCGTTTGCTCCGGGCTACGAGATCTCATACACGTAGTAGGCACATAAACAGGCACATAAATGAATACAGCAGTGCCAGCGGCGACACTTAAAAAATATATACCTGTTTGTCAAATGTAGACTAAGAGTACTCAGAGGAAGTTTTTTAAATTTATTTTTTATTTATTTTTCCAAGGTAATGGAAAGTATTTTGGAAACAGAAGAAAAATGGCTAAACGAGCCAATGATTTTCAACTTGTTTGGAATTGAGACCTGGAATTGGGAAGAGATAGTGTTCCCACAATGTTCCTGAGTAGATGTTTATTTTTTAGTTCATGTGAGTCAACAGCGGGTTCTAAGAATTTTGTGTAAACCAGAAATCTGCCGAAGTGCCAGAAAAGTCACATTTAGGGGTTATCACTCTGATCGTTAGGCATCTCTAGGCCGCAGGGGGCGGACTGGGCACAGGACCAGCGAGTCCAAGCCGGCTGGAGCTCCTCGCCCCGGGTCCTGCGATCCACGCTTGTGAGCACGCTTCCAACAATGACCGAGCACCGGTTCCAGGTGGTCCCATAAGATTATAATGGAGCTCACAAACTCCCATCACCTGGTGACGTCGTAGCTGTGGTAACGCAGCCGCAGGAAGGTCATAGCTGTCGTAAACTGGTCAACTTGCGGCCCAGGAGACATCGTAGCCATAGTTACGACATGGCCGTGGTCAGGTCGTAGCCTGCCTGTGGTCATAAGCATCCCAAGGTCTGCAGCTGGTGCAAGGTTGCAGCGTGAGGCACCGCTCCCGGCTGTTAATATAGAATAAACGTATGAACAAAGAAATCTGTTTGTGCAGCTGTACAATGTACTCTTTAAGCTAAGTGTTATTACCCGTGATCAAAAAGTTAAAAAATTTTTAAAATGTATAAAGTAAAATAGTTCCAGTGAGCGAAGGTTAATTTGGTATTAGAGAAAGAAAAGTATTTTTATAAATCTACTGTCACCTAAGGGCACAGGGTTCGTGAAGTCCGCCCTGGAGGACAGAGATGCCCTGGGCATTCGAGTTCTCTCGCTGTCCCCACACCGACACGCCCAGCACCTGCTGGTCCTGCCGGCTCTACTCACGGGTAGTGCCTTATCCAGGCGCACCAGTTTTTACCTTTTAGGTCGTGTTTTTATTGTACCTTTTCTATGTTGAGAAATGTTTACATGGGCTAATAGTTGCCACGGAATTTCAGTTGCCTATAGTACTCAATACAGGAACTTGGCTGTTCAGGTCTGTGGCTTAGCGGCAACAGGCCCATGGGCCGCCCCATGCAGCCCAGGGGCCGGGCAGGCTGTGCCGTGGAGGTTGGTGTAAGTGCCTCTGTGACGTCCACACAATGACAAAATCGCCTAACCACCAACTATCCCCATCACCACCATTCTGGACTGTAACTCGCCCTTGCTTCTGACCCGTTGCAAGGAGCAGTGAATTTAGGGCTTTCATCTATATGTAGATAACCTTCGGAACACCCCCCCCCGCCAGTTAGCCAAAAATAGCCTCTTGAGGATTCATATTTAAAAATGGCTCAGTTTCACCTGGAAAGGTTTGGGAGGGGGAGGGTGACCGTCCATTCTTTTGAGTTAATTGAAGGGCTGTTTACGTAGAAGGGAGGTTAACCTTGACCTGGGCGTCCCCAGGGCGTCAGAACCTGGAGCAACAAGTGGAAGAGTTACAGAGAATGAGGTTGCCTTCAGGGTCAGAGGGACGTGTCTAACAGCCCAGGAAACGAGGGGTTCTCCTCCTAACGTGGTCAAGCCAGGCCATGCCACAGTGCAGGGGCGACGGAGGAGCTGAAGCAGGTGCGCTGAGAAGGTAACAAGGGGATGGGGGGTGGGGACTGGAGGAGCCCCGGAGTTGGCTTGTTAATCTTTTTCTTCATGGGTGGTGCCCGGGACCAAACATGGTATTCCAAGGGCCGAGTGTCGAATCGGGCCATGACCCCCTTTGCCCCGAACCCTGTATTTTATTACTGCGGCCACATCAAGGCCTCCTGGCACTCAGGCCTGAACTGGGTCATTCCGATGTTTGATCCTGAATTTAAAGGTAACCAGGTCCTTGTGATTTCCTTATCTGGACCGCTACCAAGACAGATCTTCAATATGCTGACCTTATGGAATGGATTTTTTTAAAAAAAATTAGAACTTTGTGCTGTTACATTTTATCACGTTAGTTTCCATCTGTGATGTATTGGCTTTCGAGGGGGGAGTGGGTAATTTTGAATGCTGAGTCCACCGTCTAAGACAGTAAGTACTCCGCCCTTTGCGTCTTCCCTGGCTCTGGAAAGCGAGGATGGGCTTTGCCGAATCCTGGGAAATAGCTCTTGGGACCTTCCTCCATGTAAAACAGCCATAGGCTGAAGAGGGGGGAAAGGTATTACTGGATGTCCAAGTCAACCTTTTTATTGTATGGAGGAAGAAACCTAGATTTAACAAAATTAATAATCTTCGGGCAGTGTTGTTTGGCCAGTTACAAATCAACCTGTATTTGTCAATGTCCTGACCACGATTTTCGATTTTGTCCTTAAAACATTATTGAAAGCCTTGCGGGTCCTTCAGCCAGACACCCACCCCTGCCCCCCACCTCCCCAACCACAAACGTGAGCACCCCAGTTGGTTTGTTATCTGGTCTTTCCTTATGTTGGCTTGAATGGATTCACTTTTTCTTTCCGAAGGTTCACAGGAATGTAGATTAATCCTTGGGGCAGGGAACACGTTTACATTCAATTTCCTAATTTCTAGAAAACAATGTAGCTTCTAGATCAAAGTGGTCCAGTAATGGTTTTTAAAACATTTTTTGGCAAACAAGCAAGCAAAAGCCCACCAAATCTAAAATTACACTTAGGACATGTTTCCAGCGGTGTTCTAGAATTTGGGAATCTCCAAGAGCTGGGTGCAGGGCTTCGGTGGGCCTCCCCAAGCTTCCGAAAGGCAGGGCGTCCCTCCCCTGTCTCCCCCTCTGTCCAGGAGTGTGGCCTTGGTGTTAGGCTTCCCCAGGCGAACCGGCCCTCCTTCCAGCTGGAGGAGGTAGATGGGGCTCCAGCCCCCTGCACTCCGTTCTTTGCTTTTTTTGTTTTCACCTCGTGGAAACAAAAAAGCAAAGAACGGGCCTTTGGGTCGCCTGGCCTTCCTCGCTTGCCCAGGCACAGGGACCTACAGGAAATTATCCACAAAACAGAAGGGCGCTACCGAGAAGGGCGCCTCTGGGCACCTGCGAAGGCTCGCGTCCTCTGAGTGACAGGTTTGCCAGTAAACAGCTGCACAACTCGTGAAAATAGTTTCTAACCGACTTGAAAGGCGTATTCTCAAAAGGAGAGCCGGCTCCCTCCAGGTGCGTGGAAGCTCTTTGAAAGAGGAGGGGGCACAGCAAAAATAACAGCCGTTACGGGGAGCTACCTACCGCTCAGGAGCCTCTCCTTTCTCCCTCTGTGCCGCCCTCCCTGCACCTCCTGTTTGTGGAGCTCCCTCCCGAGGGCTTTTAATTGGAGGGAGCGGGGACACGGAGTCAGGGGAACGCATCCCCTCTCTCCCTGCAGACTGAGTCCAGTCCCGTCGGCTGGGCACTGCCTGACTTTCCTCTGAATGCCCGTCTCCTTTTGCTTCCAGTCTTTAACACCTTCCTTCTCGAGGCACACAGGTCTCCCCGGGCCTCTCCTTTTCAAGCCAACTCTGCCCACCCAAGTCCTGTGGCCTTTTAAAGGCCCAGCATCGCTGCCCGGCACAGGCTCACCCTCCCTTGTCTAGAGTCACCCTGTTGTTTCACGTTATGGTAGGCGGGGATTTTAAGTTAGAGGAACGCTTTTATTGTGGTAAAACAGGCATAGCCGACAATTTGCTACTGTAACCAACTGCCCTGTGATATGAAGTACATTCACGCTGCTGGGCAGCCGTCGGCCCCAACCACCTGCAGAGCATTTGATCGTCCCAAAGGGAGACTGCCCCCGTTCAACACAACTCCCAGTCCCCCTTCCCTCAGTTTGACTTGTGTGAGCAGTAGAAGAATGCGTTATAACAAATAGCACAAATAGTGACAGAGATAGCTCTCTGTGTCACTACCAATGCCTCCCTCAGAGTTGAGGACTATGGATGTATAAAATAAAATTTTGTATGTGGCTTTTTACACAAATGATACATACATACATTTATAGCAAACATCACATCATAAATATTCACGATGACATGATGCCGTTGTACTGACACTTGCTATTTTCGGCCAGCCGTGTATCTGAAACATTCTTCCATGACAGTACCTGGAAACCTGCCCTCATTCTTTTTAAGTGCTATGCAGTGTTTGAGTCGTTCTACTCCAATTAGCTGTTCCCCTGTGCCCTCGTTTCCCTCTGGTTCTGCCCCCTGTAATGCCGCAGTGAGCCCGAGAACGAAACCAACACTTGTGTCTGTGTTTCTCTGGGAAGTACTTGGGAACAGCTGGAGGGCCGCAGGGTCAGCACGCCTGTAGCTTGAATGGAAGCCAAGGTGTTTACCTTCCAAAGAGGCTGCACTGATTCGCACACCGACACAGTCCTCGACGCCCGTGCCAGTAGGAGACCGATTCATCAAGCGGCGACTTTCTGCCAGGCTCGGGTCCGAATGCTTGGCGTGTGTGAAATCTTTCAGTGCTCACGAAAGCCAAGGAGGCAGGTGTAAACATCAGTGCCCCTTTGCACACCCAGAGGAGTTGGGAATCTCGTGCTGGGCGCACACACGGGCACGTGGTGGGACGGGGACTGAGACCCCGAGAGCCGGCCCCCCCGGCCGGGCCCTTGTCCAGGGTGCAGTTTCTGCAGACTGCTGCCCCCCGCCCCCATGGCCGGCCACGCTGCTCTGATGGATAGTTAGGGGAGCGTCTTTTCATAGTTCGTTCCTCACCCACATTGTCTTTTTTTGGGCATCGCCTGTTCCTATCTTTTGCTCTTTCTTTTCTACTGGGTAGTTTATTGATTTGTAGTTTAAGAAATGGTTCTGTCTGACTTCTTCGGTGAAGAATCATCATTTATTCCTTAATTAAAATGATCGGTACAACCAAGTGTCTAGACCCTACCGCAGCCGCGCAAGTCAGGATGTATAAAACTTGAATATTCTCGTAGGCGTTCGAGAGATTTTCACACAAACATGAACATTCACTTATTAATTTATTTAATACTTTTTTAATTGAGCGATCCTCTGAACCAAGCAAGCGCTGCGCAAAGGAACATCGTAGACCGCAGAAGGGTTAGCAGAGATGTTACTCAAAACAAAGAGCTATTAACCTTTACAGTGAATTGATCTATAATGAGTGCCTTGCTAATTGTTTTCACCTGCCTTTGCCAACCGCCCTCGACTGAAAATGCATAGACTATCAATTAACCAGCAGAAGAACCTGCCAATGTACATATTCTTGAAGTTCATATATTATTAATCTTCTAGAGAGGAAATTACTCTCAGAGACTGTTTATTTTAATCTCCCCCCTCCTTTCTTTCTTTCTTTCCTTTATGTTTCCTAGAATGTCAAAATATGGTCCTCTGTGTAGAGCAGATGCTAAGAACTACGGATGGCTATTTTGGACTACTATGTTCGAGCAGGAAACTGTGGTAGCAAACTGAAAACTTTAGGAATAACTGTACTTTTAAAAAATGTCATTTATTCGGATGGAAGTAGCATGTTAATAACCTTACGTCTATCAGGTGTATGACATTCTAATTTGATATCTGTATGCTCTGTTATGCACGCACCCCCAAAAGTCCAGTTTCCGCCTGTTACCAGGTATTTGACCCCTTTCACCCATGTCACCCCCCCCATTGTCACCATTCTGTTGAACATGCCAAGTGAAATAACACAGAAAAGGACAGAACCTGTACGATTTCAGTTGTAGGAGGGATGAGGGATATACAACTAAAAAGTAACAAACTAACAAAACAAAAACAGACTCACAGGTAACTGACAACCTAGTGGGAATAGTTTTAAAGAAAAGCAGATCTCAAGGCCTTTTGTGTTGCAAACACATTTTTATTCTGAGCAGATCGAAGAAATCTACCTTCTCATTTGGTTTTGATTCAGAACAGCCCCTAAATGCAGGACGTGTAATGGCTTCGGACAATGGTCTGTGTGTGCTGGGCAGGTGCACCCCAGTGAAAGGGGAAGTCTCGAGGAACTGGGGGCAGACGCCACCTCCAGACAGAAGCGCTTCCTTCCCCGAAGCTTCCCCCCACCCCCACCCCCACCCCCACCCCGCCCGCACACCGGCTGTGCCGTGCCGGTAGCTGGTGGGGAGCGCGTCCGGGACCCTTTCCCTCATTTCAGCCTGAGATAACCGGCCGACTCCGCCCCACTCCTTCCTGTTTCCCTGCCCCTCCGCGACCGGGAAGCCGAGTCCGGGTCCCCGTGGTTTCTTACTAAGGGCCCCTCTCCTCCTGTCCCTGGGTCTGGATCCCGAACTCGGCGTTTCCGGGGACTCATGCTCATCCCACTACAAAGAATGCTGGTGGCTGAGTGACGGCCCAGAGGCGGCCTGTCAGGCGAGGGGTGGCTCGGGGCGCTGCGCAGGCGTCTCGCTGGGTGGACGCAGCTAGGAGTCTGTGGCCTCACGTGTACGTGCCGCTGCTCACCAAGTCCAAGACCTGCAGCGAGGGGTCCTGTGTGCGGAGCCAGACGACACGGCGGCCACAGCGTGTGTCTTGGGGTCCCCCTCAGAGTGTCTTCCTTTGGAAATATGCCTGGAAAACGAGTACCTTGACTTGCCATTTATAACAGACAAAAATAATGAAGGGAACAGGCTGTTTAATCAGCCTGTCAGTAAATAAAGTGGGCTCAGCACTATTGCGTCACAGAGAGCTCTCTGTGCCCACTCTCAATGGACTGACTCCGGATATCTGGGTTCCGGAGCCTCTAATCTGGCTGGTGACATTGCATTTTGGGGTGGGGAGGCGGGGTTTGGGTTTGCTGGATGGCCCTCTGGTGTGTTAGTGTGCCCCGGAACCACATGGGGACTGGGAAGGGGCCTGCTGGACGCGGAGGTCTGAGCGGGGCCTGGATTCTGCCTTTCCAGCCGGCTGCCTGCTGAGCTTCAGCTGCTGCTCCCGGCCAGCACACCAGAGCCGAGCACTCCCCCAGCGCTGGGATCTCTTCTTAACTCGGCCCTGAAAGAACGTTGCACTACACGTCACTGCACCTGCTTCTGGCTCTGCCACTCATGGGAACTTGAACCCACCCAAACTTTATTCTTACTCCACATCTGACCTGCACCCTAATCTCTAGCCACCTGCCTCTTGGTATGTCCAGTGGGGTTTGTGCGGGCCAGCTGGGACTGGGGACCAGGACTTGTTGACTTGTTAAGGCTTTGCTCTAAATGGCCCCACTATTGGAAGGAGTGTTTTCGTTTTGTTGTGCTTGATTTTGAAGGGCCAGTTTTGAGAGTCATGCATGGGGCCTCAAGGCCAGGGTGAGGAGAAGTGGGTGGGGCCAGTGGATCTGTGGGTCCCCTTGTGATGGTGAAGGGAGGAGGTGGGGGCTGGGGGGGGGAGGTACTGAGAGGAGGAGATGAGGCCAGAGTGCTGGGAGGGGGAAGGGAGAGGAGCAAGTTGGGACCAGGAACAGAAAGGCGGAAAGTGAACGATGGTGTCCTCAAGGAAGGCGGCGACGGAGCACAGACACGCAGTAGACTGGAGAGAGTTGGCACGCGTGACGCGTCAGGAGTTATCGAGGGAAGTGGCGTGTGGCAGGCACTGCAGAGGGCAAGAGAAACCCAAGGTGCGGTTCCCAGTGGAGGTGCGCATGGACCCGGCTGCAGGTGGTGTGTGTTTGGGAGGGGCCTGAGCCTTCAGGCTGGGCGAGGAGGTCGAAGGCTTTGAGCTTTAATTTTTGGACAGGCAAGTTCCCGGATTACCAGCACGCAGGAAATGCAGGACAGGGCGCGAAGTTGCCAAACGAATAGAAGACGCCAGCCCTTTAGCGGAGAGGCGGGGCCTGCTGGTGCCAGTGGTGCAGGGGTGCCCAGGGCCAGGGGGGCCCTGCCTCAACCCCACGGTCTGCAGACCATTGGACCGCCGTGCCTGTGTGCCTGCTGGCCACGCCCAGCTCCTGCACACCTGGCATCCCCACCCGCCCCAGTTAACCGTGGGCTGGGGGTGGACGTGGCAGGCAGCATGGACCAGGCGGCCTCCCTGAGGGCCCAGAATCTTCCCGGAAATTGAGTCCCTGTGGAGACGGCACCACTGGGAGCAGAGGGAACCTTGGGGCCGCGCTTTGCCCGCAGACTCCTCTAGCGAAGGTCTCAGCACTCTGACCTTAGCCAAGGGCTAAAGGATAGTGAGCTCCAAGCAGTGCCCTGGCTCCCGAGCTTCGTCCTGCAGCGGGAGTAGGACCCCAAGGACAGGCAGGGCGATGGACCAACGGCCCAGCCAGTGAGAACTGAGGTCCATCGCTGCAGGAGCTCCGCCCACACCGCCCACCAAATGCTCCCAGCCAGCGACCGAGTGTGTCGGGGCCGCCAGGCAGACCCGTTCCTGGGGACAGGGGGCTGAGGCAGATGCCTTCAGCTGGAGGACTCCCTGACAGCCTTGCCTACACTTAAGCCTTTGTTCCATTGCTCAGCTTTCCAGATGCTTCCACCCAGCCTTCCCTCTCTCTCCCTCCTCTGGCCCCTTGGGTTGGGGTCAGGTTTGCATGGTGGTCTGCCATCTCTCCCAGCCTTACCTGCACCCTCCCCACCCCCTCTCACAGATGTTTCCCTGCACAAAAGGCATGTGCCTTTAATCCTGTGATTTCTGCTTCTCAGAGGATCCAGGCCAACACCAGTGGTGACCAAGAAGGTAGAGGACATGGGACAGATTTGGATCCATGGGTGATAGAAATATCTGAAAGGGAAAGAATTCTTAGACAGACTCCCACGTAGATGAGGGGAGGTAAGCCAAGGCAAGGGAGTTGGTGTCAGGGAAGACGATGCTGGGGTCACTCACTGCTGTTCTCACGCCCTTGAACCTCTCGCTGCCCGTTCATTCCTCCAGCCATCGCATTTAAGCCTGTTGGTTTCTGGCCACCACCTCCCAGCTTCCTCCTCCCGCCTTCTAGCATCCTCAGTCTGTAAGTCTTCCACCAAGACGCACGGCCCCCGGGTCCTGCCCGCCAGCCCTTCCCTGTCCTCACCCCTCCGGCCGTGCTCCCCTCAGGCCCTGCGTAGAGCACGCTGGTCGTTGTTACCTCCTCTCCCACGCGTGGACTCCCCTCTCCCCGTTACCTTCTTTCCCATGCACAATACCCAGTCTTGGCTGAATCCACTCTGCGCCACTGCACGCTTACGCAAATGCAGCTTAAAATGGCCAGAGGGGAAAAGAAAACAAACCCAACCCAACGATGATGTCACTTTAAATCATGGCCACAAACCCCGAAGGTAGCCCTCAGCTCTGCTGGGCAACCTCACTTCATTTCTTAGTCCACTCACGCTCCTTCGCTCCCGCAGAACCGTGTTCACCTTCTCTCTTCCCAGACCTCCCGTCCCCCGCTTTCCGGTCGCCCAGTTTTCCTGTCCTCCCCCTCAGTATTGGCACCTCCATTCTCCCGGGGGCTCAGGCCCAGACCTTGCAGCCACCCTTCCTTCCTCTCTTTGTCTCACATCCGACCTCCAGGCCATCAGCAAACCCTGCTGGTGGTACCTTTTAGGTGTTGGGTTGGCCAAAAAGTGTGTCGTGTTTTTTCTGTAAAACAAAAGGTGCATTTTTTCATTTTCACCAATAACTTCATTGATTTGGGTATTTTGAGTATGTCGGCTATTTCCCACTATAGGCTTCTAGGGGGTAGAGGCCAGGGGTGCTGCTAAATATCTTCCAGTGAATGAGGCAGCCCCACAGCAAAGGATTGTTTGTGCAAACCACTTTCGGCATGGTCAGTCACTCATAGTACCTTCTCCACACAGTGCTCAAATCTTTTTGCATTTCAGTTGTTTTTTTGCCTTTCTTGAAATAGTAAAGCATGATATGCCGAAAATGTGTATCTTCTTCCATCTTCAATATTTAAATGGCTGCACAAAAATTCACCGATTTTGATGTGTTTTTTTTGTTTTTTGTTTTTTTAGTGCAGGCTGATAGGACAGCTGTCACAATACACTCTAACAAAATTGTTTCAAATGAAGTTAAAGACAACGAAGGCCTCTACTAGAGCCATCGTACGGAAAAACAAAACAAACTTTTGGGCCAGCCCAATATCTCCAAACTCTAACCACGTCCCATCACTTCCACTATCTGTGTCACCTTCCACCTGGGGCCCCAGATGGGTTTTCCTGCTTCTGACTTTGCCTCCCACCCCCATCTGTCTAAACACGGCAGCCAAGCGGTCAAGGTCGATCATGTCGTTCTTCTGCGGACAGCCCTCCGATAACTCTCCAGCTCACTTGCAGTGAAAGCAAAGCCCCTCCAACAGGAGGCCTCGTGCTGTCCATCCTGTGTCGCTGACCCTCTCGGCCCTCTTTGCTCTCTTCAGTCCAGCCTCACCTGTCACGCCTGCTTGACCGGTCAGCTCCAGCCATGCTGGCCGCCTCCCTGTTCCTCAAACCGCCAAGGACCTCAGCACCTTTGTACTTCCTGTTCCCTCTCCCTAGGACCCTCCGTCCCCCGAAGATGAGTTCTTCAGTCCCTTCAGGTCGGCTCTTACGTGTCACCTTCCAGGGAGGCCTCCCTGACCACCCAGTGTGGAAGGAGGGGCCCCTCTGCCCCACCCCGTGCTCCCCACCCTCTCCGCGCTGCTTGGTCTTCTCTCCTTACATAGCACCTGTCTGTCCCCGCCTGACACAGGACAAATCTGCATGTCTGTTGCTTGTCTTTCTCAGCTAGACTGTAAGCCCCGCCCCGCCCCAGGAGTCTAATCTCCTCACTCCTCACAGGCGGTGCTCAATAAGTAGCTGTTGAAGTAATTAATGAACACCTGTGGAAAGAGGCCGCGGGAGAACTACGAGGGGGGTGGGGATCCAGACCACGGGGGGTATTTTCTGATGGGAAAGGCGAGAAGCCCTGGGCGGAGGGCCAGAGCTGTCCCTGCAGAAAGGCGCCGCTGGCTCTGAACTCAGCGTCGCTTCCGCGCCCTGAAGCTGTCACTCTGAGCCTCGGTTCCCATATCTGCAAAACGGGGGTGGGAGTAACCGTCCACCCTGAGTCAGTGGGAGACTTAAACATGACAGGGCTGGCCTGAGGCCTGGCCTGAGCGGGGGGTCTGCTGGGTTCTGTCGGGCCAGCTCCCCCTGAGCCGCCCCTAATGGAATGGAGGCTGAAGATCAGCCATCCATCCATCCGTTGCTTGCAAAATTAATTAAATCTTGGAAAACCGTCTCCGGTGAGGGGAGGAGTCCCTGGAGTGGAGTGGGTTGTAGGACGGGCAGTCACCCGAACAGAGAGTGGAAGGCGGGGCTGGGCTGGGCTTTCCTCTCCTCCGGCATCGGCATCGTAGCCAGACGATGGAGCAGCCTCGATGGCGAAGGAGTGGAGATGCCTTTCTGTAGGCAGAACACTGACCGGCTCCAGGAAGAAATGAGAGGATTATGCAGAACAGGAATCGAGTCTGGCAGGGGCTTTGAGAACGAAAAAGGTGTAGAAAGCGGCTGTTCGTTGCTCTTTGTTCGGGTTTTAATCTCCAGAGTCTGTTTATAAAAGTGTTCTCTTTTGCCCAGACTCTTCCACTCCTGCCGGGACGCCTCCCTCCCCTGCTCTTGTTTGAGTCAAAGCTCTTTTCTTGATTAAATAATGAATAAAAGCTCTTCCCAAGTCTGGCCTTCCTGGTGTGAGGGACAAATTACAGATGTATGGGCACACATATCCATGCAAAATAGCCCGTGAGAAAGAGGCTCAAGATAAACAGGTTTCTGGTTGTTGTTTTTCTTTCCTTTTAAAGAAAAGTCATTCATAAGCTACATGTACCAACGGCACAAATTCGAACGAGGGCAAACTAGCCTAAGCGCGGCTAAGTAGTTTGATTTAATAAAGATCTTGGATGTAAGAGCATCTATTTTTATTTCAAATGATAGTAATTACTGTAAAAATCGGGTTGGGGCGTTCTCCTCCGGGGTCCCTGAGCCGCCCGGGCTGTCGTCTGGGGCGGGAGGAGCAGCTGGTTCGTCACGGCCGCTCCTCTTGGGCCTTCTTCCCCCAAGGCTCCCCAGTTAGGGCAGAGCTGCTCCGTTTCACTCCGGAGGAGCGGGCCGCGCGCACGGCCTGCTCCTGTCAAACCTCCTCGGTCGGGTCCCACAGCTGTGCCAGGGGAATGGATGCCACCTCAGCTGGGGGCTTTACCCGTTTATCTGCCCCAGATTTGCAAGAGCCCCTTTTCTCACTCATACACCAAGAGATGCACAATGGAATTCCAAAAATAAACAGTTCGGTGATACTAAAGGAAGGCAAGGTGGTTTTTACTGGCGTAGTGTGAATGGGCAAAAGGCGTGTGGGTTTCTGAGCCCTAGTTAACTCACGCGTAGCTGTAAATTGGTTAACAGAGATTGTGGGTTCGAAGATGGTCCTGTAACTCGGAGGCCTAACAGAAGGACAATTCTGAAAGGTAAGGTTTGTTCCTCTGCAGATATTGGCTAACTTCTCTCCATCCATCCATCCATTCAAGAATTATGTATGGACTGGCTAAATTGTACGGGTACTGGGGACACAGGGGAGAGCTTATAGTCCAGGGGGGGAAGACACAGGTCGATTCAACAGTGCCCATAATACACAAACAGTAATAAATGGGGGACTGTTCTGAAGGAAAGGAATATGGTTTGATGAGAGCAGATTGCTGGAGAGGAGTCAGGAAAAATCTCCGTGAGAGGCATCGGCAGGGAGGTGGCACCTGAAGAGTGGCCGTGAATGAGGGTGAACAGGACTGAGGTACGGTGAGAAGACAGAGGGGCCTCGGCCAGCGCCCCGAGGATCTCTGGGCTTGCCACATGCACCAAATTCGAGGGGTGGCGTGGCTATGTGTTTATGGAACTTGATGTAATATGTATGAGAAGAGCGAACGAACAAGAGAGCAGCCCAAATGCACGACAGCATCGGCCACGATCTTATGGCCCGAGAATGTCTCTGCGCATGGGCCCCAGTGCTGGACACAGGGGAGGGTGTGGCCTCCCCGTCTCACACCCGGACACGTGTCTGGGACCGAGGTGGAATCGAAGCATTCTCAGACCTCAGATGTGGCACCTTTCGGAACAGTCGCCTGTGGGACACAGGCAGGCTGCTTGCCTCATCCTCCCTCCCTCCTTCTATGTCGGGGACGTCAGGAGAGGAAGGCGGTGTGGGTGATGGGCAGAGAGGGGGCTCCCAGGAGACCTCCGGGGAGAGGAAGGGAATCAGTCACAGCAGTGGGATTCTTTTCTTCCCCAGTTAGATCGGCTCTCCTTGGGTGGCCACGCTTCCCACGTGCGCTGCAGGGGAGGGTCTGTGAAGAAGGGACGCGAGGGTAAAAAGGGATCATCTCAGGGGACAGAATTTGTGCTCTCAAACGAGGACGACTGGTCCCTTGTCACGCGTGTGATCCAGCACCTTCTCTGTGTCTAATATGTGTGTAGCACAAGTTAGGGGCAGAAGAGGACATGATGGGACAAGAGGTGACAGGGGTGGCCACTCGGGCCCCACATTCCTGATGAGATAATAAGGGAGAGCAAGCTGCGGTTGTTGTGATCACGTGGTGTTGAGGGCGGCACATACTTGGGGAAGGACAGTGTCTTTTAAAGACTTTGTCCTCGTCACTGAGAACATCCCACATACTTCACTGTTGGTCACGTGTGTAGCTCATCGTCCGAGTCCCGTCGCTTGAATGTCAGCTCCCCAGGGGGCAGGGGTCTGCGTCCGTTTCGTTCAGGGATGTATGGCAGCACCTGGAATGCCACCACAAGTAGGAGATGCTCAGTAAATAATTTTTGAATGAGCTAAGGAACGTTCTTCAGAATTCCTCGAAGCAGGACTGATGCTCGCCGCCCTGCAGGGGGCGGTGATGTTGCAGGCTCGCCTGTGCCCAGGGCGGCGCGCAGTTAATCATCTGTACCGCGTTCGTCTCTTTCTCTGGATCCACCGGAGGCGGGGGCTCGTGAAATTTGCGACGCTTCCCCTGGTGTCTCCCACTGTCCTTTTTATGACACCTCTCTCTCCCCTCCCCCACCGTGACCCCACTGAGGACAGAAGCTCATGTAGCCACCTGTGCATGGCTCACATTGACTTACAACACCTGCTTAATCCTCGTCGGGACTGATCTTTCCCCACTGAGTCCCTCAACCGGGCTCTTGGCAACGCGCCCACTTATTTATCGCTGCAAAGTTAGGAGCCGTATTCTTCGAGTGCACAAATTTTATTCTCGAAGCAGATGGGGGAGACCACGGAGGGAACGTGGAGCATCTTAAGTTGCGTTGGCCACCGCGAGGGCACGTTCCCTGTGGGTGCAGGTGGATTCGGTCTGTTTCAGGTGGATGTGACAGGGGCCAGGTCAGAAGGGATGCCGCCGCCGGCTCCTTGTCTCCGGAGGACCAGCCAGGGCCACGTCCAGCGGCACAGGATTGTGCTCTCAGCATTTGCCGGTGGCGGAGAGCCCGGGTCCTTTTCCCGACCGGACCGGGAGTGTCCCGGGCCAGCCCACGTTCCCCTCGCCCCTTCCCGCAGGCTCTCCTCGCTGTCCCCTGCTCTGGCATGCCTCTGCCCTCTGCCCTCTGCCCTCTGCCCCGAGGTTAATTGGCACTTACACTCACTTGTCCTCTCCTAGCCCCTATTCTGACACCCAGGGATCCATTTCTCTTCCGTTGTTTTCACTTCCGGTAGTAATGCTGTTGACTGTGCAGTGTGTCGTGGGACCCCGGCTACTCACTCTGCCAACACGAAGAACACAACTGGCCCTCACTGGGAACAAAAATTAATTAGATGCGAAAGAATTTCTGAGGGATGTAGCGAGGAATCCGGGTAGCTCTCCAAGGAAAGCCCCCTCAGAGGAGGTTGAGAGTTGGAGGAGGTCTTCTGAAGACTTGGGGCAGTGCTGGGTGGCGGGGGACAGCCCGAATCCCATCCGATGTGTTCAGCAGCTGGTGAGAGGATGAGCCTGGGGAAAGCTTCAGGCTGGAGAGGGCGGCGGGGTCGGAAGCTCGCTCCCTCCCCACGGCTGCCGCCCGCTGCTCTGTCAGCTACGCTAGCCTGTTTCCCCTGCTCTGAGCTTGGAGACAGACAGAGATTAATCAACCAAGTTCAGGGCTGAAAAGGGTCAGGACCTCTGGAGAACTCAGTCAGGACCTGTTTGAGGCTCAGAAGCTGAGTCGCAGGGTCGAGAGAGAGAAGCTGGGCGTTGCCCATTCAAAGCACACGAGGGGAAGGAAGACCAGCGGTTGCACTTTTAAGTGACATCTCTGTGCCTCAGTTGTCTCATCTATACAATGGGGAGAGTAACAGTGTCTCCCTTTTTCCTCCTGCTCCTCTTCTTCCTCTCCTCCTCCTCCGTCTGTCATCATCATATTGAAACCCTTCAATCCCGTCGCTTCCTGGACATCACATTCCCAGGTTTTCCTCCTACCCTCTGGCCTCCCTTTCTCGAGTCTCCTCCGCGGGACTCCCTTCCTTTGCTCTACCTCGAATGCGAAGGTGCGGCGGAGCTAAAGCTGGACCCTTTCCTCCTCTGCAGCCACACACTCACCCTGGTGAGAGCCAGCTGCTATATGGATAGTCAATACCATATACGACCTAGAATGGCCCAAACGGAACTCCTGACCCCCTGCTCCAAACGTCCTAGCCAATCCATCATCCAACACTCCTCCTTTCAACAAATGGCACTGTGATTTACCAAGTCGCTCAGTTTCAAAGCCTGGGAGACTTCCTTGGTGCCACTCTCCCCCAGCACCTCGTATCAGTCCATCAGCCAGTCCAGTTCCTGAACTTCCTAAACGCGTCTCTCGTGGGTTCCCCTCCTTCATCCTGTGGGTGGCTCCACCCCCTCCCTAAGCTACCATTACAGTGGCCTCCGAACCACCTCCACCTGCCTGTGCTTTCGTTCCACTCTAACGCTTCCTCATACAGAGCCCCAGGAAACTTTGAATAATTATATCAGATAAAGCCCAGTTACTTCTTGTCACGATCAAAATTAAATGCAAATGGCTTCCTCTGGTGTATGAGCCAGGAGGACCCAGCTCCACCTCCCTCTCCCACCTCCCCTCCCACCTCTCCCCCTCCCCCTCCTCCCCGCCCCGCTCACCCGCTGCACATCCGCCACACTGGTCTTCCCCGCTTTCCCGAAACCCACCCAGCTCACCCCCGCCCTAGGGCCAGCTGTGCCTTCCCAGGGTCCTGCGACAGGCTGCTTCTAGCTATTACTCACTCAGTACCAATGTCACCTCCTCGAGCGAACATCCCGGTGACATCATCGAAAAGTAGCCAGCCAGTCCCTCAGTTTCGCACCAGCCTGTTTTAACGTTCTGCCCACACGTATCACCAGGTAATACTTTATTGGTGAATTTGTCAATCGTCTTACAAGGTCCAGACACTGGAACAGGGACCTTGCCTGTCTCAGTCACTTCAGTAGCCTCTGCCTACAGTGGTATCTGGCACATCATAGGTGCTCGATAAATAGTTTATTGCATTTGTTGAATTTGAAAAGCATAAAGCAGCATACGTGAGTAAAAGTCCACGAGCTTGGGTGCAGACAGAGGTATAAACCCTGATTCTCCCTATGTGACCTTGTGACCCTCCTTGTCACCCTGGTTATTACGGTGTGACTGGGATCTTCTTCTCTGAGCCTTGATTGACTCATCTGCTGGCAATACCACTCATCTTGCTAGATTTCGGACGATTATATGAGATAACGAATGCGTGTGCACCAGCGTGCTTTGACAGGCACGAATCTCCGGCAAATATTGCCTGATGTTTTAACACTGAAGCTCTGGGTAGCCCTGGAAGCTGAGGCCTCGGGGAATGGAGAGCAGGGCTTAGGGCAGGGGTGTCAAACTCATTTTCATCAAATATAATTTTAGGACTGTGTGAATGTAACTAGGGGCAAGGAGCTCAGCGCTGCTGCCGGGTAGAAGCAAGGTGCCGGGCCGGATGAAACCAGGTGGAGGGCCGGATTCGGCCGCGGGCCTTGCGTTGGCCACCTGTGGCTTAGGGAGAGCAGCGCTCTGCCCCTAGACCCAACAAAAGCGGAGTGAGGGAGAGAATCCCAGCCCGCCGCCTTCCCTCACCCCCCCCTCCCCCAGCTGGCCACCCTGTACTAACGCTGCTGTTGGCAGTGCCGTCAAAGTGTACATACATAAATATTGGCGCACTCTAATGGGGCCAGATCAAGGCTGATCAGGGCAATGAGAGGCAAGGTTATTGATGTCTGTCTGAGGGCCTCTGTGGGAGCCAAGCCAAGGCTGGAACAGGGATCCAGAAGCCGCATCAGCCAATTGATTCCCTATCGCCCCAGGAAGGCCTGCCTTGCGGGGCGGAGGCGGCCTGGCACGGATGGCGGGCTTTAATGAAGGTATGCAGATGGCCTGGTTCCCGGGTGCCCTCCTTCCTGGCAGCCTGCAGGCCTCCAGTCTAAGAGGTATTTAGCACCTTGGATTCATATTGATACAAACAACGGAAGAAAACCAAGGCAGGCAAAAATGTTTGGCCATGCTGCTGGGTGTCCCTGTGCAAACAGGGGTGTCCTGGGATGTGTTTTAGACAGAGGGGAGGCACCGGGGAGGCACTGGAGCCCTGCCCGGGCCTCTGAGTTCCCGCCTAGCTGGCGGAGGGCCATGGGCCTGATCAGGAGCCAGGAGAAGAGGGTCCCCAAAGATCCGTGGACCTGGCACGGGTCTCTGGTCCTCTCTGGGTTTCATACTCGCCATTGGTGTCCAGGCCCCTCATGTGGTGTCACGAGACATCTGGGGCCGTGGGGCCCCTACGGTTCTGCAAGGGGCCCGGACCGTAGTGTTTGGTTTGCTTGCTGGGTCTCTGTCTGACTGTGAGCCCTCCGAGGCGGCTGTGTTTCATTCAGCTCCGGGTCCCCAGAGCCCAGCACAGAGCCCAGCACTCAGAGGTCAGGAGCGGATGTTGCTGAGTGAAGCACAGACTTGGACGGCGCTGTCTCCACCTCCCATCACAGAAGAGGTGGCCTTGGCCTTGTCACCTGGGAAAAGCTCTCGCTGAGGGGCAGAAAGGTGATGGTGCCAGGGACTCCGAGGGAACTGGCATGTGGGGGGAGGAAGAGGTAACAGAAACCTGGGGCCTGGCCCCACGCCACTTGGACTGAGCCAAGCCAGGACAAACTCTAACTTGCTGACCGTGGATTTTGCTCGATCTAGCCAACTTTAAGCATCGCTTGTGCAGAGACAAGGCCTCCTGGGGCTACCCAATGGTGCCACCATCCCCCTCCGCCCCCCCGCCCTCCCGCATTGGTCCTACCTTCCTCTACTCAGTGAACTAAGCCAAATAAGACTTGGGTCTGCAAACAGCAAAGGCATTGGGGTTCTCCAGCGGATTCACTCACTCCCCCATCCTCCCGTCCATCCACCCGCCTCAGCTCCTGTTCACTTAGCCTCTGCTGTGCTCCAGGCCCCGAGATTTGAAGGGCAGTCAGTCACCCAGGTGGGACCAGCCAGCCCCATCACAGTTACTTAGGACGCTCACCCCTCTTTTCCTCCGGGCTGCTTTCAAAGGCAGGGCTGATTCTGAAGTGTCCAGCCTCGACGTCTGCACCTCCGGGGAAAGCTCACGGGCTGGGGGCGTGCTTGTCTGCTGTGTCCACCCCGGCATAGTGCCCCTCCCACACTGGCCAAGGATGCCCTGGGCCACCAGCATGCAACGGCAGCTGAGGGCTCATTTGACACAAAGCATCGAGGTCCTAGAGACTGAAGCATCGAACGGATGTTTGCGCTCCTTGGAAGTGGGTTTCCTCTCTCTGAAATGCCCGTGTTCCCATCGCACTGAGCGTGGAAGCTGGGGGCGGAGGGGCGCCCAGCACACTGGCCCATCGGACTTAATTTATAACTGATGTCACAGCAGCAATTAGTGTGTATTGTTACACTCCTTCTTCCCACTTTGCCCGGATCCCTGGGTGTTTGAGAGGGCTGGTGTATTCACGCCTGGCTTGTTGGGAGATTGGAGTGTGCTCTGGGCAAGGGCAGGGTGTTCGGGGAGTCACGGCAGAAGATGCCGAGGGCCAGGGAGTCTCAGCCTGAGCCACGTGGGCTGCACCTCGCTGGAAGCATGGCTTCCCCCAGGGGCACCTGCCTTTTGTTGTCTGTGGCTCCTGTTTCCTTGGTGGAGGGGAGTAGGGGACTCCATATGAATTCAGTCCCTACTCTTGTCTTCCAAAAAGAAAGGAAGGGATGTGGGAGATATGGCCGGAATGAGGAGCCTCAGCAAACCGGATCTGCTGTCCACTTGGGGGTTCCCCATGGCCTGCCCCTGTCTGTAGAGGTTCTGGGATGCGGGGAGAGGTAAGCTGGAGGTTGCTTGCAAGAAAGGAAGGAAAAGAAAAGAAGGAAGGGGGAGAGCATGCTGCTTTATGTTAAATGCTATGTTCTTTCTATTACAGCACACTTCCTTCCTGTGGGTGTGGAGTTGGCTGATATGTAGACTGTGCTTTGGAAAAATAAGTGTTTGTTCCAGGACCGTAATGCAGGGATGAAGGCAGGGCGGTGGAGGACAGAGTGGGCGGGCAGTGGGTAGGGGTGGGGCTGCAAGAGGCAAGAACAGGCTGCAGTGGACAGGAGAGAGACGGATGCGGTGGGCAGAAGCGAACACGCCACAGTCCCTCCCACCCACTCGGGGCCAAGACTCGGGAGTGCTGGTGAGCAGCGAGGGGGGCGAGCCCTGCAAACTGAGGCCGGTTAGGAACGCTCTGTGTCCGTCCGCAGTCTTTTTCATGAAGGGATAGCAGCGGTGTCGGTGCTGTTTTCCGTGACTCTTCCTAGTGCCTGGGGTACGAGTGCTGTGTGTCTTCATTTGGATACTCGCAGGTGCGCTGGGAAAGCCGGAGTCACACGCAGGGTTCCGTGAAGACCGAGCTGGACAGAGAGACCAGCCTCTGCGGCTTTTCCCGTGGAAAAACTGTGTGTGGGCGGGTGCGCGCGGTCAAGACGCAAACCCGGTTGCACATCTGGCCGCAGCGAGTCCCTTGCGCGAGGGGCCGTGTTGCTGATCACTCTTCCGCAGAGCAGTGTGCGTTTTTAAAGGCCACGTCTCTCATTTCTTCAGGTCCAAATGAAATCTCTGAGCAACACATGAACCACAGTGCCGGCGGGAATGAAGAAATAAGACAGTTAATGGGAAAAAACATTAAGCTTGTTTGAGTAAAAAGGAGTAAAAGACAAATGTTAGCTATTTCGCGATGATATAATTACGGAGGTTTGCAGGGGAGATGGCGTTAGTGATGGCTGGGGACCTGGGGGTCCGGGTGGAGGGCTGACGGCGGGAGGAGCCGACTGTCGCGTGGACACACTTTCTGTGGCATTGCGTCCAGTTCCAGGTCGTGAACTTCGTTCCTGGTTTTCCTGTAGCGCTGACAAATTGAACCAAGCCAGTCACAGTTCCCCTGCCCCCTTCGTGCCCAAGGGCACTCATTTGAGAGAACATTGTCCAGGGATCAGGGTCATGGGCAGAATGAAACTCCTGGGCCCCAAGAAAGCAAGCCCGTGAACTTGAAACCCCTACAGTCCTCTAACCGGTTACCTATGGCGCTTCTTCATGGCGCTCGGGTCCAAGTGCTATTTGTCTCATCTGGCTAAAATTCACAGAACTTGAACGGATTGGGGATTTCCCAAAGTTCCCAGGAACGCCAGTGTGCGGCGTGGAGAAGCGTTGGGTAAATGAAGGTGGCCTTGGCGTGACTTGCGCACCAGCGTCAGTAAACACTGTTCAAACAGATGAGTGGACTGGTAGCTGGAGAAGCGGCTCACACGGAGAAAGGTCACGGGCCAGAGAGTGGATTTGTGATTTATGCGTAAGAAGATGACTAGCGAGGCTTCAAGTCCTTTCTTCCGCTACCTGGGTAAAAGGAGGCTTGAAGCAAACTGAAGAGCAGTTACTGAGGGGCAGAATGAAGTACGTTCTCCAGAGCAATTCTGAGAACAAAGGGAAGAAAATTCCAGAGAGAAGGGGAGCCCACAATTCCCGGGAGGAGGAATAATCCGGAATGTGGAGCGTATCAGAGTTGAAGGAGCGTGAAGACTCAGCTCTAACATAGCATAGAGGCAAGAACCGAGACTCCTTGCCCCCCCACCCCCCAAAAAAGGATACAAGGCAGCAAGGGTGGATCAGATGTATCCACAACACTGAACTTGAAGGGATAGGGACCTCCCACAGTTCTGAGGAGTGCCAGTGCCGGGGTGACCCACGTAAACAAAAGGGCTTCCCGGTCACAGCGGCTTGGGGAGCTCTGGGTGAGCCGGTGAGGGGACCTCAGAGCCTTTAATACGACCCTGCAGAGCCTGTCCGCCTCCCGGAGGGAGACGCAGCGCCGGTGTTTCCCAAACTTAGTTCACCTGGAACACCTTTTCGTGAAGCATTGGACGGAGCAGGTATTCGTAGAATATACTTCAGTAAACGCTGAACAGGCCTCATTGTTATTGGGTCTTTTTGGATTGTGTCAGGAAAAGTGTTAAAAAGAGAACGGAAGTTGCCCTCCCTACCCACTGGCTGTGTGACTTCTGACATGCTGCACAACCTCTCTGGGCTTTATTTTCCTTGAGGAGCTAGATGATCTTGAATTCTAACCCTGTTTAAGGCTTTATAGTTCTCATCGGCTCCCTTTGACTATTTGGAGCAATGCGCCTATTATGGGATGGTGGGGAAATCCTTTGTTCACCGCACTGATTTTCGGTCTGTCACTGAACTGTAAGTCCTGGGAGGGCGGGGTCTGCATCGATTCACCTACACTGTTGTAACCCGAGCACCCAGCGCCAGGCCTGCCGCACCAGGGAAGCTCGAAAGAAACGCTTTGGGGAGCGGATGTGGCCCCGTATTTGGTGAGCCAGCAGGTCACACCTGCAGGAAAGAGAGACCGGGCGTCGCACGCCACCTCCAGCCTTCCTCCTGCAGCCGTGTCAGTCTGGTGCCCCGGCCAGCACACAGGTTCCACACGGGCCTTCTCCCGCACTGGCCGGCCTGGCACCAGTGCCCCCAGGGACCCTCACACTGGGGGCTCCCAAGCCCCACGGACAGACGCTGAAGGCAGGCTCTGGAGACAGTCTATCTCCCAGAGCCGGGTGGCTCTGGCCCCGCCCCGGGGGTGGGGACGGGCTGCCACAGTTGCGCTCCTGTTGCTGAAGCTCACAAACTGCCCTCTTCCGGGAGCTGCCCGAATGCAGAGCTGACGCCCTCCTTGCCAGCTCCTGCGGACGTGGTGGCTGCAGTGACAGTCCCCCTCCTCTCCCTGAACTCGTCCCGGTGAGGAGCCCGTCTCTGCCCCAGCTCCCACACGCACTCACACACACACACTCACTCACTCGCGTGCTTCCCGCAGCCGGTCCTCCCCTTGCCCCTTCCTCCCCTCCCACTGCAGGTACTGGGCTGAGGCGGGGGACAGGCGGACAGGTGCTGGCCCGCACCGCACCGCACAGGGCTCTTGGGAAACGTCCAGGGGATGGCCCCCGAGAGCCTGCCCTCTGCGGGAGGGCACGGACGGGGGAGGCAGCTCGGAAACTCCCCCCGCCGGCGCGGCCTTGGCTGATTTGGGCGTTTTCTGGGTTTGTTTTGGTTTGGTTTGGTTGTTTTAGAGAAGGGCGGTGGTCGTGCAGCCCTCCTTGAGGAAAATGGCTCCAGTAAAAGCAGCGAGGCCTCCAGGATTGCGGGGCTGGTTGCATCCCGACTCTGTTCGATCAGTCTTGGTAACACATCGCCACTCGCCGCCTGTGCAGAACTGGGCATTAACCGGAATTTTCTAGGATAAGATTTTATCTTTCTCAATTAGACCTCCGTGGGCTCTGCACTCTCGTAAGGGAACGAGGGGTGCGTGTGTGCACGTGTGTGCACGTGTGCGTGTGTGATTGGTGAGGGGAGGAGAGTGAGGAGGCGTGCGGTGCGGCAGACCTTCAGTAACGGCCCGGCTGCGTGCGTCTTCCTCAAGTTCACACGTGCGACCCTGACACCCAGGGTGACGCATTTGAAGGCAGAGCCTGAGCTCGGGCGATCAGGTTGTGAGGGCGGAGCCCTCACGGATGGGATTAGTGCCCTTGTGGAAGAGTCCCCAGAGAGCCCCTCATTTCTGCTGTCCCATGAGGACCCAGTGGGAATCAGGAAAGGGGCCTGCACCAGACCCCAGGTCTGGCAGCACCGTGACCGTGGCCTTCCCAGCCTCCAGAACTGTGAGGGATGAATTTCTGTTATCCCTAGGCCCCCGCACCCCCATCTAGGGTGCTCTGTTACAGCAGCTGAACTAAGACGCCTTCTCTCGGGATCCTTGACCATCGCACGAAGTCACTCAGAGAAAAGGGGAAGCCGGCTCAGCTGTCCCTGGCCCCTAGACCCCTGGCCCCTAGACCCTTGGCCCCTAGCTCACCCCTGCTGTCTGGGAACAGAAGTTTGGGGCAGTTTGAGTCTCGTTGCAGACAGAGAAGTGGTGGCCCCGCTATTTTGTGGGCTTTCCCTGGGGGCTTGAGCTACTCGGGGGGCGGCGGGGGAAGCTTCCTAGAGCAGGAAGATCTTAGATTTTTGGATGAGAAGAGGGAAGATGTTTTCCTTCATCACTCGCATAGAGTGTGTGGGGGGAGGACTCTCTGAGGGCAAAGGGCGCTGGGTTCCTGCGCCCCTGCTGTTGCCGTAAGAGTTTGAGTTTGAGAGGGTGGTTCCCTGGAGCACCCCTTCCCTGCTCCTCCCAGGAGCCCAGGCAGCTTGCAAGGGAGGGGAGGAGTCAGCAGACCTGACGTCCATCTCTGGGTGCCAGAGTCCTGGGGTCCTGTCTGATTCATAGGGAGAGTCTCAGCGGAGCCCCTCCCGCCATTGTGTGGGGGCCAGAGATGGTGGGAGTCTGGGGGTGGGTACTGCCTTCCAGCCAAATGGAATTTAAGGCAGAGTCTGAAATGAAAGGAAACCCAACTGCTTAGGAAAACCGGTCTAGATTTAGAGGTCGGTTCAGATGCGCAAACAGTGGGAGCCCGAAGCCACCCTGAATGGCAGCGCCTCTCCGGGCCGTGTCTTTGTCTGGACCACACACCCCAGTCCCCTAACCCCCTCAGCGGGGTCCTTGTGAGCATTTAGGAGCTTGCAGGCCTACCCACCTGGGCCGTGGGGAGGCTCGCAGGAAGCAACAGCTCGATTATAACATCCGTAACCACCAGTGAGCATCGGCAATAATTAATACTCTTCAACTTTTTCAGCGTGTCCTCATGTTCGGTGCTCCCGGCTCAGTTCCAGCACGGAGGGCCTGGCTTAGCAAACTGGGGATTTCAGAGCCTGGGGGCCTGCATTTTTTCTCGGGAGTAGAGCCATCCTTGAAGGGCGGGGGGAGGGGGGTCCCACCTGATTCAGGAGCCATCTCTGGTGACAAAATGCCACTCAGCGAGCAGTGCCTACCGGGAGCAAGGGCAGCAGCTCTGGCAGGGGAGGGGCGTGCTGGGCCTCAGGCCTCGGCCCCCGCCTCCGAGCGCACCCAGAGGTCACCAGGGCCAGGCTCAGCTTGCAGGCTTCCAGGCCCTCCCCTCCTGACCCTGCCTCTTCTCCCGGAACAAGCAGTTCCCCTCTGTGGTTCTCACCCAGTGACCTTGCTGCCTCCAGCTTAGCAGGGTGTGGTGGAGACTTCTGTCGTGGCTTTAGGAAGCGAACACCCCATCCCCGGGGTGGCGGGAGAGAGGAGCGGGCTGAGTGCGGGACAGGCATTTCACCGAAGGCCCCTTCCTGGGCTTCCTGGTGGATCCCGGACAGCTGCAGGAATTTCCCGCAGGGGGGCTCTGGACGTCCCAGCGGCATCTCGCCCCTCCCAGCCTCGTCTGCCCCTCCTCCCTGGGCCCTCCTTGGCTGCAGGCCCCCTGGACCCCCGCTGGCATCCCCAGCAAGGCGGGTCCCTTGTTGCCTATTCGGAGTCGTCTGTCCTACCGGCCCGGCCCCCGCCTCTCCTTGCCCTTGGCGCAGGCTTCCTGGCCGGACCGGCTGTGCTGATCCGTTGCCGGGAGCTGCCCTTCGCTCCTCAGGCCCAAAGGCTCACGGCACAAAGTGTGCCGACCCCAAATAACAGATTCCTACATGCAAGGTGGGCTCGCCCTTGACCTTCGCTTCTCCCTGCCCCCATCCCTCCTGGTTCCCTTTGTCTGTGTGTGCCCACCATCTGCCCCCACCTGCTGCCCGGAGAGGCCTTCCCCCGTGCAGGCACTGTTCTCGGTGTTTACACACACACACGACAGAAGTCTCCAGTCTCCCGTCTCCGTGACAGCCCCGTGGAGCAGTGCTAGTGTTACCCCCGCTCGCACAGAGGGAAACTGAGGTCAGATTGGTTCCCTTCCTTGCCAAAGGCCACCCGCCTGGAAGTGGGTAGCACCGGCGTTCGCACCCAGATGGCCTCGCTCCAGGGCCACGCTCTTTGCTACGTGAACTTGTTGCTTTGCCGAAGGACGCACGCAGACAGACAGTGCTGCTCTTCCGCTTTCAGACCCTCGCTGGCCTTGAGTCCTTACACTCGGACCCCACCTGTGTGCATGGTGGCCCTCTCCCCCCTCTGTCCTGCCCGTGCCATCCCCTCCTCCGCTGCCCCTCGCTGTGTCTCTCTTCCCCCTCAGCGTGCCCGTGACTCCTTGCCTCTGTCTCTGTCCCTCCTGCGTGTCCAGGGCCCAGCACTTTGCCTGAAGCTGTCCTCCTTCGCGTGTTTCTCTTTCTAACCTCCCCTCACTCCGTCCCCTGCCTTGGCGAGGACTTCTCAGCCGTCACTGCGCCAGCGTCTCTTCTCTGTGTCTCTCTCAATGTCTCTTTCTCCCCCTGCCCGGTCCCCTCCGCAATGCCCTCCCGCCCCCTGGCTCCCTCTGCCACGCTTCTCTTCTGTCTCCCTCTCTTGTTCTGTTAGTGGCCCCATTGGTTGCATCAGGACACAGCGAAGAACGTCGGTGTCTGTGTGCCCGCTCCCCCTGCCCCCCGCCTTTGCCAAGAGGCTCAGCTGTAGACTGGGGCCAGGCTCAATCCAAGCCCTGTTCCTCGCTGAAGAAGAGCAATGAACTCAGACGCCGTGGAGGTGCAAGACAGAACAGCTCTGTATTTCAAGAGACATCCTGGTCTCTTGGGACAAAATGACTTCTCTTGGTTTATTGATAAACTCTGGGGTGAGGGAGCGCCCCGCATACAGATGGAGCAGCTGGGGGTGGTGACCGAGTTCTGGGGGCACCCCCATGGCTCTGGGCTAGGACCTCCTCTCAAAGCCAAGGCCAGGTTCTGTGTAGATGGAGCCTGTGGGGTCGCAGAGGTGGCCTCAGGCAGACAGAAACGTGGTGGAGGAGAACCTACAGATTCCATGGAGGACGGTGACCACGGATGTCATGTCACACTCATGCCCGTGTCGCTGGTGCACACGAACCCTGCACGGAGCGATGGAGTGACTGCAGCTGGAAGCAGAGTGCAGGCCCTCCTCCGCCCTCCCCAGGGTTCTCTGCGTCTCCACCCTGCCTTCCAGTCCCGGGCTGTGGCGGCCGGGAGCCTCGTGGCCTCCTGGTCTTCCTCCCTGTGGCCTACGCATAGACGGCCTTGAGGGGGTCTCCCACTTACGGGCCTGAGCCACGTCTCATCCAAGGAACCTTGGCTTCTGCAACCCCGCTCCATCCCTCCCGTCCTCAGGAACCCCAGGTGGCTCTTGGTCTTTAGTCTGTGCCTAGTTGATAATGGCCTGTGGCATCATCTTCACGGCTGGGGACAGCACCTCGTGATAGAACGCCCCCTTGAGCGGTGTTTTGACGGTGGAGGAGATCGTGTCTTCCGCAGAGTTGTCTCTCCTCCGTTGAGCAGCCGGCCCAGCACCGACTGCCCGGTAGATGTCCCGTATCGGCTGATGGTCCAGGGGGCCTGCACCCGGCTGGACACTCGCTGCCCCCACCAGGGCCCTGGCGGTCAGGTCTGGCAGCCTGTCCTGTGGCCCAGGAGGGTGGCATGATGTCTGGCAAGCTTCGAGAGGGTCACCCCCAGACCCTAGCTATGTAGGCTGGGCCCAGCTGAGGGAGACTGCAAAAGCCCTCACTTACTGGGAAACTTCTCTTTGACTGAGCCCCTGCCCGAGTCAGAAGCTGCGTCTTGGGAACTGTTCTGCTCACCTCACTCGGAGACTCCCGGGGGTGGGCAGGCACCGTTTCTGGGAGAAGGGAGGAACCCAGTCACTTTCTGGAAACCGAAGGGCCGCATAGCCAGCCCCCGCGGCTCACCACAGCTTGCCGTCCGGTGCTGTGGACGGTCTTGCCAGATGGTGTCTCCCCAGCCTTCTGCCTCCCAGAAGGGCAAGGCCATGGCCCCCCGGCGACTCTCTCTAGCTCTCAACCCAAACTACTGTGGCTGCCTCCCTGGCCTTCCTGTCTCCACCCAGCCCTTTGGTCTGGGGCCAGTTTTGTTGATTCAGTCGTCAGCAACACCTTGGCCCCCGGAGGCTGTTTCTGTGATCCCCCCTTGCCCCGAGCCTACAGCCGCCAGCTCATCCATTCCTGGTGCTACTCCCAGGCCTGTGTCTGCATCTGGGAGAGGAAGGCAGAGTGCGAGGGAGCAGACAGGAAGGTGGGCGAACTGGGGGGCTGGACAGTGTCGGCAGCATGCGCCCCAGAGGGACCCTACTCTGTGAGTTGTGGAGCAGCCGGAAGGGAGCCAGGTGAGCAGGCTGGTCCTGGTGGCCAGGGGGGCAGGAGGGGAAGCGGTGGTCTTCACACCCGGCCATGCCTTGGAGAGTTCAATTCGGGAGGTCTGCGGCGGGGCAAGGGAAGCCGTGTGTTCAAAACTTGGGTCTCCTCCATCCCCAGTGGGTCTACCTGTGTCTTTGAGGCACCGATTATTCATTTCGATCCCAGTCCCCTCCCTGGGGTGGGAGTGGGGGCAGCTGTCACTCAGTTCCTCCCGCATTTCCACTTCCCTCATCTCTACGTTGCCCTTTCCAGGATAGCGGAGGGTAAGGAAAAGGAGGCAGTGTGTACCAGGATGTAGCGGAGAAATAATGGAGAGAATTGTCGTGGTATCTACCAGTTATAGGTGCCACGAGCTAACTGAGGTCTTATAACTGATGCCTGGTCGGAACAGCGTCTTCTTTATGCTCTTGTAGAAAAGAGGGCAGAGTCGAAGGCGCCTGACGCATTCCTCTGTGGGAGAGCATTCACTTCCGCTGGCACTCACTCCAGCCCTCTGCCTTCTTCCCTTCCCCTTCCTTATTCTACTTAATCAAAAATACCTTTCCTTCACCTTTTATTCCTGTAGCTCTCTCCAGCTTTCACACCCCTTTCCTAGTATTATTTCTTCCCAACAAGAATCCAGTGGGGCGTGCAGAGAGTTTTAATTCTCTGTTACTTGGTGAAGTTCAAACGTGGTCAGAGACTCGGCCAAGGTCACTCGGGCCGTAAGCAGTGAGTGCGGCTTCGTCCCCCCCCCCCCCCCTCACCGGGCTCTGCTGCGGCCCCAGCCCTGCCTCCGCCAGCCCTTCCCTGGAACTCCTTCCGCCGCCTGCTGCCTCGGCTTTTCCTCCCGGGACCAAGCTGTCAGACGAAGGATCGTTCAGAGGTTTTCTGCTGCAGGGAAAGGCCTGTGATGGGTGGAAGGGCGTGGCCTGGGGGTGGCCCACAGCCCCAGGGAGTGATGGGCTCTGACATTCCAGGGAGAACACAAGTGCCCCCTCCTGCTGCAGCAGCTGCTGGGGGCCCCTCGGTCCACTGCCCCCAGCAGGAGCATGAAGCGCTGATGGAGGGAAGTCAGAGGGAGCGGCGGTGGCAGAGCACCCAAGAAAGCCTCGCCGAGCGTCCTCCCGCAGCTTCGCGGGCCAGCCCCATCAGCGCTCTGGGGGGTGGACCGAGGGCAGCTGCGTCCTGCCTGCATCACAGCCCCTCCCTCCGGGTCCCGCCTCCTGTCTCTCTCTGCCAAGGACAGCAGCGCAGGATGGGAATGTGCACCGTCCTGCCCTGGGGGTCACATTTGCTCCCCACTCAATCCTGTGTCCGCTGCTATCTCCCGAGTAGCCTTGGGCATACCTGGTCCCATACCTGTGGAGCCTCAGTCTCCTCATCTGCAAAATGGGACAGTGGTGGCTCCTCCTGGTGCCAAGGCACAGTGAAGCGAGACCGCGGGTAGAAGAGCTGGCGCTTGTTTGAGACCCAGGGCATCTGGGTCCTCCCTGGGGTTCCACCTCTGACAAGCTCCATGTGCAGAGAAGTTCAAGGTTCTTTCTGACGTGAGTGGCTCCACGGTCCATATATGTGCGTTCTCCTGAGAATGGGAGGTGCCAGGACCAATGCGGGAGCGATGCGTCCGTACCTGGGGCACATGAGCAAGGAGCGGGGAGGGAGGGCCTGACTGACACCCCTCGGCCGCTTGTCCTTCTCTTGACTTTGTTTGCTGCTGACGCTTCCTCCGGCCTTTCCAGCTGTGAGTCTCATCCTCAGCCTCTCTTCAGTCCTATCAGGAGACCCATCCTTTGTTCAATCCCAAAGAGAGGGTCCCTGGCCACTGTCCCAACCCCTGCACGTGGCCAGGCCTGCGTGGTCCCCCTGCTTGCCCATTCTGGTCTCACCAGGTTGGCTCCATGCCCTGCCGGATTCTCCCTGAGCGGTCAGCGGGCTACTGCGAGGCCTCCTGTGGTGGAGCTGAGCGCCCGGCAGGCAGCTCTGCGGCCAGGCAGGAGGCTGGGCCTTCCCTCCCCAAGGAAAACAGGCAGCTCCGTCCTGCCCACCATCTCCCACGTAGCGGAGCCCTTGGGGAGATACGAGTGCCTCGGACCTGCTAAGTCACAGCTTTCTCGCTCCAGCTCCATCACCTGCCACTACAGGTCAGACCAGGAAAAGCCTCCTGTTTGTAAAGCTCAGCGCAGTGTGGGGAGAACGTCAAAATAGCCATTCCCGGCAGCTACCATGGCACCAGGCCTACTGGGGACTAAGGTTGCCCATGCCTCCCCCCTCCCCGGAAGGTGTCCCTGACACTGGCCTTCCCCTCGTCCGTGTCCACGGCGTCTAGCGTTTCCAGGGCACTCACCCAACCCCAGAGAGTCTCCCCAGGCTCACCCAAGAACGCCAGCCCGTGCTCTCCCACGGACTCTTCTCCCCACTCCCCTGCATGGGGCCACCTGCTGGAATGAAAGTGACAGCTGTTTAAGAGCCACAGCCCCCCAATCTGGGAAGCAGGTGCCCGGAGCTCAGGAGGACAGTGGGAGGTCCCTGCCCAGACAGCGGGAGGGCCGAGCCTCCACCGCAGACGGGAGGGGGCCCCCGCGCCGGTGACGCCCCCTTGGTGTTTGCACGCTGGCACTGGGATTTCACCTGTGTGTGTCTCCTGTGCACGTGAGCACACTGCTGCCACGTAGACCCGTGGTGGTGCCAGCCTGCTCGTGCGCACACCTGTGAACTCGCTGCCCTCCGCCAGACAGGGCTGCGTGTGAGCGTCCCTGGGTGGGGGGCGGGGGTTATGAAAGCCGTGTTTGTGCACACCCTTCTCTCGGCGTGACGCGGGGGGCTACCAGTGCGGGCTTGGCAGCGCCAAGCCGTGCCTCCCCCGTGAGGCGGGCTCAGGAAGGAGCCTTGTAACACTCAGCGGTTATCTGTACAGCTCGAGAGGAGCCGTGTTCGCTCAGGCATTGCTAACGAGCCCGCGGCGGCGCGGGGCCGCTGGGCACAGTGGGACGGAGCAGGAGGCCGAGGAGCGAGGGCCTGGCCCGCCTGGCCGCTCTGGACGTGCCCGCACTGCTCCTCCCTGCGCACTCGGCGCGAGCTCCCTGCGCTCCGCGTCTGGAGTCCCCTAGCCCTGCAGGAATAACAAGCTCGAGAGTCATTTTCCACGCAGCAGCCACCCCCACCTCCCCAATCCTGCTCCCCTCTTCTGGCTTTCCCTTCTTTCTCTTTTTCCGAGCTCCCCTGAATTAGATTAGTCACATTCTTAATTAACTGTGCTGGTAAGAGCTCTATTAGGTATTAAATGTTTGTCACAATCCAATTAAAAAATCCATCACAGCAGGACAGGTTCTCCGAGGCCCAGCAGATTGATGCCCGGGGTCCTGGCACTCTCCTCCCTGCTAGGGGTCTGGGAAGAGGAGCAGGGCCCCAGAGGTGGAAGAGCAGGCAGCTGGGGGGGGGGGCGTGTGCAGAGGGGCAGAGCGCTGAGGGAGGGGCTCTCCGCAGGCCACACCATTGCTTTCCTAGCACCCCTCACACAGGGAGCACTCAGACCACCGCAGGGCAACCAGCCTTCCGGACTGCCCAGGACCGTGTCCGAGAGGGCATTTGGTCACTTCGCCTGCAGTGTCGCTGCTGCCCTAACCTCGCAGGGCAATAGGTGAGGCCCAAGTGCTGTGTGAGTGTGCCCGTGTGCGTGTGCACGTCTGTGGGCCGGGTGTGTGGGGATGGGGAGGGGCAAGATCGATGGCTTAAGCCTGGTGGGGAGTGCGTCGGCTCAAGTATAAAGGACGAAATTTGATGGAGCTGCGCTGGTGTCTCCAGGGTCCCGGCTGTAGGCCAGGACTGCCATTCAGAACTGGTTCCTTATATTTCATTTTAAAGAGCCTTGCTCCGGAGGGGAGCTATCCCCTGTGAAAAAGGAAAATGAGCATTTATCCTGCATTCCCAGCTTTTCTTCCGGTGCTTCCTTAGAAAGCGAGGGAGTTTCTCTTTTTCCCCGTAACTTTGGCGAGGCCTCCTTGCGCCCTGACCGTGGAAGGGACGGCCGGTTTTAGCATCCTGTTCGCTGCACACCACGCCCTCTCTCCCCCTTCGTCTTGGCCATCAGGGCAGAGAGGGAAGGAGGGACACTGCCTCATCGTTCCAGGGTGCTGGGCCCCAGGTGTGATGTGGGGGGCGTTCGGGCCTCGGTGCCTGGCTGGAGGGCGGCCACGGCCAACACAGGCTTCTTTGGAGAGGACGTCCCAGGCCCACAGGCCTGGCCAGGGCTGCCCGAGCACCCATTTTGCTACTCGCCCAACTGTACGTTTCCGGTGGAGCAGGATCAGGACCTGGAGGGGCAACCTTGTGGGGTTGCCAGGTTTATCAAATAAAAGAACGAATTCAAAGTTCATGCAAACAAGGAATATATGTATATTTTAGTATAAGGCTATCTTGTGCGGTATTGGGGCCACACCTATACTAAAAAACTGCTGTTTGAGATTCGAATCTAACTGGCTGTCCTCCCTGGCAGCCCTATCGCCAGTCACTGCCACAGTGCCGAGTCAAGGACACCTCCATGTCCACCCAGGAGCCCTGGCAAGGCGGTGGGAGTGCCAGGGATACCACACAGCCTCTGCCGGCTCAGAGGGAGTCGGCCTGTCCCAGTGCCCCCCCCCCCCCGAGGGTCAAATCTGCCCGGCTTTTCCTCGAGCCCGCACGTCTCGCCGTGTTTCTTAGGTTAGAGAATGGGGCGCCCAAGCTGGAAACGCCGGCATTCTCTGCTTCTAGACGTGCACCCCAATTCGGTACCCACGCACTGCATTCTTCCCTCCTCGCGTCTCTCTGTCCCGCCCTCTTCTCGTGTCCGGGTTGCAGCCCGAGTCCGGCCATCACCGTTCCTCGCCCAAATTATTTGAGCAGCTTTCAACTCGTTGTCCTTCTCATCCAGCCCCCGTGGAGAGCTCTCGGCGGATTTTCCAAGAGGTAAAGCTGGTTTCTGACTGGCCCTGGCTCCCCAGGAAAACAGCGTCGCGATCCTTAGCGTAGTGCACGAGCCTTTGTGATTGGTGCTGCCGCTGCCGGTTAGCCCCGCCCCCCGCCCCCCTCGCCCGTCCAGTCCGCCGCCCTCTCTCCCCCTCTGGAACCATCTCAGTCCCCAACTTCGCTCTTCAAACTTCAGCTCCACTGTCTCCTCTTGGAGGGACCTGCCCCGGCTCAGAGGCCGTGCCCACGGTCCTCCGGGTCCACCCAGCTTTTGGGGCACGCTCAGCCACCACTCACCACTCTGTGGTATTTGGCTTGTCATCCCTGTGGGGAGCATGGCGTCTGCCCGCGGTAGGTGGTCCCGAATGGTAGTGAGTGAGTGACCTGAGGAGTAATTGCAAAACTTATTTTCTCATCAATTCTCTGAGTTCACAGAATGCCAGCCTAGGCTATAACCACTTCCTTTCCTCCCGGTTTGCTCGGATGCAGCCCCTGCCCCTTCTTTTTTTAATGCCCTTCTGTCTGAGGCCGCAGTCCCAGCAGGTCATCAGATTTCTCACGCCGGGCTTCCTGTCCTGGATTCAGACTCTCAGACGCTGAGAGGCTAGATGCTAATGTTATTGAAATCCCCGAATGGGCTTCGACAGCTCTTAGGGGTTAATGAAGTAGCCAGCCTCATGCCCCCGGAGACAGAAAATATTGCTGGGACACAGGTCGCAGCGTAAGCGAAATGAATCTCCTGACCTCCATTTGGTGCCATGCAGACATTCCCCACACTCCAAAGCCCCTGAGTGGCCAGTCACTGACTGTGTCCAGGAGCCAGGAGAGGCTGGCGGAGGGGGCGGGGCTATGGGTCGGGCTGGAGGGGTCAGGAGGCACTGTGCCCTGTGAGCCTTGTGAGGATCCTCACCGCAGGGGGACGGAGGGGCCCACCCTCCCAACCTGAAGGTCTCTCTCCGCCAAGCATGGGAGCCAGAAGCCTGACGTCCCTGGCCCTGAGTTGGAGACGCTCAGATGAGAGGAAGGCGGGAGGCGAAAGGGCCATACTTTTTGGGAGCTTGGAGCCGGTGACCGAGATCGCTGTGTTCCAAGGGCACCAGCCCTTCCTCCTCGCTTCTTGCCCACCACTCACAGCGCCTTCCCCACAGCCAAGTCTAAGACTCCACATCCAGGACCTCAGAGGTCCCTCCCACCCCCACCCAGGCTGCCCCTCTGGGACCTCCGGCTCAGCAGGTGGTAAGCATTAGCGCTCTTGGAGAGACTTTTCAGAAACTTAACTTAGTTCCTACTGGAAAAATATCCAGCCCAGTAATTATATGCCCAATGCCTGGAGCACCTACAGTTTTACTAAAAAATGATTGATTGTTTCGACCCTGAACTGGGGTACAGCATGCTCTGTGAAAGGATGGGAAGGGGGTGCTAAGTGACCCCACAGCATTGACCACAGCGTGGCTGGGCTGTTTTATGCGGGTGGTGGAGTCTGGATGCTGAGGGCAGCCAGGACCGTGGGATTAGACAAGCTTCGGGGTGTTCATTCATTTGTTCATTCAGCAACCGGCCACGCCGAGTGCCGGGCTCTGGCTTGGCGGGGGACCTTCCCAGAGGACAGTAGTCATCCTAATGGTTACTGACTGCACTTCACCCCTCGGGGGCTTTGCTGTCTTCATTTCTTTGGTGAGATAACGAATTATTACTTCCTGCTGCCGGCTGGGAAAATGTGGGGAAGGTGAGGCAGAAAAGACGATGTGTTGGCATCTAGGGAGGACCTTGGAGACCATGGGGCAGGCTGCTGGGAGGGCCAGGCTCCTGGCACCAGTCTCATCCGCAGGGCGGAATCCTTGCACCTGGCTCCAGCCAGCCGAGCCCTGGGCCACACGGCACACGGGCCATGCCGCGTACACGCGGCCCAGGAGGCAGGGCTGTGGGAGGACAGCAGGCTTTGCAGGAGACAGATCTGAGTTCCACTCCCCCACTCTCTTTCTCGCCAGCTCTGTGAGCTTGTGTTGGTCACTGGCTTCTTTCAGCCTCAGGTGCGCCCTTCCAAAAGGGAGGAAGTCATGCTTCCTCTGAAGCGCCATCACGCTCCTTGGAGGGAATGGGTGTCATAGCAGCCTGGTGCGGTTAGGGTCGGCGTTCGGTAAAAGCAATTATTATGCTTCGCACAGCTGTGTCCAGTGTTGGGGCCTGACCCTTTCTGAGGTGCCAGGCGGCAGCGTTGGTGACTGCCAGTGAGATTCACTCGTCCCCTTTACCCAGTGCCAGGGCCACCTAGTCACTCTACCCAGATGGACTGCATCCCAGAGCCCTGGGGCGAGTCCCAGGGTGGCTGTGGTCGCGGGAAAGCCCGTTCTGCTGTGCAGAGCTCACTGCACCCACGGGGGCGGAACGTGGGCACGGTGGTGAGCAGGAAGCAGACGCTGCGGTTGACCGTGACACGAGGCGTCTGTCCTCAAAGGACTGACCCAAAAGTCACCTTGTTGCTCAGACTGAGATCCATAACGGGGGACGCTCCCCCTTCTTCCTGTGCGCCTCTCACTCGCTCTTCTCTCTGGGGAGAAGCTTTATGCGCCAGTTCCTCTTGCACAGACTTCCCGCTCGCCTCGTTCCTGTGAAGGAGGACCCCGGGCCTGCTCCTAGTCCGGCTGGTTGAAAGGTATGGATTAGCCCAGTGTGTTTCAAGTGTGAATAAGAAGCATCTGAGTCACCTTGGGATCTGTTTCAAAATGCGGCTCCTGGATTCATCAGGATGAGAGCAGGGCCTGAGAACCTGTGTGGCTGGCTAGCTCCCTGGTGATGCCGATGACGGCCACACTTTGAGTAGCCAGGGCAGGAGGGTCGGGTCTCCTTGGCCGACTTGCCCCTGACTTGCTCTCTCCGTGGTTCCTCCAGTTTGTCCTTCCATTCCCACCAGCTAGCGGGGCCAACTGCCTCTGCGACCTGGAAGAAAGATCTGATCAAGCGTGTGCAGGTGTGCTAGGTGCACCTCCTTGGCACCGGTCTTGTCTTCGATTACCTGTGTACTTGTACGTCTCACCAACGAGACCTTACTTGTCACCGACTAGACTGAAACCCCCTCAGAGAGGAACCTGATTCACCTTTGTGTTCCGAGCGCACACACAGGGCTCAGCACATAGTAGGTGCTTGAGACATGTTTGCGAACGGGTAACGGGTGGCTCGTCCACATACCAGCGGATGGGTTTCCCTGCCCGAGTCTTCCCTCGCTGGCGGTCTGTGAATGCTTATAATGCATTTGGTGTGGGCTGGGGTCTCAACGGAAGGCTAAAGCGTGGTCGTTGCTGTCACAGGGTTTCCAGGCTCACAGGACACTCACTGTCCTTAAAGACCTGCCACCAGACCTGCTATCAGCACAGCCTGGCTTAGGCCGTGCTGAGTGTCGTTTCACGGGGGTCCTGGCTTAGGAGAGACGTCCTGGAGAAGGTGGTGCACGGCCTAGGCTGTGAAGGACGGGCAGGTGTTCGACCCGGGGAGAAGGCTGGGGCGGGCCTTTCAGAAAGAAGGAACAGCGTGGTGAAGTGTGGAGCCGGGGAGGTTTTGATTCCAAAGCCCACTCGGAACCGTCCAGAGTGGGCTTCCCGATGTGCGTGGACTGAGTCGGTTGCTTTGTTTGGTCCCAAATTTGTGAGCAGTGGAAGCTGTGGGGAGAAAACAGGCCCTGCTGTAGGCAACGTACGTACGTACGGCTGGGGGTGGGAGAGAGGTGGGGGCAGGGCACAGAGAGGGCAAGAGCAAGAGAGAGGTGGGCCCAGCGGCCCAGAGGGGGCACAGGAGCCGGAGGGAAGAGGGGAGGGATGAAAGGGGGTGGAAGGAGGGAGATGGATAGATAGATATAGACGGCGGGGTGGGGGGCGACAGAGGGAGAAACACAAAGTAAAGGAAAGGAAGCCCCCGCAAGGGGAAGGGAGGGGAGAAGTGTGCAGGCAGCAGCTACCTTAATCTCTTTAAATTTTTCCTCATTGATTAGGGATTTGTAGCCAAATCCCTCTCTACAGGAAACCATTTGCTTTACTTTCTCTCAGCTGTCAAGCAGGGAGGCATCCCTGTGCGTGGGGCTGGCTGTGCCGGGAGAAGCAGGAGGAAAAGTTTCTAGAATCCTTCTCCCGTCTCAAATCCTTTCGTCAGGGAAGCCTTTCTGGAGGTCCCTGCAGTCCAGTGCCACCGCCCGCGCTCTGAGCTCGCCCCTGCTCTGAGCTCGGGGTTCTCCCAGCGAGCCTCTCACCGGCAGGAAGAGAAACAGCTTTGTGTCTGTGTCAAGCTATGGATTGAGCGACATCATTGTCATCCTTGGAAGCAGACCCCTCTTACCCTGGGCCCTGCACCATCTGGAGTCTCCTCTCCTATTTCTGAGGCCCTATCTTTGTTTCTATAACTTCTAGAAGCTTCCACTGAGACAGTGGAGACAGGGGTGAACTTCCCGCCATTTCTGGGCTCTCACTGTTGGCTTAACACTCTACTGTTCATCCATTATTGACACTTTCTCCCCGAGATCCTCTATCCTGTGCTCTAACAGGGACCCTGTGAACCCCCGGTGCCGTGGTCTCTGGGCCCATTCTTACCAGCTGTAACCACCCCCGCTGCTGTCTGTGATGACAACCGGGCCCTCTGTGAGGGTCCCATGAATACCGAATGGACAGAGACCCTTGTGGAAGCTCTGTGCTTGGTAAAGGGCTTTCATAACCATCCTCACGTGATCCTGCTGGACCCAAGCCAGGGAGAGAGACACAGGCATTTTGCTGAGAGACCGAGGCGCATGTGAAGGGGAAGCGTTTGCCCAAGGCCATGGGGCCAGTCGGTGACATTAAGGCCGTCCCTAGTAAAATTCTCTTTAGACTAGCTGACCTTCCCTCAAGGCCCAGGACGGTGGAAGTCTCCAGGGACTGCCCCTGGCGCTGTCCCCAGGCCTCAGTGCTGCCTGGGGCACAGCAGGAGCTGACTAAACAGCTTGTGACCAAGCGGTGGGGCTATTTTTTTATTTCTGGGTCCCCCATTCGTGCCTCACCCCCGGTCAGTCAGGAGGCCTGATTCACGTCCCATGTGGCCCTTCACCGGAGCCTCCTGCTAGTCTAGCCACCTCATCTGAGAGGCGGAAACTGAGTCCAGCGAGGGAGACTGGTTCAGAGTGGCTCAGGTCATTATGGTGGGCGTCAGGAGGGTCCAGGGGTCCCGCACACACCTCGCATCTGGGTCAGGAGTCACCCATTTCCAGCACTCTGTCCCAGTGAGGTGGGAGCCCAGGTCTACCTCCAGAATCTATACTCGGGCGAAAACTGGAAAGAAAAGCTGAGTAGCAACAAAAGGGGGAAATCCCCCCGAAGACCCTGTGAAGGAGCCCAGGTCGTTCAGTTTTTCCTAGCACACCCACCGCCCACCTGCCACCTCCCAGAGTCCGTCCCGGCTGCTGGGACCTGCAGCCATGTGGCCTCTGCAGCTGCAGTCTCTGGTGGCATCTGGGTCACTGTGATAAATGGGACCCCTTCCTGGGAGCAACCCTCAGTCCGACCGCCAGAGGCAGGACAGGGACCCCCTAGTCCCACCTGATGAATTGGGGATGGAAGGAGGTAGACCCACGAAGTCAGGAGTCTCCTGAGCATCATGGGCGGGGGCGGGGGGGCGTGTGCTGAGTCCGAGTGAACAAACGGGGCCTGAGTGCCTTACCCAGAAGAGGGTCTCTTCCTGGTTCTCCCTGTCCTCGTTGGCACGCAGGGTCTCTACAGTGTTTTGCCCTGGCTGGCATGCTCACTCTTGGCAGAGACCTTGGCCTTGCCTACCATCCACAGTGAGTTGGGGAGGGTCTGTTGCAATGGAGTTCTGATCCATTATTCTGTCCCCTGTTCCCAGTGCCTTCCAACCAACTGGTTGAGCCACAGCCTCCGGCTGCTGGGGGAAGCCACGTGCCTTGGCCAGCCTGGAGCCCCCAGGAAGGACGGCTGAGCTCAGACACTTGCCAGCTCTGCCCAGTCGAGGCCTGAGGCTTGCCGCCCTGGGGACCAGTCATATCTCCTCCAGCGGTAGTGCCCTCCCTGTCCCCCAGCCTGGGCTACCAGCCCTGGAGGGAGTGCCGGCCTGGAGGGGGCGCCCCCTGAGCCCATCCGGGTGTGAACCCCAGCACAGGGCCTCAGGGCCAGGGGCCCCACTGGGGCCCTGACTTGGGACTGAACTGCGACCAGGAGCAGGGCTCTTGGGCAGCTGAGTTCATGGAGTTGGGAGAGTTGTAGTGAGAGGTCACTGGTTCAGACCCCGCTCCGGTCAACAGGAGCTGAAAAATGTTTTTGTCTGACGGCTGATGGCGGCCATTAGCTGGTGCAGGGTCTGCTGCCTGCCTGACCGTGTGGGTGAGGTCATTGCTGGCCTGTGTGGCACCTTGGGTTGGGGCAGGGCTGGTGTGAGTTGATGGGAGGCCAGACAGATCTCTCTCTCTCTCTCTCTCTCTCTCTCTCTCTCTCTCTCTCTCTCACACACACACACACACACACACACACACACACACACAATGATGCCCCCCCCTTCCTTCTGCAAAGACAGGTTTTTAAAAGGTGCCCTGTCTGGGGAGATGGACTGATGACCTGGTGCTTTAGGGCGACCCTCCCTCTTTCTCTGGGAGGTCACCATCCTGCACAGGACATAGGGCTTAGTGAGCAGAGGGCTGGCTGGACTCCAGCCCCCCAACCCGCGGGGCACCCGCACATGCAGTGGCCCTGACAACAGGCGCCTCCTCCACCGCCCCGCCCCAGCCCCAAGGAGCCTCCTCCTCGTGCTTTCCAACGACAGCTCAGAACCGGAGGGTGGCAGACCTGCCCCAGATCGCTCTGCTCCTTTCCCCTCACAGGTGAGGGCAGCGGTGAGGTGATGTCCGAGCTGTCCCTGCTCACGCAATGACCAGAGCGGTTCACTGATGTAAAGTCACAGCCATCTCCTGGCTCGCAGCGGTGGGAGAGGCAGCAATGTGATAGTTAAAGGGCAGATAAACCTTCGCAGTTTCCAAAGTGCTTTCGCACACGTCCTGTCTTCCCCGAGAGGCCCCCACGATGACCAGGGTGTCCTGCCCTGTCCACGGCACACACCGGTGTCCTCCTCTTTGAGGGCAGCCGGGGGAGGGGGCAAGAAACAGAGTTAGGAATCAAGCAGACCTGGGTTTGAATTCAGCTCTTGCGCGTATCGCTACCTAAGTGACAGTTTTATCGACTCTCTAAGCCTCAGTTTTTTTTCCTTCCCCAAAATGGATGTAATGCTAACTGTCCGATAAGCTTATTGGGAAAATAAAATGATTTTTTTTTTGTCTGGGGTTTGGACGTAAGGTGAACTAATACACAGAGCCCAGACAAGAAATTGACTGTCTAGAGGGAGCGGATATGTAACAGGGTGGGTCTGACAGAGGTCCAGTTACGCTTCTGATTCACATCCTAGAACATGTGTGGGGCGCATGGCGCCGTGCGTGGGGGCAGCCTCGGACAGACAGCTATCTCTGCCACGCAGGGCCATCGGAACAACGATCCTCGTGCACCGTGACTCTAAGGCAGCTGCCAGCATCAAAACGGAGGCAGGGGCCACGGGAGGGACAGAGCGCACCTGCCCAGTGGAAGGAAGCGGCCTGTTGGGACTGGTGGACGAGACTCACTGAGGTCAGTCGGCCTGTGGTTTGTGGAGGCTGGGCTGGGAGGCCAGGGGTGGTCTTCAGGGAGGAGGGAAGCGCTTTTACCAGGAGGGAACAGCCCCCAGCAGGGGCCTGCAGCCGAGTGACCTCTAAAGAGACTGGCAGTGTGTCAGGGCAGCATTCCGACCGAGTTCACACCGGCCTGCACTCCCCGTCGCCCGAGCTGCCGGGGCTCGCCTTTCCTGAACTCCCACGTGCTGTGTGTTATTTATGGCAAATAGCGCTTTTAGCCGCTTCCCAGATACCGAGGACTCTCTGCAGCTGCAGCCTGCACCTTGCTCTTGGAGAGTTTCATTTTTAGATATCAAAGGGGAACTGGAGGCCTCGGGGCCGTGACAGGCAATAAGCAAGAAGGAATGGGGGGATTCGCAGAAATGCTCTGAAACAGTTCGGGAAGGAATAAAAGAAACATCTAGATGTGTTACAGCGACACGCCACTGTGCCTCCTGGTGACACTCACCTCTCCCACCCCCCAAGCAGCATGTCCCGTACCAGAGTAAAGAGGAAAATGTTTTCTCCGAGAGAAAAATATTCTCAAGGAGTCCAATGTTAAACTCTTTTTATTATAATGGTACTTAAGTGTACGCCAGCATAAGACTATCCTGCATTCTTAACACTTGGAAACCTTATGTACGCTCATGATTATAAAACAAAACTAAACTTATAAATGAAGTCAAAACTAAAAACACCCCGCACTTTAATATCACCTCAATTTAATATGCTATGCTGTTGTTTCAGAAGAAATCTCTGCTCACAAAGTGAATAGCAGGTCTGATTACTGAGCAACACAGCGAATATAGCTGGTTCTTTTGATTATAAGCTATCTGTGCTGGGCGGGGCAAAAGTAGGTTTGCAGTTGTGAGTATATGCAGCACAGAGCTTCTTCTTGCATTTTTGTTTATTGTTGTATTATTCTCCATATGAATGACTGTAAACCCACTTTTGCTCCACTCTTTATGTTACATAAGAACCCAATGCTTCCACCGCTTGCCTTTTTTCCCCTGTAAACTCAAGATATGCAAAGCTGGATGAATTGCATCCCTTAAATTACAGCAAAGGACCGTAATTTGTCAGTACAAGGCCCCTCTCTTGTACAATATTATTCCCTGTATTCTTCTCCTGCATTCCTCCTGCCCCCCAGGACCCCCGCCCACCCCCGAGCACCTACTTGAATACGTGTGATTTATGTCTTTGGACATCCGCTTTTGTTTGTTAGTAAAACACACAGTGTCGTCTTGCGGTTTGGTTTTAATTTATGTGCATCCACTTCATTCCGCGTCTGACTTTTTCCATTCCCTGCCATGTTTTGATGAATGACCCATGTTGCTGCGGGAACTTCTCCGCGTCCCTCCTGCCTGGGCAGGCCGCGTGCTGCTCAGCGCTGGCTCCGGGTCCACCGGTGCCCAAGGCGCACACCTGGACTGCCCGCACTTCCCAGCTGCCCCAGTAAAGCTGTGGAACATGTCCTCCTCCATTCGTGTGAGAGTCTCTCTAGAGCGTGACTCCAGGAATGGCCTGGTGGCGATGAAATCCTCGCACGCACGTGGGCGACTGCAGTGAGGTGGTTCTCCAGAGCCGAGGCCAGTTTCCTGCCAGGAGGAGAGCGCTGGGTTTCTCTGCCCGCTTCCTTGCGGATCCTTGAGAGCGGCTGACTTGGCCCGCTTGCCAGTGCGGTCGCTGTAAAGCATCCTATTGTTTAATGGGGGGTGGGGGCCAACTGAATCGGGAGTCGGTCAGCTCTTCGAACGTTTGTCGGCCAGTTTGCTTCCCCTCGCTGTGGATTTTCTGGCGTAGCTTTTGCCCACTTTTCTGCTGGGTTTCCTTTCTCGCTGATTTGCAGAATCCTTTTTCATCATGGATATTAACTTCTTATCGGTTCTATACTTTGAGACACCGCCTCCAAGTTCGTGACCTGGTGTGTCTGTGTGGTCACCATGGAACAGACATCTTTAATTTGTATGCAGTTAAATACATTAATTTTTCACTTTGTCCTTTTTCGCTTAAGTCTTAAAAAAAAGTTTTCCCAACTCAAAGTAACAAATATATTCTCATACTTTAAAAAATCTACTAGCTTAAGGGTATGAGGTTTGCTCTCTGTGTAGCCTTTAATCAGGTTAAGAAACTTCTAGTTTTTTGAAAATTATTTTAAAATTATATATAGGTTTATACCTCATTAGATTTTTTCCTGAATATAATAAAGTAATAATATAATCACTGTATGAATATAGTGATTTAGAAAAAATTCTAATGTTAAACTACCTTTTTCTGGGATCAGTCTTACTCGCCTATCATCTTTTAATTGTTTCAATTCCCTGTTGTCTTCAGGTGGTTAATATTTTATCTAGGGCTGTCATTTCCAGTACGTAAGTGAAAGGAACCTGTAATTTTTGTTCTTGTACTGTCTTTATCAGTTCTAGGGTCACAGTACTATTAGCCTCTTGAAATGAGCTGGGCATCTTTCTTTTTCTGTTTTCAGGAACAATTCACATAATGTAGAAATTATCTGTTGCTTGAACATTTGCCACAGTGTACCTGTGTGAATGACCAGGCCTGGGATACTGGGGAAGAATTTCATCAATTACCTTTCAATATCTTTAATAAATACAGTATTTTATATACTTGAAGGTTTATTCATCTTATGTAGTTTTTTCAATTTTATTGAGACATAGCTAGTCACAACACTTTGTTTTTTTAAAAAATCTCTGTCGTGCCCGAATCTTCCTCCTTTAAACCATTCGTTCGTTCGGCCTGCTCACTCCTCTCTGGGCTGACCCTCCGCCCGGTGCGGCCGGTGCCTTCCCTCACCCCCGGTGACGCTCCCCCTCGGAACACGGGCTTCCAAGAGCCACGCCCTGGTCCTCGTGAACGCGATGCGGGAAGAGGAGCGTATGGTCCGGGTGGGGGGAGGCGGTTGCTGCGTGGTCCCCACTATCAGTTTCTCATTAGCCAGTTGACGTGTTGCCACGGTTACGGTAAACAACAACGCACCCGCAGGCTTGGCAGGCGCAGCAGAATGCTTGGTGATGAGGTGGCCAGCTCAGCAATCCAGGTCGTGCTTCTCCGGACTACTTTTTAAAGGCTGGTGTCAGCGTGAAAGCCCCGAATTTAAAAATTCCCTCGGGTCTGCGGATCCCAGTTTGAGAAGAGCTGTTTCGAAGGATTTCTACTTGTGTGCTTCGTCTACTCATTTCTAATATTAATGGGGTATCATCTGAACTCATGTTAACACAATCAAATGTTACCAGTTACAAAAAAAGATAAAAAGTCGTGCAGGCAGCGAAAATGACCCTGGCCTCAGCCAGGAAGTATGGAAGCAGGAGAGGGCAGGGGGTGAACGAGAGGCACACCGGGTAGAAATTTCTAGAGCACATGTGCGTGAAGAGCAATCGGTGAGGGTGGAAAAACAGAGCTGGGGACGCAGGAGGGCCATGGAGACGCAGAGGAAGGTGGGGACTGAAAGAAGGCCGCGGGGTTGCCAGCCAGGAGCAGTCCCGGGAGAGTGGAGCGAGAGTGGAGCGGAGGGAGGTCTGTCTGCCCTGGAGCTGTGGGCGGGGCTGTGGGGGCGGGGCTGTGGGGACTGGGCGCTGGGCTGGGCAGCCCACTCCACCTGCTGGGCTCTGTGCTGGGTGCAGCGGCTGCACCAGAAAACAAGAAAGTGATGTCTGCCCTGACGGGGGTGACCGCCCGCCGGTGGGAAGGGACAGTGCATACGCAGACAGTGCTGTGACTTTGTCACTCCTGAGCGTGGGGAATGAGTACAGAGCCCGGGGAAGGGGGAGTGCGCCGAGGGGTGCGGTGGAAAGTGGTGTCGGCAGGACGTCCTCAAACAGGGCTCAGGGAGCCACCGTGGGAGGAGATTCTCAGTGGAGACCTGAGGGCAGAGAGGGAAGTCCTGGGAAAGACCGGAAGGGGCAGCAAGTGAAGAGCTCGGAGGTGGAGAGTGGGTGGGCACGTTCAAGGAGGAAGGAAAAGCCAGGCACAGCAGCCGGAGAGATGTGAGTGCGAAGTTGGGGCCTCGGATTCCCCTGGTGGTGGTGGGGAGCCTGGGGAGGGCCCAGGGCACAGACTGAGAAAGTGGGGATCCAGTTTGGATGCTGCCACGGTGCCCCAGGCATGAGATGAGGGGGCAAGAAGTGGGCCAGTCAGGGAGGTATTCCGACCCGGAGCTGGCCAGGCTGGCCACCGTGGGACTCCATGGGACCAGGACAGGGTGCGGAGAAGTCAAGGACAACCTCTGGGCTCTCAGGTGGAGCCACTGCTCGGATGGTGATGCGTGTACCGGGGCTGGAAGACTGAGTGAGGGTGGGCAGACTGGGGCACTGAGGGTGATTTTAAGGACGGGGAAGATGGACTTTGGGAGAGAACTGAGTGTGTTTGCAGTAAAGGGGACAGAGCTGCGGGCCAGTGCAAGTTGACAGCTGACGACAGGGTGTGTGGCTGGGGAGTGACCTGTCAGGGGTGCTCCCTTCTGAGCAACGGAGAAAGAAAGGGAGAGAAAGTGCAGCGGTGAGCACTAACATTCTGCGGGCTCAGGCTCAGGAGGCCCAGCCATCTGCTGCCTGGCGAGGGTGGGGGGAGGGGCTGGAGGGAGGGCAAGGCTGCCCCCCTGGGCCTTTGCACGCACCTGAGGAGCTTGCTTCCTTCCCAGCTGGTATCACACAGGCCCTTCTCCCTCCAGCAGAGCAGCTGCCCTTTAAACCATGGGGCCTTGGACTCTTCCAGCAACTCCTTATGGAGTGCTTACTATTGCGCACAAGTCTGCGGTTTCAAGGGTGCGAACATGGCTGAGGCATTGTTCTGGGTCTCAAGGAATTCCCAGCTAGTTAGGGATGGGGATGGCGAAAGCAGAGCTGGAAAACCAGGCAGAAAAATGTAAGTTCTAGGAGGAATCCCAGCAACAGGCAGCAGTGAGGACAGGGCGTAAATCTAAATAATGCAGGTGGGTGGAGGTTGCCCTGGTCTCATGGATAAGAGAACTTCAAGGAGAGCCGACATTTGCCTCAGGGGAAAGGAGGGGAGGGTTTTCTCAAGGGGAGAATGAGGTGAAGGAAAGCTGATTAGTCACACACACGGGCAGAGTTGGGGGGAGGGTACCTGCCAGGGGCTGAAGTGGAAGAGGTTGGAAAACCAGGGGTTCTGCCTTAGAAAAGAAACCTTGCAGATTAGCATGGAGGCAAAGCCACTGAGGCAAGCCTCTCTTTGCGGGGCTCCTGGGGGTTTCTCGTTTCTGACCCACAGCCTTGGAATCCTCTGCCTTCCAGGTAAGGCAGGTCCCAGTGCAGAGAAGTCCTGAGCACTGGAGGAGCTCAGCCAGCCTGGGACTTTCCCAGCCCAGCGAGGACTGCTTCCCTCACTGTGACCTAGGTCATTGGCAGTTCACTGGGCCTCTCATCTCCTCCCGGTGCTTAGCAGCTGGGGAACGTTCTGCCCGGGCAGGGCCTCTTCTGCAGGTCCCCTCCCTTTACTTGGCTTCTTTCTCCTAAAGGGGAGCTGGAGACCACGAACCTTTCCTTTCCTTTTTTTTTTTTTTTTTTTTTGGCATAACATAGTGATAAGCATATTTTCAAATATTATTTCAAAAAAAAGGCGTTATGTGGCCAAAAGAAAGACTCCTAAAGAATTACATAAAACCTCACATTCCTAAGTTTTAAATCTGTCCCACCCACAAGAAAATACTCTTGAGCGATGTTTTCTTTCTCTCTTTCTTTCTCTCTTTCTCTTTTGTGGGCATATGTGGTGAACAGTTCCACTTGCTCACAGGTGAGGAAGAGCTTTAAAGAAAACAGAATGCTCCCTGTTTGGCACGGGCCTAACGGTTTGACCCAGGGCAAAATCAGCTGCTGTTTTAAGCAAACTGATTTTTCTGGGGGTGCTGTGAACACCCTACTGCGGGCAGGGCAGCCCGGGGTCTTCGGTGCTTTCCCGACTCCTCTTTCCTGCCGAGGGGCTGACCTCCGCTGGCGCCTGTCCCTCCCTGCCTGCTGAGGGCTGTGATCCATGATGGAGAGAACAGGGCCCTGGGAAGGCAGGGCCTACCGCTAACCAGATGTGCGACCATGAGCAAGTCTCTTCCCCCCTTTAGGATGTAAAGTGAAAGTATTGGATCATGAAGTATTAAAAGCAAATGCTAAGAGAAATAAGCCAGGCGGTGACAGACAAATACCATATGATCTCACCTTTAACAGGAACCTAAACAACAAAACAAACAAGCAAGCAAAATACAACCAAAGATACTGAAATTGAGAACAGGCTGACAGTGACCAGAGGGGAGAAGGGAGGGAATTTCAGGGGAAAAAGGGAAGGATTTGCAGGAGCATAAAGGACACATGGATAATAACAAGGGGGGGGGTGGGTGGAAATGGGAGGGAGGTGGGGAGGGCTGGGGGCATGGGTAAAAGGCAGAAAACGGTACTTGAACAACAATTAAAAGAAAATTAAATTTTAAAAAAAACAGGTAACCAAAACAAACAAACAAACAAAAACAAGTAGCCACAGGGTGAGGCAGGCCTGGGAGCAGACACTAGGGAGTGGTGGGGAGTGGGGCAGAGTGGAGAAAACCCTCTGTAACTAAGGGGCAGGGGTTAGTCTGCTCCCGTGCATTGCTGCCATAGGTAGAAGGAGCCTGGCACCGTCAGAAATTGGAATTCTATGTGAAAAATTCATGTTTTAAATCATCCTTCAGCCCGCACAAACCAATCTGCAGACCGCACTGGGCCTGCAGGCAGTTAGCTGTGGGTTCTGAGCTGGGCTGTGTGTGTGTGCAGCCCTCCCGGTTCCGGCAGCAGCTGGTAGATGATTAAGGCTCATGGTCTCTACTGAGCGTTTTAACTGCAGCCTCTTAAAGCCCAAAGAACGAACCTCTACTGGTGGAGCTGGGAGCTTCCCGATGGGCTGTTGGGGAAGTTCTTGGTAGCAAGAACTCTGTCTGCCTCCGTGGCTGTGCCCCCTGGAGATTCTGCCAGCTCAGCAGCGTGGGGCTCTGGCCAGTGCTGTGTATGTGGTTTGTCACTAGGAAGGAGTGACCCAGTTTGTGAAGCCAAATTTACGTGCAAAGCCGGCCTTATGTCCTGAGTAACATTTTCACAGAATAAGCACCCGAGTCAGATAAGAGTCCTGGAATGGCCACGGGGTGGGAAGTTGGTAGAAATGCGAGTTACCGCAGAGGAGGGGAAGATTGTAGGGTGAGTCTTTGATCATAAAATGACACGAAACTGGAATATCTTTATTTTACCTCCCTGCCCCCAACACGTTCCCCCTTTAATATCCTACAAAAAACTCGCCTTCTTGCCTTAGCATCCAGGAATTAGAAGGATCCCGGCCTGCAAAGCCCCCCTTGTGGCCCCCTTGTAGTTCAGGCAAGAGGGATGGTGATTTTCCTTAACTTTCATAGCAAAAGATCAGCTTTTACATAACTGCATGTTTTCCTAAAGCACGTGACTCTCCACTCAACATTTTAGAGTTCGCTAGTATTCGGTGCTGGAGTGATTGCTTTTTATTTGCAGGCAAGAGCTTACTTGGAATAACGGATACGTTTTAAATTATATCAAATTTGTGCCCATCGTTTCTTGCTTAACGTTGATTAAGTTCTCTCCCTGACTCCAGTTGGGAAGCTCAGGAGGCTGTATTCCCGGACCAGGTGCGCTCTGGTCCCTGCAGAAATGGCTTTTCTCAGTTGTGTTGGTCATCGCGCCCGTGACTTTCAGGGAAGGCCGTTCTACGGATCGGCCAAACGAAGAAGGTCTCCTCGTGTTCTCTCAAAACTGTTACGGGTGATACTGTCCGTTGTGCCGCTCAGTGTCCCTGATACAGTGACCCACCTTGTAAATCCCTCTTGGAATGTAGTGCCGGGAAGACATTTGCTTCTCTTGGCGATGGACCTGCTTCCCCTTAAGGGGTCGGGGAGAGTCTAGACCCCATGGGGCTCCCTGTCCTTTTACCGTACTGGCCGCTGGGGACCTTCCAACCTGCTGTCATGCTGGGGGGGTCCAAAGCACCATCATTTTACTGCTTTGTTTTCTTACTGTTGACCAGCTGTTATTTCATCATTTTCTGCACATATGTGTCTTATTATAATGTTGATGAAGATAATTTTGGAAGTAAGCAGTACATCAGTTGTACATAAATTTCATAATCATTTAAACACATATGTCATTTTATTATTGTTTTCAAATTACTTCATTTGTATGTCTTTAATCTTCTCTCAGCTGGAAGTATAATTTTAAAAAATCTTTTAATTGTACTTCACACAGAACTTTACACCCAGTTAGCACTCACTAAATACTTGCTAATTTGTTTGCTTCACCATTGACTAAGGGCTCATTCCCCGTGCACTGAAGGAAGGAAAAAAGCTTAACTTATGTAAAGAATGAAATTTGTTCGTTAACATGAAGTGAGAGAATAGACAGTTCCATGCAGTCTCTCCCTGCTCTGTCAGTGAACAGGGCACGTGATCCGGAGCAGAAGTGTGACTTACTCCCTGAGGCCTGGATTCCAGTAGGAACTCCTAGTGGGACATTTCAAGACCAGAGAATGGCTTCTACTTCCTTAAAGATCTCCCGTGTTCAGTGAACACGCACTGTGTGCTTACCATGTGCTCGGCACCGTGCCGGGTGAGGGAGGACAGAGATGATGGGGTGGTCTAGGGGGTGGCATAGAAAAGCACACAGAGTTCAGGGACCACCGCTCACAAAATGGCCCTAGGCCGTTGCCATGAGGGTCATCTCTTCGAGTTGCCTGGCTCTGTGGGCTGGGAGAGGGGTGCGGAGGATGGAGACAGAGACCGATAAGCCGCCGGTCTACTTTGCGATGTGCGTGCTTGTCCTCGCACAGCCTCGTCTTTCTCCTCCTCCCAGTTTCTGGAGCAGTGAGTCCAACTTACCATGGTCTTGACCCTCGTGTTCACAGCCACGATCCGACTGGGCTGACGCGTGACACAGCCCACACCAGGGGTGGAGACAGGCACAATGGCTTGCAGCCAGGGATTACAACGAGGTGGCACTGATTAGATCTGCAATAAACTGTGGCTGGCCACCTCCAAACGAACAGTCTGCATCACCAAGGGAGAAATCGCATTTTGTCGGGCAATGCGTCTCTTGGTGCGCTCTTACATAAATTATTTACTGACGCTGTAAGGTAACACGATTACTTAGTGGCTAGTACCCCACCCCCTCAATTTGTGGTGACAATCTCTGATGACATGCATGCCATTATCTCACTAGGCAATACAAGTCTCTGTACCTCGACTTCCTTTGGTAATAATATTTTTGGGAAAATAGCCAATGATGGTCACAATTTATTTCAAAGGGTGTTTAGCCATTTAGCATGCATCTGTGAAATGCTACTTAATCCTGGGTGGTCTGTGTGCATAATTATGTTTTAATTGGCACATGATGGCTGCCTCTCGTGTCACTGAAACCATCAGGATGCACCAAATGACTGGCTGTTGCCTTGTAACGTTTTGTTTTGCCCGTCGGAAATGTTGGAGAGAGCCCATGGCATCCACAGCCATCTGCAATGTTGCGTGTGCATTGCTGAATATTGAATAGACATTACGAGTATTGAATTTGGCAGCACTTCTGTGGTCATATTTCTATGTGTTTTTACTGCCTACTGAAAAGAAAATGAAAAGAAGGAAGGACATGACGGACCAGTTCTCCGGGCGCGGCAGAGCTGTTCCTGCCCGCCTCCATGCCTCTCTCGTCACTCTTGGTTTTGTTTTCCCTCCTGGAAGAAGAGCAACAGCAGCTAACCTTTGCACAGCACACATAATTTAAAAGCGTGACCCAATAAAGTCCTGCGCGGTCTTTTTATTATTTTTTAAATTTATTTTTTATTGAATTTATTGGGGTGACCTTGGTTAATAAAATTGTATAGGTTTCAGGTGTACGGTTCCATAATACAATATCTGTGTATTGTATTGTGTGTTCGTTCACCGCCCCAAGTCAAGTCTCCTTCCGTCACCATTTACCCACCTTCACCCTCCTCTACCTCCCGACCCCACCTTTCCCTCTGGCAGTCACCATACTGTTGCCTGTGTCCAAGAGCCTTTGTTTCCTTTGCTTAATCTTTTACCCTTCTCACCCAGTCCCCAAGCCCCTCCCCTCCGGCAGCTGTCCGTCTGTTCTCTGTAGCCACGGGGCTGTCTCCGCTTCGGTAGGTACCCTGACTGGACATGGGTGTGCAGGCCTCGTCAGACACCCATTGCCCACGTGAGAAAACTGAGCTACAGAGAGCTGGTGACTTGTAGGGGCCGCCATCGCTCAGCCATAGCATCGCGGAAGGCCAGCAGCTCCCAGCATCCCCCTCCGAGCACGTCCCATTCATAACACCGCCTTCTAACCAGCGGCTGATAGGAGAAACTTCTGTCACAGCTTAGCGCACATCTCCAGGGTGTTAAGCGGGACTACGGACTGGATGTGCAAGGCTAACACCCGTCTAATCGTGGCCTGTCTACAGGCGAAGGGCCAGGAGTACGCACGTACTTCTCTTTCGGGTCCCCTTGGTGCATCATCATTTATTAGCAACGAGAGAAACACCGTAGACTCCTTCCCCCCACCTCTCACTCGATAGGTTACAAAGTTCCGTTAATGTTTCTGCTAAGGATGGGTTCTCAAAACCGACCCTTTCCCCTCTTCCCAACTCTCCTTGCCCTATTTCAGGCCTTTCCATGGCAACATTGCAGCCAGCCTCCGGGTCTTCGTTCTCTCCCTACTGCACCCTGGCTGCCTGGCAGTCCTTCCTCCAGGTAGCGTAGGGGCGTTACAGAATGCAAATGCGGCCGTGCCCACCTTGGTCACTCCTTGTTGCTTACACCAGAAGTCCAAGCTCCTTTCGCACGTGTGATTCGGCCTGGAAGTGCTTCTCCAGATGGGTCTTGCAACTCCCTGTCCCTAAGCTCCTCTCAATCATACACCAGTTTTCTTGCCCTTTCATGCTTCCCTGCCTCGTGCTGCCGTTCCCTGGGTCTGCAGCACCATTGCCCTCCGGCACTCACTCCACAGCCGCAGAAGGACCACGCGCAGGGGCAGGCACACGCGGCCCTGCACTTACCCACACGTGGGCCGTCCTTGCGGATTGGGAGCAGCGGTGACCGGAGTGCTGCCTGAGACTCAGCTCAAGCGTGTCCCCCTCAGGTTGCTGGTTCTGATCCCTCTGGGCTGGGTTAGAAGCCCCTTCACTTTGCTGCCCAAGCATCCTTAAGAGCTGACATGGCCTTGGTTAGGGACTGTTGAGTCTACTCTCCATCTCCTCTGGTCACGACCTGCTGGGTAGCAGTGACAGGGTTTTATTAATCTTCGTAGTATTAGCTTAGCAGTCCCCAGCACATGTTAGGTTCTCAGTAACTGTCTGTTGAACCGAACTGCAGTAGATGGAAGTGAATTGGGCACGAAAATTCTATTTTCTTCCTGTAGTGATAGACTTCAGCACTTTGGGTACCTGTGCTAGGAGACTTTCTTTCCTGGTCAATAATTTACTAATGCTTTCCCCCTCTGTTTAATACAAATAACCTTGGCACAACCCTAGCGTCTAGAGGAAGCCCATTTGTAACCCAGCTTCCTGAATAAATGGCTGCATCAGTGAAAAGTAGGTTTCTTTTTTTTTAATTCCAGTGTCAGACATGGGGAGATTTTTTTTTTAAAAAACCCTAGCTGAAAGACAAAAATATGTGGAGCGTCCCCACCATGCGTTATTCTACCTCATGGTACCCTGTCCCCGGTGAGTGATGGGGGTGCTCCTGGGCACGACATTAATCTTCCTGCTACCGTGTCCTACCTTTGAGGACACTTAGGAGAACTTATTTGGTGTTGTCACCTGGATACTCCTGGACAACTCATTTATTTTTATCTTATGGACAGTGTAGGCCACACAACTGGTTGGTTACATATTAACATCACTTCCAGATACTTGTCTTCCCCCCACTTTATTTTCCTTTGACCAATCCCCCCCAATTTCATATTTTGTTGTACTCTATAGTATATCTTTTTATCAGCTACTTTGGATTCTTATCGAGTATACCAATAAATAAAGGCATCACTCAATACATAGACAGCACAATAATTAAAGTCAGAGCACATATAATTTAGAACGCAGTGTAACTGGAAGTTCTGTGTTGAACTAGGCTGTATCATCTTTGCAACTGCACCTGGGCCGGTTACACGATCTCCCGCAAAGCGCCTCTTCCTGGTAGGACCAGGAACTGCATGGTTCATTCTGGGAAAGCTAATTAATTTTCTGTTTCTGGGGTTTGACGGCAATTTTAACCCATCCTCCTAAACATATAAATATCTCTACCTGTCTGTCTGTCTATTGCATTGGTTATAACACACTGTCGATTAGATGAGATGGGCGGAGCAATCAGATCGAGTACCGGATCTTCAAAGGATGGCTGAGAGCACCGCCTTGCAAAGGGAACAGCACGCACCCAGCTTGAGGTCGCCCGTGGGCCTCGGGGAAACCGGGGGGGGGGGGGTGGGGACGGTGATGGCAGAAACCTGACCACGAGCCCTCCCACGTGGTAAAGGACCACTGAACGTGGCTGCTTCCTCAAGTACTCTGCGGAAGGCAGGGCAACGAAAGCTTTTAAAATCAGGTTCTCACATGGATGGCTGGCAAGTTTTGAATCAAACATCGGCCCCGAATCTTGGCAGCATTGGAGTGCAGTGGTGCCGGCACCTAGCTTAACAACCAGTCCCCCAAACTCTCCCTCCAGTCGGGGGTCCAGTGCTCGAGGAGCTCATCGCCCATTTAGCTCACCGAGGGAATTCTGAAGGGGATGCTCAGAGGTTGCCTGGAACACAGGCCACGGGTAGGAAAGGGAAGAAGGAAGTTCGAGGACTGGGGAACTTTGGGTCAGTGACCCCAGACCTTCACTTGAGTTTAAGCTGAGTAAAAGGCATTCGGAGCTAAGACTGCCAGGCTCTCCCTTTAAAGAAAATGTTTATTTCTGCAAGTGCCTCATCACCCACATCGCCTTCCAAATATGCAAGAAGTCTTAGTTCACTGATTTTATTCATATACCGTACCTTACCTACCAGGCACTATTCTAGCTACTGGGATGTAGCAGTAAAGTGAAAAGTCCTTACACTCACTGAGTTTACGTTCTCATGGGATTATCAGGTTTTATGGAGAAAATCAGTGGGTAAAGGGAACCGAGGACTTTAGTAGTTACGGAAAGCTGCTCTCATAGGGGACATTTGAGCAGAGAGCAAAATGAAATGAGGAAGGGAACGGGGTGACCAGCGGGAGCGGAGCATTCCTGGCTGAAGGGGCAGTGAGCTGGGATTGCCCGCGGTGGGCGTGAAGCTGGGAGCCAGAGTGGCCGGAGCGGCATCAGCCGGGGGTCCTGGGTGAGCCCGAGAAGTTGGCTGTGACGAGACCGTAAAAGGTCTTGTAGGTCACGATGAAGTCCTTGTCGGTGATTTGGGTCACCTGGAAAGCCAGTAGAGGAGTGACATGATATGACTTGGGGTAGGCTGTGATGAGGCAAAGGTGGGAACGGACACTGTTTTCCACGAGTGGGGCTGGTGGCTTAGGCCGGGGCGTATGCAGTGGACGTGAAGGTGTGATCAGGTTCTGGGTGTTTTGGACGTAAAGTGGAGAGGATTTGCCAGTGGATTAGATGTAGGTGTTGAGAGAAAGATAGAAGTCAAGAAGGAAATATTTTAATTTGCCCTGACTGGTGTGGCTGAGTGGGTTGGACCTTGCTCCTCCACAAACCAAAAGATCGCCAGTTCGATTCCCAGTCAGGGCACATGCCTGGATTGCAGGCCAGGTGTCTGGCTGGGGGCGTGTGGGAGACAACAGATCCGTTTCTCTCCCTCTCTTTCTCCCTCCCTTTCCCTCTCTCTAAATAAATAAAATATCTTTAAAGAGGAAATATTTAATAAAACTCTGTCCCAGAGAAAGAGTAAGACTTAAAAGATGAACAGAACAAGAAAGATGGATATTTCTCTTGGGAAGAACAATATCGTGGATGCAGACAAGTAGGGCCGATGGCCTAATTTGGCCCTAATCCTGAGTAATTTGTTGAAAGATGGACTCAGCCACCAGTGTTTTGCTAGAGTCTTCCCTCAGTCGAGGGAAGGGTCCCCGCTGACCTGCGGAAGCTGGCTTGGTGGCACTCTGGTCTCGGCTGGAGGGCCTGGGCGCCCTAACTCTCCCTCCCCCAGCACCCCAGTAGGCAGGTCTGTGTGACCCGCAGCCAGCTAGCTCAGCACTAGTGTGGCCTCCTCCCCCTAGCCCTGGGGCCGAGGTCAGGGGCAGCATTTTGCTGGACGGTCCTTTTGCACCAAGACCTAGTCTGAGGAGACGTGCGTGGGAGCCTAGTCACCACGAAGCCATCTGAAGGAGACTGGGCCCAAGTGGTTGTCAGGTCGCAATGCGGGAACGACAGAGAGCTGGACATTTCCCCAGGAAGTCACTGAGGACTGTGCCTGCCCAGCTGGTTATCACGATTGGTTATTGCTAATGTCTGAGAAACCTCATGTGAACCATTCTCTGTGCAGCTAAACAAGAATGGACTTGAGAGACATCTCTTCCAGCAGGAGCCTGGAGAAGGAAGTTTGTTTTCACTGTCTCTACCCATCCTGAGACGGTCTCAGCCTCAGGGTCCTGGGGACATTACTAGAAGGTCAGCATTCCCTGCTCCACAAAGCTGGGCTCCAGCCACCCAGCTGTGTGAGTTAGGCTTCCACAAAGAGCGGCGATGAGATGCTTACATGCAGGCTGAAAAGTAATGGAGGAACCCTGGAAACCCATGAGTCTCTCCTGAGGTTCCCTGGAAATGGGGTGGGGAGAAGGAGCTCGGCATCGCTGAGGAAGACGCTCATTTGCCCCTCATTAGATGGAGCATCTCCTTGGCAGAGCGGTGTCTGATGGCGGTCACGTACAGATAACAAGTGTGAGCAAAGAGATCTAATCCAAAGTCACAGCTGAGACAAGCTTGAGACAATCAAAAGAAGTCCAGATGACATCAGATGGGACGTTTTCCCCCTACTGGAAGACTTCTTCCTGGAGCCACACAGAAGTTCGTCCAACATTTAATTATCTGGGCACTGATTAGCTGATACCTGGCTTCTTCTGGCTCCTAAAGATGACCCTATTGTGAAAATATACACGTCTCACCTCTCAGTCATTGTCACGCAGGTGTAATTAATCAGGCTGTGGGTTACCCAGGGCCTCTCTCTCTTTTTTTTTTTTTTGGCAGGGGGGCTACTTTCTGTCTTTTGATGACTTTATAATCAGTTCTGTCACCCTAGGGTGGGTGTGAGTAAAAGAAGAGGCACAGCCCGATGCAGTCTGTGTTCTCGTGAGTTAGGAACAACGACTTGGTGTGGGAGAAATTAAATGGCTGAAAGATGATACTGGGTTCTCTTTAACTTTTAATTATCCATGTTGTCTTTGCTTCCATTATTATGGATCTCTGAACACAGGGAGCAACTGGCGGCTGCACGGTTGACAGCTACATCATGTAATAACAACGTCTCCCCTGTGATCGTATATTCCAGCCTGCTATTTATCGGGGGCTGTTAGAACTCAGGATACTGAGAGCAACAGAAACAAGCAGAAGACAAGACCAGGGTACTGTCCTGAGTTTCTCGGCCATCTTTCGTTTTCACTTACTTTCTTAAACACAGGACTCATAGAGACTAAGTCTATTTTTACGAATTTTCGAGATCGAATCTGCGAGATCCATGGTGGACGTTCACTATCTCTCTCGGCAATTTTCGTATAAATCGGGTTGGTTTTAAGTCGTACCCAGTGCATGCTAGTTAGGAGTGTCCCAAAGGGACTCATTGTTGGACAGTCTTGCTGTCTTGTGATTTCCGCCCCTCCCCCCACCAGACTCTGGCCTCAGGTGAACACGTGGCATGGATGGGACCTGCCCCAACCAAGCCTGGGTTTGTCAGGGCTGACGCAGCTTGGTGTCCAAACAGAAAGGCCACCGTGGGGAGGAGTCACAGCAGAGAGCCTTGTGGTTCCAAGGACAGGGGGTGGGGCTCCAGAGGCACTTTTTCAATCCAATGAAAGACAATACAATCATTAGAATTGGGATTCGGGGCAGATCTCCAGTCCTAGAAGAGGGACTAGGAACAGCCAGAGAACTGGGCAGCCAGAAGAAAAGTCAAACGGTCGTGGAGCCCTGAGGACTGCTGCCGGCCCCAGGGACAGAGGGGGTCCTCAAGGATGAGCAGCCAGTGGCAGGAGACCTTAAAAGTGCCAATAAGCAGGAAGTGCTTGGGACACTGCCTCTAATAAAGGTGGTGGCTGCCCTTCCGTGTTCGCTGTTATTGCTGTCACAGCCACTATTATTGTCATGTGACTCTCTCAGGAATGCCATATCCTGACTCCGACAGCAGCCAGGGAAATGGGCAGTATTAAGCCCCTGGATCAAAGCTCAGCAAGGTGGCAGAGACTAACCCCAGCCCTTGTTGGTGAGGTGTTGCGATGCCGCCTCTTGTATCTCTGGACTGACCTGGGAATTGGAGCGTGGATGATCCATCAGCTGGCGGGAACAGAGGGTTCAGCTGAGGGGCCTGGATGGAGAGGGAAGGGGTGGCGAGACTAGTACCCTTGGTGTGGCGAGAGGGCAGCCTTGCTAGGTGCCTCCCTGGAAGTAACATGGAATAAACAGCCCTCCACATCTGAGCATGCCCAGTTTCTGGCTGGGGAGACATAAATCCTCTTGGACTGAAATTGATGTTTTGTATTTCAAAAATAAACACAGCAATTGAAATGTGGATAATGCTAACTCTCTTCTCAGGGATCCCTAGGCCTCTGTGGACGCTCGTGGTCCACGATGAATGGGATCCGCTGTTGGGTCAAGAGTCTTCTGCAGCTGGGGCGAGCCCCCCTGTCTTTCAGGAGCGCGGACAATGGGGTGATTGCTGAGGACTCCCATGATTAACTCAGCCTCTGTAGCGTTAGTTCAGTCTGGAGCACACACTACCGATTCTGTCCGTATCCATGCAACTGGAGTTTTTATTAAAAATTCTCAGATCGGTTCAATACGAGAGAATTACCTCCTTGCCACTTTATATCTCCAGCCAAGGGCTTGATAAAATGTCTTCCACAAATGTAGATGTGGAGTCATGATAAGGAATCTCACTTTTGCTGAATATTGGAATCATCTGCCTGGGTGATTCCAGGCAAACGATTCAGGCAAATGTTAAAACCAGGACAAATCCCGACTGGAGAATTTCCAAACCACTCGAGATCATCCCTCACCCTGGGTCAAAGTCTGAAAGAGAAAACTAGAGACCCTTCAGCTGACCCACTTGGCGAACCTATTCAAGATGGACCTGCTCAGGCCGCTCGGACTGAACAGCTTCAGATGTCAGGTCTAACCAAGGCTTCTAGGTCAGCGCCAGCCTCTGAGTCAGAACCACCAAGTGCTAGGTCAGCTTCTTGCAGGAGGACCAGCTCATGTACCTTTAGGTTGAGGGAGGCATGTGGGCGAGCCGCAGAACTCGTTTTCTGGGGAAGCATCTTGTTCGCCGCCTAAGGAAGCAGGTATCTTGTCCCTGCTGCCCAGGGCCAGTCTCAGCTGCACCCGCAAAGGGACTGAGAAGGGGCCAAGCAGGGGGCAGTGACCAAAGGTATTGTCGTAGGAGCATTTTCTGTTGAGAGAATGAGGAGAGCTCGGTAACTGAGAATAGCCATGGCAGCCTCTTTTTGAGTCTTTTTATTTGCCGGGGTCGGGGGAGGGGGGAGGCGGTGCTAAGTAATGAGTAGTACCATGTAAAATGAGAATTTACTGTGAAAAAGTAGTGGTTTATCACAGAAAGAGCGTCAGATGAGGAGGAAATTTAAGACTGACTTCTGGTGCTGTCGGAGTTCCTGAGTCCAAGCAGGGCGCTTTCCGTCTCTGTGCCTCGTTCCCACACCTGACCGTAGGACGGGGCGACAGGGAGGACAGGGACACGTGTTAGGACCTTTCCAGCTCTGATACTCCAAGCCCATGAGTCCTGTCCCTTGCCCTGATACACAGCATCCCAGGCAACACCCACCTTCCCCCTCCCTGGAACACTTAGAATTTTCCCTCTGATGCATTCCACTCTTCAGACACTCTTGGCTGATTGAGATAAAACACTTGCCTGCAGTAGACAGACGGTCATTTAGCTGAGAAAACAAAATGTGGGAGGAGATGAAGGCCCATCAGCAGAAGGGATGGCGCCACCCACGAGGCGCAGAGACCCATAGGTGAGGCGGAGGGCAGGGCTGCTGGGAAGCAGGAGGAGGTGTCGGCGTCTGGATGGATGGAATGGGGAAAGGAGGCAGAGCAGCAACCCGGTGACAAGCTCAGCAAGCTTATTACCAACGCTGTCATCTTCCATAGAGACACAGCCGTTCAGAGGAGTCGAAACAGGCCACAGCCCTGCCTGCCCCCACAGCTTCAACAGCTAGCGGGTTTCAAAACCAACGCAGGGAATCGGCAATCACTGAGCGTACCGTGGGACGTTCTCCATGTCAGGTGGCTTGCTTGTAGTAGCTTGTTACATCCTCATGGTGGACTTTATGGTGTTGGCTTTCTTTCTGTTATCGTTATGCTGGTTCTGTGAATGAGAAAAAGAAGCCAGGAAGGTCCAAGTGGCTAGTAACTGTCCAGTGGCTGTCAGTGCCAGCCGGTCTGGGTTCGTCTGACTCTTCAGCCCGTGTCCTTTGCACTGGCCCCTGATGCAGCCAGAGCCACTTCTGGCCTGTGGCACGTTAGTTTTGGTGCATTTTCCTCCTTGTCTTGCTCTTTCCTTTCCCGCCTGCCCTGCTCTGAGACCAAGGTCCCAGCAGATCGGAGCGCGCAGAGGCATCTGCGTCACTCTTCTCTCCTCTCCGCCCACCCCCTCACCCCCACTCCTGGCCAAGAGTTCCTTCTGCGCTGCGGACCGTGCACACAATGGGAAGAGGCCCTCCACTCGCCACTTGAAAGCCATTTCTATTTCAATTTTAGCACAGGTCGGGCTATACAGAACACGGCTTTTCTCGACCGCCAAACCCTCCTGTCTCTTCCTTTCCTTCTTTCCCACCAGTCCCCCGGCCTCTTCCTGCTCTCTTCGTATTTGAGGCACAGGAAATCAAAGTGTGTCCGCCGTGGCTCAGCACACCACCTCAGCCCGGCCTTCCCGCCTGCGCCTGGAGGCCCAGCTGTGGGCTGTGAGCCTGGCACCATTTCCAGGGCTTCGAAACTTTAAAACAACCTACTTCCACCCAGGGACCTGTCATAGAAACGTCTTAGCCTACATCTGTAGGACGTGTTCCGTGCCTCGGTCCTGCCGACCTCATGTTCAAAGCAAAGGGACGACAAGATCGGTTGGTGGCGATGGAGAAAAAGCCTGTCTTCTCCACTGTCAGGGGCCCCTGAGCGCTACAGACAGCTGGGCAGGAACTCACGGGCGCTATCGAAAGTCCGATCGGACCCACTCCCACTGGGCTGCCACACTCCGGCTCTGATAGGATCACTCTCTCCGAGCACAGGGTAAAATTAAATTTGAGAGAAAACGAGATTTCTTTTGTTTTCTGCAGAGTCCTGTAGATAAGTGTTCTCCTCGATTTGACCTTGGTGGCCGCAGGAAGACCCCTTGCAGGCCCAGAGGGGTCTGATGAACAAACCGAAGAAACTGGCAGTTCCCTTGATTTCCCGTTTGGCACAACCATGCGGGAGGTGGGTCCCTCTTTTCGCCTCCCCTCCAGGCAGGCGCTGGACAAGACTGCAAAGTACTAGAGAGGAAGTTCATCCTCTGCCCCTCTCCCTCCCTCCCTCCGTGGCTTCCCTCCCTTGGCAATCCCTCTCTTTGGCTACCAAGTTGCAGTCACAAGCTCTGAACCCAGCGTCCCTGGTTTCACTAACTCCCAGGTAGGATGGACCCAATCAGCTAAAATGTTAACGGAGGCACCAATAAATTGTTGACCTATTGGTCCTTTGAAGCGGCTTTCAGACAAAGAGATTCCTAAGCCACAGATTTCGGTGATCCTGCCAAGACCCTAGGGACCTGGGAGAGGTTTCCCCGCCCCCAGCCACAACACTTGGGCCCACTTTCCTGGGGAGGAAGTTTGGCCCAGGGTACATGATCCCTTGCTGGCTTACAGCAGCACTTCAGAGTGCGGGTCCCAGCGAGCTACCTCATGTGCCCTGGGCTGCTGGGAAAGTATGTATTTCTTGTCCCCTGCCCAGAGTTATTAAATCAGGGTCTCTGCCATTACTTCCAAGGAAATGGCCTGTATAGTCTGCCTTCCAGGACAATCTAAGAGGCATTTTAAAAGACTTTGACCATAATCCTAGAGGCATTTCTCCTAGTGGTCCTGGTTCCTTTGGATCGTCGCATGGATGGATTATCTCTGCAGTGACAGAGACAGCTGGCTCCTGGGGTCCTTCCTTACATACCTCCCACTACCCCCAGTGGCTGCCATGGTGAGGACCAGGGGCCTCTTACCAGTCTGCAGCTTCCCCTCCGCCCGTCCTCTTCGGCTCCCTCCAGAGGAAAAGTCAAGCCTTTCCAAAGAACGTGTAACATAAAGATGTTAGGAAAGCCTCAGGGTAACTTGACAACAGGACCAGTCTTACTTACAGGGTAACCATAGTGAAGGCCAGGTGCAGACTGCTCATAGTTACAATTCATTCAGTCCTCACTGCGTTCTTGCATAGCGGGTATTATCATGCTCTTTTTACAGAGGAGGACACTGTGGCTGAAAGTCACATGATGAGTGAATTCGATCCCGGCTCGAATCTAAAGACTCCTTTTGAGTGGATACAAATGTACTGAGTCAAAGCCCTTCCTCATAGCAGAGGTGTCCAACCTTCTGGCTTCTCTGGGCCACACTGGAAGAAGAAGAGCTGTCTTGGGCCACACGGTAAATACATTGTGACACGAAATCACAAAAAGTCTCATCATGTTTTAGGTAAATGTCCGATTTTGTGTTGGGCTGCCTTCACAGCCATCCTCGGCTGCATGTGGCCCGAGGGCCGCAGGTTGGACACCTCTGCGGGCATACACCGGCCCCGCGAGGCAGCCAGCAGTTTGACGAAGGGCAGAGCCGGGAGGGGGGAATTCAGCATTCAGACCAGGAGCTGGTGAGAAACAGTCGAGATTTGAAGTCAAGGCATGTTACTCGCAGTCCAGAGAGTTTTCTTTTCCAATACTCTGCTCTGTCCTCCTGCCTCACGCATCGCAAGTTCTACCCAAGAGCCCTTAGCTTGCTGTTGGTGATGGATCGTTGCCTGAGCTTAACAAGTGTGAGTTTCCTGTGTCTGTCATGACAGGTTGCCACAATGTTGTGCAGGCCAGAAGTCCCCCGAAACCGAAGTGCGATCAGGGCCCCTAGAGAAGACTGTGTCTTGTCTCTTGCAGCTTGTGGTGCTCCAGGCACCCCTCGTCTGCGGCAGTGTCCTCCAGTCTCTGCCTCCATCTTCAGAAATCCTTCTCCTGTGTGTCTGTGTGTCCTCCCGTGTCTCAGACAAGGACGCTGGTCATTGGATTTAGGGTCCACCTGAGTAATCCAGGATGATCTCATCTCGAGATCCTTCAATTAATTACATCTGCAAAGACACGCTTATTCTGAGTCAGGTCACATTCACGGGTTTCAGGAGGTAGGATGTGGACATATCTTTTTTGGGGGGCCACCATTGACAGCTCAACCACGTGTTACTAGTATTTGAAGCCATAAATACTCTGGGAAGCATAGATGTCCTATGCTGATTCGAAAGCATAGACAGCGCTTCGTGTCAGTTCACCTTCCAGCTGTTTTCTCCCCAAGAGCCAAGTGAGGACTGCTTGGGGAATGATTGTTGATGAGGATTAGGGACAGGAAGGGGTTCTTCTGGAGCAAAGGAGTCTTTGGGGTACAGCAGCCTGAGTAGAAAGTAGCTCAGAAAGGTCAGAGCCCAGCTAGGCAGAGGAGAGAGGATGACATCGTCGCACTGAAGGAGCCGTAGAAAGGGAGGTGGAATGTTCTGGAAGCTGCCAGTCCACAGCTGTGTCGTGCCTGGGCAGGAGCTGAGGGGCTTCCACACAGCGATAGGTATCGAAGTCCACTTCTGTGTCGGGAGGACAGGAGGGAGAGAAGACAGCTGTCACCCCCTTAGTCTGGCTCCAGTGTCAGGTCAGCTCAGTCCGGGTGGGGCAAGTGGGCTAGAAGGCCAGGAGGCCCCCGCCGACCCTAGAACCAGGCCGGCTGCGGAGCGTGGGGCAGTGAACTGAGCGCTGCGCTGAGACCGTCGTTGGGAGAGAGGCGGTGGGGGCGGCTGGAAGCCGCGGGAACCCCTTCGGCGGCGGCAGAAACCCTCCCATCTCCTCCCGGACCTCCAGTCATGCGGGCGGGCTCCGTGGGGAGGCCTCCGGGCATTCCCCACGCCTGGGCTCTCGAAAGAAGTTGGGGTGGCCTGCAGGACAAGAAAACCTTTTTGTCCCCGGGTGCTGCTGGCAGACCTGACGTGGGCCAGCACCAGAGAGCATTGCCCGCCCCAGACTGTGCCGCCCCGGGCCCCACCCCCGCCACCCCCGCCACCCCCGCCACCCCCGCTCAGCACTGAGACCTTCCCTGTGTCCAGTCCCTCGGAGGGCCCAGCTCGGCTCCTGAGGCGGTTCTCACGTGTGCGATGTTCTCTTTTCCTGGCCCTTGGGAAGGAGTGTTTTCTAGACAGAACGGACAGAAAAATCACCCGGTTCTTTTTCACAGTTGTTATTTTGGAAGAAACAGTGAGACATCAAAGAGGGCTGCCCGGGCTGACTTGGGGATCAGAGGAGCCGTGTTTGTGGCTGTTGCAGGTTCCCTGGGGCTCTCCCAGGTAAATAGGTAAATAGGGGTCTCGTTCACCCCAAAATGCTTAGGTGGCAAAAGGTGGTTAATCCTCGGTGTCAGAGCATCCACCCCCTGGGCGGGCTGAGGATAAGGCCCTGACGTGCCCCTGAGCTTCCCCTGAGCTAACAGCCTTCTGGAAACCTGGGGCTAACCAGGACACAGGAAGTGTCCCCCCTGAAGGCTGGTCTCCCCTCAGGACTGAAGAAGGGGCACAGAGTGACTTTGGAACACCGTTGCCCCCGCACTTCTCCCCATGTGCCTCTTGGTGGCTCCATACTCCCCACCCCAGGATCCTGCTGCTCCCTTTAGCTTGCAGGGTGGTGTCCTGTGTCTGCAGCAGCCAGGATGTGGCCCCTGCTTACCCCTCCAGCCGCCTTCCTGTTCACGGGCTCCTCTGAATTGTGAAGGTGTGCTGGGACATCCCAGGACCTGCGGGCCGCGCGCCTGATTCCAGGCTCCCGAGGAGCGTTCCCAGGACAGGAGAGCCTGCAGGCTTTCCTGCCCAACGTGCTCCTTCCTGGTTCCGAGTCCCCGAGACTCATTCGTTCTCCAAATATTTGTCTAGTGTTGAACGTTCTGCACTAAGTAGGTAAGGTACAGAAATGTACCATAACAATAACATTTAATATTTACCCAACACATACTATGTACAAAGCACTGTGCTTAGTGCTTGACGTGGATTATCTCACTCAATGCTCTCAGCATCCTCACGGACTGCGTAACACCACTGTCCCTGCCGCACAGAGAAGGAATTTGAGTCTAAAGAGGCCAACTCACTTGCCTGCAGTGTTTCAGCCGGGCAGCTGTGGAGCTGGGATTCGAACCAGGGTGGGCTCAATCCAGGGCCCTACCCTTAAGCTCTGTGCACTACAGATCTATGCTTGTCATCTAGCAGGGAGATAGGACCAACACGACCAAAGCATGGAAAGAGTTTCCAGTGCTCGTGGCCAAGTATTCAGTCTGTCTTCCGTTAGGGAGCCGAACAGCCTGAGACGGCCCAGGAGGGGCGTGGAGGAGGACACCACTCTGCAGGAGGGGGCTGAAGGGAATGGGAGACCCTCCCTGGCTCCCTCCCAGGGAGCCAGCACATCAGGGTCTCTTTGTGGTGGCCACTTCCTCTCTCGTTGCCCTTCCAGCCGAACCCATCTGGGCAGTGAGGCTGGCGAGGTGCAGCTGCGCACTAAGGAACAGCCAGGTAGGAAGCCAGATTGTCGGTGCCCAGCCGAATCCCCAGCCCTCTCAGATGAGTCCCAACCTGTGTGCCAGGTGCTGCCGGGCGCTGCAGGGCACTCCCGGGCGAAAGGCCAGGGCTGTGTCGGATGGATGGCCTGGCCCCAAGTGGAGCCTCCAAAAGTCCTTATACCGGGTCCCCCATCCCCTCAGGCCCTGTGTGGCTGGTGGTGACAGGCAGGTTTGGGCTCCCCGGCAGATTGCCAAGCAGGTGCATTGAGACCAACCAGGTTGGAGGTTCCCACTCTCTGCTGTGAGCAGTGGCCCCCGGCTTTCTGTAGGAGGAGTTGTCTGGTCGTGGAGCTCCCGGGCTGGACCACAGCGTCTGCCAGGGGAGTGGGCAAGGTGAACGAGTGGTTTCCTCTTGGCCAGCGGGGACGGGTGCCCCAAATGAAACGAGCAGCCATCAGAGGCCAGGAACAGAGGCAGCCGAGCAGCTGCCAGTGCGCACCCAGCCGAGTCCTGGAACCACAGTGAAAACACCGGCAGAGTGGAGGATCGCCAGCTCCGCTGGGTTGATTTGTAGCATCTGCAACGACACTGCATTTGTATCCCTGGTTTCACTGAAGAGGAGGGGCCTATTGATACCGCTTTCAGTCTCAGGGCCAGAGATACGATCGCTGGCGGTTACTCTCTAACTGCATGGCAACTACTGTGCCGTTACTTTCTACCTCCAGTCTAATTGCAGCTCACTTCTGATTAGTGGGCAATAAACCTTCGTAAACAGGGTTGGGGTCGATTTCCACAAAGCTCACTGCAGCTTAGGAGAAGGAGCACAAACCTGCAGATTGGGTGACGGCAGGGAGCCTCCCCAATAAATATCATAAGGAACTACGTTGGCTGAACTTGAGTGACCCTCGTGACTATGGTATAAAAGAGACTGGGCGGCGGGGGGCACCTGGAAGGGGTAGGTACTCTAATTCAGGAAGTCGAGGGCTAAGGCCCAGCGTCTGGAGTTCAGGTTCTAAGTCTTTTATTCTCTGTGTGATCTTTACCAAGCACCAGATGATTCTGGGGATCAATTTCCTGATCTAGAATGGGTGAAATAAATAAAAACTACTTTACAAAGTTCAAGGTGCAGAAAGATCCTATTTGCGATAAAGCTCTGCAGAACAAAAAAGGTTGCGTAGTTGTTAAGCGTTACTGTTTTTTCCAGGGCGGGGGTGGGGGGAACAATTCGAAACCACTATTTCATAGCCTCCGGCCAGTGCTTCTTAGACTCCGATGTGCCCGCAAATCCCCGGGAGCCTGAGGTTCTGATGCAGTGGGTCTGGGTGGCACCGAGATTCTGCGTTTGTCACGAGCTCTCAGGTGATGCTGGTGCTGTCGGTCTGCAGACCATGCTGCGAGTAGGAGTCCATCCTGACGAGAAGCCAGCAGTGGACTGTGACCAGAGGGAGGGGCAGGGCGATTCCATGGTCCCGGATGGCAGGGAGCCAGCACCCACGGGGGCCTCTGCCCCTGGGCAGACAGCAGCACTGTGTGGGGGGACCCCGGGCACCCACGCCTGACCCAGAGGCAGGCCCTCGGGGTAAGGGCCCTGCATCGACAAGGGGGCGACTCCACCCAGAGAGGGCACCAGGAAGGTCTGAAGAAAAGATGGCTTTGTTTGATGAGGGGCAAAGGTGTTTCTGTATCAGAAAACTCAGCAGATAAGGTAGCATGGAGATCCTGTCTCTACCCAGTCACAGATGGGGCTTGGAGGCTTTTCAATGGAAGGAAGAAGGGAAGATGGAAAAAAGGAAGGAGGGAAGGAAGGAAGGAATCAATTTTGGAGGGTGGTGGGAAGAATACCTATTGCCTGTGCTGAATGTTTGTTGACAGCTGGCACCGAAAAGAATCCCAAATTATAGGCGCTGAAGTCATCTTTCTCAGCCCCTCGTTTGACAGTCCAGAACGCCGAGACTAAGAGTCTTTCCTGCCGTCACACGGGGCACTGCTGGCAGAGCTGGGACCAGAGCCCAGTTCTCCCAGTTCTCCGACCTGTCTGCTTTCCCACGCTCCCCGTTCTGGATAAACGGAACTTGCTTCACGGACTGTCCTCACACGCCAGGAGCCCAGATGGGGCCACAGCAGGACCATGCTCCTTCTTGACTCTTCGCTGAGCCTCTTGGCTCCCTCAGCTCTGAATGCCACTGGTTTGATTTCTAAGAGAAGCCATTGCGTTTCTTCTGTCCCCATCCTACTGCAGGGAGAAGCCAGCCACCGTGGGACCCCAGAGCCCCAAGGTTCTGATTCAGAGTGGTGGCTTTTTCCCATGACTGGACCCCGCAGCACCCCCAGCTCAGCCTGCCAGCTTCTGGGACGGGTGGGCGCCTGGGAGGGCGAAGGGAGAGGGCCTCGTCCTCAAGGAGACAGCTGGTGTCCCTAAGTGCTACAGTGCATCTCGGGCAGGGCCAGGGGGAGGAGCGCTTTGGCCGTGAACATGAGGTTGTGGTCAGAGTGAAGGGCAAAGGGACCTAATCAAATGACACCCGTCAGGAAACACTCCCTCGGGGGGGCATGGGGAGAGGTCCTGGCCCCAGAAGCCACTGTGGGGGCACCCCCTCCCCGCCCCCCCCCACCCCCCCGCTCCCCGGCAGGCTCTGTGCGCCCGTAGGAAGAGTCAGGAATCCCGTGGTAGAGCAGAGCACCATCCGCACACCATTCTTCAAGTCATTTTTAAAAATAACCTTAATCTACAACCTGTAACACGTACATTAGGTGAGCAAATTTAATATAAACTCATATTACAGCATTACTTTCGAAACTCCTAGCAGAGAGCATGTGAAGTCATTAAATATCCTTTTATCGAAGACTCCAGTGAGATTCCTAACTACTATGTAGAATAAAAACCAAATGGGCATGAATGTAGGGTGTTTCAGAAGCCTGATCAAAGGGCGCCTGCTCTGTTTGTGGTTTGGGCTGGGAATGGGACAGTTTGAAGTTTCGGGTTTGCCTCTTTCCCGGGCACCACTAACTGCCTTTACTGGGAGAGCCAGCTCCTCACCTTCGCGCCACTGTCACGGTCCACTCCTCACTCGGGAAGGCACCGAAGTTCAGCGAGGTCGGGGGACTGCTTGAGGTGACTCCATAAGGCATGGCTGTCCCAGCCGGGAGCTCACAGTCCTCTGAATCCCCACCAGCGGTGGGGACCTGGGCGGACCTCAGACCCCACCCCTCCAGGCTTGGGCTCCCAGCCCGCATCAGGGGGCAGAGCTGGGTGCCCTGAACATCCCCGGGGCATCCCCAGGCCTGTACACTGAGACTAACACCTCCCTTCCCAGGCCCAGGGTTTCAAGTCAGGTCTTCTGAGTTGCCTACTGCCTAGGCATCTGCCCAAGCTCGGCACCCCACATTCCTTTACGTGGAAGCCCACGGAGCAAACTTGGGGAGATAGGAAGCTCCCAGAATCTCTTCCCCTCTTTAGACCGGATGGACACAGAATTAGTTCTAATTTCTGTAGGCTCGGATCACCTGCCTCATTCAAGGAGAAAGAGCCCCCAGTTCTGCGAGCAGCACCCCGGCTCTCAGTGACACCCCTGTCCCTTCTTTATCTCCACAAATGGTAATTAAGCCACTGCCCCTCCTCCCTCTCCTCTCCCTCTGGAAGGAGGCTGTGGTCACTGGCTTCTCTCACCAGGCCCTGGTTAGGTGGCGGGGTGTCCTGCTGGGTCCGAGGGTCCCCCAGCAGCTCCCCTCCAGGCTGGTTGTTACAGGAGGGGGACCCTGGAGCCCTCGCGTCCTCCACGCCTTTGCTGTGCTGTCCCCTTCACAGCACACACACTGCCAGCAGCCGGGCCGGAAGCCTGAGCGCTGAGCATCTCCACTCGTGTCACGCTCAATCTGAATGAGGGGTGGGGCGAGCCCATATCGGGCCGGTGACACAGGCGGAGAAGAACACCAGGGAGGTGTGTGCAGAGGGACTTGGCAGGCGGAGGCCCGGAGGGCCGCTTGGTTCCTGAGGGAGCTGGCCAGGCCTGGAGTTGAGGTTCTGGGGGAAGAGCACGTGGGGAGGGCGTCTCGAAGTGCTTGACCTTTCTGTTAACTAGTCTGAGATGCTGGGGATGGGGATGACGACAAACTTCTGGACAGGATGCAAGAAAATAAGAAAGTTTTAAAGCAAAAACATGTTGCCTGGAGTTAGTGAGAAACCTTCTACCGAGAAGATGCGGGAAGGGAGAACGCAGCTGGGAGAGGAGAGGGGAGAACACCCGTTTCCTCTGGCTGGGGCCCAATTTCAACAGCAGCTCAGCTCCGCCGGCCTCCCGGGGGGCCCGCTCCCCACCATACTGGGGCCTCGTGGTCTTTCTCCACACCCCCCTTCACTCCCCTCCGAGTTCCCGTTTGACAACAGCAGGGATCTGATGGAGTGGACTCAGTTCTTCAGTGAGACCAATGACAGAGCACACACGTAAGCAGGATGTGGTAGCCAGTCCCTCTTGCGTGCCTGCTGTGTACATCAGCACCAATAATTACGGCAGTCAGGCCAGGTCAGTACTGTTGCGCCCAACTTACAGACAAGGAAGCTGAGGCTTGGAGAGGTGAGGGAACCTGCCCAAGACCACAGCTAGGATTGGCCTGGGTTCCTGTCTCTCCGAAGCATGTGTTTTCTCTCAATACTATAAAATCTCTCCGATGGTGGGATGGAGATTTACATCGTGGCACTCCCTGGGCAGAGAGAGGCTTGTTCATTTTATAGGAGGCATGTAATACGGATTGGATAAAGGCTGGACGTGCAGAATGCCTGATTCTGACCCGCCCCCCCCACCCCCCCGCTTTGTTGACCCCATTTGGTCGTGGAGGGCGAGGGCGGCCACTTGGCAAGGTGGGAAAGCACCGGCCTGATGCCCGGTCCCTAAGCAGGTCAGAGGGCCACCTGGCCCCGAGGCGGCCATGAAACTGTAGCAAAAACAAAACAGCAAGGCAGACTACAGGGCAGAGAAGTACGACCTCTAGCATCGAGGACAGAGGGCAGGTCCAGCGGTGACAGTGGTACTAGTTGCAGGCCTGAGGTCTGCAGAGGAAGCAGGCAGGGTGTGCTGGAAGACTGGTTCTGGGGTGAGGGTAGGGGTTCGGGTGAGAGTGGGGGGCGGGGGCACGTGTGCTGACTTGTAGGATTTGCCAATTTCCATGGTGTAAATGCTCCCACCGCAGCCACTTTCAAGCTACTAACGTGATGTCAACTGGCTCACAAAATTCCCCCAAATTTGGCAATTGGCTTTTACCTCTGGAAAGAGGAAAATACTAAGGCAAGAGTCTAGGACCCTGCGCAGCAAGCTAGCACCTCCTGACGAGACTTGGGAGTCTGGAGAGGACCCCGGGAAGTGTGAGCTCCATTCTAGCAAGACAGCTGTAGCTTAGACAGTGCTCAGAGGGCGGTCCCTGCAAAGTCTCCCTGGAGACCCCTCCACTGGCGTCCAAATTACTGATTAATCTGTTTACCAACCAAATATTCGTAAAGACTTCCGGAGTGCGGGACGCTGAGCTGGACCCGTAAATTCTCAGCCTCTCCTGACCATGAGGATGTGGTGTTCGTACAGCAGCACAAAAAGCACAGTGCCACGCACACAGAAAATTGTGTACTTGTAAATGATTGGAATCAAGCTCAGTTAACAGGGAGAATATTTTAAAGGAGAGCAATATATCTTCAGGGAACTAGGAAGAGTTTCTATTCCAACATTATCTGATGCTCCTCTCTTTCTCAGTTTCCTCTCGTCTCTTAAGTGGTTTGGGATTTTAAAGACAGAAAGTTTAAGGGTAGCTTAGGCAGGGTAAGAAGGTTGTTCCTTCATCTGTGAAAGAGCTGCATTATTTTCTGTGTTAAGAAAGGTGGACTTTTTTTTCTAATTGAAAAAAATATCTATCAATGCCAGCTGTGAGGGCTCAGGGGGATGGAAAATCCCAGTGTTTAGTACTGCCTGTGGGCCCTGCTTTTGAGTGACAGCAGAGACCTGGCCCGCTGAGGTACCTGTCCCTGCAGGGCATTTCTGAGGACAGCCCTTGCTCACAGCCCGAATTTCTCCTGCAACGGAGTGATTTCTCCTGCAACGGAGTGGGATTCCCGTAAAAGTCACCACCAATTATGCAAAGACAGACTGTGAAAGAAAGGGACTCAGATCTCCTGAGCAAAACCACATGGGTCATTTAGGTCCTTGAGGGCCACCTTTGCTGGGACACCTTTCAGCCCAAGGCATGTATGAGCAGTAGTGAGGTGGGGTGGGGGCCAAAGGGGACCCCCATCCACCCATTATCTCCAAAACCTAGGTGGGGGGAGATGGGGCGGTCTGGTAAGATCCAGGCCAGAGCCCCTGCTACATCCTCCCACCCCAAACCCGACTTGGGGGCCGCTCCTTCCCAGGAAGGACTCTGCGGCTGGTGCCCAGCAGACGGCTGGATGGAGAACTGCATTACCCACCTGCGACCCCCGAGCAGGGATCGCCCGGGGAGCCTGTGGGAAGGTCGAGTGTTGGAGAGAAAACGTACCACATTTTCGACGGTTGCTTGTCTGCTCTTGGCTCTCCGCCTCCCCCATGGACTTCAGCTCAGTGCACAGCACTTACCATTTTGTTCTTACCGCTCTTGCAGGGGTGCTCGAGTTGCGCTCTGTTACTTTATTCGTCTGCCTCCCCTGCCCCCTGCCAGCTTCTCTGTGGCAGGGGCTCCATGTCCAGGGGTCTGCGGTGCCGGCAGCAACCCCGGAGACGGGGGCAGCGTTATGTACACAGTCGTCCCTCCTTACGCACACAGGATATGCTCGAGGACCCCCAGTGGGGGCCTGAAACTGTGGATGGTACCCAACCCTATGCCTGCTGGGTTTTTGTCTATCCATGCACACCTATCTTTAATTCATAAATAGGTATAGTACGAGATTAACAAAATATAACTATTAATAAAATAGAACAACTATAACAATATACCTAATGAGAGTTGTGTGACTACGGGGACCCCCTGCTCGGCCAACCCCCCTTCCCCCCGGCCTACCATTTTTTCCTCTCATCACTGATCTGATAACTAAGAGGGGCACCGAGTGACTGGCAGGCGGGGAGCATGCGAAGCATAAAGATGCTGAATGAGGGATGATTCAGGTCCTGGGTGGACGGAGCAGGATGGTGGGAAATCTCATCAGCTACTGAGAATTGTGTGCAATGTAAAATTTATGCATTGTTTGTTTCTGGTGTTTCCATTTAATTGTTTTGGACTGCCGTTGACCGTGGGTAACTGGAGCCGAGGAAGGTGGCTCGGGAGGAACCACTGTTTGCTTATGTCGTTGGAAAACCAATTAATTCATTTGTTAATGGGCCAGAACAAGGAGAAAGAAAGAGAAGGACGTCAAGAGCAGAGGCGCTGGCTGGTGTTGCTCAGTGGCGGACTGAGTGCAGGGGGCGAACCAAAGGGTCGCCGGTTTGACTCCCAATCAAGGCGCATGCCTGGGTTGCAGGCCAGGTCCCCAGTAGGGGGCCGAGAGGCAACCACACACTGATGTTTTTTTCCTCTCTCCTTCCCTTCCCCCTCTCTAAAAACAAAGAGCAGAGAGGAGGGAAATGGTGAGAGACCAAGATGGGTGCCTGGGGAGCAAAGTGCACACCTTAGAGAAGGGGCTTGCGGGGCCGTCATTCCACACAGACGTGACCACGTGAAGAGCAGCCCCCGCATGCCCCCAGCCTTGGGGGCATCCGCAGCTACCCTGCTTTCTTCCCAAGTGAAGGACCACTCTGCAACTTCTTAAGTTGCCAAAAAAATGTATTAGTGACAAAATAAGCCAAGGGCAGGGAGGAGAGGCTTTTTGACGGAAACTTCAAAGTGTGACCTTTCAAGTAGGAGCCTGGCAGGGGCCTCTGGGTGGCCGGGTTGCCAGGCCAACAGTGAGCGAGAAGCAGCCTCGGTGAGGGAGCGATCCAACACTCCCCACACGGAGGAGGACCCCGTGGAGCCAGCCGCACGCCGGGAGCCTTGGGGATCCGTCCTTCCTCCCCGCCCCCTTCCCTGCCACCCGGAGAGTCGGAGAAGCTAGGAGGTGGGTCCAATTTTCAAAAGCCCAACTTGTTAAGGAGAGGCTTTATCAGAAAGGATTATTTCCAGGTGGGGAAACAGCTATTTCCGCTGCAACCATAGCTCTGCAAGCATTGCAAAGTTAGGCAAAAGGAGTCTTCCTTCTTTGATGGGGAGGGGTAAACAAGGCTGGAGGGGACCTGGTGTGGGGAAGTGGGATGGAGGGTCCTGTGAGGGGAGAGGGGAGCAGAGAATGACCCTGAGGCCACCTTATTCCCCGGAGGGGCTGTTACAGTTTTAGGCTGACCAAAGGTTGGGCACCTGGAGGAAGCTTAACCAAAGTTTGCTTAGCAAGATTTTGCTCCGGTTGATCGGAGGGGAAGGAAGTTCAGTTAATCACGTACGAGGAGAAGGATGGGAATGTGGAGGGTCCGTGTATAGCTGGTCCCACACGGACAGGTAAACCAGGGCCATCCGTGAGTCTCAGCTCAGTCCCCTGGTTGTGTTCTTTGTCTGGAATCAAGGAAGCGCCTGCTTACGTTGAAAACTGTTTAGGAGCCAACCTTCAGCGGGTCTTTCTTTTCACTCGGCTGCGTTTAGTCAGGTGGCGGCCACGTCCCCCAATTCCAATATGGATGCGATCCTGGTGTTAGGGTCTCATCAGCAAGACTGTCCCTGCAATGGGACAGTTCTCAAGCTCTCTCAGTTGAGCGACTTTTTATAAGATCATGTACGTTCCTTTTGCTTTGTCTCTGTCCCCACCAGAGTGACCTGCTGATTGTGAGTTGGGTCCTCACGTGGTCGGGCTACAGGGAGAAGATGCGCTAATCAGGCCGTAGTGAGTGCTCTGGTTGTGTATCACTTTCCGTTGTGAATGAGTTTCTTGTCCTCTGACATCATGTACATCGGTCTCACGTACATCTCAGTGACACGGGTTGGACCCCAGGGCCTCGTGTCAGTTGGCCAGTGACCGAAGCTGTCTCTGTGCCTGCAAAGTAAAAGCCAAGTCCAAGAATGTGGGGACATCTGCAAGGCACCCCCTGAGAATGACACCTCAGATGACCTCACTACCATTTTCAGCTACCGTTTTCCAAAACCTCCAGTCTCTTCCAACAAAACGGCCCACCCCTCCTAATTCGCTTCAACCTCAGCAGCCACTGCAAAAGGAGAGAAAGCGTGGGCCCGGCCCCAGTGTCTGTGTCTTTCCTTCTGTTTTATTAACTTATTGCCTTCTGTCCTCATTCTCCACTTTTACTCTCTTACCGCCACAAGGCAACCATTCCAGTGTTTTTGGTGTATGTATGTTCTTGCAAGTTATAGATAGTAATGGTTCACATTATACATATTAAGGTAGGTCAGACTGGTTACAGGTATCCACGCTTTACTTTCCCTACCTCCCACGACATCACCCGCCTTGTGTACACCCAGCCCACAGCTCCCACTTGGAGGTCCGCAGCGGTGGAGCGCTCCACTCCACGATGGGCACGCACCGTGTTTGGCTCGTCCGCTCTCCAGGATGGAGACGCAGAGGGTGGCCACCGCACTGCCCAGCCAGCAGGGCTGAGAGGACCTCTCTGTGGCCCTAGGAGAGGGGTCCTTTGGGACATGTGCCCAGGGGCGAGCATGAGGGCTTCCATCACCAACCCCCTCCGCCCACGCTGGGCGTCACCCGGCTTTCTGGTGCGCGCCCCACCCGCAGTCTGGAGTAGGGCCTCAGCATTCTCTGTTGCACACTTCTGATGACTGGTGTGTTCCGCATTCTCCGTTGCACACTTCCGATGACTGGCGTGTTCCGCATTCTCCGTTGCACACTTCTGATGACTGGTGTGTTCCAGAAGCTCGTGTGATGATGACGCTTTCCGGTGTGGTCGTCCTTTTATTTCTCATTCCTGTCCTTTGCCCATTTTTCGGTTAGACTTCCTGCCTTTCTGTCGTCGATCGGCAGGAGCTCCTTCCATATTCTGTGTCAGTTCTAAACATTGCAAATATTGCCCCCAACGCCCCTTGCCAGTTTTACCCATATTGTCCATAAATCCTTAATTTTTAATCAGTCAAACGCACCTTTTTTTTTTGTCTTATACTTTGTACGTTTTGAGTTCCGTTTAAGACGCCTTCCCCATCTGAAGGCCACACAGTGACTCTCATACGTTTTCTTTGGTGAAACGTCCCCTGATCGCTCCATTTAGTTCTTTAATCTGTGCATGTTCTACTTCGTGTCTGATGTTCATGGGAAGGAAGCTGGTTGTGTTTTTCTCCAGAAAGGTGTGTCTGCGGCAAAGGTGTGTGTCAAATAAGTTCACAGAGTCTGCGGGTTTCTCAGCACCGTCTTCTCGGCACTCTGCCCCCTCCCCGTTGATTGGGGGTGGCACCTTTATTGTACATGACACTTTCATAGCAGTGCGCCTCATCCGAAAGTCTGCTGATTGGATGGACTTGTGAAAGAGTAAGACTTCAGGAGGTTATTTGCCAATAAAAGCAGCGCAGGCCTCTGCAGCCCTGTAGCACTTCTGGGTGAGCAGCGTTCTGGGGCAGAGCCCGTGCGGAGAGCCACGCTCCTTGCGGCTTCCGAGGGAGGCTCCCTGTGGCTTCCTTGGGAGGCACAGTGGCTTCCGGTGTCACAGCCTCTGCTGTCCTCTCCCTGACTGGAGCGCTGACCGGCCCAGCCGCGGCCAGCATTAGTTAATTGGCTGCCGTGTGTTTAAAACTTTCCTAATTCCTTTAAGTATACTACCTCACTCACCCCATGACGTAGTTAGGGTCACCTCGGTTTCACAGATGAGGAAACAGCGATGCAAAGAGTGTAAACTAACTCACACCAGTCCTCCCAGCAGAGGCGGTTCAGAGCTCACTCAACACGAGTCTCGGAGTGCCGAACTCCACCAGGGTGGCCCTGCATTCGTTATGTTGCTCCTCTCATCCATTCCATCCTCTCAGATACCGTGTGCCGAGTTCCCGCCACTGTAAGGTGTTGTCCTTGGTGCCTAAAGATTTGTCAGAGGTGGATTCGGTCCCGAAGGAGCATCCGGCCAAGTCTGGCAGATGACCCGCCCACAGACAGGCAGGCACGTGCAGGCTGGAAAAAAACGAGGTGCCTGAGAGCAGCCCCGAGTCCCATCGCTGCTCAGAACAGGGAGAAACGTTCCCAGTCTTCGCCTCTTCCCGAGAAGTCCCGTCCCTTTGGTACCACAAGACGGGAGACGTCCCTGTATGCTGTCGTCGCAAGTGTGCGTGGTGACGGCTAGGTCGCACAAAGGCCTGGCGAAGCCACAGCACCAGAGCTCTTCTGGGCTTCTGGGAATTAAGGAGGCAGGAGCGATCTGTCACAAAACATCTTTCTCATTTGGGCCACTTGTAAGTTTGGCATTTGACCTATAGTCTCAAAGCCGCTCCATCTCAACGATTTTCCACCATTGGCCAAAGGAAAGCTTACGTAGAGGCCAGACAGGCTGGGAATCTAGAAAGAAAGGAACAGGAAGAAAAAGGATAGGTGGATATTTTATCAACAGAACACCCTGTATGAACTTTAGATTTGGACGGGGTCACAGGTTAGGGTCCCCGAGGCAGACCCCAGGACAGGGACCCATGAGAGGCAGCCGTGGAGAACGAGGGTGACAGAGAGAAGGCAGGACAGGGAGGGGAGGGTGCCAGTCGAGGTGCCATTATAGGCAAAGTCCCAGTCTCGGCCTGACCGGCAGGGCAGGTCCCCGGTGCAGGGCATCCCCGAGTGTCTTCAGACTCGACGCGGTGTGGCTGGGGCTTTCGGGCTCCAGCACACGTCTGGCCTTGGCTAAGGGCCGGAGGCAGATAAGGTGCTGACAGGTGAAGTCCCAGGTCGCTCCCGTGGTCTGTGGCTCTGTCCTCAGAAGAGAACTGGGCATCAAGAGGTAAAGGCCCACAGCAGCGGGCGGAGTGCTGGGGCCGGGGGAGAGCATGAGCAGTCCCACCATGGACAGGGTCTGCAACACATTAGTGAGCCACGTCCAGGAATTCTCGTGGCCAGCGTGTAGCTGCCCTAAGGGGTCCTAGGAGCCCCCTTTCGGTGTACAGGTGGGAAAACTGAGACACGGGGAGAGTGAAGTATTTGCCAAAGCCACGTAAACTAACTGGTGACGGAATCAGAATATCGGGCTCCCAAATTCAAGTCCAGGTCTCTTCCAACCGCACCTGGCTGCTGCAGTTCCCTGCGGTGTCCTCAGCCCTTAAGGCCTGGAGGAGCGCTGTGCCAACCCAGCAGATCAGTTTCCCTTTTATCGACACCGTTCTCCATCCAGGGTCTGGTATCTCAGGCCCTGCGCCTGTCCTTGCAGGCCCGGCCGGCCCGGGGAGCCCAGTAGGAATCCCTTCCTCCCTGACAGAGAGGCTGGCCGTCCTCGGGAGGACTTACCTGGGTGGTTCAGGAAACCTTGGCGCCGGAAGAAAGCACTCAGGAGATGACAGGTCTGAAGAGTCTGACAAATTTTTATTGCCCCCCAATCTCCAGTCCTGTAAGTCATGCAATCAATCTCGGCTCACATCAAATAAATTACTGTCCGTTTAAGAACGAAAGAGGAGATGAAGCAGAAAGCGCTCAGTCTGCCTCTTCTCTCCCTCGGCTCATTATCGCAGATTCTTCCATCTAGAGCTTTGCCTCTGCCTTCCCAACACCAACCCCCGCCCCCACGCCCAGCTCCCCTGGTAGAGACCCGGGCCAAGCGGCAGAGAGCGATGGAGGGGTTAAGCCTGCTTTTGAGGAATTGCGAGGACCACCAGGCAGGGAGGAGAAGGATTCCAACAGATGAGAAAGCTGTCAGGCTTGCTGGTTGGGCAGATGAAGTGGCCAGCAATTCCTTAGAACACTAAAGATTTATCAGCTAGAGGGGAATAAATCAATTGGCCAGATAATCTTAGAAGAAAGAAGGACGAAAAATAATACAGGTAACTAGGGCATGCGGCGAGAAATTTTAGGAATGACGTAGGGATGTCCTCTCTCCTCTCCCGTGGCACAATCTGTGCCTTCTTCATCCTTGCACTTAACAGACTGAATTATAATCATGCATTTGCTTATCTGTTCCCCTGGCCAAATGCCATGGCCCTGGTGACAAGGCCTCCATCTTTGTCGTTCACCCTTGATGTGTGCGTATGCCTAGCACAATGCCTAGTACGTAACAGATACTCACTGCATGTTTGTTGAGTGACTAAGAAACTGTATGAATGAACTGGAAGTTTGAAAGGAGCAACAGGGACCAAGGCACACTGCTGGGCACCTGACCTCCTGGAGTCACCTCGGTCTCTCCACAGTGGGACAGACATTATCACCGCCGCTGGGCAGATGAGAACATTGAAATCCAGAGACGTTAAATAATTTTCCTGACACCAGGCTGCTCATCCGTGGCAAGCCTGGAATTTAAAGCCAGGTCTGTCTGCCTCCCAAATCTGTGATTTGTGCTGGGTTTACTCTTTATTTATAGACAATTCTTTGCAACGTGAGGCCTGCCTGCCCACTCTGAGAAGGAGCTGTTATCCTCCCTGCCCTTTTGTCACTTGACCCTTTGACTACACGTCCTCCCTTGGGTACACGAAGAAAGAAAAGAAAAAGATGAAATCTCTAAGCCAGGCCACGATTTATCCCTTGTCAGGCTCCCTGGCCCGTGTCTCCTCTGTGTGTGGCTCTCCCGGTCTCGGGCTGTCCACGCCCTGAGGCAAAAGCCATGTTCTGTCCACCTCCAGCTGGTCCTCCCCCAGGCACTTATAGGTACGATTGGGGTTAGAGGCGGCCTTGTCACCCCGGTTGGCATCACAGCAAAGGCTAACAGAGGAGGGTGCCAGGTGCTTGGGGGGCTGTGGCACATGAATGGGAGGGCAGAAGCCGCCTTTGAAAGCCCCACCGAAAAGCAGAATCAGCCCCTCAGTTGGACACGAAGCAGACCGGTTCTCAAAGGCCGGCGCGGGGAGGAGAGGGGGAGAGGTGGGCATCAACGCAGGTTCTCAAAACCCTGGAGCGCAGCGGAGCCAGCCCGTCTGCCCCTGAGCGCCTCTCCCCCTCCCGGTGGCCCGATAGCATCGGGCAAGGAAGCGCGCTTTCTCCCTGCCGCCCAGCCTGCCTGGCAGCGGTGACCTTGGCGGCCCTTCCCAGGCCCAGCCTTCCCCGCCGTAAAAAGGGGTGCTGAGGCCAGTGCACCCCTCCAACCCAGAGTGTCTGGACCCCATGCCGGACGCTGGCCTGCGGAGGGGCCGTCTTCTCCACCAGGCCCGCCCCTCCCTAGCTCCTCCTCTGGAGGCTGATTAAGGAATTCATTTGCAGAGGGCAGCAAGGACGGGGCAGAGCTGCACCCCACCCACGACCCCTCAGCTGAGGTGGTCAGGATCCACTAGATGGGAGCAAGAACTCACGAGCACGGGTGGGTCGCTCCCCAACACCTTGCTCGAGCAGTTAAAAGCTTTCGAATGCTCCTTTCTCCTGAAAATAAAAGGGGGCTTGGTTTTCTGGGCCGACTGCTGGAATCTGCTCTGGTTGTTCTCCACGGGCACCCGAAGTCTGGCCACAGGGGCGCGGTGCGCAGGGTAGGGTGGGAGGCCGGAGGCAGGGCTCACGCCACCTCGCCAGGGCTTCTTGGAAGGGGTGAAAGGGTGCCGGGTCGGGCAGAGCCAAGCAGCCACCCTCTTTTAACCCCTGGGGTGCGGGCTCCCTGAGCAACGGCTCTGACTTAGCCATCAGAACCACTCCGCAGCACCCCTGTGATTCTCGGTCTGAGTTCACCGCAGCGTGGCTTACAGCCTTCCTGCCCCCGCCGGTGTCAGCTTCAGAAGAGTGCGGTGACTGCCGAGACGTGGAGGGAATTACCCGCCCTCTCCCAACCTGAAAAAGAAATTCTTTGTGAACGATTCAGGCCATCTGTTCACGTTTTTATAATTTTTTGCTGACCCCTTCCTATTTCCTTTGAGAGCGGGAGTGACTGGGCTGGAAGCAAAGTCATTTTATTGATTTTTCAGGTTGGATGACTTGACACCAAATACTAAGGCAGGGTCCCAGTTATCTTGATGCTTTATGTTCAGGAAGCAGGAAAGACGAGAGGAAAAGGTCCCCGTCGCTGCAGCAGGAAGATTTATGCCTCAGTGCCGGGCAGACGGCACGTAGCTGTGGATCTTGGGTAAATCACTTTTGTTACTTACCGCGCTCAGCAGACGGACGAGCCGCGTTTACTGACACCGGCTTCCGTCACGCCGCTATTTCTTGTCCCCCCGGGATGAGTGCACATAATTCTCACCATTTCTTTATTTCGTTATTTATGTATTTATTTACTCTCTCCATATTCCAGGAAGGGTTTGAGAAAGCTTACAAAAGCAAAGAAAGAAAGGAGGAACAGGCGGGGGATAAAAATATATGACCAGGAACATTCGTTTCAGGAAACGTGCGTCACGAGGTTCTGCCTGTTGATTAGAAATAGGTGCCTGTTGGTTTCGGGGCTTTCGAGTGGCCAAATGGAGTCGTGTAACCTGAAAGGGCAAAGCTTCATCACCCCCCTCATTGTGGAGAAAACCAGCGCTTTTCTCTATTTCCGAGAACACACAAAGGTTTCTTTCTTGGGTCCTAATAAAAGGACACTGGGAGAGGGAGCAGCTGGCGTCTCAGCATCTTCACACGTGTGAAGATGCCAGGAGTTTCTTCAGGCTCTTTCTCGCCTTCGTCCTCCACGCAAGAGGAGGGCGTGGGTCGGCGGAGACTTTGGGGGAAGAGCCCCCACAGGTCAGGAATCGACAGGGCACGGGCTGCAAGTGCGAGTCTCTCCGCTGGAGGTTGACCTGTTGATGAGCGTGACGTCATTTAGACCAGCTGTTCTCAAAGTATAGCCCTGGACCTGCCGCGTCCCCGTCAACGGAGAAGTTACTAGACACGGGAATTTCCGAGCTCCGCCCAGGACTATGAATCCGAAACTCTGGGGCAGGGGCGGGGAATCTAGGTTGTAACCGTTCCTGATGTCCTGATGTAATCTGAAGACCAGTGACACAGAGGGGGATGATGATGAGCTGGCGTGTCCTTCCGACCGGCAGTTATAGAAACGCTACTTTTTGCCTCCGATCTTTTGACTAGAGTTGGGCAGCAGGTAGTGCGAGGGCATCTTTTTTGTGGCACGGGCCTGGAGAGCAAATGCTTGCATTGTTAATTAAAAGCAGATTCGTGCTCTGGCGAGGGGGCTCAGTTGGTTGGAGCATCATCCAGTTCAATCCCCAGTCAGGGCACATACAGAGGCAACCAATCAATGTTTCTCTCTCACATTGATGTTTCTCTCTCTCCCCCTTCCCCTCCCTCCCTCCCTCCCCTCCTCCCTCTCTTTCTAAAAAAATTCAATAAGCATATACTCAGGTGAGGCTTTTTAAGAAATCCTATACAAAGCAGACCCATAAACTTTCCAAACAGCTCAGAGGAGGGCCTGGTTGGCCTTCTCCCAGACAACAGCGGGGGTCTCTCCAGAGGTCCTCGGACTCCCCACTCCGCTCGGAGGGCTGCCAGGGCAGGCCAGCAGGGCCCAGCTCTCTCCTCTGAGGACACCTTCGCTACACAGTGTGCGTGTCTCCCTGGCTGCTTTCCACTGTTCTTAAGTGTTTTGTGTGTCTGTTTGTTCTTCCTTTCCTACCATCCCTCCCAGCTCTAAAGCCCTAGGATTATTCCATTAGAGAGAAGGAGAAGGAGGAGAGCCCAGGAGCTGGAAGAGACTGTACCGGTCGTGCAATACCGCCTCCCCGTTTTACAGAACACAGGCGGGTTGGGAGCAGGCACAGTTTCCCTTCATGCCTTGCGTAGCTCCGTACCCGGCTCGGGACAGGCTCTGGGTGCCGCTGACTTGAATCTGCTTGTTCACTCTATGTAGTGTTTCCTAATTTTCGCCTGCCTTACAGTATTTTATCCCCACAAATACTCGGCGGGTATTATTGCCCCCATTTTGAGATAAAAAACTCAAGCCTCAGCAGTTGGATGTTTATTGAGGTTTCACAGCTTTCAGGAGTGCAGGTTCAGACTGGAGCTCCACCCCCCGGCTTCTGGCTCATCCGCCTTTCCCTTCTCTGCCCCCTCCTTGTGCCTAGAACCCAGCCAGTCACACACTGGGCCCCTGCCCCCCAGAGTATGTAAACCCAGTGTCTCACTTCCACGTAAATAGTGGCCACGGTCAGCTCAAGGAGGACAGGGCCTTGGCATTTCGGTGACTCCGGACAGACTCCACACCCCTTCACATCTGAGCGAAGACTGCCGGTGTGACCTTACCAAACCTCTGCTCACTGTAGAGCAAGCTCAGGGAGTGGCGATCCCTACCAGACTCCTCGGAGAGGTGTAGCTGCTAGGCTACCCAAACCAGCTCAACACAAACCACAGATAAAGGCCTCTCTCATCCTCGAGTTTCTACACTTGTGGATGTAGTTCTGCGCACATATAAATATGGGTGAATATGAAGAGACTGTATGTCATTTCTAATCCAGACTCTAATCTAGAGTGATTGGATCTCAACAAAATTAACCTAAACAAATGCAGCAGAAAGTGGCAGGAAGGATGACAAAATGCCAGAATGAGGAAAGGCTAGAAATCATTTCACTCAAGACCACAGACAGACCCAGAAGTTCCTTTGTTGCATGCATTTTTCATCCTCTCCCTGCATTTGAGGGAAGTGTCTTGCCCTCTCCCTTGTAAAATTTTTTGGGTTCAGGTTAGTATTTTCTGTGACTTTCCTAAAGGTCAAGGCTGCTGAACCCAATAAGGGGCCATGAACCCAGTAAGGCTGGCGTCTGGGGGTGCGGTGTCTGGGGGTGCAGCGCCGTAGGGCCCAAGTAGGAGCCCCGCTGTCTATTAATCACCATTAACTCACAGCCACTGGCAGTGATAACACACAAGATTGTTTGCTGAACTGTGTCACATACAGTGGACAGCCATGTCTTCCATCCCTCTTATTTTATAAGACATCTCATTAGGCAAGTTCAAATTAATAATTCATAATACTAATGAGACTACCAGTAATAGCTAACACATATTTAATGCTATCTTCCAGGAATTATTCTAAATATCGCAGGTATTAGCTCATGTAATCTTCGTAACACTTCTGTAAGGTAGTTACTATTATCATCCCCATTACAAAGATGCAGGACTTCCTTGAAACACAGAAAAGTTAAATAACCTGGTCCAGGTCACACTCCCTAAGTGGTAAAGCTGGTTTTCCAACCCAAGTCCAGCTCCAGAGTCTGCGCTGTTAACCACTCTGACACTCATGTAGAATGCCAGGCACACAGAGGATGCTGGGGTAGCTATGTAAGTTGTCAAACGGAAGTCCTCCCATCCCGTTCCACCCCGCCACACTGCTGAGGACCATCCTAGTCACCCAGCATGGGCCAACTTGTCCAGGCTAAGGCGTGCCTCCTTCCTCTGTTGAACTGTCCTCTTGCCATGAGTCGGAACCCGCCTAGCCGCCTGGGAAGTCCATGTTCTAGTTTCAGGTGGGACAGGAACCAGTGGGGAGAACTGCGCTTTGTAGCAGGGACTCGACCTGCCTTAGAGGAAGCCTGGGTTGCTGCAAACACCACCCCCTCTCCCCACCCCTACCCCCTCCCTGGCCCCTCCAGGAGCCGCAGGCCTCCCGACTCGGACACCTTCAGGCCGGGCCTCATTACCACTAATGATGACACTAGTGCTGCCCAAGTGCTGGCCAGGTCCCCATTAATCCTGCTGCCACTGCTCAGATGCACCTTGAATTACAGACCTGCCAGTCTTCACATTTCCTGGTAATGCTCTAATGGTCCACTTCTGTTGTCATAGCAACACCAACACCACTCCAGGAGCCCTCTAAATACCTGAGGTGAGAGCAGAGGGGGCATGTTTGCCCCCGTGGGTCACTGTGTGGTGGCCCAAGTAGGCGTTGCTGTGACAGTGTTGGCTCAGCACAGCGGGGAGCGACCAAAGGGAAGAGCAGGGATTCTGGCGGGACTCATGCTGGCCGAGCGGAGACTCTTCCCTCTGCTCAAGCTGCCCCGCCGCTCTTGCTCCAAGACCCCTAGGCCGCCTCACATCTCTGCCGTGGCTGCAGCCCACCCTCAACTTTCCTCCTGTGCAGGAGAGGGTGTGGGGCGGAGTCCGGAGGCCGCGGCCGCCTGTCCACTTACGCGTTATGTGACCTTGGGGAAGCCCTGGAGCTCATTTACAGCTGGAGACACCTAAGAGTACATGGGGTTTAAGGGGGCCGTCTCCTCTCTGCCCACCAACTCCTCCCTGCTGGGTGGCGGCCCTCAGGGAGTTTACGGTCCATTAGAGCATTCCAGAAAAGGGATTTGTCTCGGAGTAAGAAGTGAGTCTCACATGCCACTGAGCAGCTGGGTGCCTGGAGTAATGGGGTTGGAGTATTAGGTTGTTGGCTATTTGAGCGTCTTCCCATAGGAATGGCACTCACGAGACGCCTGGCTAAAGGCTCTGGACCAATGTCGCGTGGGACCCACATGCTGTATGTGGAGTCCCAACATTCCTTAAAAATGCCTCTTTATTCATTTTGGCCTATAGTCTTAGACCCTCATAATCTTTTAAAATTTGGATTCTCACGGTCACCATGCCTCGTTTCCTCCCCGCCTTCCGTTTGTTTATATGGGATCTGTGCACTTGATAAGCATATGTTCCAGGCTCACGTCCAAGGCCTTGAGGACCTAGAGCCCAGGCTCACTAAAAGCCATACCTTCTTCATTTGCACTCATTCGCACAGCCGAGCTGTGTGATGCCCCTCGTGTCAGCGCTATCTGTGCGCCAGGAGAACCAGAACATCGATCCCAGTGGGCTGGCTCGTTTGTACTTTTCAACCGCATGACAAACGACATGATTTGACCAAGTCACTTAGCCTGTTTGGCTTTTCTTTCGATAGATGCTCTATGAATAACAGTCAGAGTGAACTGAAATAAGGAATTGAACTAACTGAGGTCTACGGTTAAATCGCCAGTAAGAAAATGCTTTGCACTTGCATGCTGATCATTACTTCCGGAGAGACGGTCATACATTCGGTTTCCAGGAACGTTTCTTTTTTACTTAGTTCTTCAGTACCTGTCCTGTCCACCAAAGCCAGAGTGTTGCCCTGCTGCCTGTCTCCTTGACATCCTCGGTACACAACTTTGTGCTCTTGTGTGGTCGGCTGGTAAGAATTATTTGTTGATGATAAAGGTGAGACCCAGAACAGATAACCAAAGATTATCTAGATCCTTGAGAACTCCTTGAGAAGTTGGATGTAAAGACTCTCATGGGCCCAGAAGTCTATTCAATTTTTACTAACCTTTCTATTTGTTCACCAGCAAGGACACTTAGAATGGAAACGAGTATTCTGCACCTAGAGGAACAGTTCTTCTAGAAGAACCAGTAATTTCGAATCTCATGGAAATTCTCCCCCAGCCCCCACCCACTGCCATCTACTGTCTTTTTACTTTTCTTCTGGGCCAGGCTGTTGCTCTCGAGGTCAGCGAGGTCAGCGTACCAGTGCTAATTCCCACATCTGGTCCAGCTCCCATATCCCAAACAAACAGGCCTCCTCCCCCATCTAAAACATCACCAGGTAGAGACAGGCCACATTGGAAAATGGGCCCCAGGGTGATGAAAGTCAGGGCGAACCTCTGAAAAGTCAGCTCCAGGGTACACTTGGAACTTGGGCACAGCCATGTGCAGCTGAGCATCTTGAGACTAAAGTGACCTTGAGGCGGGCAGTGAAGCTGAGTGCCCCCTCTGTCCACAGGATCCCAAACCGGATCCAGGTGGGGGGACCCAGCCGTGCTTTCCCTTCCCATGAGCCTCTGGAAGCCGCACAAGGACATGTGCAGAACAAAGTGACTCCTGACATCCCCTAGGAAACACTGTCCCTCACAGGCGTGTCATCTGGCATCTTATAACCAGAGCTCTGTCTCCAGCCCGGGGGTGGGCGGTGGTGGTGGAGGGGAGGGGACTTGGGCTGGGATTCTGGGCAGCCCATCCCGGCCCTGCTCCCAGGGGACCTGATGCCTCCGGGCTAATCTCCTATCCTTTCCTGCCTGGCTCAGAGGTGGAGAGGATTTAATGAGATAATGTTTTCGGAGCTTTCTGAAAATGCTCAGAAGAAATGACCGTGAATGCAAAACGTAATTATCTTAGGGTTTGCATCTAGTTCCCAGAGCTGATAACACTCTGAAATATGCATCCCTTTCCCAGTAGAAATTCTCCACCCTTCTAATCCACTCAGAGGTGAACTGTTTTAGGAAAATTTTAGACATTTCTCTTCAGTCTCTTTGGACAAGGAAGAACATTAAATAAGCACACTTTGGCTGCTTACAAAAGAGCTGTTTTGACCGAAATCATTCAAAAAGCCTGAGCTTTATGACTTCAAATTTAGCTGGTCTTTAGTTCCCACTGAGATAAATGGAACAGTGTTCAATCTGAAAGGGGAAAATTGGTTTGGCAAGGTCCTGATGTTTGAAGCCACCATTCAGGGGTTGAGGAACAGAGGCTGATTTTTTCATATGACAAAGTTGTTTCTTTCAAGTAGACGATTATTTTGGCAATAATTCATCTTTCCAATTTAGGGAGATCGTTGATTTTTCAGAAGCCGTTCGAAGTCCTTCCCCCCCCCCCACCCCAGGTAGCAGGAGAGCCCACTGTAGAGCCCCCCGGGGATGTGGCCACAGGAATTTCAATCGGGAAGATTGGGGGCCCAGCAGACAACATCGGGGGCTGCGGGAGGCGTAGGCCAGATGTCATGACAACCACCCTTGGCCTCTGGAGGGGAGGAAACCTTTCTCCTTCTGCCCCCCTAGGTGCTTGGCTAGGGCCCTGCAGGTTAGACCGAGGAGAGTCAGACTGACAACAGGCGAGCATGCGGAGGCTCGTTAACAGGCACGGCGCGTGGGGCGCTCGGCGGGGAGTAGCTCAAAGGGGCGGTGAGAACTGGGGGCTGATGCAGCCTCTTACAGAAAAGCCATAATTCTACAGAGAAGTGAGAAGACCCAGGGAATGGGGTTTCGGTTTTAGGGGGCAGCAAACTGGGAAGGTCGCTATGTGGGGGAAGTGCGTGGGAGGTAAGGGCTCGTCCGTGAGGCGTGTTGTGGGGACTCTTTCCGAGCCTCGTCTCGATGATGTCCTCTCATCTCCCTGGGGGGCTTGTTCTCCCCTCCCAGCTCCGGGCAGTCGGGGAGGGGACACCTTTACAAGGGAGAGCGTGGTCTGCTTTCCTAGGCCTGTGTCCAAGTGGCATATCTGGGGTGGTGTCTTCTGAGCACCTTCCCCTCCGCACTGGGAGCAGCAGGAAGTTGAGGGGGTCATGGGGAACCCGGGGAGCCGGCCACCTCCTGCAGGACAAACACAGTTCCGGGGTTTCTTCCAGTTCTTCAAGGGAAGCCAGAAAGCGGACAATCTAGATACCATCTGTCCAGTTTAAATGTGGTTCACAAATCATTATTTTTGACACTGTGCAGCCAAACCACGCATTCTGGCCATGGATATTGTTTTTTAAATCCAACTTGGATTTAAATGAACGTGAACTTTCCAATGAAACTACAGTGGAGGGGGAAGAATGGGTTTTTCTCTCTTAAAACCCAAGCATCTTATTGTAACAGAAGAATTGTAGACTCTTCCCAGCTTCTTTTTCTCCATCTTGGTGGTTCTCTTTTCTCTATCAACTTTCTTACTTTCTCTCTCTGTGCCTCAGCCTCCTCATTTATGGAATCTCCTAGGATGTTGTAATAAATGAGCAAATATATACACAAAACACCAGGACACCGGCACGTAACGAGCACTCAGTGAACCCTACCCTTCATCCTTTGTTGGTTCATTTTGTTACTAGCCAGACCCTGGCCTGAGAATCAAGTCCCCTGCCCTCTTTGGTAAGAAACACGTCCCCACTGGTTAACTCACCTCAGAATTGAAACTATCGATTCAATCAGATAGTTTTGTGAGCTCACTACAAACTTCAAACAAGATGAGGGAACGGGCTTTTGAAAGGCGGCACTCCCGAGAGCCAGGGAACTGAGTTGGCGCACAAGCGCCCCAGTTCACCCTCACAGTCGGCTCCCCAAGGAACCTCGAGTTCCACTTCTCCAATCGTCTACTTCCGAAACGCTGCCCAGTTTCCAAGCGAGCAGCACGGGGTAGAGGAGAGAAATCCAAAGTGGGGCTTAATCTGGGTTTCGGCTCCGACAGTTGCCTGGCCACATGAAAGGCTTCTTGTATATTTGCCATCACCTCTCATCTACAAAATGAGTGATTTGACCTAGACGACTTCCAAGACCGGCTTCTCTTTAACTCGTTAAAGCAGTTAATAAAACAAAACCCCTGTCCTCACGTAGTTGACATTTTCGCTTTACTTTCCCAAGTCTGCGCCTTCTCTTGGCACCTGCTTCTTCATGACACATTCCCTACCAATGCTAAGACCATCCAGAGTCTGTGGTCGATACTAATTCTTATCCCGAGAGAGTTTGTATCTCACCGGGAAGAATCATATTGTATGCCTGCAGCAGCACACAATTCAAGATAATATATGCTTAAGTACGAGAACAAGAGGTGCAAAGAAATCCTTTAGTGGATAGAAGGGGGAGCACAAGTTAGAGCAGTATTAATAAGGGAAAGATTGGATACCGAGGGGATTTCTGATGGCCGGGAAAAGCGGGGAGAGGCAAAGGGCACCCCAGGAGGAAATAACAGCAACAGCCAGAGCAAAGACAAGGGAAGAGCCCTTGGAAATGTCAGAAAGCCTCTGCTTTTTCTCTGTCCTGACTGATCCATAAATTCAGAAGAGTGGGGAGGAAGGAGAAGGTCAGAGACATCATTTCTACAGGCCACAGGGTAAGCATTTCCAATGCCCACCAAGAAGGCTCTGGAAGATCACGTGACTATAACCGGCAGCCTCAGCTTTCCGGTTTCCTTAGAACGTGTGCCATGGGGCTTGAGGGACTCCGGAAAGAGAAATATTACCATCCAGAAGCAGGAACCTCCTAAGAGATGCGAAGGGAAGGGGCAGATATGTGTGAAAACAGCCCCTCCCTCCTTGTTTTGTTACTCTGACTCTTCCGAGTTCCACCCTGTGGCTCTGTGGATGAGTGGTTCCTACTGAGATTAAGTCTAATAAAAGGAATTCAGCACTGCAGCCGCCCCGGGTTCTGGGGTCAGGAACGTGAACTCCTCTGCCTGTCCTTGGTCTGCTGGGGACGGGGCGCTTGGTGTCACACAAGGGGACTCCGGGAGTGTTTCTCTGTCTCTGAGGAAACCAACGGTCCTGGGTCATGCTTGCCATGCAGAAGACGCCCCCCCTCCCCCATCTCCTCTGCACAAACGAAGGAGGACCGAGACCCAGGAGGACCCTGGGCTTGCCACGGACAGGGTCCATGACGGGCAGGCCACTTTGAAATGCAACCGTATTGGTTTCTGTTCAACCGGCAAAGGGAGCTCAAGGTGACGAAGGAATTGAGAGCCGATCAAACATGACTCATTCCTGAAACTTGCGACCCCTGAAACCCGAGCTGACAGGGGTGCTGAGTTCCTGTCACCCGGCTCTATTTTCTCAGGAATTCTTTGCCCATGGTGCCAGCTGGTGGATCTCGGAGGGGCTGACATTTAAAGGGTATCTACTTTCTCACCGCATTTGGAGGCACAAACTGTGGGCTTGGACTGGGTCAGACCGCCATCACCACACTGCCTTGCGCTCCTGTTCCTCCACGAACTGGCTCAGCCGAAGGCTTGGTTTACCAGGGGCCGAAGGCTTGGTTTACCAGGGGCCGAAGGCTTGGTTTACCAGGGCAGTACGAACAGTGGGAAGGGCTGGGTCGGAGGGTGGGTGGTGGACCTGAGTGCTCCCGCAGCCTCCATCTGCACCCCCCACCCGACTCCTACAGACAGACACTCGGTAAAAGCAGAATGCTTTCTCTGCAAACCCTGCAAACTTCAAGACACATTCCCTACCCAGCCGCCTTCCGATCTGATCGTTGCCCTTAATTCCTCCTACACAGCCAGGCTGCCACCATTAACACTCTTTGGAAGACATTCAGCAGGTGGTGTCCAGGGAGAAGCCCCCAGTCGGACAGGCACCGCGGGTAAGTGCTTCCTTTCTGCCATGGCCAAGGACAGCATGGCCTACGTTCCAGCACTGTACGTTGGTGGATGCCCAGTAAACAGCCAGTGAGTGCCAGAAGGACAAATACCCATTCCCGAAGAACTGTTGGACCATGCTGAGGAGCTAGCAGGAGGGCAGGAGGAAGAGGGGCTTTTAAAGCCACTCCCCAGCCTGAAACTACAGATTACCTCATCAGTCACATCCGGGATCCTCTTCACTGAACAGTGGTTCATAGCCAAGTGAGCCAGGCATGCAATGGCGACAGTGGTCAGCCCAGATGTGTGACAGGGGGAGAGAGCAAGCCCGAAGACCACCTCACTCAGCACCAGCAGGGAGTGTTGGAGTGCCTGGACCTCTCCGTCAGGTTCCCACAGGGGCATGGCTACCGCCATGAAGCATCATTAATGATCATACCACCAACAGAAGTACGCTGGCACTGCCCAGACACCCCGTGGCGTGGGAGCTCCTTAGCTATCCGCCACTGTGAACCGGAAAGGGAAATAGTGGCTGTCTTTAGCCAGGGAGGTGCACTGAGCCCTGGAGGAGAATCCTCCAGGATTCCCCCCAGGGGACACTGGGGACAGAAGTGGGGGCCGAGAGCATCTCCGCAGGCTGGAGCCTTATCTGGTGTATAGAGAACTTTGCCAAGCCCAGGGCATGGCCCTTTTCGTAGGGACAAGAGTCTCCACCCTGTTCCAATTGAAGTTTACTTCTCATTCATGTGGACAGAAGGTCAGCGGAGCCTTTGCTAATCCTGGCCACTCAGACTCCCAGGCTAAGTCAGAATCGACACGTGCTTCCTCAGTTGCCATGGAGCGGGGAGAGGGTGGTAGATGTTGCTTTAGCATTTAAAGCCCCCACTTCCACATCACTTCCTCTCACGCTCATGGCTGAAGCAAGTCACAAGGCCCCGCCTCACTCCCAAGGGGACAGAGCAGGACAATTCTGTCCTGTGCCCAGTTAGAGAACTGGGGTGTTTATCAACAGCCCCATTCCTGGCCACCCAGTACATGGGGAAGTTCAAGCCCATGTTGGTTAACTCCCAAACCCACGTTCTATCCTCATGTTATTCTGGAAGAGAAGGTCGGCCAGCTGGGACAGTCTCTGGTCCCCAGCATGCCTACCCCACATGGGGTTTGCAGAGCCCCTTCCCTTCCCTTCCCTTCCCTTCCCTTCCCAGGCCATGGTTGGAAGACAGGCACCGGGTGATTGACAGCTCCCAGCAGCAGAGGCGCAGAGATTATCTAACAGCATGTTCTGAAGGGGCCGTGGCTGGGAGCCTGCTCACAATAGCAATTGAAGCACTAGTTTCTGCAGGGCTTGGAGTGCCAGGGCCTGGAGGTTTATTAATCCCACAGCAGTCCTGGGGCGGGGGTGGGGATTCCTTGCTGCTGTCATTTATACCTTTTGCTGTGCTCATCCAGCACGAAGAGTCAGCTGGGATTACGTCGCAGGGACCCAGAGCCCTGGCTACCTGCCAAGCTGGGGCTGCGGCGGGCTCTTCCTCCTCGGCCAGCTCCCAGGCTGCGTTGATGACAAAGAGAGAGCGGAGCAGTTCAGCCACAGAGATGCAGACAGGTGCCTGGCCAGGAGGATGTGAAATCTCGGGAGGTGCCAGTCCTTCCGCACGAAATTTAAGAACTACTTTCTCTGTGATCCCCCTCCCCAGCCCAGAGTGACTGACAGCACCTTCCTCAGAACCACTGTCCTCCTGCCGCCTGTCCCCGCACCCCTCGTTAGTTACCTGGTTCGATTGTTTCTTTCTCCGAGTGGCATGTTCCATCTGCTGTAATTAAGGCGAGTTCCACAGAGCATAGATTACAATGAGCGCTCCGTGGGGACCCCCAGAGCACCGAGCATGTGCAAGGGATTCAATCAGCGTCGGCAACCCTGGCTCCTGCCTTCCTGTGCAGGCTCACCTTCTGCCGTTCCGCCCTGTGCTGCCACTTTGCACTCCCGCCAGCCGCAAGGACCGGCTCATCTCGCCACGGCACACCTTACCTGCGCCTGAGCACGCGCCTCCCTGCCAACCACCTACCTCAGTGACGTAGAGCCCTTTCTCCTTGTACCAACACTGTCCCTTGCACTTATTTCCATTACAGAAATAATCTTATTTCAGTTACTTGTTTGCCTGTCCATCTTCCTCATTAGCCTGAGAACTCTTTGAGAATGCAGATATGTCCTATTTCCTTTTCTGTCTCCTCTTGCCTGGACAGGCCCGGGGCGAGCGGGAGGTGAATGAGTGCGTTTACTGCCTAAGTGACTGAGTATGCGAGTGAATGGCTGGAAAAACGTCTCGGATCGAATCTCTAATTTTCCAAAGCTTCGGTATTTACTTTTAGGATTACCCATGTGCCCTGAGGAACTCCTTTTTCATTCAGTTACCTGCCCTTTGGCACAAGTTCTGTAATTTTTTTCTCAAGTTTAGGGAAGAGCGAGAAAGGAAACACAACACCCTAACTCAGGCCAGTTGCACAGGCTTTGCTCAGGGAGCTGGAGCGCCCTGCGACGGGGCCAGGATTTGTGATGGTGCCAGTGTGGATGAGTCGCTTGCTGTGCATGCAGAGGCAAAGTGCCACCCTTCCCCCGCCAACCTTAGCTGGTCACTACTCAAGCGAAAGGCCTCGGTCACTGGGGACACTGAGTGAAGAAGTAGCTCTCGGAGCAAACCCGTCTCCACCACCAGCAACCCAGAATGCGCAGCCCTAGGGGAGTGGTTGACATTTTTAGTTGAAATGAGTTCTTGGATTTTCATGCACCACGGTTGTCATAGATAAATGCCCGAGAACGGGCCCTGCAGCCACGTGTGGAGCCGCTCTCGTCTTCGGCTAAAGGCATTAGCGTGGGCGAGTGGGAGAGGCTCTGGCCAGCCGTGAAGAGCTTGGGTCTGGGCCCAGCTCTGCCCCCTCTGGCTGCGGACCCTGACCGAGTTACCCAGCCGTTCTGAGCTCCAGTGTATCCGTATGTGACAAGAGATGATTAATTTACAAAGTACGGTTTTCAAGCCGTGTGTCCTGGAGCCCCAGGGCGGCCGGCGGGTTCCTCGGGGTCACGGATGGGCCCGTGGGCGCCGGAGGTACCCGCTCTGCCTCCTCGAGAGCGGCCCGGCCAGTGTGGCTCCCTAGGCCCCGGAGCGGGGTTTGCTTTCTTTAAAAGGGGGGTGAAAGAGTCGCAGTGCTTTGATGAAAATGACGTGAAATACCTCTCTCCATAATTTCAATACGCAGACTGTTCTCTGTGACCTTTTGGCTGCAGCTTTAAAGGTGCCAAGTTGGCTTCCCCTGCGTCGGACGGATTCATTAGTTTAAGCCCGTAATCTAGGGCTCAAGACCGGAAACACAGAGGACGGTGGCTCGAATTCTCTCATCCTTTTACTTTATGAACATCTCTGTCTCGAGAAACCACTCAAATTAGTTACACTGTTATCACCACAAAGTGCTGATAGAGGCCAATGCACACTGTCCGACTGCTTACTCAATGCTCTGTCCCCTCCTCTGTCCCCATCGAGTGGTCACACAATGTCTTCTTGAATTCTTCCAGTGACTGTGAGCTCACCACCTTTGGTCGCATCTGACCCTGACTCCTAGAGCTTGACCTCTTCAGACCGGACAGGACGAGCTCACTTCCCCTTCTCATAATTGGCTGCTTGTCATCACCAGTAGGTCAAGCTAATCACGCCCACCCTTGAGCTCCTCTCTTTCCCCGTAGGTTTAACTTCCTTCCCCACATGAGTGGGCCTCACTACTGGTTTTCCTCTCTCAAGGGAAGTGCACCGGACGGACTGGGCGTCCTGCAAGGCTGACCGAGCGGGGGAGAGCGCGACAGCTCTCCTTTCCTCGTCCAGGGCTTTTCGGCACTTTCCATGTTGGAATCACCTGGGCAGCTTTTGAAAACAACATATTGTTTTCCAGGCTTCATCCTGAACAGTTAAATCAGAAATTCTGGGGCTGTTGTTTAGGTTCTGACATTAAAACAAAAGTCCAAGCAATTCTTCCGTGTGGCCAGGATTCGGGACCATTGCTTTTGACACTAGGCACAAAGTCCTTGGTTCTTGCTCTGGTTGGCCAATGACCCATTGGAGTGTATAGCCAGCCTGGCTGGGAGGAGCATTTCAGAAAAGGAGAGAGATTCGTTGTTTGATTATCTTCTATGCGTAAATACTGAGCTAGGCACGTGGGGACACGACTCTATTTGCTTTTCACTGTAAGTCAGGTGTTTTGCTCCAGATCCACAGAGGAGAAAACCGTCCCTAATGACATCCAGCAGGTCACAGGTTAACTCAGCTCGACAAGGAACAGAATGGGGATTCCAGACCTATTTGAATCAAAGCCTACCTTCTTTGAATCATGCCACTTTGCTTCCCCTAATTTAATTAATGTAACAATCATTTATTAAGAACCAGTTCCTACCAGATGCTAGATATGTCCCAGGCCAGCAACTGTGGGGAGCTGGCGTTTTGGGGTGATCTGTCCCGCTGGATAAGGATGATGAGGACGTGGCACGTTATCTTTTTTTCATTCCATGATTTGTTTATAGGTTCGTTTTCTTGTAGGAAAAATCATGTCAATGTGATGCAGGCTTCGCAGGGAAATAAGTCTTTGGTATTTGGCTGTAAAATAAATGTTGGAATAAAATGTTGGAGAAAATAAAGAGCTGTGGATCAAACCACTTCCCACAGAGCTGCTGGATACTGATTGGCTGTCGCTGGTGTTTCATTGTTTAAGGCAAATCCGGTGCCTAAGGAAGGAGCTGCTGTCCCCAGGGCTCTGGTCTCCTTGCCAGGAGCGATAGCAGGGCGAATTCCCACAGTCTTGGCCGCCGGGTCCGCCCTGCCCCTTAAAGACCACCTCAGGCAGGCACGTGATGCGACCAGCCACCAGGGGCTCTGTGACTCTTCCCGCCAAAGCTTCCGGAACAGACTCCAATAGGTTGGCCACTTTTTTCACCTCAGCCTGACTAAGCTGCGGGCCATTTGTGGGGGCTACTGAGAGGCTGACGGTACGAGCCAGGGAGAAATAACAAGGTAAGGATACAGAAAGTCAAGAAGAAAAAAGGGAGAGGGGAAGCCGAAGCGAAGTGGAGATCAGGGAAGGAACGACGATGGAGGGTGTGCACGGAGCACCGACAACGCTGGATGGGATCCCCCTGGCCCAGACACCCGCCTGCCCAGACACCCGCCTGCCCAGCACCCAGCTCTTCCCCAGGCCGAAGGCAGCCTGGCCTTCAGGCAGCAGCCGGGAACGCCCCTCCGCTGCTGCTCCCGCGCCCTCCCCGCCCTGCACTCACCTCGTCAGGGGACACACGGCCCTGCATCGACGCTGACTCCTCCTCGGCCCGCAGCCCTTCTGGACTGTGTCCTCCGGTGAGTGACAGGTGTGCCCGCGGCACCTGGGGCGTCCAGGCGGCCGGAGCCCTGAGCGGCCTGCTTTGGTTAGCCGGTATGTGGCGAAACTACGCTCTGTGTGCCACGGCGTAGAAAATGTTAGGAAACGCCGTTCCAGGCTGCTTCATGAGTGACAGGAAGGAAGGGGGAAAGCGAGGCAGGCAGGCTGGCTGGCTGGCTGGCTGGCTGGCTGGTCGACCCAGGTGGGAACAGGCTTTCCGCACCTGGAGAGGCTTGCGGACCCCCGCCCCCAGGCAGCTCTGCAGCAGGGGCCATCCAGGCCTGAGGCTGTGACACACAGCATTCACAGTCTCCTGCTCTTCGGGCCAGGCTGACCTGGTGGGGACGGCGTGGCCTTTGGGGCCGGAACGAGGGGCGTGTGAGTGCCAGCTCGAAGGCACGATCCGTAGGACCCCACCCGTGACGTCCCGCTTCTCCGTGCCTCAGCCACGACGGGAACAGTGACGGTTCGGCTTTTAGGTGAGCACGGGGATCACAAGATAAGGTTTTGCAGAGCTCTTGGCCCACGGGAGACACACTCAGCGTTCCCCCGAGATGTTTACATCTTGTTTCCAACGCCCTCCAGGAGCCAGTTTGGCAGCGCAAGGCAGCTAACATGGCTCATCAGTGTGTGAGTCTCAGGAGTTGAACTCCAGTCCTGGTCCCGTACTTATTAGTTCCGTGACCTCGGGCAAATCACTTAACCCTCCCCCAGCTCCCGCATGTCTGCGTTGCTGCTGCTGCTGCTGTTAAGTCTGTGAAATGCGGGTAACGGCACCAGCCTCACCCGGATTTCTTCAGAGGATTGAGTGAGCGGACATGCCTGCTCATTATAAACACTCGTGTGCGTGTTCGGTCTTCCGTGATTACCCAGAAGGGCACAGCTGAAGGCGGCCAGTACTGATGCCAGCCAGATGCTCTGGTCCAGAGCACCACCGTGTTATTGCTCAGGGAACCCTAGAGCAGGGGCATCAAACTCATTTTCACCAGGGGCCACATCAGCTTCACAGTTGCCTCCAAAGGGCGGAATGTAGAGCTCCTTGCCCCTAGTTAAGGAGTGGTTACATTTATACAGTCCTAACATTGCCTTCAGCCCTTTGAAGGCGACCGCCAGGCTGATGTGCCCCTGGTGACAATGAGTTTGACACCCCTGCCCTAGAGTATCCGTGGCTGGGGCCATGTGCTGATGGGTTGGTGGGAGACATAGAAAAGTTCATTTGCAGTTAATATATATTCAGCTGTGCTAATTAGCACATGCCCCAAAACCTCAAATAATTAAGCAAGCCTTAGCCATAAATGAGGCTGTAGGCTCGGGAGGATGTCGAGAACGCCTTTTTTGGACCGTCGTTCTGACCGCTCTAAGAGTGGGAATGCCCACGCACACCAAGGTTGTCTGTGAGCCAGCAGGTTCTGGGCCCGTGTCCGGCGCCATAAAGGGGTTCGAGCACAAGACAGCAAGTGTTTACTGTTGTAACTTTCCGCTCTTCGGGGCCCGCTGTGTGGTAGGCGCTCCCCACACATCCCACCTTCAGTCTTTGCAAGCCACCTGCGCCCATTTCCCAGGGCTGTCCTAACACGGTCCCCCAAACTGGGCGGCCTGAACCAACAGGAGTGCGCTGAGTCGCAGGGCCGGCCGCCCGGAGCTCCAGGCCGGCTGTGGGCAGGGCCGCGCGCTCTCGGACAGCGCCAGGGAGAGGCCTTCCTGGGCTGCCCTCAGTGTCTGCCGTCTGTCCGCACTGCCCGGCAGCCCTCGGCACGCCATGCAGCGTGCAGGCCACGGGCAACGTCTCCCCGCGCCTCGTCACACTGTCTGTCCCCCTTGCGTCTGTCTCTAGGACCACGTCTCCGCTTCACGAGGCCACCCATCATACCGGGCTAGGGCCCACCCTAATGACCGTAATTTCATTACCTCCGGAAAGACCTCATTTCTAAATAAAGTCACACTCTCAGGTACTGGGGCTTAGGACTTCAACGTGACTTTGGAGGGACAGGGTTGAGCCCCCGCCACCGCTCTTTGAGGTTTGTGCCATCCTCGTGTTTTACAGATAAGGTGTTTGAGCCTCAGGGGGACATGCAATGCGTCCAGGTCCTGTGGCTGGCGTTTGGGGACGCCCCCGTCTTTCAGACCCAGCCTGGACCCCCTGCGGCTCCGCCTCTGCGTGCAGGTGCCTTTGGTGTGCCGAGGTGTTGCAGGTGACACCCCTCGTGACACTGGTCGAGCCCACACTTCACTCGGGCACATATTTAGCTCAATCTGATTGGTCAGTTCTGTGACCTTTGCATGAACTGCTCAGTTGAAGGAGTCCCTGCTTGTTTCGGGCTCTCAGGCTGGTACTCGCCGTGCCGGCCCAGGTACAGCCGGAGGATGCGCTGAGATGATGCAGGGACGAGGGGGCAGGTCGACGGTGAGAGGGCCTCTTGTTCTGCCAGGGCTTCCTGGTCACTGAGCATCAGCTTCCATCTCTGCGGCACCTTCTGAGCTGACCCTGGGCCCCCACAACCACACCACACAGGCTCCCTGAGTCCTGACCTACCTACCGGGGCCCTGGGATCAGGCCCCCTTCCATCACCCTCTCTGTTGCTGGCTCAGCCCTCGCCTGGACCCTCCTGCTCCTGGCTGCTCTGGCAGGCCCCCTGGCTCTCAGATGGCGTCCCCTTCTGCATTCTGCTGAGGCACAGAGGATGGCCTCCACCACGTCCGCTAAGCCACAGTGGGGGCCAGTAGTGGGAGGTGCTCTTTGCTCGGGAGCGCTCACTGCCCACACCTATCCTGCCATCCCTTCCGTCCGTACAGCTCACCCCCCCCACCCCCCGACAAGGCTGTGGGCCTCTGTGCCCAGTGGTCCAGGCAGGAGGCACGGCGAAGGCCCCCCACCCAGTGTGTGGTGCTGCCCACCACCCCCACTCCCAGAGTTTTAGCCTCAACGTGCAACATGGAGCGTGATTCCCACTTGCACTGAAACTGTTCTGTTTTCCTCTTCCCACCTTCCTCAGTTCCCCCACCACTACCCCAAGCCCCCAAAAGTTTCTTATCTGCCCTCTGCATGATGCGGGCACATTACAGCCTTGGTATTTCCCTCCGTCCCTGCTTTGTGGGTTAAATCCCGTGCTCGAGTCCTCTCTCTCGACGGTCCAAGCTAGGTTTTTGGTACTAAAACGACAAGGCAGCAAGGCACCGAGCCTGACTCCCACGATAGCAAGCTTGGCTTTCGAGACCTCGAGGCCAAGAACCCAAGCCTCGGCCCTCCAGAGGTGCTCGGGTGTCCTGGGGCCGAGAGCTTCAGCCCGACGGGCTAGCTTCAGCGGGAAAGGAGTTGTAGGATAAACAGGAATTACCTACAAAGGAAAACTCAGGCGGTAATATTTTACAATAGTGCCCTACTTTGTTTTAGTGTGGAGATTTTGCAGCCAAGAAAAGGATTTGTGAGTTTCCTTGACACCACCTAGAACTTGTGAGTTTACTCGGCTGAAGCACCGTTTTAACGAGTCCTAGATCCTGGCCTGTAGGACTTGATCGGTTTCGCTGCCGTTCACGGCCAGAGGGAATTTCTCCAATTCTGGCCCTCCACATCCCAAGCATGCGCTGTCCGTCCCCAGAACGTGGCACTAGATGGATGAGCACCGGACTGTCCACGGCCACAACAGGATGGAATACAGCGAGTTGTCACCGAGTCACTAGCCTCTTCTTCCTGTACTATCAAAGGCCATGCCACTTGACGCCTGCCACCAGCACTGCAGACCTGAGCATCTCGTCCAGGCTCTGTCATTTTACACACGTAGAAATGGAAGCCTAAAAAGAAAAATCGCCCCGGAGATTTCAAAGCTTCACTGTAACGAGGCCACAGCAAGGTGCCCTGCGTGCAGCTGAGTTCCCCCGTGACCACAGTCCCGCCTTCCCTCTCCGTCACCCCCTGCTGCCACGAGGGGTCCCTACTCTTGCCAACCCATGGCTTGTTTTTCGACTGTACTCATCCAGCTCGGAGGTGGAGAGGGACAAGCACAAATGCTTGACCCCGAGAAGCCCCAAGCCACCTGCTCATGGCTGCTGAAGACAGACTTTCTGACGGGCCAGAACCTCAGCAGCTCTGCTAAGCCACGTCCGCCTGCTTGCCCGGGAAGGGTCAGTTCTGCACTCGGATGACCACCCCCACCCCGCACCCTTTGCGAGCGTGGCGAGTGCAGTAGGAGCTGGTCTCGGTGCGTCCACGGCGCACTGTCAGAGGGCCCCTGTTCTGGAGGAGGTAGCTGGCACACACAGACAGGTGGCGAGGACAAGGGGTGCCTGTCTTCAGTTCCAGGCGGCAGACACGGCTGCTCCAGCAGCAGGCTCGGCCAAGCCCGGCGGGCCACGGCGCCGTGCAGTCGCTTCTGTGGACTTTCCTGGGAGCCTGGGGGCGGCTCACCCACAACGGCCCCCCGAGGTCACTCAGAACTGCGCCCTTTTTCGCTCCACTTTTGTTTTCAATGCAGAGACCCCTGAGGACTCGGGACGCTTTGTTCCTTCTGTAAGAATATACGGGAGCCCCCCACCTCTCCACGGGGTCGCACACAGTCTTGAAGGTAGCAGAGAAACTACGCCGCAGAAGGTCTTCTTTGAAAGGGGAAGCAGAGTCCCACAGACTTCCCTTTGCTAAAAGTTGCAGAAGGTGGGAGGGTTTGTTCCATGTGCACAGGGTGATTATAATGTAATAAGACTGCTATTCTTGTGTGGCTCATTAACCAGCCTTAAAGACAATTCTGAGCGAAGTTCAAAGGATATTCGGAGCTGCGGGAGAGCCAGGGAAGGCCTTACTTTGAATGACAGTCCTCCCTTGAATCTCCCCAGAGTTAATTACATTCCTTATGCAGATGGAGTCCCCCCTCCCCCCAGGCGTAGTGCTGGGCCTGGTCCATTCCTTCAGATGGCCTTTCTGAGCTGTGCCCTGCATGCAGCTCTGCGCCAGGGGCTGCAGGACAAACGGAAAAGGCAGGCCTGGTTCTCCCACCCCTGGTCTTTGGGGAGCGGTTAGACTGTGCACTTCCGTGACGTGGCATTTAACCAACAGCGCAGGACAGAACGGTCGAAGTGATTGGCCACACCTCCCAGGAGAGCATCGGGCTTTCATGTGTCGGCTGCCAGGGCCGCCTCCCCAGAAGAGGCTGCTCCCCCGCATCAGTGTCTAGGAGCCAGGTGGGAGGGGTCCTTGAGGTGGGCTTTGCAGGTGAAGAACCAGATGGTGAGGCCCTCTCTCTAGCTTTCCTTTCCTTTCCTTTCCTTAGGCTGTTGGACCTCAGCATCTTTTATGGGATCTCTGATGTGTCTGAGTTGCCATGGGGACCAGTATCCTCCTTAAATACTAAAGCTGTCTCACAGGAGAAGGGGAAGGGAAGGGCATGGAATGATAAGAGGCAGGGCCTGCAGGGGGACAAGGATACCCATTGGGCATCCCCAGGAGAGAGGACTCCGCAGAGAGGAGGGCTTGTTGGCAAGAAGGAAGCCTAGGTGGTGTTTCTCCCGCCCCTCCCATGCCGTGGGCTCTCTGTCCCCTGCCCCGTGTCCTCCCTGTCATTTTACCCATCACCACCCAAACCTCCGACTTTGCTTCCACTTCCTCAGAACCCTCCAGGGGTGTCACTGTGGCTCCGTACTGAACAAAGTTCTGACCTTGACCAACCCAAACCACCTTGCCCCACTCTTCCCGCCCCAGTGCCCACTTCTTGTCTCCTCTGCCACCGTGGTCCACCTGCCAGGGCCCCAGTGCCCCCTGCCTTTCCTGGCTCAGGCCTGCCCTCCGCCTGGAGGCCCGACTCACCTGCCATCGTCCAAGCCCCCTAACGCTCACCCGCCACACACAGGAAGCTTTCCTTTCTGTCTTTGGTTCCTGGTCATTCCCGCATGAGGCAGCCCTCTGGGAGTGCTCGTAGAATGCCTGTGCTGCCTCCTGCTGGCTAGGTGCTGAAAATCTGGGAGGGAGGGAGGAAAGGAGGCTCGACCTTTAACCCCTGAAGCAACAGGACCAGTGCTGGGAGGTGATGAAGGGCCCTGAGTCCATTTTGCTTGCTTAGTTGTGAGAGTTGTGTGGATAAAGCCCTGAGGTGGGGCGGGGTGCTTCCCGACACTCAGGCGGTTCCGCTGTGAGAAAGCGGAGTGCCCCTGACTGGGGTGAGCTGAGCCAGGGCCTCTGAGGACGGCAGGGACCCTGGCAGGATGTGGCGGGGCGGCGGGGCAGGGGGTACTTCTGCCCAGAAAGGCCCATGCTCTGCTCTCTGGGTGTGGGCACACTCCTGCCACTTGGCTCAAGCCTCAGAGCCCTCGGAAGTCCTCCTTCCCCTCAGCCAGCCCCAGGAGGACAGGCTAATTGCCATGCTGGCTGTCATTTAAATCCCTCTCAACGGCAAGTGCAGAAAAGGTAGCACAATCCCCACAGCCCGCTGGTTGGTTTTCATTCCAGTTCAGCTCCAGGGACTCCTCGTTAAGCCACACCACTGATGCCTCCAGGGGCCAGAGCCCCAGGCAGGAGGCGGCAGGCCTGGCGGGGCTGTGGCCAGTGTCTCCCCCTGCACCCCTGAGGGGTCACCCCCGGGGACCCGTCATCTCTTCCTCCCCTCTGCTCAACGGGGCCCCCATCTTGGTAACACTGACCCTCTACCCACCTGAGTCGGTTAAATGCTCTCTTCACTGGGCTGTTTACATTGCTTGTATTTTCCGCCTACCCTCTTCTGTGGCCTCGTTCCATCCACACCATCTATCTGTCCAGGGGCTGGTCTGTTTATATTCCCCTGCAGTGTGTGGCTCTCTTCCCATTTAATCTCCTTTATCATCTCCCTCACCTTCTCCACGGCCCCTTCCTCTTGCTATTTTCCAGGTACCTACCTATTAAATGCTCCTCAGCCCTCCCTCCCTGTCTCAGCTTTCACTGTGATCCTCTCCAGGTTCCATGGCTACCTACATGCCCGCTCCCCTTGGTCCCCACGTCCTGCACCTGACAAGTGAGCCAATTAAACTGCCCTAGGGGACGGGGCTTGCCCAGCCAGGCACCTAGGACCACGCCCCACGAGGTCCTCCCCTTCTACTGCTAATAACCAGAACTAACGCATATTCAGCACCCAACTTGGGTGGCGCCCTGCGCTTGGTCTTCATTTCCTGCTTCCTACAACTTTTCGAGGCAATTTCCCCTACGTTAGAGGAGGAGGCCTGGGATTCAGGAGGTGGAATAGCTCGCTCAAGGTCACACAGTTCGCAATATTGACAACTGGCTCTCAGTTATCTGCATGAGCAGCGGCTCGGATAATCTCCCCCTGCAGAAAGTGCGGTCCTCACTTCCAACAGGCTCTGAATATTGCATCCGGGCAGCGGGCTCTCCTCCCACTGGTGCTGCGTGGTGGCTGCTAGTCAAAGTGCCGTGCGGGAGAGGCCGATGTAGGCAACGGTGTTAGGGCACAGTGTCTCCACAGAAATCGTCATGCACACAGACAGTAGTGCCGCCGAGACGGGGAGAGCCAGTGTGATGGCTGCCAGCCTCGTCCCCAGTCCCCTCGTCCCAGCCCTGTGAGCCGTGTCTGTCCCCTGAGCACCACGCCGACCCGGGCTTGCGGGGGTGCTGTCTGTTGCCTGGTGAGAACCAGAGGACAGTTATCCAGGATTCTAGGGTAGCCACCGACAGGTAATAGAGGCTAATTGAGTGTCTGCTGGGATCTAGGCAACGGGAGGGCCCTGAACGGACCTCCCAGGGGCCTGCCATGGGATAGGTGGAGGCAAGTGATTCCGCAAGCCTCTTGGTGAAGGGGAAAAAATGAGTCTCCTCCCAGACCTGTGAACTCCTGAAACAGGAATCCCGAAGTCAGAGACAAGCAGCAACAAAACCGAGCCCCCGGCGAACTGCGCGCGGCGGGGGGGGGGGGTGGGGTTCTTGAAGGCAGCCGCCTCAAATTCTTCCCTGAGGTCCCTCGTGCCTCTAGAGTTGAATTCAAGGCACCCCCTCCTCCTGTCCCCTTAGCCCACCTCTTGTGCATTAGCTACGCAACCATCTGCATACATGCCTTATCCCTGTCCGATGAGAATAACACAAGGTCTCCGGTCATACCACGTCTGCTGTAGAGAAGTGAACTGGGGCCTCAGGGGGCTTGCTTGAGAAGGAAGGGATCGTCTGTCTTTGCCTGGTATCAAAGGCTTTTCTACTCGTCCTTAAGGATTTTACAGAGCCTGGTGGTGACAAAACACATGTGCCTCACCGACGATGTCCAGGTAGAGAGGCGATGAGCGCTGAGATCACGGGAACTGCTGTGGACTGGGAGCACAGAGGACAGGGGACATCTGGGACGGAGGACTGAGAAAGGCTTCAGGAAAGGGTGGCATTTAAGCTGGGTCTTGGAAAGTAGGATTTATGCAGACGTTCCCAGTGGAGAGATCGTTGGCAAAGGCAGGAACGTTCCTGGAGTATCTACAAGCCTGGGGAGAGGAGGTGGGGTGGCGTTGGAGGTGGAGGGAAATGACGCTTTTCTGTGAGCATCTCACTTCACTAACTATAAATCCGTGGAGGCGGTACCACGCTTCTGTAGCTGCTGTGTCTAGCATGGTCATGGCTGGTGCTGACGGAATGTTTCCAATCATCGGTAGTGGAATGGCCACGGCAATGGCGTGTGAAATGGTGATGCTGATGCTGCTCGATGGGACTCAAGCCACCATCACCATAAGGCTGAGGACCAGGGGCCAGAGCCTGGGAAAACGGAGTGAATTTCCGACTGTACTTCCTCCTCTCTCCTCTTTTTCCTCAAGCCCTGTTCATCTGACTGCATCTTTTTTAGGAAGAGCAGTTGGGGTGTTGCCAAACTGACTGGCATCCCCTGCCCAGGGTGATCGACCCTGTCACTGAAAAGTAATTTCCTTTGCAACTTCCGTCCAGGGACATCCCGCCGCTGCACACGGCAGGCTGGGCTGGGCTGGGCTGGCGAGGCCATCCTGCCGCCACCGTGCCGGGGAAGGAGGAAAATGCTCGGCATTAAATCTCATGTAAATCAGACTTTATTTGCTCTGGTGACAAGTTATTACCTTCTGCAGGAAATGAGGGGGAAAAACAGCTGCTGGCTGGAAACATGGCTCCCCAAGTGAGGATGTGTCCAAGAGCAGCCCAGGGCGGTGCAACCGGTCCAGAGGCTCGCCCCATCCTTCTCCCACCCCCCGCAGCTCCCGCCCACTTCTCCGCCAGCACCGTGGTCTCCTGAGTGGGTCCTTTGTATCACTGTCCCCGTGGCTAAGCATCTGTTTACACCAACTGCCCCTCACGCATGTCTCACACAGCCTCCTGTACAGAATGGGGCAGGCCCTCTCCCCACCCCCCCCACCAGAATGTTCCATATGCTTTTGTCCACCTCGCTGAACTCAATCCATCCTCCATGGCCCAACTCAAGACCAAAATCTCTAGGAAGTCTTCCTTCTCCACCCTATCTGTGGCTCGCTCTTTCTTTCCTTTGAGTTGGTTTGTCCTTAACCTCTGCCCTATGGACAACCTGGCCTGTCCTGACCGATATCTATAGGGAGCCAATACATTTATAAAGAACCTACGTGCTTCAAGTAGTGCTTGGCTTCTGCTGTGGAATCTACCAGGTGTGGACGGATACACACGTACCTAAGCCACCAGCTCTGCCCTCGGCCTGCTCACAGCCTGCTTAGGGAGCTAAGTTAGGCACATGAAGAAAAAGCCAGCCATCACTCTTACGTCCATAATAGATGCTCGATAAATGTGCTAGGTGCTGATAAGGATGTATTAGTCAAGATGGGCTAGATTATGCTAAAGCAAGAGGTGACTCCCAGATTTCTTTCTTGTTCACGCTCCCTGTCCGTTGCGGTCAGCCAGCAGACTCTGCCCACTGCAGTCACTCAGTGGCCGCCTGCCTGAACACTGCATGGAAGGATCTCATGTTGGCAACGAATGCCATACAGCTCTCTCCTGGAAGCGACACAAATCATCTCCAGTCGCAAGTCACGTGGCCCCGCCAACCATAAGGGGGCCAGAAGGTGCAACCCTACCATGTGTCCAGAAGGCAGAGGGCTAGAAATACTCGGTGAACACCATCAATAGCTTAGTTGCTATATTTTGTGAGGCACGAGCTATGTGTGTTTTGTCCAACGCTGAATCCCTAATGCCTGGCACACGGAGACTCAATAATTACTCAGGCCCATGGCCAGTGCTGGGTCTGATCCTCTGTCTTGGTGCAGAGCTGAGCTATGCGCTTCGTTGGCCTTGAATCGCCTTCTGTGCCTCTGCGGACCCCAAGCCCTTGGGGTAAGGCGGCCGCACCTTCACTGCTTGTCAGCCCTTACACGCAGGGCAGGTGGCTTAGACACGTCCCCTCTGCACCGCAGGAGTGGCAGGAAAGGAGGGTCTCCCTTATCCGTTGACACTGTTCTTTATGATTCGGAAAGCAGACACTTCTTGAAAAATATGTGTATGTGTGAAGGTGCGTGAGTGTGTGTGTGTGTGAGAGACAGCTAACACTGGGAGGGAGGAGGCAGGCAGTAGCTCCATATTTCCTCATATCTCCCACTAGTCGTTCATCAGTGTCGCGTTCAATGCAGTCCTTGGTGGGGGGCCGGGGAGAAGACCCGGAGAGATGGGGGAGGGGGTAGTCCCTCCTTGGGCCGCTTTGTCTCGTTCCCTACTGTGCGTGCTTCACACTCTCATCTTTTTCCCACTCGACCCTTTCTCCTCGCCTCTCCCCTCCCTGTTTTCTCTCTGCACTGGTTGCCTCATCCCTTCCTCCAAGGTCACAACGGCAGGCGGAGAAGAGGATGGGGAGAAGATAGGGCCCGAGTCAGGAGTATGGAAACAGGACAGGGGGGCCATCTCCAGATTGGCCAGCCTTGGAGGCCACAGTCACGGCTTGAGTATCTTCATCGTGGTCACAGTTTTAGATACACCTGCCCAGCTTTGGGAGCCCTGGCAGAGGAAGTCGGGAGCAGAAATCACTCGAGGTCCTCTATTCACCCCCCACCCCTCATGTTAGGATCAGATCCCACAGCTCATGTCCAGGAACGGGCCCCCTCTGCTCCCTCAGCCACCTATTCCACGGCCAGGAAAAGGGAGGAAGGCTGGCTCTTCCGCTGATCGTGCCGCAGCCTGCCTGGGCTTTTACAGCATCATTGATTAAGGGCTGCCGTTCAGAGAAGGCAGAGCCGGCCCAGCATCTCTGCTGCCTCCATAGCCTCCATCACTGAAGGGCTGCCAGGCTCACCATCTGTACCCCACGGGCAGGGCTATGCGTTGCCAGTTTCTGCATCAGCCCCCGCCCCGGGCCCCCACCCCCTGCCTGGGCTGGGAACCTGCCAGCGCCCCAGACTGCATCGTACAATCGGAGAAGCTTTGCCAGGTTCATGGCTGGTAATTTATGACCTTCTTTAGCAACATCTATCACGCTGTACAGTCGTTAATCCCAGAGTCTTTGCCCACTTTGCAGAAAATAGCTTGCAATTCCTTACAGTGTAGCGTTGGCTAACTCACCTGTCGGGCTGTCGGGCTGGGTGGGAGTGACAGGCTGCTCTCCTGGTACTTCCTTCTGTCCTACTTTGCTTTGGTGAGCCAGGCCTTCTCCTTCCAGAAATGGCAGCGGGACCTTCATTGCCAGCTACTGTCCTGCTCTCTCCTGCTACCGCTGTGGTGACAGCTCTAACCTCTGCACCTCCTGGGATGGCTGTGGGGGCCGTGGGGGCCTTGGGGGCCGTGGGCTCACAGCTCCAGCAAGGGCAGAGCCTCCCAGGGCTGCGAAAGGTGGAGCAGGTCCGGCCCACACAAACCTCCTCCCTTCTCATTCAGTGCTGGATGGGGGGAGGATGGGGGTGGCCTGAGGGCGTACTTTCCCACTCGCATACAAGTCCACGGTGTGTTCAGTACTTCTGTGCTCAACCCTGGCTTAGGCACCCTAATCGGAGGGTTGCTCTGGACCTCTGAAAACTTCCAAGAAGGCAGACAAAATGATACATAAATAATATGTAAATGCATTTGACTCCTGGATGAATCACACTGTATTTTGTAGCCAACTCTTTTAACTTGAGCTATTCCAGCATTAAAATTAAGTCTCCATCTCTCAAGGCATATGTCTGAACGAGGCGGTAGCTTAGGAAATTCTAAATCATGGTGAGGAAGCTTGACAAGATTCGGACTGTGATCGTATGGTACCTAGAGTATATGTGGATGAATTAAAAAAAAATTTAATTCTGGAGAAAGATAGAGTGAGTCCTATTAGAAAGGAAAACACCAAAATGATAAAAAGTTTAAATTCATATATTGGGATCTATATGTGTGTGTATAATTCATCATATATTGTATATACATATTATACATATGTATCATAAATTGTCCCAATGTATTGTTTCCCCCAAATGTATTATTTCCCCACGTTTTCTACATTTCCTACAATAGACATGCATTTTTGTACTGGGAGCAAACCCACGCACCACCGGTGAACGACAGCGTTCACTGTGCTTGCCGGGTTGACTGAAGGGACGAACGTCCGAGGTGTCTGACCCTCCTCTGTACGCTCCGAGGACCAAGGGGACGTGAAGGGGCAGGTTATCTGTCCGTTTCTTCTCCTTGGCCTGTTCTCTCCTCAAGTACCCGAAGCTCTCTGGTTTCATATTCGACCTTCCGACAGTAAATACGGGAAGAAAGCCTCCCCTCCGTAGTACGGAGGAACCGAACCCCCCCTCCCAGTGCAGATATCATATTTGATGGCATCCTCAGCGCTCAGCTGCGGCTGCCCCAGAAACATCTGTTGAATGGACACATGAGTGAACAAAGTGACCGTGGCTGCTTTTCATCTCCAACGAGACGACAGAGGCAGTAGGTTCAGGCTGACAGCATTTGGCTGCCCCTGCTGTGAACTCCTCGGCATCAGTGCCGTGGGCCCCGGACACATGGCACTTGTTCTCGCCCAGGCTGGGTGCGGGCAGGGAGGGCACTCCTGCGTCAGGACCGCCGGCGCGGTCAGGTTCCCCGGTCAGCACGCATGCGGCTCACCCTGGGGCGTGTGTTTGCTTGTTTGTCGCAGTCGTCACTCTTCAGTGGAAGGCGCGTGTGTTCCCGTCGGCTTTGGAGCAGGTGCATGGCTGTCTCTGGGGCCCCTGGTGCTGGGCCAGGGGCGACTCTGATGGTTCATCTGGTACTCGACGCTCCTTTGGAATGTGGCCTCCGAGGACCCTCGACTGGAGTGGTTAGACTCCCTGACACCAGGGGTGGGGAGGGGTCTTTATGAGGCTTCGCAGCCCAGTCCTTTAGGGGATAGTCAGCCAGAACATAGAGGAAGGCCATCAAACGCACACACGCACACACTCTGAACAGTAACGAATGCAGCTCCCTCCTCTAGCCTCCGCCTCCTCCGACCCCAGCTGCAGGCAGTCAACCCTTTAATCAGAGCTGGCTGGGCGAGAGGGATGGGAGAATTGTGCCAGCAGCCCTCAGCCTGAAAGTTGAGGCGAGTTTGGAAAGTTTATCCTGGGCCTCTGGAGACATTTGCACAAAGATCACACATCAGCAGTTCAGTTGTCTCCCCACCAAAGGGTCAGCGATGGAGAAGCTGAGTCAAAGGGCTCGTAGAATGTGTGCATGCCGATCTATAAGAAACTTAGAAAAGGATTCCTAAGGCTCCTATCTTTAGTATTTGCAGCCTTTTTATCCATCACCGAGTGTAAGGCAAGGGTGCGTAGGATGCCTAAGGTCAGAGACGGCACCCTTGCCCTGGACTAACCACATCGATTCAAACTTGCATCTTTTGTCTATGGCTAAGCTTCAAGGGTGGGCTGGCCAACGGCACACGGGTGAGGAGAGGAAGCTACAGACTTAATAACCCAGTGACCTTGGGAAACCACTTAGCCTTCCGCGGAGCCTTACTGTCCGTCTCCTCTAAACCTACCCGCCTAATAAGAATCCAATGAGTCGGTGTTTGTGAAAGTGTTTTTGCAAACTCGGAAGTTCTTCACAAATGCAACACATGATTAGAGTAAGTGCATAATAAGTACTTGTTGAATGACAATAAATAGAGCTTGGTCATAGTGTGCTATTAATTTTGATGACATATTGGTATCGCCAGCAAGCGTTTTATTGATTGAGGACAATTCTATGAGTAGCGGTCAAAACAGAACTGCAAAAACCACAGATTTCGTCCCTGAGTGATAGATGGCTTTGTGCTAGTTTTTGGGGGTTCCATTTGTCTTTGTCTTGTCCCCATTTGTTTTGTAAGCTGCTCGAAAGCAGAGATCTTGTCATCCGCACGGCTCGCCCGACATCAGCACAGGCACGCTCGTTGACCTCAGTGGATGTTCGGGGACCGAGCCTCGGGTCTCTCTCGAGCACAATCTGGGCTGCTGTGAGCAGGCACCCACATGGGACAGCCATCGGCTGGTCGGGCCGCAGGGGTCAGCAGAGGGCATTGTTATTTTCTCCCCAGCCACTTGGGGGACGTTTCACCATCTCCTGAGAGGGTTTCTAAGTGGCTGGCTGTGATTGCTCCCCTCCCCCTGTAAGGAGTGGGCTTTCTGTCTTTCCTAGCCAGGGGAAGAAAGGCAAAACGCCCTCCCTTGGCAGTTCTGGGCTGGGAAGTAGAATAAAAACACTAAGACTGGGGGAAAAAAGGCCTTCGCTTAAGGGGTGGTGAACACACAATACAATAAACAGGTGATGTATTGCAGAACTGTATTCCTGAAACATATACCGTATATTTTGGACTATAAGACACACTTCCCCTCCCCCCTGCAACTTTGGGAGGAATAATGGTTGTTAATGCTCCTGTTGAGTTCTGTTTACATTTACATTGGTGAACTATTATGTTACTTATGTTATTAAATATTTTACCCCATTTTTTGCTTCAATTTTTTCCTATTTTCTTCCTTTAAAACCTAGGTGTGTCTTATATTCTGAAAAATACAGTAATTTTATTAACCAACGTCACTCCAATAAATTCAACCCCCAAAGGGTACCAGGTTTTAAAAATCCACATGAACAGCCAGGCAAGGGGACCTTTAAAGGAAACACTTACTTAGTCCTGCATCAACATGAAGGCGAGGTCTGCCTCCTCCTCGAGGCTGCCCTGAGGAAAGTGAAGTTGCTCTCCTTCCTCCACAACCCTCAGGCCCCCAAGGAGGGTGTCGCCCTGAACTTCAGGCCCTGCACACTGCTCTTCTCTGCACTGTGCCTCCATGTGGAAGCTGCGAACAGAAACGAGGTAATAACTTCCAGGGGCTCCGGCAGTTGACCCAGGATGGGACAGGAGGCAGAGGACCAGCCACATCTGACTACTGGCCCCTAACACCCAGACAGTGACATTGAAGCCGAAGCGCCAGTGGGAAGGGGCTGTGGGAGCATGTTAAGTACCAAAACCAGGCAGAGATAAAGCGTATAAACAAGGCTGATGGATGGAGGGAGGCGGAGACCATTTCCAACCTGAGCACCTTTCATAGTACGGGAAGGGATGGAGCTACTCTTAAAGGAATGAGTTGATTGCTGAGCAGTGCTCACCAAGCTTGTTCCGTGGACCCAAAGCTCTTGAAAACAATTACATGAAACAAGTAGAAACTATTAACAAGGAAAAGGAAGCCCAGAGGTCAGTCCTGTTTGTTTAAAGAGAAAGCTGCAGTGATTCATCAGCATACTTCAGACGACTAAATAAATATTTACTATCAAGGGCGACAGTCGGGCGAGGGGGCCTGCAAAGCAGGCCCTGACAGGGTGCCTGTGTCCCACTGGACTTCGGTGGGACTCAGCCCTGTGACTGCAGGGGCTCAGCCTTGAAAGGACAGGTCAGGTGCTGGTTCTTGAGTCACGTTCACCAAGTTCACCCAAGAAGCTTGAAAGGTTTTTGGCAAGTTCACTATTATAAATATTCCCGCTAACTTATCATCCTTGGTTTGGGGGCACAAGGGGAAGAGGAACACTGAACTATAAGGGGGAAGGAGATACCCAAACTGCATTTCAGCCATTAATTTCTCCAGTCACTGATTCTTTAATGAAGCCATAGAAGTATGGGGCTGGAAGAAAGCCAACAAGAACATCCGTGCCGTTCCACTGAGGGAGCAGGACGAGAGCCCTGGAATAGTCACCTGGGAAGGGCCTTCTAATCCCTCATTCCAGCGCCATTTATAGCAGAGTCAGACGGGTCTCTGAGGGCGGAGGGCCTGGTCCCAGGCGGCACCCGGGGCCTGGGTCCCACACCCTGCTGCCCACAGCCGCGCTCCCGCCACACTCGCCCCCCTTAGATGGAGGCCTTCTTGATGCAGCTTAAACCTCCTTCCGAGATGTTTCTCACAGGCAATCCTAGACCACGGCTGCTCCAACCGCTGTCTCCTCCTTGCTTGGTTTGGAGGTGCTGTCTCCCTAGGCCAGGACCTGCCAGGGATGGCCCGGGTCCCCCTGTAAGTAAACCGCAGGAAGAGCTCCCAGGCGGGGCTCTGGTCCACCGTGGCCTCCGAGAGGCGTGGTCTTGTCCATCGGGGACCTTAGTCCCAATCGTCCTCCACCCACGCACATCCGCCAGCAGCGCGGTCCCCTTTCTCCGACTCCCGCAGCGGACCGTGCCGCGGACACGTCTCAGCCTCGCACACCTCCCCCTTTCCTGCCGACACACCCCAGCCCCTTCTTTCCTCCGAGGGAATTTAAACTGAGACATCATCCCCCACCTCTGGGGGATGTGAGGTTTAAAACTTGTCAAGCTAGGGCTTGACTAGGAAGAGCAGAGAGAGGCTCACGACGGCAGGTGTCTTGAAAGATCCTAGAAGAACGCAGTTTCGGCTGAGGGAACGCGGGGCGGAGAATAAAAGCTTCCACGATGGCTGTGTGGGAAAGAAAAGACAAGCGCCACCGCTGGGGACGGACTAGAGGGAGCACGCTTCAAACAGGGCCAGTCGCCGCAAATGCAGTTTCCCGATGGGATGAGTGAGTGATATTTTCTTCGGCGTTTTTTGTTCTCTGATGAATCCGCGGCAGTGACAGACCACAGCTCTCAGCCTGGCTTTCTCCCTGCAGATGAAAAAGAAGCGCAGGTTTGTGATACTCACGTGGGTGCAGGATGACGGCGGGGAACGCGCAGGCGATGGCATCCGAGGGATTCGAGTGTGAGGATGCTGCGTTCATCTGCTGTCTAACCTCACGGCAGGCCACCGGTGGGAGCCTTAATGTCACCCCGAGACCCCACAGGGACAGGAGGAGTCACGTTTCTGAAGATGCGGGGAGTCGGGGCCTGTGGAACTAGAACCCCTCTGGCGGGGTCCTCTCTTCCTGCGGATTTGCCGAGGACAGCGTGCGGTTTGGGGGTCTGTGGCTCCGAAGTGTCCGATCAAATTCCCTCACTTGGGATCTATGCAGTGCCCAGCTGAGGGCCTACTATGTGCCAGAACCTCTACTCAAAGCCACCAGAGCAACACAGTGCTGTTGGCGCTGCCCTCTGCGGGCACGACCACGCTGGGTCATTGTTGTGAACAAGTCACAAACGCGATTCATTTGGATTTTATCTCCTTTTCATTTCCCCTACTCCGCCATTTGGGGTTGCTAATAAACTACATAATAGGGCAAAAGGCTGGCTGCCAGTGGGGGTGTGGGGCATGGAAGGAAAATGTAAGTGCCAAGCTAATGAATTAATTGGATTTTGATGTACTAAGAGTCCGTAACGAGCTCCTGATAATTCAGCGATAGCTCATTGTCTTCACTTCCCCCCTGCTCTGATCGAGGCTGAGTGATCTGGGACTCGTATAAAACAATAAGGACTCTGGCAGAAACAAAATCACCAACCATGGTCTAATTTCCTTTCCTTTCCTTTTTTTTTTTTTTTTTTTTTTTAAAAAAAAGCCTTTTTAAAGAGTCTGCTTATTGTCCATTCCCTATAGAATACAAGCTTTCTAAGGTTCAGGGTCCAATTTACATTCACAGCGTTCCTGCCCCGACCCCCAGCCCAACCTCACTCATCAACAGCTCATGAACATTTTTAATGTCAACAATTAGAATTCGCTTTCCATGGTTTCCTAGCCTCGTGGGCTCTACCGTAATTTATTGAACGAGACATATTGGGCAGTGAGATCATTTTTTTAAATTTTTTACTGTCTCCATCAGTACTTTGATGAGATGAGCATCCTTATACCTGCATAGTTTCCTAATTGCTTTGTGAAGGTCGAGTCCTAGGAGGAAGTCCTGGGTCAAAGTGGGTGTGTGTTTTTAAGGATCTGGACGCATGTTGTCAAATGCCACTCTGGACACGCTGTGCCGGCGGTGAAGGAGGGGCATTTCTGCGTGCCCTCTCTCAGTGGTTTCCAGGAGGAAATTTCCCGGCGTCGGGGATCAGCGAAAAATTGCTTCCTTCTGTGAGGTCGCTCCCCGTGGGTGGCATTATTATTCAATGCCTTTACCCTCAGCTCCCGGTGTCCAAGTCCAAGCCCTTTCAAATCCAATACTGTATATTTATAAAGGTCAATCTATTGTTTTCACCCTCCACCGGTTTGTCTGACCTCATTCGTAGGGGTCATCCCACCTCTGGTGGAAGTGGGGGTGGGGGTGGCGGAGTGGGGAGAGGAAGACGGAGAAGACGAGGGCTCCAGAAAGCAGCGGCGGGGCCCCGGCCAGGTCTTAGAAAGGAGGAACTCGCGGAGACGAAAGGCCCGGCCCTGAAGGGTGTTCCTGTTTCTTCCTGTTTGTAAAAAGGAAAACGAAACAAGGACTATTGTGATTCTCTTAAGATCCAGAATTTTCTTTGGGCAGAACCATCGAAAACAGTTGTTCTCCACCGAGAAAAGTGATCTCAGCTTTTAGCCTCGGATGTTACATCATAATTCTGGCTCGATGACAGTCCCCTGGGCTCTGCTGCCTTCCAGACAGCCGTGACGAGATGGAGCTAAAGGAAGCCAGATTCGGAGACAAAGTTAGCGATGAGGGGCAGGGCGAGGGGGAGGGGCAGGGAGGCGGGGGGGCTCAGTGCACCGGAAAGTGTGGCAGCTGCACCAGTCCCCCTCCCACCCGCTCCCGACACCCACCCAGGGAGACGTTCAGTCTCAGTTACATTCCCGAAGCCTGCCCTTCAAACCAAACGGCACCCTTAGGCTCCACCTATAGGGAACCTGTGCCACCGGGAGGGTCCAGGTTCACCATCAAAATAGGCAGTTAATACAAATCATTTTTAAATATTCTAAACCTGCAGGTACCATTTGCTAGATTAATTATGTAACTTACTGATTAAGAGGGCTAATTAAAAAAAATCCCACTACTCACAAGATTTTCTAAAGCCCCTAACTTGACGTTTCTCTCCTGTCCAGCTGAATGCTAACGAAACAGCCTCTGGTGCCCGGGCTGCATTCGGCGCGCACCTCCCAGCCGCCTGCTCCTGCCTGCAGTGGGCAGGTGAGCCGTGAACAGGGAGACAGGGCAGGAGGGAGGACGCAGGGCCTCTGGTGGGGAAGTTGCAGGTACATTTCAAGCATCACACGCCACTGAGTGCCTTGGACAAGTCAGGACCTCGGAGAGCAGTCGGATGCTGCGTGCTGGACTTGTTGTTGCTGACAGGTCCTGTTGAGACCACTTTTAATGGGAATAACCGTGCTTTTGCTACTCTCTTTAAATCAACATCTGGTGCTCTAGTTAGAAAGGCTTACTCACTCCAGTCGAAAGAATGAGACTCGCCTCCGAAGTGCCAGAGAAAAAGCAAACAAGCCGAGTTGTTTCAGAAGGTTTTGTGAGCTTTGCCCAGGGTGACATGAGCCTTAGAGAAAAAGCACTCTGCTAAAGTCAGAGAAACCCTCGGTCACCTAGCCAAAGTGTCAGGGGAGACCCACCTGCTCATCGTTGATTAGAAAATAACAGACCCCCTTCCCCGGACCCGGCAGGGGAGTGCCCTCGTGGACAGCGCCAGCTTTCACGGCTCTTCTTTCTTACGTGTCCTTCTTTCAAATACGTTCGAGTTCGAGGGGCCATGTGCTTTCCCAGAAGAGGCCTCCCTGTGGTTCCCTGCCAAAGCCGAGCGATGATTTGGAACTCGAGCCAAAAGAGCTGAGTGTATGTGTCAGCACTGTATGGAGCTTTTTTACAGCTGCCCTCATTTAACTAATGGATGTGCTCTTCATTAGGGACTGGGGGCTCGCAAAGTAAACTCCAAGGAGACTAGCAAAGGCAGAAATTGTGCCCAGCCCCCACTCCCCGCCTTTTGTGATCGAAGCTAACGTCTGGTGTGTCTTTAGTGCCCTTCGATAGGTTCCTGAGGAGCCTTCACTAGTCTGATGCTAGGTAAGTGCTCAAGTAGTGACATGGGAGGCTGCTCGAGGGCTAAGAATTGATGGTCTTGGGTCAGAAAATAGAGCAAGTGATTTCTGTGTCCCGAGAAATTTTTGGACCGATGCGAACACTTGTTCAATCCCAGCAGATGTTCATCTGCACTCTTTCACTGGCTTTCCCCCTTCCGTCTTTCTTTGCCTGGTGGGCTAAGAGGTAGTGGGTCCCCACCCGTGGGTGAGTTCCGTGAAAACGTACTTTACAGGAAAGACACGGAGAGCATGGTGGTTGCATTGGAGGGTCGTGCCGATGCCGTAGGCTCTTCGCAAGGCAAACTCCCCAGAGGGGCCCTGGCTCGCTCACACAGCGCCTCGTGTGGCCGACGCTCCGGGGGCGTGGGGTGGATCCGCTGGGCTCTGGGTTTCGGTCCATCCATTTAGTCAAACACTTGATTCCACCGATCGCTTCACGGAACCTGGACAGGCGCTTGATTGAACTGACCAGCTGGCATGGTGGTATTTTTTTCTGGTAGTCCCAAACAACGCCTCAGCTTGTCATTAGGGATTTCAGGGCCTGTGTTTGGGGCCTGGCGGAGAATAAGCAACATCGACTCTTCCTGATGAGAGTACAAACTGGCGTGTTTACATCAGCAGCCCGATTCCCCTGTCCCTCGTCAGCCAGCCTGCACCCGTGGGGGGCAGAACTCCTCGGCCGTGCAGCGTGGCTGCCTCCCATCCCGTCGGTGCGGGCCCCCTCGGGGACTTGTATTTCTGCAAGAATTTCTTGGGTGTGTTGTGTGTTCTCTCTTGCTTAGTCATTCAGCCATAACCTTTCCATTTAGACTCCCACCCTGTGGACGGTTCAGCTCCCTAGTTCAATATTTTACATTTATCTCTATTGAATTCCAGTTGCCTCCTGTTACGAAAGGCACTTAAATTACCCGAGCGGTGCTCCACGGGCTCAGGCTCCAAATCCAGGACAAACCTGTTTAGCACTTAGCACAAGTGGCTGTGTGAGGAGCCCGGCCATATAACTGGGTCCGATTTGGGCATATCTTCATGACGGTGAAGGCGGCAGACCTGGGTGGAGAGCACAGGAGGTACTGAATTCATAAAATCTCAGTTGGGTCCCCATAGTGCTGGGCACAAATAGACCAGAAACAGTGTTCGGAGAGTGAGAAAATAAATATAACAATACAGCCTTGTAGTAAAGGAGCCGCTAGCATATGGCCAGCACCTACTAGCTATGAACACCATCATGCACATAAAAATATAAGGTACCCTTTCCTTTAGAGGAGACTTATGGTATATTATGTCGCCGTTGCCATCCTGCTGATGATGACAGGAAGTGGTGCGATTTTTCTTGTATTTCAGGGTGGGAAGAGTGGTTCTGGAAGGGAGAGAGAAGGGGACCGGGAGTGGTCCCCAGCTTAGCTGGTCTTCCTCTCTTGCCAACGGCCTGCGCCCACTGGAAAACCGAGAGAAGATGCCGAGGAAGTGGGTCTGCAGGCGGAGGGACTTGAGGCTCTGCCCGTCTACAGACGGAGCCAGTGCAGAAAAATCCCAGCCCAGATGCAGGAGGGAATGCGTGTCATGCAGTCCCAACCAGCCTCTCTCCCTGGACGCACTCCCAGAGTTTGGGGATCCAGATTTGATGGACTCTCCCAGGTCTGAGTGCGGCATGTTGATGGCCACTGTGGTTTCTCCGTCTGAGACGCAGCAAGGACCTTGAGTACTGTAAAGTATTGATACTGTAACACCCCACAAATCATAGGGCCAAAGGGCTCTAGAAGGTTGAAAAGTCATTGGCATCCGTGAATCCGTGGTTGCTTTCTGATCCTATGATGACTTTTGCCTCCCTGTGGGTGAAGGGACTAGAAGAGAAGAGGCAGCCGCCCCCCATAGGAGGTGGGGCTGGCATGGAGGGAGATTTCCGGAGGGAGATGACCATGTTTCTCTCTGTTTGTTCTCCCTCTCTTTCCTCTTTAGAAGAGGACAAGCGACAGCATTGTCTTAGGAGGGACAGGGGAAATGAGGGGGTATCCTGAGGGACTATCGTGGCTGCCCAGAAAGCTCTTCGATTAACTCATCTATTTAAAGGTCAGGTGGGGAAGAAGGAAGGAGAAACGCATAACCGAGGACAAACACAAAAGAATGTCAAGAGCCTGGAAGAATGGTGCCAGGAAGGCTCACAGCTCAGAATGAGCAGAGGCGTCAGGAAAAAGCAGGGGCAATTCAGAAGCTCTTAGCAGCTATGTTCTGGATTAAAAGGGATGGACTCGCTGCCTGGGTGGAACTTGATGCAAGGTTAGAGACCAGTAAAGAAAGAAGCACCACTCAAGTATTTTGTTTCTTTACTGAAAGGCAAGCTCTTTCAGCAGAAGAGAATAGAATCAATATTGTTAAAATAATCTTGAAATTCAAGCTGGATAAACAAAAAGTAAGTGGTTACCTGGAGGCTTTGAAAGGTTCCAGACCCAACATTTTTCATGCCAGGATTCTAAAGAAACCGTTATAAATGCTGATAATAAAATGCCAAGTTGGAGATGGCTGAGGGAAGAGATGAGAAGACTAGAGATGAGCAAAACAGGGTGTTTCATAGAAAGTGGGTTCCAGATTTTACTGCCTGCTGAATTTGATGCCGAGCACCCTAGAAACTCTGAGATTAATGGCTCTTCAAATTGTCTGTGGGATCTTAGAGGGGAGGAAAAATCACTGGAAGCTAAATGCTATCGCTAAGAGCATAGGTCCGCTGAGAAGAGGTGTACTAAGTAGAATCCCATTTTCCCTTAGGACCACACTGCTAGATTTATACATAAATCAGCTGAACACTCCAGATGTGACACGGTCCCTGACAAAGTTTGCCTGGTTGTCCTTGAGGGTTAGATGGGCAACGAGGACCGTGTATTGCTGTTAGCCAGCCGTGCCCAGGCATTGGGTTCCGTCGACATCGTGGGGACACCTTGTTGAATGTTGGAGGGTTTCTTTGACTCTGACCTCTCTGTTTCATTAAGGATTTAGATGAACTACTGAAAGCAGACTTAGCAAGTTTATGGTGGAATAGCAGAACCAGGGTTCAGAATATCTCTCCAGAGACAGGGAGTGGCTGACGCTAACAAGGTGAAATTCAGTAGGGATAGAATGACAGTCCTGTTCTTCGGCGTAAAAAAATCGGCTGTCCCAGTACAGACTGAGGATACCTGCTTTAAGAATAATTTGTGTAAAAAGCGTGGGGATTAATTACCACCTGACAAAAACATCAATAGCAGATTAAAGCATATATGTCTTCTGGAACATTTCCTGTACTCCCAGACCACTGATAGAGAGAGGCATTCTGTCCAGGACAGAGGAGGCGACCGTCTCCTTGTCCTCAGAAGGGTCCCTGACAAACCAGGCTCCTCCAGGGAGGGCCGACTCAATGGAAGGAGGAGTCTCAAACCTCATCGTGAGAGCAAAATGACTGTCTGTGGGAGCTAAAGATACTCCCAGACATGTAGCTGATCAGAGTTCTTGCCCCTGCACACAAAGACCTCTGCAAGAGTGTTTCTAGCAGCACTGATTGTGATGGCTAAGAAGAGAAGTGACTGAAGTGTCTGTTCATAAAAGAAGGACTACAAAAATACGATGTGAATTCATAAACCTCCCAAACAGAAGTAGAATGGAGAAAGGATGTTGAATAAGAATACCTACAGTGCGCGAGCATTTGTTTACATTTTAGAATGTGCACAACAATTCTATGTATCGTTCAGCGATACAAATGTAGGAAGTAAAACAATAAGCAAACCCAGGAGAGTGAGACCTGAGAAGCCCTGGTCAGCATTTGCTCCTTGTGCGGGGGGGCGGGGGGGACAAGGCAAAACATCGTGGAAAAACAAGACTGACTTCTTCTGTTCATGGTTCATTTTTAAGCTGAGTGTTGGGTATATGGGCCTGTGTTATTTTAATCTTTATGCCATTTTCTATGTTTAAAATATCCAAAATGCACTTTTTTTGGATATGAAACATTTATTGAAGTAAAATTCCTATAACATGAAATGAACCATTTTCAATGGAACAATTCAGTGGTATTTAGTATTGTCATAACCCTGGGCGCCCTCTATCACCTCTATCAAATCGCAAAATATTGCCATCACTCCAAATAAAATGCCATGTTCAGGAAGCACTTTATCCCCATGCCCCACTGAAGAGGTTTGGTGGGGGGTCGTTTGTTTTGTTTTGGAGTATGAGGACTTTATAAAAATAGGCTTTATTTTTTAGAGCAGTTTTAGGTTCCAGCAGAGCTGAGAGGGGTCAGAGGCCTCCCGTACCCCACCTGCGCTCACATGTGCATGCCCCCCCCCCGTCACCATGCCCACAGATGGTGTGTTTGTTACAACTGGTGGGCCCGCACTGACACACCGCTACCCCCCGCAGTCCGGGGTTCACGCAGCACTCACTCTCGGTGCTGCCCCTTCTGTGGGTTTGGACAAATGGATAATGGCATGTATTCACCATTTTAGTGTCACACGGAGTCATCTCACTGCCCCACAAAAGTCCCCTCTGTTCCACCCACTCATCCTTCTCCATAACACATGATTAAGGAGTGTGCGGGAACCAAACACACAAACCAAAATGAACAAGCTCTTCAGAAAGAAGGGGACTATGTGATAACTGTCTTCACTAACCTAATAGAATTACTGTGAGGAATAATCGAAACGAAGTCTATGGACGATTGCATAGGGGCCAGCACAGAAGAAGTGCTTGCATAATTATAAAATAAATATTAAAAGTAAAGGAAGAACTGTCCATAACTAGAATGACTATCTTGTATTGGGTTGGCCAAAAAGTCTGTTTAGTTTTTTCCATAGAATAAAAGACACATTTTCCATTTTCACCCATCACTTTATTGGTTTGGATATTTTGAGTATTCAGCTATCTCCCACTATTGGCTTCTAGTGGGCAGAGGCCAGGGGCGCTGCTAAACATCTTCCAGTGAATAAGGCAGCCCCACAGCAAAGGATTGTTTGGCCAAAATGTCAATAGTTCTAACAAACATTGCAAACCACTTCTGACACATTTGATCAGTCACAGCACCTTCTCCATACACTGCACAAATCTGTTTTTGCATTTCACTTGCACTTTTACCTTTCTGGAAATAATAAAGCATAATATACCAAAAATGTTGTGTATTTTCTTCCATCCTTAATATTAAAATGGCTGCACAAAAATTCACCAATTTTGATATTTTTTAAAAAATGCACGCTGATACCACAGCTGTCACAATAGAGTATAACAAAATTATTTTAAATGAAGTTCAAAATAACTAAACACTACTAGAGCCATCTTACGGAAAACACTGAATGAACTCTTTGGCCAACCCAACGAGATACTGAACTACCTGAGTTCTTACTGAGGCTGAGTGGTGACCTGTCCAAGGTGCTGGAGAGAGGACTTCTGCATCGAAGGGAAGCTGGAGATGCTTCCCATTGTTCTCACACGTTGTGTAACCTCAAAGTCTGCTTCAGACACTGAAGAGTCATGCTGTTGGGTTCTCCTAAGAGTGAAATGTGCAAGTCCTCTCTTTCTGTAATATTACCACAAACTTAGGGGTTGGAAACACAAACATGTGTTATCTCACAGTTTCTGTAGATGAGGCTTACCTGGGTTCTCTTGCTCAGGGTCTCCTCTGAAAGCTGCATCCAAGGTGTTGGCCAAGGCTGTGATCTCTTCTCCAGGCTTCGTCTCCTCCCAGTCACCCACAGTGGTTAGCAGAGTTCAGCTCCTTCCGGACTGCCGGACCGAGGGTCTCAGTTTCTGGCTAACTGTCTGGTAGGAACTGCCCTCCATTCTGGTGACTGTCGGTGGGGGGTGGGCCCTCTCAGTTCCTAGCCTTGTGAGCCTCCCCAGCACGGCTTCTTGCTCCATCAAACCCAGCAAGGGATGGAGTCCGCCAACAAGATGCTGCACTCTTACATAACGTAATCGTGGAAGTGACACCCCTATGACTTTGCCATAGTCCATTGGTTAGAAGCAAGTCACAGATTCTGCCCATGCTCAAGGTGAGGGGGTTACACAGAGGCATGACCCTGGGGGCGGTGAGGGCAACAGGGGGCCATTTTCAAGTCTGTCTGCCACAGACAGGGAGACACGGGAGGAATCTGGAGCGCAAATGCCTCCCTCGTACTGTGGGGGGTGGGGGAGTAATGGAGGAGGCTGACGCACTGAGCACAGGAAGGAGCAGGAGGAGAGTTAGGGACGCTGATGGGCTGAGAAGCCAGCAGAGCAGAGCACGGGGGAGGGCGCGTGGTCATAGGGACCCTGGGCTGACCGAGCAGCCAGCCTGACTAACGGGGCCCCTCTGGTGGGAGGACCGGCTGCGCCCCGAAGTTTCGCCAGAAGAGGCCCTGTGCCACAGGGCGCAGAGAGACGGTGCGGGTCGGAACGCGCTGAGGTGCGCGGTGGGTTGAGAGGACGACGAAGGGTCTGTGTTGGGATCGGACTCGGCTTTGCTCCAGGTGGCCCACCCGCCACCGGCCAGTCACACACACTCCATCCTCCCTGGGAACCGGTTATCTCGTGCTACACGTGGCTAAGGCTGCCCACCTGCCCATCCGGGCGTGTCCAGCTTGGTGCTGCAGGTCACTGGCCCTCTGGTGAGGAGGTGGGAAAGAATCAGAGGGCGAGGAGCTGAGGCTAAAGGCCCAGGATGGGGACCCCAGTGGCCAGGGAGCCTCGGTCCAGAATGTCCTGGCATCTCATCGCGTGCCGGCCTGGGTAGGTCTTTTTATTTGTAGATATATTTGCAGAGTGGCCTAGAAACTGTAGTTACAGCTCTAGTTGGCCCCCACCTAGAGACCTACATGTATCTCACGTTTTATATCTTTCTACATCACTGTTGTGTTGTAAGTGTCGAGCAGCGGGGTGGAGGGTCAGAGTCCATATACCTCCCCTTGCACAGGGTCCAGAGAAGCCTCAGATGGATGCATCGCAGATGCATGTAAAGCTCGCAGCACGGTGGATGGGATGGTCTTCGATTCATACAACCGTGGGCGGAAGGAACCTTCTAGTCAAGTCCCCCCGCTTCAAGGCTGAAATCAGGAATGACTTGGCCTGGCTATTTCAGATTCTTCACAGTTTCATGCCTTCGGGTTTTTGGAGAAGAGTAAATTAGGAGACTTAAGTTTCTGGAAAATGAGAGTCCTGGTATGAGATTGTGAAATGGATAGAGCAGCTTGGGTTTCAAGCCGAATGGCCTTGAGGACATTTTTCCCAGACAGCCAGCCATCGCGTGTCCCCTCGGGGAGCTGAAATGTGCTTCTTGACTATCTCTGTCTGTGGCCAAACCCTGAGGAGGTGGCTTTTCTGTCCTGTGGCTGCCGGTGAGTCAGCACGGATGTGGCTATGAGTCAGACCAGTGTGAGTGAAATATACTTTCACCCAATACCCTGGAGAAGAGGGGCCGCACGAGGCACCACACCTTTATAGAACACCAGGGGGTCTTCCAGGCTTCCCCTGGCCTGGGGCTTTACTGTGGCACTTGGACATGTGCTTTGGAAGGAGGGACAGGAGTTGTCCCTCAGCTCCCCTTCTGATACCTGTAAGAACTTGAGTTGTTCAAATACATGATATTCTCTCCCCTTGCAGCTATGTTGGTCAGGAAGGGGAAGGGGACAGGGAACGTTTGCTGGGACTCAAGAGACACCTCTTCTGGGCCAGGCGCTGTGTGAGGTTCCTTTCAAACATCGTCTCCTTTGGTATCTGCTGAGCACTCGCCTTTGTGGCTCCTTGGAACCTGCAGCATCTGACGCAATCCTTAATTCATCCTAGAAAGTCAGTGGTCGTTGCGTTATTAAAAAGAATTAAATTGCTATGTGGAGGAGGATGGAGCTCTGGCTGGAGAGTCAGGGGACCTGTGTTCTAGCCCTGCTGCTGGAAGACCTGGGGTCAACATTCCCTCTTGGCCTCAGGGTCCTTATCGATAAAAGGAGAAGCTTGAATAGTACCTATGATCCCTAACGCTCAACCAACTGACTCCCCATGGTTTTACAATTCAACAAGCATGGGGATGGGAGATCCAGGATTTCACAATGCAAGAGAGGAACCAATGCAAGAGAAGAACCAATGCAAGAGAAGGATCCTGCTCACTGACTCAGCCTGCCCAAATATGGACATGATCCAGGTGGGGGTCAGAGGCCTCCTGGAGCCTGGAGCTGGGCATCAGCAGGGCCACGCCCATGGCCTTGGCCACCAAACAGTGCACAGCTATTGGCAAACACAGGTCAGCCTGAGGAGGCACAAAGTAACTTGCTACGGGAGAAATAATTACCAAATTGCCTGAAATAATTATAATTTCCAAATGAATAAAACCCTATACTATCTGTCAATTCCCTGAAACACACACACACACACACAATTACAAGAGATCTTTGCCCAAACTCTGGTGAACACCAGCCTCCCAGTTTGCACCTAGGTGTTGACCCGTGGGAGTGTATATAAGCACGTGTCTGTGTGTACATACACACCTGAGTTCAGAGACAAGATAGCATCCCCGAACCGGGAACCAGGGTACCGTGAACTCTCTGGGCTCAGCCCCAGCTGCGGGCTTCGTCAGGGCAACTTTGGCTCCCTGCCCCACTAGGCAAGAGCAAAAGCCAATACAGAACGAACATAGGCAGGATCTGGATCTGGAAAATGCCGTCTCTGGCCGTTTGACCAGAGAGACCGCATGCCCATCTCCAGCCATCGGTGACAGGAGGAAGGCGGCCTCTCCCGGCCACCTTCCATCAGCACGCAGCTCACTGAGATCCTTCCCTCTGCGGGATGCCCAGGGTGTCAGCTGGCGCGTTGGCTCTGCCCACAGAGCGACAGCATTTCCATGAATACATTTTGGATCCTGTTCATCTCAGAAACGAGTGACTGACTATTCCTGACTCTGTGTGTGCACACGAGCATGTCTGTGTATGAACACGTATGTGTGCACGGGCATGTATGTGTCCGTGAGCATGTATGTGCATGAACATGTACGTGTGTACATGCGTGTTTGCACCAAGGTACTAAAATTAAAATACCGCCAAGTCAGCGAACAGTTAGTCTCAGCCCCACTTTATGTTATTGTTGCATTTGTTTTGTTGTCTCTGAATTGAAAATGCTGCAGAAGCGAGGAGCTGCTCTCATCTTAATTACCGCAGAAATATTGCTAATTAGAAACAAGGGAAGAAGTGTTAGGGATTTGCCGCAGAATCAAAGGCAGCATTATTTTCCAATGGATATTAAAAGACTTGCCAAAGAGGCTAAGATGATGAGACGAATGAGTTGTGAAGTATGTTTCGGGCCCCAGTGGTAAAGCGGCTGGAAGGGGAAATTAAATCTCTGGGAGGAAAATGCTCTCACGTGTTGGAGTTATGCTTTGCAGCCATAACTCGGGATGCTGTGGTCCTGCCTGACTCCATCATGCCAAGGGGCCAAGGGGCCTCCGAGAAACCTGAGGCTGGCAGAAGTGTTGGTGGCCGAAACCAGGGCTGTGCTCGCCACCTGTCCCTGGGCAGACGCCGGTGGTGGTCACTGCTGCCAGTGTCTTGCATGCAGCATCTTCTTTCTCCCCCTGCCTCTGCTCTCATTTAATTTTTTTCACTATTTTTTTTTTAGCCTTAAACTGAGTGTGTGCTTGAGGGATAGATTGAAAGATGGAAAGACCAAGAGGACCCCATCCTTGGGGGCCTATGTCCCTCAGCCAGAGCGCTGTGTTTGTGGACGACTGGACTTCCAGATGAGCGCGGAGCTGAGAAGATAGCATGCGGTGGGCCAGGTGCCTTCCGGTTTTGATCACGTGGTCTCCAGGTGTAATTCAGATTCCAAGGGTGGGGCAGACTCCCATGGTGAGTGTAAACCACCAAAGGAGCACCATGAGAGCCATTTAAATGACTTTGGAATGCGTTAATTCCTGACACTGAGAATTAAGTTTGGAGGTGTGAGGAACTGGTTAGGGGTGAGCTTCAGGCTGTTGCAAGAAGCTACTACAGATCTGGGAAGAAAGAAAGTGGGAAGTGGCAGGATGGAAAGACAGGGAAGATAAAGCAGAGAACGACTCAATGTCCTCAGACTGGGAGTCCCCAGCAGACAGTGTACCAAAGACCAATAAATGGCCTATTCCAAAATTGTGCCGCATTTCCCCTTGCTTTAGATCGATGGCGTCGGGAGGTCCACGGAGCAGCAGTTGGTTGGAGTCTGGGTGGTGTGTCCCTGTATAAGTCCTCTCCGAATTCGGGTTCCCTTGTTTGTCTGTTACTCCCTGCCGTGACTACCTCCCAAGGCTGCTACAAGGACCAAACAAGGTAGCGTGCCGCAGTGGCTTTGTAAATTGGACGGCACTGTCTGCAAAGTAGGCGTGATTATACTTGTGTCTCAGCGCCAGAGAGATGGGCTTTGTCATCCAAAACGCTGGGCTGGGAGAGAGAACCAAGAGTATGTGCTCCTGTGCAAAATCATGACTCTCAAACCATGTCGAAGGTATCAGAAGTAATCCTTTTCCACCTCCCACCCAGACCATGGGGTTCGAGGCGAGCATTCTTATCGTCCAGGCACTACGTAAATTAAAGGTGGTTATCTATGGCCTCTTGATGGTGAACACAGTGTTTAAAAAGTCAAATAAGATTTTAAGGCTCATCATGAGAAAAAGAAAAGCCATTGCCCGGCCCATCCCTTCCAGCTCTGAAGGCTGTTGTTCTTCAGAGGCAACTACTTATAGCAATTTATTTTAGTATTTGCCTAAATAAATTTAGATGCTACATTTAGACGACTATTTCTCAAGGTTATTTTTTTTCTCTCAAATTTTAGAAATCTTATGTTGATTTACTCTTGCTGAACGTACGGATTTGACTCTCCTGCAACCCTGGCCTCAGCCCACTCCCCACGCACGCACGCACTCACTCACGCACGCACACAGTCGGTCGCAGTCATTGTTCGAATCCGTATTTGGTACGTACCTTGTTTTGCCTTTGTAAATATTACTCCCGCCCAAGCCGTGTACTTACGATGATCGTGATTAATCACAGGCATGACTGCTTGGGCATCCCTGGAGTTCAGCTTTTCATCTGCTATTTTTCTTTGTGACTGATCACGTTTCTCAGCAAACCCTTTGGCAGGCCCACAAAACACAAAACAGCCAGGCACGTCAAGCGAAGTGTCATTTCTGTGTTTTCCTGGGGGACACTCCCCCAGCAGCTCGGTCTGCCCGCCCTGTCACCTGACAGCCTCCCAGGCCTGCCGCCCACCCGTCCTCACGGGGCTTCCTTCAGTGACGTCCTGGGAATTCCTTTGGCTCCTCTCCGTGGTAAGGTCCCCCTTTGTGTTGTGGCATATGCGTACTTCCAGCTGCTTGAGAAATGATGCATCAGAAGTCAATGTGTTGGGACCAAGAACTTAGATATTCCAAAATGCAATTATTCTACCCTCGCACCTGATTGGTAGTTTGATTGGGTATAAAACTAGGTTGAAAATTTTCACTCGGGATTTTGAAGGAACTACGCTATGGTCTTTTAGAGTCCAGTGTGGCTTCCCAGAAAGCTACTATCCTTCTGCTTTCTGATAGTTTGTATGTCACTTGCCTTTTTTCTCTGGAAGCTGGTCTAAAGTTTCGTGACAGTATGCTCTGACATAGTTTTCATCTACTGTCTGGGCACTCAGCAGGCCCTTTCATTCTGGGATGTCGTGCCTTTCAACAGAAGAAAATGTTATTGTATATTTTTAAATAATTTCCAGTCCTTTATTTTCTTCCTTCTTTCTCTCTCTCTCTCTGATTCCTGTTAGTTGAAAGTACAACTTCCAAGGGTGAATCACCTAATTTAAAGATTTTTTTCCTTTCTAATTTCTATCTTTGTGTACTGTCTTCTGGGAGATTGCCATATCTTATCTTCCACACGTGCTGTTGTTTTTTTCCTATCTTAATATGCATATTCAGGAGCTTTTCCTTGTTTTGTAAATAGGATCTTATTTCGTTGTTTCATGGGTGAATTTTTTCAGTTCCCTGCATTCTCTGTTCCATCTGACTCCCATTTCCTTTTGTTTGTTTTGACCTTTTCTATAGGAGAGTCTTTCCTGAAACATCTCAATTCTTTTCTGTCTATTCACCACTTAAGTACGAATGCGCCACCAGAAAGTTAATTAGATGCTGTATGCGTCTTACCCTTGTGCACGCGCACTGTGGGGGTGGGGCGCCTCTCTAACTGCAGAGTAATCAGTACGGTAATTGTTATAGTGGCAGCCACAGTCATTTAATTAGGAGTCGTTTCTAGTCTCCTTCCCAGGGGGTGAGAATAATGCACGCCGGAGAGATGGACAGGGAGCCCGATGGATGGTTCAGCATTTGAATCTCACTTAATGACCCTGCCTTAGAGCTTCCCCTCACATCCGCTGTCAGCTCCCCTGATGCCCTCAAGTCCACGGCTGGACTCCGTGTCTCTAGAGAGTAACCCTCCGGCCTCCCACAGAGGTGCGGGTAGGAGAGTTGTTTGGCTGGGTGGGGAGGAAAGGGAATGTAGGGGGTCTGGTGGCTCCTCATTCGGACCTTCCCCCGGCCACCTCGCTGCTGGCGGGGCCCCCTGCGCCCCAGCCTTCAGAGGCTCCCGTACCTCTAGTTCCCGGGTCTTGCCCAGGAATCCAAATCAGACCACGCCCTTCGGCCTGCCTTCCGCAGCTACACCTTCTGCTCTTCTAACCCGGTGACCTATGTCCACCTGCTTCCCATGTTTCCAAAGTCTGGTGCCACCTCTCTGCCATAAGCGCCTCCTTTATGGGCTTGTACCTTTGTTCCTTTTAGAAAGTGCGTTAGTTGTCCGTTGCTGCATAACAAATCACCACAAAGGGAGCAGCTGAAAACAACAGAAATTTATTATCTCGCAGTTTCAGTGGGGCAGGAATCCAGCCCATTTTCGCTGGGACCTGGCTCAGGATCCTCGAAGGCTGAAAGAGGGTTGCTGGCAGTCTGCATCCACACCTGGAAGCTTGGCTCGGAAAGACGCGCTTTCATGAGATGTCAGGTTGTGAGCAGAGTTCATTTCCTTGCAATTGCAGGACCGAAGTTCCCCGTCCTCTTGCTGGCTGGTGACCAGTGTCAGGTCCTTGCCTTGCAGCCCCCTCCAGCTCAGCAGTGCAGGCTCCCGTTAACTCACGTGAACTTCCTCTTACGCATTCACTTCCTCTTGTGCGTCACATCTCTCTGACTTCTCTTTCTGCAACCAGACAAAGCAAACAATCCCCCCAAACAACTCCCCAAAACAAAACAACGCGCAACTCTCTGCTTTGAAAGGGCTCGTGGAATTAGGACAAGCTTACCTGGATAACTTCCCTGCCTCAGGGCCAACCGGGCCATGCAACTCCCTAGTTATAGGCATGCAATCCTGTGTTCAGACTCCCAGGGTTTTTGCAGGGCGTGTATCCTGGGTGGGAAATCACGGCAGCTGCCTTGGCATTCTGCCTCCCAGGGTGAGATTTTTAGGAGGGAACGGAATAACCATGTTTGTTTAATCTGACATGTTTAATCAGAAGTCTCTCGTGCTCTCGTGAACAGATTGTTACTCTTTCAGGGCATCTTAGCTACCATCAGTGCTCCAGGCAGAACGGCAAACTCGATCCCCAGCTTTTCACCTGCAAGTGGTGCTTTCTTTAGTTATGGCTCAGGAAGAACGAGCCTCCCTCTCCCTCATCCAAATAAGTGAGTCTTATGTCCCTAGGGACCCACAGCTGGCTCTGAGTGTATTTCCACCATCCCCTTCCCAAGCACAAGACTGTTAGGACCCCAGGAGGCAGTCTGGACAGAGCGGTCGGGACCTATTTTCAGTGGTCCACACACGACCAGGTGAGGTGGCTGCTCTGGGCGGGTGCCTGGATGTGCGCGCTACCACGCCACCGCCGCATAAAGATATTACCAACGAGAGACAGCACCTTGGCACAGAGACATGGTGATTTTTTTCCGGCTTGGCAGTCCCCAAAGGTAGTTGTTGTATTCAGTGATGAATGACTAATTTCTAGAAACCTTGACTGGAACCTGAAGGCGGGAGATAAATGGGCGTGGGGGTGCTCCCCGGAGCCTGCCGGCAGATGAACGGCCAGTCTCGCCTAAAAGATGGCTCTACATTTTCTGAGTGTAATCAAGTGAGATGTGACCAATACTGTGCAGCTCATTAGCCTCATGTCTCTTCACTGTCCACGTCCGGTGGTCCCTCGTGGAGAGGCTCCTTGTCCATCTCACCTCAAAAAAATTTTAGCTCAGAGTAACGCTGGTGGGAGAGGCGCTGGCAGGTACCAGCAGAAGGAGGGACCCTGCAGGGACGGAAAGGTCACACACAGTCGGGTCTCAGACTGAAAGGGAGAAGAGAGAAAGCGTGGAGGCAGGAAGAGCGAGAAAGACTGACAAGGGGAAAATCTGATTTCAGCGTCCTTCTGTCGTGGGCGCGTTTCTTATCGCAGCCAGCTGGGCGTCCGCAGCCCGGAGAGACGTGTGCGGAGCCTGGAAGAACTTCTCGGAAGAGCCCTCTAGATGGAGTGGCAGCCCGGCGGAGCTGGCTCTCTGCACTCAGCCTTCGTTCCTAGAAGGGTCTCTGGGCTTCCTTTCCAGGAAACCAACTTTATCCATTTGCCAGTGAAACGAGGTGGCAAAGACAGGTTCTGAGACTACAACCCACGCGAGGCCGTGAGGCGCCTCCCTGCAGAAGGGCCGAGAGCCCGCCGTGGCCGTGCCTGCTTCCTGGTCCACGTGGTCCACGGCGAAGATCCGTGCTGGGAGCCGGGCTGCCGTCTCCCCTGGGGAGGAGGGATTTCCGTGGCTTCCCACCAGGTCCGTGCCCACCGGGGTCCACCTTTCATGCAGCCACGTTTAGATTGCTAAGCCTCGAGTCTCATCATGTCAGATTCCCTGCTTAAACACCCTCGCCGGACCTTGGTTCTCCGCAGAGCCACGTCCACGGCCACATGTTGGAGCGAGGCGCTCCACGCTGCTTACAGCAGTGTCATTTGTAGCTGCCACGCTCCCTGCCTAGGTGTCCGTTTCGACCCCACCGAACCGCACCCTTCCCTGAAGTCAGTCTGCCCAGCTCACCTGGGTGCCTTTGCACGCGCTGCCCTCCCTGTCTTCCCTTGTCCGAGTACCAGAAAACTCTCCGTAAGTACCAGCTTCGCTTTCTTTTTCTCGGAAGTTCTTTCCTCACCACTGACTCCCACTTCATCTTTTCTATGTCAAGGCACACGGGGCCCAGCAGAGTAGGCTAGTGGTTAATCAAAGTACCAGAAAAGTCAAGACTGCATAGGTTCAAGGTTGAAGGTCAGGGCTTGGCAGAGGTGTGGACTCAACCGAAGAGGATGGCTGCAGCCGGCACGGAATAAATTCAGGGGCGCGCGGCCGCCGCACGACTCGGGTGGGAAGTGCCCGTGTGCTGCGGAGGGCCCTGGGGCGGGAGAGGCTGGCGTCAGAGGCGCTCCGCTGAGCTGTGTCTGGTGCTCTGGGGTCAGGGTTCTGATTAGTAGGCTTGTAGGAGGCAGGCCGGCCTTCCGGGGGGACAGAGGTCCCTGCCACCCATATAGCCGTTTTGACAGTAGTTGCCCTTCCACAGAGTCAGGGGCTGCGCCAGGAAGGCAAAGTAAGGCACGCAGGCGGAAGTGCGAGCATGACAAACCCATGACGTCACCCCAGCTCAGCAGCAAGCCTCGCCAGGGAACAGAGCAAACCCCGGCCAGCCGGAGGTGAGGGCGAGCCTCTGCCCACCTGCCCACACTGCCATGCTGGCAGCTCACTTGCTTCCCCGTGTGTTCCTATCTTTCCCTACAAAGCAGGGACGTCTGTCGACTTCCCAAGAGTCCAGAGAAATCCTCTCCAGTTCAGAGCATCCGCCACGCACTGAGGGGACAAGGGGCGACCTGACAACTCACAACGCATCCTGCAGACTGAATGGTGATAAAAGGCCACTCACACTTTGAAAGGCTTCCTAAAAGGCACTCTGAGTTTGGGTACTTAGATGTGTCCTATCACTTTAAATTTGTCCCACTTTGATTGTTGAATAGCAACCCTGCCCTCGTGGCCTTGCTGCCTTTAGTCAGATTGGAGGGAGTTCCACGTTCCGTGAGCCGTGACCTGATCTGCGCAGAGAGACAGTGAAAGGAGGGGACATCCTTATGATGACAGATTGCTGGCAGTTGAGCTTCTCGCTAGATGATGGTGCCTGCGCTGGTAGGTTGCGTCCCTTGGCGGCCCATTTTTCCTTGGTATTTTGCACGCATCCCATTTAACTTCACCCCAGGGTCAAAGTTACCTCTTATATCCATCTCCCCCTTATCCTGGGGGCTCCTCAGGGTCTTCCCCCTGAGCCCCCACCCAGCACAGAGCTTGGCCCCTAGAGAGTGTTAAGTGTACCTCAAAGTGAGCTTGGCTTCCTCCCCCTCCCCGCCCTTTGGTTCTTGGCCTGCCTTTTTATCTAATGTTTTCCCTCTCCTCTTCCTTCTTTTCATCTTTTCTCACCCCCCAATCCCAGTGGCTGAGGGAGACTGTGGAAAACCAGGCTGGTACCCCAAACATAGAAGGCTCAGTGCTCATAACATTCCAATTCCACTTTCCAAGGACCCAGGATTTGCTCTGGCTTCTCCCTTCTTACTCCTGATCCACATCCCTCATTCCTGATGCACGCGGCCCTCTCGAGAACACCATCTTCCTAAGCTGTGCCTATAGCTCAGAATCTTTCTGTGCCTCCCCAAGACACGGTGCGGTGTAATGGTCAAGGACCTGCTCGCACCTGGAGCTGGATGGCCTTAGTTCGAGTCCTAGCTCTGCCCATTTATTAGCTGTGTGAACTTGGATGAGTTCATCAAACCCTCTGTGCCTCAGTTTACTTACTTATGCAATAGAAATCATAATAACAGTGCCTGCCTCACAGAGTTGCTTTGAAGATTAAAATAATACATGCAGAGCCATCACGCTGCGCGGGAACTCAGCACTATGTAAGTGTTTGCTATTATGATTTTTAATATTATGAAGAAATCACAGGCACATATTTTCAGGCATATAGCTTCAGTACTTACATCTTCAATCTCCCTATTTTCATCAAATCTTCCTCCTCAGTCTGCAAACAATTTCAAGTCTGTTCCATTCTAAATAAAACTTCCCTCCTACTCTCGCTCTACCTTAAGCTGTTTCTCCCTCTCTTGGTCTCTCTTTCCTTCTTTTCCGTCAACACCATTAAACGAGTAATCTCCACTTACCCTCTCCACCTCCTCACCTCCTATTCGTGCCTCAATCTGCAGCGGTCTGGCCTCCGCTTCCACCACGCCACCAAAACGCTTTGCATTGAAGATCGCCGATAACCTCCCTATTGCTGCATCTAATTGCCTCTCGGTCCCTTTTGACCCTGCTGACCATGCAGCTTTGCTTGCAGCGTTTCCTTCACGTCTGAGATGCTGTCGTTTTCCAGTTGTAACTGTCAGCTTTGGCTCTGTTGCGCTGAAGCCACGGTCCCCAAACCTCAGGGGCTTATTGTAGTAAAGGTTTTCCTTTCGCTCACATCTCTCCGCTCCTCAGATGTCCTTCCCCTGGGATCCAGGCAAAAGAAACAGAGGACCTCTGGGGACTCCTAAGACTTCTGTGTGCGTGTATTGGGTTGGCCAAAGAGTTCGTTTGGTTTTTGTCCGTAAAGTAAAAGCTACGTTTTTTATTTTTACCAATAACTTTATTGATTTGGATATTTTGAGTATGTCAGCTATCTCCCACTGTTGGCCTCTAGTGGGCAGAGGCCAGGGGTGCTGCTAAACATCTTCCAGTGCGTGAGACAGCCCCAGAGCAAAGGATTATTGGCTAAAATGTCAATAGTACCAAGAAACTTCACAAACCACTTTTGACACATTCGATCAGTCATAGCACCTTCTTCACACACTGCACAAATCTTTTTTTTGCATTTCAGTTGCATTTTTACCTTTCTCGAAATAATAAAGCACAATATGCTGAAAATGTTGCATAATTTCTTTTATCTTCAATGTTAAAATGGCTGCACAAAAATTCAGCCATTTTGATAAGCTTTTTAAAATGCACACTGATAGGACAGCTGTCACAGTACAACCTAACAGAGTTGTTTTGAATGCAGTTACAGATGACTAAGCACTACTAGAGCCAACGTATGGAAAAAACCGAATGAACTTTTTGGCCAACCCAACACATCCCCTTTTCTCATGTTCCATTGGCCCAAGCAAGTCACATAGCCCAAGGCTGATACCAAAAGATCAAAGAATTGACTCCTCCCACTTTCAAGGAGCAGGGACATGGACATGCAATGAACTTCCATGAAAGACAGCAAGTAGTAGGAAACAATAAAATCTACACACTGGTTTTCTTTCCGCCTTTCCAATAGCCCGCTCTTAGCCTCTCTCACTGGATCGTGTCCATCCACTCACTCCCCGCACTCCATCCAGTGCTTTCCAGAGCGTCCCTCTCTGCAGGTCCTCCGCAGAGAATTCAGCACATGCCCATCACTTCAGGAAGTATCTGTATTCTTGTATTTCCACATTTCTGGCACAGACCACCCTGGACATGTTTAGTGGTCCCTTGAGCTTAACGTGTCCACAATTCAACTCCTCTTACCTTCCCATTCCTTTATTCTCCATCGTGGTCAATGACAGTGTCGTTGACCCAAATGTCTAAATCAGAAACCCAGGGAGGCTTAATCGTTTCTCCCTGCTCGTCAGGTCCAATGAGTCAACTCCAGTCTGTTCTGCTTTTAGATAAACCTCTACTCTCTTCAATACTCTCTGTTTACCCGGCTCTCACCCGAGTTTGGGCCCCCACTGTTCTTGCTGAACTATGTCAGTGACCCCCTCACTGGCCTGCCTGCCCCGTCACTCTGCACTCGAATCCATCGGTGCGCTGCGGCAAAGGTACCTCCCCCACTCTGATCTTCTCCATCCTGATCTCCAGAGTGAGAGCCACTCCGCTCCGATGGGCTCTGCTTAAGAAACTTCAAAGGCTCTCCCATCAGCCTGCAGGAAGGCTCAGGCTGCTCACAACTAGGGTTCCGCTGCCTTTTTCCTCTCACCCTGTCCAGCTACCCACCGTCTTCCATGCTCCGCTTTGGCTGGGCGGAACTTCTCAGGAGTGTCAAAATGTTTCTCGGTCCCCTGTCTTCACTCCTGCTATCCCCTTTGTCCAAACGCTCCTATTATTTTTGCTTGCTGATCTCCCACTGACCCCTGAAGATCTAGTCTTAACACTTGTCACGAGGCCTTCCCAGCCTTGCTCATCCCCTGGCCCCACTCCACAGCAGGGAACAGCAACCGTTGTTATAACCCTGATCGCATTGCGTTACCATTCACGTCTTTCTCTTCTATGTAGATTAGGAGTTTCCCAGAGCAAGGCCTGAATTCTTATCTTCGAAATTGCTCAGGAACTAACTCAGTGTATGCGCATTAGAGTCTCAGTAGAAGTTTTTCTGAGGAAATGAATAAGCAAACAAATGATACGATCCAGTCTCGTCATATTACCACAATGGTCAGCTTCCTCTACTTCCCGGTTTCACTCTCTGGCTGGGTGCGGGCCCTAGAAGATGCAGCCTTCTTCCCAAATTGGGGGATTCACTTCTCGCCTTCACATTGAACGAGGTCTCTCTGCACCGTCCACCATAGTCAGACTCTGACAGTTCCAGCCTCGGAGGATTCCTCAGCAAACCTCCCTCTCCTAACCCTGTTTCTCCTCCGCAGCTGCTCCCCGACTCGGCCCTCCAGCTTTCATAATGACCCCCGCCCCGTCCACGGCGGGCCTGTGTGGCCGCTGCGTAGACTTGGACCCCTCTAAACCCGGGTCGTAACATCGCTCCTTCTGCCCCCAGTTTACTCTCGGTTTCCTTTCCCTCCACGGGGCCCTTTGTCCAGACATTTTTGAGAATTTCAGGGTGGCAACCGCAAAGCAGGAAACCAAGCATGAGCAAGGGTCCCTTCTGAGCACAGGGCCCTGCGTGACCGAGCACGCTGTGGTGCCCGTGCAGGGGGCCCTCAGGGCTGCCCCCCAACATGCAGGGGGTCAAACTAGGAATGCTTGTATATCAATTCTTTAGGTTGGGGTATCCATCCTTTTGGCGTCTCTGGGCCACACTGGAAGAGGAAAAGTTGTCTTGGGCCACCCGTTAAGTACATTGTGACACATAATAAAAAATCTCGAAATATTTTAAGTAGATTTACGGTTTTGTGTTGGGCCACATTTCTAGCCATCCTGGGCCACAGGCTGGACACCCCTGCGTGAGTCAGCAAGGTGAAGACAGGGCATGTTGTGCCTGCGCGAGGGCAAAAGCATCAGAGAGAATCTGATGGGATAGGTTAAATCTGAATAAGGTCTTTAATGAATGTGGATAGGAAAAGGACAGTTAAAAAACTGTGTATCTGTATTACATAGACACGATTCAGATGTATGATTATTTGGTTAAGTTAAAGGGTTTGGACGAATGTCTTGCAAAAGTTATTTTAAAAATAAACACAAGCTTTCTCATTACAAGCATTCTGTAGTTATGAAGAAGCCGCATGTCATTGTTTGCACCAGACGAGGACAGCGTTTTCCTTGGGTTCAGGTGTGGGAGCAGAATGACTTTATCCTCTGTTAACACCCTGTCACAAGGCGAGGGGACAGGCCACAGGCCCAGCCAGCGGAGCCAGCGGAGCCAGCTTACCCGTTGACTCATCCACTTACTCAATCCAAACCTTTGTTCGTTAACTCATTCCGCACCAGTGGCTCAGATCCAGAGGGTTCCTCAGAGCCAGGGCAACGAGCGGCCAGATCTGGGGGCTGACCCACCAGAGCCGGAGACGGGCTCAGTGCCTCTCATAGCAGACAGTGCCCACCTCTGAGCGAACCCACTGGACCCTCACAGTGAAGTCAAGCCTGTGCTTACACATCAGACGCCAGCCGGGGCGCGGCAGGGGCCTAGGGAGAGGCCGGGCAGAGACGGAGGGGGGGGGGCCTGGCCTGGGAGTCGAAGGAATTCTTGGCCTCTTCGTGTCTTTCTCTTTCCCCTTCCTCCAACCTGACGTTGACTCACGCAGCAGAAGGAAGCTCTTGACTCCTGGGATTTACCCAAGCTGAGCGCCACACGGCTGCTGGCTGGTGCAGTCGTGCTCTGATGCTGGGTCTGGCATTCCTACCGCATCTTCCACTTTATAACCATCGCCTCATTCTCTTCCCTGCAATAGCCTTCTTGGCTAAGTATTACGTTGAGCCATATGAAACGGCCACTTTTGTGGGTCAAATATTGTCAAATGTTGGCAATTTCACGTTTCAGTCTCACATCGGCAGTGTTATTATCTCCATTATTATTTTCTCAGCGACGCAGATGAGACTTCAGAGAAACCTGAGCAACCTCCCAGAGCAGACATGGGGCTGGACCCCAAGCTGAACTGGAGCGTAGTTTCGCGCTGTTTCGGACGTTGGACGTCCCTTTGCTGGGAAGGCTGCGTCGGCCTCAGGCAGACGCACACAGCTTGGGAGTCTCGTGTTAATAGGCTTTAACTCTTTTTTTTTTTCCTAGCTGTAGATTCAGTAATGGTTCTCTGCACAAACTCATTCATTTTTAATCAGTTGACTGTAATGATTTGTTACAAATGATCTTTAATTCTCAACTGCGGTTAATCAGAACTGAAACGCACTTTCCTGTTATTTTATTTGGATAGGACTCTCAGTCAAACACTCGCCGGCCATTACTTAATCACTTGTTTGCTTTCCCTCTGCACATGGTTTGCAGCAGCAAGCAGCGCTATTTAATGTGGGCATTTTTCTTTCACCCGGTGAACTGCGTTCTCTGAGCCGTAGGGGCGGGGACCTGGGGGTATGGGCTGCGGTCCTTGCCGCGGTGTCGCGCTAACTGACGCTCTTCTGTGGGCCACACGCGGCCTGGTGCTGAGGATATGCCCAGCTATACACGGGCGATTGCAGCACAAGTTGGAAAGGTTATTATGAGAGCGCATGGTGAAGGGGCGAGGAGGTAGAGGAGGTGGCACCTCACCCCTCCCTGGAGTGTCAGGAGGTCTTCCTGGAGGAGGTGACTCTTGGAGAATTAATCTGAAGCAGGTAGAAGTTTCTAGGCAGATGCAACAGCAGAGAGTGAGAGCGTGAGAACTGGGAATATGCAAGGAGCTGGTGTGCAGAGGTGAGGCAGGGGAGGGCGGCAGCGAGCAAGAGGGTCAGGGAGGAAGGGGAACCAGGTCCTAAAAGGTCTTGGGCGCATCTTAAACATGAGGGGTTTAAGAAGAAAATAACCTGATCGGATTTACTGTAGACGCATCTTCTGAGAACAGCATGGAACATGGATTGGAAGGGGGTTGAGAGTGGAGGCAAAAAGCCCTGGGGGGAGGGGGAGGAAGAAGAAGAGGAGGAGGAGGAGGAGGAGAAACAGGCAGCATAGGCTGGGGCCCGAGTGCAGGGAGCAGCTGTGGGCATGGAACAGGCGGGCAGATTGGAAGCGAAGGCTGGGGGAGAGGGAAGGTGCCAAAAATGAAGTCCTAGTTTTCAGCTCTCAGGGCCGGGGCTCTTGTTTGCTGTCCGGAGACCCGACCCTGGAGCTGCAGGCCAGGGTTATCGGTAGATGGGAGGGTACCGCCCCTGCCGACAGCTGCAGGCAGATCGCCTGAGGCCGCTGGAATCTGCTTGGGGTCCTCTTCCAGGGATCCCGACCAGCGAAAGGAAATTGAAACTCTCTCCTCTGCCCTCACCACCCCTATGGTCTGGTACTTCCGGTCCTGCTGGAAGTCAGGCATCGCCCTGGAAAGACGCGAGTCAAGCCCTGGAGCTGAGTGACTCTGGAAGATTACATTTCAGAGTCGCTGGGTCCAGGACCGTGATCAGCGGTGCCTCAGAGGGAGACCCCGAGCTCATCTGTGGGGGAGGGGGGCCCCCTGAGATTTCTTCCACGGCCTGTCTGCAGCAGGGCCAAGCAGCTTCAGAAGGCAGGGAGGCCACGTGGAGCCTCCGTTATCCAGGTGGCACTTGTCAGTGCGATGGGAGGCAGAACTAGATGATGAGGGAATCGCCGCGGCAATAATGTGGCCTGACTACAAAGCAAAAAACAGAAATCGAACGCAGTCGCAACTCCCTCCTCACTCTGCGTTCCAGACCCACATGCCAGCTGCCGCCTTCTTTGCTGTCCGTTCTGTCAAAGCACCCACAGTGTGATATGCAGTTACTTTGTCTTCTTAATCTCTTTTTTTTTAGGCTTTGCCATCCTCTCTTTACCTTTTTGATGTCCCCTATGGCAGTCCTTAAGTCCCTCTTCTCCCTTGGTGTCCAGGACCAATAGCCGATGATACTAATTCATGCTATAGTGTGAGTGACTTGTGCTTTGGTTTGAAATGCAAATATCTCAGGAAGGGCAAGTAATAAGACAGGTATGAATCTACTGGTAGAAATGTGAGTTTCAGAAACAAGGACTTGGGTTTTGTGAAGACCTTCCACTCATGCCGTGTGAGCAACCGCCTGGCCTAAGGATGGGCCTTCTTGGTTCTGGCACATTCCCAGAGGGGACCGTGAGGTTTCTGTAAAACTTCATTTTGGGGGGCGGGGGAGTCTGTGTCTCTCTTCAGTTTCACACTGAGATTCAGGAGCTCCCGAGTCTCTGCACAGTTGGTTCTCTGTTTCTGGAGAGGGACACCCCTTCCCATATCCGAGTGTTGGTCCTTCCGTCTTTCCCAGATTCCTCCCCGCTGTGAGCCTCCTCGGACTCTGGGCTCAGGCTTCCAGGGGGCATTGCTCACACTTCCATTAAACTCTCGGCGCAGAGCCATGTGGAAACAGCTCTCCGTACACTTGACTGTGTCTTCCCCGTGGACTGTGAGCTTCTTTTCAAGGGCTCAAGGGTTCAAGGCCAGGAGCCATTTTTTATTTAGTGATTTTTAGTTCTGGCAGATAGTAAGGGAGCAGTAAATAGTTTTTCATTTTTTCCTCTTCCTTGCCCTTTCCTTTCTGTTCCCAGGCAGCGGTGAGGTCAGACCGCTGTGATATGAAGGCTGAGTGGGGCTTCGTTCAGGAGCATCCCTCGAGCCCCCCCAAGGCTGTAGTGTGGGGTTCATCAGGCCCCCCCTGGGGAAGCTAGATTTGAAAAAAGTCGCTCTTTGTGCCTCCGAGGACCTCACAGGGTGTGAGGTGGAAATGTTGAAGGCATGGTTTCCCCTTAGCCCATGCCTGTGGCCTTGTCCTGAAAACCCACCCCTAGGACCCGCCAGCTTTGGCGTGGTGAAACCTGAGGGTGTGAGGAGGCTCCCAGACTCTGCCTCGGGTTCCTGAGTATACACCCAACATCTAAGAGACCAGCAGCCTCCCTAGAGGCCGAGAGGCTGGATGATCCAGAGGTGGCCCTGACCACGCTCCTCCCCCCTCCCCTGGGAAAACCGGGAGATGTGTGCGGTGGAGGGCGTGATGCCACAGCGTCCACGGAGGCCAGGGACTGCAGTGTCCTGAAGTCCCGTCCAAGGAGAAATCCACTCACGCAGAATGGTGAGAGTGTACTCTGCAAAACACGAGGTTAGGTGACAACCCTGGCTCGTACAGGGACATTAGGAATGTGAGGTTTTAGACAGAACTTTCATTTCTGAAGACAGATGCTGGTTAAAGAAAATGAACCCTCCTTTCCAGGGCCCACTTCATGTTAACCCTTCCTCAGTGCTTCTCTGCACTGGATGGAACTCCCTCCCTCCACAGATTGTGCTAACACCGAGGCTCTACTCAAGCCACTGTAGCCCAAGGGACAGTGGCCTGGCAGTGACATTACAGGTGGCCACTGTCTCTGTTCCAGCCCTGCACTTCCCATTCCCATTTCCCAGAAGGCCAGGATCCAAGCAGAGCAAGTTTGGACACCCCAGCCCTGGGCAGCCCGCAGGCTCCATTTGGTAGTTCTGGCTTTGTGCCTAAGTTCTGGGCCGCTCCGAGGTACACTGGGGTCTGAACCTCTAGCTTGGCCTCCCTGATTTCCTCTGGCACAGATTTCTTAAGTAGCCTACTCCTCCAGATTCGTTTTGGACAGTCTACCCCAAAAAGAATTACCCCACTCAAAATGACAATCGTGTCCCACTGGATTTATACAGAACACTTGGCTGAATCCACTTCCTGTTTAACTGGGTGACTCCTCTAACTGCTCCCCCAAGTTCACAGGCCCCAGTAGCAGGGCCTGAGCAGCAGAGATGCCCGCCCAGGCCCCTGGCCTGGGGGAGGGACTCGGGGGTCATCTGTGTCTTCTGCTGAGTCCCATGTCCCCCGCGATTGTGTTGACTGATGCAGAAGCAGCAGAGGTTTGGCTCCCAGCTCATCCAAACCCAGAGGACAGTCCTCGTCACAGGCCTGGGAAGTTGATTTTATCATTCTAGTAACTGAGTGCCCCTTAATTGCAGATCCAAGGGAGATGATGACACGGAGCAAATTAAAATGGAACTTGCTTGGAGAAGACAGGCGTTCCCGAGCCATTTGGAAAGATGTGACCTCTGGGTCAGGCCCTCTGAGAGGACATTTGCTATTTTTGAGGAGGACCTGAGAGTCGCCATCGGAAAAAATATACTCAGCCTCTGGCCCCGAGGGTCACACCTTTGCCAGCCAAGTACCGGGTTAGCCAATTACCTGCTCCGCAGGAGCCATTTAAAGAAGAGAAGAAATACCACTGCCCCCCCCGCATCCACCCCCCCGGCAAGCCAGGGCTCTGCGTCAGGTGAAGAAGGCGCCTGTAGACTCAGAGCTTCTCTTTCCCTTTCTGGCCTCAATTTTGGCTTCTTTCACTAAGGAGGGCACATGTCTCTTAAGACAGGAAGTTACCCTGGTGATCGATGTTCAGCAAACGCAATCAGGGCCCTGTTAAGGGCTCTCTGAGGGGTGCCCTTCCAGGGTTGCGGTCCGCGTTTGGTGATCGCTTAACGACCGTGCAGCTGAGTCCTCCTGGTAATGAAGCGTTTGTCTGTGTCAGGCTTTGGCCACTAGAACTTCCTGTCCCCTTTGGATGCAGACAGACTGCGTGCCAAGGGGTAGGAATGGGACGTGGAGCAGGGAAGAGGCCCAGGCTGGGGAGGGTCCTCCAGAACAAGGAAGGCCAGGTTGGCCGAGGACATGCCAGGACTCCAAGGTGAGGCTGGAGCACAAGTTGGGGGTGAGATGGGGGGGTGTGCCTTCCATGGCTGAAATCCTATAATATTTACTGATCAACATAGTGCTTGAAATACAATTCCTTCATTTCACTGCCTTCCAGGGTTTGGGATGGGTCAATGAAAAAAAATGGCCTGGGTCCTGCACTTGAGGTATCTGCACTGTGGTTGGGAAGGTCAAGACCATCCTGTCCACTTCCAGGCAACAAACTCCCATGTGGTTTGCACACACAGAAACACAGGAGGTAGCACGTTCAGTTCTGGCCCGTTTGTGGGGCTGAGGGGAGGGCAAGGTGGCCAGCCACCTGCATTCTGCCTGAGCTCTGCCTCGGCTCTAACAGGAGATGCTGAATGACCTTGGGCCGATTGCTGGTCCTTTGATGTCACAATTTCCTGGCTGTAGAATGGGGGCAGTCACTTTCCTCTTAAGTGGTTAGGGAGGATTCGGCCGGGCACCATACAGCAAGTCCAGGGCCTGGACCACCACGGCGTCAGCACAGGCCTGTCCCTTCCTGCCGTTCTAAGCCAGGGCTGATTCCCCTTCTTTCTGTCCTGCAGCCCTTTGGAAGCCTGGTGATGCCTATGAACCCCTTCTCAGAATAATGGCATAAATGTGTAAGATAAAATATATAGGACTGCAGAGAAAGAGGCATTTTTATTGAAATGCAGTTATCAAAATACTAAAAAAAACAAATTTGCTGGATGGTAATATATAGGCTTCTTTATTAGCACAGTAAATAACGAGATCTTCCGGCAATTCTAATAACTACTGTAATTTTGAAGTAGTAATAAGCCTAAACAATATTTCAGCATATCCGCACCAACTGTAATGAGATATAAAAATATCTGTGGTTTCTATTGGTGACAAAATTACAGCTAATACTACTGTGACTTGTTGCCTATGTTCAAAAGGAGAGGAATTGCTAGATTTTCGTTAGAGCTTGGGGAAAATAATGATGTAATTTTTCCCCATTTCGGTCTGTGGGCTCTCTGCAAACCCCAGGCTAAGGACCATCGCTATGCGACTTTATAAAATAAGCGGTAACCATATTTCCTAAATTTTAAAAATAACTTTTATTCTCTCGTTGCTGTAGCAAAATGCAAACATAATAGAGAAGTTAAGAAATATAGATTAAGTGGAAAAGACAAAGGAGATAAAACATGCCCCAGAGAAAACCACTGTTAACCCTCGGTGTAGTCGTCTGACTTTCCAGACGCGGAGTGCATTGCTAATCTGTTACACATGCGCTGAGTCTGCGCCACCCAGGCCTGTAGGTTGTGGCGGAGGGATGTAAAGGCACAAGGGATGCTCAGCAAGGAGCCAACCCGAAGCACCGTGAGAGTGTAGGCTGGAAGCTGCACAGTGATGGAAGCGGTGCACACGCCCTTTACAGCACAGCCACCCCCAGGCGGGCGGACGGAGCATCAGGGAACAGAGCCACGCAGCAGTTGGTCGTTTCTTACGGCTGATGAGCGTTCCATGGCACCCCTGTGCCACCCCTCCTTCACGCGGTCGTCTACGGAGGGACACTTCGGTTGCTCCCATGGATAATGGGAGCAGTGAACGCAGAGATGCAAATGCAGGTTTTCAAGTTTGGGGGGCGGGTGCTACCCAGAAGAGGGGTTGCTGGGTCACATGGTAACTCTACTCTTCATTTTTTGAGGGGCCTCCGTACTGTTTCCCACAGTGTCTGTACCAGTTTATGTTCCCAGCCGTTTGCGACAACGTGGATGGATACTGAGACTATCGGGATGTAAGCGAAGCAAGTCACGGAGAAAAAAGTTGAGAACCACATGATTTCACTCATATGTGGGATATAAAACCGAAAGCAACAAATGAACAGATTAGAAAAGCATCAAATAAAACCTCACAGACACAGACAACAGTGTGGTGGCAACCAGAGGGAAGGGGTGGGGGTAGAAAAGGGGGGAAAGGGGGCCAAATACACGGTGACGGAAGAAGATTCACTTGGGGTGGAGGACACGCAATTGCAATATATGGATGACAAATCATAGAAATGCACACTTGAAATCTATGCATTCTTATTAACCAATGTCACCCCAATACATTTAACTCACAAAATCTATTAAATTAACTTGAGGCACAAGAAGAAGAAGAAGAGAAAAAGAACCAGGGCCGGAATGCTGCAGCAGCCCAGAGCCCAGAGGACCCGCTGGCATCGCCCAGCCCCAGCCCTGGTCTCTGATCTCTCCTGGGGCCTGACGAGTTGTCTCTAGTTGGGATCGGGCGTTGAGAGTGACGGAAGCGACCCAGTGGGTGAGGGGTACCAACAGACTCCACTCCACGTCTGCCAGGTGTGGCGATCAGATCCCTGAAACCCACAGGTAATAACCCATTGGGAAATAATGATGCTGCTGCAGCACTGAATCCAGGATGCGTTCGCACAAACACAAACGTCCGGCCAGCGCGGAGCCCAAACGATGCCCTGCGGGGACGCGGTCTCCCGGGTGAGAGGGCGGTCTGACATGGGCAACAGTCTCAAGTCAGCCCTAGGAGACTGCAGGCCCGGGGTGGCTTGTCTAGTCCCCGTTCGCTGGCACCTGTGGAGAGCCACCATGTGTGGGTCAGAACGCACAAGAGGCCCCTCCCTAGCTTACTTTGCCCAAGGTTGCCCCCGAGAGCTCAATCCCACCAGCCCTCCAAGCAGTGGCGAGGCTCTGGGCCCCCCACCTGCCATCCCTTCTGCGTGAACATGAGGTTGTGAAGCCGCCATCACCAAGTTAAGGACTTGCTGCACCTCTTGGTTGGAACTTCTGGGAGGCGGAGCCAACAGGACTGTAGAAACAATGGAAGAGCCCTCCACTTTTCTTCTCCAGCCCAGACCTTAGAGCAGCATTCTCTTCTGACCTTCAGACCGAGGCCTTCCGGGGCGGGGAGGAGGAGGGTGTTAATGAAATGCCGCCGGCATCACTGGCGTGGTTGTCAACTGTGACTGCGTGCTCTCCTGGAGGGACCCTGCTTCTTCTCAGCCCGAAGATCACAGCCCGAGATGCCAGGCCCACCGAGCTCCCGAGTGCACGGCGTCACCAAGCATCAAAGTGTTTTTAATGAAACAATGCGGAAAGGGCAGCCTGCTCATTTGATTTTCCACTGGGTCACGCAATTAAACCTGAGATTCTGGGAAGGCTTGTACCACCCTGACCATATTTTCCATTTGTAACAACGATAAAGGATAATTATTGAGCCTGTCTGTCAAATATTCCAGACACCTCCACCTCTACTTAATTAATTACTAATTAAGATATGAAAGAACCAGTGTCCCTCACACGTCCTGACTTTATTAAGCCTCGGCAAGTCTTTTGCAGGGAGGAAGGAAAGCTAAAAATGGCCAAGACCGAGCCCCTCCTTTGGGTTGGAATCCGGTGGAGGAAGACTGACTCTTGGTTGGGGGCATTTAACCACAACACCCAGGTGGTGGGATGAGGGGCGAAGAGAGAGGAGCTAACAAGTTTTGAACCTTCTCCCACGCTCTGAGTTCAGCCTTTTACATCTATTACCTAAGTTAATCCTCATAGCAGCCCTGTGAGGAAATGTCTTTATTCCCATTTTAAAGATTAGAAAAGGAACTAAGTGCGTATCTTTTCCAAGAGAGCGTGGCTCAGAAGAGCTGGAATTTGAGCCGAATTCCACGTGCTTCCATCTGTGTCTCCACGGAGACGCAGGGAGCGACATGCTTTCTCCCTGGTCTTCCTCGTTACTGAGGAAGGGAAATGGCACTTGCAGGAGCTGGCCTTCGAGACAACCCCCGGTTAATTCTTGCTTTCTAGTATTCACCCCCTGTGTTGTCTCCTTCCTCATTAAATAGGGACAGTCTGTGTAACCACAGGCGTGGGGCAGAAACGATGGTAAGGAAGGTCCTGAAAATCACGGCAGCTTCCACCTGCCTCTCTCGGGTCGCTCACGCTGGGGAGAGCCAGCCACGCCGTGAGGGCACCGAGGCCCAGCGGGGGCGGCCTCCGGCAACCCCAGTGTCACACGAGTGAGCTACCTCGGAATCTGATCCTCCAGCCCTTGCAAATTTTTGAGATGACGGTAGCCGTTGTCGACATCTTCGCTGCAACTTCACTCGCGAGACCTTGAGCCAGAACCACCCAGATACACGGCTGCTGAATTCTCGACCCACAGAAACCATGATGCAGTAAATGTTTGTTCTTCCAAGCCCCTGGGTTTGGGGGTAAGTGGTTCTGCAGCAACAGGTTCACAAACTTTCTGAGTTCATGAACTTTCCTCGTCTCATTGGATTGAGACATCTTGCCAGTAGCAACGGGTCAGAGAAATCCTTCTAAGATACACTCAGATTTGGTGCCTGGAAGTAGAAGCCCTGAACTGCAGTCACTCCAGGTCTCATCAGGCAGGAGAGCGGGGGAGTTTGGGAGCCAGGCGTAGGTCAGGTCACCCACCGGTCATTGCCCACATTCCCCACTTCCTCATCAGGGTGACTAGGTATGATTTGCTGGCCATTCGCAGTCTGATCCATTCTCAGCAATGGACCGCTGTGAGAATTGAGAAAAAATATCAATTGACAATACTTTAGAATATTGGGCAATTTTATGTAGGGAGCTGATCGGCGTCCTTGCAATCGCAAGGCTATTTACAGGGACACGGTCAGCAATTTGCAATAAACAAACCCGAACCAACCAAACACCAGGGTGTACGCAGGATAGCAAAATGAACTGTGCCGTGAAGTGTGCGGGGTCTAGTTGCTGCGTCTCACCTGGCCAGGCAGCGTCTGTCTTCTGCCCATGATTCACTGGGGCCAGAGGGGGAAAAACACAGGGCTTTGGGGCAAATCTGTGCTTGGGGCTCACAAGGCCCCCTGGGCTGTACGCCGCACTGCCCGGATCCATAGAGCCTGCCTGGGCTGTCAGGGGCAGGGCCCCCCACCCCGTGAGAAGGTCCAGCCCAGGCCCTTGGGCTCCTGAACACACACACATTCCGTAGGAGCAGGAACAGCCTCTGATGAGGAAAGAAAACAGAAAGCACGTGTTCGGGACGTGTTTCACAGGGAGAGTACTTTTGTTCAGTGATAAGCTATTACACTTTGGCCCCAGAGGCAGAATGAATGAAAGGCTGGGCGCGTGGAAGGAAGTGCAGGTGAGTGAGTGGCGGGGAGAATGGGCAGCAAGAACACCGCACTCGGCTGCAGTTGCTGGGGAGCCGGGTTGCCTGGCTCTTCAGGCTTGTGTGCGCACACCTCTCGCGGTTCCACGTCCCCTCCCCCTCTCCTCCCCCCCCCCCGCCCCCGGAAGTGTGTAAGTTAAAAGGATTCGGGAGCACTTGGTGTTTATCTCTGCTGAGGATCTTGCCACAGGCATGCTTGCCCACAGCGTGACCCTCCAGCTCATAACCCCAGGGAAAGGAGTTATAATATACTATTAATTCACATATAAATATAATCATGCCCACCAGTTATGTGAAAATCTACTCCAAGGAAAGGCCTCCGTGTGACACCTTTCCAGGGCAGCACGGCTTGTTGCCCAGTTGGATGGATCCCTTCGTGAGTTGGCGCCGAGTGCGTCCCGGGGCCAGCACGCTGGGAGCACGCTGAGCCTCCTGCTGCCGCAGGCAGTGGTGGCGACGTCCGGGAGGCCAGCGCACGCCTGCTCGAATTCAGTGTGGCCATGGTGCAGGGCACCGTTCGAACCCTGTTTTAGTTCAAGCCGGTGAAATGGAAAATCGCACAAGACCGGGCCCCGGAGCCCTGCGGTCTCGTTCTGGTTCTCTGCATAACTGTGGTGCGTGCTCCCCTCAGTGCTCAGTGACTTCCCCCTGCTGTCGCCGCCAGTCCGCGTCCTCCCCTTCGCGGGCAGAGGCTCCGCCCTCTTCTTCTGCGCCCACTGCCTGGCACACAGCAGTTGCTCCATGAGTGGCTGCGCCCAGTGACCAAACACCGGAGTGCATTTGCTTGTGCTCACACATGAATGCCTGTGGTTATATGAGCTCGAAGGCAGGTCCAGAAGTCCCCATTCATGCTGTCCCCATGGGGTGGAGAGCGACGTGGACGGTGCAGGAGGAGGGGAGGTGCAGAGAGGCAAGCAACACAGAAAAAAAAAAAAATAAGGCGACGGCACTAAAAGTGCCTGGTGTCTAACACGGTCTTTGTTTAGGTAAAGTACGGGTATGTGAGCATCACCAATCGGGGGAAATGAGGACGTGTGCATACATGTTGAGACAAAACACATCACAGAAGATTTCAGTTAAAAACTGTACGCACACCACCCCATGTATCTGTGTATCTGTGCACAATTAGGTTTAAAGGAGCACGGGGGAGGGTGGGTGTGGTGGGTGGTGTGGAGCACACCCAGACGGAGGCACCCATCAGCCCCCTGCCGGCTGCTGGGAGTGTCGGCTCTGACAACCCACAGCTGAGTTCCTTCCCCTTCAGGGGTTGCTCTCAGCCAAAGGGAGGTGCTTTGTCCAAGGTCATGCCTGTCCCCGGGGAGGGCGGCAGCTCACATCCAAAGACTGGTAGGGGCCAGAGGCCAGCACCTTTTCAACGCAGGACAGCTCCCGAGTTCCTCTGGCCAGTCCCGCTCCCTGTACTCCCCCAGGAGAGGAAGTCCCAGGTGTAAGTGCATCCCGGTCCACCTTCCGGGTACAGGCGCCATCTTGGTCTCCTTCCTGGGAACCTGACTTCGGAGAGCGCAGCGTTACCTCAAGGGCTGGGATTGGAGGGAAAGAACGGACTTTGTCTGTGTGTGTCTCCATCCGAATCCACTTATTACAATGAGCCCATATTACTTCAATAATTTTAAGAGCACCACAGAAAGAAATTTAAAGTGAAGGAAATAACCGTGAGTTGAATGAAAGAATGACCGTGTCTACATCTCATTGGAGAAATGACAGTAAAACAGCATGTTGAAGGTATCCGTGTTTAGTGACCTGAACTAAAGGGGATTTTGCCGTCACTTTTGATGACTTTTGACTTCGTTGTTTCAAGAGAGATTGGATGAGCTTTCCTCGGGTGAGGGCACCTCCCCCTCCCCCCCACAGAGGCAGTGAGAAGAAAGCAGGCCAACAGGTGGACGCAGGAAGGAGAGGGGATTTAACTTCGTGGAGAGACAGTTGTGTAATGTCAGAGCTACCTGCTAGGAAAAGAGGCTGCAGGTTGCGGGCAGCCGCTGTCCAAACGACACTGTCCAAACGACACTGTCCAAAGGAACCTGTCACTCTGCATTTGGTGAGCAGCCAGATTAGAACTGGAGCGGGAACGTACTGGCCTTTCTGTCGCCTGCACCGCCCTGCCCTGGGCACCAGCTCACCCACCGCTGACCGGCAGCCTCCTTCCTGGTGACACAGCCCCCCTCCAGGCAGCCGGGCTCCTGTGCGGGAGCATCACCAGCAATGGAATCTGCTCGCCCTTCCAGAACTAAGTGATCTTTCCGCTTCCTCCCATTCCGAGGTTCCAGCAGGTCCTCCGGGGAAGATTGATTTTTTCAGGAGTAACTTAGATGAGCAAGCCCGCACCTTAGCCAGAGGCTTGCTGTCCGATGCTACTTAATTTTTTGCAAATACACCGTTTGGGGGCCTCTTGGTAAGGCTCAGGGTGCCCTTTGGAGAGGGGTTTGTGGGAAGCAAGCCCTCAAAGGCAGAACCATCCTGCAGGGGGCTGTGGCAGTGGTCCCTGGGGACCCTGTAGGGGCGCCTGCGCCTGGCCCAAGTTCTGTGTAGGAGCCCTGCTTAAAGAGACTGGCAAACCGCAGCCAGGGAAACGCCCCCTTGCCGTAGATGTTGCTGCTGCTTTGAACTGTTCTGTGCTGACCTTGTAGTTGGGACAAGAGCTAAGAAGCAGTGAGCGGGACAGAGTCCACCCTTGCGGGTTAAGAATCCAGAGTGAGAACAGCTCAAAAGAAGAGCTTCACAAAGTGGTGACTTTTATGACATAAGAGGTCCTCAGAGGTTAAGGTCATAAGAGGGCCCTGGGTTTAGGGGGGATGAGTGGCTTCCCGGAGGAAGTGTCAAGCTTTTGTCAATCAGACCATCTAAATATGGGACTGCAGCCACCCTCGGAGATCTCAGAGTGGATTTGCTCCATAAAACACCCTTCTGGACTTATCATTCTGTACGATTTTTGCCTTAAGTATTTACCACTTTATTGCAAAGCTATTAGAATGCGTAAAAGAAAGCTATTGAAACAAATAGAACTCTCTGGAGAGGGGAAGTAACTTAATAAGTAACAGTTTGCTTTAGAAATCCGCACGGCGTACCTCTCATGTATTGAGAAGGCGCAGCACCGGAATGGAAGGGGAAACCAAGGTTCCTTATTGTGAAACCATAAATGCATCTCTTTCCTCCCCACTCCGGTTGCAGGCGCCCGTATTGTCGCAGCCAGGCGGAGGCCAGGTCTCTGTGGGCGTCAGGATTAAAGACCTGCGGGGAAGAGAAAGCATCGAAGAGCCCATCACTAAAGGTACCATTTTCTGAACCTTTTATTACCTATCATTGCAAGGGCCAGTGTGAGGCTTTCACTGGTAATTGCTCACTCCCAGGGATTTGAGACTGTCGCTGTAACAACAGCCTGTGGTACGGTCCCCCTGCAAAGAGGTGGTCCGGTGCATTACTTCCCTAGGCTATAGGCTGTCTTGGAAAAGGCTGGGGAAACCGGGCTCCAAGGTTTGGACTTCTCGTAAAATATTTCCGAAGTGCATTTCATGATATGGTTGGTAATAAAAGTGTGTTACTGCACTCAGCCCCTCCAAGAACTTAAACTTGATTCTCTAGCCCAACCGCGCCCACACTGGGCCTGCATGAATCAGGCACTAAATTATTCACCAGCCTGCCTCAAAAATTTCTGGAGTTCCAAACCCCTAATAAAGCATTATGAAAAAATACCCATCTCTTTATCTCTATCCATAACTATTTATATGGCTAGAAGAAAAAAAACTGTCATTTTATTTCTTTTAATTTAAAAGCTTTCCTAATTCTGTCTTGACACCGCATATATGTGTCTAAAGAATTTTCAGTTTGAAATAATAACCTCTAAAAAACAGTCCGTGGGAGAAGGCTCTCAGGATTCACAGAGCTGACAGGCACTCAATAATTCTGAATAACTCTCCCTGGCACTGAAACTCGACAGTCTGAATTGGGAACTTTTGAAACAAGTGAGGCCCTTTCTCATTGTACAAAACAATGATAATGTACCCACCAGCCTTCTCCCTCCATTTGTTCATGCGATCACTAAAGTTGGTTCAGGAAAAACTCATTTCCTTCCTGAGATGCACTGTGCACCCTTTATCCGTCACTGGATAGTGGTAAGAAGTCCCACGTTGAAATCAACCCAGAGTATCCTTGGGGACATCCTGCCTTACTTGGGGACACTTCACTAGTACCCAGGCCATTTAAAACACCTCTGAACATACAGACTCACAAGAGACATCTTTTTTTTTGCACCAAGCTATCAGCCATTCACACTTAAGAGCGAATTGCTTAATTTCGTGTTTCCAGGCGAACAGCTGGTGGAGATTAAGTTCCCTACAGCCAAGCAGAGCTGGCACAGGTAGACCATCTGGGCAGCAACCAGGGGTAGTTGTCACAAGAGCATCACTGGAAATGTGTGAAGGCAGAGATATGTGTGCTTATCAGCACTCTGCTCAGACAACATACTTGTGCAGCTAGAAGAATATTGGACACACCATGTTCATAGAAAGATGAAGGTCCCCTGCCCCCAAAGAGAACTTGCTTAGATAAAAATAGTGCTTTCGAAACTGACTTCCGAGTGAGGTGAGTTCAGTGGGACCATGAGATCTAGGGTGCTGTTGTCCTCTAAATCGATGTTGAATAAATATTTAAAGAATATTGGTGTAAAGCAGAGACCAGTTACTCACTTGACAAGAACACCCACACATTGTCATCCAGTGCTGGCACCTGAATGTTTTGATGGCGGGGTCGGGAAGTTTACAGAGGGGCCCAGGACCCCACCAGGGGACGCGGGAGCCCTGTGTACAGAGGGCGGGTAGGAGGAAGAGAAACCTCGCCCTGGTTCTGGAGCAGGCCTGGCCCTGCTGCCCCAGGCCTCCCGGGAACCAGCCTGCAGGCTGAGTCAGCCACGCACCCGAAAGGCAAGGGCGAGCCTGCTGTTTACAGCAGAGCGTGGGATGTCCGCCGTGATACCGTGATGTGTGATGAGAAATATGTAGTGGTCTTCATCCGGTTCTGGGCACAGAGCTCCTGGGACCCTGGTAATAAGAGAAATAAGTGTCTCAATATTTATAACAAGCACCTTTCAACCACCCCTTATGTTGATGAGGTGATTTTCTGAAATCCCTTAAGGATAGGGGCCGGTTGCCAGGGGACCCAAACGTATGATTGAAGGGTTGAAATTTCCTGCCCCACCTCTATCTATGGGGTGGGGAGAAGGGCTGGAGATTTCAGTCACCAGTGACCAATGATTTAATCAGTCGCCAGAAATCAGGGTTCAAAGAGCTTCCATGAGAACAGAGAGGCTCCCTGTAAGGGACCTCACCTTATGCGGGGGGCCTTCATCAGGCTGTTCACTTGGGCTGTTGATTTGTATCCTTTAATAATATCCTTTGCCATCAACTGCTGATCTAGCGAGCATGCGGGATTCCCAGGTGCTGTGAGCTGCTCCAGCAGATTAATTGGATCCAAAGAGGGTCCAATCTGTAGCCCAGTGACAACGTGGATTTGCGATTGATGTCTGAAGCGGAGGACAGTCTTGTGGGACTGAGCCCCCGGCCTGTGGAGTCTGACGCTCTCTCTGGGTAGAGTGTCCGAAATGAATGTTGCAGAGAACTGCTTAGTGCGGGGGAGGAAACAAACCCATGTCAGAACTGGTGTCGGAATCAGATTTGTCGTCCCCGAGCGCATCAGGGCCGTGAGCACACCAGGGCGAGGTTCTCTTTCAGCCTAGGCCTGATGGAAGTCCGGTCAAACCCGAGCTGGATGTGAGGGGCCTCCCTGAGGCCAGGCACCAACTGCCAGTGGTCCAGGCAGGCGTGGTGGGTCCTGCTGGCCTCCTGAGGGGGGGCCTTCTCAGAAGTCTGGAGGCTGCGGTATTCAGAGGTCGTTCTCAGAAGCGTCAGCTGCTCTGCTGATCAAATCTCAGAGCCACCTCCTGGCCCGGAGGCCAGTCAACTTTCTCTGCCAAGCCTTGTCACGTGCGTACAATTGACTTCACAGAGAGCGTGGATTGTCCAGAAAAGCCCTCTCCCCTCGTACTCACGAGTGGCTGATCAGCAGCATGGTTTGGTGTTGGAGGGGCAGACGTCAGCAAACAGGAGAGCATCCGGTTGTCTGCTGGCTGCTCGGCCACTCAGACAGAGGGGCGCACCCCAAGCTGCCTCCCTCAGCCTGCCGCTCCCCTACCTTCGTTCCCCGTGCCTTTGAAAGCAGCTTATTTTAAAAGCTGATTAGATGAGCCCTTAACAACATTAGAGTTTCAATGGCCCCAGATAGGCTTTCAGCTTCTTGCCAAATTAAGATAAATGTGGTATTTGGGGAGCTGAGCTCCCAGCTTCAGAGCCGCTCTGGACCGCAGACGGGTTTGGAAGCACGGCGCATGTGTCGCGTGCCGTTGAGTCAGCTCTGCCTCCTGGTGACCCTGTGGGTGAGCGGGGTGGGTCCACCATGTCCCGTCCTTGACAGCCCTGGCTAGCTCCTGGAGACTCCTCCCTGTGGCTTCTCTTACGGAGACAATCCATCTCACATTTGGCCCCCTCTTTTCCTTCAGCCTTCAGTTTCCCCCAGAATTATTGTCTTTTCCAAAGAACCCATCTTCCTTATGACGCGGCCGAAGGAGGACAGCGTCAGTTTTGTCCATCTGGCCTCCAGGGACGTTTCGGGCTTCCTTGGCTCTGGGTCCCTCGTTGGTCTTTCCGGTGTCCACGGTGCCCATCGCGCTCTTCTCCAGCACCGTATTTGAGATGAGTGCAGTTTTGTTTCCTGCCAGCCTTCTTCACTGTCCAACTTTCACATCTGTACGTAGCAGTTGAGAGCAGGAGGGTGTGAATGATCTTAGCCTTGGTCTCCGTTGACACATCTTTGCGTTTGGGGACCTACCCCGATTCTTCCGCTGCTGCCCCTCGGAGTCTCAGCCTCCTCTCGATTGCTTGGCTGCAGCCTCCACTGGAATTGATGACTGAATCGAGGTAAGCAAAATCTTTACCAGTTTCAGTGTCCTCATGGTCACGTTCAAGTCATGCATTTCTTCTGCAGTCATGATTTTGTCTTCTTGATGTTTGAGGGCAGTCATGCTTTGGCACTTTCTCCTTTCACTTTCCTGGGCAGTCGTTTCAAATCGTGGCTACTTTCTGCCAGTAAGATGGGGTCATCTGCATCTCCTAAGTTGTTGCTATTTCTTCTACCAATTTTCAGTCCACCTTCCTCTGAGTCTAGCCCCGTTTTCATAGGATGCATCCTGCATGCGGATTAAACAAGCAGGGAGATGCGTCCTTGTCTGACTCTGTTGCCTGTAGGAAGCGGTCTTCTCCCATGTTTCTCTGCAGTCGGAAACAGGGTTTGCATGCTCTGGGAAGGTCTCTTTTTCATCTCCAAAGGTCTAGGATTCTATGTGTCAATGTGTCTTTGTGAGCATGCATTCTCAAGGAAAGGTAAGTGGAGGACAAGGGGCACAGGGCAGAGTACAGATCTACCTGCCAGTCTACGGGAAAACGTCTGTCTGTGCTCTCACACTCTCCGATAACTTTCAGTTCTAGGCAATAGACCTTTACTGAGCAACTACTATTTACTCAGTTAACTAAATATTACTGTGTTAACACCTGACTCTTGTTGAGAATAACGCAACATGGTCAGAAGCACAAATGCTTCATCGTGGTTGGTGTGTTCAGCTCCCTCTATAACTCTTACAGGTGGGTTTCGTGCTGGGGAGGGGAAACGCCCTTCCCAAGCCACTGAGGGGTGACGGCCTTCCCATGGAATGCTCTTCTGTAGGTTTTAGTGGGAGTTATACACAGAATGGCAAGGGCTGCGGTGGGAAAGGGCGCGTGAACACGCTGTTCGATGCTGAGGTGAATGGATTTTTACCAAAAGTCAACAAAAACTCCCTTGTCTTTGCTTTCCCATCTTTTCCCAACCCAACCCAACCAAACCCCTGGTGTTTTTAGAACGAAATCTCAAGGTTCTTAAAAACATGGCTTGCCCCTCTGATGTGGTGGTCATTGCAGACATGCCCCTGAATTTAAGCTTCCTTTTAGACTTTCACTGAACAATCGCCGCTCTCAGCGCCTTTCAAAGGAAGTGAACCCTTGAGCTTCAACCTTGAGCTTGCATTCTGGTGGGAAAAGCTGGTCCACCATGTCTCCCTGAAGTGGCTCTGGGCATTCTAAGCCTCACAGGAGAGTGGTGTGGGGGGGGAACCCGGGCCCAGGCACAGCTGAGGGTGCACCCGCTCCTCCTGCCCTCGTCCTAAAAACTCAGTCCTCGAAACTCACCCAGCCTTCAGGGACCCTTGTGGAGGAAAATACCTGTAGGCCATTTAAGGTGTGGCTTGAATGGATTGAAACAGAAACTGTCCTTAGAATGTGAATGGCCACCCGAGCTGTCTCCGGAGAACAGAATAGGGTTGAGGAAGATCAGTGAAGTAGGACTCCAGACTCGCAGGGTTTGACTCTCTCCCCCAAACCTGCGACCTACCGGCCTCTGCCAGGGCACAGCCCACTGGGGCCCCCATGCTGCTCCACCTCCTGGAGGGCGAAGGGCAGAGTCCAGGGGGCTCAGCAGAGCTCCCACTCTCCCTCCTGTTCCTTTGCACAGCCATTCGGTGGTGATAAAGCATTTATCAAGGGCAGAGTATCGAAGAAGCTGTTGCTCAAAAAAATCAAAGGACTTTCTCAATATTTATGTGTGTTTTCTCTGCACATCCAGCAGTTTACATGGGGACATGCAGGGGTGTTGGGTGTGTCAGCTGGCAGTTTGCAGGCAAAATGCCTCTTGCTTTGTCCCTCTGGGGACAGAGTGTCCCTGCCCCTTGCAAGGCGAACCTTCCCACAGAGGGAACATCGAGCCCCTGCCCACCCGCTGCGGCAGAGCCTTCCTGCACTTGGCCAGTCCTCACTCGTATCCTCTCACGGCTCGTCAGTTCCTCTCCTTCTGCTGATCACGGTCTCCAGGAAAAGAAACGGCTTCTGCTTGATTTCGTGACTCTTGACCTCCTTCTTTTATCCCACATTGTATGAAAGCATGTTCTGCACTCACTGCTCATCATGTATTTACCCCTTAATCCCCTGGAAAATGGTGTATCCTAACTGCCCACGCAAACAATTGGACTTAGTTCAGTAGACATGCGTGGATCACCTGCTACGTGCTCTCCAACCTGGATTCCGACCACGAAGAGGACACACTCTTAGAAGGCAGCCAAGCACGCCATCCCTCCCCAGGCCGCTTGTGATAAGTGGGACAAGGGGTCGTGTGCTATAAAGGGGCAGGAAGCATCGGCCCTGTCTTGGGGGCAGAGGACAGGAAGAAGAGTGTTGTAGGAGCTCTCCAGACAGGTGGGGAACCCAGGAAGACAGAAGAGAAAGGAAGAGGAGAGGCCCAGTCTGGGTAGAAGGAGCAGGATGCGAAGGCCATTGAACCCGCTGTGTCGCAGGCACTGTGTGCATGGTGGGGGCGAGGGAGACAAGGGGGTTAAGGCTTCAGAGGATGACAGACATTTTACCTTCAAGCGTGAGAGCCTGAGAAACTCGAACGCTTTCTTGCAGAATTGGGAACAATGGAGGGTTCAAAGCCGAGCCGTGACATAATCAGATGGCCCTTTAAAAAGATCACTTGGCTGGCCCATGTGGCTCAGTTGGTCAGAGCATCGTCCCACACACCAAAAGTTTTGCAGGTTCGATTCCCAGGCAGGACACACGCAGGCTGCAGGTTTGATCCCGGTCAAGGCACACGCCCTGGTTGCATGTTCTGTCCGCAGTCAGGGAACACGTGGGAGACAGCCAGTCGGTGTACTCTCTCACATCAATATTTCTCTCTCTCTCACCCCCTCTCCCTCTCCCTGCTCCCTCTCCCGTCTTCTCTCTCTAAAATCAATAAACACATTTAGCAAAAGAAAAAATAAGATGAAAAAAGATCACTTGGAAAGCAGCGACGAGAGCGGGGAGATCAGACAAGAAGCTGCTCTAATGGTCCAGATAGCTGACAGGGGCCTGAGCCAGGGGGGGCTCTGGGGACAGGGAAGCGCATCCCCTTCGGACTCCCCCAGGCAGGCGTTTGCCCTCCCTCACTGGACCCTCGGTGCGTCGGCCGTGCTGTTCTTACTCGACTTGCTCGACTTGTCTCCCAGGCATTGGTGTGTCTCTCCGCTTTCCCTGGGTGGATTGTATCTTTGCTGTCCCTTCCTAAAATCACAATACCGTGCTCCTAATGAGAGCTAAAGCCATGAACAATTGAGGAATCAGCCGTGTATAAGTGCTCATTGTTTACTTAATTGTGAAAACAAGCTGATAAAGCATTTTCCCGTTATTCCGTCGTTTCCACTATGCCAGAATGCCCTGCTGTCTTCTTAGTCCCCCAGATTTTCGGGGACTAGTGAGCAAGTGTTCTCTGACGCACAGTGGCGGAGGCACTGCTTGGCTCCCGCCTCCCGGGGCGAGGGAGGCGGCTGGAAGGAGGGAACAGATGATTGCATTGATTGACTATGACAGCCACGTACAAATATTGAGAAATATGCCGTCTGAAGAGACAGAATCGCGGAGCACACTGCATGATGGGACCCGCGCCCGCACGGCGTCCCGGAGGTCAACGCGCAGATGCAAATTGATTAAGCTGGGTACTTACTGAAATTGCTTTCCAACATGCTGATGAGAATGGATCGTAAGCGGGACCCATAGTGGCGGCGAAATGCTCATGTAAACTTCCCCTCTGGTACGTCATCAGAGCTGGTTAAATTACCCAGACTTTCCCCCCAGTAGACGTATCTACAGCGCAGTTAACAAACCTGTTGTCGGGAGTTAACCAGCACCGACCAGTTTGTGATTGACTCCTGCGTGTGGCCCCAGTGGCCTCATGACCGCTGTTACCGTGGCCCCTTCTGATAGAACCCTGAGGTTAGCCTCTCGTTCTCATGCCAAGCCAAGGGGTTCTAACAGGCCGAGAGGGAGTCCCATTCAGTGCCGTCCCTACGTGCCAATCCTAAACCCCATCGCTCGCTTCCGGGCAACCCGGAGCCAGACCTCTCCCCACCCTGGACTGCATCCAACAGGCCGAATCCAGGGCTGTGTGCGTCTCCAGCCTGAGGCCCTTAGGCAGCGGAGAAGAAGCGGGGAAGGAGAACGGGGGACACAGAAGGCGAGGCCAGGCCGATGAGGGTGAAATAAGAGAAAGCGGCAGGAGGCCCCGTTAGCACGTCTTCACTGGGGAACGTTTACGTGTCCGATGCACCGGGAGGAGCCGTGGGCCGCAGGACAGAAGCGCGTGCCGTGGTCCCTGCGCTGAAGGAGCGTAGGGCCCAGTCCAGCCAGCCATTCTGACCCCAGGAAACAAATGAAGAAGGAACGCGACAACATAACGAGGGGCTGGGTGCCACACCCGGGCACTGGCTGGGCTGTATCACTGAGAACCAATGGGAAGAGAGGGAGCGTCACAGGGTTCAGGGGTGGCAACGACCCCAGAGGACCCCAAGGGAGGGGGTGTGGGCATCAAGCCGAGCCGCTGACGTAGAGCCCGTATAAGGCCAGGAAGGCACAACGGCACCTCCGACTACGGAAGAGGAAGGCTTACACGGAGAGGAAGAGAGAGAGAAGGGAGAGGAAAATGTTGCCGCGGACGGGGACGGCCCAGCAGCCCCCACGGCTGCCTCACATCGTGGGGTTCCTGGGCCAACCCTCAGACCAACGATCTCAGACCAGCCTGGGCCAGAGACCAACGATCCAGAGGCAGAAAATACGTCTGCGGTCCCCGCAGGCTCTGTAGACTGGCCTAGTGCCAGCCCATTTTTGTCATCTCCGTGATCACAAACTGGAGCATCTTTTCCCCCGTGTTTGCTCGAGAAGAATGCCGTTTGCACAGGAAAGATGCACACACTGCAGACTGATCTCGGGCAGCTGAATTCTCGTACCGCTCACAACTGGGTGCGAAGGACTCTCAGAAAGTCCACAGCAGACGGGATGGCTCCACCGGCTGACGGCGCCGTGACCGCTGAGCAACGGGCAGATGGGTCGATCCAGGGCGACTTACTAGATGCCTTCCCAGTGGGTTTTATTCAGAGAAAAGGACGGTGCCCACAAAATACATTTTGATTGGCACTTCGAAGTCTCCCTGCCCCTCGGATTATCCCCCCGCTCCACCCTCCCCCCCTCTCAAATGTTACGGAAAAAAAATAAAAAATAAATTCCACCATCTGAGAGACATTCTTAGAAAGACGTAGCAGCCCCTCCTGGCTGTCCCTCTGAAAGGCAGGTGTCCCCAGAGAAACCCATTTGTTCACTCCACAGTGCTCATTGTTGTATCTGATCGTTTTGGGGGTCCAAAGGCCACTGGAGGAGGGGCATGCAGAGAAGAGCGTGAGAAGTGAAGGTGGGAGAAGAGGGGGAAGTAGTCTCAGAACACGGGGCTCTGCGAGGAAAGGCAGGGCTGAGGAGGGTGCCCGGTGCGAGCGGCAGAGGGCCCCTGGGGAGTCTCTGCGAGGGATCCATGCGGCCATGGTCCCTCTGAGCGTGAAGACCAGGAGCGTGAGGCACTGACTCACGCCGTGAAGCACTCTCTCTGAACGCTGACTTTGTCCAGCTGCTGTGTGCTCGGGGGAGGAGATGGGGCCGGTCTGGCCCGCTCTCTCTGAACGCTGACTTTGTCCAGCTGCTGTGTGCTCCGGGGAGGAGATGGGGCCGGTCCGGCCCGCTGGGAGCTCGCCGTCTGATGGATAAAGCAGGGCCGTGGTCGGGCGCCGCCTCCCCCGTGCGCACACCGGGACGTCCGACGTGCAGGGGTGCCCCGCCGGTTACGTTAACAGGGACTGCTTGGAGGAAGAAATTGGTCGTGAGGATTCTCGGGGCGAGAGAGGCCCCTGTCACAGAGGCCCATGCAGATGAGAAGCTGGCGTTTTAGGAGGAGGATTCCTTCTGTCTGGCTTCGACAGACTGGGAAGTTAGTGAGCTGTGAATAAAAATGATGATGGCAGCAGTGAGACTGCAGCGGGAAGGGGCAGACCTTTTGTGGGGAACATGGTCACGGGGATGTGATAGAGGAAAAGAGGGGGCTTCTGACGTTGATGGGGGCGTGGTTGGAGGACATGGCCAGTGTGTCACAGGGACGCCTGACGCTTTATCAAAGGTGGCCGGGGTCTGGCATTGCAGAGGGGTGGATAGACATGGAAATTGTTATGGGGACAGTTATGATTGTAACCGAGGTAATAAGAAAGATAATGGAGTTGTAATTGGAAAGCTGGTGGTTGGAAAGAAGAAGGTGAGGGCAGCGGAACTGGAGAGGGGGTGACGAGGGAGGCAATAGAGTTGTGATGCGGTGCCGGCTGCGGGGGTGGGCAGGTGATCATTCTTAACGGCAGCAGGAGGGGCGGCGGGGTCCAGGTGAGAGCTGCACACGGAGCGTTCATGACAACAGCTGGAGCTGTGGGTGACCCGCGACGTAATGAACAGCGACACCCAAAGTCCTCATTACGGCGGGAGTTCTGATGGGCCCTGGAATAAGATAACGACATTAATGGAAAAGATGATGACCGCCAGGGAAATCAGGAGCCTTGCGATGGCATTTAGAACTAGCTGTGTGGTGGGAGAGTCAAGGGGGGAGTGGGGCCGGGCTGGAGGGGGACCAGTGGGGACATGTTCGTAGGTCCTGAGACTGAGGCTCCTGAGAGCTGCTACCCGACGCGTCCCTCTGGGTAATCTGGCCTCAGTGCAACTGCTGTCGCCGGTGCGAGGCGTTAGTCGTGCACGAGGGAGTCCTGGACGGACAGTGGTGGCGGTGGCACCATGGGGCTCACCGTTTGTGGTCTGAAATTAGGCCGGACAACACGAGAGCTCAGAGAGAACAGTTCAGTGAGCAGGCGCGTAAACAGAACGTCTGCAGCAGAAGGGAATGTATACAGAGGACTGTGCATTTTTTTGATACATCATTTTAACTATTAATGCCCTTTCCAAGGGAAGAAGTGGGACCTTCATCTTCCGGGGCCCGCTGTTTAACTTCCGAGGCTTCAGCCCGGGAGAGGCCATGGCGGCCTTTGCTGGGAAGCCTTTGATGCGGGCTCTGCAGAGGAACCTGGGACGGTGGCCTTTGCAGGGTGCCCTGCTGCCGCTGGCATTGCTGCACCGAGCAGCCCAGACACGCGCCCAGAGGGTAGACCGTGCACCCAAAAGTAAAAAGATGGTCCCGGCCCCCCATCGGGCAGCCAGCGGACGTGGGCAAGACCTGGAGCCTGTGGGGGCAGCAGAGACCGCCCCGTCCTCTCGTTATCTGTACCAGGAGGGAGGCTGCTGGGGAACACGGGTGTCCTCTGCCTCCAGTCCCTAAATGCCACCTCTCGGACCAACTGCACCCACACCCCGGGGAGAGCCTTTACAAAAATACAGACTCCTGGGTCCCACCTCGGGGAGAGTCTGATTCTGTTGGTAAGGGGCAGGGCCTGTGACCCTGTGTTTTAGAGACTCCCTGGGAATTCTGCATGTCATCTCGTGCGGGAACCACTGTCTACGTGTCTGCCCGAGGCCCTTACGGGGCAGAGGTTGGGCACGAGGTGGGAGAGGCATGGTTGACGAGTTCAGGCCGGACCAACCTTCAGAGCAGGTTCGTCCTAATAGTGGGATTTGAGCAGCGCTCAGAAGCCTGTGTTTCTCACCAGGAAAGTACCCTCCACCTGCACGTGTGCACGTGCCCACGGGGTGTCCTTCTCCCCCAGTGAGGATGCACACAATCGGCCTAGCAGTTTCCTGGCCGGCCAGGGGCTCCTTAGAACGCCTCGATGGAAAACTGGCGGTCTGGGGCCCCTGGACCCCCTTTCTATTCCTGCCAGAACAGAAAGAGTGAAGCCATCCAGCAATGGCAGCGTGGCGGGGAGAAGGGAGGAAGTGTCCAGAAAAATGTCTCAGGTGCCCCGCGTTGTGGGAATGGCCGTGGATATGAAGACGAGGGTGGCCCCAGCCGCCATCTCTGCAAGGTCTCTCTGGCCCCGCCTCAGATGTACCGTTTTGTTCTTCAGGATTCTCAGGGACTAAAAAGTGTCAATATCATAAAAATACCCAACTTGTGATTTGGGAAGGACAATTTATTTCTGAACTAAACAACGCATGACAAAGAAGTATGTTTTTTTCCCTTGCTGAACAAAGTGCTCAGCCTGGGTCCTAATTCTCCCTGTTCCCTTCCACATGGACTTTCAAAGACACCCGGAACTTACTGGAAGAGTCTGGTCCAAAGCCATCGTCACTTCAGATGGAAAGCTCAGTTTCGGTTAGCACCGGCTTGCCCAGACCTGTCTGGGAGAGACAGACACTCGGAGCATTATCCCGTGTTCCCCGGGTGGGTAGTGAAGTTAACCCCTACTTCACCCACTCAGGAATAATTCAGGCAATCAGATCGAAGCCATGGTGGAGGGCAAGTTCGTGAGCACAGGATGGGCCCTCTCCTCAGTGGATTACCTCTCCCTCTCACCCTGGTTACTACACTTACCAGGAAGTAGATTAAAGCAATGCCTCGCTTTCCCTGGGATGGTGACCCACCACTTGAGAAATGCCACCTTCCTCCCGAGCCACATTGTCATTCGTCACCTGCTAATCGTTCATTAACCTCCCAGGCACCTCACAGAAGCTAAGACCTCACCTTCCTTTGCGAAGGTGGTTCACTGGGTCCCCCTTTAATAAAATTACAACTTTGGGAAACAAATCACTTATATCAAATACCACCCCATGGCTTCCTTTGTAGTAATCATTTCAGGCAGGTGCTATTAGGTAATTCAATCACTGAGCTAGAGAAATCCGCCACGGAATTAATGAGGAATGAACTCAGACTCTGAATACGAGATTTTCCGAGTAAATGGCTGCGAATGAAAAGGCAGGCGCCAAGCCTGTAATCACCGCCCCTGACGACAATATACAACGGCACAGAGAGCACCGTCCTCTCTTCCCCCTGCTCTGGGTTCACAGCCTCTCCTTGAGCCAAAGGGCCTATTGCGTCCCCCGGCAACAGCCTTCCGCCTTTCTCAGCTTCCTAGTATTTCTTTCACGCTTTTTCAGGGGCGCTGAATAAATTCTGAGTCTCTCACTCCAGTTTCGAATAAACCTTGGTTAATCCCTAAGGCTGGTCCTTCCTTGGAAAGAGTGCCTCCACCATAGCCCCTTCCGTCTCTCCGCTCCTCTGGCCTCCCAGCTGGCCCACCTGCACCTGGCCTCCCTCCCTGCCAGGACACTGGCCTCGCAGCCACCAGGGTGACCTTCCCAGAACTCGCATCCTCTGCCCCACCGCAGCCCTGCGTACCACCCTCCAGTCATTGTCTCCGTCGCAGTCTTCTGAGCACGGTGTAAGGAACCCTTCCTGACCAGCGCCTGCTTGCCTGTCCAGTCTCACGCCTCCTCGTTCCCCTGCAGGAATGCATCCTGAATTCCCGCCACACCCAGTGCTCTGCGGTGTTGAGTACTCTGTGGTCTTTCGTAGCGCCATGCCGTTGCTCTCTCGAGAGTGCCCTCTCCAACCTTATGCTTACCTTTCAGATTCTTCTTGAACAGTGCCCCCTCCTCCAGCCCTCTCTGATGCCCTTCTCACCTCCTTTCCTAGACGGAGTTGGGTGCCCTTTCTCCGTGCACCGGGAGGCAGAGCTCAGCCATCGAACGTAGCGCTCACCACCATCACAGTTGGAAGAGCCTTTCTCGGCAGCCGGACGGGCAGCTCCTTGGGAGCGAGCGATGCTGCATAGTGTTTAGCCTTGCGTTTCTAATTCGGGGCAAACGGTAGACACGCAAAGGACATCGGGTGGGTGGGTGAGCCAGGGATGGAATAAATGAAATCGTGGTGGAACAACCCAGTGAACCTGATAACACAAGTTATGCCAATTCTGGCAGCCACGCTTCCGTTCCCAACTCTGGGCAGAAGCATTTGAAAAGCTGATTTTCGTAACCTGAAATCTAGTCCATGAAGACCTGGCTCAGAATCAGGGAGCCTCCTTACGGCTAGTGACGGCATCACTGCACCCCTCTCCTCCCACTCTTCAGTAAATATCTGAAACACCGGACTCTGAAGCGCGGGTGGGATGCTTCCCTGCAGCTGGAAACCTCCGTCAGTATGACCCACAGGGTGACCCACGTTGCCTTCCCTGGGCCCTGGCGTCCAGCCCCGCCGGGAGTCTCTCCCCGACACTGCGCACTGGGTCTGGTTTCCACGGCGTTCTGGTTGCCTGGCATTTATCATGCTGTGCTTCATCAGGGAGTTAATCAGGCCTGAGTTTTTAATACCGTGTTCGTCATGCTCACTTACCTTAAAATTAAGTCCATTCAGGCATTAGTGGGTCCTCTTCACGCAGTCTCGTAGTTTTGGCATTTAAAACTTTAGAATTTTTCATACAGAAGCCCTAGACGTATTTTTTTTTCTTTACCAAGCATCCGTTATATATAAACGTTCCATCCCTAGAGATAAGGCTGCTATGAAGGAAGTGTCTGTATATTAGTTTCCTGGTGATACTGTAAAAATCACCTAACACAAACTTAGAGGCTCAAAATAATCCACATTTATTATCTTGCGATTCTGTAGGTCAGACCAACTCTGTGGGCCACAGAGTTGTTGTGATAGAGAGCATGTATCAGCCCTTGGTCCGTCATAGTTCCATGCCAAGGACTATTGTGTTATCCGGTGGTTCTAATCCTGGCACAGGAATGTGGGTACCTGGCCCCAATTCTGCAGGTCAGAGGTGAGGCTTGGGAATCAAACCTGAAATCCCAAGCACACCCAAGGAAGAAAACACCTGAGGTCATGGGTGTTTCGGTCATGCAGGCAGGACTTGACCAGGACCAGACAAACGGAGCATTAGACAAGACTCTTCTGGTTCCAAGTGACAGATGCCAACTTGAGCTGACTCACCCAGAAGAGGGAATGTGTGCGGGACATGCGGGGGTCCCACGGAGCAGGGGGGTGAAGAGTCCCCGTTGGGTAGGGACTGGCCCCAGGAACTAGGCGCTTCCCAGACACAGCTGTGCTCCCTCTCCATCTTCGTGTCTGTTTCTCTGTGACCATTGCCACCCTCCCTCTGTTTTTTCGTGAACGTGGAAAGCAGCAGGTGAGCTCTACACGGCTCCCGAAGGTGCGTTGCCCCTGGACGTGGCAGACAGAGTAGCCTCTTTTAGTCCCAGTTCTCCATTCCCAGTACAGAGAGTCTGATGGACCCGGGTCAGCTCAGGCCAGCTGTGCCCACCAGGTGCAGCAACTTGAGATCTTAGGGCCGATCCCTCCGACTTTGTGGGGATACGTTGGAAGGAAGGCGATTCTTGGAGAAAAGCGGTCTTTTCCACGTTTGCTGGATACCCAAAAGAATCTACTAAAAGCTGGTATCTATCTTATCTTAATATATTAAAAATTGCTTTCCATCAATAATTTTAAAAAAAGAAGAAAACCTTGTGACTATGGATATCTACTAAAAAAGCCTTAAAATAGTTCCAATTCATACTTGGAATCAAAGTCATTGAAGTATCAGTTCTAGCGACACCCTCAAGGTTCTGCCTCCCCTGCTTCCTCGGGAGGCCGGAGGCCTGGGCTCGTTTGGAGAGGATGCTTCTCCTTGAGTGAGGCGGCTTCCCCAGCTAGTTCAAGGCCCTCCCGCATGCTGTTTGTTTGTTTGTTTTTTCTGGTGTGAAGAGGGTCCTTTTTCAAGAAGACACCTTCTTGGAGTGACTGCCAAATCCACTTGCGTTGTGATTAGTTTTCTACGAACGTGAACACCCACCAGACCTCGAGTTCTTGCCCAGCAGATGCTCTGTCTCGCTCCTCCTGTGTCTGTGGAGCCCACGATAGCACCTGCACAGAGTGGCCAGCCAGTCCGTGTTTTGGGCCCTATGAGTGAGTGAGAGTCGTCATTCCTCAAGGGCGGCCTCTCACTGTGCTCAGCGAGACATCGACGTGTACCAGGAGACCGTGCCAGGAGAGGGTCCCACCTCTCAGGTTTGCCGGGCCCTTCTGGAATCACCTGGCTGGGGGCCCCAGGGAAGGAAAGGGACTAGCGGAGACCTGGCTGTGTGACGGGAGGCACAGGGCTGGCGGCTCCGCAACTCACAGTTCAATTCTCCTCCGGGCCCCCGTTCTCCTTTGGGGAAAGGAAAAGGGCCCTTACTTCCCCCCGAAGACACAACATGCCTGTCGCCTGTCTCTGCGTGAGTCCTCTCGGATCCCTCGACCGCCCCTCCGGGATGCGCTTAGAACGTGAAACTCGCAGTGTCACCTCTCAGAGGTGCCACCTGGCAACTGCCGCCGGTCCTCCTAGGGACAGGGGTGTGGAGACCTCATGTGAATGTTTATTTTAATTGCAGTAAAAAAAAAAAACAAACCCTTAGACTTCATAATCCATTATCCCGCTGCAAAACCAATATGGCAAGGCTCAAATATCTTTATCATGACCGTGCCTTATTCTAAAAATGTATTTTCTTCTAAAAATGTACATTGTAACCGCTAAAATAATTTAAAAAAAATAGCTTTGGCATGATAGTCGCCTGACAGAAATGAAAACACAATTTAATGAAATGGCATTTCAGGAATTTAAACTGAAGCAAATATTCGACATGCTTTATTTAAATCAATTTGCTGTGCGCGCTCCGCTGTTCCGACCGCAGGTGAGTTTTGTTGCGTTGCATGTTCGCTGTTCTGGGCCCTCAGACTTGCTGCTGAGGAAGCAGAAGCTGCGGAATCCAAGGGGACCCGATTCCGAGGGTCCCATGGGCCCGCCCTCAGTTCCATTGGCAGGAAAACTTGGCTGGATTTGGCAGGAAGTGGTTTAACAAAACAACTAACGAGACCCACTCTTGCAAAGCAAGAGGGACTCAGCTGCGTGCTGGTGGCATTTTTACGACAAAAACGTTAAGCTGATTTGAGTAATCTTACCCCAGTCCGAAAGCGTATTCTCTGTAAACTCTAAGCCGAACAAGTCCTGGGTGTGCCCGCATTGTAAATACCGTGTCTTTGTAAACTTCCTAGGAGAACAATCTGCTGGTTCTAGGATGCTGATACTAGCACTGCCATGGGGAAACTGAGGCACGGATATGTTCATTAAGTTACTATCAGGCCCTTTCAGAAAAAGTGTGCCGTCTGTAGTAGAAACTTGATTTGGAATTTCAGACATTAACCCTATGTCTTCCCTTTGCGGCTTCCTGCAGGAATAAGTTGTAGATCGGATTTAAGAGTTTCCCAGCCACTTAGGGTTCTAGAAACTGTCTTGGACCACGGTTACGGTTCTCTTTCCATGGGCACTGACCTGGCACAATGGCCTGTGTCCTGGAAGGGGCTCTGAAGTGCCAGCGATGGGGCTGGCGACGCCCGGTCAGAGCGGGAGTTGCGAGCTGGTCTAAAACAATGTGTAGCTGTCACACGTAATGGGTGGTGGCCTGTGCCGTCGCTTTTGCTTCGGGGCAAAGATTTTTTGCAGCTCTTGGGTTCAAGAGCCCTTTGAAGATGAGGGTCTACCTTACAGACAAAAATGAAGAACCTGGATATGGGGGGTATCTAGATACCCCCCCACACACTGAAAAGGGGGATTTCACACATTCGCACACATGCTATAGAGCCTGCCTCCGCCCTTTGGGAAACTTGGTTCCATTTACAGAAAAGGAAAAAAGTGTTACAAGTGCACTATACGATGGCCCTGTATCCAGAGTGCCGGACGTTTCGCAGAGCATCGCGCTTCTTCCATCGGAATGCCCTGCGAGACCAACATCAGACAGGGTAGTCCTCGCTCTTCAGGGTTACTGTCAGGCCCAGTCGCTGAACCGGCTGGCAAAGGGCCCCTTTCTAAAAACCTGTGCCCACGTCGCTCACCCCCGGGGTCGGTCACAGAGGTGAGACGGTTTGACGGTTTGGAGACGCAGGAACAAACTCATGCAGTGGCAGCTCAGAGGGTGTCCAGGCAACCACGAGATGCAGGAATGCAGATAAGAGCCGCCAAACGCAAGGCCAGCAGGAAACTGGAAGCCGAAGGACGAGGTGCGTTACATTTTCCTCCAAGATAACCTGCGAACAGGCTCTGTCCCCCCAGACCATGTTCTCTCCCATCTAGAACATTTTTTAAAGGGTGGAAACGATCAGTTTGACAGCAAAGTTCAGCTTAAGTAATCTTGCCAGGTAATAGAAAAAAAAATCTTTCAGTTATTTGGTTAAAAAAATTTTATGCTTACCAAATAAAACCTCTCCTGGTAGAAGGGAGACACCATAGTTCCTACGCAGGCCCAGAGAAAATTGGATGTTAAAGAGCAGAATCCATTGCCCTAGCAAGCAATGGCTCCTGATTTTCTAGGAGACAAGAAAAACTGTTCCAAGATAATTCAGTAAATACCCCCGTGAAATATGTCTATTTGTTTTATAAGCTGCAGCCCCTGCCTTCAAAGAAACCGTGATCTATTTCGAGGGATAGGACTGACACGTCGTTAGAAAACAACATATTGCCTCTTCGTGTGCTCACTCAGCAGTGCTGCCAGAGATAGAGGGAGAGACGCAGGGACTAGTTGGGAGCACGTAACTGTAATAATTAGCTATTGCTGATAACAGATTGCCCCAGATCTGGTGACTTAATACAAGGATCATTCATCTCACAGTTTCCGAGGATCAGGAATCTGAAAGCAGTTTATTCGCTGGGTCAGGTTCAGGGTCTCCTGCAAGACTGCAGTCCAGCTGTCAGCCGGAGCTGCAGTCACCTAAAGGTACGGCTGGGGGAGGCTGTGCCTCCGAGCATACCCACGCGGCTGCGGGGTGGTCTCAGCCCCTCAGCAGGGGGCCTCTCTGCAGGCACTTTACGATGTGGCAGCTGGCCGGGGCCAGAGCTCACCCTCTGAGAGACAGCGTGAGAGAGAGGGAGCCCTGAGACGGAAGCCGCAGTCTTTTTATAACCTAACCTTGGAAGTAACATCCCATCAATTCTGCTTGTTTGCTAGAAGTGAGTGCAGAAATCCAGCACACACTCCAAGTTCCAGAGGTTGAAAGTCCATGATCAGGGTGTGGGCAGGGCTGATTTCCCCTGAGGCCCCTCTCCTTGGCTCGCAGACAGCTGTCTTCTCACTGTCTCTTCACATGGTCCTGTCTCTGTCCAAGTGCACGCCAGGGCTCTCTGTGTTTCCCAAGCTCCTTATGAGGACACCGGTCACATCAGATGAGGGCCCACCTTAATGGCCTCGTTTTAACTTAATTATCTCTTTAAAGGCCTCACCTCTGAACACGGTCACATTCTGAGGTTCTGAGGGTTAGGATTTCGACACATGAATTCGGGGGGGATATGATTCAGCCCATCACAAGGACTATATGAGCAAATAGAGGTGTTTAGAAGGTTGCTTGGGACTTAATGGCAGAAAGGTGCTTTCAAAGAAACATGTAGAAAGCGCATGGTCCGCCTCTGAGCCACTGTCACGGAGGGACACCCTCTCCTCAGCTCCTTTCTAAACCGTGTTTTGAGTTTTTCGGTTTATGCAGCAGGTCAGAAGGAGCGTGCCATCCCTCAGCGCTCCGTAGTGGGCCATACTCTCAGGACAGCGTGGCCCCAGTGAGGGTGGCTCTCCTGTCCCCGTGCCCTTCGTTTACAGGACACAGCTCATCGGTGTTTCTTATATGCTCTTCACAGCAATCCTTCTAAGCAGAAGTTGTAACTTTACAGACGGGAAAAGTGGGCCCAGAGAGGTGAAGTAACGTGCCTGAACGCACATAACCCATGCACGGCAGGGACAGGTTCAAAGCCAGGCATTTTCACCCAACGCACCGCCCACTGATGAGGTGCCGGTGCAGGTGTGGGTGTCGCCTTCTCTGGGTATAAACTTCTGCTTCAGCCCAGGAGTGCCGTGACATCTGTGGTCCCCGACACTGACACCCTGAGGCAGGGGACCTGACCGAGCCTGGCCTAACGTGGAATGACCCGGGAGTGTGCCCAGGTGGGCGGGGAGAGGGATGAGAACCCGCACGAAGTGGGGTCCGCTCAGACAACCCACTGGTGTCGCTCCGCTGCCTCTCAGTCAGCGCGTCACTCGTCCTGCCGGTGGGAGCCGGAGGTAACCAGCAGCAGGAGTTCTGGAGGGGACACTGAGGGAGTGTGAACCCTTGGGAGGTTCAGTGGTGGGACCATGGGAGGCACTGCGGACAGACCGGAGCCGAACCCTGCGTTAGGCAGCTGGGGCAGCCGGGACAGAGTAGTTACCCTGGTCTGGGTGGTGGAGACTGCAGAGGCTCATCTTCTCCCTGTTCCAGAGGCCGAAGCCCAGGATTCCGCAGGACAGACTCTTTCCGAGGGCTCTCAGGAGCAGATCTGTCCCAGCCTCTTTCCTGGGCTCGCAGATGACCGCCTTCTCCATCTCTTCCCAGGGTCTTCCCTCTGTGTGTACCTGGGACCTAATGTCCTCTTCCTACGAGGACGCCAGTCACATTGGGGTAGGGCCCATCCGGTGACCCTGTTTAATTTCATCACCCCTTAAAAGACCATGTCTCCAAATATAATCATGTTCCAAGGTGCCAGGGGTTAGGCCTCCACATATGAACTCGGGGGGACACAGGTCAGCCCGTACACCGCTGACCCAGCCTCCCTGAAGCTGGGGAAACGGTCCTGGCACAACCTCCCTTCTGAAGGGCCGGGCCCCATCGCCAGGCATGGGAACCACACCGCTTGCTGGCCCTGGCGGGGGGGTGGGGTGAGCACCGACCCTGTAGGGCCTGGGGGTCACTTGTTGGGGGCAGGATGTGCATTCCACACACTGAGCAGACCAGGGGACCAGCAGCCCAGGCTGGAGCCCGTGCTCAGAGTCCAGGGGGTGGGGGCGGGGTGAGGAGCTGAGTCACAGCGGAAGCAGGTCAGCAGTGGGACAGGGTGCCACGTGGTGGCAGGCGAGCCATTGTCATGGCTCATTCCTGAAGCCTCAGTGGCTACCTCTGTAAAGCAGATGCTTGCAGGAGCCACCGTGTAGACGTGTAAGGAGTGACGGGATGATGCGGGGAAGACGCCCACCGCTGCGCCTGGGAAAGGCCGCCATCCCTCAGCGCTGGTTGAATGGAAAGTGGCAGCTGTGATCGCAACACCATGAAATATTTAAGGCACCCGCTGAGCCGCCCAACCCACGGGAGATTTTTCACCCTGGGAAGTGAAACTCCCTTCCAGACCGGTTTCTCTAAGACCAGCTTCATCAGGTCTGAAGCAGGTGTGAAGGTTTGAGGAGCTCCTGGGCCTCAGCCCCCGGAGTACGCCCTGCCGTCTGTGCCCTCGCGGCATCTACCAGTAGGGCCACCCCTCGGGACTCGCCGCGTGAGGCCAGAGCCTCTGTAACACGTGACCCTGACCTCCCCTCAGGAAGGCATTTCACATGGACCGTCTTGCCTGGCTTTGATGCCCCGACTAAAAATTTCTCATCACTCAAAATCTTCGCCCGCCTCCTTCTCCTTCTTCGTCTTCATCCCCTCCTGCCTCTCAAGATCTGTTACAGGATTTCCTTCCCCTAATTTACTCTCTGCAAATGGATCAGCTGGAACACTGTTGTTCCACTGCTCCGTGAAAGGAGGGCGCGAGGTTCCGGCCCACTTGCCCAGCGTGCGCTGCTCACTCTGCGGGGAGCGAGCGGCCCTTGCATAATGGAAGCCAGGACTTGCCTTCCCCAGGCCCAAGGTACCTTGTGAAGTACCTAATCATGCAGCTTCTCATTTGTACAGGGAATTACAGTCCCCAGAACACAGCCATCCCCACTGGCTCATTTACATAAAGACTGTAAGAGACATAATACCTTTCATTTGCACAGCTCGTTTTCCTTTTACCAAGTACTCTCATATATTTTACCTAATTTATAGATAACATATGGTCATATTATACTCCAAACACACATTGATTCCTTCCATATGAATAGGGCTATTACCAGCCCTTACTGAAAAAGGACGTGGGCTGGCTGGTTCCTGGGACGCTGAGCCCCGAGAAGTAAGTTCCCTCTTTTATTGTGATCCATCCTCAGGGCTTAATACTGTTCGAATGCAGTCTTCCAGGTGCCTCTTGAACTTGGCCTTCTTCGAGAGACTTCCACCCCTTCAGCCATGGGCCCTGGGTTCTGCCCTGGGCTCTGGTCTCCCATTCATCCTGAGCAGCGCCACGGAGCTGTTCTCAAGGGTCCTGTGTGCATCCATGCAGCTGTGGTGGGGCCCCTGCTCACCTAACTCTCCCCTGTGCCCCCCACCCACCCAGGGAGCAGAGTGGGGTGAGCACATGCTGGCTATACGTCACAACTCTGTGACTGGCTGTTAAGCCATGGCCTAATATTTAGGGAATAATTGTAGAACCCTCCAAAATAGCTTAAAGCACATCTTTGGTGCATCCAGTAGGCCCAGCCCATCCCGGCATCTTGGTGACCTTTGACATGGCCCCCGCACCCATGTTTCGCTCTTCACACGCGGACACTCCGCATCCCCGCATCTGTAGTCTCTTGTCTTTTCGGTAACACGGTGTCTCGTTTCGATTTGCACGTCCCTGCTGATCGGGGATGCTGAGTGCCTGTCTGACTTCAGATCAGTTTTCCTGGAAACGGACTCTGAGCCGCAGCCGCATGCGGAGGGTTGACTGGGGAGAACGCTTCGGAGAGAGATCTGTAAGGAGGCGAGGAAGGCAGGATTGAGCAGAGGTAGGAGGTGACTCAAAACGTGGTTTTAACGGAGGCCTAAGTCAACCCTCCAGGGAGCTGTGGAGCTGAGAGGGCCCATCAGCGTAGCCCCAGGTTGGGGCAAGGGGCCAGGCCTCTGCGTCCCTGAGAAGGACTGGAAGAGACCCCTGGTCCCACGGTGATGCTCAGGGAGGGTCGTTGTTGTGAGCCTTCGGCAGACGTTAGGCCCCTGTCAGGGTCGGTGGGTCTGCCCTGAGAGGGGATCTGAACAGGGTGCCCCCAGCGCTCACTGTCCCAGAGGCCCCCAAACTTGGCTGCGCCGGGCCAGGCGTGTGGGCGGCCCGCTTGGAATCCTGCTGAAGCCACTGGAACTCCCGCCCATGGCCGTTCTGCCTGGTGCTGCTCTCCTTCCTCAGCCAACGGCGCTGGGCGGCTACCCCCTCGCCAAGACCTCGTTCAGGTGGTAGCACAGCTGCGGAAAGGGAAAAGCCAGGCCAGGGGTGAGCCCGCCTTCTGCCCCGCCCCTTGGAACGGGGTCGGCACCACGGCCTCCATCAGGCTTTTCCGAGGCGAGCTGCGCCCCTCGCCCTGCTGCCTCCCTGCGTGGAACCCTCTTTCTCTAATTTATTTTCAGCCCTGAAGCTGATCACAGAGGCAGCATCCGGTTCTCCTTCTGACACAAAGTGGCTGAGTGGAGCAGAGCAGCCCAGCAGTCCAATGCATGCTTGTCCCCAAGGTCACCCCGCAGTAGCGCAGCCTTGGTCCTTCCCTGCCTGCATGGCCTCCTCCCAGCATCCTTTGCTGTCCACACACAAGTTCTGTTTACCTGCCATCCCCACCCCCGCAAGGGCACTGGGGTTATGGGGTCTGCAGCTCGGTCAGGGGCACTGGGCTTCGGAAATCCCACGTCCGTACAGGACAGAGAGGCAGAGGTGCCTGGGCCTCGGGAGGCCCGAGCCGCACAGTTCAGCTTTCTCTGCAGCAGCGGCAGAGCCTGAGGCCACTCCCAGGGCACACGATTCCACTTCCAGAAACCCAAGTGGCCGGGGCGTCAGAGAAGCTAAACTCTCCCCCAAGTCCTCCAGGAAGTGCTGACCTGCTCGTGACGCCCAGGTGAGGAGAAGGCAGCCTTCGGGCCCCGCCGGGGCTGCTGCTCCGACTCCGCTCTCGTTCCCATTCCCGTGCCAGGCTCAGTAAGGTTGAGTCCGCCATGGGATGTCCGTCATCTCCCTGTGGGGGCAGGAGAGACACGTGGCAGTTGTTCGTGCAGTTGAAACTCTCTCGGAGGGCAGGAAAGGCTGCTGGCACATGCGCGGTGACCGGGACCCTAGGTAGGGAGTTTCCCAGGATGCTTTTACTGTCAGCTGTTCCGTTGTGTGGCACCGTATTGGTGTTTGTCCAACCAGTTCAATCTTGGTTTTGGAAATATGGTCATAGCAGCTATGTAGCCAGTTGACCCCAAGCCGGGGAGCGGAGGAGGAAGAGCTAGGTGGGCCGAGATGACAGGTGCGCTTCCTGCTAAGAGATGCCACCAGACGTGCAGGTTCCGCCTTCAACCCAAGCCCACGTCTCCGTTATCCTGCCCTGGTAGGACTTCTAGGGCCCATCGGTCAGGACACCGAAGGCGTCGGATGGCTGTACGGGGACGCTTTGGCCGAGCCACGATGGGAGGTCATTCACTTGGTGAGGGGCTCAGCTAACACAGAGGAAGACGCTCAGAGCACGAGGTGTGGGGATGTGACCAGAGGCTGTCACACCTGCTGGGACCTTGGGACTTCGGCACAAAGTCTGGGGGCTCCCAGGATGCAGGGTGTGAGGGGAGATGAACACAGGCAGCAGATAAAAGTCACTCGTAAGTCTGAACCTGATGGGGTACCGAGGAAGCAAAGACACCTGCCAAGGATCAGGGAGACGGCAGGTCGGCGTTACCCCTGGCTCTCGGCTCTGCCATTTGACGGTGCAGCCCGTGGAGTTACGCCAGCCCCTGGTTAAATACTCAGAAATGTCGGTTATTGTTCCCGTAATTATTATTATTAGTCATGAAACATCCTTCCCTTTGTTATTTTTAATTGGAGGGGAAGACAGTACCATTCCCAATTTCTCCTCTGAAGAAAGAGTTGTCTGCCTCGTCTGTATATATTTGGAAAGGAAAAGGCAACAGCAAAAACAAACAGACCCAGAACCTAAACAGGTGACCAGAGGGCTCCTGCTCCATCTCAGCCTTGAAGGAGCCGGAACCCAAGGCCAAGCACCGGGTGGAATGGCAGCTTCCGCAGGTTTTGCTTCTGCTTTACGTTTCCTCTGCTGCTGTTTCCCTTTCTAACTGCGATCCAATGACCTCGTTGCGCCAAGTGTGGCTTGAATGCGAGCAACAGAAGGTTGAGCAAACAGAGTTTAATGCTATCATCAGGTGCGCCCTACCGACTGACCACAGTGCTCTTACAGCACGTATTAATAGATGGTGGCACTGATGGTCGGTTCCCTGTGCTGCATGGTCAGCGGCCACCCTCGTAGGCGGTCCCCCGAAGTCGCCGCTCAGAGTACGACTCTCCTACCAGCTCCTCCCTGCACTCTGCCAGCCCCCCAGCATCCACGCTCACCCTCTGCAGCGGTTTTTCTGACACCACGTCCCTCCTCTGCGTGGAGTCAAGCAGGACAGGGAGGTCCCTGCCTTGAGCAGGGAATCTCGGGATTGAGGAGGACGCTCAGCCTGGGGTGGCACGAGGTGCTGGAACAAGCAGACACCCCCAACAGAGCCCATTTGGCCCCCTCATAGCTGCCTAGTGCGGGTGGTCCTCATCGGCCCACAGTTTTCCTCCTTGGGGAGGCTGGGGGTCTCCAGCTCCCCTATCTGTGGCTGCACCATCTCTCGGTCCTTGGATCTGTCTGCACCCACGTGGCAGATGGAGACAAGGGGAGGAAGGACACACCTCCGTGCCCGGCTGGGCCTGGAAGTGACACCGTCACTCAGGCCCCTCTCCCACCAGGGAGAGCTTACCCTGGGAGCAAGGGGAATGGAAACCGTAGCCTGCGGGAGGCAGCCACTCCCTAGTTGCACAGTATAGAAGGGGTAGTCAGCCCTCTCTGCTGCAGGCATTTTGCAAGACTCCCGCAGGACCTGCCTGGTTTAAATACTAGTGCTTCTCACCTAACACGAGCCCTGAGATTCCCAGGGACCGGTTAATGCAGCAACGAGGGACTGGGGCAGAGAACATGCGCGAGCCACAGGGAGCCCAGGGGCACGTGTGCTTGCACAAGTGGGAGCCCGTTTCTCCCACAAGACCCCCCACCCTCCGACCAGCAGCGGCCCCAGCCTCGGGACCCAGGCTCCGGACACCAGAGAAACACAGAGGCCTGTGAGATCGCCCTCGACAGCCAGGCCTTGGTCAGCAGATGTCATTTTTCCAAAGGAAGCCATCGCTGTTCCCCAGCTACCTGGACACCGTCATGCCCCAGTACAAATGGCAGGTTATCTGAACTAGTTAATTCGAAATCCATTCTTCCTGGCCCCTGGCTTTTCAAATGACTGACATTTTCGGAAACTGACCCTGAGCCAGGAGGCGCAGGGGCAGACGGCAGGGCAGAGGAGTCCCGGGAGCCAGCCTTCCACTCTCGCAGTCCTGACACCGAGGCAAAGTGATGGGAAGAAGCAGGGTGGGCGTGGGGGGTGCCGGCCGTAAAGTGTGTGTACTGGAAAATTACATTTTAAGTGTTTTTTTTTTTTTTTTCTCCTGAAGGACGCTTAAAAGGAACCAGGAAGGGAAAGAATGTCTGGGCAGGCAGCAATCAGGCTCATGACTAAGAAGTTTAGAAAAGGGTGGGGCGGGGGTTCTGCTGATGGGGGCTGTTCTATTGGAGTCGCCCCCATACCACCCTTGTCCTCGGGAAGCGTGACGGGAAGTCCAGGAGCTGTGATGGGCAGGCAGCACGGGGCTGCGGCCCCGGCACTCGTCGGCAGCACAGCCGTGCGGGTTACCACGTGACCCCGCTGCGCCTCCGTTCCCTTTCCCACTGACGTCAGACGGCGTGACCCCGCTGCGCCACCGTTCCCTTTCCCACTGACATCAGACGGCGTGACCCCGCTGCGCCTCCGTTCCCTTTCCCACTGACGTCAGACGGCGTGACCCCGCTGCGCCTCCGTTCCCTTTCCCACTGACGTCAGACGGCGTGACCCCGCTGCGCCTCCGTTCCCTTTCCCACTGACGTCAGACGGAACCTCCCTTGAAGCGTGGCTGTCAGGGTTCCGTGTGTCAATATTTGTAAAGGGTTTAGCAGAGCCCCCAGAACACGGTGAGCCCCACCCAGATGGGCATCCGATTTAAAAGCTGGGTGAAAGCCCCCACATCCCCCGTGCCCAGTCAATTCGAACCCCGAGCCTCAGTTTCTTATTCATCAGACGAGGCTCATTTCACAGCCTCTCCCCGAATAATCTCACAGGTGGTGAGATTCGCTGAGCCTTGAACGTGGACGTGCCCGCCCGGTGCCTGGCACAGAACTGGCAGTTAATAAATGCTAAGTGCTACCTCGAGCTGAATGTTTAAAGGATTCCCAGATCCCAGCAAGACAGAAACTGAGAGACGCCGGTCGGCGGTGCCAGGGAAGCCCCTGTGCGTGGCAGCCCCGAGTCACCGCGGAGAGTGTGTCAGCCGCACTCTCATTTTCACTTGTTTCACGGAACAGGCAGCCGCGGGCGCCGAGCTCCCACCCAGGCGATGGGAGAGGCACAGGGAGCACGCCCACACAGAGTGGCAGGGTGGGAAGACGAGGCCAGCGGGGGGAACACCTGGCGAAAGGTAGTTAAGCAGTGAGATGGATTTGGATGTGGCTCCCGCAGACTTCGGAGGCGGGTATGATGGAGCCGGAAAATGGCACAGAGACACAAGAATCCCTGAGAATCGGCGCTCGAAAAATGCGAGCGATGAGCTTTCTATTTTAATAGCAGGAAAACGTGTGAGAACATGAACTTCTCTGTATAGGAAAAAAAGCAAAGTCTTCCTGAAGTCAATTCCAAAATGCCTTGACGAGGGTGGACCGTGACGTCACCCAGCAAGGGTCAGCCAGCGCACACCCTGTGAAGTATAATCCAGTGGCACAGGGACAGGGCCTGGGAAGTGACAAAAGGTCATACTCAGGAACTGAAGCAAGACTTCTTCACTCTGCTCTTCTTCCTGAATAAAAAGGAAAAAAGACACAGTTTGGGTATGCGAGGGTTAATGTGACTGCCTGCATCCCAGGGCATCGTAAATGGCCCCTAGGAGGTCATGATGGTCACGTGGTCTCCACGTACAACTTCGGTCGGCCAGCGTGCAGTGCTCGGGGGGCACGTCCCAGGGCTTGGCTCCGAGTCTAGTGTTGGAGAAATACGTCCTCAGTGATCTCAACAACATCTCGCTCCCCAGTACGTCTCAGCTCTGGATGGCAGGGATCACCTTTTATATCGTTGTGTCCTGAGAACACCTTCATTCATTCACTCAACAAACATTCGGTCAGCGCTGACTCTGCATGACCTGGCAGCATGCAGACACCAGAGCTGAAGACGGGCAAGCGACAGATCCCTGCCCCTGGGGAGCTCCCAGTCTGGCCAGAGAGGCGGATGACAAGCAAACATTTAGTGACGTGATGTGGGTGCTGACACAGTCTGCTGTGGGGTGCAGTGGGGGAGTGTGTATAGAAAGGAAGCTCAGAAAACCTCAGTGAGGAGGTTACCTTGACCTGCTAAAAAAATGATGAGTGGATGTTTGCCTGTATCATTGGATACTTAAAATTCAATGTGTTCACACGTGTGAGAAAGAGGAAGAGAGGGAGAAAGAGAAAGAGAGAGAAGGAAGAGGAGGAAGAGACAGAGGAAGGGGAGGAGCCTGGAGCCTGGGCAAGTTGGGAAATCGCAGGCCATTCAGGAGTTTGCTTACCTTCGCTTCATCCATCTAGTGCTTTTCCTGAACTGGAGGAGGCAGGTGATGGGCCTGGGCACCCCTCGGACGTTATAGATTCGTTTCCCCCGAAGTTCACATGCCGAGGCCCTAAGCCCCAGTGTAATGGTAATTGGAGACTGGGCCTTTGGGAATAATGACGGTTAGATGAGGTCGTGAGGGTAGGTAGGGCCCTCATTAGTGCCCTTGTAAGGAAAGTCGCCAGAGAGGACTCATCGTCCCCCTGGCCTGGCCCCATTGCGGGGGGGGGGTCACTGACCAGGCAATTCATAAACGGCCATTGAATCAGCGAAGCAGCCTGTGCAAGGATGGGAAGGAACGAATGAGTGCATGCTGCTGCGTGTGCAGAAGTGAAAGCTGAAGACGGCGGGACCTGAGAGCGGTCACGTGCAGGGAGGGGTTGCCCCTGGGGCACCGTGTGGGACTGGTTTTCGGCTCCTCTGAAGTGGGAGGGAGCAGGCTCACCACAGGCAAGAGCCTCCTGATCGCTGAGATGTTCTGGGCTCCGAGATCAGGGAGGCTCCTTCCTCCACACATCTGTCCTGGGAAAGGAGCTGGGTGGTCCTCCGTCTGACGTTACCGAGGCTTTGTCCAGACTCGATCGGGGTTCCTCGGTTTTACTGGCAAAGATGGAATAGACTCGTGGCATGGGATCCTTAACGGAAGAGAGCAAATGGATCACCAGCGGGTGCTTAAAGAGCCGCAGGACTTTTCAGCATTCAGTACCTAGCCAGACATACAAGTACAAAGGTGATAAACAGGCGGCCAGGCGGCCAGCGCCAGACACCTGCTTGTTCTACAGGTCAGCCTCAGCTGGGCAGCCAGCAGACGCCCTCCATAAACCATCCTCTCCTGCCGACAGGTGGTCTCTGTGGCCAGAAGGCTCCACATGCCCCACCCCCTACTCCCCCCATAAAGCAAACAGGAAATCCATGCTTTTCTGGTCAGGCTGAGCTTTCCTGGCCACTGTGCTGCTGAAGTTACAGCTGCGCCGTCTCTGCCAGTGATGGGGAATCGGCTCCCACCCCAGATTAACATTCAGGCAGAGGCCCTGGTGATGAATATTTTAATATAATGTTTACTGTTTACCCACACGAATGGAAAGAACTTGCATCTGCCAGTGCCACCTGTGCCCATAGAACTGCAGCCCAAACAGCAGTGTCCCCAGTGAGCCCAGCTGTATGTGAGCCAGGGGATGGCTGGAGGCAGAGGCGAGGGAGGAGGAGGCGGGGGTGCGGGGGAGGCCCCGGAGGAAGTAGGGAGGGCAAGCACAGACCCAGAGGGAAGGGTGCAAGGCAGCACCGGAAAGAGGGGGGAAGAAGCAGGGGGTGCCGCTGACAGTGAAGCAACATTGAGGTTAGTGGGGAGAGCCTTGGAGAAGAAAGTACGGGGTCCCCTCCCCTGGGGACGGTGTCTGACTCTGGTGTCCAGAGCTGGTTTCGGAGGAGTGGGAGACTCCTTCAAGTTGGTACGTCTATCTGTGGCCACACAGCCTCAGGGACTCCCTGGGGGACAGTGAGCGCTCTCCCCGCTGGCCCAGTCACTGGCTCCACTGGCCTGATTCGGTGGGACCCCCACTTGTACCCAGGCCCCAGCCCCAAGCGTATCTTCTCTAGTGGGAGGGGGGGAGGGAGCTAGGGGACCGACTGGGAGCCGAGAATGGAAAGGCTCATTCCCAAGCGTAGTGCAGAGTCTTCGTGGTTTTGGAAGGGTCCGGAAGGGGGCCTGGCAGAGGCTGTCCCGGGGCTGGACAGGCTGCCATCCCTTCCCCCATGAAGGCTGGTGGATGAGGGCACAGCCAGCTGCTGGGGCTGAGGGGTAGCATCTGCCATAGAGAGTCAGGCCTCCTCCGATGACCTGAGGCTCCCAGGCCGCCTTTTCAGAGCAGCCCCCTGCTGTGTGAGCGGCTGGGCGCTCCAAGGAGGCCCCTCCCCCTGAAGACGCGTCTCAGACCTCTTCGGGTTTGTGCTCACTTTGCCACCTGTCCGTTCCCTTGCAGCTCGCTCTCTTTCTTGGTGGCCCCTTGGATTAGGGTTGATCCCTGACAGGATGTGGCTCCATGATTTCCCCCAGCCCCTCCTCTGGTCGTTTCTCTAGGATGCACGGAGGCCCGGGCTCCCTTCCTGGCAGAGACTGCCAAGTGTTTGCGGGGAGGGGGGCACAGCTATGGTGCGTGAGAAAGAGGCTCCCGCTTCCTCACAGGCACGGTGGAGAACGCCGTGATCCCCGCAGGGCGCCAAGTCCGTCCTCTCCCCGCTCCGCCCCTTTTCCTCCTCACGCCCCCCGCCCCCACGCTGCTGGGCAACCATTCACTGCGGGGGTCCATTCCCGCCGCCCCCCCCCCACAGCCTTCACCCCCCAGGATCCACAAAAGGCCTAATAATATTCATTGCACTTCTGGGAGCCCATATGTAGGAACAGATTTTGTTTTCAACTTTTTAACAGAAAATTCTTTAAATTCATAAAAATAGAGAGAGTTGTCAATGAACCCCATGTACCAACCACTTGTCTATAAAAATCTCTAGCATTGCACCTCTCTTGTTCCCTCCATAACCAGCACTCCCCACACACCCCCTCACACCCCTACACATTCCCGAACACCCCTGCACACCCCCACACACCTCTGCACACCCCTGCACACACCCACATACGCCTGCACACCCCCACACAGCCCCTCATACCCCCACACACATCCACATACTCACCCACACAATCCCACCCCCCCCACACCCCCCACACTCCCTCACACTCCTACACACCTCCACACAACCCTGCACACCCCCACACACCCCCACACCCACACACCCACTTGGGAATTTTTTTAAGAAATTCTGTCTGATCGTGTCAGCTCGTCTCCAAGCATTCATAGGAGCAGCCTGGCCAGCGAGCTCACCCTCTGGGCTGTCTCCAGCCCCAGGAGCCGGCCGAGGCCTTGGCACACGCCTGCCTTGGAGGACGGGAGCGCGGCGACCCCTTATTCTTGGAGCGCCTGTATCTCATCGTCTTGCCCAACCTGTCAGCTCAGAAAACCGTTCTTAGAAACAAATCACAGACAGCTTTATCCAAGGCCCGAGGCAATTCCCTGTCTTTGTCTCCAGAGGAAATAGTTTTGTAAGCATCGGCCTATCAGGAACCACACCTGCGTGCCAGATGCGCACGGCTCTGTGGGAGCAACTGCCCATCCATCTGCGGATCTGTCTGCGCAGGCAGACGTGTGCTCCGATGTCAGCTGACTCCTGTGACTGACGGCGGGACCTGCCGCCGCCGCCGCGCTCGCAGGCAGCAGACCAAACAAACGTGGGCTTTCTCCCGAGGGAAAAACCGAGAACTACATGCTCCCGCCTTCTCCCAGAGTCGATGAAATCCGTTCGCTCAGTGAGCAGCAAAGCAGATTTGTTCTGGAAATGGTCGCTGGGCAGCCTGGCTTTGCCCTTGGCCCGTGGCCCACAATGAGCGACCTTCCTTTATGCAACTTTCAGACAACCCACGGAACCAACTACCAGAGAGTTTATAGTTTAAAAGTGTGGGCCTGGAAATTTAGACAGAATTGTATCGATGCTTGCGCTATGGTAGAAGGTGTGCGTTATTATTTAAACTCGGGAGGTCTGGACACATTCGCTAACTTCTGAGATACTGGGACGATCACTTAGCTGCTGTGGGGTCCTGTCTTCTCACCTCTGAAAAGGGGCACACCACCAGAGGTCAGTCTCCCTCACAGGAGATGGAATGCTAGAAGGATCCTGTGGAAGGAACAGGCAGTAAATTAACATTTGAATTCATGATGTTGTTCATAAGGAGGCCACATATTGTGGATTGAAAACGTATAGTTCTTTCGGTTCACATTAGAAAAAAGATTTGTGTGTGTGTGTGTAATTTCAACTTTTTGAAAAACACAAATGACAACAGATATGAAGATCTTACAAAAATGTTAGAGTCTGAGTGGCGAGTGTTACTAAAAATTAACCACGTTGAGCACCGAGGGCACTCAGCCGCTACCAGCAGTTTCTGAGGAACGTTCAGGAAAATCAAATAATTAGCAAGTGCCCCTTGAGCTTCTGTGCCTTTGAGTCTCCCACGGCGATGAGACCGCAGGGCAGGGAATGACGTCACGTGGGCTCCCCTTCTCTCTCAGCTCCCTAAGTGAACGCCGGCCGGAGCACAGTTCCATCGGATCAGCAGCCGTGATTTACCTGGGAGGTGGGACAAGCGTGTTCTTCGCACAGGCCCTGAAAGGGGCCGTAGGAGCCCTCAGCTCTTCCCCAGCGAGGACCGCAGCTGCGGCCCCTCCAGCCTCCGCCTGTAGGGTGCAAGGGTCATGCTTCACGTGATGGCAGAGTCTCGGGACCACCCGAATTACCGTATTTTGCCATGTATAATGCGCACCTGCGGTTTTGTGAGCATTATACATGGCTTATTATACCCATGTATAATGCATATCCTTACTTTTCCCTCAACAATTTGGGCCAAAAAGTGGCATTATACATGGCAAAATACGGTACTTGGAAGTAGAGTTGGCCTTTGTGAGCAAGGTTGGAGGGAGGAACACTGGGCCGGAATTCTTCAGGAGATTCTGGTGGTTTTTGGCTCATCCTGGGTGACCCTGAACAGCCTAACTTTCCTGGGGTGGCCTCGCTTGCCCGTGTATTCAGTGGGGGTCAGCACATCACTTCCTGCTACCCTCAGTGTTGACAGGGGTCTAAGAAATGTGTGAAGATGTCAACAAATAGATGAATAAGGTCACCCGTGCGAACTTAGGACTGTGATGCATTCACCACTGCACTGAATTTTATTCGCGTTCCCTGGGAGAATCAACGTTCTCTTGTAGGTTCAAATCCCGTTAACTCTGGACATCCCTTTGTCCTCGGGGTTCCTGTTCCTTTACCCCACATTTCCATCTTTTTTGGCCCTTCCTCAAGGTAGAGGCAGCTTTTTGTCCCACAAGGGTAGGTCCTTGCCCCATCTCCCCTTTTGGGGACTGGCAAATGTGTTCTCTTTTCATCCCCCATCCCTCATGTACCCTGATGGCTTTTTATAGTGGCAAGGGATTCTGGGAGTTTCATCTTCTTGCATTTTCTTGAGAGACGTGTGCGCCGGCCCACGCCAGAACTTCTGTGGTGGCTGGGGATCCATAATCAGTGCCCTGACCGAGTGACTTCCTTGGAGACAGATGCCTGGGGAGCATTCAAAGCTGCTCAACTTTCCACCAAGGACCACGTGGGGTCTCTGAGGACGCCCTGCCCAGCTCCCCTGAAATCCATTTCCCGGCCCAGCAGAGAAACCGGGCAGGGTTGTATCGCATCGATTCCCCTCCATTGCCCTTCACTGAGTTCCCAAATCACATCTGGCTTCTAGGTCTTTCTCCCAACCAGCATTTCATCCTCAGTGGCAGTCCTTTTAAAAAATTTAATTTCTTTCTCCTCCCTTCTTTCCCCACCCATAAAAAAAAACGTTTCTGGGAATTTTCAAATTCTGACATCACACAAAAACTTCTTTGTTCTGCAAAGCACTCATTCTCAACGCCTAATGTGTCTCTCAGTACCATTACTGAGTAACAGAGCCGAGTGCGCCGCCTGCGGCCGAGTTTATAGATCTCTTGTTTGCTGCCTGCTTCCCACAACAGCCGGGAAGTTCAGCCTTCGAGAAGTTTTGGTGCATTTGGCTACTCTAATCAATCACCTCACTTTTCATCCGTTGCATCGTTCCCAGCCAGTTAATTCATTGCTACGTTCTAATAAGTATGTAGCAGGCTAGATTCTCACCTTCTCAGTGCACCCTTTTGGTCCGCATTTATTTTGTCCTGCTCCCGGTACAGAGTGTTGCTGTTCTGTGCCGAGTAAACTTTCATCAGCATTTTCCTTATTAGCCTCTGGTAGCCTATATGTTTATGGTTCAGGCAATTCATTCTATCTTTTTAAATTTAATAAAGCACAAGCTGGATGGTCATTAAGGGTCTCCCGTTGTGCGTGAAGAACTGAAAATAAACATGGATAAAATTAACTCTGGTTCATTATGTTCAGCAAGCAAAGTTGCACTCCTTCCGGTTGTCATAGCGAGGCCCACCAAGTCAGGGAAGAGCCGTTTCTCTCTCCTCCGCTTTTCCGAATCCACGTGACATCAGCGACACCACAGGTAAACAGCAGGTCCAGTTAAGTCGGTCATCTAGCAGCTGGGCAAATCACCACAGTACGGCCGCTTGGACTTCAACCACTTACTCCTCTAGGACCTACAGATGAATGAGAAGGAAAACTGTCTCTGCCCTGGGAGAATTCAGAGTGGCACACCTAGGAAATGATGAACGGACCCCTTAACGAGGGCATGGACTGCGACGCCCCCTGGGGCGGGGGTGTGGTCAGCAAAGCGCTGTGTCTCGGGAGGCTTCCCAGAGCAGGTGACCGACCCCTGGACACTCTGCGGGTGGCTCTGCTACAGAGGAATGCCAGTCAGAGCAGACAGTGCCCCCACTCCCAGCAGACGCACGGGGACAGTGCCTCGTGGACACTGTCCTTAGAGAAGCGTTCTTCTGCTTCCCCAGATTCCTGTGTGGGCGACCGTAGCAAAGGTGTGAGCCGTGGCATTATCTGGAATACTGCCTTCCGGTAGTGCTCAGATTCACCAGAAAGCAAAGGTCAATGTTTAGCCAGTGGTCAGCACCCACCCCCAGCCACCATCCTCTGCCCCAGAGCCACCCACAGGGGCAGTGTCTGACAGGGCAGGTCTGATCAGACCCCTGGGGCCAAGCCTCAGGCGGATGCCCCAACAGCACCCATCAGTCACCCTAGGACTACGGACAGTCCAACCTTCTCTCCAAGCAGAGAGAGCAACTCCTTGTCAGTGCCTGACCGCCCCTCCCCCATGAAGGGTTAAGTGCAGGGAGGAAGCCCATTGAAATTCACCAGCCAGCCTTACTCCCACAGTCAACCTTTAGGATAACACAATGTTCCACGCCCCAGGCTTTCCCTTCAGTGATTAGCACGGGCGTTGAAGTTGGGAAAATGTTAACAGTGGCCTCTACTGTCCAGACATGGTATTACCATGTACTTAAATCTTGTCTAGGTATTTTCATGGTCATTCGTTTGTTCACTCATTCATTCATTCCGCCATTTCTCACTGAGCATTTATCGGGCATTTACTATACATCCAGCTAGTAAGATAACCTGAGTCGAAGGAAACAAGGATGAAAGCTTCAGTCCCCTTTTCTTAACCTCAACTTTTCTCACTCACTGGTCCAGCCACAGAACCTGAGATTTACTAGTTCCTCTCTCGTTGGCGTTAAGGCATAGTAGTCTGCTGCAACAGTGCAGAGCGTTCCAGTTCCAGACAACATATTGCTTCTTGGTAGTCATTAACACTTTAGCAGAAATTAGTTTGCTCTATCAGAAAGCAGCCTTAGGGCAAAAACATATAGAACCGCATAACTGTAGATTAATTAATAAAAGGACAAGAAGTGGTCCAGGAGACGCCCCTGGGAAGGGCCATGCAATGAGACCCAGGGGGCTAGAGTAAGAGAATTCAGGGCATTGGGCACCTGGAGGAAAAAGGAAAGGTCAGAGCGAAGGCATTGGAACCAGTGGCTTTGGAGGGTGTGTTCTGGGTCCGGATCTGGCCTCCTACAGACTAGCTTTTGATTTCAGGTGAGCTTTTAATCTCTCCAAACCTCCCTCCAAATTCCTCCTACAGCTCTGTGGGGATTCAGCTACATAATGCTGTGTAAAGAATGAGCACAGTGCCAGGCCTGGTGTAAGCACTGAGTAAATGTTAGTCATCTGAGGCGGGGGCGGCGGGAAGGAGGCTGCGGAGCAGCGGGGACGAACTCCTGTTCCCAGTTGGACTGAGTCCATCCAGCCTTCCCTGGACTCGGGCGTCCTCCGGCCCAGGGCTGGTGCCGCTTTCTCAGTGGTAGGCGGCTCTCCTTGCAGAGCGCAACCTTGGGGCACGTCTGAGCTCCCAGCCTTGCAGCTGGAGGATGGAGCCCAGGATGGTCCCAAGACCTGCAGGAGCAGCCCTGGGCTCACCATCCATCTGGGGCTGCTCTGCGGAGGCTAAGGGAAAGCCTTCGTGGGGACTCGACCCAAATTTAGCCTGCGCATGCAGATGGGTCGCTAGGGCTGTTCCTGGCCGCTCCTCCCCCAGCTCCTCCTCCCGCCTGGCTAGTGTCGCCACCTGCCCTTGCTCCTTTTCAGGAACTGGAGACAGGAGCTGCTTCCTGGGGGTCTAAAACACCTTCGTATTTATCTAGAGTCTGACTGGAATCCCTATTCCTGGAGATCGGAAGTAGATTTGTCAAGGGTTATGCGTCTTCCAAAATTAGCACGCCTCATTAGCTTGGCTCAGAGATAACTGGGAAAATGCAGCTACCCGCCGCAGCTGGGAGGGTTTTCGAAGGAACCGGCCAGCCGCAAGGCGTAGCAGAGGGAAGCCTGAGGTCCGTGGAGCTCCAGCCTCAGGCCCAGGGCTCGGAGCTCAGTGAGCCGCTTACTCAGTGAGGAGCCAAGCGGTACTGTTATTGGAGCTTGGCCCCCAGAATGGTGTGCGGGGCAAATCCAAGTACCAACCTCGGGAACTCTGGCTGCCAAGTTCAGCCAGGAGACTCACTCGGGTGTGACAGGAGCTGACTGGCCCATCGAAAGCTGAGGGAAATTGAGAGCTGCTTGAGGTACCGGGTTACCAGGATTATAATTCTTGGGAAGAAGAAGAAGATGAAGACTAGTCTGGCCACTTTGAGAGTCTCCGTGGGAGGAGCCTAAGGCTGTAACATAGAAGGAATTGAAGCTAGGTGGGTCGACGTAAAATACTGACTTGTAGGGGAATCTTTTCGGGGGGCGTCCCCAGGAGAGGCCTTCTGAATGTGGTCCAATCCAGTGCTAGAAAAATAGTCTCCCCGAATTCCTCAAGGAACCCAAAGAGTTATACCATCAGCAGAGAGAGTGTCCTTTCTACAGCCAAGAGGGACAGCTGGTAGCCACCTGGGAGATCAGAGCCTCTGCATGGGGTGACACCTTGTCAGGGGCTGAGAACACACAGTCCAGAGTTCGAGTCCCAGCTCTACCTGGTCTGTAATCTCAAACCCGTGTTTTAACTCGTTTGAGCTTTAATTTCCTTACCTGCCAAGTGGGGATAACAGCGTCAATGGGTGGAATACTGTACTTAAAGGGGCTGGCCCAGAATAAACGCTCAAAGGACACAGGCCGCTGCAGTCCCGGGGCCCCCGGATGCTCTAGCCTGGGATCCCAACACAGAGGGCTGTTTTCTTGTCCCACTGCCTGTGTCTGCGCAGCAGGAGCCCCGGGGGCCTAGCTGCTGACGTGCGCAAGTGGGACCCAACCAGAGGATGCTGATGGGGAGACACGAGTCCCCGAGAAGCGAGGAGGGACCCTAGCGTAGGGAAGCAGCCACATAGCTAAGCACCAGCAAGGCCCCCCGGTGCCCTCTTCCACGGTGGTGGGGAACTTTGGCCTGGGTATGGGTCTCCTTCCATCCTTTCTTAAGTCATTCACCCTGGAGGCTGCTGGAAGGAAAAATGCAGACAGTGGATCTTTTTACATGGAGGTGACCCGTGTCCCCAGAGGACGGGGATCTGGACAGAATTTATGTTTCAGACACAAAGATGAACACCAGGGTCGAATCGACACCACCTGTTGAAATACCCGGGAAAGGGAACCGAGCGTTTACAAAGCGCAGAGTCGGACGCACTGAGACCGAAGCACTGAGAGTTGGCACAGGGTCGGACCACGGGCTGGTGTTTGCAGCGGCCTCCGTTTGTGACCTCTGGGCAGTCCACTCCGCCTTCTTCGCAGAGTCACGCGCCTGGGCTTTAGAGAAGAGCGGGCCCTACCGCGGGGAAGCAGCACGTAACTTTGTGCCACCGAGGGACCTTGCTGGCTCTGCTCTCCCCCGCTCTCTCTCCTTCTCTTCCGCTCGGACCGAGGTCGCTGAATGTGGACAGTGCATGCACGCACACTGAAGGCTGGTGCAAGTGTTCCCACCCACACGTGCACAGGGCTGTGCGTAAATTAAATGGGGACTTTCCAATTATCCACTCTGAAGAGAATTGCCAATGAAGTAAAAAAATTCAAGAGAGCAATTACGCATACCCCTAAATGGTCTATTTTTAACGTGAGGACGGAATATGGGCCCTCCATTGGCAGTGCACTTAATTTCTCCATTATGCCTTTCGATCACTAATACTCGAGTGAATTTGCATTCTTCGAGCACCCAGCAGGTGACAGCTTAGGCAGCCAGCCATCCAGAAGCATCCTGGGTGGCAGAGGAAGCTGGCTGGAGATGAAACAGCAGCTCTGCAAAGACCCGAATTTAAATGCCCTTTCCCCACCATTGAAGGGGGGCCACGACCAGGGGACTTTGTAGGAGGGAGAGAAGCACACGGGAAATGACAGGGGCAGACAACTTCTACCGGTTCCTCCCCACCCCGTGTTTGCATAAGAACTGACACCTAATCAACAAACAAACAAGCATAACATAACCAAAGACACTGGAATTGGGAACAGGCTGACAGTCACCAGAGGGGAGAGGGGAGGGAATTTCCGGGGAAAAGGGGAACGGTTTAGAGCGACAAGTATAAAGGACACATGGACAAAAACTATGGGGGGGGGTGGAAATGGGAGGGAGGTGGGGAGGGCTGGGGTGGTGGGCTGGGGTGGGAGTAAAAGACAGAAAACTGTACAACAATTAAAATAAAAATTAAAGAAAAAACGAGCTGACACCTGTCACCTGAGTCTCCTCCAAGCCTTCCCTCTGTTTCCTCAGATTCACCACATGCTGACTGGCCTTCCCAGATCCCAAGCCAGGGGCATCTTTCCAGGCCTTGTATTTGCAGGATTCCTGGTGTGTGGGCTTATCTATTGTCATTCGATGGTGGTGCTCTCCACAGGGCAGGGAGCCGGTCCCCATTCACCGGCCAGGTGCTGTGTACCTCCAGCATTTTATAAACAATACAAACAGACCAGAAAATGGCTTAGTCCGGAGATAAGCAGTTGACACCGAAAGCCACAGGTAGATGCTATCGCAAGGAGAGGCAAAAAGCACAGCCCTGCACGTGGGGTTCCGGGAAGCAGGCTCTTCGAAGAGATAAATGTTACAACCCAGAGAATCTCACCGGCAAAAATATTCTGAGCAAGTTCCTCGGAGGATGCGCGGAACATACGAAAACGGCCTGTCTCCTTTCACGCTGGGGCTAGAAAAGAAAATGTTATTAGTGGGAATGACATATGTGAGCTTCGCTGCGAATAAATACACACTGTCTCTCTATATTATATGCATAATAATAACACCTCCAGTCTGTGTGCTGCTTTCCTTCCCGAGAACTGAAAGTGATCCATGGTCATTGCCACCTCATCTATCCTTGCAGACTTTTTTCACTTACATTTCACTTGTGCATTAGTAAAATATGGAAACATTTAAGAGCCATTCTTTTGGTGCTGCAGTCCTTAAAACGCCGTTAGGGGAAAGAGCCCTTCTGTAGGGCCCTGCCCTGGATTCCCAGGCCTGGGGAGCAGATGCCTGCCAGGCACCTTTGTGGGTTTTTTAAGACCGACAGTCCCAGTCGGCTCCCCCAGCCCCCACCCTGGGCTCCTGAGGAGTTCAAATTCCCAAAAGGGTCACCATTTGGGGTTCGCATAGTATGGCAGGTTATAGGTCTTTATTAATTTTCAGAGGAGGGGGCATACCCAAAGCCCTTGTTACCTGCTAATTCTTTTGGCAAAAGTCAGTTAGCAGGTAAATTCATCTGCTTTTCCAGCAAGACTGGAAGGGACTTTTCAGTGGGAGACGAGTGGTCATTTGATGGGGAGGTGTGACTTTGGGGGGCTGGGAGGAGTGTGGGATGTGAATTGTTTCAGAAGTCTCCAAGGAGGGTACGATTCAGAGACAGGCCCCGGATGGTCACTAAGGGGCATGAGGACACTGGGGACTGTGCTCAGAGGAGTCGAGGTAGGGACATGGCGTGAGAAGAAGCCAAGCCATGGACAGAGCATTTGATCCCCAAAGTAAAACCTCCTCCATCCAGGGTTCTGAGTTAGGGAAGCCCTGGCTACTCCATCCTCTGGGTGGTCTTATAAGTCAGACCATTTTACAGATGTGTAAACTGATGCTCCGAGACTGTGGTTTTCCTGAGATCGTCGTGTACCCCTGTCACGGCGCATACTCACTTGCTTCTTGACCCTGGGAGACAGCTACCTGGCCACCCAGGACTCTAGTCTGTGGTCCCTGGTGGCCAAAGTGAGGGCACTGTCAAATTTATGGGCGGACAAGCAAGATGGCACCGCTTTGCCTCTCCCCCTGGGCTGTATGGGGTCTTCCTGTCCAGGTCCTGTCACTAACACAAGGCCCCCGCTTTGCTGACCTTCATGCTCGCTCTGGCTGCAGAGCTAGTAACTGCCTCCTTAAAATATAATTTTGTTATAGGGCTGTTGAAGTTTGGAGGGACAACCAGATACTCTGGGGAAAAATCTCAATTTTAGTCCTTAGATGATTTCAAATTCCTGATTATTTCTGGGATTTTTCTTTACATTGATTGATAGTAAGCAAATAAGTTGGACAGGAACAAGTTTTCTTTTCTCATCCAGGAGGAGACCTGGGTGATTTGGCAGCTCTGAGTTCTAGCAGGACAGTAATCAGGACAGTAATCAGAGAGACTTTGGAAGATGAACATGAATTCACCAGATGAGAAAAGAGAAGGAAAAGAGTATTCCTGGGCGCATGTGCAAAGGCACAGTGGCATCGACCCAGAACCACATATTCCTAGAACTGGAAGCATTCTGCCTTTGTGTGATGTAAACAATGAGTAACAGGACACAAAACCAGAGAAGTATCCTAAGGATCAGATTACAGAAGAGTGTCTCTCTCTCTCTCTCTCTCTCTCTCTCTCTCTCTCTCTCTCTCTCTCGTGCCAAGTGCTTGATTTTTATCCCTCTCGACCTCAACAAGCTAGCATGTCCACAACACTTAGCAGGTCACTTCATGCAGCTCATTGACACCCATGTACCTCCTTCCCAAGCTCTTAGGTAATGGAGGTAATAAGTAGAAATGTGCCATGAGTTTCAAAATTTTGCTTTGACAGAACGGCGGGAGAGCAGTCCGTGCAGGGGAGATGCAAGGACAATGCCCCTGGAACAGAGAGGCTGTTGGGGGAGTCTGGAGGAGAGTCAGCAAGAAGCCAGGGGAAAGCAGCTCCGGGGAGCAGAGGGCAAGGGAGGAGTGGGGGGACACTGCGGCTCGGACGGGCCTGGGCGAGTCTGTGATAGAGCTCCCTGCGTGGGGGGGGCCTCCTGTTCTATTGTTGCAAAGACTCTTCACCTGGCGCTGAGCCGCTCGCTCGTTTAACAAACACAGCACCCTCCCCACGTGCTGGGCATTGCGCTAAGTCTGTGAAAAGTAGTAACCAGTCTAATCCTCACAGCGGCCCACGGAGGAGGGGCTGCAGTGACTCCCACTTCACAGGCGGAGAACCACACTCGGAGGGTCACGTGGCAGGGACGGGGCGGGGCGGGGTCCTGTGCTCTAACAGCTGTGCGTGCCGCTCGCGCCGGCGGGTTCCCAGCATTCATCCTGCATGGACTGAGCGCCTGCCTACCTGCCCGTCCATGGAAACTCTTAACCCGCTGCCACAGCACAGCCCCCTCCCGCCAGTGGCAGCATTTCCGGCACAGAGATGGCTGCTACCACCGACCCCCTCACTCTCCATTTTCCAGAAGTTTCCAACTGTTCCCACTGACCTCGCTCCAGCAAATGCATGGCTGGGGGCTGCCTTCTAGGGCCCTTGGATCAGTTTCTTCCGAAGAGTGATCTCAGAGCCCACTGTCCCGATCTCAGGCTCTGGGTCTTGCATGAGTTTGCTAGGGCCACCCTCACCAAATACCGAAGGCCGTGGCTTGAACCAGAGAAGCCTACTTTCTTCTGCTCAGGGGGCTGGATGCCCCAGGTCAGGGCGCCAGCAGGGTTGGCTTCCTCTGAGGCCTCTCTCCTTGGCTCGCAGGTGGCCACACGCGTGCTGGCCCATCTCACGGCCGTTCCCCTATGCACGCATGCCTCAGGTGGCTCTCCATGGGCCCTCGTCTCCTTAGAGGGACACCAGCCTCGTTGTCACTCAATCACCTCTGTGAAGACCTTATCTGAAGACCTTATGTGACCTCTGGTCACATTCCGAGCTGCTGGGGGTTAGGACTTCAATACACGACTTTTGGGGGGACACCGTGCAGCCCGTAACAGGACTCCCCTCCCCACCGTCTGCACCTGCCTGGCTCAGCTTTCTTCCAAGGACACGCCATACTGTGGGGATACAGTGAATTAAGTTGAAATATGCACCAGGAATGTAGATCTTTCCAGAAATGTAGAATTTTTGCGGGCAGGATTCCTGAAATGACGCCCCCTGCCTCCCTCCCACAGAGCGAGCGGCTGGTGCTAAGACGGTGCAAGGGGAGGCGGTGCCGTAAGAGCACCCAGGCTGGCCATGGATCTTCCCGTGTTAATGCACTTCATTAAAACCGGTGTTTTTGCTACAAAGAACTGCCCAAGTGAACGTGAGACAGAAATGCATGTTAAGCTGCCATTGATCTTTCCAGGTAGATTGTACATGAAAGAGTGTACTTTCTCACTCTGTTCACCACTCCCACATGAAAGGGAAGCAGGAATCAAAGGAGAGGTGCTTCTGCCTTATCCTTCCAACGTCGCCATGGCTACCCAGTGGGGCTGAGCCGGAGCCGCCCAAACATCGTTTCCAAAGCTCTTCAGACATCCAGGCCTTGGCCATCTGCTCTGCCCACCCAGCCGGCCTTCCCCCATGACCGGGAGGTCAAGGCTAGTTTGCCAGGCTGCTCTTTCCGCCCTGGAAACTTCCATGCCCCGGGAGAGGGTCCGAGTTGTTCCATGTCTCGGGAACGCCAGTTCAGCCGCGAGTTGGTGCAGGGTGACATTTCTCCACGGAGTGTCTTTGTCGAGGGGGCAGTGTTCATTTACGATGAGGACTGGGGCACCTCTGAGGGTCTGCCGGTGCTGAGCAGGTGTGCGTGCGTGCAAGTTCGTGTCTCCAACTGAGGAGGACAGCAACCAGACATTCAATGGAGAGAGCAGGGAAATTCGCTGGGCAGCTGAGAAAGAAGCCATACGAAGAAATCGAGTTTCTGGGGTTTGCTAGAACCCGAGGTGGGGTCCGAGCTTGTCTGCTGACAGCAGGCTGATGCCCACGGGAGCCCCGTCTGCTAAAATGTGGCAATTCAAGGGGAGCGAGTGGGGCTTAAACGCAAAGGGCTGGTTCTGCCAGAATAGTTCCTTCCAAGACCACCACTGATTTTCAAAGGCATCTCTGCCATCAGCCCTGTGTCTTCCACCCCTGCTCAGACGCTCTGTCCCTCATACCCCTCTCAGTGGGTGCCTCGGTGCAACCTTCCAAAGCTGGCCACCCCACTTGTCGGTTGGCCTGCGAGGTGGGCCCCAGCGGTGGCCCCGAGATGCTGGTGCGGAGCAGAGGGGAGGCCTGACTCATTGCCTGCTGATGGTGGAAAACGTTAGGAAGCCGAGATCCAAACACCCCAAAGGGACCCGGACCGCCTTCCTTTCAGATGTCATCCCTTCCCCACTCAACGGCTCCCCCAGTGTCCACACACGGGACACATTATTAACATGGCAACGAGTGCAGACAGGCGTGATCACGGCTTCTGTCAAGGACCCCAAATAAAGACTTCACGAGCCGAGATGCGGCGAGTGCAAGACAGGGAGGGAGGGACGAGAGTGGGTTTATTACTCAGAGCGCCGTATGAACTTGAGTCTTGTCATGACTCATAAGGCGGTTCTTCTGTTTTACTCTCTAATTGCAGGGTGTTTATTGCTTTTCTCTCTTGGCTGTCCGGTTCCCACGTGTCAAGCGAGAGCAGTGCACGTCCTGTCCTTGACAGTGCTGACTGGCTTCTTCCCTCCACCCCACGGGTCCACCCATCCGCCCCCATCACACCGAAGCTGCGGACGTTTCCAGGGCACACGCTTACCTCTCTTTCAGGGGTGTCGGACTCATTTTCACCAGGGGCCACTTCAGCCTCAAGGTTGCCTTCAAAGGGCCGAATATCATTTCAACTCCTTACCAGTGAAGGCGTAGTTACATTTAAACAGTCAAAAAATTATTTCGGCCCTTCGAAGGCAATCGCGAGAATGATGTGGCCCCTGGTGACAATGAGTTTGACACCCCCGCTCTGTTCTTCACTGAACTGGACCCTCCGCAGCGTCAGGGAGCATGGACCTCCCAGTCAATTGATTCCTTACCAAACCTTCCTTGAGCTCCCACCTCATGCCGAGCCCCGTGCCAACCCTTCAGCCAACAGTCATGCAGGACTCCGCCACTGCATTTCAGGGTCCGGAGGCTGATGGAGAAGCGAGGGAACCCACAATTGCAAAGCACGGAGCGTTAGAGGGAGACGGGGGGCGGGGAGCGTTGTGCCACCTTCTTCGCTAGACTGGCACGTGAGCTCTCACACCCCCAGGAGCTCTCCGGGAAGAAAGGTGGCCCGGTGCCCCCGAGACCATGCCTCCCTGTCCTGCCACGGCCTCTCCGGCGGCTCTGCACACCTCCTGCCCTGCTCCGCACATCTGCGGGTGCGGGGCTGAGCAGAGCGCTCCCTGCTGCCGTATCCTAGCGCAAACTTCTGTTTAATTGGCCGTTCCTTCCCTCCCTGAGGGCCCATTTGCGGGCGTACTTTAAAGGCAAGCTCCTCCCTATGAGGCAGGCACGAATCCCTTTCTCCTTGGCACTCACACGATGAGAAACGCAGTGCTCTATACAGTAACGAGTCATTTTCTTTGCCCAATGCAGTTCAAAATTCAGTAAACGTCGTTTAAGCCCCGTTTCCCCCCTTGCAGATCAGAGAGCAGCCTCTCGGGGGCCGGGAGAAAATTCGCGCACGCTTCCTTGTCCTCCTCCCTGCCCTCGCCCTGCTGCCCGAGCAGTCGCCGCTCTCCCAGGGTGGCCGTCCCCGACAGTCAGGGTGGCGGCCCCGGTCTCGGGCCCCGGCGGTCCCAGGGCCTGGAGGCTCACCGCCGTCCGTCCATCGTGGGGCAGCCCCTCGGGCATCTCCCCAGCAGGCTGAAGTCCACCTTAGAAAGCTCGTTCCTCCGAGTCAGGCTCTGCCCAGTCCTTCTGTCCTCTTCGAGAAAGGAAATGCTCCCTAAGTCACTTACACCTTAACTTTATCGAGGTCCTTGTTTCACCTCATGACCCAGGTGAACTTGTGGCTTGAACTTGAGTTTGAAGGGTGAGGGAAAATGATGGGGCCAAAGGCAAACTGCTCCATCTTTCTCATTCTTCCAAGATCGACCCTTGTTGGTGAGGAGGGGGCGGGGGGGTGGCACAGAGGCCACCCCTGGTCCTGCGGTGGGAGTGAGTGGCATCACCCTTGGGCAGACCACAGTCACCCAGGACTCTCAGGAATATGGGCCCAGGTCTGCTCTCTGCATTGAATAATAATAAAGTAAAATCTCAATTAAAACCAAGCCATAAATCACATTTAATGTCACCCTGATGGGTCGGATCTAATATGCCAGGACTATTAATCATCCGGCAGGCCCTAGAAGCCCCGCCTCCCTCCTCTGAGAATTCAGGGGTTAAAGCCCGCATCCCCCACCTCTGGCACCATTTCATCAGGACCCCAAAAGGCAGGGCACAGGGAGGTTTAGGACTGTGTCATGTCCCTGTTGTGGGGCTTGGCAGCTCACACACGGCAGGGGAGCCCAGAGTCCCAAACAGGCCACGTGGCTGCTGGGGACGGACCAGGGGTGCCAGCAGTGGCGAGGGCATGCAGTGGCCGGAGCCGGGCATCCAACCTGCCGGGTGAACGAGTTCTCCGAAGACCAGGGAGGCATCGGATCTGGGGGAAAGGATGCGATTTCCTGACATAAACTGGTTTGTGATGGGGGCCTCCGCATGAGGAGCTGGGAGACAACCTGGCCAGCCCAGGAAACTGTGGCCGGGATGGCAGAGCCCAGGAACTGGGCTGCGATTCAGAACGGGACCTGGGGCTCTGGGAGGGTGCGGTTCAAGCTGGAGAGACAGGGTCGGCCACATACAGATCCCCTGGGACAGGGGTAGCCTGCAGCCAAGTGACCAACTGGGGGCGCTGTGTTCCACACACTAGGATGGGGACAGCCTTTCCTGAGGGCCCAGGGAACCCTGAGAGCCAAGGTAGTGTCCCTGAGAAAAGCCAGGCTGAAGAAGGCTCAGACGTAAGATCTGAAGCCAGAGCCTGGCGTCGGAGTCTTCACTGAGTGGCCCTGAGCCCGACGCTCTGCCCCTCTGACCTTCTGCTTCCCCGTCTATAAAGTAGGACCCTCAAAACCCAATTCCCGGGATTGTTGTGAGGATAAACAGACATCGTAATGTCCACTCTGGTGCCCACATGTGACAGATAGGAGCTCAAGCAAGGAGAACTCTATTTTCCATGCAGCAGCAGAAAAGCCACTTCTGCCCAGCAAGTTGAAGAGCACAGAGGCAGGGTTGAGGTCAAGGTTGCAGAGCCAGGGTCCAGGTTGGTAAAACGGGGATGGAATATAAAAAGATGAGACCAAGTGAGCACTGTCTTAAGCCACCCCACACCACTTTGGGGCACCAACCAGCGTTCTACTTACTGGCTGGGGATGGGGACGCTTAATTCAGGGACCAGGGACAGGGTGGGCATGGGCAGGCGGTCACCCTGCTGTTCAGGGAGGCAGTGCTGGTTCCAGAAGTCACCCTGGCCCGTGGGCAAGGCTGCCTACGAAGTGGAGATAAGGTGGACCCTTGTCTACTTCTGATGGTTCCGTTCCTTCCTCTTTCTCTTCTTCCTGCTTTCCATCAACATTGTTTCTGGTTCCGTCCTATTTGCCAGGCACTAGAGGCTTGACCCTAGAACCTGGACAGGGCCCAGCGGGCAGGGACTCAGAGACTGGTCAGAGGGCTGCACCCCCTCCCCAGGGCAGGGCAAGCGCCTTCTTGCTTTGGAAAGAGCTCGTTTTTCTTTTTTTGAAAAATCACGTAAAGGCACTGAGATGCTCTAGGATTGATAACGCTTCGAATCAACGGCAGCACCTGCCGTCGGTGCCCTGCTCTGCCGCTGACTGACGCAGAATCCCGGTTGGTATCTATGGAGCATTTACGGTCTGCCGGGCGCTGAGCTCAAAAGTTTACGGGGATCATTTATTTAATCTTCCCAGTCTAGGTGCGTTCGTACTATTATTATCTCCATTCACGGATTAAGAAACTGAGGCTAAGAGCAGGAAAGGAGCTTGCCCGAGGTCTTACAACACGTGAGCAACAGAGCTGGGCTGTGAGTCAGGGCCCGCTGGGCCCGGAGCAGCTGTGTGTCTTCGGACCTCCGTCCAGGGTGAGCGGGCAGCCTGCTCACTCCCCCAGGGGACCTGGCTTGGAGCCGCCGGACTCGCAGACGCACCCAGAGCCCACGGATATCTCTCCGACCAGTCTGCGAGAGCTCGGAACCGAACAGCCTAGCTTGCGCACTGGCTTTGCCCAGACTCAGCACCCACTTGGGTAGGAGCGGGGCAGGAGGGGAGCCCTCAAGGCCGGCAGCCCTCCCTCTCTCGTCCAGGAGGCCAGGCCCCGCCAGGCCCTCTCTCCAGCAGCATCCTGGCGCCTGGGTTTCTCAAGCTCTGCCTTTAAATAATTGTCTTCATTTTCGGTGCCCTTTCCAGGGGATTAGGACAGGAAAAATTAAATCAAGTCAATTGATAGGGTAAGAGACAATGAAAAACAAATGTTATCTACTATAATGAGCATTTTCCGGCTACCATTAAGATCATCTGAGAGCGGAAGGTCCCAGAAGGGCTGCTGTCCTGATCTGGAAAATGACCCTGGCTCCCATGAACTGTTGTTGTTCGCAGAGATCCCTCTGTCTGGAACATTCGCTCAGCCCATGGCCAGGGAGTGGTCCAGGTCACACGCAGGTGTTTTCCCAGGCGCTGTAATGCCTGGGTTCCAGGGACTGTTACACTGGGGGTGTGCGTCTTTCCGACCTTCTCGTGGCTCCGCCCCGCACTCCACTTTCAGTGTCTTTGGCCAGTTGCCCATCTGTCTTGGAGCCAGCTGGGTCTTCCAGCCTGGGACCCCGGCATGCTTCACGATGGGCTCCCTGCTCTTCTTCAGGAACTTCACACTTCACACAACACTCTCATTCTCAGTATTGGACTTCCGAAGCCCCGGGGCTTCTAGGACAAAGGTTAACCCACTTCTTATCTAACCTGGTGGGCAGAATGGATTCGTGCCTCGTCCAGAAGTTCTGAGTTCAGCACGGTTGGGGTTTGTCCTGTTATCAAGTGATTCTTCTCCATGATTTTTCCCCTTGGAGTTCAAGGCTTTCTATCAAGTTTTGGGGAGGAGAGACTTGTGGCTTAGATCTTGTGAGGGAAGTGATTAGTCACGTGAGGATCAGGGGACCGATTATTCAGAGTTAACGAGCCTGTGTGGTAACTGCACACTCTTTCTGACAGCGGCACACCAGTGCTTCGGACTCCAGAACCCTAAGACAGGTCAGACCAGAGAGAAAAGAACATGACTCCTTGACAGCCCTCTGCCTTACAGAGTCCTGATTATGTTACCGAGTCCACGGGAAACGTATGTTCTGTGGGTATCTACCCAACAGCCCTCTCTCATTTCTTCTTTGTAGCGGAATCCTAATTGGGTTCAAGTGTCTGGTGGCAATCAGTTTAGGAGGAGGCTGAGCCCCACTCCAGCTGCTGGTGGGAAGGGGGAGGTCTTGACCGGTCTAACCCAGTCGTGGCAACTCTGTTCTGACGTGCAAGCAATTCCCCTGGAAATGGGCTCATGCACTGTTCTGGTCCATGTGCTGTGAGGCAACTTTCCGGAATGTTCTTGCTTGTAAAAGGAGGATACAAGGAAGGGAAAGTCCCTCTGACCTCACTTCCAACCTTTGGACATGGCTGAGCAAGGAGGTGATAACTGGGGCTGTGGCAACGATTTTGGGATCAGGAGCAGTCAAGGCTAAGAACAAAAGCCAATAGGAGCAGAATGTCAGGGCAAGAAGGCAAAAATAACTTAATTCCTTGAAGATGCATTAAGCTGCTAAATAAACTGGCTTTGGCAAGTGCGTACTTTGCAAGGATGGGCACGGAAGTCAGGCTGAGGGTGCCGGAGGACCGCACGTAGGGGAGTTCACGGAATGAAACCAGGAAAGGGCTACGATCCCTGGACCGCATGGTGGAATCGGGGGTGGTACAAGGGAAGGTCCTGGGGCCCCACCCGAAGCTCACCTGCGGCCTGCAGGATGCTTGCGTGGGACTCTAGGCTCTCCATTGATAAAAACAGATAAAAACAGTCACATCGGGGACGCAGGGCTTCTCCGATGTGACTCAGAGAACAAGGCCCGTCTGCTCTGGCCCCTGACTTCCAGAAAGTTACTGGTAACCTGTTTCTTCCTCTAAAGAAAGCACAGTAAGGCAATTCTATATTCCACAGAGATAAATTCCAAAGCACAGCCTCGCATTATGTCAAAAGAATCAAACCTGTCTTGCTGGCCAGTCCGATTATTAACTGCAAAGCCCCCTACCCTTCAGGGAGCACATTTACACACACGCCGCCTCAGCTCTTTTCACTGCTGTCTCAGACCCGCCGTCCTCGTCTTGCCGCTGGCTTTTTGTTTTGATTTGATTTGGTTTGTTTGGGTGGTGGTGGGGTGTGGTTATTGTCGATAGGGTGGCGTTATTTGCACATCAGCAAACTCACCTCGTCGGTGTGAATGAACTAATGATTGCAGCCACACAGAGAGCTCCCCTCAAGCATCACTGCAGTTCCAGAACAGGTTGTCCTTGAACCCCGACGTCGAGGCTGCTTGTGTTACGGCACACTCCAGACACACAGAATGAGTAAGATCGGCTCTTGGAGGGCTGGCCGCTGCCAAGAACTCTGGAGAATGCCAGTGTCTGTTATTAAATTGTGGATAGTGACGGTGCCCGTCTAGAAAATGACTTCTCTGGACGAGTCCCTCTCTATTTCGCAGGCCGTGGCGGCTTGTGTCAACCAAGAGCACATTTTGGCTTCTCCTCTTTCCTGTTCGTCACCATGTCTTCGAGCATGCAGGGAGCATGCAGGGCCTGATCCTTGGGCACATTTCGGCCCCATCATTTGCTTCCTTAAGTGTTGTCTGTGTTTTCATTGGAGTTGGCACCTAATTAAGCCTGTCTTGTTTGAGATCTTGCACATACAGCAAATTCAGGACTTTTCTGCCTTTATGTGACCTGGTTAACCCATGCAACTTAACCCAGGTGATTTAATGAATCAGAAAAGGGCAGGAAGTGGACACATTTTATAGTCAAAAGAGAAAGGGATGAGGGCAGCTGGACGTTTTCTGGGTACCTATTACTTGTCAGGTCCTGGGCTAGGGGCTTCCCCCCAGGATTGCATTTACTTCTCAGAAAAATATTATCATGTGTTCTTAGCCCAAATTTCAAGTCTAGAGATCAAGGTTCTGAGAGCGGTGGGTGTGGCTTGCCAAGGTCACATCACTATGAAAGAGTAAGAGGCCTCACTCCGCCGCCGAGAGCACCCCCCGCAAAGGATGGGGGAGACCCACAGCCGTAGACGTGGCAAGGCCCGTGGCACGAGGAAAGAAAACGCAAAAGAACTGGCAGAAATCAGGGGCTACCTGAATTAAGAATTCATAGCGTCGAAAGGAAAAGGTCTCATTTGAAAAGAAAATTAAAAATTGATGGAAAAAAATAATATGAGCAGAAGCAGTAAACATTTGAAAATAAGGAGTAAGATTTCCCAAGAGATGCTGCAGGAAGAAGTCAAAGTAAAAGATGGAATAAGAAGGGTGTGGGGAGGGAAATATTGGATGTCGAGAATTTGTTTTCTGTTATTTCACGGAAGGTTCCTTGTAGGCTATTTGAGTGGAGGATAGAACCTTGTAGAAAAACACGAGTCAGCTCTGACATTAACGTTATCTAATCTGCGGGGGAATGGATCTAATATTTAAAAGTTTAGACACACTCTCACCTCTCAGAGTGATTCCTTAAATCTAAAGGTGAGCCGGGGGAGGGGAGACAGTTTCAGGGGAGCAAGAGCCGTCCCTTCCCCGAGGCAGATTACGTCTTCTCAGACACCGAGCGCTATCAGTCTCAGTCCCTGCGAACTGTCGCCGCCAGCTGCCATGAACCCCAGCTGCGGGTCGGTGGCTACGAAAGGCCGGGGATCATGGGTCTCCAGCATCGCAGACCCCTGCAGTGGGGAGATCATTTCCCGGGGCTCCCGGGTGGCTCCCCCATCCATCTGGGCCTGGAGTCTTGATGCTTTGAGGGATTGTTCACTGAGGTGAGCGGAACAAACTGGTCAGCAGGAACCCCACGCTCCTGGGAATGCTTCTGGGGCTTCAGTTGTGCGGGTATGTGTGCGTGGGTGTGCCTGGGCTCACGTGTGTGTGCATGTAGGTGTGTGCATGGCTGCATGTGTGTGTGCTTTCGTGCATGTGCCTACACCCATGTGCATGCATGTGTATGGCTGTGTGCATATGTCCGTGCGTGTGCACACGTGCGTGTGTATGAGTATGTATATGTACCCAGCTGTGCGCAGCACCCCCCCACACACACGCAAAAGGCAACGGTGTTCTGCAGGTGTGTCTCTGAGGCCACCTTGAGTAGAAAAGCACTGAGAGGAGAGTCCAAAAACCTGACTTGGAGCATATTTTGAATGAATTCTTCCCCTCGTCTGCTTCAGCAGCCTGGCCAAGTTACTAAACCTTTCCTAATCGCAGTTTTCTCCTCTATAAAGTGGGGGTAACCTTCCCTGCCTCATTGGTGAGAGGATCCATTGAGATAAGGTGTGAGGATATTCTGTACGCCAAGCACGTTGTAAAAACACACGAGTTCTCACTTGTTCGGGGGCAAACTGGAAGGTGATATATGTGGGTCAAATGACTAATTTTCCAGCCTGAGTCCAGTTTCGAACTGGTTTGTCTCCTTGACATCCAAGGGCTGGCAGAATCGGGAAGGTTTTCCAACATCCCGCTGCTGCTTCTTTCTCGGCAGGAGCGAACGGCTCTCCGCTGTCCTCTGGGGAAGCCCCCAGGAAAGCTGGGCTGCGTGTCTCTGCACCCCCTCGATGCGCAGTGAGTCTCCTAGGCTGGCCTTGATGCTAAGGGAGAAGAAGCGAGCAGACGGCAGCAGAGCCAGACTCGCAGGACACACGGGGCCCTGCTGCCTGTCTCCCGTCTCTGCACCTCGGTGGCATCTGCCACCTTCCCGACACCCGTTCCTTGGAGCTGAGGGACAGCAAATCCTCCATCTGTCTCCTACCCTCCTCCCCATATCTCCACGGAAAAGCAAAGGGACCCTGCCCCCAGCTCAAAGGAAAAGCCAGATTAACCTTTCCGACACCACAGCCAATGGTAGCAGCCTGCCTTGCCTTTCATAACGCCAACCCAGGCGCCTGTCCTTCAGCGTCTGCTCGAAATACAGAGACTACGTGTCAAAGCTCACCTGCGCACGCTGGCTCGGAAAAGAGCAGTTATTACTGCGAACTCTGTATACATTATTTATCAAATGAACTCTCTGCAGTAGGAATACAATTCATTTCCACTCTCCCTCTTGTTCTTTCATTTCAATAGGAGATGAAACAAACCATTTATAGAATCTTTCTGGGCATTACTCATGCAGCAGGATCCCTGGCTAGGGCGTAGAGTCAGGCTGTCTATCGCCTGAAGGCAGCGGGCTGCTTTGAGTGGGACAGAAACAGCCCCTGTCTGCCCAGTTTTCTCGGGCGCATGTCTCCAGGGCTGCCATTGCTACCCCACCTCCTGGGGCTGGGAATACCCGGATGCCTCTTCAGCTCTCCAGGCACACCTGAAGGAGGTGGGGGCCTTGGCTCAGAGTAGGGCAAGTAAGTCTTAAATGCATTTTCTTTGCAACATCAGCTTTAACAAATTATTGCAAGGTGGGACAGATGTCCCCGGTAGGTCAGTTTGGGCATCAAGACCAGCTCCCAGGTAGCCTCCTGGTAGAGAACAGAAGAAATAGAGCTCTTACTCAGCTGACACTGGTGTAGCCCCTCAAGTGAAGTCCCCTTGCTTTCGTAGTCATCTCGGCTCAAAGTCCGGAGGGCTTCCTGGTGGGGAGGCGGGGGTAGTAGCAGCGTGGGAGGCTGTGACAGTGGCGCTAGTAGTGAGAGTGAAGGTGGTGGTGGCTGTAAGGGTGGCAGACGGGTGGTGGTCACGGTAATAATGGTGATGGTGGAGGTGACATAGTGCTGTCGATGATGGTGAGCGGTGATGGGATGGTTTGGTCCTGCCATTAACGTGGCGGAAACGGAGGTGATGACGGCGTTGGTGGAGGTGACGAGGGTGGTGCTGTTGGTGGTGAGGATGGTGGTGGCAAAGAAGATGATAGCAAGGGTATCATGGAGGCAGGGGTGGACTTTTTTTTTTTTTAAGATTTTTTTTTCCTTTTTTAGATTTTTATTTATTTATCTTTAGAGGGGAAGGGAAGGAGAGAGGGAGAGAAACATCAATGTGCGGTTGCCTCTTGTATGTCCCCTGACGGGAACTGGCCTGGCAACCCAGGCATGTGCCCTGACTGGGAATCGAACCGCGATCCTTCGGTTCGCAGGCCCGCGCTCAATCCACTGAGCTACACCAGCCAGGGCGGCAGGGGTGGACTTGATGATGGTGATGGTGGGGGTATGTTACGGTCTGTGTGTTCTGGTAGAGTGTGACAATATAACCATAGCCTTCAGGATAAGTTTCCATTAAGAAGTGGAACACTTCTGTTGAAAGAAGGCACTTTGCTGCTTCTTCAGACCTGACCTTCGTGAAACCATTCTCTGAACCTCGGCCAGTTCTGTGTGTCCCAGAGTAGAGGTTGCAAACTCAAAGTTCCATTTCTGAAGGACCGATTGCCTGCCAGTGCCCAAAATACTTCCTTGTCTTTGGGACCCAGTGTCCTGACCATCTTCTCTCCTAAAGGGCAATTCCTGATCACCTTACAGCCAGCTCAAGCTCAGCTCCCCACATCTGGCCCATGGGGGTCCCCCTCCTCAAGCCTTACTTATTTAGCTTAGCACATGTATCGCCCTCATTATTTTACCTTGTATCTCCAGCAGATGGTGAGTTCCTTGTAGATGAGGTGCCTTTCTTGTCTTCCTTTAATCTCATACCCTTTAAACAAACGCACATGGACCAAATGAATGAATGGATTGATGAATGAGTCTATGGTGTTATCGTTTTCTCCCAAAACTATATAGCATGATGATGCGTACAATAGTCAAGAAGTTAATTTGAGCATTAAGATCTCCTCTGGCATTGTAAGAAAGAGGGAATTTAATTAATGATACTGTAATAATGTCTGAAATGTATTAGGCTCTGTGTTAAGCACTTCACACACGTTATTTCCTTTAATCTCCACATTAAGCTTATGAAATGGGTTCTGTTTCCCCATCTTACAGACAGAAAACTGAAGATCATGGAGTTTCAATGATTGGCATTAAAGCCTCGTGGTTAAAGGTAGTAGCTTAGGATTCAGATGGACTTGGTTTCAAGTAAGAACTCCGTCATTTACCAGCTGCTTGACTTTTATTAAGTCAATTGTTATCTCTGGACCTTGGTTTCCTCATCTGAAAAGTAGGGAAATAACACTTCATTGTATAAGGGAGAAGTATGAGAAGAATTATATACCTATAAATATATAAATAGCTAAAATGATATGGTTATAAATTTCTTTCTCTCTCTCCGTTTCCTTTGCTCAGTACCCAAGACAAAGTGTTCAGTAAATATTTGCTCTTTTTTCCCACCTCTGTTTTTCTGCTTCAGGTCATATTAGCCTTCAGTTGATGAAAAAGGCTTCAACTATACATCTGGTAATAAAGCCCATGTTCTCCCACACCACGCGTTCGCCTCAAAAATGAGCTACTTCTCTTGGCCCTTAGAATGAGTCATAGGGCCACTTCAGGAGGGATGAGGGCACGGACCACATCAGTGAAAACCCAGGCAGGCTGGCTGCCTGGGCCGCGTCAGTGGTCTAACACCAGTCTGCAAAGCCCGTGACTCGGTGAGCTACCCACCTGCCCGTGGCCGTCATCCGTAGCCCAGGGTCCCGCCCGCATGTAGTTTATGGCCGAGAGTGCTGCCTATGGGGACAGAGCCCCGCCCCTACATGCAAGGGATGCTGGGGCAGCTTCTGCAGGGAGCAGGTGGTCCAGGACCCCTGCCTAAGCAGCAGCCCACACGCGGCAGCTCCGGAGGCACATTTGTCTTCTGCTGCTTTACTCAAATGTTGAAAATTAATTCAACTCTGATCGCACTGACAGGGGAAAAGTTAATAGAAGGTTTTTTTTTTCTTTTTAATATATAAGGAACCTTAACAGGATTTAGACCTAATGCCTAAGAAATGGGTAGGGCTGCTGACAATTTATCTACCTGAATCTGCACAGTGGGGACCTAAAGAAATGGAAAAAGTATTATTTCAGCAGCTAGAGGCAGGATTGAAATACCCCCCACAGCCAGTGGGAGAAGTCCCAGTAGTCTGCCGACCCAAGAAAATTGACTCATAAATTGCCCAAACCCTCAGTTTCTCCTTATTACCCAGACCTCCAGTTTTCTTTGCTCTCCAGAAAAAAATGTATGTCATTTCAATCTTCTAGAGATATAATAGAGCTTTTCACTTAGAACCGTAGGATTTTCTAGCTGATTTCTTCTAGCTATAATAAGTTACGATACTAAGAGATATGAAGGGGAAGTTTATAACAGAAAATTGTGCTGAACCTGGGCCATACATTTTCCTGTAGACATGGCTCTGAGCTATTTTCAAACGCTACTAACTTGAAAAAATCTCTCATGCAAAACATTCTTCAGTGCCCTTAGACCGAACTGCCTGAACTATTTCTTGTTAGACTGTTGTTCACGAAGGTGAGCAGTCAACCGGTCTCGCTCAGGAATTCTTTCCCTGCGTATTCGCTGTGTAGCCACCAAGTCTCATTGGTTTCTAGACAGTCAGGGGTGCAGCAGCACCCAAAACAGCCCCAAAGCCAAAAATATTAATGTAACAAATAGTAAGATATAATAGTGTCTTAGAAATGATGAGTGCTATGGAGAAAAACAAAGAAGACAAGCCTGTGGAGGGGGTTCCATTTTAAATAGAATAGGCAGGAAGGGTCTTACAAAGAAATGACATTTTGGCAAGGACTTGAAGTCAGTGAGGGAACGGGCTGGGTGACCAACCAGGAGAAGAGCATCTTGGACGGAGACCATGGGGTGTAACAAGGCGGAGGCAGGAACTTGCCTGTGCAGGTCGGGAAGCGTCAGGAAAGGTAGCGTGGCTGGCCTGGGGTGAGCAAGGGGGTGGAGGAGGAGGAGGAGGGGAGCTCCGGGGCCTAGGAGGTGGCAGAGGCGGGCAGGCCTCAGGGAGCCTATAGGTGCGGCGAGCGCACGTTCCAACTGTGTGAAACGATCTCACGGGAACACCTGTTGTCCCGGCAGAGTTACTAAGAGCGGCCCTGTTTGCTCTCACGGTGCCCCGGCTTGGGTGGTGAACTTCTGGTGGAGGACATCACTGACAGCGTGTGACCACTGGTTGACTCTCCAGCTAGACCGGGGCCCTTGGAGGCTCCTTGCCCCTTTCCTGTTCTTAGAATGTGCATTTTGCCCACTGGTCCCATAGGAGGAGTCACTTCAAGGACAGAGCCTGGACAGAGTAGTGTGTTTTTTAGGCCGTCTGAACTGTACGTATGCCTCAGCCTTGTTAAAGCCTCTGTATAAACGCTAAGGTTCTGGTGGCCAGGTGTGGAGATCCGCTCGCTCATCTTGAGGTTGCCCAGGACAGGCCTCATTATCACGCCTTCCACTTGCCAGTCTGGAGTGGTCTGCCTCTTTCTTGGGTCTCTCCCGCCCTTTGTATGTGGTGGGTCTGTTTCAAATTTCACCCAGAGAACTTCCAAGGATGCAAGCCCACAATTATACGATCGCTCCACTCATGGGCTACCCTTAGGAGCGTGGCTGTTAACGCTGAGCTAGATAGAATCTGAGAGATTGGGATGGAGGGGCTGGAACTGACTTACATGGCCCACCAAGGACTCGCCTGGCTGCTCTGATGGGGCAGAGGCGAGCGGAGGGAAACCACCCCAGGGGCCTTCGCCACACTCCGGCTGTCGCCTCTCTCCCTACCTAGAATGTCTATCTCCCCCTTTGTCTGGTTGGTGAGCCCCAGGCAACCCTGCCAGTCCCTCGGGGCCTGATTAGACGTCTCCTTCCCCTACAGTTTTCGCTGGCACGGCCCCATGGCCCCCAATCCTCACAAAATTAAGTAGCTCCTAGGTTGATTTTTTTGCACTTTGTTTTCTTATTTCCTGCGATGTTTACCCATTATATTTAGTTCTTAGGTGCCATACCAACTTTTTTTGCAGCATATAAATGGTATTTTTTACTTTAAAAAGTTTGTTATTTTTCAATTATAGTTGACCTACAAAATTATATTAGTTTCAGGTGTACGACCCAGCCATCAGGCATTGCATAACCTACTAGGTGATCATCCTGCTAATTCTACTACCAATCTGACACCATACATAGTTATTGCAATATTATTGCCCATATTTTCTATGCTGTACCTCCCCATGACAATTCTGCAGCAACAAATTTGTACTTCTTAATCCTTTCACCTTTTCCACCCGCCCCCCCCACGCCCCCTCCCGTCTGGCAACCATCAGTCTGTTCTCCGTATCCATGAGTCTCTTTCTGTTCTGCTTGTTCATTTGTTTTTTAGATTCAGTTGTTGATAGATATGTATTTATTGCCATTTTATTATTCATATTTTTTACCTTTTCTTCCTTTCTTCTTCTTAAAGAAGACCCTTTAATATTTTATGTAATACTGGTTTGGTGGCAATGAACTTGTTTATCTTTGGCTTGTCTGGGAAGCTCTTTACCTATTCTTCGATTCTGAATGATAGCTTTTGCTAGGTAGGGTAAGCTTGGTTGTAGGTCCTTGCTTTTCATCACTTTGAGTGTTTCTTGCCAAATCAGCTGACAGTCTTATGGGAGCTCTCTTATACAAGCTGGCTGCTTTTCTCTCTCTGCTTTTAAGATTCCCTCTTTGTCTTTAACCTTTTGCACTTTAATTAGGATGTGTCTTGGTGTGGACCTCTCAGTTTTGTCTTATTTAGGACTTTGTGCTTCCTGGCTTTGTATGTCTATCTCCTTCACCAGGTTAGGGGAGTTTTCTCTCACTATTTTTTCACACAGTTTTTCAATTCCTTTCTGTCCCTTCTCCTCCTGCCCCCCAACCCCCGCCCATGATGCGAATGTTGGTACATTTGCAGTTCTCCCACTATCCTCATTTTTTGGATTCTTTTTAAAATTTTATTTATTTATTTATTAGAGAGGGAAGGGAGGGAGAAAGAAAGGGAGAGAAACACTGATATGGGAGAGAAACATTGATCAGTTGCCTCTCAAATGCAACCCAACCAAGGGGCCCAATCTGCAACCTAGGCATGGGTCCTGTCTGGAAATCAAACTGGTAACCTTTCACTTTGCAAATCGACGCCCAAACAACTGAGCCACACTAGTCAGGGCTGGAGTCTTTTTTCTTTCTGCTGTTCTGATTGGGTCTGCTTCCTTATCTTCCAAATCTCCAATTTGAGCTTCCGCTTCATCTATTCCATTGTCTATCTGCTATAATGTGTTCTTCATTCAGTTAATGTATTCTTCATTTCTGATTGGTTCTTTTTTTAGGTTTTTAGTTCTGATTTTACGTGTCCTACCTATTTGTGGAAGTTCCCACTAAGTTCATCTACCCTTCCCTGAAGTTCACTGAGCATCCTTATAACCAGTGCTTTGAACTCTGCATCTAGTAGCTTACTTGTCTCCAATTTGTTCAGTTCTTTTTCTGAAGTTTTGGTTTGTTCTTTAATCTGGGGCACAGTTCCTTGTCTTCTCATTTTGGCTACCTCCCTGTGCTTGTTCCGATGTATTAGGTAGCGCTGCTCTGCCTCCAGGGCTGGTGGGGTGGCCATATGTAGTAGGTAGCCTCCAGGGCACAGCCTCCCCAATCACCTGAGCTGGGTACTCCAGGTGCGCTCCCTGTGTGGGTCATATACACCCCCCTGTTGTAGCTGAGCCTTCATTGCTGTTAGCACCCCATAGGGAGGGGTTTACCCACAGGCCCACTGTCTACAGGGATTGGCTGTGACCGCTGTGGAGAATCAGCTATGCAGAGGCTGACCCCATGGAGCAGCACTGACTTCCAGTGCCTGCCGAGTCCACCCCTTGAGTGTGTCCCTTGTGGAAAGGGCTGAGCAGTACTTCGGTCTGGTCTGAAGCTGTCCAGTGGGGGGCGCTGGCTCTGGCGCCTCCCATGACTTACAGGTCAAATTCAGCTGCCACCTGTGCCCTGCCCAGGGCCACCCAGCATGAGCTAGAAAGCAATCCGCAGATGACTGCTCTTTGTGCTGGGCTTGGAGGTGCCCAGGAGAGAACCAAGGCCAGGCCTGGGGCCACTTAGCGAGAAATAAGAGGTAGGCCGAGGCCAGATGCTGCTTGTTTGAGAGACTTTAGGAAAGTCCAAAGCAGGAGCCAAGACAGGCCGTTTGTATGTAAAAGCCACTGGGAACCGCTTGCTTTGGGCCTGCGTGTTGGGTGGGGCGAAGCCTCAGGGAATCACCGGAGCTCATCCTCACCAGGGCCTCGGCCAGTGCTGCGCCCCCTGTCTGCTCTGCATTTTACTGCGTTTTCTCCAGACGCCAGCGGGCCCAGCTCTGCCTCTTCATTCCAGTCTGCTCAAAGACCTCCTCCTCCAAGAGGCCTGCCCTGTGCCCCTGAGCTGCTGGGGCCCAGGGTCACGGGTCCTGTCACGGGTCCTGTCCTCAGGTAGGTCTGCTCCATAATGGCTGCACCCCTGACATGACACAGCACCTCTGCCAGGCGCTGTCGTCTTCTCCCACTGACTGCGGAGCAGGCGCCTTGTGTGTTCCCCAGTCCCGGAGCCCAGACAGTTCCTGGCACAACAGGGCACTCGGAGTCTGTGGAATGAAATCAGTCCGAGTGTCTGATGTGACAGCCCAGGGGGGCAGTGCAGCTGCAGAGAGGAGTCACAGGACCCCAGAAGGAGTTGATAGAAGGGGGACGCAGGGCCCCGGATGCTGGCTCCCGTCCCAGACTCGCCTCTGCTGCTCTGGCCACCTCCTCGCAGGAGCCTGGGGAGACACTCGGTCCAGTAATAACCGAGGCATTACTCCAACTCTCAGGCCTTGGGCTTCCAGGCTTTGGGTCCAGCCAGAGCAATCCTTTATAGACAAGCCCCTAAGTCACTGGACCACATAATATATGTCAGGAGAGAGCCCATTAGTCCGTGTCCCGCTAACGTTCAAAACACTAAGTCATTTTTCAGGCTTGGCTTGATTCTCTTTCATCAATAAGAGCTACAGTCCTGCCAAGCCGGGAACTGCCTACCTGCCGCTGAGATGGGCAGCTCCATCCTGCGCTGGCTGGCGGCTTCCGCGCGCCTGCTCTTAGGGGCTGTTAGAGGCTCTTGTCCTTTGGGTCAAGGGGCACAGCTGGGTGGCCTGTCCTGGTGCCAAAGCGATGGCGTCCCCCAGGGCAGAGGCACAGCCGACGCTCCGCGGCTGGAGGCAAGGCGTCCAATGGACACAGGAGCAGATTGGAGGCCTGGCTCCCAGGGGCACCTTTTTTTTACTAAGCAGGTGGCGTTGAGAAGTCTTTTCACTTCTTTCAACCTCAGTGACCTCGAGCGCGAGTGCAGGGATGGGGCCCGATGGGCCGTAAGATCACTTTGAGCTTGACAGTCCTTCCCTGTGAGGCAGCGGGAGGTGCGGAGAGGGACAGGAAGCGGGGGGAGGGGGGAGGAACCCGTCCCCTGCCGGCTCCGCCCGCACCACTTCTAGTCGGTGGTACACTTCCAGACTTTTTTTTTTTTTTTAGCTTTGTCTGGTGCTTTTGTGGTGGCAAGAACTAAATGAGTCAGTGTGTATGGAGAGTGCTTGGAACGGTGCCTGGGACGTGGGACGAGCTGAACGGGTATTAATTATCGTTGCAGAGGAGGACGTGCACGTCTCCCAAGGGCCCTGATAAGACCCACAGGGGGTGGGTTCAAGCGCCAGTTCTTGCACGGAAGCTGCTCTGTTCACTTATTTTATTCAGCAGCTATTTATTGAGACCTGGTGTGTGCCAGGCACGTCCTAGGCGCGTAGAGAACAGAGGTGGGGAAACCGTCCAGTCCTTGCCCTCGTGAGCTTACAGTCTGGCCTGGGTGTCCACCCGAGGGCTGTCCTGGTGTGAGTCGCCCGGCCACTACGCCCTTGGGGTGCAGCACGTGGCTAGTGGCCCTTAGTGTGTGCAGCAGGCCCAGCCCACCTCGGAGGATTTTGGGGTGCAGGCACCCTGAGCTTTGCTGTGGGCATGGGTGTCCGGTGTGTGCTCTTGGACATGTGCCGACACGCCTGTACGTGTGTCCGTGTGTGTGTGTGGGCATGCGCCCTGTGTAGGGGAGCAAAGGACTGGCAGCACTGCCTGTGAGTGGGGGTTTGGCCAGCACTCTCTGTGGCAATGGGGAGATCTCATTCGAACTGGGGTGCGAGGGGCAGGCAGCGGCTCCCACGCAGTGTTTGCTGCGACTCCAGCTGGTCTCTACCTTGCAGACAAAAGGCATCCCAGGGTCTTTGCAGACCCTCCCATGCTCTGCTGCCACTTAAACCTGTCCGCAGATGGCCGTACCAGCAGGCTGCTCACTGGGTCAGATGACAGGACCCAGCAGAAACATAATCCTCTCCGACTGGGGCCAGCCCAGAGGAAGGGGCAAAAGTGTGCCCCAGCAGCTTCAACACTCCCTGCACCCCCAACTCCGCAGGGCGCAGGGACAGACGCAGGCCACTTTTGGTGTCAGGGAGAGCAGGGCACACGCCTCCCCGGGCTCTCTTGCTGCCCTCGGGGCAGGAGCGGCTCCCAGCATCCACGTTCGTATCGGAAACCTTGAACCTGAAAGGATCCGCTTCCCACCCAGGGAGGCACGTGACTATTTAGCCTCCTCCAGGGCCTTCCGGCGGCCTCTGCTGAGCCAGCTCACGCAGGCCTCCCGGTGCCACAGGGCCGTCCCCCTTGGCCAGGTCAGAGGTAGACCAGGGGAGCCCAGTGGGCCGTTGCTCCCCAGACAGAGACACCGGCAAAGCCCCTGACCACTCCTGAGAGCGGGACGTGGGACGTAGAACTCGAGTGACAATGTCAGGGCTCAGGAGCCCCCCTGGGGTGGGGAGGCAGCGCCCGAGCGAGTCACCAGAGCGCTGACAGGGCTCCAGACCGCCTCTGCTCACTCCTGGGGAGGGAAGTCCGGGCGTCCGGGGCCTTTCCCTGCAGGAAGCACAGCAATCAGCAGCAGCTGGCAACGGCGGTAACAGCAAGAGGTAGCATTCCCCGAGCCCTTGCTGTGCGGCCGTCGGCCTGTTCTCAGGGGTCAGCTCCTTATGTTGTCCGAACCGCCTTCGAAGAGGGGCACCCGGCTGGTCTCATCTTACACGTGTTGGAATAAGATTCGATGACACTCACGGAGGCGATTTCCCTTGCTGAGCCCCACGCACCTCCCGCCCCACGCTCGGCCGAGCCTGTCATTGCCTCAGACGCCACCCCTTGTCCCCGATCGGGGTGGGTACAAAAGCAAGAGCAAAAACCGACCACCACCACCGCCCGAAACAACATCGGAGAAAACACGGACATTGATCGCCTCCGGAGAGGCGCTGCAAAGTCACAGCAGAGCCGGCAGTCTTGAACTGAGTGCCCCGCGTTCCTGCGAACGCCCAGAGTTAGAAACCCTCGTCTTCGGATCAGACTGAGGCGGGGGGTGAACCGATGGGCAGGACAGGGACAGCCACAGCCCCACCAGCCTGGGCCAGCCTGGCATCCGCCTCCAGCCGCATCCGTAGAGGTCAGTAAGGGAAGATTGGAAAAGCCAGGCACACAGGAAGCATGCGCTTCCCGTCACGGCGCGGATGAAATTACATTGTCCGGAACATTTTAAACACAGGAGCTTATTTCGAACAGGGGCACACGGAGGCTGCGCCGTGCCCTGTGGAAACTCAATGCAGGGGAACATCTGATGAAAACAGGTGTAACGCACAACTGCGGCCACAGGTCGTGCATGAATTATTAACCCCGAGGGGTTCTCTATCGGCTCTGGGAGCCGCAGAGTGCGTCGCTGGTACACAGTCTGGGAGATATTGGTCCTCCATTTCATAAGAGAGAGCTCGGAGCAGGAAATGTAGCTATTTCTTCTTTAAATGTGTACTGTAATTACCAGCCAGCAATGACTAAATGTTGTTATCCATCTGCTGGCTCTTCGGGAAACGCGGAGACCCCGAGCAGGTTTGTACGGTTTTCTGTGCCGCAGTGGCCGGGGCAGGCGCACACCTGTGAAGTTTCGAGAATTTGTTGCTGGAAATTTTTACAGACGGAGACCAAGAAATGAAAAAGGTCATTGAGCAGGTTTGGAACTTCTGCTCAGAATCTTTGGATGAATTCTCGCTGCAGGCAGAATGCAATCCGACCTTGTCTGGCCCAGCAGGCCTCACACCGGCTGGGCCAGCTCAGCCCCCGGCCCCGAGTCACTCCTCTCACCTGCTTGCTGCGTGCCAGTCACCTTGGCCTGTAACGGTGTCAAAGGTGCCAAGTTCTTCCCCAACCCAGGGCCCTTACACATGCTTCTTCCTCGCCCCGAGTCCTTCCTGCCCACCCCGCCAGGCTCTGCCTGACTCTCTCTCTTCAGGTCCCCATGTAAATAATCACCCCCTCGCCAAGGTCTGTTCCGAAGGCCTTTTCTTAGGTAGCCTCTGCCTGGCCAGCAGTGTTCTCCACCTCAGCATCCTGCTGGCTTCCTCCAAGCCACTGATTGCAATTCTGAGCTGTTTCGTTGTGGGTTCTCATCTTAGGCCTCTGTCTCTCCCAGGGGACGGAATGGCGGAGACCGCCTGCGTTATTTACCACGGCCATTCCAGCCATCGGAATGCTGCCTGCTGTTCGCTCAGCAGTGCAGGAAGGACAGGTCTGAGTGCACAGGATCGGGGCCCAGGGTGCTCTGCCGGCAGACCGACCGGAAAGGCCCCCAGGGTGGGCCAGCTGCGCTTCTCATCCCCCGCAGGGCACGTGTGTGCTCGCCCCTTTCTTTTGTCATGCATCCACATTTTCCTTGGCCAGTCCAAATCTTTAGATCGCCTAAGGACTCCATTAGGTCTTGCTTCCTCTAAAAAGGTGTTTAATGCCTTGGTCAGAAAATGAAGAGACACCTCAAAATTCTTTCTCATCTTATAAGGTTCCCTCCCCTTCCTCTGACCAGCCACAGCCCTGACTCTCAATTCACCACTTAATTACATGCACTCTATCGGCGACCTTGGTTCTGCTCGCTGATTTTGGTTTTTCTGTCAGGCTGTAAGTATTTTGATTGGAGTCTCTGATTCTGATGCCTCCTTATCCCGAGAGGTCTACATTTAATGGACATGGACCTCCAAGGCCATGGCTGCATGAAGCCGAAAGCTCTGCCGTGGGCTCATGGTGTCACGAAGCCCTCAGCCTCAAGTGCATGTCAACTAGAAATTCAGTCCTCCACTAGATTCCTCTGAAGAGCCCTCCCCTCCCCGCAGATCAACCCCCGAACAGAACATTTGCAGGGACAGCGAAATTTCCTGAAGGTTTGGGAAGCTACAAAAATCACATCTCAAATGCACAGCCACCCATCTCAGAGCCCGCCACTTTGCATTCCTTCCTTCTCGAGTCCTTCCCAACGAGCCCATCCACACCCCAGCACCCTCTCTCCCAGTCGTCCCTACTTCTTGTTTCTGTCTCTCCTTTCCCCCTGCTTCTTGGGGCCAAAACAATTTTCTTTGGTTCTAGCAGAAACACGGAGTGGTCGTCCACGGAAGCCGCAGTGTGTTCCGGCTGTCTCTCCCGCTCCGGCCCAGGCTCGACTTGGCGAAGCTTTGTTTCCGCCTCTTACCCCAGATTGTTGTCTCGTTTCAATGCCCCACAGTCTCTACCCCAGTGCCGAGCACACAGTAGGTGATCGGTAAACACGGGCTAAGCATCGACTGCAAGACCCGGTCGCCCTGGGGGTGTAGCTTGGTATCATGAGCGCCCAGTAGTGACAGGACAATCATGTCCCCGGCCCTCCTGGTGTGTGAAAGTTGAGTCCCCTTCTCCAACACCATGGGGAGAGGCTCCATCCAGAGAAAGGAACTCTGAAGTGCAAACTGAAATAAGACGGCAATAAAGCGACATGAAAGCATCTAGTTGTAAATGCCGAAGGGACTTAATCAAGCAAAGGGCACAGCTTCTGTACTCCAGTATAATGTGAAGGCATTTTATTACTCTGGCAATTGGCAAAAAGAAAAGTCAAATGACTTTATGAGGCTTTTTCTAAATTACCTTTATTAACGCATGTAACATTATTGAAAAATTATACTACAGTGTAAATGTGCCATTGAGCTACAAGTTGCCTACAGGAATGTGTTGTAAATATGCATGGGTGACTGTGTTACTATCTGCACCTTGTTTTGCACTCGTTACAGCCTTCCGAACCCAAGGAGCAGGGAGCCGTGGCGGGGCGGGGGTGGGGGGGTCCGCAGGGCCTGCAGACACACCAGTCGGCACAGAGTGGGGCGGCCGCCGGGCAGATGTTTCGGGATTTCTTTTTCCCAGAAGCCTCGCATCTTCCTGACATGTGGATGTTTACTTTTAGAAACCTGTTCTGGCAGATTTGAATGACTGCATTTTGGGGCAAGTGACAGGACTTTGCATAATTATTGTATTTTGATGCATGGAAGCGGAAGGGCTGAAGGCTGAGAGGTAGGCCGGGGGGACGGGTCACCGCTTGCCCCTCTTCCCTCCACCCATTCCGCTCGCGTCTACCTTGGTAGACAGTGTATGTCAGGGCAGCCCAGGGACGTGAATGCAACGGCTCCCTGCCCGTCCAGTGGGCTGGGAGACCGCCCTCTCCCCCTCAATGTTCTGCCAATCCAGCCAACATCGCTCCAGAGCCCTAGGATTTGACAGCAGCGTTCCAATCCATCCCTCTCCCGGCTGCGGCCTCTCCTCAAGCGTGACCCCGGGGCCACTCTGTCTTCATTCACTTCCATCTTGTTGCTGCTTAAACCTCCTACCACTCGCTTGCTCAGCTCTAAGTCAACCGGATGGGCGTTGCCTTGCCCTAATTTATGTGGCTCGTTTACAGGTCCCGCTGCCTGCGGTGACTTCTGTGAGCTGGTCGAAGAAGGAGAAGGGTGGGAGGAAATGCAGGAGAAAAATGAGGTGGAGGGAAAGGTAGGTCAGTGAGGCCAACGGAAATGCACTGCCCCGCTCACCTCCCGGAGTCCTCCAGAGCTCCCTCCTCGGAGGGCCACGCTGCCCTCGGTGGGCGGGGGCGGGGGCCACGGCGGTCCCCAGCACGCAGTCATCCAACAAGCTCAGGCTCTGCCCTCTGCTCCCACGGCAGCCAGGACGGGGCTGGGCAGACTTCCAAACGCAGAATATGTCACACTTAGACATAACTTCTACATTCTCACTTTCAGTAATTCACATGCCCGTTCTTTGCTTGTTTAACCTCCATCTCCATAGTTTTTCACCTTTTTAAGCCTGTCTTTATGTTTTTCTCTGAGGAGTAGGATGGAGTATTAGGAATACTTGGATCACGTCACTAAGAAGTAGCTGCTTGGAGTCAGTGGCCGGCAAGGGGGAGCAGGACCCAGTGGGACCCAGGCCAGCGCGAGGACTAGCTGCGGGAGGGGTGGTGACTTCCCTTGTGTAGCTCAGGGGGTACTAGAAGCCCCTTCTCCCTCCACAGCTGCCCCGCTGGCCTCCCACGGGCCGGGCTTCCCACAGTCATTCGAACATCTGTGTATCTCTACAGAGGGCAGAATGTTGCCTGTAACAGCGAAGAACAATGATCTAGGGTGGGTTTAGCTAACAGTAGCAACTGTTAGCATCCATTTAAATTGTTTCATACTTTTATGCATGTGTAACACACGTGTGTGTGCATGTACACTTAGACGTAGCATGATGCGAATATGCCCCCAAAGCTTTCATCGGGAAGCATTTCGTTTCTGCTGCGGTATCCCACCTTCTCTCACCCAAGTCCAGCAAGTGTTCCGAACGTGGAAACAGCACAAAACCAGACAACCAGGAAATGCTGAGTCATTGGGTAGAGCTGCAACCCGCCCACCACGTACTCATGCCAACCATGCGGCAGGCGCCGTGTTGATCTCTGGGGACACGGCGATGGGTAAGACGGGGGCCCTCGCCTCCATTCTCAGCCTGACTTCTTCCTTCTCTGAGACAGGGAGGCAGTCAGAAGGGAAGGTCCGTCCACTCCGACGGCCCCGTCTACCAACCCACTTGCTTTTCCTCCGCCTTCCCGCCAGTGACCAGGCTCCTAGAAATGCCAGCTCGCTGCTCGTGAGCACTGGTCCCATCCCCTCTTGCCTGCTCGAGGACATCAGGCCACCAAGTGTTCTCTCTGCTCTGCATCCCCTACGACTTCCGCGTGGTCAAATGCAGTGGTCACGTCTCGGTCCTCGTTCTGCTGGATTGACCCGCAACTCTGAAACGCCGTCGCGACTGGGCAGTGAGGCATCCACCCCCTCTCGGCCCTCCTCCCGCCTTGGGAGCCGCGCCCTCCGTGCGTCTGTGCTGGCTCCCGACCGTCAACGGAATCTCTCCGCATCCGAGCACCGCGGGGATCGGTCCTCGGGGTCCTTCTCTGTTCAGTGTCCATACTCACTCCCTCCACTTCTGTGGACGTTCACTGACGCCTTTCTGATTTGTACCTCGAGTTCAAGTTCTTCTTGAGTTTCAGACTCATATGTCCAATTTCCTTCTCAGTACGACCTCTTGGAGCCCTCGGTCATCTCAGACCTTACGCGTCCCCAGTCAAACCTCTGCGCTCTGCACTTGGCCCTCCCCGGTCTGTCCTGGGCTAGTTCATGGTAGCGCTGGGATTCTATTCGCACCAACCAAAAATCTCGGTGCCATCCTCCATTTCCTTTCTTTCTCTCCCCTACCGATTCAATCCATCAGCAAACCCCATTAGTGCCTCCTCCAACGTGTCACCTGAGTCACATCATGTCACTTCTCTGCTCATAGCCCTATGATGGCTTCCCTCCTACTCAGAGAAGAATCTGCAGTGCTTCCCACGGCTCTGCGTAACCATCACTGCCTTCAGACACCCCTCTGACTTCATCCCGTGTCCCCTCCTCCTCCCTCACTGCCTTCCTGCTGTCCTTGGGCTGTCTCAGACGTGACCCGTCTCAGGGCTTTTGCCCTTGCCGGTGTCTCCGACCCACACACTCTCTCCCTTCTTTCAAGTCAGGGCTTAAATATTTTCTCGTCGGAGGAACCCTTACACCTCCCAGCACTGCTTCTCTGCCCTTTTTACTCTAGTTGAACTTCCAAAATCACACTTGTCATTCCCTGATATGTTTACATGCCTCTTTTCCCCCTTCCACCACTAGAGGATGAGTTCCTCGGGAGCTACTGTGTCCATTGCAGTGCCTCGAGTGCCCAAGACATACCAGATATTCGATAAATATGTATTGTGAGCAGAGTTAAAAGCTCAGTCCTTGCCCCTAAGGAGTGCACAGCCTAGTAGAGAAGACAGAAATGTAAGAATATATCCACAAGGCACTGTGGGAAGGCCGATGACAGAAAGCTGTGAGAGTGGAAAAAGGAATGCAGCTGTTCCCCCACCTGGGGAGGGTGAGCGAAAGCTTCCTGGAAGAGGTGGCAATCAGTCTTAAAACTAAGGAGGCAGCCCTGGCTGGTGTAGCTCAGTGGATTGAGTGCGGGCCTGCGAACCAGAGGATCGCGGTTCGATTCCCAGTCAGGGCACATGCCTGGGTTGCAGGCCAGTTCCCAGCAGGGGACACACGAGAGGCAACCGTACATTGATATTTCTCTCCCTCTCCCTCTCTCCTACCCTTCCCCTCTAAAGATAAATAAATTAAAAAAATGAAATAAATAATCTTAAAAAAAAAAAAAAAACTAAGGAGGCATTAGCTGGCTAAGACGTGCTGGAGGGGAGAGAGAGAGAGGGAGGGAAATAAGGCAGAGGTGAGAATCACCCCAAGCATTTTTCAGGCGGGGGGACAGCGGGAGCAAATTCGGGGCGTTCAGAAAGCCCCTGCCACATGCTGGACCATGGTGGAACCGGCAGAGGTAGGAACTTGTTCCTAAGCACAACCAAGGGGCCCCGAGTGGTAAGCGGTGAGATGGGAGACCTCAGCAGTCACATCACTGATAACGAGCTCTGCGTGCAGATGGCAAGGAGACATTTCAAGGTTGAAAGCCAACGGTGTCAAACTCATGTTCGCCGAGGGCCACAGCAGCCTCACGGTTGCCTTCAAAGGGCCAAATGTAATTTTAGGACTGTATACATGTAACTAACTACTCCTTAACTAGAGGCAAGAAGCTCGGTGCTGCCACCGGGTAGAAACAAGGTGCCGGGCTGGACAAAACCAGGTGGAGGGCCGGATTTGGCCTGCGGGCCTTGTGCGCGCCACCTGTGTTATAAGCAGAGGTTTGATGGTTTCATTCATCGGAAGCTCAATCAGCTCTTCTGGATTCATGGAGTAGGCCATGTGCCGACTGTTGGCCCAACGGCCCGGAGGTCACAGCGTGAAAGTCCAGCAGGGGGCATCATTGAGCAGCTACGATGCTGGGAGGTCCAAGCGTGGTCTGAGCCCGATCACCTCCCTGGCCGTGTGGAGACACGCAGGAAACTGAGACAGACCTGGTGGGGGATTCATATTCCAGTTCAGGCCCAGGGAAGGAACAGTGCTCCCAGGGACAGTTGACATGCCATATGTTGTCACTGTCACAGGTAGCGCTCATCTGTAGTCTTCCCTCCTCTTCTGGTGCTCCACTCACATCTGCTCTCGGGAACCAGCGCGCTTCCCCCAACCCCAGGCCGCCAGAGCCCTCCCGGGAGACCCGCATACCGATGAAGCTGGAAAATGCAATCTGGCTGCATCCTAAGTGTCACATGCCGCTTCTCTGGGACCACACACTGAGACACTTTGCAAGAAAATTTAACAGAAAACAGATGGCAAATGTCAGGGGGCCTCACACAACTGAGAAGGCAAAGGAGTAAACCAAAAAACCAAGCACCAGGACCAGAGCTCCAAGAGCAGAGAGAAGGGGTTTCCTGCCTTCTGCCCCTGAGCTGGGAGGACAGGCGGGCGAGGGTGGAGCGACCTCCCGCGGGAGCCACTCTGGTTGCGGGGGCCCAAAGGACGGGCATGGAGCTTGGGCGGACGCTGGCCTGCCCGCATCTCTTCCTTCCCTTCCTTCGCCCTGCATGGTCTGCGCGTGTGACAGCAGCTCCGAACGAGCACTCTAAATTTAGACCCGAACTATTTCATGTTTCCAAGGGAACTGTGAATTACTTTGTGAACCTACATCCAACAGAGCCAGCAAGCCCTGCTGGATGAAGCCCTCTCTTGCACTTGGCATCTGAAGGCGCCACATCCTTTGTTTCCTTGTCCAAGCTCCAGGACGCTGACGGCCTCAACGCGTTGCCTTTGCGTCCCCATATGACACGTCCGTAGGGGACTCTGCTGTGGTTCAAAGGACTCAAACCTTCAGCTGCTGCAGCTCCAAACTCCCCCAAGTCCCGCCCTGCACCTGGGAAGGGTTTGTTGGTTGGAGAAGAGAGTCGGGACGTGCCGTGACTCTCTTACAATGAGCCACCTGACATGAGGCGACCAGGCTGCCCCTCGGAGCATCCGTGTCCTACTCAGTAGTGAAGACAGAAGAGTCATGACCCAGGCAAGGAAAAGTGGAGCACGGGACACAGTTTTCGATGAGGGTAGTGAGTCCCTTAGGGCTGAGTTCAGTTGTAGAGACAGACTGGAAGTAACGATGGCTGACACAGCGCAGACGTTCCTGTCTCTCGCGCGAATACAGCTCCCGGTGCTCCGCCCAGAGGCTCCCGGGGCTCCACCGCCAAGCCCGTGCTCCCCGATAGCAGGAAGGAGGGAGGTGCCAGGGCAGGGAGTGCAGTTCAGCTGGTCAGCTTCCTGCATGCGACCTTCCCAGAGTCGCACATGGCACTCTGCTCGCCTCTCGCCGGCCCAGCCTTGGTTACCTGGCCACTCCCAGCAAGAAGCGCTGGGCAACATAGTCTTTCCCTTGGATGCAACATGGCCCCGAATGGTAAATGTTTGCCACCAAGAGAGAAGAGGAGAATGGATAGAAGGTGGAGCGCGGCCATCTCAGCTACCGTTCGGTTGGAATCACAGGAGACGCAGAGGCCTCTAGGCCGCTAATGTAACACCACGGAACCGAAAATAACAGCAAACACTCAGCGAGAGGAGGGAGTCCTACAAGAATGAAAGGACTGAGAGGAGGAATGACCAAGGAGAGGAAGAAAAGGAAGGAAAGGAAGGAGGAGAGGAAGGGGAGTAGAAAAGAGAGTGGGAAGTTCAAGAATAATGACACGGTGCGGTGTGTAGGGAGAAAGGGTGCAAGCTCGCCGTCCTGTTGCTGCTAGCCGCCACTTACCCTGCTCGGTTGTTTTGTACAACAAATTTGTTGGGGCGACGTTGGTTAATAAAAGTGTATAGGTTTCGAGTGTCCAGTTCTACGATGCCCCGTCTGTGTACTGCATCGTGTGCCCGCTGCCCACAGTCAACCCTTCTCCCCTCACCGTGGATTCGGCCCCCGTTACCCTTCCCTACCCCACCCCCTCCCCTCTGGTCACCTCCCCACTGTCATCTGTGTCTGTGTGAGTTTTTATTGGTTTTTCCCGTGTATTCATTTATCGTTTTCAGTGCCGTAGCCCACAAAGGAGTGAAATCATATGGTTCTTGGCTTACTTTGCTTACATCATAATATTCTCAAGAGCCATCCAGGCTGTCGCAAACGACGGTATTTCATCTTTTCTTATGGCCGAGTGGCGTCCCGTTGTGGGCACGCGCCCCCTCCGGTCCTGTCGAAGGGCACCTGGGTGGTTTCCACATGTTGGCTGCCGTGAGTGATGCTGCAGTGAACATAGGGGTGCGTGTACCTTTGTGAATTAATGTTTCCGAATTTTTCAGGTCAATACGCAGAAGAAGGGCTGCGGGGTCATATGGTAATGCTATTCTGAATTTTCTGAGAAGCCTCCAGACTGTTTTCCGCAGTGGCTGTACCAGTGTACGTTCCCACCAGCAGTGCACGAGGGTCCCCTTTTCTCCACATCCTCGCCAACACTCCTCATTACCTGTCTGGTTGGTAAGGCCGCTCCAACTGGTGTGAGGTGGGGTCTCCCCGGAGCTTTGATTTGCATTTCCCTCACAGCTGGTGAAGCTGAGCATCTTTTCTTATGCCAGTTGGCCATTTGCATGTCTTCGTGGGAGAGGGGTCTGTTCAGGTCCTCTGCCCATTTTCTAACGGGACAGTTTGTTTGTTCGGCGTTGAGTTCTGTGAGTTCTTTCTGTATTTTGGATAGTAACCCCTTGTCAGAGCTGTCGTTTGCAAATATCTTTTCCCATTCGGTGGGTCGCCTTTTTGTTTTGCTGGTGGTTTCTTTTGCTGGGCAAAAGCTTCGTAGTTTGATATCTGAAGGCCCTTTTTGTAGCTAATCAGGACACTGCTTTAGGAACAAACGTCACAGGTTCGGGAAACAACCAGTTCAACTCTATGCTCCTGAATTACGCAGGATACTCCCAGCGACACCCCTCAGAGCCCCACCCAGCAGCTCAGGAGACACTCCCAGTCAGGCTGACCCCCTCTTCAGAGCGCTGACTCTGTGCTAGACCCTGCGTTAAATGCCTAGTACGTGTTATATAGTAAGTCTCCCGCCACCCTGGGGGATCCGTACTTTAGTACTTCCATTTTGCAGAGGAGGAAACAGAGGCTCGGAGGAAATCAGTCACTCGCCCACAGTCAGGCAGACGGGGCTCCAGGCCCGTGCAAGGCCCAGGCGCCATGCCCACGCCACTCCCTCATCCCCCGCTTGAAGCAGCCTCAGTTCAGGGTCTGAGAAAATGGCTTGATGGGCCCGCAACGCCGCAAACCCAAGCCCCGAGGTGCTTGCAGTCCTTGGGGTAAGAATTACTCCCAGACCCTCTCCAGGGGGCGAGAATCTGCCCAGCCCACAGACACTCTGGAGGTAGCAACACCCCTAGACACTCGGGCTGAGTCACCCCCCAGGGTCTTTGAGTCAGTGTTCCCCGGTGCTGGTCTCCAAGCGCCTGAAGCTCACTCTGGGGCTGAAGCACTCTCTGAGCGCAGCCTCCATCTCGGCAACTCACACTTGGCCACTGGCCATTCCTAACTCCCTCTGATGGACCCTGGTCTCTGCGGATGGCACGTGGGAACAGGGGGCCATGGTGTCTGCTGTCTCCTGTGCCTGTCGCTCCCACCCCCAGGGACCCTTCTCTCCTCCAGGGTTCAGGGCCACCTGCCTCAGGGCTGTGATGTTTCCAAATCGGAGTCGGGAGGGAGCGGCCCCTTCCCTCCCACGGGGCTTTCTCGGAGGACAGACTTGGTTCATGAATCCGATCGAGTGGAAGCGACCCGTTCAGATGCAGCTCTGCACGCGTGCTCGTGAGGAGGACCTCGCAGAGGGAGCTGGACACCCTGACCGTGCTTCCACAGGCTCCCAACAGACCGGCACATGCGCTCGGTGCCAGGGCGGAGGGGAACGGCTCCCTTGTTGAGCTCTGCCCAGCTCCCCTCCGCGGGCCGGCCGGGCCTGGCCCTGGCCTGGCCCTGGCCTTTCCGGTGTGACCCTGTGGCCCGGATGCTGATGCAGGCCGGGTCTCCCTTAGACCCGCCCTCCAGGCCTGCCACTGGGTGGTACTTCCGCAAAGACAGCAACCCCCGAGCATCTGTGGGTCGAAGGTGTCTATTCCAAGTGGTGTGCGCCCTCAACCCACCAGGGTTTTAAAAACATAACCTTTCTGTATGTTCTAGTTAGCTTATAGCAAATATTGTTTTTCTAGGCAGAAAAAAAGACATTTAAAAATGTAGACAAACTGGCTTTGCTTTAGGGCGTTGGTGTGGGTGTTAACCCCGGAGGCACACACACTCCCGCACCCCAGGACGTGTGGGGCCGGCACCCCGGTTCTGTCAGTGTCTCTTCTCCTTGGGCTCTGACGCCTCTGGCTGTAACCGAGCTCTGCGACTCGGCTGACCCTGGCTGCACTGCACACCCCACATCACCCACCGCAGTCTTGCCCACGGTCCTGCTCCGGCGCGGCTCAGGGCGGCCCCACCTTGGCCTTGCGCCCTGGAGCTGGGCTCCGAGGCCTCCTGTCCAGCTGCTACAGGTGAATAGCTTTGACCCCTGGTGCCCTTCTGGTTGCTTAAAGTCTGGTTTTAAGGAGCAACCACAACCAAACAACAACTTAGGAACCCTCATGATTTTGCTGCGACATTCCAATCATCCTGCTCTGGAAAACAGAGCGCTCCCTGAGCGTCACTGACCACCTGCATGCGGTGAGGGTCCTTCTCCATCGATACGGTGGGCAGGCTACCACGGCATGTCACCCCCCTGCCGCCTGAGCACCCTCAGTTCCGCCGAACTCGGTAATTACTAGTTTAGTGCCCAGCAGTGACTCGCCATCCTGCTGGGCCCCTCTAAGCATGGGGGCTGAGGGGAGACTGAGAAGCAAAGGCGTCTCATACCGGACCTCGGGCCCAGGCAGAGCCGGAGGCCACGCACTGCTTTATTCTCCACGTTAACAGCCCTGACGCCTTCCCCTCAAGCACGTGCCACTTCCCAGTTCTCGCAGAGACTGGATTCTCACACCGAATAATCCCCACATCACAGATAGGGACGTCGAGACTCAGAACAGTCCCCCGTCTTGCTCAGGCTCATAAAACGAGCAGATGGAAGGGCCAGGAAACTCAAGGCAGGTGCTCGGCCCACCGAAATCTCCCCGAGGTGGCCTCTGGAGCTCACAGCCAACAGCCTCCGTCAAGTCCAAGGGCAAAGAAGGCCGCAGATCATCCTTCACTTCAGGGAAGAATCAGATCAACCCGTGAGAGACTGACAGGGCCTGAGTGATCCGTGGAGATGGACGTGTGGCGGGTGGAGACAATTAGGGGCGTGATGGGCCGACGGGCACCGAGGTCAATGGTGAGAGACGATGTGGCGGCAGCTGCGGCACTCAGCAGAAAAGTGAGGGGGGCCCGGAGCACCCCGAAGCGCTCGGCGAGCGGGACTGGAGGGGGCCGGGCAGGACATGCACTGCCCTGCAACAAAGTGTGCCGACGGCCAGCAGGACAGCTGTCCCCTGTCCTCTCAGAGTCCCCGAGCACACCCCCTCGGCATCCCTCCTGGGTGACACTGCAGAGAGGGAAATTTCAGAAGCTTCAGAAGCAGGAAAAGCCAACCTGTGTGGCTAATACAGACACCGAGCAGGTGAGGCAGGCCGGGACCACCGCTGTTACACGTATGTGGACGTGCACACATGTATTTAGCAGGAGAGCATGGGTTAGGCTTCGGGACCTGTGCTCTGTGCTGGCACGCAAGGTAACCAGATCACAGACCTGCCCCTCAGGGTGTCCCCCTGGGAGGGGCAGTGGAGAGCAGGGAGTACCCCTTTGGGGGCCTCCGTGATAAGCGTAGCGACAGGTTCTGCCGGAGCTCAGAGAGGGGGCCAGGTGCCACGCACGCCTGCTCGTGAGATGCGCCCAGACCCACTGGGCAGAGGCGTCCCCTTGACACTCAGAAAAGACTTGGGAGCCAGGCTGCTGAAGCTGGGATCTGGCGTCCTCGCTTAATTAAAGGCTTTGTGGTTTCGGACGAGTCGGCTGCCCTCAGCGTGGCTCATCTGTGAAGTGGGAGGATCGTGGGAGTCGGTATGGCTGCCGTGAGGATCACGTAAGTGGGTGTGAAACACCTTTGGCAGAGTGCCTGGTGGGGGCCTGGAGTGCGTGTGTGTCCATCAAAGAAAGCCCCTCGTCCCCTTCCCGGTGCAGCCCTGTCCTCGCATTGCTCCGGGGCAGACCTCACGAGCCCCGGGGGTGGGGGGGCAGCTCTGTCTGACCTGCTTCACTGGACGTGGTAGGCATGTCCCTCCCTAGTCAAGTGCCACTGGCTGGGACAAATCCCGCCACCAGTCCCACATCTTCGGTCTTCCAGGAGGAGCGCAGAGATCTCGTTACTTTGGAGAAAGGCGATGCCTATCCATTGTTGATCAAATACTGTGGCCTCCTCTTGCAGATCCAACATTGGAATCATTCTGGGCATTCTTGGGTCCAGACTAATGAAGGTACAATGTTCCAGCACAGTAGAAGGACATGCTGCCTACCTCATCATTATCGTCCAGTCAGCCCCTGATGCAGGGGGCGTGGAACCTTCTGTGAGGCAGTTTGGGAAGCAGTTCTCCCCCTCGGCTTTCCAGGAATCTGCCAGGAGGTGTCTTCTCAGCAGAGAGATGTTTTCACAGCGAGTTCCCTGCAGGAACCGTCTGATAACAAACGAGGATCAGAGGGACACGTTTTCCTCTTACAAACTCCAAAGACAGGATTCTGTTTTGAGTTGCTGTTAGAGAAACCTGAGAGCCTCAGGGTATCCTCCTCCTACCCTCGACTGCTCCAGTGGGAAAGCTGTTGAGCGACAGGAAGTTTCCTCTGCCCTGGCCAGCTTGGGCTGCTCCACCCACTCTCCGCCCCCCCCCCCCCAGCCACCAGCCCCCGCCCCACCTCCAGCCCTGCAGCTCCCAGTCAAGGGTGGTGAGCCACCTCTCCCCCACCCCAGGCAGCTGCTCATCAAAGCCCTGTAAGTGGCCGGAGAGTGGAGAAAGTAGAAGGCTGAAACTTTGCGGCTTGTTACTCACACAAGGGGCCTCGGTTCCCTCATCTGTGGAGTGGGGCAGCACACCCACCCTCCGTGCCTCACCAAATCCACGCAAGGCTCAATGGAGATTACATGTAGGAAAGCATCCCGAAACCACAGGAAGTCTGCAAATGTCAGGGGTCTGCCACTCCGCCTCTTTCTAGTGCTTCTCGGAAGGGGAAAGGTAGGATGGGGTGGGGGGGGGGATGTTGAAGCACTCACGGGCAATGAATCTTCTTCTGCGAGACGGCATGAAATCACAGTGAACCATGTCCTCTGTTAGGTTAGCTGAAGGCTGTTGTTAAAATGAAAATGTCACTGTTATTTATGGCTTGAAGCCTACCTGTTTCCAAATAGATTTTTCAGAAGGTGTTAATTTATTGGCAATCCTGTATCTTGGGTTGCTTTGGCATTTGACTGCTGAGGGAAGGAGGCACAGGGGACAGGTGCGCTCTGAGCAGAGCTGGGGGCAGGAGAAAGGCCTGTGCCAACAGCCCTTCCCAGGAAGCGAGGTCCCCGAGGTCCCCTCAGGGATGAGCCCTGGACAGTCACGGTCAGGGTCAACCAGTGAGCGCACCGGACCCAGACCCTCTGAGCTGTTATCATACCTATGCCCCAAAGGAGGTGAGGGGAGTTGGCAGGGAGTCGGTCATGGAGAGAAGGTCACCTTCAGGGGAGCAGTGCCCTTCCACTGAGGGACACGGCCAGTCCCGCCCCCCCGCCCCCCCCCCCCAGGAGGAAGCCAGGACTCCGCTGTCCAGGAGGCTGGAGCTTCAGCTCCGTGTTGTCTCAGTGGGAAGTTCCGGGGTGAGAGAGCCCGTGGGGAGAGAGGGTCTGGGGGGAGATGGGAGAACTCCAGGAGCTTCTGTGCGGAGAGGGAAGGCAGCTAAGCAGTGCACATGGAGGCTGGGGCAGGAGAAAGATTGGGGGGGTTGGCGGGAGGGGGAGGTCCCCATCAGAGGGACCTGGGTGCCACACACAGGTCTAAACCCCAACCCACCCAAGACATTCTGCATTCCCCGTGGGTTGCTCTGCATCCTCTAGGAACACCGGGGCTTTGGGGGCCCCCAGAGCATGCATGGCTTACCAAAGCCTCAGCACCTGGCCCCACTCAGAGCCCGTGTGCGTCATTTTTCAGAAAGGCAGCTGCTTGTAGCTAAACAGTCCATTCTTGTCTTTATTCAGATTGAAAACATTTAACCGTCCAATATTTTACAATACATCTCCCGGATTTAGCAGTTAATAAAACCGCATTTGAATTTCACTGGAGCCCCTTCTAAACAATAATGAACAAAGATGATGTTGTATAACTTAATGGAGAGCAAAATGCATTTTGTCAAGACAGAGAGAGAGAAAGAATGTAACAAATCACGTACCCTGGTAAAATCACTCTCTAAAGTCATGAGGAAGACTAATCTGGGCCTTAGCGACTGCATCACCGCAAAATAAGATAAATGACAAGCAAAACCAACGTTTACATTTCTCAGATGAGAATTCATCTTTGGGGCTGATGGCAGCCACAGATGTCAAACGGTTTCCTAATCACAGAGTCACACCCTGCTGGAAAAACTGGTGGCTCAACAAGCCAGGGACTCCAGAGCGCATTTGAAAGAGGCCAGTCAGGGCTCTCTGACGCCTCTGGACCCTCCATCTCTGAACACACGCAGGCGCCCCCAGGCCACCCCTTCCATGGAGCTGTCTCTCAAGAGTCTTCTGGCTGAAAAGCTTCCTTCTGCTGGGCTCCCAGAATTTACTCACACCCCTGGTCTGGCACTCGTCACGGTCTGCTGTGTATTCTCATTACGTGACCACCTTCCTCCGGGTGACACGGGGAGCTACCCGAGAGTTCCCTGGCTCACCCCTGCCATCTCCGTGAAACCCGGCTCAGGACCTGGCATGCCGTCACTGTGTAACTGAATTTTAATTAAGCAAGTCGTGCTCTCGACAGCAGTGCTCTCAGAGGGTCCTCACACCTCAGGCAGAAAATAATTAGGTTTCTTGCACCTGTGTAGAGCCTTTGGGTTGGGGGGGTGCGCTTTCATGCTCTAAAAGACATAATTTATATGATGGAGTAAGTAACTCCTTTAGACCTTTAGAGCTGAACGTTCATCAGCTGTCACCTCCAACACACGAGCCCTCTGAAGAAATTAATGGATATCCAATACGAAAGCAATTATTCTGTTCCTGCTGGAAGGATCAACTCCAATAGAGTTATGTCATGTAATTGAAAACAGCATGAATCTGATATTTGAATCTGTCATTAGGTATTTTTAGAGCAGACGAATTAGCTGGTGTTCTCTGTGTGGGTGAGCATCATTTTTAAAGGTGACTATTCCGGAGACGTGTTTGTTTCCAAAGGATTTCAGCGCCCTGGAAATCAAGAAAAACAATTTCTGCGTTGACAATTACAGTTAAGTAGATGTTCTGAGCCACGTCCGTGAATTGGTACGGCCCCACATCGTCCTCCTGGATCCCACCGGTCCGGGGACACGCAGCCCCGCCAGCTCCGAAAATGCACGGCCGCCACCCGTACGCACAGGCACTGCCCGGGTGTGCACGTCGGGTGTCCGTAGCCTAGTTTCAGTGGGCTTCAAGCCTTCGTGAAGACCGCAGATGGTCTCTCCCGAGGCAGAGCTTCCTTGCATTTGGCCTTGGGGCTCCAGTGAACTCTGTTCACGCTCTGCCCTTCGCCCCTCTCCCCAGCTGCACCCCACGACTCTACCCACCCTTCCGACACCACCCCCGCATCTGGATGGGGTCACTCCCTCTGCGGTCTCTTCTCCCACACTCCTCTTTCTTCACAGTCAGGAGCTCCTTTTAAGCTTAAAAGGAGTGATCTTCCGTTTACTGATATAGAAAAGGACTGCTTCGCTCCCCCCTTCGGTTCTGTGTGTAGGAGTCCAGTCTGCTCCACTGGATGATACAGCCCGTGAGGGCAGAGACCCCTGTTCGAGGTCTGCACCAACTTCTCCGTCGGTCCTCGGGCATCTCGGGCAGGAGACAGAAACCGTGGCCCCGGGCCGGCCGCAGTCTGGTGGGCGGTCTTTCTGACGAGGGAATTTTCCTTGCAGTCTGATGACATTGGAGAAGGGAAAGACGAAGAGTAATATTACGGCTCTTCAAGAAGAATAACTGAACAGCAAATGGAGATGTGCCATGCTCCCAGCTCAAGGAACACAGACGAAAAACAGGGATTAATGACAGCGGAAGTCAGACTCCGGGAGGAGTTCTTGACCGAAATGCTGGAGACTCATTAGGAATTCATTATTTATATCCCGAAGCCAAGGCTGGAGGGAGGCGGGGCATCCGAGGCAGCGCCAATGCTGGAAACAGCACTCGGGACTCAGCCCGCCTCCAGCTCGCCGTGTGCGGTCGGGCAGGTCATCCCCGTGCCCGGAGCTTCATCTGTAAAATGGGAGTAATGCCATCAACAGTTCTCAGGATTAAATGGGAGCACGTATTTTTAATTCTATCTACTCGGATGCTCTACAGAGGATACGAATTCTCTGGCGTCTATAAAAGGTGGATAAACTCTCACCTAAATGGGATCTCTGTTGACCAGAAATCATCGGGGCACCCTGGAAGGCAGGCCGCCAGCCTCAGCCCCCCCCCCCCACAGAAGACGGTCCCCCCAGTGGCACCAGCGGCCCAGCGCTGCCAGCTGTGTTGCGAAGTGGGAATTCGAACCCGATGACCTCATCCTCACTTCCAGCCACCAGACTTCTCACTCCTTTGGTGGCACGCCCTTGATCGATGCCCAGGACCCTATTTTTGAAGACCCAGCTTTGCAGATGAAGAGGGAATTGTTCCGGGAGATGGGGTCAGTTAGAGTTCTCGGAGAGCACGCAAGACAGAGCGGGAGGACGAGACCCGCATCCCAGCCACCGCGGTTCCTCTAAGCCGTGCCCACACCGCACCGCAGGCAGCCCGGGCTGACCACTAGCGCCGGAGCATGGAAGGCCTCCCCCCCACCCCCGTCCCGGTTCTTCACCGGAGGCCCTTCCTGCAGATGGCGGTGGGGCGCGCGGAAGCGAACGCGGTTCTGGAGCAGCGGCGGCCCCTGACCGCTCCGGAGCCGCTGCGCACCCTGTCTGCAGGGAGTGTTCCGCCCTCGGGTCCTGCGCACAGACCTGACAGGCCCGATAAAGGTGCAGCGCTGATGGGGACAGCGGCCCGGGCCTCCCGGCAGCCCAGCCGCCTCGGCTGACACAATGGGGCCGCTGTAATCACATTACAACCTCGTCTTTCATAATTACTCTCTTTCTCCAAGTGACAGAGCATCCCAACCGCAGGGAGGAGAACTATTTTTAAACTATTTCTAACTAAAAAAAGAGAGAGTCATTTTTTGCACAGATACAGTTCTGGTCTGTAAATCACCCCTGGGGATTCTTGTTGGCTGGCGGCAGCTAGAAATCCAGAACACTGCCCCTCCCCCCGCCCAGAGATGGCCCCTCCCAACCTGCCCGACAACCTGCACACACATTTTTTTCTCTTCCATTTTATTCCCCTAGAGGTCCCTCTGCCCTTGTCTCTCTTCCATCCCCACCTTGACTCTAGGAGAAAAAAGACAGAGGCTTGGCTTCTGAGTGACTGCTGGCTTTCCTCTTCCTCTTCCTCTTCCTCTTCCTCCCCGCCCCGCCCCCACCTACCTTCTGGAGACCAGCTCTCCTCTCCCTTCTCCTCCAGCCTGTGAGAAGGTGAGGGCCTGCAGGGTATTTTTCTACAATGGCGGTGGAGTCTTCAATGCGAGGAAATGAAGCCAGGGAAAGACAGGTGGACGGGCCAAGGGAAAGACAGGTGGACGGGCCAAGGGAAAGGAGGCCACTCGCGGGCGAGCTCAGCGGGGCAGGAGCTTCAGCAGGCCGGGGTGACTTCCCCGGAGAGGAAGGCACCTTCAGTAACAGGGCACCACCCGGACCGCAGGGCCGTCCTGCCGTCCACCCTCCTCTTACAAATTCCCCGGAGACCCCTCGGTGCCGCCACGATGATTATGTTGGTAAGGAAGCCGGAGCACTGGAGATGAATCAACCGCACGGTGCGGATTCCTTGAACATCAGTCCATCGCACTGCTGCGGCTCCCTCGCACTCTCGTGTGCGGGGTCAGTAGCGATCTGTCTCGCTCACCACTGTGAGTGTATCGTTGGACCCTGGGCATGTTATCTGTCCCTCGGGTCTATATTTCCTCACTCCACCTGTGCAACTCTCGTCTGTCCCCCTCACCTCGCCAGCCTGGCGCTCTGCCATTGGTCCCCCTCCATCTTCTCTGGGATTCCCTCCTTTCCCTCCTCCCACCGCCACTTCATCTCTGACTGGCCCATCCTGCGTCTAGTCCTGGGGTCCTACTAGTCAGGTGATGCGTCTAAGAGACAGGAAGACAGTAGGGGGAGGGGAGGAGGCTCTGCTGGTCCCCTCCAGCCTCCGAAGTGGCTTTTGGTGACAGATTCTGCATTTAGCTTCGAGATGCAGACAGCCCCTCACACTAAAGCCAGATCATGGGTCTCAGAGCAGGCGGGCCCCCCACCCCACAGGAGACAAACATCAAATGCAGCACCACGGGTGTGCCGTGGGATTAGACCAGGCCTTGCTCAGAGGGGTCTGCAAAAACTCGTCCACTGCACCACTGGAAAGTGCTCCTGGGAGACACCCCCCAACAGTCAGCATTCTTAGCGACAGGGAAGACTAGGAGGTGGAGGGAGAAGATACAGCCAGAGACAGAAGCTTTCAGGGACACAAGAAAGAAAAGCCACTTGGAAATCATCATGACGTGACTCGAGCCTAGCGGAACTGAGGGCCCGTTTATTAGGCAGGTGTTAATAAGCGTTAGCTCTATTTCGCCTGCAGCGGGCTCCAGAAGAAGTGCGAAAAGTGAAGCCCTCACACCATTCATCCCACCTCCTCTCTGCGCAGAAAAGCGCCCCAAACCAAACGTGCAGATGCAGGAGAGAAGCGGGAGAGAAGCGGGAGGGTCTGCAGCGCGATTAACAGTGGCCGGTGACAGAGGTTCATCACGGGGAGCTCAGAGAAGTGAATGGCGCTGGAGGGTGCTGCCGCCAGCCTCGGTTTTCCGTAACCGCCGGCTCAGCGGGGAAGGGCGAGTCTCAGACCTGTCTCCAGCCCCCTCTAGGATCACGGTGCCTGGCTGAAAATTGCCCTGGTTTCTTGGGAGGCAGCGTGGGCTGGGTACCACGAGACCAACCTCGCCTCCGGGTGGAGAGACGGAAGCAGCGTCTGGGGCAGCAGACAGGATGGGCTGAGGAAACATCCCGCTGACAGTCATCGCTGTCGGGGAGCCCAAGCTCTCATCCGGGGAGGGAGCGTGCTGATTTGTGGGAGGGCTGACTTGTGCTGTACGCCTTTTCACGAGAACGGTGTGCAGCCACTAAGTAAAGGTGGTGGATAAACCGCAGTTAAGGGTACAGACTGCCTGGCTGGTGTGGATTCATTGGTTGGAGCATCCCATGAGCACACGGGAAGGTCGCAGGTTCGAATCACGGTCAGGGCACAGGCCTGTGTGGTGGGTTCGGCCCCTAGTCCAGTCGGAGGGCATGGAAGAGGCAACCGATGGAGCTTTCTGTCTCACATCCATGTGTCTCTCCGTCTCTTCCTCCCTTTCTTCCCCTCTCTCTAAAATCAAGTTTTTAAAACAGTGTTTTTAAAGTGCATAGACTATGGTTGGCTGTACTGGGCTCAGTCTTGGCTCCTCCGCTGGTTCGCTGTCCATCGTGGTCAGTTCCTTGGCCTTTCCTGCAGCTCGTTGTCCTCGGGTCCACAACGGATATTAGAAGAGGACCTACCGTTGTAGTGGGGTCACCGCAGAGCCCCACTGGTTGTTGACAGCTGGTCCGATTGGTTGATGCCCCTTCTGATTGGTTGTTGCCTGAGCCCCACCAGTTACTAAACACCCCAACTCCAAGATACCACTCCTCCCTTTCTTACATGGTTGTTGTCAGGAACGAATGAAGTAATTTAAGGAAAATACGTATCTCGGTGCCTGGTAAATGCCCAGTTGGCTGTCGTTATTGCTGGGGATGGAATCACGCCCTGGACAGTACAGTCCCACCGTGTGTCTGGACGCCAGGCCAGGAACCCAGGGCCAGTGGCACGGACGGCCGCCCACCCCCTCTGAGTGGATTTCCCTGCTGTTCCCCGCGTGGTGGCCTGTGTCACTGCGGCCCCCTGCCCCGGGGCCTTTTGTGTTCTTGTCGGTCACGGTAATGATCAATTGCATTGCCATTAGATTCACTTGTGTTTCCGTCCCCTCCATGAGACTGAGGACAGTTTCTCAAGGACAGGACTAGGTCATAGCAAAGATGTGGCGTGTGGATGTGTCTCTGAGCAGTGACCATTTGTCCACAGTGAAGCGCGAAGCCCTGACGGTGGTCACGAGGCTGCATCTGACCCGGAGAGGACGGGAACCGGGACAGTTATTCCCCCTGTCCACGACCAGTGCGTGTTTGTTTTACTGAGTGTCAGGTTCCAGCTACGTGTCACCCAGGTTCTAACTCAGTCATCACCACAGATCTGTCAGGTAGATGCTCGTGATCCCCACCTTATAGATGGAGCAACGGGGGCCCAGAGAGGTTAAAGGGTCTCCTCGCAGAGAAAACGCAAACAAAGGAGTGGGGTTTGCACCCAGGCAGCCTGACGCCAGAGTCCAGCTCTCAACTAACCTTTGCACTCAAACTTGGACATCTCTAGGCAGAATTCCCGCCATCATCAGTCAGGAATGAGCATCACGTCCATCGTAGGGTTGTTCTGAGGGTCAACTAGGGTCACAGGTGAGCGGCGCAGCGCGGTCTGTGCACCGGGGACGTTCAGCGCACGCGCGTGTGCGTTCCATTCGTTGTTTTGCCCTCGGGCTCAGTGTTCCTCTCGCCTCCTCCTCTGTCCGTCCTTCATCTCCTCAGCAGCTCTCACACCACCTTCGGAATCAAAGTTGGTGAGCCTTTTATCTCCTTCACGTGGGAAGGAGAGAAGCAACACAATTTCCATACGATGGATTTGCATGACAGTAAATGTCTTGTTCTCTGTGGCTCGCTGTGACCAGGTGACCCTCGGAGGGGCTGATTTATTATTTTAGCAATTTAAACAGGATTTCGGAAGAAGGGACCCCTGTGATCACGCAGCCCGGGGACTACACGAATGAGAAGATTAAAAGAAAGTTCAGCTCACACAGTTCCAGATCATCGCAAATGTACCCAAGGGTTATTAACAACCACAATTACCTGGAACTGTATTATCTGCCTGGTTGGTTACTCCAAAGTCAATTTGTATTGAGGAGATGAGCTCGGAGGAGTTAATAAGTTATTCCGAAGTGGCTGGCGGGGCCCCTGCTCGGCTGGGGAACTGTGAGGGCATGCCTGAGGCTCCACGAGGACTTCGTTCTAATTCTCACCCAGCAGCAGAAGGAAGCTCCGAGTTTTGTTGGGAGAGGTGGCCTCTGCCCAGCACCCCGGGGCCCCTGCCCTCGCATGTTCTCTTTGCTGGGACCACCTGCCACCACGGCGTCCAGACGCGTGCATCCCGGACAAGTCTTTGGGAAACGCAGGTGTTCTTCGGCAGCAGCCGTGTCTGTGTCAGGGATCCCTCCCTCTAGGGGACAAAGCTCTGGGCTTTCAGGACCTGACAGCTCCTGTCCCTTTACAACCTCGCCCTTGAAAGTCCTCTGCGGCCTGCTCTGTGGCTTGGCAGGACGGCACCCGGCGTGGCGGCCCCAGGCGCAGGTCTCAGAGGCCATCTCAGCCCGGTTTCTCTTGTCTTGCAGGTTCCGACAGCTCCATGCTGTGTGCCGCAGGCCGGCGTTGACCCCCGGGCTCTGCAGAGAGGATGGGGGCGGACGGGGAAACGGGGGTCCTGAAGAACCTGCTCCTTGGCGTCAACCTGATCCTCTTGGGCTCCATGCTCAAGCCCTCCGAGTGTCAGCTGGAGGTGCCCACGGAAAGCGTCCAGAGACAGGCGGTGGAGGAGGAGGGAGGCGTGGCCAGCTACAACACCTCCGACCAGGAGCCGCCCGTGGTCTTCAACCACGTGTACAACATCAACGTGCCCCTGGACAGCCTCTGCTCCTCGGGGCTGGAGGCCTCCGCCGAGAGGGAGGTGAGTGCGGAAGACGAGGCACCGGCCGAGCACCTGGGCCAGACCTCCGACCAGGAGAGCCAGGTCACCTTCACCCACAAGATCAAACTCCCCAAACAGGCCTGCCCGTGCGCCGGTTCGGCCCAGGTGCTGCAGGAGCTGCTCGGCCGCATCGAGATGCTGGAGAGGGAGGTGTCGGTGCTGCGGGACCAGTGCGGCAGCTGCTGCCAAGACGGCGCCGCCACAGGTAGGGCCGGGGTCCGCAGAGGCCGCAGGTGGGGAAGGAGGGGGGCAACGGGCACCCCAGTCTGCCGCTCTCTGTTAAACCGCCTCTAAGATAGAAAGGCGGTCCTTCCCCTGGGGTTCAGCACCCGCATTCTCGTTGCTGCTCCCTTTGGCCAGTTTGAAATACGTTAGCCTGATGGTGGGGGTCGAGTCAGGTAATGGCGCCCCGGTTCTGCACGGCCGCTTCGGTGGTGAGCGGGGAATTTGGCGTCTGTCTGCACTCCTCCCGGGTCTTCGCAGGCTGTTGACTTGGGTGTCTCCTAGATAACCCGAGGGACTGGAGGCTGTAGGTGCTGTGCTCACTCAGTCACGGCTTTTCCCCCATCCGAGTGAAGGATAGGCACCCGGGCCTCTGAGGACCCGTCCCCGTTTTCCCCAGAAAGATGGAAGTTCTGGCCCCCGCCCCTCCACCCGCTCACACACACACGCGCGCACGCACTTCACAGAGCTTATCCCGCCGCCCTCGGGATGAATGTCCAGGGGAGGTACCTCTAGCCTCCCGCAACCCCCTGATGAGTAACTCTTATGAGTACTGTCTGTGTCTCTCTGATAGGGGTCATTATGTTTTCAGAGCCAGACTTCCTGAGTTCAAATCCCGACTCTGCGACTTACTGACTTAATCCTAAAGCAAGTTCTATGGCCTGTGCCTTTCTTTCCCCGCCGACAAATAGGGAGAGACAGGAATGGCCAGGAGTCACTGGACATAAAAGCATCTCCTCAGGTGAAAGCCTGGCGTCCAGGGAGCCCCGTACCAGCACTAGCCGTCACCAACGGGCCCCAGTGCACAGGAGCTGCGTCTGCACCCTTGGGTGCACATCTTCTCTCACCCGAAAGGGACCTCAGAGTCAGGCCATGCGCTCCTTAGGCAGAGGAATCATACTGCCTTCGGTTCAGCTTTCCCTTCTAATGTCTCCAGGCTCTCACAGGGTGAGAGCAGGAGGCGGCCTGGACGGCCCGAGAGCCCAGAGGGCTAGCAGACGCGTTTATCCTGAGACGCACGCAGGCGAGGGGCGGTCTTTGAGCTTTCTCGCCGCCACTCCTCTTCCCAACCAAAACTAGACGTAGTCTGCAGAAGAGAAGAGAGTCCAGTTATCCAGTCTCCAGCTGGTAAGAACCGTCAGGTCGGTTTTCCCATGGAGCCGGGGATGCGGGGAAACCACGCGTGTCCGTGAACATGGGCGCTTTGCTGCCCAGGGAGCTGGGCAGCTTTGCAAGTGGCTTTTTCCCAGCCTCCCACCAGGCTCCCTGGCAGACACGGAAAAATCCACGAGCAAGAGCCACATTCAGCAATGTCAGTGCTGTATCCTTCTGGGCCGTGGGGGCTGATCGAAGTGACAGGATTAAACAGGATATAACTTACTGCCCTTCATATCCCCAAGGCCAGGTGCAGAGAAGGATGTCGAGCAGGTACTGGGTTTGTGTTTGCTTAATAAGTTTGTTTGATTCATGTTAGCCCGATAAATTAGCTGCTGTAGCTACAGCGTGGTGAGGGCCAGGACAGAGATAAGCATAGAATCCTAAAAAGATCACAGCAAGTAGTGACCAAATGAGACGGAGGCTGTGGGAGCCTTTGAGGTGACCCTGGAGCTGAGTTGTGATGAATGAGCAGAGGGAGTGGGATGGCAGGAAGGAGCGGGACAGGGCAGGTCTACAGCACATCCGACCTTGCCCTACATAGCGGGCTCAGTGCCCAGCCTACATCCCCTCGGGTCCCCTTCCATCCCCACAGCACCTGGACGCCTTTGTCAGGGGCTGTCCTCGGTCTGTGGGACCCCTCTTGGCCTGCCCAGAGAGAGAATGGACGAGCCTGAGCACGCACACTCCCCGGGATGGCCCTTTACCCTCGGTGAGGTGTCACTGGCACCGTGACCAGGGCATCCTGCCAGACTGAACCCAAGTGACCGCGCCTGGGACTGTGCCTGGGCTCCTCACACCCCCCCCCAATGTCCCCTTTCCCCACCGTCTTTCCTGGGAGTGCTTTCTGATGAGTCACTTTCCCGTGACCCCCCCCCCAGGCCTCCTCCTCGGGAACCCAAGCTGGGGCGCACTGAAGGTGAGCTCCCGCCTTCGAGGGCCCCGAGCCCACACAGCCTCACCCCCAGCGCTGTGCTCGGCACAGGCAACCCATACGGGGGGGAAATAGTTATGAAGTTGATGATACAGGCTGCGGGTAACTCTCAGCAACCCAAGTCTGATCGGGGAGCGAGAAGAGGTCTCTGTTCGCCCCTCCCCATGCACCATTTTTGGGGGTGCCGCTGCGGCCCGTTGACCTTCTCCTTGACTGTTCCAGGACAACTGGACTACATCCTTCAGTGCAGCGGCCATGGCAACTTTAGCCTCGAGTCCTGTGGCTGCGTCTGCCACGAAGGCTGGTTCGGCAAGAACTGCTCGGAGCCCTACTGCCCTCTGGGCTGCTCCGGCCGGGGCGCGTGCGTGGACGGCCAGTGCATCTGCGACGGCGAGTACAGCGGCGACGACTGCTCCGAGCTCCGGTGCCCCGCGGACTGCAGCTCGCGGGGGCTCTGCGTGGACGGGCAGTGCGTCTGCGAGGAGCCCTACACGGGCGAGGACTGCAGCGCGCTCAGGTGCCCCGGGGACTGTTCGGGGAAGGGGACCTGTGCCAACGGAACCTGCTGGTGCCAGGAGGGCTACGTCGGGGAGGACTGCGGCCAGCAGCGGTGCCCGAACGCCTGCAGCGGGCGAGGGCAGTGCCGGGAGGGGCTCTGCCTCTGCGACGAGGGCTACCAGGGCCCGGACTGCTCGGCAGGTAGGAGGGGCCCCCAGGCAACCCGGCAAACTGACGGGAGAGGGCAAGAGACGTGGAAGGAAGGGACGGTGGGTTTCAGGCAAACGGGATTCCCCGGTGGGTCGTGCTCGTTTGCTTTCCAAGAGAGCTGGTTTCTGCAGCCCATCACCACTGACGGGGACGACTTACAGGGAAACGTGGGGGAGGCAGAGAAGGTCAGGCTCTCGCCGGAAGTTGGGTCTGACCCCGGAGACCTGAGGCGATGGTCTCGGTGACCCCATTCCTCTGTCCTTGAGGCGGAGCACAGCGGAGAGACAGGCCGTGGGACCACCCTGGGCAAGGCTGCTTTAACTCAGAGGGTGTCCACAAGCTCCCTGCCCGGCTCCAAAAATACCGTGTTCTGCCGTGTATCACGTGCTCCCACGCTTATCACGCACCCACAGTTTTGGCCCAAACTTTCAGGAAAAGAATCTTTCGCTTTAATTGTTTAATTCAATTATTTATTTGTATTTAGATACTTGGCTTTTGTACTGTAAAGGAATTCTAGCATTTATTTTTGCACGTATTACGGTACAAGAAATTTTATGTAACAAATAATTCCAAAACACAAGAACAGATCCAAGGTCTTTCAGGTACTACCCACGTATAATGTGCACCCCTACTTCCCCTCAAAGAGTTGGGTGACAAAGTGCACCTTGTACATGGCAAAGGACAGAGCCTGCCTTGGCTCTCGCAGTGTCCCACGACAAGCCCTTCTGAGCGCTGCCGCCTGAGACGCTGGTGAGTTGGTGAAAACCAGACGAGCCAGGCAGGAGCTTACGCATCACCAGGTGTTGCTAGTTGATGAAACGGTCTAGCACCCTCCTGGGGGAAAGTTGGTGTCTAGGTAAGGAATTAAGTGCAAACAGGAATAAAATACTAAGGTCCGCCAGCAGCCACTGGCATCCTAACAGTTAGTGCAGAGTATCAGAAGGCTGTGACTCCCTTAGTCCAGATGACACGCAGCAGATGGGAACCAACCCTGTATGTGGTCCACACCACGGCCACCGATACAAAGGTGGTACCCTAAAATGAAGATCTAATTCAGAACATCCATGGGAAGGACAGCCATGGGGGGAACTCACAAGTAAACAAATAATAACGCAACTGCTTGGGAAAAAAGTATTTCCATGCGCCTTCATTTTCTTCCACAGTCAGTGATCTTACTGAGCCTCCTAATTTTGTTTTCTGAATTGAAATATCTGTATAAAAATATAGTTAGATGTTATACCAACTCTTCAGAAAGAAAATTCAAGCAGAAGCCAAGCCTCCGTGTCTCGGAATCTGAAGTCGCTAGACAGTTGCTGAGGGAGGAGGCCGATTCCCACCCATGGGGCGAGGCACCTGAGGATGCTAAGGGTCCGCTGGGGCCACCGTACCCATGGCCCTTCTATTGTCCACGTGTTTCGGAAGGAGTGCTCGTGGTCAGGCTGTATGTACCTGTCATGTTCTTGGCCCTGCATTTCTGCGGGGGCGGGTCCCTTTACAGACAGAGTCTTAAATCTGACCCAGGGTCCAGTTTGTTTGGAGACAAACCCTCCTGGCCATTCGGGGAAGACTCAGCAGCTGTCAGCATAGCGGTCACCGACCTGGGCTGAGGCCAAACCAGGAGCACACGCCACCTCCAACAGGTCTCCTCTGTGCTGTTGAAGGAACACTTCTGGAAGCCCAGATGAATTACAGGTTCCAAAGCATGTGAGGAAGGACAGTTACATCAGCTCATCTGTTTCTATAGCAACCCCGGAGCCACCAGGCACTGTGGGAGGCACTGTTCTTATGCCTTTTAAACCGAACACCACGGTCTCTGCCCATAACCATCTAGGTCGGTACCTAAAGTGCCCTCGGCTCGATCTGTGTGAAGAGGTTGCGGGAGAGGGGCTGTGTGTCCGCCGTGGGATACCTCTGGCCAGGTGCACACACTCCAGTGTCCCTGCTGCCCTTGCCAGAGGAAGGCGAAACCGTGGGGGGCCACAGCAGGGACTTGCTCTCGGGTCATTCCTTCCTCTTTGCAAGGGTGTGGACGGTAGCCACCCATCGCGTGGGTTTCACCCTGTGGCCACCGTGTGGGGCTCCTAGCCCCGGCCTTCGCTCCTAGCAGGCCACGGGACGGCATCTCAGCCCTTTCGCCCCTTTTCTCTGGCTGCATGAAGATAAATTCGTGAATAGGGGCGCTGAAAGCAGGCCTTAGCAGCAGCTCTGGACTTCTCATTTCGCAGATGGAAAAAGCAGCCGTCCGGAGAGACGACGATTTTTCCAGAGCCAGGCAGCTAATTAGTGGCAGAGCGAGAAAGAGAACCCTGGTCGCCCACCGCCTTCTAGCATTCTCTAATCCTCTCCGGGACGCTAAGTAGAGCAGAATTCTTAAAAAATGTTTGAAAAGCCACGTACACAAAGAAATCGTCTTTTGATATGAAAGCCAGGCCGTGTCAAGTGTTAGAGCTAGATGTTGGAGGCGGGAAGACAAGCGCATTCATTAAGCGGATTGTCCACACCTGCCCGCCCCCCTCCCCCCACCCTGTGGAGCAGGTTCCGCCGGGGCAGCTGGTCAGCGTGCCGGCCAGCGTGAGTCCACGGGGTAAAAGCACCAGCGGAGCAGGGTGTGCGATGCCATCAGACCCGTGGGGAGTCGTCCCCAACAGCCTCTGCCAGCACTGCCACCAGCCCAACCATCAGCACCGATGGTTGTCCCTCATTCCTTAGAGCGCGACGATTCACGGAACTAACCCTAACGCTCTCCCATCCAGGTGTGAGGTCGATGCAAATCCACAAAGCAGCCCGGTGGCCCGTTTGCACGCCGGGGCGACTCCACTCCCCACGCCACGGGTTATTACTGTCTAACTGCCTGCTCTCCCCCACGTTTCAAAGCGGGAAGCTCAGACTACGTTGCCCACCCTCCCTCCAAATTCAGAGCACAGGGCACACGGCTCCTTCGCAGTTTGCTTTCCAGTTCAGTGTCGTTTCATTTCGTGTGAATTGCTGACGCCCAGTGCACACGGCTGCTGCTAAGCCACAGGGCAGGCGGGGACGGCCTCTTCCATGGAGGCACGATTCTCAGGAGCTCTCCATCGGAGCGCCACCGTTGCCGCCCCCCATCAGAGGGGAAGGCCGTGGGTACCGCCAGCCTCCGGTCCCAAGATTACAATTCGCCAGGTGAAGGTGTCGAAGACAAAAAAAATCCATCTGCATCTCTTTTTTTACTTTAAAATGCCCAAATGCTCCTCTTGGATCACCCTCCGTTGGCATCGTTAGCTTTGTTTTCTGGAAGAAGGAGCCAAAAGGGAGTACTGACTTGTCCCAAACGCCCCAGGAGTTGTTTCGGCCTTGAAATTTGGAACAGCCATTTCTGTCACCGTGACGGGAGAAGCCTCACCTAGGAAGCCTGGAATAATCGATGTGCTGAATCACAGGAGACAAGCACTAGAGAAGCTGTTTAAGAAGACGTTTCTTGGCCCTGGCTGGTGTAGCTCAGTGGATTGAGCGCGGGCCTGCGAACCAAAAGATTGCAGTTCGATTCCCAGTCAGGGCACATGCCTGGGTTGCAGGCCGGTTCCCAGCAGGGGACACATGAGAGGCAACCATGCATTGATATTTGTCTCCCTCTCTCCCTCCCTTCCCCTCTAAAGATAAATAAATCTTAAAAAAAAAAAAAAAAAAAAGACGTTTCTTACCTCTGCGACACACACAGGGCTGGAACTCACCTCCCGAAGGACAGCCTGGATTATCCTCCACCTGGCTTCCTTTGGCGGCTGCGCGGAAGTGAAGGACAACATCCGACACATTGACAGGCTGGAGGGCGAAGCGCACTGGGTGCAGACACAATGGACTTGAGAATTGATCCTCCTAGGACCCGACTCTGACTTTCAGCAAGTCCCTTAACCCGGCTCTCGGTTTCTCAATCTGTAAAGCTGGGGTCCTTATAGCTGCCCGATCAGCTTCGCAGCGCTGCTATACAGGATCTTTAAAAAAAAATTCTAGCTAGAATGTGCCTCTGAACGTGTTTGAGAGACTGTGAAACGCTATGCAAAGGTAAAAGGTGCTGTTTACTGGCTGAGAGGTTCTCCAGGGGTGTCCAACCTTCTGGCGTCTCTGGGCCACACTGGAAGAAGAAGAGCTGTCTTGGGCCACACATTAAGTACATTGTGACACGAAATCACACACACACACAAAAATCTCATCATGTTTTAAGTAAATGTACGGCTTGTGTTGGGCCCCATTCACAGCCATCCTGAGCCACATACAGCCCAAGGGTTGCAGGTGGGACACCCCTATCAGACCTGTTCTGCTGGCTCAAACCCTTACTTCTGTGTTTACGGAGTTTTGTTTCTCACCCATAAAATCGGGGCAGTAATCGTCCCAATCCCACAGTGTTGGTGAAGAGTGGAATGAGATAATCCACGCAAGAGTGTTCAGCGTGGTGCCTGGTGCGTAACAAGAGCTTCCTGTAACCGTGCGAACTACTCACAGTTCTGCAGATCAACTCTGTTCCCCTCGGTCCCGGAGTTACTCTGCAAGAACCATACAGAATGTTCTCAGTGCAGTTCAAACACTGATAATGTCAGCATTAGAAATGCTATATGCTTATAAGTTATCGTTTGAAAGTTTAATTATTTAAATTTAATTTACATTTCCTTAGCTTTATACATGTAAACAATAAATTTTTAATGTTTTGCTTTGGTCAACATTTGCCATCTTCGGAAGCTCTGCTATCTAGACTGTTTTCCACAATGAACACTTTGGGGCAAAAGAATCAAAGCCAATGCTCAATATTGCACATATATGGTCTTAATTTCCTTCCTCAGAGTCTGGGCCCCTCCTGGCTGCCGCCGCTGAGGACCTGAGGGTGTACGTGGGAGCCCCACAGAGAGCCAGGCACTCTCTGAGCGTGGGCCCGTGACCAGCAGCTGGCTCTGTCCCACGTGCTTGTAAAAATTAAAAGTGAAAATTCTCAGAGGGGAAATTCACAACCAGTGGCAACTCTTAAACTAGCTGAAGCCTCCCCTGCATATAAATTTATAAGTTAATTATGACTATTTAAATATTGGCCCGATCTTTGATTTCATCTGTGGGCAGATCCAATTACAGGCGCACGGGACTTAGCCTCCTAATTGGTCTTAAAGGTTCAATGATTTAATATCACCCTCCTGGTTGAATCTTCCCTTCCCAAGAGGCCCATACATGAAAGACCATTTCACTGAGGTTTAATCTTTGGTGATTCTTTAAATAGCAGTTGAACAAGAAAGAAAAGCAATACCGTCAAGAATGCTTCTTTATCATCATCCCCAAGATCAAGGTTAATTAAAACTAGTGTAATACAAGTTACATTTCTTTCAAAACTTAAAGTCTCTTTTTAACAGAGAAAAATCCAACAAGGCGTTATTGAATGACTTTGGCAGTCCATGAGATCCAGGACTTATTGTTTTGGCATCTTATATTTTGCCAGATAACCGGAAATAGGCCTTTATTTCCTCTTGCGAAATCAAATATTGTCTTCCAGGGTAATCTGGTGACAACTTATTAAAATACCAAAAATTCTGGCCACTGGGTATGCTATTAAGTATCTAATAACTAGCTCTCTGAAGGAAAAAATAAAAAGCCTCACTTCGTAGCACTTGCCAATTTCCCTGGTGTAAACACTCCCTCCGAGGCCAGTTGCAAACCACCAACATGATGTTACTGCACGTGAGTTGGCGGTAGCCCTCTGCAGAAGGACGCAGCCAGTCAGCATTTATGCCAGAGAGACTCAGTTCATGTGGGTTCCCTCAAGGTCATAGAAAATAGTAAAATGTAGTGAAATAATATGAAAGTGATGAGGTTTGAGTACTTACGTTTTTAGTATGATTTACTTAATTCTAAGTTTATCTGTACCCGTATTTTGCCGTGTATAATACATAGTTTTTGCCCAAATTTTTGAGTCAAAAATAAGGATGTGCATTATACATGGGTAGTGCTAATTGTGTGTCTATATAAATGTTTTTAATTTTCTTCTTTTTGCTTATGGATTAAAAGTGTCACTCTAGACAGCAAACAATATCCGTATGTTTAAAATAAATGCTAAAATTCCTTTATAATACAAAATACAAGTCTCTAAATATAAATAAACAATTGAATTAAAAAATTAAAATGGAAGATTTTTTTCCCTGAAAGCTTGGGCCAAATACGTGGGTACGCAATACACTCAGCAAAGTGCAGTAACCTGTTGCAATGGCTGTATTTAACCACCGTCTTGCAAAATTCCTGAGCATTTGGCAGTCAGCTTTCCCGAGTCAGTAGGAGCTGTGTCCAGCACACTACTGACTCAGGGTCCCATACGGACGGGAGAACCAAGCGCAGAAAGACAGGAAGCCGCCCCAAAGGGCCTTGGGCACCACCTAGCCATGGAGCCGAGCAGGACCTCCAGACAGGGCACGTGGGGCGAGCTGTGGGGCAGCAGGACGAGTCGAGGGTGGGGAAGGCAGTCCTCTGAGCTCATGCTATCTGTGTATTGCCTCCCGGTAGCTGCCCCTCCAGAGGACTTGCGAGTGGCTGGTATCAGCGACAGGTCCATTGAGCTGGCATGGGACGGGCCGATGGCAGTGACGGAATATGTGATCTCTTACCAGCCGACGGCCCCGGCGGGCCTCCAGCTCCAGCAGCGGGTGCCTGGAGATTGGCGTGGGGTCACCATCACCGAGCTGGAGCCAGGTCTCACCTACAACATCAGCGTCCACGCTGTCATTAGCAACATCCTCAGCCTCCCCATCACTGCCAAGGTGGCCACCCGTACGTACCATCTCCCCGTCCTGCTTCATTTTTCTGTCCTCCTACATGAGACCATGAGCATTCGTGAGAGTGTGCAGTGTCTTTTCTTAGTTCCTCGGGGACGCCTGCAATCATCACCCCTCGGGGGCCGGGGGGGGGTTCCTGACATGACCCACTTAGGAAAGGGTCTGTCGTCAACAAGGCACTTCTGATGCGGAGAGTTTCCACACTCGGGCAGCTCCGTCAGTTACAGAACCAAAGGACTCAAAGTCCTTGAGCTGTTGAGTTCTGACTTGTTCTAAGGCAGAGTCTGGATGGAAGACAAGGAAAGATGAGAATTACGCAGACTGATTCCAGACAGAGACCGCAAACCAGGGGACCTGAAGCGGGACACGTAATAAGCACATTCTGTATGGCCTGTTATAGATGGCATTGTGAGGGGGAAGAATCTTAGTTAAAGCCATAACTGGCAATACCCACTTCTCTTAGACAGCTGGCATAGTTTGTTCAGCAAAATAGCTTGCTAGCCCATTTTGATGATAAAATTGAGGCTCTAGAACATGATTTAGAAAAATTAGATGGGGAGAAAAAAGGGAAAGACTGCGACAGAGAGAAAGATAGAAAGCAAGTACACTGCTCTCCATGAGAAATGGACATTTTTCTTTTTTCTTTCTAACAAGAAAAAACTATAGGTGTGCATCTATATCTCGTAGGTTTATTTAAGCACAGAAAAATTTTAAAGATTGCATACCAACTATTAATGTATTGACTATTTTAGGGAGTAGACTAGGAAGGAGCTAGGAAGCCACTGTTATTTTTTTCTTTATACACCTCTGGATTCTTAAGTCATTTTTTCCAACACCACTTCTACTCCCAGACACCCGCTGGGCAACCTGCAGTGCGGTTCAGCTCTGACTTAGCATCAGGTCCCACGCACTCAGGCCTCCGTCTCCGAGGACGGCCCCCGCCCCAGGTGCCCATCCCACGTCCCAGGTTCTCACCGGTACTTCTGACCCACTGGCTGTAAGCTCAACGGGTTCCCACAACTCCTCCTCAGATTTGATCATTCGTTAGAACAGCTCATAAGAGCTCAGGAAAGTGCTTTACTGACCAGCTTATTAGGATGCAACACAGGATGAGGCCAGATGAAGGGACATGTAGGGCAAGGCACGCAGGGGGTGGAGTGTGAAGCTCCCCCGCCCTCTCTGGCCGTGCGGCCTCCCTGCACCTCCCTGCACCTCCCTGCATGCACCAGCCCGGAAGCTCTCTGAACCCCATTGCTCAGGGCTCCTTATGCGGAGCCGACGGTGGAGTCACGATTGGCTTAGGCGTGCAGGTTGGGAGGGGGAGCTGAAGATGCCCAGCCTCTAATCATGCCTGGATTTGTCTAGAGACCAGCTATGTAGGAGCCCCAGCTACCAGGTATCTGGTAATCATACAAAAGGTACTCCTACCAGTCCAGAGATTCCTCGGGTTTTAGGAGCAGTGTGCCAGGAACCTGCGGCCACGACCAAATATGTATTTTAATGATGTCACAGAGGTGGCAGCAGTAGCAGAGAACCAGAACAAGAAGTGACCCAGAGGCCCCTGGGTCGGAAAATGAGACTTATCAAATTAAATATGAGATAACAAGTTGGAGCCTAATTTGTGTCATTCTCAAACGACAACATGGTATTTGGGGGACAAATACTGTGAGAATTCAGAAAAAGGGGAGGTCACTGTAGAAAGAATTGACCTGATGCTCTCACAGAGTGCCCAAAGACTTGAACTGAGCTTTGAAGGATGCAAGGATAGAGACAGGCAGGGGGGACAGGCCTGAAGAAGTCATCTTGTCCCTCGCTTTTCAGGTCATAGTGTATCCTGGTATCACATCGGACTCTTCCTGTGAATGCTGACTTTGTTCATATGTCTGTGATTATCTCTTTATATTTGACCTTTTTTCCCTTTAACTCCTCTGGTGCCTGAGAACTGGTTTTAAATGCCTGCAATGGTTATGGAGAGGCAGGTCACCATCTGCCACTGTCCCCACCTTGCTCCGGGATGAGTCACCGCAGCAAGTGCCTGGCCCGACTCCCAAGCGTCTTGTCCCTGACCCTCCTGCCCCCGCGGTGATGAGGTTTTCCATCTCCTGTGGCGGTTCTTATGCCAAGTCAGGGCATCCCCTCAGGCACAGTCCCAGGTGACAAGGACAAAATCATGTCAACTCACCTGGCATGCCTTCAGGTAGGCTCAGAACCAGCCCCGCCTTTCCACCCAGAAGCATGAGAGGGCTTCCACGCAGGAAGGACGAGAGTCTGTTCGTTCCCCCTCGGGAGCATCCCCGCGGGAGCATCCCGACGGAAGCGAAGCTGCAGTGGAAAGCGGGCTCCCCGCAGGACTGAGAAAAGCCAGGCCGGCGTATGCCAGGGCAACCGGGCGTCCACCTCTCGGACCCTGCCCGCGCCTGCGCGAGTGTGCGCACGTGTGCAGAGGGGGAGAGGGGAGCAGGAGAGGACGGGAACGAGATAAGGGAGGCAGAGGTGAGTGAGGGAGAGAAGAGAGAGATAATGAAAGAACCACTGGAGAAAAGGCGATGGTCAAATACGAGTAAAAGCCCCAGGATCTGCCACCGGCCTTGGTGCACGGCTGTGCTTTGCTTGTGGACGTGACATGGAAATTTCAGGCCGCCCCACGCATGGTGGTTTGAATGAACAAATACTCTCACTGTCCATCAGAGGGCCGGGTCAAGCATCCCAGTCTTCATTCTCCGGTGGGCAGATTCCCCTCCTCCAGCCGACTCTGCACCTCCCTTTTCCTGGGTGTGGAAAGGCAACACTGACGTGAGCCTTTCTATCGCCCCTCAGGAATCCGTACCGTATAGCCTCCAAAGAGAGCGTTCAGGTTCCCAGAAAGAGCTATTATGCTAAATGCCAAGACTTACCACCTTAGTAGGGAGAGGAAGGCATGACTTTTGTACTTTCATAATAAGGTATTACGGAATAGAAAACATAAGTATTGATCGGACTGGGTTACCTTTACTCATGGACTTTCCTCCAAGGCCCGGCACCAGGCCACAAGGGAGCAGGCCGCCCCCACCCCTGGGAACCACCCTGCGTGAACAGATGCATCGCCCACCACGCTCACGGCACGGGGGAGCACACCCAGTCGGAGCCCCGGTGACGCTCTGCGTACAGTCGCCGTGACGTGGTCGCCCCGTTGCTGTGTTCCAGATCTCTCCACTCCGCGAGGGCTGCAGTTCAAGACCATCACCGAGACCACCGTGGAGGTGCAGTGGGAGCCCTTCTCCTTCTCCTTCGACGGGTGGGAGATCAGCTTCATCCCAAAGGTAACCCCACCTGTCGGGCCCCTACACCAATGGCCTCCTGGGGCATGTCCACCCCCTCCGTGGGGCCAGGCGCAGGGACGAAGGCACACTACCCAGTATCTCCCTCCACCACTGAGGACCCAACGGGACGTTGTGTGGTGTCTGGGCTGGAAGTGAGGGACAATCGGCAAGAGTGACTCTGAGCCTGGGAAGCAGACAGCAGCCCAGCCCTGTGCTCAGAAGGCTCTGAGGTTTCCCAGACTGTGGTCACTGGTGAATCTGAATACCCAACCTTCCAACAGCTGGGGGTCGTCTTCAGGACGTAGGGCAAGTCCACCTGAACCAGCCAAGTGGGGGGCCCACAGCTTCATTCTGGGCCCGCAGAGGCCCCAGAGGTCAGCTTGCAGGGCCTTGGCCGCTAAAGGCGAGGGGCCTACCACAGAAACACGCTCTACAACCCGTTAATTGAGAACGGTTTTCCTTAAACAAATTCCATGATGCGCCTTTGAGTTAAAAGTATCCCAAGATTCCTTTGTATTCTCTAAAGTAGTGTTTAATGTTCTTAATCCTAAAACCAACGTCCCCAGATTGCCGGAGGTCCCCGACTCATTCCGGTTTTCCAGGACTGGCTGAGCCCGCTGCTGTTCTTCCTAACTCCATGGCTCACGGGCCGTGACGTCGAATCACACTCCTCCCCTCTGGCTTCATCTTTCAATATCACAGAGCATTTTTCCAGTCATTCATCAGACTTAATGGTACATGACACATTTTTGGCTAACAAGACAGCGATTTCACCATTCTTACAGGCATGGGCCGTTGGAGCTACAAAAGACCTTCAAGTTCACAGAGTAGACCCTTCATTTTACATCCAATCTGTATCGTTTATGGAGACAAGGCTCTGTGAACTCGAACTGAGACAGCTAGTTGGTGGCAGGCTTGATCCAGGATGTCCACGTCCTATTCCAAGGCTGTGTGTCCTGTACCAGGATGCATCTCTCCCCCTCTTGTGCGCAATCACGCCATGGCAAGTTCAATACGTCTAAACGACATTCTATGCAAATACTTAGTTCGCTGTCTTATTTCTGTTAAAATGTCCAGTAAAGTGTAGTGCGCAGCTGGGTTTATAACAATGCAGAGAGAATCGTGGCACCCTACTGCCCCAGCAGAAAACACTGTGCCAGCTTTGCCTAGTTTACATTCAACCTGTGCAAAATAAGGGCTGGCTAGGGCATGCCAAGGTCAAACACACGGCCGCATAGAATGAATGTGATCTATAGGTCAAGGCCGCTGGGCGGCCTTTTCCACCCTGATTTCTAAGAGGATGGCCGTGCCATCCGTGTGTGGCACTCCAGGCAGCGTGAAGGGAGCCCAAAGAACAGGAGAGAAGGACGGTGTCACAGAACAGTCCTGTTTGCCCTGCCACTTTCGGGGGCTCACGTAGAAAACGTGTGCGAACAGACAGACGGGGAGGGGGGGAGGTAATAAGTCTGGGACCCACCATCAACACACGGACCTTTCTGACTTTCCCTCCTACCGGTTCGTCTCCCTCCTCTCTCCTCCGTACTAGTTTCTGTTCCATGCTGCCTTTTTCCCTTCCCTGCACCTACAGTTGGTTGTGGCACAGACTCCTAACTCATTAGGGTGAAGAGGAAACAAGACATCGACGAATTCGCACCCGGAGTTACACCATGAGAAACTCCAGACATAAAATAATAGCTCTGGCTCATAGAAAAAAAGAAAAAAAAAAACAACCCTGGCAATGTCTTAGTTTGGCAAGTGTCGTGGGTGTACACAGAGCTGTTTACGCTCATCCACTGCTCTTCTAACCTCATGACAAATGCCCCCAAGTCTGATGGATGCCACCTCTCACCATCGAACGTTCCATCTTTGGCAAGAGCCAGCCTGCTGACCAATTTGTATTAGCAAACTCAGTAGACTCGGGAAAGGCCAAAGAAATGTTCTTAAAAATTGATTTTCTCCACCTGCCAAATCCCCGGAGAGAGGCGGCCTCCTCGCCGAGCCTGCGGGGGGTCATCTCTGTCCCCAGACGCTCGCTGTCCTCACGGAGGGAAGAGTAGCCCCAATTTTTAGATCATGATTCACAAGAAGTGGGACGCCTTTCTCTCCCAGTGATTTTCTTTTGCTTTCTCTGCTTCCCCCTCCCCCCACCGCCCAGAACAATGAAGGAGGGGTAATCGCCCAGCTCCCCAGCGACGTCACCTCCTTCAACCAGACAGGCCTGAAGCCCGGGGAGGAGTACATCGTCAACGTGGTGGCTCTGAAGGAGCAGGCCCGGAGCCCCCCGACCTCGGCCAGCGTCTCCACGGGTGAGTGCCTCCCACCCTCCTCCGCAGGTGCCGCTGGCTCGCTCAGGAGGAGGGACTGCAGGCTTGCCCGAGAGCTGCAGGGACATAGGGGTGCTCGGATTTCTCCCAGAGCTGAGAACAGCTCTGGTGCCTGGAGAAGGAGATGCTTCTCTACCAGATGCTAGGCTGCACATCCTCCTGCTTGCTTCTCCTGGCAAGCATAGAAATCAGGAGGGTATTCCATGGGGAAAATTCTCTGTTACGATTTCCAGCGGGTTGCTGCCAGTCTCACTCATCGGAAGGTCTCATTCGTCAGCCCCAAGTATCGTGAGCTTTGGGACCCACTATGAGATTTGGAGAAAGTCATCCAACCCTGCCCAAACCTTAATTCACTTTACAGTGACGCGCAATGCTACCCCGTTCACTGAGCTGGCACAAGGATTAAGTTAGATGAAGCACAGAAAGGAAGTGCACTGTGTGGACGAGAGTGAGCGTGTGCCTGGCACGCCCCCACGTGCTCTAAGAACACGCTTAGAAGGGAGAGCGCAGGAAACTCGTCGTTAAAAACCAGCCAGTCGGGCCTGGGTCACTGTTCAAGGTGACAGCTTACGTCTATTTTGTCCTCCCCACAGTTCATCTCAGGCAAGGCCATTACATGTGATTCGTTAACTGTGCCGTGTGTTGCCGTATTGTTTCCTTGGCTAGCAAAGGCTGCTCAGCTTGAATGCCGTGAATTAGTAAATATGATACATATCTGTGGGCCCTCACCAAGCCGTTTTCAAAAGTTATAAATAGCATCTGGCATCCTTTGGGGCCCTCACATTATGGATGGGAGGACTGAGATTCGAAGGCTAAGCAGCTTTCCCTGTTCGCGAACGAGATAGATGCGCACTGGTAGAGCTTTAGTTTTCATAAACAGAAATCGACGCTGAAGAAAGCCAGTCGTGGGTCCCGGACAAAGGGCGAGCTGGCCAGGACAGGAAGCCACAGCGCTGTGAAACGAGACAGGCTGCGTCGGCGACTCCTACTTTGCTCGTTGGATCCCAACTAAACAGCATCAGGCACGCCTGGGGCTTACGCTGCGTCTGGAAAACGCTGGTTCGAAACTATTGTGGAATCAGATTAGGCTCCATTAGCGCACTGGGCCCCCTCCACGTGGCGCCTCGAGGCCAGGGTGCAGTGGCCGCCAGGCCCGCCAGGGACGGCTCTCCCTGCCCCCCACCCCCCGCGCCCCTCGCCCTCTCCAACCCAGGCAGCCTCACGCGTACCTGCTCTACATTTCCCACAGTCGGTTAAGAGTTTGTGCTTTGAGAAGGGTACTATCCTTCCCTGCAAAAGAGGCTTTTAAGCCAGTGCTCTGATCCAAATGTGTTTGAGAAGGGACTCCCTAGCCGCAAAACCTGAACGTGCGCTCTGTGGGGATCGCCCAGGTGCTGCAGGCCAGAGTTCCCCGAGGTCACCCAGAGCCTGAAGAGCGGGTCCTTCCTAAGGAGCGTGGATTCTCCCTTCTGACGTGGAGCACGTTAGGGCCCCCCGCCGCTCCCGTGACCGCACAGTGAGGAAGATGAGTCGCAAACCAAAGACTGCAAGGAGGTGGTGGCTCAAGGCGGGGGCGGTGGGGGGCACAGAAGAGCGCCCCAGTTGCAGAATGTTTTTCTTCCAGACTACTGGCAGCGCGCACAGAAGACGGTCCAACCCCACTTAGTCTTCTACTCAGACCACAGTTTTACAAAGTTTGCAGGATGTGGGGGGTTTGGAAGTTTCTTAAGGTGAAAATTCCAAGTTCCAGATCTAGAAATTTGTGGTAGAGCAAGGGAGAATTTTTTTCCAGTTAAGAAAAATGTCCTAGTTGATATCTTGGCTTTGCATACAGAGCCATGGAAAGAAATGGGAGGAAAACTATTCATTCCAGCTCACTTTTCCAACGGGACTTGTGTTTGTTTAGACATTGGGGGCCCGAGTTGAAAGCGAGCTGACACCTCCCAGCTGGAAGGAGATAGCTCAACCCGGTGGCCAAGAAAGGACGGAATCCGAGAGTGGCCACAGAAAATACCGTTGGCTCCCCAACCCTGGCTGCTATTTTTAGAAAATGATTGTTTAATTATTTCCTCCTGCTCTGGTCTGACCTACACCGGCCCCCTCCTGCGAAGCTCTGCCTCCTCATCAGGCCCTCCAACTGGCTTCTTCCCGGCAGGTCGTCGTGGGAATGCAAATGACAAGACCTCCTGCAGTGAGAGCACTCTGGCGCACCATCTAACAGGGGCAATCCATTAAGACTGGGGTTGGGGGGCTGGGAGGAGTTGCAAGACAAAAGCCTCACAAGGTCACCTGAGTTTCTGTGACATCTCCCCCCACCCCCACCCCAATGAGAACTTTAGTTCATTCTCCTGGATAGAGAGGATCATCCATTCCTTCCACTTAATTTAACACCCATTTATTGAGGGTCTACTTGTTCCAGGCATTATGCTTATACAGCAGCTAGGAGACCATTTCCCCAGCTCGTGATTAAATTAAACGAAATTTAAAAAGGCCCAAGTTATTTAAAACCACTAAATACAGCATGCTCAAAACATCTGGATGTGTTCTGTTCAGTCACATGATCGCCCCAAACAGGAAAAATGAAACTTCAACCCCAAACCAGGTGGCACCAAAACGGTCCTGTGCTAGCCCCCAAATCCTCAGCTGCTTAATAGAGAATAGGCCTGGGCTAGACCCAGAGAGAAGGTGGGGTGACCTGGGAAAGGCCCAGCTGGGCAAAATTGAGAGGCGCAAGGTCAGACCGAGACCACTCAGGAAGACGGTCCACTCTGGACACAGAGCAGGAGGCGGTTCGGGGTGGGCTGATTACAAAGTCAGTCTTAGTCAAGACTCTCTGCTAACAGGGAAGGAATCTTGCTTTACCAGCTGACGTGGAAGAGAAAATTTACTGGAAGGACGGCCCCTCAGGGAACTCCCAGGGCCAGAAATGCATCTGAGCTCCCTAAAGACTTGAACCAGAAAAATGGAAAGTCAGGAATCGCATTACTCTCTCTGTCTGAAAGCTCCACAAAGTCACCCATTTCTGCTTCTCTCTGTATATTTGCTCCTAAAAGTCTGTCCCCAACTCCAGTGGGGGAGGGAGAGGGGGCGCCCCACACCAAGCAGTTCTCTGCAACATTAGCTGGGTGTCCCACAATTCACCTGGATTCTGACACTCTACCCAGAGAGAGCATCAGACCCGGTGGGTTGGGGGTTCAGTCCCCCAAGACTGTCCTCCACTTCAGGCAGCAGTCCCAAGTCCGGGTTGTCACCTGTGCTTCTGAGTGACCAGCTACAGGTTGGAGGGGCCCGTACCCCCGTCTCTGGGTTCAGTTAATCTGCGAGAGCAGCTCGCAGAACTCGGGAAACCCACTTGCTCACCAGATCCCCAGTTCATTACAAAGGATATTATTAAAGGATACAAATCAACAGCCAGAGGAAGAGACACAGAGGAAGAGGTCTCAGTCAAAGGGGCCTCTGTTCTGGTGGAGTTTGGCGTGGTTGACGCAGGGGCATGTGGAGGCGCCCTGGACCCAGTCCTTCGGGATTTTTATGAAGTACACAGGCCTGACGAATCGACGGACCATCGGTCAAGGCTGGGGCTGAAAGTTCCACCCCCTGATCACACGCTTGGGACCTCTCTCAATCAGCTCCCAACCCCCTTCCCTCGCCCTCCTCTTCCTGTGTCTGTCTGTCTGTCTCATTTGCCCCTGATGTGTGAATACCGTGGAGAATGGCCACAGCTGCTCTCCACGTCCAGCTCACCAGGAACCAGAGTCCCTGGTTCTAACCCCGCATCCCTGAAGAACGTTAATGCGAATCCACTCCAGTCGGAAAGCCGTAGTCCCAGAGTAAATGTGGACGTGGTGACTGGGCGCACTTTGAGAAGATGACGAGGGGTCCTTCGGAGAAGGGCAGGTTGGCCAGGCAGCGTACCGTGAGCGGAGAAGACCGGTTTCCGTTCCCCCCAGCAAGTCCATCTCTCTCCTTCTAGTTTCCGTCTACGTCCTCTCACCTTGCCCCACCTGCACCGTCTAATTCCACAGGAAGAGGGTCCCAAGTGGGTGCAGGAACCATGAATGGTGGCCCCCCAGGAAACCAGCCAGGTTTCACAGCGTCACGCCATTCCACACTAATGTCCCCTCAGCTGCTTTGTGCCAAAGGCCAGGGCTCAGGAGGGACATATGCTGAGCAACTTAGAGGGACCAGGTGTGACTGCAGGGTCCTTCTGGCTCCGGAATCCGCAAGAACAGGTGGGGAAAACAGAGACTGCTCCAAAACTAAGGTCTTTTTTTTTTTTTTTTTTTAAGAAAAGCAATTTTCCCCAGAAGGCACATTTCATGCCACAAATGCGAACGTCTGTTGGGTGTTGGTAGTGTCCCGGCAGCTGGGATGACCGAGTTGCTCGTACCACTGAGCGGGGACCACTTTTGGATTCTCACGATGCCCTGCGTGGCAGCCAAGCTGGTGGTCTCCGGTGTTCAGAGAGGCTGATAACTCGCAGATCTTTCCTCAGAGCGGGGCAGTGGGGCTCAGGCCGGAAGCTCGAGTCCCAGCTCCCTGCCCCTTGATCTGCAGACAGAAGTGGCACTGGTCCCCTCAAGCCAGGAAGTGCCCCCCCCAGCCCCCACCGCCCAAACTGGGAGTGCCAGGACTGAAAAACCCCAGCCCTGTCACTGTGAAGCTCAGGAGCCCTGCGTTCCAGGGCCAGTCCCCCCGTGGCCAAACTGTGTCCTCGGGAAAGAGCTTTCTTCTTACTGTGCCTCCGTTTGCCCATCTGTGAAAGGGGGAAATAACTCGCATCCGCTCCCTGCCTGGCCGGGCTAATGGAAGGGGGAGGGAGAGCAGATGCTCTTTGCTCCAACTCCTGTTTCTGTCTGATCCTCCCATTCAGTCATCGATGGGCCCACGCAGATCCTAGTGCGGGATGTCTCCGACACCGTGGCCTTCGTGGAGTGGACTCCCCCTCGAGCCAAAGTTGACTTCATCCTCTTGAAGTACGGCTTGGTGGGCGGGGAAGGCGGGAAGACCACCTTCCGGCTGCAGCCCCCCCTGAGCCAGTACTCAGTCCAGGCCCTGCGGCCCGGCTCCCGCTACCAGGTGTGGATCAGTGCCATCCGCGGGGCCAACGAGAGCGAGGCCACGACCACCCAGTTCACGACAGGTGAGGCTGTGGTGCGCAGAGGGGCGGGGGAGGAGCCGGCTGGAGGTGGTAGAGTTGGGGCCAGAGGGACGTTCGGGAGCGAGGTGACAAGTCCTGGGGCAGCCAGGTCAGCACAGACGCCACTGGAAGCAAGAGGCCCTGGGGCCCCCTGATGACACTGCAGCACAGTAAAGGGACACGCCCGACCTCGGAGCGCACCTTCCTGGCCACTCCCGTTACCAGCCAGGCTGGTGGCCCGGCCCGAGTCTCGTCCCACGGTCTCAGCGTTCCCATTTGTAAAATGAAAGCTTTGTCTTGAAGACATTTACACATCCATATTACGAGCCCAAATGGCAACTTGGGGAGAGGAGTCTCTATTCCTGTTTGCAGAAATGGCTGCAGTAACTCTGTAAATCCATCACGACAGCACCCCTTGGATTTGCGCGAAGCCCCGCCTGGACCCTGGCAGCCGGCTCCGCCTGCGGTTCTGGGACTCTCGCGGCCATTTGTAAGCACAGTCTCAAAGGCTAATCGGACGCCTGGCTGGATAGAGTCTGGATAGAGTCCACACAGGTGTTGCCTGTCTGGTTATGATGACCCCCCCCAAGGCTGTTGGGACTCCTCAAGGGCTTCACCAACAGTCGGGAAAGGCCAAACCTCATGGGGACCTGCTCCCAGTCCTCGAAGCCCACGGCCGGCCAGCTGGTGAGCACATGGGACAGGCACCGCCTGAAGGTGGGCTTCCCGGCACTCGGGCTGGGTCCGCAGGGACCTGTGTTCAGATTGTGAGTCTCTATCAAACCCGGATTCTCAGTCTCGGCCCCTCTGCCCTGGCAAGGCCACATACCGAGGAATGTCTCTGCCAACTCCCCACTGTCCCGGGGATGCAGGGGAGCTGCTGGCGTCTGTAAGATGTAAGGACCAGCGTCTTCTGCGGGGGGGGGGGGGCAGTGTTCAAACGGAATCTCCCATTCAAGCACCCTGCCTGGGCTTGAGGCTCAGAGCCCGCCGCAGAGTGGCGGGAGGTGCAATAAACAGCACCCCATCCTCCACCTGTGTTTACGAAGGCAAAGACTAAGGCAGGTGGAGGCCAAAATGTACTCCCCGGGGTGAAAGCATGTGGCTGAGCATTAGAGCCAGGCAGGCTTTGCAAACCAACGCCCTGCGGGCTTGGGCAAGTCCCCCCTGCGGCGGACGTTAGAGGGCCACTCAGGTTTGGACATGCAGCACCGAGGAAGAAGCAGAGGCCTGACTCCTGGGGGCAGTGGCCCCCACAAGAGAGGGGACCAGCAGGGCTGTGCCCAGGTGCTGCGCGCGAGCACACACACACACACACACACACACACACACAGAAGGGAACATCGGGAAGGGGAACGGGCCTCCCCCTTAAAAGGAGCGAGTGTGGACGTTGGCGAAGTGTGAAGCAGGGCCTGGTTCCGACAGATACCCGCTCGGGGTTCCTCTCCAGCCCTGGGCCCGGACTCCACCCCACACCCAGGGCGCAGGGCAGATTTGTCACTGAACACGCCCTGGCAGCCCGGTGGCTGAGCACACACACGCCTTTCAAAGGCAGAAACTAACTTCCGCCCACTGCCTTCCCTTCTTCTCTCTCGCCTGACCCAGCCGGCTCGGGGCCCAGGGTGGGGAGCGACCTCACACGGTGTGGGTCCATGGTGAATTCAAGGCCAGCCTGTCTCAGCCCGGCAACTCCGCCTGCTCAGGGTGTGGGGGTCTCCTGTGGGCCGCAGGTGCTGCCTTCTGTTTAAACTTTAAAGTAGTTTTTGTTTGAAAAGTGGTTTCTTTGTGCTTTGCCCGGATAAGGAGTTCGACCAGACACGAAAGGGAATGAAAAGCAAATGCGTGATGTCCAGGTTGACAAGATGGAGGCAGGATTGGTTGGAGGCCTAGAAAAATCCCAATCAAGACCATCAAATTCCACCTCCCAGAAGCCCGCCCTGAGGCTCAGTTCAGTGCCGCCTGACTCTCTGGTTGGAGCTGCCTGGGGGATGGACGGCTGCACCCCCTCCAGGGGGAGGGGGTTGCGGAGGGGGGGACGTGCGTGCGAGCAGCTTTGCCCACCAGCCGTCCCGGCCGGGGGTTGGCAGTTGCCGGCTGCACGATAAGAGCGCCTGGTCCCTCGCGGTGGGGCCTCCGTCGTTTCAGAACTCCGCTTAAATTCAAATTTGCTGAAGTGCTTTCCCCAGCGATGGCCTTAACGCCAGGCACGCACTAATTGCACAGGCAATTAAAACAGAGATTGGCTTCCCGCCTGGTGAGCGGGATGTTTGCCTGAGTCTTAGAGCTGCTCTGGGAAGGCGGAGCCCTGATGGAAACTCGCCGAGGCCAATGTGAGAGAGAGCCTGACTGACCGAGAAAACCCAGCGGCCCATGCGGGACGCGCCCCACTCTGTCCCGTCCCACCGTAGCTCCAGTTTTAGTTCGGGGAATTCCTGGGACCCTCTGTGCCCATGGCAGGCCTCAAGGGGCTGAATGCAGCCACTGGGGCGTTTGGCCAACCAGAGGCTAATGCTTTAACCAAAATGCCCCCGAGCTCTCTTGAGTTGAATCGTGTCCCCTGCAAAGATGTCAGAGTCCTAACCCTCAGCACCTGTGTAGGTGACCTTACTTGGATGATCAAAGGAAGTCATTAGGATGGGCCTTATTCCAGTACGACTGTGTCCTTATAGAAAGGGGGAACCTGGACCCAGAGATGGACAGCACCCGGGGCTCTAGAGCACCAGGTGAAGGTGAGGCAGGGACCAGGGTGACTCTAAGCAAGCCAGCCGATGCCAAAGGGGCCAGCAAGCCAGCGGGGAGAGGCTCGGCGCAGATGCCCTCACACGGGCGCCCCAAGGAAGCTGCCCTGCCAGCTCCGGATCTCGGACTTCTAGTCCACGGGACAACACATTCCCACTGTCTCAGCCACGCAGCCTTCGGCAGGTTGTTATGGCGGCCCTAGGAAACGGACGCCGAGGCCCAAGTCGCAAGAGTTGGGGCCACGCCCCGGTCCGCAGCGATTGCACGCTGGGGTTCTCTCCCACGTTCCAACTCCACGGCACCTGCCTCCCAGCCGGACCGGCTGCGTCTCAGCAACGCGGCTCGTTTCCCTGCAGCGCCGCACCCCGAGCACCCCTCGGAGCCCCGCAGCTGAGGTTCTCAGCCAGAGGTCTCTGGTGGCTCTCAGGGCACAGACCTGACAAAGACCCGGCAGCATCCTCTCAGCACTTCGCAGGTACTCCCTGCACACCTGCCAGACGCCACGCGCTGCCCTGCGTACCGCGCTGAGGCTCCGGGATAGACACAACAGACAAGACCCCAGCTCTTACGAGTCACCTTCCGGGCGGGGGGGGGGGGGGACTGGACGAGGAAGAAGAAAAGAAACGCACAGAGCCACATCGCTCGTGAATACCATGCGGGGAAGTGGAACGCTGATGTAGAGCGAGCAGCTCAGAAACACCCCTCCGAGGAGGGAAGTTCCAATCCACACCCGTGCGATCTAATCCGCGTGAGGACCCAGGGGGAGCGCTCCGGGCAAAAGCAGTGGCCCGGGCAAAGGCCTTGAGGCGGGAGGCAGCTTGCTGCGTGTCAGGGGCGGGGGACAAAGGCAGGGCAGGGCCCAGCGCTACAGCAGGCAGAGCCTGGCCGCGCAGACCCAGCAGGCCCAGGCCTGGGAGCCGGTAACAGGAAGCAAGAGGCAAGCGTCCAGCAGGAAAATGGCGGAGCCTGCTTCATGTCCTGGAGACGAGATACGGCTGCTACCAGAGTCCAGAGTCCCCAGTTCCTCCACGGGGCCGCACTGGACACCGGTCCTTGAGTTGCCCCTGGCTTGCAGACAGGTTGCAGGGACCAGCCCAGCTCGCCCCCAGAGGGGTGCCTTTCCGTGGCCCCTCCCAGAGATCAGGCTTCAGACCATTTCACTGGGGCACTGGCCATTTCACCCCACCCAGTCCCCGAGAAGCCCTCCTCCCCGAGCTTGACCTCTTCGGGCATCAGGACCACTGGAAATGTCTGGTCCCTTCAAAAAGAACACTGCCCCCTATTCGTAGGGCACAGGCCTTCAGGCAAACCAAAAAGAAGCGAACAAAACAATCGGAAAACAAAATCCGTTATTTCCGAGGTCTGGGGCTTTCGAAGAGCCGGTGCAGGACTCAGCCGTAACCGCAGCCCTCACTCACGCTGCCTCCGATACCATTCAGGCCACAGACCCCAAGCCCAGGGCAGCGCCTCATCCCAGCCTGCCCTCTGGCGGGAGCCCGAGTGGCTCACGGTGCCTCCCAGTCCGAGCCCCTCTCCCCGCCCACCTGCCGGAGCAGTAACCCCCACACACATCTCCGCGCGCACGCTGAAGCCGCTCTGAGCAAGGCGCCATTCTCAGGAAAAGAGGTGCAGACACACACACCTGCCTAAAGATGCGCCCAATCCCCATCCCTGAACGGAGCACCCTTCGCCTGGAGCAGCGGCTTGCAGACGGAGTCACGCACCACGTCCTCCCCGAGAACAGCTGGGGGACACTCGCCTGGCGTTCGCCATCAAAGCAGCCCGCGCCAGGTCCCCTGAGAACAAACGCCGGGCCATGCCCAGGTTAAATCCGGGTCTTGGAGACAAGATCTGTTTAGAACTTTGTAGGTGGCAGGGGTTTTGGGTTTTGGTTTTTTGCCAGTGCCTATTACCTGGTGACCCTGTAAGTTGTCTGTGTCCTTTCGGCCGAAATGAGCCTGAGATGGCCAGACCCGGGAGGGAGACGCAGCCCCAGGGTCGTGAGAGAGGCCGCGGTGGTGCTGGTCTCCTGGCGGCGTTGGCCGTGCCGGTCCCCAGGGAGCAAGCATGTTGTTAGGACCTAGAAAGAGCTTTGGGGGCAACAGAAAGTCCGCCCAGGGCTGGGGCACCTATTTTCACACCAGGCGCCACGCCGTGCGCTGCCTTTGCACTGTCTAATCTGTACCACCACCACCTACGATGCCGGTATTATTAGCCCATTTTACAGACGCTGACAAGACTCGCCCGCAGTCCCACAACAGGGAGCGGCAGAGCTGGGGCTCAAACTGAGGCCTGGCTCCAATGCCCACGGCCCTTCCGCCACGTCACGTGAAACAGTTTATGTTTATATTGTTATTTATCCTTGCATGACATATTTTTCCATACAAACAGTTATAAACCTACTTTTGCCAACGCTGGGCTAAAGCGTTTTCTAACCTGCAGACCTCTCAGCAGCGTCTGCGCGGGTAAGTGAGGCGAAGGCCGCCTCAAAACCTCGCCCTCGGCAGTCTTCCTTGCGCTCAAGGTCAGGTTCGATGTTACACTAGCCCGTCTCAATCCTGCGTGCACACGCTGTCTCTGATTTCCTCCTACTGCGGTTCTCCTTGCTTAGTTTCAAGCTTATGGTGCAAAGGGTTCAGTTTAAATCTCTGGAGCACCACTGGAAATTCCGAATGGACATGGGGGAAGAGGGAAAGTGTGCGTATCTAGCTCCCGAGTAAAACTCTCCATGCTGCCCGCCGCCCTGTCCTGGCCGACCTGACTGGGGGGCTCTGCCCTGGGGTCTGCCTCCCATGTGAGGCAGAGTGTCAGGGGGTGTGGGCTGTCACCGCAGAGCGTGTTCGGGTTCAAGATGCGTGGAGAACGCATGTCACCCCATGTGATCTTGCTGATGCCTGACTCTTTGTAGAGATTGACGCCCCCAAGAACCTGCGGGTTGGCTCCCGCACAGCAACCAGCCTTGACCTCGAGTGGGACAACAGCGAAGCGGAGGTCCAGGAGTACAAGGTCGTGTACAGCACCCTGGCGGGCGAGCAGTACCACGAACTGCTGGTCCCCGAGGGCATGGGCCCAACCACCAGAGCCACCCTCGCCGGTGAGTGAGCCCTGGCTCCCGAGCCCACACCCCCACCGTGCTCTCCCCAGCCCGCCTGCCCCACCTCCAACCGCAGCCGATGCCGCTGATTTAATCTCTCAAGTACCTGTCACAGCCCGAGTGTCTGCCTCTCGCCACCGCACGCCGCCAGCTGGCCTAAGCTACTGTCACGTCCTGTCTTACATGTCTCATTGTGCCATCCCATGCGCCTGCATTTCAGGGACCCCAATGCTCTTGGGATAAACCCCAGGCCGCAGCAGAGCCCACGTGGCCCTGCCTGGTCTCCCTCCCGTCATCCCTCCCGTCGTCCCTCCCATCATCCCTCCCATATGCCCTGGAGCTCCCTGGGCTCTGAGCCCACAGGTGCACCTCTCTCTGTCCCCCAAACACCTCGCCCCCTCCGGCACTGGGGCTTGCAGGCGGTTCCTGCTGCATCTCAGGCTCGCCTACCACCCTCTTCATGAGTTATATCTCTCCCCTGTCAGCTCTCAGTTCACTTGTCCCTTTTGGGGAGGCTGCCTGGCTCCCAGCTGAAGTCAGGTCATCGGTCCTGCAGCCTCATCTCCCTGGTGACCACCCTTCTCCCAGCACCCCTCACTTTGTCATTGCACACTTGTGCTGTGATGGTTCCATTGGCACCGTCCACCCTCAACCGAAAGCTCTGTGGGAGGTGGACCATGTTTGCTGTTGCTCATCATTGGCTCCCCAGTGTCCAGCACAGTGTCCAGCGCTTACTGGGTTCGGGATAAGCAGTGCAGGGATGGAGGGATGGAGGGACAGAACTGTAAATGTTCGCTGTGACTGGGGCATACGTGACAAAAGGTAGTGACAAGGTGAGCGCACGGTCAGGCCTTCTACACCCTATGCAGAGTGGGAGTGGGGGCCATTGAGGGATTTTAAAGAAGGGCACGCAACACCCAGGTTTGCATAGCTGCAGTGGGGAAGGGACGAGGGGTCAAGGCCAGAGGCAGAGATTGGTCACAAGGCTGTCCTGGAATCAACGGGAGAGATGATGGCGCTGTGCTCTAAGACGATGGCCAATGTCACCATGATGCCTGGCTGGGAGCCCTCCCTGTCCCCATGGGGATAGGAGCCCAGACAGTGCCCCTCCAGGGCCTCAGACACACCCACCCAAGACCCGCCTGGCAGACTTCCCTGAGGGCAGAGGACTGGCGGTGCGGGGCATGTCGGATGCGGAGGCCGCGGCTGCCCCGCGGAGACCGGTTGGCTGTGTCCTGGCTCCCCACAGAAGCATCTGCCATCTTAGCAGACAAGGGACACGCAGCAGAGAGTGCGTCCAGTAAACAAGGGCACACTGATCAGAGCTGTTTTCTTCCTGAGCTGAGATCCCAGACCGCCTTGCCAAATGAGGCCTGTTAAAGTAAATATAATAAATGCTTTTCTCCAGGCAGACGCGCTCCTGAAAACACAGCCAGGAGATGAAAAGATACGCTGACCAGGCAGGTTAATGGGGGTGAATTAGATGTAGCAGGAACAGACCAGCTGGCGGAAGGGCCTTTACAGAGAGCTGGAGACATTCACAGAAATTCAGCTAAACCAAAAAGCTGAAATGACAAAGGAGGGAACTGACTCCAGGCACAGCCCATCCCTGCCCAGAGCCTCGGGCTGATTCGGTGATTAGCAGTGTTCCAAGGATGATGGCTACCTGTTGGATGGCGGAGACACCGTAAAACCCCGAGAGACGCCGAGAAGAACCCAGTCACATCCTAGCCATCGTTCCCCTCAACCAGGGGGAAAAGACTCTACCTTCGTCGATCATCCGTGTTCCTCCAGACACCTCCTGGAGGGAGTTACAGCTCGCTTCACTTCCGTAGCCTCGTGAGGGGAGAAGGTAGCATCGTCATTTTGTGGTTGTGGAAACGGAGGCTCGGAGCACGGGGAAACTCACCGGGCTCACAAACCAGCAAGGGGCACGGCGGTGACTCAAGGCAGCTCTGAGTCCTAGCCAAAGCCTGCCCGTTCCACGGCTGCAGCCCGCCCAAGAAGCCCAAACGTCAATGCTGCAGACTTACAAGGAAAGGAGAAATTATTATCGAGGAGTGGGCGTGGAGAGGTCGATTTTTTTTTTTATTAGAGTTGGGCTGGTGAAATTAACCTACAAATATATATTACTCATAATTATTCCAGGGAGCTCACTGCTGGGGAGATTTATAAAGGCAAGTGGCTTTATGGGACTTAAGAAGAGTTTATAGGCACAGAAGGAAATCAAGTATGTCTGTACTTGCCGAGATGCAAATTACAAGGACTGTTGGCTCTCCCGCAGTGGCTTCTGGGGAAGCAGAAGAGCGGGCCGCGACGGAGGGAAGGCAAAAATGAGGGAGAAGCTTGATCCCAGCTCTAAACAGTTGTGGTTTTGCCCCCACTCCCCACCTTGGAGGCTGAAGACAAGAGTTTATCAGCCTCCAAGGGCCCCCACTCCCACTTTTTTCTGGTTCTGAACGTGTTTATTTGCATTTGTAAGACAAGAACCCGGTCAGGGTGGGAAGGACACTCTCACCGGCAGCCATCTCTCCAGCCCCCCCGCCCCCCTCCCTGTCCCTTCGTCGGAAAGAATCGGGGCTCCCAGCAGAGGGGCACCCTCTCTCGCCCCAGTTATCACTGAACACTTTGCTCAGGGAACATGGTGAAGGCCAGCACCTGGGACGCCACGCCCGGTGTGATTCCGGGCCACTGATGTCACCTTTCTAACCTGTTTCACCACCTGTACAACGGGGAGGACGCCACTAGCGTCCAGAGAGGCCCTCGTGCGCTCGCGTCTTCAGTGAGTTTAAGAAACTCCAACACGGCAGACCCCCCCCCTACGAGGCTGGTGGTGGGGATGGAGGGAGAGGGGGCCTGGGCGCTGACAGATGGTTCCGGGGGTGGCCGGGTGGGGACCCTTGCTTCCTTCTCAGCCTGGGGTTGGGGGCCAGCAGCAAGGGCGCCTCTCGGGAGAGGGCAGGGTGCCCTCCTCGAAGCTCTACCCAATCAGGGCCTGCCTTCTAGAGGGGCCCTGGCGGGGGGTCGGGGGGGGGCCCTGCACGTACACTCATGGGCAGGAAGCAGCCGCTCGGGTTCGAGACCCACCCACCGATGTGCGCCCCTGGGCAGAGCCGTCTTCAGGCTCCTGGCCTGAAGGCCCCCGTGTCTTGCTCAGAGGGTCGTGGTGAGGACAGAGTAAAACCGTCTGTGTCTGTCTGCACAGGCACTCAGGACGGGGGCTGGCACCCAGCAAACGTTCAGTGGCCACTTGGCCTCGGGTGGCTTTTAATCCCCACACAGCTGGGACGCCGATCCGTGGTGGCCCCCCTGGTGCAAGTTCACACCTTACTTCTCGTCGCTGCTCTCGCCCCCAAAATCCTCCGGCGCCTGTGTTTTCTCTTCCCGGCAGAAGCTCCATCTCCACAGTCACCACTTACCCTCTCGCTGTGGATCCGGGGCCCTTCCTGACTCCTGGGGTCTCTGAGTCATGCGGAGGACTCACAGCATGCACCCCCTAGCCCCCCTGCACACCTCCCGCCCGCACTGACCCCAGCCTGTGCCGCACAGAGGCCAGGTGGGGGCGCCACGTGCCGAACACGTCTGGTCCGCTTGTCTGGCCGGGCGGTGCCCCGCGAGCCCCCTCTGGAGGCTCCGCGTCTGCAATGGTGTTTTTGTCTTCACTCTGGTGGCCTCTGTGTCCCCAATAACGAGTCTTTTTTTTTTTCTTGACTCAGTCTCTCAGCCCACGGTTTTCTGGATAGCAATGCAAAACGACAGGCCACAAAGAAAACGTGTAGTGGAGGGAGGGAGGGGGTGCCCCTCCGTGGCTGGAACTTGGTCAGAAGGCCCTGCCGGGGGCCAGTGCGAAGTGTGAGCCCTGCTCTGGCCTCGGCCTCCAGGGTAGCCCCACCAACCTGCCATCGGAAAGGACTGTGGCTGCCGTGTTTTGCCAAGAAGGGAAAAGGGTCCGTCCCCAGCTGTCGGCACCCCCTTGCCTGGTCCTCGCTCATGACCAGCAGCCCACACTTGAGGCCCGTTCAGCAGGAGGCAGGCCCGGGCGATGATGGCCCGAGAGCACAGGCTCAACCCCAGCGCCCCCGGGCTGGCCATCCCACCCCCGATCCAGCCCACGGGGCGCCTGCCCGCGTGCCTCCTGACGTCACTTCCCAGCCAGCTGCCCCTCTCCGCGTGTGACCACCGCGACCTCACCAGCAGGACGCTGACCGCAAACGCAGACCTCCCGGCAGAACATAGGATTGCAAGAAAGCCCAGACCTGCAGCGAAGCCGCCTCTCTCTGGCCCAGCCAGGCCGCAGGGGTTGCCCCCTGCAAACCGTCTCTCTGCTTGCTGGAATGAAGGCTTCTGCCGAACCCGTCTTCTCCTGGGGGTCTAGCGGTCAGAAGGTGGGCTCCCCAAGGGGCAGAGGCAGGAGATGTGCCTGTCCACGGGAGGGGTTGCCATGGAGAAATCCGAGACTCCTGGAGGAGCCCAGCTGGCAGATCAGGGCCGAGCAAGGCACTGGCTGTCGCTTCCCCCTGAGGTGCCAGTCCCGAACACCACCACCAGCCGGGGTGCCAGACCCTCCACGCCCGCCCAACGTCCGGCAGGCTCTTCTACGGAGGAGTCTGGCGGTGGGCCTGGCGCCCAGGTGGGGCCCAGACGGTGCTCAGCCTCCTGTGGGCAAAGTCACAGTGCCCCCAAGTGGGCACTTTGGTAAGGCGCCTTCTGAACATGACACCACCTTCCAAGGACCGGCAAGTGGGGAGTGGGCTGCAGAGACCGGAGTAGGAGAGAGGGAGAAAAGGGCGTCCACAGCCCTCTTCCTCTCCAGGGCTGGCGCCAAAGGCGTCTGTCTCCTTGTTCACGGTAAAGGGCTGGGGCAAGGGAACCGGGGAAGAGCCAGGTGGGAAGGGCCGGCGACAGGGTGTTCCCGCAGAACGGGGTGGAGAGCCGCTGCCTCAAGAGCATTCCTTGGTACCAGTACAGCTTTTAAATTCAGGTTTGTGGGGCCAGACCCTCCCTTAATGTCAGCGTGGCACTGCCTGCTTCTCTCGGTGCTTGAATGTCACCAGTGCTTAGAAGGCAGGGAGAGGTCCTCTGAGGAAGTCCCGCCTCTTGGGGCACCTGCCTCCTGCGGGGGACTCGGGAGAAGCGCCCACTGCCACCACCCACGGAGATCAGGACGGGGAACCTGGGAACGTCGCCCTGCCCTGCATGGAGACGGGGGTTGTTGCTTCTCTGGTGTGACTTCAGGGGCTCCCAGAAGATGTCTGTCTCCAAACACGTCCCCACCCGGGAGCCTCTGGCACCCAAATGCCATTGCTGGAAACTTCCCCAGGAGGGGCCCTGGTTGTCGTGAACAGTTTCATCAGATCTGCCTTCGTATGTTTTATTCCCTCTTCTCCAAGCAAACGTGCCTCGATCCTTTCAACCCAGGTTCGGTGCCCTTTCCTGGAAGTCTTCCCAACACGCCTCCCCCCGCACCGAGGCCACCCCGACTTCTCTGCGCTGTATATGCACATTCTCTGCACTGTGCTGCACACTGAATTAAAATACAAAAAAATCGAACCCCTTGACCTAAGAGAGTCTAGTGAGGAGACCAGCGTGAAAACTAACAATACAGTAACGGATATCTCTAGAAACTAAAAGGATGGCTGCAAAGTCCTTGGGGGACAGGATCCGTCCTGCCTTTGAAGGCATGTGACCTGCAAATGCACGGGGGCCCACCGGACCCCCAACCCCAGTTTGGCAGGCTTGAGTGTCCCAGAGCTCAGGAGATGAGCCGGGGGGCTAGAGACGGGAAGCATCCACATTTCTGCCTGTCCGCCCGAACCCGGCCAAGCCTGCAGTCTCTCCAGGCGTCTCCCTCCTGCTTTGGCTGGCAGGGGACAGCAGTCTCCGCTTCTCCCGGCTCCTGCTCCCGCTTCGTCCTGCGAGCGAGCGGGGGAAGCCAGTCGTCCTGCCTTTACCGCCCTTGGTCCTTGCAGGGCAGCTGAGAACTCGCTAGTTCCTGCTGCTCGACGCGCCCCGTCCTGACCCCCAGAGAACCCCGCCTCTGCTTCCCTCTTCCTTGTTTCACTTCATCCCTTCTCTAGAAAGCCTTCTCCGGCCACTTCAGCCCCTGCCGATCTCACCCCGACTCCCAGAATGGTTTCCTAGTTAGCGCCCCCTGGCAGAGCACCAAATGGATCCCCAGTCCCAGTCTGCTTACTCCGCTCACCTCTTCTCGCCTGAAGAGTTTTAGGGAGGGGGGACCATGCTATGATGGGCCAGAAAGAACAGAGGACTTGGGTCCCAACCCCATCTTTTTGTTGTATAGGAGCGCCGGGACCTTGGTCAAGGAAGGGACCTCTCGGGGCCTCTGTTTGCCCCTCAGTAGCACCCTCCCAGCACGGCTGCGGGGGCATGAAAGGGGCTAACAGGTGTGGCTCTCTAAGGAACCGCAGACACTGACAGCATTCTCGACCAGCAGACACCCAGCAACCCTCCTCCGATTCTTACCCCTCTTCCCATCCCTCCTTTTCTTCTTCACTATTTTTCTTTCATTTTTTAAAAAATTCTCATCCAAGGATATAGCCGTTCATTCCAGAGAGAGAGGAAGCAAGATAGAGACAGAGAGAGAAACATCGATCAGTTGCCCCCCAAAAGCGCTCCGGCAGGACCAACCCTCTCACCCAGGCACGTGCCCTGACCCCCTGACCGGGAACCAAACCCACAACCTTCCGGTTTGCGGGACGATGCCCAGCCCACTGAGCCACACCAGCCAGGGCGCTTCTTCATTATTTTCCCCGACTACCTGTGGCATGCGGCTCCATGCTTGGCAGAGCACAGATGCTCAAGGAATACTTAGTTTTCTCCTTCAGTACAGACCTTTGAAATCTCCTTAAGGGCAAGGGTGCTGTCCCTCCAGCGCCCCCTGGTACCCCCAGTTCATAGCCTGGGGCCGGGCACAAAGGAGCCTCTCGGTAAGCTCTGGCGAGGGAACACAGTGTGCGGTGCACCGTTCAGAGAAGAACGGGTCTGCAGCGAGAGAGCTGAGAGCAGCGGGGACCTCCGAGCGCAGCGGAGGAGGCGGTGTAAGAGGTGGAGGCTGGTGGTTTCCTCTGGGGTGCATTTTCCCAGCCGCCGCCGTGGAGCAAGGGAACAGAGCCATTTCCGCGCGCCACGTGCAGGAGCGGGAAGGAGAGATGAAGGGAGCACTGGCAGAGAGCAGCGAGATGCTGAAGACACGAGAAATCCCCCGGAGCCCTCCGCGGGCCGACTCCGAAGTGAACCGCGTTCGCCTCAGATACAGACTTTCTCCCTCCGCGGAACTGCGTTTCGCCTGCCGGCGGAAAGCACCGATCGCTCCGCTCGTAGCGTGGGAAGGAAGCTGCCAAAAATCAAAGGAAAGCAGCAGGCAGGGACCGGCAAAGCCAGTCCCACTCCCCGCTCCCCAGACAGAAGACCTGGGAAGCGGGTGCTTGAAATTCTGCTCCACGGTTTTCTGGAAGAAGATGATTCCATTGTAAATTATTGAGCATTTCATTTAAGCTTCATAAATAAGAAACTGGGCTGAAAACAGTGCATGTTAGATCCTCTTGGCACCGTATAATTTCTGTCTTACTCCCTCAGTCTGTCACCCTTCATCTATGTCACAGAATTTCTACTTCATTATAGGCAATTGAAGGTCTCAATCAGTTGCCTGGGAAAAGTAGTTTATGTCCCAAAGGTAATCTAATTTCTCCAACCAAGGATGTGCCTGGGACTCGTGACGGAGATGAATGTGTGCTTCGAACAGGTCCGGACACCGCAACCACCCCATCGGTCTGGCGGCAGGCGTCGGCCCTGCCAGGGGCCAGCTCCTCGCTGACACCTGGCCTCCCCGAGCCACTGGTGTCATCAGAGCCACCAGGCTAAGCCTCAGAAAACCAACAACAGGTGTTCCGAGGACCAACCTGTACCTGCCCGGGGAACACGCAGGGAAAAGGACTCAACGTCTTGGAATAGTTCTCTGAGCAAGGTAACAAGGATAGTGAGTACAGTCACGATGAGCCAGGCACGGAACTTGACACACGGTTCATTTCGTCCTCACATGACCCTCGGAGACAGAGACTATTATTCATCCCCTTCTACAGACGGTGAGTGGTCACACTGACGCAGGTGAGGGGTGGCAGAGCCTGGATGCTAATGGAAGTGCGGCAGACCTCGAACTCCCCCGACTTCAAAGTTCACCTCCACTAGTGCTGGCCCCGCGGAGGAAGAGCCAGGCCTAGGAAGTGGGAGGGGCTGGGCCGAGAGAGGGAAGAGGCTGGTCCTGCTGCTTTCCTGCCAGGAAGCCAGGTCAGGAAGGCCCGGGAGGCCCTGCTGTGCTTGAGTGTGGGGGCACTGGCCGTGCTGAGTGCACACGGCGGGCGGGGGCAGGCAGGTGCATGGCCTCCTCGGCCCTCGGCGCTCACGCAACCAAGCCGTTGGTTCGGGAAGCCTTGCCCCGTCCGTGCCTTTCATCTCAGAATCATTCCCGACACCCCAGGGATGCTGAGGGCCTCGCAGCTGCTCCGGGGAGGGGTGGGACATTTCATCCTCCTAAAAGCCGTGAACCCTGAGACCAGAAGCCTGAGGTCATCTCCAGTGGGTCACAGGCTTACTCTTTGCCTTAGGTTTTCTTTTTTTAAATAAAAAGAGGGTGTACTGGTTTGAAGGGTCCCCCTGAAACCCATGTCCCCTGGAACCTATGAATGTGATCTTACTTGAAATCGGGGTCTTTACAGAGGAAGTCAAGTTAAAGTGGGGTCATAACAGGTCAGGGTGAGCCCTAAGTCCACTGTGACCGGTGTCTTTAGGAGAAGCGGGGAGCAGAGACACGCCGAGAGAAGGCCACATGTAGTGGACCGAGTGTTCGTGTCCCCCCCCAAACTCAGGCATTACAGCCCCCCTTCATTTAGCAGATGGACCCTTCGGGGAGTGACTAGGCCGTGAGGCTGGGGCCCTCGTGACAGCCCTGTGCTCAGAGAGAAAGACCATGTACTGCCACTCTCTCGAAGAGACCCGCGTGTCCCCCGGGGGGCCTCAGTCAGCATCTGCCAAAGGTGCAGCTCGGTCCTCACCTACGACACCCGAGACACACTTTAAAGGCCACACAGTCCCTGTGAGACTGCACACCCCCCGATTCACGGTGCGGGCCAGGCGTCCCTCGGCCGGCTGTGCCACAGAAACCCCGGCCACAGGAGGGCACACTTCTGAAGGCCACAGACAAGGGGAGCCCCGCCTCCCCAAGGACACCAACAGCAGAAGGAGGCCCTGCACTGACCAGCTGACTGGGCATGGATTTCCTACGTGGTGACCTTGGGGTTTCCTGATAGGCAACGTCAGGGGGGATTCAGGAAGGACTAAACACGAGAGCTGAACAGGAGGCGAAGACCATTCATTCGCTTCCCTCCCCTTGGCCTTTCCGCCCTGACACACACTCAGAATAATGTCTGTTATTTCTGCGCCTACCGACAGATCTGGTGCCGGGCACGGAGTACGGCGTTGGCATATCTGCCGTCAAGAGCTCGCAGCAAAGCGTACCAGCCACCATGAATGCCAGGACGGGTGAGTAGGCGCATCGGTGCGGCAGACCAGGAGACCCTGTGGTCCCGAGGAGCTGGGAGGCTGGTCCTCGAAAGGGCTGCTTGGAAGGCAGGGCCCCAGAGTGCTGGTCCCTGGGCGACAGCCTACAGCGGGGAACAGCATCCGTCTGCAGGCTTTGAGTCCCCACGTCTAACCCCTGGCATGTGACATGCAGGATGGAGCCCCAGACCCTTCCCCGGCCAGCTGTGCACGGCCCTCCGTGGTCAAGGGGATGCCCAGAGCAGAGGTGGAAACTCCCAAACAAGTGGGCACCAGAGCGGGTCGTATTTCTCCTAGACCACCCCCCTCCCCCAGCAGGCAGAATGGACTGTCCCTCACTGGCTGCCACAGCAGCCCTCAGAAAGGCCAGAGGGGAGAAGGTCTAGGCGTGGAAACAACCCATGAAACCTGAGGGCATTGGAAACGTCCACATGAGACCTTTACTCCTCTGGATGCAGCAGTTTTACTTCCGAGCCCCGGGTGAATTTCCAAGTCACTCTAGTGCCTGAGGTACAAGCCCTGGGTTGCACCGGAGGAACAGAGATGGCTGCTGTTGCCAGGAATGGCACAGCCCTACCTGGGGCTCCTGGGCTGCCCCCATTGGCTTGTCAAGGAAGGCTGGAAGCCAATGAATTTGGAGAGCTCGAAAATCCGCAGCCTTTCTGCAGACCGCGCATCCGTTTGCCAAGCACCTGGCCACCTTTCAAAGGGAAGGTGCTTAACGAGATGTGAGCGAGTCATGTCGGCAATGATGAGCTGACCCTTGTGCTCAGCAGGCCAGCTGAGGGCTTAGAGGTCACACGCAGCAGGCAGTCAGGGGGCTCCGTATGCTTGTCCGCAGAACTGGACAGCCCTCGAGACCTCACAGTGACAGCCTCCTCGGAGACCTCCATCTCGCTCATCTGGACCAAGGCCAGCGGCCCCATCGACCACTACCGAATCACCTTCACCCCGTCCTCGGGGATCGCCTCCGAGGTCACCGTGCCCAGGGACAGGAGCTCGCACACGCTGACCGACCTGGAGCCTGGGGCAGAGTACATCATCTCGATCGCCGCCGAGAGGGGTCGGCAGCAGAGCTTGGAGTCCACTGTGGACGCCTTCACAGGTACCCGGGCGGCGGCAGCCCAGCTGGATTCGGGGACCCACGGACCTCCGTGGGAGCAGGTCACTCAGGCAGCCCACTCTCCCCATGCCCTGTGTCACTTAGAGAAAGAGGGGTTCGAGCTGAGGAAGAACAGATAGAGGGGAAACTCGTAAATCATCAAGAGGGACCAGCTGGAGGTAAAGGGGGGAGGTGAGCACAGCTCCCCCCAGGCCTGACAGTGTGCGCCGGATTCTGTACAGCGCAGGCCGAGTGGTTAGTTCTGCCCATCTGTCCCCACCCGCACTAAGTCGGGGGCATTCAGAAGATCCATGAGATCATGTTAAACTCCTTCCAGGATACAGGCTTTAAATCCGGGGTTGGTATTATAAATAACTCAGAGGTAATGCTGGTGCTACCCTCCCAGGATGCTCATTTCACAATGTGTGGCTGGAAGAAAGCGGAGTGGACAGGATTGGAGTGTGAGGAGGCGGGACCTCTGGCTCAGCTGGGAGTCGGGGCGGGCGGCAGGGGGGGGCCTCATTGCCCCCGCCCCCTGCGTGTGCTTTAGAACCTCCCCTCTCCTCTGCCTTGCAGGCTTCCGCCCCATCTCGCATTTGCACTTTTCTCACGTGACCTCCTCCAGCGTGAACATCACCTGGAGTGACCCATCCCCCCCGGCAGACAGACTCATTCTGAACTACAGCCCCCGGGATGAGGAGGATGAGATGACAGAGGTCTCCCTGGATGCCACCAAGAGGCACGCTGTCCTGATGGGCCTGCAGCCGGCCACCGAGTACATCGTGAACCTGGTGGCAGTCCACGGCACCGTCACCTCCGAGCCCATCGTGGGCTCCATCACCACAGGTGAGGCCACAGGGCTGGACAGCAGGTGGGGAAGGGGTCCCCAGGCAGCCTCTGACGAGTCAAAGGAACATACACAGTGAAACACCCACGGAGTAGGGAGGAGCCTGCCTCACTCAGCCAGACGGCCTGGGAGCGGCTGTGGAAAAGCCGCTCCCTCCAGAGTTGCACGAAAAGCCCAAGATGGGAAACGGCCCTTTAGAAGGTAGGATGCACCCGATGCCGTGAGGAGACGGGGCGTAGGTGGGTCGGTCCAGCGGTCCTCCTGCACCAGCCGGGGAGAAAGGCCAGGAGAGAGCTTGTCCCCGAGAGGAAACCCTTCTCCACTAAGGAGAGCTCTGTTTCTACGCTGGGGAGCCAGCTCCTGACCGCTCAGTGAGGTCACTGATGCTGAGGATGCTTCCCCAGAATCAGACGGACTTGCGTTCAACGGTGGGGCACCTGGCGCTCTGAGAACTCAACCCCATTCCAGGGATTTGCGTGTTGTTTGGAAAACACGGGCGCTGTGAGACGGATCGGCCCATGCTCAGCTCATCATTCCCAAACACACTCCCAACTACGAGCGCGCAGGCGGGCGAGGACACGAGCGTGGGGCAGTGTGCTGCGGCCCGACCGGACTCGCAGCTGGACGAGCAGATTAAACCCTCCCCCGGTCGCCATCCGGTGACACTCCAGCAGCCACAGAAAGAATGAAGTACACAGCAAACATGAAATGCAGTCCAGGAAAGTGGGTTTTCCCTGGACTCGTGCTCTGAAATCCCTCTCTAGTCAAGAGTCAGTTCTTCCAAATGGACCAAAAGGGGCAGCTAAAAAAATCAGACAGACAGAGCTGGGTTTGCCCAAGAGAAATGGCCACGTTACTCCTGGTTCAGAACAGAATACACGACAGATTTAAAGTCAGCTGCCCAGCGGGCCGTCGGTAGGTGACAGTTGCTGCACAGGCACAGAGCCTGCCAGCGTGACTTCGTGTCATTAAACTGTCCTCCATGACGGTGGCTTGGGCCTTCCCTACGGGGTTACGGGTGGGACTTCAGCCGGACCACGGGGTCCAGGGTGCCCGCGCACATCAAGGTCTCGTCTGTCCCTGGGACATCGCTGGCTCTCGGTCCCTGTGACTCACTCCAGGGGTAGGGATCCCTTTCTCACACCTGCTTCCTGTCTTTTCCCACAACCACCGGGTCCCTTGTAGGAATTGATCCCCCCAGAGACATCACAATCAGCAATGTAACCAAGGATTCCGTGGTGGTGTCCTGGAGCCCGCCTGTTGCGTCTTTTGATTACTACCGAGTGTCCTATCGGCCAACGCAAGGTAAGGAGGCCGCTCGGTTTCCCCAAGGTGAATGGGGTGTGGAGCTGGGAGGGGTGGTTGTGGGAGAGGCAGCGCACCCCAGGGGGCATCACCCCTGCTTGCCTGTTTTCTCCCCGCTGTGGTACGTCCCATCAGAACGAGTGTGGGTGGGTCATAAAAGGCCTCATTACATTCACCCAGAAAGCAGGCCCCTCACCGGCAGGGGGAACTGGTCTCAGTCACCTAGGCAGTGTCGTGAGGCACACAGAGCCCTAACAGTATCTGCCAAGAGCCAGGGTCATGTGCACGCTCCTGGAAGAGTGAAGCCCAGGACTGGGACCCTGGGTGGGGGGCGGGGGGGGGCACCTGAAGACCCAGCTGAACCAGGTGGGGGCTCGGGGGGAACCGCAGTGACGGTGGCCCTGTCTCTGCCACTCCGGCCGAGCTGCGAGTCAGAGGAAATTGGCCAGACCTGGCCTGCCTCCTGCCAGTCCTTAGTGGTGCATGTGGCCTTGGTGGAGGACCCATCCCCACTGGGCGCCGAGCCTCGCACCCATCCGTGCGCCACGACCCGGCACTCCCAGGAGCTCCTCGGCAGACTGCAGCGTGAGCTGTGCCGATGTGATTCCCCCGGACGCTCACTGTGGCTTCTGCTCCTCCTCAGTGGGGCGGCTGGACAGCTCCGTGGTGCCAAACACTGTGACAGAATTCACCGTCACCAAGCTGCACCCAGCGACCGAGTACGAGATCAGCCTTAACAGCGTGCGGGGCAGGGAGGAGAGTGAGCGTGTCTGCACTCTGGTGCACACAGGTAGGCTCATCCGCACTCCCGTGCACACAGGCAGGCGTGTCTCCCCGGCATGGCCAACTCAGAGCCCTGACTGAGGCCCCGCTACAAACAAAAGGGGCCCAGAGTGAGGGCGTTGCGGCTGACCCAGAGGGCGCCGCTCTGGCGCACGGCGTCGCGCACAGCGGTTTGCAGCTCCTGCCTCCCCGACCCTCCAGGAGTCGTGCTGGTCTAGGGCAGGGATTTTCACGGAACTTCGGTCTGAAATGTGACCCGTCAAAGACCTGTGATGGAAGTGACTGTCAGAACAGATGTCTGAATCATCCCCTCTAATCTTTGACATGGTTCAGAGCAGGAAGTGTCACCTCCGCCAAGGAAGGGGTTGTTATGGCAGCGACGACCCTTGCGGTCATGAAGCCTCTCACTGAATGTGGCCACGACCACCGAGGCGCTGCGTTTATCCTTGCGTTGTGCTCCAGGGGTGGAGGGAGAAGGTGCTGGCCTCCCCTGGGAAGTGAGTCCCTTCTAGTCCTGAGGACAGGGCTCCACTGCCCCTCCTTCTCCGGCCCCTCCGCCAGCCCACCGTGCAGAGGTAGCACAGAGGTAAACAGCATCTTTGAGGTCACGGCTAAAGAAACATCCCTTCAGAAACTAAAACTATTCCTCTAAAGACACCTGCGAGCTATTCGAATCTTCCCTAGTCTCCTTCCAGGCCATGGCTCCAGAAAACCCCGCCGGGTTTTTGGTTCAGCCTCACCCCTTCCATCGAAGGACCTGTGACCACCCACCCGGGTGAGTCCACAGAAGCCCCCCTTACACTTGCTGGAAGTCTTAGAAATTCGTGATAAAGGAATTAGGCATTTCTCACTGAGGACAATAAAATGAATTTCAAGAGTCTCCTACCCCCAAGGTAAAAGAGAGCAGGAACTTGGCTCAAAAAAACCTCGTTTCTTGGGATCTTGGTCAAAAACAGCAAGTATCTCTCCACAGTACACCAACCCAAACCGCCCTCCTTCAAGTTCAGGTGGCGCTATTTTGGCGAACTTCCAATAACCCGATTGCTCCCAGAAACGCCTGATGTTGTTGCCATTTGTTGCCGCTGTGTTAGCGTGAGGTCTGTGACTGTGCAGTTTTGGAAATCAGCACTCCTTCGGGGTCTCGGGCTTAAGCTCAAAGATACCAAGCTGATCCAGTTTCACAAGACTTTTCATCAGTAATTCTCATAAAAGACTATGAGAGTGTGAGAAACTGGGTGAGGGCAGAGATGACCGACACAATTCAGATGTTAAAATTATAAAGATGTTTTCTTGCTGCGGCTTTGAAACAGGGACGTAGGCACGCAGTGAAAACCTTCCCTCCCGGAACGGGGCCAGGCCGACGGCACCCCTCGGTCCGCAGAAGTCCATTACGTGACATTGAGTTGGAGCTGGTACCCAAACCATTGTAATAACATCCATTGCTTGAACATCCATCCAAGTTCATGGGAGGGAGGCCGTTAGAATAGGACCATGGTCCTGTGACAAGCGGACGGTTCTCCCGACAGCATTCTTGGCCTTGAGCCTGGAAGAGTGCCCTTGCCTCTCCGTGTCACAGGAAGGTACCAGGACTCAGTACGAGCTGAGCCTCGTGAGCAGGAAAGCAGGGTGGGACGTCGGAGGCAGCCTGAGTCCCCATTCGGCCATTGCACAGGACCTTCTAAGTGAGGGGCTGCGTGGAGCTGACTCCACGCTCACAGGGGTCACAGGACCAGCCCCTGGCATCTGTGAAAGTACAAATAGCCTGAGGTGCATATTCTCCCATTCACTAACGAATTAGAACCGTCTCCATATGTTCTTAGTTTTTCCATCTAGCGTGAAGTGCCTAAGACACACGCCATGCCTTGGCATCCCCCACAGCACCCGACAGCACCCGAATTAATTAAAAGGTCTGGGAGAACTGCGTACTTTCGAGGAAGGAAGACCGGGAGGAGGGGAAGGGGCTGCTGGAATCGGGAGTGGGTGAGCGGTCTCCGCTCACCCCCTGGTTTTGTACGGCACGGCAGCGGACGTGTGTCATGGGTGAAACTCGGGGAGACGCCGCGGGTGGGACTGCAGGGGACCAGCCACTGCACTGCCTCTGCCTGACATTCCCCTATCCTGTCTCAGCCATGGACAACCCCGAGGATCTGACCGCCACCAACGTCACTCCGACGGAGGCCCTGCTGCGGTGGAGGGCCCCAGGGGGCGACGTGGAGAGCTACGTCATTGTTCTCACCCGCTTCGCAGGTGGGTGCCTGCAGGCCCGTCCCTCAGACAGGTGGGCGCGGTGGGGACGGGACTGAATGTAGTGTGAAAGCAAAAAAAACAAAACAAAACAAAACAGACCCCAAACATTCGCTCAACCTGATGGACAAATTAGAGATTTTCCTGTCCTCCAGATGTCCTGTCAGCTACGGGGATTGAGAAAGCAGGATCAGAAAGGTGCAAGGAGGGCCCGTAGCCAAGGACAAGTACAAAGTCAGAGGAAGTGCACTGGGAGGACGAACTCAGCACGGAGCTGAGACTTGCCCCGAAATGCCATGAGCAAGAAGGTAGACGCTTCGTTCTAGCTGGTGTGGCCCAGTCGGGTAGAGCATCGTCCCACACACCAAAGGCTGCGGGTTCAATCCCCGGTCAGGGCGCACACCGAGGTGGTGGGTTTGATCCCTGCTCTGAGCATGTGTGGAAGGCAGTCGATCAATATTCTCTCTCTCTGTCTCTCTCACTCTCAAATCAATAAAAACATATCCTTGGGTGAGGATTTAAAAAGAAAGAAAAAAGAAAGCAGGCTTTCCTAGATATTTACAGGGCAAGAAAAACACGCAAGTTACGGGGCCGTGCTTGGAGCCGGTAACATGCAGCGGGTGACAAGGGGCGGAGAACTAGCCAACTCTCCCGTTGCTTTAGTCTTCCCCGCCCACCCCCCACCCCACCCCCCGGCCGGAGGCTGAGCCAGCATGAACCGAGCCTCAAGGGCTTCTTCACCGCGCGGCTCACCACCGGCTACTGAAACGGAACAGCGAAGCCCAGAGGAAGACAGTGTTGAGGAGTCCAGGCCTCTAGGCCTCCGGAAATGATTTCCCTGCCTAAATCTCGGGTGTGACCCCAGAACTGTTGTGGGTTACCTTCAGGGGTCTAGAGGGCAAAGTTTTCAGGAGAAGGAAGGCAAGGCAGATGTCTTAATTTTCATAATTAAGAGAAAGCCCCCCCCCTCCGCCCAAGAAAAACCCAGACACAGACAACCGTATGATGATTGCCAGGGGGGAAGGGGTGGGGGGACGTAGAAGACAGAGGGGGATAAACGGTGACGGAAGGAGACCTGACTTCGGGTGGTGAATGCACGATGCAAGGTACAGATGATGTGTTACAGAAGTGAGCGCCCCAAACCTGTGTAACTTCATAAACCAATGCCACCCCAACCCAGTCAATCCAAAAACAATAAATAAAATAAAGTTTTTAAAAAGTAAGAGAAAGCCAGTTCTGGGAGCTGCGAAGAGACAGACTGATTGTCAAAACCTGGGAAAGTAAAAACCAAAACAGGCCGTTCAACAAATGGGAAAAAGCACTAATGATGCCTCCACATTCGCACAGGCTCCCCGAGAGTGAGTCCCCCGCAAACAACTGTATCTTGCCGTGTATAACGCACACTTTTTGCCCAGATTGTAAGCATGCACATTCCACATGGGTATGATGATTACACACCCTGGGTATAATCATGGGTGCAATAATCCCGTACATAATGCACACCAAACCGTGGGTGTGCACTGCACATCGGAGTGCACGGTACATGGCAAAATACAGGTTCTTTACACCCTTGTTTTGGGGTTTTTTTTTTGGTAAATCTTTTAACACGTTCAGCAAGGCATTAGAAAAATCCACTTATCACTTAGATGCAAAACTACACGGTGGGTCATATTTGGAGCGACGCAGAACTGTAGCTGATTGGACGCCCCTCCTCAGAGAACGAATACCATCCCCATGGCTGCATCCTAACCCCTCCGTACACACGCAGTCCACGCCAACTCCTCCCACGCCTCCTTGCCTATCACGATCCCGCACTTCTTACCCGTCACCATCCCTTCTCAAGCCAGCACGCATTTGCACGAGCTGCTTTCCCGGCCAGGAAACTCTCTCCCCACTTGTCTGCCTCGTAAACCCGCCCTTCGGGTCCCAGCTTCAACACCACCTCCTCCGTCAAAGCTCCCGCAGTTCCCCGGAGGCAGGCAGATGCACCTGCTCACAGGTGCACGAGCACACAGCGCCGCCACCGCAGGTCTGTCGTTCATTCAACGACTCCTTCCGACGCCATCCCACATGCCATCCACCCCACCAGGCTAACAGGATTCAGAGACAAAATGCCCGGAGTTGCAGGGCTCACGCCTGGTGATGACGCAGACAAGGGTTCTCAGCGTTGGCAGAGTCACAACACGGGCCAGCGTGAAGCACCTTGGGCCACATCCGTGGGACCACAGTGTATCTTAGAGAAAGAGAGGACAGGAGAGGAAAGGAGGATTCCAAGGCAAAGAGCGGCCCGTGTGCATTTGCAGAGATGCGAGGGAGCAGGAGGGGCTGGAGCTGCCACGGTTGGTGTGGCTGCAGCAAGGACTGGGGGCAGGATGCCGCGTTATACGCGCTCTTCCAAAGGGTTGGTTTCGGTTTGAACTTATGTGCGCGCTGTTCTCGGCCTCACGGGAAACGGGACACCTCAGACCTTACCTACCTCGTCTGAAGAAGCACTTTGTTAAACGCTGAACGACTCAGGAGAATTCTGAGTGCACAGGGCAGGGCTTGGCCCTGGTCTAATGAACAGTTTCATCGACAGCTTGAATGGGTGCAGAGAAGACGTGATTACCAAATTTGCCTATAAAATAAAACCGTGACCAGTAGAACCCAAACTCAAGTGTATTTTCATGTACTGAAACATCGGTCCAAACCTCAAATGTCAAGGCCAAAACTGATAGGAGTAAACTCACAAAACCCACTACACAGGTTGGGTTGGAGATAGTTATAAATAAGGTCTTCGATTGGTAATGATCTTTGCTTGTGACATCACATGACTGTCTCCGGGATGGATTAACGTAACCGGCACGGATAAAAGCAAATGTCGATGCTGTTTGTTCGTTGGTCAGTACCTCTCGACTACTGTTCTCCATTTTCTTCTGAGTTTTGTGTTTCAGGAGGGACACTGATGAACTGCTACCCGTCTGGGGAAAGGAGGCCAGGACTGGGACCGTTTTAGAACCCTCTCATAGACAGCCCAAGGGCTGGGGACTCAATTCTCTCAGTCCAGAGGAAAGAGGCTTGGTCGGGGGAGGAGGGGAGAAGGCCTCATGTGGACAAAGGATTTGGCTTGTTCTTTGTAACTCCAGACGCCTGAGTAGAAGTTACAAAGAAGACAAATCAGCTTCCAAGTACGGAGTATTTTTCTTAATGAAGATGCAAAACACCATCTGCGTCTTCGAGATGCGAAAGCCGAGGGGATCCTTGCAGGGAATAAAAGGCTGAACTAAATAACCTCTCAACGATTTTCCCCCCCAAACTCTCCCATATTGACTCCTGGGGAAATGCCTTGGGGTTTGGGAAGTCTCTCGTTGTTCAGCCCTCATTCGTGCCCATCTGATTTCAGTCGCCGGGGAGACCATCCTGGTGGATGGGGGCAGCGAGGAGTTCCAGCTGACGGACCTGCTCCCCAGCACCCACTACACCGTCAGCATGCACGCCACCAGCGGGCCCCTCTCCAGCGGCACCGTCAGCACCAACTTCTCTACGCGTGAGTGCACACGTGGTCAGCCCCACCCCCGGCATCCCTGGAGGCTTGTGCAGACCCTGGCGATGCTCGTTTCCCAGGCGGCGGACTGGATTACAGCCTCCGCGTTTGGGACCAGGCAGCTAGGAGCTGTTCACACGTTAGTTGACCGCAGACCAAATGCCAGTGGAAGTCAGCGGCAGCCCCGGCCCGCAGACACGTGTGTTTTCTGCTCTCGTCCTGGGTCTGGGGACAGCAGCAGAGCAAGGCCAAGAGAGGCCAGCCCTGAAATGCCTCTGGCCCAGAGAGTCTGATGGACCTTGAAGGGCTCGATATGGGGAAGAGAGCTGCTGGATACAGCCACGGCCACGGCCAGGAGAGCGGTAGACAAGGGTACAGCTGGGAGACTGTTAAAGGTTCGAGCGTGAACTCACAGACGTGCAGGTGTAGCAAGGTCGTGAATCCAGACAGAGGGTCAGATTGGAAGATGTCACCCCTAGGCCCAGCAGCCCAGGTGAGGCGAGTGGGGAATCACTGACCTGATGCTTATGACCCCAAAGGATTGTCTTGTGATTGGGAGTCCCCTCTGCATCTGTCCAAGCTCAGACTGGGGCCACGTAGGAGGTGGGCCAAGAGCTGGACGGCCTGGACTCAAACAGGGAGGAGCTGGAGGGGTGGGCGCTCTCAGCATTTCCTCCTCTTTGCAGTCCTGGACCCTCCCGCAAACCTGACAGCCAGTGAAGTCACCTTACAAAGTGCCCTGATCTCCTGGCAGCCTCCCAGAGCGGAGATTGAGAACTACGTCTTGACCTACAAATCCGCCGATGGAAGCCGCAAGGTGAGTTTTCTGTGGAGGGGAAAGACATTTCTACCAAGCCACCCACAGGGAGCCAACGAGCTTTTCCACTATGAACACACAGCCCGCTGTTCAGGAGTAAGCCCCAGTCTGCAAGCCCGAGACTCGGGTGCCAGCCCCGGCTCTGTGCAAAGGCAAACTGCCAACCCTCTCCAAGCCTTCGCTTCTTCTCTGGACAGCGGGGCTGTCTACTACCCCCGCACCCTTACTCAGTGGTGGGTGCTTCCAACATGATGGTGCGAGGCACCCTGGAAACTCCCAGGCTCCCGTGAGTACATGGTCCTGGCAGGGTTTTTACTGGCAGGGCCAAGCACGTGTGAGCTGCACGCCAAATTCAGCAGCCTTTCATGCCCCTTGGTGAGCACTGGAAAGGCTGCCTGTCCGTAGCCTATTGCAAAGAGGCAACAGACCTCTGCTTTATAGCATCAGCTGAAACAGCCCGTCTAGAGCACGGGACGTCAGACTTTGGTCAGCGGCGGAATCATACGGAGAAGCTGAGTGTGCAGCACAGACTCAGCCTGGAGCCGAGCGAGTCTGCTGCCTGGGCAGCAGGGAGGCCGAGGGCCCTGGGGAGACCCAGGGCGACCTACAAAGCACTGGGTCTGATAGTCCAGGTGCCCCCCTTCACCCCAGCGTGCCCCTGGCTGATAGGAGCCGTCCTCTCTGCTCACTGGCTCAGTTTTCCCCTCACTGGGGACGGAGAGGATGGCGGTGGCCACCGCAATACTGACCTCGCTGGCCATGGGAGGGGACCTCCCCTCCCCGTGCCCCTCGTCGCGGGCCGGTCCTGCCCTCCCATCCTCCTCCTCCCCCCGCAGGAGCTGATTGTGGACGCGGAGGACACGTGGATCCGACTGGAGGGCCTGTCTGAGAGCACCGACTACACGGTCCTCCTGCAGGCGGCCCAGGACGCCCAGAGGAGCAGCGTCACCTCCACCGCCTTCACCACAGGTGAGAGACGCCCCCCCTCCTCCCGCCCTGCGAGACATCCGTCTCCTCGGCGGCCTCTGCTGAGATGTGGCCAGGGAGGCGGCCACCAGGGAAACTCAGTTGCCTTTTTTCCGAGACGGGGAATAATTATTTCCTGCACTCCTGCCTCGGCCCCTCCCGGTCCCTGCTCGCTACCCGCTCAAGCAGAGGGGCCGCCACACCCGCCCCAGGCCCACCTGGCCTAGCGAAACGCACCAAGCGGACACCTCGGGCTCCCGGTCAGATGTTCGGCAGGAGTTTTTGCGGCAGACTTTACCCTTCCCCCTCCCTTCCGCCGCCTGCGATGACAGATTCCCCTCGTGAAGAGCGGCAGCGAACCCTCCCCGTTTCTTTAGCCCTGCGGCTCTCCTCCACGCACAAAGCACTTTGCACTCTCCTGTTCTCAACACGGCCCGACAACGACAGGGGAGCAGGGCCCGTTCGCCCCATTTCACAGGCGAGGGAACAGGTGCCCGGACATCAAGGGGCTCCCCTGGCTAGTAAGCAGCTGAGTCCGAGCTTGAAGCAAGGTCTTCTCCTTCCCAATGCAGCTGGCCCTCCTGCCTCCGTCGTGCAAGCGTTCGTGAGGGCCAAACGCGTCCTGATGCGTGTGGCAGGACAGGAAAGGCAAGCCTCTTCCACAAAGCCTCCTCTGATCCAGACGCCTTCCCTGGTTGCATTTCTGCCTGATAACATAAGCCCATTCCGTTCCTACAATCACCACTAATAGCTTCCTGTCCTCTGGTCTCTGGTGTTTGCACAGGACTCTGAGGAGAATTTAATGGAAGTAGTATGGAAGAGAAAAAATATGGATACATTATTTATAATGTACTGTCGCCTGAAATTTCATCCAAGGTCTACTTGTCTTTTGGAGACATGAATATAAATGAGAAAACAAATACTCCCCGCAGAGCAACAGAGACGCGGCGAGGTGGTCCTCCGAGAGGCAGATTTCATTGTCTCTTTTAATACTCCAAGAAGGCAACAAGGCGCTCGCTGCCGCTTGTCCTCGGAGACAGCGAACACTATGAAATAGGTTGTCTTGACCTTGAGGTTAAGCGAAGACAATCATTTGCGGAGGTTCCCAGAGATGGGTAATGAGAAGTTTTCTTTATTGCCTTTGCTCCGGTCCCCGAGCTCCCCCAGCCAGGCTGAGCTGCTCTCCGGGGCTTTCTCGGGAAACTCCGGGAGCCTGCTCTAACACGAGCTTCAGTTTTGGGGGTGGTGAAAATTAATGAGAATTGCCCAACCCCGGGTTCCGGGACAGCAGACAATGGGTCATGCGAATCCGCGTAGCTTTATCGGTTAACAGTTACAGTACGGGTCAGGTTATCCGTTTCATCTTGGGTGACGTTTAGGAGGGGATGATTTTCAAGGAACTGGTCCATCTCATGGAATTTACTTAGACTGAGTTGCTTGCACTGTTCAGTGGAACAGAGATGTGTGGTCCCTCTGTTGGGAGAGCGCTGAATTTTGTCAACCAGCAACGCCATCTGCCTTTATGTCACTACGTGCAGAACGTGACCTGGCCCATTTTCAGTTGTGCCGCCCCATTGTCTTCAGAAAATCTGGCTTTCGTTTCCCTTTTTGTTGTCACAGAAGGGACCATAGAATTCACGTGGCGTCACACACTCAATAGACATTTACTGAGCCTCTGCTGTGGGTGGATCACTGAGCTAAGTGCCGGGCTAGAGTGAAGAGCAAGGTCAGCCGGCAACTGCCCTCGTGAAGCTCACGGTCAAGAGCACGAGGTAGAGGGGAACAGACAGGAGGAGGAACGAGGGCAAGTTCAAGCAGTAACGACACCATACAAATAAACAGAGCAATGAAATAGGGCCAGAGTGATGGAGGAGGATGACTCCTCCAGGAGGAAGGTTTGCCTGACGGTCACTTGCCACTTCCTTGCCCCACCCCCAGGCCCTGGCCTCAAGGAGGGTGCCGAGGAAAGGCCTCTGTGAGCTGGGACCCTCGAGCCAGGATGTAAAAGACGAGAGAGAAGCAGACACAGAAGGACGTCCGGGCCGAGGGACGTGTCATGACTGCACGCAGAGGGAGGAGTACGTTTGGCACGTTCAGAAGTTTCGAGGAAAGTCCATAAGGAAGGGAGCACTACGCTGAGCCAGAGCATGCAGGGCATAATGGCAGATAGGCCGTGGTGAGGATTTTGGGTTTTATTTTAATTAAAAGAAGCCGTTTCAGCTGGAGCCATTGCTTTGGAGATGGAGCCATTGCTTTGGAGAAGCCATTGGAAGCTTGTTGGCAAGTGAGAGATGCAGGTCACGTTTACGTCCTAAACAGACCACTCTGGTTAAAACATGGAGAATGGCAGCAAGGAGGGCCAGCGTGGCAGGGAGAGACCAGGTGGGTGGCATTACCACGGCCCAGCCCTCTCCTGGCCACAGAGACAGGCCAGGCTGGCAGCGGCCAGTCTGTGATCAACTAGCGGCCTCGGGGTTGGGTCTCCTGACCTAAGGGCAGCCAAGGCCAGTGCGACAGACCGTGTCTGTGCTGTTAGGGCCCCTGTGCTGTCGGGGCGCCTGCAGCCGACCTTCAAAGGGCAGCCCTGGGGGCCCAGTGGGCCGGAGGCAGGGCGTCTGCAAAGCCTGCAGACCTTCCTCGGCCACTCCACTGACGACGACCACGTCCAAGCCATCTACTCCGCGGCTGATTCTCTGTTCCCGTCACCACCTCAAAGTCTGTTGCCACCTCTCCTCTTGGATTCCATGACTTGCATCTCCTAAATGAGTCATACCCCCAGCCTCGCCCCCGCCTGACTCATTCTCCACACCTCGAGGAGGACAATCTTTCTAAAAACTGCGGCTTGAAGTCCACCCTTGGACTCTTCAGCCTGTTGCCTTCAGGATCAAGTTCAGCTCTTTCAGTGGCGTGGTCCCGCCCCCCGTCTACCTCCCCAAGGCTCGGCCTCACCCACACAACCCGTCTCTCACCGTCTCCTGGCCAACCCTGCTGTTTCCCCAAACAGGCTGTGCTTTTCCGTTGGCCTGAAACACCCTCCCCCACCAATGCGTGGCTCACTTCTGTGTCAGTTCCTGACACAGAAGAAGCCCTTTCTGATTAGCGCCTGCCAGTCCCTCTCCCATCCCAGGGCTCCCTGCCCCTGCTCAACCAGCCCTCCGCAGCCCCAGGCTCTCCGCAGGCTGGCTTCCATGTTTTGACAGCGCCTTGTGTCTGTCCGTCTTCCAGAACACAGAGAATTTAGGATGATGTTTGTCTGGGCCTCCCACCACAGCGTAAGCAACCTAAAAGAGTATATTCATTCCCACTTCTTTCTTAGCCCAGTATTTAGAACCCACAGACACTTCCTATGTGTTTGTTGAATGAATACCTAAAAGAATAAATAGGTAAATGAATTAGAAGATGCTGTCAAGGTGGCTACGGTGGTAGGTTTGACAGCCCGCATGGGCCGAACAGGTAACTTTGCCCTCCCCACAAACCTGCCAACCACAAACCTGCTTCTGGGAAAACAAATCCGAGTTCCAGAGGCCGGAGGTGGCCACCGGTGCGTCTGCGCAGCAGCGCGACGGGGTGTCCTGAGTCTGCTCCCTGCTCCCAGGGAGAAACGCTGCCATCTCAGCTCCGGTCCTGATGCTGAGGCCGTAGGGTGGGCCGTGGACAGCCTCCCCAAAGCCACCAGCTCGGGCCACTTTAAAGTCTGTGCCCAGGAGCCCAGCACGAGGCAGGGGCAGGGCAGGGCCAGCAAAGGTCCCTTCCCTCGCCGCTGCCAGCGCCCGGCAGCCCTCCGATTCCAGAGGCACGTAGCCCCCCTCGCTCCACTCGGCTTTCAGCCTTCAGATCGCCAACACAAACCAATTTCTGAGCAATTCTTCCGGAAAGTGCCCTGGTCTTATTGATCTCACAATTACATCTTGAAACACTTTAACCAGGAGACATTCAGCGTCCCGATCACTTGGCATTGCTTTCCTCTTAACTTGGTAATCAGCACAGCCTGTGCTTAAGGGGGAAAAAAAAGTCTCTTTGTGGGCCAGGCCACGGCTGTCTCACCAACGGGAAGAAAAGCTTCCAGTGTTTCTCTGGGCCCTGGAACTTCTGCCTTGGGAAAAATCCCTGGGATGACCTGCGTTAGGGCGAATGTGAGCTTCCGATGGCGCTAGATGGCAGGGCATCCAGAGACCCAGGGAGGCCCGAACCCACCCTGACAGTTCCCTAAACGTGTCTGAACCCACAGTACACACGCAGCCAACTCGGCAGACTGGGAATCGGGGCTGTCCGCATTACCAGCTAAGCCAAAGCCCAGCAGTCGCCCGGGCAGAACCTCACGGTAAAAACGGGCACCCCAGGCTTCAGCTCGAGGCTAGAGAGGCTCTTATTCCCTCTTTCCCAGACCCCCAATCTAAATCTTGGGACCTGCCCACTCAGGACGGACCTGTCGGGGAGAGAGAGAGGGAAGGGAAAGGAGAGGGGGGGAGGCAGGGAGGGAGGGACAGAGAGACTCAGTCTCCCCACGCGGCCCTAGGGGTGTCGGCAGAGAGGACTGACCACCGGGCCCCTCGGGGGCGCAGTCCCGCTCACCAGTGCCGCTCCTCGGCCTCTCTGAGCAGAGGGAACCGTACCAGAGGAAGAGGGGCATTCCAGTCCAGGGGGGCCTCGGGCTCACCGGAGGAGCCTGCGCGCAATCCTGAACCCGAGACCCACCCCCGACATTCCCATTCAGCGACTCTGCCTCGGAACCAGGAATCTGAATTCGAATAAAGGCCTCGTTTGGGAACAATTAACGAGCCTCGGATTCATCGGGTGCAAAGGAATCGTAATTTGATTAAGGAGGCCACGCCTTTGGCCGCCTTGCCGGCCGGAGGGTTGGATCAGGGGTATTCCATGACCCACGCATCTTCTCCCGGCTCCCAGGAGCTAGAAACCTCAGGCCGCTGCGCCTGACGTTCTGCGCAAACAAAATGCTCGTCGGCGGGCTGGCCGGCCGGGCCGCTGACTAAATGACAGTGAGGGGCATCTCTAAGCAAGCAGGCGGGCTTGCAGTTTGTCACAGGCGAGGCAAGTGCGCCCAGCACCGGGCACCAGCCCCTCCCACATCGGCTGGGCGCCGCCCCCAACCCGCCCCCCGCGGGCCCTCCGCTCCCGTGGTGCAGCCTGGGACCTCCCTCCCACCCACACTGCGTGGACCACACATCACCCGTAAGTTAACAGTGTTCTTCTCATTTTCTGACTTTAAAAATAAAGGAAGGAATTCTTCTTTTGTGTGACCGTCCTTCACGTCTTTAAGAACTTGTCTTCTCCGGGGCAAGTCATCTCGGGTTATTATATTTGTTTCTGGTCATCTACCTTTAAAGCAGCTGATGCACTTGAGCCTTTTAAAAGTATTTATAACTATTAAATAATCTACACGACCGGTGTGAAGTAGCCTGTATAAGATCGTTGATTTACTTACTCTGGCTTGGTTTAGTTTCATACGTGTATTTGCACAAGGCTGCTGTTTTAAGGTTTGAGAGAAGATGACCAGGGACACATGCGTTGGGTATTGGGAAGACACCTGGGGTTCTGGCTCCTTTAAGAAGCTAAGCTGATCCAGGAGAAGGGGCTATTGGCGCGTAAGGTAGAAGCAAGCTGGAGACCAAGAACGTTCAGCGCTGCATCTTGAAAATGAGAAATCCGGGCTGTGAGAGAAGGCTGGTTGCTCCAGAGACGAGGTGGAGAATGATCCGGAAAAAGGGAAATAATCACGGTGTCCCCAAGCAACAGGGAGAGAGGAAGGAGCTCTCTGGCAGCTGTCCCCGAAATATAATTGTGACCCCTAGGCACAGGTGGGACGGCATACACTAATGAGCTCGAGGACAAGCTGCCGATGAAAGTTAAGAGCATTTCTGCAGCTCTTCAGAAAATCGGTTTTCCGTTTTGGGGGTAAAGATATTTAATTTGAATGTAGGACTTTTTTTTAGGTCACTTTGGCCTTTGGGGCTTAATGTGCTTACACTTTGGACGTAGCCATTAATTCATCCCTCGCCACAGGGACGGAGGTCGCTGCAGCCAACTGCAGTGTGTCCCATTCTCCCTCTCAGCAGAATGCGCAGAGCACTGGACTTGAAGTTGGAACCTCAAGTTCACGTGACAGAGGGCGTCGTGTGATCTTTCTGAGTGCAGTCTTTTTCTCTGTAAAATAAGCTTTGGATTCATAACAATCTGTCTTCCCCTCAAGTTTCTTGCAAAGATTAAATGAAGATAAAAATGCACTTTGTCAAGTACAAATTCCATAGAAATGCACTGCTCTTCCCGGGTGCGGCCATGCCTGAAGTGGATGGTACCTTTGTTCCAAACCGCCTTCCCTGGCAGCCACCCTTGACCCTGGCGTGGCAGAGCTGAAGGCCAGTCCTGTGCTTGGGGGCGTTAACTCCTCTCCAAAGGGGCGTTGTGTAAAGTCTGTGGGACCCCTTCCCAACGACCTCTTCCCAACACAGGATGCTTCGTTGATGGTCCGTGACACGTGTTCAAATGACCTGGGCCCCCAGCAATATTGTTTCATCGCCTTCCTTCTGTGGCATCATGCTGTCGTTTGCTGTGACCCACCAGGGGCCAGCTGTCACACCCTGCAGTGCACAGGGGACACTGCAGTGACTGGCCCGTGAGCTCCATACTTGGCCTCTTCCTGCCCCCGCTCCGCAGGCCACGGCTGCACAAGCTCATCAGCCTCACCATTCTGTTTTCCGGGCCCCCGGATCTCAGGCGCTCACTCGAGAGCCCCGCCTTTCCCTCGCTCTATCAGCTCCCGCAGTCCACAGAGCCGCCGCTGGGATCTCTGCTGCTGCTCCTCCGCCTGCCTGCTAAGCATTAAAATGTGCCCTGAAGCTAAACTCTTCAAGACACATGATTTAAGCTTCGCTTTCAGCTAATTAGATATTGTTGTACAAATTGGGCTGTTCTCGCTGAAAGATGAGCAGCAATTTATTCCCCCTGCCCTCTCTTTAAACTTCCACTGAACTGTAAAGCATGGGCATTTGATTGTTTAGCCCAATCAGGAGATTATTTTGCACGAGGAATGGATACCCGTCCTCTTGTTCATGCCGAGCTTATCTGGGCATCCCTTCGTGGCCGCTGTGAGGAGGGCCGAAATCTGTGCTTTGGCGCGTCCCACCCTTTGGAAAGGTGGGCCCTACAGTGATGCATTGTGGGCCCGCCCCTGCCATCAGCGCCTGAGGGACAGTCACTAGCCGCACTGACACATCTTCACCTTTGGGGGGAGGGGTATTTTTATTATGCCCATTTATTGATGAGAACTGATGCCCAGGGAAGTCAGACCGTTAGCCTAAGCTAACCAGGTAAGTGGAGGAGGCAGACCTTGAACCCAGCTCCTTGGTCCTCAGATCCTGTAAGACTGTGTAATGTCTGACTAATCCACATCAGCTGGACCGGGCGGGGGAATGCAGGGTGAGGCGGGGTCCCCGCACACTGTGGGAGGTCCAGAGTGGATGTCTCACAGCTCCTCACGAGGTACCACGAGGCCCTCAGGAGTGTCCAACCTGCGGCCAGTGGGCCGCATGCAGCCCAGCATGGCTGCGAATGCAGCCCAACGCAAAATCGTACATTTACTTCAAACGTGAGATTTTTCTCGTTATTATGTGTCACAGTGTATTCAATGTGTGGCCCGAGACAACTCCTCTTCTTCCAATGTGGCCCAGAGACGCCAAAAGGTTGGACACCTTTCTCCGGCTCAAGGGGCTACGCCTAGTGGGAGAAAGGATCCTTTCGGGAAACAGCCTCTGTTCCTCCGCAGGGGGCCGGGTGTTCCCGCACCCGCAGGACTGCGCCCAGCACTTGATGAACGGTGACACGCTGAGTGGGGTCTACACCATCTTCCTCCGCGGAGAGCTCCGCCAGAAGCTGCAGGTGTACTGCGACATGGCCACGGACGGCGGCGGCTGGATTGTGAGTGCGCGCCGCTCCCCGCACGTGCAGACCCCCTGGCGTTCCGGCCCACCTGGCTCAGTGCCGGGGGACCCCGGCTTCCCCATCCCCTGCCCGTCCCCTCTCCGACCCCGCGTGGCCCTCCTAAAGGGGTTCCTCATTTCCCTCGGGGCTCCTTCTCAGCAGCCCAATCAGAGGTTTTGGCCGGGCAGAGAGAGGAACGACAAATGGAGGCTGCCGTGGCCTGTCCAGGGAGGGGGTTCCCTCTGCGATGGCAGTTGTGCATGCAGGGACAGGGACCGGTGGCTCAGACAGGCCTGGGTCTTGCCTGCTGGAAACTGCGGCTCCAGTGAAGAAGCAGGAGCTGGGTCTGTATGATGACTGCCTGTGGGGGACCAAACATGGGTCGTCACCTCTAGTTACAAAGGCCGCCCTGGTCCCCGTCCTTCCCTGGCCTCTCTGGCTGTTCCCCAGAATGTCACAGCCTTCAGGGGGCACCAATTACTAGGAAAAGAGAGACACCGCTTCCTGGGCGTATAGAACGGAGAAAAGAGAGGGCTGGCCTCACAACTGTCCCCACCCATCAGTGCAGCCCACGGGGCGGAAGGGTTCCTGCAGCCTGGCCCGGAGGCGGTCCGGCGTTAGCTGGGTGGGTGCGGATGGAAACCAGGTTTTGAATGGAGGGAAAGGGTGGCGGTGCTCATAACAGCTACTCTTGGGAGACATTTCCTTTTTCGTTTCTGACGTATTTCTGCCTCCTTTGTAAAGCATAATTGGAAAATTGAAGCCGAGGCTGATGTAGTGGAGGTTAGATGAAATTAGCACTTGAACAGCTCGGAAAATGAATGACATGCAATTGCTTTGCCTGCGTTGGGATGATGACAGGGACCGGCTGATTTGAAGCTGGCCCTGCTCTTTGGGTGAGAAATGCTTTCTGCTGCACTCCCTGGTGCAAAAAGAATCTGAGAGCCAAGCCGATTTTCCCTGACGATTTGGGGGCTCGATGTGCCCCTGAATCCATCGTACATTGAAGGGGTGCAAGTGAGTGTCAACATCCCACCCAGGCCTGTTCGTCGGGGCCTCTGCGCCTCGAGAGAGGTGCTGGGGGTCTCCTACGAACATGGCTCTGCAAACACCCCGCTCTGCACGACAGTGTTCCTTATCTGAGCATCCTCTGTCCTCGAAGATGTAAAATTCAGCGACAGCCGGTTTACTCGCCAGAGTTCCTTTTCTCGGCGTCCCATTATTTTCCCCGTCGTCTCTTGGCAGGTGTTCCAGAGGCGGCAGAATGGCCAGACCGACTTCTTCCGGAAGTGGGCGGAGTACCAAGTTGGCTTCGGGAACCTGGAGGATGAGTTTTGGCTGGGTAACGCCTCTGCGTTGCTTTTCCTTGCCGAGCTGCCCTGGCTCTCGGTCCACCTCTCCCCTTTCCGGGTCCATCAGGGGTTATCAGCAGCCGCGTGTCTGTTGAGAAGCTGACAGCCCGTGAATTGCTTTCAGCACCGCTGGCTCTGTTTGGCTGCACTATCGATCTGTGTTATCTTACTGTGGTGCTTTCCTCTCTGCTCTGTCTCTTCCCATCCTCGCTAATAGTCTCTTATGCTGATGGGTCTTGACGTGAGGCAACTACAAAGGCAGGGACCGGCCTGGTGGGCGAGGGGGCAGGAGGAGCATCTGGGCGGCTGGGCACCTCTCACGGGGGAGGCGCCAGCCAGCCAGCCTGTGGGGCCGGGAGAAGGAGGCCCTCACTCTGCTGCAGTTCCTTGGGGAATGTGATTTCCCTGACTCCACGGGGGACGGAGAAAAGTGAGAATGGCATTAGAGGTGGCCATCCATTTCCTGGAGGTCTGGCACGAGCAGGAGGTGGCGATGGAGGACCGAACAGGTGTGAGAAGGAAAGCACACACGTCTGACGCAGGCAGACCGCGGCGGTGCCACACCTGGCGGCCGCTTTATCACCTGCGTCTCCCCCTCGCTTAGGTTCTCGGTGATCCGTACAGGGCGGCAGGGGAAAGGAGAATGATGGTGCCCCCAAATCGGTTGCCTCCTCTCCACCTCCCTGTGCCTGCCTCTCGGGGCCTCGTTACCTTTCTCCCCCAGCTGGCCGTTGCGCCTCTAGGACTACTCACTGCTCACGTGGCCCCCGGGACGGTCTTACTCACCCGAACGATCTGAGCAGTGGGGAACCCCATTTGTAAAACTTCTCAAGGCCTCGCCACCGCCAGGTGAAAGCCAGGCACCTCAGCTCAGGCATCGGACCTCCGCACTCTCCCTGGGAGCCTGCTCCCCACCCCGGGTACCTCTCTCCTTCCCACATGCCCCCAGCCCCACACCAGCCTCCAAACAGTCAGAGTCACTGATGTCTCCTCTGCAAGGAACGCTCTCCCGGCCACTTGTCCCCTCCTCTAGGCTCCTTGGGGTCCGTCTGTGTATATTTAAAGACCCGGAGAACCCACCCTACCCATTCGTTGGCCTCGCCCTTTGCCTACGGGAGAGTTAGCCACTCCCTTATTAGTGTCCCCTTGCCTTTCTCTCACGACTACAGACTATACTCCAGAAACGTCCTTTAGGGCTGGGACCCCATCCCATTCCACTCTTCACCGCATTGCCTATTTCAGTGCCTGGGGAGGAGTCCGCACCTAAACTGTAGCTACCCGTTAATCGATCAGTCTATGGTAAGAATTTATTGACAATTTCTTCAGTGCCCAGATGCGTGTTTGCTGATGCAGCTAATAAAAATATATGGTAAAAATCATATAAAAGCATTGAGAGAAAAGTCAAGGAATAGGAAAATACCCTTACCCTCTAAGAGCTGGCAGACAGTACCATGAATCAGTGCGCCCGTTGCAGACAGGACTCACGTGCCCCAAACCTGTGCCCTTAACATTTTCTGTGTGTCGCTCATTTTAGTTCATTAAACCTATTGTTTTGGGAAGGAAGCGTCAAAGCATTGCTGAAGATGGAAAGCTCGTTATCCACAGTGATAAAAGGGAACCTCAAAAGTCAGTGCAACGAAAACCATATTAACATTGCTAAATGGCAGTTCGGTGCGGGGGCTGCCAGCCTGTTGCCGTGGCTGATGGTGGTGGTGCTGGTAATGGTGGACATTAGGAAGTGTTGGGTGCTACCCCACAAAGGCACTTAGAACCAAACTGAAACTGAGAGTTAGGGTTAAGGGTTCTTCTTCCTCTATTAAGAAGGAGAGAGAATTTGGTAATCCCTCTCTCCCCATATGTTCAAGGCTATTGAGTCCTTAGGCCCCAAATATTCGTCATATCATCAGAGATGCTACCCTGCACTGGGAAACACTGTACCAACCTACGAGCCACGGACGGGGAAGCCACAGCTACTCAGAGAAGGACGGGTCTGGAGGCATTGCCGGGGTCTGCCCCGCGGTGTGGGCACAGAGAGTGTAGCTTCCAGGGTGAAGGGACTGCCATTTGGTCAAGGGCAATAATGCGAGAAGGAGGCGGTGTGCGTTGGGCAGAGGCTGCGGGAGAGAGGTGGACACACCCCTGCCTTCGCAGGCTTCTCAGAGACGGCAGGGTGTCCGGGTACCCTGGCTGTGGGTCCACCCTGAACTCCTCTGACCACCGTTTGCATCTCTTTCTTCCTGTCACTTGGGCCAAAGGGCTCACGCCCACAGGACACCTCTGGTCACTTTCACCCAGCAGCATGTTTGGAGTGAGAGGTGGCAGGCCTGCCTGTCACCAGGTCCCAAGAAGACATCAGGCCCCTGAGCTGCCCTGTGATGGCAACTCCTCAGCACACCTTTTGCAGGAGGAAATTCAGAGTCTGGGAGGACAACGGCCCGGGAAAGGCTGAGGCTCACGGGTTTCCAAAAAGCCCCCTCTTCCTCCTCACACTTGTTTCGAGCCACGGTTCCCTTTCTTACCCCCCTTTCCAAAGCCGCTGGGGCCAGGCTCCCACATTCTCCGCTCACCTCCACAGGGCTGGACAACATCCACAGGATCACGTCCCAGGGCCGCTACGAACTGCGGGTGGACATGCGGGACGGCCAGGAGGCTGCCTTCGCCTACTACGACAAGTTCTCTGTCGAGGACAGCAGAAGCCTGTACAAACTCCGCATCGGGAGCTACAACGGCACCGCAGGTACCTTGGCCCCCGAGCAGGCCCCAGGACCTCGGCTGTGTGGCAAGACCAGGGCCCCCGGGCTTGGGAATTCCCTGCCGGCCAGTGAGCAGGGCACAGGCCCGTCAATCTCTGGCTCCGGTCCAGGCTGTCCCACACCACTCAGGGGACCTGAAATCAATTTCCCAGGACTTGGGTTTCCTGGTCTGGAAAATCATAATAATGATGCCGGCCCTGCTTCACAGAGGACTCAGGAAAAATGCAATTAAGTGCAGTGAAAGTGCTTTTAAGGTCTGAAAAACAAAGGTCAATGGGAGGGCCACCGATTAGTTTTCTTGTCTAGATTAATCAATACGGGCTCTTATCCAGAGAGAGCAGAACCAACTACGTAGGCTAGGTAGATAGCTCCCCCACAATGACATCGAGGAAAACCATCTCTGAACCGATGAATACAAAGTGGGTCCCCCCAGATTCCAAGATGCCCCCCCATCAGACATCGTCATCGCATCCCATCGAGGAGCAAACAGCGGCGCGTCAATGTTCCCCACCGGCCACATTGCTTTTCCTTCTTCCACCAGCACCACGAGCATCGGCCCGTTTTCTGTATAGATTTTTTACGACAGCTCTACTAAGTAGAACAACCGTCCCTGGAAGCTCCGTGGTATTAATAGTTTTATCAGAACATAACACTGAGTCCGCTTCTTGGGCTCAGCCAGCCTCTTTCCTGGGTTCTCTCGTAGCACATGTCATAAAACCTGTTTTGCCAAATGTTCTATTGTTTGGTACATGGAGTTACTGGTCCTCTCGTTAACTCCAGTTTCAGGGCTAAATGCTAGTGTATAATTTTAGCAGCGTGTTAATGCCTCTTGGCACGAAGAAGACCATCAAGATGTTGCCCCTCCATTTCTGCCTCTGTCCAATTACTTCTCTTTTCAGCCAGGCCCGCTACTCCAAAGAAAAGACACGCTTTCCTTTGTTGCTCTTCCTATTTCGGACCTTTCCCGATGGCCAGGAGCCCCTCCGGTGGTGCCCCACCGAAGGGCCAACTGACCGCGCTTGGGGCACACAGTAGCCATTGCAATGGAGTGTGATAAACAAAGCAACAGACCAAATCATTTCAAAAATAGCCAGGCCGCACGGCGGTGACCGTGGCTCATCACTGTCCCTCTGGAGACAAACGGAGTCAGGAATGTCTGTGTCCTGGTGCCGGCCTGGAGCAGGCAGACGGGGCTCTGAGCAGGAGGTCGGGGGATGAGGAGATGAGTTGGAGGGAGCAGCGTGGACGCAGCTGCCCCCCACCCGGGGAAGGTGGGGGAGGCTCCGTACAACCGGGCTGACCAATGCGTGGACGTGGGAGGGCTCAGCGGAGGGAGCCCTGCCGTGGCGGCCAGGTTGGCCGGGAGTGGGTCGCTCGTCCGGAAAATCCTGGCCCAAGAGTGACAAGTTGAACAGCCTCACGACGGTTTCTTTTTCCCAGGGGACTCGCTCAGCTATCACCAGGGACGCCCTTTCTCCACCGAGGACAGAGACAATGACATCGCAGTGACCAACTGTGCCCTGTCGTACAAGGGCGCGTGGTGGTATAAGAACTGCCACCGAACCAACCTCAACGGGAAATACGGGGAGTCCAGGCACAGCCAGGTGGGTGACGCTCGGCCGCCATCCGGCAGGGCCCGGGGCTGTGGGACCCACGGGCCCCCACCTTCATGTTTTAATTGCACGTGGGGTCTCACCCCCACCCCCACCCCCGCCTTTGAAAATGGAATACTCAGAGTCTCAAGAGAGGAGGACCGTGGAGAGCACAGGAACGCAGACCTGGGGTCCAGGCAGGACAGAGGAAGGGGTGCGGCCGGGCTCCGGAGCCAGAACTCCCCCAGAGAAGCCCCTGCAGCCAGTCACGTCCCATTTAATTTCCTCATCTAGAAGATTCCATGAAGATCTTCTAGCCTTGGGAAACCAAGGGCGGCTTCCCAGGCTCCACTCTAGCTTCAGAAGTGTCCCAGGAAGGGAGAGACCCCCATTGGAGACCACACGTCCACAGGGTGGGCCACCTGGGACTTTCCCAGCAGTAGCACCAGAAGTCCGGCAGCCAGGGACACCCCACTGGCCTGGGCAAAGCCAGAGGGTCGGTCACTGTCGGTGCAAAGCACCTGACTCCCCCGTAGTGGCTGTTCACACACAGTTACTCTCTTCTAAATGTTTCTGTGCTGGTGGGATTTTGAAATTCAACTCCAGTGACTGATGCAGGCGAATCCTGAAGCCCAAAAACCTAGAGCTGCGATACATTCCCAGTAGAGACCCAGGCCACAGGCCCATTAAATAGGAAAAGCTGGAAAGGGGCTGAGCCCTGACCTCACTGGGAACTCGGCCACGTCTCGGGTGGTCTGACACATGCCTCTTTCTCCTTCCCAGGGCATCAACTGGTACCACTGGAAAGGCCACGAGTTCTCCATCCCCTTCGTGGAAATGAAGATGCGCCCCTACAACCCCCGTCCCGTGGCAGGGCGGAAACGGCGGTCCTTGCACTTCTGAGCCGTGGGCGACCGCCAGCCAACTGACCTGTCCTGTCCTTTGTTTGTATTTTATAATATGACGCCAGGGGTGAGGGGTCATAGTACTGTGCTTCGCAACATACTACGAGTGTAGGGGGAAGCAGAGGGCAGCAGGAACCTGCTGAGAACTAGCTGCCTGTGGTTCCTGCTGCCCTCGGGCCGGACCCTCAGTCCATCCTCCCTCCTGCCCGGCCAGCCTCGACCTTCCCCTCTCGTCCCACCCAGGAGCAAAGGGAGGTGTTTTCTTCAAAGACCAATTCAAAGGCAAGTCCTGGAGTCGGGTGGCTATGGGGACAGGCACGTGCCTTCTCCCCTCTCCTTCCTTCCGAGAAGCCCTTCACGCCCACGGGTGTGTTTCTGGTCACTGCCTTCGATAGCCCGGTCCTCACCCAGCCCACGGCGGAGCCTCAGCAAGAGAGCTTCGTGAGCGACTCCCCCAAGGAGGAAGCAGCGTGACCTCCCCGGTCCCGCCAACCCGAGGTCTCGCAGAGCTGCCCGCTGCGTCCCAGCGGGGCCCACGTCGATGCCCACCCTCTTTGGGAGTGGGGGGTGGGCAGAGGGGGTGTGGTTTGCAGCGCTTTGGGGCCTGGCCTGGAGGGAAGGACCGAAGAAGGAGAATTCAGGGCACCTGCCAATGAGATTCGAGGCCCCGCGGGGAACCCAGGTCCCCCAGCTCTGGTTTCTTTCTTTCCAGTCCTCTGTGCCATGAGGTTTTCGTTTGTTTTTTTTTTTTTTTTTTTCCTTTTGAGTTGCAAATTGACTTCTACCTTGTTCAGGCTCTTCTTTGTGTGAGTAGCTTAATAAGAGTCAGACAAAGAAGTTCAGTGACCAGCCAGCCATTGTCCTGACGGATAATCCCTGGGAAGAGGTGCAATTTGGGGGGTTTCATTCTTGTTTTCTTCTCCGTTTTGGTCCCACGAGAAACAGGAGTGACCTCCTTAATGAGGTGAGGTCATGAGGAACCTTTCTCCGTCTCCTTTTATTATTCTGCCTTGGAGAGGAAAAATGAAAAGCACCAGAGGAAATTGCATCCAGAAAGCCAAAGGTGGACGGGGGAGGGGCTGCGGGCCCAGGTTCCATTTTATGAGATGCGCTCTCTTCACCGGCGTGATTTGATGTTTAAGCCCCAACAGAGCTGGAAGCTCTAGAAGCCAGGACCCTGCAACTGCTCCACATCCGGTGTCGCTGCAGCCGTCCCGACAGCGTCTGCCGAATCCATGTTCAGTTTGCCTGCTGCCCGCACCCCGTCCACGAGGCCCCGATCCCACTTTCTGTACCCACACCTTGAGTCCAACTGGGGCATCCGGGTACCTTCCCCGGCCGATCACAACGAGCCCGAGACCAGGCGATTTTCCCATGGAGCCTTCCGCAGTCTAACCAAGCTCTGACAGCCAGGAAAGAACGGCCCCCGGGCTGACGCTCCCACCTGTGACATCATGGGAAGTCATGCCACGTGTCATGCTGCCATGTGTCATGCTGCCACATGTCATGCTGCCACGGGCGGTGGGCACTGTCCCTTTCGTAAGCCCCCAAGGCCTGTTCACAGCTGCACGGTGGTTGGGACGGACATACCCAGCGCTGAACGACAGCGGTGACATTTTCATTTCTCAGCTCACCATAAGCTTCGAAAAAACTAGGAGAAACCTGGGGGAAACAAACAGTCCTTTCCAGAAACCTGCAAATCAAATAAGACTTAGCTAGAGTGGGCCACCAACGAACAGCGGGAGGCAGGCTGCACGGGGCAACTGGGGGCTAAGCTGTAGGCCCCCCACTGGCTGCACCTCTCTGGGCCTCAGGTCCCTCACCTGTCGCACGACGGATTACGGCTTCTAACTTCCCTTTCAGCTTTGACAGCCAGCAATGCCCATCTCTGATCTGAAATCTGAGCAGGAATGGGCATTGGTGAGACAGCACAATCAAGTCATGAAGGTTGTCCGGAAGCCCTGCTTTATTTAGGAAGGAAGGAGGGAAGAAAGGGAGGGAGGGTGCGAGGAAGGCTGATTCCGAAGTCGTAAATAAAGCGCAGGCTCACACTGCAGAGAGGATTATGAGAAGCAGGAGGCTGCACGCATTTCGTCCGCAAAAGCAGAGCCCGGGGACCTGGGTGGTCCCGCACAGCCCACCTCAGCAAGGGAAGTGAAACAGGGCAAGACTCTGAACCCTCATGTCACCATTCCAGTGAAAGCCCACAGCGTCCATGGAAACCCGAGTCTGCCTTTCGCAGGAGCCGCTTCACCCCGTGGCGCACTTCTATAAATAGTCTCCGCCGCACTGCCCAGATTTGTTCTAAAGAACTATAAAGCAAGAAAGGGACTTCAAAGCTTAGCTCGCCCAGCCTTCTATGGAAGGGTTTATGCATTCCTTTCATTAAGTAGACTCATTCCCTCACGAGTTGTTACCATTTTTAAGAGACTGAGCCCATTCTCTGCCCAAGGCCCACGGTCGGTCGACTTGAGTCAGAGCTTTCTACCTTCACTCACTGGTTCCTGCTAACGCGGCTCCTCCAAGCTCTTCCCCAGGGTGGACCCGGGGGCGCCGCTCACTAGGCACTCACCCTGAGCCCCAAAGCTTCCCTCCAGGGACACAGAAGGGACAGACGCGGCCCTGCCCAGGAGTCACATCAGGCTGTGTCCTTACAGAGGCAAACCAAACCCCACCAGTGACTGCAGCGGACTCACCGCCTACACCCGAGAGCAGGCACCTGGTTGCGTTCCCCCATCAGAAAAGGGTGCTTTCCGCAGAGCACACTCACGTTCTCTGAGGGCCTTTCTGGAAGGTGAAGGGGCCACTGGAGCTAAAGGGCAGCGGGCGTGGGGGGATGGGGAAAGCAGATCTGTGGAAAACTGCTGGCCCTTAGGCCCCGTTTAACTGGAGGAGGGAGGCTTGCTGAGTGTCACCACCAGGTGGCGGACACAGCCCCAGGCCCGTCCGGTAACCCTGTGTGAACCCTCCTGGGGGTGAGGACAAGAGCCTCCAGGTTTCTGGGAGAACGCAGACCAAGCTGAGACCCAAGAGAACTAGCCCCCAGATTTGCACAAGAGATTGATTTGTAAAAAAAAATAATAATAATAATACAACCGCAAAAATAGCAGCAAGGAAATGCAGAGCAAACTTCACAAATCCACGCCTCCCTTCACAGACCCGTCCTCATAAAGAGGTAGGAGACTCGCATCGCTCCGTCCACCTGGGAATCCGCCTGCTCCCTGCGCGGAACGCGGGGCCCTCACAGACAGACCAGGAGAGCCCAGGCTGCCAGTGCGGGGGGCCACTCGGATCCAGCCCCCCACAGGTCGGCTTTTCGGATCCGGTGCCAGGACAGAGCTGTGGACTAAGGCACCTTACGGAGCCTTTTCAAAGAGCCCTTTGAAAAGCATCGGTTGAGAAAGGGTTCCTGAGTTCCTCTGTGTCCTGTCCCCTCGAGGGAAAAAAAAATCAAATCAAATCTGTGACAACAGGGCATGCACCAAGCCGAGGGACTGAAATCGGCTCCGTGGGGCCCGGATGTGCAAGGACTCCTGCGGCTTCAAACTAGTTTCTGTCGTTCTTTCTTCCTTTTTTTTTTTTTTTGATGAACCTCCACCCAGAATTTCAGGAAAGGTGGAGCCACTGACTCCAGATACGGGCTTGTCTACGGCTTCTTTCTTATCAGCAGACTCCTGCGCAGTCCAATCCCTTACTTGCATTTCTTTCCCTCCAAAGGGGGCTCTCATCTGGCATCTCACTGTCTGCCCTTCAAACTCTGGAAAGGAATTTCGGGAAGATTCCAACGTGAGTTCCACACCGTAATCCCAGAGCAGGTGGGATGGTTTGTTTTCACTTGCCTCAAACTTGCCAAGGACGGGGAGGGGCCCTGGACCTCAGAGGTCTGGGGTGAATCATTCCTGAACTGGGGAGTCTGCCTCTTGGCTGAAGCAATAGCTCTGCCCAGCCTCCCTGGATGGTCCGCTTTCCTCCAGGTGACAGTGACAGGTTGTCTGCCCAGCCGAAGGTGAGTCACAGGACGGGCTCTGGGTTGAGCCCGCAGCCTCCCCTGGCTGTGCCTCAGGGCCTTCTGGCCCCATTCCTGAAGATCGTAGACTAACTGCTTCCTCCAGACGAACTGCTTCCTCAAACCTCCGTTTCCTTCATAATCCCACCCCATACAAGTGCGTAAGGTTTCCCCAACAACAAGGAGGGCACCGCCAGGCCAAACGAGAACTCACGGAATAAACGCAACCCTCTAAGAGCAAGTAGGGAAAAAATCCCCAGTGAACTTGAAGAGGGCGTGCTGTGGGTGGAGATTCAGGACCCATTTAACAAATGCCTCTCGTTCATCCCACTTGTCCCACGCTGGATTTGTTCAGACCCAAATGTGTTCCTCAAGCTGGAGAAACAGCTGGGAGGAAGGAAGAATAAAATATAAAATACCACATGACAACAAAAAAACCAAGCCAGTGGATCACTGGAGGCTAAAAGCAAGGCTCTTCCAGACAGGCCCACAGTTAAAATGCAGAGGCCAGGTGCGCGGGGCCCTGGATGAGGGGCCGGCCTTCGTTCCCTGCCCTCTGGCCCCCAGCCGCTCACCAGCGCCCCGGCAGAGCACCCACTGCACCCGAGAAGAAGCGGAGGTCCCCAGGGCCCGGCACTGCCCAGAGACAGAGAAGCAGAAGGACTTCCCTGGCTTGCCCAGCCCGTCCTGCCTGGACCTCGCTTCGTCTTCCCAAGCGTTTCCGATTCATTTCTCAAGGTCACCCCTTGCCTGAAGCATGACTTCATCGCACCTGCTGCACTTCATCGTCCCAGCGTCCTTGGCCAGCCTCTCCGTCTTCGGACAGTGCTGCCTATTCTCCAGACCGGAAATCCTCCCTCCTTCCCCAAGCGTAATCAGGCTACTGCAGAACATCCAAATAACACAACCCTTGTTCCTCAGAAAAACTCTGCCCCCTCTGCTAACTTAATAAAACAGCTAGTCATCGCTGGCTGCGAGGCCCGGCTGACAGGCCCAGCGGATGCTAAATTTCCAGTTCAGACACATTTAACCCTTTCGGTCTCCCTGATCGGCTCTCGCAGGTGCTGGCATTGGTTCGTTGGTCTCGTGGATTCTTTGGAGGCCATGTGATGTTCCAGGAGGCCTGGAACCCCAAAGCCACAGGGAGGGTTGGGGTCCAGAGACATGGTCAGGAGGCAAATGCGTGGACGAGAGCTATTGTTTTCTTCCCAACAGTTTAGTAGCCCCAGGGAGACCCTGGGGTGCTTTTTGACATCCTGTCATTGGACACGAATGTGCTCAACACTGCCTCCAAAAGGCTAATGTTGGGAAGACACCTCCAGCACTAGAAAGGAGGAACTCAACTCCCACGTTTCATACTCCAGGCCAAGAAAGGTTAGGCAACTTGCTCAGGTTCACCCAGCTGATTAGTAACAGAGCTGAGATCAGATCTGGCATAGGCTTTTTCATTTTCCTCTCCCCAAAGGAAGGCTAAGAGACTTGGCATTATCGAACTCCTGCTGTTTTCCAGATCCTGGGTTAGGAGCTTGACATACAGTACTTTGTTCGGTCCTCACCAGGACCCTGACTCGAGTTTAACCACTTGGCAGATGAGAGAATGGAGGCACAGACAGGTTCCGGAGCATGTCCCGGGTCACACAGCCACCAAGTGGAGCTGTGATCAGACGCGCTGTGTCTGATTCTAGCGCCCTCGCTCTGCTACTGCAGGGGCAGCGGCCCCTTGTATCTGTGTGGCTAAGTGGCCACCATCTTGGATCTGCTAATGTTCTTACCAAGGGCCTCCTAATGCCACTTCCTCTCTGTCTTCTGAGAAAAGGGAGTTTGAACTGTTTTCGCCACATACTCCAGCAGATCTTTAACCCCTCCATCAGGAGTAAGAAACATCCTGACAGCAGAACTTTCCTTTTTTTTTTTTTTTTTTTTTTTTTTTTTAACATGGGAGGTGAGAGAGAGGGTCAGAGCAGGCTGGGAGGGGAAGGTGAAGACCAGAACACAAAACAATCGTTCCCCTATCCCCACCCCACCCCACCCCACCGCTTCGGGTACCTGCAGCCCCTTTCTCACCCAACATTAGCAAAGTGGGAAATTCCAGAGCCATTCTCCCCAAACCAGGGCAGACAATGCAGCCAGGACGGGGAGGGGAAGCCACAGAACAAACATGGCGGTGTCCCTGGGGTGTCAACTTTACTCCTGGACTAGGGAGGGAAAAGGTTACATTACTAATGTATTCATCCCCCATTTTCCTCTTCCCTCTCCCTTCCTGTTCCACCTCCTCAGTGGGCCAAGGAGCTCCCAGGACAGTGGGCTCTCTTTGCCCCTTTGGGAAGGAAATCTGTTCTCAGTAACTGGTATTTCCAGCTGCCAGGCCAAAACCCCAAGAGTGCACCCCTTTCTCTGAAATGAATGACATTTCCATACACAGGACATATAGCTCTCCCTGACAGCTATCTGTTTCGCTTGTCATGCTCCTCATCCACACAGGGCTGCTTAGGCAGCAGTGACACCCCGTGGTGGAAGCAGTGGACACCATGGTCAGCGAGCGCAGTCACGTCAACCAAAAGAGTGCTCCCCAACCGACCCCCTGCCCCACTCGTGCGTCCCCCCTGAGGCCCGGACTCCCATCCTGGCCCCACAGGCTCGAGGCTCCTTCCTGTATCATTCACACCCTCCCACCCCGGTTTTTCCAACCTCAAATACACTCTGGGCCCAGGGGAATGCCAGGCACCCTGAGGGAGTCGCTGTCATCGGCGCTAGGCCAGCTGAAACCCCCCTTACGGTGGTTCTGAGAACTCACCGACACCAAATCCTCCCGTCCTTCCGAATTTGCGTTTGCCATTTTAACATTTAACAGCCTTTTCAGGTAAAAATAACAGACCAATTTACTGACTTTGTAGCTACAATGTGCTCGGAAAAGCATTTACTTAAAGACTGGAAGGACGAAGAAGAACAAGGAGAAACTGGAGTGCACCCTCCTCAGGCGGTGTACTTGTTAATGAACCAAAACAAAATGAAAATGGACAGGAAAGGGGCGGACAGACAGACCAACGTCCCCCAACCTTTCACGGCGCTGTAGCTCAAAGACTGGGATCTCCGCTTGTTAACCATTGTTAACTAGTATTTTTAGTCCGAGTTGCTTTTAGCCTCTGTATAGTTCCTTTTTTAAACACATTTTCTATACGTTAATAAAAGATCCTGAAGACTAATGTCATCTGTGGGTCCTGTGGGGGGCGCTGGGGAGGAAGGACTTTCTCGATGGCTGACCTGCCCCCTCCTCTGCGCAGACCCGCTCTGTGCATTCACCCACCACTTCCGCCAAAATGTCTTCTCTGTGTCCCCCCTTTCAGGGAGGCTGTTCTCGTTCCCGACGTCCTGCTCTGCTCTGCTCTTCCTTCTGAGTCCCTTGACTTCCCTGATGCTATTCTCTCACCGTATCCTCTTCCCCAGGCTATTCTGTCACTATAGCCTCTCAAACTCCTTCTCCTCCCCCCTCCCCATCCCCCCACTTCTCCCCTCCCCTTCCTCCTCCTCCCTTCCTCTTTCTTTCCTTCCTATCTCCCACCCACTGTGAGTTTTTCACCTCACCGTTTCACCACCAAAAGAGGTCACTTCCCTGGCTGGGTTGCTCCGTTGGTCCCCATACACCAAAGGTGGTGGGTTCGATCCTAGCTGCGGGTTCTGTGCCTGGTCAGGGCGTGTATTGACTGATGTTCCTCTCTCGCATCAATGTCTGTCTCTCTCTCCGTGCCCCCACTCCAGCCCTTCCCCCCTCTCTCAAATCAATGAGCACGTCTCGGATGAGGATTAATACAAGAAAGACAGAAAAGGCCCCTGATGGTGGCAGCCTCTGCTGGATGGCCCAGCCTCGCCCACACTGGCCTTGTCTATGGTTTCGAGGCCTTGATCGCCACACATGCTGTCTCACTGCCCAGCTCCCTGAAGCCTGGAGTGCCCCAAGGCAGCCAGATCGCCAAGGCGCTAGTGCCATCTATGGGCCCTGGCGGAGAATCTCCAACAGACCCAGCTTGCTGAGTCTGCCTCCGGTCCGTCCGATCAGCCTGCCTCCAGTTCCCACGCCCACCTGCCCCCAGACTGGGTCCCCTGGGAAAACATCTTCCCTTTTTCTCCCTTGAAAATGGCCCCAGCACACACTGTAAGACCAACGGTAACCTCCAGGTAACATTAGGTAAGACCCAGCCAGGTCTCAGCCCCGAGCGGAGGGCCACGCGGGACACCTGGCTGCGGGTCAGCTCCGCAAGCTCACAGATGCAGGTACAGACGGTGCTGGAATGGCTGTGCTACTGGCAAGCGTAATGACCCAGCAGGGACGCGTGAGGGGGGAACAGCATGAGAGGGGGCCAGAGGGCCCAAGGCGGCACAGCCTGCAGGGGCAGGGCCAGGAGAGGTGGAGGATTCGTGTCTGCGTGGCTCCCGGACTGTGCAGGACTTGAACCACAGAGCTCCCCGCTCCAGGCGGCCAGGGACTCACTGCACATTGCGAACCCCCAGGGCTAGGAGGGAGAGACCTTTCTCCGCATCCCCTTATCAAAACAGAGGCAGAGAGAATCGTGTTTAAAGACACAGAACCAAACACTGGGTAATAATGTTTTTTTCCCAAAAGAGTCATTCCCCCATCCTAAGCACGAGCAGGCCTCTCCCTAACCCTGGACACAGGCGCAGAGTCCCAGCTCCCAGACACAGTGGGTCTCGCCCTGTGCCACCCAGAGCATGGCGCCTTCCTAGCCCTGCCCCCGGGACTCATTTCCTAAAACACGGATGTCTGGACTAGCAGACAGGAGCGGCCTTTCTAAAAGAGCCACATTGCCCGGTCCTGCTTTAAATAAATCACTCGGGATCGTGTAACTGGAGGAGTGACCGTCATGCTGTGCACATAAAACCCATCACCCCGAATCCCATCCTGCGGGTTCCCTGGGAGAAAGAAACGTAAGGGAGAAAGAGGAACATCAAGGAATTTCAGTAATTAGTGTTTATTCCAGAGGTGGCTCCATGCTGACATTAGACTCTCCCTTAAACGAGGATAATTCACCCATTGCTGGAGCCCCCTGGGCGTGACTACAACCATTGGAACACAGATTTAATTACCGCCGTGTCGTGGGAGCCAAGAACTGCCACGGGTAAAATTAAAAGTGGATTATTAAGCAAGAGAAATGTTAGCGGCGTTAGGCATCGGAGCAATTACCAGGAACCAGACCTAGACACGGGAGCGTTCTCTCTCCTGTCATGTCCCCGGTGTCCCTGGGGACGAGTGCCTCGGCAGTGGCCTCCATGCCAGCCGGATGTAAGACGTCACCACGGAATAAGGCCCCGCGGAGCCTGCGTCTCTCCTCTCGTGGGATACGGGCAATCCACCCCCCGCCCGCCTGGGCTTTCCGGGAATGACGGAAAGAGCATGCCCGGCCTCCCCCCTCCCCACCCCCGATCACACACAGTGCACCTCTGGCCCCTCTTCCCGCATCGCTCCAGGCGATCCGCGAGCACCTACTACTACGACCAGGCCCAGGGCCATCTCCAACGCGCAAAGACGGCCGGCCTGGTCCCCCGTGAACAGACTTCATCTCCTCTCGTTGCCTCTTCCCCTTTTCGCCCACTTGGACCGAACGCCCCACTCCCCAGTCTCGACATCCCACGTGCGTGGGCGTGCAGCCCCCGCGTCCAAGGTGTTCCAGATAAAATAGAGTGGAGTCCCCCACTTTACGTGGTGTGTTCACGAGGACCCAGAGAGAGAGGCATAGCAACAGAATTCAGTTAATTAAGATGAAGGCTGTCATTTCAATATTGACAATTTGCTTTAACTCAGACACATTTCCAACACTTCAAATGCTACGGAAAGTGGCAATTAAGGAGCTTCTTGAATCTCAAAAGCTAATAGAACCTTCTCAAAGGATTAAGTGCTGTAGAGTCCTGGGGGGGGGGGGCAGCGCCGGAAGAGGGCATCAGAAAATAAATGCCCTGGTCCTTTCAGGCCGTGTTGCCCTTTAAGATATTAAGTGAGAACTGCTGTGACTGAGACCGCTGCTGAGCTCTCCTTCTCGGCTCCCGGGAAAGCGCCGGGTCTGCTCTTCGCCGCGAACAATAAGCCCTGTAGAGGTTTCTGAGAAATGAGCGTAAATTACAAGAAACGCAGTCGCAATTATGAAGATTCAATATGCTAGCTGTGCAGGAAATTGAAAGATCCCAGAAAAACGGAGGGAACTGGGAGGGAACGTGTAAATCACGTCCTGTGTGCAGGCCCGACCTGGCGTGATTTGTGGGCCCCACTCACTGTGCATGACTTTTCTTCCCTAAATAAAACTCACAGCGTCATCCCCAAAGCTTGTATTTCTAGCCAAAGCCACGCTGCAGTAACTGTCCCCAACAACATCCTGGATCTCTGTCACCCGCACCTCAGCTGGCTTAGTGTCCCGCCAGGGTCACTGACAGGGAAGAAGTCAGCCTGCAGCAGGGAGCTGCCTGCCCTCCTCCCCTCCCCCCACCCCATCACGGACCATTTAAAATCTTTGAGAGACATTCATGGAAACCTAGTTTTCAACAGCCCTCCTTCTATTTTTCAAAAAAATAATAATAACCTGAATTTTAACTCAATTTCAAATGTCCGCACTTGCTATAGAGCAGGGTTGTAATACACCAGCACGAGGGTCACTTCAGTCAGGTAATTGTTAGTGGCGGGAAACTGTCCTGTGCATTGTAGAATATTTAGCATCCCTGGCCTCTAGCCACCGAACCCCAGAGGGACCACCACCCACCCCCAGGTTGTAACAACCCAAGTATCCAGACGCTGACAAACGAGATCTGCCCTCAGCCAGCAAAATCAGCCTCCGTGAAGAGTCGCCGTTGCGAGATTTATCTTCAGAAGAAGGCTGAAGATAAATTGATTCAATTGAGACTTCATTAAAGCAACATTTTAAGAAGCATCCTCCAGTCCATTTCGGTCCAAAAGACAAAAGGGGCCCCCCAACTGGAGCATTGTTACAGCTTTTCTGTTGAATTTCTTTTTATGTAGTTTATAAATGTTTGAAGAGCTATCTGTGTTTTCAGTTTCATTTTGCTGGAATCGCTGTGGGCATGAGATTAGATTCCAAGGTAGGGACTGGAATTCATAAGATGCTGCTGACAGAAAGTGAGAGTGTGGCTCACCGGGATTCAGCGCGCCTCGGCTCTCCAGGAATCAATTAAGTTTCAAATCAGGGGTCACTTGTAGGTTAGGCCGTGGGCTCTGGCGCTCCCCCTGGTGGACAATCCTAAATGGTATTGATTGTTTAAGATCCCCCAGTACCTCCCAGTCTCATCTGTCCTGGAGGTCACTTAAGAAAAACGTAAAGGAGGGTAAGTCAGGCACCAAAGACAGGAGGAAGGAAGGCGTTGTCCCAGAATTCCGCCGGGGTTCTGGCCGGATTTTGGTCCACCGAGCAAGGAAGCCAGAGTGACAGTTCACGCTCCCGGGAGAGTGTGGACAGGGTCGCGCACCTGAGGTCGCCCAAGATCGCCTGCCTGATTGCTCCGGGACGTTAGGGAGCAGACCCCAGCCAAGGAAAACTTGAACTGCGTCACAAGAATAGGACGAAGCAGAAGGGAAAACAGAAAGGTGCCCATGAAAGAAATGCGTGGCAGCCCCAGGGCATGGCGGAGAAGCGCACGCCTCCTGCCCGCCCACCCTCCCAGCCCACCCTCCCAGCTCACCCTCCCAAACAGGCTCTCCCGGCTCACAGGAAGGGGGTGCGGGGAGGGACGCCACAGCACTGGTGTGTCTTTCCTACCACCCCAGCCGTGCCTGCTGGGCCCTGTGGCCTACTTCTGTGCTGAGACAGTGCGTTGCCGTGGTACGGCGGAACGTGAGGTTAGTTGCGCAGGTGCCCTGGGATCAGGGAGGGCCGACACGCCAGGGTGACAGCAGCAATGGCCCTCATGTTTGCTCCTCTAGGTGGGAGGGGACAGGCTTGCATCCGTCTCTCAAGCACAGGGAGGCAGCCAGAGAGCCAACAGCAAGGGAAGGAAATTTGGGGTTCACATCTTGCTGCCAAAAACGTGCTGCTTTCATCGTGATCTCTCTCACCACACAGTTTAGATCAAGGGCCCCCGGAGCAACTGGCCAAGTGACCCTGCCATTGGGGTCAGCCTACACCTCCCCACTGGATTTCCAGGACCATTTATTTCTCTTCCGAGATCAAGCCGCTCTGAAGAACTGAGCTAGCACCATCCTCTATCCATCAGATACCAGTTGTCCCCTGGGGGAGAAATGACCCCCCCCCCGGAAAATCAGTGCTCTGAAGGGCCAGGCACAGTGGTTCAGGCCTGAGCAAATGTGCACGGTCCTGTTCTGGCCCACCGTTCAAACTGGTTCGGGGTGAACACCAGTCCCAATTCTGTCCCAAAAGATTAGAACCAACATTTTTTTTTTCTTTGGTGGCTCAAGGAATGAAACCCTCACTGCTTCTGTATCCTGTGGTACACGGACAAATCTCTTGGAACGTGCATCCATTTTTCTCTCCATGGAAAAGGTCAGGCTCAGAATGAAGCGGACACCTCGAGGGCTGGACCGAGACACTGAAAGGAACCGCTTCTGATGCGTCCCGTTCCGGAAGCCGGTCTGACCTGGGTGTATAAAACCATCTCCTTTTTTGTTTGTTTGTTTAAGACAGTTGGGCATTTTTGTTACTTGATACTAAAAGAAACTTGCCCTAAAATATGGTAAGTAGGTTCATAACAGTTAGACCCCAGGCAATTTTTAGCCCAGCCTAAAAATTAACCTACTATGAACTTCCATTTCTGAACAAAAAAAATTAAGAAAACTTGAAATCGCCTCTTTTCATCTTTGACCTCACCACATCCATCCCCAAATTCATGTCCTGTATGTATTCAAATGGAAGTCCAAAGAGCTTTATCCTCTACCCCCGTAAAAATATCCTTGATTACCAGCTCAGACAGGTGGTTCTGAGAGACCCTATGGTGAAAAAGAAAGATAACTGAACACCTGACTTCTAGATATTTCTACGACTGCCTTGCTGTTGACATTGGCGAAATCTCCCATCTAGGGCAGCGGCCATCATGCTGTGGTCCACAGACCCTCGGGTCCACGAGACCTTCCAGAGGATCCACTAAATCCAGACCATTTTATAAGACCTCAAAGATAATATTTAGCATTTTCATTGCGTGGACATTTGCAAAGATGGTGGTAAAACTGCAGATGCTTAGCGCGGATCAAGCCGGATGCCAATTTCGCTTGACGAAAAGGTAAAAAACTATTAATTTGATTATATCTTGACCACGAGTGCACGCAGGTCTTTTTAATCCGGTGTGACTGGATGGGAAGGACGCTCCGAGCACTTTCACTACCCACGCAAGTGCAGTGATCGCTGGAGGAAAAGAGGGCTGGGCCGAGTCTCCAGCTGAAGTCCCTGCTTCTGTTCGAGGACGGACGCCATTTTTACTTGAAAGACCAAGCGACAGATAAGCGATGGTTTTTTCAGACCCGGGTATCTAGCAAGCATTTTCTCGAAAGTAAGCCAAGTGAACCTACCATCCTGAGGAAAACAATCGACAGTGTTTGCGTCTGGTGATAAAATCTGGCTCTCGAAAGAAAACTACAATTTTGAAACACCTGTGTCCGCCCTGCTAGGCTTGACAGCTTCCTCGGTGCTCAAGGACTTCTCCGAGGAGATCAGTGGTGACGTTAAAAAAATGTAATTTTTCAATTTTGTACAATAAACTACATCAAATTTGCAAAAATCTGTATAACTCCTTGAAGGGTTTTTCTACTAGTTTGCCTGTCACTTGCTTACTGATTTTAGGAATTATTTTTACATATCCTAGGTAGGAAGCATGTGTCAGTTTGGGGCACTTAAAATACTTCGTTGAACTCTGCTGCGTGTCTCCACCCCCTTTATGGTATCTTCGATAGTGTTTCTGGTTTCGATGAATCAAATTTACCAGTCTTTCCTTGATGGGTAGTGTTTCTTGGTCTTGTTTTCTGATCCTCAGACTTGAAAGTGTTCTCCTGTATCTGTGCTTTTATTTTTCACACTCAGGTTTTTAATCTACCTGGAATTTTTTACCAGGTAGAATGATATGGAACTGCCTACATTTGGCTGTTTCTGACCTACAAAACGATGGTTCTAGATGGCTCGACACGATCTATGATGTGAGGCAGGGACACTTTATATTTTTTTCCGTATGACTCATAAGCCTTCCCAGTGGCATCTATTTAGATGTCTGTCCTTACTCACCGACCTGCAAAGCCAGCCTTCTAATGGGGTCTTCCTGTCGCCCCCAGCCCCGGGGCCACACCACCTCAGTAGCCAGGGAGGGCTTTAAAATAACTCCGTATCTGTAGGGTAAGACCTCTCACTTTTTTCTTCAACTCCCTTGAGAGTTTGGCTCTTCCTGATTCTTTGCATGTCCAAATAAATTTTAAATCAGCTAGTCAAGTTCTACCCCCCAAAATTGATATTTTTATTGGCGTGGCATTGCCTAATAATGTCGAAGAATGGGCCTCTTCACAGTCTTGAGGGCTTGAGTCGGTGAACACCAAATATCTCTCAACTTATTGCATGTCTGCAATGTCTCTCAATAAAGGATTCCAATTTTCTTCGGAGAAGTTTTACACAGCTTTTATTAGGTTTACTGCCAGGTACTTTTGGGGTCCGAGATTTGACTTTACCATACTTCCAACCTCATGAATCAGTCTGTTATTGCTGCATGGCTGCGGGTCGAAGACGGGGGACTTGAAGAAGCTCTTTGGACCACCCGCGTCACAGGAATTGGACTTTCACATGTCCCCACAAAGGTCAGCTGCAGGGTTTAATGAGAAGGAAGAGTTGTTTTGGGTTTCATGGTTTTGGTTTGGGGTTCGGGTTTTTTTATTAACTCTGTTTTGTCCGGTGCTCAGGCAACTTGCCTTGAAATGTCCTGTGTGCGGAAGGGAACGATGCAGTTGAGTTTAGTTCGGGATCATGTTTACACATGATCTGTGACCCACTGTGGTTCCAGGATTTGGAACAGGCACTGGACTCTGTTCTCTCCCTCTATCTCTCTCTCTCCCTCTCCCCCCCCCTCTCTCTCTCCCTCTCTCCCTCTCCCTCTCTCTCTCTCTCTCACACACACACACACACACACACACACACACACACACACCCCTTGTCCTAAAAAACTATAAAAATCAAAGCTCAGGTTCATCTGATTTAGCAACAGCCCACAGGGTAAAAACTGTGCTTACTTCTCTTGTTTCCTGCTTTCCCCCTTAGATGTTGGACTGAGACAGCCTTGCTGCTATATTGTACCCATTCTCCAACACTTTGAAGGAGATTTTGTAAAACATACATTAACTTAAACCTTTCCTGGTATTAGCAGAAAGCAGTCAGGTACCCAGCCATTACATCACCAGAAATGGAGCCACACATTTTCTGACCGTGCGCGTTTGCAGCCAGGAGATAATTCAGACTGAATTCCTGCTGAACAGGACAACGCAGAGGTCTGTGGCTTAACGCTTTTTCAAAGGACACCTAGAGGAACAGGATGGCTATTGTCTTTCTGCACAGATGTATACCAAACGGGAAGTTCCAGGCTGCTGGGGATGCGAGGTTCCCCCCTCTGTCAGTGAGGCCAAGCGAAACTCTTCTCCAAGGAGACAGATTTTATTAACTCTCCAAATATTTATGGTGCAACTACTCCACATTCTGAGGCTACAGCAGTGAAACAACCTGTCACCACTGAGTATAAACTCGAATGGAGATTCACGGCGGCGCCTTCCTCAGCACGACGTTCTAACCGTTAGAGTTACGGGCACCGCTGGGATGCGGCTACAGGCAAGTGTCGTATTTCCTGGGGCCAACTCAGCAGGTGAAAACATAATAATAAAGTGAAAATGGGGTTTTTTCTTTCCTTTAACACCGATGCCCCGCGGATGAGCCAATATTTTTCTCTCTTCTGAGTTAAGTCTCCTTCCATCTCTGCTCTCGTATTGGGGACACCAAAGACACTTGATTTGCAAGGAAAACCTGTCTGCTGTCCTTGAGTTTCTTTCTTTCTTTACAGTCTGCGTGAGATCACAGACTGTGTACGGTCTCAACCCTTCAGCCTGGGGAGGCGGTGGAAAGTTGGATATGCTCTGTAGTCAGTTGGAAATGCCCGAATAAGTTAAATTTATGTCAGGATTGGGAGGTCTTGGCCCTAATTTCGTTCGGACAACCTGCTTCTACCAGAATCCACGTGAGCAGAGGCTAAGTACTTGCGAGAGATGTATTTGCCCCTTTCTGGAATCTCCTTGAAGTGAACTGACACACCAAAGATTGCGAGAAGTACTGAAATAAAGAAAACTGTGTAAGAATATAGCACATTGCTCAAATTTCCAAAGTCACCTGACGACAGAGACTTGTCTGTCCATGGAAATAACCTGGGGAAGTGCTGGGGAGATCACAGGGTCATTGTTTCTGTGTTAAAGTGATAGGATTAGGAGCGTCTGTTCTCCTCTTTTCAAACACTTTGAAATCGAAGTGGTTCGATGACGTTGCCCATTTGTTTGCTTTAGTGTCAAGCCTCTTAGTTGCAAGCTCGGTGACGGAGGCAGAAAGGGGTTCTTAAAGGGTATTGGGCTGCTCGTGGAGGCTCCAGGAGGATCCGAATCTGGTTTAAATGTCGCCCAGCCAAGAAAAACATCCAAAACTCTATCACAGAACTGATTCTATGAAGATATGACTGTTGCTTCTACTGGACACAGTTGCAACTACCTGTTCTACAGACAGCTCCGTCGCTGGGCACTGTCCCTGCTGCTGGACTGTGACCTCATGGACTCTGGAAGCCGGATCGAGCTACCACGGACACCATCAGCCTCACCAAGAGGGTGTCTGTGTAGCCCAGCTCTTTCGGATTCTTAGCTTCCAAGTGCAAGTCCACTCCGGGTGAACCTGATTGTGAGTCACTGGTCATGTGACCGTGATCTAGCTGTCAGGAAAGCTGAATGGTGTCTAGGTTCCACAGAGAGAGGAGGAGGCTGCTTTCTGCCCAGATGCAGAATGCCTCAAAGATAAAGGGGGCGGTGGAGTTGGCCAGGCAGACAAAAAAAAAAATGACAAACGCCCTCTTCCTCCAGAGGTTTTTATCTGCCCCCAGCTCTCCTTATAGTCAGTTATACTTTGTTCTCCTGCCCCCACAACACAGTCCATCTCCTCTACCCAGCACAAATTCCAAGTTTCAGAAGCTAATCCACTAACAGCTAAGACTCTCCGCAAGCTCTAACAGCCTGTTATTTAATGAGCCAACTTCACCCCAGCCTATGGAGCCGCCACTGCCAGCAATGACTCAGGTCTGAAAGTTCCAATCCCACGTCCCTGTGTTGTTTTGTAGGTCCACTTCACCACCTCCTACCCCAAGTGGCCCTTCAGGGCTTCGCTATGCACATCTTCGTTTTTAGAAAACATTCTCTTGTCTTCCATAACACTGGACTCTCGCCGACGGTGTGCGGCTCCAGCTCTCTCTCTAAAATAACGGGAACCAACTCTCCTGGCTCCAGACCCTCCTTTCCTCCGATCTGGGGGACAGTCTCTGGTCCCTATAGCTTCCTGTTTCACTCTCCCCACTGCCACTTAAGATTAAAATCCCGCTTTCCCCAGTGCGCTAAACCTTCCACATCCTACCTACTTTCTAAGTGTTGTTACTTCTGTGTTTCTCCTGCTCTGTCTGTCCTTACGGCTTCTATATTTATAAAAACTGCATCATCAGCCCTTAACAGAGTTCTGGCCAGGAGAGACCTAATGCATGTGTTCAATTTATCTTCTTTAAATAAAAGCTCCCTGGCCTCTTAATAATATCTCTTGATACCCTTTCAAGCACACTCTACTTGGGGTTCTTCAAATGCCTATTTTCTCTCCCCCCCTCTCTTGCTTGCACGCGCACACACCCCTTTGTTGCTCTGTCCCTGCAGACTGGCTTTCTTACTCCAACTGCCCCCACATCAACCTGGAGGAGTCCTGCTGGTCCTTTAGCAGTTCTCGCCTCCTGCTAGGGTCTCAGACCCCCCACTCTGTGATCCTGCAGCTCCCTGGGGACCACACTACCAGAGCCCATACGTTCCAAGATAAAAACTGCTTACTCACTTTTCTGCGTTACCCACTGGGCGGTAAAGACACACAGATCTCTCCCAAGGCCCTCTTCCTCCGGGGTGCCTCTGGCAAAAGGAGAGTTTGTTTGTTTGTTTGTTTGTTTAATAGAGTACGAAACCAGAGACTCTAGGAGATGTTTCTCTAAGGCAGGGTTCAGACCAAGAGAAGGCCTTAGTCCAAACCACTAAAAGAAAACAAAACCCCCAAACTATTATTATTATAATTGTCTCTCCCCTCAATTAGTCTTCAAAGTTAGACCCGAAATTAACTGCCTTAGAAATTACATGTAGTGCTTTGCAGTCAAAGCGCTGTAGCACTCCTCAATTAAAAATGATAATTTGCCATCATTAGCTCGCAAATTAACCTGGAAACTGAACCTTCAGAGAAGGACCAGTGTGAAAATGGCGCCCCAGGCAGATGTGCGCAGTCCGGGCTCCGAGGTTCCTGACCTTCCGTAAAGGAGGGGCGCTGGGCTGGGAGCGGGCCGGGCAACCGTCCCAGGTCTCCCCGCCCCGCAGCCCGGCCCAGCCCAGCGCCTCTCTGCTCCGGAGTTCCAACAGCAAACGGCCCTGAGAGCGCCTCGGCGACAAGCTCAGCAGAATCGCAACGCTCTTAGTATCAGTCGGAAACCAAAGGCCGCCTGTGACACACATGCACACAAAATGCAGCTTCGCTGGCCCTTGCTCTTGCAACGAAAAGGGCGACAAAATGGCTAGAACTGCCAAGACGCCAGCCTTGCAGTGCGGCGGGGCCGCTTGAAGAGTGGGCCCGTCGGAGGGAGCAGGGGAGACGGTGCCGGGAAGGAAGAAGGCCCTTCACAGACCTGCACTGGGGAGCCGGTATTCTCATCACACGGCGCGGCCGACACCCAGGTGCCTCTCTCTCCCACGCATCGGAGACGGGTCCGACACGCGCGCATATGTGCGGTGCTGGGTACCCACACCGCAGAGGAGACCCCACTGGCTGGGGGTGAAGAGACCTGAGTTCCAGCCCAACACTAACTGGCTGCACGGTCTTAGCCTGCCTGATCTTGACTTTCACCTCTGTTACACTGGATCGCAGCACCTGCCCCCATCTACCTCCCGGACTTCTTCGGAAGGTGAATAAATGGGATACTAAATCATTACTACCATTAAACTGGAGTCGTTTTCCAATGAATAAGTGCAACAGGGAAGGTTTCTGGTTCGGAAGGCACGTTGACTGCTCATCTTGCTGCGTCCACCAGCCTCTTTTCTTCCTCCCCAGTTCTCAGGCAAACCTAGGATGCGGGTCTGAGCCCTCCACTCCTGGTGGAGGCCCTAAACCAGGGACTGGGGCGTCTGTCCGTCAATGTCCGAGCTGCCTTTTAGAATTCCCCATCATGCGCACATATGAACCCACTGTCTGTCTGTGCGTTTTACAGAAGCTATGTGATGAGGGACGGGGTGTCGGGGACCAGAGTGACAATACGTCCTCCGAATGAAGCCAGGGAGACTGGACTAGATCTCAGGTCTCCTGATGACGAAAACTTCCCCACGTTACGTCTTAAATACCATCGGTTCATTTTTATACTTAGCTATCTTATCCAGCTTTCAATTTCCAAAAAGGAAAGCAGCTGCTGACTTAAAGATATGCCAGTATTTGGCTTTCAAATTCCCTCCTCTTCCCCACTACGATCTACGATTTTGTTAGCCCAGCTGCCTAGCTTTCTGCAGCCCCCTCATCTTTTATTCCCTGATCGGATCAACTCCCCGGGGCCTGCTGTGGTCCCGTTAACGTTGTGAGGACGGCTTCTCTTTAACGTCTGTCTACTGACCTCTTCCTTTCCTGTTTCCCTTCAGAGCTCCACCAACTGGACTGTCAACTAGTCTCACTGTCTACCAGTATTTTATTCAGAATTCTTGGTCCTGCATCTAAAATGAAAATGATCTAAACTTCCCTTTTTATTTCAATGCTTGGTGAAGGTCTTGAGATTAAAACTCCGATTGTTGTATGATAGGAACTGGGGAGTTTGGGAATGCATTGTAACACTGACAGGTCTTCTCCATGAAGGACGGGGCAGGCCATGCTTGATGGCTCATCTGTATTTTGAACACTTTACAGGAGCACCCTAGGTGAAGGATCATAACTACCTAAACTCAAAAGCAGAATAATGTTTTCTTAGACAAAATATACTGCCATGTTGGCACCTCTGAGATTTCTGGTACCTCTTGGCAAGGAAGGAAGGAAGGAGAAGGGGAGAGTGTCCCTCAGACCTCCCACTCCATTTCCCTGCGCCCCCCTCCTGAAATATGTAATCTCACGTACCTGCAATGCTGTCTATCTACCTGTTGTCTCCACTCGTGACACTTCCATTAGCAATTTCCAACTCTTACCTTGAACCAAGCAGCTATGGCACAGGCGGCAAACACAAGGCCCGTCGGCCGAATCCTGCCCTCCACCTTGTTTTATCCGGCCAGGCACCTTGTTTCTAACCAGTGGCAGCGCTGAGCTCCTTGCCCCTAGTTAAGGAGTAGGCACATTTATACGGTCCTAAAATTACATTGGGCCCTTTGAAGGCAACCTCGAGGCTGATGTGGCCCCCCGGTGAGAAGGAGTTTGACTCCCCTGGTAAGGACACTGGACCTCGAGTCCTGGCCTCCGCTGCAGCACATGTCTGGCATTTTTCCATTTCAGTGCCCTAAAGGAAGGGCAAGAGCATGTGGACAGCTCCTGGTCACGACAAGGCACGTGTCAGCATGCCCAGGAACATCGATGATGACGCTGAGGCCCTCCCCGATCTGGAAAGATATAGTCACCATTCATGCTTCTGCAGCAGATGACAAGGGGAAGAACAGAGTCTGCCACTTATTAGCAAGTGTGCCTGCTGTCCTTGTCCTCACGTAGTGCACTTCTCAGTTTAGAATCGTCTCTTACCCTCTGGAAGAATCTACATTGAGGAGTTCCTGAGCAACAAAGAAAAACCTATCATTTTATCACTACCACGCCCACCCACACCGTTTCCTCTGCGGAATAATATAAAGGAAGCTTGAAGAATCTTAAAACGTATGGCTCGACGACAAATGTTTCCCTATCTTGATTAACAGGTCAAGTGGGCAATGACTTCTGTCAGGTGGTCTGAAGACACTAACCAACAAAAGCTCCGCCTACCTCTCTCTGAAATTCTGCCGTGATTGGCTGATGGAAGGGCCCTCCTGTGCTTTCTGCTGCAGGGTTGGAGGGGACGTGAGATAATGCATTCACAGTGTGTCCAGGACTCACCTGGCTCTGAAATTCTCACATAGGTCCAGGGAGGTAGAAGGGGGTCCCAGCTGGGGATCAGGGGTGACAGGGAGGGGGATCACAGAGGGGAAGTAGCAGTCAAAGAGATACAAACATTCCCAAACCGGAAAAGACTCCCAGCTCAATTCTACGCTCTCTAAAACCTAGGAAGATGCCAGGTTTGCAGCATCTCCTCCAGCTTTAAGAATTGCCTTCTTTTGAGGAGGGATCAAGTCTCACCCAGCAACTGTGGGGGAGAATAGGAAGCACAGGAAAGACATAAAATCAGCAAGCGACATCCGCTCCGGTAGCCCGAAAACAAACATAACGGTTTATTTATGTGCATGTTAATTTCACGCAAGTAATCCCAGAATCACAAGTTGCTTTTACTATTTCCTGCACGTGGATCCGTGGAGAAATTCTCTTATTATTCTAGCACCAGAGGGGTGACAAAACAGTTTGAGAATCACAATGAGATTGGAAACATGGGAGCGGTGACAAGTGGTCTCAGAGGGATCGGGCGCAGGTGGTCGTCAGTTCACTCTTCAAGGTCAGAGTTGAAGCTGCAGGAGCCCCGTCTACCCAGACGGAGCCAGGAGACTGACCCCGCTGGAGGAAGTGCTTATTCACCCATCCGTCCATTCCTTCAACAACTATTACGGAGTCTGTACTATGGGCCAGAGATCCCTGCTATGGGCTGGTCATGGCAGCCCAGCCATGAATAAAACCATGCTGGACAGTCAGAAAACAGAAAATTATAAGGCAGTGTGGTCAGCTGCAGAAGCAGAAGGGCAGAGTCTTGTGGTAGAATTAAGGAATGGTGTCTAACTTAGAGAATTAGATAGACAACGTGTGCGTGCGTGCGTGCGTGCGTGCGTGTTGAGAAATAACATGGTGTGCATAGGGAACAAAAGCAATTTTTTTGTTACTGGTGAATAAAATGTGAGGCAAATGCCAGGAGATAAACCAGCCAGCAGGGGTCGCTCATGAAGAGCCTTGTCCTTCTAGTTAAGGAATCGTGCTCTGCACCCAGTAAACGCAAACTGGGGAGGCACGCACAAAATTCAATCAAGGGCATATCATAGTCAGACTCAATTATGAAGATGCAGTTCTCTGGCTGTGTGGAGGACGGGTCGGAGGAGGTAAACGAGGAAGGTGGAGAAAGCAATCAGAAGGTCGTTGTTGCAGTGAGGGGAGAGGTGGCAGAGGCCCGAACTGGGGGGCAGGATAATACTGAGAGCTGGGTGGGAGGCGAAAGCAACTACATCTGGTGGCAGACTGAATAAGAAAAGGGAAGAAAGGAAAATGTTCGGGGTGGCTCTCAAGTGTCTTACTTAAGTGACTCGTAAGTGGTGAGTCCACCAGTTGAGCTAGAGAACACCGGAGGGAAGATGGGGAATCCAGCACGAACATACTAGGTTTGAGGGAGCCGCGTGGCACCCTGGTGAAGACTTCTAGCGACAGAAGGATCGGAAGGTCTGACGGAGGAAAGGGATGAAGTCATTAAGAGTGGGCTAGACTAACTACGCTTCACCCACCAGGGCGAGGCCAGAGCCCAGCCTCCCTGAGGGACATGGCCACCGAGCACCTCAGCCAAAGCTGGGGCCTCTTTTCAAGCAAGAACAGGTAGGCACGGCTGTCGGTTAGGTGCCCAGAGTGTCTGCCTCTGTGGGGGCAAATGTGGGGAAATTTGTAGCCAGGGGTAGAAATGATGCTTCATTTCTTCGATTTTCTTGATCGTCTGTTGAGAGCGAAGGAACAGGGATGAGATGGGGGTCTGACGAAATAGGTACAATTTGAAAGCCATTCCAGGAGACGAGAGAAAGAGTTGACGGAAGACAAAAGATGGACAAGCGGAGCTGGGAGACCATGAACTGTTCAATGCGCCAACCTCGGTGTGGCTATTTTCTCCGGACGTTCCCTGACTCTGGTGCACGAGCGAAGGAGGCAGGAAGCAGTAGCAGCGTTGGGCCCAGGTTGGGATTCTACGGGCGACACTGTAACCGGAAAAGACACCGGCATTCGGGCTGCCTGTCACTACCAAATCCACCAAGCAATGACAGCGATTGAATGTTTTATGGGCGCTTTATTCAGATGGCCGGCGATCCGAGAAGATGGCGGGTTCATACCCTAACAAACCATCCCATCTTTTTTTTCCAGGCCAGACCTTTTATAAGGTGGGGGGTGGGTGGATAAACGAGGTGCGGGAGGGCTTTGAAATTCAGGGAGGATCAGGTGAGTGAAGGGGCAGCATTCCTGTTCTGGGCAGTCAGCTGTTCCCAGGGGAGGGTGGTCGTCTGCTCTCCCCGGAACAAAGGTCCGGATGTCCCCAGGCGGTAATCTTCTGTCAGGGCCCCAGGAGGCCGGCTGTTTCCCAGGAGCCGGGAGGGACCTTATCTGTAGTTTCTGAAACAAAAGCTTTAACGTACACATTACTGGCTAGATTTATAACTTTTTACCTTAAGCTAAAAGTTTCCAAGTCTTGAGTCCCCTATCAACGTGACAGAAGGATAAAGGATGAAAAGAAATCAAGGATGCTTGTGAAACACTGATTCAGAGTTCTGTGTAACCCACGGGGTCAAGTCTGTATAGAAAGAAAGCAGAAAACTGTGAGAAAGTGATGTGATCAAGGGACAGGAAGTGCATACGAGGTCAAATGTAGTGGGAGAGACATTTCGGGGACAGGGACATGTGACCAGGGAGTAGGACACGGGAGCGTTCCCCCAGCAAGGCTGGTTGCAGAGGAGAGACGTGAAGGACACCAGAGTTGGTGATGTCCAGGAGTCTGGGGGCTGGATTGTTGAATGGCTTCTCTAACAAGTGACAAACTATGCCAGGACTGTGTCTAAAATCAAAGGGAATAATGACTGACAGCCATCCCGGAAGCATGTGAGGACAGGAAGCTCGCCAGGAAATAGGCAGGTGCCAGTGACCAGGAGGAAAAGAACAGGATGCAGGTGGGCTGCATGGAGGTCGAAGATCGGGAGGGGGAGGTGCAGGTCGGGAGAACAGCCGCCTTTTCCCCGGGGATGCTGCCTGGGTGGATGGGCAGCCGCCACAGTGGGGATGGCAGAGGAGTCTGGACTTGGAGGAGACCCAGGTCCCGGTGAAGCAGAGGGCTGAGGACCTTCTGAAACATCTGTGAGAATGCAGAGAGGTGTATGTGAACCACGGAAGGGGGCCCATTGTCACCAACACCCCCAAAGAATTCTCAGGGCCTCGGCTGGGGTGGATGACAGTGTGACTCCGACTCGGTGTATGTTTCAATAAGCCTAAGAGCCCTCCACCTACCGAGGGAGGCTTTCAATGTGACCGTGACTTCTAAGCCCTATAAAACATTAACAGTTTCATTACTAATGCAAGGCAACCTTCTTACGCCAGAGCAAATAAAAAATAAAGGTGTGAGTTTAAATATGAGCGGATGTGTCTCTGCGCAGGAATTTATAGGTTTCTGCTAAGCTGGTTCCTGTTCACCCACACTCTTTGTTTTTCTTCATTTGCATTTCTGGTTTCTTTTCTCATTACAGTCACTATTTACTTGACAGATGATAGAAGGCAGGCAGAGGGTGGGGTACGATTAGCATATAAACAAGATTTTAAAATAGCTGCAACAGGGAAGGACTTCAGAGTCTGCTAATCCTTGCGGACTTGACCTCAGAAATAATCAAGGGAAAGTGTAGTTGGGCGAAGCACGGCCAGCCCTAAGAATGCCCCCTGTCTCCATGGGGCGACCTGGGGTGAGTCACTGTTTAACTTGGCAGCGAGCTCCGCCTGGTTTTTCATTTAGCTCTAATATTCTAAAAACGACTGAGTGGCACATACGTCGCACCCGAAGGAAGTACGGAAGAGTGTCGACGAGCGAAGACTTTAGACTCACAGCGACCCTGGTTCTGAGTGCCACTCGCCATGCCCAGCTTATTTCCCTTCACGAGTTCCTTGAACTCCGACGAGTAAGAGAAGTGACCACTTAAGGGAGGTCAGCTATAGGTCGAGTTCTTCATGGACATCACCCAAACACCCGCACCTCCACCAGCCTCCGGGGGCCAGCCTTCCCCACAGAAAGAGCCTGAGCTCCCACTTCGCACACCGACTTAGGTCTTCTCCGGGGCTTCCGAGGGAGACCCCAGTGTTCCTCAAACCGCTGCTGTCTTATCAGCTCCTTTCTGGTCTCCCGTCCTGTTCATGTCCATTAAGACTCTGGACTTCGTTCAAATAAGGGCAGACGAGGCCCCGAGGATCCACCAAGGAAAGAGACGGCACCGTACACCGGGGTGGGGGGCAGAGGGAGGCTTGCAGTTGTACTGTTTATTGATTCCTGTATTCTGGACTGCATTACATCCGTAAGCCTACTCTTGCCCACCCCTGGATTTGGCAACGACATGTGCGGCCCACGTAACTTCCACGTGCGGTGAGGACGCGCTGCCTAAGGCATGCGGACGCGACTACCTTTTCCGCTAGGACAATGGCTGCTTTTATCTTTATTTGTATGTGTTTTCCAAATTTCTACCATGAGATTGCATTCCTTTCCGAAAAAAGGGAGGAGGGAGTAAACTAAGCATGAAGGAGAGAACGGTTAGTCCGTATCCCTCCCTCTGTGCATGACCCCAGAACCCTATAACCAGGGATGACTTCCTGGTGTTTTGTGGCTCCTGGGATGGCCGTGGGTAGCCAGAACCTGCCATCTGCTCAGCTGCACTCCTGGCCAGCTTGTCCTCTGAGACCCCAACCGTTCGGGGGCCCCGTGAGGTGGCCGCTCAGGGGTGTCAGGCAGGGACTTCCCACGCTGGTTCTCCACACACGTGGACTCTACAGAGAGTTTCACTTCAGGTGCCAGGCGCTGCACCTGCGGAGCAACAAACAGAGCCTCCTGCGATTTGCATGCCGCTGCCTAGCCTGGGGTCACTTGGTTGTCACAAAGATTTATATATAGTGTTGCCTCCACGTGGCCAGAGCTCTCGGCTGAAGGCTGAGGGGGACGCAAAGATGAGAGCCCCGATTCTCGGCCTTCAGTGAGCCCCAGTTCGGAGGGGGCAGGAGACACACTGTTACAGGACAGCCAGTCGGGTAAACTCTGACTGACTGCCCCCACGCCAGCCAGACCAGCCCTAGGGGAATCACGTCCGCCTCCTTCGTGTCTCACCGATGAGTGCGTCCCCGTCCACTTCCGCTGTCGCTCTCCGGTTCTCACCCAGACTCAGGCACAAGCCTTGACCACCTCACAGCCCACTCTTCAGGCCCTCCCAGAAGGGTTTTCACAAACCCATGCCTCCTTCTTGGCTCCTTAAAAAATCAACAGCTCCCATTACCTCCTGCAGGCCGTCTTATTCAATGCCTACCCACGACATTCAGTATCTTCCCAACATAAATTGTCTTCCCAGATGGAGATCTCTCTTTCGCTTTTTCTTCCTGCCCTCCAGCACCTAGCAAACCGCTACAGCCATGCCTGTCCTCCCCAGCACCCACGCCCACACCCCTCCCCCCCAGAACTCCCCACCAAGACTGGACCCATCAGCACTCCTCCAGTACCGAACGGCCTGGGAGAGCCTTCTCCTTAATCTCTGCTTGTCAGCATTCTATTCACTCTTCAAGGTGCCATTTGAATGTCTGTTCCCTCGAGCTCTCTTCAGACCTCCAGCCAGAATCAGTCCTCGCTTGGACCACAATAGCACTTTGCTTTGATCTTCTTGCCTGAGCTCATCACACGGTGCTTTGACTTCCGCAACTTAACCTTGAGCTCTGGGGGAAGCAAGTACCACGTGGCCCCCACACCAGGGATAGCAGGTAGCAGATGCTTTGCTTGCTTTCTGGTTACTGGATCAAGAAGCAAGACATTCTCACCTGTTTTCAATACCCCCCCCCAAAAAAAAATTTAAGAAGGCTCACGACTCAGGCAGTGGTCCACAGATCCTCGGTGGTCCTGCTATAAGTCTTTACAATTTAATTTTGTCGAGTGAATCTACTTTCATTGATGTCTTTCTCCCTCCCTTCCCCACTTCTCCCTCCATCTCTGTCTCTCTCTGACACGAACACACAGACACACAAAGAAAGAAAGATAAAGAGACAGAGATATCTATTGATTCTGTTGTTTCCCTGGAGATCCCTGACTAACGAAACAATCAACCCTCAACAGTCCACAAAACTAAGCAGTTCCTGCTGGTACACAGGGCCTGGCCTGGTTGACATTACTTGTCAGTGCAGTCGTTATTTGAAGAGGAACCCTTTTTCCCAACCTCTGATGTTTCTTCCATGTGGAGGGACATCCATTAATGTGACACCCCTGACTATCTCCACCCCTCCCTCACCTGGTTGGTGAGTTAAATGGAGAAACCACACAGAGTTGCCTAGCTCCTTCCTCTTCTTGTTCCCCTCTACCTTTGTGTGCTCTGAGTCTTACCTGGAACCATGTCCAGCTGTGCCTGAGACCAGGTAGGCAAGTCCGCCCAGTTCTGAGCTCAGTTAGCAGGGCACATATTTCTCACTCTAAGTTGCATCTTCCAACTTAGCCTCAATCAGTCATAAAGGAAATCCATTTTTCTCCATTTTTCCTGTGCTGTTTCCTATCTAGAGCGCTGGGCAGAGACGAGGCTCCCCCAGGCAACACACACCTCTTGACCCACAGCTTCTGAAGTGTCTCTACCTAAGGAACAGCCCTGGGGCTGCCCTTGGATGCCTCCTGAGGACCCTGAGTGCCAGAGCTGAAGTGACCTTGCACTTGCTAGCCCAGCTCCTCCCTGCCGGAAGGTTATGGGAATCCAATGAGAACATGCATGTGAAATTTCCCATAAAGTACGTCCCGTATGTACACGTGAGGTGGGGTTAGCAGCATCCAGCTATGACAATCCTGTGGATGTGGGACCCCAGCTGTCCCCTGCTAAGTCTCACCAACTCCTGGGTGTCCTCAGGGGCCATCTTACAGGCACCCTGCCAGCACTGGGATCAGCTCCGGGGGCGGGGGGCTCCCACAGAGCACTTCCCACCGCCCCTGTGGGCCGGCACATACACTGAGGTGTGGGTGTCGAGGCACGGAAGAGAAGCGTCCTGTGCCCCGTGGTGTTACAGAGCTTCCCCGGACTTCTGAACGGTCCTCGCCTGGCGCCTTGTGGAATTCACACGCATTCCTTCCGTTTCCTCTTACAGCTTCTTCCCTCTCTCCCGGGGCAGGGGGTCAGGGCTGAGCGGGATTCACATGACAGAGCTGAGCTCATACATCCCTCCTCCCCTCAGAAGCCTACAGACCGGTTACCAGGCCAGGATTGTGGGGCTCAGTTCCTGCTCCCATTGGACAAGGAATCTTCTAGGAGGCTCCTGCACCCCTGGCTGGATCACCCGACTGACTTGCCAGAGATGCCCAGGCTTGCCTGAATTTCACTGTTGAATACAGTATACCCTGTGTCGTAAATAGTGACCAGGCCTCCGAGTCCCCCTCAGGCAGCTCTGCAGGGGCCCTTGTTAAAGGGGGCCCTCCAGTCTCATCCCCACTCCCAAACCTGACCTCTGGGCCCCTCCCCTCTCCCCTCCCCCCCACACACTTTACTACCCCGGGAACAAGAGGTAGGGTGAGAGGGATCAAATGTGGAAAAAGACACAAGCAAGAAGCACCTGGGGGATATTTTTCCTCCACTGCTCAAGCAGATCATGTGTTTTCCACTCTGCCAGAGAGCTGGAGGCCTCCCGTTCCCACCCAGCGCTGCGCGCGCTCCCTGGGGGAAGAAGGGCCCGTTCCCGCATGCGCAGGCCCACGCCCACAGTGAGTCCTGCTGCCCTAACTCTGGGGAGCCCCGCTCTCTGTGGGCGGGGCTGGAGGGTGGGGAGCTGGGCCGAGGCTGGACACCAGCCCCTCTGCGCTTGGTGGAGAGAACCTCTGCTTTCTAGGAGGGGCAGCCATCCCACCTCTGGCTGCTGGCTCCACGGAAAATTCCCTGCACAGTCTCCTCCCGCCTGCCAGCTTCAGCAGCTGGTTTCCTTCTATGTGGGTCACTCTCCAGGGAGCGGGAAGGAGGAGGAAACGGGGGAGGAGGAGGGTGTTCAGAGCAGGAAAAGGGCCAGAGAGGGGTTGCTCTCTTCCGAAAGAGGGCTGAGCTGGCTGAGCTGGCTGAGCCTGGGGATTTCCCTTCACAGGCCGGTGGTGTTGAGGACACAGCCAGGGATGTTATAAATTTGCACCTACTGACCCTCATAGGGGCCACAGAGGGCTCTGATGCCTTGCCCTTGGCCTTGGCCCTGCTGTTGGAACATGCAGGCAAATGCTGTGACTGCAGATTCCTCAGGAACAAGGCTTGGGAGACGCTGGCCCCTCATGCCGGGCAGGGCGCTGAAACCAAGTCCTCCAGAACATTCATCCCATCCCTATCGCCTTGATTGACTGATTCTGAGGGAGATGGAGTCCAAATAAACTGCAAGGCGCTCTAGAGAAGTGGTCACAACAAGCCCAAGGTGCTCTTCGGAGGAAGCTGAGTCAGATGGAGCTGGCAGACACCAGGATGGCTTGAGTGCCAGCTAGTAAAATCCCTTCTGGGTGGTTTTTCAGAAACCTCTGGGGAAGGGGCAGGGATCTGGAGATGTGCGGGCTGGGGGCGCAGACCGGGACAGGTGGGTGAAGCGCGGAGACCCCAGACAGCTGGAAGGCCTCGGGAAGGAGAGGTAGAACTAGCCAGGTGGGTGGAAGGTAGATAATTTTTGGAAGACTACAATCGGATCTCTAACACAAAATGCGGTCTTCATCCAGGGACTTCCTTTAGGTTATCACGAAGGCGTGATAATTAAGTTCTTTAAAACACTGACTGGAACAGCGGTGTGTCCCATCTCCCACTTGGCCACTTGGCTCTTCCTGCGGGGACCATGAGAAGGAGGGTCGTCGGTGGCCAAGCTTGCTGAGAGGGCCTGGCAGACTCCCCTGATGTCATTCCACAGGTGAGGCTGAGGAGACAGATGGGGAGCTCGGCGCAAGTACGGCCCTGGCAGGACCTGGCACAGAAATGGGGACGGGCAGGGGGCCTTCCGCACCCTGCCCACAATCTATTCAGTCCTTCGGCCAGCCGTGTCCCAGGTGCCTGGATGCACCGGTGGCACCTGTCCTCGTGGAACTTGTATTCTAGTGGGTGAGAACGGACAGGAAGTGTTGGGAGTAACAGCCTACTAAACAAGTCGATTCTCTGGTGTGGTGGAAAGAGATCGGGCGTGGAGCCAGGTCCAGGAGCTCAGAAGCGTTGGGAGGAGGGCCCATCGGACTTTTACTGCTCTGCTCAGAAGGAGGGGACATTTGGGGAAGGACTGCAGAGGTGAGGGAGCAGCGCACTCCGTGCAGAGGAAACTGCGGTGCGAGGCCCGGAGGAGGAGGACGGCCCGGCGTGTTCCGAGCACAGCAGAGCCGGTGTGGCCAGGCTGCCAGAGGGGGCCCGGGGGAAGGAGGGAAGGCACGGGGGAACAGGTGGCGGGGGACTGGGGCTTTCTGGCACGGGCCCGGTAGGCCACCGCAGGACATGGAACTGACCAGCAGGGGCTTCGGGAACTTCATCTCCTGCGGCCCAGCACCCGGCAGGGCGCCTGCACCAACACGGACCTGCTGAGGGCCTCCGGCGTGGGGACCGCTCTCTACGATGCCCTAGTACCTGGGTCGGTGGGGGCTCATCCACATGGCCCCCTTCCCCTCGCCCACATTGCTGCACCCCCTCCAGTCCGGCCAGAGTATCAGACAGTACTGTCACCCTCCAAAGATGGGTGTCCTCACCCACCCTCAAGGGAGACATCACATGAGTCCAGAGACCACAGCCTGTAAAGTTCAAGGAGAAAGGGGCTGAAAATGCAGGTCGGTGAGGCAAACAAAGCAGGTCAGCCAGGCAACCTTCCCTCGGGCCCTGCACCTGGGCCCCACCTCTGACGGCCTTACCTCAGCGCGGCCTGGCCCCTGCCCCCCCAATCTCTGCGCAGAGTCAGGACATGTATAAGGCACACTAATAAGAAAGGCAGGCGTCCGGTTTTATTTTCATTTGATGCATTATGAGGCGGCATACACAGTCTTCCCAGAGCCAACCAACCTCTACGCCAACACTTAGGAGAAAGACAGACCGACCCCAGCCCAGCCCCTGCCCCCTCCACCTGCCCGGCATTCCGGTGACAGACCAGCTGGGGGCCAGCTCAGGGCACCTGTTCTATGAGACCTCTCACCCGGAGGAGAGGAGAGTGACACCTCCAGGCCCCTGCACTGTCCCACCGGGCAATAACACATGACCAAACTCGAAAACCTGCAATGAAGCTTGCAAATGCCTTTCAAATTCTCAGCCCCCCCCCCACAGCTACCCGCCCTCAGCCCCTCCTCTGCCATGCCAGGTCTCGCAAGACTCAGGCCGCCCCCCACCCCTGCAGGAACCGCCACGCCCCGGACCCCCAAATCGGAAGAGACCGAACACTATGGATGAACATAAAGGACATCTAGCGATGGGCACACTTAAGACACACGCCAGTCCGAGGCCAGCGGGGACCACCGTCCTCCTGAAAACACACATCTGCCTGGTCAGCACCCCAGGTGGCGTCCCAGTGGAAAAGAATCGAGGGCTTGCTTTGCTAGTTCTGCAAACTGACAGGGAACCTCTATCCGCCCCTCGCCTCTGGCCCCGACTTCCCGCCCTCCCTGCATTCTCACTCCCTGCTCTCCGCAATTCTGCGCTGTCCTCGCCCAGCCCTGTCCTCGCCTGAAAGCAGTCGTTTTTGCAAGCACCGCCTGTTAGCAGAATTTTTATGGATGGTTTGTAGGTCAGGAGGGATGGGTTACATTTTCTCACCACACGGCAAACAACCGAACATCTGATACTAGATGTCCCATTTCTGGAACATCCTCTAGGGGTTTCTCGCTGGCTGTGCCTTAATAGGAAGCTCCAGGGCTGCCTGCTCCCTCTGCCCCCCCGGGAATTCTGACCCCTGCTCACTTGCAGAGCCCCCACCCCAGCTTGCACAGCCGAAGCCCATGGAGGTGTGTGCAATGGAGCCCAACCCTCTGACTCCTTCAGAAGGGTCACTTTTCACAGACGCTTGCTTTCAGTGGTGATCTTTTTCCTTTGTCTCTGGAATAAAATGAAGACTTTGATTTAATTCATTAGCGGGCAAAGAAGATGTCTTCTGTTTCGCTTTATAAGCTCACCCCTCAGTGTGTGGCATTCTCCGCCCACTGTCCTTTCGGCGCCGAGCCTCCAGCATTGCCTTCGGGGCTAAAGAAATGGTTGTCCCTACCTGGGACCCCACCCTCTGCCCCCACGGACCCAGCCAACAGCATCCGCCCACTGGCTCCGGTACGTAATATAAACAGTATCTTAGTATGATCACGCCACGGCTGTGCGAGTGCCTCTGCCTCTGAGTGGTCCAGACCAAGGGGCTTCCCCTGGAGCCTAGGGAAACTTTAGGACTCTGGGTATAATGGCAGAACGTCCGCGAATCCCCTAAAACTCTCTACGACTCTGTGTTTTTCTGAAGAGAGGGTTTCTGACTTTAATAATAAGATATTTCACCCCAAAGTTTTCACGACTGTCAGGTAGCTAGTGAGCAGGGCCAGCTCTGGGTCAGCGACACAGCCTGAGGGGTTCAAGCTGCCTTCAGCCCGGCCACCATTTAATTGGCAGTTTGGGAAGGAGAAGGAGTCGTCCTAAAAAGAAGGCAGTGCTCAGGAACGGCTGCTCTGGGAGCTGGGAACAATCAACAGGCATCCAAGCAGGAAAATCACGCATCCACATCCTTGTTTCTGGTGGAGGGTTGTTAAAAATGGGATTCAATAAGCTAGGGCCTGTTCCCAGGCATCCACGAAGCAATTCTGAGATGGAGACCGTATACCTGTATTCCACATTCTGAAGAGTCTGGTGTTACCACCGTAAAACTATTAACCACAAAAACGAAGATGGATCAGGCGTGCAGATTCAGGGCACTCGTTAAAGAACAACGTAGCTCCGACACAACAATTGTGACAAATGAACCCCGAGTTCAGGGTGGCGAGGCCCGCCGCCAATTAAAACTCAACGCAGAGAGATTTAGGTCTGAGGCTTGAAGGCGAGGGCTGGCAATTATCCCGCCATCTAAACCAAACACACAACTGCTACCGTTCGGGACGACTTGATGTATTTTTAATGATCGCATCAAGTGTTTGATGCTGGAAAAAATGAAATTGACCATAAAACTTCTCTCTTTCCCCATAATTCAGAGAAATATCCCTTTCTGCCCACACGGTCTCTCTACACAGACGCTATGGCCCAGTGCCATTAAAACCTCGTCGTAAATGATGGAGATAGAACGCTCGCCATCTCTTGATCTGTGTTTACCTCATACTAATTCTCAGCTGAATGAAGAAATGCTTACTTTGCCTCATTTACATTGTTAATAGCCTTGCACTAGATTAGGAGAAAACAGATAGGAACAAAGGCCCTTAGAATGTGGCCAAATAGCTTCCAACTCTTACCTGAACTTGGTTGGGGGAAGACCATGAAACTAACCTTCCGTTCCAGGCAAGAGAGTCCCCAGGCCTGGACCTCTGAGTCAGAGGGGCTCCCACACCTCACAGCGCACCCAGCTCTACCCCCTCCCCATTGCGCAACACCCACACCGCAGATCATGTGACTGCCTCTTGGGCTCTGGTGCTCGGTGGTGGTGGTGGCCCAGCTCAACCCAACACCCTGAACATCCACTCCTGTTTCCAGCACCCCCCAGGCCCCGGGTTAATAGTTCACGTCTCCTGCCCAGATCCGCCAAACAGGAGAGAGCTGCGTCTGAGTGCCTTGAAGGTTTGGGGGTTTCGGCCCACGGACAGCGAACCTCGGGGAGAACTGTGGCACCAGCGCACTTAGCTATCAGAGCAGAGACGAATTAACTTGTCAAATCCTTCCTGGCGGTGTAAATGCAGTAAGTCTTGCATACCGAATGATGGAATGATTGGTCCCCAGTAAGCGCCAGGTGTCTGCTTTCTTCCTTCTCTTTGTCTTCCAATTGAAGGTTCCAGGCGTAGTCACAAATGGTCACAGTATTCGAGACAGATGCGGGTGGCAGCCGAGAAGCAGTTTGCAGTATTAAAGCGGTCACATTCGCCTTAAATTTGTGTGTGCGGGTGAAGCACGATGCCAATGTTTTCATGGTAACTAGAAGAATATTGAATGCTGAGACTGTAAGTGGGTTTGTTTTTGTAAACATCCTTAAATTATGAAAGCATCAAATTAAAATTCAGCTTTATTTCAAATAGTTCCATTCGATACTTCAGGGAAGGTAGAGTACATGTACTTAGATATACCTATTGCTTCCATTAAGTACAACCAAGAAAACCCTGGGCAAAAACCTTAACTGGATCAATTTTAATATCCTGGCTGAGAGAATGTACAATGGTGTTATAAAAGAAAATTTGCCCTGGCCGGCGTGGCTCAGTGGATTGAGTGCTGGCCTGTGAGCCAAAGGGTCACCAGTTCGATTCCCAGGCAGGGCCCATGCCTGGGTTGCGGGCCAGGTCCCCAGTAGGTAGGGGGCGCGCAAGAGGCAACCACACATTCATGTTTCTCTCCCTCTCTCCTTCCCTTCCCCTCTCTCTAAAAATAAATAAATGAAATCTAAAAAAAAAAGAAAAGAAAACTGGGCAAGGGTACATGGGATCTCTCTGTATTATTTTTTATAACTGTATGTGAATCCACAAATTACCTCAAAATAAAAAATATAACTGGAATTTATAACTTGTATTTTTCTTTTAATTTTAATACACAATTATCAATGCTTTAGAAAAAAAACGTCAGCATCTACGTAAAAGGTCACGTTAAATGTTCACATTTAACACTTCCGGTTGACATATGAACAAGAAGGGGGCTAAGGGCACCAAACTCTCTGCAGTTCAAAATCCAAGGGTAACCTCTGATTCCCTCAAAAACGAGAGTCGCCTCTTGGTGTCCACAGGGGACTGGATCCAGGACACCGCCCCGCACCAGATACCACAACCCACAGATGCTCAAGTCCCACGTATAAAACGGTGCGGAACAATGCGCGCGGTACTTCCATTAATAACGGATGAAAATATACTCCCATGTCCTCCTGATGGTGCCGTTCCTTGGTGTCAACATCTTCCCGTGGCTTTCCAAGGCCTACAGGCTACAAACTCTCAGCTCAGCATTCAAGTCCCTTCTGTTCCAGGCCCTTGCCCGTCGCCCTTCCCTGCTGCCCACCTGCCTGTGTTCCTTTCTGCAGCTCTTGACTACCAGGCGTCCTCGGCGTCCCTTGGCGTCCCTCGCTGCCTCACGCCTCTCTGTACGCTCACCCCGCCCCTAAGCACCTTCAGAGCTCTCACAGCCTCGAAGAGTCATCGTATCTTTCAAGGGCCAGCTAAACCCACCCCCGGAGGCGTTCGTGCCTGTTTCTCCCTGGAAGGGCCCAGCCAGACACAGCTCACCATCCACCACATGCACACCTTGGGGGTACCCAGCACTTACTCGCTCCCGTGAGTGCCTCGAAGGTGGGGACCCTGTGCCACCTACGCCCGCGTTGTCAGTGCCTCGGGCAGGGCCTGGCGCGCAGCGGGAAGCATCTGGGGGACAGCTGGATAGCCCCTCACGCGGGGCTCCACCAACCGGGTGGCTTCCTTGGTCCCCCCTTTCCTTGTGCTTCCTCCAACGTCACTCATTTCGTGCTCTCCCCAAGTCCCTCAGGCCGTGCTCATAGGGTTAGCATGGAGCAGGTGCGTTGTCCCGTTGTCGGCTGCGTGCGTGCTTGCCTCGGGGTTCCTCCGGACGGGCAGCGTGCGTGTCCGAGACGCACTTCAGACACGTCCAGATAGACACACGGTCCAACCAACTGAATGAACGAATGAGCGAGTGGCCTTGAAGTACCTTCAGACGGGCCAAGTTCAGGCCCTGGCTCGACCCTTCGCTACTTACAGCAGCCTGGCATCTCTGAATCCATTTCCTGAGACCGCCTCCACATGCAACAGGTGCGAGCATCCATCAGGTGACTATGTAAATTGGAGAACACACGCCTGGCCAATAAATCATGACCGTCCCCACCCAAGCCACCGATCTCTGGATTGCGAACTTCCAAACGCCTTCAAGTGAACTATTTTTCTCATTTAAACTGTCTTAGGAGCCAAAGTTATTACAGCAGGAGAATACTTAAGAAAAGTGTGTGTGTTGAAAATGTCGGGTACCCTGCAGACTCTCAATTAGCACTTCCTGACTGGCAAATGCATCGTCAGAGCGTAAAAATCACGGAGATGGGAAGAGGTAACAGCACGAAGACAGCATTAAAAAGCTGTGGAATCAGCGCAGGAGAGTGATTGTACTGCAGTAAGCACTTTATTTTATATATCTATCTGTTCATTTATTTTTAGAGAGAGGGAAGGGAGGGAGGAAGAAAGAGAGGGGACCTGGCCTGCAACCCCGGCATGTGCCCTGATGGGGGATCGAACCAGCGACCTTTTGGTTTGCAGGTCAGCACCCAATCCACAGAGCCACACCAGCCAGGGATACTTTTTGAAAGCAACAGTAAGGGCAACTAGAAATCATTTAGAAGAAGAAAATCAGGTTTTTATGAACGCTAGAGGCACAGTCCCCAAAATGTAAAAATGCAAAAGTGGAAGCAAGTGTGTCTCACGTGTTTATGACATTGCTGTCACTTCTTGCCACATGACACAGGGAGCAGAAGATCCAGCTCCCAGGACCGAAGCACTTGCTAGAACTCTTCCTGGGGTGCCAGCGCCCCAAGGTCATGTTGATCAAACAAGTGCTTAGGGAGCCCAATGAGTTCCGGTGCCCTGCTGGGCTTGGGGAGGCTGAGACAGGCAGCTCCTCATTTCTGTGCTCGGGAGGAGAGGCCGACCCATACAAAATCCTTGCAAGTAGACAGTGACCAGCTGACCTTGAGGGCTGCACAGGATGTACCGTAGCACAAAGGACAATGCGGTCTATTGAACCTGAAGGATTAAGAGAATATTTCTCAGAGGCAGTAACAACTGAGCTGAACCTTAAAAGATAAGACACTTGAGCCCTGGCTGCTGTGGCTCAGTGGACTGAGTGTTGGCCTGAGAACCAAAAGGTCACCGGTTCGATTCCAAGTCAGGGCACGTGCCTGGGTTGCAGGCCAGGTCCCCAGTAGGGGGTGCATGAGGGGCAACAACACACTGATGTTTCTCTCCCTTCCTCCCTTCCTTCTCCTCTGTCTAAAATAAATAAATAAAGTCTTAAAAAAAATAAGGCACTTGCCACACCAGGGTGAGGGTGCAGGCAGCAGAACCCCTGGGTAAAGGCCCCGAGTCCAAACAAAGGAGTGAAGTTAGGGAACTGTGGGTAGTTCCTAAGAACTGGGACGTTCATGAGTCATACGTAATATGCGTAGATTTGGCATATGTACGTACGTGTAATTTAATATATAATGCATTCATGTATAACTCTCCTTGTGAAATCGACGGCAAATAATTACTTCCGTCTCCTTGGTGCATGTCCCATGAACTTACACCCCCTAGTCCATGAGCTCACTGGGCTCACCGAACATTTTTAAGTTAAACACCTGGAGTTTCTCCTGGTGACGGGTAGTGACATGGCCCGAGGACACCGATGCCTTGCTCCTCACAGGTTCTTGAAGTTCTGTGAGACAGGCCACCACAGCTATAAGGGTCCTGAGGTGGGACGGAGAGGAAGAAAAGGCTGAGGGACAGAGACACTACGTCCCAGCATGGGCTCCGCGGTGACCTGAAAAATACCCAACATCCTGGAGACATAAATATTGTCTAACTGTCAGAAATATAGTTCTGTATTCCACAATAGAGAGAGAGAGAATTTTCCATCCAGCTCAAATATAAAAGCAAAGACACACCAGGCTGTGGAGAGACCACATGCTGGGGTACCATACCACCACAGGGTGTCTTATTCACGCTACAGAGATGGCCAGGACGTTGCCCATGGGCCCCCGCAGGAATCACGCGAGACTTCAATGTGCTCGTCCCCTGAACCTGAACCTGAGATAAGGGGGCACGGTGAGGGCAGAAAACAGAGAAAGTGTCATGGTGCTGTTCCAAGTAGTGCTTCTCAGGGTCATCCAAATGGCCCTGTGGTCACATTAAAATCGCCATTGCAAAAATGCCATCTACCCAATTTCACATCCCCTGCCTGCCACCAAATGGTTACGGGACCTCCCCCAAGGTCACATCATTTCTCCGGGCTCCTCATCCCTCTCCTGTAAAATAAAAACTGGGACCGGATCCCTGCCAAAGCCAGTTCCTGTCCAACAGTATATAATCCTGACTTCCCTTTCCACCCCACGTCCGGTTATCCCAAGCCTCTATCTGTCCTAACAAGGAATCGTCCCGGGCAGCAGAAATCAAAACCCTAGTCCCAAAGGCACGAGGGTGGATTCCTGGTCCAAACAGCACAGCTCAGCGGAAATGCCCCCCAGCCCCCCCCCGGGCTTCTCCGGCCAAGGTCTTGGCCCCCACTGTGGGCACACATGTGCTGAATATACAGCAGCAAGACAATGACTGCTGCTCCCAAAGTGGTAACTTGAAAATCAGGGTTGACCTTGCCCTCCGTGGTTTCATTTCCTGCCCGGAAACCGAGCTGGGTGCTGCAGGTGGGCCCGAGATGACAAACATCTCTGCGACAGGCTCTTGTTCAGCATGGCTTCCTCTGCTCTGAGATGCTGGGAAGCACTCCAGGCCCCTTCTCTGTGTGGGGTTCAGGCAGAGAGCCCTTCACCTTGGAGTTCTGCTTCTGGACGAAATGAGTGTGACATGTATGTGGCCTCGAGTTTCGGTGTTAGGTGCAGCCCTGCTGGCGGCGGTTTCCAGTCTCAATGGACCCAGTAGGTAGGGAAAGAAGAGCACCCCCAAGGACCACCGTGGCACCCAGGGAGAGCCCACACCCAGCTCAGCAGCACGGGGGCACAGGCCTCCGCTGAGGCAGTGGGCGCTGTCTGGTTAAGCTGTATGTGAGTGGGTGAATGATAAAGCCAGAGACTGGGGTTCAAGTTCCATCCCCGCCCCTGACGGCCTCCGCTTCCTCCACCGTAAAATGATGCTGATCGTAGACTCTATTGATAAGGGTCATTGTGAGGGTTAAAGAAGATAATGGATGTAAAGCAGTAAGGTGTAGTAGCCAGCGCACAGCAGTGTGCCGAGCCACACCTGAACCTGAGACCAAAGGGACTATCAATAGTACGGAGCCTGTCTTTATGTCAAATCTTGATTATTTGCTCATCACGAATTTTTTGCATTTTTCCATCTAAAAAAAAAATTGCCCTAAAGAATTACTCCTCTTGATGGCGAAGGGTCTTGTGGGCACCCCCAAAATCCTGCAGACTTGCCTAAGAACCCAGCAAATGCCACCATCATCATGCCATGGCCGCACACTGTAACTTAGCGTGTAACTGCCAAGTGCCTTGCACCAGCCATTGCTCCAAGTGCCTCCGTGCTGCTGCCCACCTAATTTGCACGCTTATTCAGGGCAGGATTGGGACCTATGTCTTTTATCCCCGACACAGCAGAGGGCAAAGGAGATGCGAGTAAGCCCAGGTCCCGCGACGGCTTGCAGCCTGGAGCGCACAGTTTGCCACTCCTCGCTTCCTTGATTGCGTCCTGCGTGTGAAGGTTTTGTTTCGGCATCCTTGGGGGCACGGATGACACCTGGCATTTATCCCAGGCCACGTCTGGCACGAGGTTGGGGGCACAGAATCAAAGAACTGGCAGGGACCTTTGAGTTTTTCTAACCCCACCCGTTCATTTAACAAATGAATTATCTGGTGCCCAAAGAGGTTGTGGGCTGTAGCCAGACCAATCGGTGACGACGCTGGGAGGAGAATGCAGGCCTCCGGGACTCTTTCCCCTCTGGCGCTTTGTCATCTTTTATCTCTCCATCCCCTATAGCACTAAGCGGGGAGTTCCGCAGGTAGGACAACTTCACCACGATGTAGACTATTGGTTTCTGAGCCATGGGAAAGGTGTGCGTGCTTTAACAAGCTCTTGGTAGCTCCTGGCTCAGTGCACTGAGTTAGACGGCTCTGCCTCAGGGCCCGGCCTCACTGTGTCGTGGCTCTGTGACCCTGGATGAGATTAAGCTTCTTAATTTAATTTTCCTCAGCCAACCCATGAACACAACAAGGGTACTCACACATAGGATTGTGAAAAATTACACAAAACAAAAACATTTCAAAAGTACGGCAGATTTCCTAACACATAGCTAATGCTCCACAAATATCAGCAATTATGACCATTCTAAAAGTAAGCCCCAAGCTCTGGCTGATGTGGCTCAGTGGATTGAGCGCCAGACTGTGAGCCAAAGGGTCGCTGGTTCGATTCCCAGTCAGGGCACATGCCTGGGTTGCCGGCCAGGTCCCCAGTTGGGAGTGTGTGAGAGGCAGCCACACATTGGTGTTTCTCTCCCTCTCTCCCTCCTTTCCTTTCTCTCTCAAAATAAACAAATAAAATCCTTTTAAAAAAAACTAAATAAATAGAAGTGAGCCCCGACAGTTAGGCAGGCCCCCAGGGCAGGTGGACACAGTCCCACTCGTGGCTGAGTCACACACCCACCTTGTCGCATCATAGTGGATAGAACCTGGGAATGGAGAGCTAAATCATCGGCCGAGCACTTCTTACTTTGCTACAGCTACTCCATGAAGCCTCCGAAATAACTCCAATATCCGATATATTCGGGGGGTCTCAGTTCCATATGACCACAACAGGGACTACCCATGGGCACACGCACACACGCATGCCAGCTGCCTGGCTCCTGACACTATAGATCTCTAAAGGCACCAGGAACCCACACCTGTACAAAGGGAGCTGTCACAGAGTCCAGAATGCCCAACTGTAATTCCATTTCCAGTTCCATTTCCAGAGAAAACAAACTATATTAGCGAGGATGCCCGATCGATCAGCAGAGGCCCAGACAAATGTAAGAGACACTCTGGGACTCGGAGCAGTGCCAGCGTGAGCCTGGTGCTGGCATGGAGACAGAGTTGCCCAGGGAAACCAGGTGCGCGATTGAGTTCGCTCCAGGCACCCCCTACCTCGATTCTCTTTTGTGCCCGGCACAGGGCGAGACCGAGCCTGGGCCCAGCTGGCTCCAGGGGAAGGCGGCGGGAGGCGGCGGGCTGTGCGCGCATCCTGCTCTTCAGTATTTACACGGTGCAGGGAAGAAGCAGAGTCGGGTGGCCCGCATTTCTGCTCCAAGACTGCACGTTTTTGCAGCATCTTTATTCCAAAATTCTCCAACCACTTCAGCTTGTCTGTCACCAGCGGAGCAACTGAGAGTTCACTGAGGCCACACAACTCTCAAGAGCATTTAAGACTTGAAGCACTGTGGTAACCAAAATGAGGGAAAATACAAAACTGGTTTTCGTCCTGCGAAAGCCCTCCGTTGGCAATCTGAAAGCTCTCTTACAAGTTGCTGTTTCCCAGAAGCCATGTGGTGTCCTAAATTAGATCCCAACGCAGGAAAATAAAGAAAAGGCCCTTCATGGGTGAACTGGCAAACCCCAGAGAGTCCAGAGCTCAGCTCAGAGTAGAACACCAACGCTAACCTCTGAGTTTTGACAAGTGCCCATCGTTACATTGGAGGTTAATGTGTGGGAAACGAGTAGAGAGCAGATTGGCTGTCTGTATTTACCTTTGTAAGTCTTCTAGAAACCTAAAATTATTCCAGGGTTTGTTTTTAAAATAGTACAAAATAATAATAAATCAAGATTTAGTTACCAAAGAACCTTGGCGGGTGGGAAGGGTGAGGACGATTTTCTCTCCCAGTGAAAGGCACATGCAAAGGACAGAACCCTCCAGCCCTTTGCCAGAGAGCACTGCTTGTCTCCCCCTGGTGACAGGTGGGGAGGTGACGTGTGGGCTTGGGCTCCCCAGGTGTAAAATGGAGATGACAAGGTCCCCCACAAGCCGCCCTGTGGGGAATCAAGGTCACTGCGGATGGACAGCACTAGACACGTGTCAGGAGCTGGGGGTGGGCACTTCCCTCCCTCCTTCTTGGAACATCCTGGCCACCAGCTCCCGCAGCCCCTTGGGGAAACTGACAGGTAGTCCGAGGGACAGCCCCTCCACCTCGGCCAGCCCCTCCGTCTCGGTCGGTCGGGCTCCTCGGACTCCTGGGCCCCCGAGCACCTGCTGGATGGCTTAGCACCTGGACAGCCAGCTGTGGTCTCTCGGCCCCACTTCTACAGTGCGGCTTGTACTCTGCTGGGCTCCGGCCAAGCCCTCTGGTGGCAGCCAAGTCCTCACGCCACTGTGAAAGAACAGCCCACCCATCCCTCAGAGGGGACAGGCGGACAGAAAAACCTGTCACTGACTTACGGATTTACTCCTCAGTGAAAGTGAGAGGAAGAAACAGAGCCGTGAGCTGGGGCTCGGGCCACCTGTGCCTCAGAGGGGCCCTGCGCCACCCCGCATGGTGACTCATTTCTGGAGCAAACTTGGCCCCCCTTGGCGTGGCCCAATTTTAGCGGGTCCACACTCACTTTTGCTTCAAGAAGACTCTTCGGTTAACTAGACCTTGTCACTGTGTGACTGTGCAGACTGCACCCGCTCTTCCTGGCACTGTCTGTCCCGCAGACGGGGGACATTTGGTGAAAGGCCCAAGTTCTCAGGTCCTGTCTCCACAGCTTGTGGATTTTCTTGCATTCTGCCCTGTTGGCCCAAGAAACCATTTGTGTCTCCGAAATGGAAAATATCGATTCTGTGTTCTCTCCCAGCTCACGGGAGAGAACAAGGGTGGCCACACCCTCTCACTGACACAGGGTGACGTAAGGGTGGCCACATGTTCTTGCCAGTCCATGGGCTTTCTTCAGAGGTGGTGAGGAGGCCCATAGGGACCGTGGGTACAGACAAGGACATTCCTCATGCCTCTTGGCCACCTGGTATCTGAACCCCTTTCCAACGTTTGGGGAGCCCCTCTCCCTGTGAGGCAGAGCTGGTCTCCCTCTGGGGGCACTAACAATGGCGGATTTGCTTACTAGTTGCTCCTGCAGCTGGACAGCTGGCCATGACCTAGGCTGCCCCGACCAGAGGCAAGCAGTCCAGACTCAAGTTGGAAACTAGTCGTACAAAAAAGCAGGAGCCCCACAGAATCCATTCTGGCCATGGGGACCGCTCCATCCAGCTTACTGACACGCCAGTGGGGACAGATTCAGGGGCAGTCCCCAGCTTCCACTGCCAGCATGGTACAGGGCCGGTATCTGTGCTCACCGGGCCAGTTCTCCAGCACAGCTGGAAGAAGGCTGAGCCAGGCCCTTTGGCCTTTCTGGAAATTCGAGGAGCCCGGGCCCACTTCGCCTGCGGTCTCCTAGGTCTCTGGCTCGGCGTGGTCCTGCGCTCGATTTAAGGCTCTACTGCCCACCCTCCAGTTCTCCCTATTTTTGACCAGGAGGCCTCACAGTTTCGTTTTGTGCAGGGCCCTGCAGATTTCGTAGCCAGTCCTGCTGTGAGCTCGACGATAAGCTTAAAGGTCAAGGAATTCTTAACCTTTGTGTGCTGTGGAACCCTTTGGAAGCTGGAGAAACCTCTGTTGTTTTTTATTATTATTTTTTAATCCTCACCTGAGGATGTTTATTGATTTTAGAGAGAGGAAGGGACAGAGGGAGAAAGAGAGAAATATCCATGTGAGAGAGACATTGATCGGTTGCCTCCATACGCGCCCTGACCAGGGATTGAACCCACAACCTAGGTATGTGCCCTGACCGGGAATCGAACCCACAATCTTTTGGTTAAGGGACAACACTCCAAGCAACTGAGCCATCCAGGCTAGGATGGTGAAACCTTTGAAGCATATAAAGAAGTTTTTAAATGCACAAAATAAAACACATAAGAAGCCAATTATACTGAAATAGAGTTAAACTATTTTTTTAAATATATGATAGCAAAATGTGTGTTTTATTAGTGCATTAAATAAATCCATTAGCAGACCTAATTACTACTGTGTTACCCAGTAGTAGTGAGCACGCAAATATTTTGGAATGTCTGCGACAACTGAAATGTAACTTGAAAACACCTATGATTTCTAAGGGTAATAAAGTCACAGGTTCCTGGCTTGTCGCCTACATTAATAACTTATGGAAATATTAAATTCAGGAGACTTTTTTTAAAAAAATGATCCATCCAAGTCCCAGAGCCCCTACGTTCTAATTAAAATTTAATTTAAAAAGTTTCCTTTTCTGCTTCAGTCCAAGCCATTGTTTTGCTGATTATAGCAGAGACACCTGCAGGACCGCGGGACCCACGTGGCCCAGGTTCCAGGGAAGCTAGCATCATGCCCGAGTTCTCCACAGAAAACAGGCAAACCCCACAGTCCCGGAGGCCCCGGGTGAGTCAAACCATATCCAGCACAGCTCTGCCCTCAGCTGTTAGCCTCTTAGAGGAGAAAGTGTCAATGGTGACACTCGGGTGCTGTCTGGAAAGCACACAGGAAGCCCCGTGTGCGTGGTTTACACCGAGCGATCTACACGGCCAGGCCCGCGGAGATCCCTTCCCGCTGGGATGAGGCACCGCTACCGGGGGCTCCGCATTATGAGAAACAGACGAGACCCAGCAGTGTAACCGCCGCTCCAAAGTCCCGCACAGCAAGCTCACAGAGGACCAAAAAGCCCTGAAGAGCCCCGCTTCCTGATTTCCCAAACCCTGATCCGGGAACATGTGTGCCAGCCCCGAGGCTGCTCGGGGTCTCCAATAGCCGTTGGCTTCCTGCAGATCTGAAAGGAAACACAAGATCCCCTTCCCCGAACTATCTTCCCCCCCCACACACACACCTCCTTCACGAGAGGGGACTCAAAAGCCCTTCAAGGCAAAGGAGTATCTATCTTTTGGGCACGTTTGAGAGGCCTGGGTTTGTTGAGCCGAAATAGAAAATCTTTTTGCGGTTATCTTGACCTTCCCAAAGTTGATTCGTATCCATGATTACGCTTGAGTTCTGGGTGTATACGGCACTAAACCTATTGTACAGATGAGGAAACTGAGGTCAGAGAGACTGTGACTTGCTCAAGGTCACAGAGCGAGAGGGAACACCCAGATTTCTCACCTTCCACCCCAGGGTCTCACCCCTGCCCAAGCCTCTCCCTCGAGCAGACCGAAACAGAAGGGGAGGCTTCCCTGTGAAGGGGAAGTACATTCATGCAGATCACCTGAAAACCAAGAGGGCCACACCCCCGAGTTAGGAGAGCAGGTGTCAGCGAAGGGAGGAGAGGCTCAAAACAGAACACAAAGCGTTGAATTCTCCGGCCTTCAAGAGGCTTTGATGCGAGCCCCCAATGCAGGACAGAATCCACTTGGCAGGTGACCAGCTCAGAGTTCTCCCCGGGTCCTACTCAAGACAACAGTGACAGCAGGAAAAGGGCTTGTGAACATAAAAATAAACAAACTTGCTATTTTTAGCAGGGCTGCAGCTGGGAGAGCCTCATTATTTGCCGTTTAGCTGCAGCATTCTGGAGGAGGAGGGATCAGGGTGGAGGGGTGGGGACTGGACCGCTGGGGGCAGTCTCGCCAACAGCCAGATTTTCCATGGCTGAAGCTAACTGCATGCAGGCCGCAGAAACGAGGGCCAGCCTGGAAGTCTCCGGAGTCTGCAGGTCTGGAAAAATTGGACCGTGTCCACCAGGAAGCTGGCCTGTGATTGGGCTCTTTTCTGGCCATATATAGAAATAAAGACTCCTTTACCCACACAGCTTCTGAGTTACTAACAGCCCTGTGGCTCCATCGGAGGAGGGGAAGATAAGCTTGTAGGTGGGAGCTCTTTCATCTGAACTGAGGCTGCGGTTGGAACCTGTGTGAATCGCCCAGGAACTCAGAGGCAGCATCTCGCAGGCAGCCACCCTGGGGTGAGACACCACCCCCCCACACCACCCTGAGCCGGCAGCGGTTCTGCCCACCCAGCCCTTGCCACGGCTGGCAACATCAGGACCTTGAGAAAGGACAAGCCGAATGAATGCTGGAGGTGGGGAGTGCTAGGGGCTGTGGTCCCTCCCTTCTTTTTGTCTGTGACAGGATTGGAGACTCGGAGAAGGCGGTTCCAGAAAGGTCCTCCTCTTAGAAATGTCACAGCAGCTTTAGGAAAAGCTCGCGCCCCATCTGGTTTCAGAAGGGCCTCCTGGGCCACGCTCCGGCCACTTACTGGGTGTCACCTTTGATTATGTTCTTTTCCCCCCTCTCATGTCCCTGTGCATGCGCAGTCCCAAACATGTGTTCGGTTCCCTGCAAGGAGACGGAAGTGCAGAGCCTAACGCAGCGTGAGGAAGGAGGGAACCCAGCGCCCCAGGCGCTCGCAGGGGTAAGTGCCGCAGGAAGGGCGCTGGGTCTCCCGGGCCCTGCCACGGCCTCCATCAGCGTGTGCCAAGAGACTCACCACCGTGCTGCTCACACTGAGCTTGCAGTGCCACGAGGGGAGAACAGAAACAGGCGCGATCATTACAGCGGGGCAGGCGCTGGGGCTCGTAGGCGCAGAGTCCCTTGGGGGAGGGGGGGTAGGAGGGGCCGGATGCCGCCTTAGTCTTGGGGAGTCGGGACATGCTTTCGGAGAAGAGGGTGGCTGACTGGAGGCAGTCAGGCGGGCAAAGGCCGGAGAGGGGAAAGAGTTTCTGCTCCAACGCTCCCAGGTAAGGCTGGCTCGCAAGAGAACACAGCGGGGCTAACCTACCTCAGAGCTTAACCCCAGCGCCTCAGAGATAGTCCATTTCTGCCTCCCAATGCCATTTTCCCTGTAACATGTCCTGAACAAACCAGCTGCTGGTGAATCGTGAGATAAAAAAGGCAGTATGGGAATCCAGTGGAATGCGGACATTCGCATGTGCAACATCGGACCAGGTAGGGCAGCCCTCCGCAGTGTCCCAGTCATGTGGCTGTCCCCCTCCGCTTGAATTGCCCCAGTGATGGAGAGCACCCCACCGCAGGTACTTAGCGAGCAGGCGAGTTTTGAAGGCAGGAGCGAGGGAGGTGGTGATCTCCTACCAGGCTGGAATTTCTGACTCCAATCTCCCAGTCTCTCCAAACTCCCATAAATCTTGCAAAAGTCCCCCAGATGAACTTTCCTCGGGAGTAGTCAGTCCATTGTTCAAAACGACCGACATATGAAGTCTTCTAATTCCAGCTAAAAGACCAGAGTCGCCCAGACCGAAATGCAGCAATTGGTGGTCTTTAGTCAGCAGGCGTATGGGTGACACGCTATTTTTCTCCCTCGTATTTTGAGTCTTTCCTTGGTTTTCTACATGAGAGAGAAAGAAAGTGAGAGAAAGTGTGTGTGTGTGTGTGTGTGTGAGTGAGAGAGAGAGAGAGAGAGAGAGAGAGAGAGAGAGAGAGGAAAAGAGAGAAAGAGAAAGCGGCTAATCAAATAATTAGTGTTATTGACACAAAAGTTCCAGCACATCTTTTTCTTCTCTACCCCTTGGTGCGTGCTCTGCCCAACCTGGAAACTTTTCCCTCTTTCCCTGCCTTTAAACTCGCCTACAGCTCCTAGATTCCGGCCAACCCCTCTCTGTAAGGAAGGTTTCCATGAGTACCCCAGCCCTTATGGCCCTTAAATCCAAATCACGAATCCCTTCGACATGAGCTGTTTTCTGCTGTAGGCTCCTTTCCCTGCACCAGCCCCACACAGGGCTATGAATGCCCCCAGGACCATAACCTGGCACAACACAGAGATTATTGCAGATTCTGCATAAATATTTGCTCGGCTGGTTAGGGTGCAATTTTAATTGGCTTCGTATGTCATCTGATTGTATGCTTTTAAACTGGGGTGCCCACATCCCTGGAGGTATGTGGAAAAGGATGTCAAGTGTACACAAAGCCACAGACATTAAATAATGTCTTCCTAAAGTAATAATTTCCTGCCCTTCAGGGATACTTTGGTGGGAAAGTTTGAGAAGCACTTTTGTAGCCCGCACTTTTCCGAGTGTAGGAATTCCCTCCAAGGCTGATACCCAGACTCTGCTCAAGTCCATCACTTTGGGCTCTGCTTCCGGCCACTTTCACATGCCCTGGAGGTATGCAACCCACCAAGAGATGTTCCTGGAAGGTATCGTTCATCCTGCAACGTGGAGACCGCTGGTCTGGGAGCCAGAACCCCTGGGCTCTGGTCCAATTATGCAACAGCTGTGGGCAACCAGCCTGTTCAAGCCCCAGCCTCCCTTCTACCCTGCTCTCTTAATCATAGAGGTTGCAGCCAACGAAATAACACATGTGAAATGTCTTTGTAATTGAAAATCACGTGCAAGGTATCATTCCTGTTGTCCTTATCGTCCCAGAATCAGCTCATTCGACTTCGCCCCATGGACATGGCGGCTGTCTCCCAAGCCTGTCTGGGTGAGTGAGGTGGAACTCTGCATCCAGAAAGTTCTGGGTTGAACTCTCGTGTACGCGCTGCCAAACTAAGAATCTTATCGCAGGTTTCCTGCGGTGCTGGGGACACGCATGGGCTAAATAAGTGTGTTCCTCGCTAAGGGTTGGAATCTCTGCTTTCCGTGTACCAGATCTGTGACACATTTAGAAGTTCCCCGACTCTCAGTCGATCGGTACAGTGGCGTCTCAGAGCGTTGGCAGAGGTTTCAAGGCCAACGCTTAGCGCAGTGCCGGCCTCACAGGCAGCACTAAGTCGATGGCAGTTGAAAAGGGAAGCAGAGGTGCATGGAGTTCCGCAACTGAAAGCTATTCCATTATTTTCTCTTTACGGTGGCCCTTCCTCGCACCTGTTATGCAAGAGCCAACCTAAGGAAAGGAGCTTGTTCAGAGCAACGTCAGTGTTCTGAGTCACTGAAGTCGTTAAGGAAGCATGTTTCCGAAGCTCAGTTACTTTGCGGGCCCTCCAGGCTAGAGGAACAAACTGTCACAGAAACTGCCTCCAGAATGACTGTGCAGGGCAGGGCCAGCCGGGGGTTCCCAGGCGGCTCCCCGACGCAGGGACAAGTAAGGCTTTGCCCGGTGTCTGCAGATGCCAGAAGAAGCCCCCGCAGGCGCTCCCTCCGTGAACCCACAGGTCGGCTGTCGCCCAGAGCACAGCAGGAGCCTCGGGGCCCCAGAGAGAGGAGCAAGGACTCTGGGGGGCTTCCTCCTGGCAGAACGAGGGGATCCAGGGGCCTGCTGTTTACACTCCAGCAAAGCCACAGCTCAACGCCCCCGGAGGAGGGCTGACCATAGGGCCGGCCAGTTCACGGGGACAGTGCTGCAAAAAGAGCCTTCAGGACACAACTCCGGAGGGCCTGTGCAACGGAAACGGGACGTGAAAACCGAGCCCTTTCATGCCCCAGGGGTCTGAACAAGCAGAACCCCCCCTCACACACCAACCCCACGACCTACGGGAAGGGGGGGCGCCATCCCGAGAACCCGAGGCGGCACTCAGGAACGCGCAGAGTACAGAGCGGAGGGACACGGGTGCGTAGGGGGCATGTGGATTATCAGAGGAGACATCCCCAAGACTCCAAAACTCCCCCCAAGGCCAAGGTTTGGGGTTACCACCATAAAAGTAACCTCCTCCCTAGCGTCCTGGATGCAGCATCGAAGGCGGTCGGATACTGCCTTAAACAGAGCTCCCGAGGCGAGTGCATTGAGTCGGCCTTTCCAGAGGAGCGCTCGTAATCGGAGTAATTTATGTCAGAATTTGACAGTTCAGCAGGGGAGGTCTGAACAGGAATCAAATTGCGAGAGATAAATATAATAGCCGGTATGAAAACAAGCTCTCGAAATCTGTGTAGACGTCCAAAGCCAGAATAAAAAAGCGGCGCATTTTTAGAGGGCTATGAGGGGTGGCCCTGGAGGCAGGGGGGGTCACAGAGGAAATATTTTCTCAGAATGATTATAATTAAGCTGGAAAACGCACTCTTTTTTGAATAACCTGCTAAAACTGAGTACGCGTGAGACGGAAACAAAAAGCATTTGCAGAAAGTATTTGGCGAGGGTATAAAGAACAAGGTTTTGCTGCCTTTGTGAGCAAAGGCTTGGGGAGGTGGTGCCGGTCAGTGTTGCCAACCAGCTCAAGTCCAAGGTCCATGGCAGCCAGGGCTCCGGGCCCCAGAGCCCTCACGGACGCCCAGCGTAAGGGCTGCCGGGCCACCCTGAACTCCTGCCCACAGGGGGTAGACCTTGGCTTCCTGCAGACTCCCCACGGCTCTGCCACGGACGCATCTGTCCAGATTGTTCTGGAAGCCACTTCCGGTGCCAGCTTGTGCCACCTCCGCGCGGTGATCCGTTCGGTAAATTCATTACCTGCTGTGTGGTGTCGTGTTTCTGCCGACGGACGTGCCCTGACCTTGCCTCCCTCGTGGCTCCAAGACGCTGCTCCCTGGCAGGGTGCAGCGAACAAGTCCGGGCTCATCTCATCCACACCACTGACGGGCTGATCGCTTCCGAACAGTCTGAGCCTTGTGCACAGCGCTGCCCACATCTAGGCGCCCCTCAAAGCGCCAGCGACCCTCAGCGGCCCACTTAGGCTTCTAGACTGTTGCCCAAGTGTCAGAGGCCGGAATGCACCTTAGTTTTTAGGGGAGAGTAGAATAATGTTCTCCTGTCTTCCACACTGAGAGAATACGCCCACTGGGGGCAGCACCGTCCTGGTGCACGAGCAGTCATTTCGACACGCCTTCTACACCCAGGGGATTTGCGAACTGGCAGGAAAGAGTCTGCAGGCAGCACGGGGTGGACGGGTGGGTGCTGACCCACAGTGCGAGCCACCTGTCTGCAACGGGGCGCGGAGAAAAGCAGGTGCAGCCAGTCCTGGCCTCCACGGCGGGCTGCGTCCTGGGCCAGGTGCCCCCTTGGCTTTCCCGGCGCTCTGAGAGGCAGGGCAACACCTTCGGCCCCTACATTCTGAAACCAGGGCTCAGCAGGTGCCAGCAGTGGGTGGTCACGCAAATTACACCCGTCCGCTTCTTCGGTCTTCTTTTAAAAAGAAAGATACGAACGCTCTGTTGCGCCCCATTTAGAGCCCACTAACTTCTTGACCACCTTCAAATAGCTTTACTGAAAAAAATGAGCCCTAAGGAGGAGGAGGCAAAATGGCACAGCCCTGGGGCGGCCCGGGGCCATCGGTGAGGTCAGCTGAGTTGGGATCTCACGGCCCAGAGAAGCAAACAGCTGGTGGGTGTTCTGGCCCGCTTTTCCGTGAGGGGCACCCCGTCCTCCCAGAGCGAGAGCCCCCGGGCTGGACACCCGCTCCCTTCCGTCTGCCGGGGCGGCCTCTTCCCAGGGCCGTCCGACCCTCGCCTCGCCCTGCGGGCCGGCCCGCCGGCGTCTCTCTCCTCAGCACAGAGCGATGACACATCGCAGAGCTGCCACCTTCCGGGCCGGCCTCTGCTTTTCTCTCTGCCATCCACCGTCATGTCCGAGAAGCCCTGTGTTCAAGTCGCTTGCCTCGGTTTCCCTCAGTCAGCGTCCTCCTGTTTTCTATCAAAAGCAGCCCTGAGTAACTGTCACTCAGGCCACAGCCAATCAGTAACATTGGGTTCTACTGGGCTGGCCAAAATGTTGGCTCGGTTTTCTTCGTACGATGGCTCTGGGAGTGCTCAGTTGTCTTTAACTTCATTCAAAACAATTTTGTGAGATTGCATTGTGACAGCTGTCCTATCATCATGTATTAAAAAAATCAAAATCGGTGAATTTGTGTGTAGCCATTTTAACATTGAGGATGGAAAAAAATAAGCAACATTTTTGCATATCATGCTTTATTATTTAGAGAAAGGTAAAAACGCAACAAATGAAAAAAATATTTGTGCAGTATATGGAGAAGGTGCTGTGACTGACTGAATGTATCAAAAGTGGTTTGCTACCCTGGCTGGTGGGGCTCAGTGGATTCTTGAGAACCAAAGGGTCGCTGGTTCAATTCCCAGTCAGGGCACATGCCTGGGTCTCAGGCCCGGTCCCCAGTAGGGGGCGTGTGAGAAGCAACTGTTCCATATATCTCTCGCACATTGAGGTCCCTCCCTTTTTCTCCCTCCCTTCCCCTCTAAAAGTAAATAAATAAAATCTTTTTTTTAAGAAAAAGTGGTTTGCAAAGTTTTGTGCTGGAGCTTTCCCACTGGACGATGCTCCATGGTAGACCAGCTGAAGTTCATGGTGATCAAATCGAGACAGTAATTGAGAACAGCCAGCATTATACCACACGGGAGAGAGCCAGAAAAGTCAAAATATCCAAATCAATGAAGTTATTGGTGAAAATGCAAAATGCGTCCTTTATTTTACAGAAAAAACCACATGGACTTTTTGGCCAGCCCAGCAGATTTCTAAGCAAGTGTTGTGTGCAGCTCGTCCTGACCAGGCCTCAGTCCAGGCCCGGACGCCACCCTGCTCCGGAGCGGGGTCCCTGTACCGGAGGCGAGTTCCTCCTCTACGAGCTGACAGAGCGGTCTGCGGACGGACGGGGGTGGGAAACACTTGGACCCAAAGCCGGGCTCCCCCCCTGACGAGCTGTGTGACTTTGAGGAAGGCACTTAACGTCTCTGAACCTCAGCCTCCTCGTCCGTAGCACTGCCTCTCCCAAGTGTGCTGTGAAACGTTGAACGGCACGTTACACGCCGAGCTCCCGGTCCAGCGTCCTTCCCTAACACGGAAGGACGTGCCTGTCCCTTCCCCAGCTGCAGGCCAGCACTGAGGGCCCACTGCCATTTCCACACACCTGTCCTCCTCCATTCTCGGAGCCCCTGCCCTCTGCCTTCCAGCTCCCAGCATGGCGGGGGTGGGGGGGCGGGGGGCAAGTTTCCTTGGCAGACCACTCACCGCCCCTGCCATGGGATCAGGGGTTGAGCTTCTTTCCACCTGCAAACCCAGGTGCTGAGGAACTCCCCCCTTCCCCACCCCCACCCCCACCCGCCAATCCCCGCTGGCCCTGCCTGAGCACGGTTAGCCCACCTGCTCCTGGGGCCCACCTTCCCTTCCTCCCGTCCCGATCCAGCCTGAGAGCACGTGCCTGGATTTCTTGGAAGAGAGCCTCGTCTAATCTCCTTCCAGTGGAAGAGAACATTTCTTCCCCCGTTTTCCTTAATCATTCTTGGCATTCGCACCCGAGGGCTGGGTGATCTCCTTGGCCTTTCCACTCAGAGCCATTCGGTTTCTCCTGCAGGTGCTGAAAGGAGGCTTCTGTTCCTCAGGAGGAGCGGTCGGTTCATTCCAATGCTAACAGGTCATGCCATGCTAACACGCGGGGGCGGAAAGACCCAGCACTTGGGCACAGTGCGGGGGGGGGTGCCAGACCTGGCTTAGCCCCCGGGCACCTGGGCAACCCGGTGAAAACCATCCAGTGGGCCGTATCCCGCCCCGCCCCCCGCCCATATCCTGGAAGGGCCCCGGGAGACAGGACTCGAAGGAGGCCCATCCGGGCCAGGTCCTGGCACCATCCCCTCCTTCCCCACCCACAGTAACCATGGAGACCGTCAATAAACTCCCTATCCTGAGTCATTGAGGCTTTCTGTCCCAAGTCCTGCACCCCACGTTCTGTTTTCCAGCGTTCTAGGTGCCAGAAACAAGACTCACCAAGGTCTGAGTGAAAGCGGATGGGGTTGGGGGGGTGGGGCGGGGGATTGAGGAGGAGAGGGAAGAACGTCTGAGAGATTCCTGAAGGTAGCCTCCCCTCCACCTGCGCTCTGACAGCTGCCGCCTGGTGCAGGTCCCTCCGTGCCTGCAGGAGTGGCGCAGACTTCCAGAGGCGCTGCGGTGCGCACGGCAGTGGACTAGAAGAACCAGTCGTTTCTGTCTGTCCCAATGAGGCACTGGGGCCTTCGCCCAGCCTGCCCAGAGCCTCGTTCTCCTTCGCCTCCCACCCCCTTCCCAAACAGGTCTCAGGTGCCTGGGAACTTTCCAGCTGCAAAAGCGCCTGAGGACCGGCTCCCCGCCAGGAGGGGCGGCTGTGTCCTGCAGGAGGCGTGTCCCGGACCGCGAGGGCACAGACACGTAACCGCGGGGGCGGGCGGGCGGGGCGGGGTGGGGGAAACTGGCGGCAAGCAGGAGGGCGCGGCCCGGCGTGTGCGCCCCGGTCCGAGGGCTCCGTGGTCTGTGGGCCCGGTGGGACTCCCCGGCGAGCCCAGGGAGCGGGAGAGCGCGCGCGGCTGATTCAGAAAGTTCAGGCTGTGGCATCAGGGCCCGGACGCAGTTGGAGTAAAACCTCAAAAATGCGAGGCGTCGGCCGGCAGGCGGGCGGGGAAGACAGAGGGCGCCTTTCCCGGCGCAGGTAGGCTCAGGGTGCCCGCTCACCCCGCACCCGGCCCCGCCGGCGGCTGGGACCCACAGGCGCCCCGAAAACGAGCCTGGCCGTGCCCGCTCACCCCCCGCGCGAGATCGCTGTGGCGCCGGCAGCACCGGGGAACCCCTGGGCCACCGTGCCGGCAGGAAGCCCTTCGGGGGACTGCAAGGTGAGTCTCGAGACTTTTTGTGGTGGTGGTTGTGTGTGTGTGTTTGGATACATTTTAAGCTGCCCTCTGTCTGGAAGGGGACTTCCAGCTCACTTCTTCCCTTAGCAGGATGCGGCCAGCGCCCAGGGATAAGTGAGTAAGAGCGAAGGATGGTTTCTAAGTCACCCCCGGCCCCTCCGCCGGTGTTTCCCTTCTTTGCCGGGTGCTCGGCGTGGGCGCTGGGCGGCTCGGTTTCGGACGGGTGGAGTTCTCCAAGTTCAGTTGCCAACGGCTGCCCGCCCCGTGGGAGCGCTTCGAAAGGGACACAGGGACATTGTGTGCTACTGAAAAAGTTAAGGCCTGAGACCCTCCCAAAAGTTAGGCTGATGTTTCTGAATTATTCCAGGTGAAGCCAAATTTTCACCCGGCTGAGAAAGTGGCCAAAGCAAAAACATGGCCTGGAGCCAGGGGCGGAATGGGAACCTGCCTCCTCTTCCCCATTCGCCTGGGGAGCTGCGGGACGCGGATTGCTAGCGCCTCGCTTCTTTGACTCTCTGAGGTCCCGGGCCGGCCCCCCACCCCGCCCCGAACGGAGGACACAGTAAGCCCTGTTGCCCCAGCATTGTGAAGAGCTTCAGAGGACACATTATGTCATAATAGTTAACTCAGCGACAGCCGTTAGCTAGTGGGGAACACCAGATCTGCTAACCGAAAGGGAAACCAAAGCGGACCGGCCCTACTTTCACGGGGCAGGCGGCAGCCAGCGCGCAGCCACCTCGCGGGACTGACTGCTCCCCGGGTTCTGGCGAACGAGGAGGGAGAGGGAGAGTCCACCGGAGCGACTGAGAAGCCCCTTCCCACGAAGCGGGTGGGTTTCACTGACTCCACTAAGGTTCCTGGGAACCTGAAGCTCATTTTAGCACCCCTCCTTTGGAAGTCCTGCTGGAGACTGGGAGAGCCTTGAGTTAGAAGATGTAAAAGTGGCGTTGGTGTGTCTTGTCCCTAACCCTTTCACAAATGGCTTGCAAGGGCACCCTAAAGAACCCAGCCAGGGGCTTGTCAGGAGGGTACCGACCTCCTGCTCTGTTGGAGGCCGGTGGTGCTGGAAAGGATTCAGTCCTTCATTTCCGCTGAAATGCTGGCTCCCCATCTCCCCCCCCCCCCAGATACAATGATACGAAAGAAACGCATTGCAAACAAGTGTTTCCCCAGCCTCCATACTTGGGGGAATAGAGAGGGGATGGCTTCTGCCCTTTCCCCTGAAGACTAAACCCAAGAGAACAATGAACACTCAGCAAGCGAGGTTGCTGTTTTCATCCAAGAGGGAGACATCCCTCCCACCCATCCATTCACTCAACACTGAGTGCACCTACTGGGTGCCAGGCAGTATGTTGACACCCCGGAGTCCTAAGAGGATTTACCCACAATCTGAGAGAGAAGGCAGATGCAGACACAAACCGCAGCTCGGAATCACCCACGCCCGAACAGCAGTGGCTCCTGGACACTGGGAGGATCCCAGGGAGGGCGGGACAAACTCCCCCAGGGAAGCACCGTAGTTTGCCGTGTATAATGCACACTGTTTCGCCCAAATTTTTGAGGGAAAAACTCAGGGCAAAATACAGAAGGTCAACCCTGCCGAAGTGATGGATGGGCAGGTGTGGGGAATGAGGAGGAGGTCCCAGGGAAGGGTGTCCAGGTGGAGGAAAGCGCGTCTGCAAAGTCAAGGGCAGGTTGGGGGAAATGCAGTTCATGGGGATTGTATTATGGGGCTGGCCAAAAAGTCTGTTTAGTTTTTTTCTGTAAAATAGAAGATACTTTTTTCATTTCCACCAATAACTTTATTGATTTGGATATTTTGAGTATGTCAGCTCTCTCCCACTGTTGGCTTCTACGGGCAGAGGCCAGGGGCGCTGCTTAAAGGTTTTCCAGTGCATGAGACAGCCCCCCACAGCAAAGGATTGTTTGGCTAAAATGTCAGCAGGACCAAGAAACTTCACAAACCACTTCTGACCATTCGATCAGTCCCAGCACCTCCTGCATATGCTGCACAAATCTTTTTTTGGCATTTCAATTGCATTTTTTACCTTTCTTGAAATAATAACGCAGAATACGCTGAAAATGTTGTATGTTTTCTTCCAATATTAAAATGGCTGCACAAAAATTCACCAATTTTGGTAAGTTCTTTTAATGCATGCTGATAGGACAGCTGTCACAATACAATCTAACAAAGTTGTTTCAAATGAAGTTAAAGACAACCAAGCACTCCCACAGCCATCGTAGGGGAAAAAAAACCATAATGGACTTTTTGGCCAACCCAATACTATACTAAGAAGGGTGAGCTCTCTCCTGTAGCAGTGGGAAGTCACTTGGGGTTGTTAAGCAGGGAAAGGATACAGTCAGATTTGTGTTTGGAGAGACAACTAGTGACCAGAGGAAGCTGGTTTGGAGAGACGGGATGCAGAGATTAGGAGAACCTTGAGTAAGATGATGGCAGTGGGATCTGAGGAAAGAGAGTGGATTTCGGTGTCTGTTTAGGAAGGAGAATCGGAGTACCTGGTGCCCAGCTGAATGTGGTGACCGAGGAATGAATGGGAGAGGGGATGTATATACAGTGCTGAGCTGGGGGTGAGGGCGTATTGTGACGCGTGCAGTGGAAAACCCCTTGAACTGCAGAGGGATGGGTTTGGGAAGCGGATGGTGCGAGGAGGAGGCCGTGAACACTGTAGACACACGGACGCTGGCTCTTCCCAGGAGAGGTCCAAGCGGAGCTGTGTGGTCAGCAGGGAGCGCTCCACTCTGGAGCTCAGGGAGAGCTGGAGGCTGCTCCGATGGAACCCGAACGCAGTGTTGAAGGAGCCAGAGAAGCCTCGTGAGACCACGGGCTGCTGAGAGAGTCTTGGATTTGTCAGGAAAGGCCTGCAGATATTCTTTTCATATTGCATGCTGGCTTCCAAATGACTCTCTCTGGGTACCCAAGGCTTTCCCCGGGCGCCTTGCAGGACGATACCTGAGATATTGGAGAGAATCCTGGGTTAAGGGCACACAGGAAGTGCGGCGAGCGGGTTTAACCAAACAAGGCAATCCCCGGGAATCACATCCGCTGAGAGAAATGAACACTTTAGCTCAACTGTAAGATCTGCCAAGAGCCCCTCAAAACTCACTGCACGTGTGTGGGAGAGCCCTGCGGTCATTCAAACGGGGGGATGACTTCCTCGGACTGAGTCTCACCCCCTACGGGGCAATCCTTTCGGTCTGGCTGCCCCTGCCCAGGTCAGGATCTTATGGGACCTGGTGTGGAAGGAAAAATAGCCTTGAACTTGGAACTAGACAGAAATGGCTTCCATTCTTATCTTGACCCCTGACTGGCTTGCCCTTGAACAAGTCTTTGAATCTCTTGGCTTTGTTTCTCTTACACTTAAAATGGGAATAAGAAGCCCTGGCTGGGGTGGCTCCGTGGGTTGAGAAGCAGCGGGTTGGATTCCCAGTCAGGGCACGTGCCTGGGTTGCAGGCCAAGTCTCCCAGCAGGGAGCCTGCAAGAGGCAACCACACATTGATGTTTCTCTCCCTCTCTTTCTCCCTCCCTTCCCCTCTGTCTAAAATAAAATAAATAGCCCTGGCTGGTGTGGCTCAATGGATTGAGCACTGGCCTGAGAAACAAAGGGTCACTGGTTTGATTCCCAGTCAGGGCACATGCCTGGGTTGCAGGCCAGGCCCCCCAGTAGGGGCCGCACGAGAAGCAACCACACGTTGATGTTTCTCTTCCTCTCTTTCTCAATCCCTTCTGCTCTCTGTCTTTAAAAATAAAATCTTTAAAAAAATTATCTTTCAAAAAATTAAAATGGGGATAATTATTACTCGCCAGGGCAATGGTTAAAATCAGGGTCAAGCTGAAGAAGAAAGTGCACTGAATTTGCTACAGAAATTGTCAGGTTCTATAAAAATGCAAGGGGCTCTGTTATGACTCATCTAGCTTCCGGAAGCCATCAGGTGGAGCGTGCAGGTGTTGGGCCCGGGCAGCGTCTTGGGCCCAGACCTGCAGCTTTTCCCTGTGTCTCCCGTCACCCTGATGGCGCACATCCATTCCGGCCGCTTCTCCTTTTACTCCTCGCCCGCAGCGGCCAGAGCCCCAGAGTGAATGCCTAGCCGACGCTTAAGCAGGTTACGCACTGCACAAGGGCTCCTGGGAGCTCGTGGGGCTGACAGCGGCCGATCTTTCCTGCGCTGGGCCACGGACCACCCACGTACCTCCGGGTGTCCCCCGAGGGGATGATTATTTCTGATCCAAGGTGCTGGTTAAACCAGCAGTGGCCCTCAATTTGAGCATCGATGGATGCCTCTTGCCTGGGTGTTTCTGGAATTTTTCCCTCTGCCCCCAGCTGGGACGCCTGACCTATTCTCTCCATCCCAGTGAAGCTGACTTTTATGTCAACATCAAAACTTTCAAGTCAACAGACTTCTGATAGCGCTGGCTGTTGATGAAAAAAGGAAGTAACCACAGACTCAGAGACTTCAAATGGAAAAACACTTGAGCGAGAAGCTGCCCCACCCCTTCACTTCACAGATGAGCAAACTAAGGTTCAGGGGGACAGGGTGTGCGCCCCGGTCAGCAGCTGGTTCAGGGGGGGACCAGAACATGAGCTCCGTCTTTCTGTGCTGGAACAGTGGACACCCCAGGGTTTCTCGTGCCTGGACCTTCCATCCCTCACGCACAGGCACAGGCACAGGGACCGAAATGCTGGCGGAAAGGTACGATAAAAAGGCTGCCCTCGAAGCTGAATCTTCTCCCAAGTGGCTCCAGGGGACACGGGGTGGAGGCGGAGGCCCTGGAGAATTCCGGAAGAGCCCTGGACAAGGGCAATGCATCGGGTGCTTCTCCTGCGCTTTTGGTGTTTCATGTAACGTGTCCTCCAGAGACTGGGGGACGGGTCTGAGTTACCTGTCATGCATGGACACCCAATTTACAGCCTGAAGAGAGAGGCCGCAGGCGAGTCACAGGAGCTTCAAGACTCATCCCAGTGAGAGAGAGAGAGAGAGAGAGAGAGAGAGAGAGAATGGGCAGACAGGCCACCTCCCCGTCCAAGCGGCAACAGGAAAACCTACAGCAGATTTGAGGCGGGGCAGTTCCCAGGCCCAGAGAGAGCAGCCTAGGCTCCCGACTCTCCCCAGGGTGGGCCTGGGCCACCTCGCCAGGCCACCACCTGGGGACGTGAGCGGACCTGGAAGTGAAGGCTGCGTGGCTGTGCCCCAGCCCCCGGGAAGAAACTCGCCCCCTCGGTTGGCCGCAGGCTGCTGCTCCGTAGCGCCTGTTGCTGAGACATGAAAGGAAACCTCACCGCAGCGCTCTTTCTAGGTCGAAATTGAAGGCTCTGTTTAGAAGCCGCTGCCGACTTGCTTTTAACCCCCTGAAACTTCTTCCTGCTAGGAGGCTCGCCAGTTGACCTCCTTTCTCCTCCAGTGCGGCCCTCCTTGCGAGCCAGGTGGGCTTCGGAAAAGCCCGGCAGCCACTTCCTTTCGTTTGCCGGGCGAGTCACAAAAGACAGTTGGCAGGAGAGAGGGAGAACCCTAATCACAAGATGGAGGGTTGTATGTCACAGTGCTTTCGGTCTTTGCGCTGTCCCCAAGGAGGGAGAGGTGTCCAGGCTGGGCTGGGGCCGGGACTAAGGAAAGTGAGAAGTCCTCCAGCTGTAGTATTGTGGGCACAGAACGGCGCACAGCCGACGCGCCGTGACCTCACCTAAATGACACGTGACCATGGCGCCCTGAAAAAGAGGGTCCTGCAGGGCCGGGAAGGAGCCTGCCCTTCCCACCCCAACCTGAGCAGGGTCCTGGGGCTGTGTGTCCTCCCGCTTGAGCTCTGTGACCCTGGCTCTACCAGGGGACAAAGTGCCAGCCTTCTGAAGTCACTCTGGCCAGAACCCCGAGACTCCAAGGAGCCACCCATGCAAAGCAGTCCGACATCTCCCAGGACCTAAGGCTGGGGCCGCGGTGACCTTCGCAACCATCAGGGACCAGGAGCAAACAAATCGCACCCAACTTTTCTCGGCTCCCTGGAATTCTTAGTGCGCAGGCGACGCTCTCTGCAGCCACCTGCCCAATGGTGGGGCTAAGCATTCGGGGTGCACAGAAATGCCAGCCGTCTCAGTCGCGCACCCACCTGGCTGCTTCCCGAGCCCAACAGGTTGTTTATTCAACGTCATTTGTGGGACAAGGGGTGACGCTGAGACACTCTCCCATCGATCGAGCCCTTCCTTGTAAATGCCTGATGGGTATCCAGACTCCGTCCTGCCACTCCACCTTCCACCCCTGACCTGGGACACTCCCGCTACCCAGTGGGTGACCCACCGTCCCACCATGAGCCCTCCACGGGCGGTGGGAAGGGCCCATGCACCACCCCGCACCCAGACTCGACCTGGGATGCCGTCAGCCCCTCCGAGGACAGAGCTGACGGTGCCATTTTCGGCAGCTGGATGGCACGGGTTTGCCCCGCCAGCCGTGGAAAGAACATCTCATTTCCAGACAGACACCCCGTGCACCCCCCACCAGGTCTGGGACAGGGGAAGCGAACACTGTCACAGAGCATGTGCCGCATGGGGAAGAAGGTCCGGTGCTCCTTCCTGACTGACAGTTTCCAGGAATCAGCGTGTCGTGGTTTAACATTAGCGCCCCTTCCCTGGGCACGTGGAAGCCACCGAGGTGCGTGGCCCCTCGACCTCGGGCTCTGCAGTGAATGGAGAACTCACTCTGAAAACACGACCGTGACGTTTTCTATCTCCTAAGCAACTCCTAACGGAAGCCGCACCATTCACCATCGACGAGCTTTCAAGAAATTTCGCGTTCTCACCGTCCACATTTTTAATTGAGGAGGAATTCGCATTACCTAAAATTAACAATTTTTTAAAGTGAGCAATTCAGTGGTATTTGTACACCCACAATGGTGTGTAACCACCACCTCTACGCAGTTCCACAACGTCTTCATCACCCCCAAGGAAGGCCCCGGACCCCCGAAGCAGTCCCCCATCGCTCCCTCTACCCAGCCCCACTGTGCGCGCTGTCTCCGTGGGCCTGTCGACTCCGTTACTCCACATACACGGAACCCTCCAGCGTATGACCTCTTGTGCCTGGCTTTTCTCGTGTAGCACAATGTTTTCAAGGCACGTCCAAGGTTTAGGGTCTACTGGCGTTTCATGCCTTTTCGTGGCTGAGTAGTATTCCGTTGCATGCACACACAGTACAGTTGATGTGTTCACCGGTCGCTGGACCTGTTGGCTATGGTGAGTGTGCGAGTGCAAGGATCTGTCGGGGTACCCGTTTGCAGTTGCTTTGGGCACAACTGGGGTGCAGATGCTGGACCGTATGGTGATTCTTAGTTGAACTTTTTGAGGAACCGCCAGACTACTTTCCCTTCTCCCACATTCTTATCAGCACACTTGTGATTCACTTTTCTTTCTCGAAGAAAATATGCGTATTAAGTGGCATACTTTTCTACGCCTGCTCCCGTGTTTGCTGCTGTTGATCTTACACATTAACGAGAGATACGGCCTCTTGTTGTCCTAGAGAGGCAGGGCTATTTGGATGCTTGACAAAGAGAACATTCGGGTAAATTATAAATCCTTTGGGTATGACCGCGTAGGAAGCCATAGGTAACAACAGTAACGTTTATGGAGTGTCGTATGCACGTGCGTGTGCCAGACGCTGCGGTAACCCCCTCACCTCCTCCTCCCTCCCGTTTAACCCTCACGACAGCTCAACTACTATCCCTATTGCACAGATGAGGAAACTGAGGTCCCCACCAAGAGCTAAGTGCCCCTCCCCTGGCTCCAGTATTGTTTTCTTTATAAACCTTGGTGACCCTCGGCAAGAGCTGACTCTCCCCCGTCGCCCTTGGGTGCCACTCTTCGTCGTATTCCCAGTGCACAGTATCCGGCACATAGCAGCTGCTCATTAAACACAGGCTCACCAGCAAACACAGGCCCATCTGCTTCTGCTGGCGGAACTGCCAGCCCCTGTCACACTGGCACGTGACTCCAATGGCGGGGTCCTCGAGTTCCACTCATGGACTCTCTCAAAACAGACGCAGGTCAGGGAAGGGAGATGGGCAGACAGACAGTGAACGGGGGACCGGGCTCCGACCCAGGCTTGTCCACCTAATGGGGTAACGCCGGTGGGGCGGGAACGGAGCGGGGAAGTGCTTTGAATCTGGGAAGCGGTGAAGGAAACAGAACCCACTCCCTGGTCACATCCACCTTGTGGGCTTCTGATGTGAGGCTCTGGTGGAGGTTTGCCCCTTGGACAAACGCCTCATTCGGTGTCTACCAACCTTGTGCTAAATGTTAGCGATATTGCCTCGTGGGTAGGCTGACTGTGCGCGCGCATAAGTGAGGGGGAGGGTGGTGAGGGTGGGGGGGTCCCTTTGAACTGGAGCCACTGGAACCAGCTTTGTTTACCCTGTGACCCCAGAGTCGAAATCAGGGTTACCACCAAACGTAAGCACACACAAAGGGATGAAGGGTGTTCCCAGTCGGGGGAAGAAGGACGCAGACTCCCTGTCCACTGAAGTTTCCTTGCTCAGGCATTTGCTTTCACGGCCAAACACAGAAACCTTCCCGTAAGGACCTCAGGCCAGCGCGTCACCGGTCACCGCCAGCTCTGCCCCGGACTCCGGAGGAGGGAGAGCCCGTGTCCCAGAGCCACCCTTCTCCTGGGCCACGAGCTCAGGCACCCCCCACACCTGGGCCGGCTGGGCTGTCCCACGGATTGGAGCTGCTGTGGGCCGGAGGGGGTGCTGGAGAGTCGCCGTGGCAACAGCAGGAGCCCAGGCCCCCCTTGACTGGACTCCTCCTGTGAGCCAGCTGCACTTTCCTGAGCAACCTGGGACCCCGTCTTTCCATCCTCCTCGCACTGAATCATCCCTTCTCCCTCCAGGTGCCAACCCAAATCACGCCCTCCTTGAAGCCTCGCCCAGATTCCTCCTTGGAGCTGACAGCTCCCTCCTTGCTGCTCCTGTAACCATTTGTTTGCGTTTCCCTCGGGGCCCTTAACTAGCCAAGCTTTCTTGTTCTTGTCCTGGGCTCATCCATTTCCCTGACCCAAAAAACAAACAAACAAACAAAAAACCAGATTCCTCAGGTTCACAGTCCATACCTTGCGCTCCCTTTGGAACCCCCGGCCCAGGTGGCTGGCAGGTGCAGCAGTGCCTGGGAAAGCCTTAGACGAGAGGGTAGGGCCCGTCCTCCCGCACCGGGTGGGCGCCCAGCTCCTGCACAGAACTGTCTGCAGCAGCTGCCCCGCGGGCAGTGGGCACATCAATGACCCGGGCTCAGGGAGGGAAGGAAGAAGCGGCAGAGTGTCCCTCCCTCAGGGGAAATAATGGGGAAAGCCTCGGGCAGCAATGACAGTGAGGCGGCGAGACGCTGAGCCCTGCACACACGCGGACCCGACGCAATCGTCCTGGCGGTCAGGAACCACCACCGACATGCCCACCCACGAACCGCGAAATGTCAGGAACCCAGGTGGGCGGGGCTTTCCGACACCGCGCCTCGCTTTCCACGGGAGTCATGTCGATATTCAGGAGGGTCGCCTGCCCCGCGAGGCTGACGCCCATCCCCTTCCGAGGCCGGCGATCACGGGTGTCAGGCCTCCCTTCTGTCATCTCTGCCCTTGGCACCGACTGACGGCGTCTCCGGAGAATTGGAAGGAGCCGGTCACTCGGAGAGGCCTGCAGGGTCCACTTACACCCTGGAATGCCCGCGAATGCTGGCATCAGGGCCCAGACCGCGAGAGTTCTCCAGATCCGGAATGTCGACATTCCGGTGGGTGGATGGTTCTCCCCCGAGGGTCTTCTGCCTGCCCACAGTGCTGTGTGTGAACCCAGAAACCCACGGGGCAGCGCGAAGTGAGCGCCGGACGTCTGGGGGAGAACGGCCACATCATCCTGATTAGCTGTGAGCGAGCCTCCGCTTCCCCATCTACAGAGATGGTCACTCGTTAATTCGGGAAATCTTTTCCAAGAGCAAAACCCGCCCCGGCTGCTGGGGATGCTGTGAGAGGACCGATCTGTCTAGAGAGAGAGAGAGATGACTGGGCAAACCCAGCCCACAGCGGGTGCAGGCTGTTGTCGGGGGGACCACGTGGGGCACAGGGAGGGCTCCCCAAGGGGGACGGCGTTTGAACTGAGATGAACAGGAGAGGGGCCAGGGGATTCGGGGTGGTGGTTGGGGTGGGAGTGGGGGAGGTGGGGCTTCCAGATAAAGCAGCTCACGGGAGTCTCCAAACAACAGAGGGACCACGAAGCCCGCGGAGCCTGAGAAACGAAAGGGCGTTGATCGGCAGGAGTGGCTGGTCGCACGTTGCCTCATTTTCTTGGTGCTTTTTAGGAATCAGTAGCGTGGGAGCGCCTCCCACTGGGAAAGGAGGGGACCAGGACCCCGGGCCCTCGGCCCCTAACCGGCTCTGCTATTTTAAAAGAATTTTGAACACGCTTCTGCTCTTCAGTTTATTCATCTGTGAACTAGGCCGAGGAAGCCTTCCCCTGCTCACGTGACCGGGGACTGAATGGAGAAATGTTTTCGAGAGCCGTTAAGAAATTAGGATGAGTTATCAGTGCAGGGTCCTTGACGGGCCTTCCCCAGCCACAAATAAACAGTGCTAGCTGGGCCTGATGTCAGCGGAAGGCTGGGGAAGTGATCGCAGCGCAGCTTCTACCCCCTCTCCCACCCCAAGGGAGCAGGAGGTAAATAGCCATTTCTTTCTGATTGGTTTGGTGATATTTCATTTCAGTTCATAATCAGATTTTTGTCAAAGGCAGAAAGTAAGCTATTAATAAAAGGTTTTTTTTAAGATTTTTAATTTTAATTTTTACAGAGAGGGGAAGGCAGGGGAAAAGAGAAGGAGAGAAATATCAATGTGCGGTTGCCTCCCACATACCCCCTACTGGGGACCTGGCCCGCAGCCCAGGCCTGTGCCCTGACCGGGAATCAAACCGGTGACCCTTTGTTTCTCAGGCCAGCGCTCAATCCACTGAGCCACACCAGCTGGGGCAAAGATTTTTTTTTTTTTCCGTTGTGATATTTGTGATTGCTGAGCCCAGAGGGGGAGCTTAACCCTGCACCATGCCCTGGTCCGGCCCAGGCGCACTTTGATTGACGAGTGAGCTCAGGAAGAAAATGTGGCATCTGAAACGCTGACACTGCTGCGTCCCCTGCTCACCAGTTTTTGGGGCCTCCCTGGGACCCATGACACTTCTGTCCGGTCTTCACGGCTGTCTGTAATGTCCCGAGCCATGCCTGGACCACTTCATCCCGCGCTCTTCCTCAGAGCATTTCGGCACTGTCACCCCGGCACCACACTCCGCGTGCGCCGGCCCCTGAGCCTCTACTCTTGCTGCCCCTTCCTCTCCGGTGCCCCCCAGCTTCCCTCTCCCTCCGAATGTCCAGCCCTCCACGCGGTGACACGCAGCACAGGGCGCAGCACAACCTGCATCTCCTCTGAGCGCCCCGTCCCCCTTCAAACCCCAGCCAAAGTTGGTCCCTCTCCTTTCCCATTGTGCGTGCACTTAGGATTTTCTGATATTCACTTTAGCCTCTCATGGCTGTGATTGTTTTTGGAAATTAAACTCAGAAGGGCACTTTCCGTTAACAAAGAACTCTCATGATATTATTAGCTGACTTTTACCACAGCACTGGATGGTGAGGAAGTCAGTGGGCTCATTAGTTTCCCACCTTAGGCATGAGGAACCCGAGGTTTGGGGGTTCAGGGGTTTGAACCATCCCCTGGCAGGAGAGTTCAAAGTTTCATGAAGGAATTCTGTTTAGACAGGAACCCGTTCCTATACCTCTTTGTTCTCCCTCCTCACCATGTTGGTATAAACTTAACACACGCAGTATAAACTTAACTAGCACTGCTTGATGTAAAAATCCATGTGCAACTTCAGGAAAAATCATTCAAATGGCACATTTTATGCATGCAAATTATTGTTACCTGTACTATCAGCCTCTTCGTATACAAGAACAATATGCGTGCAGTATCATTTTGATGTGCAGAGGAAGCCTCGAACCTACTCTGCACAAACCTCCCCCTCCCCCCTCCCCCGGTCATCCAGAGGTCAGCCACAAGTGCAGCGCTGGGGCCACCGCCTCCAGGCAGAGGAGGATCAAATGTGCTTCTCAGAGCTGGCTCCGCAGGGTGGACATGCCCCACGCCTGGCCGGCCTGGGAAGCCCGGGTCACCTGGCACAGGGAGGACCCAGGTTGCCCAGCACAGCTCCACAGCGAGGTGACTGCCACCAGGTAGGGGTGGGGGGGTGTCCATCTATCCATCCATTCTGGCTGGGAAACAGGAAGGCCTCCCCGCACAGGAGCAAATTTCCCAAGAGCTTCAGTCCCCTTGGACTGCCCGCAGATTGGAGGGGTTGCGTTTTTGCCAGGCCCCTGTTAATTCTGCCTGGAATAATTCCGGCCAGGACCCGAAGTCTCTGAGCAGTTCTTAACAGCCCAGCAGCACACACACGGGCGCTGTCTGCTTGGACTCAGCATGGCGGCTGACTTTAGGGCTGACTTCAGAAAGTGTGAGCCTGGGGCAGACCCTCAGGACCACAGGGCCGAGATGACACCTGTCTCCCTCCAGCCCCACCCCCAGTGACCTGCCGTCCAGGCCACCCACGCAGTCGCTTTCTTGTGTGTTTGTCAGATGTTGTCCCCATTTTGGAGATGGCGGAACAGAGGCCCACAGTCACCAAATGCCCTTCCCAAGGACACAAACGCTAAGTCACCAGTAAGACTCTGAGCCAGCCCCTCAGGCCAGGGCCTGTGAGCAACTATGAGCCAAGAAGTCAGCCGTGACGACCTGCAGGACCCTGAATAGACCCAGCCGGAAAAAATACAAGCCAGACCTGGGGCCCCTCGGGCTCTCCCTGCAGGAGGGAGCACCCCGAGGACACCCGTCCCCTCCTGGCTGCCCCAAGCCAACCGCAGGCCCCAGGGAACCTCTCCTGTCTTCCGAGTGGCCCAGGCAGGGCCACGCGTTCAAACCGTTTGCTCTATCAAAACGTTCCCGCCCAATGTCCTATTTCTTCAAGCCCCTGATACTTTGAGTGTTAGTCTGATTTAAAGAAGTGTATTCTGGGCTGCCCACGGGAGATCAAGCTTACGGGCCGGCCCGGAGCCTGCAGGCCGCCACGCCACGAGGCCGCCCTGCAGAGAGAGGGAGAAAGGTCTACGTTACCCGCCTCATCCTCCCCACTCCCAGGGGCCCATGTGGTTTCCGAAGAGTCTGCCCTAACTCTCTCGGGTCTCCAGGCAAGGACGGAACAGAGATGGCAGATGCGGAGGGGTGTGGGGTTGAGGCCGAGGAAAGGGGGTGTGCGTGCGCTCGTGCATCTGCAGGGTTACCCCTCCACCCCTAAACAATTCACCGCTTAAGCAGGTCCTCCCACCCATCCTCCACCATCACTCATCTGCAGATATTACAATGCCCGCAGCCCCCTTTGGGAGGGGCATTTCCGGGGTGGGGAGGGAGGCGTTGGGGGGCCAGGGCAGGCAAACTGAGGGGACCAAGGACAGGGCGAGGCTCACGGCCATTCCCGAGTGTCTCTGGGACAGGAGTCCCAGACGTGTTAGTACAGAGGCATCCAACGTGGCATCTGATGACTGAAAAAATGCCACCCGTTTCAGAGAAAGAGGGGGCCGCGGGCCTGAGTGGGCACTTAGGGACCACTCTGGAACACTCTCAAAGGTTCTGTGCGTGTGCCGGCACTGACTTCATCAAAATTGGGGGTGAGGGGGAGGTGGGGGGGTCTGTATTTGACGTGAGGGATGTAGATTCGGACTGGAGCAGATGGGACGGGAACACCCCCGACCCCCGCACCATCGGGTCTCGGGAATGAGGGTGTTTCTGCTCCCTCCCTCTACGGTTCGGCCTTTACGGCTCAGGCCTTAAGATTACAGCAGGGTAGCTCTGGGCTTGTAATTGTCCTGAACCTCTGTTAACATTCAACGAAAGAAGGAAATGGAAAGGAAAATGAAGCCGTATCTGTATTGCTGTTGAGTTGCATAATTGTGTATTTTTGCCACTCGGTTAGTTTTCCAGTATTCCGGCGACCCACCTCTCCCCTTGACCGCCACTGAGAAAAATAAATCAGCCGTTCGGTGATTGCCGCTAAGTCCGAGGAATGCTGAATCCCGTCTGCGATATTAAAGCCAGATGATGCAACTTCAAATTTAAGGTCTATTTTTTAATTACCACCTGTGTGGGAGAACCAGAATTGCACAAGGGCTTGGTTGTCTTCTTGCTTTTTCAACAAACACTCTTTCCCTCCAGGAGGAGGTGACGTGTGAAGACTCAGCCATTAGTGACTGAGCCTCCCCCTTCTTTGGGGAAGAAGGGAGGCACTGCCCTGCACCCCCCTCGTTGCCCCCACCCCACTCGAGGTGACCTCAGAGCCCGGGCTCACCATCGCTAAAAATAAAACTTTACCTAGGCACTTGCCACACCCACCGCACGCGCTCCAAGCCCTTACCAAGTAGCTCTGGAAAATAAAAACGAGAGCCGCACAGCCAAGGAGTTGCACTGTAACCATGGCTACAGGTTTTATTAGCACTAACACCAGGATGTGGTCAGATCAGATATACACAGACGGCGAACACGCAAGTGCGCGCGCTGCCACCGTGTGCCCGCAGACCTCCCCGTTAGAGATGGGGCTCACGTTGATGCCGATTCGCAAAGGGTTGGGTGGGGGGCGGGGGCGGGGGGGTTGGTGGTCAGGCAGAGCCACCCAGAGTTCCCATCTGAGCTTTCACTCAGCTTTTTCGCCTGATCCTCTGCTACGCCACTACCTTGCATTTAGGTCGCCATTTTCCCTCCTCGGTGTCCTTTCCACACGCACGTTTTGTGGGTTCTTCACAACAGTCTTTGGACCTAGCTGCCTGATGGCTTCGTAGCTCCGACGAGGGAAGGGCTCAGGAAGTAGAAGTAACGGGCCCCAGGCCAGACACTGGAGGACAACTGGACTGAGACTGGGACTGGGTCCTCTGACTGCCCCCCTTGGTCACCCTTTGGTGTCGACCTGGGGGTGTTTGGATCTGTGTTCACTGCTCCTGCAAACGCCCCCCTCCTTATCACTTCACTGATGAGCCAAAGACCGGGGTCAGGCCCTCAAGCTGGAAGGAAGTCGTGCCCGGGGCCCTCACCTCTCTATTTCCAGCCCCCTGGGCGGCGCTCCGCTCCACACACAGCGGTCCCTACCGCACAGGAGTGGGCGGTCCAGGGCTGCAGGCGTGAGGTGCTTGCAGGGACCAGGCAGGGCACAGGCCCGGCGAGCAGGCAGGGGGACAGGGTCGGCGGTGGAGGGAGCAGAGGTCCACCGGTCCTCTCTCTCTGGGCGGGAGGATAGCGTGGCCAAGCTGAGGACCAGCTAAAGACGGAGACTTCCCATGCAATCCGAAGAGGCCAATAAGTAAATAAGGACGTAAAGGGGCCTGGGAGTCGGGTGCCCTCCCCAGTGCCCACTGTCGCATGTGCTATTACTCTGTGCTTCTCCTCTGCACGTCTGGTCCCACGAAAACGCGAGCTGCTAAGCCAGAGGGCACCGTAATTAATCAGGAGTGTGTCCACAGGGCTCGGGCTTTAAACTGGCTGATGGGGGAAGGAGCAGGTGAACACCCCTCGTCCCAGAAGACAAGGTCCGGAGACTGAAGTCCTCGGCCTCCCGAGGATGCTGGCTGTGTAGACGGCAGTCGGAGCAGGGTCTTGGGACTCCGATGGGACTACAGTCAAACCTCTTCAGTATGGCCTTGGGCAAATCACTTAATCTCCAGTAACCTTGTTTTGCCCATCTGCATAATGGGAACACAAAGGCTCGCCCTCTGGAACGGGGCCACGTCTGTCAAACCTTGGTTACGCACACGGAGTCCTGCTCTTAGAACACAACGAGTGGCGGCTTTTTGGTGCAACAGACCCTCCCCTGTCCCTGTGAAAGGTGATAAGACACTTCGCCAACGCTCTGTTCTGAGGCTCTGGCCTCCTGAGATATCTGTGTCAAGAGAGGCCAGGCAGAGGAAAACAAGCGCGCATTCTCACTGAAATGAAGAGGAGAAAGCCGAGAGTGACGGACAGAACAAGGCACCCCTGGAAACTGGATCCTGGAGGTCGGAGGGCTGAAAGAGAGGCGTGGCTGGGGGTGAATGGACGTTGAGCAAGAGGGCGGGGGGCCAGCCAGTGTGTCTGCCCCGGTTCCCTCAGAGTCGGCGTCGGCTGGCGCGCTCTTTAAACCAGTGGGGCGAAAAGTGATCCAACTCTGGTTACGACAAAACAATTCTCTAAGTGGATCTGTTCACCTTCCATGCAATACGAGCGGTATCATAAAAAATAGTGTTCTGCCGTTTTCAAGGCTATTGTGAGGCACCCACTGGGTGAGGTGCACTTAAGCTGCATGCTTTCCACACATGGTAGCTTTTTTAAAATTCTTCCCAGCAATGCATTCATTCACTCACTCATTCATTCAACCACCTATCCATCCATTATCCATCCATCCATCCACTCATCCATCCATCAAACCCTTCCTGCCACCCACTTTCTACGAGTCCCTGTGCTGGGTGCTCAGGTTAACACAAAGCAGCGCAATGGATAAAACACCTGACCCTTTGAGAGGTGCGCTCATACCGATCTGCAGGGGAGAAAACCGAAAATGTGCTTAAGCGAATGTCGCCCAGACGCCATACTATGTTAGTGGAGGAGGCGAAATGCTCGACTCCAAGTGTCTGACTCAGGAGAACAAACACCAGAAAATTTCCTTGATGATCTCAGAGACGGAAACATGAGGAAGTTGCTGACTTGCTCGCAGGCTGGAGAGACTGACTGTATTCAATCACATTTAGCCCCGTTGGAATCTTCAGAGAGGCAGACAGGACCAAGCGTCTTATCCGAAGGGTGACCAAAAAAACTAAGGGCAAAGTCCACGGCGTGGACCCTTTGGGGACAACGTAATTAGGGTGAAAAGAGAGAAGAGGACGCAAAAGAGGGATGGAGGAGGCACAGAGGCGAGAGATTGTTCCATAGCAGAAAGTCAGGGGAAGTCCAGGTAAAAAAAAAAAAAAAACCTTTGCTGACTCTTTCCGCTGTTCCGAATTACTCTCTAATAATTTTCCTGGTGTCGTCTTTAAGTAGAGAGGGTGTCTTTTGCCTCTCCTGCACGCCCTCGCATAGCTTCATTAATCCCTGATTGATTGAAAGACTGACTCATTCAAACCTGGAGCGAAATGAATGGAGCTTTTTAATTTTCTCTTCTGCTGCACCTGAAACAGAGCACGCAGTAATGAGGGAAGGGTCCCTTGTTATCAGGAAGTCCCAGCCACCACGAGCCCTCGGTGGCCAAGCCAGAGAGAGGGGGGTGATCACGGAGGGGCTGATAAAGGCCGCACCCCCACTCCCTGCTGCTTTCAGTGATGGGGGTTTTCTTGACTATTATTTCCTTCCGAGATGAATGAGCTGGCTGGGGACTAAACGGTGGGTCACTGTCATCCAAGTCCGGCCACAGACGAGACGGACGGTCACTGTTCTGGGCCCTTTGGCGCACTCCCGCTCTCCCTCCCCAGTGACCTGGGTTGACTAAGGAACTTTTTTTTTTCAAGATCCCTGTTCTTTGGGGACCTCTGGGGTCACCGGCGTGACTTCATTCATTCACAAAGGCTCGGGCATCCACGCAGAGCGAGACGGGCACAGGCCCTGTCCTCCCGGAGCTCACTTTGCAGCCCAGGAGCACCGAAACGAAGGGCGTAAGCTAAAGGGACGAGAGCGCCATGTGTGAACGGGAAGTTTCCCCTGCCAGGGCCTCGAGACCGGAGGGTCTGGAGCAGCTGGCCGCACGGCTGGGTTAAGAAAGCCCTCTGGGAGGGGCACCAGCTGAGGTTACGTCTCAGCAGAAGCGCACTTGAAGCGGGCTCTGAACGTGAGGAACCGTCTGGCCCGCCGCGAGCTGAGACACAGTGTACCGAGGGGACACGGACGGAGGTCCTGGGGGGTGGGCAGGCGTGTCCAGGGCTCGGGGGTGGGATGTGATCGGGCTCGTGGTGCGAGACGGGCCTTGGCGGGGGAGCAGGAGCACCGGAGGCTGGCCGGGAAGCCGTCGCAGTGAGCAGGCGAGAGAGGCGGCGGGTGTCCTAGCCAGAGCGTGTCCAGATGTGGGCGGATTCGGTGCAGGTGTTGGAGAGCAAGCCGGTGGGGCCAGCTGACGGGCTGGAAGTGGGGGTGCGGCGAGAGAGAGAACAAAGCAGTACAAGCTGGGGGATCAGACAGCGGAAATGTGTTGTCTCCCGGTTCTGGGGGCTGGAGATACGACCTCGAAGTGTCGGTGGGCCGGTTCCCTCATGAGGCTCCGAAGGAAGAATCCGTCCCCAGCCTCCCTCCCTGCCTGCCTCCCTCCCTGCCTGCCTGCGGGTGGCCGTCTCCTCTCTCGTCTCTTCACCCGGTCTTCCCTCCAGGCACGTCCGTCTCTGGGTCCAAACTTCCCCTCTTCGTAAGGACACCAGTCGCACTAAATTGCGGGCCCACTTCACTCCAGGACGACCTCGTCTTAACTAAGAACATCTGCAAAAACGCTGTGTCCAAAGCAGGTCGCATTCTGAGGTCCTGGGGGTCAGGCCTTCCCACGGCCTGTACGATATAAATTGGGGGACAGGGCATAGCTCAAGCCATAGCCGGGGGACCAGGACGCACAGTCAGCCTCCTGCTTAGCCCCGGCCGGGAAGGAACTTGTCCCTCCATCACCGCGTTTATGCGGCAGCCCTGGGTGACGGGCACAGAGCGAGGCTATCACATCACACAGACGGGCGGGACCACGGGCGGGCGGTCAGGAGCTTGCGCAAGGCCGCGAGGGGCCAAGGAAACGAAACAACTGAAAAACAGGAAGGTAAGGGCCGTGGTAGGTTATCGGCCCCGTGGGGCTCGGAAGAGAAAGAACCCTGTCTGGGAGGGTGGGGGACGCAGGGTCCCCGTGACTGGAACCTTCCAGGCAGATGGAACAGCGCGTGCAAAGCTCACCAGGGGAGACAGCCGGGGTGTTTGGGGGAACGCAGGAGAAGTGGGGCAGTAGGAGGGTGCAGGGAGACGAGGCTGGGATGGCGGCGGGTAGGGGGCGGAGCCGGCCACCAGAGCGCTGTCCCTGTGAGGACGAGGCTAAGCAGGACTGTGGCCGCACGCGGGTCCAGAAAGAGGGGCTGAGGGAGGAGCGCCAGAGCCGCCCCGAGGCTCGGACAAAGGCCCTGCTCCCTCCGCCCTTCCCCTTGCGCACGCACGCCGCCCGCACTGCCTGGTGGGAAGCCCACGTTGCTAGCCAGGGCTCACGGCACCAGGACGCTGCCCCCCAACCCCCCCACCCCCCACCTCGAGCTTGGCACCTCCTTCCCACCTGGGAGCCGCGCCCTGCTGTGCCTGCCCCTCCGGGGCCCTTCTGGGCTCTGCGGGCGCTGGATCCCCGCAGACGTCGCTCAGTTCCACGTCCCTGCCCAGGGCCGTGCCGGCTACTGCCTGGGCAGCCCTGACAACACGTCCGCGCATGCTTGTCTGTGCGCAGTTTATGCAGAAAGCAAGCAGGTAGCTTCAGCGCGTCTGTGTGGCTCGTGACTGTACCCACAGGCTGGGGGCTCATTAAATGCAGGGGCAGGGAGACACAGGGTGCTGTGGGGAGGGGAGGGGATGGGGAAGGAGGCGTGGGTCCGACTCGGCCTGAAATGGGGGGCCCGAGGAGCCAGGGGGAAGAGGCTGTGCGCGCACGATGCTGCTCTGAGCAGTGTCTGTGTCACTGTTCTGACCCGGTCACTCTGCAAATGGATGAGGCCTTGAGGAAGCCTCTCCTTGCTACAGGGAAACTACAGGGAGGGGAGAGAAAGCACCTCAGTTGGAAGGAGACCTCGGTGACCAAAGCCGTGACCCCCCAGAACCGCCCCACGTTCTCCAGAGGCCAACAAACCATGATGAGCTAACCAGCCTCTCAGGTTATCAGCAGGCTTGGCTCTGGGAGGTGCCAGGTCCGCGACTCAAGGACTTCACAGCAGCCTGGTACGATCCGCTCCCCTTTACAAGTGAGAAGCCGGAGCCCCAGACAGCGGTTGTCCAACGCCGAAACAGCCAGTGAGCGGCAGGGTCAGGACTTGAACCCACGAACCAGGGTCCCCACAGCAGCCCCCTGAAGCACTTAGTGAAACCCCTCTTGGGTCTGAGCTGCACTTTGGGGGAGTCGCCGAGTCACCGCACATTATGGTCATTACCCACGTTTTGTCACGTGTTAGTGGGCGCGGGCTAATCGCTGCAGCAGAGAATCCTTCCGTCCCAGAGGCTGCACCCAGCGGAAGTCCATTCCTCGCTCCTTCCTCTGGGCTCCGCAGCCAGTCAGGGACACCAGCCACCGCGGCCACCCCAGGGGCCTGAGCGTCCTCCCGACATGAGGACCCCCGCGCTCCCTAGGCCAGAACGCAGTCACACGGCCCCGCAGAGGTGTCCCAGGGGCTGAGGGGTGGCCCAGCCTGTGCCCAGGGGGCGGTGGTGGGCATCTTGCCAATGCTGCCTGGATGCTTATTTTTAAGGACTTTTGTAGGGAGACCTGGGCAAGAGCAGGTGCCAGGGCCCGGAAGACATCGATTCTGGCCCTGACTCCGCCAACTGCCAGCCGTGCGTCCGGCCTCCTGTGGCCTCTCGCTCCTTATCAACGTGGTGGGGGGCTCCACCCACCACCCGGCTCACCCCCGCCTTCTTCCAGCTCAGAAGGTCTACGGGATACAGCAGCGTTTCATTGTTTTGAATAGTCATGGTGCTTCCATCAGCTGTACCCTGAGGATCGATTTGTGCTTTTGTTCAAAACTGGAGCCGTAATTGTAACAGTGATACGGAGAGGAAAGTACCATCCACTGTCCTCGAACCCTTGGTATCTCGCTACGCGGCCCGCGTGCACACTCCGAGGAGGGAAAAGCGCCCCCCTTTGCGTCTGGACTAGCCACCTGAAGCAGTTACCTAAACCGGGGAGAGCACCGGTATCTACTGCATCGTGCCAGGGCCGGTTCCAGCTGCGAACCTAATCATCTGCCCGCAGGTTACTTGCTGCGGTGTGACGATTTTTGAACAAAACAGTACTTCATCTAGTAGAGGGCGCCTGCGCACGCCAGGGGGGCGAGGTGAGACCCATCAACAAAACACATCCCAGTCACCTCGGGGGGCGGTTTGTAAGGATTGCACAAAGACAGGGAGGGGGTCGGGTAGAGGCTGACGCAGTTCCTATTTTAGAGGAAATCAACGCCTCGGGCTCAACGACCAGAGCGGGACCGGGGCTAGAAGACAGGGAGCGGAGCCCAATCCCGGGGACACTTCCTCATGTCCCTCTCCCACCACACCTGCTGGAGAACACCTGGGCTGGGCCGCATGTCTGCCCTCGGGCGCCACCCTCGCCCAGTCCCAGCTGCCACTGGGCCCCGAACTACAGCGGTCACCTCCTTCCACTGCTGCCTGCAACAGCCTCTGTCTCTCGCCTCGGTGACAGTGGTCTTTACAAACACAGACCGATCAGGTCCCCTGCTTGTGTAAAACCTATGGCTCCACAGCAAACGGCAGCCACCGCCACGGCTCAGAGGCCCCACGGCCACCTACCTTGTGGGCCCGGGTCACCACGCTGTCACCCCACTCGCTGCCGCTGCCTCCAGCCAACACGGTCCTTTCCGATTCTCTTCAGGGGAAGCAAGGGGCTCAGTGGTTCGTCTGAAAAAAAGCACAGCAAGCGCATCGTTTCCCTGTGTTCGTTCCCAGACCTTCAGGGACACTACTTAGTGTACCAACAGCTGAACTCCCGGCTTTATCCTCCAAGGCTCTTCACCGGAAACGGCGTCTGCAGGTTTCGTCTGCGGGTTGGAGGGAGACCTAGCAAGCCTGTTACCTGCAAAGGCTCTACGGAAGCTGAGTCGATGTCTCGGGGCTTTTCCAGACACCCCGACCGGTGTTTGCTGCTTGTGTATTCGGATCTCAGCAAAGTCATCCCACCCAGAGCCTGCCCTGACTTCCTCAGGCTTCTCCTTCTAGCACTTTCCGTGACTACACTTCCACACGGGTTTACTGGGGTCTTTGATGAGCATGAGAAAGCAGGAATCAGGCGCAGGTCCTCGGACACCCACCACCCAACGCAGCTCCCAGCATGTGACGCATGCTCCGTAAGTAGTCCCTGACCGAATGGCGGGGCAGACACCTGTCCTCGTTGTCCTTCCATTCAAACTGTCCCCCAGCCCACTCCAGGTCTCAGGGCTCGTCCTTCCCACTAGGCTGCTCCGTGTCCCTGACACAGCTTGACCCCAGGACCCATCACTCCGTATTCTGCCCTCCCCCAAACTCCTCCCTTCACTTACCACAAGGCCCCTGTGCTCACGGGAAAGGTTCGGTGGCCAACCCTGCTGACAACGGCGGGATGGAACCTGGATGTTTGTTCCGACCTGCTGAATTGGGGTCTCCCGGGGAGCGGCCAGCCCCCTGCCTCTTTAATTCCCAGAGCGGCCAGGCGCCCACCACGCTGTCCCCAAGGCGCCCAGTGAGGAGATCAGCAAGCACAGCTGTGACCACAGCCCAGGGTGGGCAGCTCGGCGGGCGCCATGAGCAAAGGTGCAAGGGGTGGTCTGTGTCCCCAACTTGGAACCACGAGCTGGCCACACACGCACCCAGGAGTCTGCAGCTGCGGCAGGGGGATCTTCGAAGGTTCGGGGAGCGAGGTGAACCCCCCGCCTCGCCTCACCCCTCTCCTCACAAAAGAGCCACCGTGGAGCTGGTCTCAGGGGTTTTCACTGGGCGCCGTCCTGAACTGAACGTTTCTAAAACGCGTTTCCTGGCCAACAAGATCCTACTCTGCAGCTTGCCCGTCCCACTGCATGATACACGGAAACAAGGAGAGGCTGGCACGAACTGCAGCACCCCACCCCTGCTTGGGGGCCTCCAAAAGGACCACCAGTCTGGGGGCCAGCCCTGGACACAGGTCGGGGGCAGCTCCTGGTTCCCCAGGATGGATCCGGCCCTCCCTGGACACAGCCGGGGCCTGCAGAGGGCCAGGTGCCCGCCCCGAGCCCCACGCTGTGAGCCCAGCAGAGTTCTGGCATCCCCCCCCCTCGGATCGGCCACAGCAGGGAACTCCCCTGTGAACCCCTTTCTGCTGGAATGGGGTGGCGGCCCTCGGTCCTTTGGCAGCAAGGCTTGGGGGTGAGGGATGGAGAAGAAAAGCCCAAGGCTGTGAATCTGCTGTTACTCAGAGATAACCGACGATTTTGCAGAGGGTGCCTCATTGCCTTTTGCAGTTTACAAAGTGCACTAAATACATTGAGCTCTTTTAATCCTCAACAACATTACAAGGAAAAGCTCATTAGCTTCCTTCTGTCACTGAGGTTCGCTCACTCATCAGGGCCGTGCGGATTGGGCCCAGGCTCAAATCCAGGTCTCGTGGCCCATGACCTTCATTCTCCCGCAGCGCCTCACACGCGGGCAGGTAGAGGTTCGCTGGAAGAAAGAATGAATAAATGACTCTCTCCCCACCTACCCACTGTGGAGAATATGGGGGGGGAATAATTCTGGTTTCAAGTAAACTGAAAGTAACTAACTCCTCCGTCTTCTCCTGCCTCACCCCCACCCCCACAACCACCATCAAACCATTGGGGCTGGCTGGCACCCACACGGGTTTTGCAAGAATTGATGAGTTGTCTTTCAGTGTCAGCGACAGCTAAGAGCCAGCAAAAGCTGGGTTTCCCAGAATGCATCTCTAAGGCCCGAAGTGTGGTTCCTCGTGCAAGACAGTCTGTGGAAGCTCTAACTTCTCATTCAAACCGCCGAGGAGATGCCTGATTGTTTCCTGGAAATGCTAATGATGCAAGGCTCGTAAATACTCGTGAAACACTATGGATTAGCAGAGCTCAGCAGGTAACCTGGGTTGAAGGGGAGCCTAGCCGAGAGTTTTTAGATTAAAAAACATAAAGAATACCTTCCCATCGAATTTACCCTGGACTGGATTCCCAAATGTTAATGAATCCTCTCGTTGGCCATACGGAGAGCAGACTCCAAGACGTGCCTTTAGGAATCCAGAAGTGAATTATTGATTTAGCTTTAGCTTGAAGAGAAATCTATTTATTCAACGGCTGGTTTAGGTGCCGTGGGATGCGTGAGTTTGCAACAAAGGCTGGGAGGGGGAGGCGGGCCCGGGACATTGGGACGAACACACGGTTCAAGTCCATGCTTCTGTTCCAGCCACTAAGCGGCCTAGGTTGGAGTTGGCTGACGTTTGGCTTTTACGCCACGATCCCTCCAGGAGGCCCACTCCCCTGGGACGTACGTGCGAGGTTCTGAGGCAGCATAAACCATCTCTCTTTCCTTCGTGACCGAATCCTCGACACCTAACGCAACGCGCACTGTGCCTTAGGTGCTCAGTGCAGATCTGTTCGTGCGGAACTCCTTCAAAGCATTTTCCAGAGCTCTCCAGCCCCTGCTCTCTCTTCCTGGAGGGTCGCCATGTCCTGTCTCATCTGGTTACGAAGCCCCCAGATGAGCACGCCCTCTGGCCCCAGGGCCACAGCCCACAGCCCTCCGCTCTGAGCCTCGGGGCCCACCCAGCGGCCCTGCGCTTCCGCCCAGCCTCTAAACCTTCCTCTGCCTACAACCTTTGAGCGGTCTTGACCCAGGCTTCTGCTGGGGGTCAAGATGCTCCTTGCCTTTCAAGGTCCTCCTCAAGGGGCTCCACCTTCATGGCAACTGTCCACCCATTTGCTGTCATTGTCCAGTTGTCTAGTTGGAACCACAGCGACGCAGGGCTGAGAGCCTCTGGCCCCAGGAGAGCTTCCGTGTAGGATCAGGGCAGAGAAAAGCGCCCACGTCTTCCCGCTGCAGAGTACCACGGGGCCCTTGGGCTGAGGTCAAAGCAAAGGTCGTGGTGCAGCGTGGAGACCAGTGGTGCGGCGCGAGAGGCAGTGAGTGGTCACAGTGGGTTCCAGAGTACCAGGGACCTGCGGGCTGGGTGGCCTGTGGGTGGACCCACTGCGTGCTGTTCCCAGGCCCCCGGGGGACTGTGCGCTCTCGGAATAGCTTTCTTTGTTGCCTGGTGCATTAAGTTTGGGTGGCCACGTGCTTCCGATGAACCTTCGCTTGGGCAGGGCCGGAGTTTTGCTCCCCGTCCTGCCTTTGGGAAGTGTCGGACAATGGGAAATCGGTCTCGCTGCCATCTTTGTCCGCAGCAGACGGGGTAAACGTTTAGGTCCGTCCTGGGAGTAACCAAGTTAACCAGTTGCCCTAAGATTCTGCACGCCCTGGGCTGCTTGCCCGGAAGAGGTTAATTCCACACAAAGCAAGAGGAGGCTCAGAGCAACAGCTGTGCACGGCCCACCCCTGGGGCATCAGGAGCCAACTTCCCAGCACAGCCACTTGCTGTAGGGCCTGTGCCTCCGTCCCCTGGGCTACAGGACTGAGGAGTAGCCATAGCCACCCACTAAGGCCGTCACGAAGACCAAATGACCAGCAGGCGTAAAGCCGCAAGTGCCAACTTGGAGTCTCACTTCCTCCCGTGGGCCGAATGGGCCTGCAGCCGGAGCCGGTTTAGACAGCGGCACACATGGTACCGCGAGGGTGCAGGGCCACTGGCCGGCAGCCCAGGACTGAGGTCCTGCGGGCTTCGAAGGACACACGAGCCCTGGGTGCAGGGATGCCTACAGAGCATGCTGTCCAAGGAGAGAGGCCCGAGGAGAAGCCCAGGGCGGCCACACGTTCGTGCTCCAGGGCGGGAAACAGGGCCCCACGATGACTCTGGGCCCCAGTCCCCCGGCATGTTCCTCTGTTGACTATGTGCGACCCTGCCGCTCACTTAACAGACGTAATTCACAGGAAGGAGATTAGGAAATTGTCAAGCGGAATAAATACAGTTATGAAGTAACGTTAGCATCCTCCGTCCCTCCACTGGCCCAGCAGCCTTGGCAGGGTGCTGGACGCACCGTCCAGGGGTCTGGGTGTTTGTCACCCCCGACTCTGGGCCTCAGAGTCTCCACCTTTCAGTGAGAGAGTTGGTTGGGGCGAGCTCTCAGGGCTGCTGCCTGAAAGCCAAGGACTTCGACCTCGGGGTCCTGAGCAATGTCTTACACCAAAGGGTCTCTTAAATTTTCTTGAGTCACGTCTGGCCTCCGAGTCTTGTTTGGACACAAGAAGCTGCGGACTCCAGACCCGAGGAGCCTGTACGAGCTCACACTTGAGCACCGAGAACACAGGTGCACGTGGAGAGGTGGAGGGGGTACCGCAGGCAGGCGGGCGACCAGCGCAGAGGCAGCTGTGAGCTGGGCTCAGGGCAGGCGTGGGGGGATGCTGGGACTCCAGCGCAGTTTCCGGGCGCCGTGATGGAGCCTTTTCCGTTGAAAAGAAACAGGCCGGGGAGGAGAGTTGGGGATGCTTGGACGAGGGACGGCAAGCAGACGCAGGTAACGAGGCAGCGGGGGACAGAAAGAGGGAGCAGGAGCAGATGGACCCCCAGCTGAGCACACGATGAGTCCTCGTCAGGACGGGGGTGGGGGGGCATGAAGGGACAGGGAGGAAGGCTGGAGCAAGGCTGGAACCTCACAGCCCAGGGAAGTCCGAGGCCCCCCCGTCTCCTCCCCCGACAGACCCCAGACATCAACCCTCCTTCTGGCACGTGAGCTTCCACAGCTGCTGGAATGGCAAGGTGTGTCCATAGAAGGTGAGCTACGAAGCTGTCCTTGCGGGGCAGAGCGTCCCCACCCCCCAGAGGGCTGCAGTGGAGGGACCACTCTTACAGAGGGCCCAGGGAGCCAGCCCTGACCCCAAAACACTGTGTGCGTTGATTCATCTATCCAGCGACTGCTGAGCCCCTGCTACGCGGGCCGGGCCGGGCCGGGAGCCTCTTAATTTGCACATCCTGAGCCCCAGGCCGTGTGGCTACAGAGCGAGAATGGCCCAATGGAATGCGTGTGGACCAAATGCACACACGTTTGTCTTGTTCACTGGGTCTCAGTGTGACCTCAGTGACCTCCGGGAAAGCCTCGATTCCTCCTCTTTCCTGAGCCCCAAACCCGCGGCGTTACTGCAAACGGCAGCACATCCCACTGCGTGTCGTGAACGGTCTGTTTTGCTCCCTTCAGGTGCTGCCCACGCCCACGGCTGGAGCAGGCGCGAGTTCCAAGCCGGCGAGGCCGCGTCCCCGAGCCCAGGACTTGGCGGTGGGCTGAGCGCCATGGAGAAAGTCAACAACTTCTTCCGTGACATCTGGGACCTCCTCGTGACCAAACACCAGGAGGGCCTCTTCAACACCGTCTGCCTGAGCGTCATCCTGGCGCTGCCCCTGCTGGTGGCCCTCACCCTGCTGTTCGTCTGCTGCCACTGCTGCTGGAGCCGGCTGGGCAAGTGTGGCCAGCAGCCGGAGCAAACCAAGGCGGGGAAGAAGAAGAAGAAGAAGAAGAAGAAGGGCCAAGACGACCTCTGGATCTCCGCGCAGCCCAAGCTCCTGCAGATGGACAAGAGGCCGTCTCTGCCCGTCTAGGGAAGCAGGAAGCAGAGGTGTGTCCACCTGCGGGGACTCAGCCGCCCCGGCCACGCACGCGGCAGGGAGCAGTGAGCCCTCACAGATCGCACTCATGTCCACAGAGGAACTGCTCGACCAAGGAACAAACCTTGGACGGAGTGTCCTCGGGAAGGGCGCTCCCCCGGGGTGGGGCGCCTGTGGACAGTTCTGGGGCGCTGTCTGGGCAGCTGCGTGCCCCATAGCAATGCTCGTGCTGCGGACTCGCGTGCCTCCCGCTGACTTCCAGCACAGTCCCCATGCAAACGCACAACGAACGTGTACCCGTGCATGCTGACACGTCTCCTGGTGAGCGCGCGCGCACACACATACACACACACTGTGCACACCGCACACACCACGTGCTGTCTGCTTTCGCAGAAACAGCTCGCGGGAGGAGGGCCGGGCCGGATTCGGGCACGTGTGCTCAGTCCCGGAACCAGGCGAGGCTGCCTGCCCCTGCCTGCTTCACGTCCTACTCAGGTCAGAGATGCGTGCTTCCCTCCTGCTACCCCTACGAGAGCTCTTGCTGGAAACCCTCCTCTTTGGACACTGCAGGCACCTGGTACAGTCCCCCTTCCCGGCGTATCGAGACAGACTCGCCAAGGTCCCGTGCTCCTGCCCCCATTCCTGGGAGGAAAGTTTAAGGTGGGAAAGCTCAGAGTTCATCGAAAGTGGTTGTCTCGCCCCCAGCAGGGTCCACGTTGCCACCGGGAGGTGTCCCAGCAGCCCAAGCCCCCTCTTCTCTTTGAGACGCTGCCCCCAGAACCGCCAGGTAGGGCGCCCCCTCCACGCAGGAACACACAGCTCTGCAGGCCAAGGGAACACCGTTCCCTTCGCTGGGCTGGCCCAGGTCCCTGTGCCGGGAAGCCGGTGCTACCCCCGGGCAAGGTGGCTCCCACGGAACCACGGGTGTCCGACGGGGAAGGGGTTCAGATGACCGCCGGCGCAGCCTCCGTGGAGACGACTTCCTAGGGCTGCCCTTGGAGGCGCGGTGCGTTGCAGGTGGGACGCAGAAGACGCAGTTTAAGTGACAGCAGGATGAAGCCATGCAGAGGTTTGTTGGTGTTTATCTCGGGGTTCAGGCAAGTGCCTTGCATGCAGTGGGGACACCTCGCTGCCTACGGATGCCGTGGGTTATACGGCGATGTGGAGGGTGAGCTTGCAGTGCCTCGCCAGTCCCCGCAAGTGACCTCCTACGTGAGCCCATGCGTGGCTGCAGCGGGTGGAGGCTGGGTGCTGAATTCTGCAGGGGCCGTGTGCAGAGCCGAGGGGCAGGGGACACGCGCGCCCTGAGGCCCGTGAGCACGTGTGATCCAGGTCCTCAGTGGGGTGCGGGAGCATCTCCCTGGGGGCAGAAGGCGGGGGGCCGAGTCAGTCCGAGTCAGTCCGCTTGGAGGGCGAGCTGGTCGTCCCAGGGATGGGCAATTCCCAACTCAGGAGCGGGCTGTGCCGTCCGAGGTCACGGCAGACCGGCTGGGTGGCTCTCCTGAAATACTTTCCCACGGAAGCTGCGCTGCTGGTGGGGGACCTGCGAGTTAATGAACGATGCAGCTAAACTATGGTACTTACAGCAGCAAAACCCCAACTCCAGAAGGCAGTGCTGCGGGGAGGCGCACCCTGTTCGCTCGTCTGGGCTGTGTGTGCTCCCGCCCTCCAGGCCCCCACCAGGCTGTGCAGGGCGGGGCGGCCGAGGGACCCCGGGGAGCAGGGCTCAGGCCTGCGTACGCTGTGGGGCTAGCAGCGCTCACCCTGTCACCTAAGTGGCCCCAAGTGTCCTGGGCACCGGGCCCCTCACTCCTAAACCCCTCTGACCAGAGAAAGCTATGCCCTCAGGTTCTCTGCCCCCCTGGTCACACGGAGAGCTTGTCATGGAGCATCTGACCGTCCCCTCGACAGCACAGGACAACCAGGCATCTCCCCACACCTGCCGCTGACCACAGACGGGTGCCTTTCCTGTCTCCACCTCTCAGGCCCCCCAAGATGAGTGCCTTGGGGAGACTTGGGGGCAGGAGGCTGAGACTTGTGTCAGATGTGACCCAGGAGAGCAGATCACCAGGAACAGGTTGCCGTGGCAACGGGCTGCTCATCTGAATTAAGAGCGGTCGCCGTCACTGCGGTGACAAGGCCTCCGCCTGCAGGCACAGCATCCGAGGTCCCACCAAATGGACCCGCTCCAGCTCCGGCCACGAAACCCGAGACGCGCGTCTCAGCCACTTCCACAGCCTGGGACCCGGCGCCCCAGCCCCGAGCGGCCTCGCTTTTCCCCACCCGGCCTCCCCAGCACCCCTCCCTGGACCCCCTAGAACAGCGCCCGGGGCGGGGGGGGGGCCCTCACAGTCCTGTTGCATAGAGACAGGGGAGCGGGACAGGATCCTGAGGCGGCTACCCCTCCCCTCCCACTCCTCCTCGGTCCTCCCCCACCCATCTCCACTTTCACCCCTTCCCTTCCCAGCCTCTGCCCCGGGTCTGCCCCTGGCGACCAGGGTGCCTCGGTGGGAGCTGCTTGGCACATCCTGGGGGGCTCAGCTAATGAAGGACAATGAGGACAGTGAAGGAGAGGCTCCCCAGCACAGCACAGCCTGGGGCGCAGCCCGCAGGGGTCCACACAGCGTCTGCTGGGCTGGGCCCCACAGTCAGCGGAGGTCTCCCCCCGCTCAGTGGATTCACTTCCGTATTTCTCACGGGGGGGGGGGGGGCGGGGGGGAGGACAGAGGGAAAGGTGGCTGCCTTTTCAAGAAGAATGTAAATGACCCACATTGTACAGTATTTGTCAGTATTTGTTCTCTGGAAAATTCAAACGCATCAGCAGAAAAACTTATTTAAGTAAACCACGTTGAAAATAAAAGCCGTCCCTGGCCTCCTCACTTGGCACTCAGTGTGACCCTCTCCCGGACACCACAACCGGTGCCGTGGCTCCTCCCTGCGGGCTGCACAGGCCCAGTCCTGTCCCTGCCCCCGGCCACCAGCTGGGGCTGAGCAAGCAAGGCCCGAGTCTCCTCTCCAAGGCAGAGGGTGTCCCTAGTTCTGGAGGACTCCTGGGCCCCCTTCCCAGCACCCGACCCTCCCTGACAGCCGAGGGCCTAGGACAGAGACCCTCAGGCAGCTCTGTCCCCCCCCTCCAGGGGACTCACACACCTTCCCAGAGCAGAGGAGGGCAGGCTGCCCCGAAGCCTTGTGGGGGGAGCTGCCAGTGCAGACACCTGAGAGGAGGCCACAGCTGAATGCCACGAGCTCCGCCTGCCCAGGCTTGGCCCTGACCTTGGGGTATGCATGTGGGATTTGGACAATGCCAAGAGCACTCTCAGCTTGCCAGAACGCTCTGAATAGGCTCCTCGGCCTTTGACCCAGGTATCATTACAACATTCAAAGTCGCAGGACTACAAGACTGAAATGCAGAGTCCCTTCAACACAGCTTCGGGTCTCTGTCATGGTGGAAAGGGATGTTTTTGAGGACCTAGGACACATCACTGGGCGGGGTGCATGCATGTACCAAACTCCCTCTCGAGGTTGTTTTATTCTAGAGCATTTCTGACCCTTTACCGGGTGCCAGGCACAGCCAGTGCCCACGAAACAAAGTTGTCTAAGGGGGGACTCACAGCCTGCTGTGGGGCTGGGGGGAACAGACCAGCACCGCGAGCAGCACAGTGCGCGGCTGTTTCTGAACAGGCTGGGGACACCACCCCCGAGCTGCCCGCCGTTGGTGTGGGCACTAGGACCCGGGACCAGGCGGCGAGGCCCGTGGCTGAAGTCTGTAAGTGAGGTGAGGTGTGCAGAGCCGCGAACGGCCTGGCTTGTCCTGAGTGCTTGTCGGGGCGCGTGGGGGTTGGTACTACTGAGGGCGGAAGGAGACCGCGAGAGGGCCGTGCTCTAGAAGTCAGAGGAGAAGAAAGCAAGAGTCCAGAGAGTCACACGGAGCAGACCAGAGACAGGGATTGGAAATACGCACACTTTCCATTCCTCGGGGTGCCACGCTTCCGCTAATTTCACTACACACTGCGCTGTGCGGGGGTGTCCAACCGGCAGTCCGCGGGTAGGCCGCATGCCACCCGGGGTGGCGGTGAACGCGGCCCAACACAAAACCGTAAATTTTCTTAAAACATGATTTTTTTGGGGGGATTACGTGTCACAATGTATTTAATGTGTAGCTCAAGACTGCTCCTCTTCTTCCAGTGTGGCGCAGGGACGCCAAAGGTCGGACACCCCTGGCTACAGGATGAGGAATAGCCCGTGAATAAGCTGCCAATTTGTAGTGCGTGGCGTGGCGAGTTTGCCTGAGTGCCTATTCGGCCTCGCCCCAGCCCCCGGGGCCCACCACCACCACTGTCGTGTGGCGACAGTGACCCCCGGTGGCCAGATCGGGCGAGCGTTTGCGTCAACATCTTTTTCGCAGTCCGGGAGCCTCAGGAACCCAAGGTGCCAGAGACTCCCTGGACCTCGCGTGGTGCTCGCATACCTGTCTGCGCGAGACTGCCGCGCTCATCGGACGGATGAGGGTTTCTATAGTTCTCAGTCTGGGCTGCTGTTAGAAACACACGACCGTGAAGTGTGCCAGGTTGTACTCACTACGCACGGGGAAGCTGCCCTGACCACACAGGACGCGCCCCTCCCGGAGGTCAGACCGTACAGCAGCCGCGTGGCTCGGAGCCCGGCGCAGGCGCACTACACGCTAAACAAATTCGCGGAATGAGTCCCGGGCTGTTCCTCCCAGGCGCAGGCTCCAGGCCCGCTCCGCCCCCCCGCAGGAGTTGCCGAATCGGTCGGGGCCAGACGTCTGCCCTCGGAACAGGCGCTCTAGGTAAATGCCAGTGGGCTCTGAACCACACTCGGAAGAAACCATCACTAGATTCTCAGAAAACAAACACATTCTACGGTCAGATACATTGGCAACACGCTGCATGGCCCCGCCCTCCCTGAGATCCTCAACGCACGGATCACTATAAGAAACAGGTGCGACTCTGCTGAACTCAGATTTCCCACGCTTATTGGACCAGCAAGCCTCTTTTCTTAGCGCACCTGGAGGAGCAAGGGTTCCAGGGAACCCCGTTTGGGAAGCGCTGCCCTGGAGGGTTCTTATACCCCCCACGCGTGACCTGATCCCATCTTCCTCTGAGGACAGCCCAGTTCCCACCACCCCCAGGGACACCGGTTCCGACCTTCGGTACCTGTGATAAGCTCTGTTTCCCACTCGGCCCTTTCTCTTCCTTCCATTAGCGACCCCTGATAATTCCACTGGTGGGTATTCAGGGCGCACAGACCTTAGTTTAGAGCTGGCTAGCGGTCCCCCTCTGTCCAGGGGAAGAAAATCCGAAAGCGTTCAATGAAGTTTCGGAGACCGGAGATCCAGGCACTTCGCCTCTCCGCTCCCAAGGGCTGTCGATGACGCTGGACTCCTGCAGCGACCGACGCAGCGCGTGAGCCGGGGTGAGTGTCGTTCCCGTTAATCAGTGAAGAAAACGAGGCCCAGAGGGGAAAGTAGCTCCCCGGACCTGGCCTGGAACGCAGCCCGAGACGCCTCTCCCAGCATCCCCGCTGGACACCAGGCATCTCCATGCGGACCACGTGCCGGCGTGGGCCCCTCCCTGGAGTCAGAACACGTGGGAGACAACAGAGGGCTCTACGCAGGCGCCTGCAGACCCCCCAGGTGGCTCCTTCAGGTGCCTCGCGGCCCGCTCCAATCAAAGCTCATTTTCTTCACTTACCGAAAACGAAGAACTATTTTCATTCCGTTTGGTCTCCTTCTTTTCTTTAAATCACAACACTGCAAAACCACCGTCTCCTAGTTCCTCCCTTAGCAGTGCACTGCAATTCCGCTGTGGTATAGAATGAGCAGGCTTCTGTGGGCGAACCTGGGAACCTAACTTCTTCATTTAACATCGGAATTGAAACCACCTCTTGCTCCTTTTTCCCCGTTGGAGAGCCTGGCTACCAGGAGACCTGGGGCGTGGACTTCTTTGCCTATTACGAGCTGCCTAGATCCCTTCCGGAGGTGCCCCCCACCTTCCTCCCATCAAGCCAACCGCCCGCATCCCACCTGACTCACCACCCAGATGAGCCCGGGTCAGGCACTGAGTCCAGGCTCACGAGGCCATCTCTTCGAGGTGTTTCCCAGTGATCTGTTTTGGGCATTGACCAAGCACAGGTTGGCTGCCCCGCAGGCTGACTCTCAAGGCCATATTATCCAGGAAGGAAGAAAAGTTCTGGGAACTCCCAGAACTCACCTTTCTGGCCGGGAGAGGAAGTGGCGGTGGAGTGGGGCGACACTGCCATCTCCTGGCCTGGCTGGGTACAGCGTGCCTCCTGCGGGCGCAGCGGGCCCAACCCTGTCTGTCCTTGCTCTTCATCCCCAGAAACTCCTTCCTGATTCGCTCCATCGCCCTGGCGAACGGCTTAAAGGAATGATTGGGAATTATTTTCACGCAGGACTTCCTCCAGCAGACGACTAAGTTTCACTGAGAGATTCTCACCACTCACACTCGATTTTCCTCCGCCGCGCTGCACTCCCACGTGCACCTCTCGCTTCACGCGCAGCCCCTGGCGCGTGCTCCCTGGCCCCTGCAGCATCTTCCGGCTTCCACGATCCCGGAATCCCCAAGAATCCTCAGTTCCCAAGCAGAACTCTTGACAAACAGAAGCTCTTGGGGCCGCACCCCAGCCGAAGCGCCTGCAGAGAGCCGGCCCCCACCCGTCACGGGAGCACCCCTCCCCTGCCTTCGCCGCTCAGGCCCCTCCGACCCTGCTGACTCTTCCTCCTAAACCCCTCTTTAATCTGAGCTTTCTCCCCTTTCCCACTGTGTCCGGCTCAGACCAAGGCAGTCGTGCGTGAGGCCTATTGCACGGCCCTCGCCCCGTCTGGCAAACCTCTGCCCGAGACCTCCCCCCTCTGCCTCCCCGTAGCTTTAAAAAGCTCAGGCGGGCGCACAGGGCGCAGCTGAGGCTCGTTGAGGCAGAGGCTCCGGAGCTGGGGCAGGACCTGCAAACACAGCAGCTCCCGCTGATTCTGACGGGGAGTGAGATCCGAGAACCTGCCCCATTGCCCAGGTCCTGGCGTGTCCCCAGGGCCGGCCCCACCACACTGAGGGCAGGGGCTAGGTGTCACTGCTTTGTAGTGTCTTGTGTGACTTTACTAAATGCTTGTGACACTCGTGTCCTCGCTTCTACCCTGGTGCCTGGCTGGCAACTTAGCCCTTCTCTGACAGCTGTTGTTTTCTTTGGTTTGTCCCCCATGGCTTCTAACCTCACTCTGAAAAAAATGTGTGACACTCTGAAGAGCAAGCTGATGGAGAAACCCCTTCCTGAGGCCTATTTCAGCCACCAGAGGGGAGCTGGTCACAGTTAAATGAGGTTAGGCAGGCAGCCTAAGGGCTGGAATGTTCCCGGTCAGATAAACATCCTTTGAAAATGCTCCCCTCCCCCCACTTCCTGCTCTGCCTCCCACAGAACCTTCGAAAGGTCAGCTAAGGTTTTCTGCACCCGGAGTCTTCTGGGTACCATCGGTCCTACAGGCAAAAGACAGCAGGACACAATCAGTTTCCCCCAGTCCTTGTCTGGGCTGGTGAGGAACAAAGGCTGGGGTCACCGGACACGGGGTGCGGGGGCTGGGGCCACTGCCCCCGCCCACGTGTCCAGAGCTGAAAGACCATCGGTGGGTGGCCACTGCGCCAGAGCTACTTGGAGTGGTCCCCAGCCCAGACCTCCAGAGTCACAGCGTCCGGGGACAATGCTCAGTGACCCTGCCTTCCCAAGCCCAGGTGACAAGCGAGTCCACGACGTACACCCCCGGCCCTGGGTCACTCCCTGGTCTGATCCACTTTGCAAAGCAGTCCCTTCTTTTCTACAAAGCCCGCACCCACTGGGGTGAGCGTGAGGCTCCTGGGCCACCAAGCTGTGGACCCGGGGTGCAGAAGGGACGAGGGAACTCGAGAACTCGGGACCGCGCAGCTGCACAGAAGGACCTTGGGGACAGCAAGGGAATGAGCTCAAGCTCTGGTCCTGCCAGGGCTGGACGGGACTCGGGAACTACCGCAGGTCTCTGCCCAGGTGCCCCTGCCCCACCAGGCCTGGGCAGGCCCCACCTCCAGCACCAGCCTCTGCCTCCAGGGCCCTCAGCGCTGCCGGGAACGGTGCATTTCTGCGTGGTTTGGTGTCAGGCTCCACCGGCAGAAAGTGAGCCCCGGGGCGGGAATGTTACCTTTCGTTTGCTCCTGCAGCACCAGCGCCCAAGTAGAACGGGGCAGACACTGGGGCGTAACCAGTACTTGTGGAAGGAAGGAAGGAACGAACGAATGAGCGAATGAAGGACAGTGCACACACTCCTTCAGTGCCAGGACCCTGTCCACCTTGCCCGCCTCTGTCTGCCACTGCCAAGCACACTGCCTGGTAAGAAGCAGTCGCACACAGATTCTTGTGGGGTCCACGAACAAGGTGCAGCGTGCTGTTTAACCATCAGCCCAGCACCGGAACTGGGTGTGGCTCAGACGACCCACTGTGAGATCCAGCAGTAACTAACTACAGCATCGCACAGTGTGTTGGGTTGGGGGAGGGATAAAAATGTTAAAGGTTGATTAAAAAAAAGTTTCAGAATACAGCTTGGCATTCAGCCAGAGGTTAAAACCGGGAGAAACCGAGGCAATAAATGACACCCGGATCCCGGAGGGAGACGGCAGCTGTTAGGGCACATCTGTCCTCCTTCCCACTGAACCCCTGCCTCCGAATACCATCATCTGCCATCACGCACATGAGAGACCGCAACCAGCCATATTCTGTTACAATGCACAGACTGCGCCTTCACTCGCAACTAGGTTAAATTTAGAACTCAAGTGCACTTATGTGGGGGAAACAACACAAGGCAATTATTTTTAATCAAGGGGTTTATTAGTACTTTCTTCTGGAATAGGAATTTGAGTCACTTCAGCGGTCACTGACTTCCCTACAGAAAAACCTTCCAAAGTGATAGGGAAATAAGCCCGAAGGACCTGACCTGGTGCCGATTCAAACAGCGAGCCTCCAGGCTGAACACGTTCAGAAAAAACGGGGTGGGGGGGATGATGGGGTGGGGGGCAGGGAAGGGAGGGAGGCTGGCACTCGAAAGGGGGTCACAGCAAAGAGTCTTTGGGAGGAGCCAATTAGCAAGACAGTGGAATTATTTAAAGTTGAAACAAGTGAGAATTTATTCACAACATATGCAGATCTCTGGAAGTGATTATGCAAATGACTGGAAAGAGGACACTTAAAAATAGCAGGAACAGGGGAGCTTTGGTTTCCAGGGGGCTGGGGACTCGACAGAGCTCAGCTGCAGGGGAAGATGTACCCCGTTTTCCTCAGGACCTGGGGTAATGGGGGGGGTCACAGGCTCTGGGCCACCGCAGAGAGAACACCTCTTGGGGGCTTCTTTCCAGAGAGATTTGTACTAGCCGAGCTTCCTATATATATATGTACACATACATAACATATATATATACTGATTTCCAGAGCTGTCCAATAGGTAAAGCGCTAGACTCGCCGCTGAGGACAGAGGGGAAAACGCGCAGCTCACGTGCTGTCTTTCCCGCACGCGCGGTGCAGCTACCACGGCGGGGGGCGGCTCTGGGCCCCAGCAGAGATGGGCTGGAACTCAGGGGACGCGCCCTCTGCGGCTTGTCCTTGGCGACCTGCCTGGTCCTGCTGGCGATCCAGCCACTCGGGGACCAGAGGCTCTGACCTTCCCTCCAGTTCCCGCTCACCGGTGCCCACAACCCAGCCGCCCCACCCCCGGGCTGGTCTTGCCTCCTGCGATGAATGGGCAGATGGGTCACCAGAACATTCTCGAATTTTCTCCCAGGGCCCGCTTCTTCCGGCCCAGGATGTGCTCCCCGCTGTAGCCGTGGGGGCGGATTTTCAGCTCCACGTAAGGAATGGAGAATTCGTGTCCTTTCCACGGCTCCCAGTTCACCCCCTACATTAAAAAAAAAAGCCAGCATCATGAAGAGGCCCTTAGGAGGAGGGTCGTGTGGGCTGCGGCTCAAAGGAAGGCTCCTTTGCCTGGGAAACCAAGCCCTCATTGCCAAGGGGAGACAGAGCCAAGTGGGAGGGCCTGGGGTGGTCCCCACCAGGGAAATGGGGGTGGACTCTGGAAACATGCGCCCTCTGCTGGGCAGCTGGGGCGAGACAGGCTCGACAGCCCTCTGGTGGTGAGAGATGGGGTGTGGGCCCCCCAGATGGGCGGGGCCAGGGGAGCAGCCACAGAGGCTCAGAAAGCCCAGGGGCCACCTGGCCAGTGATGAGCACATGACCTTTGCTTCCCTCTTTCCTTTCCAGAAATTTAAAGGCAAAAATAAGCATATTAATCGGCCAATTGTGTGAAATCATTTTCAATTTAGACTGTTTAGGTATTAGCTCTGGGGTAACAAACAACCTGCTAGAAACTAAATTTCACTTTATGTCTTTTGACTGGTGAGCGCAATATTTAATTCACTTAATAACCTTGCAACCTGGCCAATAAAGAGCCCAAGTGACCAATTTTATGTATTTTAATTTGTGAGGTAAATAATAAACAAGAAACTAAATGCCTTGCAGACTGTGAAAGGCACATTAACCAGATGAATGTCTTTTATTAGCCAGCGCGGGCCTGGTTGAGGGCCTGCTGGCTGCTCCTTTCCAATATCTGATCCCTGGGTGGGGTCGCTGGCTGACATGGCAATTCAGGGGCCCACCCTCCTCAGCTGGGGGGCGGGGGGGGGGGCGATGTGCACATTTCTTCCCTTTAAAAAAAAAAATCACTCCAGGATTAGGAGTCCCTGCTGAATCAAAGTGTGCCTGGACTTCAGGTGTGCTAGGGTTTACAGTAATGTTGGTGCAAGGTGAGTCGTGGGGCGGGGGTGGGGTGGGGGGGTTGCCTGGAGGCCAGGAGCCGGGCCCAGGAAGGGAAATCAGAAACCCAGGGTGGGGACTCTGAGCGTCCAGGGAGGGGATAGACTGCTGGTGAGCAGGAGCAAAGACGCAGTTTTCAGGAAGCTGTGAGGAGCCGGGCAGGAGGAAGGAGGAAGTGCGCATGTCATGGACATTCGAGAAACTGCTGGCTGGACAGTTTCGGAGCAAGGTGCAGGGAGGAGCCCACGAAGAACTCGGCCAGCCTGCACACTCCCGACAGGGAGAGACTGGCTTAGCACCCGGCTCCCGGCAGACTGTAGGCGTCGCCCACACCCACCCCAAACGCGGCGTTGAAGCCCTAACTCCCACTGCGATGGTGTTCAGCGTTCAGGAGGCGAGGGCTTTGGCAGGGGACTGGGGCTAGATGAGGTCAGGAGAGGGGGTCCCCGTGATGAGACTGGCACCCTCATAAGAAGACGGAGCCACACCGGAGAGCGCACACTCTCTCAATCTCTCTGCAGCATGTGAGGACAAGGAAGGAGGGTCCTCTCGGGAAAGGAACCTCCCCCCACCTTGATGTTGGACTTCCAGCCCCCGGGAGAGTGAGAAACCGCCTCTGGTGCTCCAGCCCTGCAGGGCACGGTGCTTTGTTCTAGCGGCCGAGCTGTCTCGGATGCAGCACCCACGGCACCTGGCTCTGTTCCGCAGAGGGCAGCCCGGGCTCCCCCGGACCTGCGCCAGGTGCACGGCACTGGGGGGATGCGGGGTGGGGAGGGGCTGCAGCGGATGGGCAGCGAGGGCCTGACCTCAAGGCCACGGAGGCTGCAAACAAGCCCCTCCGCCCAGAGCGGGGGCCACAGAAGGAGAAGGGCAGACACCCCAGCCCGTAGGGTGTCGCTTTGGGGCCTGTCACTTTGGGGGCGGCGCCCATCACCGACCTCGCTGTGCTTCGTCTCCCCGTATCTGCCGTTGGGGTTGGCCAGGTGGCAGTTCTTGTACCACCAGCCGCCGTGATGCGTCAGGGCGCAGTTGCTGAGGGCGATGTCGTTGTCCCTGTCGAAAGTCGTGAACTTCCACCCGTTGTGGTAGGAAAGCGCGTCTCCTGCAGGAGGGAAGGCGTGAGCAGGCAGAGGCCACGCTGTGCCACCGAGGGGTGGGGGACTCGGCAGGGGTCCGGTCCAGGATGCCACCGGGAGTCGGGCCTCTCGGAGCGGCCACACGGACAGTTTCTCCCATCGCCTTAGTGGCATCTTCACTCAGACGCTCGACAGTCCTGTGGAAGACCCAAGTCCCCCGAGCAGACGCAGCGACTCTCCCCAGGGGGCCTCTCCCGCCCGCCCTGTGTCTGCTGGGCCCTCCGCCCAGCCGCCCCGGCCAGAAACCTGGGAGCCACGTCCGACACACCTGCTGCGCCCCTTTATCAAGCCCTTCCTTCTGCATCTCCTTCCCTTCCCCCCTCCACTGCCAGCTGGGCGGGCGGCTCCCATCTCTTCGGACCTGTGTCCCCACAGCAGCCTCTGGGCCACCCTGAAGCCCACGCATCCGTCATCTCGGGCCTCAAGTCCTACTTTCTGCCACACAGGGGTGGAGGGGTGAATTTCTCCTCTTTGCTCTGCAGGCCTGGGACTCGGCCGCTCCCTATGCTCCATCTCACAGCCCACCGTCCCCGAGGGCACCTCCCACCTGTGCAGTGGACGGGTCCAGCCTCCATGCCCTGCCCACCGGTGTCTCTCTGCTCTCCCTCGGTCCAAACCCTACCCAGCCTTCAAAGCCCAGCTTGGCGCGCCCTGAGGAAGAGTCCCCTCCTGGGTCCTCCCGCGCACGCTCGGGGCACACACCCGGACCTCCAGCGCCCTCTGGGCAGGCAATGCCCTTCAGTGCTGTCTCGTTGTGTCGGGAAACCTGCAATTATGTTACTGCCTTTCTCCTGTTTCCCCATCGTGTCTGTCATCCTTTTAGAAGTTCACTTTTTAATTCAGCTCCTAAAAGGCAGTCAGGGCCCATGTCGATCCCAAGCTCAAGTCCGCTCTGTTCTTAGGAGAACGACGCCTACACTCCCACATGGTCCCCGAGATTACCGATCACCCTCACACGGACACCCTCTCGTCGGAGCCCCTCCCAAACCTTTGGGGTGGGTTGGGCGCCTCCCAGCCCCTCAAGGAAACAGAGCCACAGGGGCACCTGTCAAGACACCCACCCCACCCCCACTCTGTCTCCTCCCATGTCACTGACTCATCCCCTCCCTGACCCGGATGGGGCTGTTTGGGTCTCGGGGCTGTTCTTCACAGCACAGCACATCCCTGAGGTCGCACAGAAAGGCCTTCCTGGCAGCCTCCTGTTTAGACTCAACTGCTGTGCTCCAGGCCCATGTGAAGGCCTGGGAGACGAGAGCAAATGCAAAATTCATGTGATTTTTTTTTTTTAAGTTAAGTCGTAAAACCTGGAGGAAGTTTGGCATCAGCAGCTGGCCACTTCCAGTCACAGTATCTGGACAGGCCTCTGCCATCGGGGGTCCTCGGGCAGACGGTTCTGGGAAAGCCGCAGGTTCCCAGGATAAACCGCGACGTCCCTGCCTCCACTCCAGCCCAGACGCCCCCGGGCCTGGGGAGCCCCTTCCTTCCCTCCCACCCAAGTTCTACCCCCTCAGACCCAACTCCAGCCCCCATCCTGCAGAAGCCCCTTCGGTCCCCTCAGCCCTCCACGCCCTGCCCTTGCCCACGCTCCTGGAGCTCCTTAGTCCCCTGACCACTTCCTAGATTCTTTGCAAAAGTCACCTTCTGTTGTTACTGGTCTGTGTCCCTGTGAGTCTAAGCGGGGAGACCGTGTCCTACACGGTCAGTCCATCTGGCTGGTAGCACATTCCTCTCCACAGCCACCCCGAAGTCAAAAACACACAAAACCAGCGAACAGGTATGAGTGACCCGTGGACGTGGACAGCAGGGTGGGGACGGACTGTGGGAGTTGGGGGGGCGGGGCAGGGGAGAGCAACGGGGGAAATGGGGACAGCTGTAATAGAACAACAACTTGAAAACGGTGAGAACCCACCTGCAAAATCGAACACTAATGCCGGGGTTCTAAACCCCGAAGCGAGAGGCTTAGCTATGACATCGAAACGGTCACCACCCCCTGCTCCAAGAAACCAGTCAGTGGTGCGCCCAGGATCCCCGTCACATCGCTCGTGGGGGGGGGGTCCCCGACCGCCGCTGGCCTGCTGCTGGCTCCCGCGCTGTCACCTCGTATGACGTGGGTGGGACCCCCACTTCCTGCTGCTGGCATGGGCCCTTTCGTCTCCAGTCTTTGTAGAAACGATGTGGCACATGCTCAGCGCTGTGTGAGGGTGGCAGCCCCCCCTCGGAGCCCCGGTGGAGGGGGGGTCGGAGGGGGCGGGAGTGCAGGCAGGCACAGGGGGCGGGCCCCTGGCCCCTCAGAATGCCGTTCCTCGGCCAGCGCGCAGCAGCCCGGATTGGGGGTGGACGGGGAGGGTCAGCGTGTACCGTTCTGGTTTCCCGAGGGTCCAGGAATGCGTTAACGACTTCGTTTATTGCCCCGGACCCCCTGCTGGGGGCAGGGCCTCGGCTGCCCATCAGTGGGGACCGTGCGCCCTTGCGGAGCAGTAGCCCACCCCAGGCCCAGGGCACCGGGTGGACACGCGGAGAGCGAGGCCCCAGGTGAGGAAGGGCGACTCTCACCTGCGGTGCCCCGGTATTTCCCGACCGTGAGCCTGTACCGCTCCTTGCTGGAGGCCACCTGGAAGGAGTCGTAGACGGCGTAGGCGGACTCGTTGGCGGTCTGCAAGTCCGCCCGCACCTCGTACCGCGTCGGGGTGCCGGTGGTGAGGTTGTGCAGCTTGTCGAGCCCTGGAAACACAGACGTCCACGCATCAAACGTCCCCTCAGCCTTGACCTCCTCCGCTCGTGCAGGCCTCCCCCCACTTCCTCTTTCGGGGGGCTCGTTTTCTCCCCGAACTACTTCCTTGGCACCGTCAGGCTACTGAGTGTGGAAGCCCTGTCCTCTGGGAGGACAGAGTGGGGGGCCTTTCCGGGGTGACCCTGCTCCATCAGCTTCTACCCTCTCAGGCCTCAGAGGCTTGTAGCTGTTGTCCACTCATCCCACCAGGGGGGCACAGGGGACCCACCGCCCACTCTACGGTCCCTGAAGGGATTCTGCACAAAGCTAGCTGACTCTACAGGGCACTGAGTCCCCCCATGACGACGTTTTAATTTTCATTTTCCGGTGGGCGTTTTTGGCTATTTCCCTCTCCGCGAACCTCTGCTCGAGAGCACAGCAGAGGAACAAGAGACACGGCAGAGCCCTCACGACTGGCGTCACTAGCAGAAAGTCTGGGCGACTAGCGTGCCCTTCGGACAACCGCCCTCAGTCCCGCTCCACCCGCCCCTTGTCTGCTCCCACGGTCCTCGGCGGTTCGGGCTCCAGGCAAACCCTGCGGGGCTTGGACGCAGCAGAAAGGACGTCCCACCCTCTGTCACCAGAGCACGGTGGGAACCTTCCCACACGCTGGCTGGCAGGTTCCCCAGAGGGTCCCTGGCCCTGGGACCTCCCCCTGAACGTGGTGAGTGTCCTCAAGCTGCCTGACCAGCTTCCCAAGGGGAAACCCCCCGCCATCCCAGATTCTCCAAGGTCGCACCAAGCCAGAACTCCTTCCTGAGGTCCCCGAAGCCTTCCACGTAGGTCCGCCAGCGCTTGAAGAAGTCCAGCTGCCCGGTGTTCCGCCTCTGGAAGACCTGAAAAGGGAGACGGCCATTTCCCTCTGACGCACTCCCACAGCCACCACCAGGCGAGGGGGGACAGCAGCTCGGACTGGGGGCTGCCCTGAGAACAGAGGAAGGGACCGTGGACAGGTGTGGGGGTAGACTGGGAGAGGGACTGAGGTGGGGAGTCGAGAGCGGTTCTGCGGTCCTAGCACCAGCTGGACAGCCCTTCACTGGGCTGGGGGCTCCGGGAGCAGACGGGCTGTGTGAGTGCCCGCATGCTCGCTGGGGACCCGGGAGTGGGAGTCACCGGTGAATGAAGATGCCGTAGGAGCTGCTGAGTGTAGGGCCCAGAGCTCTCAAGAGCGAGCTGGGCCAGACTTGTAAAGGGGAGAGCATGTCTGAGATGATGCGAGGGCCCACGTCACTTCCTCTGCCAGGAGTCCGGGAAGGCCTCCTGTCAGCCTCCCTGGTGCGCAGCTGGAGTTTCGTGACTCCTCCTAGCCAAGGACTGTCCTAGCCAAGGGGGGGGGGGGTTCTCCTTGCTCCCTCTTCCATCTCCGAGAGCCGCTGGGCCTCGGTGACGGCCGCATGTGGACAGGGCGCTGGAGTCAGCTCGACCCCTAAGTCGCCCCTTGGGAATGAGTGCCAAACCCAAAAAAGACTTTGCACATGGGAGAAAAAACATTTTCAGCGTCAGATCGTTGGGATCGGGTGTTGGTTTACTGCTGCTGCATAGGGCGTTGCATCGTAACAAGTTCAGGAAGTAAAATAAAGCCCCTGGAAAGGGTAAGACGGGCTGGGGAGGAAACAGGAACCAGACAGAGAAAAAGCCTGGAGGAGCTCAAATCCGTACCGCCACGTGGAGAAGGAGGGGCACGTGGGGGGGAGAGGGGGCAGCCAGAGGTTCGGGAGGAAGCGGGAAAACGGACTCGCAAAGTGCGCCGAGGGTACGGTGTGGGCAGCAGCACCACGGGCTGCTGGGAGGTCACGGACACGAGGCCCGCCCCGCCCAACGCAGAGCTCCTGGGCCCGAGTCCAGGAGCAGTCACGTGTCTGCAGCCCTAAAACGACCTTCGGCCCTTTGAAGGCGACCGCGAGGCTGATGGGGCCCCCGGTGAGAATGAGTTCGACAGCCGGCTCTAAAGCGTTTGTGTGGGCCATGTTTTCCGTGAGGGTCCTACTGGGCGAGGGGCGTGTCGAGGAGAGGGAGAGTGGGTAACGCGCGCGCGCACACACATGCACGCACAGGCACACGCACACGCACACGCAGGGCATTACGAGACGGGGACCAGCCCCCGAGCCTTGCGGCCATCGGCCTTAGTCTGCTCTGGCTTGGGCGTGAGGGGCTTCGGGCCCGTGGGTGCCGGGGCCCACCGGGGCTCCCCCCTCCTGTGGGTAAGCAGAGCTGGAGCTGCCCGGGCTGAGAAGGGGCCGCCGCCCAGGGCCCCCGTGACTCACAGTCCAGCCGCCGCCGTCCGTGTCCATGTCGCAGTACACCTGCAGGGACCGGCTGGCGTCGCCATGCAGGTAGATGGTGTACAGGCCGCTGGCGACGTTGCTGTTCTGCTGAACCTGACTGCAGTCCGCGGGGTGTGGGAAACGGGCGCCAACTAGGAGCCAGGCGGAGGGGCGTGGGCGGCGTTAGGAGAAGGGCAGGGGGCCAGTCCGTCCCCCGTTCCACGTTGACGTGCTTTGTGCAGGAGCGGTGCCTGCCCCCCTACTGCGTTGCACCTTCCGGCTCTTCACTCACATCCCACCTCCCCCCTTCACCGCTCTCACCGAACTGTCCAAACGCACTAGAAATAAGGTCAGGTTCGCATCGCTTCCTCCCCCGACCCACCGGCCCCACAAGGTAACACTCCCCCTCGCTCCCCTCGCTAGTCTCTCCACCGGGGGACGGATTTCTCCTGCACCCACACCCCATTCCCCTTTCCCTGTCCCGGAGAAATCCATAGCTCGGCAGCCCCCCGCTCCTGCGTGGGCACGGCCCCTGGCCTCTCGGAGGCTCATCCCCTACGACATTCTCCTTCCAAGGGCAGGTCCACGGTACCTGTGGACAGGGTGGTGGACACACTCCTGCTCTGGCGATCACCCTTAAAGGCAACCAAGGAGACAGGGTAGGCGGCGCCCTGCTCAAGGCCTTGCAGCTCAAACCTCAGGTCCCCTGGTCCCAGCCGCACCTCCTACCAAACAGAGGAGACAGGAGGCGCGCGTTCAGTTTCTCGCGCTCAGTGCCCGGGCGTCAGGAACATCCCCGGTGCCAACGCCAGAAGCTCTTCGACAGCGCAGTGTCTGCCTCTGAGGGCTCAGAGGTGGCCCAGGACCCCAGCATGTCGCAGCCACTCCTCCAGGGTCAGCACCGCTGGGCACGCGGGCTGCGTGCACGGGCTGGGAGCCAGTGTGAGGCAGCGGCCCCGGGGAGCACCCTTGGGTCCCGCAGACCTCTGGCCCCCAGGCCCATGCGGGGCCACCAGGCCAGGCTGAGAAGTGAGGAGGGAAGCGAAACCGGCCTGCTGTCGAGAGGGGGCTGGTTTTTCAGTCGCCTCCCTTCCGAACCTGCCCGTCTTCCTCGAGCAGGCGGGTCGGTCCCAGGCAGTCGGTGAGCTAAGGACTAAATCAACGCGTCTCTCCTTTTCCCCTTCCTTTCTCCTTTCTCTTCTCCCAAGGAGAAAAAATAGTAATTTTCCACTGGGACTAACTTTGAAAACTTACTGGCCTTCGGATCCCAGGTGGGAGGTGTCATCTCTGAAATAAGGGTTAATCGATTCATTCGATAAATCTTTATCGAGTGCCTCCCTGCTAGGCACCCACCCAAACAGACAAAAAGTCCCCGTCCTCACGGAGCTGAGATTTATGGGGCACGATAAACAAATACCGTGGGCCATGCGGTGGTCAGCGGGAGCAGGCCCAGGCGAACGCTGCACAGTGAGACCCGGTGTGGTCTCAGGTGACCGTGTTTAGCACGGTCCCTTGCACACAGCAGGGGATCGGTGAGGACCGCTCCACGATCGGCAGGCTGCGGTGGGACCAGCCATCACGCCAGCTGGCCCGAGGCAGTTGTTCTACGCGGGGCCAGGTGGGGCACCAAGAGAAGAGCCCGGAGGGCCCAGTACCTTAGCGGTGCCGTCCGGGAACTGGTAGGTCAGAATGTAGCCGTCGATCTGAGCAGAGGGGGCCGTCCAGCTCAGCCCCCCGCCGGACTGCGTCATGGCAGATGGACGGAGGTTTCTGGGAGGGTCAATGTCTGCGTGTGGAGAGCCGGGCGAGGGTTATCACAACGGCAACCTCTGAAGTGCTACCTTACGGTTCCTGCCCCCACACCCTCCCGTGTCTTTTCCTCCCTTCCAGCAGGCGGCAGGCTCTGGTCTCCCCTGACACTGGCCCTTTCCGACCTCCGCGTCCCCAAGCACAGATCCACTGAAGACAAGGACGAAGGACCGGATGCTTGGGCGGAGTTCCCTCCAGCTGGAGTGAGCCTGGGCTCCCGCCGGCCCAGCAGACTCCCAGAGGCCGGTGGGGAGGAGCGAGCTGGACTAGGGACAGGTTCAGGGACGGCAGGGCTCCTACAGCGGCGTGGAGACGGGGCAGTGCAGGTCCGGAGGGGCCGTGCACATGGAAGCCAGGGCACCTCGGCAAACAGCTGCCGGGAAAGATGGCCCAAGGGCCGGATGGGACCCCAGGCCTGATATCTGGAAACCACCCAAGGCTTTACCTCCAATCCGGGGGAGGGAGCATGACCCTAAAGTTACTGAGATTTACGTCCAACAGCAGAGTAGAGCTTACGATGGACATTAAGTTGGCGTAGAAATAGGAAGCTCTACTCCTTCTAAGTGTGTGGCCGTAGATGCGTGCCCTGTGCAGAGAGAAGCAGGGGCGGGGGGCGGTGTGTGGATAAAGGATAAGAGAGAGAATAGGAAGGAGGGAAAGGAAGGGCAGGGGAGGGAAAAGCGGAAGCGGAAGGAAAGGACACGCTGAGGCAGAGACAAGCAGAGCTCTCCCGCAGGCCCCGCGCACTTGCCCTCGCAAACTCCAGCAGGGACGCAGGGACACAGGGATGGATGTGGGGATGTGGGGATGCTGGGACTCCGGGGGGTGGGTGTGGACCAGAAAACGAAAGCTCAGCAAACTCACAGTCAACACCCTAGTAGCTGGTCAGAGACTATTTTTTTCCAACCGAATAAGATATGAATGGAAATTTCCAGTTTGAAAAGTCATTATAGAATATGGCTTTAATTTCGACGTTCCCAAAAAAGGTGTCTCCAGGCTATTTTATACCCAGTAGCTTTTCAGCTGAGAACAGAATTGCTGAAGTTGAATAGAAATCAGGCAGCTGTTGTTTTGAGTGAGGATGTTGGGACAAATTCTGAGTTTCTGTGATGTCAGCTTGGTTTGACGTTCTAAAGCGGAACATCTGGTATAGATTTTAGTGTAGCCATCACACGGAAAAACTGAATTTCCACTTGCAAAATCAAAGCCAAACCTGGACGATTTAAATATCTCAAGCTGGCTTCTGCCCCCCCCGTGGCTGTCCACCCGTCCCGGGTCAGGGACTGTGGAGGTCTGTCTCACGTTCTCATTTCTGTGGGGTGGAAACACGATAATGTCATTGTCTTTAAGGAAGAGCGAAGCGAAAGAGAAGAAAAGGAAGAGAGGGAGGAAGGGACAGGGGAGGGAGGGAGGGAGGCCACCTCCGGAGCGAAGCGATGTCGATGTCGTTAGGGAGCCTGGGCTGTGGAAGAGAGATCTTCCTTTCACCTGCCCTTATTTGAAAATTTTTATAAAAGCACGTATCCCTTTTTTTGATTAAAAATGCCTAATGTACCTGCGAACCGAAAGATCGCGGTTCGATTCCCAGTCAGGGCACATGCCTGGGTTGCCAGGCCAGTTCCCGTCAGGGGACATACAAGAGGCAACCGCACATTGATGTTTCTCTCCCTCTCTTCTTCCCTTCCCCTCTAAAGATAAATAAATAAAATCTAAAAGGAAAAAAAAAAAACCTTAAAAAAATGCCTAATGTAACCAATAAAAATAATTCGAAAACTCAAGTCTCCTGTAATTCCAGGGGCCCGTGTGCTGCCCCGGCCACAGAGAGGACAGCTGGGTGTCACCCAGACTGGCTAAGGAGGCCCGCAGACCTCAGGGCCCCGGAATCTTCGCAGGACCCCCGGGGCCCATCGCTGTGACGCTCAACGCTCAGCGAGACCACAGGCCCCATCAGGCACCTACAAGCAGGCGCCCAGGCTCCTTGCTCACCACCTGGAGGGTGCCTTGGGGGCAGGAGAGGCCGCACTGTGGCCCCAGCCTGCAGGAGGCAATGGCCAGCACTCCTGGCCTCCCTGTCTGCCAGCCTGGGGCTGACGGGGGAAGTGTTAAAGGGACTTTGAGAACCCTCCCTGTTTATGCCGGAGCTGTGACCTTCCCCGAAGAAGCAAGATACAGTGCTGTCTCCGGGGGGAACGGGCCCTTCTCCCAGAGGGAACGGGTAGCTAGTCAAAAGCACTCGAGGCCCTTGGCGCGTGGCCACGTTTGTCTAAAGCATATTTAACCACGGCCCCCGAAGTGGGACTTCGGGATCCCACCCGAGGGAAGGACACTGCGCTCGGAACTGTTCCCAGCCGACGCCGAATGCCGCTTTCCCCCAGGTTCCCCCGCGTCTGTGCCCGGGTGTGGGCGATTTCCCGTCTGGCGATGTGCGCTCATAAAGTGCCGAACTAGTCACCTCCGACTTGGGGTCTTTATCGTCTCCGAACCCGAACCTCCCAACTAAGTGGCCACGATCTCATACGTGCCCCTTAACGGGGCAACGTGGGAGCTGGGCGGCGGGGGTGGTCGGAGAGGCGACCTTCTGCACCACTGTCCCCACCGGTCACGCAGCCTTGCCTGGCACCTCGTCCTCTGCTCTCTTGCACATCAACCCGAAAGGTCACGTCAACACACGACCCCAGAGTAAGAGGAGGGAACCCCTCTGAAGACTGTCCCCGGGTGAAACGACGGTCTTTCCCGCCCCTCCCTCCCCACACCTGACACGTGGGAAGAGTTCCCTGTCTGGGCCCCCCCGCAGTACCTGTCGCGGCCGTGGTGTCGGCCTTCCGGCTCTCCCGGGCCCCCCGCTCGGCCCACACGTGCACCGCGTACTCCACGCCCGGCCGCAGGCCCGTCAGCACCGTGCCGCTCTGCTCCTTCCCCACCGGCACCTCCCGGGCGTCTCCGTCGGCGGACGTGTAGCGCACCATGTACCTGTCGATGGCGGCCTGCACCGGGTCCCAGGAGATGGTGGCCGTGGTCTCCGTCACCCGGTCGGTCGCCAGGTTCTGGGGGCTGTCAATGTCTGAGAGGAGAATGATGATCAGTGAACACTATTGACAGACCGAGTGGCCATGTCACGTGGGGGGGGGGGCAGTTCCCTGTGCCTAGGGTGTCCCCATCCCGTGTGCCGGTTTTCAGCTGTGTCACAGACACAGACCTTCTCTCCACAGCCGGGCTCTTGGATCCTCAAGGAGGTGGCATGGGACAGCGGAATGAGCACCAGGGCCACCGTCAGAGAAGCTGTGGCCCTGGCCAACGCAGCTGCCTCCGCACCTTTGCCGGCAGCCTCAGGCAAAGTCCCCTTGAATGCTGTACTCCACGCACGCATGCACCTAACTACTGACCTGCTTTGGGACCTTGGGCAGGTGCCTTCTCTGCGTTTGTAAAATGAGGCTGTGACCAGTCCTCATACGTAACTCTTTGGGTGACTGACAACCAAGACCAAACACGTCACATGGAAAAGGGACTTGAAGACCAAGTGGGACAGCCTATACCCCCAAACGACAGAACGCACACCCCACAGTTCAGGGTGTAATCCAGGGCAGACCTTTCTGCCTCAGTTTCCTTCACAGAAAAAACATGGGACGGGGGGTAGAGGGGGCCCGGGGGACAGAGTAGCAGAGTATGTCGCACAGAGTCACCTTGAGCATCTATGAACTGATGACACGCTCCTGGTGGTGGGTCCCGGCACAGACTGGGTGCCCGGTGACCATAGCTATTGTTGACATCAGTTCACTGATGTCTTATGAACATAAATAAGAGGTTATACTCCTTCACACCACACAGAGAGGAGGAGTTCAAAACTGCCCTGACCAGTCACCATCACCATCACCATCACCACCATCACCACCATCATGAAGGCACTTCTCTGTTCCAAGTAGTTCCCTGCAAAAGCCCTTCCCGGAGCGCCTTTGCCCCCAGGCCCGTCACACCTGTGCAGGGCATGCCAAGATGGGACTATGCTTCTCTTGGTTTAGGCCGTGACCCCTCTAAAATCAGTATCTACGTTCCAACCCAGGCGCCCAGAGCAAAGGCAGGACCAACAGTTTTGTGGCCCTGGGCTGAGCAGCCGCCTCGAGGCTGTGACAGGGAACAGGCCCAAGAGGAGTGACATGAAGAGAGGGTTTCTCTGGAGCTTCACTGGGAGGCCCCGGGCGAGGCCCGAGCCTTGGGTGAGCGAGCAGTTGCAGCGGCCCCATCACAGGGCGTGCTGACTGCACCCCGGAGCAGGGGGTCTCAACCAGGGGCCACTGGCAGTATCTGGATGGACACATTTCCGCTTGGCGCCATTCCATGGGGATGGGGCGGCTACTGGCTTCTAGTGGGTAGAGCCAGGGATGCTGCAAAACACCCTACAGTGCCCAGAAGACCCCGGCAAGACAGAATGCTCCTGCCCAGCACACCAGTGGTGCCATGGCTGAGAAACTTGGGGGACCCCGGGGGCAGGCGTCTGACCTGGGCCTAAAACATCTGTGAGGCAAGAAACTGGCCAGTTGCCCTGATGCGGTGACAGGCTGCAGCATCGCAGAGACCTGGACATGCGGCTGAATTGACGAAAGATGCCTGCGTGTCCCCGTGGACCAGACGTGGGCTTGAGAAGCTGTCCAAGAGGATCACCGGGAGGGGTGCGGAGACCCCTCCAGAAAGGCACCGGGGTGCACCCCCACATATGGGGGCCGAGGGAGGGGAGCAGGACAGGTGCGTTCCGCACAGGACCACTTACTACAGGGCGAGGTCCTGGGAGGAGACAGGTGACGTGTCTCTGAAGAATCCTCAGAAGTGTCCCACGAAGGAAAAACTTCAACATTTTTCAGGCCCCAGGACAGGCCCGAGCCAGTGTGGCTCACAGTCAAGCAAGACCCCGCCAAGACCACTTACCATCCCCCCTCCCAGCAGCAGCAAACACACACACACACACGCACACACACACACACACTCGCGCGTGCGGGTTGGAAACCGCAGGGAGACTGGGGGGGGGCTGAGCCCGCCCCTCCCTCCAGTGGGGGGAGAGGCTCTGCTCTAAATGGGTACTTACTGTTGCAGGGGTGTGGGCATTTTAACTACTGAAATGATACATTTAGGGGACTAAAAGTGACTGGATTTTTGTTTATTTTTAGCTAATAAAACGTTTTTTTGTTTTTTTGTTTTTGTTTTTGTTTTTACCTAAAACATTCATCCAAAAACAAGGCCAATTTCCACAGCAAGGGTTTAAACAGGTGAGGAGGGCACATGACTTTGAGCCCAGTCTGGAGTCCGGCCCCCTCAGTGCGGCAGCTCTGGGGCTTCCCTGGAGCCCCGCCCTCATCGCGGGGACCAGGCAGCCCAGTGTGGGAGTAACAAGGAGGTCCGGGCAGAGGGTCCCGGCCGGCGCAGTGACGCCAGTCGCCCAGGCCCAGGGGCTGGGGGCCACAGGCCGCGCTGCGCACTCTAGAGAAGCCACTAAGGGAAGGAAGGGGCGCACAGTGCACCGCAGCAGGACGCCCGCCTGCCCCTTCCCACGGCCCCCCTTTCCTCCGAGGGCAGAGAGGGAGCGCCACCCTGGACCGACCGCGAGCGAGCTTCGCGGTGACAGACAGTGCCGGCTCCGTTACCTGTCGCGGCCGCGGTGTCGGCCTTCCGGCTCTCCCGGGCCCCCCGCTCGGCCCACACGTGCACCGCGTACTCCACGCCCGGCCGCAGGCCCGTCAGCACCGTGCCGCTCTGCTCCTTCCCCACCGGCACCTCCCGGGCGTCTCCGTCGGCAGACGTGTAGCGCACCATGTACCTGTCGATGGCGGCCTGCACCGGGTCCCAGGAGATGGTGGCCGTGGTCTCCGTCACCCGGTCGGTCACCAGGTTCTGGGGGCCGTCAATTTCTTTAAGAAAACGTTTAGAAAAAGCTTTGAAGCCGCGGAGGAGATAGCCACCAGCCCATTGCCAGGACTTCACCTTCCGGATCGCTCAGCACAGGGCAATCATAGCCCCATCCCAGGTCTCTCCCTGAGTGGAAGTGGGGGGAAAAGTCAGCCCTGGGTCTCAAGTTCAGAGGACCACTTACTGGAAACTTGACCTACTCATGGTTTCCAGCTCCTGACAAGGTGGAAGGAACGATGCCTTCTTAGCAACACCATGGCGCATCAAAACAATCGATCATGTATCTGCCATGGCGCTCAGGGCACCTCGTTTATCATTTCATCACGGGCGACCCTTCTAGAAGTGCTATCACCAGCACTGCACGGCCACATCCTGTAAACATCTCTGCTGAGCCTGCCAAAAACACGGCTACGTCACGACTTCACGCCTCCCTTCCGGTGGGCCGAGGGTTTCGTGAGCAGCTCTGCGCGGCCCGGGGAGAGCCGCTCGTGGACAGAACCGCGAGGCTCGCTGGCCAGCTCGATCGTTAAGACGGGCTCTGCAAAGGCCCTCAACTCAGGCCACGTCACTGGGTACCAGGGACACTCAAATGCACGCGCTGAAAATTCTACTTCAATTGACCACCTTTCTGCTGTTACCTGTCGCGGCCGTGGTGTCGGCCTTCCGGCTCTCCCGGGCCCCCCGCTCGGCCCACACGTGCACCGCGTACTCCACGCCCGGCCGCAGGCCCGTCAGCACCGTGCCGCTCTGCTCCTTCCCCACCGGCACCTCCCGGGCGTCTCCGTCGGCGGACGTGTAGCGCACCATGTACCTGTCGATGGTGGCCTGCACCGGGTCCCAGGAGATGGTGGCCGTGGTCTCCGTCACCCGGTCGGTCACCAGGTTCTGGGGGCTGTCAATTTCTTTAAGAGAAATGAAAGAGGGTAGCAGTTACCAACTCTCTAGTTCATGAAAGGCCAGTATACACGCAACCAAAATGATGACCTCAGTAGACTTCACAGCCTGTTAGATGCCAACGATGGAGATAACTTAAGGGTTTGGTTAAACAAGTGGTCAGAAGTTCCAAGAAGGAGCCAACTGCACTTCATGAGAAGGAGGGTGGGCAGACGCGGCCAGCACAGAGTCTCAGCCTCGTGAACTTTCCCCACGAGTTGCCTTAGGATGAAAAGGATCGGTCTTCATACACAAATTCCTCCTTTCCTCTGGATTTATGGAAGACACTCTTCCAGTTTCCAAATCCTCGTGCCTACCCGAAAGCAGTTATACTTCCATAAATCTCTGCATTTGCTCTGCTATTTTCTTTGGGAAGAAAATTATCCTGGGAACAGAAGCTGCCAGATCTTTCCATTTAGAACATTATGTCTGCGGCCACGAAACCAAGGGGCTTTTTAGCCGATGGCGTCTGAGGTCTGGGCTGGTACGAGTAACCCTGCTCGCAGCACCTGTCAGGTGCCGTGTGGCGGCCGGTGTCGGAACCTGGGCTCCGGCGCTGCGGATCGCTAGCCCTGCACAGCCTGCACGATCTCGGTCTCCGTCATCTCCACGAGGAGGGAGCTCTCGGTGCCTCCCTCCCGGGTCACGGCAAACAGTAAATAAGAGGTCGCACAGCAAGCGCTTAAACAAATGGCTTCTTTGTTACTACATGTGTCACCGGAGGTATGAAATACCACGTTCTCCTCGAAATGTGAACCCGCGGAGAGTCAGAAGTCCGAGACGCCGGGTGCATGATTGGCATGTCTCTCCTGCTCCGGAAACCTCCTCCTCCTCCAGCGCCGAGCTTCCTCTCTCCAACGGGGCGCGAGAAGACGGTGGCCATCCGCACACCGACGGCAGGGTCCTGCCCAGCAACCGAACCCGCCGGCCCTCAGGTCGTGGGGCTCCCCAGGCTCCGGAACTGCGAGAAATGCCTTTCTGCAGTGGAAGCCCCCCAGCCCACAGTCACGTGACAGCGGCCTGGGCTGTGGTCGGACGGCCGCGTTCTGAGAAAGGACGCGGCCCTCACCATGGCGCACTCACACGCACCAGCGAGCAGAACCCTGCGACGCAGACACGCAGATGCCTGGTGCACAGGGAAGAGTCGGGGAAACTCGCCCGAAGCTACTCGGCCACAAAACCTGGACCGTCGAGCTTCCGAACCCGTACTCCGAAGTCAGTAGCTGCTTCTCCGAGAGCTTCTCTAGCCCGTGGCTGTGAGAACAGAGCCCGTCCCCCCAGCGAGTCTTTCCCACGATTCCCGCCAGGTGTTGGCAACTTCAAGCGCTCCCGGGACCAGGCTTCTCCGCACTGCGGCAGGGCCGAGGCGGTGCGCGCAGAGGGACCGGCCTGGGTCTGCGCGTGCGTCTCAGGACACCTGCCAGAGCTGAGGGGAACCGGGGGTGACGTGCGGGGACCCCTGTGAAAGCTTCGAGGCGGACTCGGCTCATTTGGTGAGTGACAACTCAGGATGCGAATGAACCACGTCCCCGGCAGGAAAGGGCTCCAGGTCGCGTGCCACGTGCCTGTGCAGCGCAGCCCAGCGCGCAATGAGCGGCCGGCGTCCCTGTCAGGCAAGCGTTCGGAGTTGTCACGTCCAAAACGTGAAAATCAGGGAGTGCGGCCCTACTTGGAGCGAGCTCCGTATGGAATTCCAACCCAGGTAAGTGTGACCTTCTGGATCAAATAAAAAGGCTGGTGGTCTCTTTTGTCTGGGGTTTAGAAAGGAAAAAATTCAACGCTATGAAATTTGAAATTGCTTTGCTAGCCCCTCCCCGACCCTTACAAGGAAAGGCGCTGCGGCCAGGTGGGCGGGGGCCCCCTGGCTCCTCCTCCCCGACGCGAGGACACCCGCTGATGCGCCTGTGCTGCCGCCCTCACCTGTCAGGGCCGCGGTGTCAGCCTTCTTGCTCTCCTGGTCACCCCGCTGGGCCCACACGTGCACTCTGTACGCCTCCCCCGGCCGCAGGCCCGTCAGGACGGCGCTGCTCTGCTCCCTGGACACCACCGTGTCCCTCGTCTCCCCGCCAGCGGAGGTGTAGCGCACCACGTACTTATCGACGACAGCCCGGACAGGTTCCCAGGACACCACCGCCGAGTCTTCGGTCACTCGCTCTGTGACCACATTGGTCGGGCTATCGATTTCTTCATAAAGCACATGAGAGAGAAAAACTGGAGAAGCCTTTTGGTCGGTCAAGGTCACAGGTGCTTTAAGATCTAGTTCATTAATAATCTGATTAATAAATTACAGATGGATTGTCACGTGTTACTGATTTATAAAATTTGTCATGATGTGTTTTCTCAACCCACCAATGGCAAATATACCGCTGCCCCCTGGGAGGCTCCTGAGCATCTTCCGACGTGTCAAAGGGGACACGGGAGCAGCAAGGAGGAAGTGACAGCTCTGAGGTAAGATGCCAGGGCTCGTGGTAATAATCGCCTCAAAAATAACCCAGGGAGTGAAGCTACTGAAGTAAGCAGAAAGGTGCCGGAAATGGCCTTTTCTCTCGACTCCAAGATCCTGGGGGAGATTCTTAATAGCAAAAAAAAAAAAAAGACAACCAAAACTGAAACAGGAGCTTTGCTTCCGGTCCCCTGCCCCGCAAAACGGGCTTCCCAACGCGAAGACAGAGTCTCTCCGCACACAAGTCCCAGAGTCGCGGCACCCAGAGAGGAGAGGAGAGCTCCCAGGGCCTCCGAGCCGCTCCTACCTGTCCTGCCGTTCAGGACCAGCTGCTTGCCCTCCAGGTGTCCGGTCACCGGGACGACCACGATCCTGTACTCCGTCCCGGGCTGCAGACCTGGGAACAGGCGGCCAGCGCTGGATGTGAGTGCATCTCCCTGCCCCTCCCCCCCCCCCCCCCCCCCGGCGCTGCACTCGCCGGGGATTTCCTGCTGGGGGGCGGGGAGGGGGACTGTGCGCCCCACCTAACAACAACGTATCTAGGCAGGCGGAGAGCAGCGGGCCCAGGGGGCTCGGGGCGCGGAGCGTGGAGGCGGGGCTTGCCCCGTGGTGGGGGGCGGGGTGAGCGGATGAGCCGAGGCCCGTGGAGCTTCCTCTGAGGGGCCGTTGAGCACACCGGTTTCCCCACGTCTCCACAGCCCAAACGGGTCTCCACTCCCCACCATCCTTCTCCCTCAAAAGTTTCTTTCCTTCTCATGATAAGAATTAACCTAAATTCTTCCTTGCTTTCTTGTGTCTGCCTTTCATTATTGCGAATTCGCAGTAGAATCAACTCGAACGATTGCTGGCCAAATAAAGGGCAGACAGCGGGGTGTGTGAGTGCACGCCGTTTTTCACTGCCCCGCAGCGGAGACCCCAGACGGCCATCCCGGACGGAACCCAGGGAGCGGTCGGAGGAACGGGCCCAGAGGAGGCCTCCCGGGGCCGCTCGAGGCCACGTGCCGAGTGAATGACTGCCCTAGTGCTTCTCCGAAAGGGGGCCCTGGAAACTGTCCCATGTCGGGTGTCCCTCTGGTACCCAGGTGCCCTGGGACTCTGGGGTCACCCCGGGAGGCTGGAGCAGAGCCCTCAGGCTTCCAGAGCGGGCTCACTTCTGGGGGTTTCTGGGGCCTGCGTTCAGGTGACTCCCAGGACCCCCGGCCCCCATTGCCCCCCGGCCCCCGCATCCACATCCCTGGGGTTGGCTCTTACCGGTGATGTCGTATCTGCTCTTGGGGTGGCTGCTCTTGGGCACGGTGACCTCGGCCACCTCCTGCCCCGTCAGGGGGCCGTACCGCAGCTTGTAGTAGTCCACCTCGGTCGGGGGGTTCTCCCACTCCACGTCCAGGGAGTTCTCGGTCTCGTCTGTCACCCACGCAGTGCCCAGCACAGTGAGATCTAGGGCAGGGATTGGGACGGCGCAGGCAGGCGGTGAGGAGCCGAGGTCCGGCAGGTCCCTACCAGGCCGCTGGCCGCCAGGTCAGCTCGCCTTCGTGACGCACTGAGAGCAGGCCCTGACCCCGGGACACAGGTGTCTCAGGCCACCCAGGCGACTGCGGGTTTGCACGTGGTCCACAGCCCCAGGAAGGCCAGCCCTCCGAACCACACCGCTCAGCCGGCCCTGGCAGGCGCTCGGCCCCGGGCTCAGGCTGCTGTGAGCTGGACTGAACACTCGCCCTTTGGGTGCACAGCCCCTGCCCTCCAAGACTCAGCCCAGGCAGAAAGGGGCTCAGGCCCCCGTACGTCAAGTTCGGGAAATGCATTTCGCAGGTTCTGGAGTGTAGCACTGATCACACAACCCGCTCCTTCCTCAGCCACCCAAATGCTCCTGTGGGCGGTAACCCGAGGCAACACTAGAGTGGGTGAACTCTAACTCGGTCCTTCTGAGCACCCTTCCTGCCCCTCCGGCCAGCCTTCAGCACCTCCACCACGAGCCGGATGTCCTGGGCTGCCCAGCTGGTCTGTCCATCCCGTGAATCGGGGTTGCTGTACACACTCATTCATAGTGAAGAGTTACAGGCTAAATCTCTGCCGCACCATGCCCCCCCCAGCAGAGAAGATTTAATGATTGACACAAAGGGGATGCCTCGCTGAGTGGCTCTGAGGGAAGGACTCTGGGTGGCGGTGAAGTGGGCGGGGCTGGGGTCTTGGGAGCATTTGAATTCGCACGGCCAGAGCCCAGGCTGATGGGCCTGCCTAGGGGACAAGGCCCCACCCCTCAGCTTCGCCCCTTCCTCAGTCACAACCCCACCCAGGCTGGCACCCCCTCACCGGTGGCGGCCAGCAGGTGCTGGGGGCTGCTGGGAACGTCTTTCTTCACGTTGCGCAGGGTGACGACGTACTTGGTCCCAGGCCGCAGGCCGAGGATGTCGTAGCTGTGCTGCTCCTTGGGCACCTGGACCTGCCTCCCAGGGGGCTCCTGGCCCAGCGGGTGGTAGCTGAGGAGGTAGTGGTCCACCTCGGCGGAGGGCTGCCAGCCCACCATCAGGGAGTCCTCCGTGCTCTTGAGCAGCTGCAGGCTCTGGGGGGCCACCACTGCGCAGGACGGGGACCGGGTGGGGAAGGCGAGGGGGGGAGAGGGGCAGAACCCACAGCCAGTGAGGACTCGCTGAGCACCTACTATGTACCTAATGCTACCACACTGGGTGTGGACAAGTTGTGTGAGGCACCCTTCTGGACCCCCCAAAAGCTTTCCGGTTGGGAGTTAATGCTGACCCCCTATACTAACACACACACATACACATACACACACGGCCACTAGATCACATAAGACCACCGGTGCCGAAGCCAGCAGCCGCAGCAACCCCTGGGAACTTGCTGAAAATGCAGATTCTCAGGCCCACCCCAGACCTGCTGAATCAGACACTCGGAGTGGGGGCAGCCAGAGGTGCTTCAACAAGCCCTCCAGGGCATCCGGTGGGGGCTGGGCCGGCCCCTCGGCTGCAAGGGTGACCGACAAACAGGCGGTGCCCCGAGGTCGCCGCGGGTGCAGGAAAGGGAGAGCCCTGGGCGGGGGCGGGGCTCGGCGCTCGGCGCTCACCCTGCGAGCAGTCCAGGCCTGAGAAGCCCTCCGCGCAGTAGCACTCTCCCGTGTCGCAGAAGCCGTGGCCGCTGCAGTCGCCGGGGCAGCGCCGCTCGCTGCAGTCCTCCGACGTGAAGTCCTCGTAGCACTGGCACACGCCTTGCACGCACACGCCCTGCCCGCTGCAGTTCCCGGGGCAGGCGGGGTGGGCGCAGTCGGCCCCCACGTAGGGCGCGGAGCACCGGCAGCGGCCGTCCTCGCAGCGCCCGTGGCCGCTGCACGCGCCGGGGCAGGCGGGCTCCGCGCAGGCGGCGCCCTCCCAGCCCTGCTCGCAGCGGCAGCTGCAGGTCTCCTGCGAGAAGGTCCCGTGGCCGCTGCAGTGGCGGCTCACGCCTGCCAGCGAGAGGAAAGACAGGGCTGTGGGCTGCAGAGCGGGGCCTCCTTCCCTGCAGACCCCAAGCGCAGGCCCCGCGGGCGCTGTCTCTGGGGGACGGTAAGGGGTCCGCCCCCTCCACCCGGGCCGGACTCTGACCCGTGAAATTTGCTGCCTGTTTCCTCCTCTTCTGCCTAAAAAGGAACCACCCGTCCCTTTCCACCCCGTCCCAAGCGCTCCTCGGAGCGCTCCGGTTCTGTCCTCTCCAAACGGGGCTCATTCTCTGCCTTTGCTCCAGCCTGGACTCAGTCAGGGGCAGGCTCCTGGGGCCCTGGGCGGCTGGAGGGGGCTGGGCCTAGCGAGACCAGGTCCTGGGGAAATGAGCCCAAAGGGAAGCCTGGGAAAGTGGACCGGCAGACGCTACCAAACAGCCCAGCCCATAGCGGGTGAGGGCGGGAGAAGGGATTCGCCGCCCTCCCCTCTCTGACCCCAGACAGCAAGAGGCCATTCCCGGGTGGGCCAGTCAGTAACCCCCGTTTCTGAGAACACCTGCCTTCCTCCCTGAAAACGCTTTCTCCCCGGAGACTCCCCAAGGGCAGTGCCACGCCGATCCATTTCTGTGTGTAGCACGTAGGGGCATGGACATGTGTGTGAAGGGTCCCTCTGCATTATCTGGATCGGCCGGGAAGTAAGTGTATGAAGGGATTGAGAGCCCAGACTGGCGGCCACAGAACAGTCGTGGCGATGTGAGTGACCGCACAGGAACTGCGGTCACTCGTATTGTGATAGCGTGTGTGGGGCCGGGGGTGCTGGAAATATCGGGGGACCACTTTGTAAATTTATGATTGTCTAACCGCCGTGCTGCACCCCTGAAACTAGAACGAAGTCACGTCGGAGGTAAACTGTAATTGAGAAAATTCTTTTTTCTTTCTTCTCTTGCAGGGACCCCGGAGTTCAGAGGGACAGACACGGCAGCTGCGCCTCCTCATCCCCTGCCCCTGCCCCCGCCCTCCCTAATGCCTTTGCCTCCCTGCACCCAGCCCACTCTGCCTGTCTCGACCGAGCGTGTCAGTTCCAGCCAGAGCAGGCTTCGAGGTTCGTCCAGGGGCAGGGTGTGGAAGGAGGGGCCCGCACCGGACCCCTTCCCTCCCCATCCCCCTCACCACTCCCCCAGCCAACTCGCTAAGGGAGGGGAAAGAAGGCCGACCTTCCCTTCAAAGCAATCTTGCCGGGGAAGGAGAGATTTTAGTGACTTGGGCAGTGGACTACTTGCTAGAATATTCTATAAAAACAGTTTACAAACTTAAGTTCCACCAGCACCTCCCCACCCCGAATCCCCCTCTCCCATGCATTTTACGAGGCCTGACTTGTAAAGGAAGGGGCTGGCTTCCAACCCCTCCCTCTCTCCCTGCAGAGCCTGGAAGGGTCTCAGCCCCTTTAGGAGGCCCCTACCCCTGCGGCCCCAGCAGACCCTCCCTTCACCTTGGGCTTTGGGACCCCAACAACGCAGCTGCCCCCCCCGCCAAAGAGAAGTCCTCCCCCCTAATAGAGGGGAGCCCCAAGTCCAGGGTCTTTCCTCCCAGCAGCACTCCCCCAAACTCCTTCATTTTACTCTCAGCTAGATTTTGATGCCCAGCCTCCGCTGGCTCAGCTCAGCTCAGTGGGGAACACAGCCCCCCACAGGGGAGGCAAAGCTGTCCTCACCCTCTGAAGTCCTCCACCCCATTCAAGGCCCTGAAAAAAGTAAAAAAAAAAAAAAAAAAAATCTGCTGACTCTGTACAACGGGGCAGGGACCTTAAATAATACATCATCTGTAGGTCTCAGAACCAGACCAATTATACTCACTGGACAGTTCAGGGAACTTGTGAATGTGCCTGAAGTCACAGAGCTACAAAGCGGCAGAACTGAGACTTGTCGCCAGCCCTGCCTAGCTCTTTCCTCTCCATCCCATTGCTTCCCCTCAAAGGAGAGATGGGATCCAGCGGTAAAACAGCGCCCAGGGACATTCCTGTCTGGGGGCACTGACCCAGGAGTCCAGGCTCCCTGAAAGGCCCCTCCCTGCTCAGGCCCGCATGTCCCCTGGAGCTGGTGCCAGTGACGAGTCCCCAGGGAAAACCCAGAGTGACAGGCGGGGCGGCACCAGACTGAGCAGAAGGTGCTCATGAAGTGTTTCCCGAACACACACCGGTGGCCAGCTCACCCTCGGCTCCTGGGCAGCAACGCTGGACGTCACACTGCTCTTTCATCTGCGCCAGCTCCTCCTCCAGCTTCTTCACTCGGGCCAGGAGGTCCTGGACGACGCCCGCCAGCTCGCAGTCCTTCTGCGGAGTCTGCAGGCGGATGTTGTGCCTGAAGATGATGTTCTGCTCCTCGGCCTCCCCCAGGGCCAGGAGCGAGGCGCCATCGTCCGCGAGGGGCTGAGGGTCAGCCTCCACCTGCACCAGCGCGGACTTGGGCACGTCAATCTTGTAGGTGTGGCTGACGGTCACCTGATGCTCCTTGTCACCGCAGCCATGAGGCTCGGGAGTGGCTGGCGCCGAGGCCACGGAGAGCACAGAGCCCAACAGGAGCCCCAGGGGGAAGCAGAACATGCCCTGGTGGGCCATCCTTGGAGAGACGAGGAGCAGGCCTGCACCCGGAAAAAATGCAAAGGCAGCCATGGAGATCTGCAGAGGGAAAGCGGCCTCTGAAAGGGGTTCTAAGGGCCCACAGGAAGCTGCGACACCAGCAGAAAAATTCACCCTGCGTCTCCCAGGGATCCGAGCTACACCGTCTTTTGCCCCGTCCTCACGCGAGACACACTCCTGCCTCCTTTCTTTGCTTACTTCTCACCGCTCCCACTCGGGCAGGCCCTTCGCTGCGCTTCTCATCCTGCACTCGCCTGCATTCTCACGAGAACAAGGACAACTGTCCTGCATTGAGCGCCTGCGACATGACAGGCTTCGCTCCCCCGATCCCCAATCTCTGCAACAACCCGAATGTTCTCCTCCCGTGGACGACGCCAGCAGCCGTGGCCGCACAGAGGGCGCGTGCTGTGGGCCGGTGCTGTTCTGAGTAGCCCACACCTGCCACTTGATCCTCACAGCAGCCTTCGTGGGACTCACTATGATCACCCCTGTTTTACAGACAGGGAAACCAGGGCACAGCTACCTGCCTTAAATGACCTCCTGGGCACATGTCCTGCATGCCGCACCCACGGCGGGGGGCGGGGGCGGGCGGGGGCCACCACTGGGAATGAGACAGCACAGCACCAAAGACAGCTCTTCCCCACCCCCTGTTCTCGGCTCCTGCTATCGTCCAAAGCGTGTGATGCTGATGATAATACTAATCGTACCTCACCTTTTCTGAGCACTTGCTATGTCCCAGGACCTGGACGGGCCACCAGGCAGACGTAAAAGAACGTCAGCAGGACGGTTGTCGTGCTGGTGGGATGTGGACAGTGGGTAAAGAGTACTTACCTGCCCCGGCTGCTGGTGCTCAGTGGATTGAGCACCAGCCTGTGAACCAAAGGGTCACTGGTTCGACTCCCAGTCGGGGCACATGCCTGGGTTGCAGGCCAGGTCCCCAGTTGGGGGCACATGAGAGGCAACCACACATTGATATTTCTCTCCCTCTCTTTCTCCCCCCCTTCCCCTCTCTCTAAAAGTAGATAAATAAAATCTTTTTTAAAAAAGTGCCCACCCATTTCAAAAAGATGCTTTTCTGGGGGGTGGGGGACAGGGGTGCAGAGGGGTAGAGGGCAGCGCCCAGTGCCAGCCCCTTGCCTGGAGGAATTCGGAGATGCTGGCCAGGAGCCGGCTGCGTGGCGGAGGCCTGCACCCCAGAGTCTGGGGGGACAAGGATACGTCCTGCCACAGGAAAAAGGCAGCTGAGGGCTGGAGAGGGGAGCAGCCCCCCAGCTCAGCCAGAGTGTGCTGCCCCGGTGGGCAGACCGCAGCGGGGGAAGCTGGCGGGCAGCACAGAGTGAGGCTGTCTGAGAAAACCACACAAGGCCACCATGGGAGCGGTGGGGGGCCTCCATAACAGGGCCACCGGAGAGCCCCAGGGGCTGCAACAGTCCCAAATAAACACAAGCGCCTTTTCCCTTCTCCTCTGGCCCCCACCTCCCTGCCCCAGTCGGCAAGCTGGGGGAGCCCGAAGCACAGTGTGTGAGTTCTGGGGGGAGGAGGGGAGGAGGAAAGAAAGCACCAGGACGCCCTCTGTCCCCTGTGCCCTCCTGCTCATCTTCAGTCCCAGCATCAGGCCTGAGCTGGGTGAAAAGAATCGCGTGGCCCGGATGGGACCCTGAGGCTCCGATATTGGGACGAGGACTGGCCTTGCAACACCAAAAGCGACCAGAAAAGCTCTGGAATCTGCCTGAGGCTTCTGTCAGAGGGTGGGGAGGTGAGCAGAGCCAGACGCAAGGCCGGTTCGGGACAAAAACAACGCCATTTCACCGCTGCCGTCTTCCGAAGCTCAGCCCCGGGACACAGAGCTGTCCCGCGCTGGTTCCCCGCCTCCCCCTCAGATGGGACCGAGCTCAGAGGCGTGAAGTCGGTGCCCCCGATGATGCAAGGTCAGTGCCAGGCTGCAGACTCAGCCCCAGGCCACAGCGCCCCTCACCAAGCCGTTCACCCCTGTGAGCATCTGCCGCCCCCAAAATCACACAGACCAGTCTCGAAGTGCCTTCTTGGTTCAGCGCGGCACTCGAGTTTGCAGGGTCCAGGATCCCCTGCCCGGCGACAGGAGGGCTGAACAGCAGACTCAGCCCTCTCTGCCCACTCCTGCCACCCACCCCCAGGGCCTGGCCCGGGCTCGCTGCTCTCAGACATAAGCAGCACGCAGATGGCTTTCCGAAGACGTTCCACACCAGTGAGGAAAGCCATAGTCTCTTGCCATAAACCACAAGGCTGCACACAGCCCAGTCTCAGGATGTTTGCTTTCTGAAGCCTGGAATATGAGAAACCCCAGAAGCCCTTGTAGGAGCCCCGGTGTCCCCGTCCCGAGTGGTAATGAGATGTCCTCGCTAATTACAGCCCGGCCCGTTCCACACGCTGAGCTCAGATTTTCCTGGGCAGAGACATTGCTCGAAAGAAGATGGGGCGGGCGGGGGGATCCTCCCCCCAGCCCTTCTGTGCAGGGTGAGGAGCAAGAGGAGACGCCTCCCGGCTCTCCCTGGGCCGCGTGGCAGGAGACGCTTGCCTGTGTCGCAGCCCGAGGAAAGGACGCCCTCACCCGCTCTCACAGGCAGGGCAGGCTGCCCCAGGCTGGGGAGGGGAGTCCGGCGCCGCAGCCTCGCCAGGGAGAAGGCAGGGTGGTGGGTTTCCGGGTGGGAACGCTTACTCTACTGAGGATGCTTCTCGCAGGAAGTGGGGTGAGTGCTGGCAGGATGCAGGAGGCAAAGGGGGTTCAGCTGCAGGGGGTGCGAGCAGGAGATCACAGGACATCAGGGGTCTCCAGGAGCCATTCCCACCCGCCGGTCACCTCTTCAGCTCTGGCTGTGGGAGGGGAGCAGGGCGGCGAGGACAGGTGAGGGCAGAGGGGTGCTGAGACTCCGGACACCCACTACCCAAGACTGCTTTTTCGAGAAAGGCCCTTTGAGGGTATGTGCTCCTGACAGCAAGCCTGGGGGACGGACCCCCGGTTCTGTCTGAGAGACACGCTGATGTCACAGACACGCAGACATCTGTGCTCTTTTTACTTTCTGGGTGGCCACATCTGCCCCTGTGGCTTTAATTTCCAGGCAGACACCGGCAGCTCCCCCATCTGTGTGCGAGTTCCCAGACCAGCTGCCCCTGTACGCTCAGGGATGGCCGTGGCCATGACCGCGTGGGTCCCCTCTGGATCCCCCTCCTCGCAGCACAGTCCTGGCCGCAGGAATACTTTGTGCATTGAACGCTAATAGCCACTGGGTTTATTGCAGGCTGGGTGCTGTGCCCAGTACTTCATGAACACCATCCTCGCGTAATCTGCGCAGTCCCAGCGGCCCACTGACAACATTCTTCGTTAGGGTGCCCTCCTGGCTAAGCGGCCTGACGGATGACGCACAGCCAATCAGCCGGAGCTGGGATGAAACGCCGGGTCCGCCCACGTACGGCGCCTGTCTTCTCCCTCGCTCTCCCCGCTGCACGCACTCCCCCAAATGGGAGAGACCAACGGAAGACCGAAATGCCCTCTTTCCCGCTGCACATGGGAGAGGGCTGCTCCTGAAAATCAAGGAAGCCCGAGGCACGCGAGGGGCTCGGTTCGACGTTAACTGCTCGGTGCCACTGAAGCCGATGCCTGCAGGTCCTCCGAGCAGGGCCGAGCATGACCCCTGCAGGGAGAACGAGTGTTTCCCCCGTGGGGAGCTGAACCCCATCTCGGCTCCCGAGAGGCAGGGGAACTCCCTTCCTAGGAGACCCAGGAGCAGGCGTCCACCAGGCGTGGCCGAAGGAGGAGGATGAACCCTGAGTCCCGGCCGGGGGGTCTGGGACGGTCCTCTCCAATCCCAGGACTCATGGCCTCTGTGTCCCCGCGTGTCCCCCAAAGGAGGGCACACTCCCTGGTCAGCAGTAGAGGAAACTGCTGACACCAGAGAGGGGCCGCCAGCTGCTTAGCCGCCGCTGCGGCTCTTTCCACGGACGTCCAGGGCTCTCTCGGGTTGCCTCATTACCTCATCCTGCCTGCGCGGTTAACCGCAGCACACCAGAGCACCGCCTCGGGGTTAGAAAAACTGGGTTACCGTGGGTTTCCAGTGGGGCCACTTCGGAAGATGCCCTGTCCCCGGATGACAGGGCGGGCGTCCCTGAGCTCGGGAGGGACGCAGGCGTGCGCAGTGCCCAGGCTGCTCTGCTGCGGCCGCGGCCAGGTGGCACTCCAGGCAGACCCGGGACGCACTCGGGAGCATGTTCACTCCCAGCCTCGGCGACACTGAACTCTGCACAGGCACTCCATCCCGGACACGGGACAGCCAGGTGTGGGTGGGAACGGGAGGCTGGCTTCATGTGGCAGGGCTTAGTGACGACGGTCGCGTTCTGGGCGTCCCCCTGGCCCCTCACTCTCTGGTCCCGTGCAGGACGTCCAGTGAGCGCCCCACACACCTGTTGATGGCTTGCACCCCACCGAGCCGAACCCCTTTTCCCGAAGAGCTCTCCCCCCAAGTCTGCTGGACAAGACGAGGGAGGGACGGCCTCCCTGACCCAGCCTCAGCACTAGCCCCTTTGCCACGGGGGCCACGGGGGCCACGGGGGCCACGGGCTGCTGTGGCTGTTCGGTGCTGCCAGCCGAAACCTGGCCCGCCTTGCGATGGCTCACACGGGCGAGGGCGAGGGCAAGGGCGGCCCTGTTTCCGAAGCACCGACCGTGTGCGTGTCTCTGTGCCAGGCACTTTAAAAGGTCCCCCTGAAGACACCAGGCAAAGATGCTGACTCACCCCACGGAAGGAAACCCTTTCTCACAAAACACCTTCCTTTTGCTTTCCCGGGCACACACCGGCTCAAGCACAACGACAGGATCAAGTGGACACGAGGACGTAAGTTCAGGGGCCTGGAGCCACGCTGGACCAGACACCCAGTCCCCAGAATGACTACAGACCGCCTCCGACGCAGCGGGCCTTCTGCCCCGCGGCGGGCCTCGCCCGAGGGAGCAGGGGCGGAGGGCATGACCCGGAGGCTGCAGTTCCTCTCCTTAGTCTGACACACGGAGACCGCTTTCAGTGCCAGCCTCCGGCCAAAGGGGCGGGGCTTTTCTTCACTAACTTCCAAGGCCCGGCGCTGCTCCGCCCACAGCCCCTGGGTCTGTCTTGCAGACCGAGAGCGCCCACTGATGCGGGGGCTGGTGGACACGGGGGCGGGGCAGGGGGGGGGCGTGAGCGGTGAGTCTGCCGCGGCGGAACCCAGCAGAGGCCCTGCCTGTCCCGGCACCGGCCCGAGGCCTCAGCACCACGAGCTCGCAGGCTGGTGGCGGCAGACGCAGCTGCCGAACCTAAACCACGGTCTCTCGTCTGCCTCCAGACCCTGCAGGAGCCACGGATGGACACGGGTTTCCGCCGGGCCTGGACGGGGCTCCCTCCGGGCTCCTCTCAGAAGCAGGCCTCAGTCCACCCCCATCTCAAACCACGGAGCCGGCTGGAGCAGCAGCCAGGAGCCACAAGGTGGTCTGAAGTCCTCCTGCCCTGTTCCCCTCGTTCAGGAGTCAGCTGCAGCCCACCGACTTGGGACACAGCGGAATTAAAGTTGCATAAAACAGCGATGTTCAACCGGCGGGCCACGGGAAGGTTCCCAGCACGCAGTACTGACTTGGTGGGTCCGGGGCACGGACGCCCTTTCCCCTAGATCGTCAGACTCAAAAACGACAGCAGCGCCCACACCAATAGCTGTTCCGTGGGAATGAGTCAGACTTGTACCTATTTTTTGGTCAGATCGGCAGAAACTGTGTTCCTTTGGTGTGCTGCAGAATTGCAGCGACTGGTTCCTGTGCGCCGCGAGATGACAGGTGACGCCGCCGTCCGAAACGACGGCAGGTGGGTGTTCTCATCCTCTCTGTGCGGATGTCACCACCATCCGCTCCTTCCCAAGTCCCTTGTCCAAACCCCCTCACCTGGCTCAACCCCGAGTTCCAAAACGCCCAAGTGCCAAAAACCACTGATTCTTTCCACGCACATCCTGGGCTCTGCCAGTGCTGGCTCAGCAGGGGTCACCTGGTACCTGGCGGCTTCTCCAAGAACAGGGGGCTTCGGCCACTGTGGCTCACCTATGTCCAGATGGGGGTGGTTTGCCGCTTTCACGTTAGGACGGGTTCTTTCTCAAATGCTAATATAAGCAACTCAAGCTTTGAACTTCGAAGGAACTGCTCTCGCTCATTCTTTCTCTCTCCTTCCCCCAGTCCTCTCCCAACCGCACAGATAAATAGGTACATTAAAGACATGTCCAAAAACCAGCCTGCCGCATCATGTCTTGAAATGTTTCGAAATGTCTTCTTTGAGGCAATGTGAGGGTAAGAGCATGAGAATTTGGAGAAAAGAAGTCATCTTCCAAAGAGAATAAAATTAAATGTTTGAATAAAGTTCACAGCTAATCAAGTGCACTTGTAAACCTCATCTAATTGGTATTTACAAAAGCCAGAGACGGGGGGGAAAGTCATAATAGTTTCCTGATCACGACTAAAACAAAGGTTTTATTTTAGGATTTTTTTAAGTGAGACTTGGGTGAAAGGATTGGACAAAAAAAAGAAAGAAAGAAAGAAAAAGGGAAAGAACTCGGGGACGTGGACAAGAATGTGTTGAGTGCTGGGGGAGGGGGCGGGGGCGGTAGGAGAAGGCACAAAGGGGGATACATGGTGGGGAAGACGCTGTGATACGTTCTGTGAAAATACAAATAGAATAAATTTGAGCACCTGTAACAAAAAGAGCAAGAGATACCGTGCTGGACTTCCTGGGGAGATCACTGTGTGTGGTACGTGAGTGTCTAATCACCATGTTGTACCCCGGCACTGATACAATGTTATACGTAACTGTAACTTAATATATATATATATATATATATATTAAAACAGTGACACGTAGATAAGTCACAGAAAAGAGGTCTTGGACGTTGGGAAGAAGCCAGAGAAGAAGTAGCGATGGGAAGACAGGCAGACTCACAGGAAGCGCCTCCTGCGTAACATTCTGCGGTCCCGGTGGAGCCCTCCCTGCGGCGCAGACGCACTGAGAAGGCGACGGCCCCTGGTCCCTGGTGGACCCGCTGGCTAAGGACGCGACACTCAGCTTCCGGGGAGTTTTCCTAACTGGCCTCCCTCCCCGGGGAGGTGACGGGAGGCGAGGTGCGCTCCCCGCACGGGCTGCCTTGTGCCCACCGGGCCACCGTCTCGTCTCACAGGTAAAGCCGTCGGAGACCAGCGCTCTTACCTGGGAGGCTGCTGGGCACCACGTCCGTCCAACTCCAACTCTCCCGCCGCCCGGACCCTGGTGCTGGCCGTCCCGAGCCCCTGGCTCTCTCCTGTCCTCCGCTCCCCTCCCGGGTTTAAATGCCGGCGGGCCGGGGGAGGAGCTGGCCGGGTCCTCCTGGGTGTTCCCCTTACGGGCAGCAGCTCAGCTCAGCCACTCACTCTACCAGTGGGATGGAAAATACTTAGCCACTAAAAGTGCTGTTTTCATTTAAGCAAAAAAACATAGATATATATATATCACACAGACACAGACAACAGTGTGGGGACAGCCAGAGGGAAGGTGGGGCGGGGGGAGGGGGGAGGGGGCAAAGGGGGGTGGGGACGCAAGGAGGCTTTGCTTCGGGCGATGGGTGTGCACAGCACTGTGCAGATGATGTTTTGTTCGGTCAAACACGTGAAGCCTGTATGGTTTTGCGAACCAATGTGACCCCAATAAATTCAATTAAAAAGTAATATGAAGCCCCAGAAAAAGGCTATTAAATTAAGACTTGCAGGTCTCCTGGCTGGGGGCTGGGTCTCAGGGTCCGAACTCGCGTTTCTAACGGTTTTCTCTTTTCCTGGTTTTGGGTCCTCGGGGATAGCCTGCCTCCCAGTTAGGAAGAGACCTTCAGCCCGGACAGGCGTGAGCAGAGACCCTCGGGGACAGAGGCTCCTGCGGTCGCCCCCTCCGTCTCTGCCCATCAGCTGCCAGCAGTGAGTGGCAGCGTCTGAAGCCAGCTGGGAGCCAGAAGTGCAGACCCAGAGCCTTCAGTTCCTCAGCGCACCCGAACCCCCACCCACCCCAGGACAGCGCAGGGTGTCCCTTCACACCCCTTCCCTTTGCGGCGGTCATTCTGCCCAGTACAGACCTCCTGACTTGTCGCAGACAATTCCCCTCGGACCGAAAGACTTTCAGGACACTGTGCAGCCGAGCACAATGACGCGAGGACTGGAAATTCTGCAAGGGGAGTTTCCAAACTGAGACCCAGATGGAGCACCCTGAGATGGGCGAGACCTGCCATCCAGGGTGCTGAGGACGGGCAAGTGTTGGACAGAAGTCGGGCTCCCTCGCCAGCACCGAGTCACCGGCTTCTTCAGGGAGGACGGCTCATCTCTATTGCTTTTCTAAAAAAAGGAATATGCTCTGGTTGGTGTGGTTTAGTGGACTGAACACCGGCCTGTGAACCAAAGAGTCGCAGGTTCAATTCCCAGTCAGGGTACCCTCCTGGGTTGCAGGCCAGGTGGCCAGTAAGGGGCGTGTGAGAGGCACATTGATGTGTCTCTCCCTGTTTCTCTCTCTCCCTTCCTTTCTCTCTAAATAAATAAATAATTTTTTAAGAATTAAAAAAGGAATAGACTTTTGGTTAAGGCGTTTAATATATTCTTACCTCTAAAAACATGTGGCTATGAAGGAAGTGCTTTTACATTCTAAGTGGAATAAGAAAATCTCGACATCTGTGGACCGAGAGCCAGGAGAGGCCACAGACACAGGCTTCTCCGACAGCAGCCACCTCCAGGGCAGTGGTCACCCTGCCTGGGGCTGAGCCTGTCCCTGGCTCCAGCCAGGGCTTCTCGCCACCTGGTAGGAAGGAAATTCTGGGTGGCAGCCCGCGTGGGTTTCCAAGAGCTGATTATGCGCACCTCTTCCCAGCTCAACACTCAGTGTGACCCTCCGCTGGCGACTTAAAAATCAGCCGCTATGAGAGTTTTCAAACCACGGAAATCAGAAAAGAGCTTCTTCCCTCTGGCCAGCCAGCTGCTGGAATCCCCGTCATCCTGGAAATCAGAGGTCCCTCTACCACCTAGGCACCACGACATCTGCCCAACTTCAGGACGGTAAGTCAAAGAGAAGAAAGAACCCCCTGTCCCTCCCCGAAGGTGACTCACTGCTTAAAAATGACAGGAAACCCAATCATTTTCTTTACGAACTGACTCACAGCCTCCGTCTCCAAGTCTTTCCGAAGGCCGGGCTGTTCAGGCTTTGTGGGTTTTTGTCACTGCTATTGTTGCCTTCGATCATTCTCATCCTCCCTCACAGCCTAACGAGCAGCATTTGGGGTTTGGGTTGTTTTTTAATTGTTGTTTTCTACGAGCGCAGGGTTACTACAAGGGCGCCCCGCGGCGACTGTTCCATTGCACGGAGGGCAAAGCCACGGGTAATGACAAGGTCGTGAGTGGAACTGCTGAGGCCGCCCCTTTGAGGCCAGCGCGGTCTCTGGGCAACCGAGGGGCGGGCTCCCGCTGGGGCCCCCCCCGCAGACGGCCGCCGCCCTGGCCCACTCCCCTGCGGTCTCCGCCCATCTCTGCTGGCCCGCACCCGCCCACACTAGGCTTTAGGGGCTCTGCTTCCTGCCATCCCCGCTTGTCAGTGGCAGGTTCGGGAAGCATCAGGTGGGCCAGGTTCATTGTCAGCCCAGCGCCATCTCCGCCGGAGGTCTGCGGCCCCGGGAGTGGGCTGGCGCCGAGCATGACCCATCCCAACCTCGTTGTCAGTGAGGATGAGTCGGTGCCCGTGGTCTGGGAGCAGTCCCTGGTATTCAAACCAACAGGGATCAAAGCCCAGAACGGTCACGGTCACGACGGAGGGGGAAGGGTGACTGAGCGAGTTAAGGGGGGAGAGAGAGAGAGCCCCGTGAAGGGTCTCGGTGGCGGCTGTGGACCGAGCGCACCGCCACACGTCTTCGGCAGCGAGTGCGCACGGGTGCGGGCCTGTCTCGCCGTCACCGCGTCGGCTGCCCTGCTGGCCGCCTCCCTGCGGCACTGTGGGTGCCCCTCCTCTGCCGGAAGCGGGCCCCGGTGGTCCCTGAAAGCAGGAGGCCCGGCTGCCCACAGACGCCAGACGGAATCGGAGCGGGAGACTCTCGGCCTGACGTCAGACCTCGAGGACGGACCCCACGTGCTCGAGAGGACAAGCCTGACCTCCACGCTGCTGGTCACCGTCGCCTGTAAGGAGTCGCCCAGTATAACTGGACCCCGCTCACTTGCGCACTTATTGAATTGCGTGCGAGGGGCTGTTCCGTGAGATGGGGCTGCGGAACCGCACGGAGCAGACTCTCCTCACCCCCACCCCCACCGTCACTGCTGCCCCGGTGGAGCTTACGCTCCTAGAGAGGAAGACCGGCATGCCCCGCGGGAGGAGGGGGTGGATCTCCACGGGGCACGGCCGGGCGCTCTGGGGGAGAGGGGGATTGGTCAGGGGCAGTTGGCTTGCCTCCGGTATCCAGTACGCGGCAGACATGAGCGATCCCAGCGCTGGGCCGGTACTAGTGACCCTGCAGCGCGCACCCCAGGGACAGGAAGCAACGTCACCACTGTCCTTTTCCCTCTCTTCTCTTCCTCGAGCGGAGAAGTCCAGGGCGCTTTTTTCATGGTGAATTACACCCAAGGCAGAAAAACGCCCCAGCGGAGCCCTGGGGGCAGACGCGCCGCCAGTCCAACTCCATCTGGGGACTTAACTCCTTGATGAAGAGGCGTTTGCTGAGGGCCGAATGTCCGCTGTTCGTGCAGCGAAGAGCCGAGGACGAGAAAACGTCGAGAAACACAATTTTCATTTCCTTTTCTAAAACAGATCGGGAGGGAATTCGAGTTCCCCTGGTCTGACGGACAACTGAGGTTCAGCAGGAGACAGGCGGGCCCGGGAATATTCCCTCCGCCGCAGGTTCGCTCAGAGGCGGGGGATGGGAGGGAACTTCGCATCTGGGGTTTCGGAGCAAGCCCCAGGTGGCGAAGCGTCCTGGACAGACAGGGGACATGCAGTGAGTGCGGCTTCCTCTGGCGCTTTCCCAGGCAGACCCCAGCACGGACCACAGGCGTAAGGTCACTCGCTGTGCACGCTTCTGTCGCTTTGGGCTGCCGAGTGACCTGGAGGGTCCCCTGACCATGTGTCCTCTCCAGAAAAGGGGACCTCGGCCTTGCGCTGGCATCCCCGGGAGGACACACGCTGCGGCTCGGCAGGGGTTTCTGACACTCCACCCCCTGCCCCTGCCCCCCCCCTCAAATACGGCTCTCGGCTCTCGTAGTGCAGCTACATTCCTACCATTTTGCCTTTCTTCGGGGTTTGGAATTTAGAAAAAGTAGGATGTAGGGAAAGAAGGAAAAGGGGGAAATGATGTGAAAGAAAGACACTGCTTCTCCTATCAACGTTTTGTTCCCGAAAATGAAAATCTGCTGAGGACACCACACAAGAGAGCGGGTATGACCTCATCCCCGAAGCCACATGAAACATCTTGTCTCGGCCGGGACCACAGGCAGCTGCTGGAGGAGGGGGAGAGGGAAGGGGAGCCCCTGGGGGCACTGAGTCAGCCAGCCGCAGGTCAGGGTAGGCTTGCGTCTGCTCAGAGGAGAGAAAGGCACCGCGCAGCCCCAGAGGCAGAGACGGCTACGGAACCCACTGGGCACTGACCCTGGCCTTGGGCGCGGAGGCCGCAGGGAAAGAGGATGAACTGCGCGGAGGCGGGACGTCAGGAATCCACGGAGTCCAGGGCGCACCGTGTGGGGACCGGCAGGCAGAGCGAGGGAGGCGGGAGATAAACCTTTCCAGGCCCTCGGGCCAGGAAGACACTGAACGTGAGGATGGAAAAGGAGACGCAGAAAAGAAAAGCCTCTTTGCACCCCTAGTATCTGCGACAAATCAAAACCCAATATGCAAGCGTCTCCTGGAAACCGCTGGAAACAACGTAACCTTGTTTTGGGTAACGTGCCCCCTACTCCTAATTTAAAATGTGCAAACCACCAATTATGTTACCTTTATTTAGACATCAGTCTTTAGGATTCATACAAAGATAAAAAGGCTTTTCCTATATTTCCCCCACTCAGAACCTTAGTTTCCTACAAGATCTGAGGTTCTGCAAAAGAAAGATTTCCTATCTCCCTACCCAAACCCCACCATAGCTGGGCCTGGTGAAAAAATATTTTCAGGCCCCTCAGCTGAGGCGGACCAGCTAAAAGCCTTGATTTGCATGGGGTTCTGGTGACACCCCGTCATTTGTAGCGTCTCCTCACCCACCCGTCTGCTCCTCACCCCTTGGATGGCAGAAGCCACTGTGTGCCTGGTGTTCGGTTAAGCACCGATGAACCAAACCGAACTGGATGGCGAGGGTGCCCGAAATAAAGGCTTCACGAGGCAGGAGGGCCGAAGGCAGCTGGGCAACCCAGCGGGCAGGCAGGGCTCGGCGGCCGTGGGAATGTCGCTGCGGAGGGCTGTATTCTGCAGGCAGCGGGGGAGCTACCCAAGGTGAGCAGTCCATGTCTGGGAAAGCTCACTCTGCTGCAGAAAAGGGTGGATGTGTTTCGGGGAAAGGTGATGGGTCAAGCTTAAAAAAAAATGGATGAAAAAAGAGCGGAGCCCAGAAGACAAAGCGGGTCTGAGGAACGGAGACAGTTGGAAAGACAACCAGAAGCAGCAGACTCAACACCTTCTGGATGACCTGTCGGCCGGGTGTTTTTGTCTTAGCCTGAGCTCCTCCACACCTCCCCCAGCAGCCGCACGGCAGAATCCAAGGCTGATGGGCAAGTAGGAGACTTGGGCAAGGACCCCAGGGAGCAGGAGAGAGGAAGCCAGAACAAGGACAGAGCGACGGAGGATGCGGCCCTACATTAGCGACGCCGCATCTCCGAGACCCTCGAGGAGCCATTCCACCCCCACCGGTTCTGGGGTTCCCGTGGCGTCCACTGCCCCGCGCTAGGCAGCCATGCACGTGAGAGCGGCCAGCAGGCCCCCTGGTTCCTCAGCCGGCCGTGTCACTTCAGAGAAGCCGCCAGGCGAGAAGTGAGAGGGGCCTGTCTCTCTGCCCCTAAGCTCAGCTCTATATTTTACTATTTTCAACAGGAACGTTTTCCTGATTTTCAAACAAGGGGTCCTACATTTGCATTTTGCGCTGGGCCTACAAATTGGGCAGCCCGCCTTGCCTGCAACTCCTGTAAAGAAGGCAGACGCGGACACAGGTCCTGCCTGGTGATGGGAGCGGGTCGGTGTGCCATCATCTTGTTCGGCCGACAGGGGTGGGTGTGTTTCCGGTTTGCATTCGGGGGGGGGGGCCCCTGCGTGGCTGCAGGTCTGGAAGGGAGGTGGGGTTTGGCGCGCAGGCGTGCCACTACTGCCACCTCGTGTCCAACTCACGCACAGCACAGAGCGCCGGGAGGAGACTCCCAGGTGTGGGGGGGGGGCACTTGGGGCTGCTACCAGGAGCGGGTGCAAAGGCCATCCCTACCTACTCCAGGCCCACACCGGCACCCACGACGGTCACCGTGCAGCTGGCAGTGCTCAAGGCAGGCAGGCTGTGCAGGCACGCCATCTCGGGGCCGAAATGCTGGGCGTGCGTCCTTGCCCTTCCACCGCACACACTCTTTCCTGTCACTCTCGCTGTCCCCCTGTCTGTGGTGCCTCTCACAGCCGACCCCACCCGTGGGTGGACCACCAAACGCTGCTCCAGGCTGGTGCCTTTGGGTCGGACCCCTCATCCCGCTCTCCCGTGCTGGGCCACCGTGTGGGGAGCACTGCGGGGGCCCGGCGGGGAGGGTGGTCGGGTCCTGAGCCAGCCCGGGGCAGGGCAGGGACTCCAAGGGCAGGCACGTGCCGGGCAAGTATTCTACGTGTGACTCTGAGGTTTAAACACATGTTCATCTCTGTTTTCTTCTTTGTGAGGTTTGCTAGCATTTAACTCTTTCATTTATCTAAAATTTATTTATTTATTTATTCATTTATTTAATATTTATTTATTTACTTATTTTTAGAGGGGAAGGGTAGGAGAGAGGGAGAAGGAGAGAAATATCAATGTATGGTTGCCTCTTATGTGTCCCATGCTGGGAACTGGCCTGCAACCCAGGCATGTGCCCTGACTGGGAATCGAACCGCGATCCTTTGGTTCACAGGCCCGCGCTCAATCCACTGAGCTACACCAGCCTGGGCTAAAATTTATTTTGGTAAGTGGTAAAAGGTAAAAATATAATTAAAACATTTTTTTCCAAATCTTTAAACAGTTGTTCTAACACCACTTGAGCAATAATTGTTCTGCTTCCTTTAATAAAATCCAAATTGTAATTATACCGATAGTAATTTTCAAGCATATCTGTTCCAGCTCTTGTACCTGTCTGTCGGCTTTGGCACCGGGACCAAACCAGTTCGGTCACGCATAACGACTTATGGCCTTTTTAATAACTGGCAGGGCAAAAATAGTGTTATTTTTCTTTTTCAAAAATTTCATAGCTTTCTACCTCCCTCCCATTTCTCTTATTCTTTTATACGTATAACTATATATTTAATATGTATTTAATTTTAAATATTTAAAAATAGAAAATTATATATTTATAATTTATTATATATATTTAATATACATATAAATTTCATAGCTTTCTATCTCCCTCCCATTTCTCTGATTCTTTTATACGTATAAATATATATTTAATATGTATTTAATTTTAAATATTTAAATATTTTAAAATAGAAAATTATATATTTATAATTTATCATATATTTAATATACATATAAATTTTATAGTTTTCTACCTCCCTCCCATTTCTTTTATTTTTTATATATATATTTAAATTACTTTTGTTAAGAAAAATTTCATTGGGTATTGACTGAATTGAAACAAAATGTGTACATTAAGCAGCTGACAGGTTTCATAAGAAAGGATGCCATGACAGGCAGGCCTTTGTCCTTGAGCCAGCATTTCTCCAGAGTGGACGGAGAACGAACAGAAGGGGCCGTGTGGATGGAGACGAACAGCAGGGGCCGTGGCACTGGACGAGCTCTGCGAGTTGGGCAAGTCACCCAACCTCTCTGTGCCTCAACTTCACGACCTATACAATCATTTTTATTATTTTATTAGGCCTAGAATCTACATTGTGATTCTGGATTGTGATAGAACAGTCTCTCACAATCAAATCTCAAAAGCAATTGAACTCTTAAACTTTATTCTGTTCACCCCAAGACACCTTTTCAGCCTCCAAAGCTAAGGCAATGTGGAAAAAGCAAAGGCCACATAACGGCGATGGTGGGTGCCTCCACCTCTAACTCTACAATCTCCAACTGAATAGAAGCATCAGAAGGGCAGAGATTTTTTTCTTCTGTCACTCCACCTCACATACCACTCCCCCCACACAGTGGTATACAACAGGTACTTAAAATGAATTTGTTGATCGAATAAAAGAATGAACGATGATGGTCCTCTTGATCCTGGAATTCCAGGACAGTAAGCCCAACAGACTTGACCACACTGTCAAAAGGTGGGGGAACTGGAGACCCCTTGGGAGAACTCAAGGTAAAGCGAGCCTCCTTTTGACCTCGCCAAGCTTCCCACACTTAGTGGGAGAGGGTGCACTGGGGGAAAAGATCTTAGGCTGTTTCACAAAACCAACACAATTAATTAAACAAGAACTGGAGTCTTATCTCACTATCTCTGAGCTCCTATCTTACCAGCCATTAAATTGCTTTGATCTCCTCTTTTACAGTGGAAAACAGCCTAATAAGATAACAATGCTGTTCTTAATGCCACTGAACCGAACACTCAAAAATGAGTGAAATGACCTGAAAGTACCCTGCTCTACGGACGGAATCAGCAGCTTTTAAACGTCAATGCCTCCCTTCCAATACAGAGTATGTGTTTGTATACACATAGACATAAATGGGAACTGTATCATCGCCACCATCAACACGATCATTATCACCATTGAGGCAGAAAGCTGATTTGCAGCATCTACAGTGGGATGATAGAGAGGACTGACAATAATTGTCGGTGTCTGGCAAGTAGCCCCCTAAACTCCATGGAGGACCTATGAGGAGGAACAGGTTGAGTAAGACGGAGGACTTAGGGGCAGAGACCTTGGCTACGGCCACCGGGGGGGGGGGGGCAGGGAAAGCCAGAGGAAAGCGAGCAGCGAGCGAGGAGCGCCAGCCCATCAGTATAAAAGCTGCGCTCCCAGCTTTGAAATTTGCTCGAGTTTCGTTAAGTACCACGAGAACGCACTTCCAATAAGTAGCCCCTCCTTCCCATAGGCTGAAGCCCCGCCTCGCCCCTGCGGCTCAGGCCCCGCCCCTCGAGCTTCTCAGTATTGGGCAGAGTCAATAAAGTTGCAGCGTTTTGACTTTGCGGCGGACAACATGGCGGCCTCCATGCTAAGCTCGCTGCTGCGCAGCGTCCGGCAGGTCTGGCCCGCGCCCTAATCCTTACCCCTCCCCTTCCCTCCTGAACCTCCAAACTCGCGACCCCCGCCCCCGGCTCTGCCACTTGTAGAACCCAGTGCGGACCCGCCCCAGGGGTTCTCCCTTCTCCGGCTTGATTCTGGGGAGGCCCGAGCTGCCGATGCACATTTGGTATCCGTGCCCGTAAAATTGACTTCTTTTACAAGGCGTGTAGGTGGAGAAGCGAGGGGTCCGAGGATCGGCCCCAGGGACTCCCACGTTAGGAGATAAGCAAAGGAGAATTGAAGCGGGCTCAGCGAGGGAGGAGCAAAGCCAGGAGCGTGTGGCCTGGAAGCAGGCGGCAACAGTGTCGAGGAACGGGGAGTGGTAAACCGCTCGAGGCTGGCAGGTCCAGGAGAGGAGGGCTGAGAACTGGGCCTTGGTTTGGCGTGGTGGAGGTGGTTGGGCGAGAGCGTTCTGGAGAGAATGGGAGGAAAGAAATGGGACACCAGGGGGCGGAAACAAGCCTCAAGACCTTTAGCTGCCGAGTGGGGCAGAAAACTGGTTCAATAGCTGGAGGAATGATGAGTTAAGAGAGGTTGTTTGTGTGTGTTTTTAACATGACAGACGCAACTGCGTGTTTTTGTGGTAAAGGGCAAGATCCTGTCGAGTGGCCAAAAAAAAAAAAAAAAAAAAAAAGATGGAGAGACTCGCTGGAGCTGTACCCTTGGGTAGGCAAGAGGAAATGGGTCTCATGTATGATTTCTTGGTGTTAGGAACGTGGACCCTTCCCTTCATCTGTAGCAGCCTTGTCCAACAGAAATATGATGACCACCACATATATAACTTAAAATTTTCTAGTAGCACATTTAAACAGTTTTAAAAGATGAAGTTAATTTTTCTCCCCCCATGGTGGGAGGAAAAAGAACTACAGAGGGAGCTATCGGGAGGAATTCAAGACCGGTTTGGGAGATATTTGAGTTTTTAGTGGCCTACACTCCATGCCTGTACCGTCGGTCAGAACTGTAGACTGTCACCGTGTAAACATGTGATAATAAGGAGCCTGCTGTGTTGTTTCTGGACAGCTCATGCTAAGAAATATTAGCTCAGTGATCATTTCAAAGTACCCTTTGACCCTGTAGTTCTGCTTCCAAGAATTTACCCTGCTGGTATATAGGATCACACATGAAATGTACAGGAGGTTATTCCCTGCAGCATTTTTTGCAGTGATAAATGGTGAGGTGCGGTCTAGGTGTCCAATAATAGGTCACAGGTTAAGTAAATTATGATGCATTTGGGGGGAGAAAAAAATAATTTCCCTGAAGACTTCTGGCCCTTCTTAGTTCTTAGCTGGGGCCCCTAACAAAGAGAGATTAACAAGAGAAAAGCATGCAAATTTGTAAGTCTTACATGACACAGAGCCTTCGTAAGGAACTGAAGACCTAAAGAAATGTTTTGACTGGAGGGTTTTTGTGCTAGCTTTGATGCAGAGTGGAAAGTCGAGGCAACATATCACAGGGCAAAGGGTATGAGCTAAGTGTGAACTATGAGAAACAGCAAGGCCTCTTTGTTCAGACCATTCTCAGTTCGTAGTTAAGGGTGCTCCTCACCCGTTCCCCCCAACATACCCCTTCATGTGAGGGTCTTGTGGCTTCAGGGAAGGTCAGAAAGTCCCTTGCGCACTTGGCCTTGTGCACATTTCTTTTATTTAAAATGATCAATATGCCAAGGCGCCGTATTCTGAGGCGGTGTGTCCTAAACGCCGTCACACCCACAGAGTGGAGGAGACCAGAAGGTGTTTGGGTACGGAAAGCTCCCCAAGATACACCGTTAAACGCAGACAAAGGGGAGAGGGAAGGGACAGGACATGGGGGAGAGAGAGTATGCATGTGTCTGTGTAGACAAAAGTTTTAGGAGAAACTAGTAACAGTGGATACCTTTGGAGGCAGGGGGTGGTCACTGAGCAGGTGAGGTGGGAGGGAAACTCCACTGTACATCTTTTCATCCTTTTTTTAATGCTTTTTTGGTAAAGATTTTATTTATTTATTTTTAGAGAGGGGAAGGGAGAGAGAAAGAGAGAGAGAGAAACATCGATGTGTGGTTGCCTCTCGAGCACCCCCTACTGGGGACCTGGCCTGCAACCCAGGCATGTACCCTGACTGGGAATCGAACCAGCGACCCTTTGGTTTGCAGTCTGGTGTTCAGTGCACTGAGCCACACCAGCCAGGGCTCTTTTCATGCTTTTTTTTTTTTTTTTTTTTTGAATGTTGAACCATATAACTATTGAGTAAAGATCAAACAGAATTATATTAAAAATCGCAGAAAATAGTTCACCTCCTAACACACATTACTGGCATTGTATTATCACCATTTCGGCTTAATGTGCACCCCCAAAAGTTATTTATTTGGAATGAAGATATCTGTTATTTAAAATTATTAAAGTGATCCCAAATTACTGAAAAAACAGTTGGTCCTAAGTAGTGACTGAAAGAGGACTGCAGGGTGGGGACACTGGGAGAGCCTGGTCTGACCTTCCCTCAGTTGTTCCTTATCTCTTTCAGATGGTTCCTTCATCAGCTTCAGGTCAAGTTCGAGGTTACTACGTAGACTGGAGAATGTTGCGTGATGTGAAGAGACGGAAGATGGCCTACGAATATGCAGACGAGAGGCTACGGATCAATTCGCTCAGGAAGAACACCCTTCTGCCGAAAATCCTTCAGGTTAGCTGGTTAAGATGAGTCCCTGTCTACCCAAGGTCATTAGCTCACATCGGACCACTTTGATACTGTTTGTGGTAACTTACTATCAAACTAATTTCTGCAGTGTATGATCAAGTACTCTTAGTCAACACAAATATGCTTGAAACTGATTTTGGTGAGTTTCAGATGAGAGAGAAGTACTCATTCCTAAGTACTAAACTTCTGACCACTTCAGTGGGGACCCATAGGGAGCACTGGGGCATGGCCACCGCACAGAAGTCGGCAGCTGTTTTGACCTCAGGTCCCTCACCCCTCGTCTCCACGCCCTGAGCTCTGCTGGTGCGTGGGGCGGTATGTTCCCCACCCAGGGCCATCCGTAGCCTACCTGTCCCAACTCCTTTGCCCACACTCCCTAACTTGAATAAGAGGATGTCAACCCTGTTTGGCTTCCTGAAGCCCTGGGTCTTGCGCCTCACTGGTGACACAGAGTGCCTGCATTCAAGGGTCAAGGGAGCACAGCGCACACTCAAGGCCACTCAGCTTATCAAAAGCTGAAGAGTAAAGATAAAATAGATTTGTAGAAGTCTGCAGACTGTATAGGCCATCCATTACAATGGGTTCCTTTACATCTTGTCCAGGTTAAGCCAGATGAACAGAAAACCGAGTGCCCTGGACCACTCTGTTATGGCTTTGATTGTAACGGCTTAAGGCACTTGCCTGTATTTAGGGTGTAACAAGAAGTGGCCCTCTCAGCTCAAGATGTTGCGGAGGACGTTACTTGTGAAACTCCTTAAAGAAACGTCTCTGATACAAGAGCAGTAGTAGCTGCGCAGAGACTCTGAATCGGGGGAACTGACTGTGGCTCGTGCCGCCCACCGAGTAGCTTCCAAGCCTGTGTCCCCACCCCAGCCTCACCCAGCCGCAGGCTCGCACAGTGCGCACTCTGGGCTCATCTGCCTTTGCCTCGTTTCCTCACTGGCAGCTCCCTGAAACCCTTCTGGGAACAGGGAGAGATGGGGGGGGGGGGGGTGCGCGCACACTCTTGTGCACGTACGGAAACAAGTAGCTCGCAGCTGTTCTCCAAGGTCTGCCTCCGTGAACCTACTTCATTCTTCCAACCTGGTCATCTCTCCCCTCTCCAGCTCTTCCTGTAACACTTACTGTCTGCCATTCATTGACTTAATTGTGTTGTTTTGTATAATTCTGTCAGTGTTTTATAACAGCAAACTACAAGCTATCGGAAATCAGGAACTATCCTTTTAAAAAAGATTTTGAAGTGTGTTTATTGGTTTTAGAGAGAAAGAGAGAGAAACATTGATTGGTTGTCTTCCATACACACCCTGACCAGGAATTGAACCTGCAGCCTAGGTTTGTGCCCTGACCAGGAACTGAACCCCTGAGATTTTGGTGCAGGGGACAACACTCCAGCCAACTGATACACACTGGCCAGGGCCCGGAACTGTCCTTAATGCTTCATAGTTTATGTTAATTCAGTGGCTTTCATGTGAAATTTCTCATTTAATTTATGTACTAAAACATACTTTTATTGATTTTATAAAGAGATGAAGGGAGAAAGAGAGAGAAACATCGTTCAGTTGCCTCTTGTATATGCTTCAACCAGGGATCAAATCCACAATCTAAGGTGTGTTCCCTGAACGGGAATTGAAACCCCAGCCTTTTGGTATAAGGGACGACCAGTTGAGCCACACGGGCCAGGGGCTCATTTCCGTGCTGTTAATACGTCAGAGTAATTGTTTTGCTTCCACCACAGTCTGGCACGAGGTCAATCATACTTGTCAGACAGAAGTGAATATAACGCACAGGCACGCATACCCACACCTTTGGGTGCGTACCCAAGAGTAAACTCGAGCTGGCAAAGCCGCAGTGCAGGCTACTGCAGCGAGTTCCACTTTCCTGCCCTCAGCCGCCTTCACCCTGACCAGGCTCACTCTCTGCTTTACAAATGGCCTTTTAAATATGGAAACCTCGCCTGCTCCCTCGCTCGGCCTCTCCATCAGTCAGAGTCCTTACCACAGATGTCAGGCTGTGCGGGGTCCTACCCTTCCTCCCCCTGCAGCCTCCTCTCAACCAGAGTTCTCCCTGCCTCTTCTTCAGCCTGGACGTTTCATACTGGCATGACTCAGAGTCATGTGGGAGATAACCTGTCTTCCCACCTCTACTAAACAGAAGAGCAAACTAAGCCCGAAGTTAGCCAAAGAAAGAAAATAAAAGAGCAGAAGTAAATGAAACAGAGACCAAGCAAACACTAAAGGTCTATGCAACCACAAGCTGGTTTGTTGAAAAGATTAAAAAAAATTGACAAACCTTTAGCGAGACTAACAAAGTAGAAAAGAGAGCACTCAAATAAATAAAATCAGAATGAAAGCGGAAACACTACAGCTGATACCACAGACCTCCAAGATCACAGAGAGTAACACACACAACTGTACGCCAGCACGTTGGGGAACCTAGAAGAAATGAATACATTCTTAGAAACATAGCGACCTGACAAGCATTTAACGAAGAACTAACAGCAAACCTTCGCACACTCTTCCAACACACTGAAGGGGAGGGAACATTCCCACATTCATTTTATGAGGCAGGATTATTACCCGACACCAAAGCCAGGTACGGGCACTGCAGGAAAGGAAAGCTACAGGCCAGTATTCCTGAAGCTGGCAGAGCAGAAGTTCTCAAGAAAATACTAGCAAAACAAATTCAGCAGCACAGTAAGAAGATCATACACTGTGGTCAAGTTGGATTCACCCCTGGGATTCAAGGATGGTTCAACATGCAAAGGAATAAATGATATGCTGCATTAATACACGCAACCAAAGATAAAAATTATATGATCTTAACAGATGCAGAAAAAGCATCAGGCACCAGACAAAGGATGAAAATTCAACATCCTTTCATCTTAAAAACTGTCAACAAACTGGGTATGGAAGGAACACACCTGAACATAATAAACCCACAGCTAAGAAAACCCACACACCTGAACATAATAAACCCACAGCTAACAATGAAAGGCTGAAAGCTTTTCCCCTAAGGTCAGGAACAAGACAAGGGCGCCCCCCATCGGCACTCCTATTCAGTGTAGTACTGGAAGTCCTAGCCAGAGCAGTCGGGAAGACAAAAAAAGCAAAGGCATACAAATCGAAAGGAAGAAGTAAAATTGTCTTTGTTTGCAGATGATGTGATCTTACATCCTAAAGCCTCCACCAAAAAACTGTTAAAACTAATCGATGAGTTCAGTAAAGTTCCAGGATGCAAAATCGGCATAAAGAATTCAGATGCATTTCTATATACTAACAACAAACTATCTGAAAGAGAAATACAGAAAACAGTTATCATCCCACACACCAAAAGGTTGCAGGTTCAATCCCTGATCAGGGCACGTACTTGGGGTTGTGGGTTTGATCCCCAGTTGGGGCATGTATGGGAGGCAACCAGTCGATGGTCCTCTCTCTCTGTCTCCATTCCTCTCTTTCTAAAATCAATGAACATCCTCAGGTGAGGATGAAAAACAGAAAAAGAAAAGCAATGAAATACCAGAAATAACTTTAAGGTGAAAGATCTATACACTGAAAACTGCAAGAAACTGATGAAAGAAATTGAAGACGACCTAAATAAAAAGAGCCTGTGTTCGAGGGTCGGAAGAATTAATACTGTTAAAAGGGCAGTACTGCACAAACCCGTCTGCAGGTTCTGTGCGGTCCCTATCGAAATTCCAATGGCATTTCTCAAAAATAATAAGTAATAAAGGAACCCTAAAATTCATTTGGAATGCCAGAAGACCCCCACATCCCCAAAGCAGTCACGAGAAGGAACAAGGCTGGAGGCTTCCCTTCCTGACTTCCAGTTCTATAACAAAGCTGTAGTAATCCAGATAGTATAGCACTGGCGTAAAAAAGACATACGGACCGATGGAGCAGGATCGAGTCTAGAAATAAACTCACACGTGAATGATCGATCAATATTTGACGGGAGCTAAAAAGTACTCAGCAGGAGAGAAAAGACAGTTTCTTCAATACATGGTGTTAAGGAAACTGGATATTCCTATGCAAAAGAGGGACATTGGACCCTTATACTACTCACAAAAATGAATCTGAAATGGTTAAAGACTTCAACGTAACACCTGAAAACACACAACGCCTAGAAAAAAGCTTTCACATTGGTGTTGGCAATAGTTTCCAGGTGTGACACCAGCGGTGTGAGCAACAACAGCTGAAATAAACCAGTGGGACCGCATCCAACCATAACCTCTGCACCGCGAAGAAACGACGTGAAAAGGCAGCCTGGTGGGTGGGAGAAGTATCTGCCAACCGTATACCCGACAAGGTGTTAATGTCCAAGACGTATGCGGAACTCAATAGCAAAAAAAAAAAAAATCCAAAAAGAAACCCAGTTTAAAAATGGGCGGACACATAGGTAATACAGTCGATACTGTTACGATAACCTGGTATGGTGACAGATAGTACTGGACACATTGTGGTGATCACGCTGCAGGGACATAAGTATCAAATCACGGTTGTAAACCTAAAACCGATACAATATTGTGTTCACTATATATTTAAAAGGTAGTCCCCCCACATGGGCAGAGGACCTAAACAGACATTTTCCCAAAGACGTAAATGTACGATGGAGATGTACGCATTATTGGTAGGAATGCAGATTGATACAGCCACTATGGACAACAGAACGGAAGCTCCTCAAAAAATTCAATCTACCACATGCGACCCAGCGGTTCCGCTTCTAGGTGCACACCTGCAGGAAACGAAGTCACCAGGCAGAGAAGAGGTACGTGCACCCGTAGGCTCACTGCGGCCTTGCTCACAGCAGCGAAGCCGTGGAAGCGGCCCAGGTGTCACGGACGAGTGCGGCCCAGTGCTCACAAAGAGGGACCCTCCTTTCTCGCAGTAACATGGATGTACCCCGAGGGCAGTTATGCTAAGGGCAGTGACAGAGAATGGCAGATGGTGCGATCTTACCTGTATGTGGAACCTAAACAAGCAGAACTCACGGACACACAAGAACGGCGCTCGGCAGAGGCTGGGAACGGGCGAGAACGGAGATGCTGGTCCGAGTGGACAGACTTGTAGTTGCGAGTGAGTTCTGGGGACCTAAGGTGCGGCGTGGTGACTGTAGTTTTAACAGCACCGCGTTACATACCTCAGAGTTGCCGAGAGAGTGAGTTTTAAACGTTCTCACCACACGAAAGAGGCAGTTACGTGAGGTGAACCTTACTGTGGTGATTATTTCACAGCGCGTCCGTGGGCGGAGCGCGTCCATGCACCGAGTCACCGTGCGGCACACCGTAAACTCACACAGTGTGGTATGTCAACTACATCCCGGTGAGGCTGGGGAAAACCACATGGGGAAGACAACAGAAGTGTGTTCACACATTTCCCACGTGACTTGAACAAGGCTACATGTAGCAGCCCTGTAAATAATAGCTCAAAACTAGAAACTACCCAGATGCCCATCAAGTGTAGAATGGCTAAGTTTCCGCCAATATGAGTGAACCAACTGTGACACATGCCACAGAATGGCTTAAACCACAAACCCACTGGTGAATGGAAGAAGCCAAACGGTGGATGAGAAATGCACACTCCGTGTTCACATTTATGTAACATTCACAACAGGAACTAATCTGTGGTGGTGGCAGCCGGGCTGGCTGTGGGCCGGGAGGGCAGTGACTTGAGAGAAGGCACGGATACAGCCTGGCTGCCGGTGACGGTGTTTCTCAGTCTAGTTCCGATGGCGTGGGCGTGTTGTGGTTACGGAGCTTTACACTTACGGTTTGTGGAGTCTCATGTCCCTGTGATACGTTTCAATTAAGTCTTTAAAAATCATATGGGGACCATGTCAAACACTTGCCATTTTTCTGGTCTGTTTCTCCTTTGAGGTTGAGGTTCCTGATCATGGCCAAGGTTCCTTGGCCAAACTGGCTACATTAGTGCATCCAGCCTGTCGTTCTCCTCCTCAAATCACCGACCTCAGCATCTCGACTCAATGTATTCATGTGATCTAACAATGTCGTACCTTCCCTTAGGAAGTGGCTGATGAAGAAATCGCTGCCCTTCCCCGGGATAGCTGCCCCGTCCGAATCAGAAATCGGTGTGTGATGACCTCCCGGCCACGTGGTGTGAAGCGGCGCTGGAGGCTCAGTCGCATTGTCTTCCGTCACTTAGCCGACCACGGGCAACTGTCCGGGGTCCAGCGGGCGATGTGGTGACCCGCTCCAGAGTCTGTGGAGCGTCCAGGGAGACCGGCTGTGACGAAAGCCTTTTCTAAGACAAAAACCCTTTTCCCGTCTCGTACGGGAGTCCAGTCTGCCTGATGCCGTTACCTCTAAATTTTCAATGAAGACACTTGGATGTTTCGTCCTGTCAGCGAATTCTCTCTCCTGTTGGGCTACATTAAGTACACTGTTCTCGTGCATGGTGCAGAGTAATAAAAAGTATTTTCTGTGAAAACAGGCTCTGTGTGCTTGCCTTTCCCTTCAAGTTTCGTTTCAGGGTTCCTGCACTTCGGGGCATTCTCGCCTAACGCAGGACCGTGGTGCCGTCAGCCCAGCTCACTAGCATGGAGCCAGCGCATCTCTGGCGCATCCGTGGCGCTGGGCTGGCCTCGCTGGCCTCGGTTCACCCCTGTTGGTTCCTTGTAAGAGAAACAGGACTCGGGACGGGAGAGCTGACGTCTGATTACCTGACCCTCAGCTTCTCTGTGTGATGGCAAACTAACCGTGGAACCAGTTTTCTTGTTCCACCTCCAGGGGCCCTTAGAACAAAGCCCCTGAGAAACCTTCCCAAAGAGGAAAAGTTTTGTTGCACAGTAAAGTCTCTGTCTTCCTGTTTACGCCACCTGTAGCAGAGTGAGTCGGGGTAGCAAAAGGCTGTCTCGGGCAGTAGCTGGGCGAGTGGAGCAGTGACCCCAGTGTGCACAGGGTGTGGCAGCACCTACTTAACACCCAGGAGGCGTTCCGGGCTGACACCTGCATGTCGGCCAGCGATGAGATTCTGTGCAGACAGAACGGTGGAAGCAGAGGCGTAAAGGCATCAAACGCTGAAACTGTAGTTGTTCCAATGCGTCGGGAACACAAAGCACAAGACAAGGGCCAAACCACAGGTGTCATGGATGGCAAGGAGCTAAGACCTAATTTAAACACAGCTACCGCAGAGTTTTCAGCAAAGGAATGACATCACCAGCTTGCTCTACAGGTAACTGATGGATGGGTGGTACACAGCCCAACACGGGAAAGGCTACAAGATAACCAGTTAGGATGCCTTAATGGTCCAGGTAGAGGACCTGAACTAAGGTAGCGATGTTAGCAAAGCAGATGATAGGACAAATTTAAGTATTTAGGAAAGAAAATTGGGCAAGACCCAGAGACTGCTTTTATCTAAGAGGTAAAAGGGCTCTCCGGCCCTGAATAGTGGGGCTCAGGGGATTGAGTGGAGCCTGCAAACCAAAAGGTCGCTGGTTTGATTCCCAGTCAGGGCACATGCCTTGGCTGCAGGCCAGGTTCCCAGGTGGGGCTGTGCAAGAGACAACTGATTGATGTTTTTCCCTTTTCTTCCCTCTCTAAAAATAAATTTAAGAAACATTAAAACTTAAAAAAAGGAAAAGAGCTCTCTGGGTTCCTGGTAAGGGTGACGATAGATGGTACAGAGCAACCCCCAGACAGAAGATAATGGGGGTGGGCGGAAGGATGGGTTTGGGAAGCCTCTCGAGGTTCAGGTTTCAGTGGTGCAACATCCGAGGGGCCTGTATCACCCCGAAGGGGAAGTCTGTCGTGCAGCTGGAGAGCGGTCAGGAACTCAATGAAGTTACGAGAGGGAATTACCACGGTACACCTTGGATTCGTTTCTAAAACCTGTGCTGCACATTGCAAACTGGAGGGCTAGCTGATGCCAACAGGAAACTAGTGTAATCCAAGTAGAACTAGAACTGCACATTCGCTGACTGACTTCCGGCATCCCCGGCTGAGACGCCTCCCGACCGGTTCTGCTGTTTGAATCGGGACTCAAGCATGACCCGTACTGGGTTGCTTTGTCTCTTCTTCACGTCCTGTCTTTTGTTGGAGGGGCCCGTTGTTGGTCCTGTGGCAGGGCCCAGCACTGGGCTGTTTGCTTCTCCACGTGTCCTTTAACTTACTCCTCCGTCCTTACAAAACCGGCTATTACATCCAAAAGCTTGCCGAACCACAGGTCCAATTATTTAGAAACGAGTTTTCACAGTATGCTGTGTACTTTCATACCACATCCGAAGGCATACACCTGGTTGTCCCACTTTTAGAGATGACTGAGCGGTCATCTCTAAAGCTCGGCCTGATCCCTGAACTTGAAGTTCGCCATTTATTAACCCATCCTCTGTCACTAAGGGTTGCAATGGTGATGTTCTAAATTCCACCAGTGTTTCTGCATTTACTGGAGTTTGTCATTAAGGAACTTTCCCTTATCAACATTACCCTGAAATAGATTTCTTACTATAAAGACTAGATAAATGCATGGTTTTCTAACAACTTTCAGAGTAAATGGTGCTCTAGCAGTTTCCAAAGGCAGTAAATAATTTTTCACTATCCTGACCTTGGAGATTTTCTGTTCCAATCCACTGCAGACATTACTTTTGAGGCTCAGACGAACCCACTGCCCTGATCCTCCATGGCTGGGTCCTTTATCCGGTTGCTGGGATGGAGGATCCTGGACCTTTCCTCGCTTTTTGACATGAGAGAACCCAGGCTTCTTTTCCCCCACGCGTCCCTGGTGCTTTGAGTAGGAAACGGTGTGTGGGGGACCACATCTGAGCGCTAGGGTGCCGCCCACTGCTACTGAATTCTGGACCTTGATGGTCCTTGATGCATTTAGGCCCTTTTGGTTGGACTTGCTAAGAAATGGATATCTTTTCCAAACAAAAATAGTAAGTTGATATTGAATTTGTATTTGTAAAAATCTTAGCTCCTAATCACATCAATCTACAGTAGTCCCAGCATCTCACGAGCCGATAGACAATCAAAATGCCGTGTTCTAAAGTCACTTGATAGCAACATGTTTATCACTTGGTATGTTTTCAAATGTTAGGGTTATTCTAAATTAGCTTTTAAATTTAATTTTAGATGGTTCTCAAGTTGAAACTGAGAAAAAGGCACATTCACAGAAAGACCGCTTCCACCCTGCCCCTTGCCTTCCTGTCGGTGACCATTCTTCGTAGTTTGGATTTACCCGTTCGGCCTCTTTGTGAAACACAATATGTGTCTGTGAGAGCGTTCCACGCCCACCCGCTCTGACATAAGGCGGTGAAGTGCACCGTGAACGGTGGTCCGCACTGCGCCTTTCCACCGTGGGTCCTGGCGACCGTCCGCCACGCCAGGACCCAGCGCGCTCCCTTCGCTTGTGACCCTGAGCAGTCCCCTGCGGACGCCCCTGCTTTACTCAGCCCGTCCTCCACTAGGTGACGTGTGGGTGGTTCCGATCTTTTGCAAGTGTCATTCCCAATCTTGGTCAGTGTCCTCCCTGGGGAAGGGGCCCAGAGGGGCTGTGAGTCAGATGGTAAGTGCACCTGTGACCCTGGCAGCGGTGACCAGTTCTGACCCTCTCGTCCTCCTCACCCCACTCCCGAGTACGAACCCCCAGACCCTCAACCGCCAGCATGCCACACTTCCGGTTTCTCCAATAAAAGGTAAAGCGGGTGTTTATTTCTCTTCTCAACAAGGTGAGCATCCTTTCACGTTAAAATCCACTTCCATTTCCTTCTCTGTGAACTCTTTGTCCTGAATTTTGGAATCCTCTGTCTCTTATCACGTGTGTGGGTTTTTTGGACAGTGTAAGCATTTACTACGTAGTTGAAATTAACCAATGTTCAGCCTTATTACTTCTAGTTTTCAAGTCATAAAGTGTAGGCTTCCCTCACTTAGGTTTAAGTGGAGTTCTATTCCTGTCTAGTACTCACATGGCTTCCTTTCTATACTTAAATCTTTCATCTCTTTGAGATGTATGTATTATTACTTTTGGTTATGTCAATAAAAGCTCCCCTCTACTTATTCTGAAACACCATTACAGGCATACCTTGGAGGTACTGTAGGTTCGGTTCCAGACTACCGACACAAAGTGCGTATCGCAATAAAGCGAGTTGTAATCTTTCTGTTGGTGGAGGGTCTTGCCTTCAGTTTGTAAAAAACATACCTGTGAAGTGCAACAAAGTGAAGCTCAATAAAAACTTCTGCATCGGGCCTCTTTCCATTCTGTTCCATTGGTCTGTTTGTGTGTCAACACCCCAGCTTTAACTACCAAGGTTTAAAAATGTGTTCGGTAGTACTAACAACTAGCCTACATATTGGCTGCTTGTTCATTCTAAACGCTACCTACCAAAACCGACTCTACCACGTGTACCAAATTCTCGTTACAGTGGTTTTGGTTAATCCTCCCGGACTTTTCCTGTGTGTTTAACCTGCATCACAGCCTAGGATGGAGACCACAGGCCTCTCGCACCTCTTCTTGTTTTTAGGGCCAGCGATTCCCTCTAAAATAAACAATCCCCCGCAAAGCCTAGCTTTTCCGGGATAAACAGTGTAAAGCTGTGCCACCACGTAAAAACCTAACTTTACACAGATACAAGTTTCCACTTTATGCAAAAATCCAGCCTTTATTTGATTTTTTTACTTATTCTTACACGGGTGAGAACTGACGTCAGGAACCTAAGCAGCAGGGACTCTTCTACCTCTCAGCTGAACAAAAACACTGCCCGCGTTTTCACTGGGCAGGACTTGCTGCTTCAGGCTGCACGTGCGAATGCAGCGTCGCTCCTTCCCGCACAAGACGGCCAGCTGACTGAGGAAACGGTCTTTAGAGGAAGTGTTTAACAAGCGTACTTTATTTAAGTAAACCCTCCAGTGGGAGACCTCGCTGCCTCGACTCAGAGGACGAGTCCGTCAGGCCACCGGCCACACTCATCCGTGCGGCTCACCGACACGTCCTCATGGGAACACCAGCACGCCCGCATCAGCCCCCCGAAGGGCTTTACCAGTCTCAGAACTCGGGGTCTCCTTTGGCTTGCTTCTCTCTCGACTGCACCCAGGCTTTATTAATGGTTCGCTTCATGTCATCATCTCCATCTTCGTAAATTTTCTTTAGGACATTCATTAGTCCCTCACTAGGGTCTGTTTCCGTGTCATAGGAAGGTTTTCTGTTAAAAAAGAAAACAATTGCAGAATACGTGTACATCTGAAAATGGATATGTATGAACGTGTGCACAAATGATCCCATTTACCGAAAGAGATTTTCTGTGCCTCACTACTAAGCACGGAAAGACACAAACCAGGCTGCTGACGTTCACGGATGGCGGGGCAGTGCAGACAAGGGCACGCCGCCGAGGACCCAGACGCCCACGATGCAGCGCGTACCGCCTCTCGGCGAGAGCAGCGCGCACCCACACGTTCTCTCGCTGGTTCCACCATGGAGCGGGCATCAAAATGGCCAGAGGCTATCTTGCGACAGTAGGGTTTTAGGTGACTTTTAGCAGAAAAACTAAGTAAATAAGCATTTACTGTTCTGAACTGTCTTAATTTTTTAAGTGCACGTTTCCTGTTATTCGCACCAATACTCTGAGAGAAACACACAAAAAACACCCATTACACACGGACGCTCACACAGTTCCTATCCGAAACGCCCTCCTCTAGAGCCTGAGACCCAGGGGTCTAGGCTGGCAGTAGAAACAACAGTCCTCAAGGCAGTCGGCGCCCTTTCCAGATCCATCGGTGTCCAACCTGGGCCGGTTCACTTTAAATTCCTCACTCGCCTCATTTACCAGGTGCCAGGTTGTACCCCGGACGCTGGGGACACACTGTAACGGCAAGACGGGGTCCCGCACGCAGGCGGCTCACTCCAGGTGGAAACCCAGGCATAAAGCGAGAGTGACTTACTCTTTGTCTTTGCACTCCTTTTCCACCTGCGTCAGGTAGTCCCACCGTGCGCCTTCCGCCTTCTTCCTACACAGGACGATCACTGTGTCTGTCTTGACCTGGCGGAGAAGGGAACGCAGGCCCAGCTCAGCACACGGAGGCCGGCACGAACACCCAGAGGACGAGCAGCTCCCCCCGGCTGTCACTATCCCGTGCAGGGCCTGGTTTAGGCCCCGGCAAGGCCCTGAGGGAGAAGACCAGAGCCCAAGCACTCGTGCGGGAGGGAGACTGCGAGTCCTGCTGGAACGCCTGCAAATACCAAGTGTCTTCAAAACGAAGAGGGTGTTGGTGGGAGCCGGGGAGGACCCTCATCAGGAAGTCTTCCCCAGGGCGCCGGAGAAAGGGCCTCGGAGACAAGTGGCAGAGCAAGCAGGAAAGCCCCAGGACAGGGTGATTCTGGTGTTTCAAACGCAGGAGGGAGGAGTGGCTGGGTTTTGGTGGCGGATGGGGCAGCAACGCAGGGAGTGGGTCACAGACAGGCAGACACCCCATCCTGCACGGCGGCACCCACGGCCAGTATGGGAGGCACCGAGAAAGCGGGAGGGCACGGCGTGCGACCCCTTCGACCACGCTCCACGTGATTTTCAGGCGTCTTTTGAATGTTCCTTCAGCTACGGAATTCGCAGGCGGAAAGCGAGCAGTGAGACACAAGCTAACAGATTAACAGCATTCTGGTATCACCTTTAGGCTGTCACACGAGTCTACACGCACACAGATGGCAGAATGGCACGTCTACGGACCAGATGCACTAACCTCATCTACATCAGGTAGAAGAGGGATTATCTGAATTGGCAGGAAGTGTGGATGGGTTGTTTGTTTTTTTGAGGTAGTTTATTTTTATAGCCTCTACTAACTCCAACTCCAACTAGGTTAGATACTTAAGTCCTTTTATACATCAAAACCACACAGAGCTTCTAACAAGGGCTACTGTTGAACACTTCATATATATCTCATTTCAACTTTGTGAAATGAACTTATTGTTCCCTTTGTACAACATGCCAAAAGGTCATGACCAGGAAGGGGCAAGATGGCCGTTAAAACTCAAGCCCTACTGTGAACCATTTAAAAAGCTTATTCCTCTTCTGATTTTAATGCAATATTCCTATAATATTCTACTTTCCTAGACCAGGAGTTGGCAGACTTTTCCCGTAAAGGGAAAGAGAGGAAATATTTTAGGCTGTGTGGCCACAAGACCTGCTGCAGCTCCTAAACGCCGCCTCCGGAGCCCCAAAGCAGCCACGCCCCCGAACACACGAGGCCGAGTCCCAGCGGAACCGCCGAGTCCCAGCAGAACCTCTGAGTCCCAGCAGAACCGCACTGACAAAATACGCAACGCGCTGCCGTTCGCTGGTCCCTCTTATGGAGGGTTAATTCGCTCTGGTTTATCTCAATTCTAAATCAGCCAGGTACAATTTAATGAGGTTTCACAACAGGACAAAAAAAAGCAAACTTACTTTTTTTGAACTGCCTTCCACAGAGATGGGTTTCAAGAGATTGTTCACAATCATGGAGTGATTCTTCCCGTTGAGATTCTTTACCAAAAGATCAAATGACCTACAACACAAGAGCGAATAAACTGTCTGTCTGGTTCTACGAGAAGTACACCCTGGCTTGTGGGAAAAAAAAGAGCCACCCACCGCAGAGGAGACGCGCCCCGTCAAGGCAGGCGCGGAGGGCCACGCAGTCTGAAGGTGGGCGGGCTGCAGAGAGCAGAGCCCCCGTCAAGGTGACCCCTGACCGGAAGACCGCCGTCTTCCCCACGGCGGGGACTCACCTCTCCGTGAAATGCACCTGCACGTTCTCAGTGGGGACGTGATGGACGCCAGTCAGGGTGACGTAGATCTTCACAAACTTCTCCGACTGATCCCATCCTGGTGACAAGAAGCACAAAGGACGTGAGTGAAGGCTGGTACTCTCTCGAAAACAGGCGTGCACATGGCTTATGGTAAAACTCAGCAACACGGAAACCCAGCAGCAGAAACATGAGAAAAACTAAAATGTAAGAAATTTTTGGGATGGAGAAGTTGAGCTGCAAAGCAGTTGAGTAATCACCCAAAATCCGACCTTCAGCCAGCAGCAGAACTGGACTCAAATCCGTGTTTACTGAACCCAAAGTCCACGTTCTTTTTATTCCTCCAAGTAAAGAGCATTTCTGTATCTGAAGAGTCTTGGAGACATTCTTTAGCAGTAGTTCATTTCCCGTTTATGAAAATAGCTTTGCCCTACACCTAAGTGCCGGTAATTGCCCACTAAGCCGACGGCTACACACCAGCACTGTCTAGCCCCCCCGTCGTCTCTGCGTCTCGAAGCAGTTCCGCAGACACAGCCAGTTCTGGCTTCCGCAGCCCCCCCCTCTCTGACAACGTGGAGTGCAAACTCCGGGGCCGGCCCACCCGCATCTGCCCCTCTGACTCACCCAACGTCCTCTCAACGCCAGCTCGGTACGCACTGTGGAACTACGTTAGCTTCTAAACGAGACGACTTGCCAACACACAAATACACAAACTATCATGAGATAAATTCTTACTAAAAAAATACACAAACTTCACCTCAAAAGCATAGTGTATGAAATATATGTGCGTTTATTGCGTACACATAATACGTACACATGAAATACATGTTCCTGACACTTCCTCAGTTTTTTCCTATAAAATAAAATAGTGTTAACTTAAAAAAAGGCCCACAACGTTCTATAGAACCTCCTCCAGTTTCTTCCCATTCATTCAATCCACCCTTCCACATTAAGGTTCTCCCTGGACACGAATCTAGGTTCCTGGTTACTATGCCAGAACCCCCACCTTCAGACCACTTTCCTATGTCAATCGACTAAGGACACAGCCTAACCCCTATAGTGCATCCCTTAAGCACGACACACACACTACTTTTCCCCATGATAAGACGCAAGACATTGGGTTGGCCAAAAAGTCCATTTAGCTTTTTCCATAAAAAATACATTTTTTCACTTTCACCAATAACTTTATTGATCTGGATACTTTGATATGTCAGCTGTCCCCTGTGTGGTATAATGTTGATTGTTCTCAATTAATGTCGCAATTTGAGCTCTACGAAGTTCAACTGTTCTTCCCGACTGTGGAGCAACGTCCAGCGAGAAATCTCCAGCCTGAAACTACGTAAATCACTCTTGGCACGTTTGATCAGTGACAGCACACCTTCTCTGTACACCGCACAAATCTCATTTTGCATTTCAGTTGCGTTTTTACCTTTCTTGAAATAAAGCATAATATGCAAAATAGGCTTATTTTCTTCCATCTTTAACATTAAAATGGCTACACAAAAATTCACCAGTTTTGATTTTCTTTAAAAAAAATGCACACATACAGCTGTCACAACACAAGTTAACAAAACTGTTTCAAGTGAAGTTAAAAGACAACCAAGCACTACTAAAGCCACCTTACAGAAAAGAACAAACAAACTTTTTGGCCAACCCAATGCTTACTACGTGCTAGACACCGCGAGCACAAAGGAACAAGGCCGTCCCGGCCCTCTGAGGAGCTCACACAAAAGCGTCCAGAGGGGCAAGCGGGCGGTCAGACTGTGAGCAGGGCCTGGTGCTGGCCCTCGCTGCGTGCCCACAAGTCCGAGTGCGACAGCGGCCCACGTCAGATGCTCAGAAATGTCTAGCTTTCACTAGACTTCTTTCCTCAGTTAATACTGGCGGTTGCTCGGCAAAGTGAAATGCAAAACAGAAGAAAATCCAAACAAAAAGCTGTGTTCCGTGTATACTGAGTAGGTTCCTTCTTGTTGCTCCTCATCCTTGTACTAAATCAGCTGCTAGAATGTATCCTTTCCCTTTTCATCTCTTAAAAAGCATCTTAAGTAAGTGATGGGACCTCTCTGCCAAACCACCAAAACGAACACTCCAAGCTCCTTTAACAACTAAGGTTGTCAGCTGGTCACACAGCGGACGGGGCTGCTCACGCGCAGAAGGAGCCGGGTGCAGGGAGCGCGTCCTACCATAATTGCTGATTTTCACGGTGTAGCCCGTCGTGATGGGAGCCACCACGGCGGCCGGCTTCTCATTGTCGAGAGCTTCTGCTTTCCTCTGTGATTTCTGCTGCATCTTGTTCTTGATTTCCGTCTCAACCTTGGATTTTTCAGCTGTCAGAACATCACGCACTCTCTTTCTTGTGGCCTTTTCCAGCAGCATCTTGACCTCTTCTAGATCTTTCTGTAGCTGTGTTACAATAAAAGACAGGTTAGCTATGATAAATAAGGTAACAGTCTGACATTCTGCCCATTGGTCATTTTAGCTGACTGAAATAAGAGCTAAGAATTAAGAGACTCATTTACATTTTCTAGGGTTGGGTAGCAACTAGAATTCTTTCTTCCAACCTATCTAATTGTAAATAAGTGAAGCTTTCTTTCTTCCTTTTAAAGGAAAATTTAACAATCTTGAATTAACAATAGGTAATCAAGCCTCCGTTTTCCAGTTTGGTAGACTGTTTAACTGTCTTTGTTACAGAACATCTTATTGTAAGATAATTTATAAACTGTGACGAAGAATCTTTTATTTTTTGAAAAGAAAAGGATTCCACAGATTTCCTTCCAACATCCACTCCTAGACGTCAGATACTGAGAATTTTAAAACCATCACGACGAGTGAGCACACGGTGTGACGAAACTCTACGGCAACTTCACTGAGCAAACCTAACTTCTGCCAGTGATTGTTCTTCACCAAATACCTGAATATTACACATAAAAAGTTTGAATTCTAAAGGCAAATGATAAAAAAAGACGTACTTCTGCTTTTAAGAAAAGGTCTTGCTCTGAAGCTCCAGGCTTAATCTTACGGGCAAATGTCTGGGACTCGGTTGCGCAGCAGAGAGGAAAAACCTGCATAAACAACCCAACACCGCCACCCCCCCCTTCACCACGCAGGCCGCCCCCCTCTCCTCGGCCAGCGCCTCACCTACTGAAGTCCACGTCCACTTTCCGGGGGCACAGCCAATGCTTTTCTGAGTTCAAGAGTTAAAGACACTGTTACAAAACTAACAGGCCTGACAAAACCTTTCCCAGTTATCCTTTGACAACTTACAAAAAAGGGATTTGATTTTCTTAAAATAACTTTACATTCTGACTGGACACTGGCAATTTGAGAGGAAGATGCTCACATTATACAGCCTGAGAAAGCATAAAAGGCTCCCGGTAAACATCTTTCGATGCTGAATAACTCTGTGTAATACCTGAAGCGGAGATTGAAAGTCCTAGTGTTCCTCAAGTCTTACAAAAAGCAGCAACAGGAAAACGGACGCTCTCGGTACCCGAGTCTGACATTATCTCACTGAACTCAGACGCCCTGGCTTCCCCGCCTGTCACTGATAACATGGTGAGAGGCGTCCCACTGTGCCGAGTCTCCTGGCCACACTCCACACAACCCCGAGCTCCTGCTACTAAGACAGAAAAAACTGCAAACTCTTCTTGGATGCCAGCACCAAGATACTTCAGTTCAAAGCAATCTTTTTTATTAAGATGCTTTAAAATTTTCACTGATTCTAACACCAGTGTGACAGACACTGAAATGTAAAGTTAGCCTATGTGTTCCTAGAGTAAGGACTGAGTTTGACTAGACTAGGAACCCTTTTCCTAGCAGACTCTGGAAAGAACTCTGAGAATGAAGGGATTCCAGGGCCCTCTGCAGCCAGTGCTGGCTCCCTCGTCCATACCACGACGGCAGGTGCAGACAGGGTGGGTCCGAAGCAGCTCACAGAGGCCCATGCTGGGTGGTCCTTGATGTTTCTGCTCCGTGGGGACCTGAAACCAGTAGGGGCGACCTGTTCTGTGCCTTCCACAGCAGTTTCTCACCTAACGCATCTAGGCCTTCACTTGTTTTCCTTATGCAAAATCACATACTCTTTTACCCCATACCTAAACTCATTCAAACGTATCTTCTAATGCAGCTCTGAATTCCGCAAGAGGAGGCATTAAAATCAAAGTGCCTCAAAACATCTCTCCGGAAAGACACAAACAGCCACAGAGCAGGCACAGGAGAGGACGCCAGTTCACTCACCAGGCACCAAGGAATGCTCATCCGTGCCCCAGTGAGACGCCACTTCACACCCACCAGGAGGGCTGACAACAGCAACAAAAAAACAGCCGGACAGAACAAGGGGCTACAGACACACTCTGGGGAATGTTCTGGGGATGTGGGAGGTGCCACCACTGTGGAAGGAGCTGGGGGTCTCTCCGAGTCGGTGCCAGGATGAGACCCATCATCCCACTCCTGGTGTGAACCCCAGGACACTGCACACCAGGCCCACGCAAAAAGCCACATGTAAGTGCTCATGGCAGCACTGTCCGGAACAGCCAAGAAGGGGGGAAAATCCAGATGTCCACCAACAGATGACGGAGAATGAAGTGTGGTGTGTCCATGCAGCGGAAGACTACTCAGCCACAGAAAGGAACACACGCCACACCACGGATGAACTTGGCATCATTGCACTAAGTGAAAAGGAGCCAAAAAGCAGAGGCCGCCTGGCATGGGCTTCCGTTTGCACCGACAAACGTGCAGAGACAGCGTGGGCTGAGGCTGCCCGGGGAGGTGGTGCCGGCCAAGGCTTTTCAATGGACCCCCGTGGGTTTCCCTGGGGAGTGATGAAAATGTTCCGGAATTGGTGGTGGTCGCTGAACAACACTGAACATGATAAAACGCACTGACTTGTATACACTTTCCGTGGGTTAGAAGCAGTGAATTTTATCTCAAACAAAGCAAACACCCAACGGCGTCCCTAAATGTTGATTTAAGTGCCTGCACTGACGAGTCCTTCCTCACTGAAGAGGATGAAGGGCCGTAAAGTCACCGCAGGGATCATTTCCTCGGGCCCGCCCATCACAGACTCGGGTGGTAAGTCACCCGGACCGAGACTTTACTATACGCACACCTCTGCTTCACACTTAAAGCAGATTATGAGACTTAGAAAGTCCCACCGGAGAGTCCCCTGCCTCAGTCACACCGGGGAACAGACTTCCAGGGACGCTGACGTTCTGTTTAGACCAGGGACAGAGCGACCCAGGCAGTGTCACGCCCAGCGCGTAACCGCCCAAGTCCGCAAAGTCAAGACGCCCCTGTTCAGAGATTAAAGCTCTTAACAAGAGAAAAAGGCCATTTCCACCGCTCGGTAAACTGACTTTTCAATTTTTTTTTAACGCATAGAGCAGACCGCGGTTCGCCAAGCACTGTTTTACAAAGAACTGACACTTGGTGCCCTTAACCCCACGGCACGGGCGCTCCTGTGGCTCAGAGAAGCACAACAACGTGTCCCAAACCCCGCGGCTACTCGCGTGTGCGGAGAAAACACGCCTGAGAGAATCAAGTGCTGAGACCCAAGGCTTCTCAGCCGCCCGCCCCCCTCCACCCTGCAATGACACTCGGGCTTTGCCATCAGTCCCAGGCGAACGAAGCCTCACGTCCCCCGGCCAGTACGACGGGCGCGGGAAGGTGACCGGCTCGCCCGGTCCGCCGTCCGCACCACCGAACCCCTACACACCCCGCTCAGCCGTACCGCGCGCGGGGAGGGACCCCCGGCGGGGCTGAGAAGCGGCGGCGGCGGCGGCGATCGGCAACTTTCCCGCGGAAGCCGGCGCCGCAGGGGGCCGTTCAGCATCAGGCCCGCTGCAGGAGGGAGGGTGCGAGGCCCGGCGAGCGCGGGGAGCGCCAACGGAGGGAGGGGGCCGCAGGGCCGTGAGCACGCGAATCGCGGCGAGGAGCTCCGGCAAGGCCGGCACGGGAGGATGAGGCGGGACCCTTACCTCCTCCACAGCTGAAGCCATGGTCGGGGTGGGCCAGGCAAGGAACGAGATGCAGCCCCGCGGGGGAAATAAACAGGAAACGACGCACCGCTCGATGCGCAGGACCCCACGACTCGCAGCGCCCGCAGCCTGCGCGCACCACCTGCCCTGCGTGACACCGTGGCCCGCCCACCGCGCGCGGCGCCTCTAGAACCTTCGCGAGTTTAGCGTCACAGCCCTGTCCCTTGGCACCACCCGCTTCCCTAGTCCCGCCCCGTTCGCCGAGCTTTCTAGCAACGCTCAACTCTCGCGAGAGGAATTACGCAACTTCCTCTCCGCACCGACAATTGTCGGCTTAAACTTTGACCTCGTTTGCTCCGGCTGCGCAGTCGCAACTCGGCGCCGCCGGCTTTGCGGACTTTCCCCAACCCCGGAAGCAATGTACCGCTTCTCTGGATCCAAACCGGAAGTTGGCTACAGAGTCGGCTACTTCCGTCCCGTTTAGGGGACGGGCCCACCGCGCAGCCATCTTGCTTAAGGCTAATCGGTGACTCTGTGCAACAGAAGGACAGAAAGAGAAGGGGCAACCTATTTATGTTTTTAAAACGGGAAAGAGCGAAGACGTAAAGTACGGAGGACCCTGAAGAGAACAGTTTGATTTTCAGTGGGTTCTGGCTATCGGGGTACGTCATCACGATTTAGCATCAGCGACGTGGTGGCGTTGTCACGGGCCGCGTAGGGTTGTCTCGGCCACGTGACGGCGCCACCAGTAACCGAAAGGTCGCAGTTTGATCACGTGTACGTTGCACTTGTGTTCCTGCTCTAGCGCACATGGGAGGCGATACATCGGCCTCCTGTCTCTGTCAATAAATACATCCTCAAAAAACTAAAAATAGTTTTGTTAAAGTTTCATTTCAAAAAGCTGAAATCGAGACTCATTCATTGTGAGGGAACCAATAATATGTTAAAACCATCACAGTGTATTTGCATAGCTGGGGACTTAGTAGGCAGTTTAACAGTGGAACATTAGTGCAAGGTCGCAAAGTTAGGTACAACCTGATTCATGTCCTGCAGCGTAACAAACATAGAACCTTTGGAGTTACGTGTTGCACTGAAACGCAGAACTGACCTGTCCGATTTTTGTAAGATTTTGAAACTGGAACACTGAGATGCTAATCCACCTCTGCTGTCACTTGAGCAGAGGAAATGTAGATTTGAAAGTTAATCACTTAGAAGCAGGGGAAGCTTGTTTTTCAGAGAGAAGCGGCGACAGATGAGCGTCACCGGGCAAGACAAGCAGAAGAGCGACTGTGAGAACAGGCCCTTGCGTTCCAGGTAGCATTCCAGTCCCTGGTCCCAGTGCCTGTTCAGGCCGTTTGGCATTTGGTGTCTTTGATAAAAAAAAAAAAAAAAAAAAAAAAAAAAAAAACCCTTTTTCCTTTTAGTTAATTGTCTTGTTACTAAGCTAGTTTGAGAGTTTCTGTTACTTGCACCAAGGGCTCTCTAGAGAGGAAAACCGGACACTGGGCAGCGCCGCCGTGGAGGACGCCATTCTGCAGGGAGGGCCGGCAACGGACTCCTGCTTCGGTTTTCTTCCTAAACTGACTAGAGTCTAGTGTCAAATAAGAAGTGTTCCAGAAACACTGGGTTCAAATAATTCAGAATAAAAATCAACCAGAAAAAAATCGAGAAGACATACATGGACTCGAGAACAAATGTTTATTACTGCTTAAAGGGGCAAAAAAGGGGCAACACAAAGCATTGAAAACATCACTGGCTCACGAAAACAGTCACCTTGTCACCTCCTTGGTTGCGTTTGTTTATTTCACAAGGCTTCATTCACACATGAAAACAAGATACTAATCCAATTCAAGTTCATAACGATTATAAAAGTAAACATTTGTTGGGACAATGTACAATAAATTGCACTTTTCTGAACAAGCATTACATTTACATTTATAGTGTACTATGCATAATATGTGGAATTACGGAAACATCTAGTCAGTCAGTGTTTGAAGGGAGCGAGGCTGCTCACTGACGTCTCTTTTGTGGTCAATCAGCACTGTGTGCGCTAATCAACTCCTTTATCCCAGAACCTGTTTTCATCAGAGAAACCGTGTACGAAAATTAAACAATGCGTGGAAATGAATGGTAAGAAGGTCTACTACGTCCTCAGCAAGGGAAAGGTAGGAGCTGAAAGAAAAGTGGACTGAGAAACTGCCCCCCCCATTTGAATTAAGAATCCATATATTATGCAAAATACCAAAAATAGAGAAACTGATGTAAAAGGCTACTGGGGCATCCTGGATTCTGGGACTATCTCCAGCTTCATTCTTGTGCTTTGGTGACCCCAGAGACTTGATGCATTTTATATCCTTCTGATCCAGTTGCCTACATTTTATTCCATAGGTAATATATAGTTATGTTACATTTCAGTGGAAAAGATTTCAAATGTTTACTGCAGTGACAGAGTAACTGAAAATGTTCATTTTCTAGTCAGTGATTCTTTTTTATTCCATTTTCGAGGGTATCACTGATGATAACCATGGGATGGAGGTGGGGAGAATGGGAGGTGTTGGTGCAGATGTCCGTATCGCAGGCAGCAGGCCCACCTGCAGGTCAGCGGGACACGTGGTCTCGTACACGGAAGCTGAGAGGGGAACTCCCGACCGCTGAGACTGCAGTCAAAACTCGACTCGTAAACATCTGCTTTCCTCATTACCACTCAAGATCATCTCTTATTGAGGTGCAGCCCACACCGAAGTATTTATTGTGGTAGCTTTTGAAAAATACGGAAGTTCCTACGGTAAAAAGCTTTGCCTTTGTGGTACGGAAGCCACTGTGGCAGAGGAAGGATGTTGTGGAGCAGCTGTAGTTCAGTGTGACCATGAGCGGGGCCGCTGGGGGCGAGAGTGTCTCAGCGGGTGGCACCCGGGTGGGGAACAGGCCCCCTAGGCGAGCCGTGACCTGCCCTTCTCTCCCTGACCGCCACGTGTGTACTCACTCAGGTGCGCTGGCACCGGGGTATACGAGAGAGGCAGGGATACTCTGGACAAGTCCGCACACACAGACCCGACAGTGTGCAGATCAAACAACGGTCTGTCCATTCTCTCATTTATCTGTAACTGGAGCACGAGAATCAGAGGTTTTCCAAGAGCTGTTTTTAAAAGGTACACAATAGAATCAGCTTGCCAAGTAATTAAAAGTGCTCTTTCCAAGAGAAGTGAAACAAACCAGGAATTTAATTTTTTAAACAGCTCCTTTTGGGGGTCCTGAAATCAGACAACCATCTTGGAAAAAGTTAGTACACTGATTTCAGCCAAAGAAAAAGAAACCTCAGCCCCTGCCGTCAGATACCCGTCGATTCTCATCTGCAGGAACTAGTCAACCCTTTTAAGAATTTCTCATCTCTTGGGCCCTAAACTGTGCATTCTCTCGTGCTTCTCACTTTAGCTAGGAAATGAAGCCACTAGTTATTAACTGGAAAGTATTTTAAGAAAATGGAGTCGTAGTGTGAGAAGAATAAATAACACATAGCACATACGAAGGAATGAAACTTTTGAAGAAATGAAACAAGATAAATACAATTGAATATCCCAACATCAGTGCAAAGATCGCTTTTCTGCTTTATCTTGGGAGTTCGAGAAAGCCCATGAGGAAGAAACTCAGCTTAGTACCAGGAGAGAGGAAGACAGAGATTGGTTGCAAGGGAATGGGCCACAGGCCTGCGCGACAACCTACTAGTGTTCTGATGGGCGCTCACTGCGAGCCTTAGGCAACTGAGAGTTTGTTTCTCTGCATTGAATTATATGTAACTAAATATAACCAAACTGTTCCAGGCTCAGGATGGGGGAAGATAGCAAACATGCGCGCTGCAACGTTCAGTTTGGTTTCTTTCAAAAGTCAGCTTCGAAGAATGTGTTAAATAAGATTTTCAAGATAGAAAAGCTCATGGATCAAATAATCAAATTGAAGCTCATCCCCTTACTTTATTTTGCAGAATTTAGTGAAAAGAGAAATGATCTCTTTTCAGAACTGCACATGTTGGATTTCTGGAGTGTTGCATACACTGCGTTCTAGGAAACGATGAAAACCATTCTAGGGCACGTAATCTGAAAATTTCCCGGATATGTGGGCGGGTTAATCTCTTTCTAAAGGAATCAAGATTAGAGTAGCACTTCTCAAATATATTTCAAAATGAGTGAAACTGGAACTAACAGTTAATGCCAGGATGCACAGTGAAAGACACGTGGTCGGGTAATGCTGTTGTGACATATCGTGTGAAAAATCTTACCTATAGCATGTTTTGAATGTTCTGACCCAAAGGCATTGCACTGAAGAACCACTTGGGCTTATGGTATCAAAACACACTGAAGTATGATATGGAACTGGACAAGAAAAAAAAAAAACCTATGGATAACCCTTATAACCCTTTGAAAAAGTCAAAAGGAAAGGCAAAAGATTGGTTTATTAAACATTTGGAATGTACATACCTGGTGATTCTGTATAAAAAAATGTAAGAGGGCACGAAACAGTCAGGGTGACAGGCACGGACTAGACCGAGAGCCGTTCTGCTTCTCCCTCCACGACTTAAGGAAAAGAATGTGGGCATTCTGAGGGGTGTGCCGATCTCTGGAAGTTAAAAAGAACTTTATACGGTGGAACTGTGAGATTCACAAAACATAAAAGTCTTTAACTTAGCTGGCCATGTGATAAGGCAACTTGTACAAGGCTTCTTGGAATCAAAGCATAAGTATCAGTAAAGCTAACAAATTACACTAAATGATTTATAGAAACAAGTACCAAGATGCACTTCTCTAGCCACTATATTTTACCAAAAAAAAAAAAAAAAAATTTAGCTTTTCTAAACCACCATGGAGGGAATGCTGAAATCAACATGGACACCTGAATGCTGGCTTATTTTCATTTTTGGTAAAGAGAATGAATATAACAACGAAAGCTGTCAGGACCAAAACAAATTCGGTGAGAAAGTACAGCGTTGTGCGATGAGTGTGACACGGGGTGGCAGACAGCCCTGTCAGCTGTATGGGTGGTGGAGGCCGTGGACACCGACGAAGGGACTTCTCTTCTCAGAGGCCGATGGCCGTTTTAAAGGGAAGCAACTCGCAGTGCGCGCTCCTGGGGCCGCGGTCGCTCTCACGAGATTTTTCCCCCCAGGACTGGGTTAGTTTCAACTGCATCACATGGCACCAATGAGACCCACCCTGGCTCTACAGGGCTGCAGATCCTTTGCAAAGAACATGTTCATCAGGATGTTGGAGGTGCTAGGGGCTAGGGCAGGGGAGCGTAGCGGGGGGAAATGGGGACAACTGTAACGGAACAACAGTAATAAAAAAAGAAAAGAATACGGTCATCAAGGAAGCCAAGGATGAGTGTGAGTAAATGCTACCATATGCACCTGACGGTAGTTGGGTTGGTGGGAAAGACCAAAGGCCTCCACAATAGTTTAGAAAATGGGGAAATTCGTTTTGCCCTTACCAAAGGATTTCCTGCATGGGCTATTGATATAGATATGTGAAATATAATTGAAAAAATATTTCCATCACCTTCTTAAATAGTTTTCTCCGCCTTTCCACGAGATAAGTATTTCTATAAAGGTTTCGTATTCCATCAAAAGTGTCACAAATGCATTTGCGTCTCTTCATCTAGGGGTGCCAAGGGCCTATTTTGGGGGAGCCACAGAAATCAGGAAAAGTTGCCTAACATTGAGAAGATGTGAAGCTGGCCTCGATTTCCCATTTTGCAACTTCAACAAAGGTACAGCGCACTCGTGCTTCCTTAGCAAGTGCACGCTGACGACACTAAACGACACACTCTGTCCCCGGCTCCGGAGTCCGCGGCGGACACAGCGGTGCGCCTGGGTCTGTCCGGGCGCCTCTGGTGAAGGCTTCCCACGGCTGCGACTCGAGACACCCACTGACCGCCAGCTTCACGTCTGCCAGACCCGCCACCGTGCTCCTGCTAAGGCACGTGCCATTCCCGAGTGGAGCCCTCAAAGGGACCTGTGGGAATACCAGCGCCACAGTGACTCAGCGCTTCCTTCGTTTACCAAAACCCCAGTTCCTTCCCTCCCAGCCCACCTTCTCCCGCGTCCTTGGCACTTTGCTTCCAGATGCACCCGAAAAGAAAACGGAACACTCGAACCGCCTCTGGGGACCGTTCAGCCCCAGGTCAGCTCCCTCCCTCGGACAGGACCCCGCCGGCCAGGAGCCCCCGTCAGGGGGGAACCCCGGGGCGTGGCCCTGAGCGGCTCCACGGTGTGCTTTATCGGAACGAATCCCGAAAAGGTGGGAGTTAGGGTTTCGATTTTTGTTTCTTGCCTGTGACAAATATCTTCCTATCACTTCAACCTTGGAATAAGTCATTTGTATGTACGATAAAAACAATTATGGAGTTAGTTCTCAATAAAAAGCATTTAGTTCTGAATTACTTATTTCCAACTAAATTTCAGGCATGTGAAATAATGCGTAATACTAGGACGGATCTGAACAGGGCCTTCCAAGAAGCTCCGAAACAGGTGTTCCACATAGGTCAGGTCAGTTTAGGTAACGTCCCGTTGAAAGCGTCGCACAAGAATGAGGGAGGGCCACGGAAGCCCGGGCTTGCTTTCGGGCCTCCTTTACTTTCCTTCTTCAAAAGGGACGCCTGGGAGAGTCCTCCGGGGTCTTGGTCACTTTGATCATTGTGCTCTTGTGCTGGGCTGGGGCTGGGACTATGTGCTCTCCTTGGGTGGCTGGGTGGCCTGTGGCGGCGGCAGAGGCTGGGTGCCCGTGGCCGTTTTGATAGAGTTCAGGGTTTTGCTAAACCAAGAGTTTTTCGCAGCTTGGATTTCATTCATAAGTGCCCCTCTCTGATGTTCAAGTTCCTAATTAAAGAAAGAAAATCATCTGAGTTTTTATAAATGTTTTCTCTCTGACAAAACAATATCCGAGCACAGCTTTTTAGAATCTCCAGGTCTATATCTCCATCGTTGTCCTCCTGCAAAGCCCTGGAGAAATTTAAGTGGCTTCTTAATGGAGGGAAAAAAAGTTTACAGCTAGAAGAGTTACCACCAAAAACCAGACTCTGTGCTTTTTCCAAACAGTGAAATGAAACCTCATGTCGTCCTTCCATTCCCCCTGCCATTTAGGGTCAGGTTAAAGCCCAAGATAACATGTTTAAAACCACAAACAAACACAGAAGGATGAATGGATTGCATTTTTACTGATGGAGGAAGCATGAGTGCGTTTTAGTTCCAAACACACAGCCTTTGCCCTGAGAACGTGCAAGGTCCAGCCCAGAGGCAACTAAGAACAGCGGGTGCGGTGGCCTTGGAGCCACGGCAGGAGGTGGCGGTGGGTACGGATCACGGTCCACCGGAAGCCGGGACTATTTTTCTAATTATGTTGCCCTCCCAACATGGAAAGGGATCATGGGGAAAGGGATTGGGCAAAATCAGGTAAAGATGAAAAAGAGCTTAAAAAGAAAAAAAAGGTGTCAGCTGATGCTCAACCACTGAGGGAAGAATAACAGAGGAGGTTTGACCTTTCATTTTCAGGGTCAGCTACCAAAGTGACCAAGTTCAATGAGGAATGACCTTGGCCAAAAAAAAAAAAAAAAAAATCGCACGGTAAACTAAAAAAGCATACACCTAAGTTCTCACAAGATATAAATTTAATTATTAATACTCATTGAAATCTATGTGTTTATATCAGTGTTTAAAAGCAATGACATGGCAGCTGGCTGTGCATCCCGGGGCAGAAAAATGAATTTACCGTAACACCTATGATTCTGAGCGAGATGCGTCTACTCTGAAGTCCTAGAACGGCCCAGAGCACGAACTTAATTTTCTCGTTGACCTTTCACCACGTCACCAACCTGGATTTTGCACTTGGCCTCCACCAGCTGCAGCTTGGTCTGTGCCAATTCCAGCTCCATCTCCCGCAGCTGCTTCTTCAGCGAGTCCTTCTCGTCGTCTGACTCGGTCCCCTGGTCCGCTCGGGGGCTGGCTGCTGGCTTCACAGCGCCCTCCTTGCTGAAAATGTCGCTGCAGTGTTTACACGCCATCATTTTGCCCTGGAACACCCGAGAGAGAACAAGGTCCGACTGCGTGTTCCACAGCGTAAGTGGCCTCCCGAAACAGCGCGTGATCTGATTTTCGTTTAGACGCTGTTTGCTGCCCCCCAACGCGGGCCTGTATCCGAAGGTGGTTCTCTCTCTCGTGCTACAGCCAAAACGGTTAGGGTCCGCACAGGACCCAGCCGCCCCTTCCCTCGGGTGGCCGCAGAGGGACCCTGGGAACAGACAGTGGCGCAGCGCCGCTCTGACCTCCGTCCGTCCTAGAACTCTGCGTCCCCATCGCTCTCACTGGATGCCACGCCCCTGCATCGTGCAGGGCGCGCATGGTCGCATTCACTCCCAGGGCTACTGTGTGACGAGGTGCGAGCTCACCCCCCCACCCCACCCCCCGTTCGTAAACCCGGAGTTTCAGTAACTTGCCAAGAGTAGGCTGAGCTCATTACGACTAACGGAAATCTACCCTCGCGGCAAATAACGTGCATGTCCTTTGGTGCAGCTTCCAGCGGAGATGGTCCCTGCCGTCCAAGGTCGTAAAAGTGACTCTGACCCGTACCACCAGGCAAAGCACAACAGCAGCAGCTCCTGTTAAACTATCTCCAGAATAGCCTGGAGAGATGTCCCCTGACCTGCCTGTGCTGACGCCCTCCCGCTGCAGCAGCTCCATGCCCACCACCCCAGCTCGCCTCTCCCCACGCCCACAGCCGCTCTGTGCCACGGTGCACGTGGCCGCCGCTGAGGCCTGAGGACCTGGGTGTCGCCTTTCATTCCTCGCCAGCTGGTCATTCAATTCTTCCTCTGACACGGCCACACTCCCCCTGGCCCAGGCCTGAATGCCCTGAAATCACCTCCTTGGCCCCCGCTGATTTTTCTTAGCCCTCCCACAGGGTGCTCTTCCGACTCCTGCCTGGTTGGTATCCACTAGACACCCGGAGCTCCCTGGAGAGCCCAGGGCTGGCGTGGGGGCACACCGCGAGAATTCGTCATGACGCGTCGCTGACGAAATGAAACGTTACGTGGTGGCTCTCATCTGGGCCTTAACTGGCTACAAGTCTACCAAGCTGGGCACGCAGTTTCATTAGGCTGGACCTTACAAAGGAAGAGATGAATCTCACAAGAGGGAGGAGGGCACTTTGTGCATACACACTGCGCCTTCTGGGAACCACGGGGAGCGAGACGCTTAAGCAGGAGGACGCGTCGCACTATTGAGAGGCAGGCGGCGAGAAGAGCTCTCTAGGGCCGCGCTGTGAAGGTCCCTGAACGGAATGGCCGTGCGTCCTGACTTTATCCTGTGGAAGATTCGCGCATTCGCATCACCGAAGCCCGGGCTCCGCGCTGGAGCTGGAGCGATGAGCCTGACTGACGGAGCAGAGGCGCTGATGGCGGGGAGGGGAGAGACTACAGATCCCACCCACCTCCACCTCCTTCCTGACTAACAGAACCTGGCTGTCACAGGGGCTGGAAAACGCCCAGTTAAAAGGTGCCATTGTCTCGGCTCCCTTGAAGCTGCATGGAGCCATGACATTAAGTTCTGATATGTACGGCACCTGTAAGAAGGCTACTTCGGGACAGCTCACCCAGTTGGAGGAGGAGGGCCCTTGCATCCTTGCATCTTCTTCGGCCTGAAGTTAGTTCTGCCTGGAACGTGGGGGTGATGGCAGAAACTCCAGGTGACAGGTCTGACTTGTAGGTGAGCTCAAGGGTGGAAGGCCACGCTGAGGGTATGGGTTACTGAAGTTGGATCACTGATAAAACCAAGGATCTTTCTAGTCCCAGACTTCTTTTGCATGAGATAATCAACGCCTTTTGGGTTTAAGCCAATGTTGTCTGGGGTTTTCCATGTGTGGCCTATCTAATTCTAAGCAGTTACACTGAGCAATACAGTCCAATTTGCATCTGGGAATGCTCGGTCCGATTAGTGCAGGGGATGGATTGGGAGGGCATGGTGGTAGGGGAAGGCTGTTACAGGGGGGTGCAAAGGTTGAAGCTATCATCACATTCATGCCAAACAAGAGATGAGGAAGTAGGGCGGGAAGAAGAGGAGGTAGTGTGACGTGACAGCTGCTGGTATGGACTGTAGGGTCTGACTCCATAGGTTCAAATCCCGGCATCACTGCCTATCAGCTCTGTGACCTTGAGGAAATTAATTACCTGTTTTGGGGGTCACCATCAATAAAAAGGAGATAAAATAAGTTGGTAAGAAGAAGCTGTTACGGGATCTGCCTGCACAGATGGGTGTGAGGGAATGTGGGGTAGCATGCGTAAGGCCTTGTCCGAGCACCCACAGTGACTGTTAGTAGTTGTACTCGACTCTGGCCGAGACGAGTTCAAATGCCTCATTCCGCCATGCCGTGGCCTCCCATTGGGTAGCCCCCCCCACTACCCAGTAATTTCCTTACTCCTTAATACACACTCTGATCACGCAGTTGCCTTCGTGAAACATGAGATGCTCACTCCCATCTCTGGGCCTTCACTCACACTGCTTTTTCCAGAATGTCCCTTTTAAATCCCTCTGACTCAATTCTACCCATCTTGCTTCAGTCCAGCCAGGTCCAAAGTCGTCTTGGGTCTACAGTTCTTGTTACTTCGCTTCTCTGCAACCGTCAGTGCCGTCCAACTCAGCACTTACGTGCTTTGCAAGTATTTCCTCGGAGTCTCCCATGCAGCTTTGTATAACCTGTTCCTGCAGGGAGGTTCTGAGCCCTTTGTCATGCGTAATTTCTGTAACAGACAGAAGTCTAACGCCCGTGCACACAGTCGATGCTCAACAAAACCTCCCCTGAGTGGTCGGTATAAATCCCCCTTTCATTTTTGTTCACAGAGATTTTAGTTCAGGATAGTTAATCCTTTTATAGGCCAACACACTTCATCAGCTGATGCTGGTCATTATGTCTACAAAGGTACAAAGAATGATAAAAGCTAAGGAGGGAGAGGGGACAAAGGAAGGACAGAAAGGGAAGATATGAACCCCAAATTTAGTAGGTCTGGGGAGGGAGACCACCAACTCTGTGCTCACTAACAATCTCAGACTGGTGGTGTTTTATAACATGAAATAAAAAAAAGGACACTTTTGGAATACAAAGTCAGAACAAGGTTTGTATTTTCATTTCCCATGTCTCAGATATTCAGGTCATAACTTATAAAAATACGCATTTGGTGTGTGCCAAGTACTAAGCCAGGCACTTTATATACACTTTTATTTCATCTTCAGAATGGCCGCGTTACTCAGGCACTGTTATCTGCTATGCAGAATACTAAGTAAAGTTCAGAGAGGGCAAGTACTTGCCAAAGTGTTAAAGAACGTGCTGGAGTCCTTAGAACGCACAGAAATTCCTAGTATGAAACCTGACTATATTTGAATAGAACTACATCAGGTTTCTTGGACACTGGTCCGAGAGCTGGCAGTGCCAACATTACTTCTTAAGAATACCCCTCCGTTTGGTTTACTACTGTTTCTACAGAACAAGCGGTTGGTTGCCTTTTCAAATAATCAATAGGAGTTTTACCACCAGGGGGCAGCATACAAATAAATGCTACAAGGTTTTGTGGGGTTTTTTTTAAACAAATCTCTCAAAAATTAGAATCTGTTACCTAACATGTGTCCTCCAGCCCTAGACCACCCATGCTGCTTCCTGTTCGAGAGAGTAACAGATGAGACCGCGGGCCATACGCTGAAGCATCACGTCAATTCAGGCACAGCTGGGATGCAGGCTGCTGGGGGTCCATCCAGGAAAGCTCGGGGCCTCCTGTGACAGTGCTGAAAGCCACTACCTGCCTCTGACGGGCCACAAGACTGATGGGGACACAGCCTTTCAGCGGCAGGGAAGAGGATCACACGCGGTCGGTCGGGAGAGAGGTACTCTTCCGCATAATTCCTAACCCTCTAGAACAAAGGGCTGGTGGGGATCTCCCTGCCAGGTGCTCACTGAAGCCTGGGAATGGGGAAGAAGTTCTACCACAGAGCCACGCCACTCCTCACCTTTACCACTTCCAGCTCCTCCTTGCTGGCTGCCTGCTGCTTCTCCAGTCTGGTGCTTAACTGGGAACAGATCTAAAGGAAAGAAAAATAAAACTTTCCTTACCGGACAGCAGAACAACTTTCACACGTGTGCACGTCCCTTTACCACCTCCTATGCTGTCGCGCCTGTGCTGCTGGAGAAATCGCGCAAATGAACAACTCGGCGAACGCCAGTCTCCGCGGGGAGCGGCGGGGAGCCCGGGAGCGCCCCCTGCATAAAGCACCTGTCGTAACTGGGAGGAGGAGGAGCTGATTTCTTCCCGTCACCGGCCTTTGTGGCGGGTTCCGGGGAGTTCCTGTCCTCGCCTCTGGAATCACTCCACAGGACCTTTGCTGAGTGCCCACCTCATTCGAGACGCTGTCTGTGCTGGGACTCTGGTGGGAAAGCTCCGAGCCAGGCGTGTCTCCTGACTGCAGACACAGGAAAGGGCCTCTGTTTTTCCGAGTACAGAGGCCTCCTTAAGAACTGGCAGAGTGAATAAAACTTAAAAAAAAAAGGTCAAATGACCAGAAAATAATAAAATCATTAAAATAGTAAAATCTCAATCTTTTTTTGTGAGAAATGAAATAAAAAGTTTAGGGGTGTGACATTTTCACGTGCAATTTGGATTAAAACATAAAAGGTCTACTGCCTCTATGACGCAAACAGACGTGAAGAAGAACCCCCAGGTTACTCAGCACCAGTTCCAGGGTCCAGGGCCTGCCTGTGCAGCTCGCTCTCTAGTTTCTCCGGACCTAAGCCTGAAAGCGATGAACAGGTGTGCATTAGCCAGTATTTTTTTTACAAAGTGATCTCCCTAGTAATTTTGGCAAACCATATACCCTTTTAAATAAGCCAACATGCTCTGAACTGTAGCCAAGAAAAGCCGATTCCAACTCTAAGATGCATTTAGACCGCGTTTGAGGTCCTAATTATCTTCCAACAGATGGGTCTGCTGCCTTTCGCGTCACTCGGAGCGCCCGCCAGATAACAGTCGAGAGCGGTCCCGAAGGCTGCTATTTGCAGAGCACGGCATATGGCAGCCACCCATGGCCTAACTCGGTGACAGAAAATTGCATCTGCAGTGACGCCAAGTTCCACGGCACATGGCCTCGAATGTCCCTTGTGCACGCCCCCTCCTCCTCGCGCAAATGCGAAATCTCGGGGTCGATTCCAGGTCTCCCCTGCTCCACCCAAAGGGGCCACCCTCTGGGCTGCGCTCCTCTCCGTGTCCTCACTGCCGATTACGGTCAGGGTCCCTTTAGCTCGCCCGGACCCCGCGCTTTGCCTCTCCCTGGTCTGTGTCTCTGCCTGCGGATCCCCTCTCGGTCCCTCATGTCTCACGGGGACACAGCACTGCCAACCACAGGTCCCTGATTGTGCCACTTTCCTGCTCAAACGTTCCTACTACGAAGACAGTTGAATCCAAGCTCCTCAGCTTTCCCTGACGACCCTCCTCGAACTGCGCCCCAACTCACCTGTGCTCCTCTTCCAGCTCGGAGCGCTGGCCAAACCTCACTCTTTCCACCCACCCCCGTGTGCGTGCGTGCGCCGGGCCCCTGTCCCTGCGCCTGCCCTCTCCTCCCCGCCCCGCACACCTGGCCCTGGAAGCACAGCTCCAATCGCCCCTCCTCCAGGAAGGGCTCCCCCATTTCCCTGCGCGGCAAGTGCCCTTTCCTCTTCCGCATGCGCAGGTGTTATCTCCCTTTCAAGGCCACGTAGCCACGTGGGAAGACGGGTGCCCGCCTGCTATACTGTGACAGCGAAGGACACTCTGATCTCCCAGCTACTGCCATTCACACAATCACTAAACTTCAGTCCTTGGCACAGAGGCAAATGTTACTAGTGTGCTCCACAGCAGGGGTGTCAAACTCACGTTCACCAGGGGCCACACCAAACTCGCGGTTGCCTTCAAAGGGCTGGATGTCATTTTAGGACTGTGTAAATGTAAGTAACTAACTCCTTAACGGTCAAGCAAGAGCTCGGTGCCGGGCCGGGTTCTGCCCGCGGGCCCTGTGTCGGCCACCTGTGCTCTACGGGAAGGAGCGTCTGAGTGGGGCAAAGACAGGGTCCCCAGGGAAATAACGGGGTTTCTTTTCCTCTGCACCTAGTGGACACGACAAACAAACAAACAGACCGTTGTGCCCGGATAAACCTCCCATGCGCTCAGCAGGCGGGTCCGACTGCTGTCGGTTTCAGAGGAGAGCATCAGCCACCGCATTTAGGGACCGCAGTGTGGCCACTGCTCTGGAAACGCTAAAAACAAGGCGCATTTCCCCAAAGAACAACGTCAACAGCCACTCTCCTGGAGGCCGAAGCCGCCGTGGCGCGGTACCTGCTTGTACTCGGCGATGATAGCCGTGGTCTTCTGTATTTCGTGCTCTGCCTTCTCCAGCTGTTTCCGGAAGACCTCTTTCAGCTGGAAAGAGTGAGGAGGACAGCCGTCAAGACGAGGTCAAAACCTTAGTAACTTCCACAAACACCAGACTCAGGTCTGCCTGAGTCACGGCCAGCGACAAGGTGAACACGGAAACTACATCGCGTTTCCTCGCCGAAGCTGCATCTGGGTCACCTGAAAAGCCCGATCATCTCCAGAGCTACGGAAATCTTTCTTTGCTGTCACGTGTAAGGCACAGGCGCCGCCCGATTATAGAACTGCCTGTGCTCACTGCTTGCTCTGTGACCCTGTCGTTGATTCCTGCCCCTCCAGAAGCCACCTCACGACGAAGCACTGCTGCCTGGACCCTGGATGCTGTATCACCAACTGCGGAAACAAGACACGAGGCCTTCCTATTCAGTCCCTGACGTCACTGCCGTCCCCGCCCTGAAGGCGGTAGCATTTTGGGACTGGAGTCAGGGAAAGACGGAGGAGGAGGAGAGCCCCTGAGGACAGGAGGTTCAGGACTGAAGAGACAGTGACCTTGGAAGGAGCTAAGGTGACACATTAGGCAGGTACTTGTGAACAGTCACAGAAATTCTGACTGGTGAACGCTGCACTTAAAACCCGTGACTTTCACAGTGCCGCAGCCCCAGAACTCTAGGTACAGGGGAAGGTGGGGATGACGGAACAGCTCAGATGCTTGTAGGTAAAGGGAAAAGAAGCCAGTTCTTCCAAGTCGTTGACCGAACAAACAAAAACTTTAGTTATACCCCGTTCATAATTTGGGATGCTGCAATGCAGAATTCATCTGTTTATTTGGATTACGTACTTAAAGACTAATCTCCACTTGCTAACTCAGTATGAGTGCACTTTATAATCGGGCTCATCTCATTAGAAGACTTCTGAATTCCTTCACATTTGCGACATTCTAAGATTCTAAAAGCAGTTTGTAGGTTATTCTGATTCAAACTCAGTTGTCAGGTGAGTCTCTGTTCTCTATCTCACATAACTTAGGGACACAAACCACAGCCTTTTCCTGCCCTGTGGCAGGCCCCTGACCTCAGGACGGACTTGGACGGCCGAGAGGCTTCGACACTTACCTCTTCTCTGAGCCAGCTTCCTCCTCTAACGAACCTCACGACAGTGCCATGATGACTAAAATAGTGCACGCACGCACACACGCACAGGGAAGAAGCATGGCTTAAATTCAGTTGCTGCCAGCTTCATCCTTTACCAACGGTACTGAAGTGAGCCCCCAAGAGGCAGGAGTTTAAAAAAAATACCCATGAAAAGGCCTACATCCAACTGCATAATCAGCCACTGAAAAATTCTGAGTATGTCAAAAAAAAATCTTGGCCCACAGTAAATGCCAAAAGTCACTTTATCATTTCAACAACAACAAAAATGAAGGAACGCTCCATGCAAACCTCCAAAGGTGTTAAATGATACATCCCTTCACCAGGAACTTCACAGAACCTTCTCTGCTTGGACGCAGGTCTGGGAAAGGCTCTGTGTCCTATCTTATTATTAGCAATTTTGCATCTCAGAACGAAACCCGTTAGCGTGTGCGAGCTGGCCAGCCCGGCTGGCACGGACAGAGGCCCCTCGAGCCACCCGTCTGTACCCGGTGGGGGAGGCGCCTTCCGGCCCCATAGCCTCCCCACTCACAGAGGACAGCAGGGTGCTAACGCCGAGGCTGGGCCCCAAGGGCGCCCTCCGTGCCCCAGGGAGCCAGGGGCGCATCTCCTTCGGGGCGGGATCAGGAAAGTGAGGCGTGGCTGGTGCCGGCGACTCCCAGCAGAGCGCTCTGCGGGCTTCCAGCTCAACAGGCCTCAAAGTCCTTCGGAGGAGTCAATTATCCTGGCGCTACGACACGGCATCCGCCGATCTGTCGGAGCGCTCGGAGCGTAGCCCCAAGTTACTAACCCTAGAGGCACTCTAACGCGCGTGCTAGACGGCGGCTAGATTCCTAGCAGCTGCTGGAGGGGAGAAAGGCCGCCTCCTGCTCCAGCGCCTGCAGAAGAGGCGTCCAGACCCGATGCCACTCCGAGGGGCCGCTTCCACGTCCCCCGACTTAGAATAAAACCGTGTCTTGTCTGCACCACCAGCGGGCTCCGTACCTGTGTGGTGCACCTGTGTCGAGGAAAGCCCACCCGTGCCTGTTACCTGAGCAGTCTCCTCCTCCTGCTTCCTCTTCTCCTCCTCGGTCTCCACCAGCCTCTGTTTGGTCAAGAGGAGCTCCTTGTTCAACACGTCCGCCTTGTCTTCTGCCTGCAAGTCGGAGCGCGCCACAGTCACGGAGACGTGGAGAGACCGCGCGTGACCCAGCGATGGCCGCCCGCACCAAATCCCAGCCACATCCCAGGCCCTGGGCAAGCGCTGCCTCTGATCCTCCCACAGCGGTGACCTCACAGACAACCACAGTGGGTCGCAGGGATCAAACCACCGGACTAGGGTGCACACGGAGTACTGGAGCCCGGGTCCGAACGCGGACTGGAGTGGCACCTGAGCCCCTGCTCGTGCTGAACGCGCCTCGCATGTTTCTGGATGCCACATGGCACTCACTCGGAGACTGTGGATGCGGCGGAGGCGGGGACGAAGCCGCAGAGGGAAGCTCCTAAGGGCTGCGCCTGGGGGTGGGTGCGGGGCGGGCGGCAGAGGGCAAGGCTGAGCCATGGACCACCGCTGGGCGAGGATGTTCGAAGCCCCACACGGGCACTCACACAGGGGTGAGTGCAGCGGTGAGAAAACAGTACCCCAAGCCCACAAGAGAGAGATCCACGAGGAAAAGTGAAGCAGGGACCGGCCATCCAAACAGCAAAGACTGGCGTGGCCAAGGAAAGCTCAGAAACGTCCTCTGGCCTCAACTCGGACACGGAGCCCGACTAAACCGAGGAAGGGAAGCGCCGTGTGCGTGTTTAACTCAGGAGCGTGCATCCGTGTTACCTGTTAGGTCTCGGCTGCCAGTGTGCGCATGCGGGGCAGCGCGGCCTCCGCCTTGCCCGACTCACCCCGTCTACATTCGCCCCTGTTGAAACCTGCCGCATCTCCCTCGACAGCACTGAGCGCATCTGTACCGACAAATCACACGTGCGCGACTGCCCTGTCCTGCCCACGAGACTTTGAGCTCTGGGAGGCGGCTGCTCGGTCGCGGCCGAGCATCCCACGGCCCCACAGGCCAGCCCAGCACCGGGTCCCGAGGAGGTCCTCTATCAGCATTTGGCGAATGGATGGATGTGGCTCTGAAAGCCGCCACAGAAGCGGCCTGTGCGGCGTGGAGGTGGCTGAGAGCCACGGGGCGAGTTCAGCAGAGGAAACCACAGACGCAGAGAAAGGCAGCTATCTGAAGACGCTGGCCCTGGCTGACAGCGGCAACATGTCATCCAAGTCACAGCAAACACAGGCCCGGTGGCCTCCTGTCTCCCCGTGCCTCCCGCACGTCCCGATGGCCTGGCCGGCACAGTCTGCCGGGCACCGGCGGGGCACCTGCACCCGCCTCTCTGCTCCCACTGCCTGGGGCCCCTCAGGCCCCGTATCCCGGAGGGCAGGGCTCTGTTTTAGCACCCTTGGGAGCTGCCAGGTCCGTACGCTGCACAAGCCCCTTCTCAAGACACTGATACATGACATTTTAGCGGGGCGGGGGGCCGAGTGCACGCAGCGGAAGAACATCTTAAAATCAGAGCTGGACCTCCAAGAAGGTACTTTACAGTTTGGGAAATGTCTGTAATGAAAGGAAAAGAGAGTCACTTCCTGGAGAAAATTTTTAATAAACAACTAGATACTTATCAGGAGAGGACCCACTATTTTTATTTCACGTTTCTCCTGCCCGTTCTTCACTAGGCCGAGGTAAGGCGAGCTCACTGTATTCCTATTGCTAGCAGAAGTGACATCTGCAGAAAGTTCTGTGGGCCCCGTACGGAAGGAGTCCCAGAGTTTTCCAGAAGCTTTTCCGCTGCGTTAGTCTCCCACGGGAACGTGACAGAAACGACCCTGCAATCCGTGATGCAATCTCGAATCAACCGACAGCCTGAGCGAAAGGCATCGGCATGAGGATCTTTCAGTAATGGTTTCCCAGAGAACTAGCCAGTTGCTCCATCCAAAACAAAGCAAATGGACCTGCCGCTTAGTACGCGTCGCTTCTGCCCTCACGTGAAACCTGCCGTGGTTAGAAGGGACCTAGGCACGGTCCCCAGTGGGAAAGCACTCGCTGTGTCTCCTCCTGGTTCCTGGGGAACCGGAAAGGACGGGATGGGCCAGAGAGTGGGGAGCGGCAGAAACTGACCCGGGGCATTTGTATCTTTCCACATTTCTAATCGCCCGGAAGCCGTTTTTAAGCATCCGTGGGAGGGAGCGTGAGTTCTGCAAAGAGAAGCCTGTGTCGGCAAGAAGCACACAGCCTGCGGTGCCCAGGAAGCCTGAAGCCGACCAACGACCGTGACGGGGGTAGGGAGTCACTTAGTTTGAAAAAGTACCTAATTAGTGTTTGTTTGCTTTCAATATTACTTCAAATACAATCTGCTTTCATGTTTGTTTCATGTTTGCCAGGTTTGCTATTTTAATGCAGAGATTTGATTTCGATAACCTGGGACAGAAAAGTATCAGGCCAGCTAAGTGGGCGAAGCAGGCAAAGCTGGTGGGGTCACTGTCCCGCGAGGGCCCTTCCTTAAAGCCGCAGGGGCAGGTCCCCCGAACATCGAACGGAACAGCGGGAGGGAGCCCTGCTTGAGCAAAACTGCAACATCAGGAGGAGATATGCATGAAGAAGCAATGTTTGTTCTTTCATTCAGATAAAAAGCTTCAAAAGCAGGGGCCAGGTCCTAAAACAAAGAGAAAGATGCCCTGGCCAGGTGGCTCCGCTGGGGGAGGATCGTCCAGTGCGCCAAAAGCTTGCCGGTTTGATCCCCAGTCTGGGTGTGTAAGGGGGTAACCGATCGATGTTTCTCTCTTACATCGATGTTGCTCTCTCTCTGTCTCTCTCTAAAATCAATAAACATGCCCTCGGTTGAGGATTAAAAAAAAGAGTGAGAGAGAAAGAGAGGTGTGAAGGGAGGAAATAAGAATGAGGACTAAAGGAAGGAGTAACTTGTCCTCAGGGACTGAGCTAGTGTCTACAGGAGGCTCCTGGGCTCTCAACAATCCCTTGTTTCAGGAGCCCCTGTGGGGCAGTCACTCCAGATGAGCTGGACGGAAGTCCACAAAATGGGCTTTCTTGGAAAACGTTTTAAAAAAGATTTTATTTATTTTTTTTAGAGAAGCAAGGGAGAAAGAGAGAGAGAAACATGGACATGCGAGAGATACATTGATCAGCTGCCTCTCATGCGCCCCCTACTGGGGACCTAGCTCTCAACCCAGGCCCGTGCCCTGACTGGGAATCGAACTGGCAACCCTCTGGTTCGCAGGCCAGCACTCAACCCACTGAGCCTCACCAGCCAGGGCTGGAAAGCCTTTCAATAACATATTTCTATGATAATTTTTATGTTTAAATAGTATATTTTTATATTTAAAAAATTTCAGGTTTTGAATATATTTTTTCTGATTATTAAAGTTATATTGTATACTGTTGCTTAACCAAGGGTGGTTAACCAATTTAAGGTCTTCTTATAAAAGAGTAGTCACTGGAAAAATACAGGCACAAAGAGGAATGTGAGAACTAGCTTCACTCGCACGGCCCAGCGAAGCGCAGTGGGCTGGGCCTCCTCGTCGGCTTCCGCCCTGTCCAGGCACACTCAGCCCGGGCCGCCCACGTCCCTTAGGGTTTAGATGCAAACACTACACACACATTAATTTACTGCTTTTAAAAAACTTCTATCATTGCCTTCTTATCATTTTAAAAGCTATTCCCAAAAAGGCATCTTACAAGTACACTTTTGCTCTCCTCTTCTATTGGGCATACACATTATTTCTATTTTTTAGTCTTATGGGTAACACTGCAGAAAATGACCTTGTGTGTATCTTTTTGACCAAATCTCTCTTTCTCTTAGGACTGCTAAGTCGGAGTGTGTGTGTGTGTGTGTGTGTATGCCAGTTTCCTCATTGATAAAACGGAAGATTAAAATAATGAAGTCGTTAAGAAGATTAAATAAGATAATGCCCATAAATCGATAAATGTATTTGCTTGGTGCACAGTAGGTACTCAGCCAGTATTTAATTTCATCATTTTTAAACCTTTTAAAGGCTTAGCGAATGCGTTACGTTAATGCACGCAACTTTCAGTTTACAACTCCACCTTCTTCCACGGCATCCCCACCGAGTCCAACCGCTCAGAACTTTTTTCCTTTCACTGGTCGTCTGAAGAAAACTAGTAACAGATAAAAGGTTCCGAAGGACAGAGGCCATTTGGAAAGCGGACAGGGAGCAGAGAGTTCCGCCACAGTGCTACCCGACCCCTGGAGTCGGGTTAACACGGGGCTGGAGCGGCTGTGGTCAGCCGGGCTGGGGCCCTGGTCGGCCAGGACGTCTTTCCCTTCTGCGATTCTGACTCCCTCGGTGACCCATTTTTCCTGCCGACACCTTACACAGAGGTGGGCTGCACGGGGTTGGTGGATAAAAGCGCCACCCCCTCCCACCCCCACTGGGCTGCTTTCTGCACCCTCCGATCCCGCGTCCTGGGCAGCAAGCACAGGTCTGCTTTACTTTCAAACTCCATTCAGCGCCGACTCCTCCGGCTTCCACCTCTCCCCACGAGCTGGCACCGGGCTCCCATCTCACCGCGGTCAAAACTTGTGCGCACGAAACCAGGTGTTTATATGGGAAAAGAAGGTGTGGCAGGGACCATTTTAAAACTGCTTCAATCTTAATTCGATCAGATTTATATCATTAATGGATTTGTATTTCAAATACTGTTGGTGCATAGTTAGAGCACAGTCATGCCTCTTTTCACACATTTAATAGTCTGAGTCTCCATTTTTCTGACCCTGCACCATTTGTTGGGAATGTTCACTTTTTAAAAGTCAGAAACGAGTGATAATTTTAAATCTACACAAGACCCCTTCCATATTGCCAACTGTTTCCGAAATGGTTGTTTCAACTACTCAATAGAAAACAGAAATTCAATAGAAAACAGAAATCTGAAGCTGATAGAACAAGGGAAGTTCAACAACTTAAGATCTTCCTAGCAACAGCTAGCATTTACTGAACACACACTACTATGGTCCTTTTCCTTATTCTATTCTCGAACCATCTCACCAGGCAGACTTTTTAATACCTATGGGCAGGTTACGCACTGCCCAGGTTACGCGGTCACGAAATGGCAATGCCAGGCTCGCACGCAGGCAGTGTTGGCTCTTAGCCACTGGGATGCCCGCCGACCCACAGACACACACGTCTTAACGTCCGCACGCACGCTGGATGAGGATGCCTGTGACGGATGCTCTCAGGTGGTCGTGCTGGCAGCCCTTGGTTTAGGAGAAGTACCGGTGCAGGGAAGGGACACCAGGGAAGCACAGAGGTATAAAAAAGTACGTCGCACGTGCGAAGTGACCCAAACCTTCCTCAAAGGCTGGCACTTCCCACCTGCTCCAATTAGAGTGCAAGCACCTTCGCCCACCTGCTCATCCATCGCTGCGTCAAGCGCAGAGGGAGCCCTGGCGGGGCTGTGGTGAGAGCGCCTGGGTCCCGGCCCCTGAGGCTGTCCCAGTCTTATTTCTCCCCGGTGCAGGACGAGTGTACCTGATCTAAGTCATTCCGCAGGGCGATCTTGCTGGTCACCAGCTCGTGGGCTAGGTCGTCGTTCTCCTGTTCCAACCTCATGCTGGCCTCCTGCAGTCTCCGGTTCTCCCTCTGCGGAAGAAGAGCGACAGCCAGAGGCGGGCGTTAGTGCCTGGCGGGACAGCAGCAGCGGACCGGGCTGGTGAGGAACCGCAAGCAGCAACAACAGTGACCTCGAGGGTGTGGAAGGAGAGGGCGCAGTGGCACAGGAAGGCGGGACAGCTGTCTGGGAAACAACGGTGAGTTAAGCGAGCGGTGCAGAGGCGGCACTCTACCCAGTGAAACTTACCCCGGTCACCACCCCCACCCCCGGACAGCATAAAAAATGTGCCACAGAAAAGCAAAATGTCCAAACACACCCCGGCCCCGCAGGGTCTCCGGACAGACCTAGAGTGCAGACGCAGGCAAGCCTTCCCCGAAACATGCACAGTAACCCCGCCCTGACCTCAAGGGAAACCGCAAGGCACAGTAGGGCTGCGATGGGGCAAAGGGCTGGACGCTTTCTCCAACTGCTTCGCCAGGACCCGGGGTCAGGACGCGTGGGTTCACGCCTTTGCTGTCAACTGACGTGCTCCCTCGTTGGGTGAAAACATGTTTATGTTTCTGAACACCAACGTCTGTGTCCGAGCCGCATTCCTCATGAGAGCGTCTCTCTAAACATTTGCTCTGGTGTTTTTTAAATTTCAGATTAAAAGATTCTGGGTAAAACACATTACTGAGCTCTTCTGCTCCCCTTGCACTCCCAGGGGAAAATGTGAAACGAAGTGAAACGAGGAGAACCAGTCGCACCGAGGCGCTGGGAAGCAAGGCCTCCCCGTCACGACAGTCACGGGGCGCCTTCCATTCCAAAGAATCCAAAGTGCTTTCTCTGCCCGTCAGCAGTCCCAGGAGCCTCCGGAGAGCTGACGGCGGGAAAGACTTCCAGGCGACGACACCTCCCTGGTTCTCAGATTCACACTCCACTCCTAACAGCGTTTTCTGCGAGGCTGGCAAAAACTCAAGGCCGTGGTGCACGACCAGAGACACACCCAGGTCCTGGAAGAGGGTGTGTCACAGCATGCTCTGTGCATGTGTGTGCGTGTGTGTGCTGGATTCTATCTTCTCTACAGGACACACTGGGGGGTGTTACACGGAGAGCAGAAAACCTAATTTCTTTCTTCTTTTTGTTTCTCAAAGAAGAGCTAAGAAATAGATGGGGAGGACAGAGCCGGGGACCGCCACGGGGGTAGAGGGTCCAAACAGGGCCAGAGAAGCTGCGCATGGACAAACTTGCGCTCGAACTGTAAGCAGCCATGACGGCTCATTCCAGTCTTTCCTTCTGCAGAAGGCGGACTGGGGTGATTGGGGAATGTTCAAACAGTTTTTGAAAAGTCTAGTGAAAAAGGTTTTCAAATCCCAAATCACTTAGATACTTTTAAATAAACTCATGGTGGAATTCCATGTAGTATTAAAATAGAAGTAAAAATATCCAGCAACAGATCAATGCTATACTATCTTGTAGAAAAAGAGCTAAGTAACTAGAAAATCCCACTTTTATAACACCATAAATAACAGATATTAACTGTGGGTAGAAGACTATTTTTATTGTTGTCTTGGTGATAGTCAAAGGTTTCCAAGTTTTCCACAATGAATATATAACACGTATTTTAAAAGTTTTTAAAAGCTGTTTAAAAAATAAAAGGCAAGTTAGAACTTCAATTCCACTGTAAATGATGAAATGTCCAAACAATAATTTTTTAAGTCCCTCTTGTGAGAAGCTCCTAGTCTACACGAGACCACCCTGGCCCTTCCTTGTGACCAAGCTACAGCGTAACTCCTCCGAGAGCTGCCTCACCAGAAGTCCAGGTCGTTCCTGAAAGGGCAGCGTGCGTGTTTCTGGGGGCAGACCGTACTCATCGAATCCCTTCGCTCCCTCCACCTGCAGACGCCTCCCCTCACCGAGCAAGATGAACAGGGAGGCTGACACAACGAGGCAGCCAGGGCGTCTCGGGCTGACGCTTTCAAGCTTTGTGGAAGCGATCCAAATCATAGCGGCTGCTGGAGCCTCAGTCTTCCATTGCAGTATCTCTAACTAGCACCCCTTTTTGGTGGAAACAACTTACGTGCCTGTTAAAAACTCAGGTTTTTTTTTTTTTTTTTTGAAGGTTCAGAAACTTTCCTAATAAATGCCCTCATTGGCAGGACAGGCAGCGGTACCAGCACGATTTCCTCACAACGCATCTCACAGCACAGAACAGACATTCTTCCCATTTCCTGCAGAACCCCTTCCGAAGCGGCCCTGGTAAGACTGCTGCAGTACCTGTGCCTGGGTGCAGCGTCCTGTCTGCAGAAGGCGCACCTGCGGGACTCCAGGGTGCGACATGCTCCCATTATCCACGTCACATTCCCTTGGCACGAGTGAAAACGTGGCGGCCACCAGTCTCTCACGCTGCAGGACACACCCTTAGAGTCGGGGTAACCTCCAGGTAAAGTCACACGATGCGAGTGGGAAGGACTTAGTTGACAGTATTTAAGAAGCACAGGTGGCTACTTTCCCTGTTGATTTGCGATGGGTCTGATGGGTTGTTTTATATAAGAGCGTGAGCTCGGCTGAACTTCTGCCTGTTAACTTTCCACTCCGAGACTGTCGTAGCTGGAACCCTTCCTCGCAGACACACAGCTAAGGGGGTGGGGGCATGAGGGAATACTGGGGAGAAAGCCTGTGTCTGAGGGGCCCTACAAAGTGCAGTAGCCGGGCACACCTGACTTGGCCTCAGCAAGGAGCTCCAGTCCAGTGTCTGCAAAGCCAGCGGCAGAGCGGGAGCACAGGCCGGGCTCTGCACTCACAGACACGGCGCGAAGCAAGGAACGGGGCCAGAAATGCAGTATCGTCCTCCACAGCCAGAACCCGGGGCCCTGAGTGGCCTCAGGGGGGCCTTCTGGGCCACTCGTGCTGCTCGAGCCGCTCCTGCTGAAATGGGGCTTTTCCTGCGAAGGGGAACTTGCCCGCACCCGCCAAGGGTTGCAGAGAGACCGCATCACTCGGCTGTCTCTTCCGACCTCCTGTCCCGAGGGGTCAAAACTCTCTTCAGAACTGGCTGATTCAAAAAAAGTTTGCTTCCCCACCAGGATGGAGAAGAGAGTTTCATCTGGATGGGCCTGGGAAGGGCGGTTACCTTGCTTGACTCACTTGGAAACGTCAGCCAGGGCCGCCCGCCCCAGCGGGCCCTGACCTCAGCCCTGGGCCCCTCCATCCATCCGGAGGCAGTCGCAAGTCACACGTCAGCACGGGCAGGTGTGCTGCAGGCCCAGAGCCTGTGAACGGAGCAGGCCAACGCCCCCGCCCCCACCCCCACCCTTCCAGCAAAGACTGCAGGAGACACAGCCTCCGCAGCCCTTCGACACCCTGTCTGGGGCACGCCACTCTCCCACCCCCCCCCACCCCTGGCCCCCGCAGGCAGCTGAACGCAGCTGAACAGGAAAGCCACGGACAGCTTTTCTCCTCCACCCCCTCCCCTCCCGCACAGGGGGCGTGCAACTGGGGGAGTGTGGTTAGTAAGTTTTGGGAGGAGGATACTGCATTTTTCAGAGACAGACGCTGCTATTACAGACACACACAGATTAAAAAAAAAAAACTTACCTCCTCAAAAGTCCTAGACCAACTACCGTTTTCAATCATAGGTACAAAGACAATGGGGGAAAAGCAGATCCAACGGCACCGCACACCTACTCCTACATTCAGGAAATGGCAGGAACAGGACGGACACGTGGCAATGCTGGTCGGACGGACAGACCCTCCAGGCCCCGTGGGACGGCCAGCACTCAGGGGAACGTACGCTCGGGGCAGCCAGAGGGCCGGGCTCAGCTCGGGACAGCGGCGTGCTGCACCCCGCCCTCCCAGGGGCTCTCTGCAGTCTGCACGACCCACGGAAACGCTGTGTGGGGCCGCGAGCGACTGGATGTGAGCTGTCCGTGCCGTCAGAGCTGGGCGGAAGGGACCTCCTCACGCAGCAAGGTCGGACACCTTGCACAACAGCCCATCGTCTTCGGGCAACAGAATGACACTGCTGAATAGGGGGGCGCAAGAGAGAAACGGGTCCCGGGCCTCCCCCGGGGGCGCTGAAGCTGCTGGGAACCGGTACAAGGGATGGCGAACGTCATTTTTTCCAAGATGGAAAAACAGAAAAATGGGAGCTGGCAATTGAAAGAGAGCAAACTGAGCCTTACAGGAAAAAATGACGGGGCGGGAGGCGGCTCCGAGAACGCCAGCTCAGTGTTTGGGGTGTGTGTCCGCTGCTGTAACGAATTCTTGGCACAGATTTTTGAAGACATGTAAGGGTCAGGAGAAAATGTTTTCCTGCAAGCTCCAGTGCAGTTTTATTACCAACGGCACACTCAGCTCTGATTTTGTTTTGGGTACCTCTTTCAAAGGAGCTGAAGATCACCACCTTCGAACTGCATCAGGTTTTCGGACATTCAAAGAGAAATGCCTGCAGAGGAAATGCTGAAATGTCTACCTTGTCTGCAAATGAAGATTTGAGAAGGAAACCATGGATATATTTAAAATCATGCCAATGCTCTTCTTTTACCCCAAATATCCAACTTTAGCTGGTGGGGGTTTAAAAATTTTACATGTCAAACTAAAAACAAGATCTTGTCAGTGGTAAGTTCTTGGCAGTTGGCAAACCCGACCGCATTTCATTTGGCACTTGAAAAATGACCTCAGATTAAACAGCACAGGGAGAGCAAACTTTTAATGCAGATGACTAAACAGTAAATATCTTTGTTTTTGTAGGCCATATTAGCTTTGAGACTACTCGACTCTGTCATTGTGTCCAAAAGCAAGCAATAACTAAACGAATTGATGTGGCTGTGTTCCAATAAAACTTTATTCACAAAAATAGGCAGCAGGCTGATTCAGCCCACGGGTCATAGTTTGCAAATCCCTGCTCTATGCTAAGCACACAAATCAAATTTTAAAAAAGCAAGTGGGTTACAGAGGATGTAGAAACACAAGAGTGTGACATAACTTTCTCAGTAATATGACTTCAATAGGAAACAAAACTTACTAAAAAGTGAAGAAAATTTTTGGAGAATTCATTCTGAAGATTATCAGTAAACATACTTAGGAATTCTTAATATGTGTATCATTTATGCTTCCCCCAATGTTGAGAATAACTAGATAAGCAGACAAGCACCATTGGAAGCCACCTGCTCCTTCTGAGCTAAGCTGCTCAAGAAGCCTTACGGGGCAAGGCCTTGCCCTCTCCACCACCCTAGCTCCGCCCACAGCAAGTTCACCAGTTACCTAAGCTCCACGCTCAAAGGGACAGAGTGGCGGTCTTCTGAAGTTTCTCATGAAGCTTTCGGTTACCATAGAAACCACCCTCTTCACTACTACTGTTCATGAAAAGCACATTATTTTATAACGTATATTTCCAAAAGCCAACCACAGTCTCTGTGATACAGAAAAATAATAAAACGTAACTTTCATTTGTAGAAAAACATTTTTCAAACATGGCTTCATGTATCTTGACTTCTCTAAATGAGGAAGGACCCAACGTAGAAATGGGGAATCTTTTTTTTTCCAGGTAAGAAATTTAGCATAAATAAATTCTTCACTAGTCAAGTTAAAAACAAAATGTGATATTGCTCTAAATTACTTCATTAGACGTGTGGGGATGGCCAATAGTACAAGAAACAGTTAAGCTTTACGTCCAATCTTTTGTTTGCACTGTTTTAACCACGTACGATGGAATAGCTCAGTTTTAAATTACACGCAGGGACAAGTGCTCTACAAAAATGAGTCTGTGCAAGAAACTTTTAAACTTAGAGGAATCATTTTCTTTCCGTATGAATTAGACTTTGACTTAAAAATTATTATGTCTAACTTCAAGAAAGAAGTTAAACATTCAAAATTTAATCACACTGAGCATGGATATTTCCTGAGAAATTATGTATTTATAGTATCTGTGTCCCAAATCCTGATTCCAGGATTTGCCCATCTAGAATAGATAATAACGTAACCTTGTCCGTGCTCTGGGAGATTCACTGAATTTAATTAATTGGCTGTGCTTTTAAGGCTTAGCCCACACTGGTGCAAGGAGTTCTTCAGTTACACAAGGAAAGCACAGCATCTCCTGGAGGCAGGGGAAGGTGGTGATTCTCTGAAAGGCACTGCCAATTGACTAGATCATTAGAAAACCAACTTCCCCCAAAGGAGACAATTCGCCTCCTTAAAAGAGAAAATATTTTAATTTCTGAAACTGGTAAATGCTTTTTAGAGGCTTGGCGACTAATTTTGAAAATGCACTAAAACAGCCCTGGCTGGAGCGGCTCGGTGGAGTGAGCGCCGGCCTGCCAACCGGAAAGTCCGCGGTTTGATTCCCGGTCAGCGTACGTGCCTGGTCCCCCGTTGGGGGCGTGCAACTGACCGATGTTTCCCTCCCTCTTTCTCCCTTCCTTCCCCTCTCTCTAAAAATAAACAACCAAAATCTTAAAAAAAATAAAATGGACTAAAACAGCAACACATATCCATGAATATTTCTTTTCCGGGGACCTGCATGAAAATGAAAATATACACGACGTGTTTCTCCAGACACACCTGTCTCCTGCGTGTCGCTTCATCCAAAACCAGTAAACACACTTACAAAGCAGCAACGCTCCTGCACACATCTGGCCAGGCCAGACCTACGGACAACAGAAGAGACTTGGGAGGCACACGCTACATCCTTCTTCCACTACGTTTCCTTCATCTGTCTTGAGCTCTGGCATGCAGATAAACAGAAGACGTGCACCGAAGGCTGTAAGCGGCCGTGACAGAGCTCACGGAGCTCCAAACACACCGGATGCCAAGGCCAGGCAGGCAGGTAGGACGTGCGTATTAAAACTATTTGTAGATAGACGTTCACGTCTCTGTGCATGTACATACGCACACGGATACCGTATTTATGAAAATGAACATACGTAACAGAAATCTGGACTAGGTCCATTCACTTTCATGTGTGTGCGTTTATATATACACACGTATGCACATGAAAATGAATACACGACCCACTCGTGCTGCCCTGTCCCCTATAAACACGGGGACACAGGGGCTCCAGGTACTAACTGGCTCCATTCCAGCAGGATGGTCTGTGCTCCCGCAAGTCTGGCGTCTGCACAGGGACCTCTAAGCGACTTGGAGTTGATGAAGAGAAGATGACGGGCCAGGTGCCAATCCTCCCGGGACATTTTGCTTGCATTCTTTCGAGATGGGACTCACATAAATTCGTAAAAGCCAATAAAATTCATCTTCTGCACTGCACTACTCAGCAGCTCCTGTGGATTCACCAAGTTGTGTGACTCTCACCACTGTCTGACTCCAAAGCATTTTCGCTGTGCACAGGCTTCCAAAATCCACACTGACACCAACCCCGTTTCATCTCTTCCTTTGTGGCTGAGATTTAAGCGTTAGACACAGGTGGGCACAGTGACATAATGCACATGTTTCTGTACGTCATAAAAACAAACCCAAGTCACAGGCCTGGATGGAATGCGAGACAGCAAGATGTGACTGCTGAGAGCCACCTCCGCCCGGTCCGGTCTCCAGCCTGCCTCTGGCCTCCCTGCAGAGGCCTTTCCGTCCACCGCCAGGCTCAACAGCTGCCGCCCGAACACTGTGCAGCAATGTCTTTCTGCATGACAGTTCTGGGCCGTTTGTTCACAACTGACATAACCTTCCACGTGGCGAGCCAGAGGTGAACGGTGCGGATCCTGACGGGGGAGGAGGGGCCGTGTCAGCGAACTGGTGTTGGGTTCGACTCAAAGCCTTGAAACTCTTCCAAGTTCTTCAGAATTTACATAACAGGTCCCCAGTCCGCAATCTGCGAATTACAAAGTTCCCAGGACCTAGATCGGATCTGTGACAGGATTCACCTTGGAAGATGCTAAACGGTGTTCCCTAAGATGACCCCAGTATGATTCAGATCATTATAGTTAGCTTCTGAGGCTAGAAGTTGAAGATGTGAAACAACAAAGGTGAGGATGGCTGAAAACTATGTTGTCAATTGTCACCTTGAAAATGTCATTACAATTTGCGGACCATCGCTTACCCATGATGTCTCTCCCCACACAAATGTCTGGACATCGTTAAAGGGTCTAGAGATACTGGGTGGGGGGGTGGGTACTGACCGGCTGCGCCAGTAACACTAAGGGAACAGTTGCAGGAGCAACCTGGTGAGCACACAGATGAGGCCGCAGCGCTGGGGCTAAAAGGTGATGCCTGTTTTCAAAACGAAACAAAGGTTTAATTCTACTCTGACCCCTCAACAAAAATGGCACATATCGGTAAGTCTTACGTGTGGTGAGCATGTTTTACATAATATGCTTTGGACTATTAATTTATACATATCTGCTTTGACACAAAAAGGATTTAAGAAACCATGCCAGGCTGAGTCTCGGTCGGATTTTACATCCTCGATTCTGGTCTTCAGTTTCCCTCCCTTCTATTTTGAAGCACTCTTCCCAGATTTTATTTATAACGGTGGCAGCAGCAAAGAAAACTAGAGTGACACGAGCGGCAGGAGGGCTTCATGTTGGATCCTCAGAAATATCTCCTAATTATGCTTCCAGCCTCTCCAAAGCAGCGCGCTCCGTGAGCTGCGCCGACACTGGTTTTACCGAGGCGGGTGGCGGGCTTCCCGCCCGGCTCTGCGGGCACCTTCCGTGTGACAGCTGTCTGCCAGAGGGTCTGCGGGCCCTCATCAGGTCTGCCGCCACTTCCATGCACAAGGGGAAAACGGACTGATGTTAGGTGACTGGGTAGCAACACCTGGAAGAACCGTGCGGAAGATCAGCTGCAGACTGGCGCGCGTAAGGTGGTGCTATCCCAGCAATACTTGGGTAAGTCGAGGCAGCAGGCCTAATGAGGCTAAAACAACCCTGCGCGGCATATACCAACCATGTGCCGGGTACTTAACATCCACCACCCCTCAACTTCGCAACAATCCTTCAAGGGCATGCGTATAGTACATGTTTTGTAGGCAAGAAAGAGGCTCAATAGTTGTTCGAGACAATGAACAATGGCGTAGGGATTAAAAACCTTCAGGCTGGATTCCAAACCCTGGCTTTTTTTTTTTTTTTTTTTTTTTTTTTTTGAAAGGCAGGATTCCAACTCGGGTCTGGCTACCAAGATCGATATATCCCGTCCCCCACGCCCCTCTCGGAACCCCCACGCCATTCAGTTTAGCAACAGAGGCAAGATGCGCCGTGTGCCTGCGGCTCCCCGGGCCCGCCCTCTGCCCGCGTGAAGGCAATTCTAGAGCCAAAGCGGAAGTGATGCCACCGTGGGTGATTTAATTCACGAAGCCACCCCCGCGTTTCTCTGTTCTGGCAGGACACTGTGCCATGGCTCACTGTGCAAATACAATGTTCTCTTCTGCTCACGTACCTGATGTGGAGAGAAAGGGAACTGCGGATCTGTAGGAACCAGAGGAATTAAAGTATGTTAAAGAGAAATGACACTATTTCAGTGTGAAAAAACAGGTTCGAATTCAGCCATCGCATCATCACCACTGAAGAGATCTACCTTCGTGAGTAGCCCAATTCGAACAAATACTGTTAGTTATTTAACTGAGATGTTAAGATGAAATCATTTTGACTCTGAAACTGGATACTGTAGTGAAATGTCACTGTCACTCAGAAACTCGTTTGCGGAAATAAAAGTTGCGACAAACACCGTTACTGTGCTCAGTACAACCTCTGTGGTTTTTATTTGTCCTTCCAGTGAGGTGTGCTTTTGACATTTGCTCCAGACACAGGTGCGTCTGAAACACACACGCGCGCCAGTCCCGGAACGGGTCACCTTCTAAGAGTCTTTGTGGCTGTGACCGTGCACAGCTACAACAGCACTTTGACATTTTTCTTTTTTTCCTCATTTTTGAAAGTAGTCGAGAGCCACTTTCTCTCTTTCTTTTTCCCTCTCTTTCTCTCAGCTTCTTAGGAAGATTCCCAGTATAAATGCAACAGGTGGCGTTACCTACAAATATACAAACTGAAAGAAAAGAAGTATTACGGTGGGCTACTCGGGCAGCCTTCGGAGATGAGAACACCCCTGGACGCTGATCCGACACAACGGTCGGACAGGGTCTCCGTCGGTCAGGAAGGGACAGAGGGACTCGCACTTGCCACAGGTGCTGCTCCGGGGTCAGGAGGGCACTGTGCTCTGGCAGGTGCCCGCGACTCCGTACCTTGTATCTGTCCATCGGGTCCTCCTGCTGCAGCTGGCTCTCCCGCATCGCCTGATACTCCTTCTCATATTTCTTCAGCTTCTTGGTCGGTACCTGCAGGGTCGGAGGAGAAGCAGTCAGACCAGGAGGCGACTTAGGAAAACATTTTCTGAGGTGTTTCCTCGCCAAGTCTCTGGCATTCTGAGGGTCTTGCCCAACTCCAAGTGAGGGGGAAACCATCTCGATTCCAGAGGAGGGGCCGGCCGCAGACTCTCCGTCTGACCGTCCACGTGCGGACTGTAGGCCTGGGTCCGGCAGCCGAGGCCGCCTCACCTGCCCTGCTCTGCTGCACCCGCACGAAAGCTGCCCAAGGGCCCGTGAACAAACGGGTCTGGCCGTGTTCTCGCAAACCTTTTTACAAAAACGGGCTGTGCCTCTAGCTCTGTTCTGCGATACCCCTGGTACACCACACCCTGTTCTTGTTAATGTATTTGCCAGCACTGTTAATTTTGTTAACTACCTTCCCTTCAGTAAAATTCTCTCAAAACAGCCTTTTTTGAAAAAAAGTTAATTTACCAGACAGAAGATTCTAAAGTCGGTCACTGAAAGCTCAAAAAGAAAAAAAATGGAATCACCGTGCTGAAGGAGGTGACAGGAAATCACCTAAATGGCTTCTTGTTAGAATTATGTCATCTTTAAAAGACAGTAGTAGTCTACTCTTTTCTGAGAAAAGACTAGAAACTTACAGAACCTTAGGATTTTAAAAACAAATAAGCATTTGGCACTGGAGACACAGAGTGTGAACGCATCCCATACCTGTAAAATGCCAGGAAAGGCAACTTCCAGTTCAGAGTGGTGTCGGGAGAATTAAATGATGTGGGTAAAGTATCTAAAATAATGCATGGTTTGTGGAAATTCTTAAATTGTTTTTTAATGTTATCCCCTCAAAATTAAAATATATAATTATGTTCCATTAATCTGTTCTATTATATTCCAAAGAACAGATTAAATCTGCCTTTCAGCTTTCCTTGGACAATCAAAATGATATCATCCCTTTAGAAATCAAAATCTTAATGTTTAGGTCCTAAAGGAAGTGGCTGAAAGTGAAGAGAAACGGCTGATCTAATTTTCTAAGGCTTACAGACGTGCAGCTCGGCCGAGTTCTCAGGGACCCAGGGAAGGCAAGGGTGAGGGGCTGATGTCCCTGCGGTCTGTCACGGAGTCTGCTGGAGTGGCCCCGACAACGCTCTCAGCAGACTGCTCCTTGTCAAGTTCAAAATACGCAGTTTAGAAAACACGAGCGTGTGTGTGTGTGTGTGTGTGTGTGTGTGTGTGTGAGAGAGAGAGAGAGAGACACACACACAGAGACAGAGAGAGAGACAGAGAGAGAGAGAGAGAGAGACAGAGGAGAGAATGGACTAGGCACCTGGAACAGATGTGAAATTATCATGCAGCTTTCTGAGTTGAGGAAGGTTTAATTCTCTGGAATCTGGCCAGAGAAATTTATTAAAAACAAACAAACAAACAAACAAAACGAAGCAGAGCCAACCATCGCATGGTAATTGCTTTGCTCCGCCCACCCAGGAGCACTGCGAAGGGCAGACCGAGATCTGCTTCTTACCACCACTGGGAAGCTTCCCAACCCAGGCCAAACCTGGCAGACAGGCAAGGCATTCAACACCAACAGGCCGATCTTCACCCAGCCTGTGGGGGCGGTCTCCCAGTCCAACAAGAAGGCGGGTGCGCCCCAGCGTGTGGCCGAATTGCAGAGCCTCTGTCGAGGACTGTGGTGAGGACGCTAACCTGTCACCACGGTCTCTAGGGAACCACACCCGCACACTGGGACTGACCACACGCACGCGCAGCAGGAGAAAGGCAGCACCTGAGAACTGCGGGGCTCCAAGGTCATCCGACAACCAAGGACATTCTACGTGATCATGTGATTAGACAACGTCCTTTTTCCTGACCTTGAGAAGGGCCTCAATTTCTTCTAGTTTTCTTTTCTCTGTATGTATTAATCATACACTGGGCGGGGGGAGACTCAATTTGAAGTGGCAATCACAAGCACTGGAGGCAGAGAGGGAAGAAGTCTGAGAGCTCTGAGCAGGGACAGGTGTTTCACGTGTAACCCCAGGGGCAGGGGCCAAGGGGAGGAGGGCCTACCCCGGTCGCCGTTTACTCACAGATCACAAGTATTTCACTATTTTCGAAACCGCACATCAGTACCAGGGGGACCAGGCTGAACGCCAGGCCTGGGTGGAAGTATTTTCTATGTGGTTCTAAGTGGATCCGCTCACCAGTGACTCAATTCATGTGGCAAGCTTTTTTCTAGAGAATTTCTTCTCAAAGCACATATTTTAATATTCAAACATGTACTGAGATGTTTTTAAAAGTGAAAGAGTGTCCTTTTAAAAGTCAACCTTGCTACTTATGTTAAAGAGGTTCATTTCCAAGTGAAATTTTTTAAAAACACACTGAACACCCTCAATAAGCTAATCTTTTCCCATCTGGCTGAGATTCTAGGATGTTTGGCTTCAGCCTGCTCAGGGAAACAGAACAAGTTCCCAGAACAATATGTTGCTAGGAAACCTTCCAAGCTTATTTATCTTGTGCTGTGGGGTGATACTGAGCATCCACCTGTGATTGGCACAGAGTGAAAGCAGGCAAAAAAATAAAAATAAAAAAAGAGCAGAGGAGGAAGAGACCGGGGAGCTGACAGGAAACTCCTGTTATTTACGACACACAGAAAATGGACGGTTCCAGTTCCTGAAACTATATTCCCCAACAAAACTGATTCTATCGTGGGGACTGCAGTTTTAATTAAAGGAACACAAAGACATCAAGAATCAGGGCAATGGAAACAACCTATCGCCTCAGGAGCGATCCAGGGATTGCTCTCCTTAGGGTAAACACGCTTAATGCGAATGTGCACCTGAAGAGCGTGCCGAGTAAGAAACACCAGCTCTCCTGAGCGTCTACCTCCTTTGGGGTCCTGCCCCACCAAGCATCCACCGTCTGCCTGTGCAAGGCCTCCCATCTGACTAAATTCAGCCACGTGTGTTTCGGGATGCAGATCTGACGGTATCCCCTTCCTAACCTTTTCACTGCTTCCTGTTGCACGTAGGATGCAGAGAGGAGCGCCTGGCGGGCTCCGCAGGGCACGGTCTCCACCTGCGCCCCTCACCCTTCCCGTCCCCTCCGGGCTCCTGCTCTCTGGGAAGGGCTCTGGGAAGGGCGGAAAGGGACCCAAACAGATGCAGAAGGCCATCCTTAGGATTCGTGGTTCTATTTCTACCGAGCCTCTTTACAACGTCGGTATTTGTGCCAGTTTTATTAAAGTACACACCCCTGACCTATCTTAAAGTGAACACTACATACTAGAGGTCGAAAGAGACGACCAGTCTCGACTCCGGCCAGGGCGGTCTTCCCCCGGGTTCCTCGACACACCAGGCTCTGCCCTGCCTCTCGGTGCTGCGCTGGCTTTGACTCTGCTGAGATGCGTCCGGCACACTCACCTCAAGGTCCCAGTTCAAAACGTCTGCGGTGGGACCCTCTATTTTTAGAAAGCTTCTCAGGCAATTCTGATGGAGTGTCCACTGGAAAACCCCTGGGTTAAAATATCAAGTGCTGGACAGGGAGGGGTAGAGAAGGCCAGGGAGGCTTTCACGAACTCGCCTGGGGACGTAACTGCCAGTTCCTAAGGGGATGTCCATTCTGAGTCTCAAACAGCCAATTTATAAAGAAAGTTTAGGAGAGAATCCATTTATAAGAGCTGGAAGGACTATTTCTGATGCTCTAAAATATTTCAAGAACCTATTACGTACACAGTTTGTACCTAAGGACAAAACCAAGTTGCAAATGAGGAGAAAACAGTATGCGCATCAGGAACAGTCCCTCTCAATACCAGATGCACGGGGGTCCGGGGGCTACACAGGCCTGCGTTCGAGAGCCTGCTCTGCCGCATACTAGCGATGTAATTTTATAAGCAAATCATTTAAAGCTCTGACTCAAAGCTTCGATTCCTTTTATTTATTTATTTATTTATTTACTTATTTTATTTATTTATCTTTAGAGGAGAAGGGTAGGAGAAAGGGAGAGGGAGAGAAATATCAATGTAGGGTTGTCTCTCGTGTGTCCCCTGCTGGGAACTGGCCTGCAACCCAGGCATTTGCCCTGACTGGGAATCGAACCGCGATCCTCTGGTTCGCAGGCCGATTCCTTTTTTTTAAATGGAGGTTAACAGAGATGACAGCGACCGTGACCACCCCTTTCACCGAGCACGCGAAGCGCACCACAGCACCGAGGAGCACACCTCACTCACTTCACCCTGCCTTAGCCTCACGAAGCTGCGCTGGGTCTACCAGGCCCACTCCGTAGAGCGAGCATGCTGAGAAAAACTAAGGGACATGCTTAGGGACCACAGTACGGACTAGCCCGACTTTCTGACACCAAAGGCAAACCCTTAACTGCAACGTGTCCCGTGCCCGTCACCTACACTGCCTGTCACCTAGCACACCAGCTTCGACCCCAGGACGCCATGAACCTCATCAGAAGCCTGCTGTAACCACCGAACTAGTCCACAGCAAGATGATGGAGATGTTGCTATTTTAACTCTTGCCTGGGCAGTAATGAACCCAAGATACCTGCCCTATTACCCAGCATAAAAGAGGAATTCAGAAAAATATAAACACCTTCACCCTGAACTTCCCGGGCGAGCCAGAAAAAGGAGAAGGTCACCCAGACCCTGGGGCGGCTGAACCAGGAATTCAACTCTGGGAGAAGCCTGCTTAAAAGTCCATAAAGAACTGAGAGGGGGCAGATGGGAATGATTTATCATCCTCTTCCAGCCTTCTGAAAACAAGTACCGAGGCATAAAGCACCCAGGAGATTTACAGCTTAAAGCAAATTACCTCTCAGATGGAACATTTTTTGAGAATGTCCTTCTTCTCTATTATTTCCTGTGCTTTCCCCTATTTCTTTCTGTCCCCGCTTCACGCACCGACGTGCACAGAGACTGCTGGTTCTTCCCTTCACCCACGTGCGACAGCTGCAGCTGGGGCCCCCGCCCTCCTTCTGCTGGGTTCTAAATCTGCTGTGCTCAGATCCTTTGCACTTGAAGGACAGAGAAAGACATTTTCTCTCTTCTTCTTGTAAGCAAGACAAATTCTTCTCACTAAACTGGATATCCTAAATTTTAGGCTGAATCATGGAAATCCTGTTATTTTTCCCTTTGTAAAAATTAAGAAGTAATAATACCTTAAGTTGGCATGCTTCTACTTCTTTTATTTGTGGGGGGAGGTACTCAAAATCCTCTGTAATATCTCAAGTAAAATTCTACCTCTGAATGAATCTTTGGTTAGAAATGTACCACTGAAAACTTTTATAATAGTGCTTGAAAAGTAGAATCACTACTAAGTGCTAAAAATTAAGATTCTAAGATAGTAAGTAATACACTAAACCTGGTTACATGTTGAATGGTATTGGTCTTATTCCAGGGAGTAGATTAACCAGATGTAGTCCCCAAACTGGGCCACGGAAAGCTGATACAGCTGTGCATTCCGAGGGAGCTCATTAAGCTTATTTAAAACTAGACAACAAGGCAGGACAGAAAGAACCACAGGGGAGCCAAGTAGGACACTGTTCTCGATGACCAGCAAGTGCTCCCTTCGTTACAACGGTGCTGGCCCTGCCACCAGGGGAAGCTAAGAAACCTGAAGTACGTGACACTGTACGTCAGCTGCCACTGACAATCAGAAGTAAATACATACCTCGGGCTCACGGTAGGCGGAGGGCTAGAGACATTTATACTACACGAAATTTAATTCAAGATTAATGTGCCGAGCAGTAGCCGTATAAAACCAGCGGAGTCTTCAGAGAGATTCAAGTTCACGACTCCGGTATCGGCGGAGAACGCCCCGTGGGGAAGAGAGGGAAGCAGGCCCTTGGCCGTGCTCTCTGCCTTCGAAAGCCGCACAGGGAACCGGTTAGAAGCCATCAGCAGCAGTGTTAAGCTGCGTGGTGATCGCATCGCCACTTTTATATATCAACTTTTTAACATGGGAAGGAAACATCCCTACTTTGCATTTAAAAAGATCGCCCACTGAACAAATATTTATTGGTTACCTAGTGCGGAGCAGGCACGGCCATCCAGGAACAAAGGCACAGGCTGTGCGGTCCGGTCGGTGGGGGCAGGTCTTCACACAGATAGACCGCCACCCGAATACCCAAGTACAAAGTAAGGAGAGGTCGTGGCGGAGGGAGAGAAAACGGCGCTCAGGGCTCTACTTTTTTCTTTTTTTTAATTATTGTTGTTCAAGTACAGTTGTCTGCCTTTTCCCTCCACCACTCCACCCACACCTGAGCCATCCCCACCTCCCCACCCCATTCCATCCCCCCTTGGTTTTGCCCGTGAGTCCTTTATAGCTGTTCCCGGAAACCCTCCCCCTGCCCCCTCATCATCTCCTCCCACCTCCTCCTGGTCACTGTCAGTTTATTCTTAATTTCAACGTCTCTGGTTCTATTCTGCTTGCTTGTTTTGTTGATTATGTTTCATTTATAGGTGAGATCATATGGTATTTGTTTTTCACCTCCTGGCTTATTTCACTTAAGCACAATGTTCTCCAGTTCCATCCATGCTGTCGAAAGGGTAGGACTTCCTTCTTTCTTTCTGCTGTGTCGTATTCCATTGTGTAAATGTACCACAGTTTTCTGATCCACTCACTCACTGATGGGTACACAGGTTGCTGCCAGCACCTGGCTACTGTAAATTGTGCTGCGGTGAACACTGGGGTGCGTAGGTTCTTTTGGATTGGTGTTTCAGGGTTCTGAGGGTGTATTTCCGGCAGTGGAGTTCCCGGTCAGGGCTCTACTTCCAACTGCTGAGACCTGAGGCTGAAACCTGAGGCTGAGACCTGAAGAACAAGTCGGGCAGCCTGGGACAAGCAGGGGATAATGGGCTCCGGAGGTGGCCAGGCCCAGCACAGAGAGCGGAGGGCCCTGTTCCAAGTGGTGACTTCAAGATGGTGACAGAGCGTCACACCACGTGCGGGGACCTGCGTACTGCACAGGCCCCATGCCCAGGAAGCGGCCCTGGGAAGGAGGCGTGCCGAGGGCGCTAAAGGCCAGCGGAGCCAAGCAGGGAGAGAAGTGCCTGGAGCGGCACGAGGTGCAGGGCGCCAGGCACCAAGCCCACGGAGCAGCCTGCGGTGTCTCCTCCAGTTCCCCCCAGTCACCAGGGAGCTACTGTGTAAGCCAGGCTGTTGCCTAAGTACTCAACGTCGAGGGAAAGACAAAGAAGATAGTCTTTGCTTTTAAGAAGCTTACAAATAATTCTATAATTTAGCGTAGAATAGGATAAGTTCCACGGCGGAGTACAAGCACCCGTTTGTGGGAGACTGAAGGCATGAGACTGCCCACTTGAGGGGGAGCACGAAAACACACAGACGGCAGGACTGAAATCTGAGTGACATTAGCACCCTCGGCCCGCAGAGCCGTGTTGCGGCCGTGCCACTGCGGGCATGGCGACACGTCAGCACTTCCTGGGTGCCAGGCACGGACCGCCACACCTGCACGGACTAGTTCATGCTCACCCCGAGGCGATGACGCAGTGCCACTACCTCCTCGATTTACAGAGGAGGAAACGGACCCCCCAGGTTGAATAAGCTGTCCAAGGTCACACAGCTAGCCAGTTCCGGTCCACACAGCCCAGGTCCAAAGTCTTTGCTCTGAACTGCTACAAGGCACTACCGTTCACTAACATTGTCTTAGTCTGCTTCGTTTTTTAAAAATCTGTGTGCTTCACTCATGCCCTTTTTATTTTTTCTCCCTGGTCTTCTGTTGTCAGTTTAACCTTTTTACGTGCTCTGCAGGCTATATATACTGCCTCGAGTTGGCGAAAAGATACACAAGAAAAATGACTTTCCCGAAAGACTTGTCTGCCTTCATCACCAGGAGCCAGAGCTGGCACAAACAGCAACGGGAAATAGTACACTTAGGTACGAATTTCTGAGAGAAGATGACACACGCGATGCCACTTCCTCTGGAGCTGACAACAGCCCTGGCGCGTCTACGAGGGCCGATGGAGTTTTGGACGACTACTGCTGACTCACTGAGAACTGTGAACGCTGAGTCAATGAACTCTGGGAATGCGCACACGGCTCTCAGGGTCCCCATGACCCGATGCTGGCTCTGTTCCTCCCAGGACTGGGAAGCACACGCATGCACTCGATTTGACAAGTATCGCCTGTGTGCAAGGCACTATGCCAGACGCTATGCGGGACCCGAAGACACCCACCACACTACCCTTTTGTCAATAAACGACATAAGTCTCATGCTATTATAAATTGGTTGGGAGGAAAATGTTTTCACAAATACACCAGGAAACTTAGGGCAGACTTTAAGGGGGAACATGCATGTAATCAATGTCTTGTCCTAGGGGGAGCTTTTGATACTGACCATCCGTAAGCGTCAGGACCTTTTTTTCAGTAGGTACCAGTAGCCTCCAAGGACTGCAGACACAAGGCCACAGGTCCCTCCACACTACCTGCCCACAGGGTGGGCCCACAGCCCTCTGCCGCAGGGGCAGTCCTGCAGGCGTCCGGCTGCCGGCGTGCCAGAATCTAACTGCGATCTACGCAAGGCTAGAGGGGCCTATTAGTATTTTTAGCCAATTTAATTTAAGATTATGACATCCTTTATGCTAATCAGAAAACCCTCTCGTATAGATTTAAATGTAAGTGGGGTAAATTATAGCACTTAACTTCTGACTAGGGTCTTTCCAGTGCCAACCAAACTACCCCTAGACTGTGCACTTCCCTATCAGGGTGCCGAGAATATTAATCCAGCCCAAGGTGTAGACTAAAACTGACACACCTCACACCATGCTGTGTAGGGTGGAGGACGTAATGTGAATTACAGAGAGCGTAACAGGAGCGTGGGGCCGTAAGAGGCGCAGAGAGGGACGAGATATGGAGGGAACCACTCGTACTGCTCATTCCTTTCCTCCTTCCACAAGGGAAGCAGTGAAAGTGCTGCAAGCAAAGCTGAAGACCACGGCCTCCGAACCGTGTGAGCTGCTCCGCTCGTCTGGGTGAGGAGCTAGACGCCCCGGTGGAAGGCACCTGCAGGGCCGGCTGGAGAGAGCACACTGGCGCCAGATGGCGGAAGGGCTGAGTTTCTGCCAGCTGAAAGTGTGAACCAGCTCTGGCGGTTGCCAGGGCAGCGACCGTATTTTCTGGTACGACAACCAGGCACACTGTCTTTACAGACGTTTGCACCCGTTCTGGATACAAGGGGCAATTTGGAACAGAAAAGAACCTAAAATACTAAAACATTTTCTACTGTTTCTGTAGCTTAAAGGGCTTATAAGGTAGAATATTTGACATTAGAACCATCTTTAAAAAAACAAAAAGTCTTGTCCCAGTATTGATAAGAAGTCACTGAGGTTTTATTTTTTTATTTTTTTTTATTTTTAAAGAATTTATTTATTTATCTTTAGAGGGGAAGGGTAGGAGAGAGGGAGAGGGAGAGAAACATCAATGTACGGTTGCCTCTCGTGTGTCCCCTGCCGGGAACTGGCCTGCAACCCAGGCATGTGCCCTGACTGGGAATCGAACCGCGATCCTCTGGTTCGCAGGCCCGTGCTCAATCCACTGAGCTACACCAGCCAGGGCGTCACTGAGGTTTTAAAATAGAGTAATAAAAGGATCACAGCTTCTGGTAAGAATGTTCTTCCGGAAACGATGCACACGCTAAGCTACACGGGAGGACAAAGAAAAGGAGGAAGGTGGCAGGTAAAACAATGTTTAGAAAGCTACAAAAATAGCTCAGGAGAAAGGCCTTTGGGAAGAAACAGAAAGAAAGAACCATTGAAACCAGTGAGAGGTCTTCCAAGCAAGTCTTTCTCTGGTGGTTTGGGTCAGGGAATCCCTCTCCTCCTCCAACTTCTTTCGAATTAGCTTATAACACCCATTTAATAATCACAGATGGCTTTGAAAAGATTTTCCTGGGGTGCAAGTTTTCCTAACCTAAATAGGACAAAAAAATAAACCCCCCAACAAACGAACAAAAACAAACCCAGCCAGCCCAGCCTTACTCAAACTTGGTGCCCCTGCTCTGATCCAACACAAAGCCGAACACTTAGTAGACGCCTGAAGCAGATTCGTTCAGTTTATTCCTAATATCTCATGGTTTGAGCGCATTTTGTTCATCAGTTAACATACTGGGATTTTTTAAAAGGCAGACAAAGGTTACACGTGTGCATTTCCCCTGAGTAGGGTGTGCGAGGAGCTGTCCGATGACACAGAGCTGATAAGTGGAAGGACACGGAAAGCCACTCGACACAGGGTATTTCTGTTCCCTAGATGAGAAGACTGTGGTAACCAATTAAAAGTGGCAGTTTTCCTTGACGTGTTTGACAGAGCCCATAATTCCCTCTGCTCCGTGAGGCGATTTCTAAAACAGCACACGGGAGTGAGACTATTGGAGGAGGGTTTTTATGCTGCGCAATTGATGCTGTTCCCTAAATTGAAATTTATTTCTTTAATCTTGGGAATGGGGTGGGAGACATGGAGGAAGAGGAGACGTATATCTGACCGTCAATAAGAGTAAGTCTAACAGAATTCTCATCTTGGAGAAAAGGTAATATCAAACTGACTTTATAAAAATTGATTGAATTAGTTTGATGCTCAGGGCGGATCAAATGAGAGTATATCTGAAATGAGGGTCGGCCACACACAGATAGAAGAAAGGCCACAGTTGGCTGTTCTGCGTGCCCGTTTAAGCCCATGTACTGTTGCGTACCCATGAATGATTGCTCTCCGAAGCTTGGTGTGGAGGGGCATTTATGTTCCCATTTCCATGGAAACGGTGAGGGGGCAAGAAACGTAAGGTTTGGGGAGATGTCTATTTCAACCCTCGCCTCTCTCCTGCCCGCCCGGCCCACGTTTCCATGGGAACAGGAACTGAAAGGCCTCCAGTAGCTGCAAGGGAAAGCTCACTCACCGATCGCAGCTGTCTGAATGTCAGCTGAGAGCTGCAAATGACAGGTTAGAGCAGCTGTTAAAATTTTTAAATGATGTTTTCCCTAATAAATTCCCCTCCGTAACAATTTACAAGGGGAGGCTGACTCTGTAACTAGCACTAGGAAGAATACTCCAAGGGATCTCCGGAGGCACAGGCTTTGCTGTCCTTTATGATTCCAGGCATCAGGTGTCACGTTAAACCAGCGACTCGGGCAGGAAATGAGGTGCAGTAAAGAGTGTGCTGTCAGTCTGCTCTGATGTCAGGCTTCCTCCGCATGGCAGACGTGTGGAAAGTACGGAGGGACTCGTTAAAGAGGGATCTAATTCAAAAACTCATTATATTTTTATTCCAAGAAACTATGTGAAGATTGTCAGTTACACCTAGCGCCGGAACACTGAGCCCAGTGAACTCGGTAAGGGACCCAGGCTTAAGCATTTGTAAAGAATTCTATAAACATACACAATTGCGATCTAAATCTCCTCGGTTCCTGAGTCCAAATTGAGAGGAATACCCGTTATTTCTTTAGCAAAGTGTACTTGAAGAGGACAGGCCAGAACTTGCTAAAGACTCCCCCTTTGCCCCTCTATATCCAAGGGCTTTAGGATACATACATAAAATGATTTATAGATGGCAAATGTGTTAAAAGCGTTTAGCTCCAGGGGCAATAGCCTCATCAATAATCTGAAATGAATGCCACCCTTTGAAACATTTGTAAAGATTGAAAAAGAAAGAAAAGGAATTCTTTTGGTTTTACATGTCCATAAGTCAGTTTTACCTCTGAGGTAGTGCTTACTCTTTCTGGAGAGGTCGTTAGTCTAAATTGTTCACTACAACTTGGCTTCTACTACACATGCCTCAGGCAAATACAAACCCTGAACACTGCCTAAGACAATTCAGCAGAACGGAGTCAAGAGCACAGCCGGTGGAGAGACAAGAAGGAATATTAGAACAGACCTTCCGGGCTTCTCACCCTTACCGCTACCTCCACAGTGATGTTTCCCAGATGAGAAAATGAGAATCAACCACGGTGGAGCCCCAAGTTGGGACACTCGGTTTTCGCCGTTGGCTCCCGTCTGATTCCGATTATGTAATCTACGTGAGCCCACACTGGGGACCTTATCACTGAGCACCAGGTAATGCTCATCCCAACATTTGTGAGTAAGACAGTCTCTACCTGCCAGGTGTCTAGGTTTTTAATGAAGTGTTGCTATTTTTAAATTAAACTTGTAAGAAATACACTGGGTAGCTCTCCTTCCCCAGGCCTCATCACCACATAGACCTTGACGTACAAGAGCACAGTACTGAGGTTTTATAAATGTCACTTATGATGTGACATTTAATGTAAGCAATAAAATGCAGATTAGTAGATGAAAAATAGATGTGACTTCTTAGGACCCAGGGTGAGTCTATAAATATGGGACCAAAGTAATGGATAAATTCTGGCACTTTCCAATTCTACACAAACATTTTTCTTCTTTCTCTTTTCATAAGCAAATTTTTACTAACAATTTCCTGAGATACAATTTCAAGGAATTATTTATAAATGCAAAAAATGCAAGGACCAAACAAAAGTAAATCAAACTCCATATTAAGTGGTTTACTTCATCTCCTATGAACAAAGAAAATGAAAAAGGACACAGAAGCAATCTTGAAGGAGCTCCCAATAGCAAAAAGGGAATAATTTGAACATTAAAATAAATATTTGAACAAGAGAATATTCAATAAAACAGAAAATCATGAGTCCATATATATCATATATATTAATATATAAGAAGGGGGACACCTCCCCCAAAACAGAATCATCTTCTGGAGGGCGGGCCCTTGCAGCACAGGCTTCCCCCATAGGTGAGTGCTCTAGGAACCCATCTGCATCAGTGTACCAGCTGGTGTTGTTGTGAGAGGCTGTGTTCTGCTTCAGTGAATTTTTTTTTTGAAGACCCTTTCAACATATTTGCCAATTTCATGGTGGGTAATTTACAAGCATACCTGCCCACGCCACGCTAAGTGTTCGGCTGTTTTTGACCAAAAATGGCATGACCCCTGAGCCCTACCCACCCTATTCGCTCAATCTTACCCAGAGTGACTTTTCTTTCTTTCCCTGAATAAAAAAAGTCCTCAAAGGGAAATGCTTTGCCCATACGGAAGCAGTGAAACAGAAACTGGCACAGACACCAAAAGACATCGAGACCGATGAGTCCAAAAACTGTCTGAGCCGTGGAAAGAACATCTCGATAGGTGTGTTGCATCGAATGGAGAGCACTTTGAAGGTGACTGAAGTGTAAACATGTAAGAATGAATACACAGTTTTTATGAATAAATCTTGGGGTTTGGGTTTTCTCATGTACACATGTATATGTGTACATGCACGTACATACATGTGCGTGCACACATGTATGCACCTGTGTGCATGCACATATATACGTGTGTGTGTGTGTATCTGCTGAGGAATCGGGTATTTACAGAAATTCAAAGCACCGCCCCACAAACTTCTCATTAGTTATGAAGGGGAACGAGCCATTTCATGGAGCTCCTGGCAGGAACCGCCCTTAGTCGAACGGTCAAAGCGAGACAATCCACAGCCCAGCTCCAGCTGACGGGGTGGACGCAGGGAGGAACACACAGCGTCAGCTCTAGGAGGTCCTGGTCAGAGCGTCCACCCTAGACGTCAGTATGAGGCGCCCCAGACAAATCCACATTGAGAGACATTCCACTGATAACCAGCTTGTAATCTTCAAAAGTATCAAGGTTATAAAGGTCAAAGAAAGACTGAGAGACGGTTTCAAATCAAAGCACCTGGCTCAGAATTGGTCTTAAAATTCTCCTCTTAAATAAATGAGTAACTACCCTTTGAACTTTTACAAAAAAGGACTGGCTTTCTGGAGTGGTTTTGATATAACCCTACACGGAGAAAAGAGGAGTCAGTACCGGATGGTTTCTCGGGGTCCCTTCCGATCCACCAGTTCCACCCTGTTGCCCACCTACCAGCTTACCTGTCACTCAGAGCGCAAGGGACCGTGGAGCTCGGAAGCTCACCGGACAGGCAACTGACCACATTTCCCCAAAGAACAGAACACGATCGGCCTCGGGAAAGCTGTTCATAACTGAGTTCTCACTGTCACAGAGCGAAGGGAGGTCTCGAAAACCTGCACCTCAACACACGGCGGGCGGCAGACGACGGCCAGCACAGGCCAGCACGCACGGTCTACCTACGGCGGGGCTGCCGCTGGACTGCAGGCTCAACCAGGAACAAACAGAAACAGAACCGTTAAATGTTTTTTTTTAAGTTAAATACAGTATTAATGAAGCCTTCTGATATAAAACAGACTTCATCTTTTTGCTTCCTCCAGTGCCTTGGAGACTGATGGCAAGTAGTAAATGAACCTCTATAGTGCGATCCCGTTTGCTTCCTAACAACTTCAGGGGCCACAGTTGGCCAGTGAATCAGCTCTTCGCCCCTTCAGGCAAAGAGCAGCACAGAGCTATCTAAGTCGTACGAACACAAAAACGCCCTGTCTTCCTCCTGTCATCAACTCGCCAACTGGCTGAGACGGCCGATTCTGGTTCAGCGGAGCTGAGTAAAGCACATGACAATAGCTGTCTTCCCTAATCTCTTTTTTAAAATACATGTAAGTCTTGCTGGGGCTGAAGCAAGCTTTGATTTGGCTCAAAGTACCAGCTTCTATTAAGCCTGAAAAGCGTCACAGAGAAAATTCCTAAAAGAGGATCACTGAGCAAAGCATGATCTGCTAGAAGCCCTGAGAAAGGACTTCCCTTATTCGAAGGCTGAGAATTGGGGTATGAGAATATAAGCCTCCCCATTAGCACAAGTGATTTTGAATTTTACTCTTAAAATATAATGCAAAAGATGTCCCATCAGCCTTCTCTTTTAAAAGAGACGGGTAATGTTCGTCATGTAACAAAACACTGAGTTTCACTGCACACACTTTCCTTCATTCCCGCCCCCAGAGTCCGGAGAAGGTAGAACTATATCGTGAACACCTGAAGGGTGAACAAGACGACCGGCTAAGAGCATCCCCATTGCTTAAATCTCACTTTGTTTTAAAAGAGGGACCAACGAAGGGATGATTTTTAAACGTTTCTGGTTGAAATCAAGATGAACAACAACAAACCCCCACTAAACTTGAGGGTTAAAATAAAACCCAAACTCTTCCCCACTTGCTAAGTTGAAACCTAATAAATTCTTTTACTTGGACTTTCATATTCACTTGAATTTCAAAATTGCACCCATTACTAGTTTATTGTTAATTTTTGTAGGCAGTATATCAATATCATGGTTATAATTTTTAAATTCATTTTTAGAGAGAGAAACATCGACTGGCTGCCTCCCACATGTGCCCTGACCTGGGATGCTACCTGCGACATCTTGGTGGACGGGACGGGACGGCGCTCCAACCAAGCCACTGGCCAGGGTCATAATATGGTTAAAATTTTAAAGTCCTTATCTGTTAAGATAGATACTTAAGTGTTTATGAGTGAAATGATATGTCTGAAATTTTTATTTACTATTCCAGCAGGAATGCTTTAGAGAAATGAAACAAGCAAAGCAAGAAACTGATGGCTGTTGAAGCTGGGGGACGGGTACATGGGTATTTACAGTACTCTTCTCCCCGCTTTGTGTGTGCTTCGTAAGCTCTCTGATAAAAATAAACAGGGGGTTTTAATGCAACCGTATCTTGAGGGTATTATGCTAAGTGAAATAAGCCAGACAGAAAAGGACAAAAACCACATGACTTCACCCATATGTGGACTATAAACACGAACAAAACAAAAACAAACTCATAGATACAGACAACAGACTGGTGGTCAGCAGAGGGGAAACGGTGGGGGCAGGGCAACAAGGTAGAGGGGGTCAAAGATATGGTGATGGGGGAGCTAGACTGTTGGTGCTGAGCACACAATGGTGGATACAGATATCAAATTACGATGTTTGCACGTGAGTGTTATATAATGCTATTAACCAACGTTACCTCAATTAAGAAAAAAAAGGACCCTGTTTCCAAGAATGCCCACACTCTACGGTGGTGGTGGTGGTGGTGGTGGTGGTGGTGGTGGTGAGAACTTCAACATGTAAACTGGCACACGGCGGGGATGGGGTTGGGGGGAGACCCCCCCAGATCAGCCTGTACCAGTGGTCAAGCCACCAACTTTGCAGTCAGACCTGTTCTGAGTCTGCGTTCAGTCACTCAGCGGCATTACGACCTGGAGAAGCTGCTTGTCCCCTGGAGGCCCAGATTCTGCACAGGGCTTCTGGGATTAGGAAACGAGAGCATCCACAAAGGTGCTCGCGGAACAAGGCCTGGCTTACGGTGCACACCCAATAAAGGGCAGTTTTAGTGCACTGGTGCGCCTCGAACTGTTGTAACTTAGTTGATGCTTAATAACCTTTCATGAATTTGGTTTTACATATAATTCTTACCAATTTCATCCACTAAAACTTTCCAGTCCTCTCCTAAGACAGGACCTTGCTCTGGGAAAGTACGAGCCCCACCGAGTGCGACACTCCCGGCCTAAGGCAAAGCTGAAGAAGGACTTTCTTTCACAGCCTCCTGCAGAGCCCTGCCTTTGAGACATCCCATTCTCCGCACCTGACACCAGAGTGAGGGCTTCCAGATGATTCGGCCCCTAGCCCTCAAGTCACTTCCTCTGGTTCGTGTCTTCCGTAAAGGCCCCAGAGGTCGTGGAGCAGGGACAAAGCCCAGTCTGCCCTGTTGGAATTCTGGACACACTGAACCTGTGAGCAGAATGGCCTTATTATTTTACGATACGATGTTTTGGGGTGGTTTGCAATAGATGTACTAGAACTAGGGACTATAGACAGAACCACTGAATCACAGAGATCTACAGACTACAGGTAATATATAATACAACATATTGCATATATAATATATATTACAGATAGCAAGAGCTGTTAGGATCACAGAAACGCAGAGGACTGCAGACAGTACATAATCAACCCCTTCACTTTAAAGACAAGGAAACTGAGGCCAGCCCACAGTTGCCTGATGAGTAAGAGATCTAGAACACACACTTAGGTCTCCTTGCTTCCAGCCCTAGGTGCTTTCGAAACCACAATTATTTCACAACACAGTTCTATGTTATAAAAGCTCGTACTGTCTCTATTATTCAAACTGCAGCATTCAGGGTATTCCACGAGCTCTCTGCCCAAGGCCAAACATAATTGTATTTCTGGACGCAGACAATTTACCCTACTACCCCTGGCAGTACCGTGACAGGTACTCAATATTACGTGTTTTTTAAAGTGGAGAATTACTAAAATAAGGCAGCTAAAAAAAACTATAAATAGTGCAGCTTGGATCTTCAGTGCTTGTGCTTGAAAAACAGAAAGATTTTCAGGCTTGAAATAAGATTTTTAATAAAATCTTTTAATAAAACTATAATGACTCCCCCCGCCACCAAGTATTAAATTCTGGAAATCTCATTACAGGCAATCTTTACAATCCTGAACAATGCCCCCAATGTAACTGCTCGATGTTCATCTTTTGATGTACACATAACTACAGCCATGTTTATGAATATAACTATATGTAACGTAAGTAAAATTGGAGGATCATCTGAGAGTTGCCTTTAGTATGCATTCTCTCCTTGTTTTTTAATAATATATTGTTAGCTGGGCTCACGGCCTTTAGCTAAAGATTATGCTTCCAAGCCTTCTTGCATCGAGGTAGGGCCAGTCAGGAGCTCTGGCCAATGAAATGGGCGGAACTGTTAGGCGAAACTCCCTCCCAAGGAAGAGACGCGCTCTCCCTTTCCCATTTTCACCCCCCCGCCCCCTCCCGTGGACCGTGGACCAAGGAGATGTGCTGGTGGACCATGCAGAGGAGGGCACCACCCCTGAAGATGGCTCACGGCTCACCAACAGGAAGAGGCTGGGTTCCTGACCTCCCCGTAGCCACCACGGGTTATCGGCGCCGGGGTCTGGCCGTGGGATGGGGACCAAACTTTTGGGTGCCATCAATATCCTAACACTGGATGGCCGGTGGTGACGGATACAGCACTCTACACTAATCCTTGCTGGGCCCCAACAGGGCTCATGGCTCCCCATCTGAAGATGGGCTTCGCAGCCTGCCCCACAGCGCGGGGAGGCCACACGGCTGGCTGTGGCCGGTGGCCGGAAGCCAAGGCGATGGGTGCCATTTCGCATCAGCGCTCTTCCAGGGGTGAGGGTCTGTCCCCCTCCCTTTCTCTTCCGGACAGCGACCCAGCCACAGCTCTCACAGCTCCTCGAACCCACACACAGAAGCCATTTGTGAGAAGGGCCCAGCTGTCCTGCCAGCCTTTGACCTCTCAACCCTGAACTGCACGTGAGAATTTTAAGATGATACAATTAACTATGTTACAAAAAAATGAAGAATAGAGTTCGCCACTCAACATTTGTTGACTGCAAAGTATCTTGGGCAGCAGCTATCTTTGTGAGCCATTTGAGGACCAGCAAGAAGAATGTTCTTATCTAATTATGGAAAAATTTATGCAACAACTTCTGTTAGTTTTCAATATTTAAGATCTGTTGTAGATAAATATACTGGGAAATCTATCCTGGACATTGAAGTTTATATATTGAAGGAATGTTCCAGAAATGTTATCGAAACCTTGTAACTTTTAGGTATCAAGATTTATTTTCTGAAACAATGAACTGCCCCATTATTTTGTTTTCATGCCACACAACTTCTGGCATTAAAATAGTAGTAAGTTTAAAATCTGTCCTTTTCTTTTCTCTTATATTATTCCAATTAAACTTTAAGATAGGTAAATGGCACAGAAACCTTCTGTGGACAGCTCATCTACATAAGAAAGCCAGGTGTCCACTTACCTGTGGCCTGACTGAAAATAGAACGGTGACAGGTAATCCGCCAGGAGAGAGGTGCCAGTCGGAAGGCAGCCCCTTTCTCCCCTACGGGAGTCACAGAGTTGAGCCTTACAAACTTTCCACAAAGTAAGGGTTTTGGTAAACTCGTCTCTCTTATCAGGCAGATTTTATCGCAAAAAGGAGGTATGCTGTTCTTCAGGCAAGACGAGAGAAACCGCCTGTCCTGAGTGAGAGTCCACAGGAACAGCACAGCTATCGCTGGAGAGGCCTGGTGCAGGCCTGCGGCCTCCAGGGCTGCGGTGTGCACGCACGCACGCACGTTGGGACCCCTGGGGGAGACTCTCGGAATCCTCCCAGCTGTATGGCTTCACCGAGTGGCTCTTGCAAATAAGGATGAAGCGAGTGAACTATGAACCGTACGGTCTATGTCACATACAACAGAGACATACGCTTTCGCACAGCGCTAGACAGTAATTAAACTCTGGGTAATTGTGCTGCTTGATGGCTTTACCAGATGACAACGGCAATAACAGCATTAAAGCTGATGCCATTAAAATGGCATGCATGTCAATTATTTTCCCTGGTTTCTAGTTAAAGCACACAGCCTATAAGCATCTGGAACAAATTTTGTTGTAAAATGAATCCTTTTCTGAAAACCTAGAGGGGACCAGAACTCCCAGCTCATTTCAACGAGCTGCCACGCCTCACCCCCTAGAGCGACACCCATTTCCCACGTGACATAAACTTGTCTGATGGGGCGCGGCGGGCGCTGTGCCACCCAGACTCCGTTTCTGCTCCCTTCCTCTGCATTTGTTTATGCCTTGCTTTTAAGTCATCAGACGTTTCTAGACGGGGGCATGTTTTTTCCTGAGAGGAATGAAACTCCCTGAGACCAAAGAGCAAGTATTTGGCTCTTTTTGATATCCTTTGTAATAAGGCACGGTACACCTTTGCCACTTGATAAATGCACAGTCCGAGTGTCCAGTCCTTTGGAGTTAGTTTTCCAGAACAATGGATGTAAGCTGCTCCGTCCACCTTCTCTCGCCGGGGCCGCTCTGTGAGCTGAGCTGCAACGGCTGCCGGCAGGACCAAGCAGTGGAATCTACGGAGCAGGCCCCCGTCGAGTGTCCCACGCAGACAGGGAGCACGAGGCCTTGTCCCCTGACACCCGCCAGCCACAGACAACGCCACCACGCAAGCCTGTGTGCCTCTTGTTTCATACAAAAAATGTGTCAGCAAAGCCCTAAGTGCCTCCATGCGAAGTTCTCAGAGGTAAAAATGCAAATGTTATCTATTTGCTCACCTGACCTATAAAGGAACAGCAGGGCCAAGGAGCTGCTGGCCCTGCCAATGCCAGAAACATGGCAACGAGAGGCCCTTTCCGAACTGAGCAGGGTTTCGGGTTCTGCTCGGAGCCTCGCCAGCACATCGCCGAAGCTCCAGGGAGACAGCGGGAATCTGGAACCAAAGGAGGCCTGGTGTGCTAGGAACAGCGCAGAAGATCACTGTCTCGGGAGCCCGCTCCGCTCTGCCTCCCCTCCGAGGCCAGGGCAGCCTGACGTCTGGGAGCTAAGGGACCCTGCGCCGCTCGGTCATGGGTCTCTATGTCTGGCAGCTTAGAAGAACCGCAGGAGAAGCAAGGGAGCTTTGATTTTTACAACAAATGATGATTCGATTATATAACAGGAGTATCTGAACGGGCCACATTCGACAGCTTAAATCCAGTACGGCAGACAGTGCCGTTACCAAGCGGAGAACGTGCTCACAAAATTTACTGGCAGTCTCACAAGCACCTTCTCACGGTCTACAACAAGCATTAGTTAAAAAACTCCACATATCCTCTATAGGGGACCCTTTACACAGAAGGATAAAGCTTAGCAAAAGTAGCAAAACTACTCAAATCATGTAAATTCACACTCAATTTAGCTATTATATTATTCCGCATGTATCCAACCAAACAGTCCACACTCATTAATAAAAAAATTTGCTTTCTTAGGTATTTTATGGTGTTTTATATCAACTACAAATATCTTTGACACGCCAACAAAGGCGGGCTTCATCAAGGTTAGAAGTCTTTGTGCAAAGTGCATTATCAAGACAGTCAAAAGAGCCCCTCTGACTGGTGTGGCTCAATGAGCTGTGTGTCGTACTGCAAGGTGAAAGGTTGTTGGTTCGATTCCCAGTCAGGGCACATGCCTGGGTTGCGGATTCGGTGCCTGGTTGGGGCATGTACAAGAGGCAACTGATAAATGTTTTTCTCACCCATCCATGTTTCTCTCCACCTCTTTCTCCCTCCCTTCCCCTTCTCTCTAAAAATAATGAAATCTTTCTCTAAAAAAGTCGAAAGACAATCTACAGAATAGGAGAAAATATTTGCAAGTCACATATCTGTTGAGGGATTCTCATATATCTGATGAAGGTTTAATATCCAGAAAATATAAAAAACTCTTATGACTCACGAACAAGAGAAACAACACAATTTTAAAAAAATGGACAAAGTGCTGAATAAACATTTCTCCAAGGAAATATACAAATGGCTAATAAGCACATGAAAAGATGCTCAACATAGTCATTAAGGAAATGCAAATCAGAAACACAACAATACCACTTCGCAATCACTAGGATGGCTAGAATAAAACAAAACAACAACAACAAAAAAACAGCAACATCATTCAACAACCGGGCAAAATACACATTAATATTTCTCAACTGGATATGGAACTTTGAATCAAGATTTCTCCCCAATTAAGTAAACCTTCAGTCAACCGAACAGTTCCACATTCGGCACTTCACTTCCGAGCACATCCTATCACTGAGCTTTCCAGTAAGGATGCTGTAGAGTTGACCCAGACAGCTCAGGTTTTTAGCATCCCAAATCTTTTGTAATGACGCACTTGAAATTACTCCTTATCAGCAAGGATGTCTTCATAGTTGCCTCTAAAGCTGACTCTATGATAACTGTCCCCGAAATGACAGTTTGCATCCAGGTGCCACCATTCTCAAGACGGCAGACACTCCCGTCCAAAGGTCTCCTTGTGGAAAATTTGGTCCATTTCTCATCCACCTATACCCGATGCTACATGGCCTTGTACAGTAGCATCACCGATCACGTGCTCAGAGTGCTGTCCCCCACGCCCTACAAGAACATTGTCACCTCCCAACTGCACCATCGTACATCTCCAAGGCTGTCTTTGAAGACACAGAAATGGAGAATTTCTGGAAATTCTGTGCCACAGAAAAGTTGTACCGGATGCTAAAATGCGTTTCTCAGTACATATGCAGACACACATTCTATTCACGACCTTAGTGTCAAAGCTCCTGTATTTCACCGGAGGCACATTTCTTAAGTCCAGAGTTTTAAAGGGACAGCACCAACTAGGGAGCAATATGTAATTCTGCGTGTCTGGGCGCTGAACCAAGAGTACAGGCCAGCCCCTTAAAACTGCACTCACCCTGATCGTGCATGTATGTCCAGGAATTCTGGGAAGAGTTTCCCAAACTCTCCACCTCAAATGGAGGATTTAATTTAGAGGATGCGTACAATGGAAAAAAACTCACTGCTGGAGTCAGAGGCTGGAACTTGGAATTGAAGTTCCAGCTTTGTCACCAGCTCCCTGACTTCCAGACCTTTAGCTTCCGCATGTGTTAGACACCCTTAGGGGGCAGGGCACTGAGAATTGAATGGGCCATACGGGCCCAGCGCTTTGCGACACAGAGGGCGCTAATGAGACAACCCTCAGCGCCCTCTTCCCACTGCACTACAGGAGGGGTTTCTACCCCCTTCCTCGCTATCCTGGAGGCAGGTTTGGGCTTTCTTTCTTTTCCTAGCCCTAGCACAGCACCTGACACAAACTGGGTGCTCCACTTTTGTAAAACAGAATGGAAGTTAAGTTTGACTCTATACTTTTATGTTTCACAAAAGTCTTGTTTACCACAGGGCTTCAGGCCTCGCCTCATGGCCCTAAACTCTCCTCCTCGAACTTCGCTGGTGCCCGGACAGAACCTGCGGCCGCGCTGCACACCTGCGTTGTGGGGCACACCTGCGTTGTGCACATCTGCTGGAGTGTCTTCGCTAGCACCTGCTGCTTTTGCGTGGCGGGAGCAGATCAATACGTTTAAACGTTCCAGCTCCTCTTCATTTTGTACGGTCATCCAGAATTTTCCCCAGCTCTTTCTGCCGAGCTCTACTGTAATACAGCAACTGTTTAATGAACGCGCTATTTTGGTAAAGATTCCCCGGTCGTATCCCCCAAGTGACTACATGCTGCTCAGCCTTATGGAGGAATTTACTGGAACACTGACAGGTGTTCCAAGCACTTCACTAACTTTTCTGGTGTGACGTTCTAATCGTTAGTTTTGTTTTTCCCAACACTGAGTTTAAATCTGTCTTTCGCAGCCTCTACTCGTTAACCATGACCCTGCCTTCTATTCCAGCCCCACACAACAGTCCCTCAGGACTCTGAAGACGGCTGCCAGCCCTCCAGCACCCTCGCACCCAGCGGCACCGCTTCCCTGGTGACACGATCTCAGGTCAGTTAAACCAGCCTGAACCCTCCACCATGCGAGATGCCAAGTGTTTTAGTATCACGGTGCCCAGGATTATGACCGCACGCATTGTTGACATTTAAAAGTTGTCTATAATACATCTGTATTTCCTTAATGATGAGGAAGCAACTAAAAGAACACCACGTCATAGCAGTCATTCAAGCGCTTTCTCTAAAATACTAAAGTACGCTTCATGATAAAGTTTATAATCCAATCCAAAAGGAAAAAGGAAAGAGAACAGCGTCAGAGCAGAAGAGTCCCAAAGTGCTGCGTTACTTCTTTCTAGACACGGCAGCTTTCGGAATTCTTCAAGTCACATAGAGATCTTCGACCTGAAAGGGCTCGCTCAAGTCTCCCTCTGAAAATGAGAGAATTTGGAACTAGAAAGGTCAAGCGCATTGCCAAGTTTAAATCGTTAACCTGATGTGTTTGACAGTGCCATAAAATCAATGTCTTCCCTGCTTAAAACCTTTTAAACAGCTGTTCATCACCCTACAGGGAAAGTCTAACTTCCTTCGCATGACTCCTGAGGCCCCTCCTGCCTTGGGTCCTGCTGTCTTCTCCACCTTACCCTGTTCTCCACACTCTATTTATTTCATTTCTTTACGTTCTTCTTTTGCTCACCTCTGAGACCTAAAATATACTGACTCCTCTTCTCTTCACCCTCACTGTCTCCACCTGACTCAATTCCACCCATCTTCAGGTCTCCCCAGGTCCTAGCTGGGATCAGCCATCCCTAGATGTACCCATGAACCCAGGAGCCCTGGTTTAGACATCAGGTCCCCCATGCGTGCCTCCAGGACCCGGACCCCCTCTTGCCCCAAAACTCTGAACGTTTTTCCGTGACTACTGTGTAGTATCTGCATTGCCTGCGAGGCTATAAAACCTCTGGAGGTCGGAACCACATTCTCCTGTCTCTCTTCTGCGGTCTCAGCACAGACACATTCCTGGGCACAAAGTACATCCTGTGCCTAACACACCATACGGTGTACGAAGGAAGGCTCAGTATCTGCTCAAAGGCTGTCAGCACGCTGTGCTACAGGACAGAGTCCTCTGGGGACGCCGCCTCTGTCACCCCAGCCCTGTGGCGCTTCACGACCACACTGTTCCAAGCGGATCCTTCCGGATCCTAACTCAGCCAGCCAGCCCGCCGGGTCCTCTATGCACCTGAGAGGCAGGCGGCAGGAAGTGTCCTGCCCTTGGGTCCTTCAGTGTCTGTCCTTCTGGAACTGCCCGAAGGTAACTTTGAACCTAAGCCACCTTTGATTCTTGTCTGGTCTTTTAAGTCGTCGCCTTCTGGACTATTCAGGGTTTTTCCCATTACACCAATAAGTGCTCCTCGCTTTTCTCACAGACATACTTGAATAAGTGAATCAAAAATGTGATCTGAATCAGATGGCAACAGACCCAAGCTCAAACAAAAACGCTCTCGTTAGCATATGCCTTCTCCACAGCCGGGGAAATTCAAAGCAGCCGGACTGTTAGCCATATGCACACTTGCCGTGAGCGTGCTTGTTGCAGACCACGCCCCCTTTCCGGGCGTGAAGCGCAGGGGCAAACGTGGAACTGGGGGAACTCAGACAGGCACGCCCACCTCGGTACCCAAACACCCGAGAGAAAGGGAGGAAGCGTCCGCCGACAAGAGCGCCGATCCTTGCTGGGGCGGTCGTTCCCCTTCGAGACCCGTGCTTCACGCGTTCAGGAAACCGAGTCCAGACTCTACGTTTAACTGACCACCTTGCCCAGAAACCGCTGAAGTGTAAAGAGTTCAGGGTTCTGATCGCCGCAGGGATCCTGGCTTTCGTGACTCATGAGTGAGTGCAAAGCACATGGTCCTGCGTTGTGAAGAGCCAGGTGAAGAGCCCTGCGCCAGAGCCACGGGGCCTGCGCTCAGACTCCGACTGCTACTTGCCAGCAGCGTACCCTGAACTGGTTGCTTAATCTGCGCTTCAACTTGACCGTCTGTGATATAAGCCTAAAAATCTGTGCCTACCGCACAGAGTTGTCATGACGGGTGAGTGAGTTTTTTAAAAAGAAATGTGGTAAGTTAAAAATGCAAAATAATGTTATTCTTCTTATTCTGCGTCTATTGTAACACCATTCAGATGAAACCCAGGTTACAACGCTGCAGGGCGTGTGGGCCTCGCCCTTCGTGTTCCTTGTCACGTCACTGCTCCTGCAGCTCAGCGTGTGAGCACGTCAATTTCCTATCCTTGCTCCAGAGCTAGTAGCGAGTCAGCACCGACTCAGAAAAGGAAACGAATTCTTTCCTTTGCAGGGGTACCCACCACACCAAAGGCAAGCCCACCCTGCTGTTACACGGGAAGATGTCTGAAAGCTCACGAAGACTGCCCAAGGAGAGGGCCCCGGGGACACCCGGAGCAGGATGGGCCTGCAGTGCTGCCGCCTCGGGCGTTAGCCTGGCCCAGGGGGGCCCAGCTCCTGGGGCTGGAAGCAGGCTGAGTACTACTGCGCAGGTCTCAACAGGTCACAGGTGACTGGAATTTTCCAGCATGAATTTGTAATGATTTATGCAATGTCCAATATGTTTGATATACAAAAACTACTACAGAGGTTGAAAAACTGAGTGGGCCGAATGCCTTCATTGCACCCTGGAATTAGTAGTTTCATTTACATCGTATCACTTCCAATTCGCTTAGCCTTTAAAAGGTTTCAATACTTTATTCTCACATCTGCAGAGACCACGTACAACAGTTTCTATCATTCCTAATTCACAGAAATTAATGACCTCCCTTCGGTTATTCCATTCACTTACCCGACCCCTTGTGGCGGAACAGCTACCATGTTCTGACCTGGTAAGAGCGGAGAAAGTCCTAGTTTCTAGACATGCGTGTTAGCAAATGGCCTCTTCTCCCCCGGGTGCAGTCTCGCCAGCCCTCTTGCCCCAAGTGCAGTGTGCTATGTAAACTCACTTCCGCCAAGGATGACAAAGAGCGCTCACTTCCTGACATAACCGACTGGAGTCCTTCTTAGGAGAAAGGCGAACTTGGGGGGCCGGCCCACTCGTTCCTGCCACTCCTCGGTGAGACAAAGCACACGCAGGGCCGGGCCAGCCCAGCCTTCGCTCTCAGCCCCGCGGGGAAGGCCGGCCACCGAAGGGCGTGGATCCTTGGGTGACAGTCCTGAGTGCCAAGTTACACCTGGCTTTTAAGTCTTCTCTGAAGAGTTCAAGGCGATGACAAATTAGACTACACATTTACAGATGACGCTAAGACTTTACATGGAAGATATATCTCCTGTCTCTTTAACAAGAAGAAAGCTGTTCAGCCAACACCCAAGAGAGAAAGCAATTTGCACCTTTCACAGGCAGAAGCAATAAAAATGACCATTTGACACAAAAGAATCTGACCGGCCTCAGTGACACTGTCCGGCTGGGGGCACCGAGGAGCTTCCGGGCTTCTAGCGAAAGGTCGTGTTTTAATTGTTAAGAGAAATGTTTGCTGATTCAAGTATTTAGCACACGTTGGGTGGTTTCACCACTGTCTGGGGCACACTGAATCCTAAACCATCACAATTATTGTCACAATCTATCAGCTTGGACCGTGCTCCCAGATGGCTCAGTAAATGCAGGTGGGACCTTTAACGCACCTGTGGGACGGTAGGACGCGTGCGCTCAAACGCAGCATTAGTGACCTGGAGATACTTTCCAAACCCTACACCCAAAGAACAGCCTGCAAAGGTCTGCCACAAACTATGAAAAAAAAACACCCTATAAATGGAGGAGTGGGTTGTTCATCAGGATCCTAAGTAGTAGGATTATTCCACAAGCGGATGTCTGAGGAGGCGCAGCGGAGTGCAGCTTTCTGAGACTCGGCATTCCGGAGGCACTGGGCGTGGCCGCTGAGTGCTGTTTCCCGACTACGGCGCGCCTGCCAGCGAAGCGTCGGAAGAGGGAGGGCTGCGCGCGTGTAGCTGGGATCTAGCTAAGTGGGGTGCGGGAAGGCCTTCACGGAAATAAGATGGCTCTTTATGTCACAGGAGATACCGCGTGTTCAAGATAAGGCCTTCACCGTATATCCTTATGGTGACAATTACGCTGCATGCTGCTATGGATGCAGGAATATGGACCAGTTTTTCTTTTCTTTTTTCCCTGGGAGAAATCACAGAAGTCCCTTAACAAGGGGTGTCTTTGGAAATCACTTTGTATCTTCTAAACTAATACATGCTATTTATTGTTTTAAGGACAATAGGAGTTAACGGGATAAAATTTGAGTGATAAAATTATGAGTAATTTGTTTTATTTTTGTATTTTAGTTTTTATTTACCAAATTTTCCAAATTTTGTATCATCATTATTTTAGTCATTAATGAGGAAAAACCCTTTTAAGTTGCATGATCGTTAGAAAACAGATGCATCTGGCAAGTTTCACTTTAAGTACACAGATACAAACAGCTACTCTGTCTGTAATCCGTACGCATCAACTTTATTACATCATGTCCCTACTCAACACCTACATCTATAGAATTAAAAGTATCAGTTCCTTAGCATTACACACCAAACTTTCACAGCCAACCTCTCCTCTTAAATTCCCAGACCTGCTACCTCTCTCACTCCCGTGTTTCTGCAGGTGCTATTCCTTTGATCTGGAACAACTTTTCCCTCCACCTGACCACCTGCGTAATTCCTTTTCCTTTTCATGAGAATTCTGTGCAAAGCTTCTATCTTTAAATGGGCACAGACATACATTTCTGGTGGGTAAAGTGATACATCTAGCAATTCCACTCCAAGGAATTTAACCTACAGACACCCTCCCACACATTTTTGAAATGATGACATGCAAAAGATTATTCGCTGCACTGCTATCAGCGACAGCAAAATAATGGAAAGCACCCTACATCCTCGTGCATCAGGAGACAGTCAGACACGTTACAGAAACGCATGCCGGGGCAAACCACATAGCTGTCAAACGAACAAAGAGGCCTGGAGGCCCTGACACAGAGAATCTCCAACGGACACCATGAAGTGAGAGAAGCATAAAAGTCCTGCGAAAAGAGAGGGAAAGAATATGTGCAGACCCACTTGTATTTGCACAAAATACTTCTGGAAGGCCACCCCCGGAACACTAGTAACTTCACTGAGACAACAGGGGTGGGCGGGATGCTTTGTTGGGTACGGTACTGTATTTGCCGACACTGTTTGAGAACGAATGAACTACTTATTCAAAAGTTAAAACTGAAAAAGCTTAAAAATCAGAATGTTAAAGTGTCCACATCTGTATGAAAATGTCTCCATTTGCCACAGTCTCCTCCGTCATTCCTCTATTCACTCATTCGAGTGAATGGGCAAACGGGGGAAGGGGCCAAAGGTACAACTGGCAGCTTCGAAATGACTGAGTCCTGGGGACGAGACGCTCGCCACGGCGGCCCAAGTGCACTGCACTCCACTGCACATGCGAAAGCTGCGAAGAGAGCGAATCTCAGAAGTCCTCGTCACGAAGGGGAAAATGTGCAGCTGCGCGGTGACGGGTGCTGCTAGACGGACTGTGATCACTTCGTAATACACGCAGTATCAACTTCTGTTGCAAACCTGAAACTGCTACATGTCAATTATATCTCCACTTTAAAACGACTTTTCTCTATTTTTATAACTATTTCAGTATAATTGGTTTCCTTTGTAATCTTACGTGCCTTATTTTATGTATTTAAAGCAGCTTTCTGACCACGGATGCATGGACCTGACCAAGCTGCCTAAGGAGTCCACGACCCCCAAACTGTTTGAAACCCCTGGGCTGCCAAGACAAAGACAGAGCAGACAGGGCCCAGCATTTCGCGGGAGAAAAGACACATCTGGCTGTCCTCACCTTTGGGATAGATGAATTCTGATTCACTTCCAAGTTTCAAATAGCATTTAAAAGGGTAACAGAGTGTTTGGCAAGTCTGAATTTCCAATCAGGTGTTATCACATTGTCACTGAGGACAGCGGCACCCCCAACCCCTGACCCACAGTTTCGCTCTCTGTGGGTTCAGTTACCCACAGTCAACCTCAAGCCAAAACATGAAATGGAAAACCCCAAAAGGAATTCATCCGTTTTAAACTGCACGCCATTCTGAGGAGCGTGATGAAGTCTCTCGCTGTCCGATTCTATCCCTCCCAGGACGGGACTCATCCCCCCGTCCCGCATATCCAGGCTATTCGTACAGTGCAATGAGACATTTGAGAGACAGACCACATTCACATAACTTTTATTACATTATTTTTCTGTAGTTATTCTACTTTGTTACTAGTTATTATTGTTCATCTCTCACTGCACCTAATTTATAAACTAACCTGTATCAGAGGAATGTGTATGTATGTATAGTATCTATAGGTTTCGGGACCATCAGTGGTTTCACGCGTCCCCTGGGGGCCTTAGAACAAATCCCCCCAAATGAGGGCAGGACTACTGTACGATGTCATTTTCTGGTGACAAATCTGTGGATACACAGGTTTATGTATTTTAGACAGCTAACCTAACCACAGTGATCACAGAACAGGTCAATTATTATATATGTGGTAGACGGCTGTTCAGCAAATATTCACTTCCCCTCTCCTACCTCTATGGTGGAGTGTATTTTTCTGCCCCACTATGCTGAAGGTGGCCTTTTGTCCAAGAGGGCACGGACAAAGTCAAAGTGTGCTAGCTCTAAGCCTAGGCCTTCAAGAGGCATCGTATGTTCCCACTGACCACATGTGGGAACTTCCAACCCCTGTCATGAGAAGAACACACTCCAGACAGCCTGCTGGCTGCAGAAGAAATAGAGGCGTGGGACAGATCTAACCAAATCTGGGTCCTGGCAGTCAGGAAGCTCAGCTATGCACTGCCAAGACCAGCCAAGACCAGCCAAACCCGAGCACCCGAAGACTCATAAGGCGATAGATTAATGCTACTTGCTATGCGCCACTGAAATTTATGACCTAACTGCGCAACAATATCAGAAGAAGAAAGAATGAAAAAAAATACTCTTTGAAAACCTTGCCTGATTAAATGACACTCTTCATTCCCTTTTATAAAGAAATCTGATACTCCTGGCACGCTGAATGCTGGTGGTTACCAGGCTGTTCCCACAACTGAGTTTATGCTTAAAAAAGAGTTAATTACACTGGTCCCCAAACATTTTATGTTCATAATAAAATAAATGTGAAAAGAAGCTGAATTGCTATTTCTACAAAAACTTAGTGAAGCCATTTGCAAAGACTTGACAAAGATGAGTGGTTAAGTGCAAAAGTCACTGTCACATTAAATGGTGGCGATGCTACCATCGAAGATGTAGAAACCATTAGAAAAAAATCTACGAAGTTTGCATTGTATTTCTTCATAAGTTTATTAATTTAGTACCCCTCTTAAGGAAACTGAAACTAGCAAGCATGATGTATTTCAGAATTCCTATTCAAAGAGAGGGCGTTTATTATTATCAATTCCTAACAAAACTGATAATAGATAGATATTTAAGTTTTAAGTTAAAAATAAATGTTTGAGTTAGTTAGGATGTAGGTATCACAATAATCAGAGCCATAGCATTATTTTTGTTGTGAACCTTGTTTATAAGCCAACTTGTAGTCCATGTATTGAGTTTGAATGACAATTTGATTTCATACTGAGCTCGAGCACTGTGGTGAGTTCTTGATGTAATACTGGCTTCTCGGGTAATTTAATCATCATCTTAGATTTCCGTTAACCGAGTCTAAAATCTGATTCATTAGACTTTTAAAATACAAGGACCTCGCATGAGGACTAAAACCCGAGCTCCGTCCGCTGGCTTACACAGCCCTCGTCATGGTCTGGCCGCCAGCTCTCCAGACCCGTTTCTTCCCACTGTCGGCGCCTGACTCATGTTCCAGCCACACGGACCCACTGTTCTGTGAACATATCCAGCTCTCAGTCGCGCTGGGGCCTTCCCCTCCAGAGGTTTCCCTGCCTGAGCTACGCTTTCTCCCGACTCTCCTTTGGATGTCACTCGGATCTCAGGTGGTACCAGTGGGGCCGGCCCTCCCCGACTACCTGGCACAGAACCTGCAGCGGACCGCCTTCCATGACATCACTCCATTTTCAGTCTGCAGAGCACTGAGCGCTGGCTGGTAAGTGATATCATTAGCTAATAGCTGTGCCTCACCGCTCCGCAAAGTTGCGTAGGACTCACAATTGATACGTGTCTTTCTTTGTCGTACCTGGATTCCCGGGGCCCAAATTACAGAATGGCACACAGCGGCAGGTCAACAAGTACTTCTGCTTGATTATTAAATTGAATTACAAACATAGGCACCAAAACAAACAAAAAAACCTAGAATAAGATTTTTTAACCCTGGTGAGTAAGTTTTATCTTTTTTATTTTATTTATTTATTTATTTTTAGACAGAAGGAAAGGGAGGAAGAGAGGGAGAGAAACATCAATGTGTGGTTGCCTCTCACATGCCCCCCTACTGGGGACCTGGCCCGCAACCCAAGCATGTACCCTGACTGGGAATTGAACCAGTGACCCTTTGGTTTGCAGGCCAGTACTCAATCCACTGAGCCACACCAGCTAGGGCTAAGCTATGATTTTATAAAACAGAAAAAGAAAATGTTAACATGATCTATGTTTCATGTCCACTGTTCCTATAACACCTTTCATAAAAAGATATTTTGAATTAACTTTCAAATTAACCCCACCTCCAGAGTCAAGTATAGAAACAGAACTAAATACAGAAAAGTTCTGATTATTGTCACAGAGGTTGATTTAATAATTCATATTTAGTAACAAAACAACTTAAATAATTTCTGAATAGTGAATTTATTTATAAAGTCTTGCTGAAAGTTAATCGTTTAAAATCTTGCATAGAAAGAATCAGTTTAGAATAATACCAACTAATATACATACATACTCCTCTTATTATGTATTAGGTATTCTTAAGTGCTTTCTATGTATTAGTGATTAATTCTCACAAGCATACAGAGTGCCTCTATTGAACATGAATTTAATTTTACGGATGAGAAAAATGAAGCTCAGAGAGGTCAAGTAACCTGCCCAACGTCAGTGAGCTGGTTCAAGGCGAGGTGGGCTTTGACCCAGACAGTCTGGCTCCAGAGTCTGTGCTCATCACAGGCTCCAGCCGGCCCTGCGTCCCCTCATCTCACGTGCGCAGCCAGACTCCGAGGGCTCTGAGGTGTGAGTCAGAGGCAGCGAGCTGACTCTGCACAGGACAGAAGCGGAACGGAGGCTGTGTGTCACCCGTGTTCTGCCGTGGGGATGAGGAAGCCGAGAACGTGGTGAAGGGAAGATCAACAACGAAGATGCAGAGAGGGAAGTTAATTGGATGGCGGGAGACCTGTTGAACGGTGGCCAGCACCAGCCAGCACGGGAGCCCAGCTGAACTCCTGCCCTTGCGTGTAAAGGGACACAGCCTAGTGCCCACGCCCTAAGATGCCTTGTCTTGTTTAAGGCAGCTCAAGGCCTCAGTGCTTAAACCATAAGCACCTTAACGGATGCCCGAACTGATAACCCAGATGAGGGGAGACTTGGATCCTTGTGCTAGACTGAAATTGATCAAATGCTGTCAAAATATGCACACACTAAATAACCAGAATAAAAACTGTTCAGATAATAACATTTTTAAAATATGGATAAATCGCCATTGGTTTTATAATGTTTTCTTCTACGCAATATGTGAAATGTATATCCAGTAAAGAAACAGCTGTACTGATTCCACTGTTTTCCCCATCTCCGGCACATGGAATTGCTCTTAATTTTTTTTTTTTTAATTTGGCATGCTAGATGAAATCTGTGTGCCAACCTGGTGAGGGGGAAGCAATTTCAGAATGCTTACCCCGTCTCCCACTTAGAGAGCAGAGAGACTGTAGCTCCCTGAAAGGGCTCCTTCCTTCTCTGGCCCGGGGCTGCTGCTTTGGTGTCCGCCAGTTCAGAACATAAACCCAGCGCCCATGCTGCCTAGATGAGCTCGTCTGGGTAAACAGCTTCTGCAAAGGGACAGCGCTCTAACCGCTGACCACCAAGGGTCTTACAGGGATGTCGACGAAGAATCCCTAGCTGTGGAACACGGTCAGGTCAGAATGGCCATCTTTCTTCCACTGCATGCTTGGCACCTAGCTTGTCCATTCAAGTCGACACGACAGCGATCTCCCCAATTTCACACAGTGGGAAGCTCAGTGATTTTCAACTTCTCTCCATTATTTACACTCCTCACATGGACCTGTGGCTGCTTCTTCCTAAGCAATGCCACTGTTTTTACCCACCGAAAGGACTAACCAGCAAGCGTAGACTAATACACGGCCTTAGTCAAGGGCCTTCATCGAGACACTTGCCAACTCTTTTCACCTGCACTGTGGTAATGTCCTTTACACCTGTTCTCCTGGGTCACGTGGCCCCTGGCAGTCCACCACTGCCAGGTTACTGCTGCAGTAATGGATGCACCTACTCAGCTGAGGGGCTGGCCCGCACACGTCCCTCCTACCGATTCCACATTGCCTTCCCATCATCCCGAGGCTCAACCCAAGACCTGCTGTCCCACCTTCCGGGCAGAAGGTTCCCCGTTTCCCGCAGGGCTCACACAGGTTGCCTGAGGAAAGCGATTCACCAGGGTGACCCAACTAGTCCTTGTTCTCCGGCCCGCCCCTCCTCCCCCCATCCCCACGGTGCCTTATCCGCTCAGCCCACTCCTTCCTCTAGGCTTTGACCACACAGTGTGAACGGACAGTCCTTCCCTCCTTAGAAGGGGGGGCAATTAGTAAGCACTTTCTCCCTGCTAAATGTTTTACAAGTGGCCAGTTGAAGCCTTACAGTAATCTATCAAGGTCGTACCACGTCCCTCACTTCTCAGAGGAGGAAAGTGAACCTCAGAGGAATTAAATAATTTACCAGTAAGTCACAGATGTAAAACTCGAACTGAGGACTGTGTAATGTTATACTCCCCAAAAAGTTAACTTCTCAGGCTTTGCACAAGCTGCTCCCCTGCTCAGAAAGGCCTGACTGCTTTCTGCTGGCGGCCCAGCACCCGGGCAGCCTTCAAAGCCTAACTGACCGGCTGAAATTCCAGGACAGATGCCAGAAAAAAGGCTCCTCACACTTCCGGTCTACCCCACCGTGGCAGCCAAGGTTGAGTGGGGAAAAAATAAAAAATAAAAATCCCCAAATCCAACTTACAGGCTTCTGTCATCGCCTTTTTAAGACTTCCTCCACCTTGTCCAACCAGTGGTAATTATTCCCCACTTTGATCTGCCCGGTGACAGCAAATATCGCCCCTGTGAGTGTTTATTTCGCTTCTCTCTCTTTCTCGACTGTGAGGTCTTTGAAGGAAAGGGTTCCATTTACAGCCAGCAACTGGAATGACCCCCAACTGTCTGTAACATTACATATAGCCTTTACTAACATACACCGGAAGGTAATGCTCCCTTCCTAACCACTTTAGAGATTAAAACGTTGAAATAATTCAGAAAATAAATTAACATTTGATCTGAAATATTCAAGCTTGACGGAGGAGGACACATTGGTTATTAGGCTGGTTCCCTGTTCAAACATTAAATCATAGATTCTGAATTTAAACAGACGTTCAAAGCTTCCTTTGGAACGCACGGCATACGTAACAAAGGTGACAGGTATAGCCTCTCCCTTTATTTATACCAGCCAGGTACAAGAATAACTGGAAACAGTGGAGGTGACAGAGAGGAATGCTGGCCACTCCACTCAGAGACAAGCCAGAAGGGAAACTTCAGGGACTCCCTCCCTTAGCCCTTATTACCCCAGTGCCAGAGGCTGGGGGCGGCAGGGGAGGGTGGGGGAGGAGGAGAGGAAGGCAAGAGGGGAGGGGGAGGGGAGGCCACAATTTTTTTATCTCAAAATGCAAGCCAATTAAGGGTAGACAGGAATACTGGGTCCAGGGAGGCCCCTTTCTCCGTGTTCCCGGAGTCATTCTGACCACACTGGCGTTTCCCCCGACATGCCAACTTCCTCCTGCTGGAGTCAGAAGTTCTGAAGTTCTGCTAGTGGGGAGTCCAGTTTAGCTTATCTGAGTAAATACAATACGGGTTTGGGCCATTTCTTATTTTGCGTGTGCGTGGATGATCTGGAAGACAAGATAAACTCCGCTTGGCTTCCTCATCCTGTTCCTTATCTGTGGGCTGTCTAAAGGGAGCTGTGACATCAGCGAGGCAGCAGCCACGCTTCTTTAAGATGTGGATGGAGACTTTTCTGAAATCGACTTAGTGGCTCACAGCTAGCCTTGAAACAATTAAGTACAACGGAAGAGAACCCGAATACTTCAATATAGCAACAGCAAGTAGCGTTCAGTCCAAGTTCCTCTCAGTCTCGTGTGTACGATGACTTGAAATGTGCTTTTTACTGAGTCTCCCTGAACAATGTCAGAAAGCCACAGGGCTGCTTCACAACAAGAACAGATGCAGTTTCCACACCAAAACCACTGCACCTAATGGGATTTTTACCGCTTAAGGAACCAAGATACCTCATATTATGAAATAGAGTCCACATACATAAAGATATTTAATTAATCCGGTACTAAGAAAACTTCTAAACACCCTTTGTAATAGCCAACCTAAACCCGGAGGATTTACTGTGTTAGCAAGAATGGAATCTGCTTCACAGCGCAGTCATAAATCAGGCCAAGAAGCAATTTCTTTTGTACTGTAGAAAATCCGGATATTTATCTCTTTCACAGAATTTAGAGGGTTCATCTCAGACAAAGCAAAAAATTCGACATGAAATCAAAGGCAAATGATAAACATGTTATCTTAGCACAATTTTAGTAAAACTTTTCCAGATGAACCAAAGCCAAGCGTCACCTCCAAAAGGCTGTGCCCAATCAACCCTCTTAAATTCCAAATCCGATAGGGAAAGCTACATCTCCAGGAAGCTGTGTCATTACACTCAGCACCTGAGCATCTGGAGTATTTCAAAGTTTGAGAACTAAATGTCTCCAGGAAGTTGTGTAGTGAAATTCAACGCCCTGCCCTGGCTGGTGTGGCTCAGTGGGTGGAGCATCCTACAGCAAAGTGAAAGGCGCTGGTTCGAGTCCCGGCCAGCGCACTCGCCTGGGGCGTGAGAGGCGGCCGACGCACGTCTCTCTCACCCCAATGTTTCCCTCCCTCTCTTTCCCCTGACCCCCCCCAAAATAACTAAATAAAATCTTTAAAAGATAAAAATTCAGCCCCGGCTGGTGTGGCTCAGTGGGATGAGCACCGGACGGAGAACCAAAGGGTCGCTGGTTCAACCCCTAGTCCGGGCACGTGCCTGGGCTGCAGGCCAGGTCCCCAGTTTGGGGTGCTTGAGAGGCAACCACACATTGGTGTTTCTCTTCCTCTCTTTCTCCCTCCCTGTCCCTCTAAAAATAAAGAAATAAGATCTTTAAAAATAATAATAATAAAATAAAAGGTAAAAATTCAACACACTAGTATCTAGACTATTTAAAAGTTTGGTATACAGAGCAATACTTTGTTTACCATACCTCTGAGGCTTTCCACATTAGTCGCCAAATTCAATGTCAAATGAGCTGCAGGGTTTGGGGTAGGGGTCCCCTTTGGGGGACGTTAAGTTGCTACGTACCAATACACAGAATACTCGGGTCACCTACGCATGGAAGAGCGTCTCCCGATAAACACAGTAGCACTCATTCATCCGGTCTCCGGCAGGCATGCACGCACGCACACCACGCAAGGTCCTCTGCTCGCCGAGCCCGGGGGCTTCCTGCGACTTGGTCACTTTCTGCTCCTCCAACCTACCCCGTCCACACTGCATGCCGCTCGCTGGACCTCTCCCTGCGTTCACATCGTCTCCCCTTGGACCTGGAAACTGAAGATGCAGCTCCGACTCCGTAAGAGGGTCTTGACAAGCCCGTTGGAACAACGTAGACTAGAATTCTGAGTTCTCTGGATACATGTTCATGGTGGAATACTGTAGCACCAGTGGCTAAAATGAAGGTTAAAGACGGTCCACAACCATGGACCACCCTGCCCTGACTTGGTCTTTCCTCTGTGGTTAACTGCGGGTGAGTAACGATCTCTACATACTGCATGTTATTATAAAATAGATCATGTATATTCAATAGGAAAATAATAAAAAATAGGCTAGATGTTTCTATGTCAATGAACACTTACAGAAGTATGTCATGGCTCTGAATTTGTTTTGCTTTTGCTATTATCTCTGGCCAGCCGAGTCTTTTAAACCGCATCTATAAAATAGCTACCAAAGCAAAGAGTACAGAGAATCCCTAGGAACTCACTCCTCAGTTTCAACAATTACCAGCACATAGTCACCTCGTCTCATCCACATTTTTAACATAATCATGATAGTATTGCACCCCCCAAAAATCAAATACTCTCTTAATATCACTAAATACCTAATTAGTTGCCAAAATTTCCCCAATTATCTTACAGATGTTTGTTATAGTGTTGAAATCAGCATCTAAACAAGGTCAGTAACTGCGTCTGGCTGATAGAACCCTTAAATCTTTTTAAATCAATCTCTTGAGTTTCTCCCTTTTTTTAAATTGCAATTTACTGTTTGAAGAAATTGCCATACTATATTTTTAAGGCCCCTATGCCTTTAAATAGAGAATGAGGATTTCAGATCAGCAAGATAACTGTTATGATATACTGCACTCCATTCTGTTGCTTGTCAAGGGCACTACTAAAAAAAATGAGTAAGAGGTCACTACAACAATAATTAGGAAAGTTTGTTTAAAAGGTATGGGTCACTGATATCTTAAACTCAACAGTCATTATAAGAATGATACCTACAGAGAAGAAACAACCAGTATTTGCAAGAACTTCACTTGTCTACTCTGCCAGGATATACACATGAAGACCCTTGGAGAATGCCCCCCACCCCCCAAAAAATACAAATATTAAGTCCAAACTAAGATTAAATTAGAAGTTATTTTCATAATAGTTCTTAGTAACACTGTAAAGACTCTGACATTATTTGATTTTTAGGTAGTTCAGTTCTCAGCGTCCATGTTACGGCCCACTGCCAAAAATGTCCCACTTCAAAAAAACTGAATTATTTGGGTGCAAAAGCAGGGAGCCCCAACAATCATATGCATGCAGAAGACAATTACGTGGGACGAAGTTTAGCACTTGCAGAGGCCCCAAGGACCTCACTACAGATGAAAGCATTTTCACCTGAGTTTTGCCCCTAAGACACTGGAAGTGTTCTACCAAAGTCTATCAGTGTCTCGTTCTCTGAGAAATCACTGCAAACCTGTCGCCCTGGCTGTGGCCAGTAACGCAAAGGCAAGAGCAATTCTTCATTTCAGAACCCAGGACGCTCTGCCTCAACGGCTGCAGGAACAGAACGATCACGTTAGAGGAGAAGAAACAGCCCCAGAGCGTGTGCGAGGCACCACCTACCATAGACCGGGGCTTGCTGACGGCCACCAGACTAGTGAGGAGGTCTTCATCGTGCAGCTGGCTGAACACATGGGCGTCATAGGCTACCATAATGGGGATTTCTTCCATCATCTTGCCAGCTGGCCTTTCCACAGCAGCAGCTGCCGCCCAGCTCCGGACCAGGCCGTCCAGGGAAAAATCCCACTGCAGCTCGGTGCCAGTGCACACACCCACCTGAGTGTGAGGGGGTGGAGCGTCACAGATCCAGAAAGAATAAGAGAGGGGAAACAGCAGCTGCGGTCACAGGCTTGTCTAGCAATTCACCCCAGCAGAAAACCCAGAGAGGTCGCTTATCTGTGGAGGAAGTATGCACTGTAAACGCCTTCTGCATTCTTAACGGGAGGCTGGGAAATTCACCTTTTGAAAATCTTCTCTAAACTTCAAAAGAGAGAACTCAAGAAAAGTTTCGTAACTGAAAATATCCTACAGGAAAAAATTTTTTTAATGGATTTATGTTATGCTTTTGGTAATTAGAATTTTTTAAAGGTTATCTTCTTCAGCATTCTTTATGTCAAGATTCTTCTTGAAGAATGCAGTGGATTTTCTTACTGCTTATTTTTTCATATTTACAGGAAATAAATAGACGGTGGCCTTTAGGGTTTCAGAATTGCTAGTATTCTTGGTGCACTTAAAAATTTTCTCTTGAAGTATGAAAAAAAAAAAAAGATCCTTTACCCTCTCTGAGTATTCTGTTAAAAAAAAAGTACCAAAACATAAAAATGACAGGGATGCAATATCAATTAATAATCATTTCCCCTTCTACTGCAAAAAAAATAATCCCACAAATACTTTACACAGAATTCTTGATTTGGAAAACTTAGTTTTCTGTTGTTATTCAGAAAGCAACACAAAATCTCATCTCTAAACTGACTGCTTTTCTCCCATAAAAAAAAGTTCTCTTCATCTTGTACTTTTAACCTTAGAGGTTTCTTGTAATTCTCCAAATCAGCAGATAGCTATGGTGCCTTACCCACCAGAAAGGTATTTGCAAGTGGAGCTGGCAACTGTAAATGAGCCTCAGTATGCCCAGAGGAAAAATCTGGAAGCTGCCCATGATTATCACTACAAGGTTGCCTGAACTGCCAGGAAATAAAATGTATGCTAATCCCACGGAAAAAGCACTAAGTAAATAACCGGCGGGGTGGGGGAGAACAAAGCTCCTCCGAAAGTTGTTTCCCCAATATTTATAATTAAACTGTTATCTTCCCTGTTTTTTATAGAAGATGACGCTGCAGTGCAATGAGAAATATTTCTGCTAGAATTAGAAATCAATTTGGCAAAATTTGTCTACAATCAAATAGATACTGGTAGCACCTTTCGCTCTAATTACCAATAGCAGTGTTATGTTGAGTAAGCTCGTTTGCTTTCAGAAAACAAAAACATCATTTGTTTTCCCTTGTTTTCCTGAAGTGCCTTCACCTAGAGTAACACGATTGCTTACATAGTATGACGTTCTCCCATTTAAATGTGATCAGGAGAGTTTTGTGACTGCTGTGGCATTCTAAATTAAACACACACCAATGAAAGCGGAAAAACCAACTTATTGCTAGGAAACAGAAGCAAGTCTAATAGGCTTATTTCAACAGAAAATTCGATACTTTAAATAAATCCCCAAGGTGAACGCGGCCTCAAACTGCGCCTGACCCTTGTTGGAACCGGTAAGCATTTCTACCGCGTATTTCTTCCTACAATGCAGCTTTGTCTTTAAAGCATGGGTCTCGCGAAAAACTTCTCCAGCATATTTATCTTAAGGCTGACTAACCGGGTAAAAACTAAGTGATAATCAGGAGACAAGGCATTCCAAGGCGCCCAGGCAGCTCATACCTTCGGAATTCTTCCCTGTCTTTTCGGAAACACGGTGAAGGGCCCTGGGAGCCTCTTCACGCCCTCACGAGCACCGGGAGGCTTCAGCTGTACCTTGCAGCACCGTCTTCTTTCCGAGAGTTCTTTGCTACAGTGACTCAGTGCTTCCACACTGGCATCTGATGAAGGTGCACTGACAAAGACACCTGTTGTGGAAGGTAAAGAAACGACTTCCCACAATGCCCTACTCCCTGCTGGCAACCGCCCAGGGGCAAGCAGGAATTACAACCGCACCTAAGCAGTTGTCGAGGCATCCCGGAGAGCGCATTAGTGTAACAGCAGGTGATCTCCTTGCTTAAGAAAAACACTTATAATCCCAGGAAAAAAGGACCGGGCAAACGGTATCAAATATTCCCCGTGCTGTGTGTTAAACTTGTAAGACATTGAAGGAATCAGGGCTATCAGTGTACAAAACATTTTTGTACAAACGGAATCAGAGCATGTAAAGACAGTTTTTTTAAATTACATAAACAGGCAGGCAGAGGCTAGCAACTGCAAATTATTCAGTCACTTTAGGTAAATAATTAGCTATTTTAAAAAAGGGTCTGATTACCTTTAAAAGATTGTTTTAATTAGCCACAGTGACTAGATTAAGAACATTTTATTCCTAAATCCAAGAGGTCCTCTATCCCAGCCACAGCACATACAGTTTCTAAAGCGAGGACTTCCTCAGTTTGATTTGCAGCCTTCATTTTTCACCACCCTTAAAACGTTCCCCCATACTTCCCTTTCAGCCTCTGCAAAGGAGAAATTCAAATGCTTCTCCTCTCATGCAATGAAATGGATGCTGTGGTCCCTACAAAAAGCATTCCTTTTGAAAACTGACGATCTATTTGGAAAAACTGTCTTTGTATCTTTGTACTGGCTTTTCCTCCTTTCCTAGAAAACACTTTCTCCAGTCCTAGAAAAAACAGCTACACCCCCTCCTGAACTTCAGTGGCCTTCCCACACAGACGTGCTTGTGCACAGCCTGCCACAACCCAGCAAGACGCCTGCGCCGCCCTGGCCTCTCCTCGGAGGACTGAGGCCCAGTTAACCCCCCGGGGCTGTTCCTGCAGCCACCTACTTTTCACCAAGCCACTTCACTGAAAAGAGGCGTGGGCGAGGAGGATCACCTGAAATCCAGGGGCAGGGCCCACAACCCCATTCACTGCAAACAGTTACCAGGAGGGGACTGTGTATCAAAGGGGCAGCAGGCGGCACCTGCATCAGTGGTCACCAATAGGTGGTCCCCAGCTGAGACGGGAGCTGGCCCGAGGTGGGTCCCGGGGCATCTCCTCGAGGGCGGAGTGGGTGGGAGGGTTCCACAGGTGCTCAGAAAGAGTCGAGAGCGATGCGTGTCCTACTTCCCTCCACTGACTAGGCTTCTTGGGGATGTGAAGGTGGAAATACCTATCTAACCTCTATCGGAATAAAAACAAGGGGTGATATTACTCCCAGATGTTAAGAAGGTACCCCCGCACCCGGAGATGCTATGATGTGTCTCAACAAACGCAGTGGACTTGGTACCCTCATCTGGATTTTTGACTAACAACTCTTCCCTATAAAAGAGGGTTCGATGGCAGTTGTTACACTTTTTATTAGTCAGTCTTTACAGCCTTTCTATTCAGAGGCCAAACCAGCTACCAATAACTTTCGAAAGCCTCCGGATCACATTAAATTAAAATTGTTAACGGATAGAATCTCCAGTGATTTTCAAGTGCTGTTTTAAGATTTTCACACAGAAAGAGTTTTACTCAGGTAGCTGATTTTGTTCCAACAGGCATACTGCTAGGATTATTCTGACCAAACCGTTCCTGGGTCGTGCTGGATGAGAATGAGTCTGAGAGGCCATCCCTGGCCTTCAGAGAGGACTTACCTATCCTCAAGTGTCAAATGTGGAAGCGGCCAAAACGAGAAAAACCTGAACAGTGTGAATATTTTTCTTTCTTCGTTCTCCCCAAATGCAGCAAAGCCGAGCCGTTTGAACGCGGTGTTTTCTCATCCCCCAGTCAGAGCAGCAAATGCAGTACGGAAGGACCGCGCATCCTGAAGAAACCGCCTCACCTCGCAGCAGTGGCGGCAGAGGCCCCCCTCCGTCCTACCTGGCGAAGGTTCTCATCAGCACGGCCACGGAGCAAGGGCGGATGGGAAGGAGGCCAAAGCCACCGTGACAGAACGTGGTCTAGAGGCCAGAAAGGGCTTCTAGGGCCCCCAGAGGCAGGGCCCTGTGGGGACTCTGCTCTTCCTTGCCCGGGGGCCCTCGTCTAACTGAGGCAGGGTAGTCAGAAGCCAGGAAAGCTCTGGCAAGCGGAACGGGGAAGCTGAGCCAGACGGCTGATTCGAACTGGCCTCAGCCAGCACCCCGACCCGCCTGCCTCCCTCTCCCTCACCTGACCACTCCCTTAAGCACTAAGCCCTCGGGACAATGAGGTTCTGATCAGCATCAAATGATCTCAGGAACAAAGCCTCCCGTCTGTTGACCAAAGAGACAGTTTCATCAAACTGCAGATAACATCTAGGCCTCAGGTGGGTTTCAGCTCCACACCCAGAAAAGCAGCACAACCAGACCAAGCAACCTCAGAGCTGCCATCGGGACCACAGGCAAGGACCCATGACCCCCAGTGCTGGCTGATCAGTGGAGACCCTGACCCTGACCCTATACACTCATTCTGGGGAATCAGCACATTAAAGGCCACACCTGGAAAGCTGAGGCATATTCTACTGAGATCCCCCCTCAAATTCCTAACTTTAGAAAACAGATAAAAGCCCCCTGGACAAAGGACCCAGGGCATGCGCCAGCAAGCTCTCTCTCTCTCTCCCCCTCTCCCTCTTTCCCTCTCCCCCTCTCCCCCTCTCTCGAGCACCCTCATGCCCTCTTTCCTCAGGCCTGCAGCTTTACTTTCCCCGAAGCTCTGAGGGTTCCCTGAGACCGGCAAACAAGGGAGCAACGGGAGGAGGGCCCATCTTAGGCTTACCCCCTGAACCTGGCTCCAAGGCCCTTTCTTTTGCCTCTGTGACTTGTTTCCTGAGGCCACGCAGCCCAGCTGGCTCACTTTTTCTGCCTCTGTGACACACTTTCTAAAAGGCCAAGGCAACCCTTCGAGCGGTGTGCCTGAATCTTCTCTGCAAGTGAACTTGCACTTTGAGTGCTACGTAAACTTCCTCTTGCGCTCCAGTTCTTGGGTCTGAGTTCTTTCTTTGCTGAACTCAAGAACCAAAAGCTGACATTGACCGTAATAATCACCACACGTGACCAGCTTTACACAGCTTCCTAAATAATTCAATATAAATGTTTATGAAGTATACATGACTCCATATTAAGGGATCATTACAAAATGTTCTTGGGATCAACACAGACTTTACAAACTAGAAGAAAGACAAAATTCTACAAGTACTTTGTTAATCACAAAAAAACCGATATTCCAAGTAGGTTTCTATTTACACTTAGGAGTGCACATTATAAAACCCAAAGATAAAATGAGAATGAGAAACCATAGAAGAGCCAATAGAAGAAAGCTTTTCAGAATATTTTGGATTTCAGAAAAGTCCAGTAACACACGCTGAGTTTTTACAGAGGGGGTAAAAAAGCAAACAGTAAAAGATAAGTGAAATCTGAGTTCTCTTTAAAATCATGCAAAGGTAAATACAGAAAGCCATTATTCTACATCAAATTCCAGCCATTCAGCTCATTATCTTTCCTATCTTTCCTAGCGACTGCTAGGTAAATTCAAAACCTCGTAAAAAACAGATTCTTAAAATAATTCCCTAGAGTTAAACTAAAAAGAAAAAAAACAAAAAACCCAGCGGGACACAAATACTTCGCAGTCGCACTGGGTGTCTGACTTCCTCATTTGCATCTCACTACAAAGACTGGCGGGAGGCAGACTCCAGGCCCCAAAAGAGGAGCTGCAGCTCCTTCGCAGTTCAACCTCTCCCTCATTTGTAACTCTAACCCCAACAGCCAACTGTCTTGAAAACAAGACGGCAGGGCCCAAAATGCAGGTGCTCATGCTAAGCCCAAGCCCACTCACCGGGGAGGCTTCATTGCAATTTCAGCTCTCCCAGAAGTGGAATCTTGGACCCGTCAGTCAGGAATCACCCAATCCGCACGAGTGAGGCCAGCCAGCTGCCTGACAGACCCCAGCCGTCCCCTAAGGGACAGTGGCCTCGCATCACCAACCCGCCATTTTGCCTGGTGCGTCTTCCTTGCCCCGCTCCCTTCTTAGTACGTAAGTCCTTCCTTTTTCATAGCCCTTGGGGCTCCTTTCTGTGGGCCAGGTTGGATGGTGCCTGATTCATGAATCCTTAAACAAAGCCAGTAAGATCTTTAAAGTTCACTCAGTTGAATTTTGTTTTTAAACACAACACATTCGCTTAAACTTTACCTAACCGAAAGTGTTTCAAGAGCTGCTAAGCACTCACTGATAGGTGCTATCATCCAAGACGAGGATGGCTTCTGACACATCTGAAGATACACGTAATGATTCCTCTCGTCTCATTTTGAGCAGAATACACAACTGAATTGTCGTTACAAATAAATTTACCTAATTTCTAAAGCGTTCAGTAATTTTAAAAAAAGTTTCAGTAACAACCACATCAAACCAGAAGGATGACATTTTAGATTCCTTTCTTCCCGCCCTCCACAAGATCTGGGAGACAGGTTTAGGGGACAGTGAGAGAGTGTGAACTGGTTTTCATTCAAATGTTCATTCATCTCAAGTTCTTCCTGCAGGGCTGGCGAGCCCACCCGGAATGGAACGTGTCCCTTTCCAGTGGGCACTCAGGTCCCCGCAGCGGGTCACATGTGACAATTTGCAGTGGTAGACTTGGCGAAAATCCTGCAGTTAACACTTGATGAATTTGTCCTGGCTGGGGAGAGCGCAGGACATCCTGGTGCCATCCTGATGCACCAAGGCTGCAGGCTTGACCCTTGGTCAGGACACGCACAAGAATCAACCAGTGAAGGCATAAATAAGCAGAAGGTTAGCACAACAAATCAATGTCTCTCTCTCTCTCTCAAATCAATAAATTAAAAAGATTTTTAAACAATCAATTTGATGGTCTATGAATTCTATCTCAATTTAAAAACAACAGCATTTACTAAATGCCTGTTATATGCATGAGGGATGCTTCAAATTTGTAATATAACAACATAATAATGACTAATATATACAGAAAATTCTTTTATAATAACAATACACTTTAGCAAGCATTCGCTATGTCCTAAACACAGAATCTCATTTAATCTTCATGACAAGTCGATGAGCTAGGTACTATAATTATCCATTTTATGGCCATGGTAACCAAAGTGGGGAGAAGTTTAGTGATTTGTTTCAATTCTCACAGCCAGAAAGAGCCGACAGAATAACTCAAAAACAGCTATGTCTGGCTCCAAAGTGCGTACCCCGTCACCAAAGGATGAAAGGGGAAGTGAGCACACCTACGCTGAGCATCGGCAAGTGCCAGGCACTCCTGCTTCTGAAACACTGATACCCCTGCACAGGGACACGGCTCAGAGACTACGGCAAGCCGCGTCTGTCAGGGAGTGCGGGAGGAAGGCATGCGAGGACTGGAGGAGAATGAAGACTCTCTGCAGCCGGGAAGCCTGCACGGAGAAGCTGGACCGGGTTTGGACAGGCCCAGGGGAACGCTGTTTGCAGGGAAAGCTAACTGAGCAGGGCCAGAGCGGCGAGCTGCTGCGGAGCGCTGCGGGAGATAAGGCTTCAAGGGGCGGTTGGCATCAGCCCGCGGTAGGTTTCACATACCAGGTCACCGAACTGGGACTCCGCCGTGTGCGGGCGAGGGGCAGCCACCGAAGACTGCAGGGTGTCTGCCTTTCCGGCCTGCGGCTCTGCCCGCGGACGAAGGGCACACCGTGTGACAGCCGGCGCTGGGCCCAGCGCTCGGCAAAGCCTGGCCTCGTACCTGACTCTGCCGCAGACTAGCTGTCTCACCCCTGGTTTCCTCCTCCATAACAGGGGAAATAAAAACACGGTTGCTGTTGTGAGGAATAATAAGATAATGTGTGTAAAAGCCCTCGGTAAGCTGCCTGGCTCTAGGAAGTGTTTGATTAATGTTACTGCCGTAATTACCAATATTGGTGAAAACTATGTCTGAAGGGGCAGGAGCACATGCCAAAAACCGGGGAGAAGCCGGAACGGCAGTCTTCGGGACGGACCCGGTGGGGGCGGGCGGTGTTCTCAGTGTGCAAGAACGCGGTCGAGGCCTCCCTTCGCTGCTGCCCGGTCCAAAGCACACGCATCCAGGGGGAGAACTAGAAGGCATCAGGACTCCAAGCCTCTGCCAGTTTTCTCTGAGCAATGAAATCCCTCCAGGGCTCTGGTTTTATCTGGGAGCAATTTGGTGATTTACGCGAGTGTCTCCATCAGAAATCATTGAGACAGGTTCGAGGAGGGACCGGGTTAATAACGCGCGTGTGTAGGAGGGGCATCTCCTCCAGTTCAGCTACCCTCTCCAGTTTCCTGCAACAATGCAAACAGTTTAATCAACTACCTCTCATTAAATTGAGCCATTGTGACAAGGACAGGGAACAAGGAGAGCATTTGTTGTATAATGATACTCATCTGCTGTAACCGGAGCAACAAACTCGGACACTGTGTGCTATCATGTGAAATTCCTAATCCTTCTTTATAATTGTACTGTAAGAAGATTTTCCACTATTTGTTTGTATTTCAGAGTCCAAAGAAATATCTTAGCAATGGTTAACAGCAGCAGCTTATCTAGAAGCTTAGAACTGACGAATCAAACTGTAATCCACTGCATTTCAAAGATATCAACCGAGCTGAAGCAGGGGTGAAGGGGAAGGAGGGGAGAAGGAACACATGTAAGGAGGACTGTGCTGGGGCGGAGCTTTAACTACATTATCTCTCTTGGTTTTTACAACACTGTGAAGCTCGTTTCATCACCCCCATTTTACGGAAGAGGAAACCACTGCCCTAGCGGAGAGTTTTAGTAATTTAAGGCCGAATCACTAGCTGTGAATCTGAGCCATAGCTAAAACTGAAATATGTGATTACCAAGGCTCTGGGGTTCTTCCCCCACCTACAACAGGTACCTTGTAAGATGACTGCGAGGGAAAAGAAAGTAAGGTGAACGTAGAGATCCTGAAATAGAAGTTGTTAAATTTCTAAAGCTGGACTCTGTACTTCTTATTATATTGCTTATACCCTTATATACTTAAAATACGAGCTAAAACTTCATACCGCATCTAGCAGCATTACTAAATGAGGCATCTGCAAATACAATGAAAAAGGGGAGACCGAAGGGAGGGCAAACTGATGATGAATGCAATGCACATATTTATAATCTGCTGCAATGGGAAGAATCTGTGGATTGAGAGGCAGCCTTCCTTGAATTATCTGCCAATGGTGGCTTCCATGGTGTTAAAAACTGGCGTTTTACTTACTTTAAGAGCAATGGTGAATTGCTTAATTGGCTAATAGTCAGATAATAGAAAGGTCATCATTTTTAAACAGTGGCCACGGTCGCAGCAGTTGGCAGTGCCCTGAGCATCCTACTTTCACTCATTTCCATGGGAGTTTATTTTTTACGTTCCATTTAAAATATTATCTCCAAAACTGGTCATTTCGAATCTAAAAATGGTCATAAAGTATCATCATAGAGGATCTGTCTCCAATATCATGAAGATCATAAAAAGAGCTAAAATCCTTATGCTTTGATTACTCTTCAAATTAAGCAGAAATTTAAGAAATAATGTTACTGCCTAACAGCTCCCCATGGGTTTACTGAAAGTCACAAATTCGAATACGATGACTGTGTTTAGACACAAGGACGTACACATTCTATGATACCTCTTTCTTATTGAAAACGTCCATCAGGGATCTAAGAGAACTTTCAAATGGTCAGGTGAAAAAGGCCTATTTACCAGTTAACCAAAGACACGTAAAGAATGAAAGGCAAAACAAGCAGTTCCCTGCCAATTTCTAAAATTGCTAGTTGCCCATTCCTTATTATGTTGTCTCAGTGATCCTGCATTAAAATCTTCAATACGGTTCTTCAATATAAATTTTAAGTGTTCAAAACTGCTAACAAGCTATTGTTTCACATTCTTACTTATTTACTTAGCATGCATTTGTGGAGAATTTTTTTTTTTAAGATTTATTTATTTATTTATTTATCTTTAGAGGGGAAGGGTAGGAAAGAGGGAGAAGGAGAGAAATATCTATGTACGGTTGCCTCTCGAACTGGCCTGCAACCCAGGCATGTGCCCTGACTGGGAATCGAACCGCGATTCTCTGGTTCGCAGGCCCGCGCTCAATCCACTGAGCTACACCAGCCAGGGCTCATTTGTGGAGAATTTTAAGCATGAAATGTAACATGAGATTATGATTTGTAACACTAAAATGACCAACATTTTCTTATTATTAAAATGATGGTGGAGGGGAGCAAACATTCATTTTCTACCCTTCTTTTGGCTAGCCCTATAATTAAATTGCCATAAAACAAACTAACAGGAAAAAAACAAATTTAACTGTGTGCAGACAGGGGCCACATAGATACGGACTGAAGGGCAAGCCAGGCAGCTGAGGCTTATGAACCACCCTGCGCTAAGAAGTGGGATAACCCACTGGAGCTTCAAAGGGAAGCAGGGGCCGTATTTTGCCGAGTATAATGCATATCCATGGTTTAGTACTACCCATGTATAATGCGCACCCTTATTTTTCCCTCAAAAATCTGGGCAAAAAAAAAGTGTGCATTATACACAGCAAAATATGGTAATCCACAGGATGGTAAGAAGAGCAGATGGTTTGCTAATTAGATGCTTGTCCTGCCACACACACAGATCGCTGAGATGAAAAGTAATCTCTGGTAAGAGCTCTCTCCCTGGGGCACTTAAAGGAGAGGTGGAAGCTTTTCTTACTAGGTTGTGACCACCGTTAGCTCAGATTGTCCACATGCTGAAGTGGTGTGTTCGGGAGGGCGGTTTGAACCCTTTCCATGGTAAAACGGAAAGCTGGGAGTAGGGTAATGGTCATATATATTAGCAAATCTGCATAGGCAAGTGGTAAAATTAAATAAAACATGTATTAAATAACAATATACATTTGTGGAGAATTTTAATTTGTGTAAATAACAACTCCTTTTGCTTCTCCTAAGGGCCAAGTAGTTCTTTGGACACTTCACTACTTAGTGGCATCTTTATTCCAAAGAACACAAAAACCGGGTACAAAGGAAAAACTCTAATTAATGACTAATTGGTGGATGCTACATGTAATCTTCTCTGTCAAATGAGTAGGCGATGGGAATAAGTTGACATTAAGAGCTAAAGTAAATAAAAGTTTCAGTATTTGAAAGTTTATCAAATGTTTTTAAAATTGACTTTGGAGAGAGATGAAGGGAGGGATAGAGAGACACACTGATTTGTTTTTCCACTAATTCATGCATTCATCAGTTGAGTCTTGTATGTGCCCTGACCAGGGATCGAACCTGCAAACTGGGCGTATGGAGATGATGCTCTACCCAACTGAGCTACCCAGCCAGGGCTGTTATCAAATGTTTTATCCATACCTTCAGTTTTCTGTTCCATGTACAGAGGAGAGCTGCCTAAGAGAATATTACAGGAAAACTGGCTCATAAGGTTGGCAAAAAGTTCTAGCATTACACTTTATAAAGAACAAAATGAATGTGCTCATCTGGATCTGAAATACAAAACTGAAGCTCTAGTCACTGGCGGCTTTTACCATTTTATTCACTGATAACAATCTTGTGAATTTCTTTTTGCCCTGGAAAAACTGAACTTAGTATTAAGGCACATGGTCTTAATACCAACATGTTAATATTCAAAGAGTTAAAACTTCAACCATAACATTTTTTCCTTTTTCTTCTTTCCATTCTTCCCCCATTCTCTCTCATACATAGCTCTCTTAAAAGATTATTTTTGTCCTAAACTATATGACTAGGTGGTACACGCTATGTTTATATCAGATAACCTTCTCAGTACACATCTTTACATACATCTTCAAACCTGACTCCGGTTACTTTTTCACTGACCTCTTTACACAAGGGCTGACAATATAAATGAGATATGAACACAGTACACATGGTCTTATACAGATCAAAGTTCATAAATAAGTCCTATGTTAGCCCATTGCAGATAGTAATTCTACTATGGTTATAGCTATCAGTATTTCCGTATTGCTTTAAAAATACTTTATGTTAGGGTAACATCTTACTGAGGGTATTCCATAAAAAAATGCCTCTGATATGGATAGAGGGTGATTAACCATTAGACAAGACAGTATCCCAGGAATTCTTTGCTGTGAAAGAAAATAAGCGGTAAGTTTGCCCAAAACCTCCGTGAGACTGACCCCTAAAGCGGCCGTCTCTACAGCAGCTCCATTCCAGGAGGAAGGGTCTTTGAAAGCAGCACAGCTCCTCTTCAGTGCGGACACCCGCGCACCGTTAACATAAGCTGCCCGTGCTCTGTTACCGCTACTACATCTGCAGACGGGGTCTTCAACCCCCCGGCAGCACCGCGTGCCAAGGCAGCAGCGGGCAAGTTCGCAGCGTTGTTCCGTTACCCCAGGGCGTTTGAGCAGAGCACAGTGAAGAAAACAGGTCTGAGATCAGATGGTGACGAAGTTCTGCACGTCGGAGCAGGCACACTGAAAACTGTGACAGTGACCGCGCCCAGACCAAGCGACAGGGGGCCGACAGGACACTGCGGCACTGACCGCACCACCTCCCGCCCCGAAGCCCTCAACGGCTCTGATGACTCTTCTCGAACACTTCCCCGTCAACAGCCCCAGATTAAAACTGTCACGGGTCAATGCAACCATTTCCATTTAATCTCGAAATCTTCCCCTCACCTAAAACTCTGATCTATTTCTTCTACAGAAAATAGCTTCTTGGCATTAAAAAAGCAACACTGAAGGACTGGGCATTCAGTGAATTAGAAAACGTTTCTCTACCCAGCATATGCCACTGACGGGGTACTCTGCTGGAACAAAATAACTAAAGCAAATACTGAACGCAGAGCATTGTTACCACGAGGACGATGATGGGAGAAAAGAGACATTCACGTTAAATACGCGTCTTTTCCTTCTCGTTGAATGTATTGGGGTGACGCTGGTTAATACAACCATGCAGGTTTCGGGTGTACGACTCAAGCAGACATCATCCGCACACCGCGCAGCGCACCCGCTGCCCAGAGCAAAGTCTCTTCCTGTCCCCATTTATTCCCTCTCTGACCCCCGAACCCCCTCCCTCTGGCTATCACCATACTGTCATGTGTGTCTGTGGGGTCATACATACATGGTTTTCCGCTTAATTCCTTCACCTGCTTTCCTCCAGCCCCCCAGACCCCTCCCCTCTGACAGCTGTCAGTCTGTTCCATGTGTCCAGGCCTCTGTTTCAATTTTGTTCATCAGTTTACTTTATTCATTAGAAAATACAGTTTTTTGTTTTGATGTGTTTTTTTTCTTTTGCTACAGACAGCCCATACATGAATTTTAAAAATGCAGAAATTAGAATAAACTCAAGTTGTTTCACAGCTTCCTCTTGGTTTTAATGGCCAATAAAGAAATATATAAATTTTAGAGCAACAAGTATAAAGGACACATGGACAAAAACTATGGGGGGTGGAAATGGGAGGGAGGTGGGGAGGGCTGGGGCGGTGGGCTGGGGTGGGAGTAAAAGACAGAAAACTGTACAAGATCAACAATTTTAAAAAATACTGATAAAAAATAAAAATGTCAGAAGAAGAAAAGAAATATATAAATTTAAAATAAATAAGTCCTTCAAGCCGCTACTGGATATAGGCTTATTAGTTATTTTGGCAGTTGCTAAGCAACATTCTCTTCTGTAGGGCTAAAGCACATGAAATTAGCAGGTTTTCAGAAAAAGATAAATTGAAAGTAAAATTACGGAATAGCATTTGAAAAGCAAAAAGGGAAAAGCATTAACTTGCTAATCAGGCTGTGGGAGAGGTTTAGTGACTTTGGCAGCGGCGCTTGCACCAAGTGAGGTGGCACGCTGGGACACTGATATTTCAATAGTGCTCATTACCCTGGCCTCTGCGCTCGACAACCTGTTCTGAACACCTCGAATTAAATCAGACCAGGGCAGTCCAATTACCGCCACTGACAGCGGTCTCTGTCACTCTCCTTCCTGTAACGGTCATTTCCCCCAAATACCGCGTTTCAGGGTATATCACTACCTCTGTCAGTATTTTGGTTTTTACTTAATGAAACATGAAGTTTGTAAAGCTACAGCTTATGATGCTGCCGAAACTACTGGATCCCTGAAAACTGTGTTCTTTAATGTCCACACTGTGGAATGACTCTTTTTACAGATATTAATGACCACATCAACTCCCTGAGTTAAAGGAGTGCTGTTTAATCTAGTGGATGTAAGAAGGGAAACTTTTTCTAAAAGGAAAAAGGCAGACAGCTGAAAGGAAAATTACTGCAGAATTTCAACCGTTGTGGGGAAGAAACGCTAGGAAGTGGAATACAGTTCTATCGTTTTGAGGACTCAGGAAGGAAAAGTCCCCGCCCAACCCCGCATTTCTCCCCTTCCTCATTTTAATATTATGTTCCAAGTTGTGTAAATGGTGTAGAGTTGCAACTGCCAATCCCTCATCCACAAAGTCAATTCTTCCTCAGGTTTTCTCCTTTAAAATTTTTTTAAAATTTACTTTTAGAGAGAGGGGAAGGGAGGGAGAAAGAGAGGGAGAGAAACATGGCTAGGTTGCTTCTCGTATGCACCCCGATCAGGGGCCAAACCCACAACCCAGCCATGTGCCCTGACTGGGAATTGAACCTGTGACCTTTCACTTTGCAGCGTGACGCTCAACTAATTGAGCCACACAGGTCAGGGCCTCCCTGAGTTTTCTTAAAGCCCACACTGAGCAAAGCCTAATGCAGAGGCTAGCGAGGGGCAACTCTAATAGATAAGCCCATGAAAAGGACCTAGAAGTGAGGGGAATATCCTCATGAAGACAGTGTGTGTGTCTGGGTTATAATCATGCCTGTGTTGGTTCTGCATCCAAAACACTGCCAATTAGGTAGCTTCTTGTTTTATTTTAAAACAACAGCACTGGATTAAATGGTTCGATTCTGGCTTCACAGTCCAGACTCCGCTCTGAAGCACTATGTGAGAACTGTTATCTAAGAAAGAACCCCTCAATCTTCACACCTGCTCAGTGCAGACACACCACCAGCTGGTGGGACCCTTTCAGTGCCTTCTCTGTTTGTTTTCCCACAGGAGGAGCAGGGCCTCAGACCCATCTCAGGAATCCACTGTGAAAATCTAATTGTCCAAACGAGGGCAGAAGGCCACGAATAAGCATGGAGTTTGTAATGATATGCGTGGCCAAGATGTGAGTTTTAATGCCCTTCATTTTGTTTTCAAGACCTACCAGAATTAAACATGAGTAGACACTCCAGTTCTAGAACTCTTATGTTGAGTCACGGAGTCACAAGTAGAAAAGTCTCGCAAGTTGGTGCTATTTACATTTGGGGATGAGCAATTTTACTGTGGTAGGGAGCTGTCCTATGAATTCCAAGATATTTGCACCATCACCAGCCTCTGCACACCAGATACCAGTGGCACGCATCCCCCAAGGCTGGGACAACCCAAAGTTTTCCGGACACTGCCAAATGCCCCCTGGGTGCACACCGCCCTGTGTTGAAGACCATGCATATAGAGTTGAATTAAAATTATGAGGAGGTTTTTTAAAAAAAAATCCCAAATTGACCTTTAACCATTAGACTTTTAAAAAATAATTTCTATGTTTTCAGACTCTGCTGATGTTGCCTCAGACCCTACTGAAAACAATCAATACATGAGTCACTGATTAATTTCTGTGGACTTTTTTTTTAACTTGGACAAAGCCTTTGCTTCATAGATTACAACCAGAACATTTAAATATTCTTTACATTTTAGCTTTATTGATAAATAACTGACAAAAATTATACCTATTGAAGGAACACAACTTGATGTTTTGGTATTAAATATTCTTAAAATTAGAAAATCACAAATAAGTTACTGGCAAGTCACCTGTGGTGTCCCACTGTTATAGGTATTGCTGATGTATCAGTATTGATTATTTATGTGTTGGAATGCATATTCTTTGACGTCATCAATCAGTTTTAGAAAGCAGTATCCATGACTTTTTTAAAATATATTTTATTGATTATGCTATTACAGTTGTCCCATTTCTCCCCCATCATTCCCCTCCACCCTGCACACCCTCTCCCACCCACATTCCCCCCTTTAGTTCATGTCCATGTGTTATAAGTTCTACATTTCCCACAGTATCCATGACTTTGAAAGACAGGAGGGTCCCAAAGGGTTTTCAGATTCTCATGTTTCTGAAGGGGATCAGAATATGCCACCCTAAAAACTGTGCCACTTGGACACAGGATTATTTTGGGTGAAGACAACTGAAAAGAAGCAGGCTTTGTAGGAGCCCTCTGCCCTCTCCCTGTCTACCTGAAAGCAGGGCATAAACTTCCCTTCTGTAAAAGCAATTTTCACTTGTACAGGGGCCCTTTCTACAGCATTTCCGGTCCATTCCATAGTCACCTTCCCACACTTACGCCGGCAGTCCCCAGCCCCTTCTCCGTTCAGTCCCCTTTCAGCAATTTACCCCCCTTTGTTAAAATGGTATGTAAGTTTCCAGATCTAACTGCCTTTTTGGGTTTTCACTTTCATTCTGTGAAGTCTCCATTCATGTAAAAATATTAAATTAACTTTTAAAGTATTTTCTACTGTTAATCTTCACTTTTGTCAGTGTAATTCATAGGTCCCCCGAAACCAAATGTGGAGGGTGAAGTCATCCGCTCTGCACTTCTACCCCATGATTTACTGAAACTTATCAAAAGATGACAATTGTACTTATAAGTACACAACGCCATGAGTTGGTTCACAGAATGTTAGCATGGGTCTTAAAGATTATTATCTAGTCCCTGATTTACAGATGAAAAGAATAAAGCCTAGGGTGTAGGCAGCTGAAAAAGCAAAAACAAATTACATTTTTTTTTAAAAAGGAAGGAAAGGTGAAAGGGAGAAAGTGGCGTAAGAAGGAAAAAGAAATGAAGCCAGGAGAACAGCGATCCCTCCAGTGGGCGTTGGGGGCGGGGGGGGGGGGGGGGGGGAGGGAGCCAGAGCCCGGAGCGTTCCGACCTCAGCCCAGGGGACCCGCCGAGAGCGAGAAGCAGGAAGGAAGCGGCTTGCACTGGGCTCTGCTAAACAAGCCAACAAAGAGGGGCCCCTGCCCGAGGGTCAATCCGTCAGCAAAAACTGGTTTGACAACAATTCAAATACCGAAAGAAGGTCTATGCACCCTCACTTCTCCAAGTCACACCTCGGTGAAGGTCAAGAGCACATACAGTTAGAGGGTTCCCGACGCGCCGAGCAGAGCGCTACATGTCGGGCACCAGAGTGAGAAACTCAAGGAGCCCGGCCTTTGTCGATCAACTGTCTGTAGGAAGAAAACGAAAGAAATTTCCACACGTAATGAAAATAATTGTGTTATTCCCCCATTCCTTACAGAAATGCAAATCCCTGCTAGCCCAGTCTGTTTTACAAAGTCTTTCATTCAAGCCTTTCTTTTCCCTGCGGTGAACAGGCCCTCTTTCTCCAGAGCCTGCAGCGTCTGGTCTCACAGGTGCAGGAACGGAGGGGAGCGGAATGCTCACTTTAAGATTCTGCGGAGAATGTGAAGTGCAGCACAAGGGAACGCAGTCGGTAGTATCGTGGTGACGGCGTGTGGCGCCAGGTGGGCATGAAAATGCCAGGGGGGCCACGATGTAAAGTGCACGACTGTCCAACCCCCACACCGTACACCTAAAGCTAACGCGAAAGCTACGCCATGCACCTAAAACGAATGCAAAATCATATTAAATGTAAAGTAGTTGAAAAATAAAATTTAAGAGAGAAGCGTCTACGACACTGCAGGTGGAATTTAGACTCACGTGATGTAAGAGATGCACAGCGCACCTGGGGTCCTCTAACTCAACTGCTTATGTCAAAGGCCTCACACAGAGCTGCTCAGTGACAAAGTACAGGTGCAAGTGGCCCTCCTGACTCTTAAACCAGAGCCCCGATGGAAGCCCAGACCTGTCCTGCTTTCGGCCTGTGTATAGGACCATAGGACAGGCTTTTCCAGTCTTCGAAAGCACAGCAATACCCCTAGGTCTAAATAAGGTGGAAATAAGCTTCCTCCAGTGCCTTTCAGACGGAAGAAGCCCCAGGCCTGAACGGGGCCCTCAGAGCGGTCCATGGTGCAGACCAGCTGTCGACTCCCAAAGCAGAGACGGGCTTGTGTCTGCTACGGAAACATACGAGAGAGGCTCCATGGTAATTCGATGTCCCACATAAGATAAAATTGGGCTTTCCTCAAAATGGGATTTCAGGTAACTTATTCTCTTTATTGAGAATATCAGACCTTCAAAAGGGTTGGGATAGAAGAAGAGGGAACGTTCAAAAAAACATTTTAAAAAAAGCACTTACAGTGAATATTGCAGTCAGAATTTTTAATAGGCAAGAAGTTTTATTTCAAATTCACTGGTGGAATCTATAAATATATCACTCATTTCCTGGTTGCTTCGGCCATTAAAGGTCTAATTCACTTCCTGAGCTGAAACTAGCTAATGGAAAAATATTTAGAATAGTAATCATCTAGTGAGATAGGCATTTGGCATCTATTCATCCAAAACATATTCTTGGTCATAATTTCCAGGAGTAATTTACAGTTTTCTAAAGGAATCATCTCACTTTTTACAATGAAAGGTCTTTGCTAGTACAACATGGTAAGGTTCCCCCTTCTCAACCTCTAATGTTTAATAAAAAACTGAACTTACTTACTACCTTCCCTCAAGAGGAGTCATAAGGTCCAGCATGACAAATAGACTGACAAATGAAGAGGAAAACAATGCAAGCATACATCTAACTTGCTGACCCACTGGCCAAAGCTTTAGACAGGGCTGTTCTGGTTTCAAGGTGCCTGTTCAGACATAAGCAATCTTCTGACACGTTCTCTCTCTCCCCGCAAGGGGTCTGCTATGACAAACCCTGTGACATCTATTATTGGATGTATAAAGAAGAGATGCTTCTCAGGGTTGACTTGGTGACTTTCATACCCCAGGGGTAAATTCAATCATATAGGAACGGTAAACTAGGCAGGGAGTGAGAGGCACTGAGGTCTTCATCAGGTCTGCTCCGCATGGTGAGCAGGTGGGAACAAGAAGCTGCAGGAGCGGAAAGCTTGGAGTGAATTCCTGGCCCCAGAGGAGGAGAGGAAGGGTTATCTTGTGTGGAGAACGGGGAGCAATTAGATCCTCCAATCCTCTCATGCCTCAAGCACATCAAACCCCCTTACTCCATGTACAAATACCCGGACATCCTAATTCACTCGAATTGCCGGGTCACGTGTGACAGCAAGTGGGTACACAAGAAAGATGACGAAGAGCTGAGAATGAAATTAGGTCCTTGGAATCATCCTGAAGGAAAATGAACACCTTTTAACATGATGCTGGCTGCTGAAATAGTAAGATCACAGAATATTGGTGATTTAAAATAATACCAGTTTATTTTTTTTTCATGGGAAGTTCAGCTAGCAAGCGAGTGGTGCTGGGGCATCCTGAACCACGTTGTCATTTAGAACTCTGACTGATGGAGATCCTATCACCTTCAACAGGTGGTCTCCAAGGTTGCTCTGGAATGCAACACCCAGGCGGCATAAGAGATCCAGGGCGTGGCAGCTGCATGGGAAAAGAGCCAAACTAAAGGGAGAAATGCGGATCACCTTCACTCTCATTCCCCTGCCAGGCTCAGCCATATGACTATACCTAGCTGCAGAGGCGGCTGGGAGATCTAGTCCGGCTGTGTGAGAAGGAAAAAAGAAAAATAGGGTTGGTGAATAATTAGCCAATCTCTGCCACAGAGTCTTTCCCAGAATATTATACTTTATCTGCAAATGCACTCAGCTCTTGCATCCCAGTGATGTAAATTTAAATGAGGTCTGTCCAGAAAAAGTTCAGCCATTGTTAATAGAACGAGAACGGTTTGCACAACGCTGATGTAACCTGGCAGCCAAGGAGAGTGGACTGGAATGCACATGTGTAAACAATGACAACTTCACTGTTACTAGTCAGTGGGGGCGGCAGACACCACTGAGTGAGCATGTGCACTGTGTGGCCGCCACATTCAAAATGACTGAGCAACTAGAGCAATGAATCTGTACCAGATTTTTTGTGAAGTTTGAACATTCCTCCATGGAAGATTGGGATGAATCACAAGGCCACATCTATGAGCACTTGGTGACCGGCAACTTCATCATGACAATGCGTATACTCATGCATCACGTCTCATGAACAGCTTTTTGGCGAAACATCAAAACACCCAGGTGACTCAGCCCTCCTACAGCCCATATTGGGCATCCTGTAAACTTCTGGCTTTTCCCAAAACTATAAAATCACCTTTGAAAGGGAAGAGATTTCAGACCATCAGTGAGATTCAGGAAAATACAAGGTAACTGATGGTGACTGGGAGAACTGTGTGAGGTGACAAAATGCCTGCTTTGAAGGGGATTGAGGCGTCATTGTCCTATTTACAGTGTTTCTTGTACCTTGTATGTTCATCAATAAATGCGTCTATTTTTCATATTATATGGCTGGATACCTTCTGGACAGACCTCATACTTATTCCAGTAAATTCTACTACTTAACAGATTTCCTTCCCAATGGAATTTACTATAAAATGGAAATAGCCTATAAAAAGTAAATTTTCATTGTCATTATACACAGCCTTATTATTCAAAGATAAGTTCAACTACATAAAAATATTTTTATGCCTCTTTAGTTTTCTTCTACCTTTCAAGTAGCTATTTTTCATTTTTCTCAATCTACTGTTTTTCAGAGAAGTCAGATAATCTTTTGAAAACCCTTTAAGAGATTTGCACTGTACTTAGGATAAAATAAAAAATCCTAAGCAAGACCTGTGGGTGCCCACAAGAATCTCTGATCCCTGGCTACCTCTCCAACCTCATTTACCAGCACCAACTCTGCTCATTCTGTGCCAGCCTGTCAACTCCTTCAAAAGGTCAACGGCCTTTCTGCCTAAGGGCCTTCCCACTTAGCATTTCCTCTGTCCAGAGGGTTTTCGTATTTCTCTTTTTACCCTGAATATTTTCACCTAAAAGAACATAACTGATGGATGTGACTCCCATTCACTGGAGCACCAAGTCTGAGCAGAACAATTAACGGCTCTGGAGGAGAAGGGCTTCCCCCCAGCTCCCCTACTGGCAGAGCAGCTGGCTACAGGTCCCGCTTTGTCTCCTGCACAAGGCCTGTTAAACCCAGCGTCTGGGCTGTAGATCTTGAGGACTGGCAAATGCCCAAAGAACAAATGCAGTTTTAGAATTCACGTATGTCTCAAATTCAGCTTTTCATGGAATTTCTGGCTGCTAAAAATTTCCCCACCAACTCAGTCATATGTTTTAAAATAGTCTAACATGATTTTATCCAGAACTTTTCGATGTTCCATACCAGAAAGGCTTAAAATTTTGCCAGAAACAAGAGAGCTTCTACTGCATACTTCAGCTCTTCGGCTCTTATGAATCCCAAAGGCTCTGCCTCGGGAGTTTGCCTCCATACTTGTTCCGAAATTTAAATGCACTTCTTACTATTTTCTCTCTTATAACACACTTTTTTTCCTTTGTAACCTTGACTGCAACTTCGGATTATACGTAATTCCTGCATCATCTGCCCCTTCCCTTATCCATGAGCTCCAGGAGGACAGGAATCTTGTCTGCTGCGACTGTCACTGCATCGAGCACCTGGCACAGTGCTAGGACACCACAAACCCTAACTACTTATTAAACAAAAGGATAACTGGATGCAACTTAACGTGACCATAGGGAGTCAGAGTAGTTTTAAATCCTGTAAGAGACCAATAAATACTGGCATTGTGAAACAACTTTTAAATACTGACTGCCTTCAAAAACGATGCAGCACAGCGTAAGATGAGTACAAACAGTGAGCGGAAGAGCGGCGGTACGGCACAGACTCTGGGACCCTGCGGCTCTGGGACTGACCGGCCAAGGGGCCTTGGTTGGAGACTCAGACGTGCTGCGCCCGCTTTCTGGCCTGCAAAGTCGGTTCAACAGGAGTTCTTCGTAGTGTCAACGTGATAACCAGGCCAGGCGCCCAGGGAAGTGTGGTGTCACTGTGGTCGTGGCTGTTACCATTGCAAAGTCAATGTTAACCAGTGGTTAACATTTGCCCTTCAAACAGCAAGGGCAAGTTGCATGGGTCAGAAGGAAAATATGTAGGTGTGACAAGCTGCAGAAGTGGACGTGGGCTGAAGGTGTGTCAGCAAGAGGCAGGAGCACAGACACACTCCAAGAGGGGCAGGGAGGAGTGGGCGCCCAGCGCAGGTGGCCAACGCCCGTCTGTACTCAAGGCGGACATGGTGGTCAGGGAGGAGGGGCTGCGAGAGAGCCTGCCGTCTCCTGCAAATCGACCCGTCACCCACTCTCTGGGGGAAGGACGTCTTTGGATCTGATTGCCGGCTCGTCAGTGGGAAACGGTTGGGAGCGTCCGCCAAGCAGGCAAGGGTGCGCTGTGTGCCTGTTACAGCAGCGAGCTTCCCGAGCATCAAAGGCAGTTCGGTCCAGGGTAACAGTCTTCCTGACAAGCGCACTACGCTCTCCACTCATGGGTCCTCCCTGTTTTTCAAAAGACAACACACTACATCTTTCCTAGTTCCTTCGTTCCCTTTTTTAACATTGAGAGCATATTACACAGTCTCTTCCAGTGCACTCACTCCCCACCCCCGAGCCTGCATCCATCCACGGTAGAGTCATCGGAGTTGGGGTCCTGTGACACCGCACTGACTATGCGTCTGATCACTTTATAACGAGTCATGTCTGACCCTTTTTTAGTAGATGCAAATCTAGTTCTTTCTAGTCACCCTCAGATCAGCTCCCCAAGGCCTCAGGAAAAGTTGACATCAAGATGAGTTTAACTGCATCACCTACATTAAGACTCTCCAGTTACGCGCGCTGGGGTAAAATGCCCAGAGCTGAGATGCACGAGGTGAGGAGCGAGGAAGCTGAGGCTGGTGTGCCAGGCCAACAGGCCCGGGGGAAGCGTGAGGAGGAAACTGGAGAAGGTAAAAACTGAAGCCAGAGAGCCCGGCTGGCCCATGGTGGCTGTCACAGTCCCGCCCAGCAGTGTGAGGGGCCTGGACCCATGACTTCGAGGCTCAGAGAGATTCTGCTGCATTGGACTATTTTCCTGGAATATTTTACCTTGTAAGGATAGTGTCTGCAATCTGACTTCTTAAATAAGGAAGTCAGATGAAATGTTGAAATGATGAAATGTTTTAGAATAAAAGGTTTCATGTAAATGATTTCAGAAAATAAATGAAGTCCTCCCATCCCATATAGTATTCAGATTATATTATTGCTTAAAATACTTTTCCTATTATACTAAAATACAGACTTTCTTCTATCAACGGGCATCCCGCTGAGATGTAACTTACTTGCACAATTCACTGGCTCTCTTTTAGCAAAGGAGGGGAGTCGGGGCGGGGGGTCATGTCATATAAGCTGTGACACAATATAAAGGCGGACTATAAGGAAGTTAATGCAAGAAGACCTCACCAGAACAGGGTACATAAGGTAAATCGGCACTTTTAACGAGCTAACATGCATGCCAGCGGAAACTCCTCGCCAGCCACGTGGGCTGATGGAAGTGGAGGGCACAGTTGTGAAGAGCAGGGTCTTTTTACATAGTCTAAGAGCTCGGGAGAAAGGGGGCGAAGGCAGGAGTGCAGAGAGACATAGAATGCTGTCCGGCGTTAGCAGGTCCGGGAGATACAGCTCTGGGTTGCCAGCCAGGTTTTTCAGAGGAGAATCTTTTCAGGGAAATGGGCGTTCTGTTGACTATGATGAGAAAGGCGTGGTCATGGGCAGAATTGTGTGCCCCGTACGCAGGAGCCCTAATTCCCAGCATCTCAGAATATAACTGTATCTGAAGACAAGGTCTTTAAAGAGACACTTAAGTTAAAATGGGGTCATCAGGGTGGGTCCTAATCCAATATGGCCAGTGTCCTTTTAAGAGGACATTGAGGCCAGTGACACACAGAGGGAAGGCAGTGAGGAGGCACCGCCTGCAAGACAAGGAGCGGGTTCTCAGAGGAAACCAAACCTGTGGACACTCTGGTCTCGGACTTGTAGTCCACAGAATTGTGAGGAAATAAGTGTCTGTTTAAGCCACACAGTCGGTAGCATTTGATGACAGCCGAGCAAACTAACACAGACATGAAAAAAGGGCAGACATGAGACCCAGGTAGGAAAATGCTGTCTAATTCAGAACCAACTTCTTGAGAAACTCTGGTGTGCAGTAAGTGCTGGGGTAAGAACAGCGACCCTAAGGGTGAGGGCCAGCAGAGGGTGATGGAGTAGCTGGAAAAGAACGAAATGATACATGGAAAACACTGGTAAGTGTGCTGAGCCTGTGCCAGAGCGAGAACCGTAAGCATCCCCCAGCCTAAACTGCGTAACAGAACACCAAGTTTTACCACCTCTTCCTGGAGTTTGTTCCCACGATTGCCTCTGATAATAAGAATAACACCACTTATTAACCAAGTATTTGAAAGACACTACGTGAACTATATATTACAGGTAGGAAGTGGTCCAGGCAAGGGAAGGGAAAATTCTAGACGTTCTAGATGAAAGCAACAGCTCCCTCCTATAGGTGGTAGCCACCGAAAGTCCCCAAGCTAGACGAATGGACCATGAGAAAGGATGGCCCATTCCATCACAGTTCTCAGCTACCGCCAGGAATATGACTTCCCACTCAGCGGTTTATTTGCCTTTACGTGGAGCTTCAGAAATGTGATGAACAGCAGTTGGAGATACGTGAATAACGTGAAATTTCTCAATTTGGGGGGTCGCCACTCTCATTTACATGTGTTTCCACCATTTTGAAAGAAAAGAATTTTTCTCAGAGACCAAAGGCAACAGTAAAGTACGTAACTTCTCCAGAGTATTAATGAGACTCAGTTAATTGGCAGCTGCATGCTAAACGGTCCACGATGAGTTAGAGAAATAGCATCATGAACAACTAAGCAAATATATTGTAAGTACAGTCTATACTGCCCAGAGCAGAGACACTGGCATCTGAATCAGCTGCGGTGGAGTGTTTGCCGTACTAACCGCCAGGGTCCAACGGTCCAGCCTTCCTAACCTATTCTAAACTCCTAAGACATTGACATTTATTTTTATCCCTATCTAAAAAAGTTAAATTATTTCCAGTAAGCAGCAACAAGGGCAGAGAGAATCATCTCGTCCAAAGTAGATCCCCAAACACAATTGGTGAAGCTACACTTTAACTATAATCTTTAAATGAATTCATATAGTTAAAAAAATCAAAGAACTGTGGATTCCATAAATAGTTGAGGGAAAAATATTACTACTGTTTCCAAACGGTGAAGAAGGGTTTGAACTTTATTCTCCAACACAGACACACATGAATCATACTAACTGGATGAAAGGTAATTGGCAAAACACAGCAGAAAGGTACATGAAATATGAGCAGTCGCATTTAAGAGCACAATCATTAGTCTTACAAAGAGCTCAGAAAACTGCTGAGAGCGAATTCATTGCAGGGGACATACTTCAAGTTTGAGGGGCGAGCAACCACCGGTAGTAAGAACGGCCGCCCTGGAGTGTTCTTTTTGTTGTTAATGTACCTGGGAAGCTCTGAGGACCCCTTACCAAGCACGGAATGCATACAAGGGCATAATGCTTTATTCATGTGAGTTATTCTTTTTTTTCCAAAAAAGAGACACCCATATGAAATTCAATTTTTATGTTTATTTATTTTATTTTTCTTTGGAGTATGAACGATTAATGATTTATATGGATCAGTGCATGAGACGATAGCCAAGTTCACCCATCATGCTTTTCTTTCTCCTCCGTGTGCGTGCGATGGTTTCACAGCAGGGCCAGCAGCGACACGCCCCCACTCACTCCCACAGGGCATGGCTTGTGCGAGGCAAGACCCCAGTGTACGAATGCCCATTTGGGGGGAAACAAAACCAGTGCCCCAAATGGGAGGCGCACCAAGGATTGTGAATGTTAATGAAAATCTCCAAGGAAAAAAGAGGCAAATGTTTGGATACAGAAACTACCTCACTACCCAGGTGTTAATCACCACATACCCCATAACATAATAACCCTTTCCCCAGCAGAGGGTGACACTTTAAACCCATGGAACACAAGGCGTAATGCCACCGAAAACGCACCCTCTCCTGGGGTGCAGGAGGGCACGCATTTCAGATGCGTGGAGTCGATGAAGCTTCGGTGTGGCCTCACTGCTGATTCCAAGAAAGCCTCTATTTGGGAGACTACGTTCTCGTGTACGCACAGCAATGACAGCCAGAAATAAATAGCAAGCAGCATAAAGAAACTGGAGGGAAATTACTTTTAATACAAATGTTCTTTCTGTACTGTTCTGCTCTAGTGGGAAAGCCACCTTCAAACAGTTAAGTTCGAACCCATGGTTGCAGATATGAAGGTCTTAGGGGAAAAACAGTGATGTCCAGGTAGACAAACTGACCATGTCCCATTAAAAACACGCTTTGTGAGAGAGCAACTGCATCAGTCCACTCTGGGGGACAGGATAACTGTCACTGTACACAGGGAGACGAGCTGGAGCGGAGCTCAGAGATTTCGGGGGCAAGTGGTGTCCTGCGGGGCAGGAGGACATTTCCGCTGTGCAGCGGAAGGTGCCAGGGCAGGGCTTCGCCTCGGCCATGCGGGGCCCTCCTGGAACCCTCGCTCCTGCTGCCTCTGCCGTCCTCAGCGCACTCGACGCAGTAACCCTCAGCTGACGACTGAAAAGTGTGAGCCCGGTCGGTGTCATCTTCCACTGTCACCCAGCTGTCCTTAACGTGTCAGTGTTTCGGAGAAAAGATGCTCTTTTTCCCAGGTGACCACCACCAGTCCGCATCGAACGTCCCCCTCCGCCGATCTGCCCGTTCACAGGGTTCAACAGGCCTCGGCGCCCCTGCCCCGCCCTCTCCCCCTGTGTTCCGTCAGCCCCCACGTGTCTTCACTTTCTTTGCTCCCGGTCAGACTCCATGATCCGTCAGGTCAGCCCCTCTCGGGCCACACGCCCCATCTCCCTGACCCTGTGGGGTGCTGGGCGTCAACCACCAGTTTCCGAGACCTGACTGCTAATGTTTGGAAACTGTGTGAGCCAGTTAAGTCACTGGTACCTTGAAATCGGCCACTGCAGGAGAATCCATACTACGAAAACTGGCAACAGTCACCAGTCAGGGATTTCCCTTTTCCTCGTCCCTCTCATTCCCCCCAGACCTGGGTTGCGAGGGCACCGTTGCCCCGGCCCCGCTGCCCTTCCTTGGCCTCAGGCTGGCAACCCTCTGCTCTGAGTCCGAGTAACTGTCCGCCTCCTTCACACGTGCATGTGGGCTGCTGAGTATTTCTAGAGAAACTTGCAAAACACTGTACATTTTTGCCACTATGAGTTCACGATCTCCAGCAAGTCTTTTGTGTTTTCCTAGCTCTTCGATTCTCTACCATGTCTAAAAGCGTGTCCAAGTTCTTTAAACCTCTGACTCTACTGTACTCCCTTCATTCTAGAATTGGCTTGACTGAAGTAACAGAATGGAATATTCTCAGCTGTGTCCCCACAAACTGTACATTCCCTCCGTCCCCATCCACTCCTTGCTCACTTCCTCTTGCTGTAAGGGAAGAAAGGTCCACTCTTTGGAGTTCAATCCCACACCTGCTCTGAATCCGGTCCCTGCTGTCTTCCCCTTTCTTTATCGACTCTTCAGCTTTCCTCCTTCTGTGGGCCTTCCCTTCTTGTTTGGGGATGGAGTGGCTGGCCCCTGGACACCAGCCCTCAGCGTTCTCTGAGCCAGGAGTGGCCTCCTCCTAGTTTCTCAAGCGCACTTCCCTCCCTCCCGCCTCACGGGGTTTGCACGGGCTGCCTCTCCAGTTGGGACCGCCTTGCAACTCAGGTCAGAAAGCTTTCCCTACATCGCCGAGTCAAAGTCAGGGTCCCTTGCTCTCCTATGGCCTTATATCCCTACTGAGAGTTTATCTCACTTTATAGTTGTACGTTTGTTAAGGCGATTGTCTAATTGTCATTTTCCATGCAACAGTAAAAACTACGTAAGTTCGGAGAGCATATCTGGTTTTGCTTATCTCTGTTTCCCTGGGTTTAGCACAATGCCTGCCTGGCATATTCAAGTGCTCAGTGAAGAAATTGATTCACTGAGCTTTTTTAGCGTTTAAAGACTCATCCTTCCCATCCTCCAAAAATCCATGTCAACCTCGTATCTACTGATCTCGCCTCTTGTACTTTCTATCTTGCTGGCTGTCGCTTCCATTCCTCATCTTCTCCCCATAAGAACCTTCTTAGAGGAGTTGTTACATTTTTCCTTTCTCCATTTACGCACCTCCCATACAACCCTTGAATCCCTGGCTTTTACAATTCATCACTGCACCGAAACCATTCTCAGGGTGGCCAGTAGGGACACCTTCATCTTGAACTGTTGCATAACGACCACTTTCTACTGCCCCATACCTTAAATGACTTCTAAGCACGACTGACACTTCTCGACTTCTTCCTTCTCGAAAACAAATGCCATTCCCTCAGTGTTCACATTTCCTACTCTCCTGGGCTTCTTCCTGCCTTCTGAGTCTCATGCTTCTACTCCTCAGCCCATCTCTTACATGTTCATGAACCTGCCTGCAACCCTTCCCTCTGCTCCCCTGAGAATTCTACCACGGTTTCAACACTGACCACATCTAAGTATCTACCTTCTGCTCGGACCTCACGCTAATACCCACCTGCCTGCTTGACATTTCTATGTACTTGGACATGAATTTGTGGATATAAACCACAAACCTAAGGTGTCTGACACTTAACTCACCATCCATCCTTGCAATTTGTTCTTTGTTTGCTGTTCCCTTCGGCAGTGTGATCACTAGCAAGCTGCCTAAGTGGGACTCCCGACTGTGACCACGGGCTCCCTCTCCACACCCTGGCGCTCACGTCTCATCACTAAGACCTGCGACCTGTGGATTCTCTTGCTCGAATATCTCTGGGATCTGTCTGCATCTTTCCAGCCCAAAGCAGATGCTCTGGTCCTTTCTCACCTGGGTTACTGCAACTGTCCCTGAACTGGCCTGTCACCAATATCTAATCTTACCATTTCCAATCCATTCTCCACACAGCAGCCAGGATGTCCTTTCTAAAACATAAATCTGTCTCCTATTTGAAACTCGTCCATGCTTCCCACTGCCCCCAGGATAAAATCCAAATTGCCTGCTGTGGCTCACATGGCTCTGCCCCAGCTGTCTGGCTGCTACTTGCGCCTCTCAGCTTCTATTTGCTCCCCTCATTCCCTGCCTTCCAGTCATGACCTCTAGAGTTGAGGGCTTGGACAGCTCCTTGTTTTCCCACCGCCGGGCCTCTGCATATTCTTTGCACAGACCCCCCATCTCCCACTCCCCCTCCCCCTCCCCAACACACTACAGCACTCCTGCCATCCTTGAGGTGCCACCTTAACTCTTATTTCCTCTGAGAAGTCCCCTTGCAGGGATCCCGGCAAACAGTGGACACCCAATAAATTACCTTTCTTTCCTAATTCCCTTGTATTAGTTTAATGTCAGGTTTTGTACTTTTGATTTTGCTCAAGCTATTTTACTAATAAAATACAAATGACGTAGGCTGATTTATATTTTAAAATATTCTGTTATAAAGATCTAACAACAGAATATTTTGAGTATGTGATGAATTCTGCTACTAAAGAGGTCCATCATAAATATGGCATTTGCAATATTATCCACCCCCTGCCAAAATTCAGAGTAAGTTTACATGCCAAAAAAACTAAGATATACACAGATGTTTTACTCTTCTAGTTCCTCTTTTTATTTTTATCAGAGCAATGCCAGCTAAATGATTTAGACTGCAATTAAAAGAGTCAAAATTTTAATATTTCATCGTTTACCTACGTAGCACCTATTTGGACCATAAGAAGGCATGAAATATTCAATTTAACCATGTACAATGTCTAACATCTGATGATTTCTGATTAACAAGAATGATAATTTCATCAATTCAACCTAATAAAATGTAAATAATGTTGAATAAAAATATACAGAAAAAGGCAGTCACATCAGAATAATTATAAAGGTTATGTGTATATGCACTTGAATACAGGTATCTCATTACGAATTCTTACACTCTACAGAAATATAATTTGCTTATTAACAAGTTTCAGATTGCCCCACAATACAAAGGCTAATTATTTTTTTCAGTCGCAGAGTTCCCTTTAAGACTCCAATGAAAGCTATATACTGTCTCACCAGGAAAAACAAGATGTTCTCATGCTTATATAAAGAAATTCAAATTTCTACTTATTCAGAGTCCGTGAAGCCAAGCCCCGAGTGTAAGCTAAACAACGGCAGAATTTGTGACTCTGAGGCAACGATTGCACGATGACATCCAACAAAAGCTGACTCCCTGGGAAAGGGCAGGGCATTCATACACGAAGTATCAAGTAACCAAATGGCGTTTCCAAAAAAGCTGACTCAACGTATTTTCTGATTTTAGCCTGGCTGAAACCATAGGAAGTGAGAGACGGAATAATTTGAAATCATGTTAGTTAAATTAGAAAAAACAAACACCAAAAGATATTCTCGACATCGATCTAATCCCGCGTGGTCTATTATTATGCCCTGCGGGTGCACGCAGAAGCAAACCACACACAGGGCTGTCAAGTTCACTGTCGCCGGCAACCGTCACGCACACACTGTGAAGCCTGCCGGTTCACTGGCAGCGCTGATCGCCTGGTCCCTCCGAGTGAGAGGAAGTGACTAATTTCGTTGGGTGATGAAATGAGAACACGCCATTTGAAGAAAATACAACCGCAGACAAACACTGACTTTAAAAATAATCAAAATTTAAAAGAGAACTTTTATTATTGTGACAGAAATGCTATCTTTAACCTGAAACAGGCTGTAGATAAGAAGCGGTGACTCCACTTTCTCACCTCCCCCCGCCTGCAGGCCGTGAACACGGTCGAACACGGAGCCTGGGTCTGCGAACCCATCGCGTCCCACACTTCCCCGTCTCGGTGCCGGCGTGCACCGCTGTGACAAGGGCGCGCCGACTCACAGCCTCACCGCACGCCGCTGCCATCGCTCCGCGTGGGCCTCGTGCCCCACACCCTCCCGAAGGCTGCACAGGATGGGAACGGGCGGGGGGGGGGGGGAGGTGCAAACGGTGGGATCAGCCTTAGGCATTTTTCAAAACTGCAAGTCACTGCAAAACCGATCTAGTAGGTCGTGACTAGCTTTTTGGTTCGGGGATTTTTCTTGGGGGGAGGGAGAAGTTTAAAATGAAATAGAATACAATACAGTAAAAGAGAAAAATCAGAGTGCATCATGTATGATAAGGGTAAGTATCTCTTCAGATATGTGTGTGGGGGGGGTGTCAAGGGCTTAATAAAAAAGCTATTTAAAAGTGTAGTTATTGGCTTAAAAAATGTGTTAAGTTTAGGCTGGAGACCTATGTTTCAGCCCCAGCACAATCCCTGAGCACGGTGCTCCCTCAATCTCCCCTCGCATCTGCCTCACAGGCACATGCTGTACATCACTGTCCTGCACTGCAAACCCAATACACAAAAATCTGTTGCAGCTCCATATGCTGATAATGAACTACCTGAAAAGAAATTTAAAAATTTATAATTGCATTGAAAAGAACAAAATACCTTGGAGGTGAGAGATCTGTACACTGAAAACTATAAGATAATGATGAAAAAAACTTAAGATACAAATAAATGGAAAGATACTGTGTGCTCATGGACTAAAATGATTAATATTATTAAAATGTCCATAATACCCAAAGCAATCTACAGATTCAATACAACCCCCTTCAAAATCCCAATCCCAACTTTTTACAGAAATATCCATAGATGAACAATCCTAAAATTTGTATGGAACCACAAAGACCCCAGAGAGCAAAAACAATTATGAGAAAAAACGAAACTAGAGGCATCATGCTCCCTGATGTCAAACTACATTACAAAACTATAGTAATTAAAACAGTATGGTACTCACATGAAAACAGACTTACAGATCAATGGAACATATAGATCAATCCCAGGAATTAACCCTTGCATATATGGTCAATCAGTGTATGACAATGGGGAAAGGAGAGTCTCTTCAAGAAACGGTGTTGGGAAAACTGGACATCCACATGCAGAACAATGAAACTGGACCCCTACCTTATACCCTACAGAAAAGTTAACTCAAAATGTATAAAGTTTGAATGTAAGACCTGAAACCATGATCCTGTAAGAAAATACAGGTGGTAAGCCTCTTGACATTGTTCTTGGCAATAACTGGATTTGACACCAAAAGCAAAGGTAACAAAAGCAAAAGGAAACAAGTGGGACTATTCAAACTAAAACTTCTGCACAGCAAAGGAAACCATCAACAAAATGAAAAGACAGCCTATTGAGTGGGAGAAATATCTGCAAGTCACATCTCTGATAAGGGGATAATATCCAAAATATATAAGAACTCATATAAGAACTCAATTGCAAAAAACAAAACAAAACAAAACAAAACACAAAAAACCCAGGTACATGAAAAGATGCTCAACATCACTAGTCATCAGGGAAATGCAAACCAAAACCACAATGAGATACCAACTCACACCTGCTAGTGTGGCTATTACCAGAAACACACATTGACAAGGATGTGAAGAAATGGCAACCTTTGTGCACTATTGGTGAGACTCCAAGTTGGTGCAGCTGCTCTGGGGAAAAAGTGTGGACGCTCCTCAAAAAAAGTAAAATTAGAACTGCTATATGACTTAGCAATTCCACTTCTAGGTATTTATCTGAAGAAACCAGTAACGCTAACTCAAAAAGATACATTCACTCCATATTCATTGCAACACTATTTATAATAGCCAAGACACTGAAACAACTTCAGTGTCCGCTGATGAATGTACGGATAACGAAGGTGAGGTGCACACCCAGTGGAACGCTACTCCGCCGGAAGGGAGAACGGGGTCTTGACATTGAGATGACATGAATGGACCCTGAGGGCATCGTGCTCCGTGAAGTAAGTCAGATGAAAAGAGAGAAGTACCATATGACCTCACTTATATGTGGGATCTAAAGATAACAAACACACCAAGTCCATGGATACGGAGAATAGACTGGTGGTGGCCTGAAGCTGGGTGTGATGGGTGGGCAAGATGGGTGAAGGGGGTCACAAGGCACAAATTTCTAACTGTAAGTGGGTAAGTCACGGGGATGGAATGCACAGCATGGTGACAGTGGTTAACAGTAGTATACTGCATATCTGAAAGTAGCTAGGAGAGAGGATCTTGAAAGCCGTCGCCACAAGAAAAGAAAGCTAATTATGGACGGTGACACATTTTAACTGGACTTAGTGTGATGATCATCTTACAATACATAAACATACCGAATCTTTATGTTGTACATACGAAACTAATAATGTTCTATCAATTATACCTTCATTAAAAAATGATGTCCTGGGGGCACTGTTGTAAATACCTGAGAAAAAGCCCTTCTCCTTGGATAATGAAAAAGCGAACAGACTCCTCAAACAAAACAGTAACAACCCTGTTATACTTTCAAAATGTTGTTATCTATCCATTCACAGCCTGACCTATCCAATAGGTCAGCCTGGTTGCCCCGCAGCCGTCCACGCCAGGAGCCGTCCATTCGGACCGAGGTTCGGCCTTGGACCCTAACATTCTGTGTTTCCCCGTCTCTGAGACGCCACGGCTCTGTCTTAGCGATGGGTACCCCACCCTCCGAGGAGCCCCATGAAACACCTTGGGAGGGTCCTGCCCTGCGAAGGTCACATCGTTGTATGGTTCTCCTGGGCCCTCACTCTGAGTGACTTCCCGGTAACACAAGCTTTCCCTTGAAAACTTTAAACTTTCCACCTCACTTGTACCTCTTAGCCCCATACTCTTATTCTTAGAGATGAATGTTTTAGTAGATTCCTACAGCAGTGCCCTCGTTTATAATACTTGTTCTTGACAGCTCTGGTACAATTATCTGGCTGAAGACTACCTATCAAATTTCAATCAAAATCAATCAAAGCCGCCAGGCCCCCTGGAGGGCATCTTCAAAGTCTACACATGATCGTGGCTCACACCTACTCTCTTGGCCCAGCCACACAGAACAGTCAGGCCAGAATGCTTTAAAATTCTGCATTTCAGGATCAAGACTGCAAAGGTCTACATTTCTTAGTATCTTTGGGAAAGGATCTCTTTCAATATAGACTTCATTTGAAAGACAATATAAATTTTTTCAGTTATTCACTTTCAGTATTGAATTGTACATCTTAACATTTAGGACACATGTTAAGGTAAGTTAAAATTCAGTGCAGAAGTGTCACGGGGTAAGGTGCTTAAATGTACTGTCAGAGTACATTAAGTAATGAGCTTGAATGAACTGGTGGTGACTCTGTCTTCCACTTGCTTGGCCCGGAGTCTCTGGAATCCCCTTGGCTCCTCCTTTTTGCTCACACCCATGCAACATATTTTGTGAATTCAGCTCCCTTCAAAATTATAACCCAGGTTCCAACCACCTGCATCTCTACTCATTCTCCGTCCCTATTCATATCACCCTCTACCACCAATTCTCAACAGGCAACACTGCAAAACCCTGTCTGAGGTCCCCATTGCTACTCTGACCCTTCTGTAGCCTGTTCTCAGCCCGGTGGGCACTGCCACCCTCTGAGCTCAGGCAGAGCACATCCCCCTTCCACTCCAGGCTCCCCAGGGCGGCCCACCTCCCTCAGAGGAGAGCCCAAGTCCTCACAAGGGTCGACACCTCGACGGGCTCTCTAACTCCCTCTCCTGTTACCCTCATTTTCATTCACTTCGCTCCAGCTACACCGGCCTTGTAGCTGTTCCTCAAACCCACCTGGCAAGAGCCACCCGCAGGGCCCTGGAACTGGCTGTTGCCTCTGCCAGGATGCTCCTCCCCCAGACTTCCCCACGAGCAGCCCAGCACCTTCAGCTGCTCAGGGAGGTCCGCCCGGCCGGACAGCAGCAGTAACTCCTCTTCCCCACCCACCCACCCCACTCACGTCCCCTACTTTTTCTTTCTTCATAGCTATTTGTCACCTTCTAACAGAGTGGTATAGTCTTCATTGACTCTGCTGTGTATTGTGTTTCCTTACGCAGGAATATAAAGTCCATAAGACCTGGGATCTTTGCTGTTTGTTTAGAAAAGAAGTTTACAGTAATGTCATGGTTAGGTAAGAAGATGCCCTAGTACATGCCATAGGTACAAGAATTAACATCAGTAAGTTGGTGCTAACTTTTTTAAAGTGATCTCTCACCTTGAAACCAAAACTTTCTGCATAGAGATTTCTATTTCCAATTATTCCATGCACTGTGTATAGTTTTATCAGACGTACAATAAGGAGTAACCTGTCCAGTCATCCGGTCGGTGTGGGGTGCGAATGGGTAGGTGAGACGCAAAGCCTCCCAAGTCCCTCACAGAAAGGAGCCTAAGCAGGCTTGTTTTGCCTTGTCCTAAATCATTTAAAAACAGATGTCCAAAGCTAAATACTTTGCTGCTATGGAAACCACTATCGCAGCCGCCCAATCGAGAGCCTGACCTATACAATAAATGTTAGTCTTCCTGTTGTTACCATCCGAACCCGCCAACTGTTAGAAGGTACAGCTACTATATATTGATCAGCCTGACAAGAAAGCCTGGGAGAGACTAGGTCACACACAACAACATTTCCTTCAACAGTCAAAACCCAGTGACATACGGAGATTAGCTCTTACATAATTTGCCATGTTATTACGCATTCGAGTTCCACCTTTATTATATATAAATTTGTGCATCTTACCTTAATATTGCAGGCCTGCTCCATCAATCTTCTTGCATTTTCCTCTGCCCTGTATCTCTTTGGAAGCTGAACTCTGAAGAACTTTAAAGCACCTTCAAAATCAGCCTGCAGAAGATCTTCCTTTGAGGTCTGCAAAATAATCACCCAGAATCGTCACGTTTTAGCCTTCATGACAAACACACCGAAAAAAGAATTTCTAGTTTCCATGATGTATTTTTACAGCTAATATCTAGGCTAGTTCTAAAAAATTTGAGAGATTTCTAACCTCTTTACTGCAAATTGAAATAAGTCACCCTAAATCCTGGAAGCAATCTAAGAATTAATTAACAGGCTAACATATTTAATTTATATTACCTAAAGATTTGAATGGTGGATCCTGGCAAAGCTAACCAAGTTATAGCTCTGAGAGAAGAAAAATGCAAGAAAAGAAAAAAAATTTTAACCCTGGGACTAATGTGTGGCTTTATGGGCATTTTAAAGATAGAATTACAAAGCTGGCTGAAGAAGACACAGACAATGCAATCAAAGCACATCATAGTTACATAACAAACACCTAATTGGAGGACAGCTTTTTTGGCAGCTCAAGTGATGGAAAGGAAGAATTTGATCACGTAGCTTAAAGAATGCTACGGTTGCCCTGACTGTCAATTCCCGACCAGGGCACCCACCTGGGTTGCAGGTTTGGTCCCTGGTCGGGGTGCATATGAGAGGCAACTGACCAATATTCCCCTCTCATGCCAATGTTTCTCTCCCTCTCTTTGTTCCGCCCTTCCCCTCTCTCTAAAAATCAATAAATCAAATCTTTAAAAAGAAAAGAATGCTATGGTGACCAGAGAGAGGGAAGTAGGTTGGGAGGACAGTAACAGGTAAAGGGGGCCAAATATACGGTGACAGAAGATTTGACTTTGGGTGGTGGGCACACAGTGCAACACACAGATCATGTACCCTAGAAATGTACACTTGAAACCTATATAATCTTATTAACTGATGTTGCCCCAATACATTTAATTAAAAATAAGCTCAGAATTGGATTGAGCACTGGCCTGAGAGCCAAAGGGTTACCGGTTCGATTCCCGGTCAGGGCATGTGCCTGAGTTGTGGGCCAGGTCCCCAGTAGGGGGTGCTCAAGAAGCAACTACACATTGATGTTTCTCCCTCTCTCTCCCTCCCTTCCCCTTTCTTTAAAAGTAAATAAATAAAATCTTTAAAATAAAATAAAGTCAAATAAAAAAGTAAATGAAGTAAGCCACTTAACTACTGAACTTCTCATGAAAACTGTTTGCAAAACTTACTACCTTAGTAAATAACAACTACTTCTAAATATGTGCATGCACAGAAAAGAAACTAGAAGGAAATGAAATCAAATGTTTCTCTGGGTAGTGATATTATGATTGTATATTTTTTCTTTATATTTTTGTTATATTTTCTACAGGAAAGATTTTGTGATAAGAAAGACACTAAGAATTTTAATGAACAACTATAAGCAATTTTTGGCAAATATTGTGATACAAATTAGAAATGCAGGCAGACTCAATAACACAGAAGTAATCCAAAAAGAAATTGGATGCTTTAAGAGTCTGTACTGAATTATCCAAAACTTCAGTAATAAAATGAAAAAAAAAATGGTGGCCAGCAATCACAGAACTATGCACTAGTTCAAAGTATTACTTTATTAAATTCAGAAGTCAAGTTACTAATTGTAAAGACCACACTGAAAGCGTATAAGGAAGTCAGAGAGATGTCTGCTCATAACGGGGTCCTGAGTCGTTGCCATCAGCACTCTGGTCCTGGCCATTGTCATCTCTCAGGCAAGCCACCACAGCAACCCCTAACTGGTCCCCATTTCCACTCCTGCTCCCCGCAGCGCACACTCCCGAGAGCAGCCCCACGACACCCTTTCAGATCACATCATGCTTCTACGTAGAGCCCTCCAAGGGTTCTTACTGTTCTCAGAATGAAACCCAAGTTCCTAACACTGCCCACAGGTCTCTCCATAATCCCCCCTGCTCCTCCCTCCTGGGTACCACTCTCCATCTGCGCTCACTACAAAGAAACTCATGGCTAGAAGAATCAACTGAAACTGGAAAGGCTATTCTTCATCTGGGGAATTCTTCAAGTTTTTCTATAGTGCCTTCAGAACAGTAGTGAGGGAAGGGTAAAATAATGAAAATACTATCATCTTCCTGACATTATTTGTTGAGTAATGTCAGCAAGAAGATACCATAGATAAGAAACAGAAAAATCTGACTAAGCAAAGACATGTTTTCTTCCCTTGAAAACTAAAAGAAAGAACTCCACCAGCTTTTATATAAAAACTCCTAAGTGATAACTTTTGAAAATTAGTGGCTCTACTAACACTCAGATTGGGGACCTGTTTACTAACAACATCATCCAGATTATAAAAAGATAACTCAGACAGTTAAAAACACTTAATTCCAACTTCTCTTTCCTTTCCGGTAGGTAGAAGGAAATACCCAGAGGACCAAGGTAAGGAGGATGCTTCCCCACACGTCCCTCCCGCCCCTCCAGTAAAACGAGTGACACACACTGCTGGGCACACAAGTGATGCCACACACGCCGCGTCCGTGAGTTCACCAAGGCTCCACTTCAAGCAGACCCAGCGTTTTCTTTATTATTTTTTTAATCAACATTTATAGCCCTGGCCGGTGTGGCTCAGTGCTGGCCTGCGAACCAAAGGGTCACAGGTTTGATTCCCAGTCTAGGGAACAAACCTGGGTTGCAGGCCAGGTCTCCAGTAGGGGGTGCACAAGAGGCAACCGCACATTGATGTTTTTCTCCCTCTCTTTCTCCCTCCCTTCCCCTCTCTAAAAATAAATAAATAAAATCTTTAAAAAATACTCATAAACCAACATTTATTAAGTGCAAATTAGAAAGTGGATTTAGGACTCATTTTGATATGTAATCGATTTTTATATCTGGGCCGCATCAGAAGCCTATGCCAACTTCTACATCGGGGTCTCCAACTTCTTCGAAGAGGTGTAATCTCTCTCCAATGAGCTATCCTTGCAGCTCTTAATGACAGAGGTGAAAATGGAGACATCCTCTCGCCTCTGCTCCTTCATTCCCTGCTTAACAGTAATGATTTCGGAAAGTCTACAAATTAAAAATGAACAAACTAGGATGTAATCTGACATCATGAGAAGTTTGACCAAAACAGAACCTCCAACGGGCGGCTAATGGGACAGCTGACGTGTCGCCTGCACCCACCCGCCCTCCCTGGCCTGACAGTCCTTGGGACTCACTGTGTGCGTGCCTGGGTGCCGTGTGCAAGCGCAGCCACGGCTGCGATCGGAGAGCCGTGGTCTGATAATGACTCCTGCGTCACGTAAGAGGGGCCGGGGGGACGTTGCACATAAGGAGAGTGGAAGCTTTCCCTCTTTCTCCGCGTTTCACGCACTTACAAGCCTGTGGGCTCTGGCAGGGCCATCGCCCATGCCACCTTGAGTGTGTTTTCCCACTGAAAAATTCTGTGCAAGAGCATCACATTTTAAAGTGACTTTTTTTTTAAGGAGGCATGGTGGAGGAGAGGAAGAGCTCTAACCTTTCGGGGTTGCTCTAGGTGCTTCCATCCCGAACCGCTGCGATTCCTGGATGAGAAGCCATTCTTTAAGGGCCTCTGACAAGCAGCAAATTCCAGCTTAGATTATTCTAGGGACTTATTTGAAAAAAGACATCTAGGCATGATTCACTCTCTCATCTTCCCTGTTTTCACCACAAACGGCTTTTCTCCCTTTCGTTGTACACAGTGTCTAACAGGGTTTCCGTGCGGCCGAGAAACCCTTTGCAGGTCTGAGAAGCAGCTGCAGGCACAGGCTGCAGGAGAGGGAAGCATTACTTAGCTGCTAAGTTACCTGTATCTTGTTGTGGTGTTTTAATCTCACCAGCAAAACTCGGTGAGTCTACCCACAGATTTCATGTCATGACACCAGACCTAAACTCTGGTGCTGGCCCTCTCGTCTGCCAATGGAAAGACCCAGGATGGCAGGTGGCAGGGTTCCTCACAGGACCACCCTGGGCAGAGCGGCCACCGAGCCCGAATCGTTCGCCAGTCCGCCCAGACAAGGCTGAACCACCGCACTCCCCCTGGCAGACACGCTCGTCTCGAGCAGTAGGTCACTGGAGAGCGGATCCCAATCCACGGCCACGTGGCTAATGGAAGGGCACGTGACTCGCCGACGTGCAGTGTCGCCCCAGTTCTATCGATAATCCCATGAGCACAGCACTGTATAACGCCGCCAGAGATTCCCCAGTGGCCCTGTGGACAACTTGGCGCACACTTTTCACATGTAACATGTGTGGCACTATGACCTAGAGTCTGAATGTCGGAACCCAAGACAACCCGAGGGATGTACTTCCTCCGACGCCTCACTGGGCAGCCGAGCCGACCGTGCTCAGTCGTGTTTAACCCACACACCTTCGCATTTAAAACATACGGATATACCGATGGCCTCCCTGAGACCTGAAGCTCGGGAACCTAACTCCCGCGGACTTTATCGTCGATAATTTGTCTCAAACCAGAGGCAGCTCAAACTCTTCTCTGATGCAGATTTGCGTATGAGAGACATTCTCAGCCACCAGTTTCTGTTTTCCTCTAAAACATCGAAAGTGTAAGCGCCAAAGCGCTGCAGCCTGAGGTTACTGGAAAGTCACCCGTCCAAGCTCTTGTGGCCCAAAGCTGATCGTCTTCAAGAACGTATGAGGCTAAAACTGACTCCTCAAAGACATGCGGAGATGTTGCTGAAATAGATCTTAGCACTTCTTCATGTCAAAGCTCCTGAAATACACTTGTTATTTCACTTAAAAATTTTCCTTCACTGAAAAAAAAAAAAAAACAACCTTCTAACAGGATCAAGAATCTTCACTTTTCTCCTTTATTAGGAAAAAAATGTGACTCAGAGAAACAAAATCTAAATGAGTATTGATGACCTCATTTGAGCGTTAAAACACGTACTGAACTCTATTTCTTTCTTAAATATCAAAGGAGCGATATTTCTCAAAAATATGGCCCTCCCCCCCTATAACTGTATGCTAGTCACTGGATCTAACTTCATCTTGGAATGATAAGCAGACTTTCTTCAGGGTGACAGATCGCTCATGTATGCAGCTGCCGGACACGCTGTTATGATTACGTGTGTACGCAAATACATACGTGGAGACTGAACTAATAATGGTAAAGAAGGTAAGTGTAAACAGAGATGAACTATACTGGAGGGAAATACACAAGAGAAAAGATTTAAATTTGGTCAAGTCGATGTTGTACTTTTGGAAAGACTCAGATGTGAGAGAAGCATAATGAGGGAATAGTCGGGAAGGCATTAAACTCCATTATATAAAGAGACAAAGCTAAATTATTCCAAATAATAGTACAGGACTACTGCAGACCAATTACGTTGTAGAACAGTTGCTAGGTGCAGTGCTCAAACCACTAAAAAAGAAGCCCTGCACCAGTGATTGTGGGTATTTAATTTTAACCCTTGGTAGGAAGCAAGGAAAGGTGATCTTTCTCTTGTTGAGGAAATCAACAAACAAGTCAGCCAGACTTCCCAGTCATGGCACAAACCCAACAGTTTGAAGCTATTTCATAGGCACACAGCTCGAACATTCCAGGAGAGAAATCTACAATTTCCTAAACAGGGGTTTTTAGCAGGTAAAATCCCCTATCCACCCCCCCCCCACCAAAAAAAATCAAATGGGGAGGTCAGAACGCCAACCGCACACAGTCTAGATAAGTAGCAATGTCTGTTGTAAAATTTAACCCTTTGGAGACATAGGAACAGAATGCTAGCACTTGAGAATTCTGCTTTATTGCTGAGCTGAGCCAGCGAGAAAACCATTTTTTTTTTTTTGGTGGCTGCTACAGAGATAATGCCACTAGTGTGGCCCTGGGCTCTGAGAAAGAGCTCCGGCTCCTCCAGCCAATTAGGAGTGGCAGGGACCAGGCTGGGGCAGAGCCCCTGGCCGAGGCCACTCACACTTCCTTCTCAGTTCAGGGAGAAAGGAGAAGAAAACAGAAGTCTGTGAGCTCCTCCAGGACACAAGGAATTCTCACGGAGGGTGGCAGACTCCCCCCAAATGAAGTTCAATGAAAAACAGTCTCACCGCCAGAAGCCGAGGCACAAACAGGCGATGCCCCATCCCCAGAAGTTCCAGCACGCGGCACGCATACTCATTCACCAGCTTGGTCCTCTCGTCGTGCATGTCCTGGGACTTTCTGACAGGAGGCGTGAGCTTAGCAGCTGGGGCTGGGCAGGGCACCCCTCGTTCCATGAGCAGTACGTAGGTATCCAGACTGAGGAGGCTGGGTCTCTCATCCACAATTTTAAGAGGTGCAGTGGGAGGGGAGCCTCGCTGAGGTCTCCCCAGGAGCACACAACAAGCCGGTCTGTACTGGCAAGTGCCAGCTAATGTCTCCACAGGAAAAGCATTTTGGTTAAATTAGCCGCGGCACAAGAGCCCCAAAGTGGACTGGAGAATAAAATCAAACACTGATCTCAAGGAAAAACGGCAAAAGCAATCGAATGCAAGAAAATGGCCAAGAGTGACGTAGGAGAGTTCAGATCCATGTGTCAAAACGTACAAGCTGCTCAGAAGGGTCTAGCGTGTGTGCATGCTGTGCGTATGGGTGTGTGTGTCTGTGTGTGTCTGTGTGCTGTCTGCACAGCAGCAGCAGCCAGGAAGCCAGAGCAGTTGTGAGGCTGCAAGGAGAAAAAGGATGAGCTCATTGCAATCCTTGATTCGTGACAAGCAGCACTGCTGGCTGCTGCTGCTGCCGCCGCCGCCACCGCTGCCTCTCGCTGTGAATCAGTAATGAAGGGGTAGGCGAGGCAGGGGAGGGAAGAGGAGGAGGTTCGGTGAATGAGCACGCAGAGCGTGTCTCGGGGGAGAATGCTGTAATAAGAAGCCAATGGCGAGCGTTGGGCAGATGCGCTTCCCCTCCTGGTCCACCTTCAATCAGTGCTCATCTGACAGCTTATGCTGTTGAATCCTAAGCCCACAGACAGACGAACTAGCTTCTCCTAGCATGTGATGCTCACGGAGGAATCAGACAGCCTGCCAGCTCAGAGGCTGACCTTTATCACTCTCGCTTTCTAAGGACAACAACAGATAAAACCCGGATTTTATACTGCGTATTCAAAGTTGAAAGCTCTAATCCTCGTAAGGTTACTGAAATCTCAACTGAAGAGAGGTTCAGGAGAAAATGAGAGAGGATGGCCAGAGAGCAAGGACCCAGCATCCAAGGAGCGACACACCCTCGCGTTGAAGTGTCTGTGCGACAATGACTTTCTGCAACACTCGGGTGTGGGGAAGGACTTCAGCACTCTGGGAAGGCTGGCCGCAGTCAGAAGGGCACGTTTGACAAGCACACAGTATGATAAAACAAAACCCTACAATCTAATAATAACCGTATCCATTTAAGGAACTACTGAAATAGAGATTCTCAAAGTAAAAATAACTTTCTTAAGTCACAGACCTCGACAGACGCTCAGTTAACAGTCCGAAACATTGTTTTGACAGACTCCGGTCACATCAATCCTTCCCTAGTGATAATGGAACTGGGAGTCGCCCCTGGTTTAAAACTTCACAATCTCAGCATTAAAGTGCTACATTAATTTACTAGACCTAAATAATCAGTTGTAGCCAAGTGAAGGCAAAAGGAACAGCTTCCTCCCGGGACAGTTCCCTAATCGCAGCCCGATGACTGACCACGCGTGTGCGGAACCCTGGTGTGGCAGTTCCGCAGCCAGCCCCATGAGACCGGGCCGGTCTCTCCCGGACGGCAGCGGCACGGAGCCAAGTGACCGGGCACTGAAGGAGCCTGGGCAACTTCCTCCCGACTCTGAGCTCCCTAAAAAGTTCCAGACCTCTGCAGGTAGCAAAATACAAACATCTATCAGATTTCTGTGATCTTGGCTAGAAAGTACCCTAATTATGGAATTGGGTTAATGGGAAATATTGCTTTCCTTGGCACAATATTGTTTGGTTTCTTTTTCTGAAACCTCAGGAAAACAAAAGTTTTCTTGGTAAATACTTACAGTGTTAATTAACAAAATATCTAAAATAAGATATCTATATGTTGTTGTCAAGCCTTTATTTCTTCCTAAAAAATTTCTTTAAAAACCATACAAAGACTTTAACGGAAAATGACCAAAAGCATGAGAATATTCTACATACGAAAACCCCAGACCCTTAGGTGTCGGAGGTGGTGACTGCCTGGCTACCAGGGTGGGGGCTGGCTCAGCTGGAGGGGGGAGACTCTGAGGAGGAGGGAAGAGGTTCTGGGCTGTTCACCCCCACCCTACACAGGCACACACACACGCACAGGCACACACACAGGGACAGCCCCATTTCTATCCTGTTTATCACACACCGAAGTTCAGCAGGAGATGTCGTGCGAAAAGACCGCTGCTGCTCTGTGAGTGTAACAAGTGCCTCCCACGGACGCATCCCATTTCAGGACAAGGGGACTGTTCTGACTCACGGAGGAAGGAGGAATTCACTGACTCCTCTGTGTACAAGATTTCCTTCTGGCTGCCTTTTTTAAAAAGAGGGGAGGTGCTTTCACTCACCTGCCTTGGTCTCAAAGAACCCTGACAGAAGCATTTCTTTTTCTTATGTAAACCAGAAACAAAAAACTTCTTGCCCCAGGTTTCTGGTAAAAAGAAATGCAGATGAAGCCATAGACTTTGAAACTGTACGGTTTGGCTCTAACGCTCACAAAAGAAGTTAAAACTGTATGTACTGAATATTAAATGCTAGTAGTTAACATGGGATGTTTTAATGAGCAAAACAAGTTACACTAAAACAGGTACATTAACCAAATGTTGTGGGAGAGACACTACAAATAAGCAGTCACATGTTTTGGCTTCCCCAATCTCTCCACCATGCCCTCCCTAAAAAGTGCATCATCCTCGAGGACGTGACGGTGGGGCGGGGGGGGGGGGCAGCCTTGGGCTCTGAGCGGCGGGTCCCTGCTGGGATGACAGCGGTGGTGGTTGGCGGGGAGACGGCACGGGTCCACGGTGTCCCTACCCCAATCAGGCTGAGGGGCGAGGCCTGCACCAGGCCCTGCGGGAGGCACTGGGGATGGGAGCGATGAAGGGCCTGAGGAAGAGCAGGCCCAACCGGCGGCTCCTCCCAGCTCCTGGACCAAGACCCTGAGCCAGGGGAGGCCCAGCTGGCACCGTGGGGGGTGGAGAAGACGCAGCTGCTGACATGCAGGAGCGGATGCAGGTTCCTCAGGTGCTGGACCCGCCATTAAAGAGTGAGGAGGAGGAGGGGGAGGAGGGGCCGTAGCACTTGAGCAACCACAGCCCCGTTCCCGGGGCCCGGAACACGCAGAGCTGGGGGACAGGGCGAAGGCTGGAGCAAGCCTGCCGTGAGGGGGCTCCTGCCTGGGTTGGGGTGCTGCCAGATGCCCAGCGGGGGGGCATTCCCAGTCTGGAAAAGACCACGCCAAGAGCTGCCTCATCTCCCAGTGCTCCAGGCCAGAAGCAGCAGCGTAGGGAACGCGTCCGACGTGTCACCTGCGTCCTCATCGCCCTCCGCCCTCTCCACGTCGAGGCCAGCAGACTTCTCAGAGACCCGCCGACTCTGCCGCACGCGTGGGGCCACCGCCCGAGCCCCGCTCGCCTCAGCGTACACCGCTCCTCGGAAAACAAGGCGCCCCGCGCACACGGAAGACAAACGGAAGCGTCATCCTTGCTCTCACAATTTCCATGCTTTTCCAAACCTGGTCCTAATTCCAAGCTGTCCTTTGAGAACAGGCTGTTGGTAAGTATCAGGTAAAGTACTTCTCTTCGAGCATCCCTGGGCGGAAAGACAGAAGTGACCCCCGGAATCCGCAGAGCCCTGGGAGAGGCCTCGTCTCAGGGAGCGTTCCCCACCTTCCACCCGCTCTCCGAACCATGCACTCGTTGCCGATGATGACGTTCAACAATGGATGCAGCATGCTTTTGAGAAAGCAAATTGGGACTCACGAAGTAACCCAAAAATGAAACCAATGACAGGAAACTCTTCCGATTTATCAGTTGAAAATACACGATGCCTCACGTTTCTTTACACTAACATAAAGAAGATCTAAGAAAATCTTCTGTCAAGGTAGTTCGATGGCAAGCTGAAGATAATCTGGGGAATATGAGCGAATCATACAACGAGGCAGAGCGAGGGGAGAGAAGAGAGGACCAGGCGGTGGCCCCGAAGCCACAACTGAAGCGGTGACTGTCAGCCGGCAGGGGCACAAGAAGGTTGAAAACCTGCAATCCCTGACTGTTTAGACAGGGACACTGACCTCCTGCTCCTTAGGTCACCAAATAAAAAATGACAACAGCCAACACAACAGTAGCCATCTGGTGTGAATGAATTAAAATTACACCTGTTCTTTTGTCAGATCAGCAGAAAATACATTTTTTGGTGTGCCGCGGAATTTTAGCAATTAGCTTACGTGTGCCATGAGGTGAAAAGGGTCGAGAACCGCTGGTCTAAAGAACCGAAGCCCCACTCTGGAGGGCGGAAGCAGGGGGCAGGGGTGCAGCCCCCATCAGAGCCCGGGCCTGAGGGCTCCCCCTGAGCTGCAGCCCCGTGGCACAGCCACTGGACGTGGGCGGGTCAGGAACAGACCTCCAGTGTCGATGAAAGAGTGTGTTGGGCTTCACACACGGCGCTGCAATGAAAACACTGAGAGCAAAGAAACACGCTAAGCGTCCCTTCAGGGGTCACTCGTCTCGAGGGAGCTCTTGAGGGAGGCTTCCGAACACAGGGATGAAGCAGGGTGTGCCGGGCACACGGAAGGAGGACCACGCTGTGTGTGACGACGCAGTCACGTCTCCGCTGTCCACGGTGGATGCAGACAGGAGTGGGCTTCCCCGGTGGGATGGCCTGGCCCCAAACCCGAGAGTGGTGAGGATTAAACCTGTCTCCCCATGCAAAGCAGAGTACTGCTTAGCGCGCCAGCTCTCAGTCACGTTTTCTCGCTGTGTGACGTGGGTGAGTTATGCAGTACTCTCTGAGCCTCGGTCATTCGCCATATCACCTACCAGGCCAGGCTGCTCTGAAAATTTAATAAACGAATGCACACACAGGACTCTCTCACGGTGCCTGGTGCAGAGTGGGTTCTAGGTAACTAGTGACATCCTCATCCTCCCAGGAAGTCGCCAAGGAGGGGAGGACGAGGGTAAAATGCATGGTGTTCGTTTGGGCCAGGGCTTAGAGAGACAGGAAGACCAAGTGCCACTTCAGTTCACGCTTCAGACTCAGCCACACCAATAATCAGTAGCAAAGGGTCCATGCTCTTTCTCAACCAGAAAAGGTTAAACGGCAAAACCTCATCCCCTAGCTATTTCTTTTTTGTCTGGTAGTCTACTTTTTAGAAAGATGAACCCTGAATAATCTGGCAAGTTCCTAGGGTCCGACAAACAGGTCCGATGAAGATGACGGAGCCGTGTCAGAGGCCTGGTCCTGGGAAACCACACCACTCGCGCGCCGCCAGTCCGGTCCTGATTCTGCTCGACGCTGCGCTGCGTGCCGCTGCGGCTGGGGAAGCCCGGCAGGTGCCGCTTCCAGCTCTGTGGGTGGCGCACGCTGCTCGAAGACCAGGCTCAGGTGAAAGGCGTGGAGACTGAGCACACAGGTGATGGCACAGGGAGATGGGGCTCGTTATTTTGTAGCTGGAGCTCATACGCTGAAGGATTCGAGTAAAAGTAAATGAAAATACGTAATTAACTGACCACGGCGGGCAGTTCAGGTAACGAGTCTAGAGGAATTCAAAGAAAAGATCCCTGAACGTTCTGACCTTTTGTGAGACGTAAGGCGCAATGACCTTAAAGGGGTGCTGTGTTGTGCTGTGTTTTGATAGAAGAGAGAACTTCCCTCCAGCAGAAGTAATTTAGCAATACTCGGAATAGTCACGGGAGCGTCTCGTCACCTTCTCACCCACCCTTGTGATCACAGTCCAGGGTGACACCTTCACTGAGGCAAGAACTTCTGCAGTCTCTTTGAGAGCTGGTCCTTCCGCCTCTGCTTCCCCATCTCCGCTGACAATGAACTCCAAAGACTGCCTATCTTGTTACTGGACGGTTACATTTGTTTAAAAAGAACTACTTGTGGTAATCCAAAAATCTGAAACTTCTAGTTACTGGATTGGGTGGTATATTTAGGAACAACACAAAATAAGTCTATTTTTTATGTGGCATTAATTGAAATATCTGAAGAGAGTCCTGCCCTGACTGGTGTAGCTCAGTGGATTGAGCAACGTCCAGCGAACCAAAGGGTCACAGGTTCAATTCCCAGTCAGGGCACATGCCTGGGTTGCAGGCCAGGTCCCCAGTGTGGGGTACGTGAGGGGCAACCACACTGACATTTCTCTCCCTCTCTTTCTCCCTCCCTTCTCCTCTTTCTAAAAATAAATAAATAAATCTTTTGAAAAAATCAAATACCTGAAGAGAGTCTTAATTTCCTTTCTTTCTAAGACAACTATCTCTGCTGCCACCTGGGCCCCCATGCGCTGGTTTCTGGCCCATGCCACACTGTTCACAGCCCTGCCTCCTGTCCCAAGGACACGCCTTCTGGCTGATGTCCCCCCGGGTACCACCCGCACCGCAAAGGATGCCCTAGAGCGCACAACAGAATCGGAACCAGCGTGCTGCTGTCAGACCCTGCAACGCACCGAAGTCTGACGTGTTCATCCCACCGGGGGAGGGGCTGAGGCCGCGGGTGAGTCAGGGACTTGCTCACGGTCACAAAACTGGTCTGAGGCAGAGCCAGGAAGCCGAGACCCCGGGCCCACCCAGCTGCACGGCGAGGAGGAAGCCGCAGCCCCTGCCCTGTAACTTGCCACCTTTCAGCGAATGGAGCCCACTGAACACACTGTTCGACTTGGGAGACCGTGCTCCCGCCACGTCTGGAGCCTGGGCCGGCGTCTGGTGGGAAGGAGTCCAAGGTGCGTAGATGTGAGTTGAGAGGCAGCCTCCGAGGCCTGCCGTGACGGCGGTCACTCCCGATCTCACACCTGTGACGCTGTGAGGCCTCCTCGGTCTTTAACTGAGAAGTGCCTCTTCTTCGAGCAAACAGCTGGGGAGGCCACATCCCGGCAGCTCAGCCCCACGGTCTAGAGAAGAGCAGCTTTCTCAAAGCCACGTTCGCAGTGTGGGCTTGACCGTGGAAAGCTGCTCCTTTCCTCCATCCCCTTCCCTGGGCGCTGTACTCTGGGCTCATCTTTGTTTCCAGACATAACACAAATGCTAGGGGCAGCCTGTTCTTGAATTTTAAGTTGATGAGGTAAAAAGCACAGCACAGAGAACCGAAACTGTCCTTGATCCTCTCCAGCTAGAATCAGCATTTTACTTTTATTGTGTGTGTGTGTGTGTGTGTGATGCCACTGCTGTTAAAAACAATGAGGCGCTGCGTCCATCTCGATGGGCTGTACATCGGCTCTACTTCCCCCTCGGCTCCGTCTCCAGGTCTCTGCCACCTTTGCTGTCTCGGCGTCTTCACGGTATGTGGAATGCCGGGGGAAGTCGAACAGCTGTCTCTGCGAGCAGTGACACTTTCAGTGGGGTTAGATGGGTCAGCCCACGTATTAGCAAGTGAACGGCTCCACAAGATGAACATGTCAAGACCGGGCACTCTCTCCCCCGCTCTTTTAAGAGACAAGCGTGTTCTGAAATACAGACAGTAAGAGACTGCGCAGCCACGCCGTTCCCCCCGCCCGTGCACTCACTCTTGGTTTCAAAGGGATCCAGGAGAACCTCAGAAGTAGCCACACAGTGAGAGTGGGGGCGGTTTGCCCTCCACGTTCACAGGAGGGGACCAGCTCCCTCCCCACCTCCCTTCCGCGTTCAGCACTTGCACGTCTCAGCGTGGCCACAGCCCCCGGGCTCCCCAGTGCACTTCCTCCCTCCATTTCCTCTCCTGGCTAACGGTACCCTCACCCGACTGCCCCGGCAGACACCTGGTGTCGTCCTGGAGTCCCCCATGACCCCTCCTACCCTCAGCCCGTCACTCAAGTCTCGTGGATTTGCCTTCCTCATCATCTCTCCAACTATCTCCTCCATGCCCGTATCTTTCTTTTCTTTTTTTTTTAAGCTCTTTAAAATGTTGATTTGAGGGATGGAGGGAGGAATGGGGGCGGGGGGGGGGAGAGAGAGAGAGAGAGAAATACCAATTTGTTGTTCCGCTTACTTATGCATTCATTGGTTGATTCTTGTATGGGCCCTGACCAGGGATTGAACCCTCAACCTTGGTGTACCCGGAAGATGCTCTAACCCACTGAGCTACCCGGCCAGGGCCCATTTCTTTCGATTTGGGATCAGTGCTCAATATGATGTGTTGGGACCTCCACCGTCTGCGACGCTCCCGTTACTTGACGCTCCCTGAACACGACAGGCAACTGCCTGCTTCCATGTCTGTGTTCTTGTTTGTCCTTTCATGGAACCCTTTTCCGGCTCACTTATCTTTTCCTAATCGTCAAAACTCAGCCGTGGTTTTATCTCCTGCAGGAACCACTCCTCGACCCCAGGGCTGGGGGACGTTGCCCTCTGTCTGCTTTCTGCCCGCTGCGCTGTCTCTCTCTCATCACTTGCAGGCTCGGCCTTCAATGAGCCGCACGGAAGCCGACGCGTGGGGCCTCTCTCCCCTCCCTGCCAAGGCACCCAGAGACGGGGAACACGAGTTACCCTTCTCTCTGCCTGAAAGCCTGTCAGAGGCGGTTACTTCACACACTGTGTTTGTTGACTCCGGAACCATTTGTTGAAATGCTTCAGCGTTCAAAATGGATAAAGTACGATTATTCTGCACAGAGGGGAAACGTTTCTCTGACTAGCATTATCGATGCTTGACCATTTCTGAGACTTTAAAAATATTCTGCCCTCTTTCTGGATTGTTTTCCTCCATCCTTTTTCCTTCCAAAACTTTAACAATCCTTCAGAATGCTGTCATGAAAGAACACAAGCCGAGATATCAGAGAGACCGAGACTTAAAACCCGGATTTCATGCCCGGGAGCTGCGTGACTTCAGGACAGTTAACCTGAGTCTCATTTTTTGTTACGAAAATGAGGTTTAAAATAGTAAGCTCACGAAGTTGCTAATGCTATTAACGTCTGTGACATTCCAATCTCCGGAAACTGGATGACGATAAAGCTATTAACTAATAGGGCAAGCACTGGGGACAGAAAGAGATGAAGCGTGCGTGGAGTTGGCGAGGAACGTGTGGCCATCTGTCGGCGGTGTGCCGTGGGAAGTGTGCTCTGGGACCAAGGGGCGGGCTGAGAAATCACCGGTGGTCCAGGGAAGGCGAGGATGGGAATGACGCAGGTCAGCGAGGAACAACAGGAGAGCCTTGCGGGGACGTTCTCAGAGCGTGCCTTGCTACTGTTCTTCACTGTCCCAGGTGCCATTTCCTAACGAGCGGTAACTGCCCCCCCCCAACCCCCCCCCCCCCCCCCCCCCCCCCGCCAGAGAGCAAGTTCCTGCCGGCAGGCACTGCATCCGCTCAACTCACCACTAGGTTCCCAGCACCCGGGCCTCGACCGCGTGAGGAAGGAGCTCAGGAAATAACGACCGAGTTGATGGATGACTGAATCTCACACAATCCTCACCAGTTCGGTGACTTAAATAAATGGTAACGTGGGAATGCAAACTCCTTGTGCAAATGTGCTGAGGTTGGGGGTGGGAATAAAGATCTCACGTGTTCCTGTGATGTGTCGGACATAGCACCACCCAGTTCCACGCACGATCACACTTCATTTTTATCAGGTGTTCTAATGGAATCGTTGCTAAAATAATGATCTGCTTGCTCATGGTTTTTCAAAATCAGTTGGCTCCATCTCTCCACCATCCTTGATTTCGCACTTTCCCTCAGCCTTCTAAATTCAATTTCCCTACATGTCCTGTCAGCCCTATCTAAAAATTATCTTTTATTTGTCCTCTTTTTCCATCTTTGCTGTCTGCCACATTTTCCTGCTTGTCCTACTGAAATAACATCCTAACCGGTCTCCGTGTTTCTACTCTCGCCTCTTTACAATTCACATTCCACACACCCGAACTCCCCAATCAACGCCTTAAAACCCTAAATCAGATTAAATTTCCCCCTGCTTAAAACTTACACTGTCTTCCCATCGTACTCAAGTGCTGCTGCTTTCTTCCCTACTCTTTCTGCGTCTCTGCTGATCTGACGCTGCCTACGTCTCTGCCCACATCTCCTTCCTCTTCACGGCTCGCTCACTATACTCCAGTCACACTGGCCTCCATTCTGTTTCGAACATAAGAAGCTCTTTCTGCCTCGGGGACTTTGCACGTGCACTTGCATCGGATCATCACGTGGCTGGCTCCACTGTCTCGTGCAACTCAAGGGCTACTTTGCTCACAAAGGCCTTGTCTTAACATCTTACCCAAGGAAGGGCAGTAGCAATGAGATTCCCTTGTAGTAGTTCTTTCACGACATCTGTCACTACTCGAAATTGCTCGCTTCTCTCCTATTATTGCTCTTGTGTTATCGCTCTTTCTAATTAGAAAATATCAGGGCAAGGATCACAGGGGAGAGGAGACAGAGCTTTATCAACAAGTTATTAGAGAAAATATAAAATAAGATTCTTGTCTCAGCTTCTTCCACTCATTCATTCATTTTTACTTTAAAAGATTATTATTTTCCAAGGCCATTTTAATATTTCTTTTCTTTAACCACCAGAAGTCAGCCAAAGTGACCCCCTGACATTTAAAGATTTAGTATTTACTCCTTCTGCTCTCCCAGAGAGACCTCACGACATAGCAGCTTGTGGGCTGCTGAGGAATGAATTTAGTTACTTGCTCCCATGTAGCAGTTGGTGGGTAAGCTTAGCTTGTAGTAGTTTTCTTCTCTTATTATATGTTCTGATGGCAAAGCAGTTATTTTACCTCAATTTTATAAATAAAGTGAGTTAAAATTATGGTTGTGGTAAAAAATTAGGAAATTTAAGAGCACCTCTGAATACAAACTTCATGAATGCCGAGCTGTTTCTCCTCTCTGAGCCGTCCGTACACATTAAAGAAAGAGACCACACTCCAACGGAAGCGGCCCACCTGGGCACCTGCGTGACGCCACCACTGACTCCAGATGTGAACCTGTAACCACTGCGAGGACTGGCCACAGAAGAAACGCAGAAACCCTTTTGGACAGCGAGGAGCTGAGTCACTGTGGTTTCTGCTAAACAGAGAGGCTTCTATAGTTAAAGCGAAGATATGATAGTAATTGGTTTTTCAAGTGTCCTGCAAGCTTTGGATAATATATGCTGTATAACTATTAACTGCTTGAAGAAGGAGAAGAAAATTAACAACGCAAAACAACCAGGAACAGCCCTCAGACCCAGCGGGGATAGTGAGGAATAAATAAACCCAGGGGCAAAGGGGAGAAGAGGAAATACTCACTTCTCTGTGTGCACACTGCGAGCCCAGGGCTGTGCTTGGTTCTGGGCGGAATACAAAACTGGCACGTGATGGGGTCTCTGTTCTCAATGGCAGTGGACATTACAGCAGACACAAGACACACGGCTGGAACAGTTGGGGGCCCCACGTGACCGTGTGTGATACTGTGCCCAGGAGGTACCGCTGAGGCCAGGTTACAATGCAACTGGAATGCCAGAGGACGGGTGTGCACCGAACAGCAGACAGGTACACGCGGTGGAGACAGCGCTCGGGGACGAGTGATCCGCCAGCAGAGGAGAGGGCCAGGGAGCTCGAGAGAGGAAGAGACTGAAGGCAGACAAGGCGCAAAGCTCTTGCAGTCAGCCAAGTGTGAGAAAATGAGAGCCTGGACCAGGTGGTTGCCATGGAAACAGAGCCATGCTGAACCTGAGAAGCATCGTGAAGGAAAAAAGCAGCTCTTTGCTCTCTTTGTGTAACCTTCCGGGTACTCGTGGCTCATTGCGTCCTCCTTTCCACAACTCACTGATACAAGACGGCCAGGGATACCCTCTTCACCAAGTCAGGGGAGGGTACGCCCCATGCCCGCCATGTAGACGAGCACAGTGGCTCTGTCAGAGTTGCTGACTTGGAAGCACAAAGTTCGCTTACAAGATCAATTGGTTTGGTCACTTTTTCTGAAAGTCTAATTATTAATGGAGTTTAAACCATAATACATGAAGCTGAACCAAGCAGAAGCTGATCTGGCAGCCCTATTCACAAATGCCTAGCAACGCTTGGCTTAAAAGGATGAGAAAGAGAGAAGTGGGGAAGAGCAATGACTCTTATTATTCATCATCCAGCACATCCCCTGATGGCACCTGAGAAACGCTGCTCCGTTGGCCCCTCCGTTGCCCACCCCTGGGGTCGCAGCCTTGGTTAAAGAAGCCTTCCTTATTTCTCCTCTGGACTATTCTAACAGTCCGACTAGTGTCCATATCTATTACCAGTGTTCACGTTTCATCTCTCTCTCTGTCTGTCTCTCTCTCCAAAACTGTCTTCCTAAAACACCATACCTGACCATGTAACTGTCTGAAGGTAAACCCTGGCCCACAGGTGCAAAGGTCAGCACATGACCCTAACCATAAGACACACCTCTGCAATCTAGACCTCACCTACCTTTCCAGTGAATGCATCTACTACCTCGACACCTCACGTGCAACGTTCTCACAGAGCTTCCCAAGCATGCTACGTTCGGTGATGCTTCTGCTCCGAATATATGCTGTTCTCATTGCCCAAAATATCATTCCTCGTCTTACTAATCTTTCAAGACTCATATGTCATTATCTCTTTCAAGCTGCCCCTGTCATTACCTCCCTCCTCAGCCTCCGCACATCGTGCCACTGGCTTGTGACTGTGTGGTAACAACTCTCCAATGGCAATTACTTGTACCTACCTCCTCCGTCTCTTTGCGAACCCTCTGGATGAACTACAACCTCCTCATCTTTGCGTCTTCCCTACCAACAGTTCCTGGTCACTGTGGCCACGGGTCATTTCAGTAGGTATTGAGTAAATGAATAAATGATGCTCAAATGAAGAAGTGACTTATAAGCAGGATTAAAGTAGGGGCTTCATTTTTTTTAATGCACGCATTAAACTAGGGGAAGGTAAGTGTGTTTCTCTCTTACTTACTGTCTAAATTAGTAAGAAGAAAAGTCCAAGTGAAAACAAGCACAGCGGTTAAGAATTTCTAAAAGAGGGGAGGGAAAACGCTAACATGTAGTAAAAGAGTATCGAAGCCGAGAGAAAATCCATGAAACTCACTGTTATTTAGCGTCAGACTTGCTACCAGTTGGTAGTAACAAGTACAGAAACAAGTACATCTGACTCGGGAGTGTGGGGGCTCGAGTCACCAGGTGGGCCAGGCCTCCGGCAGCAGATCCACAGACCCACAGGCTTCGCAGGACGGACACGAACGGAAGTCCATGGCTGCTGCTTTAGTCTGGACTTCACTGTGTAAAGTACGTCGGCGTGGGCAGTGTTAAATAAAGCAGTATTTTCTACTTCACACAGAAACAAAGTGTGTGTGTTCATGGAAGTAGTAAAATGTTTGCCTACAGGTGAAATCAAATCATGGAAGTTTTCAAACAAGGAGTTCTCCTTTTAAAAAAGATGTTATTTATTTATGTTTAGAGAGGGGAAGGGAGGGAGAAAGGAAGGAAGACAAACATTGGTGTGAGAGAAAAACACTGACTGGTTGCCTCCTTCAAGCGCCCCAATCAGGGATCGAACCTACAACGCAGGCATGTGCCCTGACTAGGAATCGAACCAGCGACCTTTCAGTTTGTGGAACGATGTCCAACAAACTGAGCCACACTGGTCAGGGCACATACAAAGATTTCTAAACAATGCCACCATGCACCTGCACTAATACTAACATAAAATATACTTTTAAGAAAACATCTGACTGACAGGCTTGTTTGCCCAAGAAGGCAGATGCTCAGAATTTCCTGTAACAGGATTAAAGTCAAACTGAAGAAAACGACTCGGAAACCACTGCAGTAAGTGGAAGACACTTCCGCACGTCCCGGTACAAGCCATTACGTTTAGAGAAGATAAAAACTATAAGTAAATGGGTAAGATGTTCGAAATGGAATTAGCCAGGCTAGCTAAACAAATTAATCAAATGGTTAAGTTCCGATTTCCAGTTGTTCACATTTACATGGCAGCTGACCCTACAAGAGCAAGGGTTTGAACTGCACAGGGCCACTTATATGCAGATTTTTTCCAACAAATACTGTAAATGTATTTTCTCTTCCTTAAGATTTTCGCAATAACTTTTTCTTTTCTTTATTGTAAGAGTATAGTATATACTACATATAACAACACAAGAAAATGTGCCGACTGTTCACGTTATCCATAAGGCTTCTCTCATCAACAGCAGGCTATTAGCAAAGTTCTGGGAGAATCAAAAGTTGCACACAGATTTTTGACAGTTTTTTAAAGCTGGACTTGAACAACGTGTAGATTTAGAAAGGCTGATAGGCTGTTATTCCCAGACAGAAAGCAGACACACCCACGGTGTGCGTGGCTAACCTTTCGTCCACTTCCAGTTTAGCTGAAGTAGAGGTACGTGAGAAGGGTAGAAATATCCACGGAAATAAGGAGCAGGGGGCTTCCAGGACTAGAGTAAGGATCTGAGCTCAATCTTCGATCTTTAGGAGTCAGTGAATTTCTACTAAACACAGGAAACAAAAGAGATGGAAACAGTGTCTGAAGTCGTACTTAACATCGATAATTTTAATGGAGGGAAATTTTAATCAGGGCATGATTATTTAAATTTAAACATTTAAATTCAGGAAACATGGGACTTTTGTATTCAAATGAAAGGAGTTTTCTGCATACATAATCTATGTGAAAGATCTGTACTTATTATATGAACAATTAACAAATATTAATCAAAGGAAGCAAAGGTTAATGTGATTTCCTTTTTCTCTAATATAAAAATTGAAAACAAAGCACAGGTCTGTAGGAAAGAACCAAAGCTGCCTCAAACATTGCTCTAGATGAGATGCAATCTACTGCGCTACAACAACTGCATAAAGGACAGGTTAACCCTCTGGTGCTCCACCACCCGGGGAACTAGGGATGCCTGCTGAACACATGGAAATGCACTTGTCGCCCTGGGGGATAAAAGCAAGCTTCAAACTGTTTTTAAGAAACAAACAGTGTCACTGGAGAATGCAGGACACACACACATGAAACATTTACACCACACAAAAGACAGTATGTTAACGTCAAAGTGAACAATACGCTTTGTAATTGCAGCAGGCACTCGTTTCTGGCAGAAGAGGCCAGGAACCGTCCCGTAAAGGAGGCAGTGTGTAAGCCGGGACACAGGGGTAGGAAGGCTCTGTGCAAACGGAGAAAAGGGGACAGGATATGTGACAGCAAGATGCTTTCAGGATGTGGTGCTAGAGTTTAGCTCAAAGGCTTTTGACGGGGGAATGAAAAGATGAATAAAGCGTAGTAGTCAAGGATGTGGCAAACCAACGTGCAGATCACCGCCTTTGTGAATGGCGCCCGCGAAAGTGTGCTGCACAGAAGATCCTTTGCCCACGTGTGAATGATGGTAATGGACAAGAAACATCAAAGGCCTCTGAAGGTTTCTTCCAGAGTGGCTGAAAACGCAAAATTGGAACTTGAGCTAGGACAAGATTAGGGATAATTTTCTTTGGAAAAGGAACTTACGCGACGTGAAAATACGGAAGCCCCGAAGACTTGTCTACTCCTAAAAGCTGAGGAGGAAGAGGAAGCCACCGAAGGGATGGCAGAGAAGCAGGGGCCTGACGAGCACAGAGCTACGACAGAACGGAACAGTGCCGCATCCGCAATGCCCCTTCCCCCATCGGTCCAACGAGAGAGTGAGGACTACATGAGGCGAGGGCGGGGGAGGACAAACCGCGAGAGCTCTTGCTCCTACATCCCATCATCTGCTCCCTACTCCGTCTGCCCTCACATTCTCGTGTGGTTGTTCCCAGCAGTTTCTCTGTCTTCAGACACAAGGGTAACTGACACTTTGTTCAGTTGTTGGAATTTAGCACTGATGGGACCGTGCTTCCATTTCCTTCAGTTATTAAAAATCTCAAGTTGCAAAATTAAAGGTATTATAAAAAAGGTACTACTGAATAGACAGGGCTATTCAGGTAATCTCTTTCTTCTTGGGTGAGTTTTGGTGGTTTGTGCTTTTCAAGGGCTTTATCCATTTCATCGAAGTTGTTAAATTTATTGTCACAAAATTGTTCATAATATTCTCTTACTATCTTTTTAATATTTAGAATCTATAGTCATGCTATCTTTCTCATTCCTGTAATTGGTAATTAGTATCTTTCTACTTTTTTCCTGGTCAGTCTGTTTTGGAGTCTTATTAGGTGCATAAATGTTTATCATCTTGATATGTGTTTTATATTTGTTTGATGTATTTTTTCCTTTTTTCTGCTTCTTTCACACTGAATAGCTTTTTACGATTTTCATGTTTCTCCTTTGTTGGCTTATTGGCTATAATGCTTTGTCCTGCAATTAAAGCAGTTGCTGTAGAGTGGCTTCAGCCTGTCACCGTCTACCTCCCAGGGGCGTCTTACACACCACGTGCAGCAGAAGTGCTTACATCGGTGTGCCACCACTTCCTCCTTTTGTTCTACTGTTGCCACACATTTCTCTTATACATACACTATAAACCCCCGATGCATACTTGTATTTTCGCTTAAACAGTGAATTATATTCCAGAGATATTTAAATGACAAGGAAAGTCAGGTGTTCATCCGTAAAGTTCCCATTTGCAGTGATCTACATTCCTTTGCATAGACCAGATTCCTGTTTCTATCAAGTACCACTTTCCTTCAGCCAGAGAATTTCCTTTAACATTTTTAGTAATTCGTATCTGTTAGCGAGGAATTCTTTCAAGTTTTAATGCTTATAAAAGTATTTTCCTTTAGTTTTTAAAACTTTTTTTTAATCCTCACCCCAGGATATGCTCACTGATGTCAGAGACAGAGGAAAGGGCAGAGAGAGAAACACCCGTCAGTGGCCTCCGTATGCGCCCCGACCAGGGATCAAACCTGCAACCTAGACGTGTGCCCTCACCGGGGACCGAACCCACCGCCTTTCTGGTGTACGGGACGGTGCGCCAACCAACTGTGCCACCCAGCCGGGGCCTCTCCTATTTCTAAGTGCAAGTTTCACTCTCGGGTGGGGTTAGTACTTCAGAGACGTTGTCCCGCCGTTTCATTACTTACGCTGTTCGTAAGGAGAAATCTGCTGCGATACGTATCTTTGTTCTTTCATGCATGTCATGTCTCGTTGGCTGCTTTTAAGACTTCTAAGATGTTCTCTTCATCACTAGTTTTGAGCAATTTGACTATGACATGACTTCGTATAGTTTTCTTCATGTTTCTTTTGCTTGGACTTCATTGCATTTTTAGATCTGTCAGTTTACAGTTCTCATCAAATTTGGAAAAACATCAGCATTATTTCTTCCCATTTTTTCCCCTTTCCTCCTTGTGTCTTCTTTAGGACCCCAATTACAAATCCAGGAGGCCTTCAGAAGTGTGTTACAACTCATTTCTTTCTTTCTGTTTTAAAATTCTTATTTTCTGTTCACATTTAATTTTGAATAGTTTCGATTGCTATGTCTTCAAGTTCATTAATTTTTTCTTCTGCAATGTCTCATCTGCCATTAATCCCATTCAATATATTTTTAGTTCTATTAAACATCGTTAAACATTGTACTTTTATCTATTAAAATTCAATTTATATCTTTTTATATCTTAAATTTCTCTCAACTTTTAAATATATGGAATAGTTATAATTACTGTATTAATGGCATTGCTAATTATGATATCTGGCCTATTTTGACTGGTCAGTTTTGCTCTTTGTGATGGATCAAAATCTGCTTTGACCACATTAAATTAAAATGATTCTAAGATATTTTAAGCCATATTTAACAACCATGGGTAATTCTGTCTCCTCACATCCAGGGAACATCTAAAAATGTCTGGAGACATTTTCATTTGTTTCAACTAGTGAAGTGTTACTGGCAGCTGGCAGGTAGAAGTCAGGAATACTGCTACACATCCTACGCTGCACGGGATGGCCACCTACAGCAAAGAATTAGCTGGCCCGAAGTGTCACCAGTACTGAGTCCGAAAAACCCTGGTGCAGAACAACTGGATGAAAGAAACTGGGGTCCCTGAAACATCTCATGGAGCTGAGCTGCATACAGGCCTGGACCACAGATCCAACTCTACAGTCTGTCACATAAAAAAAAAAAAAAAAAAGAAAAAGAAAAAAACCCCTCTTTCTTATTTAAGCTACTGTATTTTGGGTTGATATGGCAGTTCAGCCTATCCTCCAATACAGAAATTGGTACCCAGAAATGAGGTGCTGCCAAAATGAAAACTTAAAATAAGTTTCTTGGCTTTGTGGCTGACTGAAAGATCAGGCAAGAAAACCAGTCCCACAGGCTGGAACACTGATGATCCGTTTTACGCCATGTCACAATACCAGTAAAACTATCGCCTGTGATAACTTCAAAGGGAGACCATGGACGTGTCTATGACACTTGTCACTCTAGAGAAAGTGATTAGAAAACAATCTATAACTTACACTGATCAAGTACAGTGATCTGCACAGGGTTGAAAAATCTAGCTTGTTCCCCGAACAAAAGGCTAAATAGTTGCTATATTTTTTCGCAAGTATCTCTAAGACATTTCAGCCAAAATATAGAGCCAGCCCAGAGGCAAAGATCAAATTAAGAGTGTCACCTTCCCACCCACTCTGTGGCTGGTCTCAGGGCAATGACTATTAGATGGGGAAGGAGGAGAATGGGCCACTGAAAACAGACAAACAAATACAATAAGAAGGCTTAAGAACTATGTTTAGAAGAAATCTTTGGGTCTGTTCACTCATAATGAACTAACTAGAAGCAAAAAACCAAGGCTCACAAAAATATGAAGGGAACTAATTCCCAAAAGAAATCAAAAGGCTTGCCTACAAAAACCTGTATCTGTTTGATCACTGAAACTACTCTCAGGCTTTCAACTCTCCACAAACAGGAAGCAGCTTTGAACACCGCACAGCTCCCACGGAGGGCATACGCACCAGCACTGACTCCAGATGTCACCATGAAGGACAGTGGATGACAGAGTGGCTCCCAGAGCTTTGAACCGAGGGGCAGCCAGACGGGCTAACCAAACAACCTTCTGTACCGCTGGAGCAGGGCTCCTGAGAACTCCTACAGCCCACTGACTGCGAAGTGGTTCCCCCTCTTCCCACTTCCCAACGGGAGCCTTTACACCCACCGTGCGCTTCCCTAGACTTCTGTGCACGGGATGCGACAGGAGCAGATGCCTGGTCAGGGGACTGTGAGGAGCCATCCCACACCCGAGGCACAGGACTGTGCATTGTCCGGACACCCTTGTCCTTGAGCAGATGTCACTGAACGAGGCCTTTGATGTCTCCCTCGGGAGGGAGGAAGTGTCTGTGTGCAGTAGTAAAGGTGATCCCAGATGCTGAATGGCCGAGGGCACACGAGGACGGGTGCTCACTGTTCTCTGAAAGACGGCCTCTCTTCTAGACACACAGAATTTCCCAGCAGACCTGCAGCTAAGTGTGGCCGTGGACAACATTTTTGTCCATGGAATGTGAGCACGGCAATCTATTCAATTTTTGCTTATACTTTCCCGCTCCCTCTGAATTAGAACTTGGATGTGGCACTGACGTGGTTTTAACCACGTACATGAAGATAACACCCTAGGAGGCGGTGAAGCAAAACACTTAGGGAACCGAAGCCCCTGAGTGACGTCGTGGAGCTGAGCTGTCTGCTCCTGGGGGCCGGCCCTCCTCCTTGAGGACTGGTGTGTGAGAGAAATAAACCGTGTTACTTAAACCACTTTACTTTTTATGGGTTCCCTTTCACGTGCTGTCTCTCTTTTTAAATAGTAGCTTAGCCTATACCCCAATTAATCAAGGTTACATAGGCCACAAGGAAAAGATTTTATTCTAAATTTATTTGGCTTTGCCCAAATCAGATCTCCTTCATCAAGGCAAAGAAAAAAGGAGAAAAAAAGAGCAAGGCTACGGGGCTTGGGATTATTGTATTTCCAGTAAAAGGTGTGTATGTCAACCTTTTCCCAAACTGCATAAGCCAAGTATCAAATGAATTTTTATACGCTTCCGCTAAACGTCCTCGGACCGGTGATACTACTGTGATAATACCCATCGACCCTCCGTGAGCCTTCAACCCTGTCAGCACCTAAATGAACAGAATTAGTCTATTCCGTGCTGAAAAGCATTGTTAGCCACTCTCGTAGATAAAAGGGGTCGTAAAAACTTATTGGGCAGTGACATCCTCTGAGAAAAGTCTCCTGATAGCATCGCCCTGTGGTCAGCGCACACGCAGTGACTGGTCGGGGTGAAATAAAGGTTGAGTAGGGCATTAATCAGGATTCAGGGATGACTTCATACATCTTCAGGGCTGTGAAAGAAGAAACGGACAGGCAGAGCTCTGGAATCGAATATTGTTCTGGCTAGTCAAGAGCAGAGACTATTCAAATCCCACCATCATTCCTGAGGGTGAGTTCGTTTTCGTCAGCCTAAATGCAATTATCTGCTGACACAGCAGCGGCTCCCAGTTGCTCTGGCTCTGCCTCTGTCCTACTCAACGAGCAACTTTTTAAAATTGGGACGGCCATCTTTGAATGGGCAGTCGATTGGGTTTCGGAACTCACTACCCCCAAATATGGCCCCTGGGCATACTGAACCGTGGAGGCTAATGGAGACAATGATAGAAGCAGAAAGGTCTCTCCAACCTTTGCTTGCCGTCCTCCCCTGAGGCGGGTCCTAAGACCCTCCTGTGAGCCGGCCCTCCCTCTGCCCGCAGGAAAGACACACCCTCATCCGCAAGACATGCAGAGGCTGAGAAGCATACAAACCGACAGGTGCAAAGTTTTCCCAGTTTATTGTATTTTGCTTGTGCGTCCTCTGTGCTACCATGTTTTTGCAGGACTGTCCACTCTTCACCACACCTGGCACCGAAACACACGTTTAACCAGTCCTTCAGGTCTGCATTTCCTTCTGAAGGCTCCCATGTCATGGAAAATATATTAAATAGATCTGTATGCTTTTTTTCCTGGAAATGTGCCTTTTCTTGCCACTTTAGATCTGGCCAGGGACCCTAAGAGGGTTAAGGGAAACATTTTCCTCCCCTACACAGTCTTCTGAAAACATGGACAAAAAAACCTCCTTTGCCTGCACAGCACGGTGTCAACATGGACTTGTGACATGGAAGCTGATTTCACTGCCGCGCAAGGGTCTCCCGCTCTACAACGTGAATAAGCACAGAATTTCAAGTGCCAGCCACTGAAACTGGTATCGAGTGGGCACAGGCCCAGGTCTGAGTCTGGTGTGTCCGTGAAACTGAATGACCTTAGCCAAGTGAGCTTCTCAAAGCCTCCATTTCCTCATCTGCAAAAGGGGGATGTAGACTCATCTTGCCTCTAGAAGATTACTGTTAAAATTCAAGGTCATAAAAACTTGGTAGAAAAAATCCTGTCAAACTCACAGAAGCGGAAGGTAGAATGATGACTGGAGGGGGTGGGGGCTGGGGCGGGGGGTGAGGAGTAACTGCTTTGTGGGCCCCGAGCTGCAATTCGGGGAGACGGGAAGGCCCTAGAGAAGGCTGGGAGTGGTGAGGGCACACCGATGTGGACGTACTTTAAACGTCACGCTCAGAAGCGGCTCGGATGGTCACTGCGACGAAAACCAGTGAAAACGCTGAAGGTCACGAAGGTCACTTTCCAAGTGCTTAGCATAGCACCAGCCATGTTTGAAGTGCTGAACAATTCATTGGTAGATATATTACTATTAATTTGATTTATCAACTATTTTTGAAATGCATCTGAGAGTTCACCACAGGTAGTAAATGCTATACAATTACCTAATTACTGATAAGAGCTGTCAGATTTTTAAAATACAGATCTGACATATTACCTATCTGGAGACCCCTGGTCAGATCAATGGCAGTATGGAGGTGTGTGCACTACCCACACCCCCTCACATGCACACACACACACACACACACACACATGCGCACATACACACACGGTAACATTTCACTTACTTAGAACAAACGGCTTGTTCATCTTCAAGGGCAGTTGGTGCTAACAGGCCCTTTAAGTGGGATTGAAAATAACTTGCTGGTATTTTTTTAACTTTTGTTCATAATTTTATTATGTTGCTCTGCAAACTCTTTTTTTGTAAGATACAAAGATACTATTCAGCTAAGCATTTAAACAACAAACAGTCTAATTACAAGATGACTCTTACTCCTCATGACAGGACTGAGGTGGCTGAATGTAGCACATACAGTGTGTGTGTGTGTGTGTGTGTGTGTGTGTGTGTACAGGGTGGGCAAAAGTAGGCTTACAGTTGCTCGTATGGAAAATGACACAGTAATGAAATAATAATACAAGAATAAACTGTGTCTCATGTACTCACAACTGTAAACCTACTCTTCCCCTACCCTGTATATGTACAAACTGGAGATACAAGAGAAAAAAGTTCTAAACATTCAGATGATGTTGGAAGGGGAAACCCGCAGGAAGCAGGACCAGAGTCAGAGAACGGCAGCGAGAGACCAGCAGCCTCTATCTCTGAAGGAGCAGCGCTGTGCTGCCACCAACAGGACCCCAGGCGTTCCTTCACGAAGCTGCAGAACTAACTGACTGTGCCAAACGAAGTCACTGCAAATGCAGGAGACCATATAAAGAACCCTTAGGATTCAACAATAAAAAACCCCAGATAACCCAATTAAAAATTGGTAAAGAACCCTTACAACTCAACAATAAAAAACCCCAGATAACCCAATTAAAAATTGGTAAAGAACCCTTACAACTCAACAATAAAAAACCCCAGATAACCCAATTAAAAACTGGGCAAAAGATCTGAATAGACGGGTCTCAAAAGAAGATACAGGAAGAGGCGATGAGCACATGAAAGGACGCTCGGCATCATTAGCCATCCGGGAAAAGCAGATGGGACCATGGAGACTCTGCTTCACGCCCACTAGATGGCCGTAACCAAAAAGGTTACAGCAGTGGCTAGCAAGGAGGCAGAGACATCGGCGGAACCCTCATTGTTTCCTTTGCCTCCTGTTTATCCTGTTGGGATGGGTGCAATTCCTGCCCTAGGGTTGTGGAGAGAGGCAGTTACTATCACTTGATCGAGAGAGTGCAGTGGTGCGGGGAGAGGGGAAGATGAGGAGAGGGCTAAGCTTGGCCAGACCATGAAAACCTACGTTCGAAATGGTGAAGTTTATCCCAAGAGCGGTGGGAGGCCACTGAAGGGGTCTGGGCAAGCGCTGAGTCACTCCCTGACCCACCTCCTCCGGCCCTTCCCTACTCCCAGCCACAACTGGACTCCCGCAGGCCTCTGCAGGCCTCTTCCCCCTACTGAACAGCCTCGTGCGCACCAGGATCCCTCTCTCCCTCTCTGCCTTCAAGTCTTTCTCCAGGTCCCTCCCACCTGGCCAGACCCGGCTCCCTATTAACACGGCAAAACCTACACAACGCCCCGACCCTGCCGTGCCCGTCCTTCCCCCACAGCACGACCGCTTCCCATTCACTGCGTCCACGCATTTGTTACGGTTCTGGTTATAACTGTCCACCGCTAGAACACAGGCTTCACGGAGGCGAGTGTTTTTGTTACTGCAGCCCGCTGACCGGTCTGTCTCTGAATCGGTGCTCAGTGAGTATTGTGGAACAGTAAGCAATACAGTTTGTTTTAGGAGGACAAGTGTGCGGCCACGTGGGAGTGAACTGGACAACGGCCACGAGGAGATGGAGGAGGCGCAGGGCCACTTCTCTGAGCTTCACTGCCAGCACCCGCATCCCAGCCTCCGGCCCCTCTGGCCTCCCGCACTCCAGGCGCAGGGCTTCTGTCTCCTGCAAGTGCGGAAAGCCCTCTTCGGCCTTGACACTTCCTTCTGCCTAGAAGCTAATTCTCCAGACTGTGGCAGAGCTGCCTACTTCTTTTCATTCAATTCTCAGCTCAGGTATCACCCCTTAGAGCACTTTGATTGACAAGCTAATCCAAAAAAGGGGACCTTCTCTACTCTGCACCAACAGCACTCTCTTGGTAAACGTACAAAACACCAGTGCTAGGATCACTGTATTTGTTCTAGCACTGGCTTTCACTCATCAGAACGTAAGCTCCATGAACTCGGGGCCTCTCCTCATCGATGCCCTCTCTCCGACGCCCAGAAGGCTGCCCACACCTGGCAGGTGTTCACACCAGTTACTGGAAGAGGTCACGGCAACAGTCCAGGTCAGAGAGTTCAGAGCCTCAGCTCCCCACTCGGGAAGATTCTGTAAACTGTCAAGGAGCGAATCCACTTAGCAGGGGGCAGAGACTTACAAAGAGGACGGGCAAGGATGGCTGCGAGGCTCCCGCTCTGAGCAGCTGGGTAGGGGGGGCCTCCGCTGCGGTGAGGGTTGCGGGGGGCCCGGGGAGCAGGGACAGGCTGGGGAGGGCATGTTAGTTCGGTTTTGACTTCCGGATTTGATGTGCCTCTGAAACATCCAAGCAGGCCTGTGAAGTCCACTGCCAAATATTTGAGTCTAGGCTAAACACAAAGTTAAGAGTGGACATTTAGAGACAAAACCAGGGGAATGAACAAGGTCACCAAGGGAGAAGCATCAAGTGAGTTCCCGGAGGCTGGAGCTCTGTGGAACTCCAAGTTCATGACTAGGGAAAAAAGGAGTGAGCAAAGGCAAATGAAAAGAAGCATACAGAAAGATAAACTCTTCAAAAGAGTGATGAGGAAAAACGTCATAGTGGAGAGGGTTGAAAAGTACATACTTAGAAATTCTGCTTTTTTAAGGGTATGGGGAAAATGCACTCATATTGCTAGTAGAAAGCAATTTGGCAAAATACATCAATAATTAAAATGTGATTACACGTTGACCCAGCAATTACATTCCTAGAAATTTATCCAAAAGATAGTATTAGATCAGTATATAGTTTGTTAAATGGGAACATTGGGAAACACCTTAAATGTTCATAAAAATTAAATATAAAGTTGGTTAAAGTATGGCACCCACGGTGAGACACTAAGCAGCATTTGAAAGGTTAAGAAAGTTCTGTGTGCAATAATAGCACCCGAGTGCATCGTAGTACTTAGAGTTCCAGGCACCCGTCAAATATCATCAGCTCCCGAAACCCCAGCAACACCCCCATGAGACAGGTATTACTAACGGTCCCGTTTTAAAGGTGGGGAGACTATCATTTATCCCCCACTGGATGAACTGTGGGAGATGAGATTTGAACTCAAACAGTCTGGCTCCAGCAGCCATGATTTTAAATGCCAGGTGAGTGTAGTGACACCGAAAGGTATTTATGAAGTACCATTAAATGCAAAAGAGTCTTGTTCAATAGCATTTCTAGAGAAAATAAATAAATGTTTGTCCCTGCGCAGTGCTCTTCTCAGTTCGTCTCCTGTCCCGCATCTCACCTACAATCCGCAAACCCACACTGAAGACACAAGTGCACACGTACATGTCCAGGTAGGTGGAAGGTGATGCGTATTCACAGAGCACGGGAGGAAGATTTTATACCCAATCTCATACCCCCTGGAGGTGGGGAGAAGAGTGGGCTTTCTTTATGCCTGCACTGTCTACGCGCACATTTAAGACACAAAACAAGCCTGGGGAGAGGGAGAAAAACACTCTGTCGTTTACTTTTAACCACTGTCTGAAAGCAAAGAACCCACTCCAACGGGACAGTCCCTCTGCCCGTCTGAGGCAGCTGAGGTTAGTTCCGCCTGAGCATCTGCAGTCGTTACAATGCACTGCGCTACGACGACTGAATGCTTCATAAAATAAATGGATTGGGCTTGGGGGACTTTCGCTAACCTACCTGGGGGACAGTGCCCACATCCTGATCGCAGGCTGGCCAATACTACCTGCGACAGTGAGTCCCTGTAGCGCCACAGCTTTCAAGCCATGTGGAAGACTATTTCTAACCCCAAAGAAAGTAGCTCCCGTTGGGAAAGGAGGTGTCTTTAATCCATTCTGAGCAACAGAGACATTCACCTGTGTCTGTGCTCTTTAAAAGTACTACAAAACCAGCTTTGTCATGACTAAGCCAAAAGACCTTTTAGGCAACCTGGGGCCTGGGCCCCCATTCTCAGCTGCGGAGAGAATCCGATGGTTTTCTCTGGCTTACCCACCACATGGTTCTCCTGCGAATAACGCCTGGACATTGCACGCGGGCCAGAGGGCCCACCTGTGCCAGCACTCAGCACAGGGCAGGTGCTCAGGAAATGTGACTTCCCTTTCAGATTCCCCTCATCCCAGGAAACCTTCTCATTCAGGGGAACCCGAGTCCCTCAGCCACTGTATTAAAAATTGCTTAGACTGGGTGCACAAGCACTTCCAACTACCCCTAAGTTTGCTAGTTTTATATAAACAGTCTTCTATCTGGCACGTTAGGTCAGGAGCTAAGTCAGTCGCTGCCACACTTGTTTGGAGTACTCACTCAGATCGGCCAACAGCCTTTGGTGCGGCCCATCTGCACTGTATGTGGGGCCAGCTCCCGATTCTCGCAGGAAAGGGGTGTAAATACAGGCCAACAGCAGCGAGAAACTCTCCTTTTTACACCGTCTCTGGTCAAATTCCCAAGATGATATGGGATGAGTATCCAAGTATTACTAGAGAAGACAGAAGCCTTTCTGCCCCGAGTCCAGAGAGATTCCTCTGCAGAGGTCATGTCTGGGTTCACATGGCCAACACGATCAGGCCTAAAAACCCGGTGATCAGGAAGGTAATTTACCAGATAGATACATATTGGCTGACACAGAGTCCAGGTCTGATACCCAGACGGTTACCCACAAAAGACAGAACACACATGTGTTGAGGGCACCAGTAAAAAAAGTCACCCCAAAATTGGGGGAAGACATCCTGGGAAAGGTGTGACATCTGAGATTTTTAAAAAATTAGACATGATGGGAAACATCAGAACTTTGTTGGACTTGCTCACACTTCCTTCATGGTGTAATGTGGTTTTCGCTCTGAACTACATAATTCACTACGTAGGTATTCTAAAAGGCTCATTCCAGCTCTATAAGGAAAGCATCTTAGAAATTATTTGGTTTTCATCTGTCTTAATGACAAGAAAAAAATAGAGGTAGACAAATCCATAGCCTCATTGAAAGATACATGCAAATATGTTTGCTGTTCTACTGAAGGGATTTTAAATATGTTGCTAACTTCTAAAGTAACTTTGCGGTAAGAATCGTTCATATCTAAACTCAGAATGATTAAGTGGACAACTTAAAGTCCATCTAAGGAACTTCCCAAAACACAAGTGTCTCACAGGGGAAGTGGTGAGCAGCCGCATCACCGGTGGGGTCCGCTGGCCGGGTGCTGCCCCGCCTTCGAGCTGACAGGGGCGCCTCCCAGCTCAGCGGGAGCGCTCCTGAAGCAGCAGGAGGCTCTCCGAGGGTGCCAGGCCGTTATCTCTCGGGACACTCGAAGGCACGACGGGAACCCAGACATGAATTCTGAGTCACCTGGTGACTACAGCTGTCACCACAGCAACGGCCACTGACATCTACTGGGCACTGCGGTTTTCCGGACACTACGTTAGAACCTTCCGGTAGCACCTTATTTCATCCTTACGCTAATCCTGCAAATCGGTTTCTATCATCTCAGATCCCAGGGTCTGCGTACTTGAAGTCGTACGTACACTGGGGCCAAAGTTAGAACCAAAGCTGGGTCCAGCGGCCGCGATTTTACCCCCCACGTTTTACTGGGGAAAAGGTGCGCCTGCAGCTTTTAACCAACGAGGCAGTTACCGCCTTCCATAACAGAATGTCACCTCTGACTGAAGGACCAAAACGGAGTTGTTTTTACCAATTCTTCAGCAAATGTCTTGCTCTTACCTCACTGTTAAAGCTGCATTGATATGTTGATATAAAAGCCAACAAGGTCATTACAAATGAATTCTAAAGTGTCTTATAAATTTCTAGCTATCAGAGAAAGAACTGCCAATTGAAATGTAGCAGTTTCGTTTTTAGTCAGTGTATTATAGAAGCTTTCTATTCGATGATATGCTTAGGTACCTCCAGGGATGTTGTTATGGTAAGAAGTATTTTAAGAAAAAAATTGGCATCGTTTTGACAGGAACAGGTTTTAACTTTTCGTCTTGTATCATCTAACTCGTATGAATGAAAACCTTTTTTTAAGTTATGGGAATGAGTGCCATAGTAGATTATAAGAAAAACAAAGAAACAAATTCTAAATAAACAATAACAAAAGGGGATGGGAGACGGGACAGGATCCGAGGTCCTCAAAGACGTCTTGCTCGTGGGTTCAGGAATCTAAAATGAGTCAGAGGCTGGGAGCTGAATTACGCCAGGTCCAAGGGCACAGAGGTCAGAGAGTCTGGTGACTTCAAAATAAAAACAGACTTACTTTGAGAAGAGCCAAGGCCACATGAAAGATTATGTTCAAACCCTGCAATTAAAAAAAAGAGCCAAAATCAACACTGCTACGTGTACCGATATTTCATTAAGTACCTTCCCAAGACACCCACACATCATTTTCACATACAATAACACTTAAACAAATCATGAGTTTTTTTAAAGGTATTTTCTTTCTCCGAGAGGCTTACTGCAAATTTTAGATGCCATTTAATGAATGTTCATATGAAATTACTGCTTTTACAATAAATCATTTTCCTTCCATCTATTTCTAAATCACTTGTATGGTCTAAGAATTGCAAGCGCCAAGTTCTGAGGTCAAGAGCACGGACGCAGAAGTCCAAAGTGATCCCCCAGGTCCCAGGGCTGTGACTCTGGGGCTGTACGTCTGGGTGGTGAGGCCAACCGCCAGCGGCAGACCACAGCGCGGAGCCCGGCACCAGCAGGGCCGCTGACCCTGGGACAGGCCGCTGACCCTGGGACAGGCTGCACGCACGCGGGGAGGGGAACCGGCGCACTGGACTTCCCCCACCGTTCATTCTCGCTGTTCCTTGGTAGCTTGATTTCCGGCTCTCAGGCAGCATTTGAGCAACTAGAGATGGCAATTAGGGCCTATCCGCCAGACTTGCTTTTCCTTTATGTTCCCCCTCAAAGTCAGAGCAGTATTTCTTTAGGAATAAATGAGTTTAGTAGCCTGTTAAGAAGCCATACGGGAGCTGAACTGTGAACTCTGACTTCACAATTCATTCTGAAGAGATGCTTAGATAGTAAATTCAAAAGAGAGGAAATCTTAAATGCTCAAGATGACAGAACCAGAAATAAGGCTGCCACAGAATATGCTGTTTCCTCGCCATGCAAGTTATTGTACATGAGAAGAAAGATCTTCCAAGTCGGAACTGACTGTGAGTTGCCATTGCCCATAAGCCCGGGGTCTACAAGACGTGCCCTGTTCATCTCCATCCCAAACGGAACGTGTCTGCCTTTCAGAAACGGAGTGGTATCAGGTGTATCATGCAAAGGCGTTCGAACAAACCACCCTTTCTCTGCCTCCAACACCAGAAGCGAGGAGTAGGACCAGGTACTTAGAGTGCACGCCCACCGTAACTCACTAAAGTAATCTCTCAGAACCACCGAAACTGCAATGTGATGGTAGAAGGGAAAATGATAAACACAAAATATTTGGTGGGAGGTTCTGGGTTCACTCAGTTAATTCTTTCAGAAAACAAAAGCAGCTAGAAGTAAGTATAATCAGGCCAGAGACAAAAACAGACTGACACAGTTCATCACCACACCAAGCAATGACCCTGCACTCGTTTTGATTACTATGACCAAGTAGAGAAAAGAAGACTACTGTAGATCGCAAACTTGGGTTACAATGAAGCAAATTTTGCTTTCCTAAAGTTGCATCCTCACCCACTAACTGCTGCCCCTGGAGGCCAAAACTTGCAGACCGAGAAAAAAGACCTGCCACCTTGCCCCACGCTCCCTCCACCCGCATCACAGGCGCCAGTGACGTCCCACAACCCGAGCCACTGAGTCCTGCCTGCCTGTCCTGCTTTCCTCGTCCCGGCTGAACACGTACGGCTCTCCTCTCTAAGCCTCACGATGCACTGGTCCTTTCTCCCAGGCTTTCTCCCGCCCTCCTCTCCTTCCCAATCCCTTCAGCGCACCCTCTGGAAACACCACTCCAGGTTCACCCAACTCTGCGGTATTCTCAACCTCCCCTCCAAACACTCCCCCTCCTCCTTGCATTCACAGTGATATTGACAGTGTATTGATTTTCACAACAAAATGTATTACAATTCATACTTTTCACATTATGAACTTGACTAGTCTAAGGGTATAGATCTATATTTAGTAGCAAGTTAGGATCACCCCCAACCCCCCTAAAAACTAGTAATGGCATTTCACCACACAGTGCTGCTGTAGTGGGCACAGTGAGTACTTGTTTGAGGACCAAATGATTGAACTGGACTAGCTATCCCCAATTTTCTGGAATTTATCCTTTTCCCTATAGACCCAGCTAAACCAATTACAGAATCACCATCAAACTATAGTTAAGAAATCCTTTTCTTTACCTATCTTAAAGTGAAAGTACTAGCCAAGTGAGCTATGAAAAATTCAAATAAGAACTTACAATTTTTTTTAAAACTTAACGATCTCCAAATAGCCAAAATAGCTCTAACACAAGAGAAACATTTATTCTAATTAGCCTGGTGATACGATTTTATAGTTTACAGATATCAGAAGTAGCAAACTAAAAGCAAAGTGTGCGCTAGATGGATTAGGAACAGAGAGCCTGTAAGGACAGCTGTCAGAATTAAAATATTAGAACTGACAGAAACAGAAGATGCACTTTTAAAAAACTATAAAATTTATAGCAGTCTTGGCCCCTTTAGTGGAGCCAATAGCCCTTCAGTAGTAAACATCAGTGCATCAGGATAACCCAGCTGTGTTCATGAATACTGTGCATTAAATAAAAAGCAGATAATTTTTTTAAGTTTGGGAAGCTAAAAAGATGACTTGCAGTTACCAGAAAAAATGTATATATGCAAACTCTTTAAATAAGTTCAGAATAGTCGGATATTACTGCATGTGCTTACATGAAGCTCTAGATATTATCCATTTTAAACAAGCAAACAAACAAGAAAAGTAAAAACTTCGCAAGCCTTAAACTAAATCAGAAAAGTGTGGTCAGACTATGGAAACAAAGACCACCTCAGACCTCTGAGCTGTTGAAAATCAGGAAAAACTTGCTATTCTACCAAGATCTTGATTTCATTACGAAAACGTATCCTGATTTCCGAAGAGAATAATAACAAAGCAACCTTAGTTGCATATTTAAAAATACCTATTCTTCCTTTTAAAAGACATTCTCGTTTAGGAATATAATTAGAGGTAGTGTTAAACCACAGAATCCTTCTCCACATGGGCTGGATTTAAGGTGACGGTGTCAGCGCAGGCTGTGGTCCTCAGCGCCCGGCCAACTATAACGTGAACTAAGCGAAACGCCCTTCATTCTTCTGAGCACCACGAACTCCATCTAAATCCCCCATTGTCACCTCACTGTCCCCCTACTCTTACAGGATCCAACCTTTGCCTAACTGAGCTGAAATTTATTTGTTGAAATACATTTTTAAAAGAAAAGGAAGTCATATATTTTCAAAATGCCTCTCCTTTTCAAGAATACATAATCTGCAGCAATTTGTTTGCTACTGAGGGGGAAATAAGGTTTCTTAATAAGACTTAAAGGGCAAAACGTTTGGAGAATGGTTCAGAGCAAAAGCAACAAGTAAATAGCTTGTTATGGTTACTCATTATTGATAGTACAAGGTCTCCCCCCAAGAGCAAGAAAGCAAGTAGCATCCACTGAATGTCTTCTGTGTGCCAAGATCTGAATTAAGTATATGGAAAGCGCGTCCCTGTGTAACCGCAGGACAACCCTAGATCCTATTTTACATGTAGGAAATCAAGACATAGAGAAGTCAAGTCAATTGCTCCAGCCCACACAGTTAGTAGGCAGACTTCACCGGGAGCAGTGCCCCCTACACTCTCAACCACCAAGTTAGAGAAGATAGCTCAAGGGACAGGCAAACGAATGAACAAATCCCTTCGCTGGGTATTATTTAATGTGTCCTCTAATTCCTAAAGGGTTAAAGTGGTTCCTTCCATTTCAAGGCAAGTAAATTTTGAGAGCAAAGAGTGGAACGATAACAAATAGGTGACTCCTACCGAAACCAAATTTTATCATTTGTCTCCATATCGAAAATACTCTTGAAAGCAGCTGACCAATTCCAGGCTGTGAGGCAATGACCAGCTTGTCGGGGACAGAAAGGACCCCACCTTCCTGCAGTGACAACAGATTGAGATCAGACTGGGAAGCTGCTGTTTCAGAATTCAGTCGCAGCCTGCAAAAGTGTTCACTTAGAGAACACCCACGAGTAATTGCCCCAAATTAGATAATTGCTCCCAAGCGCAGATCGTCGTGTTCCCGAGGAGGCCAACAACCGAGCTCCCACAGCCTGCACAGAGCGAGGCTGAGAGCGAAGCACTCGCTGAAACAGACAGTGCTCCGGGTGGCTCTGATGAGCGCACTGTCGTGGGCCCTGGGAGCTGACAGGTGACAGGAGAGGCTGTCAGGAACAATGCTGACAGCACGGAGAACAAACGCTGAGAAGGTGGTGTCAAAGTGTCACGTGTGCCTCAGCACCGGGGTCCTCAGGGATCAAAACAGAGACATCAGTGGGATGGGAAGGCGGAAGCCCCAACAACAGGGCCGTGAGAAATGAGCAAACCGGAAGTGGCCACGGGAAACGGAGCAGACCCACCAGCAAATGCGGCTCACGCCAGAGCAGGTGGGGGCTGCCCTTTCCGACCCGTCCCCCATGGGACATCCCACCCCAGGAAGGGGAACAACTGAATGAGACCTCATATAAAAAGCATATTCATGTGTTGAGCACTTGCTAAATATTCTATAAACACCAGCAATTACTGTTAGGTGCACACGGTTATTGCCAGCTGGATCTTGTACTTTATACGTATCTTTCACTCAAGTCCCTCCACAGCTCTGCAGCCTGTGTGTTACTGCCACCACTTCAGAGATGAGGAAACGGGGGCTCGGAGACATCAGACTGTTAGTAAATAAACGGTAAAGCCTGGGTCAGAACTTATGCCTGCCAGAAGAACAAACAACAACAAAACCCCATGCTTTTCGCAGCTCACTCCATCCCTGCTGCAAACTCAGCGAGACTTCGGTGAGATGTCTGTGCTGAATTAAAGCCTGCCAAGGTTCTTGGACATTTCTGCCACCCCGAGGTGGGGTCTCCGTCCTCTCTTCTGGAATCTGGGCAGGCTATACTACTTCTTTGAGCTGCGGTGTGGACAATGAGAGGCTGTGCCAACACTCCGGCCCAGACCTGCGCACTGACCGCTCCCCAGCCCATCTCCCGGGACGCGCACTCCTGGAAGCCAGTCCCCAGGTGAGAAGTGCGGTCGCACTTAGACCCCGCTCTAAGGAGTCAAGCAGAGAAGGAAGGGCCCGCAGGATGAGCTGCCACCCACAGGAAAGAGAGGCCAGGGATCACCCAGGTGCCAGATCCGTGAGTGAAAATGTCACCCTGAAGTGGACCCCCCAGGCCCAGGCGCCGGCGCAGCGGAAGCCATGAGAATCATTGGAGATGAACCGCACAGCCGAACCCGTCCCAAATTCCCGACTTAGGAAATTGTGAACAAAGTAAACAGTTGCTTTCCGGTTTTGAAAGCATTTCACTCTGAAATGATTTAACATTTAGATAAAAATTGCCAAAAACTGTACCAAGAGTTTCTGCACATCCTTCACCTGGCTTCATCAATGATAACGCCTTGGGTAACCACAGAATAACTACCAAAACCAAGAGAGATGTATTTGGGTGTGTCAGATGTCCCACTCGTGTCCCTTTCCTGGTCCAGGCCCAGTCCTGGGTCATACACTGAACTTGGCTGTCATGTCTCCTTGGTCTCCTTGCATCCGGCACAGTTTCCAGTCTTTGTCTTTCACGAACTCGACACTTTTGGAAAGAACACCGGCCCGTTCTTCTGCAGAATGTCCCTCAATCGGATTTGTCTGATGCTCGTTTATGATAAACTGAGAGGACGTGTTCCGGGCACAAACACCACAGAAGCAGTGTTTTGTCGCTGCGTCTCATCAGGAGGCTGTGTGTTATCAGTGGCTCTCGCTCCAAAGCCACGGGCTCAGAGCCACTCGGGCCTGGAGGAGTGTGTCATCAGGTAAGCAGACCAGAGTCCCTTCGTCTCCTCTCTGATAACTCTCACTTCTTTGATCTGCAAAGCAATGCATTCTTCCACAGGAAGAAGAAAGCAATTGCCATGCAAATATAAAGAAGTACTGTCTGTTCTTTAATACAGGTTCTATGGCAAGAACATTGTAACAAGTTAGCCAAGAAGTATTTGACCTCATTCTGCTTCTCATATTATAAGCTCTTCAAAAGTTCAATCTTTTACAACAGTTTGATGGAGTAACCAGTGAAATAAACGATCGGTCGTTTTGGTTTTTGGTTTTTCTTCTGGATGACCACTAGAGGTCAGGATGGCAGCACTGAAAACCAAGCAGCAGTTAGAGGAAGATTACAGGGACCTCCACGGCAGCCTCAGCTCGGAGTCCTCGTGGCTAAGTCTTCCCTTACTTGGACTACCTGTTCAATACCGTAATACAAAATGTGACAGGATTTGAATGATTCCCACTTTTCCTTTCCCCGGGTTTCCTACATATTTTCCACTTTATCATAGATTCCTTGGTTGGTTTTGTCCTGAGTAGAGTTGTGAAGCAGAGAGCTCCAGAATGGGGAGGATGACGAAGAAATCTAACACGTGAACGCCTCTGCCTGATCGTGGGTGATTACTTTTGTACCTTTGCTTGACTTGCATTTGTTTTTATAAATGAAGCACTAAACAGATACAGAATTGCAAAGCCTGCACCCTTCAGTCTGAGCGACCCTGGGAAGAACCCTTAGAGGTCAGTGACGTCTGAATTACACAGACCTTCCGGCAACGAGGCAGGTAAAATAAGAGAAAGAAATCAAGTCAGAGGCTTTGGCAGGCACTCATCAAATCTGAGCCGTTCTGAGGACTGGTAGCATGTGCGAACATTTGTACGTTTACAAGGACAGGAGGTCATCCCGCCAACAGCCGACCCCCTACCGGAACAGGAGATAAAAATATAGACTGGTTGGAGCCCACCCTGGGTAACCAAGGAGGGGTGGCCTGGAAAGCTCGCTACAGTTCCTATAAAGACACCCTGTCGGCAGAGAACTCGGGCACAGTCACCCTTCTGTCTCCGCCCCGTCATGGTGACCTGGATCCTACTGCCCCTCCGCTGAAGGCATCAGTCAGCCTCCCCGTTCGTTAGCCCTTCATCAGGACAAAGAACTGCCAGAAGCGGGAGGGCTGGGAGGCCTGAAGCTGGAGATCGAGGCCCAGCCCCCTGCCCGCTGGCTCTCCGTGGCCCTTGCAACTGCCCAGAACGGGGTCCTGGCCATAATCAGGCAACACAAAGGACTTTCGTCTCCCGCCAAGTCCGACCCCCTTCCTGCCTTTACCTGGTTTTGGAGCGTCGACAGAGTGGGGGTATGAGGTGTACTCTGGGCTGGCCTTCCCGGGTCTCAATCGACCTTTAACCGACTCCTGTCTGACGCAGAGCAATTACCTTAATGCTCTCTGCCTCAGTTTCCCCAGTACCAGCACCGCCTCACAGAGTGTCGGGGAGGATGAAATGAGTTAAGGTCTGTAAAGCACTTGGAACAGTGCCCGACACACAGTCAGGCAGTGCCTGTCTGAACACACTGTTGTAGCGAAGTCCTCAGAACTGAACTTCAGGATGTTATAAGGAATTTCAGTTCCTTAAGATCTCAAGGAAATTGCTACATATTTTCATAATAACTGACCTATACATTCTCCTATAATTTTCTGAAAAACAGTCTCTCCTATCTCCCAATTTGTTTTTTTAACATTTATTTATTTACTTTAATCAGTATTTTTTAATTGTTGATCTTGTACAGTTTTCTGTCTTTTACTCCCCTCCCAGTCAACCACGCCAGCCCTCCCCACCTCCCTCCCATTTCCACCCCCCATAGTTTTTGTCCCTGTGTCCTTTATACTTGTTCCTGCAAACCCTTCCCCTTTCCCCCTGAAATTCCCTCCCCTCTCCCCTCTGGTCACTGTCAGACTGTTCTCAATTTCAGTGTCTTTGGTTATATTATGCTTGTTTGTTTTGTTGATTAGGTTCCTGTTAAAGGTGAGATCATATGGTACTTGTCTTTCACTGCCTGGCTTATTTCGCTTAGCATGATGCTCTCCAGTTCCATCCATGCTGTCGCAAAGGAGCTCCTTCTTTCTTTCTGCTGCATAGAATTCCATTGTGTGAATGTACCACAGTTTTTTGATCCATTCAATTTGATCAGCTCAAAGATTCAGCCTTAAAAGGAGGAGCTTAAGCCACAAGGAAATGGGAGCGGCTAGCACTCTAGGAGAAACGGATCAAAGGATTAACAAACTTTAAAAAATGAGGAGAGAGGGAAGGTGTTTATAGGTTTTGCTTCTAGAAAACAGTAGACGCTGACTAAGTCAGCCTTTGGCATTTTTCCTGACCTGCCAGGTGGAGTGTAAACATTCATTTCAATCAAGCCGAGCTCAGTGGCACTGAAGGTGCAGGCAGCTCGCCCGGACAGGCTGCTGCCTGGCCTCGAACCATCACCGGAGACAGACTGTGCAAGATCGCTGAGCGGACAGGATCTCTGGAGGTGCCTCCACTAGGGCCCTGCGATGTCAAATCCCACACACAGAAAACAGTGAGAACAACCAGAGACCGCGGGGAAGGTAACCGCAAAGCTGAACACCTGTCCTGTGCCGGGCTCATGGCTTCACCCTTCGGCTCTGTCTTTCATCTGCGGGCCGTTCCTCCTGTCCTCGTCCACATGCACTTCCTTCTAGTCTGTCCGCAAAGGAAGTGGAGAGCACCTGAGTGCCATTTTTCCCCGTCACTGAAGATACACTGGAAGGCACACTTTTCAAGGCTTAATATCCTCAATTTTTGTCATCTGTCTTCATATGTACTGATTGCAAATTCTTTTGTGGTTTGCCTATGACCTCTCTTCAAGGCCTTCATAAATCTCCCAATAAAAAATAAAACTAGATAGCCGGCTGTAGCGTAGGTCCGAACAGTACAGGCTGCTACCGAAGAATCACGTACTATACTCAGAGCATTAAATTGAAGCCCTACTAGTAAACCGTCTACTCCTGCTTTGAGCTCGAGGTCAGCTGTGGGTGCGTCTTACCACCTTCTCCTGCCAGACGTGCACAAGTCCTCTTCTTCTAAATCCACAAAATGGATACAGAGGGCACTCTATCTATTCTTTTCCATGAGGGCTACCAGCTTGAACTACCCACAGACTCCCCAGTCTAACAATCTATTATTCTTTATGACTTCAATATAGTAGAAACACTTGGTTTTCTGGTTTCAAACTGAGAGCAGACTGAATAGGCTTATAAGAGCATGGCTGCTTGAGGTCCCAGTTCACCAGACGGGGTACCAGGGAAAGAACCAACATCACCTGGGTAGAGTGTGGAAACCAAGGCTCATTTACAGACTCGCCTAGAGAATGTAGCCGTTCTACAACTGGAGGGGTTTCCAGGCACCTTGCAGACTTCAGTGGAGGGCAGGTTTACAAGTAAGAATGAAGACAGACGGCCAGGAGGGGTATGGCAAAGGACGTCCTCAAGGTGGATTTCTGGGGCACAAAGGTCTTCGTTCTGTTTGTTGCCTTGATTATCCACTGGAATATACATTTGTTCCCCCAAAACAATGTGGTCTAGTTTTTACAAACGTTAAGAAAAGCAAGGGAATTGAAAATCCTGAAAAAGTTACCAAAGTGAAAGTCCCTTTCCTAGACATCCTGCGCAGGAGGAGGAACTCACTTCGGAGGGACCTCTGACAGTGCGCAGACAGCATGGCGGTGGCCGGTCTCTCCCCTCCCCTTCCGCGGCCCTCAGCACCTCTGAGCAGCCCCACGGCCTCGCCTCTGAGGGCGGGGAGCTGCCTGTCCACGCAGCCGGTCCGAGGCCACCTCCCACGAGGTGGGCAGGGATGGGGAGGCAATGCTGTTCTACTGAAGATTGAACTTGGAAAAAATGGTCTGTCCATTACACTTTTCTCTAGGCCATCATTTCTACTTTTTAATCAAATTCACATGTCCCCAGGCAGAACTGGCTTTACGCCGGTTTAATTTCCTCTAGGACCATGAGACTGTGTGACTGTGCTCGGCGGCCCTCAGGTCTGAGCGACAACGTTCCACCTGGGTGAAACCAAAGGCGGGCCTTCTCGGAGAAGGGGTGCACAGTCGCATTATCCCATGACCCCAAGCTGGTGCACTGGAAACGGGGGTGTTCACATCTGCATAGTGGAGGGGGAATCATGGTATGGTCCAAAAAACAGTCTTCAGTCAAGTAATTGTTCCAGAACCTACGTATAGGAACTAACTTGTCTAGCGTTTCATTTTTTAATGCAGTGAAACTTTGAAGACAGTATAAGTGTAAATAAACGAGTGGCACATCACCAACAGAACTGAAAGTCGCAGCTGAATTTTGAATAGGTTCCAGGGGAGCAGGCGGAGGCTGCAGTGCGTGCAAGTGGCAGCTCGCGGGCAATTAACGACCGACCGGGCCCTGGAGGAAAACCCTCCCCGCGACGTGCCTGCAGGGAGTGCAGGGTAAACCAGTCTGCCGCGGCCTCCTCTCCTCTCCTCTCCAAAGAAATGCCGCTCCGGTGCCCGGTGCGTGAGGTCGACCGTGTGGAAAGGAAGACCAGCACCTTCGCCGGCTCTCTGCTGGCCGTTGCTTTCTAAGGCCTCGCTGCAGAAAGCACGCTCTGCGGGGGCCGCCGGCCTCAGCCTCCCCGGGGAGGGAGCTCCACGTGCAGACGCCTGCGTTCCACGCCCCAGAATGAATGGGCGTTCGACAGGACCGCCAGCTGAGTCGAATGCCTGTTAAAATTTCAGACCCACTTCTTTTAGACAGTATGTATCTTTTCCGCCTAGTAATTCAAAATAGTCTACTTCTCACAAGGAGCAGATGGCTCCATGCATCAGTGAAAGAAGGGTAAAAAGCCATAAAGATCAAGCTGTCAAAATTGGTATCTTTCCAAAAATAACTCCAATTTTCTAATTAGCTTTATAATGGTGACAGATAATTTAAAAGATTTCGTTTTGGAATTTGCTTTAGATGAGTAAGTTTCTTTTGATCCAGTCTTGCTAACCGAAAATTGTGTGAGGAAATAAAAGAAGAAAAGGTGTCCTAATTCTGCTGCTGCAAATCAATTTACAAACAGAGCTCATTCATAGAGGTAGTAGCCCCTACGAACCCTAACATGAACCCTAACATGAAAACCCCAACCCAGCAGAGATTTCTGGAAGAATAAAAATTCAAAGGGAAAAATAAAAGTGCCAAGTCATTAATCAAATCTAATATAAATTAAGGACCATAAAATAATTATGATATCTTCAAAACTCATTTTCACTGGACGGCTCACGAAGAATGATACTTTTTGCCACTGAACCACGTCACTGACCCGGAACACGGCAAAACCCTAGGGAGCGCGAGAATCTAAACGCCGTCAGCGGGTAGGCGAGCCCTTCCCTCCCCCGGCCCAGTAAGCAAGCCAGCACGCACACACACTGCTTCAGTGGCCGTTTCATTCTTGGAAATGGAAAGCGCCTGGCCTGTCTTTCTTCAAAAAAGACAGAAAAGGAACTCCATAGACACAATTTCTATATAGGTTCTAGAAGGAAAGTAAAAGATGAAAAGACAAAAATAAAAAGTGATGTAAAAGGTTATACATTATCAATGCTTCCAATTTGTAAGTCTAAATTTCACCCTCTTTTTTCCAAACACAAAACTTTTGGGGGAGAAAATAGGAGATCATGTTTTCAGAAGTTAAAGAAAAAAACCCAGCAACAACTCATCAACAATTTTCCTGCAATATATTCCTCTTTCTCGACTTATGTATGTCATGCTTGGGAAAAGGGTAATGACTCCCACTGTTCTGGGCAGGTATCTCACCTGGGTAATAAATACACAGCAATAATACTTCTCGGGAGTGTGACTTACAGTTAACTTTGACCTCCGACTGCACAAGTTAACTTTAGGATCAAACAGTACATAAAGGAAAAATGAAAATCCATTCAACAAAGTGCTCTTGTGGGTAGGTGCTCTCTTCTGATTCAGTCCAATCCTACTCCACCAGGCCTTGCCAGTCCTCACTAAGTGGTCAGAATCCGCCACCCCTCAATCTTTGACCGCACCCTTAACATCGATCACGGTCTCTACTCCTGAAATACGAAGCCATCTGCCACCCTTCATCTCCTCTGCTGACACTTTTGACCAACCACTACCACTTCTTAGGGGGACATCCCTAAGAAGTGCCCCCAGGGCACTCGCCACAGCCCTAGTCATCTCTGAAACCTTTCCACTGGACCATGCCGTTCCATGCTTAAAGATCTCCAACGGCTTCGAGCTGCCCCGGAGGGAAAAGCCCACGTGCCCTTCCATATGACCGACGACCCCTGGGAGCACCGGGCCCGCCCACCCGCTGACCGACTGCTCTCCGTGTTCCAGAAGTTCCGGCTTTCTTTTAGTTCCGCCCACCCGAGCGCCTCACACGCGCATCTCCCCCACACCCATCCGTGGGAATTCTCCTACTCATCTCTCAGATCTCAGCTTGAAATGTCACTTACTCAGAGGGACCGTTCTAGAAACCCTCATCTAAAATAGGCTTACTTATTACAAAACTTGAGGCAGCCTGCACTTTCCCCTCCTGGCATTTATTACAATGTATAATTGTATCAATGTCTATTAAGTTGATCTGGTCTAATGTGACATTTAAAGCCATCATTCGCTTATTAATTTTCTGTCTGAATGATCTGTCCGTGGTGTTAGTGGGGTAGGAGAGTCCCCGCTATAATTGTATTGCTGTCAACTTCTCCCTTTATATCCAATAATTCTTGCTTTATATGTTCAGGTACTCCTGTGTTGGGTGCACAGATTATAATCACATGTTTTTGTGTTTGTTTATTATGTCTTCCCGTTAGCCTGTCCGCTCCATGCATGCAAAGACAATGTCTGTTCCATTCCATGGCACCTACTAGATGTAGCTCAGTGTCAAGACATAACAGGTGTTCAGTATTTATTAAATAGATACATGCTGGAGGGATAGATGAGACATTCCTTTCAGTGAGTATCTCTGGCCCCCTGGATGTTGAACTGATGAGCTGTTGGTTATTGTTTTTCTAGAGACAAAAGTCAAAGCCTCACTTCATAACAATTTGGAAGCACATGCTGCTCCACTTCTGTCTTTCCTGGCACCCTTCGAACTGCTCCAAGGACTGCATTGGAGTCCTTCACTTTTCACTCCTTTTTAATGCTTTGGAGATTACTCGAGAGGCCCTTTGGACTCCCATGTACACCTTTAATAACCTAACCATTAAGAATCAAGTTGTGTCCCTGACACAGTGCAATATACTGTGTATTTTACTGATGTATTCTATGAATCCCTTCTCCCCCAATATAAGTAATCACATAAAAGAAAAGGCTGGCAAAAGAAATCTCATCTAAAAATTTTGCTTTCCCGTTATAATGTGTTCCCTCCACTGTAGTTCCGCAACAATGTAGTCCTGTTAGAAAATCTGGCATTATACCACATGCTCTTAGTTGGCATTGCAACATAACTGTTTTGCTCCTCAAATATCTTTTTAAAACATATATGTCATCAGAGCATGACCCTAATTTAAACCTCCAGTGGCTTCCCATGTTTATAACTGTGTTTCCCAAACTGGGATATGCCAAATCCGAGGCAGAGCATGAGATTTAAAAAGTAGAAAAAGCTACTCATATTCATGTTCCCACACCTTAACTGAACAATATATTTGCTCTATAGCATACTCTTGGGCTGACAATGTAACAAAACCATTATAATAAACCATTCATATAAATGTAAAAACTTTTCAACTTGATGTATTTTTATTGTCAAAGAAAGGAATAGGCTTGGTCAAAGTAAGATTGCCTAATATCAACCATAAAGAATTTATGAAGTATCAAAGCACACTTCTCTTTTTTTTAAATTATTTATAAATCTCATTTTTAAAGAACTTTGGAGCCTTGGCCAGGTGGCCCAGTTGGGTGGAGTGTTGTTATGCACACAAAAGGTTGAGGGTTCAATCCCCAGTCAGGACACTGCCTAGGCTATGGGTGCGATCCCTGGCCAGAGTGCATACAGGAGGCAATCAATAGATGTTTCTCTCTCTCTCTCTCCCTTCCCCTCTCTCTAAAGTCAATAAACATATCCTCAGGTAAGGATTAAAATAAAAATAAAAAGCTCTGACACTGTGAGAAAAAGTTTTAGATATTCAAAAGAAATGTTTAAGCTTTATATATATATATAGGACACTATTCATGATCATATATAATTTCCTGACCTAGTGAGAGTAAAAACCTGACTAAGCGCCCGCACCCACAGCCTGCACGGGAAGAACGCAGATTCGTCTTCATCCCCTGTGTGGCAGCTGAGGGCTCAGTCTTGTTCTTGACTTAAATTCACATGAGCGGAAGTATCTGCCTACTGTTCATCAGAATCTGTCCCGCTGCAGCTCTGCTGCGGAACAAACCTGATCCAGACTCCGGCGCTGAGGAAGTCTGGCTGTTAAAACTCTCCTCTGCTCTCTATCAACTTGGCTTTGTTGACAGGCCCACAGGAACATCTGAGCAAAAGGGCCTTGAAAAAATATCAACAGACCAAGTTTTTACCCCCAGAGACAACACTGAAAATGCAGCAACCACAGAACCATTGCTGGATATTTCCCTTTAAGTTTGGTGCTTCCCTGAACTAATGACCTTGAACTATGACTTTATTTTGGGGATTCATCAATAGAATAAATTCTAAGAGACAGAAAGCGCACTGTCTCACCCCTCTCTGTCTCACTGTTCCCAGTCCTCCAGAAGACCAGTAACGCCCATGTGGGACACCGAGGAGCTCCCAATGACCCTTTGCTGCTGCTGCTGTTGATGATGATTAAGACGTAGATCTCTAGCCCAAACATATTTCAATGTATAAGTCAAAAAAACTGTTAAATCAGCACTCCTTAAACTTGGAAAATTCAAAAACTTAGCGACATCTGTTAAGCATGCAGATTTATAGGGCATACGCTCAGAGAGTCCCGATTCTCAGAGAGGTCTAGAGAGTTTGTATGTTCAACGAGCATGCCCCAAGGCCTCCCACTTTATTTTTAGAATTGAGATAGAATTTCAAATAGCACGAAATCAAGCCTTTCACAGTGTGCAATTCAGTGGTTCTTAGTATATTTGTAAGGTCATACAGCCATCGCCACTAATTCCAGAATACTTCATCCCCTGAAAAGAACCCTCGTTCTCATGAGCAGTTCATCCCCAAGAACAAGAGCAGGATCATATCTCCGGGTAGGTGAATAAGCAAAGTAATATCTGTCTGCTGAAGGGGACCTGTTCTTCCGAAGCCTGAAAATGTCAAATATTTCAGGACTGACTCATGGTATTTGAATACGTTCAACCCTATCACCTCAACCTGTAGTCATTCATTTTAAGCTGCTTACTTTTCATGTTGAAAGCTTATTAATTATGAAATACAATGTGCTTTGATTCTAAAAGAGCATTTAAAATATAGGCTATATCAGTACTATTGGGCATCTAGCTTTCATCTTATTACCAAGAGAAGGAAAGAGAGGTTCTAAATATTAAGGAAGTAAAAATTTTTCGGTGTATTAAGGGGTCTCGTGGACACAATGGATTCCTGCCTATCTGTCTGTGGCATTAAACCAGAGACCTAGCGGAAAGCCAGAGAACAGCTAGACCACGACCACTTGATGCCTCGGGTAAGGAACAACCAGCAGACCACGCTGAAGCCCGAGCTGCAGTCCAGTAGGTTCAGGAGGCACTGGAACATGCAGGAAATTGTTCTTTTCAGTGGAAAGTTTTCTGGCATCATTCCTCAGCAAAGAAGAGCAAAATGGACTCTTTACTAGGACATGGATAAGAAGCAAAATGTCAAGTGGACTTCTGAAAAGTAAGAGTTTCTGAAAACCTTGATAAGACAATCCAAAAAGCAGAAAACCAGAAGGTCCTATTATGCCTCTTTTTAACTAACGCAATCAACAATTCCAGTGCTGGTGGCTAGATACTTATTGTATGTCTAGATATAATTCAGAGGCCCTTGGAAAGTGATGAGAAGGTCAGACCATCGTTTGGTTAGAAGGGCCAAACAACAGATGCCGTTGGCAAAGCGCCCACGAAGGGAGGCCAGAGAAGAGTACTGGAGCATCAGAGGCAGCCGTTTCACGGTGAAATTCTGCTAGACCGCAGAAGAAACATCTGGGCAGGCAGTCAAGAGTCCTGCACTGAGAGGCCCCAACTGATGTTAAGCACTGGTAAGACTTCGACCTTTAAAGAAGAGTAGGTGATGGGGCTTCTTCAAAGAAGCAAAGACCATTGGTCTGTTTGCTATAGGGATGGACAAGAACAATCAGGCTATCTGCCCACGTAAATTTAAAAAAACCACACAACAATTTCTAAGTTGGCTAACTTAGAGGCTGAGAAGAGTGAAGGGCTGAGAAGTCTGTTCGGGGAAGGTAAGAATGAGTAGAAGAAGGTACGAAAGCTTTTAGTTTGATGTGTGGACCAGAAGCATGCTCCTGAAAATCCTGTCTGTATCCTGTCATTAAATCTCTGAGGCTTCAAAAGGGAAGCTTGAGAGTTTACCAGCAAAAACTCGTATGAATAGAACTAGATGGTGGAGCCAAGGAACTACTGCTCTCCAAAGCAAGTCCTCAGTTTCAACTCCTTTCAGCTGATGCTGTATGAGAGCGTTCCCCCTCCATTGTACCACCTAGACAATTTATACGTTGGGGGACTGTTACTAATAATTGCAATGGAGGTCTTTAAACAGGTACTAGGTAGATGCGTTCACAATCCAATCTCCGGACAATGAAAAGCACTGAAATGTTTTATATCACTTTGCAGATAATAAAACTCAAGAGCAAAGTTGTTTTTCAGCCTGTAGGATTTCATGAACACATTTATATTAAGATAATAAAAATAATTTCATCCATTAATTCTTTGCTCTTTTTTCCCATCAACAGGTATTTCTTGCATGTCTATAAGCTGAGTACGCAAACAGCAGCACACGAAAGAGATGCAGCTTCTCTGTTCGGAAACTTGTAATTCAGTGAAAGAAACAGGCATCAGAAAGGTAACGCACCGAGTGCTACGAGAAAATGTAAAAGTAAGGACCTACTTAAGGATGGGCGATCACGGAAAGTTTCTTGGAAGCAACGTTTAACTTCAGACTTGAAGGAGTTAGCCAGGTAAAGAGTGAAGAATGCGCTCCAGGCAGAGAGGAAAGAATGCACCGACAGTTTTAACCCTAGCAGATTTTGGGGGTTCCAGACACTGAAAGGGGGCCAGTGCTGAAGTCCAGTGAGTGAGAGGAAGACTGGCCCTAGGGTACCCCGGGCAGGAAGGAAGGACAAGGTCACAGGTGGAGTGAGACGATGTGAGGTTTCCTCAGCGGGAAAGCACCGAAGAGTTCTTGGTGGAGGGGACGTGGTCTGCTGGGTGCGTTGTGAAAATCTCCCCGGATGCTGTGGGGAACCATGGGACAAAGGAGACAGGGTGTCCGGTGGGAAGACCAGCTAGGAGGTTACTGGCTTGGAGATTAAAAAAAACAAAAAGGTTTCAAGATCTATTTTGGAAGTGGACTTGATAAACCAGTGAGTATTTTCCAAATGTGTCCAACGACAAATTGCTGAGGGATCCGTCCACACGTCGCAGAGACACGTGGGTGGGCGCGACAGACCCTGAATTCCATGCAGCGGTCCCTCTGAGAAAGGCAAGGCGGGTGTGGTCGGGCAGGCGCAGCGGTGCGCAAGGGGGCACAGAGACACAGAAGTTCACTGCGTGCCTTAGTGCTTTCTTCGTATGTTTTAAATATTCAATCTTAAAAATAATGACATGTGTAGTTGTTTTATTCAGTCCAGGTACACACAGTTCACCTGCTATGAGTTTTTCTGCAACAAAAATTACTATAAAATAACTTTAGTTACTACAATTCGTGAAGAACTGTAAGATTTTCACTGGAGGGGAATGATGGGGGAGAAATGGGACAACTGTAATAGCATAATCAATAAGATATATTTAAAAAAAAAGATTTTCACTGGGAAAAAAGTCACCCCCGACCTTTAAGTCAGTGATGTTCATTTTCATTGTGAGAACTCGACCAACGGCAACTAAACACTGTAGGTTCCTGAACAGGTTCAAAGTAGGTCAGGTCTTTGTGAGTCTTCAAATTCTCACGGTAAAATGTACCTTTAAAGGACGAGGCTGGACGTGCTTACTCCACCACTGATCACCTTTTATAACTATCCCCCCCTCTACATCTCTTACTTAAATGTACCAATACTGGCCGAAGTGTTCCCACGGCCACCAGGACCTGCCTTTAGAGCAAACGTTGCGGAGGGACTGTAATCCGAGCAGCGCCAGAGGAAAGCGCATCGCCGTGGAATTCCCAGTCACCCCCAGCATCGTCTGTCTCCGAGAGGCTCCTGGAAGCGTGGCAGCTGCCCGAGTCCTGCCCCCTCGCCCGCACATTGAATGAAAACACGTGATCAGCCCAACTGACCCCAGACGACCCACCAGCACATACACCCTGTTCAGAATTCAACCGCTTCTCACACCTGCACTGCCACGAACCACCGGCCACCCTGGATATCTGCGTTGCCTCCTAACTAGCCTCCAACTGCTCCCAAAATCTTTCTCAGCAGTGCGACCTGAGTGACCAGGAGTCAGAGCTTGTCACTCTCCCACTCCAAACTCCCCAGGGCTTTCCTATCTCAGTCTAGTACAACCTAGATTCTCTCCAATGGCCCAAAGACCCTATTAAAATCAGCCACATTTCTCTTCCTTCCTTCATATTTCCCCATAGCGCTTACTGCCTTTGATCTACTACATATGCTACTTAATCATTTGTTTATCATCAGTCTCTTCTACCAGGTAATGAGGGCAAGAGTCTTATCTGCTTTTTTGGCGGGGGGACACTCTTGTGTCCCCAAACTTGAACCGTGTCAGCATTTAATAGGAACTCAATACATTTTTGTTGAATGAATGAATGAGTCAACCTCCCTCTAAAAGTCACAGGAAGCACAAGCACAGACAACGGTTCTGCCATTTTAACGTGAGGTTCCCGCTTCTTTCAGCAATGACAAAATTAATGAAAACACAGGACGGAGCTGTAACAGAGCTGATGTGAGGGCCGTAAAGAGCTTGCGGGTGGGAATGAAGTCAGGTCCAGAAACAGGGTTTCAGAGAGAGATTTTCCCAGGCCTGAAGATTTCTACTGCTAAGTAAAATTTTAAAGTAGCCTACACAGCACTGATTGGTTAGCGCTGATTGGTGACCAATCACTACTTTTAAAGTTTTCAGAAAGTTTTATATTTATGTTAGAATTCTTAATATTCCTCCTTATATTGGCCCATTGTGATGTTTTTTAAATTCATGGTATTATTTGATAAAGTTGCCAGCTAATGCTACTATGGTAATCATATTGCAATATATAACCAACACGTATCAAACCAACAGGTTATAAACCTCAAACTCACAAAATACTATGTCAATTATATCTCAATTTCTAAAAAATTCAACATATTACTGTTTGAGGGAGAAAAGTGGGGCAAAGAGTGAGAATATTATATAATAAATCTACTCTTCAGATAACAGCTCCAGAAAATTGCCCTGAAAGGGGTTATACTTGCTCCCCCTTGTATTTAACAAGATATTTTAAATAATATTTTTTATTATCCTAAGAAGAAAGGAGAGGCAAGAAATATACTCTAATTTGAAAGGTCAACGATTTTCTTATGTTTCATGAAATACCAAGTTACTATAAAAAGCTGAATATATTTGATACTCTAAAGATTGAACTATCTGGGAAGAGTCAGCTTCAAATACCGGCTGTCAGTTATCTTGTCAAGACTAAAAGAAATACTGCTTTCCTTATGTCTTTTTTGAAAGAAGGTGGAAAAATTATTATTGGAGGATTACTTAAATCCCCAGTCAAAAGGAAATAGAATGCAACTTCCATTTGGGTCAATGGCTAAAATTTTGGTTTTAGCAAAGAAGCATCTCAACTTGGGGGGGGGGGTGTGGTAGACAAAGGTTGTTAGAAAGGTAATTCTTATTAAAAGGTTGTTAGAAAGGTAAATACTTGACCCCCTCTTAATTGCTCAAGTCAGCTAGTTAAGTGAAAAAATTGAGAGCAGAATGAAGGGTAACGTGAACTGAACATTTACTAAGTAACCGACACAGTGCTAGGCACCTTATTATTCAGAATTTCACTTACTTATTTACATAACCCGGGAGATAGGCATCCTTAGCTTCATTTAACAGATGAAGAAACTGAGACCTACACAGGTTGAGTAACATGAGCAAGATGATGCAGCAAGGGTTAACTGAAACACCGGCTATCTTAACTTCAACATCACACTGACTCTGTGTTGCTCCCTCCGTAACTGAAGACACTGCTGGATATTCCCCACCAGGCCGACTTCTTTCGGAGAAGAATCAGAGATCCAGCTCTTAGATCCAGCTCTTAGTCCCATCTGCGTGCAACTTCGGAGATGAAGTAAATGACTTCAGTCACCAAATCAGTTGCATATTGTTTCATATTCATGAATTCTAATCTGATCCAGGACCTGCCCTCTTTTTTTTTTTTTAACTTTTTTTTTTAAGTACTTTTTCTTTTCCTTTTAGATTTTATTTATTTATCTTTAGAGGGGAAGGGAAGGAGAGAGGGAGAGAAACATCAATGTGCGGTTGCCTCTTGTGTGTCCCCTGCCGGGAACTGGCCTGGCAACCCAGGCATGTGCCCCGACTGGGAATCGAACCGCGATCCTTCGGTTCGCAGGCCCGCGCTCAATCCACTGAGCTACACCAGCCAGGGAGGACCTGCCCTCTTAAAAAAATAAAACAAAATAAAATAAAAACTAGCCCTTGATCCCAAGGAGACTTTTAGTGAAGAAAAACAACTCAAAAGGTAATGCTCAAAACACTTGAAGAGCTGCTTGGTGGCATCTACAAATCTTAGTGCATTCGTGCCCTAACCCAGCAATTCCAAAAAGGAATTTATTGAAGGACAAGTTCAAGAACATTCACAGCAACACTGCTCGTAACAGCCCTAGTCTGGAAATGACCCAGATGTTCATCGACAATAGAATGGAGAAACGGTGGTACATTTCTGACGGGACAAACAAACCACACCTACGTGAACCCGCACGGATGACTCTCACAAACACAATGATAAATGAAAAAGCCAGGCAAGGAAGAGTTCACGTTGTAGGATTCCAGGTTCGTCAAGTTCAAAAACAATCAAGTGTACTCGACGGTGTTCTAAGTCAGGATGGCGACTGCTCTTTGGAGGGGTAATGACTACGGGGCAGTGAAGGTGAGGAGGGCCTTTGAAAAGCTTTTGAAAAATTAACACTTTCCATCTGAGAATTTCCTAGCCTTCCATTTGTAACTAAGCATTAATTTATAACCATCAAGATTTGAGTTGTTTTCTTAAAAAATAGAGAATATGACAAAAAACATGAATGGATTGTTCTATTTAAGACTATGTTACCATTTCTTCTTTTAGAATATTTTATCACGTGAAAGAATAGCTTTGATATAAATATTTTATTAACTACAAGAAGGAAGTGGACAGAGAGAACAGACAGGCAGGAAATAAAAGTTTATCTAAAAATTTCCTTTGCAAAATAATACTTTGACAAAGATGAGTTAGTGGAAAGACCGAATATCCTGAAGCTTACTGCACTATTGTTCCCAATAAAGTTTACCTTTAAAGCCACTTTGCTCTGTTAAGGTGTGTTATTTATTTCCCTGGTTAACATACTGCTGTGATTACAACCTACTCCATCTTTTGGAAAGCTATGTATGCAACTTCCTGAAACAGCTGCACAGCATCAGTCTGAGAGTGGGAAAGTGACATCTATCTATGATGCTCTTATTAATTTTAATGAGCATTAAGATATTTCAAACCCCATGATTATGAATCACAGTTGACAAGTGATAAGAAGGCTTATAAATTTTCTTTTCTCTTCCTCACAATAAATGTTGCTAACTTTTCTTAGCAACTGAAATTAGAAATTCAAGTATCTTCAAGATAAAACTTCCTGAAAAAAACTCTATCCGGGGTCCAGAAGACGCAGTAATGGTACTCCAATATCAGATAGAGGCGACTTCAGACTAAAGTCCAGTGATCACACCATTTGACTTCAAATAAGGCTTTTGCTCCAAATTCTGCATTTAGCTTAAATTCAGATAGCATTTTATAAACCAATTTGTAAGTAAAACAAGTAGAAGTCAATCAATTTCTCTAGCTGTAATGCATTCAGTATTTCAGAACTTATTCTGTGACCCTCAGCAAGTCACTTGGCCCTTCTTTATCAAAATGCATTGGAAACGCTGAAAAAGCTTATGTGCCTACAGAATGCTCTGCACCTGCAAGTGTGGTGGAACGCCAGCTAGGACCTTCGAGGAGCAAACCCCAGCTGTGCTCACAGATGAAAGGGCCCCCGCTGCAGGGGGCTGAGAGACGAGTCGTGCTGTATGCAGCTGATACATCTTATTCCTGTAAGTCTTATCACTACGTTTCTAGTTTCTAGGGCGACTGAAATAGAATTTTCTTTTAAGAAAGAGGCAACTTTATGTAAGAAAAGTAATATAGGAATACAAAACTGCCTAGATCATAATATTAGTCTCATATTCAATACTTTTGAATAATTACTAGAGCTTTTTAAATTTAAGAGCTATAATTTATATCCATTTATATTTCCAATGTAAAAAAATTCTTCTCATCCAGCAACTTTCCAACACTGTTAAGAATGTTAAATATTTTGGTGGTTAATATACGTGGTATATATGTGTACTATTGCTTATTTCTTTAAGAGAGTAAAGTAAGTAAACATAGTCACCTAAGGAACTAAAAACAATAAATGAAATAAACACTGTAGATACCTAAGAAATTGTGCAAGCTGATTTTTTGAAATAATTCTACTCTAGGATATTTCAAAATATTCAAAAATCAGTTTGCACAATTATGTGATACAAAAACTTTATCATTTATCTCTTACCTGGATGCAGTCTCAATCATCATATACAAAGAGATAGCTTATAAATTGAGGATTTAATTATTATAAAATTTTCACTTATATTCACTCTTGGAGTATCATTGCATTACTATTAAAAACACCTGATTCTAAATCATTAATTTAATTTTGAAGGCCTTTTATATTAGTAATCTATTATTACACATATATGGGCTTATTATGAGTTATACAAATTTTATTACCTCATTTTACTTTGTAGGAATTATATGTGCCTTAATATTTTCATTTCTCACAAATAATAAAATTACAGTTAAAATAGTCTTTAATAAAAATTCAAATAGAAATTTCTGGCCAGTATTTATTAGCTTACTGTCACGAGAAAAAGGAACATGAAGAGGACTGTAGCCACGTTAGTCACGCAGAAGCTACTCCCCCCATGGGCTCAGGTACGGGGACGGGAGTCACTCTACCTCACAGAGCAGCAGGTCCAGGATGTGGAAGACCATGCAGAGCGGAAACTTGGCCGTGAAGAGCGTGAGAAACCACTGGGACGCGTACATATGGGCCTCCAGGTTCAGGTCACAGAAATGGCCGTGCAGGTCCGGCAACTGCTCCTAGAAGTCCAAGTGGAAAACTGAGCAGACGGAACACGGAAGAAGCTCTATTTCCTGCGACAACCGCGATTTATACCAAGCTTCCTGTGAACACTCTCATTTCACTGCAGCATTCCCTGAATTGTATGAAATGGCACAGGAGCGTTGACAAGAGCTGAGAGTTAGGGACGTGACAGGTCACCGAGGGAAAGACGGACCTGTTGGGGTCGAATAACAAAGATCAGCTCTTGCTCACCTGACTGGCTTTGTCTCCTAGGAAAGGCTCGGGATACCCACTTGCCTTCCAGGGAATGTCACGACCCAGGGTCCAGTGACGGCGCCCCCTGCAGCGTTCAACCCCTCACTGACTAGGAGAGAGATGGACTTAATGTCAGCATCATCCTTTTTTACATCACTTTGGTATACTTTCTGGCGCTTAGAAAAGGCCAGGACATAACCAAATTTTTGAAAACCTATCTATGATATCTTTAAAAAATGGCAAAATGCAGGAACTGCCGGTGTATAATGTATGAAATTGAATGTCTCCTTATAACGCCTTCACGCTAGCTTTACTTTTCTCCCACGCTGTACCAGTGACTGCTTTTCGAAAGCGTGAAAGGCAGTGCGCAGCATTAGCGCAGTGTTCCCATAACTGGAAGGCGAAGGTACGCAAGAGCCTTCTTTCACAAACAGACCACAAAACGAAAACCAGTATCCCACTGCTTGTGCAGGATGCTCTCTGCAAAACACCCAAAGGTGCCCGTCTCCTACTTTAGATGGGGCCTCCAACGGTTATCCAGTGAACGCACAGAAAGTGCCAACAGAAAAGTGTGTCTGGGTTTCTTCATAATACCTTGAACTTGCTATTCATTTATCAGGCACAAGTATTTGACTCTCAAAGCACTTAAGATTAGTGACCTCTGAAGCAATATAAACTTTTGCAAGGGAAACGTGAGAACTGAGTAATCCCAACCAAACCCTTGCACTGGGAAACATCACATCTCTGAAGCAGAGCGACAGCTTTGCAGGCCTAGAGTTACCAGAGTCTTCTACAGCCTTTCCTCCCCTCGATGAGCACTTGCCATTGCGCTTAGTTTATCTGATATCCTTCCACCCCTTTATTCCTTCCTCACTTTTCAGGTCCTCCACCCTCCCGCCTTCCTGCTCCCGGGGAAGCTGTCCTCCGCCGCACTGCAAACCGCCGGCCCCACGCCCCTGTCCCTCCGCCTCTTGTGGCTTCTCTCCCCTCTCCAGACACTACGGACCCCCTGACAGGTCACGTCAGCCAGCTCCCGCCAGTCGCTCCTGCACGCCCCAGCAACCTTCTCCCCCACCACCGCTCTTCTCCCCAGTATCCAGTCACCCCATCCACGTGTATTTTTTCTCATTTCTCTCGGGTTCCCAATACCTGATATAAAGAATGCACAGATCCATTACAAACTTTAGATTTCTAATCTCAGCTGGAATTTCAAAGCTGCTCATTAATTCTTTTTATCAACTCTAGTCAATAATTTTGCCCTTATAACCTTTATTATAGAATATTTGACATATGTATATACACATTTACACATACATATTGTAAAATAGTAACAATTCTGTTTGAAATCAGGAAATTGTGTGGGAAATCTTTTCAAAAATGTTATTGAATGTATTGGGGTGACATCAGTTGATAAAATTATATAGGTTTTAAGGGTACAATTCTGTAAGACATCATCCGTACACTGTACCATGTGTTTGCCACCCCAAGTCAAGTCTCCTTCCGTCACCATTCACCCCCCTTATCCTCTTCTGCCTCCCCTGCTCCCCTTTTCCCTCTAGTCATCGCCATATGGTTGCCTGTGTCCATGAGGTTTTTTTTTCTTAATCTCTTCACCTCATATGGGAAAAATTTTAGAGTATGTCCCCACATTGTAATCTTTTAGGTATTTTTATTCCTCTATCAATAGCTTTCTGTCTCTTCAAAGTGTTCTCTGCATGTGGACTAAGAGTGGTACTGGAACTGGTGGCAATTGATACAGAAAAAACTCTTTTGAGTATTTTAATTTTTATTCTGTAAATAGCTTCACCTCTTTACAAATAATACTTAACAGTCTCTTCATTGACTTAACTCACTGTATTCTCATTTCAAAGTGTAATTCAGTTGAATACTTAAAAAGGAAGATGATTTAAAAAATAATCAAATGGTTAAGTAAATATTTTATAATATCAAAACCAGAGACTTGGAAATAAAGAACAGACTGACAGTGACCAGAGGGGGTAACAGGGCAAGCAAAGGAACATGAATAGAGGACTCATGGGCACAGATACTGGGAGGGGACTGACTGTGGGACTGGGGGGTGCAAGGTAGCTGGGAGCGATGGGGAAAAAGGCGGGATAACTATAACTGAACGATAATAAATTTTTTAAAAAACAGTGCAGATATTGATCAGAAACCAAGTCCATTTGTGTTTTGTAGAACTCCATTAAACTTTCATGAACCATGAGAGCTCTTCAATTTTATTAAACTTTTTCTATAACTCAACCACACTCTTACTTACCTGCAGTAGTCTCTCCAGCTGATAAAATTTGCAATGCAGATCTTCAAAGTTGTTTTTGTAGAGGTCTCGCAAGTGGTAGTCATACATGATCTTCACCAAAACACAGAATGCTTGCTCTTCTGGCATCTGCAGAACCACAGAAACACGGGACATGACCGAGGAGCACCTGGCCAGGGTGTCAGAGATGTCCCTTCACGTGTCTGCGTTAACAGCTGAAGGCCTCAGTGAGTACAGCCCTTCAGGGCCGGCCTCCCGCAGCGTTCCAGGTGAAGAGTCTATGTTCAAAGTTTGCAGCTTCCTCACTGAGGGTGAAGGGTCCTCTTTTGTTAATTTTAATCATCCCTCATTCATTCACTCACTAAGCCATCTTAGAGATAGAGAACACAGTCATGTGATTCAAAACTGAAAAAATATAAAAACGCATAAAGGTAACAGTCTCACTTCTCTCAGTCTCCAGACACTGATCCCTCTTTTCCATAACTTTATAACTGCCCCGAACACTTCCTCCTCTATCCTGCAAGTGGTTCTCTGTGCCAGTAAAAGAATTCTACCTCCTCTTATAGTTTTCCCTTTTCTACATAAAAGATAGCTTAGCTTCTCCCTCAATAATATCCCCAAAGAAGGGTTATCCCCAAGAAAGCATTGCTGGGTCAAAGAATAAATGCCTTTTCAGTTATGGCAGAGAGTGCAACACTGTCCTCCTAGAATCTTATTGATGTTGCTCTTTTTCTTTCTACAAAAAACAGTTTTTCAGGATGAATCTTGTGTGTTTCCACCATGAAAATTTAAATGACCAATAAAATCTAATATGCCCTCCCAGAGGTATTTTTATCTGAACAGAGAATGAAATCTGAAGTCAAAGAAAGAATCTCTAAATTGTGGTGGGATTGAGAAGTACAGATTGGTAGTTACAAAATAGTCACACGGATGTAAAGTACAGCATAGGGAATACAGTCAATAATATTGTAATAACTATGTCTGGTTCCAGTGGGTACCGGAAATATCAGGGGGAACACTCTGTAAAGTGTATGACTGTCCAACCACTACGCTGCACACCCGAAACTAATGCAAAATAAACTGAATGCAAACTGGAATTGAAAAATAGTTTTTTAATTTTTTAAAATTAAAAAAAAAAGTAGAGATGCCCTGAGGGACACCTATAAGGACCTAAAAGATCTGTGACTTCCAAGTTCTAGGCTGCACAGATGCAAATGCTACAAGGGGATTAACAAAAAGAAAGGAAAAGATCTGACGATGTTCCAGTTGCCACCATTGCATTTACCTAAATGACTTGCTGAGAATCTTTCTCCCTGACCCGTGGTCTGGTCCCCAAAGAAGCACAGAGAAGCTCTTGGGCAAAGAGTTATCTGCCATTTTTAGCCCCTACTGGCTTCAAATGCCTGTGTAGGGAAAGCCCTGATTTCAGAGCCTTGTTCTCAAGAACGTTACAGCCTGTGACAGACCAGTGATTCCTTGGCTGATGTTACACAATTACGGCCCAACGAACAGAGGGATTTCCATCGTCCATTGCCCGTTTGCTAAGAAGGTCAGCTGGATTTGGTAACGTAAAAGCAGTGATGTCCATTTCAAATTAATTCTGTTACAAAAGGCATTTTGACAGGAAAGAAATCTCAGTGTGGACTATTTCTAAAGAATGCAACTTCATTATTTTTAGAGTTCAAATCAAATTAGTGGATCTCACAGAGCTTGCTTTAATGAATAGATAATAATTTGTTATTAGCACATTAGACGATTAGGGTTTCTGAAACTTTTGAGAATGTATAAAAATAGCTTCAGTCTTTACGTAATTTTAAGCATTCTTCCCATAATCTTATCTATGATACTGTATCATAATCTGGAAAGCTTATTTAAGAAAAGGAAAAAACCAAAGCTAAGATTCTGTTTAAATACTATATTAAAAATTCTGAATTAGAAGAGTAAAAACAAATATCAGGTTTTTGCCATGTAAAAAAATAAAAATAAAAAAATGAAAGAGCCCTGACCAGTGTGGCTCAGGTGGACATCATCCCACAAAGTGAAAGATCGCCAGTTCGATTCCCAGTCAGGGCACATGCCTGGGTTGTGGACCCGGTCCCTGGTTGGGGCACGTGCCAGAGGCAACCGATCAATGTTTCTCTCTCACATCGATGTTTCATTCCTTCTCTTTCTCCTTCCTTTTCCCTCTCTCTAAAAATAAATAAAATCTTTTTAAAAAATAAATGAATTGTGGTCTCATTAAGCTGAAAGAATTTAGAAAAAGAGACATATGTAATATCCTAAAAATTACACGAAGCACACAGAAAAAGCTGTCATTACTCACCGTCCTAAGTTGTAACTATTATGTAAGTATCTACTTTAAATGTCACTCCTTTGAAAGTCTGACCTTGGCTGATTAGATATTTGATACCTTTGTTAGACTAACTTCCCGCCTGAATAACTGAACCAAATAGAGTTCTATTTACCCACTTAGAAATGTGATTGTTTATTTAAGTTCTTATACAAATTGGCCACTTCTATTTTCTCCTTACAAACAATGAAATATGTAAATAGTTAGACAAACAAAATCTCCTAAAGTTAAAGAAGTACACTAAGCTGCTGCCATTTTGATTCTCTAAATATTTACTTATTTCTTTGTTTCAACCTGTGAGCTGTCTGGGCCCATGGCTTTGGCTCCAGATGTTCAACTCAGCAAACACTTTCTCCTCTGCATTCGGTTCCTGAGAATGTAAGTGCACTGCCCTCTTCCTTCTGTAGCAATGCTGCCGTGGAAGCCTCCGAGACCTACCGTGCACGCACCTGCCCTGCGACACTTCTCTCACCACTGGGTCCTAAGCCTCTCCGTCCCCCGCTCTGTGCTCTAAAGAGCACGCCAGCCCTGGAGAGACTATTCCCTGAAAGTCCCCCTCTTGGTAAGTGAATGATGATGAGTTGACTATTTTACCATCTGGCTTCTTACAAAAAGGAGAAGCCTTTATTTCCTTGAATGTGGTAAAACCATTAAAGCAAAGCAAAACAAAAGGTTTAGATGCCTTTTGTCATGTCTACATTCGGTCATGAACACAGGAGATGAAAGTACTTGTGCTGGACCCTGCGGGTACAGAGGTGAAGGGACTGTGCCTTCCCAGAGGAGAAGCAAGTAGGGGACTGGACTTGAGCTTGACAGGGACACAGAAGTCCTGGGGCACGACGGCTGGGTGGATGAGGAGTCAGGCGTCGTGACAGCCAGGTATGGGCCAGGCCAAGATGAATTACTCAGGAAAACGACAGATGGATGTCAGTTTCTGCTTTGTTTTTAGGTATGGAGCTTAGTCTCTTTCTCTCTCTGCCGTTCCCCCCTTACCGTCTCTTTCTCCCCCTCCTCTCTTCCGATCCCCCTCGGCCTGCTGTCTATCACAAACACACACACGCAAATGATACATTTAATACATGCTCTTCAAAACAAAATCATTGGGAAGTTTGAACTGAATCCCTAAAAAAAAAAAAAAAAAAAAAAGACCTGAAAACCCCAGCCCTTAACCTTTATTTCATCTTTAATCCTCACCTAAGGGTATGTTTACTAATTCTGGAGAGAGAGGATGAGAGGGGGAGAGAGAGAAAGTGAAACCTCAGTGTGAGAAACATCGATGGGTTGCCTCCGGTGTGTGCCCGCCCACGCAACCTTTCGGTTATAGGACGGCACTCCAGCCAACTGAGCCACCTGCCTGGGGAGGCCTGTAACCTTTATCGAAATATATGTTTAATATATAAATACGTAAATTAAATAGAGTTTTCATATTTAATTTGTATATTTCTATTTAATTTCTATATTACATGTAAATGTAAATTTATATATAAAATTTATATAAATATGTAAGTTTAGCTATCGCCTTAAATAAGTATCAAGCATTGCATATTTGTTTAGGATAACTTCAGCAAAACTGAACACATCTGCCTTTGTAAGCGAAGGCGTGTGAACAAGTGGACAAGCGACCTGCTGTCAGCCGAGAAGGTAAGAGCCAGCGAAACGGCGGAGGGCAAGGGCTGCTGTGAGTGAGAGCGGACGCGAGGGGCAGCCCCAGGCAGTTACAGCAGCCCTTCCTTTCTTTGCATATTATCACGAATGCCAAATACAACAACGTAAGGGTCATCTGTGTTTTGTGCTGGCTATTACACTGGTCCCTCGATGAGCACAAAGAGAATCGACCGTCAGCACTGGAGAATCCACACCTAACTGCACGACGAAACCTCACCTCACCACAAGGGTGTCCCCCACTGTGCAGTTTCGTGGTGCTGGCCTACTTGAAAAGAAATGACAATGACTTTATCACAATGATGAACATTTCGTTGAACCAGACAAGCCAGTTTGTCATTGACATGCAACTGGTCTAAAGGACAATGAGAGTCCCTGGGACCACATTTTCATCAACTATTAAGATGCGGTGACATGAGGGGCCCCGGATCCTGAGTGCCCGTCCTGCGTGCAGGAACTCTGTCAGGGAATCGGTGCTGTCGGATCGAGGAGAGGAGGAGGGAAGCACTAGAACCCCACTAACTAAAGACACCCAAATGTCATCCACGGCATCATGAAACACGGAACGAGACACCTGCCTCACGTGCACACTCTGAGAACCAAGCCCAGTGCGCTCGCTGTTTGGTGAGTGATCGGCCATCTGTGCGAACACAGAGAAGCACTGGGTGGGGGCGGTCCCCCAATCTCGTTGCTTTCCCCTGCAGTGAACCACGAAACAAAACAGCTCTCAGGACGGCAGAGTCTTTAAGGCTCACCCAAAGTAACAAACATCAAGGTGTTTTTTAAAGCAAAATTAAATGTTGATAATTTTAAGTAATCCCCTTATTTAAGATAAAACTAAATTTTCTGTTCTGCATGATTGTTTCACATCTTTTTGTAATCAATCTACCTTTTTCCATGAAGGCACTGAACATTTCACTCATTTTCTGAGTTTTCTTCAACAAAGGTGAATGCTAGTGACTATTTTGAAAACCATAAACTTCCAAGTCTTCTTTTCTTTCTACCCATGGACAGTAAATAGAATGCAAACTTCTAGCTGTTTTATTTTCCTTTCAAATCCAATATATGCTAAATACATTTAAACTAAATGTCTATTTACTCAGATAGGCAATAAAGCATGCTGTACAACGTATTAGTCTGTTAATGGGTGATCAATTCAAGCTAGTGGGACCAGGGTCCAAAAGAAAATTGAATGGGCAAATAATGATTAGTTTTTGAAAGAGTAGCAGCAGCTACTGTTACTAGAGACATTCATTCATGATCCCATTTGATCCTCCTCAACTTCTGCAAAGTAGGCGTTAGATTTACATTTCAAACACTGGACTGGTGAAGTCCAGCGAAGTTAAGTGATGTGCCAATAACCCTACATGCATCAGGTAAAGCCAGGATTTAATGCCACGGTTGCACACTTTGTGCCAGGTATTAGATATGACCGTTTACGCTCATAATATAAGGTATTCAGTATTCATGAGAACCCTAGAAATAAATATGATAACACCATTTCCATTTTATAAATAAAAAAACTGAGGTTCAGAGAGGTTAAGAAACTTGCCCAAGGGCATATGACTTAAAAGGTATTAAACCACAGTTCAAAGACATAGTTGTGCTTTTCACTATCCTTTGAGTGAGCCCAGCTTTGAAAGAGCAGAGAAACCTAAGATATTGAAATGGGAGGATCAACAAAATATTTTTAAAGGTAAAATATCTTGAATATATTTACAGGACACAGGAAGATGATATTATAAAAATAGCTCCAAAGCATTGATGCAAGAATTAATGTAGAAAAGGAAAATCTAAGGATTGTTAAGATTAAAATCTTGGATTATAGGAAAAAAGTGATTTGGGAGCATAAAAGGACTTATTAAAAATGCACTAAGACTCCTGTAGTAAGGACTTGGCAGTAAGACGACACGATGTGTCTGTCTAGCATCCTAGCTGTCTATCGTCTGGACCAAAACCCTTTTCCTCCAGCAGCACCGTCCCACCGCTCAGGAGGAGCTGATCCAGCACACCGGCCGCTCTAGAGGGCGACTCAGGACCTTGGCCAGCTGATTAGAACACCCTGGCTTCCTGGCCTTCATGATTGATTCAGGGATGGCAGGTTTCCAAGGCAGGCTGATCAGAATCCTCCATGGACTTTTTCTGTTCCATGTAGGAGCTATAGCAAAAGATGGTCCCTTTTAAATGAGGTTATAAAACTGAAAGGCTATGGGCCAGGCCAGGCAGCAGCCATGGTGCCCACTTTGTGGTTGATCAGTATAACTAAGGCAAGAAAATGTAAAACCAGAGATAAAGCAACACAGATTACTGATGTCACAATATGAAGTCTGGAATGCCAAAGTCACCTCTGCCCTGGACTTCCCTGCTAGGTGAGCCAATAAATTTCCTTTGTAATTTAAGGTACTTTGAGCTAAGGTTGCATCACAGTAGCAGAGAGAGTCCTGAATTATATAATGTCACACACATTTTTACTTACGAGAACACGAGGAAGCCTCTACCTTGTCACCTTGGACTCTGTGGGATCATTATTTTCAAAAAACTAAGAAGCAGCTCTGCTTCTCATTCCTTAAGTCTACTGGTCCTAAAGTTGACTTTCTGGGAGGTGCATTAAAGAATTCATAATTTTTAAACCTTATTTCACTTTAAGATAAAACATACAAGTATCATTTGACTTCTCCTACGTGTGGAATACAAACAACAAAATAAACAGGACAGAAACAGACTGGCAGAGACGGAGAACAGACTGACCGTCCCCAGAAGGGCGGGGCTGGGGGGCTGAGCGGAAGGGGGAGGGGCTGAGAGGCACTGTCTGGCAGGCACAAAAGGGTCACGAGATGTGAAGTGCAGCACAGGGGGGTTTTTTGCTTTGAATGATTTTTCATTTGCATTTCATATATTAGCCGGTTTCCCATTCTCACAGGAGCAGTATTAAAAATAGCCGCTTCATCTCCCAAGTCTGAAAACAGCTAGAACACTCTTCTCCAACTGTAAATGATACGTGTCTTGTCATGTCATCAACAGCATCTATTTGATAAACGCTTAATTCTTCCACTGTTTAAACTGCGACAAGCTACAGTTTGTCAAAGCCTCTGGAAATGTCCAGTCAGGAAGGTAATTATTTCCTAAAACTACTGAGGCATGATAAAACTTAAAAGTTCTAAAATTTTGCTTTTGAACATCCTTTCGGTTTTGGTCTCTCCTCCCACTTTGGCCGTGAAGGTAAAATATAAACGACCACGGGGAGGAAAAGGCAGCATCCCCCAAGCAGCAGCCTCTGACAGTGATTAATGTGGAGCTGCCGGAGGAAGTCTGGCAGCGAAAAGAAGCAATAGCTTATGTAACTGATAAAAAATTAGTAAGACCCTAATAATGTATCTTCCTAGAACCTGAGAGAGTGTATTTGATGAATTGTTTAAGCTGGACTGTATTCTCCTACCTATTTGAACCACAGAGGCAAAAATATGGAAGAAAAAAATTACAGTTAACTTTTCTTGTTCAGATTGGTTACTGGGATGGGTTGGTTAGTTATTGGAATATGCTGATAAAGAGCATATTCTGTCAATTAAAACTTACAGTATGTTTTTCATTAACACTATGCTGAATATCAGTTCATCTGTCCTTAAGATTCTGAAGGCATTTCTGTTTTTCCAGTTATTTTATAAGCCCTGGCAACAACTGAATAATTCTAAGTATTAATGCAGAAAGTGTAAGAGCCTAGACTGAATTTCTATGTATCTTGGGACATAAAATAAAAGTAATTTTGTTGAAAATGTTTACAATGGCCAATTTGTCATATGACCCTTATGATAAGAGAGGAGATAATGTAGAAAAAATTCTGGGTATTTGAATTTTCTGATTATTTGATTCTCTCTCTGCCTGTCTCTCTGTCTGTCTGTCTCTTTTTTCAGGGAAAGGTGTTTCCAAACAAATATGAACTTACAAGTAACTAACCCTCTGGTAAATCTTAGAACAGATTCCTCAGAGGGCTACACCTCTGAATGAATTGTGATCACGATGTTACCACATGTTTACGAGGACCACAGGTCTAGACCACCACACTGGATGCGCTCAAGCTTTGCAAGGACAGCGCTCACCACGCACAGCCTGAACACGCTTTCAGCAGAGTGGCTACCCAGGCCCCTTTTGGAGGAACGGAGGCTCTGAGCCCTGGTGAGCACGTCCACATCATTGCGCACTGCCTCCGGCCCCTGTCATGGGACCTGAGTATTCTACATACGGGGTGGGTTTAGTTATAGAGAATTTGTGGTCATAAACTGCTTGGTTATCGCAGGGCTATTATCCCAGCCCAAGAAGATAGGCTATGGGGATAGCAAAGAAAGAGGGATGACAGGGAAGAAGACTAACAGCAAAGTTGAATAAGGTGAATAATCACAAGTGTGTATCATTATTATCATTAGAACCAAGCTATCAGAAGCAGGACCACGACATCACTAGCCGGTCTCCATTTCCAGAATGTAACCCTAGAAGAGAGGCTTTACTTGCTGTACCTCCCTGCTGCATTTGACATTATACATTGCTTCCTCGCAGTTGAAAACCCAGAAATTCTTGCAGGATTCCTCTTCCTCATCAGCCCTTTAAATATCTGGCACCTCTGAGCGCTATCCTGTTCTTCTTACTCTATTTATTCTTCTCAGACAACCTGATCCACTGTCACGATTTTGGTTTTGATTTTCTCCATCAGCATCAGTCTCCAACATCCAACTGGTTGCTGGACAGCCCCACGCAGACATCCCCCGAAGGGCACACACTCAAGGAATGCAAAACAAAGTTCACCATCCACTCCTAACGCTTCTTCCTCATTCAGTCTCAACGGATGCATCTTTTCCTACCTCAGCTCAAAATGCCACAATTCACTCAGTCGCCAAAGCTAGGAAACTAGGCATGTTACCTTTGACCCCTCTTTGTCATAATTAATGTCCAAAATAACTTTAGGACTGTGTAAATGTAACTACTCCTTAACTGTTAAGGAGTTGACATTATATTGGGTCCTTTGAAGGCCACTGTGAGGCTGATGTGGCTGCCAGGTAAAATGAGTCTGACCCCCCCCCCCCACTTTAGAATGAAGCCCAGCTTTCTTACCATGATTATGAAGTCTTCCTAATTTGGTCCCTTGCCCACCTGACCACTGTCACCTCATACCTCTCCCTCCATACGATCCCTCTACCAACTGCATAGAAACCGTAATTCCACTCTGCTCCCTTTATATGGTGTACCCTTCTGTGTTTCCATGTATTTGCTCATTTTGTTCCTGTTGTCTAACAACTTCTACTTCCTTTCCTGCCTCACCTCCCCTACCCTGAATTCTTTACGTCTCAGCAAAGCTACCACTCCCTCCAGAAAGCCTTTCCTGAAAGTTCTGGGTTGGGTAATCCTTCTATCATTCTCTTACTTTGTTTATCGCTTTCACTAAGCACAAGGTATGTTCTCTGAAAGTTCTTTAATAAACTTAAGAAAAATCAATAAAGACATAAGAATAAAAATAGTAAAGCATGTGCCTCCATTCTCTGTGCCCCGTTCTGGCCCCTAAGGCCTTTGGGAACACAAGTCATAAATTATTCATATGTGTAATCCCACCTTCTAGCCCAGAACTGACAACAGATGCTCAAGAAATGTTCTGTTACTTGGAAGTGACTGAGAAGAGAGAGAGTACACAAAAATAAACCACAGAAAAGGCAAAACACCTCCCTGTCACTTCCCTTCACAATGGTCCCGGTGCAGCTCCTATCTGGGCGGTTACATTGACATTTTCAGTTTTGGAGGGTTCTGGTTAAAAATAACTCCAAACAAGCAATTTATTGCCTTCTCGACTACAGAATTAATTCTGCTGAGGAACTGTCCTGTTCTTGACTTCAGATCTCTTATTTTATCCCCAAAGGTAGGTTTTTTTAAAGGATATGCCATGTGCAATCTCCATCAGGTAAATGAAAAATAAGGAGGGAGGACAGAACCACGTGGAAATGAAATGAACTTGGCAGCACCCTGCCACTGATCACATGGAAGTTACTTACGTGCAGCAGCAACACAGCAGCAAGGAAGGACTGCCCCTGGCAGTACCCGATGTCTTCGTCGTAGACGGAGTAGGCCTAGAGGGAAGGTGGGGAGAGAGGGTCTCGTCAGCATCCACGGACTTTCATCAGGTGCCAGCTCCCGTTGGGCTGCCACCTGCTCTTATTTGGGGGCTGTCCACACAATTGTGATGGCCCTTCAACTTGAACACGTGGGTCACGAGCACAGCAGGTCCCCCAAAGAGACAGCATCTTTCCTAAAGCAATTTTAGATGCCCCGTGATCCCCAGGTTCACATCTTCAGAACTTGTGATAAGGAGGTGCTCGAAGAGCACCTAAGTTAGTTTTAAAACATCCCCTGTGGTTTGCTGTCAGGCAGATGAAATCACAGGAGGCAGGAGCTGAGGGCGGAAGGGAGTGGGAAGGTGAGCTGATGTGGCTTCTAACGCACCTTACGGGGGAAATCTGAGTGCTGCGGAACGTGCAGTGCGGACTCCCCGATCTCGCAGACAAAATACCCACCTTCTATACCCTGTAGACGTTCTCAGACACCTCCTACGCTACTCTCCCACTTCCCAGAGCGCTAACAAGTAAAAATGACCCCTCCCATCTACACCATCAGGGCGAAGCAGAAACCACGAGCGTTGCCGGCACGTTTCGCAGAACGGCTGAGAGAGCCGCACGCCACGTAAGCACCCGCCAGCGTGGGGGCTCCGGATTCACCGTCTTTAACAGCATTCTAACCAGGCCGCAGGTACAGAGCCAAAGGGGCCCGTTCATGGAAAGTCCAGCGCTCCTGGAAACAGCTATCGTACCACGTAACTCAGCGTTCGCCTCACTCTTCAGAGGAAAGGCAATAAGGTTGTATACGTAATATACACTAACTAACTAGTACTTCAAAGAACTGAGAGTATAATTTTTCAAGATACCCATCCTAAGTTTTAAGGAGCTGACTCAGCGCAGTAGGCGTGGAGTGCTGATCAGAGAGTACAGAAGAGGAATCAGTAAGCTTTTCCTGTAAGTGTCCGAAGAGGAAATATTTTTGGCTTTGAGAGACACTAATATGTCTGATGCGTATTGTTTATTTTAAACAACCCTTTAAAACATAAAAACCATCTGCAGCCCAAGGGTGGTCCCCGAGCAGGAAGCATGGGACAGAGTGGCTGCCCGTTCGGGCATTCCCACGTGCGTTTCCAAAGACAATCCCCCCAGTCGTGCTGGCTGGGGTCTGGACATGCGCCCCGTTCACGCGCGAGGCCTCGTCTTAGTGAGGGGACCTCACCTGATGTGCAAGTACGAAAACTGCCTCCCCGCAGGGTGACGGCTGTCAGAGCTCCTCAGGCAGGGCTGCCACAGGGAGGGGGAGTGAGCCAGCCCCCAGACGCCGGAGAAGGCGGAGTACAGGGTTGGGAACTCTGTCTCACTTAAAGTTGGTGTCCAGTGGGAGGCACACACTTTACCTGCACATTCTTTGAGTTGGGTCATTTACATAGCCCATCATTATGGAATATTTCCGTCACCCCAGTATTTCCGTCATTCCATCTCCCCCAACGCCTCTCTGCAGTCAAACCCAGGCATGCCGTGGTCTGACTTCATCGCAATGTGCTGTCAGCTTTGCATTTTCAGAGAATTTCATGTAAATGGAAGCATAGTGCTACAGTATGCACTCTTGCGTGCCTAGCTCCTTTTACTCAGCATGACGTTTCTGGAATTCTGCCGTGCTGCTGCCTGGATCAGCAGTCCACGCCTGCTTTTTCATTGCTGAGTAGTACTCCACTGTCCGAATGTACCGCAGTCTGTGTATTCACGCTCCTGCCGATGAGCATTTGGAGTTTCTTCCCCGAGTTTTTGGCTAGTACGAATAAAGTCGCTATGCCTACACAAGGCTTTTTGTGGGTACAGGTTTTTCTTTTCCTTAGGTAAATAACTAGGAGTGGAGGGTCAAGGTTCAAATGCTGAGTGAATGTTTAACTTGCTGAGAAATGCCAAACTGCTGTCTCAGAGAACCTGCGCAATTATTATACCCACACCAGCAAAGGATGAGCACTCGGTGCCTCGCATCCTTGTTGAGACTTGATACTGCCGGGCCCTTGGTCGATATCCTAACAGTTAGTGGCACAGAGCACATTATCACGTGCTTTTAGGCAACTGATATATATTCTGTTGTCACCGTCTCAAGTTCTTGCTCATTTGTTTATGTTGCTCACGTTATTATTATTGATTCACAGGATTTCGTCATACATTCAGTTTACAAGTCTACTGTCAGATTCTACTGTCAGTATTTCTCCCAGTCGGTGCCCTGCCTTCTCCTCTTCTTAATGGTATCTTTTGAACTATCTTGTTCTCTTTTAACCTTCTCCCGCTAATGATGATATTATCACGCTCTTTTCTACGGAGAGAGAAATTAGATCACAGAATCATTACCTAATGAATATGAAAGGAGCTTCTCTTCATTATCTGCAGTTGCCAGAGCTCTACTGAATTTTTAAGATTGAAAGAGGGATTAGCATTCTTTTACTTTAAAATTTTCTTTGATTTATACAGTGAGGTTCCCGATTGCATCACTTGTGCTTTACTCCAGAGCTCGTGTGTGTGTGTGTGTGTGTGTGTGTGTGTGTGTGTGTAAGGGGCTGGAGGAAGGACTGCAGGCAGAGAGACAGAGAAGGAGCACCAGGCTGCAGGAGGAGGGAGAAGGCTCTGACACTCGTCCCCACTGCAGCCTTCCTGGTGTGCTCTGTCACTGCCGCTTCCACAAGCAGGGAACTCTGGGAGGTGCTGATGGCAGAGCGGGCTACATGACCCATAGTGAGCACTTCCGCTACCCCAGGAAGCTCTGGATCTCCAAAAGCCAATCATTCTTCACAACCCTGACACCACGTGGACAGATGTTGGATTCATCATTATGTAAAGGTCAGGCACCAGTGGTGGGTACCACGTGGAATGGCTAAAACTTGTGTATAAAACTGTAGTCCTCTGGCTTAAGAAACAGAAGACAGATTGGGGTGACTACAACAGCTAGGAAACAAGAGTGGAAATTCTGGAAAAAAGAGTGAGGTTAGAGAAGGCCTTACTATTCTTACTGTAATGTTACAGAATTCAAGGCATTGCAAAACTGGTATAAGGACAGACAAATAATCAACAGAAGAGAATAAAGTGAGAACTCATGAGTCCACTTGGAAATGATCAATAACTGATAAGTCAGATGAGAAATGGGATATTTATATAATTACAAATGACGTCACACAGAATGTTAGTTATAGGAGACAAAGAGTAACTTCATTGTGCAGAAGGCTGGTAAACAGTATCTTATTTATTTGATCAGAGTGGTTATCATCAATAATGGGGAAACCCACAGCAGCGTGCCACCTGTGAGAAAGAAGTAAGAGCAGGTCACTTCTGTTATTCCTGCCACGAATGTGTAACCCGAAGGCAACCCCAAGGAGGCTGCAGACAAACCTAAATGGAGCGCCAGTCTAAAAAATGCCTGGCCTGTCATCTTCCAAAGTTCGGAGGTCAAGAAAGTGGAGGAGAAGCAAAACACTGTTGTAGACAGAAGGAAGTCAAGGAGACCCAACTGTGTGATTGTGAACTGGACGCTTTTTCTACTAAGGGCACTGTCTGGACCATTGGTCTAATGCTGAGGCAGAAGCAATATATCAGCGCCGCAGTCCTGATTTCAACGCTGTGTTACAGCCGCGCAGGAGAATACTGCGGCTTGTTAGAGAACACCCGGAAGTATTTGGAGGCCCCATGATGGCAAATCACTCTTGGATAGTAGAAGAAAACAAAATTCTATACTTGCAACTTCCCTGTAAGTTTGAGATTGTTTACAAATATATAGAAATGTGGAAATATACGTATATAAAAATTTGACAGAATCATTTTGTCACCTGGTTCTAATAACAGAAAATTGGGACTCAAAAAAGGTTATTAAGCTTGTCCTATTTGCTGGTTAAGTTTGTGCTATATGCTGGTAAAAAGCAGAGTATCAACATAAGCTGCAAAAATAGATTCACTGACATGAAATAATCTGAATACTGGCGATGAAAACACAGGGCTAGATGTACTCATAGACAGTCGCTCACAAAGCCATCTTCTTATCTAACGCAGCTGGCGAACTTCCTAGAGGTAACTTTCCTTTTACATAATCCTTCAAAAGAAGGCCCTTGGCAACAATTTAAAATGGAACTAATATACTCAGGTTTTTTATAAAAGGAAATGTAAAACAACTAGCCTACCATAACCTTAAAAAATGTAATGTCTCTATTACAAGTAAACTACTGTGTGATTATGGTAAGTTAGTCAGTGTTTCTCTTTACATTCTTGGACTTTTGGTTTAAAAAAAAAATCTGTCAAGGCCATCCTAAACGAAGTCTGAGATAAAGCAACAGTGGCGCTCTTAAGGAGATTATCCTGAATCATCTTAATGAGTAAAATTACTTCCCAGAAGAAGAAAATGGTAGACATGGAGAGCTCCTTCCGAGTTTCTATACGTGAAACTTCCATCTACAACGTACAACGTACATCAGTACGACCACCTTGGAGACGCGCCTCCCAGCTCTCCACCATGGGAATGTGACCGACCGGGAGCCCCCGCTGCTGTGGCCTGACACCCACCCTCACATCTGTACCAGGGCCACACTTCCCACGGGCTGCTGCCCCCAGTGGTCAGGCACGGCAAGAACACACACACAGGCAGGCAGGCCCTCCTCCGGCAGCCGTGGACCCACAGGCAACTGAGGCCGAGGCCCCCCGGAAGGACCCTCCAGGCTGAGACCCTTCCGCCCAACTCTCCTCCCTCTTCTTCCCTGGGGGTCAGACTAGCACTGGGGCCCATGCTTTGCCGGGCTCCTCCCCATTTTCTCTTGTAGGCGTTTCCCCTAATGTAAGTCTTACGTCTCAAACCCTGTCCCAGTGACAAGCTTCGGAGAGAACCTGGACTAACGCTGTCAGTTTCATCGGATCAGGACCACCCCCTGGTTAATGATACTGACACTGTGTAACTAGCACTGCTCTCTGATCTCTTGGAAACAAAGGAAAAAGTCAGAGGGAGCTTCTTCCCTCCAAGACTGAACACACTGCAAAAAAGGCAGAAATGAATCTCATCAGAGAACATGCAGAACCAGAGTCCACCATAATACTCCACATTTGAGAAAGTATTTTTAATCTGTAACGCACTGTGGGAAGAAGTGGGTAAGACAAGCTTCACAAGGGAAGTGGGCAACTGAGATCTGGACAGATGGGAAGGAGGAGGAAAGAGATTCAGATTCGCACCCTTTCCAGGTCTCTGAAAGATGCAGGAAGAGGTCTGGTTAAGGAGGAGGCTTCAAAGTTATGAAGACATTGCCAACTGCATCATAATTAGTCAACAGGAAATAAGTCCCCCAAAGTCCATAACTAATCCCCTGAGAAATCACTGAGAGTGGATTGTTTAAGACATGGAAGGAACTGGAATCTAGCAAAGAAACGGGTCTCTGCGTGCTGAAAAACCCCCAGTGCGGGAGGCGCCGGGGGCAGCATTTGATTTGAAGGTTCCTTGTGTTATATCTCTGCAGGTTGGTTTTAGTCTTCCTTTCCTCTCTATTTTAAACAGTAAGCTAACTTCTCTTCCTCAGAGTGATGCTGTTTTCTAAAAAGAGCTGCTATAATCAAACCCTTAGCGTAAACGTGAATCCCTGAATTCTGATTTTAAACGTGTCTGTCATCCTCATAATCGCACCCTTTCTCCTCTGTATTCTTGTCATGGTGTGATGGCTTCAATTAGCCTTTCTGTTGAAAGACTACAGGCTCCACAGAAAATACAAAGCTATTTCAGGAAAAGCTTAAGAGAACCGAGCACATAAAGAAAATTTTAAATTCTCCTCACTCTCAGAAGCATTACAAATCGGTGATTCTCCTTCCAGGACTTCAGTTTCACAAACCTGACCTTTTCACTGTTACAGTTTCATAAGAAAAATCCATATTTAAAATATCATATCTTTTTAGTTGAGCTCTGACTCAGAAAGTCTATCCTCTTAATAATGTGTGTTATAGGAGATCACCAAACTAAAACCCAAAACTACTCCCTCATGATGACTTTAATGGTACCAACAAAAACACAATGTTTTTGAGATACTGTATGCCAAAGCTAAGCATGAAGTTCACACCCACACACACACACCCGCTGTGAAGCTTATTTACATGGGCATGTGTACGTGTGAGCGTGCATGTGCTGTTTGCAATGGCTATAAACATTGTCCTTGGCAATGAAGCAGAATTAGACAATCCTAAGATGGAAAATGTGAAATGAGTGATTTAATGGCAGGGATAAAACCAACTAAAACTCTCGCTCTGAAAGATTAAGATGTATCAGTATGCTAATCTGGTACTCCTGTTATCCCACAATAAACTAAAGGATCAGTAAAAAATTCCCTGCTCCCCTGGAAAATCTGAAATTGTTAACCACCTACTCGTCTACCAGGAAGTTTGAGGGGAACACTATGAAAATTTGATAGCTCCTATTTCTTCACGGGAATGAAATTATGTCTCATGGAAGTGGAAATTTGGGGGGAAGTGGCCCACAAGAATGCTAAGAATAAGTAAGCAGAGATTCTAGTCGCCTCACAGCATCAGGGACCCAAACTGAAGGGTGGGGCCCACAAAGGAGAAAGGTCACTAGTAAATGCCTCGGGGCAGACAAGGTCAAACCTGGGTTGGTCACAGGAATGCACCTGCTGTGTCTATTAACCCCCGCCTCCCACCAGGGAAACTCTGAATCTGCTCTGGAGTAAACATCATGCAAAGCTCTGTAATTCTTCAGACGCAAGGTCCAGAACTCTCTTCAAAACAACCAGGCACGGAAAAAAACATGAGCAAGTAGATGAAAACTAAAACATAAGAGACAAGAATATATGGATGGGTGATCAGATACTACACTTCAAATAAAATAATAAAAATAAGAGCAGATATCAATGAAATAGAAAACAAACATGTAAGAAATAAAATCAACAAAGCCAAAAGTTGCCTCTTTGAAAAACTAGTAAATCTGATATAATAGCAATTCCAATCAAAATCCTCAAAAGGCATTTTCCCCCCAAACTCCCACGCTGATTCTAAAACATGAACGACAAAGGGCCAAGATGGTAAAAACAACTTGGAAGCAGAACACAGCTGCAGGCCCAAGAACACATGGCGACAAGGCTCGTGAAGTTCCTATAATCAGAACAGTGTGGGATCGGCGCAAAGGCGGACCACAGATCCACGGAGCAGAACGGTCTGGCCAAGGAAACAGGCTTCCAAAGAGGCAGAGGGGCTCCCGTGTCCACTGCGCTGTTACTCACGACGGCCAAGACAGGGAGACGACCTGAGTGCCCAGCAGTGGACGGACGGGAAAGGGTCGTGGTGCGCACACACAACCGCTCCGTCAGAAAGGGGGACACCTTGCCATCTGAGACAACGTGGGTGGAGCGTGAGCACACTGTGCTAAGCGAGATAAGTCAGACAGAGAACGACAAACACTGTATGGTATCACTTATACGTGGAATCTTAAGAAGTCAATTTGTAAAACAAAAACAAAACAAAACAAAAAACACCCAAGTGTAAAATGGCATTCACCAGGGCACGGGGGTGGGGAGATCAAGATCGATATTCATTAAGGGTACAAATATGCAATGAGTGGAATAAGCCACAGAGAGCTAATGCACAGTATAAGAAATATAGACAACAGCATTGCATTCTGACCATGAGACGTGCTAATAAGAGACAAAAACTTAATTACTCCAACACTGCAAAGATGATTACGTGATGTGATGGGGCTCTAAATACTGTTACAACAGTATTACAGTATGTAACAGTCTACTGCTACCACCATATTACAGTACATAAATGTATCAAATCAGCATGTTGTACACCTTAAGTATACAGTGCTCTATGTCAAATATAGTCAGTCAAAAAAGAAAAAAAAAACAGAATTTAAAAAAAAGGAACAGCCCAGATACAAACCCCATCACACACACACGGATCTGACTGAGGACGAGGATGCTGCAGCAACACAGCGGGGGAAAGGATGGTTGTCTCAGAGTAACACTGGGTCAGCTAGAGACATGTAAGGGGGCAAAACGGACCTTGACTTCCACCTCATCCCAAAGTCAGCTGCACCTAGACCATAATGCAAAGACCCAGTGCAGACCATAATGCAAAGACCCACCTGGACCCAGTGCAAAAAGCAAAAGAATAAAATGTTCACATTTCATCAGGGAAAACTTTCATGACTTTGGGCTAGGGAAATATTTCTTTCTTTTTTTTAATTTTAAAAGCAGTTTATCATTTTATACACATATGCACACATATGCACAAAACTTCCAGGGAATTTCAGTAGGGTTGTATTAATCTGAAGATCCATTCGGGGAGAACTGACATCTTAATACTACTGAGTTTTTGATCTATAAACATGGTTTATCACTCCATTTATTTAAGTTTGCTTTAGTTTCTTTAAGCAATGCATTGTAATTTTCAGTGGTCTTTCACATCTTTTTTGAGATTTATCCCTAAGTATTCATATCCTTTGACACTATTGTAAATGGTATTGTTTTAAATTTTAATTTCTGATCATATCTTTTTTCAGTTTAATGTATTTTTTCATTTAAATTATTTTATTGTTGTTCAATTACAGTTGTCCGTATTTTCTCCCCACCCCTCCCCCCACCCCCTCCAAACCCATCTCCCTCCCTTGCTTCCACCCTCCCCCTTGGTTTTGTCCATGTGTCCTTTATACTAGTTCCTGAAAACCCTTCTCCCCACAGTCCCCTTCCCCCTCCCCTCTGGCTATTGTTATATTGTTCTTAATTTCAATGACTCTGGTCATATTTTGTTTGCTTTTTTCTTTTGTTGATTATCTTCCAGTTAAAGGTGAGATCATATGGTATTTGTCCCTCACCACCTGGCTTATTTCACTTAGCATAATGCTCTCCAGTTCCATTCATGCTGTTGCAAAGGGTATAAGCTCCTTCTTTCTCTCTGCTGTGTAGTATTGCATTCTGTAAATGTACCATAGTTTTTTGATCCACCTGTTGGCTGATGGGCACTTAGATTGCTTCCAGCACTTGGCTATTATAAATTGTGTTGCTATGAACATTGTTGGGGTGCACAGGTTCTTTTGGATTGGTGTTTCAGGGCTCTTAGGATATAATCCTAGCAGTGGAATTGCTGGGTCAAAAGGTAGGTCCACTTTTAGTTTTCTGAGGAAATTTCCCCACTGTTTTCCATAGTGGTTGTACCAGTCTGCAATCCCACCAACAGTGCACTAGGGTTCCCTTTTCTCCACATCCTCTCCAACACTTGCTTGTTGATTTGTTTATAATGGCCATTCTCACTGGTGTGAGGTGGTATCTCATTGTGGTTTTAATTTGCATCTCTCTGATGGCTAGTGATGCTGAGGGCTAGGCAAATATTTCTTAAACAGGACACAAAAACTCTAACCATAAAAAAAGGATTAATAAAGAGGGCCTCACTTTTTTAATGGCTTCTGTTCATCAGACGAGGCCATTATAGAGTGAAAAAGCAAGCTGTAGAGAAGGTATTTGCAATACTTATATCTAAAAAAAGGACTCATACCCAGGATACAGAAAAAATCTCCTACAAGACAACAGTAAGAGAAAGCCCAATTGTAAAAATAAGCAAAAGACAAACAGGCTTGTCTCAGTAGAGGATGTCTCAATGGGCAAAATGCACACGACAAGGTGCTCCTCCTCAGTAACTGCAGGGGAACGCCCCTGAGATCACAAGGAGATGCCACGACACACCCACCAAAATGGTGAAATTTAAAAGTTTACCATGTGTTGGTGAAAACAGAGAGCGACTGGAGTCCGATACACTGCTGGCAGAAACATAAATGGTCAGGCTGAACACCTGTGTGGCAGTATCGACCGAGGGCGGATGTGCCCATACCCTTTGACCCGGAAACTCCAGTCCTAGCATATCGCCAACCGAAATGCATCCTCACGTGTACCAAAACACTATTAACACAAGAGTGTGCACGCCAGCATTATTCATAACTAAAGACCACCCAAAAGCCCACCAAGAGCAGAAATGTAGACTATGTTATAACATAGCCACACCACAGAATATCGTGTAGTGGTGAAAACAATGTATCACGGCCATATATGACGACATAGATAAATCTTGTGGACGGTGGCAACAAGAGTGACCACGTACCCCATAGTGTGTGAGTCCATTATTTTAATTCAAAAAGAGGCCGTCCTATCACACGGTAACAGAATGGGGACCTTTGGGGAAGGTAATTACTGGCAGGGGAAATAAAGGGAGGCTTCTGGAATGCTAGTAAGATTCTCTGTCCTACAGTAATTACACAGAAGTGTTCACTTGGCAAAATTCACTGTTCTACCCTCAACATTTGTGCACTTTGCTGTATTTATATTAAATGTTATATTTATTAAAGTTTTTTTAATGGGGGCAGTGAGATCTAAGGTGATATTAAGAAAACTGTTCTTTATAGAGTTGAAGGCTTAACATGGGTGGACCCTGAAGGCGTTACGCTAGATGAAATCATGAAATCTAAAAGTGAAACAGAACATAAAACCACCCACAACATCGACCTCACAGAAAAGGAGATCATGTTTGTGGTCCCCAGAGGCAGGGGCCGGGAGCGCATGGGAGGAAGGTGGGCAACACACACAGACCTCCGGTCCTAGGATGCCTCAGCATCGGAGGTGCAGAGTGCCCCAGCGTGGCGATACCACCGCTGCGTGATACACAGGAAAGTTGTTAGGCGAGGAGATCCTAAGTTAACTAGAAGTAAACGAGTGAACGCACTCCGCTTCCTGTGTGCCAGAAACACACACCCAGACCCAATGATGGAAAGCCAGGGGAAGTCTTCAAAGTCACATCACATTCCTTTACAGTCCCAGCAATGAGAGACAGCTAAAACCGGACATAGGAATGCATCTGCTGTGTTCATGAAATTTTTTAAAACAACATTCAGAATCACAGCAAACTGAAACTGGAATAATCTTATCAGACCCCCATACTCTTAATGAGGAGGAAATCTGAAGAGTGGTTTCCCCAAATCTTCGATCTTCTTAGGGGAAGAATCAAAACCGGAAACAGATCTCCCAACACTCCGTCCTTTAAACTATGCCAACCCGTCTCCTGGGGTACGGTAGCGTATTTTTAATTCCTTTCAAGGACACCATTTTAAAATATGTTGTGAAAGACAGGAGGGAGGGGATCCCACACCTTTTCAAAATCCTATGCATTCTACTATTGTACTTGCAGTCCAACTTCTACACACACATTTACGACAGCAGAAGAATCTGTGAGCCGTTTCCATTTCCTCCTCCCGTGGAAATGGTATTAAAAGGTAAAAGCTGAAGTTGATGGGTCCAATAAAATGTGACAGCAAGTTCCTAGCAGTGTCCCCTCTACCCTGACGTTCCGGTCATTTCTCGTCTCACCAGAGCCACAAAAAAGCTTCAACCGCAAAGTCAGACTCTTGTGTCCTTGAACTGGGGCTGAGTTCAACACTCGCTATAACTGAAATTCTCTCTTTTCTAAAGACTCGATTTATTTTTAAAGAGAGGGGCAAGGAGGGAGAAGGAGAGGGGGAGAAACATGGATCCACTGCCTCTGGCACACCCCCAACCTGGGACCTGGCCTGCAACCCAAGCACCTGCCCTGACTGGGGATTGAACCAGTGACTTTTCAGTTTGCAGTGCGATGCCTGATCCGCAGAGCCATTCCAGCCAGGGCTATGATTAAAATTCTCTTATTTTCTGTTTCAATTTAAGAGCAGAGAATATTGTACTTCTAATATAGGCCCCACAGATGAGGAGTTGTTAGAAACAAGTGAGGTAGTAAGTGTGAAAGTACTCTGTAAATGTGAGATTATTATAAGGCACATGAAGGTGCTGTATTAATAAAAGGTCTATTAAGTGTGTTGACGGTGTGAATAAGATGCACTATTCCTAGTGATGATTCGTTAGATGCTAATCCTTTACAATCAGGAGCAAGAAAAGGATGTCTACTTTCACTACTTCATTTTAACACTATTATGGAGGTTCTGGCCAGTGTGGTAAGATAAGAAAAAGAATAAGAAAAAATGGTAAAGAAGCAGCAAAATGGTCCTTATTTACAGATTATATTACAAAGCAGCTGATTTAAGATAAGCTGATTTAAGATGAGGGTATTATTAATGTTTATTCACTTTTGTGCATGGTATATCCAGACGGAAACTCAAAGCTATATTGCTGAGTGTGTGAGGTATGATGCTGAATATTATTCTAGAAACTACAATGACAGAACAGTAGACCACACTCACTGGCCTTAAAGTCACACCCAATAGCTTTTGGGGACATGGGGTGGTCACAAAATGAAAGACTACGGTTCCAGTTGAATACAAAAAGCAAAGGCTAGAGGATGCACACACCTGAGAATAATATCCAATTCTGAAATAAAAAAAGTCCTATGGTAGCTACATCGCAAATTGTCATGAGGATTCAATAAATATGTAAAGTTTGAAAAACATAAAAAATAAAAAACTACTCCTAAGTATGATGTACAATCTGCGAGTTACCACCACCACTGAGGTCCTCCGTACGAGCGCTCAGCTACTAAATCACAGTGGCTCGAAAGGAGGAGAAATTGTCAATTACAAACCAAGTGGCCCGCACGGTAGGTAGGGCCCTAGCAAATTTTGGTTCCTCCAACATTTTCTGATATATTCATCTCTGCTCGCCCCCATTACCAAAGACTGTTGTAAACTTATGTTGAGGTAATTCATATTTTAGTACCAGATTATAAGCCTTAGCAATTTATGTTCACTACCTTGAATTTTAAAATGTTTTTAATGTGATTCTTTTGTTTCCTGCAATTTTTACAAAATTTAGTACAATTAGTTCAGCAATTCAGGCATCTTAGAGCTACATTTTTATAATATTCTTTACTCAGACCTTTAAAACTGTCTGATTCTATTGCAAAATATACACTGATTATCTAAAATGGCTACAAGAGCTGCGTGAATTACTAATGAATATTTTCTAATGAATTCAAGGTTGGATTATTAACCCACAATTTCATTTTTATTTTACCTTTTAACCTGCAATTTTACATGCAAGGAGTGGCAAGTACTTAAAGGGACCAACCATTTAACTTCCCTCTTGGTGTTTAGGACTGCTTCAGGTATCTCCCTCTCTAAATATCACACAACGAGGCAAACGCTCATTTTACTACCATGGAGCAAACCTGAGTCACAGGCTGCAGGCGCGCAGAGCCACCTGTTTGATGCCGTGAAAAAGTACAGAGCATCGGTCAGAGAGACACCACGGGAAAAGTCACGGACTGGCTGAAAACACCCTCGATGCTAGGAGGAAAGTGTTCCATGTCCCGTGAACCAGACTCCGCTAAATAAACTGAGAAACTATATAAAGTGTGGTATCTTCCTTACACAAGCCAGAAGCTAATTAGCCTATAGAATTTTAAAACTGGTAGAAAATTTTTTAATAATTACTTTTTCCTGTTATTTGCATATGCTGAATATATATTTTTAAAGATTTTATTTATTTATTTTTAGGGAGAGGGGAGGGAGAGAAACATCAATGTATGGTTGTCTCTCACTTGCCCCCTACTGTGGACCTGGCCCCACAACCCAGGTATGTGCCCTGAATGGGAATTGAACCGGCGACTCTTTAGTGCACAGTCCACTGAGCCATATTAGCTAGGGCACATATAATGAATATATCATACATTTTATGTGGTGTTCAATGGTTTTGGCATTTTTTAAAACTAGATGATGTATTGCTTTCCAGAAATCAGTACACTCTCAGATTTTCAGTTATTTATGCATTTCTAGCTCTGAATGATATTATCTATGTAAAAGTAAATTTCTGATGAGTGTATACATGTATAATCCTCCAGAACTCTCTCTCATCAAGAGAAAAGACAAGACAAGATGGGAGTGGGCAAACAGCTGACCCACAAACATGCCAGAAGGACTTTAATGAAAGCTGAGCCCTTTGCAGAATTAAACATTAATACTGCTTGGTTAGCATATGTGGGCAAATGCTTTCATAAGTGCCATCAAAAAACAGTAACTATAAAATGACATTGATATGTGAGTATACTTCTGATTACCTACTAGCTAATTTTGGTTACTCAAATGGCGAAATTCGATTATTCAGGAATCAATGATCTAACTTACAGATTAACTGCAGTATTCACTTTTTCTCCAAATTATTACCAGATTTCTGTGTTGCTCCCTGTTTGTTAACGACCCCCACCGGAATGGCAGAGGAGGGCAATGTTGAGTAGCCCACCATGCCTGGCAGGGCGACTTAAGGATGAGAGGCAAAGGGGAAACTGCATTTAATGACTCCGTAATTTTGGGTCTTGGGCCTCAATTAGCACTGACAACAACGAGTTGACTTTATATGATGATTTAAAACGTCATCCTGCATTCCTGATATAACCTTGAGAAATTAATACTGTGATGAGCCTTCTCCACTAACAGAGGCAGCATCCTTTGTACCCACGCAGAGTGTATTTACTAAAAAACCAGGAAACGGCTTTCCTCCAGGCGTGCCACCAACGAGGGAGAAAAGAGATTTCCGAGCAGGACCTACGAACTTCACGAAGACGCCCGACGTGACAGTGCAGAGCACCTCGGCGGCAGCGGAGAACCTGCCAGTGCTCGGAAAGGCGCCACACTGCGTCTTCACTGTGCCTGCTGTCAAAAAACTGAGGCAAGTGCCACAGCACCTTGTCAGAGGGCACAGTCATGGGGACCCCTCTGAGCCTTCACTGCCGCGGCCCGAAGCGGACCTTCTGTTCCCCTCTGTTGGCGGCAGGCCACACTGCGCCTCCTCTGCCACCAAAGAGTCACCTTCAGGACTGTGACTGAGCATCCGGCAGCTTCGGTGTAAAGCAGAGAACACGACACAGAGCAAGAAAGAAGTGAGGACAGAAAAAATTCCGAAAACCTGTAAGGTGGGTTCCTAAAACATAACCCTGGGAAGTAAGTTAGAAAAGCCGAGGGGAGGGCCCTACCTTGCAGATCTTATAGAGCGACTCCTGGCCGTCGCCTCCAGTATCCTTAAAGTAATCGTGTGCGGGGAATGTGCGGTGAATGTCTCGAGTGATAACACTCTCCTGGGCGGAGTCCTGAAAGAAAAAATGGAAATTTCCTTTTAATTACGAAAACTAATACGTACACATGGTAAAGAAAATTCAAACAGCACGTAAAAAGTATGCCCCAAATGCCTTCCACCCTGGACCTGTGGGCCCATTCCCCAAAGGTAAACCCCCCGAGTAGTTCCCTGGTACCCTTCATCCATCCTTCTGCAGATGCATACGTGAGGGGAGAAGGCGGGGAGGAAGCTGCACGCACACGTCCCCATCCTTTGCTTTCTGAGGCACAAAGAGAAGAAAACTACCTGCCCCTTTCACGTAATGGGATAACCGATGGAATACTCCGTATCAATACATGCGAACGTCTTTCGCTCTGTGTGAGAGCGGCTGTTTAAAAGGACAAGGTACCTCTGGATATGGTTATAACAATTTATTTAACACCCTCCTAATAATGATTTTTGCACCTTCCTATTTATATTACAAATAGTATTTTTATCCACACGTGTTCAAGAGTAAGTTCCTGGACGTGCATGTGCTAGGTCGAGGGCACACGCGTTTCCATGTTTGCTAATGTGCTTTGCCTCCAGAGTTGCACCAATACATACAAACACCGGTAAGGGCACGCATTTCTCCACCCTCACCCGACACCACGTGGCACCCGATTCTGTAACTCCGGACAATGTGAAAACGGAAAGCTCAGACCACAGTACAGTAAAAAGTAGGAACATTACCAGTCTTTCCCCGCCGAGGGGTTAACTGCCCAACATACTCCAGAAAATAAAAGGCCCCGCCGCTACCATGTTAAGATGACAAATGTTTTTTTAAAGATAAATCTAGAGGTAGGTTTTTTGGTTTTTTTTCAGGTTTAGGATCCAAAAGCTCCAAATTGAGTACAATTCTAAGTCTTATAAGAATGATCAACGCTTCACTTGATTTTACTTTTTTCTGTAAAGGTCTGTTCGTTTTATCTGTTGAAACATAAGGAAGCAGGACAGACTGCATTCAACAACGCTGATGATGGGGCTACTCTGCACAGTTTAAGGACACGCATCGATGGCTACGACTGCAAGTTCAAAGTGCTGTTCAACGTCTGGCTTCTGTAAAGATGTACAAAATCTCCCTTTCAGTTAAAATCCAGACAGGAAAAGAGCGTTTCATACGTGAGCTCCCCTAACGAACGCATGTTCCTGTTCGCTCTCTGGCTGAGAAGTGTGCAGAGGAAGCGGCTCCCTGTCTCCGAGGGAAGCCAGAGCCTGCCCGGGCTGCCTTTGTTTCATTTCAGCTGCTATTTCATGCTGGGTGGTGATCAGATCTTATGTCACGTAGAGAAGGGACACACACTGAAAAGTTCCACATTTGCTAGCAAACACCAAACAGATTGCAAATCAGTCCAGAGGAAATTCTGAAGGCTTACAGGAATGGAATGTGAGAGCTGGGGGAGAAATGAGACCTCAAAAAATAGCCCAACTTAAGTAAAAGCACACCTCGAAAGTTGTATTTATCAAGGTAAATGCAGTTTCTAATGATAAAGTATTTTGGAGGAAGGTGGGAGTATAGAACAAGGTGAATACAAAGTAACGTACAAAAAGATACGCTATAAAGTGTACGTTTTTTGGTCTGGCCCAGAGAATAAGGAGGGGGGAGTCTGGTACTCCCCCCTCCTTATTCTCTGCCCAGGTGTCCCCCAAGAGATTGGGTCCTCTTGCTACACAGAAAGTTTCCGTTTACGAACTGTCTGTAAAGATGACCACTGGAAATGTTACTGCTGCTGCTGCTGGACTACTTCAGAGGCAACCACATGCCAAGCAGTTCACAGGATAACTCTTTTCGCAGTTTCCAAGATGTCAGGGAGAGAAATCATTGAACTATATTCCCCAGAAACTGCCTACTCATTTGGCATCATGCTGTGTTTAAATGCTAACAGTCTGATTCAGTGAAGGGGAAATTGATCAACAATTTCTAGAAAGTAACTTTGCATAATTCTGAGCAATTTTTCCTAGGCATATCTGAATATTTCTTGTTTGTTTTTTTTAAAGAGGCAAAACTCAAATGAAATTAAAAATAATTTTTCCTTAATAAACATTCCCTTCCTAGGGTTATTTTTTTTTTAATCTTTACCCACAGACTTTTTTTCCAATGATTTTTTTTTTATTTTTTATTTTTTGAGAGAGAGAGGAAAGAAGAGAGAAACATCGACATGAGAGAGAAACAATGATAGGCTGCACACTCCCTGACTGGGGACCGAACCCACAACCTAGGCATGTGCCCTGACCAGGAATCAAGCTGCAACCCTCTGGTTTATGGGACGCTCCAGCCAACTGAGCCACACAGGCCAGGGCCTAGGGTTACGTACTTTCAAATGTTTTCAACACTCGTGTACTTGAGCTTTCTTTCTCACAGGAATTTCAGTTGGCTAAGGGAATAATTTCAGGAACTTCACTTTATAGACTAAATAAGCTATTCTGCTACATTATTCACTGAAAGTGAAGGTCAAGAGGCACACTAGCCTCATAAATAGACTAATATGAATAAAATTGTGTGCTAGACTAGAAAAAATGTTCACGTTTTTAGGCAAAAGCTAAAGTTAACCACCTCCCAATTATCCATGGTGTTGAGAACAGCAACAGTATATATTTCAGCAATCCACTCCTAATCCCCCAAACTCATTCATTCTTCACCCATTCAACAAACATCAGAGTCACGGAGTCATCAAACCTCATACTCTGTGAAAGAAGGATGATAAAACAACTGTTCTCTTCTATTAATACCTTTCGCTTCTGTCTTATTCCAAATATATTTGTCAATTTTTACAAGAAATAAAATGTACAGAGAGGATGAAAAAGAGGCCAAATAATTTACCATTTACATATGAGGAGTTAAAAGGTCTCATGTGATCTTTTAAAATTTTTATTAGCATGGCTAAAAACAATGTATAGCACAACCAAAACTGATACAAGGTCGTTTCCTTGGAGCGCCGCCCCCCCCCACCTCCCTCCCCTCCACCAGAAGCAGAGTTTCCCCTTAAGTCTTGCCAGCCACCTTCAGAACGAGAGGAGGGAAGTCGCTCCTTCATGGGCACCGACTTCCCCAGCACCAGAGACTCACTCACAACCTGACCCAGTATTCACTTCCCGGCAGAGACAGCCCGCATTCCATCCTCAGGCCACAACGGTGGTTGTGTGGCTTTGGAGCCAGACAAGCTCGTGGGATCTATTTCTGGCTGCTCCGCTCGACACCTACGGAATCTCAGACAACTTCTTTAATCCCGCTAAACTTCAGTTTCCTCATCTGTAAAGTGGGATAACACCAAATTCATGTCCTTTAGAAATAAATAATGTATGTACAGTGCTCAGCACACTGCCTAGTATAAACTGAGTACTTGCTAAAGAAATAAATGACAATAATTATTATTCCCTTTTCTTTTTTTTTTTTTAAAGATTTTATTTATTTATTTTAGAGAGAGGGGACAGGGGAGAGAGAGAGAGAAGGAGAGAAACATCAATGTGTGGTTGACTCTCACACACCCCACACTGGGGACCTGGCCCGCAACCCAGGCACGTGCCCCAACTGGGAATCGAACCAGCAACCCTTTGGATCAAAGGCCAGTGCTCAATCCATTGAGCCATACCAGCCAGGGCTATTCCCTTTTTCTTTAAGAATCACATTTAACTGTTTAAATATTTTGGTGAACGTAAATTTTAGACATCCTTCTGTTTTTGCATACTCTAAACAATAAACAAATAAGTGTTTTTTTCTCTGGCTATCACGAACATCATGATTATGAAACCAGTTCCCTTAGAGTTGTCAGCACGAGGACATACGTCATGCACACATGTCTTGCTCTGAATTTATCATCATGCACCTTCTGTGTTCAAAAGCACCCTTGTTTTTAGTAACCCACAAATAAAAGCAGAAGTGAACAACTACTTGGTAAAGTGAAGTTCTGTCTACTGACAGGCCCTCTGGCTGCAATCTTGGATCTATCCGTGCGATAAAGAAAGGTGTGCACCAGGATGCTCAGGAGGAGGGGGAGGACAGGTGGCGCAGAAGCTCAGTTTGCAGGAGCAGCTACCACTTCAAGCATCGTTACACTTCAAGCATCTGGAGTTTAGCTCCAGAGGTGCAGGGAAGGGTTAAAGTCATGGCTGGGCAGAGGACAGACGTCACTATCACTACTGCATGCTCCGCATCTGAACCGTCGCCACCCAGAATGGGACCGGTAGGCAAAGTCTTGGACGTCCTCCTCTACTCTTCTAAGGAGGGGTCACGTTGGGACCCACACAAAAGCTGGCTCAGATCAGAAATTAGGAGAAGTGGGGAGGGGTGGGGAAGAAAGTCTGAAAAGTTGAGTGTTCTTCCCCCCATCCCACACCCCTGATACTACTACCACATAAGTTTCTACTTAGTTAACCTTTCAAGGATTTTCTTTAAATTCCAAACAACTAAGTCATAATACTACACATCTTTAACAAAGACGTTGATCTCCAGTGTGAAAAAAAACAAGGCCCAACAGAGGATATAATTCAGCTTGTCGAAAATCAGTCTAAAACCATCTCTAAGAGGTATGATAAGCAGCTGGATTCATTTTTGATCATTTTAAGTGGATCCATTTACAACTGTTATCAAGAGTATTACATGAGCTGTTCCTCCAGTATAATGCGTGTGCCCTGACAGCCTGTAATCCTCTTCATTCCTGTTCGAGGGGCATCATCACTTCCATGCTGGCAAGCCACAAATGACACAGCATTCAAGTGTCATTGAGCATTAGGAAGACAGGTGTGGGTAATCACAGCCTATTACTTTTCATAAAACAATTTCTGGGCTGTCAACAGCTGGAAAGCATTCTCATGTGTGACCTAGCACCAGCAAAAGTGTAAACATGATGTCCTGATAAATGAACACCTTGACTGGAACTTGATTTGCTACATTTTACAATGATGACAGCATCTTTCTTTTATTATTATTAATCCCTATTGTCAAATCCAAGGAGAACTGCATTTGCACTTTTCATCTGCTACAAAATCACTTTGGCTTTAGAAGTGTTGTGCCATCTTGTCCGTGTCATTAAAAATGTCAGTGTAGACCATGCCTGGCCATAGTCCATCAGCAGATAAATGATTCAGAGCTTAAAAAACTTGACCTTAGAACGTGCCTTCTCTTCTTCCTCCACAGGGATCCTCCTTTCGGTCTATGCTGAAGCTAGATCTAGGGTAAAACATCACAAACTGGCTGGCTTGCATGTCCCTAAAAGCAGATGGGTTTGCAGTGGTGGGTCTGATTTATCTGCCTTGATGTTTGCCAAAAACCCGAAGAGGCAGAGATGAAAGAGAAAATGTAAAAGTGTATCTAGTTTCAAATGTGCTACTAAAACGAGGAGCTGGAAACAGTCACACAGCAAGGCTGGGTTACTGCCCGTTTCCCTCCCTCGAATATGGTGGGAAGTTTTAGCATAAGTGGGGTAACATGGAAGCAATAAAAGAAGTGTCAACTGTATCATATCGTGAGCAAGCTGCTTTGCGGGCACTGCACGCACATGCTCCCGAAGGTCTCCAAATCAAAGCCCGACACAAAGGTCAAAAGCACAAGCCATACGCAGGCCTCACCTGGAAAGAAGTCTCTTCAGGGACAGCAACAGTGAGTCAGAGGGGTAGGGGAAAGGCAGGAGGGAGGAGGCAGTGTGCTTACAAGACCACTCAACACTCACGACGGGTCCCGAAGGAAGGGCAGCACTGGAGTCGGAAACGTTTGAGAAGAATACAGGGCTCCTTTGGACGGGAAGACTAAGAAGCACCGAAGCCTCGCCTGAATTTCCCTGAGCTCCTAAGGAATCTAGGTCAGAGCGAGCGATGATTCTCTTTGATGAACATCTGGGGTTACTTTTAGATGCCAAATTCACCTAAAAATGCATCCATGGCCATATTTGGACATGTCCTCATTCCCAGGGTTGCTGACCACTCGTCCCAAAATCAAGGCTCAACTAGGACACGTGTCGTCTTGGACACTCACACCGACAGGCGAGGGTAAACCTGCAGCCCCTATTAAAACAAAGCACGACAGCTGTACTCCGTGCTCTTGGATGCATTTCTAACTTGGTTTTAATTGTGACTTTCATCAAACAGCCCTTTAAACCATTTTGAAATGAATAAACCTTTTAAGAGCTCCATATTTACTACCCATTATAAAAAAAATTCTTTCATCTTTCCACAGAACTTTAAAGAATGCCTCTGATAACCAACATTTGGAAAAACATGCCTATTTTCACCTAAGCATTACATTTTATAATTTTATTAACTTTTACCAAGTATACATCTCTTTTTTTTAAAGATGTTTTTTATTTATCTTTATAGAGATGGGAGAAAGATAGGCAGAGAAACATTGATGTGTGAGAGAAACACTGATCTGTTTGATTGGTTGCCTCTTGTACCTCCTCCAACTGGGGACTTGGCCTGCAACCCAGGCATGTGCCCTGACTGGGAATTGAACTGGCAAACCTTTTGGTTCACAGGCCAGCACTCAATCCACTGAGCCACACCAGCCAGGGATCACTATTGTTTTTATAGGTCAAATAATTTTAAATAAATTTAGAAAACATTCTACCACTCCAATCACTTTATATCTTTTTCTTTGAAACTCTGAGCTCAATTATACTTTCTTGAATTTAGTGACATAAAAAAGTTAAACTTCCTATTTGCTGCATAGTACAAATTCATTCATGTATTCAACAAACACTTTTCTGGGTGCCTATTAACAATCAGGCTCTGCCTAAGGTGCAGAAGAAATAACTGTTAGCAAAACCAGGTCCTTTCTTTATGGAGCTTATATTCTAGTACCAAGGGGAAATATTGTGTTGGCCAAAAGCATGTGTTTAGTTTTTTCCCATAAAATAAAAGACATAGTTTTCATGTTCACTAATAACATTATTGATTTAAATATTTTTAGTATGTAAACTATCTCCCACGTGATATAACACTGATTGTTCTCAATTAATATCTTGATTGGATCGCTACGAACTTTAACTGGTCCGCCTAACCATGGAGCAACATCCAATGAGAAATCTCCAGCACGAAAATTTGCAAATCATTTTTGACACGTTTGATCAGTCACAGCACCTTCTCCATACACTATATACTTTTTTGTGTGTTTCAGTTACATTTTTACCCTTCTTGAAATAATAAAGCACAGTATGCCAAAAATGTTGTGTATTTTCTTCCATTTTCAATATTAAAATGGCTACACAAAAGTTCACCAATTTTGAAAAGTTGTTTTTAATGCACTCTAACAGGACAGCTGTTACAATACAATACAATACAATCTAACAAAATTGTCTCCAATGAAGTTAAAGACAACTAAGCACCACTAGAGCCATCATATGGTAAAAACAAAAGAGTTTTTTGGCCAAATATATGTGTGTGTATAAGCATACGTGTGTGTTTGTATATACAGAAACGCTACGTAGTAGTGGCTAGTGAGAAGTATGATGAAAAAATACCAGGTAAAGCAACAGTAAGGAGAGGCCTGGTACACTTTAGGAGTGGTGGTGTTGCCTCTCTGAGTGAGGGCGAACGGCGCAGGGAAAGGCAGAGAGGCAAGCACGGAAAAGCCCCGGGGTGGGAGCGCAATGGCAACGCTCCAGACATTTTCAGAATTTTGCCAGCCTTTATGTTTGCAGATGGCTTCAAAGAATTACAAAAAAATGCCTCCAATTCTTTCCTTGATTAACATGGCTACCTCCGAAATGTGTAAGTATAATTTAGATGATTTTTCAAAGACGTTTAGTTCATATATTTGAATAGTATGCTCCTAGCTGTCTGTGTCTATATGAAAGCTTACCATTCAAAATGTATCTAACACTTGCTGTGAGCAAGACACTGCACTGGGACCTGGGGGATCAAAAGGAACAGGACAGAGCCCATGATGAACTGAAAAGGGGTTAAGGTCCATTTCTAAAGGCAAAATACAGGTGTGAATACCCATGGAAGGAATCCTGCTAACCACCAAAGAACGGGCAGCCAGAGGAAGTCAGCAGCCGAAGTGCCTGCAGAAGGGCCAAAGCAGCGAGAGTGGCCTTCCTCCGGGGGCTGGGGACTGGGCTGAGCCCCGAGACAGGGTGGGCTCGGCAAGAGGGAAAATCTCCAGACAGGCCTCGACGGCAAGCCAGGTGTGAACAAAGGCCCCAAAGCAGGGGGCACTTGGCCTGCCCAGGAGACGTGACTGACCCAGGAGGGAATTCCTAAAGGGCCAGTTGAGTGGGACCTGGAATACTCGAAGGTCCTCTTGAGTGAAGACTTTTTACTTAATCCCGTGGACAGCAAGAAGCTGTTTCATTTGCCGCGGTGTTTCCGGCCACAGTAAGGAATTAGCCTTACCCAAAAAGAGGGCTGGCCTTGGTCACTGGCCACCACAAGGTGATCTCTAGGCCCTTGGAATGCTGCGCCTGAAAGAAGAATTTTGCATGCGGGCCTTGGCCACCCAATGGTCTACCAGTGTTATTTCCGACGGGCTTTGGGGCTGTGCGGTATTAGCTCCACCTGTGGAGGCTGGCATCCAAAGGTCGGTCACATGGGCAGTTCGTGAATGAGTCCCTACAAAAACTCTGGACAAGACTCGAGTGAGCTTCCCTAGCTGGCAACGCTCCGTGTGCCTCATCAAGTCGGCCATCAGCAAACTGGAAGATCCCACTGCGGTACGCTCGCCACAAAGATACGTATATTGTCCAGCTTTTCTTCTTTGACAAAATATTATTCACAATAAAACAGTCCTCCCATAATACTGTGTTCATTCAGATGATTTTAAGAATCACTTCTAATGTAGAACCTCAATATTAGACCACTGCTGACCACTTGACCACTTGTTCATGGACCATCTCAAGCACTGGCATGTGGTCACTGAAGTGAAGACCACTGAATGAGATCGCGCGCCTACTAAAGTGACCCTAACACTCACTTGCACAGAGGATCATCTGGAGCCTCAAAAGAGGGTGCCTGGAAGTGAACAGTAACTGCATCCCTGAGTAAATGCCAATGATGTGTACGTTTAAAAAATTCTTTGGGATCCATAAAGTTTAAAAAATTCTTTGGGATCCATAAAGTTACTCTCTACTAGAACATGGATTCTGAAAAAGGCAATTACTTTTTATACCCAGTCGGGTTACATCACTGCCATGTGTCCCTTCTCTCACAGTGCAGGTTTGCGGTAAGTGGGTTTTTACTCACTTAGGGGTACAGAATGCTGATCACCACGACAACAGGAACAAAAGAAAGGGAAGGGCGAAGAACAGGAGTGCTTCCTGCGAGACTATAATAGCTCCAATTCTCAGTTAAAGGTCATTTTGATAAATTAAATGTTCTAATTGCATCTAGGAAGTATACAATAGGACTTTTTTTTTGTTTACAGATCCTGGTTAATATTAGAACTTTCTTTTCTGATATTTCTGATATTTTGTTATTTTTCTACATTCAAGAAGGTCCATTTCTGTTTCTCCAACAGATTTCTCTGAAAGTAACAGAAATCTTTTTGCATAAGGTACATTCGAAACTTGATTAATCCGTTTTGGAATAAAGCCAAATCATGAGTAGAAACCTAACGATCTGTATTCTACACCTTTTTTCTCTGCGTGGATTCAGAAATGAGGTTGCTATTCTAAGACTTAGGAGACTGAGGTAAAAGCATCTGCCAGCTCCTCACACAAGTGCGTTCCTTTCCGGATGCTTTGCGGACCCCTCCTCTGCCTCCTCCTGGTAGGATGGGTTACGTCCGCAGCAGCCCTGCTCTCTGCCGTCCCTGGGGAATCGCCCATCCCTGTGACTTCAACCACCATCTGTCTGCTCTCTCCTGGATCTTTACCGAAGCGGGTACCATGCCTTACTGAGAATCAGACTCATCTGAGAAGCTACTGCAAAACTCATGTTGTCCGCAAAAGTCCACAAACTGTTATTTGGGAACGACTGGTCCTAAAGAGCTACCATTCCACATCTAAAACTTAACAAGTCAAAAGCTCAATTCGGAATATTCCACATAATCAGGCGTCCTTTTACATTTTCCCTCTCACTGGAGTGAACTGACACACCCATCTCAGAGCTGACATGTGAAGAATTTTTCTGAAAGTCGTCTGCTCACTTCCCCTCACTTAATCAACTGGCCCTTCGGTCTTCCACTCTGCTCTTTTAATTACATGGCACCCACGTCTAAATATCCTTCCTTATTTCCACCTCTGAGTGGTGCATGATCAATTCTTATTTATCTGTGTTCCCCTGGTGCCTGAGCCTTTGCTAGACACTTAGTAAATGGATACTCAATCCATCAGAATGAGGGAAGCAGGCATGGTAAGCATACATTTCCTAGATGCAGCCAGTAAAATTTTATCATTTCTGCTTTGAGTTTAAAAGCAAACTATTCTCCTCTAACTTCATTTAGTCAAGAGCAGTAGCAAAAGGAAATAATTTGCACCAAAATATATAATCACAAAGACTCTTAGACTTCTGAACCAAAATTTCACAGCAAAATGCATACCTAAATATTCTTACTCCTAATACAAAGATGACACATGAAAATAATTATAGATATTATATAAACTACATAAAAAATGAAATGGATCTCCAACTTAAACGCGGAATTAGAAATTCTACTGCTAATAGAATGGCCAAAAATCATTATTACAGAAAGCCAGGGTTTTTCTCACCAAGTTTTACTTCATGTTATATGAAAAGCAATAAAAGATAAAGATACATTAAAATTTCACATTATTTTAATTCAGTCTTTTTACTTTAAAAGTGAAAGGAGATAAATCACATTAATTAATGTATTCAAAACCCTGCTAGAAGGAAATTACGTTAAATGTGATGTTTCAGAAACCTGAAGTGCGTTTCATAGCTTGTGTGTTAACTCTTTCGCAGTGAAAGAGTGTGAAGTCGTAGACTGAGATCGAGGTCAGGCAGGAATCAGGAAAGTCCTTCCTGTTCATCGTACCTCTAGATTATCTTACTTAACAGGCACGGTTCTTCACTGGTCTTAATGCCACATTAAATCAGAGGGAAAAATGGATCTTTTGACTTTAGGATGCTTTAAGGGTTATGAATTAAGAAAGAGTAAAGCTTTTTGTTCTACATCATAAGGTGAGAAGGTAGTCACGAAGAGAAGATTTTTCTCCCATCTTTTGAACGGTTAGTTATTTAGGTTCTGTAACACCAGCACAAGAAAAATACAGAAAGAGTTTATGGTTGTGGTCTTCCGCACTGCTGAAACACCACGCCCCAACCCTTTCATCAATATACAGATTGGCTTCTGATTTAAAAGCTATGAGGACCACAGATTTTACTTAATTTTTTTCCTAACACAACCAAGTTCTTAAGATGGGGTTTTTAAAGTCTTAATTTCTGATAAAGGGAAAGACAATGCAACTGCTGTCAACACGAAGAGGCCATCAGTAACAGCGCTGGGTCCTTGCGGATGAGGCTGCCGTTTGCGGAAGGCGCCTGGACTTGGTTCCACGGCTCTGGGGGCCGCAGCGGGCTTCCCTCCGGCATTCATCTGCCCTGCTTCCTTATTCAGGCCAGGTTCTACCCATAAAGTTCTCTCGTTCTCCCAAAGATTTAAGTAGTGGATCCCCAGTTACATATTCGTAACGGTTCCTATGTTGCATGGCAGTTAGGAATGATCAGTAAGTAGTTCACAATATGAAAACAACTCATATAATTTTCACAATAATTTACAATGTTTTCAAGCACAAAAAAAGATGGTCTCATTGTGCAGCACCCTGCTTTGCCAAGGGTTACTTGGAGGTAACTTTGGAGCAAGTCGCCACAACTTAGTTCATAACGCTAACTTCCTCACGTGCAGAGACGAAGCAAAGAAGCCTTTACATGGATTTGTCATGATCAACAGAAGACACCTGCGCTTGCTAAAGCTACCTGCAACCCATCACAGGCTAACGTGCTTTCTGCAGGTGTGTGGTGCTGTGGGGATCGCAGCAGCCACTGGCAACGGCGCTCGTCCGCGTCAGGGCCACTTGCTGACCATGGCTGTGATGCTGTGGTGGGGACCGGGAGGGCAGATGATGCAGCCCTGAAGTGTAACCGGGGTAGCATGAACCAGAGAACCTGTCGCACCTGTAGCAATTTTGAGAGCCACAGGCAGAGGAAAGGAATGGTGGCTGACTTTGATTCTGGAAACAACAAAAACAGAATTCTGACCCTGAGTGTCAGTCAAGACACCCCTGCCTTAGCCTCTAGGGGAATACCTGCACCCCCTGCAAGTGAGGAGAGATGGAGATGGGAGGGCCTAAATGAGTCGAGAAGAGTGGTCTGTCTGGCTGTCATTGCGACAGCAGGCACTGCGACACCTGTCCAGGGAGGATCAATGAAGTGTCAGCAAAGTGAGAGCTGAGGGGGAAGAATGCATGGGAGGGGGAGGGCACGACTATATTCTATGTGTAGAAGCCTTGCTAGCTTTTCACGTGCATTTTGCCGAAGAACTTTAAGCACAGCACTACTACAAGAATCAGTGCCCTGCGCAGAAAAGGAAGTCAGTTCAACACGCTCAGCTCTAATGCGGGCTTTAGTTATTGCATGCTTTTCTAATTCTAAAAGGGTGAAAGGCTAGTACGTCTCACCCCAGCTTTAGGGTTCCCATATAACATACAGGACGCCCAGTTAAAATGCGTGGGTGATTAAAAAATTAACTTTTTTGCATCTGAAATTCAAATTTAAGTGGCTATCCTATGGTTTTATTTGCTAAATCTGAAACCCTTACCCAGATTACCAATATCACAATATTGGGAAAATCAATTCCTGAGTACTTCTCATACCTCATTTTGTTCTTAAATTGCTATTAAATACTTTGGTGTGAGAGGCACCACATTTGGCATAAATTAGTCACATCTGACTTCTCGAGCAAGCTGTGTTAAATTTACTTAATAAAAAGTAAGCAAATATTAGTTAAAAGACACTGCTCTGAATAGAATCAGAGAGATCTGTTCTATACCATAAATACTGAGAGGAAAATGAGGCCATCTGGATGACAATGGGCAGATGCATTATTAGTGAGAACACCAAGCCTGTGAGGCACAGAAAAACGGAACCGATGACCTAGAAAAGAAGATCAAATTAAGACAGAGCAACACGGAATGAGGAACCCTTGAAGACATGCAGACAGCGACCAGACAGAGATTCTTCCTAGTGAAGAAAAAACAAAGATGCTGAGAACGTTTACTTAGTCAACACTGTCTCGCCTCTGTTCAAATGCCAAATAAAGATCAATCGATTAACACCTGAACACTTTTCTGGTCACAGAGAAGGTGGCTTCAACGTTAGCACAATGACACGAACCCACAGCTGAGGTTTCAGTACTGGGTCGTGCCGTAGTCCCAGGACTTCCCACGACCATTTCCTGCTCTGGTCCTTCCATTGCTGGACAGGAAGGAGCCTCAGGACACGACCTGAAAGAAGGGCGTGTGGTGGCCTGGGGACAGGCACCATTTTTATATAACTGCTAATTCAGGTAAAACTAAAGTGTATGGGTGGCATCTTTTAAACACATTTTTAATTAAAAATTTAAAGTAAATAAATGCACCCACACTTAAATATTCTTAGTTATTTTTCTGGAGGGTTTTTAAATGTTCACTGAAACTTCATTAACTAAATAGCTAGCAGGCACTGCAGTACCTGATGACAATGCCCACTTCTGAACAAGCTGTTAGTCTTTCTCTACATTGTAAATTAATTGAAAAAAGATGATCTTTCTTCTTCTTGTTCTGTAGTCTTTGAAACAGAGAATTTTTAATTTAAAACAATTTTTAAAAAGTGAAAGGGTGTAGCTCAGTGGATTGAGCGAGGGCCTGCAAACCAAAGGATTGTGGTTCGATTCCCAGTCAGGGCACATGCCTGGGTTGCCAGGCCAGTTCCCAGCATGGGACACACAAGAGGCAACCACACATTGATATTTCTCTCCCTCTCCCTCTCTCCTACCCTTCCCCTCTAAAGATAAATAAATAAAAATCTTTTTTAAAAAAGTGAAAGGATTAATTGGTAGTTACAGAATAGTCATGGGGATGTAAAGTACAGCATAAGGAATATAGTCAATTATACTGTAAAACTTGCTCTGATTGGTGTGGCTCAGTGGATTGAGATCCGGCCTGCAAACCATAAGGGTCACCAGTTTGATTCCCGGTCAGGGCACATGCCTGGGTTGTGGGCCAGGTCCCTGATAGGGGTGGATGAGAGGCAACCACACATTGATGTTTCTCTCCCTCTCTTTCTCATTCCCTTCCCCTCTAAAAATAAATAAATGAAATTAAAAAAAAATTCATACCCCAGGTGTGTACGAGATTTTTCAGGGTGATCACTTTGTATAGTATCTAATAACTGGGGTATACACCTGAAACTAACATAATATTGTATGTCAACTGAAAATTGTATGTATGTACAGTAAAAACTTAAAAATTGTATGTAATTGAAAAATAAAAAATGATTTAAAAGGAAAAAAACAGGACTTTCAACTGAAAACAATTTAAACGGAAATGTCTTTAATACACACACACACACACACACACACACACACACACACACCAGCCCAACTCCTTTAAAAACAATTTCCATCAGCTACTTGCATCTTTTTGGCTACAACCAACTAACCCCAGCAAGAGCTTAGGCCCCCAGCTCAGGGATTCACTGCCCGCCATCCCACCCCTGGGCTCACCAAGGGTTTGGTGGTCTGTGAATGTAAACCACACAGACTGAGACTAGACAAACCAGGGGCCCTGAAAAATAAGGAGCACAGTTATCCTGGGAAATGTTGATACTTCATTCAAAACCAAGACCACTGAAATAGTCACACTGGGAAAAATAAAAAATGCGCTTGATTTTCTTCACCTTGCTTCATGGACGGTTCTCAGCACCTCCACCACCCCCGGGCCCCGCCAGCGACACTGACAAGACCATCTGTCCTCACCTCCTCCCACTGGGCCAACGTGCTGGTTTTCTTCCACGTGCCCTCCCTGTCCAGTATATTATCAAATACTCCTTTCAAGCAGGGGCAGGGAGGTAAACAGGGTCAGAAGAAGAGACTGGACATATTTAGCCCTCTTTGGAGCATCAAATAATGGGCCATAATTCAAAGCTAGGCCAGGTGAGGTGGCTGGAGTATTGGTCTAGAATCAATACTGTCCAAAAAATATATACCACAAGCCACAAATGCAAGCCACAGATGCAGTTTAAAATTTTCACGTAGCCACATTAAAAAAAGTAGGGGAAGTTAATTTTAATAACATTTTATTTAATGCAATAAATCTGAAATATTATCATCAACTTATAATCAATATTAAAAATTAACAAAATATTTTACGTTCTCTTTGTCATACTAAGGTTTTTAATCATTTTTTATTTTTCACTTAGAATGGACATACAATATTATGTTAGTTTCAGGTGTGCACCTCAGTGATTAGACATTATATAACTTACAAAGTGATTATACCGATAACATAAAAAGAGCTTCCCAGACAAGAAAAAGCTAAAGGAGTTCATAACCATCAAATCAGCATTACATGTAATGTTAGTGGGTAATGTTAACATTTAAGAAGAAAGAAAAAAATATGAACAATAACATGGCAATAAATACATATCTATCAAGAACTGAATCTAAATATCAGAATAAATGAAGAAGCAGAACAGAAACAGACTCATACTAAGTTTTTGAAATCTGGTATGAAATTTTTTACACTTTCTGCACATGTCAATTCTGATCTGCCACATTTCAAGTGCTTGACAAGTACAGGTGGCTAGGGGCTACCACACTAGACAATGCAGAAATAGATCTTAACTCAAAAGCCACACTTCAATTCCTTCATCACGAATTTTTCTCTTTAGTGGGCGAGTAGAAAAAAATGTCTTTTGAGTGGGAGAGTAAAAACAGGGAAGAGGTGAGACGGATGGAAATGAAATTCTCAAAACCGGCCCCCAACTGTGTACGTTGTCTCAGGTTCTGGCCCTATGACCTCGTGTTATGGAGAGCGACTCCTAACTGCTTTGCCTGGTCCACCAGTCCTCCATGAGGCCCAGGTTTCTTGCAAAGTGGCCAAACCCATTACAAGAATGAGCTCTCTGAGCCGAGTTTTCACACGGGATGTAGTTAACAAGGATGCAGCCTCCCACCCTGGGCTCAGAGATAAACACCTGCACAAGGCCCATGCTGGGGCATGGTCTTCACCACTGTCTCTGACTTCGGCTCCTAAGTACCTCCCAGAGGACTGTGCAAAGCTCAGAGATAACTTTTGCTCCTGGGACTGCCAAAAATTACGGAAGCAAATCTTAGCAAGTCGTGTATTGAGAGACCACAGGCGTGATTATGTTGACATTGCCTGAATTCTCTAACCAGTGAGAATACTCACAGGGTAGAGAATCAAAATCCAATTTGTGGCTTTCAATTCTTCCAGGTCTCTCAATCTTCTTCAGCAACAATAAGGAAGAGCACTGAAAAGACCCTGCATAATGGTGGACCCTTTTCAGAGAGCATATTTTAGGGGCCAAAACTGAGGCTTGAAAGCTACCTACAAACAGATAACCTTGCACAGGTCACTTCAGGTGTCTGAGCTTTGATTTTCTTATTCTCCCTACTCTCCCACCAAAATGGTGATGCTAATTCTAATTCTCAAAATTGCATTAAGATATTATATATGCCAATTGGCATATAGTAATAAGCATGTAATTCATGGTGGATAGTATTAAGCCAAAATTAATTTGCTTTTTTCCTATAGCACAAGAATACTTGGAAGTTGGGCAACTCTTGCTGCCTTCTGATGGTACCAGGCAGCCAAACCATGCCCTGAACTTCTAACACGGAGTCACGGCGAACAGACTGGGGTAGCAAATATATGGCCATCCTTGGAGCTTCTCTGTGTGAGTTTTAAATCTCCATTACTGTGGGATTAGGACCTAACACTCAGCGGGCCATTTGAGTAGTGGGCCATAGTCAAAATCAGGAGGGGGGGCGGGGAGGAAGTAAGGAAGGGAGGAAAGGGAGGGAGGGAGGGACGGAGGGAGGGAGGGAAGGAACAAGGGGAAAAAAGGAAAGGAGGGAGGGGGAGGGAGTGAAGGTGGGAGAAAGAGGGAGGGAGGGAAGGAAGGAAGGAGGAAGGGAAGGAGGGAGGGAGCGAAGGAAGGAAGGAGGGAGGAAAGGAGGGAGGGAGGGCAGGCAAAGAAAAAAAAAGAAAAAAAGAAAGAAAGAGTAAAACCCACAGTGCGCCTCATAGAACCATTTCTGAAAATGTTTGCTTCTGATGGACAGATGGACATAGATGCATGCATGGGAGGGTCAGAATGACCACCACTGCCTTAGAACACATGAGAATTTCAAGGAGCCCGGAAACTTCTCCCTTCCCAGGAGATGCAGATGAGCAGGGAAGGAGAGGGCTCCTTTGGAAAGCAATTTTTAGGGCAACCGTGAGGTAGAATTGTCAGAGATGGGCTCTAAAATACTCACATGGGATAGGGACGTAATGATCCAAACTCTGACCAATATGCCTGTGTGAAGTCCTACCATCCTCCACAACTAGAGCATCAAGTTTAAGTACATTTGATGAGCTAGATGACGGAAAGAGGGTGAAGGGATTAGCCAAAGCACATATATGTGTGACCCATGGGCATGGACAACGATGAGGGGGCTACCTCGGGGAGGGGAGGGGGGCTGGGTGGAGGAGGGCAAGGGGAGAATAAGTGGAGACAACTATAACAGCATAAACAATAAAATATAATAAAAAAGTCTTCATAGGATAAGCTAGTTACTTTTTTTAAATGGAATTTCTTTTTGAAATCGCTTGGGCAATAAAAGAGTTAAGACTGTGGTAAGAGGAATTTTCCTGACTTCATAAAGAGTAATTGGTATGTCTTTTTCTGTATATGGAATTGGAAATTTACATAATTTGAGAATTCTAATGGATATAATATGGATGCTACAGTTTGTACTGCTATTTTGGATTATAAAAAGAAAAACCAATCTAGATTAAAGCACATGTAATTTTTTTTTAAATGAAGCGCTATGGATTAGAAATACTTAAAGTTTTAGCACTAAGGCAGAAAAGAATTACAGAAAAAAACTGTTTTAAGCTAACTCCATCCTGTCTTTAAGGAAACCCTCCTTTAAACTCCTTATGAATTGTACCCTCACTCTCCACCAAGGCTGCTCAGGAAGGTCGCACTGACCTGTGAATTGTCGAGCACTGAGGACATTCTCCAGTGCTCAGGATGCTCCTGGGCAGCATCTGAGAAAAATAACTGCTCCTTCAGGTTTTCTTCCTTCTTGTGATGAGAACTTTTAATATCTACTCTCTTAGCAACTTTCAAATATGGGCACACCTTGGAGATATTGAGGGTCCAGTTCCAGACCAGCCCAATAAACTGAGATTTAATCTTTTTGCTGGTGGAGGGTACTGCCTTCAATTTGTAAACCGTAACATCTCTGGAGCACAATAAAGTGAAGGCAACGAGACAAGCTACACTCACATACAACACAGTGTTACTGACGACAGTCACCATGCTGTACCCCTAGGGCTTACCTATTTTATTCCCCATTCCTTCTTTCCTGGGCCTCTTCCCCCATGGGCTCCCAAATACCTCTCCCCACTTTGCAGCTCTTCAGTCTCCCTAGCCAGCTACTCTTCTCCTGTGAAGTTCTTACATGTTCTCGACCCTTTTTTCTTCTTAACCAACACTTCCCTCATGCGGTTTTGTACATAGAAGACCTCAAATCTAAGCCATTCACTAACGAGTCTCAAATTATGTCTCTAGGATCAGACCCACATGTTGAACATCTCCACCTGGTTGCCCCCCAGGCACCTCAAACTCAAGTTCACTGGGAAGCAAACTCATTACCTTTTTCCTGAAGTATTGCTTCCCTTCTGTACCCCTGCCCCACTGTGACTGGCACCACCTGCTATTTAGTCCCCAAGCCAGAAACCCAGGGTCCCCACACAGGCATCCTCTTATCTGACTCTTGTCATCAAAACCAGTGACAAAGCCCTATCTCTTCTTTCTCATTCCTGACCCTCAAATCCATCATCGTCCCTCCACTTCTATTTCCCCTGCCTTATTTCAGTACCCGAGCTTCTTCTCCCTAGAATATTATAAACTTCTTTTTAAAATAGATTTATTGGGATATAACTGACATACCAAAACTCACCCAAGGGTGAGTTAAAATATGCAACCCAAGGGTTTGTAGCAGATTCACAGAGCTGTGCAACCATCACCACAATCTAAGTTTAGACATTTCGTGACCTAAAAGTAAGGCTCACATCCTTTACTCATCACCCCCAGTATCCCCACCTCTAGGCAACCTCTACTTATGTCTATAAATTTGATATACACATAATCATACAACATGTGGTCTTTTGTGACTGGTTTCTTCCACTAAGCATACTATTTTCAAGGTTCCTCCATGTTGACTGAAGCATACACCAGTACTTCATTCCTTTTTATTGCTGGACAATATTCCCTGTATAAATACAGTACAATCTATCCACTCACTCATCGCTTTGTAGACATCTGGGTTGTTTTCACTTTTAGACTATATGAACAATGCTGCTATGAACATCTGTGAACGAGTTTTTGTGTGAACATACTTCAATTCTCTTGGGTCTACATACCTAGGAGTAGAATTGCTAGGTCATACGGTAATCTCTGCCTAACCTTCTGAGGAACTACCAGACAGTTTTCCAAAGTCGCTGCAGTATTTCTACGTTCCCACCAGCAGGGTACGAGGGCTCTGATGCTTGCCAACACTTGACTGATTTTAGTCATCTTAATGGGTATGAAATGGTATCTCACTGTGGCTTTGATTTGCATTTCTCTGGTAGCTAATGACGTTGGGCATCTTTTCATGTGCCATTGGTATATCTTCTTTGGAGAAATATCTACTCAAATCCTTTGTTCATTTTTCAATGGGTTATTTATCTTTTTACGATTGAGTTGTAAGTGTTCTTTATATATAATGCCGACTAAATTCATTGGTTATTCATGAAAAAAATTAATTTCCTTAAACAAGTTGCCTCCATTTGTGACCTTTTGTGTGGAAGAAAGTGATACTTCAAAAGTCATATTGTAAAAAAAATGATTATTATAGCGATGAAACAGCCTATGTTTCTTGTACTTATTTTTTGTTTGTTTTTAAAATATACTTAACATAAATTTTATTTCTTAATTATACTTTACATTCAATACTATTTTGTCTTACACTTATTCCTGATGTTTATGAACAAATTTCCTTGTTTTACAGTGTAGTTTTTAAAAATAAGTACAGTGGACAAAAGAACATATTCAAAAAGGCAAGTCTGAGTAATGTTTTTCTTTTATTTTTCATTTGATAATTATGTTCCAACATAATATAAAAGAATTGTGCTCCAATTATTTAAGCTGTTACTAACTAGATAATGTTTTCTTCAGCATTTAGCTGTATTGTTGACCAAAAGAAGAGGAGCACAATGTGATTGGTTAATTAAGATTTCAAAGAACCTGATGCTCCCTAGAGGGGAGGCTAATTTCTCATTTATAAGCCCATTTATAACTCCAGCTCTGAGAAATGGTCCTAATTAAATTCGCAGTTAAGTAGGCCTTCAAATGCATATCAGCCGTTAACATTTGGGCTGCCTGCTGCTAGCAAAATATTAATATTTGATGCTACAGCATTTTCATTTTATCAGACTATTTAGCATAAATCTGTTTCAGGGTCTTATGAAATAGCTTTATTTATGTGTTAAACAGATTAAACTCAGGTTGTAATGGTTGGTTTTAAAATGACTTCAAAATAGTTTATGGCCACTGGGAAGCTATGTATTTTGATTAGATTATTGGCCGTATTCCCTCCAAGGACTGCGGGAGGATGCACTATTTTTAGGACAAAAACAACTTATTATAGGGTCCTTAGAAAAGGAGAATAAAAGAAGAGAAAAGGGAGCCAGGAGGAGAACCAGGGAGAAGAAATAACCTGCTTTACCTTGTTACTGTGCTTCCCAGCGTATTGCAATCTTGACACATGTCACTGCATCATCTGATGCTCACAACAAGGCCACAAGGCACACAGGTGATGACTAGAGCACCTTACAAATGAGGAAATACAAACTCCAGGGAGCTACCGTATTTTTCCATGTATAATGCATATCTTTTTGCCCAAAATTTTGAGGGACAAATAAGGATGTGCATTATACGTGGGCAGAATGATTACATTCCATGGGTACAGTAATGGGTGTAATAATACTGTGTATAATGCACACAAAAACGTGGGTATGCATGATACATGGGAGTGGCAAATTACAGGTAAATTACAACTCAATGACATGGCTAGCAAATGGCAGAGCAAGATTTGAATCCAGTTCTTGCGTACATGTATTCATCATATTTCAGCTATATCTTAAATCTGCAAATGCATAATAAGGGTATGTGTGTTTCTGTGTGTGTGCATGAAACAGAGAGAGTAAGGGAGGGGGGCAGGAGACAGGAAGGGATGGGGAGGGGAGGGAAGGGATAATCCCAGGCAGAAGACCCGCATGAAGGCAGGCAAAAAAAGCATGAAACTGTTTACTGGCTCCCCTCCTTCCTTAGACCATAATCTATCTCTTGGAGGACAGGGAATGTGTCTTTGTTCACCATTTAAATCCCAGGACCTAGAAAAGAGCAGCATAAATTCTGGCTGTACGAATGAATAAGAGAAAGAAAACGGAAGTTAAAGAGATTGGTGACAAGGACATCAAAGGAAGAGAAGGTGTCAAGAAAGAGAACTTAGTATAAAATGTCACAGACACATCTAAACAAGATCTAAAATCCCTCCCCTGGATCAAACAATGAGACTGACGCTGGCTCTGCAAGGGGCAGGAATTGTTGCTAGTGGAGCGATGGGGGGAACGCGGGCGGTCAACGTTCACCTAAACCCTTCTCTCTTCTCCAGGGTGTTAACTACAGAAGGGTAAAGAGTCGGAAATTATTTTCTGAGCACGACAGGACCAACGTGTTATTCCTCTGAGGTCTAGAGAAAGGGAGAGGGGGTAAAGAAGAGCCAAGCACCAAACATTCAGGGGGAAAAAGTTAGCCCTTTTGGATAAACACTATGAAAAGAAAGAGGTAGAGCCCTGGGTGGTGTGGCTCAGTGGATTGAGAGCCAGCCTGCAAACCAAAGGGTTGAGGGTTCAATTCCCAGTCAGGGCACAGGCCTGGGTTGAAGACCAGGTCCCCAGTAGGGGGCGCGTGAGAGGCAAGCACACGTTGATGTTTCTCTCCCTCTTTCTCCCCCCCTTCCCCTCTTTAAAAGTAAATAAATAAATAAATAAATAGATAAATAAATAAATAAATAAAATCTTTAAAAAAAAGAGGTGGTGAAGACCTAAGAGAGAATTTATTCCACTCTTCCACCTAATGAAAAGTTTGACTGGTTTCTCAGAAACAATAAAGTCTGAACCTTAGAATATTTTCATTTCTGTTTGTGCTATTTCAATATTAGGGGGGAAATGACCAAAAATTAAATGGCACAACCACCCATGTACTGTTTGGTAATGGTACCTAAGAAGGATATTTCAATAGTTAACAAAAGATGCCACATCAATACCTATAATAATGATAACTCCATAATGTCTTTTTCTAAGTAATAAAAGTACCATGTCATTTTACTATGCGGTTGTTCTACAAGTGCAGAAACAAAAGTGGCACAATTTAAATACGAGCTCTATTCTCTGGAAAATGAAAGTGCTGAAGCCTCCTTTCTGTTCAAGGCTTCAACCTTCACATCAATAGGAGAAACAAATTTCTTTATTCTTTGCTCCATCCAAGAAAGAAAAACGAGTGCAGAGATCTAAAAACAGTGTTACTTCTATGAAGTTAAGAACAAGAGCAAGACAAACCTTCAGACATGGATCGATTTTAAAAAATGAAAAAGATATAAATTTCTCATCAAAGCAGTCGAATGGAAAACTACAAAGGGTGATGCCCTTGAACAAACTTAGTCACTGTCTTTTTTCCAAACATCAGTATGTACTTGTCCTGTATGCCAGGAAATGCGTGGTTATTTGCTTAAAGTCAATTAATCAGGGCGATGCTGTGAGAAAATAATTTAAATTTGTGTAATTCTATTCTTTAATTTTTTAATTTTAAATCACTAAAATTTTTTTTCAACTGCAGGGGACCTACAGTATCACATTAGTTTCCGATGCACAGCCCAGCAATTAGATATTATATAACTTACTAAGCGAGCATCCTGATAAATCTTACACCCATCTGACACCATTCACAGTTATCAGAATAGTGTTGACTGTATTCCCTATGTTGTACTTTAGATTTCCGTGACTGTTCTGCAACTACCAATCTGTACTTCCTAACCCTTTCACATTTTTCACCCATCCCCTGAACCCCCCTCCCATCCGGAAACCATCAAAATGTCCTCTGTATCTACCCAGCAAAGCTATCATTTTTGTCATTGAGTGAACTGAGATGCAGAGACTAATGACTTTCCTCAAGCCACAGATCTAGCAATGGCAGAAAAGGCAGAACCTTGTGTATCCTAAGGACAGATAAAGAGCTTGCCAGATAAGAAACAGCTATGAGCAATAAAATGGCAATAAATACATGTCTATCAATAATTGAATCTAAAAAACAAATGAACAAGCAGAACAGAAATTTGTGCACTTCTTAATTACAAAATAATTATGAAGAAAGCAAATTCCTGACTTCCAGTTCCACCAAGTGGCGGCAAGGTGGAGGAGGGCCTGCTGTGGGGACCAGATAAGGTGCCTGCAATTAGCACGCCTCTTCCGGGTGTGTCCGTCTGTGTTCCCATCCACGGAAGGCTGCTCGGACACAGTGTGTTCCGTTAGCCATTTAAAACGTTCCCTTCCTAATCCTGCTTACCTTCGTGGTTTGCGCAGGCAATGAGGAAAGAATGCAAGTAAATTTCATTTCAGGCACTACTTACAATCCTTACTTTAGAGTTTAAATTAATGAGTTTTTTTCCTGAGTTTGGTTTTACCTTTCTCTGAACATTTCCCTGTTTTAAATGCTTATTATGCTCAGCTATTTTTTTGCATTCAATATTTTTTATGGTAAGAGAAGATTAAACAAGTCTGAGACTAGTATTGGCCCTTTCTTGTAATTTTTACCCATAATCCAAAAGCAAAAAGAAAAAACACCATTGCGAGGCAGAAGTCTACCCTAACATAGTAAGATGACAGAGATCAAATCTCTTATGTTTAAGTTCCTTAAAAGAAAAGACCCCAGTGTCTTAGAAAGTAATACTTAGTATAAAAATTAGTATTCGGTAATTATTATTTTTATCCTAAGAGCAATGACCTCCTCTTACATAGCCACACAGCAGTTATCAAAAATAGAAAACTGTCAGCTACTTTTAACGGTAACATTTCTCGAAGCCAGATTTCATCTCAAATGGTGACACTGAAAAATGACCTTAAAATGTTCGTACACGCTAAATCAGCGACTCGAAAAACAAGGGCCAAGTGAAATAAGCACTGCCCCGGGATTCACAAGGTCCTGCCTCTTCTGCCGGTGCTAGTTCTGTGGCTTTAGAAAAGTCATCAGTCTCTGCGTCTCACGCAGTTCACTCAACGACGAGATGAAGAAACCGGTGTAACCGGCTCACTGAGACCTCTCGCAGTCCCAGCCCGCCCTGACTCTGCGTCCGCGCTGCTGGAAGCAGAGCACTACGTACGGACAGGCGGACCGCAGCGGCGCGTATCGCAGCGCGGGGTTTACGGGGAACTTCGAGTGTCATCTCATTTAATCTTCTCAGCAAGATGCAGGCCTAGTACGGTTCCGTTTTACGAAGGTCAGGTTCCAAGATGGCACAGAGCCCGGGCCCATCTCCTCGTTCTCCCCTTGGTGATCTTTGTCGCCGGAACACAGCCGGAAACCCCAGAGAGAGGCTGACTTTTCTCTCTTGTGTAAGAGCCCGAGGGTGGGCAGTTCGGGGCTGGTTCCTTCCAGCCTTCTGTTCTGCCATTGCTCAGGTGCAGCCCAGTCCTCACGGCCTCAGACGGGCCTCCACTGTCACGTGCCCACAACAGCACAATGGAGGAACAGAGGGAAGAAGGAAGGGCAAGCCAACTCTCTCGTAAGAAAGCTCCCCCAAATTACCCACAACACTTGTCTTTAGCCCCAACTAGTCACACTGAACTGCAAGGGAGTATAGGACTTGCTTAGCTGAGTAGCCACATGCTTAGCTGACCTGTTATTACTATGGGGAGAAGGGGAGAACAGATATCAAGGAACGAGCTATCTCCACCACACTACCTGTGTATTCTTAACCACCTGCTGCACTGATTTCTCATCTGTATAATGGAGCAACAATGAAACCTCCCTTCAGAAGTTAGTTTGAAACTGCCCTGGCTGGTGTAGCTTAGTGGATTGAGCACGGGCCTGTGAACCAAAGGATCATGGTTCAATTCCCAGTCAGGGAACATGCCTAGGTTGCAGGACAGTTCCCAGTAACAGTTCCCAGCAGGGGACACACGAAAGGCAACCATACATGGATATTTCTCTCCATCTCTCCTTCCCTTCCCCTCTAAAGATAAATAAATAAAGTCTTTTAAAAAAAGTTACTTTGAAATGATAACATAGAGGGGTTAGCATAGGGTCTTATACATAATAAATATACAACAAAGTAAACAATTATTTTTCTTTCTCTTACTGATTTCCTTTTCAATTGTTAAAAGCTGTATTAACTGTTTTGATCCCTTTAGTTTATCTAATTTTTCCCAACCCCCAAATTATCTTCACAGTGTAAACAGATCGATGTTCTTAAATCACTGCTTTCAACAAGACCATGCCTCTTTCAAATGCCCTTGCCGCCCAGGCCAGGGTGGCTCAGTTGGTTGGAGCGTTGTCCTATAACCAAAAGGTTGCAGGTTTGATTCCTGGTCAGGGCACACACCTAAATTCTGGGTGTGATCTCCGGTCTAGGCATGAACGATCCCCAGTTGGGGCACGTACGGGAGGCAACCAATTGATGCCTCTCTCATCAGTGTTTCCCTTTCCCTTCCCCTCTCTCTAAAAACGCAATAAGAAAATATATCCTTCAGGTGAGAATAAAAAAAATGCCCTTGCCAACACGCGCATCTGCGCACGTACACACACATACACTGCACACACTCGTTTCCTTTCCCTTTCTCTCAAATAAAAGTTTAGTATACCCCATTACCTAAGTTCAAACTCCTAAAGCTAAGCCATCACCTCTAAACTCCCTTTCCTCTGCTTCCCTGACATCTCCCCAGCAATATCTCCTACTAAGATGCAATATGGACAACGACACTAGTGACAAGGACAAAAATGATGATGAAAAGTACAAATTAACAGAAGCCACCCCTTTGAAAGTTTTTTCTGTGCCAGGTAATGTCCTAAGTGTTTTACGTGAACCTCCTTTTCTAACCCTCATAATAACCTGTGAGGTATCACTATTATTGTCGCTGTAAGAAAGATGAGAACTAAAGCTTAGAAAGGTTATAACCAAAGTCACACAGTAAGTACATGGCAGTGGTCTGTGGGACTCCAAAGTTGCTCATTTAGCGACTGTGTGACACCTGTCCTCCTACACAAACATGCCATCTGCGTTCCCTGTACACTCCTGAGTCACCTTCAAATTCTGCTTCTAGTCACATCCTGCAGAGTTTCATTAAGATACAGCCTGAGTCTGACCTCCTCGATGGGCCCGTCACCAACTGCGATGACAACGAACACAGACAGCATGGACAGTACCGCGCACCGTTAGAATACCACAAGGTTCTAAGCGCCGTACACGTACTAACGCATTTAATCCTCACAACAGCTCTGTCAATTAGACCCTGATCATCCCCATTTCATAATGAGGCAAACACGAAGAGGCAAGTAACTTGCTCCAGCTGACACAGGCAAGGAGCCAGGGTGGCAACCAGCTAGTCTGGATGCAGAGTTTGGGCTTTAACCACTAACCCCTACTGCCACTCATTTATCTTTCATAACTTACCTCCTCCAACAAAATATATTCTCCCTGAATCCCTTATTGAGATATTAAATCACATATATTGATATTTGATAAATATTGTTATATTTTACTACAACAGGCAATTCCAGGCACAACAAATTACAGCCACACTTCCCAGACTCTCCTGAAGGCAGACAGAACCCCTCTGGGCCCAGGAGACGCTGCGAAATTTCCCACGTGGTTCACTTGGACTCTGAAACCCGCGGCAGAGAGCAAATGAAAACTGCCCTTTCTATGCAACACCTAGGAAATAAACCCATAAACGCATCATGCTTTCCCGACACAATCACGGTACCTTCAGGAAAAAACCATTGTGTGTGTGTGCACACATACACCACCACACACACTGCTCAACAGAACCCTGATTAATTAAACTGAGTATTCACTCGATCTTCCCAATTACGTCACCAGGATTCAGGGACAACTGTGTGACTGCCCTCGCGCACCTGGCCGACGTCAGGCACCAAGGGGATCGCGGCTGTTCGGACCGCCCTGGGCCTGTGGAGCTGACACTGAGAGCTGCAGTGTTCAGCCTAGCATTCGGCAAGTCGCTGGGTCGTGTAGTCTTGAAAAACACCACAAACCATCAACACGATGCTCCTACTACAAGAGATGAAAGCGGGGTGGGGCGGGCCCTGATTACCACCCACAGCCCTCCTTCTCCACCGTGCCCCCCCCCCAGCGCTCAACATGCCCTCCAAATCAAACGGGGTGCATTTAGAGGCACTAACTCAGAAGAGGTGGCCAATTATTTACCCACCCGAAGTGACCATGATTGAGAAGCAAACTGAGGTGGCACCTGTTCTCCAAGGAACGACCTTAACCACTTGTGATGAGGTTCCAAAACCTTATTTAGGGGAACGAAACTCTGCTTGTTCACTGGCCAGACTTTTCCCCATGTGCCACCCCTCATGCTCAGCCCCCTCCAGCTCCTGACGAGCAGCAAAGGCAATTTCTCTTCTTGCTCTCTGCTTGGCTTCCACTGGAGGCAGAAACCATAAACCACAATGGAATTACTGAAAGCTGTGACACCAGAGAAATAGATGCAGCAAAAGCTGAAGTATTCAGCAACTGGATGCTTAATAACTGTAAATGTCACTGAGATTTCTTTGCATTTCTTGGAATAAATTCTAAAGGGACTTAAGAATCCTAATTAGGAATGAGAAGTTGTTAACACAATACCACACCATAAGATCAAAACTTATCTGTCTGAATAACTTATAACTTTTCATATATTAAACAACCAAAGACAATTACATCTTTAGCTACATAAGGAAGAGGGTCCCACTCAAGAGCAGTCCAATCTTCACCATTTCTTGAAGTGAAGGATTTGATCAGCTTCCTGAAGCATCTACCCATCTTTTTTTTTTAAGCTATAGCACTCCCAGCCTCACTAAACATTCTGTACCCAGTTTCTAACACAAAGCAACTGGGACATGGGGAAAGAAGGCTTGGGTGGCATTTCTTTGGCTTGTGACCGGTGCTTAAGCCATACTGCAGCTCAGCTTTGTTTGGTATTAGAAATGTAAATTCAGAAGCACTAGGAGTACTAGGAGAAACGGTGCCAAGTCCAAACAATGAACACCTTATAAATATTATGACCATCAGCTTAATATTAACACACACAAAGGAGTTCAGGGGCGAACAGAAGGAAAGTGAAAACCAATAGAAACTAGAGGGATCATAAGAGGAAGGAAAAAAGTACCTGGTCAGAAAAACAAAAGTGAAGGCCACTGGCCGGAAACCAAGTAAGCAGGGAGCCCTGCACAAAGGTTAGTGAGAAATGCAGCCCACGAAGAAGCAGGACCCCTCTGCTGGGAGGAGGCGATGCCGTCTTCTCACACGCAGCGGGACACCTCCCTAAGGTGGAATAAAAGCAGGGAAATACGGGAGACACTGTGCAGGTCTCCAGAGTGGAAGACAACTGCCAGGAAGAATACTGCTCGGTTGGACAACGGCGTGGTCATGTACCAGGGGGGAAGGGAGATAAACGGTGACGGAAAAAGCCTTGATTCCGAGTGGCAAACACACAGTACAGTGTATAGATGATGTGTTATAGAATTGTACACCTGAAGCCTATATACTTTTACTATCCGGTGTTACCCCAATACATTCAGTAAATAAAAAGTAAAAATAAATGTGGGAAAAAAAGAAAATAACTGATTCCAACCATAGCTATTTGTATGTTCCAGCTGCCTGAGTGTGGCCTTAGACACATCCCACTCCCTACCAAACCGTCCCTTCTAATAACCCCCTTAATCACAAAGAGCCCCTCTTCGAAGCGCACTGCCTACATACCTTACAATACAAGCCCTCTATTCTTTCGAATGCAATCATTACAGTTTTGCAAAGATCTGATATTCTGTGAGAAAATGGCTGTAGCGCTCAAGAGGATGAATGGCATGACCTTATAAAATCACTTTCTTAAGCGGGGAGTCTGTATTGTTTGGGGGGGTCAAAGGCAGTCAGTCCCTGGCATGCACTCAGGGTGGCTCTGCTTTATTTCAGGTCTACCACTTCCGAAACCATTTTACCTCTTGTAAGATCTAGGTAGTTCTAAATACATTCAATAACAGGCTCCCCCGACCCCCCCGCCACAACCTGATATACATTTAATTTTTCTGAGGTTCATTCTTCTAACCCAGCAGAAAGTTTCCGAGGCATGAAATCCAGCCACCGTCTCCCACGGCAGAGCTCTGGTCGGGAAGGAGCGCCCCCGCAGCGCAAGCCCAGGAAAACGGGGCCATGGAAAGAGAGAGTGTGAGGGAGAGCGGGGGACGGATTTCTGGACCCGCATTTGTAGCCAACTTTCAGAACCTTCGCACCAGATAGGACTTGAAGGGACTATCATGGGTCCCAGGACTGAGGCCGTAAGAAGCGCCCATGAGCTCATTCTGCTCTGCCTACCCTCCTCTCCAACGGATGAATCCCAGAGAGATGGTCACACCTGGAGAATCCCAGCGACAGAGACCAGTACTACTACCACTGGAATGTTCTTACTAAAGTCCTTCCTCAGCATTGAGACAGCGCCGGGCATTAAGGGTCATTCCTGTGGGAGTCTCTCCCATTGTCGAGGGTTACAGGAGATCCCCACAAAACCCCACTCACCTTCCAGGTACCGTCTCTCCTAGAAAGCCTTCCTCGACCTCCTGAGGGGGGAGTCATATTCTCCTCTGCCCTTCAGAAAGTTCTAGCTGAGCACTGAATACACTAATCCCTGCTGGTGCTTTATCTGCCTCCCCAGGTGGGTTGCAAATGCTTCAAGAAAGGCATTCCCTGTGCATGAATAGAAAGTACTCAAAAGAATATTTGTTGAATAAATGAAAAATAATCCTTCCTCTTTGGGGACTTTTGAATTACATCTGTCCCCTGCCCATGGGATCTGAGGCGTTTTAATCAAGAGGGAAGAGAATATAAGAAGACAAAAAGGGAGAGTGACTAAGGACGTCAGGATCTATCTAACACAGGTATTTTCTCCTTTTTGGTTACTGATTTTGCTATAGAATTGCTTTTAAACCACTTACAGATGAAAACTACTTTTACATACTATCTGCAGACTCCATTTACAGAAATGTACGTGTAACTCTTAGGTCTTTTTCTGAAAAGGAAAACAAGCAAAACCGATTCTTTTGAATATGGCTAATCTACAAACGCAATTTTAAAAGCAAACACACACACAGATGCAGAAGACAGACTGGTGGCTGCTACAGAGGAGGAAGGTGGAGGAGGACAAAGTGGGTACAGGGGCCAAATGCGAGGTGACAGGTGGAAGCTAGCCTCTGGGGGGTGAGCACGCTACGGTGGGTACAGATACGGGACTACGTCACAGTACCGTACACCTGAACCGCGTGTAGCGTTACACACCAATGACCCCGATTAAAAAGGAAACTGCTCCTTACAGCCTTGATTACACAGCTGGGTTTAGTGCCTCTGCGCTACCTTGCCAAATGTGTGACTCCGAGCACGTTACTCGTCTGTGCTTCACAAGCCTCACCTGCAAAATGGTGATCACAGTGGTCGTTACCACACAGGCTGCCGTGAGAACGACACGCAGCCACGCGTGCAAAGAGCCCAGGGCGGGGCGGCTGGCTCACCCTAAATGGTCAATGAATGAACGCCCACTGCCGCCGCCAGGAAGAAAGCCGTTCCAGCGGGAAGAGGGGGATCAGGAGACAGGTTTTCCACGCCCTGGGACTCACTTTCTGGTCACGTGGCCCACCTCTCCGAGCCTCAGTCTCGTCGTCTGAAAAATGGGGCTGAGGACAACCAGTGGCTTCCCTTTGCCGACAGTGAGGATCAAGTAAGACTGGACACGTGGAACCACTGCGCACCTACAGACCCGTGGTTTTCAGAGCGTGGAGCGCTGCGGCCGGAACTCTGGATGCTGTGCGACTGTCCCCACCCCGCCCTCTTCACTCAGGTAGCGCAGCCGTCAGCCCGCAGGTGCCCATTACTGTAAGAGTAAAAAATCTCTTTTCGAAACAGAGAAATATTTGATACATGTTCCTCATGGCAAGTTATGTAGGTAGAAAAGAAGAGGGCTTATTTTAGAAAAAGGTTTGTTAAGAAACCTACCCGAATACGTTCCTGTTCCTGCCTGGCATTCCGCCAACCCTCCCTATTCCCATAGAGTTCCTGATTTTGTATGCAGCTCCTGCTACTTGGAAGGCCATCAAGTCGTCAAATCAGGACAAATACACTACCGTCAATTATGAAGTCTCTTCTCTGAACATGAAACACTCATTGTCTATACAATTCAGTTGATAATTTATTATGAAAAGTCACACAGCATCTCTTGGAAGGTTTTTAGAATATTGTGTGATCTTTCTGTTGCTCTTTAAACACCATAAATGTATTGTGGTCTTCTCGTAGTCAGAAACCCCTCGAGGGCAAGATCAAGGCCTTGCATTTCCTTCCAAATTCTGTATTACTTAGCATCACACCTCACGGAGTTCAGTAATTAGATGCCCGCTGATCAATCATTGCAATTGTGGCAATTAACATATCCCGGGTGCCCAAGGGGGGAAAGTGGAATAAAAATTTCATCTTGGTACTTCTGTTTTGAGCTTTCTATCTAGAAAATAAGGAAATTATAATGGTTAAATGTTACATAAGAGCATTAATAAGATCATCTATAATCATTTTTGTGCTTTGGGGCAATATGCTATTCCATAAATAGAAAACTGCATTAAAATACAGATTTCTAGGAAGCTGGGGGCCTTACGTCTGGGGTTCCTGAACTCTGGTGGATACAAGCAGAGCTTAGCAGGAGCTGGAGAAACCATCCTGGGGGCGGCAGGGGAGGAATGTCACTGAAAGTGACGAACACTTGGAAAAAGCCATAATGTGTTTTTAGAGGTAATCTGGTTTCTGTTAGTGGCGAAACCCTGGAGTGACAATATTTTTTTTTTGAGACTTAAAGCTAATCTCTGGCTGGAATTAAATAATTCGCCTGGCTAGACACCAATTCAATGACTTTCCCCCTATTCATCCATTTCTGCTTTAGAGGAAGAAATAAATTAAGTGAAATTATTTGCCCACATTTTACTATGAAAACAACTATTACGCATTCACGCCCTTAAACGGCACTGCTAAACAAGAAACTGTAGAAGCCAAATATAAACGGAGTGGATTTCTGGAACTGTTTGGCTCCCAAAGAGATAAGGACGTGCTTATTAGATGCTGAACGCTGTTCCACATGCTCTGCATATGTTAATTTATTGAGTCCTCACAGGCTTTAGTATTACCCTCACTGTACACATGAGGAAACCAAGGCAGGGAGAAGCTACAGGACCTGCCCTGGACCACAGAGGAGGGGAGCCGGGGACAGGGGGGGAGCCAAAGCAGTCTGGCTCACAGATTCCGCTCTTCGTTGACGCGCACCAGGCACGTCCATAGAGCAGCCAGCAAGGACAACGTTCAATTTAACTGCACACCTAATTTACATACCTGTGCCAACTGAAACTGTTTTTTCACCAAAATCCTCACAAAAACACCCCAGACAATTTTAAATCTAGGCACTCATGGTTTGGTGCATGGGAAGGGATATTTTAGTAAAATACTCTCAAACACTCTAAAATGGGGGGTGGGCAAACTTTCTTGGTCAAAGGCCAAAGAGTAAATATTTTGGGCTTGTGGCCCTAATGTCACTGAATGAACCACTCATCTCTGCCTCTGTAGCACGAAAGCAGCCATAGGTAAGGTGTAAATGTGAACTTCAAACTGCGTTACGGAACAAGTGGCAGGCCAGGTCTGGCCTCAGGGCCTTGGTGTGCTCACCCTGCTCCACGCAGAAATGACAGACACGTAAACAAGAGTCTGCAACAGTGAAAGCAGGCCAACGCACAGACTGACTGCATTACTACGAGCAAGCTGCTTTAAATAATTTACTTGGTTCACAGCAGTACTTCTGCACCAGGGGTGACTTTGCCTCCTGGGGCAGTATCTGGAGACATTCTGGGTTGTCACAGCTAGGACAGTGTCCAGTGACATTTAGCAGTTAGAGGTGAAGGATGCTGCTAAACACCCTATGGTGCATGGGATGGTCCCTACAATAAAGAATGATCCAGCCCATAATGCCAGTAGTGCTGAGGTTGAAGAACCTTGATTTAAGAATGACCGTTATATCACTTCTCAGCCTTCTGGCTAAGATCAAGTGTAGTATCTGTTCTCATCAGTTTAGTAAGAATGACAGTTTCTGTTGCGATCTTTTCTACCTATCCCCCTCAAAAGAGCTCTCCAATTTGGTCCTGAAACAACGCTGTAAAAGGAAGGTGGGTATGTTTATCTCATTTTCCACAGGAGAAAACTAATATTCAGAGAAGCTAAGTGATGTACAAGGGTTCGCAAAGCCAGTTGTGTATCAGAGCTAAAACTAACCCAGGTTTTAATGTTTTCAAACCTGTGTTCAGCGCACCACACACCCCCTCTCGCCACTTATTGTCAATTCAGGTCTCACTAATGTCAATTCAAGCACAAAGGGTTGATTCACATCCCAGACTGGACAGAGCACAGAGTGCAAGATTCCATCACACTATTCAGAACTGCATACAATTAAAACATGAATTGTGTACTTCTGGAATTTTCCATTTCTATGTTTGAAGCTTGGTTGAGCACAGATAACCGAAACCACAAAAAGCAAAGTTTCAGATGAGGGGGAACTACTGTATCACTCGAGGCCTTGTGCGGCGTAGGGTTCAGCTACTTCTTTTTGCCGACACCGCCGCCCCTGTTCTGTTTAGGGAGGTGAGGCAAATCATCTGTAGGGGTCAACGGAAGGGCAGCTGCCCCGGCAGAGTCTGCTCGTCTGCTCACCTCGGGGGAACCGGGCAAAAGACTGAAAGTGAGGCAAGGTTAAATGAGGGAAAGAAACAAAACTGTTAAGCTCTATCTATTTGGTCCAATGGAAACGTTAACTTGCTCTGGCAGCAAACCTGCGAGACAGCATAAGGAGCCTGCTGCCTTAGGCTGGGATAAAACATCACAGCCCATGCAGAAGGCATCGAGGTGGCTGACACGCAACTCCAGGGCAGACCTTTTGTATGAAAAAGGAGGCCACGACGCAGCTGAATGGGGAGAAGATGAACAGATTTTTAGACATGTCAGGACCTCCAAGAGCAGCAGGAAAGAACTGTCCTTGCTTTGACTTAAAATTTTCTCCATTCAACTTTTGGGCTTCTGGCCCAAATGTCACTGAACGAACCACTCATCTCTGCCTCTGTAGCACGAAAGCAGCCATAGGTAAGGTGTAAATGAACTTCAAACTGCATTATGGAACAAGTGGCGGGCCAGGGGAGAAGAGAGTGTTTCCCTCACCTCTTGTCCCTCCAGGTGATGAGGGGAAGTGGCTGCAAATGACATAATAACTCTGAACCGGGAACCGTTAGAACACGGGGATTCAAAGCTAGAGCGCTCTCTTTTTCCCTGGAAGAAGAGAGCTGAGCGGTGGCACTGGGCCTGCCTGCTCACTGACCCCATGTTGTGGTCTGTTTGCTTCCCATGGTCTTATCAGCTCTCAGTCAGAAAGCAGCCTGCCTTCCCGGCAGAGCAACCCTCTTTTCCGAAGTGTACCCCTAAGGACGTGAGGCCCTGCCCTTGAGAATGGAACCATGCTTCTATAGGGATCTAGAGAGTCAGCTGTGCCTCCAGAGATGCTCAGGCAACACCTCCAGTTTGTTGGAGCTTGGCATAAAGCTGAAGGAACCGTGGAGACCCCAGCTTTGGCAGGTGTCTTCGTATCTGACCAAGGGGCAACAAGACAAGGCAATTCAGGGACAGCCTCTGGCCTGAACTAAACAGGAACTGTTCAGCAGGATGGTATCATATCAAGGTTAGAGAGGAGATGTTCCAAAGTGGTGGCACTGGAACAAAGGGGCTGGGGATGAGGGTCGCAGGAGTGAAGAGGAGAACCCCTGCAGGGTGGTCTAGTGGTATACAGCATATCACTGGTTCAGGCCCCTCAGCAAGAGACACACACACGTCCACCAGATCAACAGCAGTGACACTGGGATCCAGCAGGCAGGTACCATGCCCCTTGGCTTCAATCAAGGAACCTACATTAATTTCAGCAATTTCCAAACTGTCGGTAATTTCCACACTGAAGATATTAGACCTGCCACAATCCTAAAGAGTTCACCAAAGAATCTCAAGCTTGAGCCTGGGCTGAACTCCACGCGGTACTCAGGGAAATCACAGGCAACGCATGGCAACATCAGCCAGGGGCCACTGCAAAGGCTGAGGCACAGGCCAGTCAGGTTGACCTTCCCAGGCACAGAGATTGCCACGTGGGTGTAATTTAATCCCTTCGCACTGCACTCTTTCTGTACTTCCCAACTCACGCATGTCATTCAGGAGAGAGCAGATCCTTTGCAGACCCATGGTCTTAGAGGAAAACCTTTCCATTCCCACCGCTGACTGTCCTTCCCATGCTCAATTTCCGGGTGGTTGACAAATCAGAGACAGGAAGCTCCTTCTACAAAAATGCCCCGAACTCACTGATGCAAACCTCCAGGCCCCTCCTTCACACCACAAGCAACGCCAGTCTAGGTCTGAACTTGGCTGTTATCACCCCCGTCAACTAGCAGAAAGCTGCTTTCACAGTCGAGCCCCTTCCACCTGTCTAAATGATCCCCAATTTTTGAGACCTCATTAAAGAACTTCCTCAGGACCCAACAAAAAAAAAATGAATGTGCAGTGTCCGTTTCTATTTCCAACTTTTAAACCTGGTCCCAGGGACCTACCTACTCAGATGGCCTTCGTGCCCAGGCTCTGAGTCACATTTCAAGCTTCTGCCACCGTTCAGCAGGTCGGGGAGAAAGAAGAGCAGAGGGGACAGGCGAAGAGTGAGGAGAGAGGGGGACAGTGCGGGAACAGTCTCCAAACTGGTCCCCCGACTTCAGCCAGGCTTTTCCTTATTTCACCTGTCCTGGATATCACCAGGTTAGTGTTTCTCGGAACCTCCACTTCATCGTTTTATTTTCTATGTGCTTACCAGTATACACTAATCTTTCTAAAATTGACTAAGAGAAGGAAATTACTTTTAAAAGTCAAAAGTAAAGCTCTGCTTTCAAGATCTAATTTAATAAGAGTCTCTCCCAAAGGCACAGCCCTCCACCCACCAGGCCCAGCACCGCCCTGTCGGGACCCTTCGCTGGCCTCCTGCAGTGACTGCCGCCCAGCCTCGTGGGTTGCTGGGTCCCGCTGATCCAGTCACAGGCCTGGAGTCCCTGTCAGCTCCTTCCCGGGCCTGTCATTCTGCTCTTGCTCCTCTACCACAGTGGACCCCCTGAGCCCTTCCCTGGTTGAGATCATCATCACCCACCCAGACTCCATCACCTTCAGGGCTGTGTACATCCACGACAGACCAAAAGCAGTGTTCCCCACCTCCTCGAAGCTTCCCTCAAAACCGAGAGCCAACTGACACCTTACTGGCATGGATTCTTAGCTTTTCTCCTATGTAAACAGTGTCTCTACCTCTATCTTCACTAGTCACATTAAACATTAAGGAAAAGGAACATATCTTGTATTTTTTTTCTTGGCACATAATAGATGCTCAACAAATGTTTGCTGCACGACTCCCTGAACACACTTCCGATGCTTTGCGTGTGCTCACACCAGGTGCTCCGTTCTGCCTGGTGCTCACAGAAGGGAAATGACCGCAAGGGCTGCCGCTGCAAGCCTGCTGTGGGGAGCCCCGTTTGTGCCACAGGTGCATCACACGGTGTCTGGGGTCTGAAGGAGGTTGCTCCGGGGGGTTAGGCAGGGATGGAAAACACTCGAAACGCAGTCTGAGAGACAAATGGTGCCTTGGCATATCTGTAATTCTTTCTTTTTCTTAATATTTTATTTATTTATTTTTATTATTTATTTATTTATTTATCTTTAGAGGGGAAGGGAAGGAGAGAGGGAGAGAAACATCAATGTGCGGTTGCCTCTTGTATGTCCCCTGCCGGGAACTGGCCTGGCAACCCAGGCATGTGCCCTGACTGGGAATCGAACCGAGATCCTTTGGTTCACAGGCCCGCGCTCAATCCACTGAGCTACACCACCCAGGGCTTGTAATTCTTTCTAAAAGGCTCTAACAGAATATTCTATTCATTCAATGGGTATGTTATTACTTTTCAATGTTTAACTATAAACAGAGTTGCGTTTATAGAAAGGATAATTGTGGAAGAAAGCTGCTAATTTCTGTTTACTTTAACCATGACCAAGGGAAGCCTGACTGTTGGAACCCTAATTAAGGAGCCGTAAACACGTAAACAACCCCCCCCCCCGCCGCCGCATGCTGGCCACGGACACCCAAGGGCGAACAAAAACACAACAATGAGAAAATGTTATGCAACCATCACTATTTATTATGAGCTCTAGACTTATTAAGCACCAAAAAGGAAAAAGAGTTATGTCGCCAACTAAATCTAATGAAGACTTTTACTTTCCTCCTTTAAAACAGATGTGGTAAGATCTGTGACCTTGCCCACTACCCCAATAAACATTTTATTTGAAAGAATTATCACTTTCATTTAGAGGGAAAATGGTCAATTGAAACTTCTAGGAAGGTATTTTGCTGAAAGAAACTATTTCAAACAAGTACAAGATGTCTTCTAACAAAGGGAATTACAGTGTATAAATCACACCAAACACTTCATCCTATGGCACGTTTCGCTTCGAAGTAAATGTACCGCTTTTTGAAAATCTACCATCACAAAACTCCAAGGAGCTCATTTGCAAATGCCAAGGGGATATTGTAGATTACTCTAACTCTAATTGGTTTCAGTTTTATAGCCACCAGGTCCAAAGAGGAAAATTTAAACTAATAATGAACACGTTGCAAGGAACATTTTTAGATTTTTAGATACCTCCTTTCAAAGAAGGAGAACTTCAGATTAAGCAAGTTCAATGCTCTAAAAAAAATAGAAAGTTACATAAAAGGTGCATAGGCTTTTTCAGAAAAGGCAAATGAGAGGAAGGCTCAATTTTTTAAATAATGTCAAGGATTTTGGTCCAATCTGCAAAAGAAATTATACTTGAAAACATTGGTGACTCAAATGAAGAGGACAAAATGAAACTACAAGATCTGCCGTATTTGACTATAAATCAACTCACTTTTGAGAGTGCGGCAGGAGTAACTGAAAGCACTGAACTGAAATTGTCATTAAAATGACAGACTTTGATTATTAATCTCTAAGAGGAGGACTACTAATTGTAACCAATACGTTCGATGATTCCTACGGGAAATTTCTGCATCTAAGTGTGTTAGGAAATAGCAGTCCACGGTTGTCTTTTTCTGTGCAGTTTTTCTCTTTTTCTAGTTTGTTGAAGTAGAAACTTAAGTTACTTGAGGGAATAAATTAGATTATTGATTTGTGACCTTTCCTCATTTCTAATAAAAGCATTTAATGCCGCAACTTGTCCATCAGCAGTGGTTTTGCTGCCTCTAACACACTTTGGTATTTTGGTATGTTTTACTTTCATTCATTTCCATGTATTTTTTAAAATCTCCTTGGGACTTCCTCTTTGACTTACAGACCAGACCGTCTGCCTCCCTGTTCACTCCTGTCACTGCTGTCTGCCCTAAATCGCCGCTGTCAGAGGACGCTCTTTCTAGGTGCAGTCCTGTGGAATTCGCTGCGATCTGCCTCGGGGCCCAGGAGAAGGGCTGTCTGGGCGAACGCCCGCTGTCCGTTGCTCCTGTTGGGGAGCCCGTTCCACACGTACCTGTCGGAGCCTACTGTTCGGAGGTTTTTGCATCCCTGCTGACTTTCTGTCTAGTCGTTCTCTCAGTTGCTGCAAAGGGAGTCCTGGGCCCATTCACATTTTAACAATTTCTACAGCAGCCACGCGTCCAAACTACTTTGTTCCTTTGTCCACTTGAATATTCAGTAATACATGCTGAGTGGGTAAACTGAACATGCAGTAGCAGCCGCTGGCTGCCTGCCTTTCAGAAACCTGGGGCTGCCTTTGATTTGCTAACCTCCAGAAATGTGGTTACTGGAGTGGGACTTACTGGCTGGTCATTTCTGAGGCACGGCCACTGCAGTGCAGCTGCCACTGACTGGCTGATTTTCCCAGCATGTGTACTGACCCAGAGCTACTTCCATTTAATGATGGTTACTTAGCTGTGACTTGGGACTTTGGGCAAAGAACAGTCTTTTCCTTGCTTGAACATAAAATTAAGTACTTTAATTCTCAGTCCCCTTCAGAGTGACCTGCAGGAGAGACCACAGGGACTATGTAGATCTGTATTTCTGGAGGTACGGTTTTCTGGAGGTGTATGTGTGTGTAGGAGTCCCTCTCCCTCCACCTTTACACTCACTAGGTTAGCTGTGTGTCGATCATATTGTAAATGCTTTTCGATAAAATAAGTGGACAGTCCACCACGTCCCCTCACCCACTGGGTGACGGCGTGTCCCTCACTTTGGGAACCACAGAACCAGGTGCAGGGTTTCTCCAGCTTCTTGCTCCTCCAAGGTCGCCACCAGGCCAGGCTGCCAGTGCGGCAGCCCCTCTGATCGCCCCTACGAGATTTTAGGACAAGTCTGGAAAAGCCTTATTTTCCTTAAATTTCCACTTAGCTCTATTCTTCTTTAACGTATGTGTTTTTATCTTTAGGAGAAACTTCCTTTCTACTTTTATGCTAAAATAAATACATCAAATCGAAGCAGTGTGTGTGAAGAAGCCAATGGCAGAACATCGTATGTACAACCAATCACCTGTTAAATATTTCCATGCACCAAGAATCTGTTAAACCTTTTACATATACATGTCAGTCAATTCTCAAAAACCTAAGAAAGGCTTAGAACAAATTAGGTAACTCCCATAAAATTATACACGTAGCACAGGAAGAGCAAGAATTAAAACCTAGGTTTATCGGATGTTAAAGCTCTGGACCACTAAGCTTGACCTCCAGCTAAGGCCAGCTTGCCTGATTTCTCCATGGAGAGATTATAATAACAATAACTAACATGTTTAGTATGTGTCACATTGCCTTAATTATTCTTGAAAATGATACTCTAAGTAGTAGCGATCATTCCGATTTATAGATGAGGACATCAAAGCACAGAAAGGTGTAATACTTGCCCTGGGTCGAGGAAGGCCTAAAAACAATAGGAAAGTAGGCTTTCTGTCTCCACAGCCCAGACCCTCAGTTACTGCGCTAAAGTGATGTGTCGTTCTGCAGCAATCTCTATCTCCTAAAAATTCAGCAAATTCACCATGATTGCCAGCGTTGGTATCACATTACAAGCTGAACTCATACACAGGAAAGATCACACACACACACACACACACACACACGCACGCATGCATATGTACTGTTATTAGGCCTGTAGTTCTGGATTATTTGATGTTTAAACAAAATTATCTTTAAATTGTGTTCAAATATTTCATATCGCAGAGGCATGATCCTATTATTTTTTCTATAAATTTGACCATTTTCCTCCCAGGAGTTGAAAGGAGCTCTTCAATAAATAACATAATTTTATAACACAGAGTGAAATATCATCACACCCACTTTGTGGGTGAAAAATAACTAAGTCATAAAATCAAATGTCAGGCTGCAATTCAAAGAGTAAATGGCGGTGCTGGGAGCGGACTGCAGAAGCCCCCAGGCCAGTGCTAGGTCTGTAAGGTTAGCCTTCAGGCTGTAGCTCCTCTCAGGAGACGTCTGTGGGCACATACTATATAGATAGGGTACATGACCGACAATTTTGGCTTTGGGAAAATATTTTTTAAATCCTTTGTTAAGTAACTAATAATCTGGCAGTAAGTAAAAAGGTATACGGATAAGGAATTATAAGGGAAGGATGAGGTAAATAGTAATAACAACACTTCACAGATTTACAAAGAAGCCAAAAGAGGAAAAATTACACTCAGGTTGAAAAACAGGAAAAAGTCTCAAAGGGAGTTGCCATTTAATCTGGCTGGACCTTCAAACACTCAAACTGTTCTTACACAAAGGGAAAGAAATGTGTGCTCCAGACAGAAGTAGCATCATAAGCAAACGGCTTTCCCAGAGAGCAGTTCGGAGACTGCCCAGCAACGCCCGTCGGGGAGGCGGGGCCCCGCGGAATGGAAAGGCTGGCTGGAGGCAGAAGGCACTTTCAAGCAGGCTAAGGAGCTGGGAGTTTTTCCCTAAACTAAGGAGAACAAGGAAATTACATAACAGCGTAACAGAGCTCAGGGAGACTGCTCTGGCAACGTTTTTAGGAGGCTGACTAGACGAGTGTACCTAATCAGGTGCGTCCTTGTTGAATAATAGTGTGCATGGGGTGTGCGAAACCGCCAGGCTCTCACCGAAGATCTTCCCTGAAACTACATTTTGGGCACGCCCTCCAGCTCAGGAGCACGCCCACACCTCTCTGACCCCGCAGGCCTGCACCTCCCACCTGGTGGGAACTCGAAGGTTCCCACCAGACCTGCAACCGGGGGAGCAGTGGGCAGCAGCAGCAGCTTGTCCTGGGCTAACCTCCTAAACCTGTCCCCACGGCCCCCTTTTCTCCAACCCCCCAGTGAGCTGACAGCAGCCCCCCCCCCCCCCCCCCGGGCTCACTTCTTTCCCACAGCATTCCTAGACGGCCAGAGCAGCCCCGCCTAGTCTCCTGCTGCTGCTTCTATCGCAGGCCTGTCCCTGTTTCACTGTCCCCAGATTTAATAAATGCACTCCCAAAATTAAAAAAAAATCAGTTTTACTGGAAGATCTGTAGAGTTGAAGACAATGGTAACTTCTGGTGCCCCTTAAAAGGCCTTTACACGTGCATGGGAATCACACGTCCCGCACTTCCCACCAGCGACATGGACAAATGCGTCAACCCTCACGGAGGCCGGGTGCCGGGCTGTGCGCTAGGGCAGCTCCCCGCCGCCTCTCTACGCAATAACTAGCTCCCTCTCCTTCGCTAGCTGTCGAAAGTTCTAAGATGAAAATGTTTGAGAAAGACCGTGTAAGGTTTTAATAATGTAAGTGGGAAGGTCTAAAATATGGCGATTGAATGGGAAGGGGGAGATGAACGAGCTAGATATGAGGGGCAAGGTCACGGCGGTCACCCCTCCCCTCTCCTTCTGCCCAGACGCAGCAGGTGCCCATCCTACAAATTCCCCCGATCACTGCGCACTGCTGCTTCGGCACTTACCAGATTATCCCAGATAATCACCCTTTTTCCTGCCTGTGTATACCCGCTTCACTCATGTCAGGGACTCTCTTGGGGTACAGTTGCATTCCTAGGACTTTGCACAACTCCTGGCATCTGGTAAGTCTTTGGTAAATGTCTGTTGACTAAATAATTGAAGATGCAATAGATGACATGGCATAATAATTATTCATATTTCCCTCCATCATAAATCCTTTATCAAGGATTTAATCAGACCAAAAGTAACAATGGATTCTCAACCAAGGCGAGACATGCTATGGGGAGACCAGGAGACACCTCCACACTCTCCCCCCAACCCTGTCCCCACAAATTTCAGAGGAGTGCTCAGCAGCAGCTACAGGATTGTCCTAGCATGCCAGCATCTCCAGACAGGATTATAATATTTAACATTCCCCCCTAAGGTTGTAATACTTACATAGAACAGTTTTATTTTCAGTAAAATCTTTAACAAAAAACAAAAACATACAGTTTAAAAGTATGTCTCAACAATAAGGTCATAAGTATTAAGCATAAGAATGTTTAAATGAGCTTTAATTAAAATTATAAATCAGGTTTGGGGAAAATGTGACTCTTCAAGATAAATTTTATCAGCACAGGTTTTGAGAATGACAATACTATAAGATATAATCATCCTTTTCCCCTTCCTTCCCTATTTATTTCCTTTCTTGAATCACAGGAAGGAAGGAAGGAAGGAAGGAAGGAAGGAAGGAAGGAAGGAAGGGACCTTGCTACTCGAGAGGCAGAGAGGAGCCCATACCCTACCTCACAGAGCGCTGAGCATCAGAAATGGAGGCATCGAAGAAGACAGCTGCTCAGGGTGATGGGATTAATGATAACGGCAGAACAAATAATCAAAGTCACAAGTAACCTTACCAAAGTAAATAAAGGCCAAGTGTCCTATGCAATCCTACCAGCCTTATCAAGAAAGCTGTTTTTAGAAGTTTAATGACTGGGCTACTTAATGTGAGCTCTTGAAACTATTTCTTCCCTAGCATGCAATACTTAAAATGAGGGGAAAACAAAAACAAAACTATTTTTTTTGTATGTCATTGTAAAAAAGTCACTATATAGTACTGTAAAAAGTAAAATACGATTCTTCGCACTTCATAGTAGAATATTAAAACTCCTATCAGGAAATACTCAACAACTGGAAAATAGTTAGATATATAAATAAAAGCCTTACAACAAAATATTATGCATTATGTTATGGGAACGTTCTGTTACACAAAAATATTTAGTGGCATGGGACAATGTTCACAATGATTGGTTAAGTCAAGTTTAAAAACACGACAAACAGAGCACAGCACACACAAAACGCACATGGTCACTCAGAATGGCAGCCCTCCTTCCCCATGAAGATGCGGGCCCCTTTCCTGGAATTCAGGAAAAACAGACAGACTTTCTGTCTCTATGTGATGCCTGTGGCTCTCCATTCTGGTTTTGCATATTTGCATTCTGAACAACCAACCTATCAGCAGGAGAACGAAATCTTTTCATTTCATCTACCCACAGCTTCTTCTACAAGTAGGAAAATAAATTAATTACATACGCTTCCTCCAATAGCTGAATTTTCATTACCCAAATAAATTTTATTAGCCATCTTCTCTTTTATTGTTCTCTTCTGTTTTCAGTTGCCAGTGTTCGGTGAGTGAAAGCCTTTTCTTAAAATAGAGGACAGTTAAATCAAAATGCTGTTTGCTTTCCTGTCCAATATCTAAGCTTAATGTCCGACGGCCCATTAATAATCAAAAATTAAAATTTCCTGGTATGCACGGAAGTACACTTTACAATACTCCAAAATTCTAGTGTGAAAGACAGAGTGTAGAGCATGGCAGAATCTGATTTAGCAAATTCCATAAAGAAAACAAAAACTTCCTTTCAGAATCAGAAAGTGCGAGAATGGCTGACGGTAGGTAGCTTCCATTGAGCACCTCTCCGAACCCTGGCTGGAGAGGACTGGGAGCCAGGCACGACGGTGCCCGAACCTTGTACCCCCGGCCACCAATGGGAATGCGGGGCAGGCACTCCACCGATTCCCCCAGTTCGCCTTCTGTCCCCTGAAGAAGAGGAGCTGTCCCTTCACAGCCACCCTAGGAGAAAGAAGGGCGATCCCTGGTGCTGATAGAGCTCTTTGTTTCTCAAATCTTAATAAGCTTCTTTGCACTTGGTTCAAACTCATAATGTGAACTGTCATAGCAACTCATTGAACTGCCTCCCACATATAAGTTTATAGTCTATTTTTAATTGAAACTTCATCTAAGTCACAGAAAACCTGGCAAAATACAAAAGCTCAGCTGGAAAGACATTTCTGAAATTATCTTTGTGGTTTGGTGAGGGAGAGAAGAAAGGCAACTCATCATTTCAAAGAAATCAATAAATGAGACTGCTGGCCTTTTAAGTCAAAGAACGAACTTCAATAAGAAGCAAGATAAAATTTCACTATCTAACTACACTGTGTAACTTTAAAATCCCTTTGGTTTTAGATCTATTTCTCCCTAGCTTACAAAACAATTGTTTAAGTACAAAATAAACTATCTAAATCTGCTCTTTTCCCTAGTAGAAGACAAAATAAATTATTTAAAAGGTCTAGGGTAAAGCCGTATCAGGTAATAATTCAGATACTCAACCTTCTGCTCAGAAAAAACCCCCACAACATTTCTTGCTAAATGTTACAAAATTTCTTTAAAGTAACTACAAAAATATTTTTATTTTAATACAAACCCTTTTCCAAAAGATAGTTTCCGCCCTCTAGTTAGTGACTTAACTATTATCTAAAAACAATGATCGATTTTACCTAAAAGTTACCATTTGTTCACCTTATTACTGCTTGTTTTGATAAAAATAATTTTTAAAGAATAAAAAGTAAAATTATCCCACATGAAAATAAAATGCTTATTTTTCCTTCAACTTAATCCGTCACTCTCAGTCACCTGGAAATGTGTCACGATTTCGCATTCTCCTCCTGTCTGTCTTCCCGCCCTCCCTGTCCGTCTCTCCCTCCTCGGTCTACATACACGTGCAAACACGCGGTTGGGGAGAGAATTATTTTTGCTTTGGAGTTTTACATTCTCCAACAGCCCTTTACGTAAAGTGATATAAACACTGAAAAAGGGCCACACATTACTTTTCCAGAGTGTTTCTATCCCTGATGCTCAAATTACTCATTTGAATAAATTCTCCAAGTGTAGACCTCATCAATAATTAAAATACTGATGAAAGGATATTTGCAAAGAGGAAAAAAATGTTATGATAAAACCTGAGGTGAAATAAGGACAAGACTTCCTACAGAAAACACTCGTCCACATTATTGTCACATTTTTGAACTCTATTAACACGAGGATATTACATTCATTTAACGAACATCCACTGAGTGCCTATTACGTGCAGACATTCTACAACATAATAATGTCAAAGAAAACAGGAATTTTTCAAGGATAATACCTTTTAATTCTTGTAAAATTATAACCATTCAATTTACTTTTTACTATGCTCTATTTTTCTATAAAGCTCAGGGAAAAATCGCTATTTCCTAATTCAGTGAAAACCCGACAGGCAATTCTGAAGGAGGAAAGCCTGCCGTCGCAGCATTTTGCAGAACTACATGAACTTTCCCCCATTGGTTCACGTATGTCTTTGGCGTGAATGCCATCCATTCACATTCGGTGAGCAGTACTTTCAAGTACCAAAATCCCAGAGAAGAAAAGCAAAAGATGTAGGTGCCCAAAAGGTCCGGCAAGACGAAGGAAAGCTTGAGGGGACGACAGCAGACTCCCTGAAAGCAAGCACTCGGTCATCAGCCCATTACTCGCCTGTCCCCTGAGCCCACTCGCCGACTGCAGGAATTCAAACGTGAGTGTGACACGGGCTCACGATAAGCAGTGAAGTATTAAACGTACTCAAGGGAAACGACGAGCGCTGCTCTGCGGGACTCAGGGTGGAGGAGATGACCTTCAAATGGGACCGGCTCTTACCACCTAAGGCGTGTTCTGACAGAGGGAGGCCGGCCAGAGAACTTCAGCACCACGGACAGAGGCCGAGCCAGAAGAGCGGGAAGGTGGGAAACGCGGGATTTCTGAAGCTGAAAAGACTGCGGTGGGTGGGACAACAAACACCTGAGTCTGGGGGGGGCGGGGGGCCACGCTGTGTCTGCTGCAGCTGCTTCCTCGGCCCCTGTACTCCAAGGCAGCCTTACGGAGCAGGGAGTGAAGAGCGGGGCTGTGCTCCACCAAAAATCTATTGGTGCACGCTGGAATTCGAATTTCATGGAATTTTCTCAGGTCATGAAACAGCACTCTTCTTTTTGACCTTTCCCCACATTTAAAACGTAAAAACCAGCCTCGGCTCCCCGGTCACACAACGGCAGGCAACAGACCAGATCTGGCCTGCAGGTGGAAGGCTGTCAACCTGAAGTTGGAATTCCCAATAATCTACAGCTAATCATAAAAGTTTCCATTTTCTCAAGTTTTTTAAAAAAACTTATCTAACAATATTTAAAGTTTTATTACTTTTCTATATCTATAGCTAATTGATTCTGTTAAAAATCAAGTCAAAAAAAGAATCGCAGGACTTGAACCACTTTTTAGCAACCCTTACTTCTCATACATCAATAGGCCTGTGTCCCCTTGGTGTTAGAATTTCCTCAATGTGGTGTATTCAATTTCTTTCCTTACTTCCTCTGCTAGGTCTCAGTAAGTGTTTTATTCTTCTCCCTGCTTTTCTTTGCACAGCTTAAGTAATCATGGTTGTCGCCACTTAGTTTTCTTCTTGATACACATATGTGAGTCTTCTTTTTGTCTCTTGAAGTGTTTTTTGTTTTGTTTTGTTATTCTCTCCTGAAGCTTTCTCAGCAATGATCATTGGACTTCATTTCACTGTACTTTTAATTTTAAGGTACTCTAGTTACTCCCTCCACCTTTTGGATCTGAATATTATAGAATCTTAGTGAGTCTCAAAAGCTGTATCTGTTGAAAATAAAACATCTTTATCCTGGATCCATCTTTTTTCATCTCCCTGCAATATTAAGATTCTGGCCATAGAAAGGTTTATCCATATGGGCTCTATAAAGATAAAGCAAAAAATTTACCATATGCGAAAGAGAATGTGCAAATAGTTACTTGAATAAGGCCATCAAAATCCAAAACTTCTGCAATTAAATTAATCAAAGATAAGCATATTTCTACCTTAAAAACAGAAATGTGTACTGGGACACCAAACCTGTACACACGTGGAAGGGGAGTGTTGGGGAAGTAGAGGCGGGTGTGGGGGGATAAATGGTGATGGAAGACTTGACGTGGGGTGCTGAACACACAACGCCACACAGATGCTGTGTTACAGAACTCTACACCTGACACTTATGTAATTTTATTAACCAGTATCACCCCAATAAGTTCAATTCAAAAAACCTTTATTTATGTGCCTTATAATGCAATACACCAAAATTAGAAGAAAATTATTTCAAAAACTGTTTTGTCCTAGTGGATTAAGAAAAGAATAAAAGACATAACATGACATAAATACCTTGAAACAAATTATGATTTAAAAACCACCACTCACTTTCAAATCTAAAGAGCTAATAATCTTATATTTTATTCTTTACCTGTAATTACAGAATCCAATTTTCAGTCCTAGTAATTAGTAATACTTCAAAATGCTAAATATTATCCACAGTTCACCTAAATACAGCTAGTAGGTATTTGAAAAAAAAGTAAGGATGTACCAGTTTATGGCAAATTACTTATTTTTAGGAAATAAAATACTTAATGTGACATACAAATCCTCCCATGGAGAAAGATATTGATGGCAAGGGCCATGTTAAACAACAGGTGTTTACACTGACTGTGTGTTTGCCACGAGCCCAACACCGTTCCTTACACTTTACATGTAATAACCCTCACAAGGTGAATTCTCACAATGACCCTACGAGGTAGGTGCCATTATAATTCCCTTTGTACAGATGAGGAAACTAAGATACAGTGAGGTCAAATAACTTGTCAAAACTCACAGAGCTGGAAAGAGGCAGCACCATGTCAGGAACTCAGGAAGTCTGGCCCCAGAGCCTGAACTCTGAACCACTGTGCTGTTTGTTACAATACAGTAAGCTGTTTTTAAGGAAGAGGACTATGGCTTTACCAAGTGGAATCCAAACTAATTTAGTTTTCAACTGTGAGAGCTTACATATAATTTCAAGTACAGTAAGGTTTAGCATCTAATCATACTGCAAATATTTTACATTATTACTTAGTGACAAAGCTAATATTTACTAGTCAACAGATGGTTGAAAGCTGTTTTAAAATGCTGCATGAATATTATTTGGAAAATGTGACAATTCAACGTGATGAATATCTTACATAGTCATGAGCAGACAAACACTGCTCTACTGCAGAATTTGGATCAGTGGTTCTCAAACTGTGGTTCCCCAGCCAACAACACTAGCATTGAAGAGTCTGGCTACTGGTTAAAAACCTAGGTGTGATTTTTCAGGCCCAACCAAAGGTAATTACAAAAGCTTCCCCAAGCAAGCTTCATGGGAAAAGCTGCATTCCCAAAACCAGCCAACGCATAAAGCACTGCAGTCTCCCATAGGAGTTGCAGTCAAGGACTCGGACCCCCTGGCCAATCATGCTCTTCCATCTATTTCTATTCCTCACAGGTGTCTTCATTCCTAGGCCTCTCTACCTGAGGCCTTGTGCAGAGGTCTTCTTCTGGCTTGTCCGCTATGAGCCTCATGCGAATTGACACCTTTCTCCACTACTCACTACTTACCCACTTCTAGTACTTCCTCCTCCCCCTACCCAGTTGTCACCTAGAGCCTTTTGTTGAGAGCTTCCTCAACATTGCAACAATCTCATTGTGCTGACCCACCAAACCCTCAATTGCTGTGCCCTTCGATGGGGAAAATGAAAAATGGGGTGCAGCATTTCCTCCATTTTTAGACTCTTGTTATTACTATAGCAGTAAGTGAATAAAGGCTTAACTCTTTCATTTTTGGCTTGTTTTAATTGCTACTCTGACACTTGGCAGCTCAGGGCACTCTCTTACCAGCTCAGCTGAGCTCCTAAGAAGCATCTCCTGAGAACTAAGTGAAAAATGAAAAACCTCAGGTACCTACCCCAAATGGATTGAATAAAATTATGGGGGTATGGGCCAGCAATCTTCCCCTTAACAAGCTCTTCAAGAGTCTGATCAGCACCAAACTCTGAGAACTGTGCTTTAGAGAAACCCTCTCCTCTCTCCCAGGTAAGTATATGGTTCCTAGTTATTTCTTGGGGCATTTCCTAGAACTACTTATGAGAAGGAAGACCAATCAAAGCTCAGAAATGCAGGACCTGAAAAATACAGTGAATGAAATGAAAAATGCATGGAGAGCATTAACAGAAGAACAGAACAAGCAGAAGAAAGAATCTGTGAAGTAGAAGACATGTCATTTGAAATTATCCAGTCAGAGTAGAAGACAGAAAAAAAATGAAAAGAGCGAACAAAGTCTACGTGAACTACAGAACACAGAACATCGATAAGAGAACAGTCTGTGCATTATTAGAGCTCTAAAAAGAGAAAAGAGGGAAGAAGGGGTAGAAAGCTTATTTAAAGAAATAATGGCTGAGAATTTCTGGGGAGAGATACAGATATCAGAGTTTCTGAAGCTCAGAGGTCCCCCCCCAAAAAAATTTAAACCTGAAAAATCTTCTTAAATACACATTGTAATAAAACTGTCTAAAATTAAAGACAAAGAGAAAAATTTTTAAGCAGCAAAGGAAAAACATTTCTCGCATATGAAGGAATCCCTCTAAAACTTTCAGCCAATTTCTCAGCAGGAACTTTGCAGGCTGGGACAGACGGGATGACAGAGCCAAAGCGCCAGGTGACAGACTGTCAGCCAAGAACATTCCACCTGGCCAATCCGTCCTTCAGAAATGAAGGCTCAGGAAGACTCCCCCAAATAAACGGGAGCAGGAAGCTGATCACCACTCGAACTGCCTCACATGAAATGCTTCAAGTTCTTCATGTTGAAATTAAGAGGTATTAATTAGTAACATGAAAACATATGAAAATATAAAACACGCTGGTTAAGGTAAGTGTATAGGCAAAATCAGATTGCTCTAGTTCTGTAATACAGTGGTGTATTAACTTAATTCTGGTACAAAGGTTAATGGACAAAAGTAGTAAGAATAACTGTAGCTACAATCATCTGTTAATGATACACAATCTAAAAAGATGTAAATTATGACATCAAATAAAATGTATGGGGATTAAAGGGTAGAATTTTTGTATGGGATGAAGTTGTATTGTATGGGATGAAGTTGTATGCAATGAAAGCTAAGTTGTAATGAACTTAAAGAAGACGGTTTATGGATTGCATACGATGTTTTAGATAAGCCTCTCGGTAACCACAAAGCAAAAGTCTACAGTAGGTACAGAAAAGACAAAGACAAATGAACCAGAGCATACCACCATGGAAAACCATCAATTCATAAAGGAAGACAGCAAAAGAGGAAGAAAGGAAAAGGGGAACTACAAAACAATCAGAAAACAATTAGTAAGGTGGTACTAGTATGTCCTTAAATAGATGAAGTCTCCCATTAAGAGGTACAAAGTGGCTGAAAAGTTAGAAAGCAAGACCCAGCTCCGTACCACCTGCAGAAGACTCACTTCAGCTTTAGGGACACACGCAGGCTTGATGTGAAGGGAGGGAAAGAGACACTTCATGCAAATAAAGACCGGAACATTAAAGAAGTAGGAGTTCCTACTTCTACCCATCTAAGTACAAGCCACAGAAAAGTGAAATTTTTAAATCAACTGGTTATTTCATCTAAACAAAACCAATAAACTCATATGATGACATTTTACCACAATTTAAAATGGATTAGATATTTTGGCATAATTTAGAAAAAAGTAAATAATCTGCTAAATTGTGATACATCCAATCAAAATATTTTTTACAACCATATCTGAATCAAAAGAGTTTCTTCAGGCTAAAATATAAGTTGTTTCTTTTCTGTGGTATATGACTCTTATCAGTCACTGTCATTGGCTGATTGCTACATTCCAGATTATCTGGGCCCTGCAGTTCTTCAATAGGTTATTTTAGTTTTCAACTGATTTTCTGAATAATAAAATACTTTTTCAATCAAATGCCTACAGAATAAGAAAGCCTAGGAAGTTTAATGCTCTTTTAGTTTTGAATACAAAATTTCTTTCCACATGCAACTGATTAATACAAAACTTTTTTCCAGAATTTGAACAAATAATTCTTGAGAAAACAGAGTAATCAAATGTAAAGCAGCTGTTTTGTGTTTTGTCTGTGGCATTCAAGAAATGATGAGTGAGGAAGTAAAACACTAATCATATTTTAAATATATAGTTGATGATGTTTAATAATTAGTTCTCATTATAACCCTATATTATTCCTAATAATTAAAATTTACTTGGCATCGATTGCTACGGCAGCACTACTTCCCTGAACAATAAATTCCTCAAGTTCCGCCGTGAAGGATGCTGCTGACCTAAAGTCTTCATTTTGAGAACAGGAAGAAAAATATACAAGTTTCCAGTTCATAAATGTCTAGTCCACAATCAGAATTCCTTCCAACCTTTGGCAAGAGTTTTGCTCTCAGAGTCCTGGGGACTGAGGCTTTTTATTTGGCTTTCATTTCCTTACCCTTTTAATAAATGAAAACATTCTTGATAAGAACCATTTCAGCCGGGCTCACCTCGGGCAAATTGGCTCCAACTATAAATAGTAAAATCTGCCATCTGCCTTTCTATTCTTGTGCTGAATGCAGTGCTGGCATTGTGTTCACACTTCACTGGTGCCAGGAGAAAATAATAGTGTAAGACAGAGATAATGAGGTGAAGAACAGAAATGGCCCTACTATAATTAACTGCTGTTTTGATATTTGCCACAATAAAGCATACACAACGGTGCTGAGAGCGCCCAAAGCTGTGATCCGTCTTAGCCTCCCAAACGGGTTCCAAGTCAAACTGGTGTTAGAGCCGGTGATTTCACATCACCGAAGAGTAACTGAAACGGAGGAACCTAAGCACAGTGAGCAATCCATGGCTGTCAGGTTAGCAAGAGGACCCACGGTGGTCCCATGTAGTGTTTGATTCTAATGGTTCTTAATGGGGCATTCCTTTTCCTGTGGTCATGGCTAGTTCCCTGCTCTGTTTTAAAGAGATAAGCTCTTGAATGATGAGAAGCCTTTTGGCTGCACCCCTTCCCCACTCCCTCTGAAACCCCATGCAAATTTTCCTTTCACGCACAGCTCCCCTTATTTTTCTCAGGACATTTTCAATGCTCAGCTACTGCACAATGCAGACTTTTCCTCAGTCTTCCCATTACATCTGACCCATCTGAAGTAGGAAGTGACTGCCATTTGTACGTTGGAACTGAAGAGGAATGTGTACAGAGTGACTGCCGTACTGTCTGCTCCTACGTTAGGAATCCTGTTATTCCTGTATCAGCAATACATCACAATCACTGACGCCACTCTCCTCCATAACCAACGACCAGCTGCGGGAGGCGCCACGGACTCCCGAGAGAAGTGCATTCACACGAACGGGGCCCTCTAACGCCTTAACGCAGTGTTGTGATCAAACCCACTTTAACACCAGATGTTTAAAGTTAGAGTGCACCCCCACGAGAGCCCGCTAATGACGACAATGTTTCACCAAAGTGAAACACTATTCAGACCTGTGCCTGAACCCCGCCCCTTAGTGAAACTGTGGGGACCTTCCAGTAGCCTTCTTTTTGAAATCATTTATTAGCTACACATTTTAAAGGAATTGTGAGCAAGCACTTGAATACAGGCTTATCTTTGGTAATATAAATATTACAGCACCTATAATTTTTTTTTAAAAATCACTATTCAAATAAACCCCTGGGTTCAACTCTTAGTTCTGCCAGTTACCAGGGCTAGTCATTTAACCTCGTTACCTCCGTCTCCTCAATGACACAGTGAGGGGGACGCACGCCCCACTGGACAGGGCTGCTCTGGTGGGTAAATGGGATGAGGCCCACGACACGAACGCAGCGTGCGGCCCACGGCGGCACTCAGCGCTCACTCTCCATTACGACTGTCTCCTAGGATTTAATCACGAGAGCTGGTCTGAACTTGGCCTTTACGTTAACAACCACTGTTCTGAAGATGTCCTTCCTAGTCACATGGAAAATTTAATGCTTCGGTCACAGTCTCTTGACCTTCATAATTGTTTATACTCTTAGGAGCTCAATTTTTTTGCATGTGAATATTTGGAAGTGATCTTCCAAGAACCATCATTCCTATTCTGATTAACAAAGATTTAGCAGGTGCCCAAGAAATGTCTCCAACTGACCTAAATGACAAAAATCATATTAGAACCCAAACCCAAGATGGAGTGCTACTATATTATTTTTAATACAGAAATTTTCAGTTATGCCTTTAACCCTACTATGAGTAATACAAAAGTCTCCATCTATAGTAAACGTTCCCTGAGTACATGTCAGTCAGCATGTAGTAAATGGTCTCTGTGCACAGAGCACTTCAACACCACACACCTAGTCATGGCAGGTTACCACAGAGCTAAAAATAACCTCACTTTTCTTAAGAAACTTCCAAATCAATGAAAAATATGTAAGTATAGTTTCAACATAACAAACACATAGGAAGTAACTAAAAAGAGGTGTGTGTTAAGGGTCGTATACAGAAAATGAGCAATTTGCAAGTGCAATCAATCTTCCAACTACACTGTAACAATGAAGATCTCTCAGCACTATTAGATGTATTACATAAACTGCAGAGAAGCAGGAAAAGGACTCCCCCGCCAAGTGGGGGCGAGCTCTGTGGGAGAGTCTGCTGCTGAACTAACGTCGCACACACTCTTTTCAAAGTTGGAATAGCTCAAATACCTTCTGACTAATTTCATGATTTTGTCTAATCTCATTAAAGGTGCATATAAATTTTACTTTGCAAAGAGAATGGATATTTCGAATGAATTTGAGTTGCTCTTACAAGGCATTTGTCCATTACCTTAGACTATCTGTAATTATGGGGCCTACTTCAATGGCCTTATTTCGAGATGACATAAACGAAGTAATCCTTGCTGAGTTTAGCACAACACCCAGCATGAACAAGTGCTCATTACTGGCTAGTGATCGTTCTAATCATTCGGGAAATAACATATGAGTGCTGGCACTTTTACAAATGACTAGTCATGGCCCTGCTTATCCATAAAACATCTCTGTGCACATTAGAAAGAGAACCCTTGCCCTGGACCGGTGGGTACAATCCCAGGTGAAAGTACACACTTGAGGGAGTTGGGAGCAACCTGCCTCCAAGCCGGGTCCCTGCAGGTATCAGCCCTGGAGAGAACGCCCACAGGTAGGAAGGCAAAAAACACTTCCTGAACAGAATGAGTTTAAAGCAGAGGTTGAAATGAGGGAAGAGCCATTGGAACATAAAAGAATATTAGGAAATAAACTTTAAAATTATTCAAATCCAGGGGATAGCATGTGTGGATGTTAAAGAACAGTGTACACTGTGCATTTCATAAGCAAGATTACTTTGTTACAGTAGATATGAACTCGGACATAACAGAGGAAGAAGGAAGTCAGGTGGACGGGGAAGAGAGGGTCAATGGGTAAAATCCTGAAGGAACATGGTGTACCTGGAACCAGACAGGAATAGGTGTAACGAGGAATTTAGATGCTTTGGATACAGGATGAATTGCTGTGAATGGGGTGAACCAGATCCGGCCCCTGGCTGTAAGTTCTCACACAACTAGTCTTTTCTACTGCACTACAAAATGTAGTAACTACTGAGGGGCTGATTCTCAGAAAGGCAATCCCCGTACCCTCCTTCATGGGGGCACACATCAGCCCATCTGCAGAGTGAGGGCCAGAGACTCTCCGGGCAAAGGCGGAAGGGCAGAGGCTCTTGTGAAATTCACCACGGACCATAAGCCAAGTCTTCTCTTTTCCCTCCTCTTTGTTATTTGCATTTGTCACCCCTGGCACATCAGGCCAAATGCTGATCGCTGCCCAGGCTGACCTGACCTCCCTGCATCCACCATGTTGTTCCGATGGTCCCTTTCTTTGGGCCCTTAGGAATCACGAGTTACCTCTCCCATATCCTTCCAGTTTAGCTCCTCACATCAACTAAAATCCAGATTTCTTCCCCAATCTCCCAATACTAATGACCTCCCGTGCCATCCCCACTCTCTGTTCCTTTTTGCCGATTACAGACCATTGCTCTGCCAACTTCTCGGTTTTCAAGTCCCTGCCATGTACTTCCGCTGATCTATGTTATGTATTGAACTCCTACATAAATAAACTTCCAACACGGGAGGTGTGTGCTCCAATCTATTTCACTGACAGGGTGTGTATTCAGAAAAGTCTGGAGAACAGCCCCGCTCAGAGCTGGGGGGGCGTGCCTGAGGCCTCTCCTGTCACCCAGTCCAGAATTAAATGCCTCCAGTTTCCAGGGCGGGCATGGGTTCCAGAACACAGAGTGAATGCATGCTGCTGAGGCTGAACCTCCCTTTACGAAGGGAAAGAAAGGACTACAAGGCTGGAAGAACCCCACTGGAGTAAATAACTGTAAAAAGGGGCCCAGCAATCAGGACCCCCTAACTCGGGAGGGTACCATAGGTGGGCGTGCACACACAGGTGCCAACTAGATGGAGGTCAAAGAGGGCGGCCAACAGTGTCCACACTTCATCTGTGAGGCCTCCAGACCCTTTTAATGGGCTCTCAAAGTCAACACCATTTTCTTGCTAATACTACAATGTCATTGGCCTTTTCTCTCTCTTCTCTTGAGTATGCAGTGAAGTTTTCCAGAGGCAATGGAACAAAGTGAAGGAAAAGCAGGTCTGAGAATTCTGTCTTTCATTAAGCCAAATATTAGAGATCTTTGTAAATGTAAAACATCATCACTCTTCTCACTAAATTAGTTTTATGTTAGAAAATAGTTATTTTCCATTAAAAATGCTATAGTGACATCAATGGCTTAATGTTATTTTAAATAAATTAATAAAATTTATTTAAAAATTTCTCAGATTTTGATTTCTAATGTGGTAAATATCAATAGATGAAACCCACATAAACAAGAACTTTGGGGGATCCTCAATAATTTCTAAGCACATAAAGCAGTGCTGAGACTAAGATTTTTGAGGACTGTTGTAACAGACACATAAATTAGATTCTCAGGGACTGAGTTGCAAATTTAGATCTAATCCAAGACCTGTCAGAAAAATTGTGATTAAAAAGAATGGGGTGTCTTGGGAAAACAAAAATGAAAAATCACCATCTCCATCAAGAAACCAAGGTTAGCTAGTATGAAAGGACCAGAAAAAAGCAAAAGTCCTCTGAGGCAAAAAACTCCACACTGAACTTCGAAGCTCCTGGGCCCGCAGATTCGCCTTCTCTTCTTATCCCAGAGGTGGGCCATTTACGCATCTATTTAAATCATAACTGGGCATATAATGTTTAAATAAGTAAGTGTATTTAACACATGGTAAGCGTCTGCACACCAGGCGAGGAATAACTTCTGGCTAATTACCCTAGTCTGCCTCCCGGTCTTCAACTGCTTCCAGGTGAAGCTGCTTTGTTGAAGGAGTGGTTACCGCTGCTGCTCACCCCTCCCCATTCTAGGTCCCTTGTACCTGGTTTCTTCCCCAACCCCAAACCCTAAGCTTTGAAGGTGGCAAAGGAATCCCACCCAAGATAATGTCCTCCCCTTTGGGGGGCTTAAAATACAGCAAATGCTTCATGATTAAAGAATCAAATAGCATAGAACAACCCCTTTTATTTCTCCTTTTACACATGGAGTTCCCCTCCCTGGAGCAACTTTTTGCCTTCTAACAATAATTAGCACTGTTCCTCAGCATCCATCTGCTTCCGTGGCTGTGTCTGGTCTGCTCATCTAGACCCTGCCCGTAGGTTTCTGCTCTGAGAGCGGAGCCTCAGCTTCAACTGAGAGGCCGCCCTCACTCTCACCGCCTTTAGTTTTCGGAGTCTCACTTCCTTTGGCCTCCATCACACTGCATACCGTCACAAAACACACCAAAAACTCACACGAACGTGCACCATCAATTTGGTTAGTCTAGTTGTACAATTTTTCACATGAAGAGGGCTTAAAAGACGATCTCATTGTTACATGTCTAAGTTGCCTGCTATACATTCATTTTAAATAAATAATCGTACCTAAATAACTTTAGATAATTTCAGCACACCATTAGGAGACCACCCACACCAAAACGGGCATGCTGCGAACACGGTCAGTCTGAAAACTGCTTTTCACGCCTGTCAAAGGGGCGCCAGCGCGTGCGAGCCTACAACACAGCGATCCCCCAGAACAACGGCCACCGAGATCAGCTCCTGGGCTGCACACCTCTTTCTTCGTTGGCGAGCGATCACTGAACGTCAGGCATCAGATTCCAAACGAGATCGGAGTAAACAACACTTAAAAACATACTGAAAAATAACACTGAAGGATGCGCTAGAAGAATTGTTTTAAAAATACTTAACGCAGACTCTCTAGGCCTCATGTGAACCATTAAAATGGGAATAAGAGCGCAGTTTGGTTATGACCCAAACAACCATTGGAAGTCTTCCATGACAGGCGTCCCTGGCCCTCCAGCACGGAAGTGCTGTGACAGGGCTCACGCTCAAGGAGAAATGCGGCCGTCAGAGGACTCAATGTCTCTGCATGGTGGCATCAGAGATGACAAATGTTAGCAGGAGCTAGAACACCGATCGATACATATCTGTATTCAAAATATAACTATCCTGAAGAACGTATTTTATATGTGTACATTTCTAAAATTCTCATTGTTCTCTGAGTAGAGCAATCTAGCCAGAAGCAACGTCTGCAGCATTTGGGGCTCCAGAAAGGAGCCCACATTTAGCACCACTGTAAGCAACACAGACATCCATGCACCTGAAATTTCAACCTACCTGCCTACCCCACTTTGAGTTCCTGACCAGGTGCAAATTGTAAAATATTAGAGACAGACTGGAGATTCACACTATGGTCATTATGCTCTGAAAATATGGCTTGTTAGATATGCAAGATGATGAACTTCAGTAGTCCCCTGAGCTTCCAAAAAGGAGGTGTGTTACAGTATGACATGTAAATTCTAGTGCAGTTGTAACCAGTAACTTCTTATATGTGCATTTATTCTCCTTACGTTCCTATTTTAGAGTTTTTCATTTAGGCCAGAAATGTTATGTCCCAAATAGTAAGTCTTATGTCTCATGAGCACACTTGTGCTGTGAAATATATATACATATATATTTCTCTATATATAACATATATATGTAGAGAGAGACTTCCCAGAAGGTATCTAGTCATCTAATATAAAAAATAGAGACACTTGCTGAAGAAGGTCAAAGATACAAGAAACACTGTAGATAAGACAATGACACCTCGGTCCCCTTGAAAGTTGGCACCTTGGGACCTCACACAGTTTTCCCTATTGCCATCAACTGCCTCATTGTATTTTCCTGAACTCACTGATGGTCTGAAATCTCTTCCCTTTCAAAGGTGATTTTAGTTTGGGAAGAAGCCAGAAGTCGCAGGGAGCCAAATCTGGGCTACGGGGGCTAAGTCACCGGGTGATTGGATGTTTCACAAAAAAAACTCTGCATGAGACATGATGCATGAGTGTATGCATTGTCGTGATGAAGCTGCCAATCACCAGGTGCCCGTAGCTGCGACCTTCTGAATCATCCCAATAGTTTCCACGGAGGAATGTTCAATCTTAATGCAAAATTTGATGCAGACTCATTGCTCTACTCAGTCATTTTGAATGTGATGGCCACACAGTACACATGCTCACTCCATGGTGTCTATTGCCCCCACTGACTAGTATGAGGTCAGCATTGTTCACTCATGCACATTCCGGTCCACCTGCCTTGGCTGCCAGGTTACACTGATGTGGCCCAAACCATTCTCATTATATTACCAATGGCTGGGCCCTGGCTGGTGTGGCTCAGTGGACTGAGTGCCGGCCTGAGAATCAAAGGGTCGCCAGCTATAATCCCAGTCTAGGGCACAGGCCTGGGTTGCAGGCCAGGTCCCCAGTATGGTCCCCAGAGACAACCACGCACTGATGTTTCTCTCCCTCTCTTTCTCCCTCCCTTCCCCTTTCTAAAAATAAATAAAATCATTAAAAATATATAAATAAATAAATAATGGCTGGACTTTTTCTAGACTGACCTCATATATGTAAATACACATATATATATGAAAAAATCCTTTGTGTTTAATAATGAGAATTATCATTGGTTTATTGTTCACTAAAAATCACCTAAAATACTTCGCAACATCATTAGTTGTATAAAGAAGCCACATGTTATCAAAAAGTCCACCAGGAGATAAGTTAATCAGAGAACTTGAAGAATTAGAAAATTTAATCAAATGAAAGACCCATGCTAATTACACCTAAAATTACTCCAGTAGCCATGAAAAAGAAGGCATGAAATTTAAATTGTTCTTAGGTAGAAATTATGGCTTAATTTATTTTAGTCCCAGTGTTCTAAGTCTGCCCTTTTAAGAGCAGGCTCACTTAGCTGTAAACGTGTCCCAGCACACATGAGCATCCTATATGCCTTATAACCAAAGAAAACGGCCCACATGTCAGCACCTCCCCTCACTGAAAACGCACCTCTCTGCCCAAGTGTTTTGTCGGTAAAGAAACAGATCTCAGCCTCCTTGGTCTGTGGCCATCCGTACCTTAGAAATACTTTCATTTCTTCACCCTATGCTCACGATCAAAGCTGTCCTTTGTCTATCATCTTCTGCCATACAACTGAAGCCGTGTGGTTGGCTTTTAGTGATGTTCTAAACATTTATTCAAACAAGAAATACTTTATCAGGTTAGGTATGTGGAGTCCCCTAATTTATGTCTGCTAGTTAAAATTTCAAGTTTTCGCATCACATTTTCACTAAGATCCTGCTTCTCCTTCTTGTCTAAAGTTTTAATCCCTTATCAAGTAAGAAAATATGTGAATGCTGATCCATTGAACTATTTTTATTGTGACCTGGCAATCAACCAACTTACTGCACTCTGGAAATCAAGTAATTAGTGTACTGAATTAGTATGTTAACAGGACAACCTGTTTAGTTATAGGAAGTGTTATAATGAATACATGCCCGAATAAATTTCTTTTTCACATGTAACCAAAATACAGTATTGCAGAGTCAGGGAGAGGTCCTGCATCCATTTAATGAGTAGCTCTCTTATTATCTGGATACTTCCTCACTCACCACATATTTGGGTTGTGGGATAACTCACATACTCGGGTCGGGGGTGAGCTTTTGTTTATACTCCATGAAGGCAAAGGTAAGAAAAGCCACAAGGATCCCTAGGTCTCTAAAATCAAGGTCCTTTATCCAAATTCTTAAACAGTACTTTCCCAACTGCTCTGTGCTGTCCCGGTCTTGGTCCAGAATCACTGGATTAGAAGGAACAGAAGCCCCTTGCATCAGCATAGAAAGGCAAAGCGAATTTCCTGAGAGGATGCAGGACTCTTATTCAGAACCCAAAGTCAGGAAACAACAGCTGAGTCCCATAAAAGGTATCTTCCAACTCCTTCTTTTATTCATTTACTTGTCTGCTCATCCAACAAATATTTATTGAGACATACCATGTGCCAGGGACTGTCTTAAGAGCTGAGAATAAAACTAGATGAACAGAAGAGATGAAAAAAAAATCATTGTCTTAATGAAGCTTACAAACACATATAAAAAGACAGATGGAAAAGTGTACAATATTCGAGGGGGAAAGGCCCAGTCCATTTGCTAAAGTATGGCACATGTGTAAAAGGTTCAAGAGCTACGTTGAGACAGGCCTTGCACACGAGGCGGAAGATGCGCTCTTAAATCGGCTCTGGGACCCAGGGGAAGTGTTTAAACGGAGCAATGGCATCATCCAACCAGGACACAAGGAAGCAGATCTGTGAGCAGTGGGGAGGACCTGCCTGGACGGGACAGGAAATGAAGACCAATGGCAAGAACCACCACACTTCTGGTCAGAGGACTGTGGGCCTGAACCTCAGCGATGGGCAGTGAGAATGGAGTGGAGGAGACAAATGTAGTGATGGCTGTTACATGAGCGGAAGGGACACGCCCTTTCCTGAGTACATAAAATTTGTAAAATTGTCCAAAGTGACTGAAAGTGCTTTGAACTGAGAGGGTGATGTCTGTGTCCAGTGGAGGTTGGAGGGTTGCTGAGAAGAGAGAACGGCTCTCGGGAGACATTCAGTTTAAGATGTCATGACACTTTCAGTAGAGACATCAGGCAACACTGGGAAATGCAGTTTTAGAATCCAAAAAGCTTGAAGACCAAAAACATATGTTTGGGAATCACTGCTTAGAAAAACAAAGGACTTCTAAGGGATGGATTAAAGGGGAGATGGGAGAAAAGAACTGAAGACAGCTCACCGAAGGAGGTGTGGGTTAGGGGATTGCATACGTAAATGCACATAAAGCTGAAGTAAGACAAAAGAGGCAAGATGAAATGCTTTTCATTCACAGGCAGCTATGGTACTAGGTCACATGCATTTCCCGTCTTCAGTGGGGATATAAAACAGGGCATTAGAATTTCCCCCAGTCTGGAGTACCCATTAGGCTAGTTTTCATTACCCACAGATTTCTAGGCTAGGGTTCACTATTTTGAATGTAAGGCATTAAACCTAAAATAAAGAAAGAGTATCTGAGCAAAAGATTTTCATCATTATTCTTCAAACCTTAATTACCTTTCCCCACCACTATCTGAGGCTAGCTATTTTTATTCAGAGATCTTCTAGCCAAAAATGCTCTAATTACCTTGTCCTGAATAGACTTTGCTCATCCCTATTTATATAGTGCTTTGAACGTTTAAAATGCACCAGTAGTTTTCAAAAAAACAGTATAATACTATATCATCCCAATTTAATTAAATGTAAATGTGCTCTTTTATCATTCTTACCCAAATGGATATACAGGACTTGCATGTTACATAAATGTAAGAAAACAGGCATTGTTGGTATATCAGAGTCATAGTTCTTTGGAGTCATATGCTGTGTATAATATCATTATTTCTATGAGAAGAAGATAAGTTTTCTGGTAAAAATATGTGGCATTTGTTCAGAAAGGACAATCATTTCTATGCGACATCCTCGGTCTAGATGCATCTCACAGATACTTTCCTATGAATAGCTTTTCTGAGGAATGAGGCTGTAACAATTTCTCTAGCACTCTCAGGAGGAAACATCTCCCTCAAATAGAGATCTGGGTAGAATACACAATTGCAAATGACATGCCAATTCATTATATGTCATCAAATCTTAACTGCTTTTCCTCTGGCCAAGGTACCATTTAGCTCAGAAGCAATCAAAATTCTTCCAAAGAGAACACTGCAGAAATGATAAAAAAAAAAAAAAAAAAACTACATTAAGAAGTAAGAAAATAACCCTGAGGTTCAATAGCAATGTAAATTGCATAATTGTATTGGTTCAGAGAATGAGCAAAGGACTGTGAAACAAAAGCACAGCGCAGATTTCAAGGCAGACTGAAAGCCCACTACAGAAAAACACATTAAAAAGATGTTCTCTGCCAGTGTATTCGAATTTAGAAGGAAAAAAAAGGATAAGGGAGCTTGGTCTTTGTTGTACAGCAACATGCTACCAAAGTGTGCAGGGAAGACATTGGCTCCCGTTGCAACGAAGTGGAAAACGGCAGTCTTTATCATTAGAGCAAACCACACAGAAGTGAAATCAGGAAAAAGACACGATTTTATTTATTCAAGATGTTGTGATACCACACAGTTGTTTGTTAATGCGCTCCCAAGTCTAAGGTGCTATGGCCACACAGCTGCAACGTGCTATTTCTCGGCAGTGAAAATCCATTCGAGACAAGGTGCGCCTCTGTTGACGTGACTACGGTGAAGAGGATGCGAAGACTGAACAAAGTGTGGTTTTTGCCTTTAAAAAACTGAACTGTGGGAGAGAGATGGCTCTATCTGGTGAATATAAACTACAGGCCATTAAAGATACCTCACAGCAAATCAAAACTCAGAGACATTTTACTACTTACCATCAGGTTACAGGGCTCCGCAGCCCCCAGGGACGCTCGTCTGACTCGCTTCGAACCAGCTCGTGGGCCATGGATTACCGGGGCCAGCACAACTCATTTATCTTTGTCCCTCTGGTCTTTTTACTATTATCACCTCCACAAGAGTGCCACAATAGGAAATCAGCTTTACTCTGGTTTGGGGTTCTTTTTTCTTTCTTTCTTTCTTTTTTTTTTTAGCTTCTTGGTTGCAGCTATAGTAATGGAAGTCTTGAAACTACTGACAGCACTGGATGGAGATAGAGGTTACCTACTATAGATGTCCCCTAAGAGCAGAAAATAAAAACTGATGGACTACGTTGTTAGAAGATATTCTTACTTTTTAAAACTGATTTTTAAAGAGAGGGAGAGAGGGAAGGAAGAGGTACGGAGAGAGAGTGTGGGAGTTTTATTGTCCTGCTTATTTATGCTTCTTGTATGTGCCTGACCAGAGATCGAACCTGCAACCTTGGTGTACCAGGATGGCACTCTAACCAAATGAGCTACCACCTGGCCAGGGCAATACCCTTCTTTTTGGACACCTACATCTTCCCTATGGTATCTCTGACACCTTTTGTTTAAACACCCGCTGAATTCCGCACATGCTCAGGGATGCAACAGAAGCACCAGTATAGCATGGCGACACTACACCAACAAACATAATTCTGACAGCTTTTCTTTACTTTTTAAACATTTAATTTGGGAAAAGTTTTACCAAAGCAGTAAACGTACGCGGTTTTAAAACAGTAACGTTAAGCACCGGTGAAAAGCAGCCCCGCCCCACGTCTGACTCCTATTCTCCCGATGAACCATTTTCACTTCCTCCAGCTACTGCTTCCTGCATTTGCAGGCATGCGCTCCAACGAAGCCCTTGTGTATCACAGTCACTGGCAGGGTCTGTCGCAAACAGGTGTTATTTAAATGTGACCTGCCAGTGCTTTGGGAGTCTTTTCTTTTGGAATGGTCAGTTTCCCCAGAGAGGAACCCTTCAATTTCTTGACTATGTAAGTTTGACTGCTAATTCAGGCATTCTGCCTGGTGTTCTAGATGTATATACTTGTTACATGATATTTGTGTTACCTGTTGCTTATAAAAAGTTCTCTATGGGCCAGGTGGCTTTATGGGTTGAGCGTTATCTCATACACCAAAAAGCTGCCGGTCCAATTCCTAGCCAGGGCACATACCTACGTTGTGGGTATGATCCCTAGTCCAGGTATGTACAGGCGACAACTGACTGATGTTTGTCTCTCACATCAATGTCTGTCTGTCTGTCTGTCTCTCTCTCAGATTAAATTAAAAAAGAAAAACACATCCTTGGGTGAGGATTAAAAAAGTTCATTATATCAGGAAACTCATTTCTATGCAGTGGTATCTCAGTACTGGTGGTTAACTTGTTCCAGGACCCGCGATCAGAGCCGAAACCAACGAGTGCCGAGCGACGAGGCATCTTCTCTTGTGGGGCAGCGTCGTGACTCGCACAAGTTCTAGCAAGTGCGACACGTCCCAAGCAAGTGCCAAGCGCTGGAACATGTTTTCTCATCAAAACACGACAAGTACTGTGTTTGACGAGGCCTGAAGCCAACAAGTACTGAGATACAACTGTGTGTGTGTGTGTGTGTGTAAAGATTTTATTTAGTTATTTTAGAGAGATGGGGAAGGGAGGGAGAAAGAGAGGGAGTGAAACATCCATGTGTGGTTGTTAAGGGACCCCCTACTGGGGACCTGGCCTGCAACTCAGGCATGTGCCCTGACTGGGAATCAAACCGACGATGCTTTGGTCACCGGCCTGCGCGCAATCCACTGAGCTACACCAGCCAGGGTCTGTACATATATTTTAATAATTGTGAAAAGCAGCAGGATGAGATGTACATTTTATTAATATAACTTTCTACTTATAATTTTAAAAATAATAAGTAGTTCCAGAAAAATAGCAGTTCCAAAAAATAATCAGCAGTTCCAGAAAAACAGCAGAATTTTGATACAAAAGCAACCTTTAATATCTCCTAGACCTGTTCCATCCTTGTTCAAAATTGAAAGTTAAGAAAAAAAATTACAGATATCCTAAGAATCCCAGGATGGTATTTTCTCTCAAAAAGAGGGCATATCTACTAAACATTTTCTCAATGAGCTCACTTTTTCCCACTGAAAACTATTCTAGGAGCCAGAGCAACCAAGTGTTTTAGAAAGACATACAAAGAAAATGGTTATGTAGCAGGAACATTTTTTTAAAAGTCTCCTAATTGTTAATACATAGCTGCTCTCCCAAAATGTTTTTTTTAGAAAATAACAATAAGAACGACAACTTCCAGTTGTCACTGAACAACCAAATCTTCTCATAGTGCCTACATACCCATCTGAGATGCAACTAAAAAGATATTATGAAGGTATAGGCAGGAAAAACCAAGGATAAAAGTAAATCAGGTGAAAAGATCAAGTAGTTTAGAAAATGTAGAATTTCAAAGGACATGGTAGCTTCCGTGTCTTCCCCAGGTTTTGGTCCCTGCCCTAGATATTGACTCGGAAAACATTAAGAAAACTAAGGGAAGCACATACACAATAGGAAATGCTTATTCCTCAGTTTAGATCCCTAAGGTTGCTCCTCTAAGAAATCAATTTGCAGTACCTTCTAATCAATGAGGGCAACAGCCTCATAGAAAACAAATGACAAAAAAAGCAAGGTGGTCCCTAATTGCAGATGCAGGTAACAAAGGTGGAGTTTCACTGATTCACCTTTCCCATATAACTATCAACCAACACCTCCCATGTCTTTCTCAGAAGCCCAAGTCCTGAAGAGAAGCGAGTCTTCCCACTGGACCTCGGGGCTATTGTGCCTCCTGCCCTTCTCCATCAGGGGCTGAGCTTCACCAAGAAACAAAACTACAGATAGGAGTGTCCATATCAGAGGGTCAGGCAACCACTGAAATGATAGTGCATGTGAATTACCTGTCACAAAGGCACTTCATTAACAAACCTCAGTTCCTATCCTTCCCTTCTAACTGCACTTACAACACCCCAGTTACAATACTTCGCACACTGCTGTGGCTGTCAATCAGTTCCCTCAATCAATGCCTGCAAAGTAGAAATTACAAATTCCTCATCTTCAGATGCTGGGCATTTATTGTAGTGCCTGGTACACGCAGTAAGGGCTCAGCTGAGTCGACCACAGGAACAGACCCACTGACCCCTGCACTGAATGGTACAGAAGCAGCAGGATGGACCAGTACAATGACCACTGTTCTACTTATCAGGAAACCTGCCACAAGTCATTTCCTTTGGGCAAATCACTTCACCTCTCTGGACATCATTTTCTCACTTACGAAATAAGAGGTTTGGGTTAAATGATCCCAAAACTCTCTTCCAGCTCCAAAATTTTATAATTATGACTGTGTCTCCAAATAGTCCAGAAGTTATGAACCTAAAAGTTAAAAACGCTTACAATTATATTGGAACATAAAGAAGAGTCCCAAGAACACAGATTAAAATCGCAGAGAGAAAGCCAAGGAAGTGATGTGATACATGTTTCCGGTTTGATCTTATTTTCTTCCACAAAACAAAACCGCAATGGTCCCACCCTCCATGTTCACAGCAGCCACCATGAACCGGCTCTCCACATAGGCGAGGTGCTGCACTAGACCCTGCACGTGAAGTTCACCATGCCGTCTCCGTGAGATTTCCATGGGACCATTACCTTCACTACGCCCAGGGAAACTGAGGCTCGGAATGGTGGCCAGAGTCACACTGGTTGGAGCTGGAGCTCAAGTCAATGTGTGTTCGATGCCAAAACCTACTACTAAAAATCTGTATTTCTAGATATCTATAAGCTTTCTAACTCTATATAAAATAAAATAACCTTGCCACTACAAAACATCCAAGTATTGAACTCAGATATGTAAGAAGCAATGACCCAATGGTACTCTTTTCTATACCAAAATATACTCTATTATTCATAAAGGCTCTAAGTCATATCAACTGTACACACAAATTTGACACCTTTGATGATTACAATTATCATTTTACTGTGCTATGATTTTAAAATTATTAATTCACAGAGAAAAGATCAGATGTTTTAAACTTGAATCTCTAAGTTCTGTAAGATCTCACCAAGAACACACAAATCATGGGATACTCCACGCGGCTCCCTGGATCCTGACAATTATAGGTGGTGCCTGAGCTTAGTAAAGGAACCCGTTTTTCTTTTTTTTCCAGTTCTGCTGTGTACGTTGCACTGATATTTTGGCCTCTCATTGGATTGAAAGAAAAAAAAAACTTTGGATGAATAATCACAACTTACTAAAATGAACAGAAAATCTATTCCATTTATAAGGATTCCTAATATTATCCAAAAGGAGTTTAGAATACAAAGAAAATAACCTTTGTTGCAGTACGGTCTGTAGCACATTACCAACTAATGCTGACTAAGAGACTATTTGTGGAGAGTACTTTTGAATTGATAAAACATTGAAATCAATGAAAATTATTATATCAAATTTATTTTATGGTCTCACAGGAGATAATAGATATCAAAGAGTCCATTCTTAGCTTCATGAGAAGAAAATAATGGAAAATATTGCAATTAAAATTTTGTTTCAGTTAAAATATGCTTATTTCCAAATCCAAAAAATTTGATGTAATTATCAGAGTCTACATGATCACTCAATGGAAAATCATTAAAAGGAAGATAAAAAACACTTGATTTCAACAAGCTCTCTTCACCAATTAACACACCTAACCAACATGTGAATATTACACACATGATCACATACAATTAATATTTATAAAAACATTTGCATATTTCTAGAAATGAATTTACACATAGATTTATGTATAAACCCAGTCTTCCTTAACTGAATCATTATACTCTATTACTATATTTCAATACTAAATAAAAAATAAAGCCCTGGCTGGTATGGCTCAGTTGCTGGAGCATCGCCCATAAACAAAAAGGGGGCGGATTCAATACCTGATCAGGGCACACACCTAGGCTGCGGTTTCAGTTTCTGATCAAGCCTATGTACAAAAGGCAACTAATCGATGTTTATCTGTCACATCGATGTCTGTCTGCCCCTCTCTATTCTCTCTCTCTCTCTCTCTCTCTCTCTCTCTCTCAAAGCAATGAAAAAAAAAATCCTTGAGTGAGGATTAAAAAAATAAAAATCAATTAGTTCAAAGCTCAAAATACTGAAATGAGTAAATTATGATATCTTTTCCATCCGTGACTCAGAACTTTAAAAATATGGAATAAAAATATAAAACGGCTTTCTAGGTGCAATGAAAGTAATATCCATGAAACTAACAGGATCTTGAAATAAATCAAGCCTGTAAGATAACGTGCTTTCAGGGATTTTACTTTCCCTACTGGGAGACCCTGCAGTAATCACTGTGTAGTCAAGACCTCTGAGATAGAAATGAGTACATAAAATTAATGTGAAGGCAGTCGCAGTCCGAGCTGCTAATACTGGAACACGCAACGCCCTGACATTAATAGAGATACGCAACCACAAATGAAGTGGCTAATCTGTTTTTCAGTTCAACAAATCAATAGCCAGCCTACACCGGGTTCTCAGACTCTTTTTGTTCAAATAGTAAGACTGCTGCTCTTTCGCAGCGGTCTTTGTTGGACAGAGAGAGGGAGGGAGGACAGAAGGAGAGGGGGAGGGAGGCTGGGAGGGAGGGAGAGAGAGCATCTGCAAGAAGCTGCCAAAGATAAAAGGGCAAAGAGTGGGAGGGGGCGGGGAGCATAAGGAACAGACTCAGGGAACCAGAAATCAGGATACCAGAAAGATGTCAGGTGACAGAGAGAAGAAAATCAAGCTCAACACAGAAAGACCAGAAAACTAATGGGACAAGAAGTACGGGAGGGCAAAGAATTGACACAGAACACAGTGAGCGGCGTTATGAAGGAAGTAGTGGGACCTGTACGGCTTCCTTGTTAATGGTGAGCTCCAACCTCAGATTCCACGTGGAAGTTCCTCCCCCTCCTGGTACCACCTCCCCTACAAATGAAGTAGCCTTCACAACACACTGGGTACGGGCACCGCTCAGTAGGCAGGACGTGGCAAAGACATACCACGCATGACTCACCCAAGTCTCCCCCTCGGTTTGTGTAGCAAGCAAAACCCTCTCCCATTCTCTTGGCTGTGGAAAGGGTGAGGGTCCAGGTGTCTCCTGCGACCCTCAGTCACCCTGGTCCCACGGTAAATGAAAGCCACAGGAAAGGCAGACCAAGAGAAAACACATGTGAGGAGGAGAGGAGAGAGTCGTTTCAAGTGACATTGTAAAAGTCGCAAAATTTTGGCCGCTAGGCATTCTTTCTACTGGCCAACTTAAAATGTCACCTCGACAATGGAAACTGAGGAAACAATTAGCTCTATTGACTTTAATCCTCCAAACTGGAGGCAAAACAATCTAGTGGTTAAGACTCTGGAACCAAATGTAAATAGGCCCAAATCTTTACAGAATCATTTCACTTCACCAGGAAAACCATAGAATCACCTGTAAATTATAAGCACTTTGTAGAAATAATCTCAGAGGATCTTTTTCCCTAGTGAAACAACAACAACAGTAGTAATTCAACCAAGGATGAGGTGAACAGAGCGTCAAGGTCTCCCAGCCAGGTCTGCAGTGCTTTAAATAGCAGTGGAAGAGAACACAATTCCTTCCCTACCATGCGCTTATCTTACAAGACACGCATCTATGGGTCCAAGGTAAGAGCAGCCCATCAACACAAAAGCGATCGGGGGAAGGTGACTGTGGCTTTATCTGCAGGAGCCCATCAGCAGACTTAAACCCACTTAATTCTACATAAACCCTTCCAAGCCTCCAACAGAGAATTATTTCCAAAAGGCAAAAAACAGATCAATGCCATTTTCTCTCTGAAAAAAAACTTATATACAATCAATGTTCTAAATATATGCTCTCAAAAATACTAGACTCCACATGAAAAAAGTAAAACTGTTTCTTGAAAAATAATATGTAAGTGTAAAATGGCAACTTCCAAGAAGTATTTAAATTCCAAATAAAGGTGAAACAGATTAAGTGTTGAGATGAAATGTCAAGGTGGAAGTCTGGACAAACTTCAGTACTTTAAAAATAAAAGTAGACTTTACTATTAGCGACTGCAGTCTGCCTATAAAATCCTTATTAAGTTCAACACTGGGTATGGTTAAGAACTTCGACAGATAAGCAAATAAAGAACCTGGAAACAATATTTTGTATCTACTTAGGTTGAACATATTTTGACACATTTAAGATCACTACTATATTTCATGAATGTCATCAAATAAGTATTTATTAAATGCACATTAGGCCAGACTCTGGGAGCGCAATGGAGAGCAAAGAAAAGACACAGCCCCTGACCTCACAGAGCTTACAGTCTAGGGAGAAAGAAAGACAAGTTCTTGGGTAGTCACGCTGTGGTCTGCCATGGCTGAGACAGGAGTACACGGGGAACACTGAGCAGGTGCACCTGGCCAGGATGGAAGAGGGGAGTTGAGGCGGCAAGTGGGGAGGGAGTTCAAGAAACCCTTCAGAAGTTTACCATTTAAACTGAGCCTTTACGGATCACTAGGCCCTAATCAAAGGAAGAGAGGATGCAGTCTCCCCACAAAGGAAGCATTGCTTATATAAGAGAAGGTGGGCAGGGAGGGAGAAGAATATAGTGCATTTGAGAAGTTAAAAGTAACTCATTTCTTAGGTGAATGAATGAAAACATCCTCCCTTCACTCACACACTATGCGCTGATTCTTTCGATACATATTTACGGAGCTCTGACCATGTTAATTTGCGTATCAGGGCCCACAAAGCCATGACTGCCCGAGAGGCTCAGCCCACGTCACAAACCAACCTAAGTCAGCCCCCCCTTACGGGAAACACCTCCCTGCCAAGCAAAGCGAACATGCACCGAGCAGTCCTCCGACTTGGCTTCAGCTCGCTCACCGGACCCTAGAAGGTAGGACCTGCTCGCCCTGTGAGGAAAGCCCTGACCTCCCAGCCCATCCTGCCCTGTTCCTGCATCACCTCACCTAACCCTCTGTGAACTAGCTCTTCAGGCCCGAAGCCCTCGTGCCTCGGGGCACTGTCCCTCCCCAGCCCGCAGGCCATCTTCCCCCAGGAAAGGCTTGCTGCTCAACTGTTTCAGCTGTGTCACTTGACAGCTCCTACTCTTTGCCATCCCTGTTCCACACGGGAGGTATCTTTATCTGTTTTAAACTGCAAAGCACCAATAAAAGGAAATCCATAGCAGGGGATGTGTCCAACCTTCTGGCATCCGTTCCACACTAGAAGAAGAGGAGTTGTCACCTTGGGCCACACATTAAATACATTATGACACGTAATCACAAAAAAAAAAAAAAATCTCATAATGTTTTAAGTAAATGTACAATTTTGTGCTGGGCTGCATTCACAGCCATCCTGGGCTGCATGCGGCCCTCAGGCCACAGTCTGGACACCCCTGCAACCTGTAGTGTTGCAGGGTGACTACAGTGTAGTCATGATGACTACATTGCACGGAATTCCTTTGAAAAACAAGAAAACTGGTATAAAATTGAATAAACACCCTGTGAAGGAAGTAAGTCTTGAAACGATGGTTTGTTTTCCTACTTTTTTACCCTATTTCCTCTGCATTTTCAGAATGTGCACCTCTCACAGTTCAGGAGGTCAGAAGTCGGACACGGCCTGGTGGCACTGAAACCCAGGGCCCAAGGGGCTGGGCGCCTTCTGCAGGCCCCTAGAAGAGACCTGTCTGGGGTCCTTCCAGGTGTTTGGGGATGCTCACATTCCCTGCTTGTGGGTCCCTCCCTCCACCCTTAGAGCAAGGGCTAACGGAATCCAACTCACATCACCTTGCTGCGACTCTCCAGCCTCCTTCGTCCATTTTTAAGGAGACCTGAGAACAATGGGCCCACCTGGATAATCCAGGACCAACTATCAACCTTAATTACATCTGCTCCCTTACTACCCCTCTGCCCTGTGATTTAACATACACTGAGGCTCTGCGGATTCGGACGTGGACACGCTCAGGGTGTCTTCATCCCGCCTACCACGCCACACCAAACCCCAGTTAAGCTTATGCACAACCTTGAGGAAGCTGCAATGGCCTCTCTCCTCCTGCGCTTTCTGTCTGCTGGGGTAGACAGGAAACGCACACAAAATCATACTATCAATGAAAAAGGCGTTAAAGGTACTTCCAGTAGGAATTAGGTAACTACTGAGATGAGAAAGAACATTTGCAGCTCAAAGTTTTAAGGGAAGACAACACATGATGGAGGCGGTCGGAAAGCACAGGCAGGACCTGGAACAGGCAGAGAGGAGGGTGGGGCGACATTTTGGGCGGGGCCCTTGTGTGATTGCAGATGGAAGAAGGAAGGTCAAAAGGGAAGACATTCGACGAGTCCTGCTCGGGGGAAGAGCACTCAAGGCCGAGCAGTGGGAACGGAGCATTTCAAGGAGAAAGTGGTCAAAACTCGACTGGGGCAGGGAGGAAGGACACGCGGACAGGAGAGGTCGCTGGAGTCTGAATTAGTGGATCTCGGGTGGTCTTCAAACACGCCCTCAGTCAAGTGCTGGCACAGCTCCAGCAGAGTGGCCTGGCAGCAAGCGTAAGTGATTCTTTTGATAAATCTGTCGTTAAACACCATATTTTTTTAAAAGAAGTTTGTGAAGATGGTAACACGAAAGCTTTGGTACTACAACAGTATGCCGACAGGAAGAAGTCAAAGATGAAGAAAAGCTAAGAGTAAAAAATTAATACCTAAGGGCAAAGAACTTTATATAGCAAAGTTGTTGACAATATCAATTAAAAATACCTGCTCTAAAACTTTCATTTATTAAAAGAAGAAAGTCTAGTAAATGCCTGAGTTCCCTAGATGGACTTCTAGGTCCTCTCCTACATCCACGGCACCAGAAGCGTCTGTTCCAAGAGTGCTGGCTCAGCCTAACGGTCCGCACACAAGTCCCCGCACGGCCACTAAGAATGTAATTAAATATCTCCTTATGCAGCACTGCGGGACTGAACTTGACTTAAACGCAGTTCTACTGCATGTCCCAAGACTGCTCCTGTCTGTTGCTCCGTCTCCTGCAAGATATGAACAACCCCAGCACCAAAGAAATGACAAGGACAGCAGTGGTCAAGTTCCGCCATGCGAGAGCAGGTGACCGAAAAGCAGAATGGCTGTTGAATGTGCCCTCCTCACTACGACGTTTCCGCTCCCTCTTTTCTAAACTTCCTGAAGGTGCAAATAGACACCGAAAAAGTGCATTACAGAAAACACTAGCAATCATGAAACACAAGCAAAATAAAGAAAATGACAAATAGAAAAATTTGATTCCAACAGAAAAAAATGTATAAATAATAAAAAACAAGACACTGAAAACAATAACAGCAACTTTCACTTTCTAACTGTACTTGCTTTCACTTATAATAGTATACCGTTATACTACTTACTAATAAACACACACAGAATGTTAGAACACATTACCAGTCCCTCGACACTTATAAAACGAAGAGCATTACTCTTATGAAGAACATCATTTCTGACTGTGATTAATTTGCTGATTTCATTAATCTCAAAGTATTTTATTTCGGAGGGTTACATATCTCAACAAAACCCCACACAGTTAAAGCCTCAACTCAATACTAATATTTCATAGATAAGATGACAAACTATTACTTAACAAAATAGAAAGGTCAGTACTGAGCACCAGGACACGGAAAATGGGCACCATAGAGATTATCCGACTAAACATGTGGTTTCTGAATGAACTCGCTGCCTCATTAAAATGAGGCAATGTTATTTCTTCCTATTACTCTCCTAGGTTTCAGAACACACTACAGAACATTTGACTCCTGGAAAAAAATTATCCATTTAAATCAATTCCTAAATATTAAACTTAATTTCTCATTGGCTCTTATGACGAACATGGTAACAGCAAGTTCTCTCAAGAAAAAAAAAAAAAAACCACTGCCGCTCAGCTAAAAGATACTTCCCATCCTCACTTGCAGTTAATATCAACCATGTGAAATATAAAATTTGTCTCAGCCAAAGAAATGCAAGTCAAAGCAGTGTTCTATGACAGTTAAATGGGAATTCATCTTTAAAAAGAGGGAAACTTAGTCCCTCTTCCCAGTTGTCTCTGGCTGGAATGCTGACTCGATGGCTGGAGCCGGAGCAGCCGCACTGAACCACACGGTAGAAGCTATGTGATGGCAGGGCAGCGACAAACCGGAATGAGCTTAGGTCCTGCACACCCTGAAGCCACCTTGTTAGTCTTGGACTGCCTGCCTTCAGACTGTTTCCACGGGAGGAAATCAAACGTCCACCTCCTTTAAGCCACATTATGCACAGTGTTTAGCCTCATGTAATTGAACCTAACCCTAACCGACACCGTGTGCTTCCCCTAACGAGCCCACGCCGGTCTCGACTCGTGCTTGCCGTCCAACAGAGCTCTCAGTAACGATGGGAGTGCTCTGTATTTTTGCGGTCAACCCAGTAGCCACTAGCCACGTGTGATTACTGAACACCTGAAGTGTTTTTTAACACTTAAAACAGCATTTAAAATTTGGTTTAACTTCACTTAATTTAAATTTAAATAGAACAGCTCTACACATCAGGGAGCATCAAAACTGTAATGGAGTTAATTTCGGAGGATATTAAATTCCTCCCTAATTGATATATAACATTATAGTAAAATTCTCAACATTATTTTTATTTTCGTAAGAGATATGCTTGTAATTACATTTTGCTAGAGTGACTGTTTTACATCTATCTTGAGGTCTACCCGTCGGAACTCAGAAACAGTTAGTCATGAAGGTGAAGGCAACGTGGCAGTGAATCTGTGACACAAACTTTCCACTTTAGTACAAAAACCCATCCTGATTTTCTTCTTCATTAGAAATCCACTGCTCTTAAGAATGTGTCAGAATTGAAATGCTTTCTACATTTCTTTTCCATTCAGATGTTCTCTTAACCCAAAGCAGCTGGAATACAAAAAAAGGAATATCTACAAAAGTAAAACGCTTTTTCAATTCATTAACAATTGACCTACTATTATGCTGGAGAATATCAAAGGAAAATTCTTCCTCAAATTTCAATACAACTACTTCCTAGCACACAATGAAAAATTTTTTGGTCTGCTTTAAAAACTAGCAGACACTTTTCCTCCCAATGCTAACCACCTCTGTGTCGAGAGGCATGAATATCGTGCATTATGAAGCACAGTTCTCTGGTTATTAATAAGCTAGAAAAGGTGCTTCAGAAAGGTCACTTAGCTAATGCCATCATTCCAGAGAGGACTGTGTCGATCACCACCAGATGTGTTTGTCTAGTTCCCCCCTTCCCTTCAGGCAGAATTAATCTCTCTCTGTGACCATAAAGTATTCTGCGCAACGCACATCCTTCTCACACAGCACTTACTATGCTGTTCGTGGTGGTTTTCAAAACCGTCTCCATGCTCCACTTCTCGAAATTCTCCAGGGCAAGAGAGACCTCGGAGGGGCACGATGGCGGCGGGGGTGAAACAAAACCACCCAGGGGTAGCACGCAAATGAACCTGCTCTTGAGCGCAGAGGAGCAGAAAAGGAGAAATGCAATCACAGCTCACTAATCCCATTTTGCTGTCCAGGGCTGACCTTGATTACAAATCTGCTCTAATGCAATTCACCCTCTAATTCATTTTTGGGTAGACTGCTGTTTGCTTTAAATTTTTCAACTGTGAAAACATATGCAAATCAGTGAATAAATGAGATAATAAATTTAAGCATATGATGGATCAGTCCTAAACAAAACTTTTAAATCACTTTGGTCAACATTAGACCTTTTGCTGAACAGAGTATTCTACATGGCACTCACTGTTTCTAGTAAGATTATCTAATAACTGCAACCTTTGTACAACCCTTTTGTTTTAAATAATTTGTATAAAAATCAATTAGGTATTACATAAATACCACCCACATCCTTAAAACAGAAAGAGACATGAGCAGATGAAGAATCAATTTTAAAGTTATGAAAAGATGTCATTTTTAAAAATTCACTTTTAATGACACACTTTTAGAACTGCTGTCTTAAACTAAAATGACAAACTCACTAGTGAGCTGAATTCCTAATTTTTTTTGAACTTGAGAACAGCAGGCACTACTGGAGATGTAGGTGTTCCCCAGAAAGACAGTAAACATCCTGGTCAGATTATCCGAGAAGAATCAACACTGGCATCCACTCACCACCACTTACTATGCCTGCTCACCTATTACTTCCAACCAAGTGTGCAATTACGACCCCTTCAAGGTTAGCTGGGGAGTAAATGAAGCTCCGGTTTTCACCGCTGATATGATAACTCGGTGTGCTCTGCCTGAGGCAATGGGACAGACCAGAGAAACATGTCACGTTAGACCACTGGGTCCTCGCTGGCCAAATGCTGCCCTGGCACTCAAAACAATCACCTTTCAGATGGGCTTTTCACTGTGTCTTTGGCTCTAAGAGGCTGTCATTCCAGAAAGGACTGTGGATTTCCACAGCAATTCTAATCTTTAAAGAACTATTTCTCAAAGTGCAGCCTCAGTCCACCGGCACCAAAATCTGAGGAGGTTTGAAAATGCAGATTCCTAGGCTCCAAAGACTCACTAAAATGAACTCTGAAGCCTGGAGCCCAGGCTTGTCCATCTTCGCAAACGGGTGCATGCAAGAGTTTGAGGATCACTGCCCAAGAAACAGCTATTCCTGTGACACGTGGCATATGCATGAAGCAGCACTAGACTCAAAGATACAAGCCCTACTTTGAAGGCATGGTCCTTAGATTAGGGGCAGGGCATCACCCAGGAGCTTTCGAGAAGAGCAGAATCTCAGGCGCGTCCCAGCCCTGCTGAAAACATACTGTGTTTCAACAAGATCCCGGGGGGTTCCTACTGACGTTCAAGCCTGAGTGGCAAACCTAGAGCAGTTATTCTCAGGTACAGGTGGCCCGGTCCCTCACATCCGTCAAACTGGAAAGTGCATTAGGAATATTGGGGTAAACATCTGAAATGTACTTTCTATTAAAATAGCAATCCAAGTCAAGGCCCTGTTGACATGCAGAGGGAAGATTATCAACATCTTTTGTTGAAATTTAAAATGTTCACGATACGATTTCATGCTACTCTACCAAGCACGGTATTAATCACAGGAGACAGAAGTCACTCAAAAGACAACTGAGAAGAGACGAAGCCTGAGAGGCAGAGGCTGCGTAAGCAGCAATGGTTTTCGAGTTGCTTTGGTCCCCAGTTTAGACCCACTTAACATGTAAGGAATCACCAAGACTTCACTCACTCAATTCAGCTCATTCGAAAAGTTTCTCATGTATGACTGCACTTGAGGTTGAGATATAGTTCCTTATTTAATAAAGAGACTGGCTAAAAAGAATCAAAAATGTAATGTTGACAGACAGTCCTCCTTGCTTCTGTTTTTTCCTTTAATAAGGTAGAGCACCAATCAGAGAGATGACTAAAGTCCAAGAAAATACACTTTTTGACAAAACAAGAACTAATGTGTATATTCAAGATAAATATTATGCTGCCTTTTAAATAGAAATAATATATTTTCTTAATCATAGAAGCACATAAACTAGTTATCAATTTTATTACTGGTTAATGACACTATTACCACTCAACTAGGGGAACACTATCTACATACTCAGCTTGTTTATTAAATATAATATGCAGAGTTGATGTAAATACTTTTTATAAAATATCCTTGGAGAACTGATATCTAAGCACTCTTTTAAGCACTAACTAATCAAAGCACTTACTGAACATCTTATTAATGTGAAAATACAATAAGAATAAAGTTTAGGTAAGTCAAAAACAAAATAAATGACAATATCTTCTTGAAAAAATATAATTCTGCTATTATGCACTATGTCAAGGTCTCTGTTGTATACTACAGTATTGACTGATTATTACATCAGCTTTAAAAATAAAATACCTATCCATCCATCCATCCATCCATCCATCTATCTACCAGCTTAGGACAATACTGGCAGAGAAGAAAATTTGTTCAGATCTCCAGTACCTCTCTCCCATCTCAGTACCTTGAAAACTGAGTCTGAAAACAATGCTACAGGAAGCAAGTACCAGAACATCACTTGAAATAGCTGTCACTTGTTTGTTGACCGTGAACCAACACTAAACTCAAAACTGACACCACTTCCTTTTCAACTTTCTATCCTGGAAATGATGTAAGAATGCAATGCTCAAAAAATACAACTGTTTAGAAGTCCTAAATGTTAGAAAATAATGATGACTCTATGACAACAATGGCTACGACCAAGAAAAGAGTAACTCCAAGATGCTTAGAAGCACAGTGGAAGTTATTTCCTTATTAACGGCATCATTTTAATTTGTGATGTTGTTTGTTCGTATCTTCCAAAAGATTGGCTGCCATTCAAACAGACAAACTGCCTGCAGAGGTTTGTGAAAGAAACATACCCAGTAATAACTTTTGCACTGTATCTGGTACCCAAATTAATATTTTAATTATAACAATCTGGCAGGGGTCATATGCACAGCTTTGCTGTCTCAGCACAGCCAGCTCTACTCCTGTGAGGATTGACACAGCACAGCCAGCTCTACTCCTGTGAGGTGGTACTCAGCAGTACCACCCTCGTGTCCCGGACAGAGGGGACACAGACACTCTGTGTCCAAGGACCCTTGCTATCACAAATACCCTGAACTAAGTCTACAGATGAACATGTGAACGCCTTCTGCCACATGTCAGACTACACAGGGACCTGCGACCCTAAACATCTACTGTCACAAGTGACACTCTTCAAGCCCCAGGATGTGCTTCCCCACATCTCCTGCCCTTCCTCTTCAAAATAAAAGGGGACTATGTCCGAATGCCCTGAGGGTTTGTGGGCTCAGCTGATGCTGGAGTCGGAGGTAGATACTGCTTTGTAGCTTCCAGAGGATTTGAGCAATGAAAGCACTTAGGTAAGAAAATAGACAAATTAATTAACTTTTCAAGCCCTCTCTTAGATATCATCAATGCAACATATCCCCACTTAACCAAGTGCCATTTCCCAATAGTGCCACGGTCCATTTTCTTACTTCATGTGTTAACTTGTGGCTCTGAAGGTATTCACAGATTAACATAGTATTTGCAAGAGTGGCTGAAGGGTACTTTATAATATTAAGGAATTCATAAATCTCTTGTTTTGTCTTTTATAGCAATTGGTAACTTTGCACATATTAGAAGAAAAATAACTCAAAAATAATTATTGTTTTAAAACAATTTATGTTTGCTTTAATTTTTTATAAAAATGTATTCAAATTTTAATGAAATAGATAACATATTTGATTAGTCATTCAATTGCTCCAAAATTTATTATTAAACTCTTACTAAAATGAATACAATTAAAATTAAAAGAATATAAGCATCATTAACTAATTTTTCGAATATTGAACAGTTTTAGATTTAATACTGAAGATTAGAAAATGGATACAGGTGAGATTCCTTCTCACACAGAAGACTGAGCCTCGTTAAAGAGTTCTCTTCATAGAGTATATAGATGCATGGAAAGTCAGACTCAGCTCTGACCTTCCCAAGGTCACCCTGCTAATCTTTGTCGGAGCCAAAACCAGAATTCCTATGTCCTAACTGCTAGCCTAGTGCTCTTTTGGTTTCAGTATATGAAGATTCATCTTCCACGGGACACTTAGGTTTACACCTTTAATTTCCTGACCTGTTGGTAGTTCACACACCCTGCACTCAGAAGGAAATGGCTGAAGACTTGACCTACCTAATGGGCTAGAAGACCCTGACTGGTCTCCTTTCAAATTCACACTCTCCAGGAGTAGACAGGATCATCATGTTTACCTTCACTGTTTGATACCCAGCACGGGCAGCCTTCTAAATAAACATACCGTGCCCTTGGCACTTTAATAAAAAGATGTTTTCAAAACTAAGCCATGTGTAAGTCCAAGATATTATTGCTAAATTACCTTAAAAACATAGTAACAATGTCTGACACAGAATAACTGCAGACAATCCAATCAGTCATTCAACACATGTAAAAAAGAAAATGTACATGGAAATCTTGAGTAATATAACACCTTGCTATTTCTTTCTTTCTTTCTTTCTTTTTTATTTTTATTTTTATTGTTTCAAAGTACACAGCACAGGGGTTACCACCCATGGGGACTTGCTCAAACTGGGGGGAGAGGAGCGATCAGCCTCCTCAATTGCAGGGGTATGGGGACACTCAACCCAGTCCCCAGGGCCTCCTGCTCTTGGCCCCTCCCCGAAAGGTCCTGCCCTGGAAGCTCTGGGAACATCCAAGGAGCTGGGGGTGGAGAGTCAGGATGGGAGTGTGGAGGCTGGTCAGCTGCCCCTTCTGCTGGAAGTTCAACTGGAATGGAGACTGAGCGTATTCCAAGTAACTACACTCCATGTCGGACACAAATGCCTGGAGGACGGACCAGAGACCCCCCCCCCAAAAAAATGCAATGTTGGAGCATACCGATTAACCTCTGCCAGCAACTCTTCTTCCAGTTTCCTTTACTCTTAAAAAACGGTCTCACCTTTCCTTACCTCTGCCAGCTAATGCTGAATAAAATGGAGCTGCTGTCCCCGGGTGGGGCAGTCTCCAGGAGTAGTACCTTGCTGTTTCAAGTGCAGTCTGTAGATCAGAGCATCAGCATCACCCAGTTTATCAGAAATGAAGGATCTCAGGCACCACCTCAGACCTACTAAATCTAAACCTAGAATTTAGCAAGCTGCCCAGATGATATGTACCCACGTTCCGGTTTAAACACCGCTGGACTTGAGAGTAGGGCTGGACACTTCATGTGTTATTCCACATACTTCTCACAACAGGATACACACTCTCCTCCCTGTTTTACAGATGCCGGACTTGCAAGTCAGAAAGGTTAAGGAACATGGCCACAGCCCCGCACACAGATCCATGCTGTTTCGGTTCTACACCGCCTCTCCACCCCCTGGTCTCACAGGACAAGGCACTCATAACTGTCGCTGTCAATGCCGGGAATACGGGAAGAGGCCCGAAGAAGGGCATGATGCACAGTATCGTGACATTATCTACACAAGTCTCTCTGGTTTATCAAAGTGCTTCCATTATGCTGGGTTTTATGGTGAGTAGTCGACACAGAAGATTTTTTTAAGTGACAATCTGCTTGAAGAAACAGAACTAGCTCACATAAACTAATAGACAACCATTAGAAATTAAAATATCAACAGATGCTAAATGACACTTTATAACTGAACATACGATTTCCAAGAAGTATTGAATAAATTTATTCATTTTAATGTAGCATGTATTAACTACCTATTACACATAAAAGATTATATTAGGCACTGAGGAGCTAAAATTAATTTTAAAAAGAGACTCTTTGAGGTTAGGACTATGAGAGAGACAGCACAAATGTTTAAGTATTATATAAAACAATATGAAAAGCATTACATGGTACACGTATTGGGCTGGCTAAAAAGTTCATTTTGTTTTTTCCGTACGATGGCTCTAGTAGTGCTTAGTTGTCTTTAACTTCATTTGAAACAGTTTTATTAGATTGTATTGTGACAGCTGTCACATTAGCATGTATTTAAAACTTCTCAAAATTGGTGAATTTTTGTGCAGCCACTTTAATATTGAAGATGGGAGAAAATCAGCAACATTTTCAGTATATTATGCTTTACTGTCTCAAGAAAGGTAAAAATGCAACTGAAACGTAAGAAAGATTTGTGCAGGGTACACGAAGGTGCTGTGACTGACCGAATGTGTTGAAAGTGGTTTGCAAAGTTTCCTGGTACTATTGACATCTTGGCCACACAATCCCTTGCTGTGGGGCTGTCGTAAGCACTGGAAGACGTTTAGCAGCACCCCGGCCTCTGCCCACTAGAAGCCAATAGTGGGAGGTAGCCGACATACTCCGAATATCCAAATCAGTAAACCTACTGGTAGAAGTGGAAAATGTGTGTTTTATTTTACGAAAAAAACTCAACGGACTTTTAGGCCAACCCAGTACATAAAATGCCATGGGAACAGCTAATTGCACCAGGCTTCACGAAGGAGGAAATTAGATTAGTCAAGGAAGTCTGGGAAAAGTTGGGGAAGGCCCTGAACGAACCAGTGGACCGGGGTTAATGCCACGGGCATTCATTTTCTCATCAAAACAAGGAGTCAGAGGAAAGCAAGGATCTCGAGAGCCTGGGGCAGTCCATGCGGAAGCCTCAGGGGAGGGGAGGGGCCTGGCCACGGGACTCCTCAACCCGCTCAAGGACAGCAACTCACGAACATGGGTACGCACGTATACAAAGGAGATGTCGTTGGCTTTAAAAGGAAGTTTGCAAACATTAAAAACTCTGGTATCATGCAATTACATAAGCCAAATTACGCTTACTTCAAAGCATGTCTAGCCTGCCGCAAAGCTATTTCTATTAACTGCTAGGGGGCCTCTAAAGTAAAAAATCATCCTGAGGATGAAAAGGGCCATAGTTCTGTGGGAAGGGAAAACACTGCCAGGGTATCTTGTCCTCTGGATGCCCTTGAGCCTATGATGTTTCTACCTCCCAGTTTCTACTGGGACTTGTCCTAAAGCTCAGGATAGTAGATGCTATACCAAAAACTGGAAAGCAAGATATTGCTCAAAAAATCTCTTTGTGACCCCTGAGATGCAAAGCAGAAAAGCTCTGGGCTCCATGTAATGAATTATAACCAATCCAGCCTTGGGAGTAGGAAGAGCTGGATGTTTCCACAGGCAACACTGAATGCAGCCTGCTTCTGCAAGAGCTCCCGAGGGTGCCACCCATACCTGCCACAGAAGGAGTCTGCACACGAGCAAGGTGCACAGAGGTCCTACGCTGTCCGGAGACAGGACTCGCAGCACAAACATCAACAGCAGCGGCCTCCCAGGAGGCAGAGGTGGCCAGCACCACACCGCTGTGGCTGTAAGAACGTGAGAGCAGGGCAAGAAAGAAGGAAAGTTAGAACCACCTGGGTTCTTGAGTATACAGGCAATTATGTGAAAAGATTCCATAGGGCAAAAAAACAACCTGAATAGTATTCTCCTGACTTCATGACAAAAATCGGAGACCAAGCCAAATCCTATTCTTATGTAATTATTATACTTTTCCCTATCATAATTTGTATTAGTTTACAGCATTTTCATCACTCATTTGAAATGGATCTTTCTTTGTGTTTCTGTTTAACATCAATAACTAAAGAGCAAGACCTTGGATAGACATTTAAGACACATTCATGTCAGCGAACTCAAGAAATATTGACTTCCATTTTCCAATTTCAACCACATATTATTCTGGAAATAGCCACGCGTAACACTGTTCTTGATGCTGAGTCTTTCGAAACCACCTAATGAGCTGGCTCATGGCTCATTTCATATGAAGAAAGTTAAACGTCCATTTAAATAGGATGTAGATTTTCACAAACACTGAGTTGCTCAAATGGCTCTGCTGGAAATTAAATTAACACAGCCCATTTGATTTTCAACCTGTCCACATTTTATTCATGCCTATTTTTTCATAACCAAGTAAAAAACTCAATCTCAGGATAAGTTATAGAATCCTTCACAGACTTAATTTTTTCTTTGGATTCCTTGGGGTAATAATGTCCAGTATTAGCCTAAAGAACTTAGCACTATTTGAAACTTACTGTTTGATATTTATACAAAAATATCTGTCTACTCCATCATATGGAAACTGTTTAATATTACATGATCAAAATACTTATTTAAACTTCAAGTAAATAACTCTGTTTTATGCTATAACACTGCAAGTTTACAAAACGAATGTGGAATAGGAATCCATTAAAAATTATCAGGATGAGTTCTTATTTTAACAAAGTATACTTTAAATACATAAAATTTACTTGTCAATTATACCTCAATAAAGCTGGGGAGGAGACTTATAATCACATATCAGATAATAAGGATCATGTCTATATGCATTTTAATATTTCAAAGTAATATTTGGTTGGGGTGGGGGAGTGGTGGGGAGAAAATGCAGACAACTGTAACTGAACAACAATAATTTATGAAACAAAAAATAAAAATAATTTTTTGTTAATACAACTGACAAAAACATGAAATAAACTTTTATTAGAAGATTTGATGAGTTACGTGAAAACATAAAAATAAAGCAGGATTATTTAATACAAAGTTAGCCTGCCTGTATGATTTTTGTGTGTGTGAAACTCTCTTCCAGAACGCTAGCATCAATCACTCCATCCTTCCATGATAGACTAGAGCACCCTGCCATTCCTCAGGCACCGAAGAAGGGCCCTTACATCTCCATTCAGACATCCGTATTTACACACACCGAGTTTGTGTGACCACTAAATGACAGAAATACAGAAGGCAGTTTTAAAAATACAAGTACTACAGAGAAGTGTAACAAAGCAAGAAGTGATCTTAAATCACAACCAAAATATTTCAGCTATTAAAATGCTAAAATAACCTCTTACACCCCATAAACGTGACTGTTATATAAATGGCCAGAAAACAAGGAACCAAGAAGGTCTCTTCTGCCCTTAAGATTCTATTATACCATGAAGTGCTTCGGTTTTCCAATCTAGGGAAATCTGCCAATGTTACTCACGATCCTCATCAATTCTCTGACTTTGAAAATTCCTTTACAACAATCTTTATTAGCTTCCCAGGGACAGATGCCCAGTGAAAGAAAATAATAGTAGCTCAGGTTTAAAATACATGTCGGTAAAATGTCAGTTGCCAAACAGCAGGGGGATGGAGGCACCATATACGGGGGTAGTGGGGAAGGACATGGTTTGGATGTCAAAGCTGTATGCAAATTCTACACATTGCACCACTTAGGAGATGTGAGATGACCCAGGTATTTAAATTCTGATGCTAATTTCCTCACCTGTAAAATGGAGTTATGAAAAGGGTTAAATGAAATACTCTATATAAAGAGATTTTCACAGCTCTTGCCATAAAGTAGTCGTGTTATAAATGTTATTTCCCTTCCCCACCACCGACAATTTTACTTTCTGTGCTAACAGACCTGAGAACCATGACTCAGTGAAATGCCCAGGCAATTTCCATATTTACTTTCGGCATCGCGTGCCTGTGTCTCATTTTAGACGAAGCTCAAAGATACACCAAGGCAGCCACTAAAAGATCTGGTATTACTGCTAATCTCTGAGAAACTGGGGACCACTGCAAAGGTGATAAGGGACTGAAGAGAAGACAAAATTTAAGCTTTCAGTAAGAAAATATGGAATTCAGAGATTGTAAGTTTGATGCTATATCTAATAAAATTCTAGACAGATGACTTACAAGACTTAAAAAACCAAGATGTTTCACTGTGTCCGTCCCTAAGGGAAAAAATGGCAAAAATCTAGCTATTTGGGTATTTGTATACATGAACACCCATTTAAAGGGCTTCAGATCAAGAAAACCCAACAGGATGCATTAATTTTTGCAGAGCTGTCAACAATGACCACAGCTGCGGTTGCTAATATTTATTGGGCTTTTCTTTCTACATGCCAGGCACTGTGACAGGCGATTTATATTCATTATCTCATATACCCTCATGAAGCAGGAACAATTACTAGGAAACCAATGGTCAGAGAGGTTAGGTAACATGCTCAGTATTACGCAAATAACAGGAAGGAGAATAAAACATTAAAACCCAAACCAGTTTGACCCTAGGAGGCAGACTTAACAAATATGCCTCACTCTCTCCAGCAAACACCTCGTGAAGTAACTGAAAACGAGAGGGACAACATGGGAACTACACAAAATTGGAGCCAGTGATCTGGTAGAGTGAGAAGTAGAAAAATGTGCTAACTGTACGAAGCAAAATCAATTTAGAAGGAACCTGTCTGCTAAATTCATTATTCCCGACTTGAAAGGTAACAAAGAAGATAAGCTTTTCAAATCTACAGCAAGACTCGAAGGGATCACAGAAAACTAGAAGGAAGAGCTAGGTGAGATTAAATTTTACAGGGATGACTGTAAAGCCCTATAATTAAGATCAATAAATTGATTTTCCAAGTTCAGAATAGGGAAAGATCTGATTGAAGACTAGTTCAAAAACAACAGACCTGAAGAAGCTCATCAAAAAGCTAGGTGACCCCGACGCTGAACCAGCTAAGTACATCCGGGTCCGCACTGATGGCAACTGCTAGTCCCACTGCACCAGCTGAGAGCGCTCGGGGCCAGAGAATGCCGCGTCGAAGTCCAACAATAACCACACGGTCTACATTTTCTTGTCTTGCTTTGTTCAAGTGGCCTTACTGATAGAGTAGCCCAACAGCTCCATCAAACATGCAATTAAAAGCTTCTAGCTTTCTAGGGACAGAGAGGACATCGGCAGGCCAAAAGTCCATCCCGCTGTTGTCTGAATCTGAACAAGTGACAAAGGCCATGTGTGTGGTAGTAGGGAAGGACAACCAAGGCAACAAGACAGCTGGAAACCAAAGTACGTGGAGGAGTTGTGGCCTCTCATCTCCATGTCTCTCTACCCCACAGCCCTGTCTGATTTTCTTCGTGGCACTTATCAACGATCTGAAATTACCTTCTGTTCTACTTGTCGATGTCTCAATTTGGAACACTTGGTTTCTCTCTTTTTGGAATAAACCCTATGAGAAAAGAAAGCTAATCATTCTTGTCCACCACCATATTCCAAGTATCTCAAACAGTGATTTGCACCTGAGAGGTGCTCAGTAAATACTTGCTGAATGGAGAAGTGAGCAAAGGGTGGGAAAATTAAGACGCGTGACCTGGGAAGAGAAAAGAGAAAGAAGAGCGGTTTTCATACATCAGGGGAGCGGCAACAAAAAGCAGGGACACATTTCCATTTTTCTCCAGAGAGACTGCGCAGGACCAAATGGTGGGCATTTCGAGAAAGAAGACCGGGGCTCACAATCAGGAAGCATTTCCTTTTTCTGTCTTTTTTTCTTTTTTTAATCCTCACCTGAAGACATTCCCCCTCCCCCCTTGGGTTTAGGGAGAGGAAGGGAGAGGAAGAAACACCGATGCAAGAGAGAAGCATCGGTCGGTTGCCTCCCACACTCGCCCGGACCGGGGATCACACCCACAACCTAGGTATGTTCCCTCACTGGGAATCAAGCCAGCAACTGAAAGTTTGCACCACTCCAACGGAGCCACACCAGCCAGGGCAGGAAGTATTTCCTAAGTCATCGAGCCAGCTATCAATTAAAGAGGCCCGCCTTATTAGTTCTGAAAAGATTCTTAGGGGTAGAAGGCTGTGTCCATGAAGTTACTGGTTAATTTAAAGTTCCTATGATTCAAAGTACATAAAAAAATATATTAAAACTATATATGAAGACTGAAAGTAAACAAAATGACCAAAGTGGTTACTCAGAGAAGGTATCATACATCACAGTAAAGAAAGAATGAGTACAGACTGAATTCTGAATGAAATGGGGAGAGAGGGAGAAGAAAGTCTTGTAGTTTTTTCCCCCCAATGGGCACTTACTAAATACACAGAGCTGTAGGCTAAATGGGCATTTATTAATTGCAGAGAGCTATAAGCTGTACCAATAAAATTAATAAGAAAAAATAAAATGAGATGGTCAGTTGAAGGAATAAGAGTTGGCAACAATGAGTTCCCTTTGTAATTGTTCAAGAATCAATTTTTAGGAGGAATCCAGAATCAGAAGGCTAGATGCATAAACTGGAGAAAAGGCACAAGGCCAGATTTAAGAGCTTCATTTCAGAACACTTGGCAAAAAGATAGCAGTTCAGGCCCTGAGAAAGGATGTGTTCTCTGCAGAAATATTCAAAGGGAACAATAAATGAGGACTGGGGAGAGCACCACTAAATTACAGCTCTTGTAAGGATCATTTTTAAATGTCATCCAATCATTCGTTTGTCCTTGGGCAGAACGGCACTTAAATAAAAACCCAAAAGGTCATTATCTTTCGTCTTCTTAAAAATCTCTACTAAAAGCATTCTTAAAAATCTCTCTGCAAAGTATATTCCAAGTGCTAAAGACATCTGTATTAAAATATTGCCATATTTTAAATATAGTTACAGAACACAAATAAACTTTCTTATAATAAAGGACATCAAATAAGCATATATTGAAATATAGTTTGATTTGTTAAATGAATAAGTGGAAGGACTTTAACACTTGTTTCTTGGCCTTTTAAAAATTTATAACTTAATATGAAGTATAAGCCTAGAAAATAACATTCTCCTCTCACAAGCCCAAAATATCTATTGGTATTACATCAAATTAAGTACTTCTCAAATGGTAAAAAAATAAATAAATAAAGGTTTGTACACTTACATAAATGCCCTATTGCTCTATAATAAACAGTATCCTTCTGTATCAACTTAAAGAAAATGTAATTCATGCCCTGGCTGGATAGCTCAGTTGGTTAGAGTATCGTCCTGATATGTCAAGGTTGCAGGTTCGATCCCCAGGCAGAGCACACACAAGAATCAATCAATGAATGCATAAATAAGTGGAAAAAGAAGTCAATGTTTCTCTCTCTCCCCCCCCCTAAAACCAATAAGTAAAAATATTTTTAAAATGTAATTATCTTTAAAAAAACATAATTCATGAAATTTAAATTATAAAGATTTAGTTGTTTTTTCCCAAATCGTTTTCGTCGTTGTTGTTGTTAATTCTTTTCTCTTATACCTTGTTCACAATCACAAACAAGGTTAAAATAATAATAAAAATTAGAGAAAAACTAGGTTCTATAAATGGTAAACCATCTTTGTAATTTAACCATTTGAAAGTCTGGAACATAAAAAATTACTTAACTATTTGGCAGCTAGCAATGAGAAGGAAAAATGAGAGGTGAATGTTGTTAAATATTCTTACCAAAATTATATAACTAAAGCTGTTGTTTACAAGAAACCAACATCAAGTGGTAAGGTAAGGTGCATTTCAAACAAAAGATCTATTGCTGTCAAAATAACAGGGCTAATCATCAAAAAGTCCCACATGCAACGCTGGCTGGTGTGGCTCAGTTGGTTGAAGCATCATCCCTTAACTGAAAGGTTGTGGGTTCTATTCCAGTCAGGGCACATGCCTAGGTTGTGGGTTCGATCCCCAGTTTGGGTGCATATGATCCCAGGTCCTGGCGTGAATGAGGGGCAACCAATTGATGTTTCTCTCTCTTCCTCTCTTAAAAAATAAAAAAAAATGAAAAAAGTACCTCACCCATGTCCTCAAGTGAAGATAAAAAAAGAAAAAAATTTTAAGGAAAGGCCTACATTCAAGGTTACTTCTGTAAGTAAAAAACAAACAAACAAAACCCTGAATGACTCCCTGTGGTTATACATATGGAACTGTATCCCACCAATATCTCAAAACACACTAGACATATATTATTCTAGTAAATGTCAACGTAGTATGATGCCCAGAAAGGAGTTGATACAGCAGGCCAGGCTGCCTATCCTCACAACAGCCTCCTTGAAAGGCTGGCCCTTGGCTGATAGTTCCCTGCGATGACGTAAACCTCCCCCTAGAATGATAAAGGCAGCTCACTGTGCCTGGGTCGTTGGTGCAAACAATTCGGTTTACATTAAATACCTGCTTTCCTTCTCCGAGTCTGGGATTTCCTTAGAGGCTAGGCCAAGGACGCCTACAGTGAGCAGCCCCCAGTAAGACCCCGGGCGCTCGGTCTCTAATGAGCTTCCGTGGTACCTAACATTGCACATGTTGTCACAACTCACCAGGGGAATTATGTGGATACAGTCTGACTCCACTGGGAGAGGGCTCTCAAAAGCTTCCATCTGGTTCCCTTTGCTAATTTTGCTCTGTATCCTTTTGCTATAATAAATCTCAGCCATGGGTGCACCTATATGCAAATCTTACGAGTCCTTCCAACAAATCACGGAACCTGGGGTAAGCTTGGGGAACCGTGACAAGGAGAGCTTCAGGTTGTTTGATTTTTCAACATCAATTATCTGGATTTGTACATTAAATATGTCTGTCACATTTGCAGATAGCTAAAGTGTAATGAATATTTTTCAGAGATACAATGAAGATTCAAAAAGACTGGAACAACTGCGCCAACTTCAACAAGGTAAAATTTAAGGGAGATGAATATAAGGTTTTAAAAAAACACGAACCATTGTACATGTAGAGAAAGAACATAAAATGAAGCAGGTATGAAAAAGATTTAGGGTTTTATTGAAAATAAAGATAACATGTTAAATGGTAAACTATAACCACGGAAGACAGGTAATTGACTTCTGCGCTGAAGGAACAGCAGTGTGGTTACACAGAGCAAGCAAAACTGGTAACCCCACTTTCCCTCCGTTACTGATCACAGCACAGACTGAACACGACATGCAGCTCTGAGCACCATTTGAAGAAGGATATGTTAGAGATCTCAGGGAAAAGCTGGTGATGAGCTTCAAAACCGTATTTTACCAGGAATGGTTCGAGACAAAGAGAAGACTGGAGATACAGACAACAGTTCTACCAACATATACAAAAGGTTTTGGGCAAGCAATCTACAGATTCAATGCAATACCTATTAAAGTACCAATGGCATATTTCACAGATATAGAACAAACTCTTCAAAAATTTATATGGAACCATAAACGACCCAGAATAGCGGCAGCAATCTTGAGAAAGAAGAGCAAAGCAGGAGGGATCACAATATCTGATATCAAAATGTATTACAAGGCCACTGTAATCAAAACAGCCTGGTACTGGCATAAAAACAGGCACGTCGACCAGTGGAATAGAATAGAGAGCCCAGAAATAAACCCTAGTGTCTATAGTCAATTAATATTCGACAAAGGGGGCAGCAACATAAAATGGAGTAAAAATAGCCTCTTCAACAAGTGGTGTTGGGAGAACTGGACAGCTTTGTGCAAGAAAATGAAACTCGAGCACCAACTTACACCATACACAAAAATAAATTCAAGGTGGTTAAAAGACTTAAGCATAAGCCGTAACACCATTAAAGTCCTAGAAGAGAACATAGGCAGGAAAATCTCAGATATTACACGCAGCAACATTTTTACTGATATGTCCCCTAAAGCAAGGGACATAAAGGAAAGAATAAACAAATGGGATCTCATCAAAATAAAAAGCTTCTGCATGGCCAAGGAAAACAGTATTAAAATAAAAAGAGAACCGACTGTGTGGGAAAACATATTTGCCAATGATATCTCAGATAAGGGTTTAATCTCCAAAATATACAAAGAACTTACACGACTCCACTCTAAGAAGACAAGCAACCCAATTAAAAAATGGGCAAAGGACTTGGGCAGACACCTCTCCAAGGAGGACATACAGAGGATCCAGAGACACATGAAAAAATGCTCGATATCGCTAGCTATCAGAGAGATGCAAATTAAAACAACAATGAGATACCACTTGACACCAGTCAGAATGGCCCTCATAAACAAAGCAACAAACAGCAAGTGTTGGAGAGGTTGTGGAGAAAAGGGGACACTACTGCACTGCTGGTGGGAGTGCAGACTGGTACAACCACTATGGAAAACAGTATGGGTTTTTCTTAAAAAACTAAAAATGGATATACCTTTTGACCCAGCAATTCCATTGCTAGGACTATATCCTAAGAACCCTGAAACACCAATCCAAAAGAAACTATGCATCCCTATGTTTATAGCAGCACAATTTACAATAGCCAAGTGTTGGAAGCAACCTAGATGCCCATCAGTAAATGAATGGATCAAAAAACTGTGGTACATTTATACAATGGAATTCTATGCAGCAGAAAGAAAGAAGGAGCTCATACCCTATGCAACGGCATGGATGGAACTTGAGAGCATCATGCTAAGCGAAGTAAGCCAGGCAGTGAAAGACAAATACCATATGATCTCACCTTTAACAGGAACCTAATCAACAAAACAAAGAAACAAGCATAATATAACCAAAGACATAGAAATTGGGAACAGGCTGAAAGTCACCAGAGGGGAGAGGGGAGGGAATTTCAGGGGAAAAGGGGAAGGATTTACAGAAACAAGTAAAAAGGACACATGGATAAAAACTATGGGGGGGTGGAAATGGGAGGGAAGGGCTGGGGTGGTGGGTTGGGGTGAGAATAAAAGACAGAAAACTGTACAAGATCAACAATTAAAATAAAAATTAAAAAAAAAAAAAGGTTTTGGGCAAAACAGAATTTTAATGTTTTTCTATATAATCAAGAAGTCAGAAAGACATTCATTTCAGCTGAATGTAAATAAAAATTATCCAAAATCCAAATCTTCCCCAGACTGTATTCACTCTTCTTTAAAACACAAATTCCAAGCCCACAGTGTGGGTTCTGGAAAGACAAACTCAATTAGAGAGGACAGCTGCATTAAATGATACCTACATAAATAATCTTTTGACTCTCCTAATACCTTCTTTTCCATAGCTTCCCATTGATACTCTACTATAAAGGCAGAGGCGGAAGGATTTTGAAGTAATCTTCAGTCCAACCACACTCTCAACTGAGGTGGGGTTAAGGTGCAAAGACCCCAAAATACAGTTAATCCCAATAACTGAGCTCAACTGGACTCAAGGAATGAATGCCTTCCTACACAGAAAGCACTTTACACTCAGCACAACCACTACTGAGCAGCAACTCTACACACAGCCCTGAGGATTCATGTAAAAGACACAGCGAGGAGAAACGGGGCAGACGTGTAAGCATCCGCTGCTCCCTACACAGCCCCGCCAGGTGTGACTTCTCCAAGGTGGTAAAGCTGCCGTGGAAACTGCACCCACGGCTCTGCAGGCTAGGGACACCCTCGCATCAAAACCAGGCCTGGGGTCCTCGGCCCTTAACAGCTGAAGTCTTGATTTCTACATACACTCCAAAGACACAGGCCTCCAAATTCTGCTTAGGAAAAGGCCCGCCCCTACGCTGAGTGGCCAGTGGGGATGTTACTGCTGTGACAGAAGCGGAAGAATACAATGGAAAACATGTTCGAAGTCTTTCTCAAACTCCAGTATACAGGTGTCCCTGAGGCACGCGCAACATGCCATGAAACAGGCAACGCTAAAGACAGCACCCACAATGGAAGAAGAGCATTGGCAGAACTCAATGCTCTTTATTTTTCATTTTATTGAACTTGCGGGGATGACACTGGTTAACAAAATGATACAGGTTTCAGGTTCTCCATTCCATAGCACATCATTGGTACACGGTACTGTGTGATCACCACCCCAGGTCAAGTCTCCTTCCGTCACCGTTTGTGCCCCCGCCCCCTGGCAATCAGGAAAACAAAAATTTGTAACCAGGCAGCAGCACGGAGTAAATGGTGAGCTAATAAAAGTGAGAAGATGATCTGGGCTCAGAGACTTTTGAAATAAAGAATGAAGACACCTTGGTTTAAAGGAGGTTCAGTGTACCCACCTAGTTAATTTGATGGAAGGAAATGCTACGGAGACAAATACCACAAAGAACCAAATTAACAAAGCAACCTCTTATAGGGGCTGGGAGGGGATAAAGTGAATTCAATTCCTTTAATTTACTTGTTAATGTAGAATTTCTGCCGGCAAGCTTGTGGTAAAAAAACAGTTTGATGATTATTGGTGTGAAGATAAACTGGCTCATTCCTTTTGGAAAGCAGTTTGGCAATATGTATAAATAATCTTAAAATACCTCGATGGGTTTTGATTCAGTATTTTTTTCTTCAAAAATTGTAAGGAAATACTACTACAAAAGGACAAAGTTTTACTTATAAAGATATTCATAAAGAATATGCAATAACATCAAAATGCTTAAGATTTAATAACTACGTTATAAGTCTTTTACATAGAAAAGGGCTAGTCTACAGTGGAAAAATAAAGGAAAAAAATGAAGCGTTGTTATATCCAATTATATATGGATAATGGAATTATGGGTGGTTTATTTTCCTCTTTATCCTTTTAAGTTTCTAAATTTCCTCACGGGATAGTATTTCTTTAAAAACTAAAAATTAAAACAACCAACATGAATCCTGACTGAGGATGAAAAAGGGGAAATTAGTTATGCGGAAGGGATGGAAACTAGGAGAGGCGGAACTTGGAAATGAGTTCACAGTGATTAGCTGTAATTCCGTTTTTTACTGTTGTCTGAAAATGAAAGGGCTAGTATGAAAGGACAAATTGGGGAATGCATGAGGTAGAAGGAACATGAACACTCAGATGATCTCTCTAAGAAATCCTTGAGATCTTCTCTCGACACCCTCCAATCTACTACTGACCCTTCTGAAAAATGCAGGAAGAAATAATGAATCTCTAAGATCTTTCATTTAAAGTCAAATTAATGAAAACCTGGTAATTTACCATCCTTTAATATTCAGCTCCACATGAAATTATCCTATTCAATTCTGTAGAAAAAAATGTATGATGAACAAATTCTCAAGCCAACCACACGGGTTCCGATGATGGCTCTGCAACCTCAGCGCCTCGGAACGGTGCCCGGAGCATGGGAAGCCTAGGTCACATGCTTGCTCTCGTTCTAATGAACCAAATGAAGTGCGCCTTTAATGTAAACGTCAAGGTAATTTATTCATTTTTCTCACTCATATAACTAAACTGAGGAAAATTTTCATCTAAGGATTTATAAGGAGATCCCATGTTAGCCTAATCTGAGTCCCTTTAATTTTTCTGTAACCGTATTTTTCACTGCAACAAAACTGAATTATATATTTAAAAGGTTTTATTTAAAACATCACTACCTGGCTAGCGTAGCTCAGTGGATTGAGCACCAAGCCTGCGAACCAAAGGCTTGCGGGTTTGACTCCCAGTCAGGGCACATGCCAGGGTTTCAGACCAGGTCCCCCGTAGGGGGCACACAAGAGGCAACCACACACTGATGTTTCACTCCCTCTCTTTCTCCCTCCCTTCCCCTCTGTCTAAAAATAAATAAGTAAAATCTTTTTTTTTAAATCACTAATTCACACTGCCTGAGTATTATTTACAGACTACACATAAAACATATATTTTAAAGCACTGTAGCCAGAAAAGTCAAAACATTTTCTATCATAATACTTAAAAAAAAATCCTGCGATAACTTCAACAATGCCGCAAATCCATTACAAAGAACATGCAGAACATAAAGTACATCGCTAAGACACGTTTACTTTTAAAAACTCGTTACATGAATATAGTGTAGTTTATGACAATTCTTCATCATTAAAGTTGTAGTTTTTCAAATACACAGCTGATACTGTTCAATTTAGCTGATATATACCTCTTAATACATACAGCAGATGACCGTCACGTTTTTAAAAGGACAGGAAAATTTTCCTTAACTTCTATAAATAAGGAATTGTTTCAAGAAATATCGAAATGAGCAGTTCTGATACTACCTCATTAAAATTTTCCATGATCTCAAAATCTCATCTTTAACCGAGAGATAATTTTAAAGTAATTTTTCCTATCATAAGTTAAAAGATCAACTTCACATGGCGTTTTTCCTGTATCAACTAAGGCAGTCTTACCTTCCGCTCAAGGAAGAAGGGGCGGGGCGCTCTGCCACCAGCCGCCCGCCCGTCAACGCACATTTAAGAACCTTATCCAGACAAAACTGGTGCTGCACGAGGCACGCGGTCAGTGGCATCTCCATCAGCTGGATGACCTTGTTACGACCACTTAAAAATCTTACCTCAGGTTTCTATTTGTGAAATGATAGTGTTTACTCACAGAAGCGTTTACAATACATCTAACTCATGTCGAGGTCATTACTCACGTTCAAGCATTTTAAGCTTCCCAAGTTCTAACTCACAGTGTTTTCTAATACCTTCTCACCCCTCCCTCTGGACAGGAGGGCAGGTGTTGGCGCCTGTTTTCCTCCGAATCATTTGAACGGGTCCCACATTAACATCCCAAAACTGGAGTGTCGTGGATAAACTCACACAAGAACGTTACTTCAAATCTTCATGTTTTCTATTAAAGATGCATATCTTTATGGCAAAAGTGACTAAACACCCTAACGACTGCAAACTGAATACCCCCCCCCCCCAGTTCGTAATGTGGTGAAAGCATTAAACAAAGGCACACAGGCACACATACACCTTTATTTGTCCCCACGCTACCACTGGATGCCCTGGACTTCAAAATCTACCGACATAAACCAAGACACAGTCCTCTAATGAATTTTAACAGCCTGTTCAATCACTTCAAAATCTACCGACATAAACCAAGACACAGTCCTCTAATGAATTTTAACAGCCTGTTCAATCACAAATGTTAAGGTGCATTTAGGAACAGAGGAAGTGGGGCTGCTACGTGGAGTTAATGATCAAAATACCAGAAGCCGTCGCCAGAGCCAGTTAGGAACATCACACTCTAAAAGTGAATCTTCAAAAGGCATGTTTCCACCTATATTTCCAAAAAATATACCTAGAAATCCAGTCAAGTTTTAAGATCTTGGACACGTAATAAGTTCTTTTTAAATTGCTGAGGGGCCATGAAAGTAGGGAGATAAAATTAATCTTTGGGATGTCAAGTTTTCCCTCAAAATCTATTTGAAGACAACAGCAATTTAAACGCATACATATTTGCAATTTTTAATTTCAATACAAATTACATTTTAAAATCTAACCTATGGCAAGAAGAACATTTCACAAAAACCTGGATATACATTATACAGTAGTTGTTTTCTTGCAAACAAGGAACTACACTACATTTTGCAATTGATAACTTCAAGCAATTCTGTAAACCTAATTTTGAATCAACTTTCCCTTGACAAAATAATAAATGTAAGAAAAATCCAAATATAATTTAACTTGTGAAAACATTAGAACCAGGATTTTCAGGATATTTTTATTGGCTTCTTCACAAATCATCTTTTAATCTTCTCTACATCTATCATTTATAATACCAATTTTACCAATTTAGCATTTTATTATAAAACTCCTGAAGAGACATAAACACTGTGAAGAGGCTATCAGTATAAAATGTATCTGATAATACCCATTTTACACCTCAAACTCTGTTAGCAGCATGAGCGTTTAAAACTGTACTTCGCACGGAGTACACCCACAGACAATGGTTTGTGTCAGGCTTAACCCCAGACAAGGGCACAGCCAGCTCTTGCTACAGTCTGCACTGCATTCAAAGGTACACTTGGAACTGTAAGGAACAGGTTATATAATTTCATGCTTGATTTTTTCCGTAGGCCTCTCAACTAAAATAATGCCACAACTTTGAATTTACAAAGATTTGGGCACTTTTAACTGGCATCCACCTTATTTAGACTTGCTTAAGTAGAAAATATAAAATAAAATTGGAGTCAGATTTCTCAAGTCAAAGATAAAAGTGATTTCTCTTACATAAAGTAGCAGATAGGGAAGTTTTAGAATTTCAGCAAATATTTCCATTCAACGAATTCTAGCATTTTCCACTATGTTTCTTGATATTTATTATCTACAAATTTTAGAACCTCAAAAACTAATCTGGTCCCCTTTACTACGGTGGAGGTATTAGGCATGTCTTTCATGTCTAGTATCTCCCAGACATACCCGAATCCTGCTGAATTTGCTACTGTTAATTTCCTCACCTTCACAGGGAATCGTATACAAAAGTAGAATAAAATTACCTTTAAAAGTCATAGATACGACCTCCTGAGATGGAAGGCTGGAAAGAGAATCTTGTCACAATCTATGAAATGCAGTTACCACACCAGCCAGACCCCAGTGCCCTAGTACAGGGTCACCCTCCTGTTACAGACGTGGAAACAGATGCTAGAAGGTGCCATCAACAGTGCAGTCAAAACCCTCGGTGACTGGGATCCATTTCAGATGCAGCAAATAATACCTCAAAGCAACTGTGTTCAAGCAAAAATAAGCCAAGAACATCTAACATCATAAGTAGGTCATCAAATTTCTCTGCAAATTTACCTAAAATAACAAATATTATAAAAGTCAGAAAATTATATAAACTATTTTCAAAGCAAAATAGTATTAAAGACAAAGTCGGATACGTTACTTACAGAATCAACAAATATTATTTTGTGAAATGTCAAAATATCTTAAAAATAGACAGCATCCTTTTTAATAAAATAATTTTCTCTTGCTAATTATAAAAAAATAAGAGTTTTTGATGTCCAGGTAGCTCAGTTGGTTAGAGTGTCATCCCCATACACCAATGTTGAGGGTTCAGTCCCTGGTCAGGGCACATACAGGAATAAGCCAATGAATGCATAAATAAGTGGAACAACAAAAAAATCGATCTCTCTCTCCCTCTCTCTCTCTCTCAAATCAATTTAAAAAATAACACACTGTAGTTATTTCATATCATAAAACTACCCCAATGTTTTTGGAAACTGATTTAAAAATAATAATAAATTTTAAAACAGAATATTAATAAATACCTAATCAAATCATTTCTAATATTTTAAAAGATAATCACTTTTACTATTTAAATCACTTCTAATATTTTAAAAGACAATCACTTTTTCTATTTACTATATGTTCAATTATAGAGCAAAACTGTCACTGGATAAAGCTTCCTTTCCAAGGGACACTGAAAAGGAAAATGTCTTTTCTTTCCTGGTCATCGTGTTTGCCCCGATGCGCAGACACTTGGTTGCAGAGGGCGCCCCTCCCTGCACATCACCTTCTGAAACGAAAGGAGTTTTGCTCAGAGAAAAGCGCCGCTGTTGGAGCCTACGCATCAGAGTGGAGCATCCACAGTGACGTGAGCTCCTGTGCACTGCACAGCTCCAACCGGAACACCAGGGATGCTCTGCTCAGCGTGTTATACTAGCGACTTCTCCACATCTTACTCTCCTTTACCTACTTATCACACACTGGTCCATCTTTCACATCTAATGGTTACTTCTCAGGGTGGGGAGAGGCAGAGGCAGGTCCTTTAAGGCAACAACTTCATTTATGTCTACATTCACATCATAAATGATATATGTAGCACGAATCGGCTTATTCAACTTTATTTCTTCCGGGTAACTTGTATTTATAAAACACCTTAAATGCCATTCTGGTAAGTGAGGAAAACTAAAATGCAAAGACAAATGGCAAAGCATTCCTGAACAATCCTTTCCTACCATCATCGACCTGACGAAAGACAAATGTTTAATTTAAGCACATTTAATACAAAAAAAACGGTGAGAGAGTAGGTTAATCTCAGAATCATCCCTGTTTCATCCCAACATCCACTCCCTGGATATCTTTAAGGTTAAATGATGTCTTCCTGAATCATTATTCCTGGGAAATGAATTTTCAGAAATCATGGAACTTTTCTGTAATTGAAACATCTGAGTTTAAGCCAAAAATCTGAGTGTAAACAGATTTGGAAAAAAAAATGCTATTTTAGAAAACTCTATTTACTCAGTGGATTAACTTTGTTATAACATACTACCATTTTCTTACACTGGAATTAGTGATATTCAAGTTGGGATGGCAATAAACATGGAAGCCATGAAGAAACTACAACAGCAGCTACCATGTTCCGAACCCTCCATGTGCCGCCATCGAGCTAAGCACACAGACGACAAAGTCGCATTCAGTCCCCGGACCCAGCCCAACTGGAAGGTACGAGCCTCTGGGCTCCACTGATGAGAACACTGGATCTGGAAAGTTCAGTATTTTACCTGCAGCCAAACAGCTTAGGAGGGCTGGGGTTCCCACCCAGGTCCCCCACACCGGCAGGTTATGAAGCCTTCCAACGTTACGTAACTTTAGAAACGACTCCACAGATACTGGAGCCCGCAGCGACAGACTAGAGCACTAGCGCTGGGCTGTCATTTGTAACCAAACTGGATAATTACCACGGAACACAATGTAGTGATGAGAGTAATGGCTATGCTTTCAGGTTCTTGAAACACGTTCACCTAAACAAAGACAGGGCAGTTTCAAAATAAGCATTACCTCAGTACAGAAACACCTATTAGAGTTCGTCCAAAGGCAGTCAGCTGGTTTACTCTAGAGTCGCCCAGGAAACCCTGCAGTAAGTGGGGGACCTAACCCTGGAGTCTGCCCTGCAGAGGCTCTCCTTCCAGTCTGCAAGCTGAAAGATGAAAAACTTAGCGACTTCAAGAAGCTATTCAAGGAAAACAACACAAACCAGCAAAAGTCACGTCCAGGCAACGCCGTGGCCCAGGTTTCAGTCTGATTACAGACTAACCAGGCAAGTTTGCATTTGTTAAGGTTGCTGTTTTCGTCGAAGAGCTTTGTGAGATCGAGGGGGAAAATATCACAAGGAAAAAAAGGAGTGAAGCAGACGATTTAGGTGAAAAAGATAAATAAAAGAGAAATTTTGTAGGGAGAAGGCAGACGGAGGTACAAAGGTTTGAAGGCTTTGGGGAGAAAAGCAGTATGAGGGCGCAGGCTTTGGCTCCAGCCCAAATCAGGGTGACTGAAACTTTGCCACTGACCTTACTGAGTGACCCTGGGTAAGTCACTTTTCTTCCGTTTCCTCATCTCTATAATGGGAATAACAGCAGCTATCTCAAAGGGTCATAGTGAGCATTAAATGTTACAAGTAGAACTTAATACAGTGCCTGGGACATAAGTGGTGTTATTATTATGAGGAAAAGCCAGAAGCGGAAAATGCAGTAAATGTGGCCTTGGGTTTCCTGTCCAGGGACCTACTGAGTCTTTTCTAACTGTATGTGCGTACTCCAGACTCAGTGAGTCAAAAATCTGACTCTCACATGACACATACTGAAGGTCCTGTTTGTGATGCCTGAAAAGTCACACTAGTAGGTTTCCTTGAACTTTGTTTTCCTTGAAACTGGTCTAAACTTAAAAGGCATATTTCAACTTTTTCCAAGATGCCACTGGCAAACAGGGGACAAGAATTAATGTAACCAACCCAAACCAGAGAAATGTAAAACAGTTTAATTTCGATCCCAAACAAGTAAACTCTTGTTGCAAGTACTTTATTAAACTGAAGCAAAGTCTGATTTTGATATATAGAATACTATTTTATTATTTATTTTAAACCTTTCTTACATGTTTAAAAATATACAGGGGCTCAGAACAACCTTAACAAAATGACGACGTCTCCACCAGAGGACCCCTGAAGTCCAACTGCAGTGAGCAGCGTGGCCGGCTTCCCAGGCACAGTTCGCCAGCGCATCTCATAAAACAAGCAAACCAAACACGCCGAGAAGAAAAATACTCAGTGGTCTGATATAAATTTTAAAATATCTGTCAGGCAGGAAAATTATGGTAAAAAAGTAAGATTTAGATGTTTAACCACTCACACCTGTTTCAGTACTAATTCCCAAATGCCTTTTGCTACATCTAAACCCCTGACGATTATTACACAATTCTAAGTGGCACACTAAAAAATAAGCTAATTTAACCTCTGAATATGAAAACAGATCATTACAAAAGAAAATACTGAAAGCTCTTACCTGTATTTCATAATTAAGTATATTATATTCTCAGCAGCCCTAAGAATGCAGCTTGGTCTAATATAAATAAATAACAGCTACACAAAAGTATTTTTCTCTTAAAAGAAGTTTTTGTATATTTTTTCCAATGTTGGTGAATTAAGCAACATTGATCTATATATTGTGCTAAGAAAACTTTAGGCACAGATTACATAATATAATTTACATTTTCTTTGTTGTAAAAAATATAGTGTGTAGAAACATATATCACACAAATGATTAGTGGACAGAACAGTAAGTAAGTTTTGTAGACCTAACACAAAAAGGTCAATATTTTACTCTTAAAAAAAAAAAAAAGACACACCAAATAGCTGTGAGCATGATGCCTCACTTCTGGGTGAGTGCTCCGCATCTGCATTAGAATTATCTGGGGGATGTCTTACAGGAAAACAAAGCTTTACCATAGCAAAAAGGACACCACTTTGGGTACATGAAATAACTTAAAATGAACCAGAAAAAATGTTTCCAAAAGCCATTAAAAATATTTAACACAGTATCTCAAACAGGCTACTGATTGCTTTGCTGAAAGGAATAAATTATTTAACATTATGATTGCTTTATACAGTAGATTCTCTCATTATCTAAGACACTTCTGGATTAAGGTACCAAAGGATGCAGATGAAGAAAAATACAGCAGGCTGTCAGGAAGAAGGGGTGGGGAACATAATTTTACCCTGGTGAAATAAAAACACTGTTTCTTTTTGCTCGTGGCAGAAATGCTGTGCTGCAGAGATTATAAAAACCCCAGCAAAGGGGTTGTGTGGCAGGGACTACCATACAGCGCTTACTGTGCATCCTCCATGAGAGACCACTTAGGAATTTCAGACCAGTGTGTTAAAGCACACTTTGATGCCAAAGATTATACTTTGCCACATATATAATATGTAGCATTTTTCTATAGAGAGCAAGTGCTGTAATTTCCACACCCACAGCGAGAGAGACAGAGACAGAGACAGAGTGAGAGACAAAGACAGAGGCGAGAGCTCAGTCAGACAGAGAGACACCGGGGGCCGTGCCGTGCCCTGTGGAAGATCTGAGATACTTTGGTCGTCCCCAGTGCTCACTTTTTCCCGTTACTGCACCCTTATACTCACATGCTATAATTGTCTCATGAGATTACTCCCTATACATCCTTTTCTCTAGTCTTTTCCTCCATAAAAAAAGAGGGGAAAAGAAACCCTCAGTCCCTTCATCTCACAGTCAACTATTCAAGTAAATATTTCTCTTCTCCAGTAGCAAGTTTCCGGGTGAATCAAGACTGCGATCCAAAACCACCGTCAGATCACTTGATTTACTGTGCAGCCCTCTTCAAATGGAGCAGGAATTCGCCCGTTTCCTGGGCTTGGGGTCCCGTGTGTCCTCCTCCTTCAGACACATGCAAGACGTGCACATCGTCTCGGACAGCCTCCGGAGGCCCAGCCGGAAAACGCTGTTGGAAAGGCTGTATATTACACAGTTGCAAAAACTGTTACTTATAGCCAGCCAGGTTGTTAGGAAGGACAGTGTTGGATTGTCCAAGACCCGGGAGCTTTCCAGCAGGAAGTAAATGATGTAGGGGAGCCACAGCACGTAAAATACGCTGGTTATCCGGAACAGGACCATGGCGTAGCGACGGTCGGGGCTGTGTCCAGTCTCGCCAGAGGCATCCGCCTCGTGGCTAGGGAACCGGGCCCTCCGGTCATGGATCTCTTTGGTGTGCTGCCGGCAAATTTTGAAAATGTGGAAGTAAGTGAAGCAGACAACAAAGGCAGCAGGAGCATAAAGTAAACAAACAATAAAGCCAGTGAAATAGGCACTGGTGAGCCAAGAGGTGGCACACCATTCAAAAATGTCCCCGTGGTAACCAGGTTTCCCCCAGCCAAAAAAAGAAGGCAAGAAAATGAGGCAGGAGTAGATCCAGATTAAAATAATGCAAATTCTCAGTCGACAAGGGGTGACCAATTGATTGTAGGAAAGAGGCTTGGTGATGGCAAGATAGCGATCCACACTTATGCAAGCAAGACATGCCATAGAAACACTTTTTAGAACCGAGATGATATATCCGAAAACCTGGCAGGTCAGTGACTCGTGGATCCCTGTGGAGTAGTGGAGAAGTGAGAGAGTGGGGACCAGGCAGCTGACTCCAACGAACAGATCAGCATATGCCATCGTCTGGATGAAATAGCTGGTGGTGTAATGGTGCAGGAGCGGAGCACAGTGAAAGACAAAGATGACCGTTAAATTCCCAGCAATGATCAGAAATGTCAGCAAGACAATAACCACTGTCTCAAAGATGCAGACGTCCACGGCACTGTAGTGGCCGAATCCAAGTGGGCAGGAGTGACGCTCGGACACATTCACTAGGCCACTGCTCAGGTTCAGGATCCTCCATTCAGGCCACTTGGATTCATTCATGGCTTGGAATCAAGGGGACCTGCAGCTTTGGCCACAGCAAGGAGGTGCCCTGCCCAGCATCTGTTGAACTCTGCACCTGAGTGTCTCAGACCGGCTTCGGGGGGTGGCAACAGCGCTCCTGTCACAGCTGAGCATCCCAGACAGGACTCAAATCTCTTCATCAGCCTCTGTGCAGCAGTGACACACCTCAGCTTTGAGGGGGAAGAGGAGGGGGCAGAGCTACAAAGGAGGTGGGAGAAGGTCACTCATTCGCTTCCTCTGGTGGTCTCAAAGAACTTTTGCAGACACAAGGCACTTCTAGAGAAATGGATTTATTACCTTGCACTATGAAAAATTAAATCTGCAAAAAGAAAAAAAAATCAATTGCCAAAGGAAGAAAAGCATCTGTGGGCTGTGCGTCCTCCTCAGAAAGGCTGTTTCTTAGGGATCAACTAGAAAGAATGAGAAAAGAAAGAGTCTGAAATTGTCTCAGGCTTCCTATTTCAACTAACATATGAAGTGGATTCATATCTCAGAATTTAAATAATTAAGATCTCAGATTTGGTTGGAAAGCTAACAAAAAGTTCATTGTGGCAGAATGTCTTTGGGCTCAGTTGAGGCTTGGATGCTGGTGGGTCAACTTTATGATCCATTTCTCTCTCATTTCTTTAAAAAGCTAAGAACCACCATCATCATCCTCTTCCCCCAAAAGGTTAATTCCAAAAGACTTGTCTGTATTTGGGCACGAAGGAGCTGAACAAAGGTAACAGACTCCAGATTGCCATACAGCTTTCATGAGAAAATAAAATATTTCCAGTATGGAAGATAATATGAAATGGGTTAACACCTGACAAAATATGATAAACTTGTGAACTTTTCATTCTGCGTGCATTTTCTAAACCATTCAGAAGAAAACAGTTTTAGTGTATTACAATTACTGGTGCTACCACCAACAATGTAATTTATACTTCTTCCTTTTCAAAACAATCATTTTTGCTATTAATTTCAGCATCATTAACTTTCATTATCTGATATGCCACCTTCCTTACAATGAGGCATGATCATAACATACACAGCTCGCAGCTGTTATTTAGCTTGCAACCACACCTACATCTCCCATATTTTTGTGGGTTTAGAGGACATTTAGACAACACACAGAAACTCCCCATCTTCTCTGGGCTTACGTGACTGGAAATGCTGCTGGTATGTGCTCCTTGGGCGTTTCTAGTAGGCATCGTAGCCTGTGCTACTCTGCCCCTTCTATTTTCATTAGACGATTAACACATGAAATCATTACTTCAACTAAATCTTCTGAAAGTGGAAAATTACCTTGTTTGTTATTTTTGCAGTTATGTAGCATCCATATGTTTAAAACAAAGTCTCTTCTATTTCTGCGTTCTATTTTGAGCACATACTCAATTAACACAGGGGCCATTAGGTGGGTTATAAAATGGTCTTGTTTTAAAATACCTCTAACGCATCAAGATGAGTTTAAATCCTAGAGTCCAAAATACTGAAAGGCTGGCAGGATAGAATCCACCCAGAAGGCTTCCAAGGTCGTTCTGGTGTAAGGTTAACATTGTCAAAAGTCTCTTTTAAAGTGCAGGCATTTCGGAGAGTCGCTTGTCAGCCTTTGTTGTCATACCTTTTGAAGAAAGACCATGCGTTAAAAACACAGACATTTCCTCAGGAACAACGCAGCGGCACTCTTCCGAAAGTTATTTCCTTGTGCATCACCAAGTCATTCAGGGAAGTCCTTCTTCTTTTAAAACAGCCACAAGATATTCCTCCTTGCACGTTCCCCGTTGCACTTGTAAAAAACAGTTCTCCTGTTACAGGAATAAGGCAATGCTTCTCTCACCTACATTCACTCTTATCAGCTGCTAGGCTGGGCTGCTGGATTCAGAAGTCCGACTCACTGTGATGCAGTTCCCAGGATGCTGTCGGATATTCTTCACAATCTCTCAGCATCACTGCCTCCACCTGAGCCGGAGCCCGGCTCCTCCTCCTTGTCCTGAGCTGATGCAGAAGAACTCACCATCAGAAAGGTGACTCGGTCCTCCTGCCCCAATCAACAGCACAGCCAATGGCTACTGCAGCTGAACTGTCACTAGGTAACAGTTGCCAGGCACATGCAGGCTTACAGACTTACTCGGCAAGCTCCGATCAAGACTGACAAAAGAAGACAATGGGACTGACCGATCCTTATAACATATTAATGGCATGTATGGACCTGTAGAGGTATTCTCCCTACAGCCTTATAAAGATAATTTCCTACGGACAGAACAGAAAAAAAAACAAAACCCAAACTGGGACACACCTTTAAACCCTGCAAAGAAACTACCACAAGGTGCTATGACACTAACGAGTCAGCAGTAATTTAATGCCCACTGGCAGAAAAAACTTGTTAATTATTAAAAATCAGCTAAGTCTTCATGAAGTCAAGGGATATACCTATTTTATTTTATGAAAGTTAAATTTTGATTAATAGGAGTTAAAAATCCCTTAACAATCTCTCCAATCCCTGCCACACCCACACTAAACTGCTGAATTTGATGTATTTAACTGTACAAACAAAACATTGGGACTAACGTCTGTATACTAAAACCCATTTGGGAAAATATTTAAGGTCAAATATGACCTCAGAAGAGCGGGCATCGGAAATGAGCAGAATGCTTGTATCATCCACTTCCTATTCAAGCGTGGAAGAGACTCAAAGACTTAAAGAACTGTCATAATGCACCTGAGTTGCCCATACCCAGTTCAAAGAAAATAAATTAAGCTCATTTATTTGATAGAGGTTGAAAACATTTCCATTTATTTTGACTTACATCAATAAACATTCACTATTTTAAGCATAATTCTTAGAGTGTCAGTACTTTTCTAAAAGTGACTTAGAACTAACTTACCAATTATTTCAGAATTTGAAAAATGATGATAAAAAAGGAAAATCAACATTTGTTGAGCACATGCCATGTGCCAGCCATTATGCTATGTGCTTACATGTATTTTTCCTCTATAAAAACCCAACTCTCTATGAAGGAGGTACCATCAGTATCATTTTCCAAGGGAAGACAGAGAAGGTACTAGTACCAAGGGTACTAGAGAAGGTAAGTATAACCTGCCTACTATTACAGAGTCATGAATCTAGGATTGAAACAGGTCACAGCTGCCATTTTTAACACCTTATTGATGAACCTCATCCTTCTCCCCTTTCCCTTCTACCGACGGCTGCAGGTCAGGATATGTCTAAGGAGAATTCTTTTGGATTTCAAACAACTTGTAAAAATGGAAAGCCCTATTCTTTCCTTCACGTTGAATTGACTTTCAGGAAGCACACATCATTGCTAAAATCTTCAGGGATTTAGGTGAAAGAGAATGGAACTGCATTTCTCATTATTGTAAAAATTCATAAAACAAGTTAGAATAACCATCTTAGAATGACAATCATGTTGAGGTCCGAAATATTTAAATTTAGTACAAAAATGCTAATGTAAATAAAGCTCCATTGAATATTGGAAGGGCATTCAAAGAAAATGAAAACACTAATTCAAAGAGATATATGCACCCGTGTTGAACACAGCATGTTCACAATAGCCAAGATATGGAAGCAAGCTAAGTGTCCATTGTTAGATGAGTGAATAAATAATATGTGAAATATATACACAATGGAAGGTTACTCAGTCATAAAAAATGAAATCCTGCCATTTGTATAACATAGATAGATTTAAAGGGTATTATGCTAAATTAAATAAGTCAGACAGAAAAAGGCAAATATCATGAGATTTCAATTATATGTGAAATCTAAAAAAACAAGACAAGTGAAACAGAAACAGACTTCCAGGTACAGGAGACAAACTGCTAGTTACCAGGGGGAGGGGCTGAGGGGCAGAAGACAGTGGCACAGGGGACTACAGGGCACCAACTTCCAGTCACAAAGTCAGTAAATCATGGGGACGCAATGGACGGCACAGGAAATACAGTCGATAATATTGCCATATCATTGTACAATGACAGACGGTAAATAGGCTCACCATGGGGATCATTTCTAATGCGTATACATCAATACCATGTCACTCTGATGTCTACCTGCAACTAACAGGACACTGTATGTCAACCGCATGTCAACTTTTTTCTTAAAGGCTAGAAGGTCCTATTTTATAGGAAAGCATTTTGAATTTTAGGAATAACTCTAAGTATTAAAATCATACAAGGCTGGATTTAACTAATATTCTTTTTCATAAAATAATAAATGTTCAAAATTAAAATCACCTTAGATCAATATTCATAAATATAGACAGATCCCACACTCAATACAAAGAGTTACCATATTTTGCTGTGCATAATGCACACCTTTTTGCCCAAATTTTGAGGGATCAATAAGGGTGAGCGTTATCCACGGGTATAGCGATTACATACAATGGGTATAATAAACCCGTGGGTGATGCTCACACAAACGTGGGTGTGCATTATACACAGAGAAATACGGTACTAAGTTTTACTACAAAGCCACTGAAAAATAAAACACTATCAATCATTAAGCTACCTCTAACACCCAAATCTAAACAAATCATTTTTAAAGTATAAACTTTACACATTTTCAAAAGTTTTGAATTATAATTTTTCTAAAATCAGGGGAATGGCAAAAAATATCTCGTGTAGGGAAATGCAAATACTAGACCCCTTTTTTTTACATTTACTTCCCGACAATCACTGGCAGGGATTCAGATCTAAGATTACTGTAAACCCGTAATTGTACAAGCTTTTGAAGACAGATGAGTACGACCATGTGAGAAGGGAAGTTCAAGGAGCAGTGCCTTTGACCCCGTAAGCTTCTTTCCTTCCACCAACTTCTACCAAAAAGTTTGGTAGTTCTAACAAGATAATTTTCTTCTTTTTAGGGACTGACCCTCTTTACTAGCCCTCCACTTTTCCTTGTTCCCACCCTTTTTACTGATCTGATTATAATAGGAACTGATTTATGATGTGAAGCTCTAATGACAAGAGTATCACTATCATGTATCTACACAGCTCATTACGTAAAGCATTCTCTGTTTATACACTAGGCATCATTCTCTTCATTTTCAAGGTTGTTAAGAGTTGGACCACTGCCATTTTTAATACGGTCACTACCCTTCCTCTCCTTTCACCTGATGGGTGCTAGTCAGGAAATCTCTAAGAGGAATCATCTTTTGGGATTTCTTCAGAATGACTTCTAACAGCTAAAATTATATAACTTTAGGAAACAGTACATCACAGGTGTTTGGTTTTTTTCATTTATACCTTAAAGATGCCTTACATATTCTTTTATGTACATCAGCATTTCATTATAAATGTCTAAGCACTGCAAGCAACTACACGGCAGGATCTACACAGTAAAGGAGGAGGGACATTAGCCTTCAATGGTAAATAAGATGAAGTAGGCAGTGACTGTCAAGGAGAATTGCACAACTAATTTAATATATTAAAAAGTGAACGTACAGAATAAAGTAAAAGGGTTTTAAATATATTTCTTGAATGCACCAAAAGGTGCATGCATCCCGAATTCATCTATTTCTTCTGCTCCTCCTCCCACCGGTTAGCTTCCTCCATCCCCACCGCCTCTGCCCCAAGCAAGCTGGCATCGTCCTGTGTGTGTGGACCTCGGCAGTGGCTTCCTGAACTGTCTGTAGCTTCTTTCCATTCCGTTAGGCACAAAACAGAATGAATATTCCTTTCAAAATACAAACCAAATTATATCGCTCCCCTGTTTAAAATTCTTCATGGTTTGACACTGCCCTTAGAGATAAAGTCCTAACAGGTCCTACAACCCAGCCCGCGTGTATCTATCCAACCTCGTTTCTCTTCCACATTGTTTAGAGTTAGCAGGCTGGCTCTTCAGCCCCACCCGCCCCCTCTCCAACTCCCACATACACGTACATGTGCTGTGCCCTGCCGCCCAGGTTAGCTGTACCTACTGCTCACTGTGCCACCACGCTTCTTTCGGTAAGTTCAGATGCGATCTCCAGGTTTCCGTTCAAACGCCGGCCCTCAGGGAAACAGTCCGAGTCCCCAAATTATGCCAGATCCCACACTCGCCATAGCTACAATGATCTATTTCACTCCACTGAGCGTTCCTGCCGAGACTGCCAGCCCCATGACGGGAGCAATGTCTGTCTGTTCCTCACGATGGCCCGAGTGTCTGCACTACACAGCTGGGCACGGAGCAGGAGTTGGACAAATAACTGTTCAACACAGTTTTAATATGAATAACATAAAAATAGTTTAAAGAGTCTCTATGATGACCAAAAAACATTAATAATCAGTTTTGTGAAAGTCAGAATACACAAAGTTCCTTGCAATCCCTTGTATGCCATACAAACTTCATAAGACAGCTATAAAACATACGACCAAACTGTAGGGGAAAATGATTACTCTTCTGATATATTCAAATTAAGGGCAACATTCCTCGACGCCACTACCTAAAGCCAATTTAATAAGAGTTTTTGGCTAACACTCTGAAAAAATTGTATCTAGCGAGAGACAATGATTATTTACTTATTTTAAAAATGGTGAGTGCTGCGAAAGGCAGCAGCGAGGCGTTTCGAGCGCAGCACTGTCAACGGCAGTGTTAGCAGTATCGCGACAACGCGGTCTAAGTGCTCACAAGAAAACGCAAACCTCGGCAGCAGCACATACTAAAAATCCACTGATTCAGTGGCCCCTCAAAGACAAAAAGGACTACATTGTTAACGGCATTTCATTGTAAAGCAAGTTATCAACAATTAAAAATATTTAACAAATTTTAAGTTAGTAGCTCTGCAAATAAAAACTTCCTCAACCTGGAAAACTACGGGAGAAACTCTATGGAAAAACCTACAGCTGCTCTGGCAGCTGCTCTGCTCAGTGGATTGAGCGCGGGCTTCGAACCAAAGGGTCGCCAGTTCAATTCCCAATCAGGGCACATGTCTGGGTTGCGGGGCCAGGTCCCCAGTGGGGGGCACGTGAGAGGCAACCACACATTGATGTTTCTCTCCTTCTCTTTCTCCCTCCCTTCCCCTCTCTCTAAAAATAAATAAATAAAATCTTTTTTAAAAAACCCCTACAGCTAACATGACATTTAATGATGAAAGACTAAATGCTTTCTCAAGAATGGAAAACAAGGCAAAGATGTCTGCTCTCACCACATCTATCCACACTGTACTGGAGCTCCCAGCCTGTGTAACAGGCAAGGAAAAGAAATAGTTAAGTCATATAAGAAAGGAGGACATGATTACATACATAAGAAATACTTTAAAAAAACTACTCGACCTGGCCAGGTAGCTCAGTTGGTTAGAGCATCGTCCCAATACACCAAGGTTGCAGGTTCGATCTCCTGTCAGACCACATATAAGAATCAAGCAATGGAGCGCGGGCCTGCGAACCAGAAGATCGCAGTTCGATTCCCAGTCAGGGCACATGCCTGGGTTGCAGGCCAGTTCCCAGCAGGGGACACACGAGAGGCAATCGTACATTGATATTTCTCTCCCTCTTCCTCTCTCCTACCCTTCCCCTCTAAAGATAAATAAATTAAAAATATATATATTAAAAAAGAATCAAGCAATGAATGAATAAGTAGAACAACAAGTAGATTGATTCACTCATTCATTCTCTCTCTCCCTCTCTCTCTCTCTCTCTTTCTCAAATCAATAAATATGCCCTGACCAGTATGGCTCAGTTGATTGGGCATCATCCTGCAAAGCAAAAGATCATCAGTTCAATTCCGGGTCAGGGCACATGCCCGGGCTGCAGATTCAGACCCCAACTGGGGCACACACTAGAGACAACCGATCAATGTTTCTCTGTTACATGGATGTTTCCCTCCCTCTCTTTCTCCCTTCCTTCCCCTCTCTGTAAAAAATTAACAAATTTTAAAAATTTTTAAATAAATAAAATCAATAAACATATCACTGGGTGAGGATTTTTTTAAATCTAATTTTCAAAAGCTATTAAGAAAATCAGTGAGCAAGTCAGAAAACTGGGAGAAAATATTAGCAAAACAGATATCTCACAAAGGACTTGTATTCCAAATGTAACTGACTCCTATAATTAGTTAATAGAATTCAAACAGCCCAATTTAAAAATGGAAAAATACTAGCACAGACATTTCACACAGTAAGATATACGGATAACCCTTAAGAAAATGGAAAAGTGCTGAGCATCCATAGTCATCAAGGAAAGGCTAACTACAGTCACAACAAGATACCATTACATACCCACCGGAATGGCTAACGCCCGAACACTGACCAACGCTAAATGTTGAACAGAACAACTTAAACTCTCACAACGTAATGTAAAATGGCCCAACTTTAAAACAGTTCAGGAGTTTCTTCTAACATTAGACAAATCTACCCCGTGACCCATCAAGTCTACGCAATAGAAACAAAAACATATATCCACAAAAACTTGTATAAAATGTATGTAGCAGCTTTATTTTTAACAGCAAAACACTGGGAACAACCACACATCTATCAGTCGAGGAATGGAAAATGCATGTGTGTTGACTGGCAAGAGGTATAAGGAAACGTTCAGGGATGATGGAACGTTTTGTATTTCAATAGCTATGGGTTACATGCACGCACACATGTCAAACGCATCAGAATGTAACATTTAACATTGTGCATTTCACCGGCATGTAAATTAGAGCCGAAAAGAATGATAATGCTATGACTGCACTTGCATGTTCGAGTGTAAAACCACTGAATTAGAGCCTTAAATTACCAGAGTGAATTTTGAGGCACTGCCAGGAAATCATCTACAGGGATTGGCAAAAGGAGGTTTATAGTTGTGAGTAGGCAAAACACACAGTTTATCCTTGTATTATCACTCATTTATTGATTATTTTATTTATTACTATTATTAACCTATTTTTACCCACACCTGTATATTGACATTTGAGAAGAAAAATACCAGAGTCCCCCCAAAGCAACATCCCGTCAAGAATAAAACCTGCCGAAGATCCAAGCGCGCAGCCACCGCTGGACAGAGTAAGTCCGTCAGGCCCAGGCCTCCGGTCACACTCACTGGGTCCGTGAGCCTGACTCAGGGCTCGGTGTCTGCACTCACAGACACACCGGCCCAGATGCGAGTGAGCCGCTGAGTAAGAAAGGCCTGCTCACCCAACTCCAGTCCTACAGTGCCCTCAGCCTGCCCTCGAGAGCCGGGGTCTAGAAAGAAAAGAAAGCTGGCCAAGAAAGCACAATCTTTGAGAGGCTCCACTGTAGTTAGTTAAGGAAAATGGAGAAAGAAAATACTAATTTCTATCTATGTTCAACTCTTAGTGGAGGAAATCCTCAAACATAACATAATTAAAATCTAACTGGTCAAACATAGTATGCAGAGCAATAAGATAAAACCATATACAGCATGGTCTTTCTTTCCATTTTCTCCAAGTTACAGTTTTGCCTGTAATAAACATTTATTAAATATGAAGACAAGGAAAGACTGACTTGGAGAAGAGAGTACAGGCTTTAGAACGAGCCCAATGGGTGGGGGGGACGTTGGCCGCAGCACTTGTTAACTACGAGGCCTCAGTACGTCATCCTCTCCACGTGCAAAACAGACATAATAACACCTTTCACAGCTGGTTGTTTAACTGAAAATCAAAAATTAACTCTGAAAAGCACACAGCAGATGTTCATTCAAAGCTCACTGATAGTAAGATAAGCATATTCTTTACTACCAACAGGCTTTTTGTTTAATTATTTCTCCTTAGGAAACTACACCCACAAGTAACCTGTTGAGATTAGGAAATTAATCGATTTTATTGAGTAGCCAACTCCCTTAACATTCCTTTCAAAAGTACATTTTTTTAAGATTTTATTTATTCATTTTTACACAGAGGGGAAAGGAGGGAGAGAGGGAGAGAAACAACATGTGATTGCCTCTCACACACCCCCAGCCAGGGATCTGGCCCACAACCCAGGCATGTGCCCTCACTGGGAATTGAACCGGCAACCATTTGGTTCGCAGCCTGAGCTCTATCCACTGAGCCACACCAGCCGGGGCTCAAAAGTCCATTCTTAACAGAAATACATTGTCTGAACCTGACTATGCATCTTGGGAAATTTCTGATTAGCAACACAGTAATATAAAAATTACCAAACCTTAGTCCACGAACACCTCAGTTACATGGATCTTGCAATTCCCAAATAGTTGAGAATTTCTCTTTTTAAATCTTAAAAATGTTGTTCTAGTCTATCAAATTTTACATTTAAATCTTTATAAGAGGCATCATCCACTCCTCCACCTTCTTACACTACGAATTCTGAATGGAATTCACTGTTAGCCTGGCAGCCCGGGATCATCTCTATTAACATCAATTAGAACACTGTCTTATGACACAATCATGCCTTTGCAGCTGCTGGATTCAAAATAACGTGTATCTACAGGGACTTATTTAATTTCCACAAATAACTGGGCATTTAGAAAAGAATATATAGCTCCCTATATTTTCTGGCTCTATTTGCATAACAAATATACAGTACCACTCCTTTTCATCCTAATTTGCTATCTTTAAGCTTCTAGAGGCTTAAATATCGGAAACTATACTTAAAAACAATTTTTTCTCAAAAAGTAAGTAGCAGAACTGCTCTATTTACTAAAGTGCCCTATCACAGGCCTGGGCTGTCAGCTGCTCCAGATAAGGGAGGCAGTGATTTTTTCAGTGTGGCAATACATACAGTAAAGAGACTTCAAAATACACAGGAAAACAAATTTCGAGTTTTCTTGTATCTTCCATGGGAGAGCTATTGGTCAATTATGTTCTTCTCTTTCTTTATGAAATAACAAATCTGGAAATTAAACTGTTCAAGGTTTTTATATCAATGAAATCCCACCAAATACTATCTCACAGAAAGGTTCAATACAACCATCTCTTTTTAAATTTTATACAGTAAGAACATAGAGGAAAAAGCTGAACCTTAAAATATCTCCTGCAAAAGCCTGTTAAAATTGTATGAAAACAGAATAGCACAATTACAATTTAAATAATGGTTCACATTATAGGCAAGAAATGTTTACCTAAATTCACTTTTAATTGAAAGAGATTTACCCTTATTTAAAAATTGCTATTTTTTAAAGATATCTTATTGTTATGGCAACTGAAGTGCTAAAAATAATAAAGAAATATCAAAGTTGTTATAGCAACTGGAATTTTAAAAAGCCATGAAGTGTAAAGTAATCAAACCTTTACTTGGCTTGAAATGCAACATCTATGACTCAGTTTTCAAAATGAAACTTGAAATTCTCACGCTCTTGTCTTTACAAGTTGTCTCTGGAGTACGTCCAAATTTAAAAACAAGAAACAAAAACTTCAGCATAAGAGTCGAAGTACTTTCATCTTCCTTACATCCCTCCCTCATTCCGTACACACTCAACAACGAGGCTGTGATGACTCCACAAGTCATCAAACTCCATGAGCAGCAGAAAATGTTGATTGCTCAGGAAATGCACACCAAACTGAACTCAATTATTCGGAGTTTTGGAAAAAAAATTTTTTTTGGTCTTCTAATTTGCTTCTCACTGCCGACCTTCACTGCTCTGCTCTGCTCTAACGTGCACTGAAGGTGGAAAAGACGGACCCGCTGTCAACATGCACTGCCCAGATTCCTCCAGTCAGAGTTCAGCTAAATTAAAATGTCACTGAAGGCTGCCTGCGTGATAGGTATTGTGAGATGTTCTGGAACCTCTCCCCGTAGAGGTCATAGGCGAGCAGCATCACTGCCAAGTCAAGTTCAAGGCCGGGACATAACGAGACCAGAAGGAGAGAACGCACAAGGCCCTATGAGCAGTGGCAGGGTCTTGAAAGGCTTTATGCCAGAGTGACGTAAATCATTTTCCCAGACATGGCCAGATTAAGAAATTAAACTTTTAGATTTATATGCTTTGTACTAGAAAATCAAGATACATTTTTCCTTTCATATTTTTGTTCGCTCCTTTCTAATGACTAATGACCAAGATTTGAGGGACACATGTAGCAAATGGTGCAAACGTAGCACACTTCTCTAGTATTTACGAACAGAAGAGACAGGCCGGGAACAGACAGACCCCTGGTATGTCTCTCCACACCCTTCTGCTTTATGTGCATTCTTTATCCATCTCCTTTTAGTACTTTCCCCCAAAAACCACTGGCTTATTTTTAAGCTCGCAGTGGCTTCTCTCTGTGAGCCAGTGCAGACACCTTGAGAAGCTCAGACTGAGCCCCGGGGAAAGAGAGCCGGCGCGTGTCTCCCTTGGGCCGGGCCGGGCCGGGAGAGCGAGCCCCTGGTTTGCGGGGCCTGCTGCGGTGGAGTCTGACAACTCCGGAGAAAGAGGAGGCTCTCAACCCAGCAGGCTCTGCCCTCAGCTACCTTACCGGTAAAGCAGCCGAGCCAGGGCCGCTACCAGCGGCACCTGAGCCCCATCCCACTCTACTGCCTGCTATTAAAATAAATACCTTTTATTGTCCTTCACAAAAAGGAACAGAAGTACTACAAAATAGCAGACTGTACCTCCAAATTAAAAGCGAATTATTCAATAGTTAATTTGAGCATTATTTTTAACAGTGTAGTATTTTATATTCATGCAGTGCCTGTATGATTAATTTTATGAGAGCTGTTGGATTCCTACTTGTTTATGCCACGTATACAATACACAGTGCTTACGTTTATGCGTACATTACACATTTGATAATATTTCTCAAACCACAGTCCAAGGAATCTTTGAGAATACATCTTTAGTGGCCTATGACAGATACTCTATATTACTTTGTAATTTTCACTTTTTTATTTCTGCAAAAATCTAAAAGCTTTACTAGAAGGCTATTCTAATCATCTGACTGCCAGCTCATTGTTCTGCGATGTCGGTGCCAACATTTGCTGGAACATTCACCACCATGTTGGAGCCGAGCAGTTTTGAATTTGTTTCAGGCTAAGAAACCAGAACATAAAGGCATTCAACATGTGAATGATGCAGCAAGTGAAGGTCACATGACCTAACACCACGCCACGCAAATAAGTTTTTCCAGTGGGCTGGGAGAGTGTGCTGGGAAAACCTGAGTCATCTGAAGGCGCGTGGCCCCACAAGCACGCCAAGCTCAAGGAAATCTACATCCGAGCTGTCAGGATCACACTCAGGCTGTCAGCAGCAAGTTTCATTTCCAGAAAATAAACTCATCTGCAACATTAAATTAATACAGGAAATGTACATTTTTGCTGCTTGTATAGTTGGCTTCTATTAGATTTATTACAGTCATGAGAGCTACAACTATAAAGAGTTTACATTTGATTCTGCATCGCTGCATACTAGGTAACGCTGAAATCACATTTATAGTCACCACGGGCTGAAGGGGATCGTTGAGGACTTTTTTATCTTCATGAAATGGGGAGGCACATTATTCAAACTGAAATCTCTGACACATACAGTAGCCGGTATTCAAAAGATGTCTTTTAATAATGACAACTAAGAGCTATGGCAATACAAGTCAAAGGGAGGCAATGCTACAGAAAATGATTCAACTAGGTTGGTAAGAAAGCCAGGAAGTGAAAGACAAATACCATGTGATCTCACCTATGAGAGGAATCTAATGAACAAAATAAACTAATGAATGAAGCAGAACCACAGGCACGGAAACATGGAATAGCCTGGCAGTGACCAGCAGACTGGCGGGAAGGGGATAAGGGTGGAAAGAAAAGGGAGGGACAAGTCAAAGAACATGTATGAATGACCATGGGCATGGACAACAGTGTGAGAACTGACCATGGGACTGGGGGGTAGGATGGATGGAGGAGCGCAAAGGGGGAAAAATCGGGACAATGGTAACAGAGTAACAGTAAAAAATTAAAAAAATAAATTTACAGAAAGAAACTAACATGAGTCTACAGTGCTCACAGGCTTATGGAAAATATTCAATTATAAGTCGTATGAACAGATGGAAAAAGAGTTGTAAGAGATGATACAATCATCATAAGATTCTCATTTAAACATACATCTGGTTTCACATGAAAGCACGAAAGGAATGCCTTGATTATTAGCCCCTCTTCCACAGACCTCCCCGGCCCCCCGTTTCCACGCCACACACTGCGCTGCGGCTCTAGACCTAGGCAACGGCCCCGCGTATCTTCCTACGGCTCCTGGAGCCTAACGCCCAGCGCTCCAATCACACCTGTTCCCTTCGTGTTCGCTGAAAGGATAACATTCCTGCTGACCCCGCACTTTTGCCCCAAAGATCTCCTGACGCTCCATAAGCAGGCATTACCAACCTGACAGGACCACGCTGAAGTGTGATGGGAGGAGGACATGTCGACAGAAAGGTACGGAAGAAGCCTTCTAACCCTCACTCAGCCCAGGGGTGTGTTAGCCACAAGACCACTAAGCATCTGCTGCAGCGGCCTAAGATAATTTATTTAGCAACTTATTCACCAACCAACAGAGGTTTGAGTATACTCAACCATCTTCTCCACTAGTTTATGAACTACTCTTCTAATATTCGCTAAATAAATCAAATTTACTGATTTGTGTTCTTCCCCTGCTGAATATCAAAGATATTATATCAACTTTATAATATCTTTATAAAGATTATTTTATAAATCTGGAGGCTAATCTAGAATAAACAGCAGGATTCTCTTGAAACATCAGAGGTTGGGGTGGCTAAACTCACCCAGAATAGAAAGCTTTTTAAAAGAAAGCTAAAAACATTAAACTTTCTCATCACCTTTCGGTCATGTTACGGGGGAATGAAGAAAACGAGAAATCAAGCAACTGACCTACATCCGCCAGGACACCTCTGTTTCTCACCAGGCAGTTCCGAGGCTGAGTGGTAAAGTGATTAGGTGGCACAGGGAACAGCTCCGAACACGGAACCTTTGACAGAAATCACTTCTAAGAGCCAGAAACTGAGAAAGGAAAGAATAAACCTGTTATACTGTTTTCAAGACATGCCTGAAAGAGGGATCAATGTTGCTAAACTGGCAGAAGCCTACTAAGAAAATGTCTCTATTAAGAGGGATTTGGGATCAAAGAAGAAAACATGTTTGAAAACTGAGAAGACGGATGTAGGAATCGGAAATCCATTTGGTACTTTCTGGCCTATTAAACACCACCGTGCGCCGACGTTTGAATTGGGGGTAGGGCTTGAAATGCATGTTCACATACACACGTGTACACCTATTCGCAGAGACTGGATGTCCCTGCGACTGTAACATGGGCACCTCCACAGTGCCAGCTTCAACCCAGCAACAATGTCCCAGATGTCTTCAGTGGGGACCACCGCACAGGCTAAAGTGGGGTCAACACAGGTCACGGATGGTACCACCCTCTGCTTTGCCCATTCACTCTCTTGCCCATCCCGACTTTCGGGGGCTGAAACAACCTGGTACATAAGCAGAAGGATGATTTATAAAAATACAGGTATTTCAAAAAATGGAAGGGTTTTGGAAAAAAATATAACTTTGTTCAAAGAAAAATATTCTTTGGGTTCAAAGCAGATTCTCATAGGATTGAAATGTGCCAGTAAGATGCTAGCATTAATCAAGAATTTAAAACTCAGAGCACTAATACCAAGTAGTCCATAATCAACATTTACACTATGAAAAAAGTGTTCACAAAGTTTTATTCAATGCCCAGTATTCTAAAGTTCCTTATAAGATAATGAAATAAATCAACTTCTGATTCTTTTGTTTCTTTTATCATATATGAAGCATTTTCAGAGCTATGCCTTTGAAATAATATCAAATCCTTGGAGTGTTAAGAATCCGGCCTTTCAGCAGCCTTCACAGAAAGAATGCATGCATCAAGATGCATTTGTGATCAAAAACTTTTAGAAAATGTGAGAAAACATTTATCCAATATCCCTGGTATATCTTCATAGTTGTGAATTTCATAGCCCTAGCCATTTAAATGCTTACATATGCAAATATTACCTGGGTATCAAAGACAGCTGCAAAAATGTGAGGAATTCTCCTATAGGAATGGGTTGGAATGACATTTTCCTTAATAACTCCTTTTATAAATGTACCGCCCAAGCTGAATGTCATTATGGGACTATTTATAATTTAGAGCTTTCTGTCAAGATGATTTTATGCCCTGACATGGCACTGAGTAGGCTGGGAACAGCTGTATGCCCCAAAGGGAAATAAAAGTCTTGGTGCTGTTCATGAGTGAAGGTATTAAATCTGGAAGTATTTCTTACAGAACTTCATGGGAACAATGATGGCTAACTGAGTATAACCTGCGGTAAAACTATACCACTCACAATACCAATTACAATAATAAATGTTATTCCACCAATGAAGTTTCTTCCTTCTAAGTACATGAAACAAGTATAAATTTAATTCTAATCCCTTGAGCTTCTTAATCAAGTAGATGTATAGCACTATTACAATTAAAGTTTTTGTGCACAAAATGAATGTTAAAAAAGTTTTGGAAAATTTCAGACAAATAATGTACCCAATATCCCTGGAATGGCTTTATATTTGTAAATTTTAACTTTGCATAACATGGACTTAACCAACATAAACAGAATCAAGAGAAAAATGTCGATTTTTAGCTAACATGATGATATACCACTAATAAAAGACAGTGGGGGCAGGATAATCAGACTACGATGTTTCTTTTTGCTTTGTTTTGTTTTCTTCTATTTTACTTATTCAATTTTTAAAATCCATTAGTACAAAAAATATTAGGTTATGTCTGATTTGCTCCTTATGTTTGAGGGCATTTTCATAAGAATACAAGTTTGTGAAGAATTCTGAATATAATCATTGCAAATACTCTTCATGTCTCAGGCAAATACTCCTGGAAACGAGAGAAGGAAGTTCTAGTTAACTTATTCCCTGGATGACAGGGAGAAAGTCATTTGACTTCTTCCAGCCACCAATGCCTAATGCATCTCATTTATCAAACAAGGTGCTTACCATCTGAAGCGTGCAATAGCAACTCAAGATGCATTTCTGAAGTTCTTGAGAGCCCTGAAATTTTTATATTCACAAGGGTGCCTATTAACAATATTATAAATTTGGGCTGGGACACAAAAAGTGTAGGCTTAAAAGTCACTGATGAACAGTAACACACTACAGTATCTGTCGCTTAGGTCAAATCCTATCTATAGCAAATGCCACAACAAATGCCAGTGGAAAAAACTCAGCATGACAACAAGATTCCCCATATTGCTGATGACCCACACTTCTCAAATAACACTCAGTCTTCCGTACCAAGTGAAACAGAACTAAAAAATAGTAGAAAGTTCTCTAGTATTTGCTTGTCCTTAGCAACAAAGACAATTTAACCATTCTGTTCTAAATGGTAAATAACCCTATTGTTGGCTTATTTTCATTCCACAAAAACTTGCATTCCAGTTGTATGCCACAAATTTTAACAATAATAATGCCAATAAAACGTTAATCATGGCCACAAACGAAACAAAGGTGTGCTGTAAATGATGCTGTATACAGATCAATAAAATGCATTCAAGCCTGGAATTTATTCCTGTTTTCATTTCATAGTAGCAATAAGACACTTTGGAAAGAGTGTGATTTCAAGATTACTGTGTTGCATGTCATTTGAACCACTCGGTGCCTTTTCCCGGCACCTTTCTGTTCCCTATGAAGAGAACAAGAAGCAGACTGCTGCCCGATTTTGATTTAAAATATGGTTATTATTTACTCAAAATATGGCTGAGGACACATGGCTGAGGACACATGGCTGACATGTCTTAAAGTCTGAAAAGTATGTAAGAAAACATTTCTAACAGTATAGTATATTTTTATCATTATGAAAAAGCACTGCATACCTAAAGAAATACAGAAATGACACGGACTTGAGGGGAGAAACAAAGTTTAAATCTGCACTTTACACGTTTTAAATGCCAGACTGAGAACCGATCAGTAGCCTACTAGGAATCGGTGCCTCTGCTTCTCCAACAGGCATGAGGTCTGAGCGTGCGGCGCAGAAAGGTTCTTGCTTTCACCGCACAAACCAGAGCGCTGCGTGGTCTAGTATTCTGAGCCAACGCTGGGAAACAGAGCAATCTTCCAGCCTCTCCTTGGCAGTGGATGAGAAAAAGAAAAGAGACACCCTGCCTTCCACACAGGCAATGAAACATGGCCACACATTTCCCTTCGTCATCCAGTTTACTACGCTTTCTTTTTGAAAGTTTCGGTTTTGGTCAAATACATCTTTTTTTTATAAACTAAAGTGACTTTTCCTTTTGGCATAAGGTGCTTACTTCTCGGATCATTTGCCTTTGGCCTACATAGCCCAAAATAAATTTTTTTTTCTGTTTCTGAAAAGAAAGTTCCAAACAGAGGTCATATATAAATCAAAAGTAAAATGAACATTCAGTCTACCTTCCATACTTAAATTACCTGCAGACATTGTTCCAAAATTAGATTTGCAGGCTTGGCAGAAGATAGAACATAACATTTACAGAACATTGCTCTGTACTAGAAAAGAAAGAAAAAGGGAAGAGGGAAAGAAGGAAGGAGGGAAAGAAGGAAAGAAAAAAAGTGAAAGAAGAGGAAGGAAGGAAGGAATCTTCAAAAAGTTTCCAAAATAATTATGTTAAAAATTATTAACTGTAAATACAGGGTCTGCAGAAGTAATCCCTGCTTGAGTGTGGTTGGTAGAGAAATAACATGAGTATAATAATTTACAGTTTTAATGTGAACATTTGACCTAAAATTTCATGAGTGCTTGAGTGTGATATTATGTTACAGAATCACATGCTAATGATTTTGTAATAAAAAGGGGGCATTATTTGTGCCAGACCCTGTATTTGTAATGTATTTTTATCCCAAAGCACATTGCTTAGCATTTAAATAGCCCCTTTGGCCCAGAAGTCTTAAATTTTTTTATTAGTTGGTTCATAATTCAAAGTACAGGTACGCAGCACTCTGGAAACATGCACTTCATTTTGAGATAGAGAAAAAGAAGTTTTACTCATAGTACATTTTCCAGAAGAGAATAAAGAAAAAAATTCAATAGTCGTCAAGACTTATTACCAAAAAAATGTATTTACATTCACTATGTGTTGACTGAATAAAGTGTTAAATGCTCCCTACAATCCCCGACGCGGTCTAAAGACACTGGTGCAGTAAGTGTATACTGTACATTGACAGAGTCATAAGCAAAAGAAGGAAGTGCAGTACAGAGAGCAGAGTGACGCCTTGGGTGGAGGGGGATGGCAGAATCGAGCAAAAAAGAAAGAGAACTCACAGACGTGGACAACAGTATGGTGATTGCAGGGGGGACAGAGGTGGGTGGAGGTGGAGGAGGGTATGAGGGGGATAAATGGTGATGGAAAAATACAATAGAAAATAATTATAAAGGAATGAACACAGAATCCAGTATTGGAGATCTAGGCTGTAGCTGCAGATCGCACCATTATTGCTTGTTTATCCCACACAAGTAAGTGCTACCTTTGGATTTCTCATCTGAAAAAAGTAATACACTAATTGTCTTGTTTATCGCAGATGGTTAGTTGGAACATTAAATTAGACAATACGTATGAAACATTTTGTGAAAAAAGGATAAAGTGTGCTAAGTGTCACTATTTTTACCACTAATATTTAAAAATATCTTTTTTTTCCTTTTTATTGAATTCAATGGGGTGACACTGGTTAAAAATATCTTAAAGCAGATGAAGAATGGATGCCTGATGATATCAGACTATTTCATGTAACTTGCCCATAGCAAGTTACATGCGTGCTCTCTTTCCACATCAGTACAGGGGGTATGGTAATTATTATTGGCCTAACTCAGTATTATAGGAAGCTTTCATAGGATAAAGTTAGAAAGTATATAGAAAAAACCCTTATAAACTATGAGTGTTATCTCTTGGACTGTTTGCATCCCACCCAAATTCACACGTCGGTGTTCAGGCCCTCAAGGTGATGACAGTACTAGAAAGTGGGGCTTTGGGGAGGTGACTGCTGCCCTTATGAATCATCCAGGAAAGCTCCTTCCACCGTGTGAGGACAAAGCAGGAAGGCAGGTCTACGACCCAGGAAGGGGGCCCTCACATGACCCTGAACCTGCCATCATGGACTTCCCAGCCTCCAGGATGGTGAAAATAAGTTTCTGATGTTCATGTGCCACCTACATTACGGTATTTTGTTATAGTAGGCCAAATGGACTAAGCTATGAAATATAAATGACTATTCTTATCATAATAAATTTTATTTTCTATTTTTTTAAACTTTTTTTGGAAGTTGCATAGACAAGGTAGAGTTTATAGTTTGAGTAAAATCTAAGTTAACCACGTGCTAAAACAAAAAATCAACACTCTCAGAACATTCACAATTTCCAGGAGAGAATTCCAAAATTATTTGACTAAAAAATATACGGAAACTGTAACACAATGCAAAAGGAAAGACAGTTAACCAAAACCAACCTTAAGATGATCTTAATGCTGAAATTATCAGACAAGAACATTTAAGCAGCTATTGTAACTATGCTCATTGATGTTAAGGAAATTATACTTGCAATGAACAAAAGGAAAAAAATTTCAGGAAAGAAACTGACAATACAAAGATTCAAATGAAAATTCTAGAATATAAATATGCAATAAAAATTCACTGGAAAGACTTCTAATAGAGATGAAAATAGAAAGGGTAAGTGAACCTAAAGGCAGATCAAGAAAAATTAACCTATCTTTAGAAGAAAGAAAAACGGTCGACCAAAAAAAAAAGGCTCAGGGATAGGATGCCAGTAGTAAAGGAGAGAATTGGGGAGTAAGAGATATTTGAAGAAATAATGCCCCAAATCTTTCCAAATTTGGTGAAAGATCTGCCTTCAAGTTCACTTACCCTTTCTTTTAGCTTAAACTTCAGTCTGTCCTGAAAGGGTCCCTAGAAATATGTTCACATCATTGTATGTTTTTGTAAAATTTGCCAAAGAAACATTATTTTCCTTAAAGAGCTCTGCCCTACTCAAAATTATATATGTGTCAGGACCAATGAAAGCTAAATCCATATTGGATATTTACATAAAACTAAGTAGCATAAAATGGATGAATGAAAGGCATATTAGAAATGAAAATCGCAAGCAAGTATATAAATCCTCTTGAGCATTTAGAATACTACTAAACATCTCTTGAATGATGAGTGTCATTTAAAAAGCACTCCTACAAATTAAATTAGTAACGTTCAAACTAATGTTCTCTAAATCCACAATCTCAATTAATATATAGTATGTCCAAGACCTTATAATTCTGTCTGTGTCCGTGATTACACATGTCACGAACACTATTTAAACTCCTGTTCTTCCTGGGAGAGATTTCTGCAAGCTAAGACAAATCGAGAGGCTCTCTGGGTCAACAAGGTTCATAGCGTCACTTCGCTTCCACGGCAGAGGGACTGGTCAGGTTTTCTAGAGAACTGCTTGTCACAGGATCTTTCTGGCTTCTTCACCCTTTCCAAAAAGGAAAAAAAAAAAAAAATAGCCCTCCAATAACCTTAACCTCTGTGTTAAGCTACTCTCTCCAGGACAGAATATTTTAAAGGAATGTGGTTTGCTAAGTAAAGGATTTCTCTCGATTTAACCCGGCAGAAGGAAGGTGAGCAGGACTTACCTTCCTTGGATTTTCAGTGTGGTAGGTTGATAGTATAAGATTGAGATTAACAGAAGTAAAACTTAATTCTTGTTCTTTGGGCTCAAATGGAAAACCTAAGAGGCGCCAAAGATTTCTGAGAATTAAAGAAGAGGCCTGACTCAAAAATGAAAGCAGACAGCCAAAACCCAGATGGGAAAAATCATTCAGAAAAATCATCTTTTTCTTTGATTCTCTGTCGTTCTTTCTTTTCCATCAAGTAAAAGCCAAATGTCAGAAGATTCAGATGTTACATAAAGCATAAATTAAGGAAAAAACCTGAAGCCTTACAGGGCAACTGTGTTTAACCCTTGTCGTGGTTATCATTTTGTATTTATATGTAATCCTTTGATAAGAAACTATTTTAATTTTTCAACTATATTGTCTTATCTGTCCATCTTTTCATAGCAATAATAATGTTCAGTTAGGAACTCTGTATTACAATGAAGACCATCCATGATGATAATTTTATAGTAAATAGTAAACTATATTGTGACTTTTTAGTATAAATATCTTTCTTAACTAATATAATTAGCCAGAAACAATTACGTGCATTCGCTGAGCTAATAATCATTTTAAAACACTGCAGAAACATTGCAGAGTTTAAGGGCTAGGACCTAGAGCCTTGCTACTCAAACTGTGGTTCATTAGCAGCAAAAAGAACTAGTTAGAAAGGAGAATCGCAAGCTTCTCCCCAGATGCACTGAATCCAAATCCGTATTTAATAGGACCCACACCTGCACATTAAATTTTGAGGTCTATCCTAGATAATGTTCTCGACAAAAAGGGCAACAGTGACATTAAAACCGAATGTAAACAATGAATGAACAGAATCTCCAGAATCAACTCAGTGCTTGCTTTAACGTCTGAATCAAGACAACTGCAGAGAGCTATGGAAATGGTCCCTTAGATGGTATGCTAAGTGTATACTCCACATAGGATTCCAGTGACATAAGGCTGGCATTTAGTTTTACTGCCATATTTTTAAGGGACTCAGCAATCTTTAAAGACCCTTTGGAGAGCCCCTGAAGCATCATGGAACCCTTGGAAAATCCTTAAAATCACCACGATCAGATACTGGTTTCTCACTTCATGGCTGCATTCTTAGAGAACATCTCTATCTCCACAATAAAAAGACACAATCCCAACTTAATTGTAACCATTCTCTCAGAGTACTGACATGCCCCCCACACGGGCGCCGTCATGCCTCGGCATTCGAAAGGCCACCTCGGGAAAGTCAGCAGGTTGTCCTTCAGTGTTCCATCTCTGGAGGTACTTTGTTTATGAAAACTTCGGCATCTCTGGAGGTACTTTGTTTATGAAAACTTCGGTGAGCCTGCAGTTTTACTACATTGCAAAGGAGAAATATTCTCTAGCTTTATGGTCCAAGCAATGTTCAATAGGAAACATTAAAAAGAGAGTGAGAAATCATAGATAAATAATAGGTAACTCGTAGATAAATAATAGGTAACTCGAGTTTCTATTTCCAGTTCTGACACACATCTTCCAGTTGACCTTGATCTGAGGATTTAGACTTCTGCATTAACTGTAAAACTAGTATTTGAAATCAATCTAATCCATAGAAAAGTCACAAGGATAAATTAATGCATGTTTCTAAATCCATGATTGATACACATTTAATCAATGTGTATTACATAAACACATATGACAATACTGCAAGTCAGGGAAACATATGACTGAGTTGCGCATACTGACACAGAGCCACATGCCCAAAGCTCACAGGAAACCCTAAACAAAAATAAGCCCAGAGCCATGACCCCTGAAGAAAAACTAGAGCCCCCGGCTCTAACGCTGCTCTCGTTCAAGCTTCTGTCTTGCTCTCATCACATGCATCACACGTGATGTAAACCTCCCATATAAAGTGGCACTTCGGGGCTAATAACTTTTTCTTCCTTTCTTGAAAGAAACTGTAAGTCTAATAGAAATGCATCTACCTTTAAAAAGCAATTACTCCAAATTCACAAGACTATGTTTGTCCTGGCTAAGCATTCCATGAGGTTTGCAAATATTATAGATTGTGTGGTACCAGCAATTGTTTGTACAAAATTTACCTTCTTGAGCTCTAACCAATTTGAAATAATAGCACAGAAAAAACTGATCGTGAAGGGCTGATTGAAACCAGCTTCACCAAATGATGTTCAGAGTTCACTGCGTACCATGAGTGGGGGGCTACAGAGAAGAGTACGCGAAAGTCGCGATTCCAGTCCTTACTGAGGGCGTCTTTCCAGTTCCGAATTTGTCCAACTACTTCCCTGTCTTAGAAACGAGTAAAATTCTGCGTGTGTATTAAGACAAGTATCAAACATAAGAAAGTAAAATTAACAAAAGTAATATTAAGAACAATCATAAAGTACTCAGTAGTAGTTAATAATCAAATACCATTTGGGAAATTAAGAAATATCTGATACACTGAATATACTAATCATTATAAAAACACAGAGAAGCCTTGGAAATAACAAGACATAATACATATACAATGCACACACTCTTGTGAAATTAAAATACTCTCTCATACACTAACTCTCAAAAAAGACTTTAGTCAAGCCAAATAAACTATTAAGCTAACAGAAATGCCAACACGACTTGAATGGATAAACTTACAGTTTTTAGAAATTTCTGTTTCTTGTAGCCCCACGTGACACATACCTGTGTGTTCACAGTTACATTTACCTGCACGCACACCCAAGATCATAGCTACGCAGCATGGTTTGTTTCAGGATTTTTAAAAAATGATAAGATTACAAGTTTTTTAAAAAGCCTTGCAGATCAACCAAAGCATTCTAACTTCGAAATTACTCCTACTGGGTAAACTTATACCTGAAAGGAACTCCATCGAACACCCCAGTTTACCACTACAAGTCCAGTCTGCTAGAAATCCCTAAGTCACCCGCTTCGACTGGGACAGAGCAGTGAAAGAACGCTGCTGGCAGCCGGACAGCAAGGAGCTAAGCCGACAGTTCGGCAGCTGAGGAGCAGTTTCCTCTTTAATTGGAGTCGCTTCCTGATTAGTGAGTCCCAGGACACTTCCTGCAACACTGCGCAGTGCCCCTGGGACAACGAGCGTTCTCCGTGCGGCACTGTCTCATCTCTTCCCGAGGATCGAGCTCAATCGATTTTCTGTTCCAGTGGGGAAAGGCCTTTCCACAGAAGTGGGCTGGAAAAACCACAGCTCGGTATCATTACCATCGACCCCAAGAGGCAAAAAAGTGCATTTAAATTATCTAGGCGAACGCCTTCCATCCTTAATTTAAGGTTCTGCTATAGTTTTTTTACTCAGAAAATCTTGATTTTGAATAATATGCAATAAAGATCAATATTCCTGCTGACTGCACACTCAGCTCTGAAAGTCTAGGACAGAAATTTTGTAAGCATATCCAAATCATACCCATACTGGAGCTTCGAAACTCTTCAAAGTAAAGACCCGAAGCCTCCAGAAATTAAAGTAAGAAAGCTACAGAGACTTTGACTGCGTAATCTCTATGAAGAGATGGAACCTTACTTAGAGTACCTAAGTACCAACTAGAAAGCTGGCAGAAAAATTAAGATAAGCCTTCAATTAAAATTGCCATTATACTTTTCAAAGAAGAACTCGAGTTAAAGAATTAAATGGAATTGCTCCTTTTCACATAATTTTTGCTGATATCACAGTAAAAGTCATCTGTTAAAATATTAATCAGGTTTCATAAACATGTCAAACATGAGCCCCGTAAAGGGCAGACGTGATTGAGGTGTTCTGACAGTAGTAACAAGCAAAGCTCTCTCTTATAGAGATATGCACACCCCTGATACTCCGATCCAGGAATAAAAAAGTTTCAAGCAACTTTTACCTAATGTATTCATTATTCATTAGGAATAGAAATGTTGGTATGTAAAAAGTTAGTCTATAATGCACTTCATAAAAGCATTACTGATAAAACTGATTGTGAATCTAGAAAAAGTAAAGATTTAGCCTAGAGAAGAAAGAAACCGAATGAGAAACATAATAAATTGTTAAGGTATAACTATTCTTTTAAAACTGCAACATATCGAATTGATTACAATACTTAGTTTGAAACATTCTGTGGAATTAATCATTAATTAAATAAAAAACCAAACTATAAAATCAGGCTTTTAAATCTGAAAAAATAATTGCAGCATTAATAATGCCCCAAAACATGACAATTACCTAGTATCATCTCGAAGAAGCTCAAGAAATTTCACGAAGGAACTAAATTTCTTTATGGCTGACAATAATCTTAAATTGACTCAGTGGTCTTTTGGGTTTCCATTTATTTTTTTCGATTTGGTAGAAAAAGGAAGTGGAAACTCAGATATATCCGAGTTTGTAACAGAAGACATACTATCTGTCATATTTTGGGATCTCCATATGTGCACATTAACAACTACGTATGTTCTTCCTGCGCTCTAAAGAATTATTTATGCTATAATGGAAAAAATGAGCAAATTAAAAGACAACTTTTCAATGCCTACTCTTGAAGGGTAGTCCCTAAGAGCTCTTCATTAAATGTAATGAAAAAAGTAAGACTTCCACTAAAGCTCCAGTCTATAACTTGGTATGTTCTATGTTATAAAATATATATACAGACTTAAGTCATGGAGCACTGCCCTCCGGAGTTTAATTCCTTTAGTTATCCAACGAATATTTACTAAAGGCCACTGAGTGCCAGGTTCTGGGACACGAAGCACAACAAAATGACCCTTTCTCTGTGAGGACACAGTCTACTGTCCTGTCAGTTTGAAAACCAACTAAAAACCATGCAACTACAAAGCAACCTCATCCAAGAAAGTCACAGGGAATGAGACCAAGCAAATGCAAAATAACAAACAATGAAAACCACTTTTCAGAGCTCCATGTATAAAGAGAATGGGAAGATATGATAAAGAGACAAAGAAATACAAATGGTAAAGACACGCAAACCAAGAAAGCAGATAGTGAGCGATTCGTGATGCAATCCAGCAAAATGGAAGCTGCAAAATGGAACTGTCAGCAAACATGGGTGGGACTGTGTAATACACAGGGGGAGTGTGGACTGTTGGCACCTGCCTCATAGGTATTTGCTGTCTCTCCCTTTTTTTAACCTTGACACTAATTAACAGTAAACACATGTAAACACTAAGTTTAAACGGAAAAGTACATCAAAACCAAAGCAAAAGCCCTGGAAAAAACACATCACTCAATAAAATATAAATACAGCCCCGGCTGATGTGGCTCAGTGGATTGGGCCCCAACCTGGAAACCAAACAGTCGCCAGTTCGATTCCCAGTCAGGGCACATGCCTGGGTTGTGGGCCAGGTCCCCAGATGGGGGAGTGTGAGAGACAACTAATTGATGTTTCTCTCCCTCTCTTTCTTCCTCCTTTCTCTCGCTCTTCAAATAAATAAATAAAATCTATTTTTTTTTAATTAAGAATGAGTAAATAAACACACCTGCTCTAGAAATATATGCAAATACGGTCAGTGAAGTCATGACATCGGGATGCAGGAGTCACACTGTAACCCCGGGCTCCTGGAAATTCGTGAGATTTAAGAAAATATCACTGCTTCCCTCTCATCCTTAGGTCTCTAGCTGTAAATGTAGCTTTCATGCCACTGAATCATCTAGCTCAACAGTCACCCAAAAGCCTCCCTTCAAAACGGTGCACTCCCACTCTAATTCCATCATATGAAAATGAGGGTAATGCTAGAAAACCATAATTTTCTTTAATTTACCTCAAAACTATGACTACGTTTAACTGATAACAAAACTAGTATTTGTTACGAAAAACAGACCATTATCCTGTAAGTATAAGAAAACAATTACGAATATATTTGTAAGGCTTTACAGAAACACGTCAGTGCTGGTGGGAACCTTTCAGTGCTCAGATTCACATGTGATGGCAGCTTTCACGCACAGGGGTCAGGATGGATACAACAGAAGATGAAAGAGCTCCAGGGACGAAGACCAAGACAAGTGGATAAAATTATGCTGTGAAATAATAAGCAAAGGTGCAATTATGTAGAAAGAAACCACCACCCTTATGAGACAAGAAAAGAGAAAATGCAAGGTATTTTCTTTAAAACTCTCTTTCAATAATTCTTAGTTTCCTTTCATAAAGACCTTCCAGTATATCTACATGTTCAAGATATTTACATTACAACTTAGTGAGTACTGTCTTTATTCTCCTTGCCACTTTTTTTTTTTTTTTTTTTGGTTAATAAATTTGAAAGAGCTCTGCATTTTCTAGAGAAATTCTGTAAGTGCTATGGCTGCATCAGTATAAGAGTACAAGGCTTTTCTGTCTCTCAGTGGTTCCGACCCAGCGGGAACAACCCCGGTCTGGCAAAGAACTCCTTCCCCACGACCCGACGAGGTGAGGACAGAGAGCAGGGCAGCCGTGGGGTCAGGCCACACCGTGCCTCTCGGTGAAGTCCAGGGTTGAGTGCTGGCTGATCAGCGTGCTGCGCTGAATCGGTGACAAACAAACGATGCAAAGAAAAGGCAAACATCTACCTGACTAAATGATGCACACAAGTTTAATTTAGTTGTGAAAGCTTATCAAATAAACACAGATATAACTGATACCATAATTTCACTTCTCAATTACTCACTAAATGTTATTTGATCATAAGGAAAATACCAATTTAAACATTTCCTCTTGAGAGTGTCTGTAACTATAATTATAGTACATTCCAACAAAGCAGAGTAAAAATTTTTCTTCAGCTACATGTTTTATTAAAAGCTGTCTGCTACAATAACACACTGGAGAGAGAAGACAGGCTTTACTGTGAGCGGTACCAGTAATCTGACAATGATAAACACGGGGAGCTTCATCTGTCCATACAATGCTTGAGGAAGCAGAGAATGTGCAGAACCTTACAATGGTTGTCTTTTATTTATATTCCAAAAAAAGATTTTTGCAGCAACTGCCAAAGTAATATTTGCAACTATTGCCCTTTTTGCTCTCTGATAGAGGTTCCAGCACATGCTGTCTGTAGTTTATAAATGTGGCTTCTTCTTTGCAAGTTCACACTGTTTTATATATTTAGCCAATAGATGGTATATTTCTTAGTTCACTGATTTTAAAAATTGGTAAGTATCACCAACCCAGCACAGAACTTGGACAACAGGTACTCAAACATACATTGAGTAGACATTGTGGTATTACTTGTTAAATTTTTATCACAGCAATCCTAGGTAACCAGGTAAATATTCTCTTGTGATATCATTTTGATATGATACAGTTTGAGGTTTCTTGTTTTGTGTTTATTCTAATAAGAATAAACACTTGTGTTATACTCTTCCCATTTAATAAGGGACAAGCACTGATCCATGAACAGGGGATGTGGTTGGCCAACTGGGGTGGGGGGGGAGGAAAGAACACACTGATTCCACTTTCTAAGGCTTCCTTAGTAATCCGACCAAGTCACTGACTGGCAGCTGGATCGTTCCACGGTACCGTCTACACTGTACTCTTCTCCTCGGCTGTTCAGACATTGTCATCCCCACCACAGGTGCCATCTTCCCCGGGAGGTCTTCCCTGGCTCTCCCAAGCACAGCTGCCCCTCCCTCATCTGTCTTCCACACACCTGATGAAGATGCCCTCTGTAACCTGTTTCAGGATATACCTGACCTATCCGTGTACGGGTCTGACTTCCCCTAGAAACCATAGAGAGCTCAGCCTATAAAAGATGATCAACGAAGAGTCACTGAATAAATGAGTGAATCAATAAGTGAATGAAATTAATACCTGCCTTGAAACCTTGATTACATCGGACAGGCATTAGGAGTAGTTTTTAGAGAATGTCATTTTACTTTATGATATACTTGAATATGCATAACTACTAAAATAATAACTCATGAATCACTACGAAGTCAAGTTTTGGGATTCAGATACTCCATGATATACACCAGCCAGAAAAAAAGATAAGAAACAAACAAAGAAAAAAAGATAAGTCTGACACTTTATGCTTCTAGGAAGATTCCTTTCCAATTCCATCAGCTGCTATTCACAACACGTGCTCCTGTGAAAACTGTGTGACTGGAAGTTGTGCGATGCGCACATTAAAGTAGAAGTATCCTTTATTATTATTATCATGTTCACAATGTAATATCATATTGGTAAAAACAGAAGCTAGTCTTGAATATTTGCTATGTGCTTAGCACTATATCATTTTATTTAGTTCTTACAACAATCCCAGTAACAATCCTATTATCTCCGCTTTGCAAATGATGAAACTGTGGTTTAAAACACTGGGGTAACTTCTCAAGATCACAAACCCAGGAAGAAGTGAGACTCAAATGCAGGAGGAAATGTTGGTGTTCACGATGGAAGGGGATTGTGGCTTGAAACTTCAAGGTCTGCTACTTACGACCTTGGGACCTTGGGCAAGTTCCTCACATGGCACTTGGTATATATGGTAAAACTTTTGTCACATGTATGAACATATACTGTAGTGTCAGGGATTCATAAATAATATTTTAATTTTTCTCCCAAAGTTTGAAGTCTTAAAAGGTATGAATTAACAAAGCCTCTACTTGCTACACCATGAGCAGCCATTGCAAGTATACAGTTCATTATTTATATAAAAAAGTGACCTGACACCCAGAATTATGGTTTTTGGACATTTCTGCTCAGATAGCAAAATCAATAAAAACTATTCTGAGCATAAACTTCTAATATACGTATATATTTTGTATTATTTATTTTCATTATGCACACATGCTACTGGATTATACTGCTATTTTTATATTTTTAATATTCAATCCTAAATTCTCTGCACCTATTTGTACAAGTTTAACCATACTTGATATTCCTGATTTCAGGTTTTTAAGTTAAGAAGATATTAAGAGTTTTTATAATAGCACAAGCATGTACGTTTTCAGTGATAAAATCACAGTGATATTCAAATTGCCAAATGTGTCAAATGTCCTTCACTATAAATAACATGCCTTTAATTCCCAAAGTAGTTGTTCTCTTATCCATTATCATAACATGAATTCTTACTTGATGGATAGATTAGTGTTTCTGTTTTAAAATATCTTGCTATGTAACATCTTATGACAGCAATCTATTTATTTTTTTATTTTTATTTTTTAATTGTTTTATTGTTGTTCAAGTATAGTTTGGTGCACTTACCCCCTCACCCAGCCATCCCACCTCCCTCCCCTGATTCTACCCCACCCTGTGGTTTTGTCCATGAGTCCTTTGTAGTTGTTCTGATGGCAATCTTTTTAAACCGCTCACCCACCCTATGAGTCACAGTCGAATTAAACTAGATAACCTATAAATCCACATAATCAAACACATGCAAAACGCAAATGAACACAGGAGTGTGAGCACCACAGTTACTCGGCCCCAAGGACTGTAAGCCCTTTCTTCCCTCAAGCCACCCCTGAACGACACGGTGTCCACAAATGGCCAGGGGGCCCAAAGACCCAGTGAGGTCCCAGTGGCATAGCCCAGCTACTCCCAGCACACCTTCACGGCCTTTCCTGTTTGTAATTTAAAAATATAGATGAAACTTTAGACACCCTGCCCAGCCCCACGTCGGTGGGTCACCTTGCACATGCCACTGTAGAAAACAATTATGAAAAACAGTTTAAAAAAGACCCCGAATCTAGCAACGACTGAATATACGAGGCACTCAAAAATATATGTGGAAGGGAAGGGGCAAAGAGGGAAGAAAGGAAAGAAGGAATTAGAGGGGTTAAAAAATTGTAACAGCTGATATATCCTGAGGAACAAGTCTTGGTTCTTGAAAAATCACATTTATGAATAGAGATATTTTAAAAAGCAAAAACGCTGCTATTATTTTAAAGTTTGTGATTTATAGATTAAGACAGTGGAAGGTGAGACCTATGGAGACCGTCCAGGATCAAGGATGACCTGTATTTACCATGCTCCAAAATCAGCCCTTTAGACAGAAGCAAAGGAACTTTCACTGGATCCAGCGGCTCCTGACAGGAGGAGGATCTAAGCAACCGCCCACACCACTGAAGTGCAAGGTCAGGTGAGTGCAGAAGGCCTTTTCATGTCAAGTTGATCTGAATTTAAAATTACACTAGGAGACAATTATACTGTGAACAAGTGTAACTATATAAATCTCAAACAACAACAAAAGGTGAATTGACTGCGTTTGAAATATAACCATATTCCAGTTTGGTGAATAATTATTATAAAGTCACCAAAAGGAAAACAACGAAAGCCAAGCCACAAGGTGATGGCAGACGACAAGGGTGCACGGTTTACGACTTCCCAACACGGGTTCGGAACGAAAGGCGGAACTCTCCGCTGCACCACACCAACACAGCTCTGAAACAGGCCCGAAGCATTTACGCCTTACGGGAGCTGTGAAAGCAGATCTATTTGATGCATCCCAGAGGGTAACATGGAAAGAGCGTCCTACCTTTGTGATGAGCAGTCGGTACCGATCCAGCATTGCCTGGTTGTCATGGCAGCCTGCTAACAACTGCCATACCTCTGCCCTCAGAGCTTCAGGGACGCCACTCTTCACCAGAGTCGACAGCCCTTTCGGTCGTGCCCCAAGGTTATTGTGCCTGAGAACATAAGCAAATAAAACGCTCAGAGTCCCCTCACCACTGCCGAACTGCCACTGTGAGGAAAAGTGCATGGACGAGTTTACACGAAGAGTAAGCCTGGGCCCAAAGAGGGGAAAGGCATGAACTAATGATAGGGTTCAACTCTGTGATGTTTTTGACCGTTTCTCTTGATCTTACCTTCTTTATCGTGAACCATGTTATTCCACCACCAAAGAAAGGTTTTTCTTTCTCTCATTTACTATTCCTTATTTACTCTATGAACTTACTCACAATATTAAATGTGTTAACTAAATGTTTCCAGGCAGCATTTCAAGGCACAAAAAGAACCACCCGAACCCCTGAGATGAGTGCACTAGGGCAGGTTGGCTGCTGGTGTGTCCTCCAGCTCCAGCGCAGAGCCCGGTGCTGACACGCCCTCCCCTGAACACGTCCTGTGCTTGCCCGTCCGGTCCCCATCTGGCTACAGAGACTGCTGGACACCTCTGAGGAATGCTGGAGCTTGAGAACTATCTGATGCCCAAGGGCTGTATGTCTTTATTTTTCTTTGACCAGGTTAATTTACATCTCTCAATAGATCAAAGATAATGTGTAGAAAACTGATAATAATGTACAATTTTTTTTTGTCCTTAGCTATTCAAATGATTCCTATTCGTGGCACTGCAAATGAATTGTCTGGTGGAGAATATAAATCTCTAAAGGAAATCCTCATTTTCATTAGTTCTAATACATTACTGCATCCCTCTTAGTCAATGTCAAATAAACTCTGAGATGTGTTCCTTTTATATGTATAAACGTAAGATAACTCTTTGTTTAAGAAAGGCGAGGCAGCTGGCCCCTCTTCCTCTGAAGAGTATCTTCTCACAGACATAATAGGCTCAACTCTTCAGTTAGGGATCTGATAAACCCAGTCTCCAGATTTTACAGTGAGCAGCCACAAGCCTTCCAACCCTCGGATCGATAAATACACATCTCCAAATTAACTCAGGAGTCTCTCAGGATTTCCAAAGGAGATCTCCACCAGTAATATTCATTTGTCTCTTAAAATAAAAGTAGTTTTAATTGTTCTTTCATCTACTTGATTGTATAAAATGTGTAGAATTCATCCCAAACTTTGTGCTTCCTTCTAGACTACCTGCATGCATATAACCTGATATGTATGCCCGACAAAAACATAGTGTTTTCCATCTCTGCACCACATGCGGAGTCTTTTTGTTGGCAAGATTGTTTTATTCATGATTATCTTTTTTAAAAACTCAACTATAATAAATGTGAACAGAGTATTTACAATAAATATAAACAAGGCACCTTCTTTTGTAGTTTCAGATAAAACCCCAAAATGTAAAGTAATAGTCTGCGTCAAGAAGAACAGAACAGACTGAGTTACAGTTTATAATCAGTGGTGAAATGAGTATTTCTAAACCTTCAGCCCCTTTTAGTGGTAACACAGACTTAGTTGAGAAAGGAACCATGACCCTTTAACAACAGATATCTACATGTATGGGCAATATAGCATAAAATTGACTACTCTGAGCAATGTTATGTCTTATAAATAAGACTACACTGGGGGGAAGGCCTAGACAAACATAAAGAGTATTTATTTATTTTTAAAGATTGTATTTATATACTTTTTTAGAGAGAGGTACAGAGGGAGAAAGAGAGGGAAAGAAACATCAATGTGTAGTTGACTCTCCCATGCCCCCTACTGGGGACCTGACCTGCAAACCAGGCATGTGCCCTGACTGGGAATCGAACCGGTGACCCTTTGCAAGCTGACGCTCGATCCACTGAGCCACACCAACTAGGGCACATAAAGAGTATTTATAAGTTTTATTTTAACTTTTATGTTTTTAAAGTACATTAAAATATTAAGATATATGAACACATCAATTTTAATACAAATTAATGTAACATAAAATTTAACTAATATAACATGAATTATGTAAACATAAAATTTTCAATTAAAAAATGAATTTTTACCATCTTCCTAGCAATTCTCCCCAGGAATACAGGATCTTCTCAGGACAATCCTTAGACACATCGCCTGTTCCACTTGAGAGTTCATTATCACTGTCTGTAGAAAAACCACAGAAACAGAAACAATAAACATTATATTCCATGTTATATTAGATATCTATATATTAAAAAACAAAAAACATGACTCAGTGCCCATAAAAGACAAATGATACTTTTGCTTATATTATTATACGCACTGGAAAAATAACAGTAAAAATTTCATCCATATAATTTATCCTTAGTGCCTAGATACATACTTTCAAACCATAAACTTTTTATGAAAATACTTATCTGCACTCTCCAGAGTCTAAAATTTAAAATGTCTACAAATAGAGTAAATACCTACAAATACAAAGAGTAAAATTTAAAAGTTAATGATAACACAAGTAAAAATTTCTATTTAGTGCTCTATTCACCAGATTAATATTCTCAAATATTAATGTTTTATTAGTGAGACCAAAATATACTAAAACCAATGGTCAGATATATACACACACACACACACACACACACACACACACACATGCATAATGCTAGAAACACCTATATTATAATATACACAAATACATCACAACCTGAAATGTACGAAAAGGTTGTAGACATATATTCATATGTACAAGACATTGTACAAGACTAAAGGAAACTATTTGGCCTTTCAAAACGGCAACTTTATAAAACATCCCAAGTTGTGAAGTGACAGTTTTGCGAAGAATGGGATGGAGTGACAGTTTGCAACCGCCGATGAAGATCAGAGATTCTCAGCTCTAGAAATCTTTAAGTGGTAACAGAGTTAGCAGAGAAAGTAAATGCAAGAGGCCCAATTCACCTGCGTTATGACCAGACCTTTGACACAGCGCCACACAAGACAAGGCCGGAGAAACGCTGTGTAAACGCCGGAACGAGCGAGATGACACTCTGCCTGGCCGACAGCAAGTGCCTGGCTTGCTCAGCACCGTTACGGCGCAGCAGGGACTGCCGGTAAGTCAGGCCCGCAGGGGTCTATGTTAGCAACGGTGTTGCTTAGCCTGCTATAAATCCAATGATCCAAGTATTGACTAATTCCTGTCAGTGGATGTATTCAACACCAAAAAAACATTAACGTGATAGGCAGAGGTTTACTTGGCCAGGTGAAAACATCTGGTCATATGCACACAAAAAGATTTTCATCACAGATTTAGTAAAATACGACCAAAACAAATGAACACACAGACAAATGCTTCAATATCTTTAAGACAATACTGATAAGCAAGAATTATGAGACACATTTTATTCAAAAAGTGAACATTATTCTAGAAATTAAGATGATACAACATTCACCAATTAGATTGGCAGACAGTATGTAAAGTAATAATACTTAGTGTTGGTAAAAGTATGAGGAAACAGGAAAAACGACTGATATTCAAATAAGAGCAATCTTTTAAACTTAGTAAGATTTGAAATTAATACACTATTTGATCCAGCAACTCCACATCTAAAAATTTTTCTCCAGAAACATATGTGTCAAAGAGAAATACATAAAAAGATTTTCACTGTATCACTACTTGTAATAATAAGAAATTGAAAACTATCAAGAATCTACCAAGAAGTTTTATTAACTAAATTATGGTATAGCCATTCAGAAAATAATATCCAGTAGTTTAAAAGAATTGGTTAACAAAAGAGTAATCTTTAAGGATGGTTTTATTTTATTTTTTAGGATGGTTTTATTTTAATAATATTGCTTCCATGACTACAAAGACCACGGAAATAGCTGTAAGAATACACACCAAACTATTCACAGCAATTATGCTGAAGCACCTAATGGTATCTTATCACACAGGAGGCGCTGAGTGAATGTCAGGGGATGACAGAAGGAGATTAGGCTTTGCGCAGAGGGTGCACAATGCAATGGACAGATATGTCTCATAGAAATGTAAACCTGAAACTCATATAATGCTATTAACCAATGTCACCCCAATAAATTTAATTTTTTTTAATTTGGGGGAAAAGAGAAAAAGATATAAATATCTAGGAAACACACCTGTCACTTAAGTTTTATACTTCTATAATGTATAGTCTTACCTTTTACAATAAGTATGCTATAATAAGCATGGGGAAAGGACTTTTATCTTTTAGATAATCCCTGCTGCGTTATGAAACCAAAAACCTAGCATTATAAACCTCTACTAACGTGCCATTAAAATCACCACTGGAAACAACAAAACACTGTCTTCCTGGCAACCTTCCACGTTACCGTCCATCACAAAAAGTGAACTGGAACTGTAAACACCGAGATTAGCAGCGGAAACCACAAGGAAAAGGGAAGAAAATGAGCAGACAGGTAACACCAGATCACAGATGAACAATGACACAGAGGGGAGAGCAAGTCAGGGGCTGAAGAATCGGACAAAAAATCAGACTTATCCCAGGCTTTTACCGAACATCTGCCTTTTTTGGTTTATATTCTAGGCACTCTTCTAAGTTTTACAGGCATTATGTCATTTCACCCTCTGAACAATCTAGCGAAGTAGTCATAACTGGTTTATTCACCTTGAAGATGAAAAAACTGAGGCACAGAGAGGTTAAGTAACTCACCCATGGTTACCCAGCTAATGGGGAGAGAGGATTCCATCTCAGTTTGAATCCAGAGTCGAAACTACCTCTCCATATAGTTTTCCCTACCATGTTTCTACAGGAGGCTGCACTTGGCATTAGTAAATCCCCGTCTGTGCCACATCACAACATCTAGTAAATGCTAGGAGAATGGAAAAGCCAGACATTTAGAACAACCAGCCCCAGAAACACTGAACCGGGAGCATCAGATTTAATGGTGGGGCTTTAGGGATGGAAGCCCATGATGAGTAAAAATGAAATTGATATCCCAGAAACAGCAGGAGTGTGAGCCAGACTTCTATCTTCCTTGCTGCAGAAACTACTGACCAGGAGGGTTTTAGATACTTATTGGCCATCGTGCTAGACAGAAAAATAGGGGGCTGAAGGACAGTACATTAAAGTTCCTACTATATTAGATAAGACAGAGCTTCTAGAGAGGACAAAAGAAATAAACTAAGAAAAATCGAGAATGAAAAAGATGTGGGAGACCAAAGTGCATTAATAAACATGGTGAGGGGGTGGTGAGTAGAATGTGACGAAGACGACAAGGGAAAGGAGAACGGAACCAGGAAGACATGCCGAAGGGCAACTGAAGGTTCTGAAAAAACCGTACCCCAGTCTACAACACACAGAAAAAAAAGGAGGACAAATGAGAGGAGGCTGGGGGGCCCATCCTTGACTTAAGCATACTTTTTAAATATTTTACTTATTTATTCCTAGAGGGAGGGGAAACGAGGGAGAAAGACAGGGAGAGAAACATAGGTTGGATGCCAGCCAGGGACCGAACCCGCAACCCAGGCACGTGCCCCGACAGGGAATCAAACCCGCGACCCTTCACTGAGCAGGACAATGCCCAGCCAACTGAGTCACCCTGGTCAGGGTGGCTTATTGGTACTTTTGCTTCAAAATCTACATTAGGGATTGCCCTCTTACAGCTGAGCTGAGTGCTCCCCCTCTGAGCTATCCAGCGCAGCACTTAACACACGATACTACACGTCTGCTTTCCTCTAGATCTCCTCCCGTCAGATTTTCCATGTCTAAGCAGTGAGGACTAACTTTTATTTCTATATGCCAAGGGCCTAGATTGGTACTTGGTCACAAGAGTGCTACAAATTGCCTAAATGAATAGTTGGAGGGGAGGGAAGTAGAGAGAAGGTAAATCTATTTCACCTAGGAAAACATGTACGCCTTGAAAACTGGTGACCTCTCTCTGTGTGGACATGGGGAAATGGGAACGAGGCTCGTTCGGCCATTCACAATGGATCCTGGAGCCAGACCTCCTGGGTCTCAAGCACAGTCCCACCACTCACAAGCTGCAATCCTGCAAGTTACTTAACCTCTCTGCTTCAGCTGCCTGTGTCTAAAATGAAAATAATATTATAGATCTTACAGAGTATTTACAGGAATCAGGCAGTCACTACATGCAAAACGTATATTACAGCGCCCGGCAAAAGGCAAGCGCTACGTAAATGTCAGCTACTAAAAGCTGTTTCATTCAACAAGTGCGAATGCCCACAGTGTCGAATACTGGGACAGAAGCCAGATTGCATGGTTTGAAGAATGAAGGAGTCGGAAGTGAGACAGTAAATGCAGAGTTTAATTGATTCCAACCCATGAAAAATAGGGAGCTGAGACAGCAATGGAGCTAAAGGGAGCTGCGGGGTCAAGTCAAGCACTACGCTTCCTTCATCAACCCCCGCCCCAGGAAACGGGTCAGTTCTTCCTTCCTGACTCCCATGTACACTCCTGTGGTGATAGCTCCACGGCTTTCATGAAAACATGCCTGTCTTCATTATTTACTCATGTGTTCATTATCTACAACACTCACGGTTTTTTAACATGTGTTTTCCCCTCTCTCGTGATCCAAGCTCTGCGAGGGCTGGGACCATGCTCTATTTTCTTTATATAGCAGCCTTCTGCACATCATGGCACTCCAGTGTGGAATGAATGGAAAGGTTCCTTTGTTACTGCTTTATTTTAGAACGTGTTAGTACATGTAAAGTAATTAAGCAGTTCCAACTTCTCTATAAAGTTTAACTTTAGAAGAGGTCTCTGGGAGATTGGATTTAGGAAGTGGTATTTGGTAGAGACCCCCGCCTCATATTCCTCACTTCAATTCGTTTTCAGAAACATTCTCCTCATCGATTTCAGTCTCCCTGCACTTGGTGGTCTCCTTCAGAAAGGGGGACCACACGGTGCACTACGGATGTCCTCAGACTCATTCTACAGAACTGCTACCTTCTTTAATCTAAACCTCAGTGAAATGGAAATAACAGTGCCAATCACAGTGTTGTAAAAATTAAACAAAAATGCCTGTGCGATAGTAAGCACGGGGCCTGGCACACAGTGGCACTCAATGTCAGCTGTCTTTATAATTATTATTACTGTCACCAAGTCCTCTGTTTCCTGCCCAGCGCTTCCAAGTGACTGAAAGCATTTCACCCTCGTTTTTTACTCTCTACTGATGTCTGATATGCAGAGAGCAGAAACCAACTGTGCCACACCAAAAGAAGATAAATAGATGTAAATTTTTAGATCAAACAAAATAAATATGTATGATACTTCAATCAAAATAATTTAAGGGCTCTCTCTTAACTTTGGCCACTCCCTGCTTTGGGAAAAAAAAAAATGCATTTCCATTAGCAATGTTTCTCATCCTAGTCATAAAAGAAAGTTTTCAGAACTCGTATCAACAGACATTATAAATGGGAAAAAATATACACAGACAGTAGTCTTTTAAAAAAAGCTAAAAATAAGTCACAAAATTAGGAACAAATGGACACAAACATTTCTTTTCAATTGAAAGATTACTCAGAAAATAAGCTGAAAAGTAGGCACAAATAAAAGGTCACTACTGAGGGATTTTTTTAGAGATTTTTCCCAAGACCCTTTTAAAAATAAGCAGTAAACATTTGCTGAAAATAATAAGAGATTCAAGTTTGCTATACGCTCTGTTTTAAATACGTTGGGGAAAAAAACCCAAAACCTTACTAATTGTGCAAAACCTGTAAGAGCACAGGTCAACCTAAAATGCTACAAAAGTGATTTATTTTGATTACTTAGTAGTAAGTAATGTCATTTGGACAGCCAAAAACTATAACCACATTTATATGACCTTGAATATAATTTCTCATTTCTCACATGACAGAGTCAGAATATACTTGATCTATAGGGAAGCTGATATACAAATATAAATAATTAAACATAACATCATCCTTAATTTCTGAAAAATTACATTTCCCACAGCCAAAACCAGGTGATTTTTTTAATAGAAGATTCAAGGTAGAGGAGACCACACAAGATGACAAGATGCCTTTCTAACTAAGTCATCAACCCTGTCATTCTGAATCTAATTACAGGTTTCTAATTAATAATCCCTATAGTTGCTAAGCATGAGTGATTAATAAAAATCTATCATTAATCACTGAAATTTGCCCACCACACTCAAGAGAAGTAGAGCGGCCAAGAACCCCACCTGAGGATGTGTCTTTCGTGTAGGTATTTGTTCCTTTTTACATGTTTCTGAGCTACTAATGACATTTCAAATTTATTTAGATATTTATTTACATATTGTATTTCAGTTATTTGAAAATGCACCTCAATTTTATGCCCATTTTCCCATTTTTCAGATTGTCTTGTTGAGGTATGACTGACATACAAAATGCTACAGATATTTAATGTATACACTTGAAATGTTTGGAGACGCTAGTAAAACATATCGTTTAAAATTTTTGAGTATGTCCATATAAGTGTGTTATCTATGACTATTTTTTAAAAATAAATTGAGAACCCATAAATAAGTATTTATTAACTATCATCACACCCCGAATTAGAAGTAGAGAAAATCTATCTATCTTGCTATGTCAGAGGTCTTCAAATCGCCCCCAGGTATCCTGGTTCACTAGGAAGACTCACAGGACTGAGCACATAGTTGTAATGTACTTCCACTTAGGACTTAATTCAGTGAGGGGATATGAAGCAAAATCAGCAAAGGGAAAAAGCACGTGGGGTGAAGGCTGGAGGAAACCAGGGACAACTTCCCAGAGTCCTCTCCCACTGGACTCACAGAGGACACACTTAATTCCTCCAACACGAGCTGGAACCACATGTGTGGAATGTTGTCTACCAAAAAAGCTCACCAGAGATTCGGTGTCCAAGGTTTTTATTGGGGCTGGTCACCTAGGTTCCTTCTGCCTAGCACGTTCTGAAATTCCAGACTCCAAAAGGAAAAGAGGTGTTCAGCACAAACCACCATGCTGGTACAAACAGGTTAGGCACAGTGAACCAGTCTTCTCAATTAGGGAATGGTGGGAACCCTCCTGAAATTCAAGTTTCCTGAAATCCGTCAAGGGCCAACCTTACAAGCATGCTTTTCTAAGGACAGCAATCTGAAGCCTGCTATGCTAAACATTTTCTGCACACTTATTCACCCCTGTATCACCTACTGCAATTCCTATTAACGGATTTGTAAAATACAATATGGTGTTCTCTGAATCTAACATTTCAAAGAGATTTCCATTCATTAAATAAATATTTACTTAACACTTGCCACATACTAGGCAATGGGAACTCAAAAAAGAATAAAATACCATCTGCCCCTGAGGAACTCACACTCTAGAAGGTGAGAGAAATGAATTAAAAAAGACTGTATTTGTAAATAAAGTATTTTAAGAGTTATTACAGTGGTGTGTTCAAAATACCATTAGAGCAAGGAGGTACAAAGACCAACACTGCTTCAGTGCGTAAGGGAAACCTTCCAGGAAAAAAACATGGGAGAAGAAAGGGCACACTTTAGCCAGAAGTGGTCAAGGAAGACTCTCTGATTAGGTAACACTTGAGCCTTGAACTGCAATCTGAATGACGACAAAAAGGAGGCTAGTAGAAGTTACCTTCCAAACAAGGAACACCACCTGCGATAGCACCATCTGAGGAGCGTCCATGCGAGGGAGAGCTCCAAGTGCCTAGTTCATTACAATATCACGTCCTCTCCATGTAGTGGGAAAGTGATGACTTAGGAAAGTAGCCACCACAAATGAAGCCCACAGCACTAGTGTATTTGTATCTTGTTCATAGCTACCCTATCCTTTTACCAAAAAAAAAAAAAAAAAAAAAAAAGATGATTAAAAATAGATACAAGTAAAATGAAGCAAAAGTCAATTTTTCATGCATCCGAGTGTTTAGGGAGCGTTCACTACATGACCAAGCTTAACTAGGTGAAACAGACATGCTTCCTGCCTTTCAGGAACTCACGTTCTAGCGAGGAAAGGAAATGGATACAGACACAGGACGACAGGGCAGAATGCATGCTACCAGAGAAACAGGACCAGGAAAGTCAAGGGTTGGAGCGGGGTAGAAAAGACGCCTTAGATCAGAACTCCTAATGTAAAGCAACACACAACAGTTAAGTGGAAAACTCAGCTTTGACCTTCTCCACAAACAAAGCGAAGAAAGAAAAAAAATGAAGGGCTACATACGCAGCTCTTACCTGATAAAAGGTTAAAAAAATAATTTCCGTAAGAGCGATACCTTTTCTCAACTGTGTGAGCAACTCATCTCCTAAATCCTCATACAAAATGCCCCGAATAACATCATAAATCCTGTCCAGGAAGGCATTTTTGCCACACCTGTGGAAGCATCTCTACACCAACCTTTGGCTGAAGCAGAAGTAGGACACTAACATGACAGGAGGGCCCCACCCCCCCGCCGCACCCAGCCTCCATGTGACCTCTCACCTCACTTCCCACCCTTACGGGTGAGCTACGCATACTTTCACTGCACATGCAGAGCTGCTTCCCACCACCCAGAGTTCCCCTCGGCCCGGAAGGCCTCCCTACCATGGTACCCAAATACTTCTAGCTAAATAATATGCATCAATCAACACAGAGCTCAGATGCATAATTTCTAAGAAGTCTTCTTCCCTGAATGTTCAGGCCAAACTAAGTTCCTTTTAGTGAGTTAACATTATACCCTGTTCATGTCTTATCACTTCATTTACTACATTTTACTAAAATTATCTGTTTATGGGTCTTTTTCTTCAACTAGACTATAAGCTCCTGGAGGAAAAGTCACATCTTATTTATTTTTGTGTCCATCACACTTGGCCCACTACAAGTTTATTAAACTTATGCAAGTTTGACGAAACCTACTAAATAACTAACTTGAGTTACAGATGGCTTTCTAGCTGATCTGGGAGTCACAGATCAGCTAGAAAAACATAGAAGAATAAATCATTAATGTTTCTTTTGGAGAGGACATCCTGAATATCAGTTGGCTACCTTTTTCACAGTCTGTAATGCAGACTCTTTAAGACTGCGATCATTAGTGAATGCCCAGTGGCCCCCGGTCTGCACTGTGGACAGAGAGGCTCCATCTCCTCTGCACACGTGTTAGGAGAACGGTGGCGAAACGGAACTGTCCTGCAGGGGTCAGTCTTCCGTGAATCCACACGTGGGTAGAGGGCCATGGAGTCTCAGCAGAAGCACTCCATAATCAATGGTCCGCAGCTCGCTCTCACTCACACATGGAGCCCATTCTCCCGAATGACATTCTCCAGTGCGCACAGTGAATTCTTAACTGAGGACACACCCTCTGGGATAACAACCTACTCCCACATATCAGGAATTGCTGTTCTGACAAATACCACTCCAATTTGAAAAGATCATATAATCTGATGTATTGATCTGCTATGAGTATATTTATAACTTAGAACAATTTCTTTCCTTAAAAAAGAAGTGATAAAGGCCAGCATACAAAATGTGACTTTTACGATGGTCAGACACTCCAATGAATTCAAACCATAATCCATACCTCCGGTTTTTGCCCTAAAATCTGGTTGCTGGTCACAGTGAAAGGAATCTGTTTTGTCATTCTATAATTCAGGTTTATTATTCTACTTATGCAAAGTATCCTCTTTTCAAGAAAAGTAGTGAGAATGAAACTCAAGTTTTTTTAGGCAGTTTAGTCCCTTAACTGAGTAACACGGCCATTATAAATATTCAAGAGGAATCCAAATTCTAACCCTTGGAATTCAACCTGGCTTCCTCTAAATGTCTGTACATTTAATATCTTTATTTTATGCATGTCTCTCTCCATCTCCAAGCTGTAAGCTCCTTGAAGACTGGAACTATTCTTAAGCATATAATACAGTGCCTTGCATATAACAGGCACTAAATCTAACTGAATGTAGAAAGAATGGGAGAAAGGAATCTCGAAAGAAAGAGTGCGTGGAACAGAGCAAAGCTTGGGAAAGGTGGAAGCAAGCAAGAGGAAACCAGCACCAGAGTCAGAAAGGTTACAGGGAGAGAAGCAACTGGTTACCAAGACTATTAAGCAGGTAATGGTCAGGTAATTCTGAAGAGACATGAAACATCTAATACCCTTATTTCTCTGACATAAAATCTGTTTGTGGTTTTTGTACAAACAGTGAGGACAAATTAAAGCTCTAACTATGTAAAGCCAACCTTGTTTTATTTTTTAAATACTACTCAAAAGATTTTAATGAGCTCAAATGGGTAGCACGTAGCATTTTTATTGAATAATTTGCCCACCTCTAGCCACAGCACAATGAAAACACTAACGGTGGTCTATTGTGTAGCCCTTCTGCTGACGTACAGTTCACAAATGTTTACTCCGGCCCCAACACTAAAGCCAGTGCAATATTTTTAGCACTGCGTTATCGGAAAGCTCGGCTTTCTTCCTGTAGTTACAAGAGATCTGAGTCACTCAATTCCTAATGCCATTTTCAAAACACTGGCACACCGCATCGCCCTGATGTGACAAGAGCCATAATATCTCCAACTGAAAAATCAGGCTCTTTCTTTCTAGATACTAACTACTGCTAAAAAGAACGGCATATGAATTACTTCCATAATCTGTCTGCAAACAGTTGCTAAGTTTTCAGTCTTCCTTCAGCTAAAGGAGATCATTGTTTACAGAATGCAATTATAAAGTAACCAGGAGCCTGTTGAATAATTTGCATATGCTTGTTTCCCATGTATCTATACATCTATCTGTGTACGTATTATTCTCTGGTAAGGCATCTACTCATATCTTGGCCTATTTATTTATTTGGGTGAGTTTGTTCCTTATTGCAAAGTTTTACTACTTTTTTGAATAATCGGAATGCAAGTGTTTCTTCAGCTATGTGTTTTGCAAATATTTTCTCCTGGTCAGAGGCTTTTCGTTTCACCCTTGAACACTGACATTCACAGAGTGGACATGTAAATTTAATAAAACCCACACTGATTTTTTTATTTCATAAATGACTTTTTAAAAAGTAATCAGGAGCCTGGATTCTGGTCCTGACACTATTGCTTAACCTAAGGGCCTCGGTTTCCAGAACTATCAATGACACAGTTCAGTAAAATCAGAGTCCATTCGTTGTACAAAATACATAATTCCTGAGCTGTTGCCAGGCTCCAAAGTTTAAATATTTTAATGATTCGAGGTTAGCACAGTTCTCCTGATTTTAATAGATTGTAAGGAAAACCCAACAACTAGCACCCTCCTCCTCCTCGGGGCTTTCCCTCAGACACCTGCTCCCCAAGCCCTGCCCACAGACATGCGCTTGGGAGGCTGCAGCTCTCAGGGACTTCTGGCTTCACCCCAGTTCCCAGCATGAAGCTGATAAACAATGGGGTCAGCCCACTGAAAGGGGGGCAGTGCCTGAGGAGGAAAAGGGAGATTCCAGCATGGCCTTAGCCTGCAAAAAAAAAAAAAAAAAAAGTTTTAGGGAAAAAAAAACAAACCTGTGTGACCTTGGGCAACCTGCTTTACCTCTCTAAGCCTCAATTTTTCTGTTCAAAAAGGATAAAATACCAGCTCATAAGGCTGGTGTGAGAATTAAATGGATAATCCACATAGTTTTTCATACATATCATTCATTACTGTTAATGACTAGACAGTGGAATTGACTGCCTTCTGAATCAGTTACTCAATCCGTTTCCACAGAGACCTGCCCACCTGCCAGGCATCGAGGGGGTTCAATGTCAGTAGATGCCTCAAAGATCTCTGCCACTTCCAAGACTCGCTGAAACCATGCAGCTGCATCGCCACCACCGGGGTGTGCGCACAACCACACCAAGCTGGTCACGCCATCTTTTAGTCTGAATCCTAACCACTGAGTTGGCAGCAGAAGTGCGTTAGGTGGGTCAGCGTACAAGTAAGTGCTCCTAGACACAGGACTCTGGGCGGAGCTTCACAGACCACCTGCGGACCACCCACCACTACCTACGGGAATAAAGTCCAGAGGCCAGAGAGGGTAAACTTCACAACACGGAGAACAGCTGTGAAATGCTCATAGTCCCGCAACCGTGTAAATGTTCAATAAAAGTCAACTCCCATTATCACTATTAACACATCACAGGGGCAGTCTCCAGGAATTATCACCAAAGTTCCAAGGACTGTATTCTTCTAGGCACCCTCTCTATACCTTAACGCCCCTGACAAAGTGCAGGGTCTCCAGATTTCACTGGAGGTCAGTGTCAGGAACATTTACAGTACATTTCTTCAGTCAGTTAAAGCATGAGTGAGATGTCTTATCTAACACAAATGCATGTGATTTGATTTGATTTCTTGCAACCACGCCAAGTAAAGCAGGTAAAGAGGAAGCAGGCCTGAGTGGCCACAGTGCTGCCAGAGGAGGCGCTCAATGCACCTCTGGGAGGAAGGGAGAGACTCCTGGGGGGAGGGAAATTCCGCCCCTCACATCGGCTGGGTTATTTCCAGGTTTCCTAGGACTTCTGATCTGCACATCCACTGTATGCTGGAATCCCAACACATCACACACCTGTCAGCAGATAAAATCCCCGCAGGTGTGGGTGTGAGTGGGGAGGAGGAGGGTTTCTCAGGACTGGCTCCCACTCCTGCAGAGCAATGCTCACTGTCCTCCCGACTCCCCTTTAGAGGAGCACGCAGGCAGGCAGACCTAAGGAAAGGGTTAGAGTCTGACTGTGGGTATTATGAAACTTTAAATGTCTGACAGGAAGAGCAGTGTAGAGGAGTTTTAACCATCAGATAGGCACTTACGAAATCAAAGTGTATTACACCTAATGAACATGTAAAACATGCTCGACCTCATTTGTAATCAGGGAAATGTAAGTAAAACGAGATGCTATTCATCACCAATCAGAGTGGTAAAGACTTAAAAGACATAATATCTTGTTGGTGAAGGCGCAAGGCGGGGCGGGTACTCAGATACTCTCCTGGAATGGGCACACACCTGCAGTCTTTCTAGAGCGCAACTGAGTCGTACCTGCGACAACCAGTGCATGGCTCACCAGATCAGTCTGAAAACCTGCGTGTGCGCTTCGGCATATCCGTGCAGGAAAGACTATTCTTTACAACATTTGCAATAGCAAAAAAGAAAAATGGAAATTGCTCTTAGAGTCTTCAATAGAGAAACGGAAAGGTAAATTATACTATATCCATGCCATAAAATACTGTATGCAATTAAAAAGAGTGAGAAATAATTTAATGTAGTGTTCACAATGGATTGTTCAATGAGAAAAGCAAGTTGTCAAACAGGATATATGCAAAGTTCCTTTTGGAAAAGACAACATATTTCTCCTGAGAATTAGAATTCATGGGCAGTAGGGGTCCATTTTATATTAATTTAAATATTTTAAACAATAAGAGAAAGAAAACTCCATCAATTTTTTGTGTGTTTGTTCTCTAAGTTATACAAAGCTGCTTACCTTCCCAAATCATAAATCTGTGACTGGCTTTACACAGACAATTTCTCAGTAGTTCTGTTCATTTATTTAAAGGTCTTAGAGATTTGATAAAATAAATAATGTTCTCAGTCAAAAACCATTTTAGTTGATTCATGTACTTGGAAAAACTGAAATGACAAACATATCAACAATATTTGCTAGGGAAAACAGAACATTATTATTATAAGGTTATCTCAGAGAAAATCCACTTGGGGCTTTTCTATTACATTTGGTTCATCATTTGTCAACAATGATCATTATTTTAACAACTCCAGCCTGTTTCTAATCAATCTTCTCCCTCTATTAGGCTACCACTTAAAATGCTATTGATAGATCATTGTGAATAAAGTCATCTTCTTAGCATGCTGGAGTTAGCATGCTAAGCATGCTTCTTAGCATGAAAAGACAACCTTTTCAAACACACGCTTTACTAAACCACTTAGGAAAATATAACTACACATAAAAGTGTTAAGAGAAAGATAAATAAAATCAAGTCAAACCTACACGAAAACTGGGTGGCCTCTAGCCTATTTCACTGCCCCTCGAGAGCAAAGGTTACTCATTCATCATTTAAAGGTCTCCCTACTATCCGAAGACATTTATAGAATCAAATTAAGCCTTCCAATCTTCAAAAAAATATAACTTTATTTACAACATGACTGCTTCGCATGTACATATGCAAGATTTCTATATATTTGAAACATATTTCAAAAAAATCCTCAAGTCATGAGATAATTATTTTCCTTGAAAAAAGAAATGGGAATAAAATTTTTTATTATCTTAAAACTTTAGGTATCAGAGGTTTTCCCCTCAATGCCCAATTATTCTATGAATTAAATTAAGTAAGAGAAAGGAGTTTTAATGAAGAGGAAAGAAATACCATTTCAGTTAAATTTCAAGGATTTCAAATAAAAACACCCCGGTATATAATATCAACTCCGAACAGTATCACTGAGAAACACGAGTTTTCATCCGAACTTGAAGTAAAGCCAGCCTCGGCGCTCATCTCACAGTTTGCATCACCGAATTTTACCTCGCCGACCTCCCTCTTACCTTCTAGTACTCTTTCCTGTCCAACCTTCATCTTACTCTATGACGTTTTCACAAAGTGTCAGTAGGGGAATTATAAAGAGAGCATTGTAACAATGTGTCTAAGATAAATCATAAACTAATTTTAATCTCCATTTTCCAAGAACCTTGAAGTTAGAATGAATGCCTGCCTATGGAATGGCAGGAAAATGGCACTAATTACAAAAGCACTAGGGATAACTAGTGCTCTCTATGGGGGTACTGGCTAATTCAAAATTAATCTTTTAACTTCTGAAATGAGTATTTTTAACATATCAGATAGAAATATATAAAGGGAAACATGATCACTTAATTCTTGACAGTAAATCTTTACATTAATATTTAAAAAGTGTAAACATTTTATCTACAAAGTACTAAATAAACCAAATTTAGAAACCAAGCTAGAAACACAAGAATGTTGTTTACTGTCTATTGAATGCTATTAATTTCCACTCTTTATAGGCACCGTATCCCAAAATATAAAGATTACTACATGGTTGAAGTGGAATAAGGTTAGACCTTAACAGACTACACTCATGAACTCAGCACCACAGTTTTGTACTATACATTTTTTAACGAAACACCAATCACAGGGGTGGAAATTAGTATTCAGTGCTTGAGTTCAGTTGGTGTGGGACCCATCACACTCAAGCACCCAGCGGCCGGATCTCACTTGCTCACACCACTGGTGCCTGTAGAGGAAGAGGCCGCGAGCCCAAATGACACTCTAAATTCATCTACAGCACTTAGGACTCAGCAAACACTCGGCACATGATTATATTTGGGTCAAATGCAGTACCCACTGTGATGTCGCACAGTATTACTTAATTCCTGCAATGACTGAAAATGTTTATTCCCACCTAAAATTAAGTGACCTTAAAGGAACTTTTATCATTCTCAGAATCAAGCATAGTGGCTAAAAATATAGTCGGCACACAAACATTTCTTAACTAAATGAAATGGATTAACATACAAATATGCTCTCTTCCTGGGCAAGTTCACCCAGCACCAAGCCTTTGAATACAGCAATTAAACACAAGTATGACTCACTCACCTTTCCCTGTCCATTATTCCCTTAAATTGTTCGTTGTCTATTTCTAGGGCTAGCGCCCCAACTCAAGCTTTATCGCCTCAAATTAGATGTACACACCATAGATTCTTCACTGTTCTTATTTGCATTTTACATAGCTTACTGCCAGCTTAATCTCCCTAATTCGAAGTTCAGCTCACGCCATGCCCTAGCTCAACGATTCTCACTGCCTTACAAAATCTAAGTCTGCACTGTTCAATGTGTCTAGGGATGTGCGTGCTCCCAGGCCTGCTCTCGAGCTGCCTCTCCAACCTCACATTCACTGCATAACAAGCACAGTTCAGATTCCACTCACATCTATACTTCTTGTCTTCACAACTGTCAAAATGCTATGCTTCCTACTTTCTACTCCTGCAAATCCCACTCTTTCAAATTTTCCCTGAGTTTGAGAGACTTAGTTTGAGACACTCTCAAACTTAGGGAAAGTGAATTAAAAGTAGCATTTACTGGTGACCTACTGTGTTGAAAGTGAACTAAAACTAGCATTTACCGGTGAGCTACTGTGTTGAACTGAGGAGCCCAACAAGAGATTGATGCAAAGAAGAATAAGGATCAAAGTTTCTTAGAATTTTCATTCCAGCAGGAAGAGAAGATATATATGCCTATGATTCAACATGGAATATCATAAATGCCATTTAGCAACATTACAGTGGATACTACATTCAGAGAACAAGAGATCACTTCTGACAGGGTAAGTGGAGGTACAATGAGGAAACTGCCATTTACACCCTAGCTTCAACAGGCCAACATCATGAGGAATGCATAAGTAAAGGACATAGTTCAAGAAAAGACACTAGAAGCCAATAACAACCAACGCTCTCTTACTTCATTTGGCAAAGCATCATGTACCATTCTACGGAGTTTCTTAGATCGTTTTTCGTCTAGCTACTGCTGTGTATATTTATGTCCTTGACAGGCCTAGTCCAATAGGAAACATGAGATACACACTTACAGAACGGGGAGTAGAATGGTTCCTACCTTGCATAGTTATGGTGACAATTGAGGTAATGTGTGCAAAAGTAGCTGTTATATAACACAAGCTTGAAAAAAATGACAGTTTACTTCATTTTTGGTACACAACTCTCTGTGACAGGCAGTTCTAAGGTGGCCCCCAAGACTCCTGCCTCCTGGTTTATACAGCCTGTGCGATCCTCACCCTGGCGTATGGGCGGGCCCCGTGAATATGATGGATGTCATGGCTGCGACTAGGTTGTGCTTTATGGCAAAGGTGAAGGGATTCTGCAGCTGTAAGGTTGCAAACCACTCCGACTTCAAGTTAGTCAAGGGGAGACTATCCCTGGAGGGCCTGACCTAATCAGGTGAGGCCTTAAAAAAAAGGCTTGGGCCTTTCTTAGAGAGAGTCTCTTGCTGGCCTTGAAGAAGCAAGCCCGAATGGGTTCTATAGCTGCAGGCAAATCAATTCTGCCAACAACCACATGGGCTTTGAAGAGAACCGCAAACCTCAGATGAGACCGAAACCCTGACTGAAACTTGAATTACAGCCTCATGAGACCCTGAACAGAGGACCTAGTTAAGCCATCCTCAGACTTGATCCATGGAAACTATGAGATGATAAATGTTGTTGTTTTTAGAGGTTAAATGGTTTGGTAACTTGTTACGAAGCAATAGAGAACTATAATAATGTACTTGCTAGCTCCACTTTCTCTCAAATTCCTTCCCTTCTCAAATATGTTTTTCAATCACTTTTGTTTGCTAAAACAGATCATGTAAAAACATATGAAACAACAGTATTATAGAGTTCTTTCCTCCCCATCTCTCTCTCTCTCTCTCTCTCTCTCTCTCTCTCACACACACACACACACACACACACACACTCTTTATAAACACAGAAAATGTCTGACTGGAAAAGAAACAGTAACTAGCATGCCAAAATTATTTGTTTGGAACATGTCTCCTCATCTGTAAAATGGATATAATAATAGCATCATCCTTACAGGGTTGGTATAAGGATTAAATAAATTTATATGAGTGAGCAATTTAAATGTCTGCTACTCGAAGTATGGTGGAACCAAGAGCAGTGTACTGGATGTTTTTTTAGAAATGCAGATCAGGCCTCATTCTAGAAATTAAAAAAAAAAAAGACTTTATTTTAACAAGGCTTCAGGTAACACATGTGTACATTTAAAGTTTGAGAAGCACTTCATTAACTAGTGCTTGCCACGTATAAGTGCTATATGATCATTATATCCTCCTTTAAAAACTCATTTCTTTTAGATATCCTCTACCTTTTTATTTGAATATAAAGAATTTTCATTTGCATATAAAGAATCTTCACTTGCAAACTGGTTTCTGTAGCAAAAGCTGCTAGTGATTTTCTTCTCTAATCTGGCTATAAATTAAGGAATTAAAAGTAGCTTCTAGTTAAGTTTAAGACTATTTTGCTCTCTAGTTATAATGAGTTAAAAGTAGTATTATACAGCTGATGGTCACTTATATTAAGGGGAAATTTTTTATAGATAACATTTGAAATACCAATCCAAATACAAAAACAAAAAAATGCAGACTATATTAAACATAAAAAGTAAACCAACCAAAAGTAAAGCTTACCTAATATTACTGTAAATGTGGAATTTTACAATTACTTGAGCCCGTGCCCTAGAGGACATCATACTGTACTTGCTATCTGTTTCCTTCTTGTAACTTACTATCCATGTTACAAGTAAGTAAATACAGCAGGTCCTCAAATAACACAGTCTTAATGTTCAACATCTTTCTGTTATAACGTTGATGAGACGCTGTAAGAATTTCACTCTCCTTTGTAATTAGCCCATGGTAAAAATGGTTTCGTTATATACAGTTTCATTTATACCTATAGAACCTAAAAGTAAAAAAACCTACAGGTATAAGAACCTATCAATGACATTAAATGAGGACTTACTGCACCAGTATGAGGTCAACCAATAGAAAGTCAGTTTGAAATTCAGATGAGCAGTAACAGTGCACCTCAAATTTCAAAAGCAGGAGCAATTCAGAACATGTGGGAGTGTATAAACCTGACAAGGTAATTTTAAAATAATCCCTTTAGTGATGCATTGATGAAATTAACTTTCTGCTAAGATTCCTTGCATTCAAACACTATTTAACATACTTCATTTTTTGAACAGCATTTGAAAAAACATGCAAAGACACCTTAATTCATTTTACTTTAGATCTTCCCCCAAAATTAAAAGCAATTTTAGTCCTTTTAAATCTGTATCCGTTTTTAGTTAAATTACAAGCTAAGGCAAGACAATTTAGAGTGACTTGAACTGCCATTTTTGCTTTGACAGGCAAATTGTTGAAAATAATTAAATAAAAGAATATTCCAATCCCCCAGCAGGAAAACATTTCTATGCCACCTCCAGCTCTAACTTTTGATGCTTGCGTTGACAGAAATGTCAATTACAGAACTAATAATAAAGTGTATTGAAAATGTATGAAATGCCCGATCTATAAAAGAAAAGAAACTATTACTTCTTACTCTGTGTTTTTTGTAGCTTTTTTAATTTAAGGTGATGGCTAATGCATTTTCAAAAGACAAAGTACAGCTCAAGTAGTGAAAAATTGTTAAGAAGTGAAAAAATGTTAGAGAAAAACAGAAATTTGATGACTTGTTTTTATTCAGCCATGCATAAAAATGATAAATGGAAAGTTTTATGTATGTTTTTCACAATGCTAAATTCAATTCCAGAAACGTTACCTGTGTTTTTCTAATCTTCCTCAGTACTGACCTATTTTGAGGCATTATAAGAAGAAAAATATTCACTCATTATTATAATATGTAGTATTTATTTGTTAATTGTTCATTTGTTGTTATTCACACTACTGCCTGAGCAGGCAAGGTCCCCTTGAGAAGGCAGCATCTGAGGAAAGACTGGAAGGGGGGACAGAGTTCTAGGTGCGGCAGTCTAGGAACATCCCTGGGGTGGTGCGTCGGCAGAATGGCAATGGCAACGTGCGGGACCCATGAGGCCAAGAGCAGTGGGAGACGAGGTTGGGAAGGTAACAATCGGAGAGCAAATCCGAATATGGCCTTGTAAACCATGATAAAAGGGCAGACCTGGCTGATGAAAGGAGAGGCCGACAGAGGGAGGGTTTCAAGCAGAGAAGTAATGTGAACTGACACATTTCAAAAGGATGACTACAGCTGGCATGTGGACCAGAGACCAGGGGGGCGGGAACAGGATGGCAGGCAGGGGACCAGGTAGGAGGCAGTGCAATAATCCAGCACCAGAACTGACAGGCCCAAGGGGAGGCCAGATTCTGGACTCTGGGAAGCTGCCACTGGCTGAGAGAGAAAGACTGAGGGCTCCGCTGCGGGAGAACCAGGCTTCTGTCCTCTGCTCCACCTGGAATACAGCTCTCTCCACAGAATAAAGAAGAACAGAGCAAACCCACTCAGAGGACAGAATTCTGAAAACACGCCTCCATCACACGCAGGCGAGGCCTTTCCGTGAGCACGGGTGTAACTTGTCAGGTCCTCTTTGGTCTCTCCTGGGCATGCGCACAGCCTTGCACACGTACACAGCCTCCAGCAACACGCTGGATCTTACGAAAGCTCAATCACTCCTTCGATCTCCTGGCTAAAGTTCTGGTCGATCTGTGGCTTTCTACCAGAATTACCCGCTCATGTGACTGGCTACCTATGGGCCTTCCCATTCTTTTGCAGCAAAAATCACTACTGTTTCCAACAACATTCCAGAAATATGGGGTTTTCTATGTTTGCTCCAAGTGAAGAGAGCCCCTTCTAGCAGAAGGCAAAGCTACCGATCTCCACAGCTTGCCCCACCCCAGTAAACCTACCCCGACATAGCCGGTGGTGGCAATGAGCACCAGCCTGGGGCTAAAACACCAGACTGTGCTTACAGGTCCAGTCATTTGTCTTGAGTAAACATCTCTCAATTTTTTTAAGTTTTAGTCACTTCCTCAAGTCCTAAACTGACTGTTTTTTGACAGTTTTATCAACTTCTATCATTGGTCTTTGGTAGGTGGGTCTGCCAAGCTCCTCACTCAGCCATTCTGCATTAAATGAATTTTACATGTAAATTGCCCGAGCAAACTACTAAAAATGCCATAGGAAATACTGTGAAACAATTTTAAATACAGAAAATTACTGTTTTCTGTCACCTGCTAACATGTCTTTGTTGAACAGCTTACTCGGGTGGACGTAAGAGGAAAAACCCTCTAAGCAGAGGGACAGCATTTGGAAAGCACACTGGGGGACTATCTGGGTGGCTAAGTGTCGGGGAGTCAGCTCCTCCCTAGTTTGAGCTCTCCCTTTCCAACTACAGGGGAGCTCAAATCTCTCATACCCCCAAAATGCCCTTTGTTAGCCAGATGTAACCCAGTGGGTTTAGTCCAAGCTCCTTCCTCTTCTTCTCACCAACTTTCTTAAAAGAACTGTTTCTCCCCTCTTCATCTCTAGTCAATCATCAGTTCTCAACTGTATTAAAATCACCCTCACCGGGGTTCGGTCACCTCTCAAATTTACCAAATCCAATGAATGACTTTTGGTCTTTATCAAGATGGACCTTTGTATTTCATTGGACAGTATGGCCTTGCACTCCCTCCTTGCAAATTTCCATTCCGTGTCCATTACCACACTCTTAGCTAAGCTTTCCCTTTCTGAATCGACCCCTAAAATGTTACTGATCTCCTAAACTACACTTTCAACCATATCTCCCATATTTTCCCCCAGAGACATTTCAGCCGTTCTCACTGCTTCATGCTGATGACCCTCAAATCTTTACCTTCTCTCAGTTTGAGACTATTTTTAATACCTGAAAAATCACTCCACTTTTATGTCCCACAAGTGAGTTCAAACTCATTAATGTCCAAAACTGAATGAATCTTACCCCCACCCCCAACCCACTCTCCCTGTTCCTGTGTTCCCTCTCTCAGTGACTGGCACCTAAGCTAGAAGCCTGAATATAACCTTTGATTCTTTCTCCTCCTTTGTCCTTCCTCTGCTGCCTAGGACATCTAATTAATTTATAACCCTCGATGATTTTTACCTCCAGAATATTCTTAAATGTATCTCCTCTTCCCTCGTTCCTTACATTTTGAGGTAGCCATTCTGACACAACTGTGTCAAAAAAAAAAAAAAAAAAAAACCTGTCAAAATGGCTACATCAAAAATGGAACTTGCCCTGGCTGGTGTGGCTCAGTGGATTACTGGTCAGGGCACAGGCCTGGGATGCAGGCCAGGTGCCTGGTTGGGGGAGTGTAAGAGGCAGCTGATCGATGTTTCTCTCACACATCGCTCTTTCTCTCCCTTTCTCCCTCCCTTCCCCCCTCTCTCAAAGTAAATAAATAAAATCTTTCTAAAAAAAGGGAAGCTTGATTCATATTTAGTTCTCTGCTAAGGCTGACAAACGACGGCTTTGCCAATGCCTACCCATATGGTTTTACGATCCTGAAAGTGGGTGTTTCTGGACATTCAGCTGATTAATAATGAGCCAAAACTGGGATCATTTGTTTTGTCATTTACTTCTAAATCTATCAGTTTTCTAGTAATGTTGCTTTCCATAAGTAAATGGCTCTTCCATTAAAGTACACATCTGTACAACTTTCAAATCTCACCACCTCTGAAGTAACTATCTCTGGATCAAAAAACACCTTTCCAATCTAAAGGTGTGCTTGCGTGTCTTAAGGACTTTTTTTGAAGAGAATATTATGGCTTCCAATGGATTTTTCCACAGCCTGTCCTTTAAGGAAGTATGTGTAGCTTCTGGCTGACATAATTTTTAAATCCTGTATCTAAAGTTCTTTTTGAATGCACCACTTTACTGCATGCTTGAAATCACTCTTCAAAAATGCTTCCACGTATAACAATGCTGTCAGTCTCATGTTGTATTTTCATATTATGTCCTTCTATGCAAAGTCTGTTAATTCTAGACAGACTGAGGACATGATCTAGAATATGTAAGATTGAGAATATGTTGTCTGTACAGGGAATACTAACAACACTACCTTTTAAACAATTAGGAGTGCGATGTTAAAGGGACTTATTTAAGAAAGAAGATCACAACTATGAACAGTAAAATGGCAATAAATACATATCTATCAACGATTGAATCTAAAAACCAAACTAAGCAAACAAGAACAAAGACAGAATCATGGATACGGAGAGCGTTTTGACGGATGCCAGATGGGGTGGGGTGGGGGAATGGGAGAAGAGGTGAGGGGGTTAAGAAGTGCAAGTAGGCAGATTGGTAGTCACAGAACAGCCATGGAGATGTAAAGTACAGTATAGGAAATGGAGTAACCAAAGAACCTATGCATGATCCATGAACATGAACAATGGTGTGGGGACTGCCTCGGGGAGTGGGGGGTGTTGGGTGGAGGGGGGCAAAAGGGAAAAATGAGGACAACTGTAATAGCATAATCAACAAAATATAATTTTAGAAAAGAGAATATGTTGTCTGTACAGCGAATACTAAAAATACTACCTTTTAAACAATCAGGAGGGAAGTTAAACCAATCCAGCCATTTAAATGAAAAGACCTTGACTTAGTGAGCCATGAAAACCCATGGCCTTGAGGTGGACTAACATAGGTTTGAATTCTGTATATCATACCTTTTAGCCCAATGACCTCAAATGATTTACTTAAAACTTTTACATCTATTTTCTCATATGAGATGTAAAGATGATAATATTACAGCTCAGAGCTAATGTAAGTAAAATATAAAACTAGGTCTATTAAATATCTAATGCATTATATTGCACAAAACAGACAGTTAAGCCATGTTAGTTAGCTGTCCTTATTTTGACTTAATAGGACAGCAATGAGGAATTGTATTTAGTAAATTAGAATAAAAGGTATAACTATTGATACTAAAATTGTACAATGTACTCTTATAGAGAAGTGCCTGTCACTCTATTACTTTTGTTCTTTCCCCATTCTAGTTCCATATATTTTTCATTTCTAAAGGGAATGGCAGTTTCACAAGAAGTTGCCTGAAATCTCATGTTTAAATAACTTGCTGGTAGATGCTTGGCATGCCTGCTTATTCTCCTTCCTGAGCACAGGGCTCAATTACATTCGCCAATCACCCCCATGTTCTCGTGTAGTAAAAAATAACAGGCACAGAACTTTTGGCCTGGCCCATAATGCTTCTCTGTATGATCTCTTTCCTCTTCATGTCAGCTAGGATGAAGATGGTCACATTGTTCTTGTGAGTCTTGTACAGAATACGGTAGAGTCACACCGTGGAAGTAAGGGCTAAACTCTGCGATCAACAGAATACTATAGAAGTGCTATTGTGTGACCCCAAGGCTAGGACACCAAAGGCATTGCAGCCTCCACCTTGGCTGGTGTCTCGGACAGCTATCTAGGGGAGGCAAGCCACTAAACCATGAGAACACCCAAGCAACCCCTACAGGGAGGCTTATGTGGAGAGGAAGCAAAGTTTTTTGCGAGCCACCAGCATCATTTTGACAGCCGTGTGAACGAGCCCCGTGGAAGTTTCTCCAAGCTTTCGGCCCCATCCAAAGAAGTCTGCAGATGACTACAACCCTAGACTATATCTGACTCTTGGTAAGAAACTCTTAGCCAGAACTGCCCTGATAAGCCACTTCCTAATTTTTAATCCACAGAAACTATAAGAGATAATAAATGTTATTATTTTTAAGCCAAAAAAACAAAACAACTCTGACCTCTATCTTCCTCCAACCACACATAAAAACTTAAATAAATCACAATCATAGAGGAAAATACTAAAAAATTAGACTTCAAAAAATAAATTTTTGTTCTTCAAAAGACATTGTTCAGAAAATGAAAAGGCCAACTACAGAATGGGAGAAAATATCTGTAAAACATATGTAATAAAGGACTTTTATCACTACATATAAAGAAATCTTGAAAATCAACAAAAACACAAGTAACCCAAATTAAAAATGTATAACAGATTTGAATAGACTCTTGCCCAAGAAGACACACAAGTGGCAAATATCATATGAAAAGATGTACAGCATCATTAGCTGTGAGGGCGATGCAAATTAATACCATAAAATACCACTATACACCCCCGGAATGGATGGAATTTTTTAAACTGACAATGTCAAAGGTTGGTAAGGTATGGCACTGACTCCTATGGTTGATAAAGATGGAAAATGGTACAGCTACTTTGAGATACAGCTTAGTGGTTTCTTACAAAGTTAAGCATACACTTATCATAAAACCCAGCCAGTCCACTCCTAGGTTTTTACCCAAGAGGAATGAAGGCAATATTTTCACCAAAGACTTACACTCACATACTCATAGCAGCTTTACTGCTAAAGACCAATAGCTAGAACAACTCGAAGGTCCATTAACGGGTGACTAGACAGATACACAAACCATGGTGTGTATCTTTACAACAGATACTACTCAGCAGTAAAAAGGAACCAAATACTTTTACAACATCGCTAAATCTCAAAAGTATCATGCTACTGAGGGAAGATGCCGCACACAACGGATTGTGGACTAGGTGATTCCTTCCACATGAAATTGTAGAGAAGGCACCCAGGCTGCCAGCAACCAGATCAGTGGTTGCCAGAAACCATAAGTGAGGGGACAGGACAGACTCTAAAGGGTACAAGCGAAGCTTCTGTGTAATGGAAATGTTTTACACTGTGACTCGGTTGGTGGTTATACAGTAGTTGTCCGAATTCAATAAACTACACACTTCAAACCGGTGAATTCTACAGTACATAAATTGTATCTTCGTAAAGTTTTTTTTAATGAAACACTAGAATAATGTCTAGCATATATATATATATATATATATGGACATATATAAAAATACTCAATATTAGCTAAAAATAACTATTATTTTATGGCAATCCAAGGAAAAATGGTATCATAGAGAAAGGATTGAGAATTTTAAGATGCTTTTTTCAAAGATGAGATAAATCCAGAAATTTATTTTTAATAAACCCTATTCTATTAACAGCTAATGTGAGGCTCAGGATGAAGATCTGTCACTGAGCTCTAGTCTCTACAAAAAGAGGACCGAGCACAGACCCAAATGAATTATGACTCCCCTGAGGTTGGTCAGCATCTCTCAGCAGCATCCAGGTAGCGAACCGAGCAGACATCACAGTTTCAAAAAAGTGAGCAGTGTTATGTAAGGCACCAACAAAAAGTCAGAAGTGAATAATGCCACATGAAAAGTAGGACATAACATTTCACTGAAAGTCTAACAGCACTTGAGAGAATTTGAAACTTGTCATTAAACATTTTGAAACTACTTCAAATAAACTAGGAGGCAAACAGCAAAGCGAGGCTGCCGAATTTAAATTGTTGCGTAAGTGACACGAGGGACTATACAACCGAGACACTCCAAGAACCAAGTTCTCTCTGCACCTAGCAGGATCTAGCCTGAGAGTGGCAGAGTCTAGGAATAATCCCCACTCCTCCCCACCACTCATACACACCCATCCATACACACACACACACACACACACACACACACACACACTCCATTGAGGATTCTGAGTAAAGCAGTTATACAAAGAAAGTGCCCCTTCTTACCCTCTTCCGCTTCATCCTCCTGGGGCGACATCGGGCCCCCTCCACTAGTCGGAGTGAGTGGCTGCTCCTTCTCAGACTCTCGCTGGAGACTCACCACCTCATAGATTGCATCTCCAGCACTGGTATGACCTTTACCCTCAGACTGAGAAAGACATAAACACGTGTTTCAATGTTAGAAACTGTGAAGGAAACCCTGAGAGATGGTGTTTCAATGGTCCTCTTGAAAGAGCTGGACAGAAGAGCACCATGTCCTGTTTGAGAAAATTTTGGAAGTGCTATCTTCTTCACATGATACTCTAAATGCGTGGTTCTTCTAGCATCATGCCAACCAACAAATGAAACCTGACCATTTGGGGAGAAGTCGATCTTTTTTATCAGAAAAAACAGATTCTAGGGCAGGCAGGTAAACAGGCGTTGCCCGATTCTTAAAGACTGCCACACACTGAAGGGAAGAGGATTCAGTTACATCCTTCGACTAATTCATGGAAGTAGATCATTTCTACCTGATAAATGGTTTGCATTCTAAATGGCTTTTTTAAGGAGGAAAAACTAAGGTAACCGCCAATTAACTTACCCAGCAATGCCTACCAAGCCCTGGATAAAGGGCCTTCGGCCTCATCTCACACCCACGTGTGACACCGCGTTCCCCCACCCCGGCCTGGTTCAGCTCCGGGAGCCTTCAAACCCTCGCCGGCTCAAAGGAGTAGGGATGTGCTTTTCTCTCTGCCAAGAGAGCCTCTCCTCCCACGCTTTGCTAAGTCCCAGCAATCTTGGATCTTTTCACTTCCACAAAGAACCCAACCTGAGTTCCTAAGTTCCCCGCACTTCGATTCTCGTCACACCCTGTTCTTCCTTCCCTGAACTCACTACAGTGTCATTACACATTTATTATCATATTCATTTGTTTAACGGCTGTCTGGTGGACTAGGAGGTGCCATAAGGGTAGGGACTATGTTTATTTTGATGAGAAATAATACAGTGCCTGACACAGTGCTGTATTATTAGGTACTCAACAAGTATCGGTGGAAAGATGACTTGTAATAGTTACCTTCTTCCTTCACTACAAAATGAAAATTATGTATATTACCTACTAACGCTGCCTAATTTAGGAATGTCATAGACCCCTAACTTTGTTCATTTAATATTAATATAATTTTATAACCTTACTGATAAGTCGAACAATATATGGGGCGGGGCAAAAGTAGGCTTACAGCTGTTCGCATGGAAAATAATATACAATTATTAATAAATAACAATATAAGAATGACCTCTGTGTTTCGCTTACTCGTAACTATAACCCTACTTTTGCTCCACCCTGTATTCACACGGTATTATAAATAGAAATAACTACGACAATTAGTCAGTATTACTTGAATATTTTTTCATCATCACTTTATCAAAGGTATAGGACATCTGTGCCCTGTCTGTTTGGTTTTAACTATTATATATAAAAGGAAGAAAAGTTGTTTTAGACATAAAACCAACGTTTTTATTAAGTATGTTGATACTTTACAAGTACACATTACAGGCTTCTAGGGGGAAAAGTACACAATTATGACACTAGCTTTTTTTTTTAACTTACATAACCTAGATGTGGATTTTTCAAATATTCTATTAACTGATTCTGTCATTTAGAGAAAAAATTTATTGCTTTTTATTGCTTCTTAAGGAACCCGTGTAGCACTTAAAAAGAACGATAGAAAAATATATGTTATTATATGAAAAGAACAAGAAGGTCTTACCTGTTTCAGCCTCATGAAGAAAGTCTCCGTGAAAGTCTTTCTGCTGAAATACCAAAACCGCTCATTCGCAGGGTACACCCGGACGACCGTCTCCAGCAGGAAGCGGACGGGCTCCACCACCTCCGTGACCACCATGTCCACCGCCACCGTCATGTACACGCGCTTGTCTGCAGCAGAAACGTTCTGTGTCTTACACTGGCTTCATCAGGCCTTGATTATTTCAGAAGACAGTTTCCTCACTTATGAAAGAACTAAGCTTCTTTATAGTCATATTACCTTCGATGTTTAATTTTAAATGTTTTATTGTCAGTTTGATGACTAGGTAACCAAGTATTCCAAGTACGTTTCACGACACACAGGAACCTATTTTAATCAACTGTCCAAATCTTCTGACAACTTTACTTTTTTCCTTCTCCAAATCAGTTCTTAATATAAAATATAAATAATATAAAAATTTCAGGATGTCTTTTACACTAAAACTATCTTTCGGATTTCCCAGTCAAACCTCTGGAAAAATCACAAAGGTTTGCTCTTTCATCTCATACAAAGAGATACTAGAAATTGTTTGCTTGTTGAGTTGCTTGAGAAAGACTGTCAAATCAGAAGAGCTGCTCTACCTTCACTATATTAAATTTTCATAGGAAGATGTTACTAAAATGCATATTTCAACATTATGCCTTAAGGGACTCCCCAGGAGATCTGTCAGTACCCTCGCTGTCCACAGTATTTATTTACTCTCTGGAAAATCGCTGATCCAAGCTCTGGTGAAATAGTTCTGTGAGTTTGCACATAGATTACATATATCTCAAGAGTCCTGGCAAGTGCTTTAGAGAACAACAGTATGGTGTTAACAGTCAAAATTTCAGTTATCATTTAAAATGTTACTGGGCCACAGCCTTCCTTTCATTTGAATCTGGAATCTTCCAGGCCAGTGGCTACTGGCTTTCTACAGTTTCACAATGATAGGTTGAAATATAGATTTAATTTTATTTTATTTACCCTGCTTCAGATTCATTGGGGTTTTTGAATCTGTGGCTTGGTTACTCTATACCATTATATCATTATGGCATTACTTTAAAATTTTTTTTTCAATTTATTGTGCCCAGCACTTTTGGTTCTCAGGAAAGATCAAATAACCAAGCTCATTAACAGAAACATTCAACAGTGTTCTTTAAAAACATTGTACAACATTTACAGGCATGAAACACATGCCTATTAATGTCATCAAATTCAACAAAAATTGTATTACATTCTTACTAAATACACACATTCTCCCTGCCAATTCAAGACAAGTAGTATTCTCTAGACATTGTACTCGACTCTTAGGAGACCTGAAAGTCTAAGGGAGTAATGTGGAAAGGTAAGAGAGGATAACACAAAACATGCTACAAGACACAACTTAGTACAGTGAAAAGATCTAAGATATTTCCTCTCCCAGGGTCTCAACTTCTTCTGTAAAAATCAAACAGTAATTCATGAATCTTCTGAATAATTTATAATATCAAGAACACCATTTGAAAATTTTGGAAATCAGGTCAACATTTTGGAGTTGCATATAAAGTAATTTTAAATTTAAAATACATTATCTTTTGAATCAGAAAATTATTATAACAGTATTATATGAAGTCTATTTTAATAAAACAAACAAACTTAAAATACACAATCTTTTACTTGAGAATTAAATGTGTGTTAAAATACAAAATGAAATTGAATTATGTGTTACAGTAAACAAAGATAAAAACTGCTTTTGAAACTCTGATGTTTTATTCTTCAAAATTATGAACTGGCTCATTTTTCTCATTTTTGTGCTTTCCTTCTGAATGATTATAAAAGCTAAGTTTACAGGCTGGTATTACAAGCCTGTCTCCAGAAATAAAAGCTGTGGGTGTAAAAATTATTTATTCCTAATACATGAAAAGCTAAATTTTATATAATCACAATTTTTTTTCCTCCCCTTTTAGCCCTTAGTATGAAATCACTTGATGTGTGGTCAAATGCACACCATTTACGGGGCTGAGAAAGACTCCCTTTAAAGAAATTTGAGAATAATTATCATTTTTATGCTATTCATTAATATATTATACTTCCATATCAGTATTCACTGCCTTGACCCAGAAGTCCGCTGTGGGTATAAACTATTATTTTTTTTTTAAATCCATTATTTTCTCAATATAAATTATTGGTTAGATGACAATGAAGCATTTAGTGTAAGATTATATAACTCATGAGGTAAAACTTTAAGTGTGAAGGTAGGTGGTGGAGGGGAAAAAACACAAGAAATTAAAAAATAACTGGAAAAGTAGGAGCAAAATAAACACAATGAGAAAAATGACAAATGTGACTGTATACCATTTATAAATTCTGTTCAACATTAGCCATGGTAAACAACACAAAAAAGTAAAGAACAAATAAAAGGGTGTTTGTCACAAATGAAATGTCTGATTACATTACTAAGATCTGAGTTCCCAAAGGTCAAAAGACTGGAACCAAAAAAGTAATGACTGAAAAAAATAAATAAGCTATAATATAATTTTTGATAAGCTAAATACTTATCAAAAATATGCACAATTTCAGAATTTTCTTTCAGCATTTCTTTCATAGTCTTTCATCATTTCCACAAAAAAAAAAATAACAACCAATTCTGTAATGACATGAAGCACACAGCACAAATACTTTCTACATAATCTAATAAATTAATTTGTGTATCTTTGGGGAGATTCTTTCAAATAGTGGAAGTTTTCCCAGTAGATGCATAAAGTAGGAAAAGGAACTTCAAAATATAAAGAAAAATAACTCCTAATATTGTATGTCAACTGTAATTGAAAAATAAATATATTTGTAAAAACGAAAATTTGAAGGACTTAAAGGAGATATAAATTGACTTCTCACAAACTTTAGAGCACCATTCTAAATAATATTGTGTTGGCTAAAAAGTCCATTGAGATTTTTGGTTTGTCCATAAAATGAAAGACACATTTTTCATTTTCACCAATAACTTTATTGATTTGGATATTTTGAGTATGCTGGCTACCTCCCATGTGGTATAATGCTGACTGTTCTCAATCGATGTCTCAATTTGACTGCTATCAACTTCAACTGGTCTACCCAACCAGGGAGCATTGTCCACTGGGAAATCCCCATCATGAAACTTCACAAACCACTTTTAACACATTCAGTCAGTCACAGCACCTTCTCCATATACAGCATAGATTTTTTTTTTTTTTTTTTTTTGCATTTCAGGTGGGTTTTTACCTTTCTTGAAATAATAAAGCATAATATGCCAAAAATGTTGCATATTTTCTTCCATCTTCAATATTAAAATGACTACACAAAAATTCGCCAATTTTGATGTTTTTCAAATGCACACTGGTAAGACAGCTGTCACAATACAATCTAACAACTAAGTGCTACTGGAGCCATTTTACGGGAAAAAATGCACCAATTTTGATTTTTCTAAATGCACACTGACATGACAGCTGTCACAATACAATCTAACAAAATTGTTTCCAATGAAGTTAAAGACAACTAAGCACTACTAGAGGCATATTACAGAAAAAACCAAACAAGATTTTTGGCCAACCCAATATTAGATAAATAACAATCTTAAAATTCAAATTCCAAAGCCAATGTCAGTAAACGTTATGTTTTGCATTTCTTTTACCTTTCTGGCTAAAGAGTGTCTTTTTTTTAATTCATTTTATTGATTATGCTATTACAGTTGTCCCTGTTTTTCACCTTTGCCCCCCCCACCTGGTACCCCCATTCCCTCCAGCAATAACCCCCATCAGTTCATGTCCATGGGTTGTATATAAAGTTCTCTGGCTACTCCATTACCTATACTGTTTTTAACATCCCCATCTATTTTGCACCTACTAATTTGTGCTTCTTAATTCTTGCACCTTTTCCCCCATTTTCTCCCTCCCCCTTCCCAACTGATAATCTCCAAATGATCTCTGTATCTATGATTCTGTTCCTCTTCTGTTTGTCTGCTCTGTTATTTGGACTCAATTACTAATAGTCGTGAACTTGTTGCTATCTTAATGTTCATTGTTTTGATCTTCTTTTACTTATGTAATTCCCTTTAGCATTTCATATAATAATAGCCTGGTGATGATGAACTCCTTTTAGTTTTACCTTGTCTGGAAAGCACTTTATCCTTCAATTCTGAATGACAGCTTTGCTGGATAGAGTAATCTAGGTTGTAGGTCCTTGCTTTTCATCATTTTGAATACTTCTGCCAGTCCCTTTTAGCCTGCAAATTTCTTTTGAGTAATCAGCTGATAGTCTTATGGGAGCTCCTTTGTAGATAACTCTCTGCTTTTCTCTCGCTGCTTTTAAGATTTTCTCTTTATTTTTGACCTTTGGCATTTTAATTATGATGTGTCTTGGTGTGTTCCTCTTTGGGTCCATCTTGTTTGGGACTTCCTGGACTGGTATGTCTATTTCCTCCACCCAATTAAGGAGGTTTTCTTTCATTATTTTTTCAAATAAGTTTTCAATTTCTTGCTCTTCCTCTGCCTCTTCTATCATCCCTATGATTCAGATGTTGGTACATTTAAAAATGACCAACAGGTTCCTAAGCCTGTCCTTGTTGTTTTGAATTCTTTTTTCTTCCTGCTGCTCTGATTGAATTTTTCCTTCCTTGTGTTCCAAATCATTGGTTTGATTCTTGGCTTCCTCTTCTCCACTGTTAGTTACCTGTAAATTTTTCTTTACTTTACTTACTGCAAACTTCATTTCTGCCTGGATCTCTTTTATGGCATTGTAGTACCCACTGAGTTCCTAGAGCATCCTGGTAACCAGTGTTTTGAACTGTGCATCTGATAGGTTGGTTATCTCTGTTTCATGTAGTTCTTTTAATGGGGTTTCATTCTGTTCTATCATTTGGGCTATAATTCTTTGTCTCCTCAATTTGGCAGCCTCCCTGTGTTTGCTTCTGTGTATTTGGTAGACATGCTCTGACTCCGTCTTAGTGCACCTGTTATGTTGCATGGTGCAGAGCCTTAGGTAGCTGCCAGGGCAGGGCAACCCGTGTCACAGCTCTGTTGCTCTGTGTGGGGGAGGTGCTACAGAGAAGACAATGCTGCTACCTGGCCCCTGGAGTTTTGCCCAGGAAGAAGCTGTCTCCCCACTCACACTTCACTTTCTCCCCATATGCCACTGGTGCCCTTCCAGCTGCTACCCTGGTGGTGAATCCCAGAGATGGTGGGTCTGTGTGAGTCCTACCTAGGTCCATGGCAGACCCTTTAAGAGGACGCAGTTTCTTCTACTGTCCTAACCCCCACTGGCTTTTATAGCCAGAAGTTATGGGGACTTACCTTTCTGGCACTGGGACCCGGGGCTGGATGGTATGGACTGGGGCCGGGATCCCTCACTCCCCAGGTACCCCTCCCATTTTTCATCCACCACATGTGGATGTGGGACCACCCATTCCTGTGTCCACGCCTCTCTGCACCACTCTGCATCTCCACCCCTCCTACTCATCTGGATGAATGTGGTTTCTTTAAATCCTCAGTTGTTAGACTTCCACAGAGCTTCATTTTCTGACAATTCTGGGTGATATTTGTTTTGTAGTGTAGCTTCTTTTTGCTATAGTTGTGCAGAGAGGCACGGCCTGTTTATCTACGCCTCCGTCTTGACCAGAAGTCCTCTCTAAAGAGTGTTATTCATACTCAATCTGTGTATTACTTTCTATTGTGCCTCAGTATGAGAGTATTCAGTGGCAATCATATGTGTAGTGATCATGTAAAAACACGTAAGATTTAGCATGTATTAATGCATTATACACGTTAACATGGAATATTATCTTCCCTGCAATGGACCATTCTCCTTGTGCTAAAGAAATAGTACTAGGTGTAGAAATTCAAAATGAGTAGTAAGAAAACTATATCGGATATGTTTATTATGCTCAACACATATGTCAAGACAAGGCTAAATTTCATAGTAAAATCTATTAATAAAAGTACTCCATTTTAAATGAGCAGCAGATTTTAAAAAACATGGTAAAACAACACTGTCTGCAATGTAAAGTTGTCAGCAAATAAGAAGGAATCTTTAAGAAAAGTCACCTTTTGGGGTTTCTTCATTAAGTGCCAGAAAGATGGGTGCGTTGGGGTTCCATATCCCAGTGATGACATAGGCCCTCCCATCACAGCTCTTTCCCATGGACTCCTAATAAAGTTCGAAAAGGAACAGATACATCAAGAAAATCACCATCTCAAACAATGAATGTATCTTAAACAATCCAACTTACTAAAATTTGGATTTATACTCCAAAGGTGGGGGGGGGGGTATTTTCTTTGTAAATTTTTTTCACTGTACAAAAACATTTCTTTAAACATTAAATTCTCCCACAGCTTTCTTCAAAGAGTTTCTGTTTAGAGACATGTACCTGCTGGTTAAAAGAGGTACACTCTTCCATGAGGGATCACAAAAACACAATACTGCTACGAAGTTACACTTACCTCCACCTTAGGCTGGGTGTCAAACTCTCATAATCTTACACATACCAGGACGTACGCAACTGCTATGAAAACTATAGTATAGATCTCGCTGATGACAGTTAAACTGAATAGCTAATAACAGGCAAAGATAGTATTCTCCTCTAATGCTCTAATTTTCAATATATTCTTAAAATATTAACTTACTTTGTCACAGTCAATACCTTCACAGTGAACACTTTCCTACTACATACTTTCTTAAAACCACAAAGCAACATTAGGAAACTTACACTGGTTTGTAATCATCACAGAAGTTTCTTGGCTATCTCCCTCCACCCTTACTCCCTCCTCCTTCCCTTCTCTCATCTCCTCTTCCTCTTCATTTCCTCTACTCTTCAGGATTTTTACCCAGCCAGCTCCTGACTCTCTCGACAGAAGCCAGCAACTCCCTATACTGAGAGCAAGACCACATGAAGTTTTATGTGTGTGTGCTGGGGGTGGGGAGGTTAAAGGCTGTCCCACAGAAGAGCACACAGAATATAATCATGTGCATATGCAAAAAAAAGAATATTGTCTACATTACTTTCAATGTCCTGTATCAATTTCCTATTATGAATAGAGAGGGTTCAAAGGGTCAGACTAAAAGAAAGAGAACATTTTTTCTCAATATTACCTCCACACGAATGCTTCTCTGAATCCCTATAAAATTATTTCAGTCATTTGGTAACTACTATTCATATTTTTCTAGTGTACTGACAATATTTCATTAATCAGATTGCATAGCTTGAGTGCAAGGACCACATTCAATGAAATACACTCAAGGTCACGTAAAGGAAACTCAGTACACCTCCAACACTCATATATTCATATTCTCTCTCTCTCCCTCTCCCCGCGTCGATCTCTCCTTCCTCACCCCACTCTCTCTCCCTTATCCTCTCTCTCTACTTTCTAATAGGACCTTCATTAGGAATGAGAATGGGTACTTAACCTCCGCACCAAAAAAAAAAAAAAAAATCCACCAAAAAAGAACTGCGCTGTGCTTGAGTCCAAAAAAAATGAGCTAGACCGATCAAATTATTCCTTTCAATTAACAAATACCAAGGAAAGTGGGCACTGAAAAGTGGAGCTGAAAGGTAGGGTGAGAAGTCAGGTGACGACAGGCTACACGTAAAATGAAGCTGGATGACGGACGGAGACCTGACTTGGGGCAGTGAACGCACAATACAACACACAGATGCTGTATCGCAGAATGGTACACCTGAAACCTATGTCGTTTATTAACCAATGTCACCCCAGTCGATTCAGTAAAAGTTAAAAAATAAATAAAACAAAGGTAGATATATGATAACAAAAACTGTACAGTGGAGGAAACTGCTAAATGCTAAGAAAGAAACAGAAAACAATTCTTAAAATCCTTTAAAATAATCAGTCATGCAGTTAAAAAACAAAGGCAAATTCTGGGGGGTGGGATGGGGGAAGGAAGCAGAGAGAGGGGCAAAGAGACAAGGAGGGGGAAAGGCACGGAGGGCAAAGGGGAGGAGACAGAGGAGGGAGAGATGGAAAGAAAGAGGCTGAGACTTTCCGAAGCTTTCCAAGTTTGTCAGAATAAAGTGTACGAAGGTGAAACTTGTTCTCCAAAGTGTTCACATATTTGGACGGGTCAGAGAAGACACAGAAGTATCAGCGTCTTGCTCTAGGGGGCAGAAATCCCGCAAATGAGGCCAGGTTACAAGGAACAGGACACTGGGTGATTACACAGAAATAACTTTATAATAGCCGAAGCTCGGTGACCATGTGTGAACACAGGGTGGAGATGAACAGCACTGGGTAATAACAAATCACAGCTGTTGAAAACTGCAAACGCAACCCCCTGCCCGACCACCTGTGTGTTGTACAGGTCAGCCCGCCTCTCTTTCCGGGGCCTCGCTGCTGCCCAGCCACTTGATTTCAACATGGACTCTTAACGGTGGAGACTGCACAGGGCCTCAGAAGTTCACGCCAGGCCCGTAATTCTATAATCTGAATTTAAGTTCATGGAAAAATCTCTGCCAGAGATTCATCTTCACCTCTTAAGCTCACAAAGACCGTGACTAGTCAAGACCTAGGAGCTTCTAAGTGTTAAATGTCTCCGAACTGCCTCCTCCAGGAATTTTCAGGGCTCCGACACCTGGACTGCCTTAGGCAGAAGCACTTGCATTACTGCTGTGTTGTACAGAGGGATGGAGGACCGATGGATCAACAGCTAGTTTGTTTCACATTCGATGTAACCGGCTGTCCTTACCTGACCTACCCACGCGGTACTTCCTCTGTGTTTCTGTGGCTCACTGGACCAACCGGATGAGAGCACCTACCCCACTGCTGTAGTTACTACAGGGTCTCTTTCCATCACAAGACTACGAACCCACGGGTGGTAAGAGCCCTGTTCCACCTTATTCCACAACCCCAGCACTTCACGCCATCAGCACACAACTGGGAGCTCAAAAATGCTGACTGAACCGTTTCAGTACCGCTAGAAAAATCAATGGGCTGTCACCATGAAATAAAGAAAATGTTGACATAATTGGTGACATTTACCTGACATTTGAAAAACACAGGTGAAAGGGAAAAAAACATGTAGTATTTGTTGTCACTAAATATAAAAATCTCAGTGAAGTAGAAAACTTTGTTTACTCTAAGATGGCCATTTCCTACAACATTTCTAAATCGCAAAGTAAATGTTTTCATTAACTGCAATATTAGAAGGTATTTCTGTTTAAAAGTTAAGATGGCTTGCTATTTTTACGTCAAACACCAACTCTAAAACGTATATTGACCTTTAAGGGCATTCCTGAAATAAATGCTGTGCCCGCAGTAAATACATTTTGCTGTGGACAGATAATCAAGGAGGAGAAATTCAGAAAGGGAAATGCTTTTAAGAAAACAAAAGCAACCATCACAATACTCAAGTTAATAGCAATGCATTAAAATAAATGAAAGGCACCATATTCACCCTGAATATGCCTGTTATAATCATGTACTTACTCTTTTGGGCTCAAAGAAAAGACATTCTTCTAAGAAGCCAAACAGATGAGTGGATGGACATTGTCATAACTCTGTGCTTTTATTGGCTTTCAAGTTGCATATGATTTTTTGGTAGGAATTTTCCCAAATCTCCCCCTCATTATTAATTTTAACTTTGGGTTTTCAAATTTCATTATTACTATCATACAGCTGAAAGCTAGAAACAATTTTCCCAATATGACATAATTTTACAATAGAAAATACATTAAAATATAAAATAACTATCATATCTTTACTTGGTTAATTAAAGTGTTTAAGGTTATCATTACCATATCCAGTAAATGCATGTCACTGTTCTTCACGTTTCGACCTGGGCTTAATAACATTCCAAAACATCTGAAAATATTGGGGGGAAGAAAGGAGAAATAAGGTATCAAGAATATATAGAAGCCCAGTGAGCAAAAAGCTGTTTTATAATAACTATACAATCTGAGCTCTGTACTTACAAATAGCTTTTTTTACAGAAATAACACAAATAAGAATTCACTAAGATAAATAATAAAAGTCATATAGAAATTCCCAGATCTTTACTTTTGCATGTAAAGGATAACCAGTGATCAGCAAATGTGATAAAAATGGCCACAAAATTGTTGATTGAGACAGAAATACAGTAATGAGATACAAACTGTTTCAGGATAGAAATGAGATTTTATTTGCCTTAAAGTTATTCCAAATATATAAGTCAAAATCATCTAACCCACTTAAATTTAAAATGAGATTTTAAAAAAGTAAGAATAAGATACTTTGCTCTTTTGCATCAAGCTGTATTAATAGAAACAGTCACCCTGGCCCTCAACAGTCATGTTGACTGAACAGCTTATTAAAACTATGTCCTCAGTTTGGAAAAAAAAGTTGTATGAAACACATTACTAAAAACATTATATTAGTGAAAATATTATCCAACGTACTATTAACCATTTGCTTTATTCTGTGCTTACTAAGGCTAAAGAGGTGTGAGAAGTCCCATTGATACTACCCCTTCATTTGTAAGGATTTTAATAAGCTCCTAACTTCCATTAGATCTAGCATTTTTTACTTGTTAGGCTATTACCATTAATTCAGCTTTAAAGGGAAGCGAAGTGCGGAGAAGTTAAACAATTCGCCCAACTTCATATGGCTGTTCCACAGGTCCTGTAACTCCAGAGGCCATGTGATCGATCCAGCGTCTCCCTGCCACCAATGCATACCCACACTTCCCAGAGTGCTTTTTAACATTTATTTATTTATTTATAGAGAGAGGGGAATTAAGGGAGAAAGAGAAGGAAACTGAAAAACTGACTGGCTGCCTCTTACATGTGCCCCTACTAGGGACCCAAACCGGGACCAAACGTGCAACCCAGGCACATGCCCTGACCAGGAATCGAACCGGCAACCTTTTGCCTAGCAGGACGACACCCAACCAACTGAGCCACACTCGTCAGGACTTCCTAGAGTGTTTTTATTGTAGCTTTCCAAAATTTAAAAATATAAAATGGAGCATTTTATACAAGAAGTAGAGAACATAGACCAATGAAGTACAAGATTTTTTTTAATTTCAAAAAATGTGGTAGGTGGCCAGTCAATATTTAACCTGATCCTTGTTATTTACCAAAGGTTTACTTTTCTAGTGGCACTGGCTCTCTTCCCCATGAACAGGTGACTGATCCTATCCAAATATGAGCTCGGTAAGGGATAAAACAGTATACACGTCCTCTGAGTACTTTAGGATACTTTGCTCGAGATTCCCCTTTGGCCTCCAAAAATAATCAAGGATGTAACGAAGACAATCTTGATAGGCTCTGGGGGTAACTTTCCAAGCTTATTATTGTGTCACTGAAGAAAACATAATCTCCTACAACAGAGCCAATCATACTCTAATAGTCATAACTGTAATCTGATTACTATACCCTGTTAGATCTCCCTCCTATGAACTCCTATAATAAACACTGTCTGTATCAATGAAATGTTAATTAATCATGCAGCTCATTGCACTATTTCTTCTACTATTGCCTTACATTCTTTTAATAGAAAAGTTGGTTCCTTTCAGATATAAAATGTGGTCGCCAACTAAAAAGTCAGGTCAGTGAGGAAGAAGATTTGTCTGACATTTCCTGTATAGCAGCCCCCTTATCCTGTGGGGGTGCATTCCCAGACCCTTGGTGGATGCCTGAAACCCCAGACAGTACCAAACCCTGTGTACCGCATGTTTATCCTGCATGTGCACGACCTTCCACTTCCAGGAAGCGCCTCACAGCTTCTTTTCGGCACGGCCAAAATGCCAGCATCACGCCTCTTGCCCTCGAGGGTCATTATGAAGTAAAACGGGGGGGACTGGAATACCAGCCCTGCGACACCTCAACAGCAGATCTGAACACCAAGGTGGCAACTTAGTCACTAACAGGCAGGCAATGTATACGGCCTAATTTTGTCATATTACAAAAAACAGCATGCAGTTTAAAACTTATAAATTGTTTATTTCTAGAATTTTCCATTCAATATTTTTGGACCATGACTGACCAAGGTAACTGAAACCATGGAAAGAGAAACTGTGGATAAGAAAAAACTACTGCATATTTGGCTTCAGTTTTCATCACTCACGGATTTTTTTAAAGAACAATTCCCCAGCCCTGGCTGGTGTGGCTCAGTTGGAGCCTCAAAAGGTCACAGGTTTGATCCCCAGTCAGGGCACACATCTGGGTTGTGGGTTCAGTCCCTGGTTGGGGCGTGTATGAAAGGCAACCAGTCAATGTTTCTCTCTCACATTGATGTTCTCTCCCTCTCTCTTCCTCTTCTTTCCCCTCTGTCTAAAATGATGTCCTGAGGTGAGGATAAAAAAGAACAATTCCCTATATTGCAGGGTTTTTAAATTATAAAACTACTATATACTCATTGTAAAAAGTTAATGAATACCAAAGTATATAGCAAAAAATTAACTCTCCCTTCTCCATCCTGGCCTCCGTCAAAATCAATGCTAACAGTTTAGTATGCAGCCTCCCTCCCTTTCTTTTTGCTGTTTTAAAAACCTTTAAACTCTTATATTATTTTGTTTGTCTAGCACTTGCAGGGAAATGGTGTAATTTTATAATTCCTTAATATAATATTCCTATGTTAAGCTCAGCTGCAGAAGGAGCCTTGGAAGTTTAGGTTTTCCTTAAATGGCAACACATATTACTTATTTTGATGATCTTTGATGCGCTGTTCTTTTTCTGGGTTATAAATAAAAAATCTTGCCACCAACTAGCAGTGTGACCTTAGAGAAAGCACCTAACCCACCTTGGACCTCTGCTTCCTCCTTTTGAAAGGAGAAGCGTAATAGATATACTCTGAGGGTTCTTCAAGCACTAAATTTGCACAACTTTTTTCCTATCAATATCAAGCTGCATTAGTCATTTCCAAAATTATACTTCATTAAAGCACACCAGGTTTCCTATGGGGACAAGCAAGGTCTATTAGGAATAATGTGTCAGTAATTAGATAGATATTATTATTACCACAAACACCTAAGGCAAATATTAAGTGTTTCACTGGGGAATTCAAAACATTCAACCTTCTCTTATTAACTCTATAAATAATGTAGAAAGCAAATTGCTTTCACACCTATTTTCTCAAGGAGCTCACAGTCTAGTAGGGAAGAAAAGTAAGTAAACAGGCAATTACAACCTGATATGGTAAGTTCTCTGAGCACTGCAGTGCAGAGTGTTAACAAAGCAAAGCAAGACACACCCAACATTATTTATCACACACTGCAGTACACAGTCGACCTGCCCAGAATGTGAAATCGAACCTCTGAAGCATGAGATATTATCATATTAATTATACCAGCTGTTGTTTATTGAATGTCTTCTTTATTTTATTTTATTTTATTCATTCTCATTTATTCTATTACAACTGTCCTAACTTTTCCCCCTTGGCCCTCCTCCGCCCAGCCCACCCCTGCTCCCACAGTCCATCCCCACACCGTTGTCCATGCTCACGGGTCATTCGTACATGCTCTTTGACTCGTCCCTTCCCCTTCTTTCCACCATTTCCCCCTGACCTCTCCCCTCTGGCAGCTGTCAATCTGCCCCATGTTTCCCTGTCTCTGGTTATAGAAACTTAACTTTAAGTCAGACATTCCTATATCGTTACATTTCAATTTCAAACCCACCTTCTAATAACCTAGCAATAAAACCATTGTTCCAAAAAGTAGAAGTGATTCGCTCAAACCACACACCTATTAAGTGGTAACACTGGACGAAAGCCCTCGTCTGGGACTCCCAAACTGCACGGTCTCTTCCGCACTGCACCCTGGCCGCCTCCCTGGCCTTCTGGTAGAACGGATCGCACGTTAACACTGCACACTAGAGCAGTGCCAATTACAGATTATTATCACAATTACCACCCTAAACAGGAATAAAAAGTTCAGCTTTCCATAATATCTAGTGAGACTTTACTCAAAACAGAGTTTAAAATAGTTTTTAACACCAAGTTAGCGCCCATACCAACACAAAAACTCTCTATCAAGCATTGTTCTAGACTTAATGATGGAAAAATAAGGGAGAAAAATAAAGGTGATACATTGATGTGCGGCAATGGGAAACATCCTTTTTCAATTTTTCCTTTTTGTCCCTCAAATCATTAGGACTCTGCATACGTCCATGAAGACTCCGGGTGAAAAACAGGAAGAAAGGGAAAGAAAGGGGACCGGCCTCTGACGAACATCAGTTCAAGACAACTGTCTCTTACTGAACTTCCGTTATTAAAAATGAAAAACGACAGCGCGGCAGGAGGGACAAGCAACTGCAAGCAACAAAAGCTAGAACTCAATCATGACTTTTTAGAATGATATAGAAAAACAATACATAATTTCATAAAAATTGGAATTCCAGTCTAGCCTCAACCTCAAGATGTTAAAGCAAAAGACAGTTAGAAAAGTCTCCTACATAAAATCATTGGGGTTGTCTCTGCCTTACTGAAGGATCTGAAGGAAAGACAGACACACAGGCCTTCCTCGGTAGGCACAGAGGTGTGGAACCGTGCAGTACATACAAAAGTGACCTTAGGTATACATGGATTTTTCTCCACGGGAGAAACCGTGATGGTTCTGTGACCTTTAAATATTGGTACTGACAAATGCTACACTATGACCAGAGACGTGGGTGTTCGAGGTAGGGAAGAGGACAAGATCGTCAGACAGCATAGGTCAAGAAATTAAGAAGCTAGATTATCAGAAAAATCATCTACATAGATACAAAACTGCCCAAAATGAAAAGAAGCCTAATACTTAGAATGACAGTGAGCCAGAAGCTCAGGCTGCAAAGCATGATGGGAAGCCCAAGGATGTGTAGGTCACAGCGATGAGAAAACGGAGCATGAAGCACAGAGAGGGGGGCAACAAGCAAGCCGGGGGGAGAGGTAAAACACCAGTGCACGAACTCTGAAGCTGGGGGTTTTAAGGAGGAAGGAGCCACAACAGTCTGGAAGAAGCAAAGGCAAGCAGGAAAGATGCTTCACATCTCCAGGCCAGAGGTACGAAGGGTGAGAAACACCCGTCATTGGGAAGGGTTGTAAGGGGAGCGCTGGACTCAGGCACAGGCCGGATCCTGAGGTGAAGATGACTAGGTGGAGGAGAAAAGGAGCTGTGTTGACGATGGACTAGGCGTTCCAGAGTGGAGAATGGGATGGTTTAGAAAGTTGGGCCAAAGTGGAAGATGGGGGTGTCAGATGGGGGGATATACATAGTCGTGGGGATTAGAATCTGAGTATTGATGGAAAACCCACGAGTCCGGGACCTCTTACAAGGCCTGAATGAAACAGGCAAAACAGAAATAGATTATTTCCGAGAGGCTGAAGGTTCAGAGTAGGAAGAAGGACCTTGGCAAGAACATGCGGATCTCTGCGGTACCCTGCTTTATTCCAGTTTGGGGCAGTTAAGGTGCCCAAGTCCAGGCAGGGGCAGTGTTATCAGAGGAATGTGGGGTTCTGGGCACCCTCTTACTATTATTGATGGGAGTAAAAAGGGGAACAGAATACATGAGTATGGAGGGGGTTTTACTTGAAGTGCATCAAGAAAAGGTTACTTCTGGATGTCCCAGTTTGATGAGTTGGGAAAGTATATATTTATTTTACATTAGCTCATAACCTCAACTCACAAATATAGGAATAATTTATCTATATATAAACCTTAAAGAAAACAGGTAAATGACAATTAGAAAATAACATGAGAATAAAAAGGATAAGAAACTTATTAAACCATATAGAAAGTAGAAAAAGTCAAATTAATATTTAAAGCACAAATACAAAATATCACATGTTATAAAAACATTTAACTTTTGTTAATCACCTAAAGTCCTACTTAATAAAAATACATTTCATGTAGTTCTTCCTCCTTCTTCCCTTCAAATGAACCAAAATCTTTTTTAAAAAAGATTTTTATTTTTACTTTCTAAGTATAGTTTATTGATTATGCTATTACAGTTGTCCCATTTTTTCTTCCCTTTATCCCCCTCCACCCTGCACCACCCCTCCCTCCGAAGATCTTTAAAAATTAAAAAAAACTATGTTGCCATTATATGTAAGAATAAAATATTATTAGTAACTGGGCAATGTTTACCAGTGATATGAAATAATTACAGTGAGCCCTCCGTATCTGTGTGCTCCACGTCTGCTAATTCAACCCACCATGAACCAAAAATATTCTCGGAAAAACTCTGCTGCTGACATGCACTACGTAGTTAACCGTATGTACAACCGTACGTACGATGTATCAGAAACTTCATGAGACTGGTTACTCTCATTAGGTACTAAGTTAAACAGATGCTGTCAGTGGAGGTCCAATTAGGAGCGAGAAAACACAATAATCCGAACAGGAAGGGTGTACTATAAAGAATTACTAAATGTAACAGGAGAGTAACTAAAAACAGAATTCTAAAGAATACACCCTAAGGCTAAGGGAGAGCCCCCGAGGAACAGCAAACTTGGAAGGAGGGTCCTCTCCCTAAAGCTGGTATTCGCGCCTCACAGGAGAGGACAGACTGCAACTCAGTGGAAGACAAGGAAGTTTACTGGACTGTCCAGGCAAAGCTGGGCCACAAGCAAGCAGGAAACAACCCTCTCGGTGCAAACTGCCGAGGTGTGCTGGCAGGAGAACAGTGGGAATCAGGACTCCTGGAGCCAGCTCACGGGCAGAGTGGTGTGATCCCTGGAGACCGCAGTGTTTGGGTCTGGAGGGCCACAGAAGGTCTCACTGAGCCAGGACCAGGACTGAGATCAAAGGACAAGCATGCACTGGGTGCCCAGCTGGAGCCCAGTACCACGGGAAGTCCCAGAATCTTACAGCAAGAAACAATCACTCCAGAACCAGGAAGAGCAGTCCCTTCCTCCTGCAGCGTCTCTCCAGCACCCTCTACTGGCACAATATTGTCTTTGCTTGCACAAAACTGGCAGATGGAGTAAGAGAGTAGATTTGGAAGCAAGAAGCAATAAACTGATAACCAGCATAGGATATAATTAAAATACCTTTTCTAATTACTTAATAGCCATGTTAGAAATCACAATTTCCTGTTCCAATAAATAAGAAATACTTTAGATAATGTAAATCAAGAATATAAATCGACTCACCCTATGGAAAATACAGAGGTTCCTCCGAGAATTAAAAAAAGATCTCACATGCAATCCTGCAAGTCCACTCCTGGGTACACACCACAGGAAATGGAAACCGGACACCGAGTGGACAGGAGGTATCTGCACTCCCACGCTTACTGCAGCCTCACTCGCAGTCGCCAAGACACAAAACCACCCAAACACCCGTCACTGGACGCAGAGACCAAGGACGTGCGACACACGCACACACACACACACACACACACACACACACCATGGAATATTATTCAGCCATGGCAAGAAGGAAGCCCTGCCCCTTGCAACAACCGAAATGTACCTTGAAGACACCACGCGAAGTGACAGGGGAACAGAAGAGATGCTGCGTAAGGGCACGAACTCACGGCCAGCAGTAAGCAAGCCCTGGCAGGCTAATGCACAGGGCAGGGAAAGCGGACAACGGTACTGCATTGTAATCAAACTTACTAAGGGACTAGAGGTCTGAATTATTCCAACCGCAAGAAAGAAATAATAAGTAAGTGACCTGACAGAGGTGGTAATTATCACTGCAATGGCAGTCATATCACAATACATAAATGTATTAAATCAATTGTTGTATACCCTACATTTACACAGTGCTGTATGTCAAACATATCTCAGTTTAAAAAAAAAACACTTCTACATTTGAACAACCAGGAACCCTCTCCAGCTCGGACCGGGCAGCCCCTTTGTTTGTCCATAACTGTCTCGATTAGTCACCTTAGGTAAAGCGAAGTAAAGATCCCTTGCCACTAGAAAAACAAATAATTAAGAAATTACTATTACATTAGAGAAGTATACTATGATTTACAAAAGAATTCGAAAAGAACTCCCATAGAAATCTACAGGTTGTACCGGCGTCAATCCCCTAATGTTCATATTGTACTAGGGACACGTAAGATGTTACCGGTGGGGGGAGTCCGAGGAAGGGGGGAATATATCGGGCCTTTCTTACACTATATTGTAACTTCCTCTGAGTTCATAATTATTTCAAATTTAAAACTTCATTTCAATATGAACTCCAAGATACACAGAATAGCGCAACTTATAAAAACGCAGTATTTCTTAGTGTATGATGCCGAAAAGGTAACAGTACTACATATACCATTCTCCAGTGCCACCTCCCTCTCCTGGGTGCTGGCAGAAGCCAGCAATGAAAGATACTGGAAATTCCATCCTAATCACAAGTTCCGGTAAAAAGGCTGAAAGACAGATAGAAACTTCTAATTATTTACCCTCCAAAGCACCTTAAGTAACTACAAGAGAACAATGGAGTCATTTTGTATAAGTATACCCTATTTTCCTAAGGAAAAAGAGTTATCTTTCTACTAACTTTTTCTCATTTTCAAGATAGAAAAGAATGATGTCCATTAAGGAAAATTATTAGAACATCTAAAACTCTTGATTTTCTTCAGAGATTGCACAGACACACTAGCTCACGCAGAGAATAAAAGATGCAAATCAAACTAACTAACATCTAGGCAACTTCAAGTCAGTGACTTGAGCTTCCTTCTACATCAAACCAAAACAACTTGCTAGGGGAAAGGCAGAAATAAGTGCTAGGTAAACTCGGCAAAAGACCCTGAGAATGGCCTGCCTTCCTGTTATACCAGCACAAAAATAATCAACAGCTCAAACACTACCATCCGTCTACCTCAGTAATGCCAACTCACACTAGACAACTGTTTGCTTTGTGAGAAGAAAAGAGCCCCTGCTGATTTTTATTTACTCGTTGGTTTGGAAATCTTTTCCTCAAAAAAATAACATAAGAAAAGGAAACTGTCAATCACTCATGCTGAGAAGTATGGTACTTAACACTTCAAATTCTCATTATATACGGTTTTCTGCTATAAACTGGCAAGCACAAATTAAGAACTAAGCCAGAATTTATAATCAAAACAGGCACATCTCTGAATCACCCTACAAATGACCAAATTGCCTTCTAGTAATAATGTGTTATATATTTTAATGTACAGTATATGTAATGACTGCACCCCCCAAACTGGGAGAAAAGAAAAACCCCTTTCTTTTCTAGCAGCGCTGGCCCATGTCACTCAGCACAGAGTTGCAGGCTTATAATGAATCTAATGACTGTGCCCTTCGTTCCAGTTCACACGGCAAGCACCAGGGCAGGTCTCTGGGAACAGGGTGAGGTAACAGGCAGAAACCTCTGAGCCAACTAACCAACCTTCCACACGGCCTGGAGCTACCGTCGTTGGAGCACTGCTTCTTCTCAAGGACTTGCAAAGAGGTCCATTTTCTAAATGTATATGGTATTATTTGTCCTAAATCATTTCACTACAAAATAAGAAGTCATACTTGGCAAAAATCAACTAGTCAAAAACATAAGACAGCAGAAAACGAAAAACTGCCCACTCAGTTCTCGGGCTATCAAGCATACCCAACAATCCATTCAAAGCATCAAAGTGGGCGCCATGCAATGGTGCATTTTAAACACTAGATAAAGCTCTTAAAATCCATATCCAGTTGGCAGTATGCAAGTAAATCTTCTGCACATTTCTATATATGGTGATACGAAGCCCATGGAAACGCCAGTGGTCAGGGACAGAGAAAAACACTGATCAGCACACCGCCCAAGTGGGGGCCAAACCCACAACCCAGGCATGCGCCCTGACCAGGAATCGAACCCACAACCTTTCGGTTTGCAGGACGATGCCCAACCGAGCCACACCAGCCATGGCTTTATAAATTTCTGATTCATTTATTCAACAAGTGTTTTATAAGAGGCAGTAAAGAGGAAGAAGCTATATTCTGATATCAGATTGTACTCAGTATTTAAATAACTGTATGACCTTGGAGAGTTATTCAACCTCTCTGTGCCTTTGTTTTCTCGACTGCGTAATACCTAGAACAGTGCTCCCTCGGCGCAGAAAAAGTGCTAAGTGAGGACTGGGCAGCTACATTCAAAGCTGAGTCCCTAGCACTGTGCTAGAGATTGAAGACTGTGGGAGAAAATGACTTCACATTTGCCTTCAAAGGGGTCAAGACGGACCATCGCAGTATAATTTATCAAATTTGTGCATATGAGGAACGCCTGAACTCTTGAATACACAAATGGCTTCTTTCATAATGAAAAGTAGTATTTTAAAAAACCTAAAATATTGAAAATTCACACTTGGAGTGGGTGATGGGCGCACTAGGATTCAACATATTATTCTTGCTACTTTTGTTCATGTTGGAAACTTTACATAATAAAAAGCTGTTTTTAAAAATGATAAATCAGTCTCTCTGTTAAAGGATAAAACATGAATTATCACATTTGAAGGATTTTCTTTCACGCCAACGCCTTTATGCTACAAATTAACTGTCAGCAGCAGTGTTTCCAACTCAGAGGTATTAAGGATTCTCTTAACAAGACTGCCACCTACTGGACTACTTTAAATTCCCCCATGTAACATTCTGTGATTTAAACATACTGAATACCACATAATAACCCAATAAAATACTGGACTTTTCCAGTATTTTTCTGGAAAAGGGTTTTTTCTCCAAAGGAAAAACTAAATCCAAGCACTTACAAAATATCACACATCACAGGAAATTCCGCCCATTAGGCTGCACAAAGTATTGTTTAAGGAAGACCATTAGCCTTAAGCAATCTCAGTCAATATTAGAGCAGATGTTCACAGAGGTCAGCTGAGAGATGCGTGAAAAAGCAAAGAAACTTCACACGGATTTAGTAATTACTGCAGAATATATGAACCCACAGTTTGATACTGTCACCAAGATTAACTGTATTAAAATAAAAGCAATATATGAGGGAGGAACCCCCCCCTAAAACAACAACATAATTATCTTCTGGAAGGTGGGCCCCTTGTAGCATGGGCTTCCCCTGCTAGGTGAGTGTTCTGGGATCCCACTGGTATCAGTGCACCAGCAGGCATCACTCTGAGAGGCTGAGTTCGGCTTTAGGGAATTTTTTTTGAAGACTCCTTCAACATGTTTGCCCATGTCATGATGGGTGGTTTACAAGTGCACCTGCTCACACAACGCTGACTGTTCAGCAACTTTTGACCCAAAACAGCATGACCCCCATGTCCCACCCTCCCTATTCACACCATCTCGGCCCAAGTGCCTTTTTTTGTTTCCCCAGATGAAAAATGTCCTCAAAGGGAAACGTTCTTGTCACTGTGGAAGAGTGAAACAAAAAATGGCAGAAGCACTAATAGGCATCAAAATCAACAAGTTGAAAAACTTCTTTTGAGCAGTGGAAAAAAACTCTCAATAGGTGTATTGCATCGAATGGAGAGTAATTTGAAGGCGACTGAGGTTTAAATATGTAAGAATAAGTATGCAGTTTTTTAATAAATTAATTCCAGTTTGGGGGATTCCCCCTCATAGTAAGTGGCTAGACACAGAATGATTTTTAACTACCCCAGTACTATACAAATGTCTACTTGGGATTTATGTAAAATTTCTACTGATAGCAATATATACTGACTCAAAGAGTACTTTACCTCAGCTTCGGCAGAAGTTCAGATAACGTGCTCTGAAAATGCCTTAAAATTATTCAAAAAGTAGATGAAGTAATAATGAAGATGCTGATGTTGAAGATCAGCGTGCAGCCCAGAGGGGGGACCCAAACAGGGATTTGGAATGGGGTCCAGAACTCAAGGTGTCAGGAAATACTAGAAAAATATTAAGGATGCCCTCGCCCCACCACAGGTGTGAGCTGGGAGAAAGGGACACATGGAGCAGGGCCACTGAGAGCTGTTTTGTACAGCAACAGCTTTGCAGCTAACCTCTGGCATGGTCATTTAACATATCTATAACCTTCAACTGGATTCATAGGTATGTTACACAGCTGTGGGCATGCTTTGAGCCAGGGAGAAGGCAGTGATTTCCACCCAAGATGTAATTGGGAGGCAACTCCCCCTGGTTACAGCGCCTGCGTGAGAACTTGGAGATGACTGGCTCCACGCCATGGGGCCACACCTGCCCAGACCCATTACAGCAGCCCAGTAAAGCTGGAAGGATATGGGAGTGCTGGCAGCTGTGGCCAACTGTGGGAGGAGTCGGAAATGATGTGGCAGAGGAAGATTGGCGTGGGGATTTAAACCCAGAGATATGGTAGCCATTAAGGGGAGACCCCGCAGCCCTGAGGGAGAATCACCATGCAGCTTTAGCAGAGAACTGCCGTACAGCTTTGGCAGAGTGGAGACCTCTGGCAGCCTTGGTGAAGAGAGGACCATGCGGCTGTCGGGAGCCTGAATCCCAGGCTTCTACTTCTTTTCCTGAGATACGGTACCCAAATTAGGGCAGAGGGAGAAGGAAGCACTGTGGGCGTCTGTGGGTGTCCGAAAGGACTTTGATATCTTAATGAAGACACCAGGTCACTACTTTAAGTCTGTGTAGCTTTAAATAAACATTTCCTTTCCTTTTCACAAATCTCTGGCACAGAGAGACGTCTTTCCTCTGGCGGCAGACAATGCGAACCTAGTGGGGGCTCCCTTCAGTGACAGTATATCGTCCTCCCCGCCTTGGCCCTGTGTTCTGTAACAGCTTTTGGCGACCCACATGGGACAATAATTGCCCCCCGCCCCTGGTCTGTTCTGTAACAGTTTTTTACAGTTTTTGGCGACTCCGCCGGGACAGTAATTGTCCGGGGCAGACCGACCCCCTCAGGTGCAGGAGAGTGAGACTTCGGGATTCTCCCAGTCTCTGAGAATTTCTCTGCACTCCTCCTGAGGGCCTCGGCTGCCTACTCACACCTGGGAAGGTAAGAAGGAAACGAAACGGGGAGGGAGCAGAGACATGAAAGTGTTTTAGTTGAAAACTGGCTTCTGAACACGGTTTTGGAATCACGGAGCTGTGGATGATGGCCTGGTTAGCGTGCTGCTTCCGGGCTGCCCCCGTCTGCTCACTCACAGTGTCGGCGAGCCCAGGGGGCACCAAGGGAACCTGTCCTCAGGTTTGGGGAGGAAGCAAACCCCTGGGCTCTGTAAGCTGCTCCTGCATGTGTATGTTGGGGATCCGACAGCAAGCCATGTGGGTGCACCACCATTTTGGGTAAAATGAAGGATGAGCCACGTGAGTGCCCCACCGTGGAGGACGGGTCACGCATGCAAGTCGCCATCTTGGATGATGGGTCACGTGAGCGTTCTCCCATCTTGGAACTGGGCAAGGTAGTGGCTAAGGGTTCTCTTCGGACTATGGGCTGTGTGTTGCTGCTGTCTGGGCACTGCACCCGTCAGGTTCTCTGTGCAACTGGTTCTGAAGGTGAACTGGGGTCCAAGGGTGACCATCTGATTTCTACGGTGTTTGCAAGGTCCAAGCTTCAGAGAGCTGCAGGACGAACCTGGGGACTTTCAGTGGAAGGCACCTGCAGTGCTGGGGACTTCTGGCTGCCACATACTGAGTTTAAGTCCTGAGTTCAAGTATAGTCCTTCCCAGGGTGGGAAAGGAACCAGGAGTGAAGGTGAATTACAGTTAAATCTGGACGGGTAAAAATATGTATAAAGGTTGTGAAAGTTTTAAACCTGGAGGAAAGGAAACCTCAACTACTTGTTTTCTGGTTTCGTGGGAAAGGGGAAAGTTTCTCCCATTGGTCCTGTTTCTGAACAGAACTCTCTGAATCTGTAACCTGAAGACCCAAGAAAGGTCGCCCGTAAGACCTAGGGAAGGTCACCTGTAACTGGTTGGGGAGAGAATGCCTTTGCCCCTCAGGACCCGGAGGGGTTGTTCGGGGCTGACGGTTGCTTCAGCCAGAGGCCCAGGGGCATGTCCCTGCCAGGAGACCAGATCTGAAAGGAGCCTGTCTCTGCGAGGCACCGATGGACGCACCGGTGCAAGAGAATGCCTCTCTGGAACTCCGTTTTGGATTTTGCTCTGTATCTGCTCTGAAAAGGAAACTGAGGATTCCAGAGAGGGCTGAAACTTCATATTCTGTGAGAAAGTGAACAAGGAAAGGGATTTTCCCTCACACTTTGAATTTTTCTCCCTACCTGATCCCTCCAGAATTTGGCATTCTGAAGGAGTGAGTGATGACATAAGGTTTCTTTGCATAAATCCAATAAGATCAGTCGTTAATAGTGGTTTTGTTAACTAAGACTTTGACTGGAATGTTGCGCCTAAAGGAGGTATGTATGTCTGGGTTCTGGTCGTCACCAGAAAGCCCTGAGGAACTGGGATTGACTTGTGAAGCTCTCGAAAGCCCACAAGAAAAAGCCTGGTAGTTTGGTTGGTTGTGCGGTTCATGGCGGTCTTTCCAGGGAAGGAACGAAGGTTGCTTTCCTGAAAGACGGCTACAAAGGAACCTGTAGGCACAATGGAAGCCTCAAGGATTTGAGTGAAACAACTGGTACAGGTGAAGCCAGATGGCAGATATGTGGCTCTGCTTCTGCGCCCCGAGGGGCGGACCGAGAAGTCAATCTAAAGGTTCCCTGTGTGAGTTCCAGCAAAGCGGACTTAAAGATCATAGATGATCCAGGCTGCTCTTGATGTGTTTGTGCAAACGAACAGTCAAAATTAAAAGTGGGACCCAAAGCAGTCCCTGTAATAACAATGAGGGTGATCTTAAGGAGAAAAATTGTGGTGTAAGGAAAATTACAATGCTCGGCATTGGACATCAGAATGGCGCAGCTGACTTGAAAGTTTGCTTTCATTTGAAAGCTGAAACTGGGTTTGCAATATCACCAAAGATGTACAATTTACTGGTTCAAAGGACCTGTCAAACTGCCATTGTTAAATGTCACTGCAGGAAGGACCTTGCAACTGAATGTCTTCCCAGAAGACAGCCTCACAGGCACAGAGTACGGTTGTGTGAGTTAACCTCTGTGTTCTTCTGTTTCCATAGGGCGTATGCCTAGGACCTCATTACCTGAGTGACTGGTCGCAATACGGGCCTCACTTAAGAAGCCCATCTTCATCATCGCCCCCCGAGACTCAACGGTTTGGCTGAACTCAGTGGTTGGGTTGGTGAAGGGTTTGGGTGGTCTGTGGGCTTCACTTTAGAACTGGTTTTCCGTTTCTGTCTTGATGGCTTGGACAGAAAAGGGCCCAGAAATCCTAATGTATCCCCCTCAGCCCGAGTGAAGTGCGGTGGACCACAAGGGTTTTGCATAGGCGTAGCGTGCCTTGTACACCTTCCTCCAGATAAGCCATTCTTTACTCAAGTCCCTGCCTTCGTCATTTAGTGGTTATGATTTAATTGTGTCTTCCAACTCTTTCCAAATCTGTCACCTCCAGAATATGACCAGGATGCCAGCTGTCCAGTAATGCCAGCCTTTGGACACCAAGCCTGTGACTTCCTGGTGACAGCCAACTGACCAGGATTCTGTAAAGTCCTTCCCCTTACAGGAAGGACTCCCTCCGTGCTGCACGCCCCCCCTTTCAGGGCACCCCTGACCCAAGGGTAGGTAGGACGATGTCCATGTCCAGCCAAAAGTAGTTACAAGAACATGAGACCTTCGTCCATTGTCCTTTATATGATTATAAAGTGGTTGTATATCTGAAAGGAGGGATTGTAACAGGGTGCAGCCAAGAGGGGGGACCCAAACAGGGATTTGGAATGGGGTCCAGAACTCAGCGTGTCAGGAAATACTAGAAAGATATTAAGGATGCCCTCGCCCCGCCACAGGTGTGAGCTGGGAGAAAGGGACACATGGAGCAGGGCCATTTGGAGCTGTTTTGTACAGCAACAGCTTTGCAGCTAACCTCTGGCATGGTCATTTAACATATCTATAACCTTTAACTGGATTCATAGGTATGTTACACAGCTGTGGGCATGCTTTGAGCCAGGGAGAAGGGAGTGACTTCCACCCAAGATGTAACTGGGAGGTAACTCCCCCCGGTTACAGGGCCTGCGTGAGAGCTTGGAGATGATTGGCTCCACGCCATGGGGCCACACCTGTCCAGACCCACTACGGCAGCCCAGTAAAGCTGGAAAAAAAAATACAAGAATGCTGGCGGCTGTGGCCAATTGTGGGAGGAGTCAGAAATGGTGTGGCAGAGGAAGATTGGCATGGGAATTTAAACCCAGACATGGCAGCCATTAAGGGGAGAATCATGTGGCTTTGGCCAGAGTAAAGACCCCCTCACAGCTCTGGCCAAAGAGGGAACCCCACAGTCCTGTGAGGGAGAATCACCACGCAGCTTTAGCGGAGAACCGCCACTAGGCTTTGGCAGAGTGGGAACCCCTGCCCCACAACTTTGCCAGGGAGAGCCATGCAGCTTTGGCAGAGTGGAGACCTCCCGCAGCCTTGGTGAAGAAAGGACCACGCAGCTACCAGGAGCCTGAATCCCAGACTTCTACTTCTTTTCCGAGATACGGTACCCAAATTAGGGCAGAAGGAGAAGGAAGCACTGTGGGCGTCTGTGGGTATCCTAAAGGACTTTCATATTTTAATGAAGATATTAAGTCAGTACTTTAAGTCTGTATAGCTTTAAATAAACATTTCCTTTCCTTTTCACAAATCTCTGGCATTGAGAGACATCTTTCCTCTGGCGGCGGACAATGTGAACCTAGTGGGGGGTCCTTTTGGTAACTATATTGTACCCCTCTTGGCCCTGTGGACCTGTGTTCTGTAACAATATGAGTGGGGGGAAGCAACATTTCTAAGTCTTCATTTTGTGTAATATATTTATAATGCAGGTGTAAAGTGTACATGTAAATGTTTAAGTTAACCAAGAAAATATTATGACTGGGCACTCAACAATTTCACCTTTATTCATCCAACTGGGGGCTTCTCATTGGAAAAACAAAGGATTGGACCTTACGCACATGCACAGTACAGGCCTCTGGAGTTAGGGGCATAACAGACTACTTAGTCCCAAAACTCCAAGGTTCTTAAGTAATCATTACAAGTTAAATTACCCCAGCACCTACTACCTCTTTGCCTGTGTCACTACAGACTGGATAAATGGAGAGCCATCTTTTGTTCCGCCAGGAAGAACGTGCTGGGGCGTGTCCAAGGACACAGTGTGTGAGGGGCTGCCACCGTCGAATTCTGGAACCATGTCAACATCAAAGTAAGTAAGCACGATAGTGAACTATAAACTATTGCTGGGGACGGAGGGTGGAATTCATGAGTCTATACCAATAACAAGTAGATAAATAAATGAAAGAGAAGGGAGAGGTCTAGCTTACACGAGAATGCCAAGGGCTAACTGGTAATAAATGCAGGAGTGCAGGACAAAGTGCAGGAGACAGAAAATTCTCATTTTGCATTCATCATAGTAAAGACTGGATCAGACAAGAATCATAAATGATTAAAGGAAGGAATTCTGATGAGAAGCAGGATATTTTCAAGGATAACCCCACAGATAGCTTACTAGTTGCAAGGAAGACAAAAAGGCATTGCAGTGAAGAATTCAGACATCCTGACCAGGTCATCAAAACCAGCACCACCAGTGAGGGACAGATAGGTACCAAACACCTCCAGATGTGCAACGCCGTGAAGGAACCCTCACTTACAGAATTAATGACCTGAATCTAAGCATGAGGAAATGCTGGAATAACCAATCCCAAATGAGTGATGTTAGAAGAAGGGAAAGGGATGCAGTTTTTCAAAAGTGTTCATTTTGTAAGAGACAGAGAAAGGCTGAGGAAATGTTTCCAGATTAAAGAAAGCTAAAGACACACAGTAACTAAACACCACGCATGGGAATCCTGAGCTGGAAGAGGAAAGGATGTTAAGGATTAACTAACAAACCGGAGACAAATGACAAGTCAAATAAAGTATTGTATGAATGCTAAATTTGCTGCACTGATACATGTAATGTGGCTACAAACGAGATACCCATTTCCTAAGGAAGAACATAAGAATACAACACCATGAAGTATGTAACTTACCCTTAAATTGCTCAGAAACGCAAATGCGTGTGTGTGTTGCATGTATGTATATAAGTAGGGAGAGAAAAACAGAGAGATAAACACACAGAAATTGAGAGATTGAGAAAGTGGGTGCAAAGCAAATGGGCTAAACGTAAATATGACCAGTAGATGGTTCTGAGAGTACACAAGTGTTCTCTGTACATGTTTTATTCTTTTATCTCTTCTGTGAGTTCGAAAGTAATGCCAAATAAAAAGAATGAAACATTGCTACAATTACTGCTAACCAAAAAAAAAAAAAAAAAAATTCTTCAATCTCATTATCGTTCTTTTAGAACTAAAATACTCAAAAATCAACGATACCTTTACCTTCAGCTATTTCTCTTCCATTTTAAGAAGCCACCGATTTTAAGGCTCACAACTATTTTTATATTTTATACTACCAAGAAAGGAAGGAAGAAAAAATGACAACTATAATGATATGATGCCACCAACTGTTAAACACTCCTTAATTTCAGGGATGTTAAGTATGAAAACGTGCCTCTTAAAACTGATGAAGTAGGTTTTTGTGTTTGTTTTCACAAACAAATCACAGGCGCGTCACTCTACCAAGACGCTGAAGAGAACCTTTACCTGGATACCAGCCGTAGGAAGGATCCAAAGACCGGAAGAAAGTGGAGCTAAATACCTGACACTCTAAAGAAAGCTGCAGACACCTTTTCTTAGATTTAGTTGGGAGAGAGGCTCCCATGAAGCCCTCAGCCAGAACCTCAACTGGCCCTGACCTTGATCCCAGTCTAGAGAATGGAGGTTTTGGGGGAGAGGGAGTGGTCATAGTACACAACAGCCTTCCCAGAGAGGCTTTTTTCTCTGTGATCGTCAATTTCCCCCACTCCTCCAAGCCAAGTGAATAGGTACTGGTTTTTATTTCCAGTTTTTTGCCACTATAAAAAATGCTGTAAGAAATATCTTTTTAAATGTCCTTTAGCTGGTATACTTTTATTTACAATGAGGTACAGTCCCAAGAATGAGACCAATGTGTCCCATTCCAGGCATTTTTTAATCTCCATGGACGCTGCCAGAGTGCTTTCAAAGAGCACGTACGCACACTCTACCCTTCCCTCCATGTCCCCACCAGCTGTGCCCGTTCTATCTGCCGGTCCGGTATTTTCCTGTTACCTTAACTGGGGCATCTTCACAGATGCGTGTTTGTTGGCCATGTAACGAGCTTTCCTATTCACACTCTTGCTTGTCTTTCTCCTTTTTTTCTGTCAATTGTTATGAAATTTATATATACTATAGATATTAACCTTTCATCTGTCATCTATATCATGAATATTTATTCTGTACTTATTTGTTATTGACTTTATTTATACTATGTTTTGTCCTACAAGGTTTTTGTTTTATACAAATATATACATAAGCATATAAATACACCCACACATATATGTATGCATGTGCGTGTGTGTGTGCATTTATATATTTAAAAGGTATGTATCCATCTTTTAAAGCTTCCAAAATCCCAGTAACTACATGGACTGTTTAATAATAAAAAATGTCTTAGATGTACACAAGGAACTGTAGGAAAAGGGGATCTGACCAGAGTTGAAGAAGTTATTACTGAAAAAACAAAGCCATTTCATGTTTATTGCCCCACTGGTAAGATTTGCAGTGAACCAGTGACATCTAACTTATCTAAGAGTGGCCAAAGCATTAGGCCTCTCATCCTTATTCTCAGTCTTAAGCGGAGCAAAGGCCGCCCAGTGAAGAGCCACAGGGAGTGAGGAGCACGGCTGGGATTCAGCAGCATGTCTCCTGACACACGGAACAATGTCGGTACAGGTTTTTGGTAGCATTTAGAGCAAGCTACTTACCTTTCGATAGCTAATTCTTTGTTAGAAAGTTGCTGCACTGTAATCACAACCTTCTTCTCTACTCCTTGCTTTAATTTGAAATAAAATTTATCTCTATCCTTAGGCACAGGACTGAAATATGCAAAAAGAACAGGACTTAGCAATACAGAGTAATACAATAAAATAAGATAATCTATTCCAACATCCGAATGAGACAGCAAATTGTTGATATTTAAGCAACAGCACTTTTACTCTTAAAATGTACTCAACCCCAATCCTGCCCCTCAGGAACAAACTACAAATTTTATAGTCAACAAAACCTGACCGAGGTTAAAAACAAGATTTTTAAAAAAACATCATTTCAAAGTTTAGTTTTTCAATATAACAGATTTAGGGATATGATTTAATTATTTTTAAAGACTGTCACATCTCGGGTTTAGCTAGTAGTGCAGTTATGAGCTCTTTTAACACAGTGAACGCTAAGGCAAAAGAACAGAACAGCGTATTTTTAAACCTCTAGGATTTGAGATGACTGCGATATATCCAGGGAAGCATAAATTAAAAATGGACAAAGGGGTAGAGATTGCGGCAGTGTAGTCTAGGCCAGACTGACTGTTCTGAAGAATTATCATTAAAATAATAAATGTCTAAAATACAGGTTGTCTTATCTGAAAAAGAAAAATACCTTGAGCAAATTATTTGACCTAATACTCAATTTCTGTACCTGTAAAAGAAATAAATAAATAAAACGCCTACCTAACAATTACTGGTAAAACTGAAAGCACAGTCAAGGCACACAGGTGACCATTAGAACACGAGTGTGTCTTATCTGCCTATTTTTGAATTGGAGAAAAGGTTCTAAATATATGATAGAATAAATGGGTTAAGTAAATGGTGGTCAACCACACAATATACTATTGATAACCATTAAAAATGACTTTGATTAAGAACATTTTAATGCAAAAATTCTTATAAAGTTAAAAGAAAAATGTGCATATATACGATTGTATAAAAATATCCCGTAGAAATAAACAAAGGGAATGAATAAATTACTAAAAGTGACTGTCTTAACTGACAAGACTACAGCTGTTTTCCATGCTACCTGTATTATTTTACTAAGTTTTATGCAATAAAGATCAGTATTTTTAAATATTAAGAAAATCATTTACATGAAATAATCTGAAAAGCATGAAAAGTGAAGCATATTCATTCACCAGTCCAATATTTCTTTAGCCTGTTAAAGCTTTATACAAACAATGTACAGTTTCTAGAATCCTTATATTAGCCAATATCGTATTTCATGCACAATACCAATTTTTATTCTTTTACAATAATCTCACCTAAAGTTTCCTTTCCCATCATCTTCTTTTACCTCCAAGGAGACACTGAAGGTAAACACATCACTGTCAGGGGTCGGAATAACTGAGTCTTTAACATCAGACACTTGTCTGGAGGCACGTTTGAATGCTGTACAGAAACTATATAAAATTCTGCTTACCTAAAAGAATAAAAACGGGAGAAGCGTTAGGCAAAGACTTGAACTACATTTTCATACCCTTCTCACCTAATTCTTGAATCCATAAATTTCCATAATCGTATTTTTCTTTAGCAGATATAGTCTAAGCATACTCTCATAGTTTATGTTATATAGCTTATAATATGTAGTGTATAGTCTAAACATAGTTACTTCTTTAAAAGATATTTAAGTTCACATAAGAACTCCATTATTTATAGATGTTTGTAGACCTTAGAATATACTATATTGCAATGAATGAGTCTAAAAATTACTAGGATGATGCTGCCATCTAAACCTTCCACCATCTAAATCAACGCATGCGAACAAGGTTTTAGCCAAAGTCGTCAATTTCTCTTTTCACTTCCCTCAGCTTCAGAGGATGAGACACTTGAGGCATTAAATGAAGCAAATACTGGTTTCAGCAATAAGCAAACATGATAACATGGTTTAAAGAGCTTCTAGTGTTGTTACACAACACTGCTGTATTGAAATGGTCTTATCTATTTTATTAGTATTAAGCCACCCTGCTGATTACTTTATATAGATGCATAAATCTTATACTCTTCCCCTAAAGCAGAGAAGGGCTCTAAATCCCACACTCTTCCAGAAGTTATTCTTTCCCTCAGTTCCAAAAGCAGCATCATACCACCTCACACCTGCGTAAGCCTGAACCACAAAAGACCTTCCAAACCTCTTAAGCCACTCATGAGTTGAACGAAGAAAAGAAGATGAAACAAAAAGGATTTTACAAAGATCGTATTTTCAAAACCTCACATTAGGAGGAACAAGTAAAGAGGCTTCTAGGAATGTTAATCCTTCATTTAAGATAGAGTGAATTCAAAATCCACTGAATTATATTAGTCTAGGACTAATATTTCGTAATTCACTTGAACAAGAGCACTTTCATCAACAGAATTTCTTAAAGTATGGGATCTTTCCTCATTTTTGTTGGATTCATGTAGTATACCTTTTCTCATATGTTCAGTCTATCACATTAAAAAAAGTGATCTTTAACTTCCAATAGCCAAACTTACACACAAGCTGCCCTGCCAATGCCAAATTAATAGCTTCTTAAATTAACTGACACAGCAGGCATTAATGAAAACTGTAGGCCACAAATCTTATACAATTAAAACAATGATACATTTACTCATTCATTCAACATATTTTGAACATGTGCTGTGTACTCAGTATTATCATAGGTGCTGTGTACTAAGTACTACACATCAGTGAACACAGAGCTTACATTCCAGCACATGTGAGCTGAATGTGCTTGGAGTCGGTGAGGACTCGTTAGGTAAGCCAAAAGCAGACATGTTTGTTCTCCACTGGATACTTATTTGACTTAGCACAGTAAGTGTTACAGAGCAAAACAGAACCAAAGAACATGCTAGGAATCAGTCACTGAAGATTATACCTACAAAGTCAAGTGCAAATAGGGACTCGACTTTCAGTTCTTTGGGCACAGCCCACCTCCTAACCCCAAATAGAATGGGAAGTCTATTGGTTCCTTTTTACACGTTCAACTTCAGCACATGTTTGAGGAAACATTGCACGCGGAGTGGAATAACTGTACATAATTTTTAATGCATTTGTAGAGTCAAACCCCAACCGTATTTCTTTTTTCTCCTCTCCTGTATCTTCTATTTCACTTTTGTGGTGTCAAAGCTATCAGCAAGCCTACCCATCGTACCACACCAGAAGAAATCAAAAGACTTTGCAAACTCTGAAGTACAGGGCGAGGCTCAGGAATTTCTTTTTTAAAAGGCTGAGGACATGGGGCCAAGCCAGGGTGGGAGAGTATGAGGGGGAGTGGGGAAAGAGACTACACCTTTCCCTCAATTTGAAGAAAGGACTCAACAGTTCATGACCACCAGTAACAGCAATCGAACTGTATTTAGTCTTGACTGTGTCTTACAAGTTGCTTTGTAACAAAAAGGCCAGAATCATGTGTGCATTCTAGAGTGGGGAGATAAGCCGGAATGGTGTCCACAGACTGGTAAAGCAGAGGAGCTTCAGAAACAAGAATGACCAATATCTATAATTATCAGAAGGAGTTGGGTAACCAATATCATGGGGAAAAAGTGACACACACACACCATGGCCAACATTTCTCTATATGCCACACTATTACACACACACACACACACACACACGAATAATGTACTAGCATAGGCTTTTTCTTGGCAGAAGGCAAAGGTTTATTGACGAGTAACAGCACAATCTTTGCCCAGAAGGCAGCCCCTACAGAAAGTACTAGTTAAACAAAAACTGCACTGGGACTGCGGCGGCGGCGGCGGCGGCTGCCGCGCTGTTCCTGAAGACGTGGAGAGGATGGCACGTGTGGCTGCGTGGAAAGGTGGTGCGCCAAAACCCGAACTCTGGTGGGATTTTGAGTAACTTTTATTTGCTTTTTTATTACAGTGTTTTCCAAATTCTCAAATACATATTACATGTTAACAGTTTTTAAAAAAAAGTGCCATTAAACTAAAAGGTATTTACTTAAGATAAATAGCACAGGCAATTTTTCCAAAATAAACCCTTTTTACTAACATCGATGAAAGAGAATCAACTCTTTTAACGGCATCATATGTTGGTGTCAGGTGGGTACTAGGTTCATTGGGGGGGATCGCTTGGTTAAATTATATAAATGTGCAACCACTATGCTGTACATCTGAAACTGATATAATATTAAATTTAAATTATAGTTGAGAAACATAATAATTAAAGAAATAAATAAAAACACCATATGTCAAGAAAATACTAACCCAAGAAATAAATGTAGAAAAATAATTCTATAAAATATACCCAGAAAGATACACGTTAAGTTTTTAAAAACATATTGTTCAAATATGTACCTCTCTTAAAGGGGTTAAAATAAGAGGCATATCATACCAAAAAAGAAAACTTTAAAAAAATTTTTTAATCTATTTAAGGAAAAATACCAACAGCAAAATTTAACTAATTTCCAAAGTAATGTATTTTGCTAAAATACCATCTCAACAAATAGTTTTAAAATATTTTTCCATGTGAGGAATAAGGTCTTCTTTTAATACTTAGTGGCGTATCAGCAATACTAAGAAAAACCAGTGCATTAAGAATTAAGATCTTCCCAATGATACTTTTGATATTTACCATGAAATGTCTCTGAATGCCTCATACCAGATGATAGCAACCATGCTTCTAAAGTATAACACTGAGAACTGTTAGTAATGAATGATAAGTATGTTAAAACATACAAACGCAAGCATCGAAATTTTGAAGAAAATGATTACCCTGACTAATGGAAATAAATTTTAAAGTGTCAACAAAGCCTTTGAAAGTATCCTTAAAAACAGACAGCAACAGAAGAGGTGCGTCCTTGGCTTTCTGCTCAACGCTTCCTGACATTTTGCTTTTTACAAGATGCCCAGCCCATCTCTCCCCTGTAGGAGGATCACCGGCGGCGTCAGGCCTCTTCTGGCTGGTTCCCAACTCTCCGCCTTAGATAACTGAGACTCACTCCCTCGAGTCCTGCAGAACATCCAGGGTAACGAGTCAGAAGCGTGCTAACCCTTCGGTGGGGCTGGAACCCCTACTCCTCATGCCACAGGTCCAACAAAGCCATCACCTTCACCAGGTTCCCCTCTGCCACCGCGACTGTCTGCTGCGGATGGGGCTCTACAGTGAAATAAGGGCATGAGAGTGACAGCTGGTGGTGGTAGCTATGCTGCTTATCCTACTTGAGAAGACGTCTTCTTGTCTTTAATGGATTTCTTCATGTCTCATCCAGGGACTCTGAAAACAAGGGAAAACAAATTAATAAGCAGCACCACTACACAGTACGTATTTAAGCAATAAGATGTCTGTCACCTGTTCCTAAGCTATCTTTGCCAGTGCTTTGTGGCCATCAAGAGGGGCCCAAATACTAAAGACTAATGTTATCCCTTCGCCACAGCACAAGAAACTTCTGGGAACCAATTAACCAGACACCTGGTAGATGCAAGGAAAAAACTTCAGATTAACTAAAGGGTAATTATGTTTTGAGGGCAGAGGAAGATGCTGGACATCTTCCATAAAAGGTATGGCTGAAACCCAAAGGCAGGTGGGATACAAGCTCTATGACCAATCGAGCTCTTTATAAAGCATAACTGAATGACAGAAACCCACATCTGCCTGTTACTGTAAATTACATGGGGCTTCAGAGTCAGAGACTTTAACTGGAAACCCAGCTCCATCGTCTATTCCCTTAGCCTTGAGATAAATGAAGGGTAACCACACAACTTCTCAGCCAAACCAGAGCACTTCTGGGAATAAAATGGAATGCCATTAATGATACACCTGAACAACAGGCAGAAACGGGGCCTGCTCCAGGCAGAGAGGAGCATGAGATCACTAGTTTAAAAACATACTATCTAGCCCTGGCTGGTGTAGCTCAGGGGATTGAGCACGGGCCTGTGAAGCAAAGGGTTACTGGTTCGATTCCCAGTCAGGGCATATGCCTGGGTTGCAGGCTAGGTCCCCAGTGGGGGACACATGAAGGCAACCACACATTGATGTTTCTCTCCCTCTCTTTCTCCCTCCCTTCCCCTCGCTCTAAAAATGAAGAAATAAAATATTTTAAAAAATAAAAAAAAAATAAAAACATACTATCTATGTCATAGACATGTGGTGCGTATTGAGTAAATGTTCAGCACAGTGCCTGGCATAAGCTCTATATTTTATACTAGTTATTTTCATTTAGAAATGATTTGTTGCAATAGAGTTTAAGGACAATTATGTATTTCCCCTTCAAACAATGAATTTTACCGCCAATGTCCCATAATGTAACACTTTATAAAGAATGAACTCTAAAAAATAATAGTAATAGCAATACTTGAACATCAAAAAAAAAAATACATGGACATCACTTTTTCACAGCCTGCAGAGTACCAAGTACCCTCTCTACAAATACAATCAATACTATTTAACACCACATCCAAAATGATAAAGCCGAGAATTCCCCAGTTTTGCCCACTGCTTCCCCACTGGGAAAGCTCTCACAAATGACTATTTCCCCACCCACAAACAAGTGGACACCACAATCCCCAGAGAGTGTCATACCATCACAGTCACGAAGAATCCGGGTCCCTTTGCAGCCGGTCCCTTTCACTTGCTTCTGCCCCGCCGAGCAGCAGGTCTCCACCTCTTCCAAGTTCACTTCCTTGCTGTTGAGTGCCAATTTTCCGGAAACCACGCAGGCATGCTAAATGCTGGCTGCCAACGTAAAATGCCAGCACATCTGCTTCCCCACTTCTGTAGTGGGGTTGTAAGGATAAGAAACAGACCCCCTCATCCACAAACACACAAATTCTTTCCTACTATTCATAGTCGCTGCCTCCTATGTGACAGGCACACTGGTACTCATTCACTCTCCTATCACCCGGTTGGTCACGTAGTCAGAGTGTGCACGTACATGTTGGAATGAAAGAGAGTCAAAACTACTTCTCATGTGGGCACGGGTTCCGGCAGAGAACTTCTGTGATGACAACCTAAATGACGTGTGTCTGCGCATGCTCATTTTGGTGTTCAGGGGATAAGGGCTGGCATAGCCCTCGTGCTTAGTATGAAATGCACAGAAACCTGCATTTCTAAGAGTTCTCATGCTGTGGCCTGAAAAAGCTCTCAGAACTCCTATTAATACAATGATTTATTTATGTTTCACGGTAAGAGCAAAGAGAATAACTGCCGCTTTCGGCATTTTCTGCTCACCATCTGTTTTCCCCAAAGCACACACATTGGAGGCTGTGCTCCTCCACAGCCACTGATTAAAGCCTAAGTACTAAGGTTCAAACAGTGCGATTTCTTTCTAATTTGGGGAGAATTCAACAGATGCAGAAAAGAGGAAAATTTTCGCCCATATTTAACAGCCACTTGATTCTGAACTACTTCTCCAGTCTTAAAAGAAACCACCACTTAAGAATGGCTAAAAGGAACTTCTGGCCCCTTAGAAGGCCTTCAATTTGACACCCCTGCTGTATGTGAGCATTTGTATGTTTAACTGGTTTAGTTCTCTAGAGCAAAAGTCAGCCTCTACATGAATGCACATAACAAATAACCACCAGTGAAACCACAGAGCTCTCCGAAACCAACTTAGTAAAATATTCAAGTGCAAGCAACACACAACCATTGTGCCTAGCAGAGGAAAAGGTATTGTCAGAGGAACTTTTGGAAGTCACATGGACCAACAGGCGTGCAAAAAAAAACAAAGGAGATACAAAAATACTTCCCCTTTTTAAGCCTGAGCAGTGACTACCATGCTAGCTGGGAGGAAAACCAGTCAAGTGGCCTTTTCCTGTTCTACCTGTTAGGCTGACCGAGCCTTACCTACAATATCACTTTTGTGCACAGTTATCAGACTTGGCTTTCCACAGCCAGTTCGTTGCCATTACAAATACAAACTTTCTCTTTAGAAATAAACTCCAAATTTATAAAATATGGTGTATGGTCATACATACAGACTTATATAACAGTAAGACTAGGGCTCAAAAATATTACCCTAATTCTTCTCTATAGCAAATTGCAAATATGTTATACTTACTGCCTCTTTAATTTCACAGGTGAAAACATGGATCTGAAATTCTTCTGAACCATGGGAACTCTCTGTAAATGCAAAGCAATTGCTCTCTGTCGTCCCATCATGCCCACGTGCACAGAACAGCACCTTGTAGATTGGAAAAGAAGCTATCTCCACATTGCTGGCCTGGTCTATGATTCTGCAGAGCAGTGATGAAAAATGAAATAAAACATTAACTATCAAAGAACAAAGGCAAACAGTTTTACTATGCCAATAACATATAAACATAATCATCTTAAAACCAGAAAATAAACCAGTACTAATAATGCAAGAAAACAAATTATCTTCACATGTGTATGTATGTATGTGTATATACAATGTATATGTATATATACTTGCTATATGTATACAAGTATATGTATAGATACACACATACAAATTCTTCATATTCTTTTGACAATTACTTCATCTCTATGTTTTCTATTATTAGCATAGGTAAGTAGATAACATTAAGAGGCATTCTGAGCGCTGGCTGGGTAGCTCAGTTGATTAGAACATTGTCCTGATACACCAACTTGGCAGGTTTGTTCTCCGGTCAGGGCACATACAAGAAGTAACCAATGAACAGATAAATAAGTGGAACAACAAATCGATGTTTCTGTCTGTCTGTGTGTGTGTGTGTGTCTCTCTCTACCCTCCCCTGCCTTTCCTCTGTCTCTAAAATCAATACAGAAATTATTTTTAAAATAAAAAATGGCATTTTGAGATTTTAAGAGCTATTGCACAAATAATATATCTACAAAACCATTTCCTAAAAAATTTAAAGCACTTTTTACCAAAATCTTTTCATTTCTATTGCTATTATTTTGGTACTCAGAACTTAGCTAACATTTCCCCACATTCTAAACTTTAGAGAATGAGACAAATCAAAAAGGGCTTTAAAAAGATTAAAAGATTAAATCAGCCTTCAGGGAAAAGTATAGGTGCAGAACATATTCAACCTAATTTCCTAAACCTGGTACATTTATTTGCTCATTCAGCAAGTATCTACTGAAAACCTGGACCAGACACCACTCTAGACATCAATGTTACAGCAGGGAAAAATGCAAATAACCTGCTCCTAGGGAGCTAATGTGTAGTGAAAAAGAAATGAGTAAGCGAATAAATACAGGGCGGGGCAAAAGGAGGTTTACAGCTGTTCCTGTGGAAAATGGTACAATAATTAATAAACAATAATACAATAAACTGTTTAACATACTCACAACTATAACCCTACTTTTGCCCCACCCTGCATAAAATATAATGCGTCAAGGCAAGGAAAAGTGTTCTGAAGAAAAGACCCAGGGAGGAGAAAGAATATAATCACAAGTGTGACTGAAGGTCACAGGGGGGCCGGATGTACGAGAGTAACACCTGATTTACATGCAAAGAAATTCAAGGTCCAAATAATATTAAATATTATTCCTGATTAAGCATTACAGAGAAAGCCATTGTTTCCTTCCAGTCTGATACAAAGACCTTAAAACCCAGGGCTCACTTCCATTTTTTTTTTTTTTTACCACTGTTACATGACCAGGTGAAGGCAGGTTTTTATGCTCCTTCAGAACAGAGAAACAGAAATTACAGGTATTTACAGTTGTATTTCCATTTATAATATTCTAAGCATAATTCTGCAAATGCCCCTTGCAAATAAGGAATACTGTCTAAGCCTAAACATGTTTACTTTGTATGTCTACAGAGTAAAAATGAATTAACAGTAAGGCCTAGGCCTGATTTATGATATAATATCATCACCTCCATCTAAAATCTGCACAATGTCTAAGAGGGGAAAGGAGATTAGAGCTCACCTCACAGAACCTTCAGGAACATTTGGCACATACAGAGTAACAGGAAAGGGGTACTGACTGGAAGATTTCATAGTCGCCATTGCTCGTAAAGCCTCCACCTCATTACGTGGGGAAGAAACCTTCATACATCCTAAGTAGGTCAGTTTGTTAAATAAAACACTATCTTCTTCAGGTAATCCACTTGGAGAAGATGGTCTGGGTGTAGAAATTTCTGAAGGAAAAAAATGCTCAAAAGTCAATGCAAAATTTCACAGTGTAATTCTGCCTATTGCCCAAAAACAAATGAAAAATTGCAAAGAAAATTTATGTCTTTCTGTTTTCATTTCTTTTAATGTTTATCCCTCACCTTAACTCAGAGTTCTAGAATTAACCATTTTAAACATCCACATCTCTCAAAATACTATCTTACTTAGCTGTAACTTCTCTAGAGAAAAAGAAAAACATGCTAAGTTTTATATTTAAAAAAATAAAAACATGGAGTTCAAATGATATAGAACAATAAGGAGAAAAACCTACACTAACAGTTTGAATTAGGCTAAAAATAATGAGGATTAAATAAAACTAAAGCCAGTTAAAAAATAAAATAAAACCCATTAAAAGTTTCTCTTAGCTGTAAAAATCCTGCACAGCACCAAATTCAACGAGACCCTACTTTCCTAAGCAAAAGTAATGTTAAGATGTTACATCTCATACCAGTAACAATAAAAGTCAAGCTTCTTACCTTGCTCTTTCCTGGCTTGCTAGCTTCTATGAACTATGTAAGCATTCCAATGGAAACTTTTTTCCTCAAAATAACTATTATTTTGATGAACAATCCTATGATTGCTTTCCCCCAATTCTCTGCCCACCCCACCATTAATGAGTTTCTTTAAATAACAACAACAAAAAAAAAAACTGTTCACTTTAATTCTAAGCACAGCATGTAGCAAAGGCCACTCTCCCTATTCCCACTATAACCCACATTCAGCCAGTCTCCAACTCTTCCCATTACTCATAACCATGTTGCACAAAATTAGGCTGAAAGCAAAAATGAAAAAAATACTGCAAGTAAACAGAGAAAAACAGCATATTAAAGTAGAGACACAATGAGTGATTTAAAAGACTACAGATTTCTCATCAGAAACTATGGAGACAAGAAGACAGTAGAATCACATCTGTAAAGTATTCAAAGAAAATAACTATCTAGATGCATTTCAAAGAAAGAGACAAGCTAGCTTTCTTTTATAAGGGCACTAATCCCAATCAAGAGGGCTCTGCCCTCATAACCTAATCACCTTCCAAAGACCCTATCTCCTAATTCCATCACCATGGGGGTTAGGGTCTCAACACATAGACTTCGGAGAGGACACAAACATTCAGCCTATAGCACAGCATGCCTTTTTATTGTAAGTGAAAATAAAAATAGAAAAGAATACTAAAAACTTACTTGTAAAACAGGAAATTCTTATCCACTGAGATCTTCAGCAAAAGATATATTTTTCAAAATGTATTTAGTGTAACTGGGTATTGAGATAACAAAAAAGGTACACAATGCATAGTGCCTATCAAATATGCTCAGGAATAAGAATCGTAATATCTATGCCAACGCAAAGGATAGTTGATTCCAACAACCCACTAGAGAGCTACATTAAAATATAAAATGTATCTCTTCCCTTCTAATACTATATTAATCAAAAAATAACAATTATATAAATGTTAATATCAGTATGCTTTGGGGTTTGGGGGAGGTGTAGGAATGCAAGAAATTCAAAAGAAAAAGTAAAGCACAATAAATCATATAATCTTTCATGTTCTTTTAATCAAGAACAAAAATTAATTGTAAGGTTTGTTTCCAATCTTGTATTTTTAGTTTACATATATACATATATTTTACACATACATGTATACATATTTTTTCTCAATGAGTATGACTATATGCTGAGACCTATGAGTCTTTATAGTGCATCACCACAAAACCAGGGGGTGTTCTTGGGGACCCCCAACACAGTGCAAATGTCTTCTCCTGGCCTGTCCTTTAACCATATTTCTTAAGGTACCTTTCCCATTCAGAAGATTGAAGTTTTTATGTAGTAAAATATAACCACAATGTCCTTTCTGATTTGGGTTTTCCTACCCTGACAACCACAAAAATATTCTCCCTTCTTCTCCTCTTATAGATTTATTTTTCACATTTAAATATTTGATCCACTAGGAACAACTTTTGTGTGTAGTGTAAGTTAGGGCTATTATGGCCCTACTGTGTAGCACTTTGGTCTGTATCTGTACTTGCCCCACACCAACATTCAAAACGGACGGTGAGTGCCCTAAGCCCATCAGGACAATCTCGTCTCCTCTGTCAGAGTGACTTTATGAGGGTTCTGAATGTAGCCAATGCCTACACCTGTCAGTTCCTGTCATTCCCCTGACCAACAGAAAATGTTTGGTTTGGTCCAATTAGAGCAAAACCCAAAACTTCTGCTCAATCCTTAAAAGAACAGAGTCTCTCTCTCTCTGCCGCCAGGCATGAGCTAGTCACCTAGCCTTATTTTTCAATTTCTGCTAACTACTTTTTGTCCACAAAGGAAGTCGCTTAAGGAAAAAGGTGACATGAAAAAGATCAAAACTGAATAGTTTACAAAGAAACACTACAAAAGCCCAGATAAAACTACACCTCTAGTGTTTAAAACAGCCAAAGCAGAAGTTGGATTTGGTTTCATTTGGCTTTTCTTCACCCAAAACTATTTTGATTTATAAGCTGGTATTCCTACTAGTAATCATACTCATTTATAATGGACTGATTAATACACTGATGGAACTGATACTGGTATGTTACTTAGAATGTTCACAAATTATAATTTAAAACAACTGTAGTCAAACTGAGTAAAAAGGCCCATCATATAAAAGACTGTGTCCAGTACACTTCTCTGAGACCCAAGAATTTATTGATTTGTTCAGTAAGTATTTACTGAGGGCCTACTATGTGCCAGGTACTATGGGTAAAATGAAGACCCAGACATTCTCAAAGAACACTGAGACGGACTCCACAGGCAGAGAAACAAACAGAAACATAAGAACCAGAGTGGGAGCTACCAGCACTGAGAAGCTGTGGCCTAATCTTAAAAACAAAGCTAACAAGATTTTAAAATTTCATTATTATTTTAACTCTTTTTTTTTCCTGGTTGATATGAGTTCAATACAGTACCTGTATTTGATGGATCCAAAACCAACTGAAGAGCTGGCTTCGTTGTTTGGCTGGCTGAAACATCTCCAAACGAATGGTCTGCAGTAGCACTGGAACTCTGACAATCAGCAAGAAGGCTGCTTTGCCCTTTCTCAGAATCTCTCAAAATCTCTTCCATGGCCTTTTCCAAGTGTTCATCACCATTAGAAACTATCTACAAGACAAAGCAAAACAATTTTCTGTTTCAATCGTATCATGGTTCTGGAACTGAATGAAAATACTGTATTTCTGGAAGAAATTAAAATGACCTAAATATTTAAATTTAAATATAGTTAATGAATATCAAGAATTTATATAGTCGGACCTAATTTCAGTAGATATAATACAAAATCTTGAATTATAAATGCAGCTAAATTAGAGGATTATTAGTTTCAGAAAAGGATTCCTCAGAAAACACTTCAGGCAGTTTCCAATTATATCTGATGTAAGAACTTGTTTACACAAATTTCCTTTTTTTTCTTTTTCTTTTTTCTTTTTATTTGGTGCAACACACTCCAAAATCAAGTAATCTTAACTGTATGTCTTTTAGAGAGAAAAATAGATAAGTTTAAATATAAAGTGTCTATTGTGAATATCATTTAAAAGGTCATATTTCTTACCACAGTACAAACATATTTATGATTTCTTCACAAATTTTGTTTGCTAGCTGCCGAGTACTGCTAATTTCCTTGCATTTAAGCTAACTCATGTTTTTCTTAAAAACACAGAAGAGAAAAAACCTAAGTAAAATCTTGTATTAAATACATTAATAATAAAACACAGATATTTAAAGAAATTTAAATAAAACCACTGATTTTAATAAAACTATATTTTCAACGTAATATAAAATGGGTATTTACTAATCTGATTTTTATATAATTTTATTATATCTATGTACTAACATACCCTTGATGCCATGGTTTAAACTGAATAACAATTATTAAGAAACATGTAGCACTTTTTACTAGTTTCTCTATTCCTGTTTCCGGGTGGGTATGCAGTTGTCATACATGTATACCTAGGTTTGTTGGCTTCCTTTTCTTTGAGGGAGGAAAGGCAACACAGAATGAAAAAGAAAAAGGAGCATAACCAAATAAAAAACTCAACTAAAAATAAAAGACACACACTTAAAAAATATTTAGCCATGCCAACTGTTAAGTCACATACTAGAATGTTACCAGATGATTTAAAACCATAAAGAAAAGTCTCTGTACTGAAAGTAAAACATAACTATTTATATAATCAACTTTAACCTAGCAGTAATAGAAACAAAAATATCCAAATAAGTTAAACTTACATAAGATTTAACCAGTAAGTCTAATTCCCAATTCTTTTTCTTCTCCCCTTGTACTCCTTCTTTTTAAATTCCAAATTAAGAGACAAATAACCACAAGCAAAAAAAAAAAAAAAAAAAACCTCAAAAATACACAAACCAAATAGTGTGCCTCTAGATGAATCAAACACTGATTCTATTCTCACAATCAATACTTGAGAAAAAACCTTTTGATTTTATACATCTCCTTTCACCTAATTAGAAAAACCAAAATTTAAAATAGTATCATTTGTAGAAAAGAACTACCTTCAGTTCAGGTTTTCCTTCATCTTTGGTAGAGCTATCATCTGCGTGCTGAGGAACCAAAACAAATTCTTCACTGTTCAGTGTAGCCACAGAATCCGATGACCCAGTAACCTTTTGTAATGAAGCTCTGACCTCCATTTCAGTTCGGCAAGTGTCTCTTCCCACATCCACCTGGTCAAAATCACAGTGATTCAAAAAAAAAAAAAAACTAAATAAAAACATGAACTGATCAATCCTCTGCCATTAAAAATGATTCATGTGAACAATAATTCTGCTCACCAGATAATTATCTCAAAACTAGGGAAGCTACCTTCTTAGACTGGGCCACATAATGGAAATATACCCTCTTCACCTTGAGTTTCCAGACTAAAAGAACCATATTGTTCCCTGAAAAACGAACACAAACCCGCCCATAACTCAACTAAACAGATTTTCTACTGTTTAACTCTATTTTTCTCCTAGAAACACTGTTTTTGTTCTATTTAATAAAGAAGAAATAAATAAGCATAATACTAGAAATATCTACAAATTCACACACACGATACATTTGCTGCAATTATTTTGTAATTAAATCTAAATGTCTCCTCAAGACAACATAATAGTACTTTAAAATATTTTTATGTCACTAAAGTTAATTAACTAATAACAATTCAACACCCTAAGCCATGTATCTTTTCTTTTCCAGACACATTACCACTTATCAGCCTGATGGGGAAAGAAAGGTCAAAGCTTTCGCATTGCATTCATACAGCAACAATGTTACAGTAATCAAATACAGTGTAATTCTGTTTTCTGGGTAGATCTCCATACCACAGAAACTCCACATTCTCTAAATATTGACACAATTAACTGTGACTCAATATGAATACTGCATAAGAGACACTGTACTCGGCACCGAGACTACACAAGTGAATAAGCAGACAAGTCACCAGCTCTCCCCCGCTCCTAGAGCTGAGATCTAGTGAGAAAACAAACAATGAGGCACAAAGGGTAATTCCAAATCACTCTGAAGGCCACAGAGATAATAAAAGAGGTTAATGTGACAAAGAGTAGCTCAGCAGTAAGGTGTGTAGGGACAACTGTAAGTAAGGTGGTAGGAAAGGACTCTCTGAAAGGGAAATATTTGACTGAAACCTGAAAGACAATAAAAGGACCGTATATTACACAATCTGCTCAGTGACCAAAGGAGTAATGGGATAGAGGGGTAGGATAAGCAGGCCAGGGCTAAAGCCGTGTAACTATGGAAATCTGCTCATCTGTGTCTGAAATTCCCTTAGCAATGTTCCTTTTCTCTTTCTAACTGGGTTACTTGTTCACTGCAGCATATAAATACAGCTGCAATATCTCATTTTGCCATTAGGTGACACTAACACCATTACTCTTGGGCAACAAAAAATATATATACGTGTGTATGTGTGTATATATACAGAAAACATATATATATCCAGCTTCGTCACACTTTTAAAAATTACTTCCTAACTTTATCAAATATCAAAATTTCCATTAATATCAAAATAAAGACTAATTATACTCCTAGGCTAGTGTAATACGATAGCCATAATTAATTTGTTAGACATATTAATATCCTTCCTTTTTAAAAAAATTTAATTTTTAAAGGTTTTATTTTATTTATTTTTAGAGAGACGGGAAAGGAGAGAAAAAGAAAGGGACAGAAACATCCGTGTGTGGTTGCCTCTCATATGGCCCTCACTGGGGACCTGGCCCACAACCCAGGCATGCGCCCTGATTAGGAATCAAACTGGCGACCCTTTGGTTCACAGCCTGCACTCAACCCACTGAGCTACCCCAACCAGGGCAATAGCCTTCCTTTTTAAAACCCTTCAAGCACATTCATCTATCCTCTCCAATTTTTTCTCATTTTTTATGTTACATGTTTCTGAAAATGCCGTATGTGTTAGAAGCCATGTCTTGATCCTTCGAGATTCCCCCATGACCCCTTGATTGCCAAGACGCCACACATTCCAGGTGTTCTTTGTGTGGCCAATCTCTGTCCGGGTCCTTTTCAGCTACCGCTCCTGTATGTAACATCTACATGGTACAAATTCCACAAGTTCAGGTCCTGAGCTTTTTTCTGATTTCTTGCCACATACTCTATTATCTCTCATTGTCATGGATTTTAATACCATCTATACAGCGCTTACTGTGTCCCAAATTTCTATCCCAACCTAAATGTCTCCGCTAAATTCCTGATTTGGAATCCAACTCTCTACTTGATATTTCCATTTGGAATTCTTATCAGTAACTTAAATGGGGCCCAAATGGAATTCCTAATGGTTTCTTCAAACTTGCCCCTCATTCAGATTCCCCACTGCAGCACCACCACCTTCTGCCAAGTCGCTCAAACAAGAAATCTGGACTCCTCCTCAACTCATCTCTGCTGCATTCCTCACCCAAGCATGTCAGCCCCACCTCTAAGATAAACCCCACTTCTACCCTGTCTTTCTCTCCGTCCGTTTTACCAGACTGATACAAGCAATGTCCTCATCTACATTAGTCTCCTAACCTGTCTTCCCCTCCCTAATCTACTCTTCACAGAGCTGCCAGAGAAAACATTTAGAAATACACTGGATTACATTAAAACTGCAGACTACAGTCTTTTCACTAAAATTCAAACGAAGTCCAAAGTCCTAGACCAAATCATATGGTATTTGTCGACAGAGTTTGCGAAGCCCAACACCCCTGCCTCCCTCACTTGACCACTTCAGCTCTTCAACCACAGAAATTCCAGGGCCACGTTAGGGCCTTAGCTCTTGTCTCCTGCCTTCCCATAACTAACTCTTAGTGGCATCAGCTTTTATCCACTCATTCAACAAGGACTTAAAACGAGTCCCTACCATGTGCTAGAAACTGTAATGGGAACTGCAGACTAAATGATGAGTAAGACCAACGTAATCCTGGTATTCCTAAAGCTAATATTCTTTTTTGTTGTTGTTGTTAATCTTTATTGTATTTTTCCATTACCACTTAGTCCTCTTCTACCCTCCTCCTCCCAGCAACCAGCACACTGCTGTCCATGTCCATGAGCCCTTTTTCCTTTCTGCTTAATCCCTCTACCCCCCAATCCTCCCCCCACCAACTGTCATCTGTTCTCCATCTATGAGTCTGTCCCCATTTTCCTTGTTAGTTCAGTTTGTTCATTAGATTCCACATATGAGTGGAATCATATGGTATTTGTCTTTCTCTGACTGGCTTACTGCACTTAGTGTAATATTCTCCAGGTCCATCCATGCTGTTGCAAAAGGTAACATTTTCTTCTTTTTTATGGCTGAGTAGTATTCCGTTGTGTAAATGTCCCATAGCTGTTGTATCCACTCATCTACTGATGGACACTTGGGCTGCTTCCATATCTTGGTGATTATAAACAACACTGCAATGAACATAGGGATGCTTATGTTCTTTTGAATTAGTGTTTTGGGTTCCTTTGGATATATTCCCAGAAGTGGGATCGCTGGTTCAAAAGGCAGATCCATTTTTAATGTTTTGAGGTTCCTCTCTACTGCTTTCCACAGTGGAAACAAACACATTCAGAAAGTTTTGTATTTATAGAAAAAGCATAACTGACTTGATTATAGACTAAGTACTCACTTCAGATAAGCATCAGTGTCAGGAAAAAAAATCTAACCTGCTGGCTCACAATGCCAACGCAAGAAAATATTACTGACCTGAATTAAAGGCATCATGCATATAATAATTACCATTTGCTAAGTATCTATGTATGTATACTTCCATAAACTCTACAAGGTAGCTATTACCCTCATTTTATGCATATGAAAACAGGAAAAGAATAGTTAAGTACTCTGTCCAAGGTCACAGTGTTAGTACATAGCTGAAGCAAAACTCAAAACCAACTCAACCTGACTCCAAAGATCCTGCTTTTTTCACTAAGGAAAGATGCCTCTCAAAAGAAATTTTTTAAAATAATAATCTCTAACATCTACCAAGTGCTTATTTTGTACTATGCACTTTATATTATATACCATCTCATTTAACCCTCACAATATAAGACAGTTAATATTAACCCACTTTTATAAATGAAGAAACAACAGAATATTAACTGACTTCTCCAAGGTCCAGACTTGGACTAAGTCACTAGACTAGTCTGACAAGAGGGGCCATATTCTTAACCACTAGGCACACACGGGCTTACACACATGCACACACACAGTGCACACTCACATGAGCACATGCACACGCATGCAGGCCCCCACACATAATTACTACCATTTATTATGTAGCAGGCACTGTGCTACATGCCTACTTCTCTTTCTAATGTAATCCCTTCAAGAACAACTAAACAAACTAGAATTTTAAAAATTCGGCCGTCATTATACCTCAACTAAAACGGATTTTAGTTTGCCATTTCAATGACTTTTTTAAAAGATTTTATTTATTTATTTTGAGAGAGAAAGGAGGAGAAGGAGAACATGTGGTTGCATCTTGCACACCCCCTACTGGGGACCTGGCCTATAACCCAGGCATGTGCCCTGAGTGGGAATCGAACTAGCAACCCTGTGGTTCTCAGGCTGTCACCCAATCCAGTGAGTGACACCAGCCAGGGCTCAATGACTTCTTTAAAAAAAATTGTTATTGTTTTTCAATTACAGTTGTCCCCATTTTCCCCCATTACTCTCCTCTGCCTTACCCACTCCCCTAACCCCAACATACAATCCTAACATCATCAATGACTTTTTAAGATGGTGAGTTTAAGAGAAAAGGTAGTCTATATCCAGAAAACAAAGTTAGAGTCCTCAATACCTAAAAAAAAAACCCAGAAATTTACTGTGGGGTCACAATTTTAACTGGATAATCTTCCTTTACCCTCAAGTGCAAACATATCCTAAATTTGCATGATTAACTCAGCTTTTCCTTTAGTAAATATATAGCCAGAAGCTGGTAGTTATTAACATTTACCACTTTGCTGTTTGTCAACTGCTCTTTAAAGAGCTTTACAGTATATGTTAATTAATTTAATTGTTAGTTGAGATTAAAAAGGAATTAAGTAACTCACCCAAGAACCACACAACCAGTAACTGATGGAAATATGTGCAAACTCAGGTCTACTCCAAAGTACAATACCATTCTTGAATTACATCATACCTTAAACTCTAGGAAATCTATTATAAGAGATAGATTTAGATTGAAGAAAGAAGCAGGGCAGAAACTCCTATATTTAACAGCAGGAATAACCTTGGAAATCAGAAACTAGTACTCCATCTTTGAATTACTTGAGAAACACTTAAATGGTCAACTATTTAAACAACAACAACAAAAAAATACAAGAACATGGAACACCAGATGAAAAAATAATTTCTATAAATGGGTAGTCATGTCTTCCCAACTTTGAGAAAATGAAAGCACTATAATGTATCATAATTTCTGAAGAGGACCCAAGAAATATAAGAAAAATAATTAAGTTACTTGCCCAAAAGGTATCAAAGAGTTTTTTTAATGTGCATGCCATGGATTCATTACATCAAATATTAACTGTAAGTCTACTATATACTTAACGCTAAAAACTGAAATTTAGAGATGAATAAAACCGGTGGGCTGGTTAGGCCCAAATGCCTACAACAGTACCAAGTGCTCCTGCCACTTCTCAAATTGCCACGTACACCTTGTTGACTACTTGTTCTCTTTAAAAATAAAGGAAAACAAAAGTTTCAACACTTCCAAACGATTCTCCCCCACTCCCTAAAATTATTGTGTAGACTCTTAGAGAAAACCATTTATCCTAGCCAGTTACTGAACTTGAATTCAAAAAAAGAGACTATTTTAAAACTCAAGAATTAAAGGGATAGCACTAGTTACATGTAACAGTTAACAAAAGATAGTCTTTCTCTAGAGGAGCTGAATGGCTCTTTTTATCACTGGTTCCTTACATCACAGTGCAAGTCACAAAGCATGCAGCTTCTGTGTAAATTCAACCTAAACCAAAACAAACACAAAGAAAATGAAGCTAAAAGAGAACCATTCATTATTTAAAAAGTTTATTTACCCTGTCATACATATTCAGATCTTAATGAAGTGCCGTACGATCTCCCTTAACGTATCTGAGTAAACCAACGTACAACACGAGGCCAGTGTACAAATTCTTACTAAACAATACATATGTGCAAGGCATCCACATAAAATTTAAGGCAAGTTAATGCTTTTCCTCTGTTTGCTACACATTGATATAAATAATACCTCTTTTCAAAATATTATCACACTGGCTCAAATTAAAGCTCTGATTTTAAATGACACTTAAAAGAGAAACAAGTGTCTGTTAATGCACAGTGGACCTATACCCTCCCTTCCCCCCAAATATGGAGAATATGATTGAGGTTTCATTCTGACAAGAGAAGGAAAACCTATACGTGGTGGTCTGTGTAACATTTACATGGTCAAATCTGCAACATAAGAGCACATCAGCATAAAGCAACTGTAGCATTTGCTTTCATGAAATGAGTAAGTCAAAGAAGCAATATCATTGGAAGGGATACATGTTTTCTATCGACAGTACAATTTAGGGATGTAACAAGTATCACATACTATGATTTTAATGTAGCAGTTGTAATTTTTAAATATTTAAACATTCAAGGCCTAGTTTAAGAATAAGTTACTAAAACTCACAAATAGAAGTTATTTTAATATTTTTACTCAACGCTTACTATGAACCAAACATTATTAGGCATTTCAGTTATCCTTTGTTTGTGTTCATAACAATCACTTAACATACTTGTATTCCCAACTAACAAAAGGAGAAATGCATTCAAAAGATTAAATAATTCATTCCAGTTCATACAGCTAATTAAATACAGAGTCCAAATTTTAAGCAACCGAATCAACCTCATTTTGTAGGGGTCTGTCTCCTATGACTACCCACAGGTCAAGTGCTCATTAAAGCCCCTGTGGTGGGAGCAGGGAGGAACCAGGTTAAGTGGCTTAAAACATGCCTGCCTAGCTCCTGTCCAAAATCTCCACCTGAAGGGCCTGTGGCTGTGGCAGGTGCCATAACTCACTGCCCTGAAAAGAAACCCCTATTCTTCTGTTCTACTTCTCTGTGAGGACTTTCACTTCTTGCTAGGAAGAGTACAATAAAATCCTCACCACATTTTCCAATCCACCTGCACCAGTAATAAAGCTCAATACTTCATTTTGTCCTACATTTGGCTCCTGTTTCTGTTCTCAATTAGTTAAAAATCTGGAGAGTTGCAGAAGTGACTTAACCATGTCATCCTGAACCTCCAACTGACATGTGTACGTACATGGGTTTGACATGAAGCTGTCATTAATGAAACACTAACATCACAAGAAACACAGGGATGGGTGTTACCATTTACAAAATAAGCCAGTAACATAACTGCTTTTTATGTTTAACTCTGAGGTTTCAGACATAACGTATTTTTGAACATGTACTTAATTCAACCTAAAATCTACAGACCACTAGTCTAATACTCTAACCACTTTGGGGAAAAAAAAGAAAGAAAGAAACAAGTCAGCCTCACCGCTTTTGCTGCTGCTCAGAAATGGGACTCTATCAGTGCACTCAGTCCTACATTCTAATCCCAAGCTTTAGAGTCTCACCCAACTTTCCCTTTATTAATATAGGAGCCCTCCTAGCCCTTTCCTACACTGATGAGCCAAACCTGAGCCATTTCCCAGGGTACTAGATGCTTTTCTCTGTTATTCCAGGAACTTCCCTGATTATGCCTCAACTATCTCCTAGCATTGTTCTCAACTGCTCACTAGCTGGTAAAGACCAGCAGGACAGAAAGCAAGCTGATCATGACAGATCAAGCAATTAGAGGCCAGGGGTAAAGCCCAGGAGGAAAAGAGCAACAAGAGTGTGCTGGGGGGAGGGGGGAAGGAAACAGGCAATCAGCATTTCATGAGTAGCTACTATATGATCACCTCCCAACAAAAGTATGGGGTACACATCATTAGTCCAATTTACAAAGGTGAGAGACTCAAATTAAATTATTTTCCCCAAGGCTACACTACAGAAACATGAAGAATGCAATGTTCTGTGACCTGACTGACCGATCTGTTTTTTCCTCCAACAAGTAAACACATATCCCCAGGCATAAACTGAAATGCGCTGGGGGTACACCAAGAAAACGAAGGTGCTAAACCTGGTATGTAGTGTCAGCTCTCTTCATTCACCCCGGCTTTCCACAATTAATAGACCAGCAGGGAATTGTTTTTCTTTTCTGGTTGTAGTTAACATATTTCTCCATTTATATCATCACGATGCAATGAAATGCAACATTCACATGAATTCTGAAGGCAAAACAGAGAACTTAAGAAATTTTCAAGCTGCTCTCAGGTATATCTGCACTTCCAAGGGGTACTACACTTACTCCACTTTGCCTTTGAGGTTCTTTGCAGGTAATTTAAGAAGCCCTATCTTACACAAAATTTTGGAGGGTAAAAACCCTCTGAAACAGTTGGGTTTGTCTGGATTTTCCAATAAATCTGGAAACCTTCTCTGACTCTTCCAAAAAGAGTCAACCACTCCCTCTACAGTGTTTCTACAATGTTTTATATTAATTTATACTCCTACTCTACCTTTATCATACCCCATAATTATTTATGTGTCTATCTCATCAATTACAACACATTCCTGTTGGACAGCAACTATATTCACTTTTGTATTTGCAGCTCCCAGGAAATTGTCAGGAACACAGTGCACCACACCTGACAAGGTCACATTTGTCAAATGAATGAATGATGAATGAATGACTGACTAAAAGACCAAAATCATTTCTCTCTAGAAAGATCATTTCAACACAGAGAATTTTTTAAATATTCTGATTATATAAAACAAGCCACACTAATACCAAATGCAATCTCCTTTACAACTATAATGGGGCTTGGAAGGCCAATTCACTCATCCATAGTCAAGAAACCAGATTCTGTAGACTCAATATAAAGACAGGCTGAACACTTTCTGCATACAGTTCTTCATGTAGAGTATACCCTTTCAAATCAGAGAATTTCTGACAATGCAAAAACAAAACCATAATTAAAAAGGAAAACCTTTACAAGCCATGCCTGACATTCTGTTTACCCCAGCACATTTTATTAAGAGCAACATCTGAAGACATAGCAAATTGGGATCGCATATATTAGTCTGGCTTTGATCACCTACGCTCTACTTCTAGTTCTATACTCTAAACCTGCTTGTTTCTCCAGAGGGCAAGTATCACTACATTACGCAGTCTCATCTACATATGGTCTACATAAGGTCTCAAGAAAGACCTTAATTACTTTAGGGGGGAAAAAAGGACGACAGTTATTAATAATAGTGCCTATGATCTTCCATGCTTTTCAAAGCTTTACACAGATGGTCAGAATCCTCAAGACAATGTGAATGAAAATGAATGAATAATCATTTTTAAAAGAATAAGCAACATTTTTCCCCATGTTTTAAAAAGGTTTCTATTTATTTTAGTGTAAAATTTGCATGTTCTAATATTATCATGTGAAAAATTTTAACGTCCTATGTTTTATTAAATATGGCACATACTTGGATGCACACATTTCCATTATTAGGCTATAATGAAGTGACTAAGTAGCATTTTATTCATTAATGCCCCCACAGTGCCTGACACATTATATACGATTAATAAACATTTGATTAAGGCTGCAAATACGCAGGTTTGTATTATATGCCAGACAGTGTTCTAAGCATAGGCTATTACAGCATGGCAAACCTAACAGATGCCTACATGTAGCCTTCAGTCTTGTGATAAAGGTAGAAATTCAACAAATAAACAGAAAAATACATACTTATCAAGTGTGCCAACTAAAATAAGGAAAGTAACAAAGTGATAGTAGTAGGTGGGGCATGTCCTAGTTCGGAAAGGAATATTAGAATGCCTCCCTTGAAAACATGACATTTGGGATAAAAATCTTCATCCAAAGACTAGAAGGAAAGATCATTCCAGGTTATGGGAATGGCATGTGGAAAAGGCCCTAAGGCAAGTTTCAGAAATTGAAGTCAGTGTAACTTGATCACAGAAAACTAGAAGTGTAGATTTCTTAGAAACTGGCAAAAAGCCTGATAATGTATACTTTTTGTGCCACATGTTAAGGATTTAAGGCACAGGTGGCAAACACAAGGCCCAAGGGCCGAATCCGGCCTTCCACCTTGTTTTATCCAGCCCGGCTCCTTATTTCTACCTGGCGGCAGCGCCAAGCTCTTGCTTAACTGTTAAGTAGTTACATTTATACAGTCCTAAAATTCCATTTGGCCCTTTGAAGGCAACCACGAGGCTGATGTGGACCCTGGTGAAAATGAGTTTGACACCCCTTAAATTTTAAGGTTTTATTCTACATACAGTGAAAAAATCTAAAATGAAGCATTATAAATGAAGTGTATCCAAGAAAGACCAAGAATTAGAGTCCCAGAATGCTTGGTACATAAAGGTAAACACAGATTTCAAGTTACATATTAAATGTGAGTATATATTTTCATGATCCCCTACTTTAAATGACTTTTTCAATTAACCCATCATCTACTAGACATGGTCACACTCTCTTCCCTTTCATTTTATAGATCCACACTAACAGAGAAACAACTGACCAATAAAATGGTCAACTACAAAGGAGAATAAAAAGTGCATGGATACTGATAAATTGGGAAATCAGCCTCTGAATAACGCAGCAGGTTGGGGTACAAGACAGACATTCTGAATTGCTTACATTTTAACTATACTCACTGTTACATAAAATCAAAACACTGACTATAATTATTAAATTTCTCACTGGATCCCTGGCTGGTGCACCAGCCTGTGAACTGAAAGGTTGCCAGTTCAATTCCCAGTCAGGGCACATGCCTGGGTTGTGGGCCAGATCTCTAGTTGGGCACAGAGATCTAGTTAAGAGGCAACTGATGGATGTTTCTCTCTCACATCGATGTTTCTCTTCCTCTCTTTCTCCCTCCCTTCCTTTTTCTAAAAACAAATAAATAAAATAAAAATTTCTCACTGGAAAGCAATTAAAAATCATGTAATTGCTTGCCAAAACATCACCAAATCTTTCAAACTATTTCCACTTCATTTCAAAATGAAAAATGAGTCATTAGCTGTTATTTTGTGAGGTTTTAACTACCCTTGCATCTCCACCGTGTACCTGAAACTCAGCAAGCTGGAGCATCCCCTTGGGAGTGCCTCCCTACAGCATTCCATCTGAGAAACACCTCTACCAAAATGAGTTGGAGCGTCAGTATCCAAAAGGGACCAAACTCAATGTTTTAACTCTGTCAGATTTTTTTTAATTTAAATCAAATTTTAGAAAAATGTACACAGTGATCCAGTAATCTATCTGCAAAAATCTGCCCCAAATAAACACCCACCAATATGTAAAACTAAAATTACAAGGACAAACATATTAGCATTACTTCCAATGGGGGTGGGAGGACGATCTAAACATCTAACAAAGAGGAAACATCTCAATAAGTATGTGGTGTTATGCTGCCACAGAATTGTCACAGAAAGATATCCAAAACATACCAAGTCTATTATAAACTCGTTTCTTTTTTTTTAACATGCGTGCTTATCAAACAATGTATGGGTAGAAGGAGATTTCACTTTTTATTTGTATCCTTCTTTTAAATCTGTTACAATGAACACATTACTACCCAGGATTTTAAAATAAAGGCGTAAAATTTTAAGAAATGATAATTTGAATGTATAATTTTATATTTCTTTAAATAAGGCAAATATTTTAATTATAAGTAAAACCTAAGAGAAATAACATTTTAAATTATGTTTCAAAGTACTTTAGCTCTATTAATTCTCAAAGCAAGAAGCAATTATCTCCATCTCAACTGGGAGATTCATTTGCTGAACAGTCCTTGATCAGCAGACTCTGAAGTTAGAGCTAAAAGATTATGAGGTCTCCCCACATTTCCCAGACCCTGTCATCAGAAACAGGAGGATGGCAGAGAGCACTGACAGACCCTTCCCAGATCCTGCTATCCCCAGAACCACATGCCAGTGGAGTCTGTGAACCCCAGGAGGTCGAGGATCCTGGCCCTAGACAGCAAACAACAGGAGCGGGGAAAGGGTGGTCCACCCCAACCCTGAGGGACAGGTACGATCACCTTCCACACCACTCAGGTAGAGCATCTTAAATAAGGCGGACATTCTCAGCACACAAGTGCCAAAATCAAAAGGTAAATACCCGTGGCCTCCACAAACAAAAGAAGTAAATAAAGAGAAGTAGGTATTAGTCTGGGACTCTGACTTACTAAGAAGTCCTGAGGAGAGTACAAGGGAGTAACACTGCAGAGTTTCAGGAAGCTGCCCCACTACAAGAGACTCTAGCCAAGAACAAGCACCAGAGACTTCGGATTAAAAAAATAATAATTTAATATGGAACATCTCAGGCCAATCTGCTCAGCCTCAACCTACTATAACGGTTAACAGTCGTTACATCTGGGAAGAGAAGAGGAAGTGGGAGGAGGGAGCTGTTACATGCAAAGGAACTTTCATTTTTACTACACATATTATATAGAGATATTTGTGTATTTGCTGAACCTTTTACCAAGAGAATATGCTGCTGTGGTACTGATGTGATTTTTTAAACAAAAAACTAAAAAATATAAATACTTCTAAAAAACAATGTACAATTTTGTGTGGATAGGTTTAGCGTAAGTGTCCTGCAGGGAATACAGTAAAGAGCAGAGAGTAATGATGAGTATAAGAAATGACAGAGTAATAAGTACTATGTACTAACATTATTAAGTACTTACTACAAGTCAGGCCCTAGTCTAAGTCCTTTCTATGCATCAATGCATTTAAGCGCCGCACATTATTAACCCCTGTTTACCAAGATGATACCTGAGGCACAGAGAGCTTATATAACTTTCACAAAGTCACACTGCTATTACGTGATAGAGACAGAATTCTTACAGTCAATCTGATCCCAAAGGACTCATTTTTAATCACAAAGGCATACTGTCTCTCACATTACCTGTAAGAGGAAAAAGACAAAAGAGTATAAAAATCATAGCATAACGAGAAAATAAATAACCTGATTTAAAAATGGTGAAAGAAAAAAGCTGAACAGGTAGCTCACCACCAAAAAGATAGCAAATAAATATAGGAAAAGATGCTCCACATCATATGTTATCAGGGAAATGCAAATTAAAACAATAATGAGATACATCACTATACACCAACTAGAATGACCAAAACCCAGAACGCCGGCAACGCCAAGTTCTGGCAAGGATGCGGAGCAGCAGGAATGTAGGTTCATCAGTGGTAACCAGTGCACAGCTCTGATGCTCCGTGTTGACAGTGGGGGAGGCTGTGAGTGCGTAATGGCAAGGTGTAGATGGGAACTCTCTGTACTTTCCGCTCAGTTTTGCTGTAACTTAAAACTGCTCTGAAAAAAAGTTTATTCAAAAATTTAAAATAAATTAAAAATAACAGCATCATGGGGTTTTATAGAGGCAATAAGATAAAAGGAGGTTGCTTGTATGACTTGGAAGCCTGTTGCAACTTTCTTCCGGAGGTTTGCTGACAGTTGAAATGAGTGGGTAACCAGGGCCCTTTCTGGCCAAGCATCTTTATGAGTTTGACATTCCTGAGAACACCAAGTTGGGGTGGAGGTGTTTGCTGCTCCAGGGTGAACAGATTCAAGTTCACCAACTGAGCACTACTAATGTGGTACACCATTTTCCACACATCTTTGGTGTTCTTGCTGCCTCCACCAAACTGCAATTCCTATGACAGTTTTTTCCTTCACCTGCTGCCACTGTAGCAGGTTTCTATGAAATCCTTCTTCATAAGAATTTTCAATTCAAAGAAATTCTATTCTCTTCCTTTTAACACCTTTCCTTGGCATTGTAGGCAGTAAAATGAGGAGAGAACCAAACCAAAAGAAGAAAGGTGGAGGCAGGGAGGACAAAGGAAGTCTACCACCAATCATTTCAGCCAAGTTCCGACAAGCTGTGATAAGCACAGGTCCACTTCACATCCCACCAGCCTGAACTTAGTTTTAGTCATATGGCCACTCCAGCTTTCCGGAAAGGCTGGGAAATACCAGCCTTGTGGTGGCCTTTGGGCCAGCTGTAAATGCTATTACGGCAAAAGAAAGGAAAGACAGCTACTGAGGGACAGTCACCTGGCTCTGCTGCACTCATCCTCATATCTTCACCATCACAACTGACACATACAACACTGGCACCCAGGAAATATCTTATTATTTCTTAATTCAACTCAATCGAAAAAAATCTAGCATTTACTGATAGCCTCCTGTATAGAGTTCAAATTTCTGTTTTAAGAGTCCTTCGTAAACTCATATTATCCTCCTTATGTAATCTTATTTCTTAATATTTAAGGGGCACTTAATGTGCTCCATAAAAGCACAGATCTTATAACCCAACTGCCTGAGTTTTTGTTTTTAAGATTTTATTTAGTTATATTTAGAGAGAGGGGGAAGGACTGAAAATGAGAGGGATAGAACATCGATGTGCGAGAGAAACATTGATCGGTTGCCTCTCCCACACCCCTAACCAGGGACCTGGTCCACAACCCAGGCATGCGCCCTAACCAGGAATCAAACCAGTGACCTTTCAGTTTGTGGGATAACACCCAACCCACTGAGCCACAGCAGTCAATGCCGAACTGCCTGAGTTTAAAACCCAATTCTGCAGCTTACTAATTGTGTGATCACAAGTGGGTAACATAATTTCTCTGTGCCTTAGGTTTCTGACATGTAAAATAATGGTAATGACAATACCGACCTTCTAAGGTTGTGTGCAGATTAAATAAAATGAGCACACATAGCACACTTAGATCAGTGCCTGTCACGTGGAAAGCACTCAGTAAATGGCTAGCTCCATTCCTCCCCAGCATCACGGGCCAACTAACTGTCCCACGGTCTTTCTATTCTCCTTGAGACTTCATCAGATCCCAGTTTAAGGTAGTCATTTTTATTTTTGTTCTACCTCTTGAATTCATGGTAACTGTTCCAGGCTTTTGATCTTGAGACATGAAATTTTCCATAACTTTGTTTATACTATTTGGCCTCAACAGTAAAGCCTTTTTATTTCTTCCCATTTATCTAACACCGTCAAGTCTCACCTCGAATCCCAACTCCCTCACAAAATTTTCATTGTTTATTTTATTAATTCCAGTTAAATCCTAGTATGCACAGGAGACCTCCAAATGCTGGCACTCTCAGTATTCACCCCGCCCCTCCAGAGTGGTGATGGTTAAAGGTGAAGGTAAATGACCAGCTGCTTGCTCTTCATACACTTCACCCCAAACAACACACCACAGCAAAGTGAATACAGTAGCAGAAATGAGTCTGTCTTCTAATAAGACAAACATTAAAGGGATTTGCAAAAAGTATTACAATGTCGTCTTCTCACTAAATTGTTTTGTTTCAGAAATAGTTACCTTTCATTAAAATGTTATTTATGTTAACATGCAATGAGTTTAATACCAGTATTTTTAACCAATAAGCATATTAAATTATCTATATTAATTTCTCAATAGCCCCATATACATATTCAACATCCTGCCTTTGGTCATGCTGCTCCCTTTACCTAAGGCACCCTTTTTCCTCTTGGCTCACACAGCTTAAAAATAGCTGTCACTCCAACACACAGTCACAGTTCAGATGCTTTTGTTTTATTCTAAATAAAATTTCTTCTAAGGAAAAAAATAAAGCGCCCTTCCTCTCTCATCTGGCCACATCTAGATGTTACAATCCCTCAAAACTCAGTTCGACAGCTGCCTCTTTCATCATCTTCTACTGCAAATGATTTCTTCCTACTTGAGTTGCGAAAGCACTTTATCTGAACTTGTCTCGCAATTAACATCTCTAAATGATTTATCTTCCTTGAGTGCAGACTATTCGTCTTGTGTCTCCAGCTCAGCTGATGAGGGAAAGTATGCAGAGGAATATACATATGCAAAGGGAGTATGGAGGGAAGCAAGCGCAGGGAAGAAGCAGGGCGTGGATGGAAGGGAAGGTCTCGGGGGAGTGTGGAAAGGGTATCTGCACAGGAGTCACTGGAGTCCAGCCAGAGTCCATGCAGAAGAGAAAGGGACGATCTGAGAGAAAAGATTACACATAACCTTTCTGAGAAAGCCAAGATCCAGAATAATATTTGAAGGCATTCTCTGAACAGTCAGTGGAATCACAATCACAGCAGCCAACTTGCACTGAATGATAACTCTATGAAGAGCACAGTGCTCAGGACTTGGCCTGCTTTTTATGAGTTAATCTTCACAGGAAATCTATGTGCCCTCAAATCTTCACTGATTTCCTAGAAGAAAGGGGACATTGACCTGCTTTGTGTCTTAAAGTTGACTTGCATGACCTCTTCAGCAAGACCATATATGTCCAAGCAGAGAGTAGTCCAGAAAAAAAAGCATTATTATTAGATGGCCACCATAAAATAATGTAGCCACTATCATTGATTTCATAGTACATTATTTCATAGTAGCCACTGATCTGGCTACTATGAATATAGGCTACTGCATAAGCAGGGAGAAAGGTCCTCCTCTGACTGACAGGATTTGGGGAAAGCTCAAGCCTTTTGGGGCCACTTGACTGTGGGAGAAGGGAGACTCGGGAAGGTCTAGGGGGACAGACAAACATGAGTTCTGTTTTCAAACCTGCACAGAAGGCTAACCCAGGGGCAGGTGTAGAAACAATTAGCTATCAGCTTTGAGGGCTATCAGCACACCTCCTGGCCTATAGTGAGGGCTCCACAGACTGTCACTTTCCTGAACCTGAACCTGAAGCACATCAGTAAAAGGCAACTCGGTTGGCAAGCCAGAAACCAGGGTGGGTACCTATGTGCTTGGAGTTGTGAGAAAGGAACCCAGAACTGTCCGTGTGACCACAAAGAGGCACTGAAAATACCTGGGGACCACCTGAAGCATGGGATTAAAAAGAAGGGTGTGTGAGGTGTAAGGGCTCTGAGTCCAGTGGTAAATGGCCAGGATTAAGGACTCTAGAAGTTGCTGCCAAAAAATCATGCTCTCAAAAAGTCAGGTATTAGTATGTCTTTTCCCAGGAGCTCTCAGTCTAGGAGCCTGGACCAGGCAACACAGAGCAGGGTCCAGCAGCTGCAGGAGACACCTTGTTAATACAAATACCTCAATTCTTCCTAATCACAATGTAAAAAAGAAACAACTTAGAACCCCCAGCAGACACCATCTGAAACCAGTACGCCTGGGCAGGGGTGCTTACGTACGAGGTCTGCATAAATTTCCGGTAGTGTTACTAGATTTGGGAATTTTGTTTCATTGTAGGATTTTATATCTATAATCGTATTGTTTTCTCTTTTAAATGGAAATGTTCTGAAATGATCTACTACTTAAAGGTTTTAATGATCCTACCTGCAGAACTGTATTGGCTGTCTCTTATTATTTAAAATTGATTATTTAAAAAGACTCTGGTTATTTCCATAATTTTAAAACCATTTTGGTATTTGAGTCAATTTTGGTATTGTATTGTTTTTATTAAAATTGTCATCTAAGTTTGGTCTCAACTATAATTTTTCCTTCCCATTAGTTTCCTTAATTGAAATGTTATTTAATTTTAAATTCTCAAGTTCGTTAAATATTCAATCGATTTCCCTTGCTCTTTTTTTTCCTGTGGCAATAACTTTATTTTTTACTAAATTTATTGGAGTGATATTGGTCATAGGATCATAAAGGTTTCAAAAGTGTACATTTCCATGATACATGATCTGTATGTTGCACTGTGTGCCCACCACCAAAGTCAAATCATCTCCCGTCACCATATATTTGGCCCCCTTTACCTTTTACTACCCACCATTCTGTTGGTAACCACCATTCTGCTGTCTGTGCTTTCTTTAATAGAACTTTTATGTAATTTAAGCGCTCTTTCTTAGTTTTGCTCAATGTTACCATGGCAAAGAAAGTATATTCTAGATTTGCAGCAAATTTAATTCTCTTTAATGGGCATTTGTTGATTGGCCCTGGCATTAATCATGTCCCTGTTCCTCTCCTTTCCTGACAGCGTTCAGAACTGTGCAACCATATAGTTTTAAATTGAAGATGACACTAGCCATGCTGCCCAGGGAACTAGGGCCCTTCTGGGAGGTGCCAACCCCTCCCTGGGAGACATGCCAGAGAACCGGATGGTACGGACCAAAACTTTTCATTTAAAAACGTCTTTTTCAAGACTCCATAATCAAATATACTGTTTATCTTTCTAAGAGAACTGCAGTAATTTTACCAATACTTAAATTTTCTCCCATTAACACCCAAAATAAATCTTTCATTTATATTTTCATTGTGTAGTTGGTACCATGCCAAGTGAACGGATTTAGAGCACTGACAATGAGGCCAGTTATTTCCGCCCCCCAAATTTCTGCTTTGTTTTGGAGGTAAAGATCTGAAATCAGACATAAGGGCTACAGTGGGTTGGTATCTCAGTTTTACTAGTTACAATCTTGCCAATGGTGAAATAAATTGTGCTGGAGACTTATACTTTGTAAATATTCCCGCATTCTGAGAATAAATCTTAAATGGTCATTTTTAATTAGTCTTTCACTAGATTTGGGGGATACATTTGTTAATGTTTGCCATTATTTGTTTGTTTTAATAAGTGACTTTCGTAACCAGAAACTTGGCTACTCTGCTACTAAAAGCTTCATCTTTCTAATGCTGGCCTAAGTTTATCTACGACCTGACACCTCTGCAGCAGGCACCTCTTTGGAACTGCGTTACAGAGTGTCCACTTTACTTAGAAATCTGTCTTAAGCAAGTGCAAGCTCCATTTCCACAAGCAGGCTTTTATTTTATTTCTCAGCATTGAGAAATAAATTAAAATGATTCCCAGCATTGAGATTCACCCCAGGCTGACTAACCTATATGATATCATCTCTTCGGTCCTAGATTCACTGATAATAAGAATATTTGGAAATCCTATCAGTAAATACTCTGTAATGTTTATTTTTCACAAAGCAAGATTCAAATCAACGTTTCCCTCCATCCCTCAAATCTTCCTCGGCTGTTATACCCTGAAATACTTTTAAGTCTTCCCTCCTGTGGATGCTAACTTTTACAGTCCTAAAGTGATGATACAAATGTTTCCTAGCAATTTATATTTCTTTGATATTTAAATAAAAATTTGACCACAATGGGAAATTAAATAAATGGGGTACAAATCATAATGTTGGCTGTGTACACAGTTATCTTTTTTCCCCAGGAGTGCCACCATTTACATAAAGTGAGACAATTCAGCACCGCCATAGGTTATTTTATGTCCACATATGTGTACACAACCTGAGAAGTGGAGCAAATATAAACATTTCTCAAGTAAAACTACCATCTGCTTTCACTGCTCTTCAACTTTCAGTAAAGCCTCTAAGATTTAACTGTAAGAACAGACACACTGATGACTTCTCTCTTCCATACAAGAAGAGGACCATAAACAGAACGAATATACTCCCATCCCCCATGATGTCCTACACAATAAAGCAATGCTAAATAGGTAAATACTTCATAAATTCCCTTCTCTAGAACAGCTGGAAATCAGTTCTTAACATATATTTGACCCTGGAAAATCACAGGAACTAGCTTTTGATGCACATATTGCATAACAATGCAATTTCTCTTTCCGAAAGAACTTACAAACACTGCAGTGGCTAACTGAATCTTAATCACAATTTCAGGAAATGCAATCAATACTGGGCCTTTCTTATTATATATGGGCCGATTGTTCTTTTTACTTCCGTCTCCAATTAAAATCAATACACTTGGTTATTATTTGCATTAAAATAATTTTACCTATACAGATAGATAAAATTTAGCTCTGCATGGTTTTTCATATAAATCTCTTACATTAGTTATCTGTTGTTGCATAACAAATTACTGCAGACTTGGTGGCTTAAAACAATCCTCATCAGAAGCTCACAGTTTTCATGGGTCAACTGTCTGGGTATGGATCAGCTGGATCCCCCACTCTCAGTCTCCTCAGGCCAGGGCTGCCATCTCACGTGAGGCTCAAAGCTCACTTTCGCTTACTAACCTTGGGCAGAACTCAGTTCCTTGTGTCGGCAGAACTGAGGCATTCACCTCTAGATTCCAGAGGCTGCCTGCCACTCCCTGCCACATACGTGGCCCTCTCCAGAGCAGAGCAGTTTGTGTCCTCTCAGGACAGCTGCTGGTGCCAGGGTTAGGAAAGGCAGTGTGTCCCTGAGCACAGAGTATTTGCATGAAGCATGCTGTTGGATACCTTCCCCATCAGCATAAGCAAGAGGTGGCCCCAAGACACCTCAGCGAGCAGGGGGAGGCTCATGACGCTGACCTCGGTCCCCTTCTCCATGGAGCTTGGCCTGTGCCAAGAGGAGAAACGGGGGCGAGGAAAAGAAAATGCATGAGACTAGAAAGGGCTGTCACCTGTCTTCAAGAGCTTATGATTAGGAGGACCCTTGAAGTCACCACGTGCAGTCTCCCAGTGGGTGCAGGAACCCCCTGCGGCACGCCCACAAGGGTCGCTGCAGCTTTGCCCGGACAGTTCCCGGGCCGGGGAAAGCGTGAGTGTGATTCACCAGGAGCACCCCCACACTTTTACATTATGTTCTTGTCTCGGCACATCAAAACATTCGCAAAAAGAGGCGGTGGTCAAAAGCAATGTCCGTTTTACATTCTGATAGCTACTCCCCATCATGCACCTGTGTGCAAAGCATGCTGCAGCGCCACAGGCTTACACAAAAATCAGTGCATGGCTCAAATAAGGGAAGGGCTTTCTCGTGGTTAAAAATGTCCCGCAACAGATCAGACTGCCCGAGTCTACAGGCGCATGGAAGTGTTCCAGAACAGCCTGGACTGTCAGGATGCTGGTGACAGCTCCACAACATCGGGCAGGGGTCAGAGGAGCTGACGTCTAAGGGACCTCCCCAGTGTCAGGGCCTCCACACAGGGGCTCATCTGGCCTGAGCCCTTCCACAGGCAGCGTGTCCCCAGTCAGCCTAGGGGAGCAGCCTGGGAGCCTCGGGGCCCCGCCTCCGAGAGTCTCCGCAAAAACGTATCACTGGGCTCTGCCTGTCCTTTGCCTCCAGCACAGCTGTGTCCATCCCTTCACAAGCTGGTACAGCGAGGGTACTGCTGTGAGCCTCCACTGGTGGTCTCAGGAAGGACACCAGGTATTCCCAGGGTGCAAACAGTTCTTTTACATCAGAAAGGGGGCATAACTGTAGGTAAAAAGAGGGGCCAGTGGCCAGCTTCAAGGAGAGTGTTTTTTCTCAAGACTGTAGATGGACTTTACAAACTTCAAAGGGAGCAGCCTGGTCAGCTCCGAGCTCCTCACTGACCTGAGTCCCCTTCCCAGGATGTGGCCGTCATGTTTGGCACTGACTGCACAGCTGACAGCCAGTTGTGCCAGCAGCATGGCATCAGATGTTGTGAGGTCAGGGCTGGTGTATGCGACACCCACAGGGACCATTTGCACACTGCTGTGCACATCAATCACGTTTGCTGACCTAATGCAGGAATGCTCCTGAACAGGGCGATCTCACCCTCACGCAGCTGCTGCTGCGGCTTCCCCATGCGGCACAAAACGAGAGCAGCACGTGGCTGCTCTGGGCGCCGCCCTTCTGTAGCCTCTTGCTACCTGAGTCTCTCCTTCATTAAGACAACTGCACATCCTCCCTGAACCTCTGCCTCGGGCTGAACCACGGCCTCCCACGGGCCACCTTCAGGCTTCTGCTGTCCACAGCTGTCATGAGCAGCACTATGTGTGTCCTCAGCCCCACAGCTGCCCCTACAGGAAGGGGCAGCGTCCTGCTGCAAACAGCCACCCCACAAGGGCAAGGAGAGGACCGGGTTCTTCTGGGTGTGCCGTGTGAAACACACGTGTGCTTCCCGAAGGCCCTTGTTTTCAGGCGGCTCCACAGGCAGCGACTAGCAGTCACAGGAAAACTATCTTCTGTTAATCTAGGAAGGTGATGCTAACAGGTGGCAAGTACCTATTGTAGGTATGTACCAAGGTATAAAGCAGGCTTCACAAAAATTCAATGTATTTTTGAGCTTTTGCTTAATGTTTTCTTTTATCATTATGACGGAATTTCTGCGAAACAGGAACTTCAGTCACCAAGCTGGGATTTAAGAACGTGCAAGAAAGTTTGACGGGGAAGCTTTTCCAAGACTCTCCTCATCCTTCCTCCTCAAGCCTGCATTCAGTTGTCCACGTCTGTAAACTGTCTTCTCAAAAACTCACTTATTGGGCTTCCTCACTGTTTTCTGGAAATACCGATTTGCTAGTTGTTGCCTATAGGGGAACAAATAACTAAACTGCATTGAGAGTTTATTAAGTTAAACTGGAATTAATATGTTATGTAAGGTATATTTGGCTTTTATTTCTCAATAAAACGTTTTTATCTCAGGGTTTCAGACTTTCGGTTAGAAGAGTCTTGAGAATTCTAGGGCTTCAGCTTGCCTCTCCTAATTTAGACTGCTGACCCATTCTTCAAATAGACATGCCAGAATATTTTAAGCCTTCATGTTTTTATAATTTCTGTGGGTTTTTCTGTTTGTTTCTTGTCATTTTACTGCTACATTACTGAAGGCTTTTTACCTTACTTAGTGAGTGGATTCTCTAAATAATACTCTAAGCCTACTGTTCCTGTCCCCGGAACAGCTATAGGAGTATCCCTCTGCCCAAATCAAATAATGCAATTTCTGTCCATTTTCCTGCTTTGCATTTAAGTTCTCCAGCTCTTGCTTAAACTGTATTAAGTATTACTTTCAGGTGGGTCTTCCCACAGCATTGCACCCTGAATTGCACTGCTTAATTTTAAAATGAGCATGTGAAACTGATTACAGGCAATGAGTCATAATGAGACTTCTACTGTGTGTGAGAAGAAAGGTATATGCTCTATTACCTCAAGGTGTGAACTTGAGAGAACAGGAACCTAGAACTCCTGAAGACTGCCATGTGAAATCTGAGAATGAAGGTAACAAAACAGAAGGCAGAGTCACACTGCACTTGTTTCTGAATGTGGCCGTACCTGAATCCGGCCCAAAAGTTGGACTCTTCTATTACAGGGGGCACTAAATTTTCTTTGTTTTCTTTTGCGTTGGGTTTCCCCACTTATAAGGGAAAGTATTCTAAGTAACTCCTCACAGCTGCAGAGCAAATGCTGCAGCTGCAATCAGAGTATATGACCAAGGACCTTAGCCTGGCCTGACCAGTCAAGAAAGAGAAGTTACCTACAAGTAGTAATGTCTAGGCCAAGATGTAAAAGGTATGTAAGAAAGAGCCAGATAAAAAGGAAGGAGCAGGTGCAGAGACTATGTTTCCCAATAGAGTGAAGAAATGTTAAAAGATTGGAGAGGAAGATGGAGACTTCCAAGGCCATGTATTGGCGTAAGTTATTTACCATTTAAAAAGTTTTTTTAATTAAAATTTTCACAAATGCATACGGTCAAATTTCTGACAGTGCAATAGATGCTATTAATAAATTCTTCAAAATGCCCCCCAAAAAGCAATGAGTATTTCTAAAAGTTCACAATCGATAAGTATATCTCAAAGAACAAGAAACAAGAATCTAAGATGACTTTTAGAAACTAAGAATGGGTAGACGAATTTAACTGGGAACTTAAAGAGGACCTAGGAAGACACTAGGTCCCCCTGGTCTAAACTACCCCTTCAAAGTGTTCCCCTCAGAGTTGTTGGTTATGAAGAAGAAAAACAAATTACAGCTACCTAAGTAGAAAAAGGACTTCTTAAAAAGGTGTCTCCTGCAAAGCAAGGAACTGGACTTACAAAGGCTGCACAGTCAAGAATAAACCGAAAAGCATGTCCCAATCTGTCCCGTGATGACACCTTTGCTGCTCCACTTCTGCTGGGCACAGAGGTCGTAGCTTGCAAGACCCACACAACCAACAGTACTGACGCTGGATGGACGCCGCACTTAGAGTCACTGCCTCCACTGCTTCTGAAACGACAGGAACCTGGGGCTAGTCCAACCACCCATCACCAGAATGGGTTTTATGCAGTACCATCTGCATATGACTAGCTTCTGGTCCAAAACTGGAGGTAGGTATATGAGTGCTGAAACCTAGGTATGCATCCATGTCCAAGATAAAAGGGAGGCTAACATTGTTAGCTTTTCTACTGAAAAGAAGGCACTGACTCACAAATTGGGGGATTTGCCAAATACAGGAAAAAGGTTCGAATGCTGATATGACAAATGGTCACTACTAATAACAACCCTTCCTGATGGCATTCAAGACAACCACATTACACTAAATAACAATTATCAAAACTATATGGCACTCAGAGTCAAAGTTTTGTACCACAGATGACACTGCTTATAAAGGAAAAAATTAACTTTATAATAGAATTAGATTTTGGCATCACTTTACCCACTGATCAATCTCAGCATCACTAAGAGTAGGGCAATCAGATCTGTGTCTCCAGATCTAAGGCATTTCTGATTTACACAGTTCTCATAAGTACTGGTCCCCAAAATGTTTTAATTTAAACAAACCATTAGCTCTAGCTTTCACCTTATAGGAAATACAAAACAATGAAGTAAATTAGACAAATTCAAAATGTGGCAGATTTAACAGAACAACTGATTAGGTGTTATGAAAAGCAAAAAGATAAAGTGGGGAGATGTATTATAGATTAAAATGGGTGTAAGAAATTTATAAAATATGCAGTTGCATTATCCTTGATTATACCTTGATTTGAACAAAGAGTAAAAAACACTGTAATGAAATGAATTGTGATCCCCCAAAATTCACGTTAAAGCCCTCACTGCTGGGTTACATCCTTTTAAACAGTGATTAAGTTAAATGAGGCTATTAGGGTGATCCCTAATGCAATCTAGCTGGTGTCCTCTTAAGAGGAAATGTGGACACACAAGGACACCAGGGATTAATGTGCACAGAGAAAAGACCCTGCAAGAACTCAGAGAAAACATGGCCATCTGCAAGCCAAGAAGAACGTCCTCAGGAGAGATAAAATCTGCCAACACCTTGATCTCAGACTTCTAGACTCCAGAACTGTGAGAAAATAAATTTCTGTAGTTGAAGCCACCTGGTCTGTGGAATTCTGTTATGGCAGCCCTAGTAAACTAATACAAACATTTTAGGTATGAAGGGCAAAATTTTAATATGGGCTGGTTTTTTGATGATATTAAGAAATTATTAGGGACTTCCAGCCAAGATGGAGGTGTAGGCGGACACACTGTGCCTCCTCTCACAACCAAAATTAAGGACAACAAATATTTAGAAACAAGAAAACAACCAGAACTTATAGAAAATTGAACTGTACGGAAGTCCAACAACCATTCATCCAGACCGGTAAGAGGGGCGGAGTCGCGGTAGGAAAAAGTGGAGGTGCGGGCCCAGGAACGCAAGCAGCAGCAGCTGGCAGTTCCCAGGTGCACGGGCGGTGGCTGGCGGTCCTCAGGCCCACAGGCAGCAGTTGGCGGACCCCGGGCACAGGGGGGCAACTGTGCAGACCCAGTGAGGCCACACAGGGCGGTTGGCTGACCAGGTGGTCCCACGTTTGCGCTCGCAGACGGTCCAGGCGAAGGGGAAGTGGTGAAAGGGACCGGAGTCCAGGAGAGAGTGGAGCAGGCGCCATTGTTCCCTCTCAGACCCCGCCCCCACATACAGCGTCACAACTCAGCGACTGGGCTGCCCCGCCCTGAAGAACACCTAAGGCTCCACCCCTCACTATGTAATAGCCATGACCAGACTAAAACCAAAACAAACAAAAAAAAACACCAAAAATGGCTCAAACCGGAGAAAAAATGAAAACCCCAGAGTCAATTCCTCTAAGCCGTGAAGAGATAGCCAACCTATCAGATGCAGAGTTCAAAGCACTGGTCATCAAATGCTCACAGAATTGGTTGCTTTTGCTCACAAATTAGATGAAAAAATGCAGGCTACAATACATGAAATGAAGGAAGACGCATGGGGAACCAATAGAGATGGAATGAAAACTGGGACTCAAATCAATGGAGTGGACCAAAAGGAAGAAATTAACAACCAAACAGAAAACGAGGAAGAAACAAGAATTCAAAAAAATGAGGAGAGGCTTAGGAACCTCCGGGACATCGTTAAACGTCCCAACATCCGAATTATAGGGGTCCCAGAAGGGGAAGAAGAAGGGCAACAAGTAGAAAACTTATTTGAACAAATAATAAAGGAGAACTTCCCCAATCTGGCAAAGGAAATAGACTACCAGGATGTCCAGGAAGCTCAGAGAGTCCCAAAGAAGTTGGACCCAAAGAAGAACACACCAAGGCACATCGTAATTACATTAGCCAAGATTAAAATGAAGCAGAGAATTCTAGAAGCAGCAAGGGATAAGGGGACAGTCACCTACAAAGGAGTTCCCATCAGACTGTCAGCTGATTTCTCAAAAGAGACCTTCCAGGCAAGAAGGGGCTGGAAAGAAATATTTGAAATCTTGAAAAGCAGGGACCTCCATCCAAAATTGCTCTATCCAGCAAAGCTGTCATTTAGAATGGAAGGGAAGATAAAGTGCTTCTCAGATAAGGTCAAGTTCAAGGAGTTCATCATCACCAAGCTCTTATTATATGAAATGTTAAAGGGACTTACCTAAGAAGAAGAAGATAAAAAATATGACAGTGAAAAGACAGCAAACTCACAGCTATTAACAACCACACCTAAAACAAAAGCAAACTAAGCCAACAGCTAGAACAGGAACAGAACCACAGAAATGGAGATCACATGGAGGGTTAGCAACAGGGGCGTGAGAGGAGGAGAGAGGGGGGAAAAGGAACAGAGAATGAGTAGCATAGATAGTGGGTAGAAAATAGACAGGGGGAGGGCAAGAATAGTATGGGAAATGTAGAAGCTAAAGAACTTATGACACATGGACATGAACTAAAGGGGGGAATGTGGGTGGGAGAGGGTGTGCAGGGTGGGGGGAATGATGGGGGAGAAATGGGACAACTGTAATAGCATAATCAATAAAATATATTTTTTAAAAAAATTATTAATTTAGTTAGATACAATACTGTAAGAATGTGATTATGGTTATGTAAGAAAATGCTCTTATTTTTGAGAGACATGTATAAAATATTTAGGAATAAAGTAAATCAATTTCTAATTTAGATGCTTATGTGGATATTGAGTAAACTATATTCTTTCCAATAAATTTGAAATTTTCCATAATAAAAAGCTAAAAGAAAACATACCTATATTACACTGATTTAAAGAGAAAAACTGATCACACAGCAGAAAAGAGATTCCAAAAATGAGTGCCCACAATGAAGACTCAAACGAGGAACAAAAGAAATGTAGTAATAAAGAAAACTGCAGTTATTCATTCAGTGAATACTTGTTGAATGCATACTACATTCCAAGTAGTATGCACACAGAGGTCAACAAGAAACATGGTCCTGCTTAAATCTAATACAGGAAAGAGATGTAGCAAAACAAAATAAACAGAAATAAATACAACAAAACAGAAGAAAAATATGTAAACATGTAAATTTTTAGAAACGATCATTTTTTAATCTCCAAAAGGGAGTTCCTCAGGATTCTGTCCTGGGCCTCCTCTACTCTGCCCCCTTAGTCTCCAATAGCACAATTTAAACCTAGACATTGCTCCCCACTTTTATAACCACAGGTCAAGTTGCCTACAGACCTCTACGATGTTTCACTCACAGACACCAAAAATCCAACTATGCTCTTTTTTTTTAGATAGACTTCTTTTCAGGCATATTATGCTTTATTATTTCAAGAAAGGTAAAAACACAACTGAAATGCAAAAAAAGATTTGTGCAGTGTATGGAGAAGGTGCTGTGAGTGATCAAATGTGTCAAAAGTGGTTTGCGAAGTTTTTGTGAGGGTTTTTTTTTCGTTGTTCAATTAGAGTTGTCGATTAAATGTGGGAGATGGGGGTGGGTAGGACAGGGGAGAGTAATGGGGGAAAATGGAGACAACTGAAATCGAACTCCTATTTTCTTTCCCCAAAACTCTGTTCCTCCTTTACTCCCTCTAGGTAAAGCTACCCAAGAATCAGTGACTCCTTCTCTCTCCCCCAAGTCTGATTTATCACAAAGTTCTTTCGATTTTACCTCACAAAAAGTTCTTAAATAAATCTGCCCACTCCTCCCCAGCCTCCCTACTTTTACCCCAGTTCACTTACCTGGAAAATTCTAAGGGTTGTCTACGCGGTCCTCCTGACTACAGCCTTACTTCTTACATTCCACACACTGAGGCCAAAGTAATCTCTCTAGACCAAAAATCTGATGTCACATTATTCCTAGGAGAGTGCCCAATCTTCTTAAAGACCTCTAAGGCCCAGCATCATGTGGCCCCTGCTTATCTGCACAGCCTCACTGTGACCACCGCTATCCAGTCCATACTGGGCTTCCTTTCTTCCTCAGATTTGCTGTGTTCTTCCCTGCCTTGAGCCTTCCTATCTGCTACCCTCCAGCACTCCCACATCAGTTTCCCTGGCTAACTCCGGCTCCTTCTCAGCTTAGACATCATTTCACTTCTGAATAAGGTGCCTCTCTGAGCTACCACTGCAACTCACAGGGCCCTATCTCTGCACCTGTCACAGAGCCCTGCACTCACCTACACCCCATTAAATGACTAACTCCATGAGGGCAAGGTCTCTATCTGTTCACTTAGTGCCCTGACCATCAAAGGCCTTGACTGAGTATGTTAAATCTACCAACAATGACTACTAAATTGACCTTCACCTTCATAATGACTCATCTTCAACTGGATTCCAAATTTCATATTATATTTTTCAAACCAAAAAGTCATGACATCTTATTCTGTGGGAAGATTATTTCTCCTTTAAGACACGGAAAGCTGCTGGAATTTCTTACAAATGTCATTTTATTTTCACTTCAAATATGACACTTATAAAAAGTCCCAGCTTTGAAAGCAGAGTAGTTACAATCCTATTTCCCTTTTCCCCATCATCCCAATTTCCTTGACCCTTCAACACAGTACTAATGAGTTTGCTACAAGGAAAACACCTTTCCAGATACAGTATAAGGATAGTTCATGCAGAAATGCCACTAATTTTTAAGACTGGTAGCTTAACAAATCATTCCTCTACCTAATGTAAATAGGCAGCATTCAATATTATCCTGTTTTCATTAGCCAATAATATTCCTAAATTACTCCTGCCAAACATCGAAGCATATTTCTTTTGAGGATCACCCAAATATTAGCCCTGAAGTAAAACTGGACCATAAAAATAATTCTCCCAGCTAAATAAATTCTATTTTTTTAAGTTAACTGAATTAAAAACAGTAATTAAAACTATTTGCAAAGCAGAGTGTCCCAACATTTCTCAATAACATTCAACTATAATCAAATATGCTGTAGAGTTGTCAGACAAAACACAAGACACCTAGTTTAAATCTGAATTTCAAACAAACAATAATTTTTAGTATAAGGATGTACAAAATATTGTATTTTTATTTGCTAAATCTGGCAACCATAGTTATACTAAAAAAATTTATCACAGATACTAAAATCTGATTTATACATTTTTCATTATAAAAGTTACTTAAATTTAGAAAACCCAGAAAGCAAAAAATTCCCATAATCCTATCACACTAGTACAATCAGCATTTCAGTGCATTCTTCATATTTTTCTTATATACTTTAAATGGTTATAGTCACCCTTCCTTAAATATATAGGCATATTTATGGTAATACAGTCTTTGTAATTCCTTCCATGTTACAAAATGGTTCTTGGAATAGATGTATTTACAGCTTAAAATCTCCTATTGTTGGAAATTCAAGTAGCTTCCAATATATTGCTGCAATAAATAATACGCTCTGAATATTCTCCTGCATAGACCTGTTTTTATCTTTTCCTTTTTTCTGTAGCCATTTCTTTAGGATAGTCTCAGAAGTGAAATTACTAAATCAAAGGTTTATTAAAAGGTTATGAACAGTCTAACAATTCAAGATATATACTGCCAAATTACAATTTACTAGCAATATTTACATATGCCTGCCTTGCTAAAATCTAACCAGTATCACATATTATTTTCAAAGATTTTGAAATAGATATAAAAATGTATTTCATTTTGCTTTAAAAATATTTCTTTGAATACCAATGGGACCTCACATTCTTCTATGAGTTGCTTATAGGCTATATTTCCTCTGCTACCAACTGTCTGCTTACTTCCTTTATCCATTCAAAAATGTTTTTAGGGGGCCAAATATGCGGTGACAGAGGATGATTTGACCTTGGTGGTGGGCACACAATGCAATATACAGATCATGTAGCACAGAAATGTACAGCTGAAACCTATGTAGTCCTACCAGCCAATGTCAGCCCAATAGATTTAATCTTAAAGAAAAAAATGTTTTTGTTCATGATAATAATGAAATTTCTCAAGTGAAGAAAGAAAGGGCCAACTGTCTAAAATTCTAGTCACATGGGCCAACAAAAAAACATAGTTTATCTCTACAATTCCCACTGCCTTTCAGGAATTACTACAAACATTACTTTTTATATAAACTCTCACTTTATTTATATGAATATTACCTCAAGTTTTATTTCATATAAATCATTAACACTCATAATTAAAAATAATTAAAAAGTTGCTATGATTCAATATCCTGATATTTAGAGTAAATGCCAAAAAGATCAATTCAATCTAATACTTAGATATGTCAAAGAAATTTATCTTACTTAATTTGGTCATCAGAACAGAAATCCAGTTACAGATCTAAGTTCTTTAATAATCTAGATACACCAAGAAACCTGATTCTGTAATCAAAGTTGACTCTCCAATGATGTCAGTAATTCTGCAAATATAAATATGCACGACTGGTTTCCAGAGAAGACAGAGTAAGAAACTAATTAAATAGCTGAGCACATATTCATCATCATCGTTTGAACAGAACTCAAAAGCTCGCATTGAGACCTTTAAATGACACGGATTTTCAAGATAACCTAATTCAATCTCTTTTGTCTTCCATCCCCTCACCCATTTTGCAAAGGAAGAAACCAAGGAATAATATATAGTAAAATAATTTTTTTCAAGAAAGACTTGAAGTTAATTAGGGGCAATAATTTCTGTTCATTCTGTAGTCAACATAGTTTTGAGTGCTTTATTCAAAGCACCAGAGGTAACAAAAGTGAAGAAAGAGTTAATTCCTTGCCGGGAAGAAGCTTACAAGCACCTGGGAGAGAGGAAAGGAAGACAGGAGGGAAGGAGGGAGGGAAGAAAGGAGGGAGGGAAGGAAGGAAGAACAGGAGGAAGGAAGGAAGCAAACAATGTGGCACAGTAAGTCTAGAGGAAGGATTAAGGGACCGGTTCAGATTGGATGGCTTGGAAAAAATTGAGAAAAAATGAAGAGAGCTGAAATCTGAATAACAAGTCAGCAACAGGAAAATCTAAGCAGAAAGCATCCTGATTAGAAATTCTCGTATATAAAAAAAAATTGGTCAAGCTAAAGCTTTTACACTTGTTTAAAAGATATTACAAACAAATTTAATAATAATATGGCAATAGATTTTTTTTCAAGTGGTACACAAATTAAAATACTGTCATAGGAAAATATCTAAATCATGATGATTTAACTTAATCTACTTTGGAATGATATATAGAATAATTAACCAACTTTTCATTGAAAGGTTTCAAAGTAAAGAAAGATTTGAAAGTAAAGAAAGTTTCAAAGTAAAGAAAGATTTTAAGATTAACAGATCATTTTTTTAATCCTTAGAACTTATCAGTGAAGGAATTATGACAAGATAATTCTAATACTTTCAAATAAGATGGAAGATTAACATTAGTCATAATCTTTAGTTTCCAACTTTTCTATTAATTTTTCACACCAGCACATACAATAGCCTAAGATTTTTTTCCCACCAAAACTATTTAAACAAATGATACTAGGGATATTGGGCTCAGAGACTAAGTTTGTTCAGTCAATAATTCCACTCTTTTTAAAAATCAGTTACTTTTAATACATGCATATATTACCTTCCCTACTACAGTCAAGTTCCTGAAACACATGGTTTATGCCTTGGACATCTTTACATTCCTCCACAGCACCTAGCACAGTGCCTTGCAAAACAGCAGACATGTAATAAAATGGCAGATCCCACGCACAGGAGCAGCAATATAGATCTCAACAGCTTGTGGCATTGAAGGGGAAAAAAATACTTCACTCCTAGAAATGTCTTAACACATTATCACAATTCAACAGTCCACAAGCCTTGAATGAACTGGACTCAGTTCAATGAAAAAAGTTATTCTCTAATCAAGTAAGTAGTTTGGAATTGTAATAACTAAAAAAATACCATCCATCTGGTTTATCAGGTTTTATGCCAGCATGTAGATGTTATGCCACATCTGATCCAATGTGGTTCCACCTGTAAGCCTTCACTTAAAGCCACAGGCCCTCCCCATCCGTGCCTTTCATCTGAGGTCGAGAGCACTGGTTCTCTGCCATCATTCCCCACATCACCCAATTCTCCCCCACCCTATTTCTTGGTTTGCTGCTGTCAATTAAAGTCAATAATAAATAAGTAATACTGAGTTTTCTGGCTTGGAAACAGAGCTGAGAATACCAACCATGTATATGGAGCACCTTCTATGTCCCACATGCCCATTTTATTTCTTAAATTTCAGCCATGAGAAATTATTACCACTTTTCAGACTATAAGATGCATCCCCCCTAAATATGGGAGGAAATGGGGGTGCATCTTATAGTCCAAATGCAGCTTAGCTGGCTCACTGGGGGGGGGGTGGTGGCCTATGTTATTTATCTTATTAAATATTTTACCACATTTTTTGCTTCAAAAGTTTTTTCCTATTTTCTTCCTCTAAAACCTAGGTGTGTCTTATGGTCTGAAAAAATCAGTACTTTCATTTTACAGGCATACATAAACCTAGAAGTGAGATTACTTAAGTAAGGTCACAGAGCTAGTACGCCTCTCAGATTCAAGGTCCTTTCCTCCACAAGTAGATCAGTAACAATCCCATCACAAAGAGACCAAGATCACATCAATAAGAGGCACAGCCAACAACACAAGTGAACAAGGTCAGAAAGCAGCAAGCCCAAGAAAAGAGACTACAGTCTTTCCACCTAGTGAAACCACTGCCATCATAACATGTATAAGGGCTGGAGAAAGTTTTTCAGGCTGGTAGTCTAATTTGCAGAACAAATAATTTGTTACCATCTTGCTCAAAGACTGCATTTTTATATACTAGTTATTACTCATTTTAAGAGATTTCATTTAATAAGCTTATTGATAGAGAGACAGATATAATTCAATTCTAACACAGTTTACAAATTCACTTAAAAAATATGACTGAGCCCTGGCTGTTGTGGCTCAGTGGACTAAGCACCAGCCTGTGAAACCAGAGGTCGCAGGTTTGATTCCCAGTCAGGGCACATGCCTGTGCTGTGGGCCAGGTCCCCAGCTGGGGGTGTGCAAGAGACAACCGATCAATAGATCTCTCACACATTGCTGTGAATGAAACCAACTGTACAAAGTGGCCTAAAACTATAACACTCCATACAATAAAAATGACCTTTTAAACCCATACTAATATTAATTTTCTCCTGAAAATACACACTCAGGAAATCTAAATTTATGGGAAAGTCATAAGAAAAGTATTATGAACAAGTTATGTATCAACCTACTATTTTAAGCTGTTTTATCCACCATACTCTCAAAAGCATCTTTATCTACTGGGGGGAGAAAAGCAAAAATATGTAAATACATTTTTCCCACATTTGTTCAAACTACATGCAAAAAAAAAACTGACAATGAATGGTGCCTGTTGATAATCCGAACTAAAGAAAAATGGTATTTTGGGTCTATCAACCTATTCTAAGGTATTGGAATAGAAGAAAAGTCACCTGTTACAGAAAAACTCATAGATTCTTAATGAGGAAGGATCTTAGAGATCACCTAATGTTATTTACATATACTCCTCATTATAGAAAGAATTCAGGTTGGCAGAAATCATCCAATCCACTTTTAATCAATAGATCGCTACCTTTCTGCCTTCCTTTGCCCTTCATTCAAGGATCCTCTGGACCCACACAAAATGCGTCTTCTACTTTGCTGATGGTAGCCTTTCAAATAGTCATTTGACTTATTTTATGTCATTAGTGATTACAAAGAAACATATGTGCTTATCTAGTTCAAAGATTTCTTTGGCTTCTCAAAAACTATTCAGTGAGCCCTGACTGGTGTTGCTTAGTTGGTTGGGCGTCATCCCACAAAGTGAAAGGCTGCAGGTTCGATTTTGGTTAGGGTTTAGTTTAAATCCTGGTCAGGGCTTATAGGAGAGGCAACTGATAGATGTTTCTCTCTCACTTCAATGTTTCCCTCTCTTTCTCCCTCCCTTCCTGTCTCTAAAAATAATTTAAAATAAAATAAACTATCCAGTAAAATGAAAACACCAGGCACATTTATCGGTATTCTTTTGTAAACCTTACCTTTTTTATCCTCATAACCAACCTATGAAACAGGCGAGGCAAGTATCACCATCCCCATGTAAAGAATCATCAATACAGAGTAGGAGTTGGAAGTTACTACAGGCAGATTTAGGAGCAAAAAAGACCTGCCTCTTAAGAGCTCTGTGATCTTAAGCAACTGACTGAACTTCTTTAAGCCTGCTTCCTCACCTGTGAACCGGAAATATTATAATAGCACCTACCTCATACAGTTACTGGGAAGACTGACTAGATAGCGCACACTATCTGATAACTAACCCATATAGATGCTCGGTGAATGTTAGTTGTTTTTTATTATTATTCAAAAAGAAAAAACTGTGGCAAGTCCTTCATTCTCTCTGAATCTCACAGCAGCACTAGATAAATTCTACGTACATTGTCTTCCACAAAACCAAAAATGTTTCTAGTTATTTGCAGCTTCATGACTATTTTTCTTCCCACATACCTCACCCCCAATCACCCTTTGGCCAAAGTTTCTAAAATTTACTATTGTCATCCTCTTCCAAATGAAATTCTCAAAAGTACAAAATTGCTTAAGCTCTTCTTTGGAAAGGTGAATTCTCAGTGAAACATAATAAAGTTCCACTATGATTCACAGGCAAACATGAGATTTATAAGCAAAATAGGAAATATCATTAATTGCTAAACAAACTGGCTTCCCTAACCTACTGTTACTAGATTATCTTTTAAAAACTTTCTGATATCTTCGAATGGTAGAGACTGCTATTTTTATTGTTTGTGAAACCAAGTGCAACAGGAGAAACCTGTTTCATCTATCAAAATTGACAGTGGTGACAAGAAATATAAAATTCAGGCCAGAATTTAAAAAGAAAAAAAAAAAGACCCTAGAGGCCAAGACTCAGTAAGCTGCATAAGTCTTGCATAAAAATTTTATAGGTTTACTAGTCTTGGCAAATAAGTGGTCCTAGGATTTGAATTATAATACCTAATTTCATTTTCCCATTAACTACCAGGAAGCTGGCGTTAGTGTTAGAGTTGATTCTAGACTACTGAGGAGGGAAAATGGATGGAGGAAAGAAGATACTAACTAAATTGCAATTCAGTACCAACTTGAGAGGCAGTGATACATCTGTGTAACACAAAAAGACTAGAACAAAGGCAAATCAAAACATCAGCCCAAACATGGCTATTAACAGCAGGACAGATATGAGACAAAGATTTAAAACGAAAGAATACAATCAAGACAAAAGAGGTTTGTGAAAATAATAAGTGAATGAGATATGACAGCAAATAGCTACTGAAATAAAATTACTATAAAACCACCTAATAAACTATGTTGTTGGCAATATGCATAAACCCCCTTTAATGGTTGACTTTTCACTAAAGTATAATCTATTCAAAGTGTCATACCAAGATAAATTTACTACAGAGAAACAAACTACTGGAGGCAATACTTAATTACCACTTTAACAACCATTTGCATTTATATAATGCTCTTAGCAGAGGGCCTCAAAATGACAAATACATCTTGAAGCAGGGAATAAATACTCTATATGGCTTATCAAAACTAGCGTTCCATGTCTCTTAAAAACTGAAAACCATGGGTTTGTATTTTTCTTAAAAATAGTGTTCGTTATTTGCATCCTCTGTAGGGAAAATCTGATTTTAAAGTCCTCCAATTTTAATGACTGCTAATAATGAGGGCAGAATATGAGAGTATTACATGGGGTAAGGGAGAGCCTGAGAAGTCCCTCCCTGGTACATGAATAAATTCTGCACTTGCCTTTTTATGTGTACCCCCTTCTTGGAAATTGGTCATACCAAAAAAAAAAAAATCCCTTTGGGTTTGCATTACTTACATATTTGTGAGTAATCACATGATAGCCTGCACAAAGCTAGACACTTGTTTTTGGACTTTTGCCAGGTGAACTATATTTTCACCAAAAATTCCAACAACTAACAGGTAGGGTGTGGGTGTGTGTGTGTGTGTGTGTGTGTGTGTGCATACGCGCGCGCATACAAATATACACATATGTGTCTTCAGAAAATGTACGCATGGTTTAGGTTGAGGACATCAACACCACATTTTGTACCACACCAAAAAAAAAAAAAGATGGTAGAAAATTTGGACGAATTCTAATAAACTCAATTGGTAAAGCCTAACACATCTCCTAACACACACACAATAAATTTTTTTTAAAACAAAACCTCTGTGCTGACATGATTAGCCAGTCCATTCAACTGGTATGAGGTATCAGGAAGCTGCATCTGAGCCTTTATCATGCTGCTCGGGCTGTGCTATCTCATGGGGCAGTTCTGACGAAACTGCTGAAACCTCCTAAAGTGGCAGGACAATATATATATGTTGATAGTTCACATACCAGCAGCTTAAATAAATGAAGAACACAGTATGGCCAAGTCACAATTCATACATATCTTAGAACCAAAGCTCATCCCAAAAATTCTTTGCCAACCATCCAGAAGTCGCCCAGCTTTTTTTTTACCAACCAAGTAGCTATTTATTATAACAACTTTATTACCAAGATTACCAAAATTTTCCACACGCTTCCAACAGTTTCTCTGTGTGTTGTTACCTGGGCAACAGTCTAAAAGGGCTTTGACCTTTACGGAACTAGTGGGTCAAAGAGAAGTAAAGCTTCTCCAATCTGACTGTGCATCCTTTTCATTAGAAGCAGTAAGTGTGAAATCATCACCAGACAGAAAACCTTGAGAACTACCACCAGTGCATCAATTTGATTAACAGACACAACTTACTGTCATTTATCTTCATTTCTAGGCACCTAATGCCACTGTGGCACAAGGCAAGCTCCATCCAGGACTTCACAACATCCTCAGTCATGCAGGCCACCACACACATAATTGCTGAAATCCAAGTAACTTCTTTGAGAAAAAAATCTATCAACCCACACAGCTGGCTGTGGTGTGAAACCCCAGCCCTGCCACCCGAAATTCTGAAAGCTCGTCAGCTCAGCTGTGGATCTACATAAACTGCCTTTCTGCCTGAACCAGACTTGCCTCCAAAAATCAAGACCCAATCATTGAGAAATCATGCTTTAGAGGGTATTTTGAAAAGACTTTCAAAACTGCTTCCTGCTCTTCTATAGCCAATTTGAGGCTATTTGGTAAAACAAAAAATAATAGTATTTCCTTACAGAGAAAATATTTTCCCCTCTGCAATAGTTTTAGGATTGGTAAGCTTAAGGTTGTTTTCCTAACACATACTTTTTCTTTCGGCTTTTACTCTAAGGATAGATACATAAGAGCTCTCCGGGTCATATTCTACCCGGGAACACAGCCTATAAATTTATTTAATGTTAAGAAGTACTGGGTGACTCCGGAAACAGAAATGAGAGAGAAACTGAAAAACAGAAAGGAAAACTGGCATTCAAGGCTCTTCACCATCCGGTGCTGACTCTCACCTAGCTTCTTCCCTCTAGGCCTTTGATGGCTCTGGCCCAGAAAGGCCTGCCCTCTACATGTCTTATTTCTGCATGTCCAAATCCTGCTCATTCTCCAAAGCATGGCTTAAAAGTCACCTTTTGCCTTATCCTTCAGATTACTAAAAGTAATCTCTCCTTCCTCTCTCCAAATTCGTGTCGTACCTTATCAGTATCTCTTTACCACACATTACTTTCTCCCCTACATTATCTTTGCTTCCATATTTAATCCCCCACAGGAGCACAAAGGCCTCAAGGTCAAAGTTCATGCCTCAGGTATCTGTACTCCAAGAGCTTAACACATGTCTTGCACATGTGAGGCTGTCCAACTGAACTACATGAACAGCTTGGGTAAAGAGAGGACAGAAATCCAGTAAAATAACTCCAGGTTAGGAGTCCAGAGACCTGGCTTTGCTAATAACTAGCTATATGACCTTGAACTTCAGTATTTTAGTATGTACACATGCAAAGGGAAGAGGTGGACTAAACCACTGTAAGATGTTACATTAGCAGGCCGTAAAACCAATTTGGAAGTCAAAACCCAGCTTTTTAAAAAATAAAATGAAATAGAAAATATCAAAGCATGCTGTAGGCAGTGCAGTGTTTAACACTGGCTATCCAGAGTGGGGAAATCCCTGAATTGTACCACTTGCCGATCCCCCTGGTGTGAATGCTGCCGCTCTGGCCGATCTGAAGCTACCACCATGATGTCACTGCAGATGGAGCTAAGTGAGAAGGGAAATGCACACATTTGTCTTGCAAACCAGTATGATGAGCCAGCTCTAGCAAGGTCCTGAAAAGATTCAGTATTGTCTCACCAAACTTTTTCTTTAAACTTCGTGTGCATGAGCTGAACCAGGGTATATGTATTTCTTACTGTGTCACAGTCCCAACAATTTAATAACTGTTCAGCTGAACAACCACCTAGTCTCTCCCATGGGTACTACACAATGCAATAAATCTTACTCTTGGTTACATATGCAGTCTCTTTACCACCACAATTTGTATTTCTCTGCAAAAATGACAGTAACAAATGCCTACTGGTATCACCAGAGGTAAATTACAGGGAGTAGCAATTTGGCTTAGGAAGTATCAGCAAAGGACCAAGGTTCTCAGCGGTCGTTCAGCCCCACACACCTGAGGGGTAGGACATATTCCCACAAGTAGCAATGGCTCATTTAGCAAAGGGTTGGGAGACGAGAAGAAAAGGAAGAGGCAACCTACAGTGTGAAAAAAAATCCAAGTATTGTGATATCTGTACCATGACCCCGCTCCTTCGAGAATCTGGGTATAGAGAACACCAGTACCGTAAAAAAGTACGTTTCCACACCTGACATCTCCCATCCCAATTCCCCAGCATATGCTGGCATGCCTCCGTGAGACCTCCACTACTAAGAATTTCCTACTGGAATTAAGTTTTTGCCATGGACTAGAGACATGTAGTACTTCTTGAATTTAGAATAGGCAATGGGAAAAACACCACAGCAAACAGTTGTGAGACTTCATATTCGGTCTTTTATTCAAAAAAATACTTTCTTATTTTCATCTTATTTAAGCTTACTAAACTGGGCAAAGAGAGGGGAAGTTTCTTGAATATATTTTTGGCTGTACTATGTCTATCACAACAACACAATCTGGAACCATATTTTCTATGAGTGTTTACAAAGAATTGTGTTTTCTATTTTTAAGGCTACTTAGAAAACAAGAAGATGCAGGATTTCAAATATACTGATAATCTTAGCCCAACTCTAACTCCAAATCAACTAAATACATGCCTAGAAGTTTCCCAGAAAAATCCCCAAAAATTACACCAAAAAATCCCCCAAAAATGTCCAAAAGGAGTCAGCATGAGCACAAACTTGCTATAATCAAACAATTTTGACATCCTACCTGCTAAATGAGTACAATATGAAAGTAAATGAAGTATGAAAAGGAGAATGCTGAGATACAAGTTCTGCTTAATTCCATTAACTCTTCCTCATTAGGGTCCACTGACCACAAAGTGAAAAATCATTCCCCACTCTGAAAGGCCAGGGGTCAAATCAAGTCTCCATGCTCAGAATATTAAACTGTAATTAAAAATTGAGTATGTTCTACCATAACTCAAGCTTGAGTCCGTACTTTCTCTGCCTCCACTCTCCATGGGGACAAATGCTCACAAAAAATATCCATAAGAATTCTGAACTGTCTTCACAGCACCAGGGACTGGATCAGCCTTGGGCCGCTAGTCATCCCCAGACCTAGAACCTGACTCATTTATATAAGGAATGAGCTACACACATGTAGCAATTCATTAAAACTTGTGGGAGACAGTGAAAAAGTGCTGAGCCTGGGAATCCCATAGGCTACAATATCTACTTCATTCTCCAAACACCCTCTCTCCAGCCATAATCGTTCCCACAACACTTCGAGACACTGGTAGGTTAAAATGCAGACCCTCAATACAAGAAATTTTTGCTTTACTCTCTTCAAAATTAATCTCTAGAAGCCTGGCTATCTCCCACTCATACTATTTTTTACCTGGCACAACCAAATTCCTTCTTTTGACTACTCAAAAGAGAGAGATGCTGTATCATCTGAGTTCAAATAAATATGCAGTAATTAAACAAGTTCAATTACGCATTAAGGCAAAACAAATTTAAGTACAAGTTTTCAGAAGTCATAAATTTAGAATTAGTGAGCTGATAAACATGAAAACTCCTGTTTCATATGCCTAATAAAATTCCATCACTCAAATAAAAAAAAAAATCATAATAACTTTTAGAGTGAAAAGAAAATTATATGAATCGTGAAACAAATAGCAAAGGAATAAAAATTCTCAGACTATCACAGTTATAATACATAAAAATTGGCATCAAATAACTCAGGCGCCAAAAAACATCATAAATTTATAGTCACATGTTTTTAGGTTGGTTGGTATATTCACTGCATGTTGGAATAATGCTGGGACCCACTACCTGTTTCCAGCTTTCTCGAACACAAAGTAGGTTATACAATACGTTCACTTACAGCCACTGCCCAACTACATCCAATTCTCCCCCTCTGGCTTATTTATAGATAATATAAGAGCACATTTTTGAACTGATTTAATATAGACACCAGTCTAACTCAGTGTCTCAACCAACTCCCCAAGCAGGCGAGTATTCAATACAATTTGACGGTAACATATACGTGAAATTCATAGTGTCTTTCTCCTTTGCAATTTCATCATCAGTTTCATAGGGGACTCTCAGTTGAGAAACTGACTCACAGGCCAGTTCTCCAGGGCCAGCAATTTGCGGGCCAATATTCTCCGTGGACAAAATCCACTGCCTATTTGACCACAAGCAAACTTCAAGTTCGTATCTTCTGATGTCATAGCACTGGGTACCTACAGAAATGCAGCAGAAACCCAACATAACCACGAATACGAGAGAAGTCAGAAAGTTTTCACGAAGCTGTGTTTTCAGAATTGTAACAAGCAACCACGTACCTCCCACCATGTACAAGAAAATTTAAATGCACTGAACATGCAGGCCTGGAAATCAGTTTCCAAACAGTCAGCGCTGAAATCTGTCCAGCAAGCGAAAGTTCTCCCTACCATTAGTGTGCATGATGAGGCTGGCGGTTCCCTTCACGTTATACCACCGACCACCTCAATTCTCGTGCGTTTTCTGAGACGAGCCTATCTGAGAGGCACAACGGGCACACACCAGCACCTGGACGCACCGCCCCGGCAGCAGCAGCCGCAGCAGCAGCCCGGGCGCCCCTCGCTGGCCTGGCCGGGGCCCCCTCCTCGCGCTGACGCACTGCTGCCCAGCCCTGCGCCGTAGGCGACCCGTGCGAAGTACCAGCCCGTCTCAGAAACTTTGACTCAGTCATCAGGACTCTCAGCACCCACAACCTGGACGGGGGCTGCCGAGGCCAGGAGGTCAACTTCGAACCGGGCATTCCTTGCAGGTAGGGATCTGCCCGGGACGCAGCCCATCCCAGACTACAAAACCACAAGCATCCACCGCCGGAGCCCGGCGAAGTGCGGGCGGGGACAGGGGGAGTGCTAGGGCGAGACCCGGTCCGGAACGGAGCCCCGAGTGCCGGCGAGCACACACCCTAACCGCCGGACGCCGGGGTGCTGGGGCTGCGACCCCGGCAGCCGCCACGGCGGGGGCGGCGGCGATGTCAGGAAGGCACGGCTCGGGCCGAGTGCCCCAGTCGACACTCCGCCCCCAGGTGAGGGGCGCCGACCCCGCCGCCCGGGCCGCGAGGAGCCGCCACCCCCGGAGAACCTCGGGGTCGGGGCGGCAATCGACAGTCCCGAGCGTGCCCCTGCCCTCCTCCCGCGGTCCTCTCGCGCCGCGTCCCGGCCCCCTCCGCGACCCTCCTCCCCCGGCTCAGCCCGAGCGCCAACACCCCCGCCCCGGCCGCCGCTCCGGGCCGCCCGGCCGCCCGCCGGCCCCAGCAGGCCGCCCTCGCCTCACCTCCTCACGTCGCCGCGGGCAGGGCCGCAACAACTCCGCCAGGCGCCCGCGTCTCAGCCGCCGCCGGCGCTGTGCGGCCGGGCCGGTCCCGTTCACTCCGCGGCCGCCAGAGCCCCGGCAGGGCGGAGGGAGCGGGGTGGAGGGAGGGGAGGAGGACGCTGGCAGGAAGAGGCGAGGGAGGGGCGGGCCGAGGGGGGAGGTGCGGGCTGAGGGGGGAGGCGCGGGCCGAGGGGGGAGGGGCGTCGGGGCGCGCACGTCAGGGCCCCTCGGCGCGCGTGCGCGCTCCAGAGGGCGGCGGCGCGCACGGCCGAGCCTGGCGGTGGACGGGCTGGGGCCGGGGAGGGAGGACCCTTAGGGCCTGGGTTGTTAGAATAGGGACCCGGACAAGGGAGCTGGGGGCGATTGTTTTCTTTCTTAAAAAGCTGGTGTCTCTGTTTTCAGTGATGCTCTGTCCTCCTCAGAGACGTCATCTTAAAGTGTACGAACTCTTTTCTGTGCCTCTTTCACGGTGTCGTGGGCTCTTGGGCTCCCTTGTTGGTGGGTTCGGCGGGGCTCGGGAGATGGAAGAAGGAAATAATCCGCGGGAGTGAACAGGAGAGCGCTCAGCGCGGCTTGGTACGTATAAAGGGAAAAGGGGCCCTCCTTTACACCTCCTTATCCTTTGGGGCAATAAATTGAGGCGTACAAAGTAGGTAGAGATAAAATAAAGCAACTCTTTCCCTCCACAAATATTGTACTGATTGAGCCTTAAACTGTGTGGACTTCCTCCTCCTTAGATACTGCAGCCAGAAAGGACCTGTAAATTTTCCCGATTTCCTTAGCACTTTGCATCTGTAAGTTTGTGACTACTAATACTCAACCTCATCTGGGTAAATCCGTGCAATAGTTTATACCCCTAGAGAATTCTCGAGAACCTGCTTCATTCATTTTTGTATCTTCCCCGAAGTCTAGCACAGTGCCCAACCCATGGGAAGGACTCCATAAAAGTTACTGCAGGAACAAGTGACTACAATGCAGCAAGACTTAAGTGTGTGTCTAACGATTTAAGCTCTACAATGACTCCTGTAGTTTAAAATTCTCCCTTCTGTCCCACTTCAATTCGCCTGCACTCATTTGCCCACCTGGATGCAAAAGCTGCCCTGAGAAATAAACGTTTGTCCACAGACCCTCTCTCTCAAGTTCTTTTTCCTAATTTAAACGTCTACAGGACGAATGGAGTGTAGCAAATACCTTGGGTCTTTTTATTAACCTCTGTGACTCAAATTCTGGCAGTTTGGTATTTAATGAAGTTAGGGTTAGAATAACTCAAGTCCCCCATTGATTTCCTGAGGCAATATCTATTAATAAATCAGACAACAAGTGGTACCAAGGCTCTGCTGAACAAAGTGCTGGTAAAGTTACACTGAGCACCGAAAGGAAGTCACCAGATGAGAAAGCTTACTTTCTGCCTTCTGATATCTTCTAACCAGAGAGAAGCTTTTTGACAAAAAGGACAACACAATGGTGATTAGCTGCACTCAGTAAAAAACTTATCCAAAACAAAATAACTATTTTAAATGGTGAGTCCAAAATAGTGTTCCACAAATTCAGTTCATGTCTCTGAAAGCAATAATGGCCACCGTTAGCTGTTTAATTCTTCCACTAAAGTGGAGCATAACATCTAAGTTACTATTAAAGGATCAGTGCATGTCCTAGCTTGTTACAAGGAAAAGAAAAACTCTGTCCTATGGCCCCATGTCACACCTCTAATCACCAGGGGCCATTCGGTAAAACTGAACTGTTCCTCACAACAGAACCTAGATAAGAGATGTCACAAGAGAACCCAGATGGCAGCAAGTCACAAGAGAACCTAGATAAGAGACTGCGAAGGTGATTTTAGTGCAAACTCTTCCTCACCACAAGAAACACAAGTCCAAGTACATGCCAGAGACTTAAAAACAGAACGTTCTTCATACAAAGTGTGCTGCTCACTTCTCTCCCCACCATGGCTTCCCTTGCATTAAAAACATCCCTGCAACCCAGGTCCACGAAAGGACTGAAGTTCTCACTTTGGGGGAAGGTGTTATAAAATACTCTAGCATGACTCATACCATGACAGAAACCGGTGGCCTAGGCCAGATCTGACCCACAAACATATTTTGTTTAAGCACCTGCATGGTGCTTCTAAAAGTTATGTCAGAAGGTCTTGTGTGCGTTCCGAGCTGCTCTTTAAAACACGGAAAACTGGGTAACAGTGGGCTTAGGTTTTCACCTGGTGACAATCACCTATAGGACGTGCACTTTCTCCCCACAGTTTCTGTATTCCCCATTGTACCATACACTGTCCTGTTTCCCTGGTGTAGGTCTACAATTCCTGATTTAAAATATCATGAATGTAACAACACTGGGGAAACGTAAACACTGAACAAAAATGGAAGACTGTAAATTATGGTATTACTGGGTGGAATATTATAATGCTTTTATAATGGGCATTACTAGTTGCCTCCCAAGCATGTTTCTATTTCTCTGAATTGTGAAGCAGCTGTTGATGTAAGAACATCCAAACCTGTAAAGAATTTTTATAAGAATTTATTTGAGACAAATGTGCAACTGTTGTCAGGAAGTAAGATCGCAGATGCTCTGGAGAATAACAGTTTTACAATTTCTTTAATGCACTTGAGATTAAGGAAGGAATGTAAGAAAGATTTCATGAAGGTGGGAGAAAGCAAGGGGTTAGATTATAAGATAGTCAAACTTACCAAAAAAACACAAAAAACAAAAAGGATAGTCAAGTTTACGTGGCATTTCAAAGGTGTGTCAACATGCACAAGATAGACAGGGCTGGCTTAAAAACCTGTCACTAAAGCAGTAACAGGCCTGGGGCGTGACTACCCACCGTGATCTGCCCACTGGGAATTTATGATTAGATCTCCACGAAGTTACTTTCCATAAAACCCCATTTTTGTTCACACAGCAAATGATTCAGATGGGAATAGGTCTGGCTCTGGCTCCAACCGTGGGCCCCAACTGATGTACGTAGTCAGCCTAATCTCCTCACCGAACTCTGAGTATTCATGGGCAGACACTAAGGTGGGTCTAAATTGGTCCAGTGTTAAGGAAGGCCAGACTTTGTGTTTGTTGGGAAAAGAAATGTGCTCCCCCACTTGCTCTGGCTGGTGTGATGGGTGGATGTGAGTCATATGGTTACTGCAGCCACTTTGCCACCATGAGGGAAGCCAGCCTGAGGATAAAGCTGACACATGATGGCAAGAGCTTAAACCCAGTTTGAAGCCCACCCCTTCCTCTGGATTTAGTGAGTTCCCCAAGCCAATAAATTTTCTTAGCTATTTAAGGAAGTTCGAAATTGGCTTTTTATTACTTTCAGCCAACGCTAAATTTTTCACCTTATGTTACAGAAGAAAACGCTGTAGTTACATTATCCAACTTTTCTAAAAATATGTTTCCAATGGAATGAATAGGTAACAACCTACTTGGTAAAATTTTAGTGGATCATGAACTTGACTACCCCCAAAAATCCTTTCTTGATTAGGTTACCCGAGAATACATTGCTACACTTTTTTTAAAATTTTTGAGTTAAATCTTGTGCCCTATTTAAATGAACTTTCCCTGAAATGAGTACTTCATGACTCTAATCAGTAATCTTGTATAAATGAGTTTATTAGATTTTTTTAACAGGGGGAAGATTGGAAAAAAGATACTGGGGATACTGGGAATCAGAGGCAGGAGGGAATCACACAGGGAACAAAGAGGAGCCTAGACAGAGAAAGTAAATTTTTCTATTTCGCAATTTTATGTAGGGCTGAAAATCAGAGTATCTCAGGCAAATCACACTGAGCCTTTATGATCCGCTGAATCTATACTACAATCACTGTTTTAAGACTGCGTGAGAACAAAAGCAAACAATATGTACACAGGAATCAGAAAGTTTCCCAGTAGTAGGAAGATGGCAGCTGCAGCACTGAGCTGGGCTGTGGGCTCCTTGAACTCCGGGCTTTCGGTGGCCTCGGGTGTGGTCCTACAGGCTGTGACCAGCAGCTCGAAGGCGAGTGGACCTGTAAAAGCTCCAACCTTAGCAAGTGTGCTGAAGAGCTGGACCGTCTCAAGCTGACTCTGCTGAAGGTCAACTTCCTACCAACCACAGGGACCAAACTGACCAAACAGCAGCTCATTCTGGCCCGTGGCATACTGGAGATTGGGTCCCCATGGAGTATCCTACGCAAGGACATCCCCTCCTTCCAGCACTACATGGCACAGCTCAAATGCTGCTATTTCAATTACAGGGAGCGGGTCCCTGCGTCAGCATACATGCACCAGCTCTTGGGCCTTAACCTCGTCTTCCTGCTGTCTCAGAGCCGGGTGGCTGAGTTCCACACCGAGCTGGAGCGGCTGTCCGCCAAGGACGTCCAGACACCAATGTATGCATCAGGCATCCTGTGTCCCTTGAGCAACACCTAATGGAGGGCAGCTACAACGAGGTGTTGCTGGCCAAAGGCAACATCCCTGCCGAGAGCTGTACCTTCTTCATTGACAACCTGCTGGACACTATCAAAGATGAGATTGCTGGATGCATCATAGGCTTTTCTCATAGGAAAGCCTATGAGAAAATCCTCTTCACGGAGGCCACCTGGATCCTCTTCTTCAACACACCCAAAAAGACGACAGACTACACCGAGAAGCGAGGGTGGGTCCTGGGCCTCAACAACTACTACAGCTTTGCCAGCCAGCAGCAGAAGCCAGGAGAGACTACCATCCCCTCCAGAGAGCTGGCCCAAAAGGCCATTGAGCGTGCCCGGCAGCTGGAGATGATCGTCTGAGCCCAGCAGGCACTGGGGTGGGGCAGGGCTTGCATTATTGAAAGCAGTTGCTGTTGCAGGGTCTCCTCCAATAAAGTTGGATGGGCATTCTGGAAGAAAAAAGAAAAAGAAAAGAAAGTTTCCCAGTAGTAGAAGAGGCAGGCAGAGCCGTAAATGATTCTCTGAAGAAGACTAGCCAATGTCCTACTTTTGTAATTTGATAAGAAACGAAAAGGATACCTACTAAAAGCTGTTTTTCCCACCCCTTGTGGCAGGTGTCTGAAATTCATCCCACCACCAGTCCTCTTTGGTTTGGGGCAGTGATCCTCCTTAGTGCCTGTCGAAAACCACATCAGACGTTTATAGAACATGCAGACCTATATGCTCAACGCCTAAGAGATTCGCCACCTCTGGGATGGCACCCGGTACTTGTTTTACTTTAACCTTTTTATTGCAAAAGTGTCTAAGCACATAAAAAGCAGAGGAAATAGTGTGAGTCCTCATGTGCCAATCACTCAGCTTGCACAGTCATCAATGTGTGGCCATGCCCCTCTTCCCCACGAGTTGCGCATATTTCAGTCTCCCGTTTCCAGTTCCAGGGCCCACTGGGCCTCAGCAGGTCATTGGCCTCAGCTCCCTCCAGTGCCCCATTTTGTGTTTTCCTTTCTCTAGAGCCTGACGTATTCCCCTTTCTTGCTTTCAAAATACTGAGATTGGCGGCGTATGGTTTTCCATTTTTTAGGTATCATCTAAGCACTTACAGATTTGGGGAAAGGTAGAAAGTCTTTCTGTGCCAGCCTCGTTTCCCATATTCATATGAATTGGATTAATTTTTAAACAGTGTTCTCGAAAAATGGTTGAAAGGAGCTCCCTGTTAACCATGTAAAGAAACTGTTGAAAAGGAATTCTATTTTGGAACGCTGCAAAGCAACTCTACAGCTGAAGAGGGAGCCTGCCTCCAGTAGAGGTGAAGTAGGCCATTTTCGCAGAGTTGTCGCTCCTGATGCACTCCCTCCACCAGGCTCACAACCGTAACTTTGGCAGTGGCCCCAAGTTCCCTTGAAGTACTTGCCACGGGGCTAGAATTTAGACTTTGAACGTATAAGAAATATTCCTTAAATACATATGTTTTGCAGTAAAACGACTTCGAAAATGACAAATACTTGCAGGGTAAAGCCAGGAAAATTACCACTTTCCTCTTCTGAGTCAAGGGAAACTCATGCCCTCCCCTGCCCACAAGACATTTTTTAGTCCCTTTTCTCTTTGCCACATTAAAAAAAAAAACACAGAGCTGCAAATTTGAAGGGAAAAAAGATTTGTATCTAAGTTCTATGACAGTCTACCTAACATAAAAGTAATTGAGAATTATTCAATGACAAACCCTGTCGCTTTAGAATATATTAAAAGATTCCTAACACTTTCTCTAACATTTTTCCACTTTCAGGAAGATTCTTACTACTCTGTAATTCTTTGATTTGATGACAATACATATATATATCATTGCTAATAATTTCAAACTTCATACCAAAATTTAGGTTTTAGGATTATTTGTAATAAAAAATGTGCCCTGTGATTATATATTCATAACATCTTATTTTATGAGGTAGATGGTGAGTAAATGAATGTCTGTTGTGTTATGCACTATGCTTTTTGATATACTTAAAATTGCATTATAATTTTTCATTGAATTCCACCATCACTTTGTGCCTTACCTTGGATCTATATACCCTTCAATCTCTTTTTATAGAATCAACACCTCACTCTCTTGTGCCCCCACGACATCTAATAGGTAGTTTTTTACAGCAGCTATAACAATTTCTTACATTTAAAATTTCTTGGGATTATCCCCACTATTTTTTAGTTCTTTAAAGACAAAAAGCATGGCTTTTCCCCCCAGTCCTAAACATTCTGTAAATGTTCTTTGTATAAATGATAGAATGAATAATACATTCACAAATTTTAGAATTACTGAGATGTTTCTCTTCTCAATGAAATAGTGAACTTTAATATAACAAATTACTGAGTTTCCTGATAATTGATCATAAGTTAGTCTTTCTCTGCTTGCAAGGGACAAAAATGTTGTCTACAAAGAGAAAGCAAGTTTTTAAAGACAATAATACCTATACTACAATAATCATCTTTTTCAATAATTCTAATTTATTAGCGATGAGTGTTTGACCTAACCATCTTAGTAGAAGAAATGTGTTTAAGTCTCTATGCCAGTGACTCCTAAATGCTTGCTTCTGCATTCATTTTCTCATTCCACCTTAGTAACAGAACCCAAATTTGTTCAATTTAGAATAACTCCTGCCCCCCACCGCCTTGCAGCCATGCATTCTAGAAAAACAGCAATTTTCTTCAAGGAGAAGGAATGGGCCCTTCTTTCTACCCTCTCAGTACCTGGAACATGGATAGGATAGGATGGGGGAACCTAGCAAACATCTGACCCAGGATATAAGAGGGCCCCGCAGGAATGGTAGAGAGATGACCCAGGAGAAGTTTAGGTCCCTGATTGACTTTGTAGAACCTCTGACCCGCCTGAAATTTCAACTTCCAATCTTCTTTTACAGAGAATGAAACCTCATATATTTAGTCTATTATTATGTATCATTTTTGGTTTTACTCACTGTAGCTGAACCTAATTCTAACCATTGCTCTTACCCTTAAACCTTATTTTAGGGTCATACTCCTCCTTAGTTGATGCATGTGATGTTAGAATAGAGGATTAAAAACAGTTCCATAGCAATGCAATGCCTTTAAAATTGAAATTCTTTATCCAGACCCATCGCATCTGACAGGATAGGTGACACAGGAAAGCTGCCCAGGAAGTTCAGTCACTGTTTTATCTTAATCACGGTGCCTAAAAGGTATGTTTTGGTTCAACAATCTTTTTACTGAAAGTAAAGTTTGAATATTCTATAGTCATTTATTTCAGGACTGTACTGTAGTGATTGGCGAATGAACCTAATACAGGAACGGCAAAATTTTACTTTATGAATTTGGGCTTGCAATGCTTATTTCTCCCTAAGACTTGTTCCTACAAGTTCTGAAAGGCTTCTTCCCAAGTATCCAGTGGAAAGTCTGTGTATTCATTAGAGTGAGCTGGTGTGATTTATGAGATACAGTCAAAACCTAACTGTTCTTAGAAATTACTTCAGGAGGGTGAGTTTCCCCTTCCCCACCCCGCCCTTAAGACATAAATTGCAGCTACTTTCATAGCTTTTATGCTCCCTTAGTCTCACAATCACTTTAAATCACAAAGTGCAGCCCCCATGGGACATTTAGAAAGGAAAGCCTTAGAGAAAAGGCCTGGGGTCAGCTGCCTCCCCCTTTCCTGCTGACTTCTTCCTCCATCAGTAGCTGCTGTTTCTGGAGTCTCTGGTTGGAGCACAGGGAGGGGCTAGGGCAAAGGAGGCCGGAAGGTCTCCCTTGGCTGGGACTGACACGTTTAAAGCTGACTCTCTGTCTTGTGGGAACTTGTGTGAGTTCCTCTGAGGCTCTCATGCCAATCAAGCTGCAACTCCTCCAACAACTCCTGTGGCACCGGCCATGCCTCCTATTCCTCTGGCTGCCACTTCTCCCATAGCCTCAGATTTTTACCTTTTTTTTTTTATATCCACACCATGTAGTTTTTTTCTATTAGAACTCACCTGATAGCTCAAGCAGTCCCCTTGGGGTGGTGTCAGAAAGAGCTCTGGACTGGCTCTCTTTCCCTTTTGTGGTCTGTGGGATGCGTTACACATCCTTTGTCCTGACAAACCCTGGTCCCGGTACCCCTGGGCAAATCCTCTCTAATAACAAGAGCCTGCCAGGCCCTCTAGCTTTTCCTGGGTGGAGAGTCAGACATCAGCCCTTTCTACCGCATCCTTCCCATCTTAGTTCCCTGAATGATCCTGTAAGATATGCCCACTCACTAGGCCAGAGGTGAAGGGGCAAGCACCCTCACCTCCTTCGCCCGAGTGAGGGGGGTATAAGATGAGATGCACAGCACAGCTCTCTCTGAAGAACACTCTTCACAAATGCAGTCTCCCTTTCCACTCCCTGACCCTCGAACCATCTAACTGGTGGAAATTCGTGTGAAATTTCTGCTCGATGATCTGGTACTTCGCTCCGAAAAATCATACGTGTTAGGCTGGAATGCTTCTGTAGAAAATTCCTATGCACCCTCTGTAACCTTTGTTACAGTGTCAGGATTCAAATAGCCAAGGGTTTCCAGAGACATGTTTAACCAAGAGAAAATTAGCACAGTTTTCCAGTACATCATGCTTTAAAAACTAAAATCCTTATTAGAATAATAGCAATACTTACTGGTAATAATAAACACAAAGTAGCCACTTTTTTAGAATTTTATTTAGATAAAATTGCACACTCTCTTCTTTCGTCTGGCAGCTGAGCCGCATTTTGAATAAATGACATTTTTCATAAGCTGTCTAGCAAAATCAATAAAAGTCTTTGAGCTCGAACATAGGTAAGTGAACATGTTTCTCCAAAGAAAACACGAAGCATATGGTCTGACATCTGATTTGGCAACAGGACAGATATTTGAAATTGGGACTTTCCAGAAGAAGGCAGCATATGGTCACTCTAGGCATAAGTGGGCAGCTCGGGAGAAGGCTCTAAGGTGGGAGAGGACTGAGCCAGAGAAAGCATGACCGAGTGTGTTGAGATTCAGCGATTGTCTAATGTCATCAGCACTGACTGCAGAGCGTTAAAAATAGCGCTAAGATAGAAAAGCCAACGAGATCCCCTGAAGAGTTTCCCGCCCACTCACCTCTCTGGTGTGACTGATACTAACAGCCTCCAGCAACAGCCCAGCAGGTAGGCAGGCTACAGAAGTGGGTGATGATGGATTCTGATGGATTCTGAGGTCACAGCAGACACAGGGGTAACAAAGCCGTTGGGCAACAGGCAGCAGACACTGCTGCAGATATACTGATTGACTTCCTCTAAATAACCAGCTTGTGACAAATACCAGCAATGAAACGATTTTATTCGATGGTGTATATGTTCCTCAAATAGAGAAAACCAAAACATGCAGTTTTCCTTTTTAAAAAGGGAGATAATATTTTTAACCAAAAGAGAAAACTGATTACAATAAGTGCATTCTGGTACTATCTGCTGGACTTCTTTGTATATGAAGTATAAATTCCTAAACATCTCTATTTAAAATGAGGAGTACAATATTAGCATGAGACTTCATGGGATAAAGAGAAATGAATTTTTAAAGTCAGAGGACTTCTTGAGAAAGGACTTGTTGAGATGACAATCAGAAACCTATTCAGGGAGGTAGTAATTTGTAAAGACCAAGCAGCGAGGTGATGGGGACAAAGCGAATAATGACAGCTCTTGGGTGGGGGGTGAGAAATCTGTTCAGAATGGAGTTTGCTTCCTCACACTTTGAAAGGGAGGATGAAGTGGTTTAATCTTGTATATCCACAGTGAAGACAATGGGCACTTGATAGGGGCAGACAGTTCGAAACAGAACTACAAAGCTAAAGAATATACCTAAGTGATTAGCCTCATGAGTAATCAATAGAACAATGAGATATCTCCTTGTTTATCAACTTAATAAAGATTAAACAAAAGGAAAAAAGAACAAAAAGAGCAAAATAAGTCCATAAAGATTAAAAAGAATGATAGATAATATTCAGCGCTATTGACAGTGGGAATACACAGTTTCATAGATGACCAGCAGGAGAACAAAAGACAAGGCTTTTTTGGGAAGCAATTTGGCAAAACATAAGCAACATCTCAAAAATGAGCATAGCTTCAGGTGTAAAAATTCTACTTCTAATATTTACTTTTGGGATATAATCATAAAAATGTCAAGGGCATATAAATCATTTGAACAGTGTCATTTATAAAAGCTGAAACTGGCCCTGGCTGGTGTGGCTCAGTGGATTGAGCGCGGGCCTGCAAACCGAAGGATCGCGGTTCGATTCCCAGTCAGGGCACATGCCTGGGTTGCCAGGCCAGTTCCCGGCAGGGGACACACAAGAGGCAACCGCACATTGATGTTTCTCTCCCTCTCTCCTTCCCTTCCCCTCTGAAGATTAAATAAATAAAAAATCTAAAAAGAAAAAAAATAAAATAAAAATAAATAAATAAATAAATAAATAAAAGCTGAAACTGTCTAAAAGTCCACTGATGATAGCTTACAATATCGCTATATATATTGTGAGAGTCTGACTTGTTTAATATTGTATCTTCTGTGCATATACATGGAAAGAAACTCTCAATACTAATAATAAAGCAGGTTCTGAAATAGTAGGTATAGTGTGACCCCAAATTTTAAAAATCTTATAGATGTAGACATGCATTCTTGCAAAAAAGAATATTGAAATGTTCACAGTGGCAGAATTATGGGTGCTTATTGCTGTTTGTCTTCTTGTCTCTCCCATTTTCACTAATAAAGGTGTACTACTTATATAATGATATTTTAATAACCATTTTGTGAACAGGAGTATCCTCACTGAAGGTCTTCTCTCCAAAGGATGAAAAATCAAAATGCAGGAGTACGAGGATGTCATGAAGGTGAAGCTGAACGGCAGGTGTGTATGTTCGGGAGGGATGTCTAACTATCACAGAACAACACAGAACTTTTTACATACGCTCCAAAAATGAATGGGGGGGTGAGGTGCCACTTCCTCTTTTTTATTTTTTATTTTTTACTTTAAAATCCTTCATTTGTAGAAATAAGCATTTGCAAATTTTAGGAGGGGTGGGATGGGGTGGGATGGGGAAATTCAAAGATATTCTGGTAGCAACTTTACTTTCTAGTGATTTATATTCTGTCAATGTTTGTTTACCTCATTATCAAGGGGAAATGGTTCATGAGAGTCTCAACTACCAGAAATATCTCAGGATTTTAAAGTTACAGTTAGAATAATCATTATGATGCTTTGCAGCATCTTTCATAATATTAAAAGGTTTCACTAACATCAAATAGGGTCCATATAACCCTATGAGTCTGTTTCACTCAAGGCTCTTAGTAGCAGCAGCAATAGAGACCAACTCTTGCTGATTTAAGCAGAACAATTTGAATAAAAGGATATTGGGTTACACTTACATAAATGTTTTTAAGGGATATTGTGTGGCTCATAGACATGCTGGGAGAGCTGAAAAACTAGGCTTGAACATAAGCAGCAGGGATAAACCACCCACAGAACTGATCTGATGAAAAAATTGGCTGGAGTAACCAACAATCCTGGTTTTTCCTGGGACTGAGTGACTTCCAGAAATTTGGAGCTTTCCATGCTAACACTGGGAAAGTGCTGGGCAAATTGTCACAAGGTTGTCACCTTACATTGGTTGTCACCTTACGTTGGTTGCCACGGACATCAAGCTCTAGACAATATACTTTACTCTTTGGCCACTTCTGCTTGCAGTAACATCTACTGCCTCTAGGAGAGAGGGAGAGAGAAAGGCAGAGGAAGGGAGAAACAGTCTATTGCTTGTATCCAGCTGAGTCAAACAAAGGTCCAGCATAGATGTCTGAATGAAAAGCCTGGGTCACATGCCTGTACTCTAGCTGCAAGGGAGGCAGAGAAAGTATCTGCCACCTTCCACTTCCATTAGGGGAAAGACCTTTGCTTGCCACCGAGATTTTTAAAGTGAGGAATTCTCTAGATACAGGGAAGCCATTCAGGTGGCCCAAATAATAACCAGTTTCCACTACAGCAATTTTATAATATTATTTAAGAAAACTAAGGCAAGTATCTTTCCGATGGATGGTGGTTTCTTTGATTTAAAATTAAGTTTTGAAAGTCAGATTAACAGATGGTTACTATATAATATTATCTTAATTATTTGGCCACAAAATAGTTCAGGCCTGTTGTAAATTTTACAACTGTATGATGAGCATAATCTTATACTTAGGTTCTAAAAACTTGAATCCTTCTAACTGTTGTTCATCATACAGCATTTGTTCCATTTCCATTATTTACTCAAGAAAAACATTCTCTCTTTTGTTTTTAGTGTTTCTGGAGGAGACAAGTAGTTACACAAAGGCTACATTGTATGCCAAGAAGAAATGGATTATAATGGAAATCTTTTACCTGAGACGAACCTTAAGAACAGTAATGGACAATGTGTTCTGCACATCTCTTAAGCATTCACGTTCTTACATTTATTGTGGTCAAATGATTCACGTCAATGCCCACGGATTTTTCTTAGCTGTTCATTTCTCTTACAGAAAGATCTGAAACAAACCCATTAAGATTTTTTGTTTTGTTTTTATATACTGAACTATGAAATGGGAATGCCTATAATTAATCAAAGACACAATTTCTACTGATAGACGGTAAAGAACAAAACAATGGAATAAGAACTCTGGTCCTCCCATGATGCAATGAGGTTTTGGGCATGTCACTGAAACATTCTCACGTCCTAGTTTCCTCAATCTGTAAATGATAGTAATACCTGCATTATCTATTTCCAAATATATATGGGAAAGCATAGAACAGTAAATGCAAAGTGCTATCATTAAATTGCATCTTCCAGCATTTAATACTAAAGATGTAGGGTGGAGAGTGCTTCTTTTGATTTCATCTGGAAAATATGTCTCCGAAAATCAATTTAAAAGTATAGATACTAATAGATAAGCCCTCTTAAGTTTGTGGTTATCTTCTGTATGACAGATTTTTAAGTGGTGATTATTAATGTGGTTTTCTTGCACTTACTGTTTCCTAGACTCCATTCTTTCAAAAGTTTTCTCAATTATATTTACAGTCCCTAAAGTCCTGGGGATGCTCTTCTGAGGTGTTTTGTTTTTTTAAACTTAAGCCATCCAAGATAAGATTCCATACTAGAGACAAACATTAATACATTGAATAGAAAGTAGTACAATTGGTCCACTTAAAATAATTGCCCCCTATTGGAGGTATAGAATATAAACTCCATTTATAATGAGAGGGAACAAATGGAGAAAAAGAGGCTGTTGAAAGAGATTTGCTTGACAAATATTCCATATCTACTCTGTGAAATTACCAAGTGCCTAAGGACTAGAAAAGTACTCACATACCTCCTATGAAGAGGCTTCTTTGTTTCCCTGCTCTCTGGTCCTTTAAATAGTGTCCGGATAATCTCATATTAACTCTCTGGAGCTGTGAATTTTTAGATTAAAGACTGCTGATGTAGGATGGTCATGCGACTAATTGAAACACCAGGAATACAAGCAAGCAGGCGAGACACTGATTCTGGCAGCTTGTGACCGTGGGCTCTTCAGGGGGGAAAACTATCTCAAGCCCTCTTCTTTACTAAAAAAAGTTCTTTGTATATCTCAACCTTCACTGTCTAAACCTAAATAGAATTCCTTTCTATTTTTAATCCCCTTTCAACATGGCAAAAGCTGAATTGACACACCAGTTTTTGTCTTTTATCCATCAACACTTGAGTTGAAGACAACTACACTGCCAGTTAATCTCAAGTGGGATAAACCCTTCTGACTCTTTTCTTACACCTACTCTGAGTGTCTTTATCACAAACGCTTGGTTTAGGGCAAATTATCTGATGTAGAAGAGGTGGTGCTGCTTGTTTTTCTGGGTGACTTTGAGCAAACTCACAGGTTCTTTTCCTACAGAATATAATACAGTTAGTAAAGAACAGTGTTATTTCCCTGGCTGGTGTTGCTCAGTGGATTGAGCACCAGCCTGCAAATGAAATGGTCACCAGTTTGATTCCCAGTCTAGGGCACACACCTGGGTCGCAGGCCAGGTCCCCAGTAGGGAGTGCACGAGAGGCAACCACACATTGATGTTTCTCTCCCCCTCTTTCTCCTTCACTTCCCCTCTCTAAAAATAAATAAATAAAATCTTTTTTAAAAAAGAAAGAACTATGTTTTCTGTCTTGCCCATAATCAGCACTAAAAAAATGGTTTGGGTTAATTTCTTGATTGATAGGCAGAGCTTAGATTCATAGTACTGAAAAAAGCAGATCTTAATTTGTGAAGTTAAATATCTAGCTCAGGATTGTTTATATGTTAATTACGATATAAAGGAATTTGACAGGCTTCCGGCCAAGATGGAGGCGTAGGTGGACACACTGTGCCTCCTCTCACAACCAAAGGACAACACATATTTAGAAACAAGAAAACAATTGGAACTGATAGAAAATTGAACTGTACGAAAGTCCAACAACCATTCATCCAGACCGGTAAGAGGGGTGGAGTCGCGGCAGGAAAAAGTGGAGGTGCAGACCCAGGCACGCAGGCAGCAGCGACTGGCAGGTCCCAGGCGTACGGGTGGTGGCTAGCAGACCCCAGGTGCACAGGAGGCGCGGTGCAGACCCCAGGCACGGGGTGGCAACTGTGCAGACCTAGGCCTCACAAGGTGGCTGGCTGCCCAGGTGGTCCCACATTCGTGCCCGCAGATAATCCAGGTGAAGGGGAAGCAGCGGAAGGGACTGGAATCTGAGGGACAGTGGAGCAAGCACCATTGTTCCCTCTTGGATCCCGCCCCCACATACAGCGTCACTACCCAGCAACTGGGCTGCCCCACCCTGGGGAGCACCTAAGGCTCCACCCCTCATAGGTAACAGCCGCGACCAGGCCAAAACCAAAACAAAACAAAACAAAACAAAACAAACAAACAAAAAAACCCACGAAAAATGGCTCAAACTAGAGAACAAACAAAGCTCCACAGCCAATTCCTCTAAGCAAGGAAGAGATAGCCAACCTAGCAGATGCACAGTTCAAAGCCCTGGTGATCAGGATGCTCACAGAATTGGTTGATTTTGCTCACAAATTAGATTTAAAAATGCAGGCTACAATACGTGAAATAAACACGCATGGGGAACCAACAGAGATGGGAGGAAAACTGGGACTCAAATCAATGGAGTGGACCAAAAGGAAGAAACTAACAACCGAACAGAAAACAAGGAAGAAACAAGAATTCAAAAAAAATGAGGAGAGGCTTAGGAACCTCCGGGACATCTTTAAACGTCCCAACATCTGAATTATAGGGGTACCAGAAGGGGAAGAAGAAGAGCAACAAGTGGAAAACTTATTTGAACAAATAATAAAAGAGAACTTCCCCAATCTGGCAAAGGAAATAGACTACCAGGAAGTCCAGGAAGCTCAGAGAGTCCCAAAGAAGTTGGACCCAAGGAGGAACACACCAAGGCACATCGTAATTACATTAGCCAAGATTAAAATTCAGGAGAGAATTCTAGAAGCAGCAAGGGATAAGGGGATAGTCACCTACAAAGGAGTTCCCATCAGACTGTCAGCTGATTTCTCCAAAGAGACCTTACAGGAAAGAAGGGGCTGGAAAGAAGTATTTGAAGTCTTGAAAGGCAGGGACCTCCATCCAAAATTGCTCTATCCAGCAAAGCTGTCATTTAGAATGGAAGGGAAGATAAAGTGCTTCTCAGATAAGGTCAAGTTCAAGGAGTTCATCATCACCAAGCCCTTATTATATGAAATGTTAAAGGGACTCATCTAAGAAAAAGAAGATAAAAAATAGGACGGTGAAAAAACAGCAAACTCACAGCTATTAACAACCACGCCTAAAACAAAAACAAAAGCAAACTAAGCCAACAGCTAGAACAGGAACAGAACCACAGCAATGGAGATCATATGGAGGGTTAGCAACAGGGGAATGGGAGGAGGAGAGAGGGGGAAAAGGTACAGAGAATAAGTAGCATAGATGGTAGGTAGAAAATAGACAGGGGGAGGGCAAGAATAGTGTGGGAAATGTAGAAGCTAAAGAACTTATGACACATGGACATGAACTAAAGTGGGGAATGTGGATGGGAGGGGGTGTGCAGGGTGGAGGGGAATGATGGGGGAGAAATGGGACAACTATAATAGCATAATCAATAAAAATATTAAAAAATAAAATAAAAAATTATGACACTGAAGAAAGAAATCAAAAAAATTAAAAATAAATGGAAGCATATGCCATGCTTAAAAAAATAAAAATAATAAAGGGATTTGACTTCATTCTTCATGAGACTTAAACATGCAAAATCCTACATGTTAATAATGTTTAAAATGTAAATGATGCCACATCATGTCCTGAATTATAAAGATATATAAGAAATAATCCTTCACTGTCCCCTAGCGTTAATAAACATACTCTCAAAATCAAAAATATTACAATTAAAAACAACAAGAAAGAAATAATCCCTGATATCAAGGGTCTTACGAACTAGTAATGACTTACTGTAACTTCTGACACATTTTAAAAGATTCAATTCTGAAGACAATTGTGAGTATTCACCATGTACAAGGCATGGTAAATAATAATAATTATTATTATTGCAGTGTTCTAAATGATGTCTCTAAAGATTCAGATTATCAATGAACTTCCTGTCCTCATTTTTAAAAAGTCAGTAAGTTGTGCACGATCTGTTAAAAGATGACTGCTTTCAGCTGCAGATGATTTTCTTCCCATGGCCTTCCATACTCTAAACAGCATTCCTGCGTTACTGCACCACACTCTGTAAACTGTAGGCATTCTCTATTGCCTTCCCTCACACTACCACAACCGAACCCATGACATGCACCATCAGTTCCCATTCCTCGTCATCACAGTACAGTGATTCAATGAATATGGAGAGCAATTCAATGAATATGTAGTGTTTATATTATCATGACTATACATGCATGCAGAACAGAATGTCATTCTCAACTATGATCATTTTTCATTTCCTGCAAAATGTTTTGCTCTCCTTGGAGGTAATAACTTTTGCCTGTGTGTTTAGTTAATTTTCTAATCCCTAATTCAATCAAGCTCTCTTTCAGTTTAAATTTATTAACATAGTCCATCAATTTCATCTTCCTAAACAGGATCTGCCTTGGCAAACATATTGGAAATTTTTCTTGTCTCCTAGGATAGATCTCCTGTTTGGATGGAACACGACCTTCAGTAACTTCACAAGAAAGGATGCATGGGAAGGGAATTCTTTGAGAGCTTGCGTGTCTGAAAATGTCTTTTTTCTCTCTACATACATACTGAGTATACAATTCTAGGTTGGAAATAATTTTCCTTCAGAATTTTGCCACACCACCATTGCTTTCTGCCTTCCAGTATTCCCACGGAGGAGTCAAAAAGAAACCATTCTGATTCATGATCCTTTGTATGAGGCTTCTTTTTTTCTCTTTGGACGTTTGTAGGATCTTCTCTTTGTCTCCAGCGTCTAAAATTGCACAGCAACGTGTCTGAGCATGGGTGTTTTTTCATCCCTCGTGATATGTGCTCACTGAGATTTTTCAATCTAAAAACCTACAAGCTTCAGGTCTGGGAAATTTTCATGAATTATCTAGTTAATGCTTCCCCAATTGTTTTCTTATCTCTCTCTGTCTGGAACCCCTATTGTTCAGATGGAGTTGTTCTCTGGATTGTCTTCTTCCTCTTCTCTCTTATTTTCTGCTCTTGGTCTTTTTGCTCTACTGTCTGGAAGATTTTTCTCAACTGAGTTTTCCAACTCTTTTGTTGAGTTTTCATTCATGCCACCATAATTTTAATTCCAAAGAATATTTCTGATTATCTGAATATTGCTCTTATATAGCATCTTGTTTCATGAATATAATACCTTCTCTTGTTTTTAAGATTTTTCTCTTTGCCTAGTTGCTATTTCCTCAATTTTTCTTTCTTGTATTTATTCACTTTGGTTTTTATCTTTTTTTTTATAGGATTTCTCCAATTTTCTTCAAATTTTCTTTCCTGTATTTATTTGTTTTCGTTTTTAGTAGGAATCTTCAACTTTCTGACACTCGGTTGTTGGGTTGCTCATATTTAACAGTAGGACACTAAAAGCTGATTGAAAGATTTGAGCATATGTCACTGCTGAGATTTAATATGAAGTGCTATGACTGGGTCGTTTCTGGAGGAACCCCTGAATTGCTATACTTGGCATTCTTTGTGGACCGGTGTAATCTCCAGAGAAAAATCTTTCAGTCTCCTGCCTAGAGGGCCCACGCCTTACTGCCAGTGTCTTGGAGTCAACTGAAAACTGCAACTGGAAACAAGCTAGGTGCCAGGAATTTTCCGTACAACATTGTTTCAGCCAACATAACTGTGAGTCAATAGTGTGACACCCCTTGGAGTCACAGGTCGCGTCTTGCATACCCTCACCCAGCAGCAGTTAGTGCTGATCTTAGTCAGTGACTTGGCCACCGAGAGCTCAGAGACATTGCCAGCTATCATGATACAGCTCTGGGACCATGCAGCACTGAGGTGTCGGGCTGGGGTGTGGTCCTACAAGATGAGGTCCCCCTCCCCAGGAAGCGAAGGAGTGGAAGGGCAGGTCATGCCTCCCACAGTTTAACCAAATGGCCCTTGCGCAAAGTGTTTATTTGTGCAGTCCCATGACTTCGGGCTCTGTTAGTGTAGCAGTTCTAATAATTGAGGTAAGAAGACATCCACCAGGGAGATAAGGATGTTGTGCAGTAGACAAGTAGAAATGTCCTTCCATCGGAAAATAAAGGGTGACAGTTTAGATAAGAAGACAGGCCTGCAGACAGCAGTCTGAGAGACATTGGGTGTCCGATGTAAAGGTGGAAGCGTAGGTCAATGCTCCGCGAGAGCGCGCAGACTGAGCCGCCAGCCAAAGACTGTGCCCTGGGAAACCCGCAGGCAGAGTCTGCAAGGAATGAGGACCCGCTGATGCAATCACAGTAAATGTCGATGAGGCATTTCTAGTGTTAAATGGTATTTGGCTAGTAGCCCCTGACTCAGCCTCTCCCAAAGGCTGCCTAAAACATATAAAAAGACACAGAAAAATGACAAAATTAATTCCAATGCACAGCAGAAAGAATGGCAGGCTGCTTGTTGCCAAAAGGAATTACCTCAATTTACAAAGCTGATGGAGTTGGATTCAGAGGAACAAGGGTGGTCTACACATATTCTGCTTCACAATACAGAGCAGACCCACCACTCTGAAAGGTAGGACATCTGAGCATCCCTCCCCTACTGCGTGGACCCTGGCTCACTGACTCAGAAAGCTGGGGTCCGGAGAGAGTGGCAGACTGAGCAGCTGGTCCTCTTTTACCTCCAAAATCCGCAGTCCCACTTTTTGGTTATAGTAACCTGGAGGATTATCATCTTTCGGTGTGTATTGGAAGACTGCGACCTCCAAAATTCCATGGGGAAGGATGCAGTGGGGAGGGAGGCACAGGTAGTGGTCAATGTGGACTGGCAGCTCTGTCCCTGCAACGGTCTACAGGCAGGGTGCTGGGCACGGCGCTTGCTGAGCGAGAGCAGATTGTGAGATCCATTGGTTTGGTTTCTCGGAGCATCGGTCAGTTCCTCCTCCCCCAGCAGTGACATCGGGACCACCACGCCATCGTAGTATAGCAGAACATTGTAAGAAAAAACACTGGGGATTACTCTGGACGTGAGCATATCAATCTGGCCTCTAGCTGGAGATCTGAGAGGGCAGCCAGAGATCTCTATTTCCTGCCTGGGCATATGATGGGTGTACTGAATGTAGATGGAAAAATAAGGGAGAAAACTGTCCAAACTGATCAGAGGTCTTCATAATTCCCTCCAAGTCCAGTGCCATGAAAAGCTATCACACACTCTTGTGCTTTATTTCCTCAGGTTAACCTTCCTGGCTCTGTCTCCACAACACCCCAGCCAGGGTCAGTCTAGCCCAAAAATCTTCAAAAAAGATCCAGTTCTTGAGTTCACCTTCGCTCACAAATTTCATGTTTCAGATGACCGTTATATTATTCTCCAGGCTGCTTGGCCAGGCTCCTAGACTTGGGCTCCCCTCCTACCCGTAGCTGGTGGCCAGCCTGCCTACCGGCACACAGCTTACCCTAACTCCTTGGAACCTGGTCCATGTCGGATACCCAGGCCCTCTTCTTGCCCAAGAGAGGTATAAAAAATAATATAGAAAAAGGAAAAGGAGCATAATCCAGATGATTCTGAAAACAGACTTCTCTCAAAGAAATTCTCATATAGGAAATTGTGAAGGACTTATGGCCTGTACAAAACAGAATCAGAAGGACAAAAGCAAACTGGAAATTATAAGTATGCCAGAGGGGTGGGTAATCCAGAAGATTTTGAACAGAAGAAACAGTAAATGAAGGACAGATTGAATAAAAAATGTCTGAACCTAAAAGAAGACTTAACATTAGAAAAAGATATGACACACAATTAATGGGAAAAGACCCACAGTGGGACATATCCTGGGGGAAAAAAATAGGATAACAAGGGTTTTATAAGGCATTCAGGCAGACTAGAACAGAGTACTTGTAAATGACCAAAAATCACATAGTCCTCGTATAAAGCTTAACTGTCACAGAGTTTGTAACACAGTTTGGAGGGATAAAGTTCGAAATCCAAGCTATTGTTCAAATGTGAACCGATGTGTTTATGTATGATGAGAAGAGAAAACCAGAAGAGGCTCAAAATAAAAATACCATTCATGTTCTCTTTTTTAAAGAATTCATGAGTGTATATGTTCAACTAAGAAATCAAAATAACTTTGTTCATTCATTCATTCATTCATTCAGTTATCAGATATTTATCAAGTCACCACTACATACTACATGTGCTAAGCATTGGAAATGCAACAGGGTACAAAATTATTGCCCTGGAGTTAGTGGGAAATAAAGAAAATTAAATAACTATAATCAAATATGCCCCATGAAGCATATAATAGGGCATCTGGCCTATTTTAGGGTCGAAGAGAATACACCAGAAGACAAATTTTAGTCCTGACCTAAAAGATTGCTAGGAATTAGGTGAACAGAAAGAGGGGAGAGAATGTTTTAGACAAAGGGAAGAGCTCCTATCAGCCTCAGAAGCAAGCGAGACCATTTGAAGAATAGATGTATGTTCACTGGAGTTTAGAGGTCAGGCTAGAAAGGTGGTCGGGGGTTGGATCATGGCTGTAGCCATACTAGGAGGGTTGGTATTTACTCTAAAGGTAAGTCAAGGGGTATTATGGAAGAGTTTAACAGGAAAGAGGTGATCAGATTCGAGTTTCAGAAAGCAAATGTTTTTCTATGTAGATAATGGATTGGATTGTTACATAGATAAGCAGGTAGATTCAAAAGATATTTACCAAAACAAATAAAAAAAGATATTTAGGAATACAGACAGTTCATTTTTAGAAACAGGAGGAAAGACAGTAGATATGGGCATAGATATGGGGGCAAGTAGATGTGCCAATGTCAGAAAAATGTAACAAAAATTTAAAATTAAGTAGAAGAGTTAGAAGACAAAGTTCAGGAAATCTCCCAGAAAGTACAACAAAAATGTAAAGGAAAAAGATATTAAAAAAATACAATAAAATTCAAGCCAACTTGAGCTCCAACACCCCAATTTAGAAAGAAATGAAAAAGAAAAAAACACATAGGAAATTACTGAAGAATTTATCCAATGAAATCTCCTAAAGGCAGGATCTAAGACCACACTGCATCCTTAGCACAACAAACGAAGAAGACCCATATCGAGCTGCATCACTGTTGAATTTCAGAGCTGAGGTTAAGAAAAGATTGTGAGAGCCGTTAGAAAGGAAAAAAGAAAATGTCACATGCAAAGGGTTAATGACCAGAATATCTTCAGAGTTCTCCACAGCAGTAATGAAAGCCAGAAAACAATAACACAAGACCAATATGAGGGGGGAAAGTACTTCCGTGTATTCTTTCCCAGGAAGCTGCTGGAGAACGTGCCGCCAAAAAGAAGGAAGCAACCAGATGGCACACTCAAACTGGGTGACTGAAGAGAGAGTTTCTTAAAGGGACTATTTAGACAGCGCGGCACTCTGGGCCTAGTAACACCCCCAGGCCTGAGGCAGGCCAGCGGAGGGAGTGGTTCAAGGCTATGCGACAATGGCCACAGGGCAGGAGCTGTGGCTTCAGGTAGAGGGAAGGGGTCAGCGGGATAAATACCCAATCCTGGCTTTCCTCCCCCCTGCAGACCTGATGCTGTGGCTCCTACTGTGTGAAGCCAATCGAAGGCCATGTCAGTCTCTGGGGAAGGCACACTGCAGAGTGGACCAGGGAGAAGGGGAGTGGAGGGGCACTGGGGTGACTGGAATAGTAAACCCAGTACGGAGGGAGATACAGGATACAGGAAATCCTGCAGGTGCTGGAAAGCACCAGGGCAAAGGGATTTCCCACCTTGAAGGTCAGCAGTCCTAGACGACTGCTCTGTGGCAGAGTCCAGATCCGAAGCAGACCGCAGAGAGTTAGGGGGTGAATATGTCGAAATAGAAATGAAGGAAGGAAAGAAGGATGGGAGGCACAGAGGGATGGAGGAAAGAAGGAAGGAAAGCAGTGGATTACCTGGTACATTTCATGTCCTGAAAGAATATTTAAATTTTTCCTAAGAGTTGGGAGAGTTATTTATCCTAGTCATGTAGCAAACAAAGCAAAGGAGCCAGGCAACTATTTATTAAGGAAAAATACAAAGTAGTACCAGGAAGGAAAAAATACTTAGCTCCCCTGTGGGTGGTTTGTATATAAAAGCCATGAGAACAAATTCTGAGTATTCATCCAGCAACAGGATTAAAGGTGGGAACGGACAAGGAAAGGGCAAGTATGCCCGTGCCTATGGATGTGGGGGTGGTACACAGTAGCAAACAGGTGATGTTTAAAACTGACATATCAGGAAATAACAGTGTAGCGTGATTTTAGAAGTATGAGCCTAAATACCAGAGCAGCGAGCCAAAAGACGCAAAAGCGGCGGTGGCTCCCGGGGAATGCAGGGAGGGGGCGTTCTTGGGGGAGACACGGGGCCCGCCCCAGCCTGCATTTTTCATTATCATACTCTTTGGGTCTTTAAACCACGTACATGCAGTAATGTGATAAAATTTTAATTGAATGAAACCCCCAACAAACTGTTGGTTTTTCCTTTGTTAAAATAAAGCAAAATGAAAACATGGGCAATTCTCTTATACTGGTATGGGAAAATACATGGAACCTTGTGGATTCCTGTTTTCTTCCAGTTCTGTGACTTCCGAGGGTTTTGTTCCCTGTGCTCCAGTTCCCTCACATCCGACTAAACGAAGGTTCTTGACCACCTTCACAAAGAATAAGGAAGAACTAATAAAAAATGATGGATAAGTATAAAGAGGCCTGAAAAGACGAGAATCTAGGGCAAGTCTTTTGGCTGAATTTGTTCATATCTCATGAAAACATGAGAAATGAAAAACAATTATAAAATGTGGGGATTTTCTTCAGATATTTTCTTCCTGGAGATAATTTTTTTATTAAACAAATATATCCTGCAAATGCTGTCAAGTATAGCAACGACCACCGTGGTCCTCCAATACATCCACTTACCCAGTGAATTCAGTATTCAAGACAAAACCTGTCTAAGCTAAAATATGGCAATAGTTAATAAAATAATAAAAGCTAACAATAAGCAGCTGCTGAGGGACAAGCCTCGTGCTGAGCCCTTTAATTCGAATTCTCACAGTGATCCTGTGAGATAGGTTGACTAGTTCCCGATTCCCCATATGGGAAAGCATTTTAAAGGATAAGTCATTCATTCAAGGAAGTGGCAGTCTGGATTTAAACTCAGATCTGTCTCACTCAAAAGCTCAAGCTCTTGTCAGCTTCCAGTGTATTTTGAGCAAAACCAAAAATGACAAGGTGGGGGCGGTGGGAGTGGGGAAAGATCAGAAATCACTCTGGCTGCCAAGTCGCATGGCAGGGGTAACAGGAGTGGCAGAGAAAACGACTGAGGAAAACGACTGAAACTGAGGAGTGGCACTCCCTTGTGAGAGAATGCCACGATAATGGCCACATGAACGCCACGAGAACAAAGCAGAGTGTGCAGAGGATAATTCCCTGAACATGTGTTGGGTGGCCTCTGAGCTGTGTACCAGCAGTGCACATGCTTACAGGTATGCAATACAATGTACAGGGTGGGGCAGACGTAGGTGTACAGCTGTTCGTTTGGAAAATAATACAGTACTGAATAAGTAATAACACAAACATCAGTTCTGTTTCACGGACTCACAACAGGAAACCTACTTTTGCCCACCCCTGCACTTAGGAATGAAGACTGTGTTAAAGAATCACCACAAAATCGAAGGCCGTTTGCTATCCTGAGTACATTCAATAATCAGTTTCTTAGAAGAAATTAGTTGTTATTCTATGGCATTTTCAATAGAGGGCGCCAGGTGATCAAGATAGTTTTGAATTTCAAGTTATCAAAATAGTTAACAGCATCTTTCAGAACTGCATAGTCATGATTTTATTTCATTCTCTTTAAATTTGTTCTCTTTTGCCCTGGCTGGTGTAGCTCAGTGGATTGAGCGCGGGCCTGCGAACCGAAGGATCGGGGTTCGATTCCCAGTCAGGGCACATGCCTGGGTTGCCAGGCCAGTTCCTGTCAGGGGACATACAGGAGGCAACCGCACATTGATGTTTCTCTCCCTCTCTCCTTCCCTTCCCCTCTAAAAAGATAAATAAATAAAATCTAAAAAGGAAAAAAAATTCTTAAATTTGTTCTCTTTTTATTGAGATATAATTGATATTGTATTCATTTTTGGTGTACAACATGATGCTTTGATAAATGCATATATTACAAAATGATTACCACAATAAAGTTGTGTAAATTACCACAATTTAGTTGACATCCATCATCTCACACAGTCAGAAAATTTTTTTCTTGCAATAAGAACAATTTAACATTTTTATTTCTTGAATTCATTGGGATGATATTGATTAATAAAGTCATATAGGTGTCAGGTGTACAAGTCTGTAACACATCATGTGTATTGCATTGTGTGTTCAGCAGAGTCATGACTTAAAAAAGCATATCAAGTCTTCCAAAAAATGGAATAAGCCATAAACAACAACAACAACAGCAACAACAAAGAGAGGTTTGATGTATAAATATTGGCAAGATCACTAAGGTCAATAGTCCAGATGCTTACACAATGATAGATTTTGGGTGATTCTATGCATAACATAATTACCGTAACTTACCTGCAAGTCTCTGCCAGGGCCACCAGGAAGCGCCAGTTTGGCACCTAGCATGAGAGGGAGATGGCTTAGGGCAGCAGAATAAGCCTTGAGCCAAAAAGTCGAAAAGTCTCAAATTTGATAGCGCCTACCCCTCTCTCCCTACCCATTGCCTTTTGTTAAGTATGTGGCTTGGGGGGAAATCACTTCATCTCAGTTTCCATACCTCTAAAATAGTATAACTTCTCCCTTGCTTATACACGGAAAGGTGTTGCAGAGTGTTATACATCCACAAGGTATCATTCAAGTATAAAAAGGGAAGCTATTAGATAGAGAAGCACCGTTTGTGGTTGCTTTCCTGCCAAGCTGGGATGGCATCCCCAGTCCAGAGCCTCCTCTCTGAAGGGCGTAGAGTTGCCGTTAACGGAGCGTAGCATTCTAGGAGCTGCACACAGCGATGCGTGTTTATCTGTGGCCTGTTAGTACCATGAAGGCATGGGAGAACTGCTTTTTGCCACATTCTTCGAAGACCAAGCTGAGGTGCAGAGGGAACATGCAAAGCAGTTGCTAAGATATCTAAGAAAATGTGATGGTAAAATCTGCCTTCCTGCGATTAAGAGGCTGATAGAGATACCTGGGGAACTGGCTTGTGAGCTCCAGTCTGTCTGCAGCTGGAGACCAAATTAAGCAAGTTCCTGCGGGACCTGAAGACCAGAGCTACTGCCAGCAGTGAAACGGTGCTCCTGGGCTTCCTGGGAAAGTACCTGGACAGACAGAGGAGGAACACAGGCTGTCTGGAACACCGGCTTCCGGGTCACTGGGGATTAGAAAAGCAAGCCTGGCAGGAAGACACATTTAAAAAGCCTGCTGGAGTGTCAGGTTAAAAGGCTTAGCATCTGAAGGCGAAAAAGCAAGTAGTAGGTCCCCAAATCAGCTCCTTAAGAATCTCAGTCTTCTCCACTTGAGAGAAGGCTGCTTTCCTTCATTGTTGTGTGAACAAATGAGTCTGGTTTTGCACATTAAAAAAAGAAAGAAAGAAAGAAAAGACGTTTCTGAAATTTAACAGAATGAGTTCTTTTAATGCTTTCAAAGAAGTCAAAGCTTTTATCAAGCACTTGAGTCAATCCACCAAATATTAGTTAAACACCCAAGTGTATGGAAGTAAAATTTGAAAGATGTTTCCCCTCCTAAAAGGGCTAACCAGTGTGGAAATCAAAAACTCCCTGAATAAAACAATTAGAAAAGAACTTACTGCTTAACCTGTTACTAAAGACTAAGGGTAGAAAATAAGTTGTCAGGAAGAACAGAGGTAAAAAAACAAAACAAAACAAAAAAAACCCCAACTCGGACTATCAAGGTATCTTTATGGTTCTAAAACTGGAGATTCCCCTGGCTGGCGTAGCTCAGTGGATTGAGCGCGGGCTGCGAACCAAAGGGTCGCAGGTTCGATTCCCAGTCAGGGCACATGCCTGGGTTGCAGGCCAGGCTCCTAGTGGGGGCCACGTGAGAGACAACCACACATTGATGTTTCTCTCCCTCTCTTTCTCCCTCTCTTCCCCTCTCTAAAAATAAATAAATAAAATCTTTAAAAAAAAAAAAACTGGAGATTCATTCTGGGATACTGAGCATGCATAATGTTTAGGCAAACCAACAAATTCAGGTGGAGAAAGGATCGGAGCAAGATCACTGTGGCAAGATCCATTCGACTTCACTGGATGGTGGCCCGAACCAAGTCGATCACATTCTCTATCTCAGAAATTCTAACTTGGGATTCAAAATAGGCAGGTTAGTCTCTAAGCAGGGCGCTGGAGCTGGAACGCAGAACATCAGAGCCGCAGATGGGCAGAGAAGTGGGATGAGCTGATCTGCGGAGAGAAGCAAGAGAACAGCCCTGATCTCTTGGCTCTGCAGCCTGCAACATCCTTCTGGTGCCTCTCACTGCATTGTTGTCCTGGAGTTCTGTGAGAAAGCTCCCCATCCTTATAATTACCCTCTGTGCCTGAATCGCCTCCGGTTGGTTGCTATGGCTTAGAGCCGTATATGCCTTATTGGAGGCCAGCACCATTGTGAAAAGAGGAAGGAATGTGCTGAAGAGACAGCCCTGACCTCAGCAGATCATTCTATACACAGAACACTGAGTAGGAAAGAAAAAACACAAGGCAAGGCGCCTTCCTTAACAAGCGTACGGTTAGTGGGGCAAGAGAAACAGCATGCCAGCAGAGCAATAAGTCCCTCCCCACGCTGATATCAAAGATGCTTCGGGTGAAGCATGTAAATGAGCCCTGGGGGGTGTGGCTAAGTGGGTTGGGCGTCCTCCCGCCAACCCTGAGGTCAGGGCACACGCCTGGGTCACAGGCCAGGTCCCCGGTTAGGACTGTGCAAGAGGCAACCAGTGCATGCTCTCTCTCGCATAGGTGTTTCTCTCCCTCTCCTTCTCCCTCCCTTCCCCTCTCTCAAAAAATAAATAAATAAATAGAATCTTTAAAACCCAAGTAAAAAAAAAAAAAGAATATAAGCAACACTGCCACATTGTCATATGAGAAAAGGAGTCACGAGTCAGGCACTCATGCCCGCAAGAGAAAGTCTTACTTTCTGGAGATGAATCCGGCAATATTCTTAAAATGAATATACTCTTTCTGACAAATGGGAGTTACCAAATCCTCACTGTGTGTCAGGGACTATTCTAGATACTGGAGATATAGTACTAAGCAAGAAAGGCAAATTTTCTGCCCTTGGGGAACTCACTCTGAGGAAAGGAGAGGGAGAAATAGTAAATAATAAATCAATGGCAATACAGCACATAATTCCTAGAAATTTAACACAGCAAATAATCAGACAGATGTACATAGATGTAAGCCCGAGGATATTGACACATTGTGTGGCTTACAATATTAAAAAACTGGGAGCAACCTAAATGTCCAATAATAAGAAACTGATTACATCAATTATAGCATATCCAAATAATGGAGTACTACATTTAAAAAGTATTTTAAAATAGCAATAGCTAGTGATCATTTAGTGCTTACCATGTACAAGATATGGTATTGTTCTAGTGTTTTATGTGTAGTAATTTATTTACTAAATACAGAAATCTGAAGCAGGTATTTCATTATCATCTCCATTTTATGGATAAGGAAACCATGGCGTAGAGAAGTTAAGTAACTTAACCGAAGTCATGCGGCTAAGAACTGGGAGAGGTGAGATTTGAACCCAGAGAAGAGTTAAGTTACTTAACTCTAGACAAACGATGCTCTTAATGGACACCATCTCCAGAAACAAATTCCAATGCAGGAAAATACTCAGACTAGAATTTTTTTTTTAATCTTGAATTCTTTATTTTATTTTATTTTTTATTTTTTTATTTTTTTTAGATTTTATTTATTTATCTTTAGAGGGGAAGGGAAGGAGAGAGGGAGAGAAACATCAATGTGCGGTTGCCTCTTGTATGTCCCCTGCCGGGAACTGGCCTGGCAACCCAGGCATGTGCCCTGACTGGGAATCGAACCGCGATCCTTCAGTTCGCAGGCCCGCGCTCAATCCTCAGACTAGAATTTTTGAGCAAAATATTGACCTAACTTGATACATAATTTTAAAATTAAATTAGGTATATATTTGTGCCCTAAAAAGGAGTTAGATGGAGATATTCCAAAATATTAATATATTATTGTTTCTGAATAGTAGGATGAGAGATTTTTATTTCCTTCTATATCTGTTCTGTATTTCCAAAACTGTTTTGCACTTAACCTGAATTATTTGGTAAAAGGAACAAAATGTGTGCTGAGACCTAAAGAATAAAGGGAAATTAAAAACTGATGGAAAAGTAAATGGGAAAAGATACGAGTTTGCTACCATAATCCCTATAGTGAATCAAAAACCAGGAGAAAATCTAGTTTCCAGAAGTTGTTTCTTCCAAGATGATTTTGAAAAAGAGTGTTGATGATGGACATTTAGGGCATTTGATTTGTCGTTGTTACAACATGAAATTGAAACCAAGAGAAAAAATGTTACACGTCCACAAAAATTAATGACAGCTGACAAGAGCTAAGAAAACAATTACATATCATTCAAGGCAGGTGTGCTTAAAGTGCTATGAGAGGCGTACACTGTGTTTTAAAGCGTTACAAAAGTGGAAAGAATTGCCTCTGGATGGGTCAATTGATCTTAGTTGAGAAGAATGGTAGAAATTCCGCAGACAGAGATGGGAGGCAAAGGGTGCGTGCTAAGCGACCTGTCAGGTGCGAACACAGAAAACCAGGGTGTCTGTTAAAGTTGATGCTGCGGCACAGAGCACTGCGAATCCCAGGCACCCTGCCAGGAACATACACCCTCAGTTTCTTCCCCCTATGCAGCTCCAAGAGCTAAAAACTAGGCTAACAGCCCCCCGACAGGAGATTTCAAAGGCTTCCAAGTGTTTTTCCAGGACTACCTAAGCTGTCCGAGAGGAAAAACCTAAAGATGCCAGCACTGAGGGTTCTTTACCATGGTGGGCCAAAGCAACTCACTCTACCGCTGATTTCACAGCTGACAAGCATTACTCATGGGCTCAGAGTTCACAGTCAACTTTTTTAGTTGTTCCAAACAGAGGAGCAAAGATCGCAGTTATCTGAGGAAAGCCTCTAACAAATATGTAAAAGTAACCTGGAGGAAAAAAAGACTATGCGGCCCGGCCTGGTGGCTCGGTTGGTTGGAGCGTCATCCCAAACAGCAAAAGGTTGCAGGTTTGATTCTCAGTCAAGGCACGTACCTACGGTTGCAGGTTCAGTCCCCAAATGGAGCAACATTCTTGGGTTGCAGGTTCAATCCCCCTGTCAGAGTGTGTATGGGAGGCAAATGATTGATGTTTCTCTGTCACACTGATTTTTGTCTCTCTTTCTCTCTTTCTCCCCCCTTCTCTCTCTAAAATCAGCAAAAATATATCCTCGGGTGAGGATTTTTTTTTTTTTTACAAAAAAAAAAAGACTATGTGGGGAGAAGAATACTCCAAAAAGAAAATCCTCATTAATAGCCACAAAGCAAGAACATGATGCCATATAAAATGAACATTCATGATACAAACAAGCACACAAAACAAAACCAAAGATGTCAGTTCTTGTAAATTAACACTTTGAGAATCTAAATGAAAATTTTAATATCTGGCAGATGATGCTGTGGAAACTTAAGTAAAGCAAAGTGCAAAAAGCAGAGACAGAAAAGGGGGAGAGGGAGAAGAAATTAGACGGCTAATTCGGATGGGCCGCCATCCAAATCAATGGAGTTCCAGAAAGCAAGAACAGAGAAAACGAAAGGGAGAAACTAATCAATGAACATATTCAAATTGAATTGAAAGATGTGAGTGTCCAGACTGAAAAGACTTATGTTGTGTGCAGCGTGATGTAAAAGTAGACCCATGTGAAGGCCCATCACACAAGTCCAGAAACCTGAAGACAACGAAATATTGTACAGGTTTCCAGAGGTAGAAACAGAACATATAATATGGACCACGAATTACGATAATTTTGGACTTCTGAGGTAGGCAGAATTCTAACTGCAAGAGTCCCTGTCCCCTGCATACATGTGTGCCATGGATATGATGGATTTCACCCCCATCTGTACTAAAACTGCCCACTTGAGTTTCAAACCTTATAAAACTATTGTTTTTTTCTTTAGAGGTATGTGTATCTGCCCTGGCCAGGTTGCTCAGTTGGTTAGAGCATCACCGCAATATGCCAAGGCTGCAGGTTTGATACCTGGTCAGGGCACGTGCAAGAATCAACAATGAATGACTAAATAAGTGGAAGAACAAATCAATCTCTCTCTCCCTCTCCCTCCCTCTCTCTCTCTCTCTCTCTCTGTCTCTCTCTCTCTCTCCCTCTCTCTCTCTCAAATCAATTTTAAAAAGCCAGAGGCATGTATATCTTTGATGAAAACAAACAATAAAAAAAGGAGTCAGTGAAAGGGATCTCTACAAATTAGATATAAATGGCTTTTTGAGAGGAAAACTCCTGACAACCATCTGACCATAAGAAAGTTGTTTTCCTGTTAGTATCTATTTTTAAAAGCAAAAAAGTTGTATTGTACTTTTTTGAGCAGAGAAGACATGTTTGTTATGGTAAGCGGGGATGGAAAGAAGTAGATTGAAACTATCTTGGGAAATAGACTCAATAGAACTTTGTGACCACTTGCCAGGTAAATGGGGGCAGCGATAACATGAAAGCTGGGAGGAGGGAGGGAAGAGTCAAGGATGGGTCCCTGGTTTCTGCCTCAAGAGTGTCCAGATGGATGGTGGTACCATTTTCTGAAAGAAAAAAAAAAAAAGACATAGAAGAGGAATAGAATTGGACAGACAGTAAAGAATTTTGATTTGAGACATGATCAAATAAAGCACCTATGGGACACCCAGGCAGAGAAGGCAAGTGGCGCCCAGGTGTGGAGAACAAGAGTTACTAAGAGAAATTTGGACCGGAAGAAGAGACCTGGGAACAAAATGACACAAATAAGCTGATTAGGGGCCGGGGAGCAGGAGAGTCCTTTCCGGGGGACGGACCTGCTTGCTAAACCCATTTAGGAAGGTGAGGCTTCAAAAGGCTGTGGGGAGATTGACAATTTTAAGTTAGAGAAGCTGAAAAGTGCTAAACTACTCTAAGAGGAGGGTACATGAAGGGTTAGGAGTGACCGACAGACCCTGTGGCTGGTAGCATTTGGGAAAGGCTTCAAAAATGTTCGATTAGGAATTGAAAGTTTTTTGTTGCGTGGTATGCTATGTAACTTCACGTTTTCCTTCCCATGAAATCTTTAGTAAAAACTGGCTTTCCTTCTCAGTATTTTGTGAAGCAGATTTGTTTTCTGGGGAATATGACCGGAAATGAACTGTGTCTCAAGGTTTGTATAGGGTGAAGCATGTGACATGTCTCTCGTCAGAGCATTTGCAAATGTCCCGGTGAAAAGTAAGGCCAAGCAGTACCCAAGGGGTTACTGTGGTCACACAGGAAGTTCTCTGATCATCTCAATTCTCTCTTTTTAAAAAAAAACATCATGTTGTTGTTTTTTATCTGTTCCTCCATTTCTGCTTTTTTTTTTCTTTTATATTTTAAATATTGAGATACAATTCACATGTAAGATCACAGTCATGCACTGCTTAGTGGTGGGGATAGGTTCTGAGCCAGCAGACTTTTTCTATAAACTCATAAGACTAAATTAATTTTCAACGTTATTGTATTGACCCTAAGTGACAGAAGGTGGTGGCAGTAAAAATAGAAAGCAAAGTCTGGTTCTGCAAAACCTACTTTAGAGTATCTCAGTGGCAAATCCATCAGGAGCTGCGAACATCAGCCTCTGGAAAGGGAAGGAGAAGGCTAGAGAACAGAGGAAGAAGGAAGACTCACCTTTCGTGGGCTATCCTGAAACACCTTTTGACTTTTATAGCTCTGAGAGTTTATGGGTGACAGAGCCCTTGTTGACCCAAAGGCAGAGACCAAATGAGCCTGACCTCCAGGGTTTCCTGAAGATTCTCTGCGATGATGATGACGAAACCATCTCCCCAACCTTTACTGTGACATAGAGAAACCAGTGCCTTTGTTCTCGTCTACACCCACGGGACGCTGAGCCCAGCTGCCTGTTGGGATGAAGACTCTGGTGTTTGCTACCTGTGTGACTCAGCCCCTGCTTGTCTTCACAACACATCTTGTGGTGTTGAACCCATTAAGTCAGCACCTAACCAAAATTGGCTCCCTCCCTGTTTTAAAGTCTTGCGTTAGTTGACTCATGTTCTTCAGTTTCCCAGTAAGAGTGAGAAAGAGATTTTTAGGCTGTGAAAGTCCCCCCTCTCTTCCTTTACCTTCCATTGGCCACAGACTTGAAGCTTGAGAGAACAAAATTAAAGTTTAAAACATTGGTTTCAGTAACAGGGAAAAAGGTGGGACAACTGTAACTGAACAACAATTAAAAAAAAAAAGAAGCAGAAAAAAACCATTGTTTCACTTAGCTGTTTGTCTTGAATGATTTTGATATATCTTTGCTTAGAAAATATTGAATTTCTAAGTTTTTAGCAACAACAAAATGCATCAAAAGGTATTATTAAATGTCTCTGCCTTTTTCAAGGAGTAAAATTAATTGTTAGAGACAAAACAACACACATAAACCCTTACTGGGGAGCTGGGAAGAGAGAGATGGTGGAGGTGGTGGGGAAGAAGGCTGGAGATGGGAGTCCTTTAGCTGGTACCCTGTTTTCCTCAAAATTTTTAAAGCATTAAAGGTATTTTTACTGACAACAACAAAATACAACTTTAGAACTTAAAGTATAGGCAGTGCTATACTAGCTAAATAATGCACTAATAAAAGGATTTTTCTATATATATGCCTAAAGTCATGTATTTTAATACAGAATCACTATTTTCTTCTTCCTCCATAAAGAAAGAGTGAGAAGTTGTGATAATTTTTGACTATTACTTTTCTGTGTTGTGTTAACTGAACTTAAAATACATTCTGCGTGTTTTCTGTCTCCTGAAAGATTTATCTTTGAACTTTTCCCAAATTTAACACCATAAACCTACACATGGCAACTTTGGCTTTGTATTAAAACCTACATGTGATTTTTAAAAAATTAAAGTAAATATCCTCAAAATGCACAAAATACAAAAATGACAAGAAATGAAATATTCAGGCCCTGGAGAGTTTGTTCCGTTCATCAGCCCGTTGGAGGCTAATTAACTGCTTTATGGAGTGGACTACCCCTGTGCTCCTCACTCCAAACACAGCTGCGCTTCTGCCATCAACCTGCCCATTTTCTTCTCCCCGCAAGGATCTAGGAGAAATGGAAGAAAGAACCAGTTCTTCATCTCTTGAACTTCAAGGGGGTGGTAGGTTATATAGTATAATGGATGCCGTGGTCTGCTACCCACCCTGCCAGGGACATTGACTGCTGGCTCCAACTTCAAAACTCTCTGGGAACTGCTGTCACCGGATGAGACCTACTTCACCAAAGTCACCTCCCCAGGAGTTCATGCTCCCTTCCTGGGGACAGCCCTCATACGATGACTGGTCAGTGTGAAGTTACAAAGGTCTGTCCTCTTGCCTCAAGGTGGGACTCCTTGAAGGAGAATAAATTCCTTTAGAATTCCTTGAAGGAACTCCCAGCTCCAGAACTTTTTGAGCATCAGCTGAGGCCTCTGTTGGCGCTGCCTCAAAGATGGACTCCTCCCACAGTCCCCACTCCCAGGTGTGTCCCTGAGAGAAGCCCTCAGTCAGCTTTCTGCACAATAGCCATCTGAAGTCTGCTTCTGGGGACACCACCTCAGACATGTGGGTTGATCCCCACTCCCCTCTACTTCACCCACCAGAAGTGAATCGGTGTATAGTGAGGAATCTGTACTCCTTTTCCCTCCATTTCCCTTGAATTTCCCAGTGTGTTTGCTCCTGTAACTCCCTGTAGCAGCATGTTGCAGAGCTATCCTGGGACGCAGAAGCTTCACAGCAGCAGGAAAAGGAAAGCTGGCTTGTTTCTTGCCTATTTCATAGCTACCCGGAACAACATTCTGGACTTTCTCCATGCGTATAGGGGAGAAGATGGAGTCTGTGAAATTAAATAAGGCCAGCTAACCTTGATGGACAACCAACTCACGACTTTGCTTGGCCTTATTTTGCCATGATCTGCCCAAGTGAGCTAACAGGCTCAGATGGAAAGCTTAAAAGTGAGATTTAAAGACTACTTCTATAAATCTTGCAATCCCTGTTAATGACGATCATCAACAATAATCTAAAATTATATTTTGAGATTTTACATTTCTCCAATAGATTCTGGTTAAAGTTGGCAGACTGATCTTATGAATTTATCTCCTCTCCTGCCTAAGACACACCCCCGAAAAAGTTTTAAGAAAATGGTAGAAGAAAGATCAGCAGATAAGAAATTTCAACAAGCTTTTGAAAACCTGAAATCAGATGAAGTAGTAACTGATTTGCAGAACAGAAACTGAATAACCCCAGAAAGAAAATACATCCTGTGACCTCCAGGGAACTGGCTGCCTCCAGCCTAATCATCCTGAATCTAATACACAGAACAAAGGGACCCAGAGAAAACAGAGGTAACATAGGAAGAAGACTCTTTTTAAACCTTTCAGGTGCCTTTCCTTTCCCCCTCTTCTCCCCGCCCCCAGCCCTGGCCCCGCCCCCCTTCACCTCCCACCTCCCATAACCTTTGCCTTCCTCTCTCCTAAGCTCTTGGGGCCCTTCTTTTGCTTCTGTAACTTATTTCCTGAGCCTACACGGCCCAACTGGCTCACTTCTACTACTACCAAAAAACAAACAAACAAACAAACAAAAGAAAAACCAAACCTCTAAAACTTTCAGAGAGGTCAAAGATTATATGACACCCATTAAAAACAAGACAAAACAAAAACAGAATGCTATTAAAAATAAACAAAGTACACAAAAGATATCTTAGAAATTAAAAATATAATAGCCAAGTTAACAATGTGGTTATATGGGTTGGAAGGGAAAATGAATAAAATCTCCCAGGAAGCAGAAAAAGGTACAAAAGAAAAGAAATGTACAGGATCAATCCAGAAAGCCAAAATTCAAGTTGTAGAACTCCTGCAAAAGTGATCAGTAAATAGAGATGAGTAAAGCATTAAAGAAAAAAAAAAAAGCTAGAAAATCCCCCAGACCCAAATGACAGGAGTCAACCAACTGAATAATAATAATAATAATAATATAAAAATACTTAAAGCCCTGGAGAAATGACTGAAAAAAATTCACACAAAAGTATGTCCTTGCAAAATTTTAAAACACCGTCAATAAAAAGAAGATTCTAAAAGCAAGTAAAGAGAGGAAAATAGGTCCCATTCAAAGGAGCACAAAAGAAAATGGCATGAGAATTCTGTTATTGATACTGAATGCTAGAAAAGAATAAAGCAATGCTTTCGGAATTCTGAGAAGAAACTCTCTTTCAAACCAGAAGATAAAGACATTTCCATTTATTCAAGGACCCAGAAAACCTGTTTCCCGTTCACCCTTTTTAGGAGTTTGCCAAGGATGTTCTCTAACCAAAGCTGGACGTAGATCAAAACAGAGGAAGCACGGAATCGAGGAAACCATACGAAGAACTGGCCCAGCGAACAGTCAATACAGATTGAAACAGAAAAGAGGCTTTCATGTGTGCGTCTCTTGGCAATGAGAAAACTGGTAGTTTTTCTGTTGTTACATGTGAGCACTGGGGGGAAACTGGCAGAGTGTGACTCGATCTAAGCTGCTGTAAAAATACTTTAAATCCTTTTATTTTTCATATTCATTTTATTTTAAATGTACTCTAGAGTTGCAAAAAAAAAAGAAATACTATCATAGGACAGTTTGGAGTACTGAAGCAAACAATATTTACATAGACATAAACACAGATTAATTGAACTGACAATTATGATGTAATTATTTTAGAAGTGTGGTAAGTGGGGGGGGAATTAAAAAGATTTAATCCACTTGACTGTAAATTCCACAAAGTCAGGGACTGGTCTCTGTTGTCGCCTCTCGGGTCCTCAGTGCAAAAAGCAGAGTCTGGCATGTATTAGGTGCTCAGCCAACATCTGAGTTACTATCATATACCATACCAATACAGTCAATAAACACTATGTAAAAGAGGTAGATCAAGAAGCAGCTCTGTAAGATACCATCTAGGAATACGGAGATAGATAAAATATAAACACATACGCATACACGCAGAGAAAGAGCGAAAATGATATAAAAGAAAAAAATTATTGTTTCTGAGCCATCGTTGGGAGATGGTCTGAAGGGGTGGGGCAAGAAACTACTGTTTGTCTTTTACTGATCTGGCGCTCTTTGGTATTTTTAAAATTATGTGTATGTAATAAATATTTTGATTAAATTTTTAATGAAGACTGATATAAATTTTAAATAAAACAATTTTCTCTAATAAAATATTCTTAAAAGAAAGTACTGAGCACCTGAAACCTTTATAATTTTACTAACCAATGTCATTCCAATACATTCAATTAAAAAAAAAAAGTATTGAGCAATAGAAGCCAAACAGAAAGTGATCACGGATCCTTCATTATGAAAAATATGCCGGCCTTGGCTGGCGTGGCTCTGGTGATCGGGTGTTGTTCCTCAGGGCGAAAGGTCACCCACCGGTTTGATTCCAGTCGGGGCACATGCCTGGGTTGCATGTTCCTTCCCTGGTTGGGGTGTGTGCCACAGGCCACCAATCACTGTTTCTCTCTCATGTCAACGTTTCACTTCCTCTCTTTCTCCTTCCCTTCCCCTCTCACTAAAGATAAATAAAAACGATCTTTAAAAATAAAGAAAAATATGCCAAACAAAAACCCACCGTGATAATCAATATGTTAGAGAAGGCGAGGGTGACTGAGCCGATAAGATTCAAGTTGAAGGCACCACACTGGAATGGCATGAGCTTTTAATAGATTTAGGGAATGCGTTAATGGTGATTTATTTTGCATGACTTCTGATTTAACCTAGCTGTATGACAGTGGGCAAGGTTAAAGCATGCCTTGCTATGCAATGATGGCTATTGAACTTACTGTTTTTGCTACAATATGGATGAATCTTGAGAACATTATGCTAAGTGAAAGAAGTCAGAAAGAGTTAAAAACCATATGATTTTACTCATATGTGGGATATAAAACTGAAAGCAACAAATTAACACAAAGAAAAACAAATAAAAACTCATAGACACAGACAACAGTATGGTGGTTAACAGAGAGAAGGGGGTTTGGGGGCAGTTGCAAGTAAAGGGAGCCAAACATACGGTGAAAGAAGATGACTTGACTTTGGGCGGTGAGCACACAATACAATACACAGGTGACGCATCATAGAGTTGTGTCCTTGAACCTTATATAATTTTATTCATCAGTGCCATCCCAATAAATGTACTTTAAAAATATAAATAGATACACAGAAATTTTTTTAAAAATTAAAAATTATTGTATTGGTGAGCAAATGATATTTATTTGGTTATGTTAAAAAATCTAGGTAGGTTCTTTTCAACAGAGCAAATTCAAGGTAGATGATTAATTCTCTTTCCTTAGCTTTGGTGCTAAAATTTTAACAATTCTTAGGCGTTTCTAACCTCCACCCCTCCGTCCCCAAACTGGAATGTTTACCACTTTCCTTCCTTTTCTAACATTAGGAATGTACGCCTTTAGAACTGAGCTTTAGGAGGTCCTTTAACAACAGTATGTAAAGCAGAGTGTGGACTTCAGAGTCAGGTGATGCCTACCACAAACCCCATTGTATACTAGCTTTATGACCGTGAGCTACTTAACTTCTCCAAGCCTCAGTTTCTACACCTTTAAAACAGGGATATTAATTAACACTTAGCATATCATGCTGTTAATAAAAATCAGAGGTCAGTAGACAGGGTGAATCCCTAGTAAAGTGCCTGGTGCTTAACTTAATAAATGGCTGGTAACATTACTATTCAGGGCTTAGAGATTCCGTTGTTTAATTTTGTGACATATTTTTCTCTTCTTCCCATAAGTTCACCTAATGCCATGTATGTATATTTATTTTATAAAGTCAGTTAAAATGAATTAAAGTTCGGTTTTCAGGATTCCATGAGACCCCCTGAGATAGCTGTGCTGTTGCCAAACCAAGGGCCTGGGACTTTCTGCAAAGCATTTGCTTCATGGTGATAATAGTATTTAGGAGGAGCCACTGTGACAATTGTTAGTTAAGTGGTGGGTACACGGGGTATTTATTGTATCATTCTGTGTATTTTGTACATATTAGAAATGTTCTGTACTAACAAGCTAGAATAAAGATGGGCTCCCAATGAAGGAAAAGGTATTAACTCAGTTTTCCTGAGCAAAGAAAGCATGTGTTGGTATAGATCCTCTATTGTTCATTGGGTCAAGTTAGAAAAAGAAAGAGCCCATTTTCTTGTAAATATTTTCCATTACAAATTCTATTTTTGTTTTTATTAATAAAGAGCATACTGCCTGACAATAATGAAGATTTAATCTCTGGCCAGCTAAATCATCCTGGACCTGCTAGGCACCTGAAGGAGAGACTCTCCAGGTAAATCTAGGGAGGAAGCAAAGTGTCGATGAGTCAGCCTGTGGTACACTCTCTGCATTGACCCTAAATAAAAACTCAGTTAATGACTAGGACTGTTTTGTTGCCTAAGCACTTATTTTGGGAGAAACAACAAGATTGAGCGTGTCGCTATTAATAGATTTGAACACTTCCCTCTTTTTTTTTTGGCAGTGTTTATTGCAAAAGTCCAAGTGTTGCTGGTGGAAACCTAGATAAGTCATTATTTGGATAATTATTCTCATAAGGAAACTCCATTGGTGGTTTTCGTTAAACAAAAAATGATGTTGCTTTTCCTGCTCTAAACTATTTGACTGCATTGTTTACACATGAAGTTGTGTCAAGCCTAGTCTTTCCCACAAAGACTATGTTTTGCTGGTCCTTTGAGTGACTCACCCACTATACATACATAAATAGTATAGCTCACGAGGTTGTTGTAAGAATTAACTAACGTTTCCTGTGCACTTTATGATCCTCACGTGATCAGCACATGCGTGGCGTGCCTTAGTTTAAAGAAAATCGAAATTTTCTAAGGTTAACTCGTACAAGCTCACATAACTAAGAAGTAGTGGAGCGAGGGTTGGCACCAGGTCTTTCTATGTGTCCGAGGTTGACAAGAGAAGACAAATATCCAGGTGGAGAAGGAGTCTGACTCTCATCCCTTGAGACTGCTTTTCCTCTGGGAGAGCTGTAGGTGTCTCCCATCACGGATGCTACACCAGCCTCCGCGAGAAAGACCGGGGAGCTCTCCTGTTGATAAAAGGCAGTGCAGCTGAGAAAAGACGGAAGCCTCCGCATAAGACTTTATTCGAAGGTAGAGGAGATGAGAGGGAAATAAACTCATGGAGTAACCTGAAGCTGAATATTCATCTTCAATGAGAACTCTACCACAGGGACATCTTTCTATCTGGGTCGTGACCTGCCTCCAAGGGGCAGAGCTCATCTTTAGCCCCTAACCTCTTGGAACATCGTAAAGAACTCTAAAGATGCCCCTAAATCCAGATCCTAGAAAGTAAGGCATGAAGCAAAAAGAAGTTTCCTCTGCTTAAAGCTCACTTTCAAATCCTGAATGATTTACACATTAATGTCCCACTTTTTCTTAACTGTGGACTCGTGACATGATAAACCTAAGAGTGCCCAACAGATACTGAACATACATTTGTGCTAGAGGGTGTTATTTGGTTACAAAACATATTTGACCTCAGCATACCTATAATTGCTTATTTAGACAACATGGAACTCTAAATGAGGTTCAAACTATTAGCTACATAAATAGTAATCCTTTCATACTAGTTTTGAGTCTATTCACATTCTAGTGTTTTCTAGTATCTGGTGGTATTACTCAGATAATTTTGGTAATCAATTTTTTATTTTAGTATCCTATTTCTGGTTGCTAATTTATACCCTCAAAACCATTGATATCTTATGCTACAAGGAGTAATTAGAAAAAAAGCTTCAGATTTAACCGAGTGTATTTAAAATTGTACATTCACAAGAGTGCCTTTTATTCATAAGTATAATATATTTTTTAAAAGGTTTTATTTATTTTTAGAGAGAGGGGAAGGGAGAGAGGAAGAGAAACATCAAAGTGTGGTTGCCTCTCACGTGCACCCCGCACTGGGGACCTGGCCCACAACCCAGGCATGCATCCGGACTGGGAATTGAACTGGCAACTCTTTGATTTGCAGGCTGGCACTCAATCCACTGAGCCACACCAGCCAGGACATAAGTATGATATTCTTAAATTGAGCATTTATTATTGTTATGGGCTAAATTGTATCCATTCCTCCCCCCAAAAAAAATTCATATGTGACAGTCCTAAACCTTAGTACCTTAGAATGTGGTGCTATTTGAAGATGGGGCCTTTAAAGAAGTAATTAAAGTAAAATGAGGTCATGTGGGTAGGCCCTCACCCAATATGCCTGGTGTCCTGACAAGAACAGGTGATTAGGACACAAACACAAAGCCTCTGTAAGCCACGGAGAAAAGCCTCGGGAGAAATCTAACCTGCCTGCACCTTGCTCTTGAACTTCTAGCCTCTAGAGAGTTTTGAGAAATTTTCTGTTGTTTAAGTTGTCTAGTCTGTGGTATTGGTCATCGCAGCCCTAGCAGACTAACCCAATAACGAAGAAAACAGTTTTCCACAGTGTTGTCCCCTGAAAAATAGAGCTGCTTTCTCTTAGGACACTTTAAAGTAGTGCCTAGAATGGGCCTCTTTGTTGAAAGTTGTCTGATGCCTCTTTAGTAAAAAGGTGCTGTTTCCTATCACTCTAAGGTAAGTCTCAGAAGGTCAGCTGAAGTTCAGACATGCTCGATGTTGAGTTGGAGGCCTTCATGGGAGGTAGGTCATCTCAGAAGTAACTTCAGGTGGGATTCGAAAATATCATTTTATGTAGCTCTTTTCAAATCAAGGCTATGGGGATCTAGTTCCAGAAACCCGAAAACTGACTTGGGTTATATCTGCCATGATTACCTCGAATTGTAACCCTGAATCTAAGGCAACCCGTCTGGCCTGGTTTGTAGATATGACTTGGGACTTGTTTGGGACTAGACTCTAGAGGTGAGGGGTCGGTCAGAAAACACTGGTTTCCTCAGATTTCCTTTGTGTAATTGCTGGGGACATCTTCCTCTATTTCAGGGGTGTCAAATTCATTTTCACCAGGGGCCACATCAGCCTCGAGGTTGCCTTCAAAGGGCCAAAGGTAATTTTAGGACTGTATAAATGTAACCACTGCTTAACTAGGGGCAAGGAGCTCGGTGCTGTGGCCGGGTAGAAACAAGGTGGAGGGCTGGATTTGGCCCGAGGGCCTCGTGTGTGCCAGCTGTGCTCTATTTCTTATTTATTTCCTAGAGATTTATCTCAGTAAACACTAGTATGCCTTAAACTTAATGAACACTAGCAATAGGAGCGTGGACTGGGGGAGGGAGTAGGTTATGGAGGATCTATGTACGTATAGGGGAGAGGAGGAAGGATAGAGAGGGCTCACTCTGCCTCCCACCCTGATTTTACCTGAAGCAGGTCAGAAAACGCAAATGACTCAGCTCCAGTACTCCCTGTCTGTGCATGTTCCTGTATGAGGATCTCGTTCCTCCTCCCCCTACACGAATGATGCACACTGAAGACTTCTCGGGTCCCAGCTGTACTTTAAGCAGGTGTTGTAGTTCATCCACACTCTAGTCTCCCACTTCCCTTTTCCCATTCCTTATTCTTCCTCATTCCTACCCACCTCGAATGGAGAGCTGATTGTACTTCTGTGCCACTGGGTGCACCTCTAATCTTATACATAGTATTGCCACCTGTCAAAAGGTAGGTTCTGTGACACTAGAATGAAGATTCCTACTATTTCTGCCTTTTCACAGAACTTTGTAGTATCTATACAATAATCTATTTTATACTCTACTCATCAGCTTGCCTACCTTATTGTACTTCTCCTACTACACTGTTACATTTTTGTAAGGCAGGGACACATGACGCATTCATCTTTGGATTTTCTCTTCCCATCCCAGACTTTCCAGCTCTCTAGGTTCCTCCACAATAACATAGTATTTGTAAATAAGAAGTCAGATACATGATCCAAGCAGCCTTTCTCAGACTGTCTCCTTTGCTGAAATAAATGAGTTGCTATCCAAGGTCTTTTCTAGCCTTAATATAAGAAATCATGCTTTAGGTTGACAATTACACATTCCAGAGCAATTTTAAGGAATGCAGTAGCTTTAAAAAATATCACTCAGCATAACCTAAAAAACATAGGCTATTCTCATAAATATATACATACATACATAATCTAAGGAAAAACAATATGTACTATCAGAAAGTACATGGAAAGAAATCCATAAGGTGTTACTCTGATTTGCGTGTGATCTAAAACACTATTAATATTTTTTAGGGTTCATGCTAAGAGCAAAAACATTATTTGATGACATCCTCACTTGATCAAGAAAGCAAACACTATATTGACATATACACAAGATGAATTTTTAAAAATTTTGAATACTTCCTATGTACCACATGCTGTTCTGAGTCCTTGATATGAAGTGACTTGTTCAATTTTCACACTGTATCAAATGGTGCAGGACCCAGCAGAGTCTAAATTTCTAAGCATTCCATATTAGAATTAAAGAGTAAAATATACTATAAAACTACATTGTTTAAATTGTGTTAAAGCTACAAAACAGTGATTTTTAAGTACAAATGACTATAAAACATTTAACCTGTTAGTCTTCAGTAATTCATTCTTAATGTGTTATCTTAGTTCAAGGTATTTCTCAAACACTGTTTCACTGTATTAATACAAAATTCATTGGGTTAAAACAAAGTATACAATATTAGGTTTTTAGAAGGTTAAATATATATAACTTAAATTTCAACAATTCTTATTTAATCTTATTTATATTAATTCTCAATACCCTGAAAAACGTTACTATTACATAAACAATAACATAGCAAAAACTTTTAAACAGCATAATCAGAAAAAAGGTTTAGCAAGCTTCATTCACTTGCTAAAATTCTTACAGATTTGGGAATAAAATCCAGAATATCTTTTTTCTTATTGAATAACCACATTGTCTTTCCTCTAAATAGACTCAGCCTCAAGGGATAAGTTATTCTCTGTATCTCATATGTGTTGGCCTAACTGGGGAGTGTAAAACATATAAATGACTTCTTGTAGATTAGTTTTTATTGTAAACACTTCAGCATTTTCTTCAAAGCTGCTCTTCTCCCTTTTGTGCCAAATGTTTGTTTAATTATATCATTAAAATGAATTTTGGGAAGCTCTTTCATTTTAAACTTATTTTTAACTGAAATATTAATGAAATAAATTTAACTTAAAATTCTATTTTTTTAAGGGTACCTTGAAGAGGCTTTACCAACTGAGGTACTACTATTAATAGTTCAAGGAATTATATTATCTAGGTTGCTAGGTTGTAATGGAAGTTACTGGCTTCCCCTAAGCAACTTAAGTTGGCATGTTTGCCTAGCAACAGCCACTAAAACCTTCTGTTGTGGAAGGTTCCCTAGGAGTGAAAAGAAGGGAGGAGGAGGAGAAGCAGGAACAGATTAATGTTTTTCCTAGCAGAGGACTGAGGCCGAGCTTCAAGGTGGAACGTAGCCTTTAGGTTAGCGCAGGCTGGCCTAATCCCTCTGTGGAAGCTGGGAAATTTACTCTTCGTAGGGCTGGGGTTACTAATTAGTAGGTTGAAGACAAGGTTACAGATTTCATTCACTTCAAAGGCAGTCATTTCCAATCAATAGAAAGACATCAATAGGTCTAAAAAGAAGCTGAAATGTGAGTAGCAGGAGGATGCTAGCAACTTAAAAAGAACTCTCCCCTTCTTTAGGAAGGTGTGTGACATATTATTTACAGATAATAGAAAAAACTCTATCTGTCCTAGTGACTGGATTTTATCACGATAAAGGCAGAAGCGTCTCTAAATAGAGTACAGCACTTTCCGTGGTATTGGCGATGCAAGCAGTGGAGAAAGGACAGGAAAGCAAAATCTCTGCGCCCTTGGCCAAAAAAAAAAAAAAAAAAAAAAAAAAGGGATGGCGATGCAGAGAACTACTAACTGGGTGCATATTTGTGGACCATCTCTCTCCTCTGTTCTAATAAGACGATTTGTTTTGAAATTAGGGCTGCATGGTACGAAAAGCATTCCATTTCTCTCTCTTCTCAAACGCCAGGACTTGGCTAAACCGAAGTGCTTTGCAGGGGTCTCCCACTACCCCAGAGCAAAATGACTCCTCCTCCCTAAGGGAGAAGAAACTTTCAGTCCTCACGAGGTTAGCTTTTAGGTCCCGGAGCTCTTCCAGGAGCCGAATCTTTCCCTGCCCCCTCCCGCCCCCCACCCCCGTGCCCCTTCCTTGCCCAGAGAGCTCTCACAGTTCTCGGGGGCCTGGGGACACAGTCTGGAGCGCTGAGTGTGCGGGCCTTCGGCCGGGTTCGCCCTGGTGGGAGGCGGAACTCTTTGGGAACTCTTGAGAGGGGTGACTAAGGCAAAGCTGGTGTGATGAAGAACCTGCCTAACGTGAAGTAGTAACAAATTCTTCTGGGGTGGGGGAGGCGAGCTGATGCAAAGGAGCAATTAGAACGGGGGGACGGGAGCTGAGAAAGGCAAGGGGTTGAGGCAGTGCGGGGTGGGATGGCACCCTCAGGCATTTTCCAATTCACCTTCACTGCCGGGCCACCTGCCGGTCGGGCGCAGGGGCGCGGGGGGGCGGGCGGGGGTTGGGCCGGGCGGGCGCAGGAACCTGTTCGCCGGCTCTGGACTTGCTGCGCTCCCCGGCGTAACAGAGCGCGCCGCCAGCCTCCCCGCGGGGTGTCGGCGGCGGGTGACTCAGAGCCACCCACCCGCGCTGGCCCCGCCCCTCGGCGGGCCCCGCCCCCGGAAGGAGGGACCTCGCCCCGGGCTCCGCCCTGGGCTCCGCCCCAGTCTCCGGGGCGGGCGGGAGCCCGAGGAAGAGGAAGGGGACGAGAGCGAGAGCGACCGGGCGGTGGAGGAGGAGGAGGAGGAAGAGGAGGCCGACCAACAAGATGGCCCCTGCTGCCGGAGCAGCCTCAGCAGCAGCAGGTGGGGGGCCGGAGGCGGCGCTGGCGGTGGCGGCGGCCGGGGCCCGGCGGCCTGGGACAGAGTCCGAGTCGACGGTGGCAGCGGCGGCGGCGGCGGCGGTGGCTGCCGCGGCGGTGGCGACGGCCGCGGGGACTCGGAGCTGAGAGGAGCTGCTGCTCGGACCAGCGCGGTGAGCGAGAGGCGGCGGCGTGGGGAGCGGGGCGGCGCGGCCCGGCCTCGGTCGGGAACAATAGGCAGCGGCGGCGAGGACGGGGCTGCCCCCGCCGGTGCTCCGCTCCCGGGCCCCGTCCGCCCGCCCGCCCGCCCGGCCTCAGGCCCCGCGAGCGGCCGGGGGGCTTGTCAGTGGCCAGCGGCCTTTAGGCCTCAGGCCTCGGCTCGCCGCCGGGCGGGCCGGCGGGGCGAGTAGGCCGTGGGGAGGTGGGGACACCGCCCTGGACCGCGGGAGGGGGAGCGGGCCCCGGCCGGAGGGAGGGGGCGGCCGGCGGGGAGGGGACCGCGTCCGGGCGGCGCTCCGGGACCCCCCAGCCCGCGGGGCGGCGGGGGGTGGGGTGAAGGCGTCTGTAAACAGGCGCCGCCTCTGCCTCCCTCCCTCTCGGGGCCGCTCGGGTCCCCAGCCCCTTCGGGCGCTCCCCGCCCCGGCCGAGTGGGTTTTACGACGTCTGCTTCCCTGGAGATGGAGCCAGATAGTCTCCTTTCCTCCCGGTGGCGAGATGGGGAACGCTGTGGGCGCAGGTGTCTTTTTAAACGCGTACAAGTGCAACAAGAACGACAACAAAAAACGTGCGAGGTCCAAGGTGATTAGCGAGAAGGGATGGAGAGGGATGGAGGGCTGAGGGTGCCCCTCCTCTTTAAACCGCTCGGGGCTTCGGTTCTCCCTGGGCATCGGGGCAGAGCGGAGCCAGGGCGCCTTGGGAGCGCCGGTAACTCCTGACATCCCCGAACGGTCCACGAAACTGGAAACAAAGCCACTTACTGGCAACGCGGAGACAAACTGTAATGTTGGAATAGAACTTTTCTTCCCACGAAGCGCTGTGCATTATTCATGTGCCGCAGGAGCAGCAACGGTAACTGGCGTGCAGTGGGCCCAGTGAGGCGTCCGTCCCTGCAGGAGCCGCGAGGGCTCGTCTGCGGGCTAGAACGTCGTGTGTCCTCCTGTCTCATGTTCTAATTTTGGCTTTCAGTGATTCGTCCTAAAATTATTCCAGACCAGGCCGTTCCTCTGAGTTGGACGTTTGGTTTCTAAAGCAGATTTCGTGTGACTTCAAAATGTTGTTATAATTTTCAAAGATTGGCAACAACTGTTCTGTTTTGACTGTTTTTTTGGCTTGTCAAGAGACAGCTGTTCATTATATTTGCCCTTATGGTAGTGGTGTATGAAACTTCAACAAGGAATTGGTATTTCTCCTAAACTTAGTTTTTGAAAGGCATCCACCAAGCCCATTTCTAAGGGAGGGAGAAAAATTATTTGAGTTACTTCTATTCCTGGTTCTACCTAGGTGTGAAGAAATTCATATTAAAATCGTTTGGATGCCTTGCTTGCCAGTCTTCAACACTAAATGGGATGATCCATCTAGTTTGTGTTCTTAAAAGGAAGATTGACCTGTGCAGAGAACATGCCAGTTAATGTTGCTCACCCATATAGTAATTAAAAGCGCTTTCAGGTTATGTAGTACACGAAATTTAACGAGCTGCGCTAGCTCTTAGTTCCTCCACAAGAGTTGACAGGAAATAGACTAGCAATTGGATAAACGTGGAGGTGGAACTGTCTTGTGGAGGACTGAACTAGAGTGGACACGTGTGAATGACTTTCATGTTACGCACAGCTTCAGTAATGTGCATGTTTTGACTTTTCAAGTGATGGGGAGAGAACAGCTTTCACATGGCTCCTGCTAATGTGAATTTTCTGGGAATAAGTTTCAGAAGGGAGACTTTTAAGTGTTCAAATCTATGATTTTTTTTATGCTGAATTTTATTAGGTCAACACAGAACGCAAGTAAAGTTTTATCGCAGTGATCCTTAAATTTTTCTGTGACCCTAAAGCTATTACAATTTTAGTAATTTAAACAAGTTTGTGAATTGTAACTGGTTAGTGTACTTTGTTACGAAAAAAAATCTCATGTTGGGTCAAGGACTAATTTGCCTCATACCCAATACCATTTTTCTGAAAACAAAGCTTTTTAAGTGTTAAGGTTTTGAATTTGAAATTGGATGTTGATCCAGCAATTTATGGGTTAAAACTGAGTCCCTATTTCTGTTTAACATTGAGAAATCTCTTGGAGAATTCTGTTTTTATTGGTCAAAACTTCTTAAAGATGTGATCTCTCAAATGTCATATCTTCATTATCAACGTTTATTCTGGTTATTTCAGTTCAGAATTTCTCAACTAATATTTAAGAATTTTCTTCTAAGAAGTTTCAGGATCATAGCTTAAGAATCAGATTTGCATTTTGATAATATTGAAAGTTAATGTATGTTTGATTTATTTGAAAATATTTGAAAAAGGTTTTTTCTATGTACAAAAAATTAAAGTTTTTCAAAGTAAATTTGTTGAATGAATAAAAACATTCTCATTTAATCCTCCTAGTTAGGCTGCAATATTCTCATTTTATCTGTTGAAGAATCTGAGGCTAGGCATAGCCAAGTAGCAAAAGGGTCACATAATTAATAGGTAAAAGTTTACTCAAATCTAGGTGTTGTGACACAAATTAGATGCTTTACTACTGCTACCATGTGTCTCAAGATTAACCTTTGAAGCATCTTGTTTTGACCATGAACTACGTCTTGTAATACTGTACTTGCCTGTAGCTCTAATATCCTTTCAATTATCGTTATTTGTATCCTGCCAAATATTTACTTATAAGTTTGAGAAAGTATTTATTCATGTGAATGACAAAAGAAACACTTACTTTTGCTTTTGCAGGTGTAAATACTTTGAGTACAGAAACTCATGAAAAAAAAAAGAAACTCATGCCATTCACATAGGAGGGACTTGTGGAATTGCTCTAATTGTTTCATGACTTGAATTTGTTATATAAGCAGTTACTAAGTTGTGCCTTTGAAATACATAGTGAAAATTCAAAAGTGACTTTAGTGACTTTTAGTGGTGTTTAAAGTTGAGTGGACCAACATTTGAAATTCTTCATTTACATTTTTATTTTTTTAAATTTTTAAAATTTATTTTTAGAGAGGGGGAGGGAGGGAGAAAGAGAGAGAGAGAAACATCAGTGTGTGGTTGCCTCTCGCCTGGCCTTCACTGGGGACCTAGCCCACATCCCAGGCATGGACCCTGACAGGGAATCGAACCTGCAACCCTTTGGTTTGCAGCCTGCACTTCATTTACATTTTTAAAAGGCATAGACCATTTAGAATTCTGCAGCATTTTTTTTTTTTTAAATCTCTAAATCTTAGGGCTTGAAATGGAGTTTGATGGGGTCTAATCAGTCTACACTCACATATATCTTGAAAGGGGTTGGCATCCAACCGAGTGAAGAATAAACTGATAAATGATCCTTGTTTGGTGGACACCTCGGAGCAAGATGTTCCTTGGCAGGGTATACTGACCTGGTTAGCTCTGGCCCTGTCAGTGCTCAGAGTGCATGCATCTTCGGGGTTGGCTTCCAGCAGATGTACATTCTCAGACTGGCCTGCATCAAAACAGCCACGCTAGATCTCGAAATGAGCCTGTTCTAAAGTGTCCCCTTTAAGACTCCTCTTTTGTTTAATCCTGAAGTCTAGACAGGATTTGGACTCGCCTTAGAGGTTATGACATAAGATTAATTTTGTCAGGCATTTATACAGAGGAATTTTTCTCCAAAGTTTCTTAAGGTAGATTGTATACATTTTCAAGTGTGAAACGTACTAATGGAAGTAATGTTGCCCTGCATCCCTAAGACAGTAAGCTCTAGCATCCTTATTTGTGTCCGCGTCGGTCATTCTTGTGCTTGTTTGCTTTTTATGTAACATTACAGACTTACCAGCTCACAGCGTTTTCCTGATTGGTTGAGGTTCGGGAAAAGAATTCTAGTAAAAAATTTTGAATTCACTTTACATGCACAGTTAAGCCGACTGAAATTGCATTCTGTCATAGAGGAATAAATGCTTTAAGATTCATTGATATTTTTCTTTGAGACTATTTACAAATGTATGTCAGCAATATTCTTTTGCTGTTTGTTGAGCAGTTTAGCACTGATGTCAGTACACTCCTGAGCAAGTATGGTAATAATTTAATTTGTAATGAGTTTTAGTTAAAACCTCTAAGTTCTAAACAGAATTTGAACATGGTAACAATATTTTGAAGAAGAGAAGAGTTCTAAAGGGGTCAATTTTATCTGTCTTAACACTCATTTTTTTCTTGGTTTAATTCATATAACATAAAATTAACTAGTAAACAGTACAGTAGCAGTACATTCACAATGTTTTGCAACTAACACCTCTAATTCCATAATATTTTTAGCAGTTACTTTCCATCTTCTCTCTCCCTAGTTTTTGGCTAACACCATTCTACTTTCTGTCTCTTTGGATTTAATGGAAAATTGTTTTGAGCCAAGATTGAAGAAGAGTGCTTGCTATGTATAGTTGAAATTGCAGAAAAAACTTTGGGATACGATTGTTAGCAATCAAAACCCACCTCATTCTTTGCATGCTTTTCCAAGTACAGTAGACTGCTGCCAGGGACTTTCTGTGGAAGAAAAGATGGAAATCACAACAATTTGCAGTTTTAGTTTTGCTCACTCGGAAGGAGTTGTACTCACTCTCAGACTGTTTGTATTTCCTGGTTGGGTTGTGAGCATTAACTAAGTTTCAGCGTTACATGCAAATGTAAGTGATTTATTTAGTCTGTTATCTACAAGTTGTTTCCCTTTTGGCTTTTCTCATTGTATAGAAACAACTTGGAACATTAACAGACTTATTTGGACTTATTTGAGGTTACTGCATTTTTAGGACTATAAGACCCACCAGACCATAAGACGCACCTAGGTTTTAGAGGAGGAAAATAGGGGAAAATTTTTTGAAGCAAAAAAAAAAAAAAAAAAAAAGTGGTAAAATATTTGATGACATAAATAACAATATTTCACCAATGTAAATGTGAACTACATTTATTAGCCAGTTAAGCTACATTCGGATTATAAGACGCAACCTCCTTCCCCCAAATTTGGGGGTGTGTCTTATAGTCCAAAAATATGGTATATTGGGAAATGATTGTTAGATTGAAACTCTTTGATTCTATCCTCATGAATCTACCTTTGTGACCATTTTATTCAGTTAATTTTTGAGAACATTTGGAGTTATGCATTTAATTATGCATTTACACTCTGCATTTAATCTCTTGTTTGATAAATCTTAGAACCTTGATCTTGGCCTTATATGCAGCTTGCTCCAAAAACCTAAGACACTGTTATAGAACCAATTGGTATTTATTTAGCTTGTTTGGATTGTTTTAGATGGTTGATTGAGGAACAAAACAATTAGGTTTGTTTTTCTTTCTGGGATAATCTAATAAAGTTGGACTGTCTGTAAATTTAAAGTTTCTACTAAGTTTGAAGTTTCAATTTTGGGCTTCAAAATATTCTTTTATCCTTATTTTAAATTCAGAATGATACTTCCCCTAGTTAAATTGAAATCTTAAAATGTATGACAAGAAGTGAATACAGATTTCATGCTATTAGTAAAGGAGGTCTAAGTGGAAAAGAAGAATTTAAATTTTGATACTAATCTCTCCCTTTTTAGGGAAAGTGTAATTAATAACTTTAGGTCTTAGGACAACTTAAGTTATGAGAAAGAATTATATGAGAATAGTTAGGACTTAATGCAGTAAAATTTCTGCTTTTTTTAACAGTGAGTATTTTTTTCAGGACTATCAATTTTTTATAAATATATTTCTTTGTTTTTGTATATCATTAATTTCTTATAGTGGCCTTTATTGAAAAGCTAGTACACTAAATTTAATAATAAAATAACATCTTTAAGTGGGTGATGTCCAGAGAGTTGCGCTTGAAAATGTGGTTTAGTGGAAGGTTTGTGAATGAAACAGAGTTGTTATATTTCTAGCTTTATTACAGAACAGTGTTTTATCTATCCAGTTTCCAGTTTGGAATAAGAACTAGATTAAAAAGACCTTTAATTCTCACACAATTAATGAACTGAGTCATCTGGCTAAAGCACTGGTTTGGAAGATCTCTTGCTTTGTACTAATTCTAAGCAGTCTGATTGTCTGTTTTCTAATCCCGCAGCAGATTAAAAGGTGCCAGTCAGAGGTGGGAGTGGAAGCAGTGGGGGGAAGGAGGGCAGCTAGGCGAGGTGGTGGCAGGGAGGAAACCACATCAGTGGGCCACGTGATGGAGGGACAGGACCTGGTGAGACCCTGAGTGTATTGTTAATTAACAATAACAATTGTATTCCTATTGTGCTGATTGTATTGTGCTGTTATGACCTATTCAAAAGGGTTAGTGAAGAATAAGGAAGAAAAAAGATGACTTCAGATTTTAAGAGTTCCTGATGAAAAATTTATTGTAGGGTAAATTCAATTATGCTTGTAATTTTAGGAATCATAAAAATATATACAGGGTATATTAGACCATAGACTTTGGAGTCAGATCTAGCTAGGTTCTCATCTTCCATCACTTGAATGTTATGGTTCTTCATCTGTAAAAACAGAAATGGTAATAGCTTCCCTCAACGGTTGTTTTGAAATTCAAATGAGATAACATACACCTTTATAGTACCTGACATCGAGTACCCACTGAGTAAATGTTATTTTCCTCCTTAAATTTTGTTTAACAAAAATCATTTTACAAAGCTATTCATCTAAAATATTTGAAACACACAGTTCTGCTATAAATTGTTAATATTCAAGCTACGTATATATATATAAACTTTGTGTGGTTTAGTATTAACTATGTATTTTTGGGGTGGTGGTCAGAAATGAAATACTGTTCTCGTTTTCTTCCCACCAGTCTTTCTTTAATATGGATCTGTACTGCTTAATACCAGCCACTAGCTCATGTGGCTACTTAAATATAAACATTTTTATAGGCTTTATTTTTTTTAATAGTTTTAGGTTTATAGAAAAAAATTGCATCAAAAGTATAGTTTCCATATACAGCATCCTACAGTTACCTCTGTTAACATGTTCCATTAGTGTGGTACATTTATTATAATTGATGAACCAGTACTCGTAAATTACTACTAACTAAAGTCCATGTTTACATTAGGGTTCACTCTTTGCATTGTATAGTTCTATGGGCAAGATTGTCTTCTGTCACTTAATAATGAAGCCCTGGCTGGGTAGCCCAGTTGGTTAGAGCATTGTCCCCATACCTTTAGGTTGCAGGCTGGATCCCTGATCAGGGCACATACAAGAAGCCTATATGAGAAACAGATATAGAACATTGCCATCATCTCAGAAAGTTCTGTTGAAGAGTGCAATATATGGACTATTTCCCCAAGGTCCAGTTCATCGTTTATGTTTATTCTCAGAGAGAATTTATCTATTTACAAGGCCTCCATTTATCCTCAAGCCTACATTTTCAGTGCTTTGTCCACCCTGGCCAGTAGCTCAGTCATGATTCACCAAGGTTGTGGGTTCGATCCCTGGTCAGGGCACATAGATGAATCAACCAATGAATGCTTAAGTAAGTGGAACAGCAGACTGATATTTCTCTTCTCTCAAGTCAATAGATAAAATATTAAAAAAAAAAATCCTTTACTCCCCCAAAGACCCAGCCTTTCCAGATGTTGTTCACGGCAGCATGGTTTCTTCCGTTTCCTATCAGGACATCCATCATCTTTCAGTCCACTCTTCCTTGTTCCTCATTTGGAGTCACCCTTTTCTTTCTCATCCTCCTCTGAACCTTTTGAATACTTATCAAAGGCAGAGAGATCTCAGAGCAGATAAGTGGCGTAGCTGAGATGAGAATTTAGATCTCCCTATTTCCAGTTCTGTCTTGGGATCCCCATGGTTGGATTTGCTTTTACAGTCACTTTTGAAGTTAGAATCACTTTCGAATAAAGTGAAAAAGTGATTCTAACTTCAAAACTTATAATCCCTTCACTTATGCAATGAAGGGGTTATGGAGTTCTATTTGATTATATACTGTGTAATTCAAAAACTTACAAACCAAAACTACAGAGACTCTTGCTATAGATTTAATAATTAGTGATGTATTGTCTTATTCTTTAAACAATTAGAATCTTAAATGAAGAGGTTTATCCTATTCAGTGGATATTTTTTTCTTTAATTTGTGATGGAATTTTTTTTCTCCAAGTGTGACCCATTTTAGACAACAAATTGATTCCCAGTATTAATATGAATTGGTTGGCAAGGATGAATAGAATGTAACTAAACATTATTGTTTTCCAGAATTATTTGTTGGCACTGATTTACATTTGGATACTATTCAAATACATTTCGATCTGTGCAGTCCAAATGGGTCACCATATGAACTTGGGTTTTCCTAAACTCATCATGTTTAAGTTTCCAGAGCTTGAAGAGTGGAGAGCCTCAGGGTCAGTCCCTTTTGTGTTTTGAGGGGGAGGGGGGGCGGTACCTCTATTTGTGCTCAGCGTAGTCATGCTCTGTATGGCCTTGATTTGACCTTCTTTGCAGGCTGGTTCTGCTCACTCAAAAGTCCGTTTTTGTGGAGACATTCTGTTAAAGCGTAGTAGTCTTCCATAGTTAAGTACCGTACTTAAAAAAAAATACACTCCCTTGATTTAAACTTCATTTTGAAATGCTTTCCCTATAATTACTGCTTTTAAAACACATATTTTTATGTCAATTTTCATATTAATTACTCCATTGACAGCAGTTCTTGAACTGTTTTGATTAAAACTGTCACTCTTTGCTTGAATCTAGCCTTTCTTTAAATTTATTAAAAACTTAAAGAAAACAAATGGAACGCATTACATTTACTTAGAAAAATTGAATTGTGGGTTCTTTGCATTGACTCATTTGATCCAAGTCAGTTGTCTCAGAAATGTCATTTTGTTCTGTGGGACTGAACTGGGTGAAAACCTGCTCACAAGGGCATAAAAGACCCTCCAATTTTTTGCTTTCTACCAATATTTTTAAAAATGTTGGCTTTTTGAAATAAAATTCTTAGAATAGAAAATGTGATGTTTAGTAATTTAGACTATCAAAAAGCCTAAACAGGCAATGTTCTTACAAAAGCATCATTGAATATTGAAGTAGCAGTGCCTGTTTCTCTAAATGACTGGCATTATTCAATTCACTGTACTCAGATGTTAAGATAAAACTTTAATAATCTTCTTTGGGGCATAATGCCAAAATCACCATTATTTGATGATTTTTAGGGAGCAGAGGGGAAATAAGGGACAGCAAATTCTGTCAACAGAATCTTCATACTTGAGAGTGATTTCAGGTTCAGTTGATTAAAAATTTTTTTTTCTGTTTGTAAAGACTATTTTTAGAGCAAGTTTAGGTTCATAGCAAAATTGAAAAGAAGACACTAAGATTTCCCATAAACTCTGCCTGCACACAGCTGTAGCTCATCCCTCATTATCAACATCTACCACCAGATTGGTACATTTTGGTACAATTGATGAACCTGTATTGACACTCAAAGTCCATAGTTCACATTAGGGTTCACTCTTGGTGCTATACATTCTGGGGGTTTGGATAAATGTATAACATGTATCCATCATGACAGCACGTATCATACAGAGTATTTTCATTGCCCTAAAAATCCTTTGTGCTTTGCCTGTTCATGCCTTCTTAGGCCAGCTCCTAGCAACTACTGATCTTTTTATTGTCCTCATAGTTTGCCTTTTCCAGAATGTCCTGTAGTTGGGATTGTTAAACAAAAATTTTCATGGCGAAAGCTTTTCTAAAAGAAAGGGTTTATTAAGACTATGCTAGCTTTTCTGGCCAGTGTGACTCAGTTGGCTGGAGCTTTTTCCCGTAACCGAGGGGTTGCTGGTTTGATTCCGGTTCAGGGCACATACCTAGGTTGTGGGTTCTGTCCCCTGCCCGGGCATGTACAGGAGGCAGCCCATCAGGGTCTCTCTCTCTCTCTCTCTCTCTCTCTCTCTCTCTCTCTCTCTCTCTCTCTCTCTCTCAAAGCAATGGGGGGGAAAAAAGACTTACGCTAGCCAGAGAGAGACCTGGTCCTGAGGCATGCAGTCTAATCCACCAGGGGCAGGGCTGGATGGAGAAGACGGCATGTTCTCCATCCTAGGATGGACTGGGTCCTTGTAGGTCAACAGTTTGGGGAAGAAAGAGGTCAGTTGTTTTGAAAGAATTTACACTGGCTATAAACACGGGGGGGGGGTGGGAGAAGCTGAAGCAGGGCCGGCTTGGGACAGGCGCCGAGTCTGTTAGGAAGGGGTGTCTGCTCTTTAGGATTGGTCTTGAGCAAACTGCCTGGAGAGTTTGTGCGTACGTACGCAAGAGGCAGTGGCACCTGGCGGAGGCTACTCCATCTCTCTAGGTGATTGTGGAAATAGCCACCTTAGGGCTGTTTCCAGCTTTTATGAATAGAGCTGTTATGAATATTCTTTTATATTTGCATGTTTTTTGGTGGACATACGTAGTCATTTCTCTTGTATAAATACCTGTGAGTAGATTTTTTGGGTCATTTTGTCTGGCCTTAGTAGATATAGCCAGTTTTCCGCAGTGCATGTACTGATTTACGCAACCATCAGCATTGTGTGAGAATTTCATGTGTTCATATTCTCTTTCACACTTGGTACTGTCAGTTTGAAAAATTTTAGCCATTCTGGTGGGTGTATCTCATTGTCATTTAAATTTCCCTCACGATTAATGGTATCCTGTAACTCTTCAGTAAGCATATAATCTGTGTGTATATCCTAATATGTATGTATATCATAGGCTTATTGGCCATTAGCATATGCTTATCCCCTTTTGTGAGATGTCTGCTCAAGTCAGTGGTCCTTTTTTTATTGAGTTGGTTGTCATCAAAGAAAATGCAGCAGCTGTGAGGAGGGTGGAGCGAGGCAGGAACAAAGTGGGAGGCGCACATCAGCTCAAGGTCACTGCAAGCAGGTGAGAGTGCTCACCTGAGGGCAGGGGCTCTGTTTGGTTCAGGGTCATATCTTCAGATCTTTGGACATTGTCAGGCACATAGCAGGCGCTCAGTAAGTGTTTTTGGTTTTGCTTTTTAATGAATGAATACAGTCCTCACTCAGGGGCGTAGAGATGGACAAACAGCTACAGATGCCAGAGATGATAAGGGTTTTTAATGGGCGTAAAAGAGAGTGGAATCCAGGAGATCACTGCATTGCCAGGTAGGTAAGTGCATGGAGTATCAGGTTGGATAGTGGTGGCACCAAGGAACTACAGACTGCAGAAGGAATTTTTAGAAGTAGGGATAAGTTAAGTTGCCGGGTAACTTTGAACATCTTTCCTAACATTTATGCTTCAGTTTCCTCAACTCTAAAATTAAGCCTTAGTGATGCCTAGTAGGGTCATTGCAAGGACTGAGATAAAGCTTGTAGAACACTTAGTACAGTGCCTGGTGCGTAGCCCGAACTCAGAAAGGTTAGAGACAGAAACAAACAAAAACCCCCATCATTAGGGAATTTACATTTTAGTAATAGCAGTGTGTGCACGCTAGAGCACACTAAGTCAAAGAACAGCATGTTGGGTGGTGAGAAGTGTTCTGGAGAAAAGCGAATCAGGGAGGAGGTGAGCAGCACAGCTCACGTGAGGTGGTGGCATTGTGACCGAGGGGTCATTTTAAGTGAGGCAATTAGTATGGCCCTCCTGGAGGAAGTTCACACATTGGAGGGAAGTTGGGGAAGGTTTGTGTTTAGGGGAAAAGTGGGACAGACTGTTCATAATGTTTTAAGATAAGAAAGCAGGGCTCCCTATTTTTACCAAAGAACAGAGTATAATATGATATTAGTGAATCTATCTATTCATTGTGCAACTAGGGCAGTTAGGCGGGGTATCTCAACCTTTTATCTCCTCCTCCCTGCAACACACACGTACACTACCGAACCTCAGCATGGATTGAATCCCCAAGAGATTGTCATTAACCCTTTGGAAGAAGTGTTTTCTGTTTAACTCTGTTGTATTAGCGATAAATCAGTAGGTTCTCTAACAGTAGCTACTGCTTGGGAATCGGCAAAATACCTTCTCTATAATTATATATATCTGTTCCAAACCACATCATGTACAGTCAAACCTCGGTTCTCAAATGTCTCCCCTCTGGAACAACTCGGTTCTTGACTAACATGTTCATGAAAAAAAAAAATGGGGCCTCTAACAAAACTTCTGGTCTCGAGTCTCTACTTGACAACCCTTTCGTGCCGAAACCTGTGTGATGAGTCACGCGTCTCTCAGGTGACAGCACAAATGATTTGGTTTTTAAACAAATTGCTTCTCAAACAGCTTTCCAGAACAAATGAAGTTCCAGAACCAAGGTTCAGCTGTATAGATAAGAAGCCTATTGCAGCTATAGGCTTCTGTGTTTGAAGTCCAGGTACAATTTGTTCATTCTTTTACACTCAAAATGAAGTTTTGCATGGGGTAAAAGTCCAGAAATAATTCTAAAATGGAAAGTAAATGCGTACCTCTTTATTTTTGTAGCTTTATTTTTCAAGTATGTGTAATTGAAAGTCACTGTGACTTTTTTCTGGAAATAGTTAAAGTTCTATTAGATATAGTCCATAAAATAAGCAGAAAGTAATGTAAATGTTCTTAAGCCTTGGCCAGTAGATTATGGGGGCAATATTTTAATAACATTAATATTACTGCTATTTTATCATTATTAAATATGTTAGATTATATCTTTAAAATGCAAAAATTCCCTAGGTCAGAGTATGTACTCCAGTATCACCTGACCATTGCAAAAAACACGTTGCCCATGCACCTTGTCTATTCTGGAAACATCTCGCCTATTCTGAAAACACTAATGGGAGTGTTTTGTAATAGTTTAAAAGCGTAAGTAGGAAAAAGTCTAACAACTATAATGTTGAATGAAAAACAGAAGGATACACACCAACGGTCTCATTACACAGAGCTTTGAAATGGGCAAAACTCATCTACAGTATTAAGTTGGAGTAGTGGTGACCTTAGGGGAAGAATAGCGTGAGAAGTGAGGAAGGAGTTCTGAGGGAACCGTGTGGACTCCCAGGGTAGGCAGAGAAGGGGGGCACCCTCCAGAGAGGCACACAAGGCGTGGCCTGTCAGTCAGTGAGATGCTTGGACAGTACACCCTTTAGGAGCCGAAAGACCGTAGTCTTTGCCGGAGTCGCTGGTCAGCGTTGTTACATGCCATAGAAAAAGAAGTAAGGTAAAGGCCGAGACGTGACCATTAAATTTCGTAAGAAGGTGCTGATGTGCCAGTTGAGAGTCCTTTCTAAATAGTGGTTGGGAAAGAGTGTAGCTTGGAAACTGAAGGGCGAGGGAGTGGAGAATAGAATCTGGGAGAAGACAGGGGCGGGGGTTGAATGACTTTTGTTTTTCAATTAAATAAGACCGGTTGGAGATATAAACGTATTTTTTAACCCCTCTGAACAAGGATTTAAGCCTGCTGGTGGGGAAAGAGACAGTACGGAGGTGTAAGTTAAAGCAGTGGTGTTGGTGCTGCTCCTTAAAACGGCTCAATGTCATTGGATTCCTCAGTCTGTGGGTTGGTATTTAACAATCCAAAAAAGAAATTTGTGAGGCATAAGTTAGATTTTCTTTTCGTTGCGAGTATTTTCCCTACATTCAAGATTACTGACTACTTGTCAATTAGGTTTGTCATCGTGTCTCAAAACAACTCCTTGGGGACACCAGGAGCAAGCTTCCTCTATGAAATGGAGCCATTATTATAGCAGGAGGATGGTTTCAAAATGTGACCTGAAAAACTAAAGTCTCAGTAAAATATCTGGCCTAATCTTCAAAATTTATTCAAGACTCTTTTGTATTAGGACTGAGTTATCTTTATAATTTAGCAAAGAACCTTATTAATTAAGGAGACATCAGTTTTTGCAAAGAGAACAGCTGGTTTCAGAAATTTGTTTATGGGGGTGGGTGGAGCGGGGGAAAAAAGGTGGTGGGAAAATGGAGACAACTGTACTTGAACAGCAATTTAAAAAAAATTTGTATTTCATTTGAAAGCAGTTAACAAGATGACAGATCAACTGAAATGCATAGTATATTCCAAAATAGTCCTGATTTTGCCCTGACTAGTGTGACTTGACTGGTGTCGTCCCACAAAGTGGAAGGTCGCAGGTTGATTCTCCTCCCTAAGGGCACATGCCTGGGTTGAGGTTTCTGTCCTGGGTGGGCGGGATGTGTGAGAGATGGATGTTTCTCTCCCTTTAAGAAAAAAAATAGTCCTGATTTTGGTTATTCTCATTATGTCCTTAATGTTTGGACTACCACTAACTGGTGATGACACATCTATGTACTTGATGGAATAGTGTATGTACTACTCAGCAGAGTATTAATGCAGAAGCTGAAATAAGAAAATAACTCTTTGCTGTTTTGCTATAATGGATACATTTTTCCTGCTTAGTATCTCAGTCTTTTAATGATGATGCTTTTGAATCTGGCCTTTTCATCCTCTCACCTCTTGATTACCCATTGTCCTCTTCAGTATAGCACGTTTATACACAATGTATAACTTTGTTACGCAGACTAGAAACCTGGAGCCTCAGACTGCCCCCACAAAGTTAGAAGCTGCCATTCACATCTTAGAGTGCTGTTTCAACTTCCCATCAGGCAGCCTCTGGGGGAAAGGGTTTTATCTTTTTTACTGTTTCTTTTTCATTTGGAACTAAATTGAAAGTAGAAATGTTTCTTTTTGTCCCTCCGCACACTGGGAAAGTAAGACACCTAAATTAACCCTTTGCATTTTTGTTAACCCTTCTCTATCAAGTTCTATGTTTCAGGCCTTTCTCCCTCTAAATCATAAGCCCCTCTCTTCGCACTTACCCCAGATATTTCTCCATTAGTCTAACACTAGCATATGGAGTTGTTTACATCTAGGATGTTGTGTTCAGTGCAGGGTTATAATTTAATCCATATATTCTGGGAAGAGATACTTTTACAATCAAAATTGGGTCTTCACAGGATATTGCTGGAAAAACCTTAATCCTTCTAAAAAATCTCAGACTACTACTTTTTCTGTAAGTTAATTGATATTCTGCTGAGAATAACACTGAGTAGAGTTGTAATAAGTCTTCATTTCTTCTCCTCCTCCTCTTCTTCTTCTTCATTTCTTGCTTTTAGCTTTATTTTCCAAGATAGCTAAAACTTTTTCTCTGATGTTGCCCTGTGTTGGTTGCTATGGAAGTGTTCTGGGAAAATGGCAGATTAAGGCGAAGAATAATGAGTTAAACTCATTTCATAGGGCAGAGCAGGTGGGAATAGATCAAGATTGTCTTCTTGCAGACAATAGGTTTTATTTGATGTAATATCTTTCTCAAAGCAACTTACACTTCAAAGAAGAGCTGAGTTTTTAGTCTCAGCCTCACCATTTTTAGTTTCGGGCAGGTTATTTAATGCCTCAGAAACCCAAGAGTTATCTAGAAAATGGGCATAGTCATTCCTCGGAGGAGTGACTGGCCCAGAGTAAATGCTTGATGAATTCTCATTCCCATGTTTCTCCCTCCTAATCAGAGGCAAATAAAATGATCCTGTAATAGAGGAGCTGGTTAATACGTTTTTCAACAATTTCTTAAGTGTCTGTTTGTGATATATGTAAATGTAACCTCCAAATATTGCTGTGCTCATATAACAAATCTGAGGTGTTTTTATATTTTTAAGTTATTGCATTTAAAAATTCGAAAACTGACTTTTTATGAAAAGCCTTTAATGACTATTTTAGCAGCTTCATTGAAGTATAATTTGTATGCAGTAAAATTTACTTGTTTTAAGTGCACAATTTGTTGATTTTTAGGAAATTTACAGAACTGTGCGACCATCGCTACGATCCAATTTCAGAACATTTCCTTCACCCCCAGAAGTTCCCTCACCTTAATGACTGTTAACTTTCATATACATGGGCACACATTGTAGGGTTTAAAAGTATCAGTTTGGGGTTCCTGCATGAGTTTGAACCATAGTCCTGATGCTTTCTTGCCTTGCATCTTTGGCTACTTCTCTGTACTTTGGTTTCTTTATCTTTAAAATGGAGATAATTACATTACAGCTATAGACATTGCTCTGAGCATTTAATTGATTAGATACTATATATAGAACACTGAAAATGCTCTGTATTTAGTATCTAATGCTGACACCTTGTTGGTGCTTAACAAATATTGGTTATCGTTGGAAGTTTATATTGTGGTTCAGATTTGTGGTGGATTTAGATTTCGTTTTCAGAAAACCAGACTCTCTTATGCTGCAGGTGGTCATAGGTTTGTCTATAGTAGCTCTTTAGCAGTCACTTTAATCACACAGGTAAACCTTTGGAGCCCACAGCATACAGTTACTTGTTATTTTTCAGAGGCAGGGGCTGAATGGAGTGGCTGCCCGGCAGCTCTGAGAGTGGGAGTCGGATCCTGCGGACTAGTCCTTAGCTGGTAGGATGAGTCCTGAGTCTTACTGTCTGTTGTTCACTAGAGTGATTTCCTTACTCTGAGATCCTACTTCTTTGTAAATAAGTTATGAGAAAAGTCAAATGGTAATATTAATGATTTATTTTATTAATATAAGCATTCAGAGATTTAAAAGGGATGGTTTGTAACCAGAATTTAGAAGTTGGGATAAGTTAGTGAAATGTCAAATGTCAGCATGTGTGCAGTAGCTCTAGTCAGGGACGTGAACCCAAGGCACGCTTTCTGGTATAAACATGCGTCTGTTATTGGGGAAGTGATGTGATATTTATTAAGTTGGACCTACTTCAAGGAGGACTGATTTCCAGTTAATTATATTGTGTATTCTGTATTATCTGTTATCACTTATCTACAGTAAAATCACCCATTGCCATTTATATAGGGGAGCAGGCCTTATTTCACTGATGGGACAGTTAACCATTGCTCCCATCACTGAGCATCAGAGTCACTGTTTCACATGTTTTTAGAAATAGAGGACTCATCATTCACTCTCTGCTTCTGATTAGGAAGGTTCCAGTAGAATCACTCCTGACAAGCTAGACTGAGACTGAGCCCTAAGATGTAAAGATTTATCTGGGGGCTTTGTGCGTATGTGCTTTAATTAATAGAACCATTTAGGGTTTTTCCCTGATAAAACATTACTCTGAGGAAGTGTAAAGAAGCTGGATGTTGGTGTTTTAGTAATCTTATTTCCTATGTTTACATTTAAAAAAAAGATTTTATTTTTGAAGAGAGGGGAAGGGAAGGAGAAAGAGAGAGAAACATCAATGTGTAGTTGCCTCTCGTGCACTCGTAACTGGGGACCTGGCCCACAACCCAGGCATGTGCCCTGACTGGGAATTGAACCAGCGACCCTTTGATTCACAGGCCAGCATTCAGTCCACGGAGCTACACCAGCTGGGGCTTGTATGTTTACTCTTGATTGAAAGCATGTTTATGACATTCACTAAGCCGTATGTCCTGTGTGGTTTAGATATGTTTTGTGGTTGAAGATGATGTAAACACTGTCTTTGAGAAGCTTGGAGTATGTTTGGAAAGATGACTTTGGAGAAAAATGTTTAAAGAATGAAGAAGAAATTCTTCTTAGATCTAATAACTGTAATTAATAACTCTTTGAGTCTCTGTAAAATCTTTGATTTATGTTTTTGTAACTCCTGAAATTGAATCATTACCATTCTTAATCATCACATTTCCCAGGCAGAGTCATGCTTTATTGTAAACTATTTTCTCCTTGATCTCTCAAACTTATCAGTATCGGCAAATGAATGCTTTTATTTTTAGTGAAGAATTGGTTGCTTATTCTGTATGTTTACTCTATCAAGTTTGTTGTAATTGCCTCTAAGAGAAGTTTTATTAGAAAAATGTAAGAGTTTAGCAACAATATGCCTCATTTTGCTAGGCTAATAGAGATGGAAATAATTATATATAAAATTGACAAATTATGCTAGTTCTTTGAAACATAAATTATAGGGAAATATATATATATAAATTATAAATAAATATAAATATATAAAGCTTTTTAATAAATTCTGAAAAGAACTAGTAAGTTTTGATGATGTGGCTTATTCAAATGTGTTAACAGGTCAATTTAATAGGGAAAAATATTTTGAGTAGTCTTATAGTAATTTATCTTAGGAATAGCCTAAATGTACTCTTAGCTTCTCTTATTTTCATTCTTTAAACTTTATTTACATTTATATAAATAATTCACAGTTGTATACATTGCCCAGCTGTGTAATAGCTGTTTAGTTGGTTAGAATTAAAAAAAAAAAAAAAAAAAAAGTTGGTTAGAAATCTTTGTAGGCCTTTTCCTCCCATCCTTTTACATACACTAAAACCAAGACTAATGAATAGGATTTTTCCCCCAACACAAATGACACCATATGTATTGGTTTACAGGTTTTGTTTTTACTTAACAATATAGTTTGGATCTCCTTCCATTTCTGTATGCATAAATCTCCTTTTAATTTTTCTGTATGTTTCCATAGTATAGGTATAACCTCTATTTTGGACACGGCGTTTCCATTTTTTTTCTTTACAAAGATTTCTAGCCTTTCTTTCAAAAGAGCCCTATTATATGCCCTGGCCAGGGTGGCTCGGTTGGTTGGAGCATTGTCCCGCACACCAAAAGGCTGCAGGTTTGATCCCTGCTCGGGACGTGGATGGGAGGCAACCCATCAATCTTTCTCTCCCACACTGATGTGCATCTCTCTCTACCCCCACCGCAACCCCACATCCTTTCTCTCTAAAAGCAATGAAAAGGTGTCCTCAGCTGAGGATGAAAAGATAATAAAAGAACCCTATTATGAATACCTTGGTAGATGATCTTTCTGTAATATGAATGATCACTGTAGTCTTTGTTCTCTGTCAGAGTTTCTACCTGTCCTGTCTTCTTACAGTGGGTGTGTTGCAGGTGTAACAGAACTGAGGTCGTTCAGGGCCCAGCCCTGAGAGAGAAGTCACACGGGGTGCGTTAGGTTGCTCTTCCTGTTGGGCCTTGAAGGAGATCACCGTGGGCTGGGGTCGGCGAGGACAGTATGCAGGCTGGGGAGTGTCGAGGACAGTGCCACGCTCACTCCTGCCTCTGGGGCGCCTTCGATGTTACTCTTCGCACGATGCCCAGATACCATGATGAGTTGAAAGACCCGCGGCATTTGATCCTGGCTCTTCCCTTCCTCGTCTCGTGATTTTCTGTCTTGCTTTCTGCATTGTGTTTTGGTTTGGTTTGGTTTTGGTGTTCCTCTTGGGTGGGTTTTCTAGCTTCCCACTTGTGCTGTATTCTATCTAGTCTCTGTACCTTTGGTTATGCTTTTCGTTAACCTGGAGTCTGCACACACACAGCACGCGTTGTTCTCCCCGTAATTTTTATTCAGTTTTCAGCTTTTGATTCTTACCATATATAGCCCTTCCTTGGGGAAGCAGTGCCCCACGCAGCCCACTGCAACTGCTGCGATCGTCTCCGTTGTACCTGCTTAGCTGTCCCCAAGCTTCGCTTTCACACCATTCACCGGGAGTTACGGTCCTGTGTGCAGTCGTGTTGCGACGACTTGCATGGCTAACGAAGAAACTGTGTAAGCCGCGTGCAGACTTGGCGTGACTTCCATGTTTGCTGGTTTTCATCCCCAGTGCAGGCTATGTAATAAAGACCTATAACACTTTTTTTGGCAATAAAATATTTAATATTTTATTTAATATTTGAATATTTAATTTTTACTGGGAATGGGAAAAGGGTTCTAGGGAAAATTTCTGTGCAAAATTGGTTTAATGAGCAGATAGAATAGCTGTGAATGACAGCATTTAAAATTCTTTCTAGTTAATAATATATCTGTATGTCTACTTACAAAGGCAAAGAAACTGCAAATCCTGACCCAGTTGCTCTGTGCGGACGGGGCAGGACGTCACCGTAGTCACTGGACTTCCTTTGACCCACATGAATATTGCTGAAGCTTTGGTATGAGTTCATTGAGATTGTGGTGTAAATACAGAGGAAATATATGTTCATATAGCTTATTGTTTCTATTTTTCTATATTCTTATGTTTTCAGCTGTTATTTTACTTCAGTATATCTGGGTCAGTGATTCTTATTTCTGTCCCCTGCAAGCAAAATCTTTTGAAAATCTGATAAAAGTCATAGGTTGCATTCCCAGAACAATGAGCATGTGTATATAATTTACATCTCATTTCCAAGGTTAATTGATGCCTTTATCTAAGCCAAATATTACTAGCTGTAGTTTTTTATTATTGATTTTTAGAGGGAGAAAGACATTGTTGATTCTCGCATGTGCCTTGCCCCGGGATTGAACCCATAACTTTGGTGTATCAGAATGATGCTCTAACCAACTGATCTACCTGGCCAGGGTACTAATTGTAGCTTTACTATGTGAAGATGTTTTTTAAATTCCGAGGTTCAGTGATGAGTTAATCACCACAGAGTGATCCAGAGGGTGCAGGGGACGCTAAAACTAGGGATTCGGCAACTTGGTTTCTTTAAGCTGCATGATTATCAGTAAAACATAAGTAACATGTGAAGTCATGTTACTTGTCTTTGGTTTCTACCATGTCCGGCTGGTGTAGCAGAAATTACATAGGCTGTAGTGTCAAGTATTAACCTGAGGTGGTTGTGACTTGACTTTGCCACTTACTATCTGTGTGATCTTGGACAAGTTTCCTGAATGCTGTTTTAGTTCTCTGTAAAAAAGAAGGAAAATGACTCCACATTCTCTGGGTTTTAAAGATTAAATGAAAAGAGGAGTTTCAAAAAGTTTTGTAGTACTTGTTATTGTAGGAACATAAATAGTTGATACATCATCTTGAAAAATTAGGCTAGAACTCGATGTTCTCTAAGATATCTTTTACAATAAAGTTTTATGATTCTTTTTAAAATAATTCTTGTTACAACACAATAATTTGGAAAACTTTTTATATAACAGCACTGATCTGAACTCATGTGGGAGATCAGTGAGGTGTTTTAAGTTTGTAAAACAGATGTTGACCATTTTCTCTGCCTGTTCCGTATTCCATGCTGCTGGTGTATGGAAATCTCAAATTTTAAGATTCATGAAAGAAAGATACAGGTTTGAGTCTTTAAATGCCCTAGAGATCTGAGTAGATTTTCGCCGTTCTGCGAACTCTGAAATTACATGCACTACTTTTAGTGCGCTGGAATTGTGGTGAGGAGCTCTAGCTTTCGTAGTGAGCAACGCAGACAAGAGTTCTCTTCTCGTATAGTTTGTGTTCTAACAGGAGATTACAGACATGAGTAAAAACATCAAAGTATAAGCAAGGAAATGCGACTTACAGATGATGGACACGTTTGATACAGAATTTAAATGCAGTGATGGACTAAAGAAGGGTTTAGAGGTTATTTTAGGGTTTTAAGTGGTCAGGGAGGTCTTCTGAAGAGTTGACATTTTTGGTGGCTTCTATTATAAATGGTAAAGGGTGGCCTCCAATACAAACATTAGACGGAGAAACTAGTATTGGGTTTGGCCAAAAAGTTCGTTTAGTTTTTTTCCCCCTAGAATGGCTGTAGTAGTGCTTAGTTGTCTTTAACTTCATTTGGAACAATTTCATTAAGATTGTATTGTGACAGCTGTCATATCAGCAAGCACTTAAAAAAAAAAAAAACTGGTAAATTTGTGTCCAGCCATTTTAATGTTGAAGGTGGAAGAAGATATGCATCATTTTTAGTGTATTACACTTCATTATTTCAAGAAAGGTAAAAAACACAACTGAAATGCAAAAACAAATTTGTACAGTGTGTGGAAAAGGTGCTGTGACTAATGGAACGTGTCAGAAGTGGTTTGCAAAGTTTCTTGGTTCTATTGACATTTTGGCCAAATAACTCTTTGCTGTGGTGCTGTCTCACGCACTGGAAGATGGTTAGCAGCACCCCTGTCCTCTGCCCACGGGAAGCCAATAGCAGGAGACACCAACGTACTCCAAATATCCACATCAATGAAGTTATTGGTGAAAAATGGAAAATGTGTCATTTATTTTATGGAAACAATGTAACAGACTTTTTGACCACCCCAGTCCTGGCATTCTACAATGGGACTGAGCTTCATTTGAGTAGCTGGAGAGTAATGGGGTGACGAGGGGGCAAGGGTGAGAAAAGTTGGAGCGCTAAATTACAGGTCATACCACTTAGGGCTTTGTAAACCAGAATAAGAAATCCCAATTTTGTTCTGAGTGTACTAGGAAGCCATTTCAGATTTTTAGCTAGAGAACGAGAAAAGGAAACGCGAGACAGAGGCATGATGACTCCAAAATTTGGGAATTAAGAGATCCAAAGCACAGCCAGTGAGTTGGGAAGGCTGAGGGGAATGTCCTGGCTCACTGACCCCTTCAAGGAGGAGGGAGTAGTCGTCTGTGTGGTATCTCCTTGAGAAGACAATTACCATCAGAACAATGACCTGGCCATTAGATTTCGGCAAGGAGCTTGCCAGAAGAATAGGATTACTGTGAAGTCAGCAGCTAGTAGGGAATGCGGAGCTGTGACTTTGGTTTTTAAATGAAGCAGCAAGGGATAAAGGGACAGTCACCCACAAAGGAGTTCCCATCAGACTTTCAACTGATTTCTCAAAAGAGACCTTCCAGGCAAGAAGGGGCTGGAGAGAGGTATTTGAAGTCTTGAAAGGCAGGGACCTCCATCCAAAATTGCTCTATCCAGCAAAGCTGTCATTTAGAATGGAAGGGAAGATAAAGTTCTTCTCAGATAAGGTCAAGTTCAAGGAGTTCATCATCACCAAGCCCTTATTACATGAAATGTTAAAGGGACTTGTCTAAGAAAAAGAAGATAAAAAATAGGACGGTGAAAAGACAGCAAACTCACAGCTATTAACCACACCTAAAACAAAAGCCAACAACTAGAACAGGAACAGAACCACAGAAATGGAGATCATATGGAGGGTTAGCAACAGAGGAGTGGGAGGAGGAGAGAGGGGGAAAGGTACAGATAAGTAGCATAGATGGTAGGTAGAAAATAGACAGGGAGGCAAGAATAGTATGGGAAATGTAGAAGCTAAAGAACTTATGACACATGGACATGAACTAAAGGGGGGGAATGTGGGTGGGAGGGGGTATGCAGGTGGGGGGGTGTGCAGGGTGGAGGGGAATGATGGGGGAGAAATGGGACAACTGTAATAGCATAATCAATAAAATATATTTTTAAAAAAAAGAAACTGCAAGTAGTTCTTCCTTCTTTAAAATTAACCTTTAATCTGTGGGTGGTGATACAGTTAAGAGTTTGAGCCAGAATATCTGGGTTAATATCTCACCTCTGTTTCTCTTTAGCTTACTCGGCCTGTCTAAACCTCCATTTTTATATCTGTAAACGGGGTATTGTAATTACCTGCCTTTCATAGGTTTGCTGTATGTAAGGCATTTAGCTCAGTATGTGGCACTTAGTCGTATAAGTAGCAAAGATTACAATGGTGTGTGGTGAAACATTTATCGTTTGTGTTCTTTGGGGTTTGTATAGTTTATAGTGTTTAAGGGAATAAAGTGATGTGTTTTATCTTAACTTTGTGATTAGCAAATTTCAAGTTCTCTGCAGGCCATACTAGTAAAAAGTAAGGAACCATTAACTGTACTTTTCAGGGATTGACATCTGGATCAGTTCCTTTGTTGGTGCTAATATAAAGCCATGCTAATCTAGAGAAGTGTTCCTATGGATGATACTTTAATCAGCGTCAGCAAACATTTTCTGACTGATAGCCAGCTCTTGTTTTGAGTGCTGTGTCCTCTAACCACTTTCCTGTTTTCGTTCTGTATTTTGGAGCATTCCGCAACCCTGTGCATAGCTGTGGCATTTGCCTTCACTATTCAGTAGAGTAACCAGCAACTATATTGTCTTTTTTTAGTATTCCAGGTGATAGTCTCAGTTTATTAAGTAATAATAATTTCATATAAACATACTTATAGCTACTCATCACCTATTTTATTAAAAGTATTTATAATTGGGAGGTGGCTGGGTGGCGGGGAGCCTAAGGGGAAAAAATTGGGACAACTGTAATAGCATAAACAAAATACTTTTTAAAAAAGAAAGGATAATTAAAACAGAGAAATCAAAATTTGGGCAATCCTTTTATTTGTTGTTATCACAGGGCCATTTGAACACACATGCAGGTAACTTCTAGATCTTGAATGTGAAATCGACTTGGTGACTGCCTACTAGAGCATTACGTGTCTTTACATTGTCCATGTGTCTGGTGGCACGCTTCGCCACAACCCAGACAAAACCGAGGTTACTCAGAGGGCAGATGTCATGACTCTGCCATTTCCCTGTTTCTCCAGCAGTTCAGGCAGAGTCTGGCACTCAGCAGCGCTTAGTTAAATATTTGCTGAGTGAGTGGATACAAGCTTTGTATTCCTAGAAACTGTTCTCATCAATAATGGGCTTGTATTTAAGGTGGAGTTATTTCAATAAAGCATGAATTAAAGGAATACTTGAAGAGTACAATGTGTAGATTACTTTTCTAGTTAATTACAGCTTAAAGAAGATTTTTAAAATCTTTGTGAGTAGTCTCTGCTGAGCATAATCAGCTCTCACTTTTAGACACTGCAGTTAGAATAAGTGTGATAGGTATCGTTTGAGATACATGCTAGACATTTCTGGTAGGGCTTTATACTCGAAAGAAATTTCTCTTACATGTAGGTGATGAGTTTTGTGATTTGACTTTTATCCTCCACCAAAAATAGAGTGTAGACGGTGAAAATTGATTGTATGTGGGTTCTGGTAAGTTATAATTACTCTGCCATTCTTAAAGTTGGGAGATTTAAGAAAGTCTTTTGTAGTAAATAACACCACTGTGCTGTTCTAACACCCTATAGCAGTATGTATAGGTCATGCCTGGGGCTCAATGATGTCGACTAGTAAAGTAAACTCTTAAGAATATCTAAAACCCTTAAAGATAAACCTTAAAAAACCTAGTCTCTTTTTATCTCATTACCCGTACCACATTTGATGATAAAGTATTTTAAGGTAGTTTTTCTCTTAGGCCAATTCCCCCCCCCCCAAAAAAAAAAAACCTTTTAATAGTGTACATATAGTAAGTGTAGAGCTTAATGAAATTTTACAGATGAACAGATTCATGTAACTGGTGTACAGAGCAAAAACCAGAATATTATTAACCACCTTAAAAAGGCTAAATTTTAAACCCTGGCCAGGTAGCTCTGTCGGTTAGAATGTTGTCCTAATACCTCAAGGTTGCAGGTTCAATCCCCAGTCAGGGCACATGGAAGAATCCACCAATGAATGTGTGGGTTAGTGGACCAACAAATTAATGTCTGTCTGTCTGTCTCCCTCTCCAAATCAATGAATTTTAAAAAGGCTAATTTTTAAATATAAAACAACCATAGATTTCGATAAATTTGAGAGACTTAGGTCCTGGTTCTCTTTAATTTTACTACTAACTTCAAGTGTCACTTTAGGCAAGTTATTTCATCTTCTGGGGTCTGTCCCCAGCCTTTAAACTGCAGGGCTGAGACCAAGCGTTTTGTTACGGCTCTAATTCTGTAAAAGTGCAGAAAGATGGACTGCAGTGACACACCTGTGGTATAAAAGGTTGTGGGTAGTGGGATGAGAAGACACAGTTTAATTTAAAAAGGAGGACTCATTTTTTTCTTTTTCTTTGTTTTCCAGGTTATATTTCACACTATGTGCTGACTGTATCTACAGAAAATATTTAAAAAAAGATAAACTTTTTTCAAAGATTTTTGATTCCAGTGGAATCTTTGCTTTAGATATTTGTGTGTGTGCGCGCGTGTGTTAGTGAATTGTAACTCCAGAAGCAATGCCTGTACAAGCTCCGCAGTGGACGGATTTCCTTTCCTGCCCGATTTGCACTCAGACTTTCGACGAAACAATTCGAAAGCCCATCAGTCTGGGTTGTGGCCATACTGTCTGCAAGATGTGCCTGAATAAACTCCACCGCAAGGCTTGCCCCTTTGACCAGACCACTATCAATACTGACATTGAGCTCCTCCCGGTGAACTCGGCGTTGCTGCAGCTAGTGGGCGCTCAGGTACGGTGCGTGACTTGCGACACTTTGTAATTTCTCTCTCCATCTCTGTGCTTTCTTGCTGAGAAGAAATGGTTGAGTTAAAACCGGGTAGTGCCCTGGCTGGCGTAGCTCAGTGGTTTGAGCGCGGGCCTGCGAACCAAAGGGTAATCAGTTCGATTCCCAGTCAGGGCACATACCTGGGTTGCAGGTCAGGTCCCCACTGTGGGGCGCGCAGGAGGCAACCACACATTGATTTTTCTCTCACTCTTTCTCCTTCCCCTTTTTCTAAAAATAAATAAATAAAAATCTTTTTAAAAAAAATAAGAAAAAATAAATAAAACCGGGTAGTGTTGCCCTCTATTTAAATAGATAGAGTTCCGTTCAGTCCTGTGCAAGCCCTTTGTTTCGGTCTGTTAGGAGAGTTAGGAAGCAGCCCAGTGAGTCTCGTCATGGTATAGCAACGATCTTCTAATCCGGCTGTTAGGCTTTCTCAACAGTCTTAGCTGTTCGGATCGCTAGCGACACCTAACAATAAGTCTCAAGGACCTCGTAGAAGGGAAATATTATTCATAAAACCATTGCATTTTACTTAATAAGAAAAGTGAAGCTGCTTGAGAGTTTAACTTCGTAGACGCTAACCGAAATGGAAGATGAAGAAGGTAACAAAAACCGAAGTGCGCAGCCTTTGGGAGCCAGGTGTCTACAGTAGGAGCAGATGTCCCTGGGTACCTAGGAAAGTAGCGTGGTAATTCTGAAAGTGGTACTCTGACAGTCTTATGTCACTGTCCTCAAACTAGAGGTCCATGATATCCTCAGAAGGTTTGACAAAGCCAGGAGAGGCAGGTTTTTGAGAGCTACATGTGATTCACTTAAATAATCCCTTACTAGGTTAATTTGCATAACGTGAGTCTGAAGTCCTGTCTGTTCGCGGTAAATTATTATCCAAATAAATATATTGGAACTTTGACTCTAACTCTGCTAATATCTTCCTAAAAGCTGCCGTAAAGCAGAGAAGGTCAGTATTGTGTGTGTTGGAGATAAAGAGAACAGTTCTTATCAAAAGGTGTCACCAAGAATACTACAAAACATTTGTCAGAGGGGAAAGTGCGGCTGATTGTTTTTCTTTTCTTCCTGTACTTTTTATTTCATAATCACTTTTCTTGTTATTTTGAAAATTCCAGTATGACATTTTGGAAACATTTTAAAAATTATTAGGAGGTAACAATTTGAGAAATACAGTATTTTAATGACAAATAATCAAGGTTTACTTGTTTTCCTAAAGATACTTAAGGATGAACTGATTCTTTTTCTACAAAATGAGTAAGGCCTTGCCATATGTTTTTCTTTTTGTTGAATTTACTGAGATGACACTGGTTAACAAAATTATACAAGACCTTTCATGTCTTAACAGAAACAACTAATGTTTGTGAAATCTTGAGGATAGAATAGTGTGTATTTTAACACATAAAGATTTCCTTCTAAAAACTGGTAGAGCTAATAAATTAATTAAAGTTGTAGGATATAAAATCAATAAGCAAAAATCAGTTGCATATCTATACACTAACAATGAACAATCCAAAAAGAAATTAAGAAAACAATTTCACTTACAATAGCATCAAAAAAAAATAAATTTAGCAAAGGAGGTAAAAGACTGATAACCTGAAAACTACAAAACATTGCCGGAATTTAAAAAGACATAAATAAACGGAAAGACATCTGTGCTTATGGCTAGAAAGACTTCATATTATTAAGATGGAATATGACCCAAGGTAATCTACAGATTAGTGCAAGCTCTATCAAAATCCCAGTGGTGTTCTTTTTTTTCCCCCCCAAAAGTAGAAAAGTTCATCCTAAAGTTCATATGGAATCACACTTTCTGGTATTGAAACGGCACAGCCAGAGTGATGGAGGGGGTGTGGTACTGGCGTGAAGACGTGTAGATCAGTGGAAACAGAATGGAGGGTTCAGAAATAAACCCATGTATCAGCAGATGATTTTTGACACGGTTGCCAAAACCATTTAACGGGGAAAGGACAGTCTTTCCAGCAAATGGCTCTGGGGAAACTTGATATCCAAGTGCAAAAGAATGGATTTGGACCTCTACCTCACACCACGTACAAAAACTGACTCAAAGCGGATCAAAGGATCCACTGTAGTAGCTAGCACTACAAAACCTTAGAAGAAATGTAACCCTACATGTATCGGTGACCTTTGAGTAGGCAGTAGTTTTTTTTAAATGTGAAACCAAAAGCACAAGACAAAAGATAAATTGAACTAAATCAAAATTTAAAACTTTGTGCTTTGGAGGACATTAAGAAAGTGCACAAAACAACCCACAGAATTGGAGAAAATAATTGTAACTCATCTGTCTGGTAAGAAACTTATGTCTAGAATATACAAAGAACTCTTACAACTTAATAAAAAGAACGTAATTTTAAAATAGGCAAAGATCTGAATAGATACCTCACCAAAGAAGATACAGAGATGGCAAATGAACAAACAAATGAGCTCAGCATCATTTGTCATTTGGAGCTGCAAATTAAAACTATGAAATACTACTACACGTCAATTACAATACCTAAAATCGGAAACACAGACAACACCAAATGCTGGCGTGGCTGCGGGACAACAGAAACTCATTGATTGCTGGTGGGAGTGCAGACGGTGCAGTCATTTCGGAAGTTGTATGACTCTATGATTCTGTTTATACAGAATGTCCAAAATAGGCGAATCCGTGGAAACAGAAAATATTGATAGATTACTTACTCTGCAGGGCCGGCGGGGGTGGGGAAGAAACCTGTGGTAGGGGTAGCAGTGAAGACAGCACGGAGCTCTTTAGGAATCCAGCAAATTTAGCCCTGACCGGTGTGGCTCGGTTGGTTGGGCATCATCCTGCAAAGCCAGAGGTCTCTTGTTGGGAGAGACAACTGAATGATGTTTCCCTCTCTCTCCTTTTCTCCCTCCCTTCCCCTCTTTCTAAAAATTAATAAGTAAAATCTTTGAAGAATAAAAAACCATTCAGTAAATTTAGTGGGAGTTCCGATGTTACCAGCGTTGGTGACAGTGCGTACGTACACCCAGCACCACCACTGTTGTTGGGCTGATGGGTGAGCACTGAGGGAGACCTTTCCTTCTGACCTCCAGGTCCCTGAGCAGCCGCCCATTACTCTGTGTAGTGGGGTGGAAGATACGAAGCATTACGAGGAAGCCAAGAAATGTGTGGAAGAGTTAGCATTGTACCTGAAACCACTCAGCAGTGCTAGAGGTAAGTGGGATGCAGTTATCAATGCCAGGCCAGGGTTTGTTAAATGAATGCTAATGAAATTCACTTATTTATGTTGTAAACCAGACTCACTGGTCCTAAACGACGTCATTACAAACCGCACCAAAAGCAGTAGTGAGCGAGGGTTTAGGTGATGTTGGAAACAGTACTTGAATGAGTTGCAGAAGAAAACACAAGTGTAAACGCAGTAACGGTTTCAGAAGGGCCCGCTAGCATTGGGCAGCTCTGCCTTGTCTGCCCTCGGTTCACTTTCACGCAGCGTGCGGCAGGGGCTGTGGTGAGGCCGGAAGTTGCTAGCAGTGCCTGGCCGTTACAGCCTGTTCTCATTGGGAAGGTAAGAATAACCAGCCACTGTGAACTAATATGCCAGAACTGTCACGACCTCCAGATGTGGGTCTTCAACGAAGTGTTACCGTCTGGCCTCTCAATCTTTATTTCTCCATGATGCAAATGAGTAAGGGTGTATTTAATGTCATGAATATTCGCATGAGGTGACAGCTTTCGTGTGCTTCTAAAAGCACTTCACTTGTGTGATTGTGTTACTCATTTTAGCTATCCTAGCAGAACCCAGAACTGTTCATGTACCTATAAATCAGCCAGCCCATCAGAGGAAGTTTTCCTGGCCTCTGAAATTGCCTTGTAAACTGAGGAATGACTTTCTACTCTCTTTTAAAGGAGTGGGTCTGAATAGCACGACTCAGAGTGTTCTGAGTCGCCCGATGCAGAGGAAGCTGGTGACTCTGGTCCACTGCCAGCTCGTGGAAGAAGAAGGCAGGATTCGTGCCATGCGGGCAGCTCGGTCTCTGGGAGAACGGACAGTTACGGAGCTCATCCTCCAGCACCAGAACCCTCAACAGCTCTCCTCTAACCTTTGGGCAGCAGTCAGGGCCCGGGGCTGCCAGTTCCTTGGACCAGGTATGGAATTAAATTTCATGGCTACTGTACTAGTAATTCTAGAAGTATGGTATAGGAACTAGAAATAGTACAAAGGCTAGTTCGTTGCAGACTATATTATTTTCAAGCAATATCCCATTTGATAATCATGGCTTGGGTAATTCCATGTTAGTTTTTCAGAGCACTTAAAACTTCCCTTAACCCCAAAGTTTGTTCATTTTGATAGAAGTTTTTCTCAATGTATTAACTTTTTATCTGTTTTCCTAAATAAAATATACAGAATGTAATACAGAAATGCCCTCCAAAGCTTAAAAAGTCTGTGACTATCTATCTGTTATTGTGCTACCTGTTTATCAGGTGATACCTGCTGCAAAAATTACCGAATTTTGCCCTCCTGATAAGTGGGTTTGTCTTACCCCTGCGCATGACGGATTTCGGTTTTGCCCCTCTTTTCCCAGCAATGCAGGAGGAAGCTCTAAAGCTGGTTCTCCTGGCCTTGGAAGATGGTTCTGCTTTGTCAAGAAAAGTATTGGTTCTCTTTGTGGTGCAAAGGTTGGAGCCTCGGTTCCCTCAAGCCTCCAAAACTAGCATTGGGCATGTTGTCCAGCTCCTTTATCGAGCCTCCTGCTTCAAGGTACGGACTCCACCACATTTCCGCCTAAAGGGAACACTGTCCTCTCCCTGAGCAAGTAGTATGACTTGCAGTGTAATCAATAATCAAGGTGCCTGTGTCTTTTCAGAAAATTCAGTTTTTCTTTTAAGGAATATAGATAGTGTCCTATTAAAGTTAAACCTTTTTATATTAAATTTGGATGCTAGATATTGAACACTATAGATCAAACCAAGCCTTAGAGATTTTTGTGTTTGGAGAGACTAACAAGCTGTGTCAGTTTTGCACCAAGACACAAAAAGAAATGGTCTGGATAGAGAGAGTCGCTGAAGCGGAAGTACGCTGCCTTGGGCCGTTCGTTCTGAGACAGGCCCACACGCGGGGTACTGGGGCTCCATCTGCCGTCCAGGTTCCGGGGGAGGTGGTAACGCTGGGCAGACTCGTCCGTGTTCCAGAGCGATCCCGTGCTGCTTCCCGCCCCGGCGCCCTCTAGGTCTCAGGCACTGTTCATCGCGTTTCCCCAGCTTCCTGATGTCGAGGCTTTTGTGTCTGGCACAACGCGTAGCCAGTGCCGCGTGGACCGGGGAGGCTTGTCTCCAAAATGCTGCTAATTCGCCCAGGCTACGCGGAAACCCATTCCCGAGGTCACCCCAGGCCCTTCCCTGACACTCGAACTAAAAAGAAAATCTGACATTAGCCATCCTACTAGCTTCTGTTCTCTCATTTTTTTGAAAAGAATAAAATGGCCCACAAAATCAACAGGAGAGTGTACAGAATTAATATTAAAATTTTATTTTATTTATTCATTAAAAAAATTTTTAACGATTGGTGTTTAGAGAGAGAGGAATGGAGACAGAGAGGGAAGAAAAGAAAGAAACAGCCATCTGTCTTTCCACCTGTCTGGGTTCATTGGTTGGTTCTTATGTGTGCCCTGACCTTGGCATAACGGGATGGTGCTCTAACCAGCTGAGCTTCCTGTCCAGGGCAAGAATTCATTTTAAAGCTCTATCTAAAAGCCAACCTTAGTCTCTTTCTAGAGTCAGATTATACACTGAAAGTGGGGTGTGGACCACAGGTGTGTGCCCATCCCTGACTCTCCTTAGGTACCTCTGGAGCTGTCAGAACCTCCAGCCAAAATAACTCCCGCTGGTCCAGATTGTCCCTAAATAATGCACATTTGTTATAAGTGCTTGTAACAACACGATCGTGTACTAGAACCCAGAAGCCACTTCAGAATGTCTGTCTGCTTTCAGTGTGAGTTGTTCTCCATTAACAGCACCAGGCAGGTACAATGCGGGAGGCTTACAAAAGGAAGGGAAAGCCCATCTTCCCCTGTGAAGAAGAACAAGGGGCTCGAACCCCAGGTACCCACCAGGCGAACTTCTCAATCCTAATTAAAAGCATTAATAGTAATTTCTTAAAAGATTGGACATTTGTCCAAATTCAGTTTTCACTTGGGTTATGATTATTTCCCTTTATTTCATTGTCCACCTACTTTCTTCTCTTGGCGGTGTTTATACCTCACTCTCACCCATGAAGAGATTTATCTTCTCACATTGTGCTAGGTCCATACCCTGACCTTTACTCGCTGTGGCGGAGTTTGTGCCGGTACCCATTTCATCTTCCTCGTGGGACTCAGGCCAGATGCGGGTTCCTATCTGCTTTGCAGGTGCATGTGTCCATCCAGCCGCATTCCAGTCGTGTCCTTCCAGCATCTCTCATTTCCATTTGAGAAGCTTTTCAAGCTGTGGGACAATTCTGGTGGTTCTAAGCACAGCACAGTTCCAGGACTTTAGACGTTGCATCTCCTGGAAGCCCTTCATTGTTTTTAGTTACAGAACCTTTTGAGAGCCAAGTCCAGGGAACCCCAGTATGTCACGTAGAAAGCACAGTCTACATGTCACTGAGGGTTAGCCTGTGTTGAGGAGGTGTTCTCACACATTTGCATATACGTTTGGTCTTTTGACTTGCGTTTTGATAGTGGCAAAGTATGTTTCCTTTTTGTAACTGTAGTTGGTGATTTTTTTTTTTTAAATCTATTTGGTCTTTCTATGAACTTACCTAACAAAATTTAAGATCGATCTTCTTGTAATAAGAATGGAATATGCTTTCAAATATTGTATCAGTATAACCTAGAAGTCTTGACTAAAATGTTTTGTAGCTTCTTCAGTGGAAATTTTCTGCTAGAGGAATTTGAGTCCTAAAAGGTTTGAGTCCTTTACAGGCAGAACATATTCTAAAATGTGTTAGGATATAAGGTGATCCTAGACAAAAATAAATTATTTTACTTTGATATGTTAAGGATTTGGCCTAAACCCAGCTTGACTTAAAGTGTGAATTATTGGGTGTGAGAACAGTAGCATCTACCTCAGCAAGTCTGGAGAATTCGATGAGTTAACACTTCCATATAACAGTTGGTGAGGGAGCTTAATACATTGACTGGCACATGCTAAGTGCTCAATAAGTGTTAATTATTTTAATTACTAAAAGATATTATCGTTGCCATGATTGTTGTAGTTTAGCATCTCAGAATTGACAACTTTCTGTTGGTGGCTCACCCTACCAAACTCCATGGAGAATTAAGCCATGTAAAATTAGTCGTCTTTAGAATCATACCAGCATGCAAAGCTCCAGTTATGAGTATCAGCTAGCTCAACACCAGGCAAACCCTGCAGTAATACTCCACAGTTACAGAAAACAAATGCACATTGTTTTTCAGAATAATCGTACTTGTATTAGTTTTTTCTTCCACCAATGCATGATATACGCACACAGACAGATTAAAGTGCATCATGTGTTAAGGTCTGTTCAGTCTTTGGATTTGTTCCAGCACATATTCATTCCAGAAGATTTTGGTATCAGTAAAAGGGAAACGTTTCATTGCCAAAAGGGTGTGTTCCATTTTAATCTTGCTGTTGTTACTAAAAGAAATTTGTTACATTAAAAATTATCCCTGTCTGTAAAGGCTCTTACAAAGTAGAAGCCCATTTTGTTCTTTCTCTGACTCATGAAGAGATGATGTGTGTCTAACAGGTCACCAAACGTGATGAAGACTCTTCTCTGATGCAGCTGAAGGAAGAATTCCGAACCTATGAAGCGCTGCGGCGAGAACACGACTCCCAGATTGTGCAGATCGCGATGGAAGCAGGCCTGCGCATCGCGCCAGACCAGTGGTCCTCTCTGCTCTACGGAGACCAGACTCACAAGTCTCACATGCAGTCCATCATCGACAAGGTAGACCTTTGTTTGTTCCTCTCTTCTCGGACTGGTCCTGGAGTTTCGGCGATTCATGGTTTGGTAGTTCATTTATTTAAGTCATGTGTATTAAAGGGAGTACTGTGCGTCAGACTCCTTGTGCAGTGTGTTCTCTGTAGTCGGGTGGCTTGTCATAGCTGGTCACATCATGTACCGTTTTGTTCTCATATAAAGACTGTTTTAAATTGGGGTGTAACAGACATCGTTCGTACAGGGTTTGATTGGCATTGTAAGGCTCCATCCAGCACGCGCTCGCTCGTTTCTGCGAGAGGCTCTCCCCGCTTATATCATCGCCTCCCTTCTTTCACTGTTCCCTGAGTTACGGTCCCTGTGTTAGTTGAACCCGTTGTCTAAACGTCTTTACTGTCTGCTTGTAGCAGCCACTTCAGGTCTGGAAGATGTTCACGTTGAGGTTTCCTATATTCTCAGCCAGAAAAATTTCACATAAGTTACCAGCCATTCTAAATTTGATCCCATTTTCAGTAAACTTACTTATACTTATCTGTTGTTTGCTATGATGAAAAAATTAGTAGAGTATACATGAATTTTAGGTCAGCCTCCATTATTTATTTCTGACTGTAAGAGCTATTTTTAACTTTCTTAAAACAGGAGCATACTAAGAAAAAATGGAGTATACTATAAATGTGTTGTAATTCAACATGAACTATATGAAAGCACTATAAAAAAGCCTTAGAATGCCATGTAAATATATTATGTTCAATAATAGTACTTAACTTTTACTATTTTACCTTACATACTCATAGCCATAGAGATTATATACTTTAGAGTCCACCCTACCATTAACTGGGAGAAATAAGGTCAAGATGTTGCCCAGATATGTAGCACTTACTAAGAGCTGACTGGGTGTGTTCCTGGTGGCTTAAAGAATTCATTCATGTATTCTTCGCAGCAGTCCTGTACAATCCCTTTCATACAGAGGCAGAGAGGTTAAGTACACTCCCCCTGCGGCAGACCTGGACTTGAACCGGGGTGTTCTGACTCTAGCATCCATGTTCATAACCACTTAACCAAACTTTACCTGCAACTCAGAGGTCTAAAATTATGCAACTGACTGGTTATAACATATTGAAACCCTGGTAATGATCTCTTAAAGAAGTAGCCTTCTACCGCTGAAGAGAATCTTGACTTCGTTTATAAAGATTCTACAAGGAAGTTGGCCTTATTGTCTGAACTGGACTGTGTAGCTAGGTGTATGTCCTGTAATAATTTTCTCACACTGTGAGCAGGAATTTGAATTTACTATCCAGAGACCTTCACACAACAGACTGATAAACAAGCTTTGCAGTGTATGGGATGTATTATCATCACATAGAGCAATAGAGCTTGCTGTGATGATAGAGTGTTCTGTGTACGCACTGTCCAATACGGTGATCACTAGCCACACATGGGTCTTTTCTTAATCCGTTTTTGAGGGGTGAGGAGGAAGGGAGAGACAGAAAAAGCAACGTTGCTTTTTTATTACACTTATCTGTGTGTTCATTGGTTGTTTTTTGTACATGCCCTGACCAGGGATTGAACTCTCGACCTTGGTGTATTAGGATGACGCTCTTAACTAATGGAGCTGGCCGGCCAGGGCTAACCACACATGGTTATTCAGCAACTGAAATGTGATTTGTGCAACTGATGAACTAAAATTTTTACTTTAATTACTTTAAATAAGCCACATGTTGCTAATGGCTACTGTATTGAACAGTGGGAATATTTATTAAAATTGCTAAGAAAAGCAGTAATCCTAGTAAATTAATAGACAATGAAACATGAATTAACAATTCATAAAGGCGAAATATATCTAGTTGACTGGGTAGAATTCAGCCCCCAAAGTAATTGAATGCACATTTAAAACAGCAACAAATCAAATGTTGCCTGTTTAATTAGTAAAAGAGACATACATGCTCGTACATTGCTGACAGCTTGTAAATGCATTGCAGGTCTTTTGGGGAGCATCGGTGAATAAAAATTCAAAGTATTCATGTTCTTTGACCAAGCTTAGTATTCCTAGTAATTTATTTTAAGGAACTAATCTAAACTTTCACAAAGGTTATGAGCTCAAAAGTATTAATTGCTATATTATTTATAAAGGAGAAAATGAGGGATGGTTAAAAAAGTTAAGAACTATCTATTCAGAACACTGTTTTATGGCCATTAAAATTACAGTTATGTCAGAACAGATACTTTGTGTAACTGATAAATAATATTTAATTTCTTTAAAAAAATTAGTGAAATAGTTTAAGTCTTTGTGGTAGATACAGGGGTATTGTCATTATATCAGATAGTTACTTTTGTGGATAGCAATATAAAAATGTTTTGTTACAATATCAAAGGTAGTCAAAACCATAATTTTATAAACTGATTATAACTAGGTAAAAAAACATGTACAGATGAAAAAAATTAAATATAGATATATCAGCATTCTAGTAGTAATGTTATTTTCCATGTCTTTTAAGATGTATGCTTTTAAAGAAAATTTGTCTTTTATAGAGTGACCTTTTGCGAGGGAAATAGTCTCATCTGTGTTAATGAGCAGTTAATTTTTCCAAGGATAAACCCTAAGTTATTATCACATAATCAACCTTTTTTCCTATTAAAGGTCATATGTGGGCAACATAAGGAAGTTAATGCATTAAGCCTTAGGAAAATATACAACCTGGTGGATTCCAAGAATCGCAAACCAAATTAGGATTTTTTGGAGTACAGTGGACTTTAGAAATTATTTAGCCCATACAACACATGCACTTCAGGCTGAGTCTGTAAAGGTTACAGCCAGTGTCATGCATGATCTTTGGTCTATAAGAGAACTTGAACTCCAACTCCAACTGAGTTCAGTTTCATTATCCTTGCCTTTGTATAACATTATCTCTAGACTGTATTTCCACATTTCACTTATTTGGAAGGATTCCCAGAGCCAGGCTGTGAGAACATAAAATGGGAAGAGTACCTCCCAACTGAGAGCCAGCAGAGTTCTCCCCTGCGGGCACGGGCAGCAGGGGGAATACGCCGAGCTCTGTAGACGCAGAGAAGCGCGGGGGTTTACTCGGGTAGCAGCAGGTAATCCATCTGGCCAAAGCACGGGATGTGCGGGGGGATGAAAACTAAATTTAATAAATTGCAAAAATGGTTGTGAATGTTGTAAATGGTCTTCATTTTAAAGGGATTATCTGGCCTTTGGGGAAGTTAATATCTTTCTTTTTTAAGTTGCAGACTCCAGCCTCTTTTGCACAAAGTGTTCAGGAACTGACAATTGCTCTCCAGCGGACTGGAGACCCAGCAAACTTGAACCGACTGAGACCCCATCTGGAGCTATTGGCAAACATTGACCCTAGTCCAGGTAAAGCCAAGGAAGATTCATGGACTGTGCCCTCTGTGTGCCCTGCTGCTGCTCAATGGTTTTTTAAATTATTTCTTGTTACATTCGTCTAGAATTTCCCAGAATGGTTATTTCAGGGTTTTTTTCTACAGCATTTTAAGTTTCTGGCTCCAGTCTTCTTTGTCTCTAGTATTACTTCAGCTAATAGTTACTTAATACTTTTTGCAATGCTGTTCGTAGATTCTCTCTGGAATCCTTGACACTTTCTTTCTCTTGCTGTAAAGTTGTGCTGTATTTTACCATTCTCATCTCTCGACAGAACTCGTTTTCTCCTTTTTTTCTAAATTGTACGTCATTGGTTGCATTTTTGGTCCCTTTTTTTTCCTGTTTTCAACCCCTTTCCTATTCCTTCTTCCTGACCTGAAAATCACCCAGCCTTCATTTTTCACCTCATGCTTCATCTGAGATATTTTGACTTGTATATTGCAGTTCCTGTGTATAGTCCCATTTCTGAACTCAAGCTCTTTCTTTTTACAGATTTTTTATATATTTATTTTTAAAGAGAAGGGGAGGGAGGGAGAGAAACAATCAATGTGTGGTTGCCTCTCATGTACCCTACCCCTACCACCACCACCACCAGCAGGGACCTGGCCCACAACCCAGGCATGTGCACTGACTGGGAATTGAACCAGTGATCCTTTGGTTTGCTGGCCAGCTCTCAATTCACTGAGCCACATCAGCCAGAGCAGAATTCAAACTCTCTTAACATTTACCATTAATTTCCACTTTTCTATTCCAAAAGCTTCTCTCAGTCCTTACATTACTTGATTTGTCCTCAGCATTTGATATGTTGTTGACTACTTCCTTGATACAGGAACTCTTGTAATAGCGTATAGCTTACGTCCATAGTCTTTTGGTCACCTTCTGATCTGTCTAAATGCTGTTTCTGTCTTATTTTGACCATTCTTTCCTCTCCTGCCCACCGAGGAGTAGGATGGCTGTGTTCTGGGGTTTTGTTTTCTCCGGACTCGGTGGATGATGGTCATTCATTCCCAGCATCAGGTGTTGTCTCTCCGTAGAGAACAGACTCCCAGGTATCTCTGTCACTGTTCTTCATCACTCCAGACCCACTGTCCCAAATGCTTTCTGAGATGCACCATCATCTCCTCATTTCATCTTCACTGGATGCCTGCTTTTCTTCCTGTGCCCTTTCTCTCTGTAAATGACCTCATTCTCCAGGTATGTGAGCACAAAACCTGAGTCTCTGGTTACTTTCTATGTTTTCCTTTCCCTTGCTCTACATACCGTTCCAGATAACAGGATCTATCTGTTCTTCTTTCAGAGGATCCCTTTGTCCCTGCCGATCAATACTGCCTCAGTGAGGGCCTCGTGCCTTTCCCTGAGACTGAGTGCCTTCCAGGGCACTCACTGATCTCATTTCCACACTCATGAACTTTCAGTGCCACCCCAGTGCTCCTAGATAAAGGTTAGAACTCCTGAATGCGGCACTCAGCACTCTAATTTTTTACTAGCCTACCTTTGTGGATTTACCACCAAAACTGCTTAACCAAACCAATCAGAGCTATTCCTAGAACATGTGCTCAGAGCTATTCCCCACTTTTGTGCTCTGATCACTCTGAGCAAGAAGAGCATTTCACTCTCTCCACCCGTCACCCACCAGCTTGCGGGTGTGCAATCCATTCTGTGCTCCTGGCGCGAGAGCGGATAAACTGTGCCACAGCTGAGGCCACCCCTCCCCTCATGTGCCAGTGTCATCTTGTCAGGTCTGTCCTTCCCGCATCTCTGTTTCTTACTGCCAGTTTTCCGTCTCTGCTAGAGTCTGCCAGCATGCAAACATACTGTTATTCCTCTCATCGTAACACACCTCTGACACCGCTCGCCATCCGCCTGCCACTCCACTTCTCTCCTTATTGGTGGCCCTTGAACTTACTGCAACCAGGAATGTATCTCTACCACTTAATGCTATCTGCTTTTGTCAAGGTGACAAGTGACTTCCGTGTAGCTAACTCCAAACATCAACTCTTGGTACTTACTGTATTTGGCTCGTTAGCAGCATTTAACCATTGTTGTTTATTCAGATGCTTGTAACACTTTTTTCACTTGACTCTAGGCCTCCATTCCCTCCTAGTTTCCTTCTTTCTTTATTCCATCCTCCTTCTTAGCCTCCTTTGCTGCTTTCTCTTCTTCTCCATATCGTCTAATCATTCTGCCCCCTAGAATCGAACTTTTGGAGTGCTTCCAGAGCTAATCCTTGTATCTCTTCTGTTTTCTATTTATTCTTATTCCCTAGAATATGCTTTAAATGTTATTTAATCATTATTTAAAGTTTCATTGCCTTAAATATTATTTAAATGTATTTAAAGTCTCATGGCTTTAAATATTATTTATATAACTTGTGAATTTATTGTATCATTAGTTTTGAAGCCCACAGTTTTATTCAGATCTTAGCATTTCTGAAATTAGGATGCATTTGTATAAGCAATGGAGTGTGATAATTTAATTAGTAATCTTTAACAAAATTTTTTGACACATAAAATAATGGTGTGTGTGTGTTACAATTGACGGCAGTTTAGAATTTGTGCAACAGTGTATCGGGCCAGACCATCTTCCAGAACTATTTTGAATATCCAATCTGCCTGCTCAATAGCCAACATTCCAGCCTCTACCTTGAATATCAGATAAGAATTCCTAACTGACTCGGTTGAAAAGTGAGTTCCAAGCGTCTGCCCCACCCCAATTCCGGTTAGTGACAACTCTGGCTTTGCGTGACCTCGGTGCAGACACCTTGGTGATGCCACCCTCAACTCATCTTTCTCTCATAAGGTACATCTGCTCCATCAGCGTATCCTGTAGGCCCAGTGCATTCGGAATCCACCTGCTTATCACTTCCACTACTGCCGTCCTTCACTCTCTTCGTGGACTAGAGAGTCGCCTCCTCTTGTCTGTCGGTTTGAGCATAGGTGCCGAGGGGCTCCCGTTACCCCTCTGCTCAAAAATCCCTCAGGGCTTTCACTACTCAGTAAAAGCGAGAGTCTTTCCCAGGGCCCGCAGGGCCTCCAGGATGCGGTCTTCCTTTGCCTCTCTCCCCCCTCGTCTCCTACTCCTTTCCCTCCCACTGGCCCCTCCGGTCTCACCCGCACAGACAGGCCAGGCCAGGCCTCTCCCGGAGCAGGGCTTCGAGCTCTCTCTTCCTGGGACGCTTCTCTCCCAGTCTGTCCCCAGGGCGCGTTCAGACCCTTCTGTTGGGTCCTTGATCCAGCACAACCTTCTCAGGAGGCCTTCCCAGTCTGCCCGGCCCGAAGTGTTGCACACACCTCTCTCACGCCCCATCTTTGCTCGGTTTATTCAACTCGGGATCATCTAAACGTTTTGTGTTTGGACTGTTTATCTCGCCTGCTTCCTGGCTCCTCTCCTTGAATATAACAAGGATTTTTGTTTGGATTGCTACTGCTTCCCCAGCAACTAGAGCAATCCCTGGGAATCAGGTGTTCCACAAAGTATTTTTGCGTGTGACTGTTCTTTTCACCTTCTCCACCCCTTCATCTTTGTTGTTGTTGCTAACATTCCATGTATCCTTCAAAGCCAAGTTCAAATGGCATCACCTAAATCTTCCAGAATGTCTCCATCGGACGCCATCTCTGCATCTGTGTTCTCACATCATTTTATATTTCTGTTAAAGAACATTTCAGCCCTGGCTAGGTCCTCACTTGGTTAGAGCATTTTCCCAGCACGCCAAGGTTGCGGGTTTGCTCCCTAGTCAGGGCTTGCACAAAAATCAGCCAACAGGTGCCTAAGTAAGTGGAGCAACAAGTCGATGTCTCTGTCCACCTGTCTCTCTCTCTAACTAATTAATTAATTAAACATGTCATATTTAGCCCTGTGTTAATTTTTCCTTTATAAAATCCCAATGCCAGCCCTGGAGAAATAACATACTAAATGAAGAAGATGGATAGCAGAGTTGCTTTATATATTAGCTCTTCTATTAAACTTTTAAAATTGCCATTTTATCAAGACTTGATTTATACGGAATTTCAAAATACACTTTACAGATTGGTTTGCTGTGGGGAGTCCGCGGGTAAGTTTTGTCTGGTGCACACGATGTTGGCCTGCACAGTGTTCTAGGTTTCTTTAGGTTACCAACACTTAAAGACTGGATAATTTTACGTAAAAATCATGAATTTCGGCTTTCTCTGGGAAACCGTGACGTACTGGCGGTGCCAGCCTTGCATCTTCACATAACGACTGTCGGCTAAAGTCTGATAGTGACCATGACCTCAGCCGTGAGACGTGCTTTCCGGTCCAGCACAGTCCCTCTCTCCTTCTGTTGTCGTTTCCGACACCAAGGGTCTGAGGGCAGTTGCCATATGTGGGGTGGTCTACTTAACTGCTTTATGTTACCGTCCCTGTCCCTACAGCCAGTTCAGTTTGCAACCCCGGATTTGGAAGAGAATGCCTCTGTCTTTACAAGGGCGTGTAGGTGAATAAGCTATTTACCTGAAGCTTAACTTGATTTCACCGAAGTGCTGACACAGCTCCTTTGTTAATATAATGTTGAGCAAACAGTGAATAACATTATTTTAAAAATGTACGTTTATTTGTTGTATAGATGCTCCTCCTCCTACTTGGGAGCAGCTGGAAAATGGACTGGTCGCTGTGCGCACAGTGGTACATGGTCTGGTGGATTATATCCAGAACCACAGCAAGAAAGGAGCCGATCAACAGCAGGTAAGGGGGAGGTTGGACGCTTAGCAGCGAGCCACTGCGGGTGTCTCCACAGGCACACACAAGCCAGCAAGGTGACACACACTCAGAGACTCGGGCTGTGCAGGCAGCGTGTGCTAGGTTAGCAGCCAGTTATTGGATTAGTCTGGTAGTTTTATGTGACAACATTGAGATGAAATAACTCTTGTTGGGCTGGAATCACTTTTCTCAGTGGATGTAGCAGCATTTGATTCTGTGTAAAGCTTATTCCATTTAAGTCCAATTATTCTCTCTGGTTACTGTAACATCGCTGTTTGACAGTACGTGTCACTTTTTCATGCTAATGCTACATCTCCCCAATACCGTTCACATGTTTGTAAATGCTTTTTCTATATTAGTATTTTAACATTTTTCATTCATAATGTTTGTTACACCAGTGGGCCAAATTTTCTCAAATTTTTTAAATGAAATATATGGCAGTTTAATATGTCACATAACTAGACCTTTTTAACTTCCCAAAATTTTGTTTCTCTCTCCAGATTTATATTACGCTTACTAGCTCTTTTATTTTGCAGTAGTAAACTTGAGAAATTAAAGGTTTGTTATTAATTTATCTGGCTCAAGTAAATATTAACAATAGATTATTTGCTATTCTTAATCTTCTTTGGGAGGCAAGAAATATGTCTTATGTCAAAAAAACTGTCTTAAGTAGAATGATATGGATGTAATTATCCTAATCAATCTAAGCACAAATCAGAGCTTTATTTTTTGATTCAGAAATAAATGAAATTAAAACCTATTTTTTAACTCCCTGTTCCATTAGACATTATGAAGAATGTGACAAAATTAGTAAGATTAACCTCTAAATTCTGCCAATAACTGATAAAAAATTCATTAATTTTTCTTTCACTTAGTATTGTGTTTGATAAGTTATTAACTCCCAAATCCACTGTCCTGCCTTACCACTGAGCGGTAAATAATGAGTTTCATTTGTACCTTGGGAGATACGTTAAGTTCTTGATACAGCCTATACATCAAGACTTGGTTACAGAGTATTTTTTGGTTATAGGGCATTTTTTGGTTATAGGGCATTTGTGGTGTGTTATAAAGAAACACAATTATAGCCCTGGCCAGTGTGGATCAGTGGATTGAGTGCTGGCCTGAGAACCAAAAGGTTCGATTCCCAATTGGGCCATGCACCTGGGTTGCAGGCCAGGTCCCCCGGTTAGGGGCATGTGAAAGGCAACCATTTGATGTTTCTCCCCTTCTCTCTCTTCCTCCCTTGCCCTCTCTCTAAAAATAAATAAATAAAATCTTTTTTAACAAAAGAAACAGAATTATAAGTAAACTATACTAAACATTGTTCAAAGCAAATATTAGAAGACAAATATTAGAAGACAGTTTAAACATTTAAAAAGTCCCAAACTTCAGTGGTTTGTTCATTATAAAACCTGGAAAGAATATCATTGAGCCCTCATGAGATTTAATCAAAAATTCATGTGAGCCTTGGCCAGGTAGCTCAGTTGGCTAGAGCATCATCCCGATACACTAAGGTTGTGGGTCTGCTCCTCAGTCAGGGCACATACTAGAATCAACCAATGAATGCAAGAGCGGGTGAACAACAAATATCTGTCTACTCTCTCCCTCCCTACCTCCCTCTACCTCTACCTCTGCCTCTGCCTCTGCCTCTGCCTCTGCCTCCATCTCTCTCCTTCCCTGACCTCCCTCCCTCTCTTGGTATGTGTTTGAGAACATACCAGGGTACCTGGACTACGTTCTCTTTGATTAACTTATTTTGGGACCTCTGAAACAAGACAGAACGACTTTCCAGTGCTTTTGCTCTGGGCCGTCTAGTTAAGTGTGTGAAGCAGTCAATCTGAATTGTTCATCTAGGTTATCAAGATCCTAAAGTGGCAGTGAAATTTTTCTATCTTTTTTTAAATGTCTAATGTTTTAATTTTGGACTTAGCCTCCACAGCATAGCAAATACAAAACATACATGTGTCGAGATATGAAGCAGAGAGGAGGATGCCCTCGTGGGGCCAGCTGTACATTTGCACACTCCCAGGAGGAACTGGAAAAGTAAGTGCAAAAAGTCGTTGAACTCGGCCTTCTGGTAGAAGAAGGTGGAGTTGCTGAGTAGAGTATCTTGCTGCCATGGAGCAATACAAGAAGAGTAGGTGTATGCTCTTCAACGAACAGGAAATGTTTAGAAAGTAATAGACGAGACGGGATTTTTCAAAAGAAAACTGAAGCAGTCTTTTCAGCTTTCATTTCATCATGCCTAAAAATAGGACGCTATTTCTGGTTGATTAAATCTAGAATTGAGTCATTCTCACTACCAAAATAGAGATGAAAATTCTGAGAATTTTCATCAGTTTTCACTGACTGATTTTAACTAATTGAGTAACATATAACCAATGGAAAAATGGCCTCTTTGCTCTTTTTAAATTGTTTAATTTCCAGGTTGAGTTTCACAGATATTGTTCAAATTTCAAGGACCAGATAATTTCAATGATGTTAAATTTTCCAGCACATAGTAGAAAGAAAGAAAAACTTAAATTTTTTTATAAAATCAGTAATACTAAGTTTGACAAATAGTATAATTAAACTACAAATTTATCTCACATATTAACATTTTTAAAATCCCAAATATTAATCTTGGAATTCAATAATACATTAAAGTAGATGCCATGGCTTACGCAAAGGTAGCACAGTATTAGTTACTATAAGTTACAGAAGAAATACCTTGTGATCATATCCAAAGATGCCAAAAGGCATTTGACTAAAATCCAATGTCCATGATAGATCAAAGTCCCTTAAGAGAACAAAAATATCATAGGCACTTCCTCAACATTATATCTTATAAGCCAGCATGATAACATCATGTTTAATTAGTAAATATTGGATTCAGTCTCATTTAAGAGTAAAGCAAACTTCTGTGCTAGTAAAACAATTATTTAACATTTTAGAAGTAGCAGCAAATGTATGTGAACAAGGGAGTAAAACAGTCTTAAAATCATTACACGGAGCAAGTCAAGAAAAGCACTGGAAGCTAAAGAAATGAGAACGGGCGCCGACCAGCGTGGCTCCGCTGGTTGGGCATCGATTCCCGTTGAGGGCACGCACCCGGGTCGCGGGCTCGGTCCCCGTTCGGGGTGCGTGTGAGAGGCGACCAGTCGACGTTTCTCTCTCACACTGGTGTGTCTCTCCCTCTTTCTCCCTCCCTTTCCGTAAAAGAATAAATAAGTGAAATCTTTAACAAAAAAGAAACGAGACTTTAGTAAGATTGCAAATCAAAAAAATTTTTTGATGAATTGCTGTCATATAAACCAGTAAAGGGAAATTAAAGATTCCTTTTGTGTTAACAGCAACAAAAAGATAAATATGAAATTATAAACTATAAGAAGTATTCAGGACCTATATGAATTGAATTAGTAGACTAGCCGGGAATATAAGGAAAGAATTGGATAAAAGAAGAAGAATACTGTATTTTTAGATAAGACTGGACATTATAAAGGTTTTATTTTCTCTGAAACAGTAAATTCACTGAAATCCCAATTAGAATCTTCACATGATGATTTTTACAACCTAACAATCATTTATTTGGAAGATTATGCAAATAGCCAAAAATATTCTGAAAAAAGAGACTAGACTAATAACTAGATTAATAACTGTTAGTCTGTATTATGAGCTAAAATGTATACAGGGTATATATTAGCATAGATTAATGAAATGTGATAGAAAATGTAGAGAGAGTTCCAGGTACATGTAGGGACTTGGCATACGTGGTAAAGGTGGCATTTCACACCAATAAGAGAAAAGCGGATGGAGTAACTGCTATCCGTTTGAAGTATAATAGCTGGATTCTTACCTTTACACCAGAATGAATTACAAATGTATCAGAAATTTAAATATTTAAGAAGGAAACCAAAGAATACTTAGAGACACTTGTTGTTGTTACATAATTTTACAATAGGAAAGCATTTTTGAAGAATGACAACCCAGCATCCATAAAGGAGAAGATTGATAAGTTTGATTACCTAAAAATTAAAAACTAAGATATGGCCTAAACACCACAATTAAAAGGAAAAAGATTACCGGGGAAATAATATACAAAAGCTGATGTCCCTAACATAGAATGAGCTCTTAAGAATCTGAAAGGAAGAAAGGCCAAGTAGGTAGATGGGACATGAACATGAGTGAGCAAAAAGCAGTGGGATAGTGGTCACCAGTAAACATGCGAAGCTGTGTTCCCTTCACTCATTGCTAAAGAATGCAAATGAAAACAAAAGTTGGTGTTCTTGAACTAACAGTTAACAAAGACTGATACTACCCAGTGTTTGATGAGGTGCTAAAATAAAAGACACTATCAGTAGTCGTGATAATTAATTGTTTTGGAGCATTAAAATAGTTTCTAATATACATACATGAGACTTAGCGATTCTGCGTCCGGGTACTCACACAAGGGTGCAAATACATGTACATAATTATCTGTTACTACATTGTTTTAACAGCAGAAAATTAGGAATGACTTAGAATGTGCTGACATAAAGGAATAGCCAAGATTACGAAGTGGGGGGGGGAATTACTAAGCAGTCAAATATGACCCTATTTCTGAAAACAGTCTTACGTACATATGAATATTCAGGAAGTGTATGGAGGGAAAATCTGTATGATTACATACTAAACTGTTACCAGTGGTTTCCTCCAGAGATTTGTCACATACAGAAAATATTTGAAAAAATAGCGTTACTCTTTTGGGGGTTTATGTTTGAAATTTTTAAAAATGCACTAGGTAGTTGTAAATAGACTTGCTTTCACTATTGAGGAGCAAGGACGCCTTCATTTTTCCCTGTGGTTAGATTCAGCATCTGCGCGCCTTCCACACCAAAGCCTGTGTTCAGATTTGGGCGGCATTCGCCATTGTTTCCATTAACCTCGTTTTGAGATAACTTCAGCTTTACGTGGCTACACATAACATCAGCATCTCTGAATCAGATCTGATACAAACTACAGTTCTTGATTATTTAAATATTTTAATGGAATAAATAGTAAATTTTTCTCAGTGCACATTCGCTTTTTATTTTACTCTTAGTTTATAATATAGTCTCACAGTATCCCACGGCATTTGAGGGGAACCTAAAATCTTGCAGAAAACTGTCTACTAAAGATTTTTCTACCCCTTCCTCCCATAAGTTTTAGAAAGGGAAATTTCAATAAAAACAACTTAGTTATATTCATACAAATATGCTTTGTTAGCATGATTTGCAATGTTAGAAATATTATGAGGAATTTTATACTTAGTGTGCTTTGCTTAAGTGTGATTTTAGGAACATTTCATACTTAGTGTGTATATATAGAATATATATATACATTATATGTGTATATAATGTATATATGTATACATTACAAACATAACATTTGTAATGTTACAAATATTACGAGGAATTTCATACTTAGTGTGTATATATAGAATATATATACACATTATATGTGTATATAATGTATATATGTATACATTACAAACATAACATTTGTAATGTTACAAATATTACGAGGAATTTCATACTTAGTGTGTGTGTATATATATAGAATATATACACCTGTACATGCACACACGCGCTCCGATCGGTAGCTAAAGTCAGTGCTGGCAGAGAATTTCTAGAAAACAGTGTACGTGGAATCTTTCACTTCTGTATCTGTTTCTTAAGGACATTTGTGGTGTTGGTTTTGCTTTCGTAATGTTGGCTGCGGTGTGCGCCCTTGCTTTTTACATAGATTCCGTAAGATGAACAAACGCTTAGTGCCCCGAAGACCCCTGAGCGCCTCCTTGGGTCAGCTGAACGAGGTGGGCCTGCCCGCGGCAGCCGTCCTCCCAGACGAAGGCGCCGTGGATCTGCCCAGCAGAAAGCCCCCTGCTCTGCCCAATGGGGTCGTGTCGGCAGGGAGCACGGCCACGCAGCTGGTCCCACGGGGGACAGACCCCGGCTACGACTCCGGTCTGAAACCAGGAAAGATGGACCATCTGAGCAGCAGCGCCCCTGGATCCCCTCCCGACCTGTACGTCGTTTTCCTAGCATTTATTTTAAAGTTTCTTTTTCTTTTCTTTTTTTTAATATTTATTTATTTATTTTTAGACAGAGAAGGAAGTGGGAAAGAGAGGGAGAGAAACATCAATGTGTGGTTGCTTCTCGCATGCCCTCAACTAGGGACCTGGTCCGTAACCCAGGCCTGTGCCCCGACTGGGAACTGAACCAGCGACCCTTTGGTTCACAGGCCAGTGCTCAATCCACTGAGCCATACCAGCCAGGGCTAAAGTTTCTTCTTTATAAATGTAAAATAGAGAGAAGGAAGAATAATCAGTGCTTTTTTAATTCATTTTTTGGCCATTTTGGGTTTTTTATTTCTATTTTTTTGTGTTATTGATTTTTTAAGAAAGCCAGCATAGGCAAAATAAGATGAAAGTTTGCAAATTTTGTAGAAGGAATGACTATAGGAAGAAAATGGTCTCCCAAATTGTGGCAATTTATTTTTTTTTACATTTAACAATCTGTACAATTCAAGACCTTAAGTTTGACTTGCAGAATTTTACTTCTGCAGGCTAGAATCTGTCCCCAAGAGCATTCCTGCCCTAGCTGTGAACCCACATCCTGTACCTCCAAGGGGACCAACAGACCTGCCTCCTATGCCTGTCACCAAGCCGCTTCAGATGGTGCCACGGGGCTCTCAGCTGTACCCAGCGCAGCAGGCGGACGTCTACTATCAGGATCCTCGAGGAGCAGCGCCGCCCTTTGAACCCGCACCGTATCAGCAGGGTAATGACCTTTCCGTTACTGCACTCACTGTTCTTAGGACTTAGGAAAGGAGTCCAGGTAGGAGTAGTCATATTCGCAGTAGCCTCTTTAAGGTCAGTGTACTTTTTAATAGTTTGGAAAAAACAGATCTTGTGATCAATTAAATAGTATAAAATAAATGAAGTAGCAAAGCTATCAAGCTGTTGTATATTAACTATATTCGTATATTTATGGAAATAACAAGTAGTCCACACAGACAATGGAAATTTACTAAGGCAGTATATATTTTCCTGACCGCAATTTTCTTTAAGCATGAAGAATATTTTTACTATTACAGGGGGTATAAATTAAGTAGGCACAGCGTATTTTTCTTCCTTTCAGTTATCACCTAATATTTTCCCGGGTCCTGTCATATATACACAAAATGCATCATGCGTAGAGTTTATAGCGTGAAGTCAGTATTCGTAAAGAGGAGCAAACTCGGTGGGCGAGTGTGTGTGTTTGTACAGGCACACCTCGGGGACGGTGGGGGGTGGCTTCAGACCGCCGTAAAGTGAGTCACACGAATTGTTGGTTTCCCAGTGTATGCAAAAGGGATGTTTACACTGTACTGTTGCCTCTTAGTGTGTGCAACAGCATTATGTCCAGAAAATACTACATATACCTTAATTAAAAACACTTTATTGGTAAAAAATGCTAACCATCAACTGGGCCTGTTGGGAAACTGTCACCAGTAGACTCGCTCCTAAGCGTTGCCACAGACCTTCAGTTTTTTGAAAATGCAGTTATTGTGAAATGCAGTAAACAAAATGCCAGCAAGCGAAGTGTGCCTGTGTACACTGTATGTGCGTTAAAAATTAGGTGTGCGGTTGCGTTGCTTAGTATTCGTATGGCGGCAATGACTGCAGCCTTGGGAGCTCGTTGAGAGCTTGAGAAATTAAAGAGACGCTATGGAAGAATGCCCTGAACAGAGGTTTGGGGAATAGAAAGGAAGATATACTAGTGGATTGAAAGAATGAGACTGGAGTTAGTAAGGCGTAAGGAGACTACCGTCCCGTTGATGCAGGTGTGAGTGTTGAGGTCTGAATTAGTATGGAGGGAAAGAAGAGGGGATTTTAGAAAACAGACAAACTTGAAAAATTATCCAGTTCTAATGATAAAACTAGGTATGGAGAATGAAGGACAGTAGATAACTGACATTTCGTATATACAATTTGTGTGAAAAAAATAAACACCTAATTTTTTTAGCCCCACCTAAGGACGTGCTTATTGATTTTAGAGAGAGGGGAAGGGAGGAAAGAGAGAGAGAGGGACAGAAACATCAGCGTGAGAGAGAGACATTGATCAGTTGCCTCCTGGTGCTCCCTAACCAGGGTCTGAACCTGCAGCCTTGGCATGTGCCCTGACTGAGAATCCAACCCACGACCTTTTGGTTTATGGGATGTGCTCCAGCTAACTGAGCCACGCCAGCCAGGGCAAACACCCAACTTTTAAGTTGAAGTGTTGGATCTCCGTGTCAGAAACAGTAGAAGGCTATTATTTTGTTGACGTGACTTTAAATACAGTGCACCGGTTAGGGTTCAATATTTAGCAAAAAGGGATTTAATGCCAGAAGTTCGGGTGTTTATAAAATCGGTGGAAGGTGCAGGAAAAGCAGGCTTAAGCTAGGTCTTCAGCGACACTTCCCAGCACTAGCTGCCGAAAGAACCTGTTACAGTGAAGAAGCAGCAGAAATGGGAAACTTCTGTCTTACCTGCTAGCTCCAGGATCACGTCACATGTGGCAGCAGTCTGGAAAGTGGGACGCTCCTGGCACAGCTCTTGCCTCAGCTCTCGAGGTACCTGCTAGGTCCGCGCCGGGTCTCTCCCCGGCTCACGCGGTTGCACGTGCAGAACTCAGCACAAGTGAGTGATTTGTGCAACCGAAACTTCAGGGAAATGTAGTTTTTGCTTCCCAGTGTCCTCACTGTGTTGAGGCATACCTGAGAGATAGTCAGACAGTTGAGAGCGCCAGTCCACTGTTGCAGACTATGAACCAGATTAGTTTTCCCAATACCCTTTAAGAACAGTTTTTACATGTTATTTTTCATAAAGCTAACCTGAGTGAATAAGCAGAGAGGAAAACATCTAAAGAAATCAGTGGGTTGTTAACTCTCTCGTGTTCAAATGCTTCCATAGACAGAGTCTCGTACAGAAAACTAGACGGGCCCATTGTTGCTCTTCTGTAACACGCAGGTGTGTACTACACGGCCCCGCAGTGTGTGTCCCGCTTCGTGCGACCTCCACCGTCTGCTCCGGAGCCCGCACCTCCCTACCTGGATCATTACCCACCCTACCTCCAGGATCGCGTCATAAACCCTCCCTACGGCACCCAGCCACACCAGTACCCACCCATGTACCCGCCGCACTGTGATGGCCGTCGAGTATACCCTGCTCAGTCTTATCCCAGAGAGGAGATCTTCCGAGAAAGTTCCATTGAGATTCCGCCTCCAGCCGTACCGTCCTACGTACCAGAATCCAGAGAAAGATACCAGCAGGTGGAGGGTTACTATCCGGTGGCCCCTCATCCAACACAGACCAGACCTTCGTACATCAGAGTGCGCTGTGTTTTTTTCTTACTACCACATAGATTTAATTTGGTTATTGCTTAGAGTGACTTTTTTGTAGTGAGAAAGCATGCCTTTATTTTTCATCTTGTCATCATTTGGGTAGGATTTTTTTTTTTAATCCTCACCCAAGGATGCACATACTGGTTTTCAGAGAGAGAAGAAGGAAGGGGGCTGTGCAGAGAGAAACGTGGGTGTGAGAGAAAAACAGATCAGTTGCTTCCAGCACACGCCCCAACCAGCGATCACACCCGCAACCAAGTGCGTGCCCTGACCAGGAACTGAACCCACAGACTTCTGGTACATGTGAGATGATGCTCTAACCAACTGAGCCACCTGACCAGGGCTTATGTCTTTGTTTTTGTTTTTGTTTTTAAGATCTTATTTACTTTTAGAGAGAGGGGAAGGGAGTGGGAAAGAGAGGGAGAGAAACATGTGAGAGTTGCATCAGTAGGTTGCCTCTCACATGCCCCCAACTGGGGAGCTGGCCCGCAGCCCAGACATGTGCCCCTACTGGGAGTTGAACCAATGACCTTTCAGTTTGCTGGCTGGCAGCATTCAACCCACTGAGCCACACCAGCCAGGGCTGTTTCATTTTGGTTTTTAAATTAAACTATTAAAGGGGAAGAAATTTCTATCCCACTCTCACTAATAATCCTTCTTAGTTTCTGAGCTTTAGGTGGTTTTATTAACAATTCTAGATTGATTTGGAAATTATGGTCTCTGACCAAGAAAAACAACTTAAATTTAGCTCTTTGGTAAATCCTGGGAATTTTGGGGGGCAGGAGGCTTGTGTTGCTTTGATTCTTGGTATTTCCAAATGTTAAGATGAATATACAGGCTGCTGCTTATTTAAAATATGTGCTAAATGAATTAATGTGTTCTGAAATTCTTTCTCTGTTTTCACTGATGTTTGCATTTGCAGGAGACGCCCTATAACCGGCTCCCTCCTCCTCCCCAGCCCCATCCCAGTCTAGATGAGCTGCATCGAAGACGAAAGGAAATCATGGCCCAGCTGGAGGAAAGGAAGGTTATCTCTCCACCGCCTTTCGCGCCCTCACCAACATTGCCTCCGCCCTTCCACCCAGAGGAAGTAAGCACGGCATTTTTCAACTCCGTTGTCCCCTTCTCCTCTGCCAGTGGTTTGCCATGTCCTGTTGACGTGGTCTTCACCTGGTCTTAAGGTTATGAAAATATTTTCCTGTTTTTTCTAAGAAGTTTACTATTGTATTTCCCATTTAGACCTGCAGTCTCTCTAGAATAGATTTTTTTATTCTAGCGTGTTAGGTGTCAAGGTCCATTTTCCCTCCAAAGGATAGCTTGTTGACTGAGCACCATTTAGTGAAAAGACCTCTTTCCTCACTCCCCTGCAGTCACCTTCATCATATCAGGTCAACTTTGTCACAGCCAGGCAACCATGTGCGTCTGAGGACTCACGTTCCGCTTCGCGGCTGTGTCCCGTGTCACTGCGCCGACACCATGTCCTCTGGGTGCAGTGTTATAACACGTCTTAGTATGGAGTGGTGTCTGCTCTTCGGTGCTGTTCACGGCTGCCTCTGCGGACACATTTCAGAGTCGTCATTTTGTTGTCCACAACACAAATCTGCTTCAATTATTTTTTAATCCTCACCAGAGGATGTTTATCGATTTGAGGGCAAAAGGGGGAGAGAGACAGAAAAACATCATCAGTGGGTTGCCTCCTGTATGCGCCCGACTAGGGATTGAACCCACAGCCTAGGCATGCACCCTGACCAGGAATCGAACCCGTGACGTTTCAGTGTGTGGGTCAATGCTGTAATCAGCTGAGCCACCAGGCCAGGGCTGTCTGCTTGCTGCAGCTTCTGTTAGGGTTACGCTGACTCTGGATCTGTGCTGTTCAGTACTGAGCCACCAGCCACGTGCGGCTAATGAGTGCTTAAAGGGTGGCCGGTCCATCCAAGTTACATGTGCTGTAAGCATAAAATACACACCGGGTTGGAAGATGTAGTGCCCCCAAAAGTAAAAAATACTCCATTTACATATACCTGTTAATTGCAGGTTAAAATGATAATGCTTGGCTATATTAACTTTAAAAATATTTTTTATTTGTGTAATGTAGCTATTAGAGATTTTTAAATTGTGTGTGGGGGTCTCATTTCCATTAAACAGTGTTGCTTTAGATCCACTTGGGGAGAAGCGACATCTTTCTAATACTGAGTCTCCAAGGACGTGGTCTTCCCTCCACTTACTTGAATCTTCTTTAATTTCTCTCAGTAATACCGCACGTCATGTAGTTTTCTGTCATGCACATCTTTCATTAAACTTATTCCTAGATAACTGATTCTTTAAGCTATTTTAAATAGAATCCGTCTCTCTCTGATTAACGTAGAGAAGATGTATTATGTCAGCCCTTACGTTCAACAGCCCTGCTACATTGCAGTATTAATCTCAGTATTCGTTAGTGGACTACTTCAGGTTTTCTGTGCACGCAGTCATGTCCTCTGTGAGTAACATCCGTTTGGCTTTCCGCTTTTTTCTTTTTTTCAGTCCTCATGTCTCTCTCTTCTTACCGTGTGACAGCTCACCCTCCAGGATAGTGCTGAACAAAAGGGATCAGAGCACGGATTCGTGACTGATTTGCAGTCTTTGAGCGAACGTGAATGGAGCTCTTAATTTCATTATATTTGCTGTAGGGTTTTTTGTAGATAATTTTTATCAGGTTAATGAAATTCCTCTCTTGTTAGTTTTTGTTTGTTTTTTTTTTTTTTACTTTTATAAATGAGATATGCTGAAGATTTATTTGAATAATGAGGAAAGTAGCAGGATGGTGAAGTTGATGGAGAGAATAGGTGAGAGAGGCTGATAAAGTAGCGAAAGGCAGAAAAGAAGGAACACTGATACAGAAAGTTGCTAGAATAAACTGATCAAAGTACCGCAGGGCCGTAAACCATGATTTGGGGGGTTATCTTCTCTGTTTCTACAGGACACTCCTCATCGTCATCACGAATGAGTGCTAGCATCTTTTTAACCTCTACAGCATCTGTATGGTCTTCATTGTCCCAATTCTGATAGCAGTAGTAATTTTTCTGACTTGCTGGGGATTCATCCATTTTGTCTTTTCAAAAAAACAAACATCTCTTTGTTGATCTTACTTATATATTTATATTGGTTTGTTGATTGTACGTATTGTCTCATTTATTGTGTGTGTGTGTATTTTTAAGTCAGGTTTTCTCAGCATCATTGCAGTTGATGTTATGTAAGGAAAATGTCTTCCATCCTTTATGTGTAGAATTGTAGTTCTAAACAACATTGGTGTCTGACAAATTGTAAGTACGGGCAGTGAAAAGTAAAGCACATCATATCACACCCAGCAGACAGTAACCTTTTGGGTCTGTGACAGTGATCTAAATAAAAGTTGTTCACGTATCTAGCTTTCCTAAGCACTTTGGATGAATTGCCCGTAGCAGTGTAGATTAATTAGTAAGCTCATAGCATCTTCTATTAATGTAATTTTACTTGTAAAGTATAAACATCACGTGTTTTTGAAAATTGTACATTAGGGACATCCTAGGACCTGGTTATGCCATGCTGTTTTTTAAGACATGGGGAAACGACACGACGCTGTGAAAAGTGAGCTAATTATGGAATCAGACGCCTTTGAAGTTCAGCCGTGTCACGCAGCATGTGATCTTCTGCGAGTTACTTGGCCTCCCTGACCCCCGAGGAGGCTCGGGTTTCCCATCTGTGAATTGAGCACAGGGAAGCCTGCTCAGGGCGAGGCAGTGGGGATCAAGTGGGACCCGAGGCCCGTGGCCCGGAGCAGGCCCTTGGTGGACGATGACCAGTGGCTGCTGCCCAAACGCTCCATGCAGTTGGCCCTTGAACAACATGGGGGATGGGGCGCCAGCCCCCATGAAGTCAGAAATTCAAGTCTGACTTTCGACTCCCTAAAAACTTCACTGCTATGCAGTCATCCCTCGGTATCAGGGCGGGGGGGTTGGTTCCAGCCCGTGCCCACGTGTCAAATCCATGGATGTTCGAGTTCCTTACATAAAGTGGCATAGAACAGTGCATGCAGTCAGCCCTCCACTTCCGCAGGTGCAGAGCCTGGGAGTGCAAGGCTCTGTGTCATGAGTCTGAGCAGTTCAAACCCATGTCGTTCATGGGTCGGCTGTATTTACACTTCAGTTCTGATTGTAACAACATACATAGAGTTGTATCAACTTTGCATGTTCTAAATGTACAGAACAAATTCCTCCAAAATCCCATTTTACACATCACTGTCAAATTATTGGATATTTCGATTTTTCTGTGCATGAACTAACATATTATTTTTAACAGTGTCATTTAGTAGTTTATCTTGAGGTTTTGTACATGTTTTGTATGTCAGTTTATAAATTAATCTCATTCTTTTTAACAACTGCATAATACATTAGGGTCAGGGGAAAAGCACTCTTTGGTAGGTCACTAAACAGCTAGCTTTTTAGTACATCTCTGAAAAGCTAGCTGTTCTACACGAAGTTTGGATGCGGAGGAGAAATGAAAAAGGATATGAAATTTTAAACATAGAGGTAGAACCAAAAAAAAGCAAAGAGATACTAATGTTGGAAACGGGCATTGTGGTTGGAAATGCGTGATATTTGGAAATAGCAGGCCCAGTGGCATGCGGAAGACCAATACTGAGGACTCAGAAAAAGGAAGATTGTCTTAGATCGGGGGAGGCCCAGAGCCACCTAAGTGTTCCGCAGCCCTGGGGTGTCGGCGTAGGTGTCCGTGGTCAAGTGAAAGCAACGTTGAAGTCCAGGCACCGTCCACGAGCCTTGGAGAGACCGCCTGTGCTGCCGCAGGTGGACTTGAGACCCACGGGGGGTGGTGCGCGCACCAGCACTGCGACAGCTGCCGAGCACGACCCACGTGTGAGTGCTGCCGTCTCAGCAAGAACGCGCTAGACCTGGGATAGCTGTTTTGTCGTCACGTAACTTCCGAACTCCTCTCGAGACAACAAAATGAGGCATCTTTTCATTTTCACTTCGTTGAGTCAACCTCAGGACCGGAATTCTTCCAAGATAAGAATTATTACTAATACAAGAGATTTCAGTTAAAAAGTTATTACATCATTGCACAGAACGTTAAAAATAGTTCCACGTTCTCGTTTCCCTGGAATGTTATTGAGAGAAACATTGAGAAGGAGGGTATCGCAACACCAGGGCCTGGTACGTGTTTTGTAGTCTAAAACCCGTGACAAGTTGGATGACCGTCAGATGCCGTTTCAGCGGCGTGTCCTCCGAAACGTCTGCTCTCTCAGGGCCGGGCCTGGGTAGTCCTTGGGCGGGAAGCTTCTGCTTTCTCTGTGTTGTTTACTCATAGACCCATTTCCTATTGTTTTTCCTTTTTTCTCCTCCCATCTGTAGTTTTTGGATGAAGACTTGAAGGCTGGGAAATACAAAGGAAATGATTATAGCCAGTACTCTCCCTGGTCATGTGACACCATCGGCTCCTACATTGGAACCAAAGATGCAAAACCCAAAGATGTTGTGGCAGCAGGGAGTGCGGAAATGATGGTATGTGTGATAACTAAGCCATGGTTGATACAAGTCAAGATCAACCAAACGAATTACTTACCATTACAGTGTAGACACAAAACAATGAGCTTTACTTAAGAGTTTCAGGCTAACCCTGGCTGGGGTGGCTCAGTGTACTGAGTGCCGACCTGGGAACCAAAGGGTTGCTGGCTCCATTCTGGGTCAGGGCACACGCATGGGTTGTGAGCCAGGTCCCCAGTAGGGGGCGTGTGAGAGGCCACCGATCAATGTTTCTCTCACATATTGATGTTTCACTTCCTCTCTTTCTCCCTCCCCTTCTCTCTAAAAATAAATCTTTTTTTTTTTAAGTTTCATGCTATATTCTGTGCTGTGCAATTGAATTACATTTACACTATACTTTCATGTTTTTTTCAGATATAAATAAAAATATTTATCTAGACAGATAACATTTATTATGTTTCTGTACAGGTAGCAGTTAACCCAACAGCCTCTTAGATCCAAAATTAAGTTATTTTGCATAACTAATCAAGGTCTCGAATTTCTCATCTAAGTAAATTATAACTCTTCTACAACTCTGAAGTTTAAACAACAAAGTTGCATCTAATGAAATAGAAGTATGTGAGTCAGAATTGTAGCTGCATAGCCTCAAGTGAGTTGTGGTATACTGCAAAGTTACGCTTATGCTCTTTTGTTTTTTAACAAAGAATGAAACACCAGTATATCCAATGTCCAAGCTTAAAATGTATCACTATTTTATCTTAATTGTTTCTTTATTTTTTAAAGAAATAAAACTGTACAGAGGTAGTTAAATCCTCCTGTCTAGACCTCCCTGCTCTCCTTTTTCCCCCTCCCTCCTTCCCCGGGGGTAACTCTGTCCTGAACCGAGATCTCAGTGTGGGGTGGATTTCTCGCTTTACTTGTCAGAACGTGGAGAGTAAAGGAGTGAGAGACCAGCGCCTGGATCACCAGAGAAGAGCTGCCGAAACCAGTGATGACGACCTCATCCCGTTTGGAGACCGGCCAACAGTCTCGCGGTTTGGTGCCATCTCTCGAACCTCCAAAACAATCTATCAGGGTGCTGGCCCATTGCAGGCGATGGCACCTCAGGGAGCTCCCACAAAATCTATGAACATGTCAGGTAAGACCCTCAGGGGTCAGCTGCTCTGGAGGGCTCGCAGGCGGGGCCCCCAGCACCACCCCTACCCCCGCTTTCTGTCATTGCTGTCCGCAACCGTCCATGACAGCCGCCCTCAAATCCTCCGTGGAGTTGTCCCTGGAGAAAGGTAGTTACCCACCAGGGAACTCGAGGGTACGGACTAAAACTAAATGTCTGTATGCAAACATTGCCTCTTTTTTAGATAGCTTCATTGCTTTTTATTAGAATGACACATTATTGTTTTTTAAAAATGCAGTCAGGAAAAATTACAAAGACTGGTGTTTCGTGGGGGGAAGCAGACATCGGTGCGCTGTTACTGTACTGGTAGAGCTCTGTCCCGATGGCCGGGCACACCGTGGGCGTGTGCCTCTCGGGGCATGGCTGTGCAGGGGAGCCGGGCGTGGGCGTGGGCGGCGCACGGCCTGCAGCCAGTTGCTCTCTTGCAGACTACAGTCCCTACGGGGCCCACGGCGGCTGGGGCGGCTCCCCGTACTCCCCTCACCAGAGCGCGGCGTCTCAGGCACACTTCGGCGAGAGGTACGCGTCGCTGCTTCCGCTCCTGCGCACCGTTACCGTTTTGCCACTTTCCTCGTTTTGTTTTTCTGGCCCGTGTTTTTTTAATAAAGTTTTCCATGTATTCCATGGTTTCTTTTCCACCGAAGGGAGAGACTATCCATGTCAGAAGTGACCAGTCACGGAAAAGCCCTCCCATCCGCCGACAGGGAGCAGCTCCGACTGGAACTGCAGCAGCTGGACCACCAGATCAGCCAGCAGACCCAGCTGCGCGGACTGGAGGTACCGGCCTGTAGGCGGGCTTTCATTCCGGTTTTCGGAGGGCGCTCAAGGGGCTTTTCAGAGGAGGGTCTTTGGAAGTACCACGAGGGCAAGACTTTAAGGTCTGCTTTTTGAGAGTTAGGGTAGGTGTCCATGCTTCAGAGAATGTGAGTACTTAGAGTTTAGTTCTGGGACGGTGGGAAACTTAGAATTTTATTACCTGAGAATAAAACACAGGTGATCTGAATTTTCCCAACAGGTAGTTATCAACGTGCGCCTTAGCTTAAGATTGGTTTTTGATTTTTCATACTTCTTTACCTTTTAAAATTTATTTGCTTTCATTCCCAGCGCTTATTTATGTATCTTTAAAAAAAATAGAAACTTAGATCTCTGCCTTTAAAAAATAGTCTCTGAGCCCTGGCAGAGTAGCTCAGTTGGTCAGCGCATCATCCAGATACACCAAGGTTGCAGGTTCAATCCTCGGTCAGGGCACGTTAAAGAATCAACCAATGAATACATAAATGAGTGGAGCAATAAAAATAGTCTCTGTATAATAATAGCATCTTCATTAATGTAGTTCTTTTAGTTTGTAAGTTACCATCATATTAGCTGGCCCTCACCGTGTCCCCAACAGGCAGGGTAGGCGGGTAGCACTGTTCCCCTTTTTGGTTGAAGTCTATTAGTTTCACAGAAGTGGGAGCGTCAGCCCTAATCGCAAACTCCAGATTCAGGGTTCCCGCTCACTCATGGCTTTCCGTCTTAGTTGAAATTTCTAAACTCATTTTCTGCCCCAAAGGAATAACAGCATCATTTGCAGTCTTGCCACATATTTAACTTAATTCTGGTTAAAGGTCATTGCCATTGACGAGGTTTCATTGAAATAACTTACAGGATGTACCAGAGAAATTCAGTAAATGAGGGGAACAGTATACATTTCTAGTTGTCTTCTCTAAGAGCAGCTTATACCTAAGGTTAAATCGCTCTCACTGAGTTTAAGTCCCCCTATTTTTCTTTTTGAACGATACTCAAAGAGACGGTACCTTCTAAGTTGCATTGTGTTCATCGCAAACACCTGGGCGATAAGCTGCTCGTGGCCGTGGTCTGGAATGGGGCCTGGCCATTCCGCGCATGGTGCAAAGCGTGCTGAGCCGCGTGTGTGCTTGGCTTGGTACACTAGGCTGTTAGTAACAGGCTGCTGTTGCAGAGGGAGGCGAACACCCTGGCAAGCCAGTCGCAGCCCCCACCAGCACCCCCAAAGTGGCCTGGAATGATCTCAAGTGAGCAGTTGAGCTTGGAACTGCACCAGGTGGAACGGGAGATCGGGAAGAGGACCCGGGAGCTGAGCCTGGTGAGTGTTGTGCTGGGAGAAGAGGGGGAGGTGACGGGAGAGCTGCTCTGTGGTTGTGTCACAGAGCTCGTGGCTCTGGGGTTCTAGAACCATCCAGAGCCATCGAATAATCACCCCAAAGCACTCCAACGAGTGCTTAACACTTAGGCTAAGTCTCATGACGATGGGCTTCCAGCCTGGTTTATCATTCCTCTCCTCATTCCCTTTGGTTTGAGTGTGTTCTTTGTCTTAGGACTCTGCATTGCAAAAACCGTTTAGGGAAAACAAGGCGGTTCAGTATATTTGGCTTTTTCTAAGCCGTCCTTTCTGTGGGATGTTTCCATGTTAACTTGAAGCCTCCCCCCCTCGTCCAGCTCGGGTGGTGAGCAGTGGGTTGTACTCCATCATTATGTCTGCCTCTCTGTGCGTCTGCCTGTGTCTGCAGTCGTTTGACACAACTGAGTGATTTCCGGACCATCAGTTTGCATTACCAGTTCGGTGTCTCTTCACTAGCACCATTAATAAAGGCTAACTGCATTCATTTCCTCCTCTTTCAAAGGAGAACCAGTGTTCTCTGGACATGAAAAGCAAATTGAATACAAGTAAGCAAGCAGAAAATGGGCAACCAGAACCCCAAAACAAGGTTCCAGCTGAGGACCTTACCTTGACATTCAGGTAAAGGAAGGGACGTTTTCAGTCTTATATTACCCAGTCATGACAGAAATACCCTTAGAAATGTGATTTGGTGTTTAAAATATCATTATTCTGTATGTATTGAGGAAAGAATATTTTTACATAAATTTAGGAGTTATGAAACTTTAGAACAGATCTAATGTTGAATTACCATGTTAAGACCTAAGAAATTTTCTGATTATGTTTCTTTCTTCCTGTTTTTTAATTTATTTGAGACCAGTATTTACATTTTGATGTACACCTTTCTAGTCTTTTTGAAGTGTGTGGGCACTGAGCTTCTTTCAGAACCACCCCCATCACTCCGTACCCCTGGTTTTAATTTGATCTATCCCGTACCATCTAACGATTCTTCTACAGGTGTGGAAGGACACCTACCAGGTACTCGAGACTTTCCCATACATAGTCCTGACTTACACTCCTGATGATAGGTGACAGTAACCGCTCATGCCCTGTTGCTTTTAGGCTTAGGGTTTTGCTGTTTAAATCTATGCACTGTTTTGGGTTCAAAAAATGTCTTATATTAGTAAGGGATCAGCACTTTTTCTTTAAGGCAAGATTTAAATATTTAAAATGATGGGTTTTACAGTCTCTGTCAAAGCTCCCACTTCTGCCATTGCAGTGCGAAAGCAGCCACGGACAGTATGTGAACAACAGGCAGGCTGTGTTCCAATAAAACTTTATTTACAAAAACCGGCAGCTGGCCAGCCTGAAAGTCTGAAAGCTGTTCATATCGTGTCCGTACTGCTAAAAGAATGGTCCTGTTGATTTTATTCTACTAAGTAATCATTTTTATCTCCTTTTCTGAAAACTCCAACGCCTTTTTTTAAATGTGAACAGTGATGTACCGAATGGATCGGCCTTGACACAAGAGAATATCAGCCTCCTGTCAAACCAGACCAGCTCTCTGAACCTGTCAGAGGACCCTGAGGGAGGAGGGGACAACGACTCCCAGAGGTCAGGGGTCGCACCCAGCCCTGCTCCCTGAAGCAGGAAGAGCCGCACTCTCGCCCTCCCTGGAAGGAAGAACTCGACTCCTGCACCCGCCCTCTGAGAGCGGCCTCCTCCTCCTCCTCCTCCGGCCGGCGCGAGCAAGCGCGGCGGCGATGCGCGCAGACCCCACTGCTCCTGGCCGGCCCTGCGCATCGCTCACACCAGTGCATTTTTTAATTTAAAAAAAGAAAAAAGAAAAAGAAAATTAGCAGTATCTGCAAGCAATTCAGATTAAATTTGTTTTTGTTCTGTGAATGAACTTTATTTTAATAACTTTGGACGCCTTGGATCCAGGGCTTTAAAAAAAAGAAGATATTATATATACACTCTGTTTGATTAATTGTATGATCTTAATGAAGTAGGCTTTTCTTGTATTTTGGTATTATTACATACCCAGTGTATAATTCCTTCCCCGCAATCCTTTCCCAATCTCACAACCCCGTAAGTTAAAACAGACAAAAGGCCCCAGCCTTTCTGAGAAGTCTGTGGTGCTTGACAGACAGACAGACAGACAGTAACAGACTGGTCATTGGAAAATGTGCAGCGGACCGGGTTTTCTGAGAGAGCTGCTCTTTGGAAGCCATCACAGACTTTCCCTCTCGGGGGCACCCCTCCCGTGTTGTAGGTTTGGTTTCCCACGTCAGTAAAACTGTGTCGTCGTCGTCGTTCAGAGGTGTTACAGTAGTTCTTGTTTTTGTTTTTAACTTGTCAGATAGTTACTTACTTTTGTGAGTCCTCATTTTCCATAGTACGGATCCTGTTCATTCTCTCAATGTGATCAGACAGCGAGCCAGTGTCTCAGATCTTTGCTGATCAGACTCACGTGGAGACTCTTCAGAAATGAACTGTAACTGATCAGCACTGGAAATCCATGCTTAGTGCATCACCTCTATCGAGCCGATGGTCGGAAATGTTGGTCTGTGCTTTTCCAAACTGAACTTTGGCTGAAATTGTAAAATGTTAAAAAAAGGGACAATCGGCACTTGATTTGAATTTAACAGGAACAGAGCCGCCCTGTTTCACTGGATGCTTTTGCTTTCCCCTCAAAACCCAGAAGTCCGGAATAGCGTCTCTCCACAGTGGCACCCCTGGCTTTCAGAGAGACTTGCCTGGGTCTCGAGGATAGTTTGTGAACTGATCAGTTGTTGCTGTTCAGAATCGTTAGCGCAAGAAGGTAGTAAGTACCGAGAAGTCAACGTCTAGAGACTTGGCTTTGCGGTATTGAAAAGGCTCTTCGTGACAATGTTGAGAAGGATAAAGAACTTTCGTTATCTGGCTCCACTGCACATATTCTGACGGCGTGTCTGTACTGAGCTGAGACCCTGCACGACATGCTCAGCGGGGACCATTCGCTGTGGTTGCCCTCCCACCCCTCCGTGTGCCCGAGGTTTTCCGATTGCCCTTTCCGGGCCGTACTACTAAAACAGAAAGCACTGGTTATGTAATAAGTTACTGCATTGCTTTGGTTGGGTAAAAGCAAGAGTTTGTATTTTTCTTGTTTCTTATTTTCTTACCCTTAGCTCTTGCTGAGGTCCTCACCACCTCAGTCTAAGCTCTGTGTCCATCATACTGTTCACCGAAACAGCCCGGGGTGGGGTGGGGGGAGGGGCAACAGTCCTGCCATTGCCTACCAGTAGGGGGGTCCAAACCGAACACTCTTTTGAGTAGCGATTATTTAATTTGCCCAGTCAAGGCACCGCGTTTATATACTATTTCACATTGAATTTGATTATGCCCTGCAGACCTGGCTGGTCAAGGATTTGATATACACATATTGGCTTGGGATTCGAGCTTTCTTTTTTATTTAAATAAAAATTTATATATATTATATATATACAGATATACATAGCTATATCTGTATATATATTGGGTATGTTTTAAGGATTTTTTCGCATGAGCGCAGCTGTTGCGATAAAATGACTGATTGGGAGGTAGAAGCACTGAATAAAGATGAGGCGTTCTTCTTTGGAGATCCATATTTTCCTGCTTTGTCGATACACTTGCTTTTTTGATTTTGTTTGTTCTGCTTAAAACCCTTTTATATTGACTCTCTAAGTGCTTATTGTGTGTTTTTTGGGGGGAGAAGGAGAGAAGCAGAGGTGTGTCTGACAGAGTCCCGGGAGCCCCCGTCCCTCTGGGCCACAGAGGTGGCCGCGCCCTTGGCCCCCAGCCGTGTGCGGGCAGCGTCCGTGTCTCCCTTCTCCTCCGGACGGGTCAGGCGATTCCGGACTTTTAGAAGCAGTCGGTTCCATTTGGAACTCAAAATGATTCCGGTATTGGAAGGAAGCTTACGGGCGTTGATTTTGTTAAAGTTCAGAATAAAAGTAAGATTCCATTTGCGTACGTACAGCAGCCCCTAGTAACTTCTGTTATTCTCGTTCCCTTCGAACGCTTTCATTCCCTCTCGTCCCCTCTCTCACCGTTTTCCACGCTAGTCAGGAGTGGAGATGAACTTGCGCATTCCCATTCCGAGTGAAACCAGGAAAGCCACTGTTTGCAATTGACTTAAACTAGTTTCTTTCCCTGCGTAAGGTGTTTTCATTTGGGGGGTAGGGAGACCCCTTAAAGTGAAGGCTTCACTCTAGCTGCACCTCTCTAGGGCCCCACACGCTCAAGGAAAGCTGGCTGTGTCGAAGGCAGGGGATGGCCTCCTGACCCATGGTGCCCACAGCTTACAGGCCGCCCCAAACTGGTCGTTCCACCCGACCGCTTGGACATGCTTACAGCTCGCCTAGTGCTTGTGAGTAGTGTTAGGAACTCAGTACAGCCCCCAAAGTCTGGGGTTCTTTTCCCTTTCCCTTTTCTCTCTGATACGTTTTCAGAGAGGATGAGCCTGTGGCGGGAAGTGGCCTGTTGCGGCAAAACTGCTTGACTCCTTAACTGCTCTTTGTCAAAGTCTATGAAAGGCATTGATTTGTTTGGCTTTTAAAATTGATGCCTTTAGAAGGAGTTAAGAGATTAAACCAGTCAGATAGAAAATACAGTTTTTACACTTTCTATTAAAATATTCATTTCTTCTGAAGATGACTATTTCACTGAATTCAAAAGCAAGAACTTGGACGTCTCAGATGGACATGAATGATTCTGAGAGGATTAAGGTAGGAATAATAAGCACTGTGTTCACTATTTAACTAAAAACCAGGCTTTTATCCTAGCTAGGAGTAGAAAAGTACTTTGACTTACTCTTTTTTTCAAGGGGTTTCTGGCAAAGTGTAGAAAAACTGAGACTCAGATATCTAGATTCAATTTCTGACTTACATGGAATTCTTTTTGCCTTACCGGTAATATTGTTACAAGGTAAATCCCATAGCTTCCCTGTCTTGGCTCATTTAGAGGCTAACCTGACCAAAGATCTAATCCTTATTACTTTTGTAATCAGAAGTTAGTTATAGGTTTCTACTAACATTATTTAAATAATAAGACACTATTTCGAAAGCCAGCTATAAATATTCAGCTGCTCAAAATGTATACAAACTGATTTGGTACAGCATTAATGTAGCCGAGTCTCTTTTTCCATCCATTTCCCTTCCCTTCTCCTCATCCTTCCCATGTATTTGTTCTTTTGCCTGAAAGACAAAATTGATGTGATTCTCATTTGCTACTTGAATGTATAACTTCATCAGGCTTCCCATCGGTCTTCAGGGTTGGACCTCAAAGTTGTTTTTCTCTTTTTTTTCCTGGCCCTTTTCTATCTTGCAAATTCCCCTTAGTTTACCCTCCCACTGCCCTCCCCAATCTGCAACAGTGACAGTTTGCTGCCTCACAACAGAGCATTCAAATGAATTCGCTTAGCCAATAACTTCTGTGAAGTTGCCTTTTCTAATGGTGTTATTACTCAGTGATGCACAAATGAGGTATTTGCCCTACTGGTAGGCAAACAAAGGTCTGGTTCAGAATGGCAGCCTGCTGTTCGTTCGTTCGTCTATCTGTCTGTTTTTACCGGAGAGCCAAAGACTTGTGCTATATTCTGTTTTGGTTTGGGGGAAATCGTAGCCATTTTGATTTTGAGACCGTGAAGTGTTTGTGAGTGGATTGTATTGCATAAGTAGATTTATCTCAAGTTAACTGGTAAAGTTATCTGGCCTTTTCAAATGTCAAAGTACTGAAAATTCATCAGTTTCTCTTTTAGCAGGGACTGTCATCTTTCACAATATTATGTGTAAGGTGTCCCTTCCTCCTTTTTTTGTCACTATCTTGTCACAATAACATCTTGCGTGTTTTTGATTTTTTACTTGTGCCTAAAGAAAAATTTCCTGTCACCAAGGTCAAGTCATGGGCCTGGGTCAGAGTATCCGTGAGCATGTGACTGGTGAGAAATAACTAACTGCAGGCAACGTACATCAGATTATATTCAGATTAGGAGAAAAACACTCCTTTTCACTGCGGAGGAGTGTTTGGTTGCTAGTACCTGTATGCAAATGGTGATGGGTGAAGGTCTTCCCTTTCTTCTGCATTCTTTCTGCTCATCTTGAAGAATTGAGTAAGAACTCATCATCTATAAAACCTATCTGTTAGAAGCACCTGGAATGATTTCTATTTCATGAAAAGGAAAAGCCCAGCTCAGCTACTTACTGGGAGAAATTAATGACCTGCCTGGAAATTAATTGCAGTGTTCCCTTAGATTTTTACCTTTAAAGAGTCCGATTTTGTTTCCCTTTAACTTGGTGTTATATGGTTAAAGTGTCCTCTTCCCTGAAAAATCTGCCTGTCCCTTTAGATGAAAATGAGAGCTCTAAACTAACGCAGTCACTTGCGACGCTGGCAGCTGGGGGAGCAGAGCAGTCTGCTGCGGCTGCTGTCATTTCAGCCCGCAGTGCCCCCGGCCAGGCCGCATTCTTCCCGCCTTGGACAGCTATTTTTTTATATGTATATTTATTTGTTCCTTTATCTCAGCTTTATGAAATTTTCCTGCTGAAATGACTTATTGGGAGTTGTAGGTGGATTGCAATTAATATGTTGTTAAATTCTTTCAAATTTTTTTCTATTTATTAATTTTGGAGAGGAATGTTGATTGGTTGTTCCACCCTTTCATACATTCATCGGTTGACTCTTGTGTGTGCCCTGAGCAGGGATTGAACCCTCAACCTTGACATATTGGGACGATGCTCTAACCAACAGAGCTACCCAGCCAGGGCACTGTATTTTTTTTTTTTTTCCAATTCTTAATTCAACTTTTCTTAGCCACTTGAAAAAGAAAGATGTTTTTACCAAAAGGTACTGTTAATTATAACAATAAGATTTGGGTTTTTAAGATTTTTTTTTCTTCGTTAAAGATACTTCACTTGTAATAGGATCTAATGAATAAGTAGCAATAGCTGTAATGTTACAGAACAGGAAACTGCCACCACTAGGAAGAAGTGACACCTCCTAGTAATGTGTTCCCAATGGGTGGGTTTTCAGTACCGACGCACTGATCAAAGTGGGTGAAGAGCCTTTTGAAACCCTCTGTGATACAGGGACTGACTTATCCAGGATACCACTGGAATCCTCGCTGGCAGAGCCTCTGAGCTTTCAGCCATACACTGACTTCCCCCTAAACTTTATTTCCGAGCAAAACATCCCAAGAGTCATAACCTTTATTTTCAAAAGAAAAGGCACAATAACCCAAGAGAGAAAACTTAAACCTCATGACAAGATTGTGTCCAAAAAATGCATATTTAGAAAAACCAAATCCTGTGGCATTAGTATGTTGTATAATACCTAAGGTGGGTCATTTTCTTGTGTTGAGGTTTGGTGTGGTTTGGTTTCACGAAGCGGACAGAGCTCACAAGTCTTTGGCATCCATTCTAGGTTGTCCCCTCCCCCAGAAAGTCATGACTGGAAACTGGCCGGTAGCCCCTCCCAGACCCCAGCCGGTGTTTGAAAGGGTCAAGGAAAGGGTGGAAGCAAACTATTGGGTGTCTGGTTGGTTTTGTTGTTGTTGTTGTTGTTTTTGTTTGTTTTGCCTGATTTTAAAGAATGATTTTAGTGTAATATCTGAACCACCCTGTAATTTGAAGGCATTTTAAGCTTTTGTTTATTATTTTTACATCCTCTGTTCAACTAATACACTGTCCTGAGAACTACTTTTAACAGGTGTGTTGTTGCCTGAATTTTCATTATCCCATTTCTCCTGACTTCTCTTCCTACCTTCTGGAAATGAACTTGGGGGAAAATTTTGTTTTTTCATTTTATTCATCGATCCCTGGGATCCCTCATTATCTTGATGATAAATCTATGACTTTCTGGAGCAAGAGCAGTGGTAAAAGTGAATCAAGACAGTGAACAGAACCTTTCACCCACTCAAACATTTTCCAGTTGTGAGATTCCCCTTCCTGTGTGTGGTCTCTTCCTCGACACCCCACTGCCCTGCCCCCCGCCCCCGACTACGGTGGATTTGGTCTTTAGGCTCATACCAGTCTCCCCGAGACATTCTGCAGTCATTATCACCTTTTTGGGTGGATTTTATTTTGTTTTGTTTTGTTTTTAAATAACTTTTTAACATTGATGCATATTTGCTTGGGATAGAGCTTGTATAATTTACCAATCGTATTGATTGTATGTGATTGTGCCTGGCAGAGGTATACTTAACAAGACAAAAATAATATAGGTTAATAAAGGAGCCCATGAGATTTGAGTCAGAGTATAAATGATTTCATGAAATCACAGTTTTGCATAGTGAAATTTAAACCTCTTGTTGTTGAAAATCAGTGCTAGACTCGATACTTTTTACAGCTTTCTTGCACTCCTATTTTTACCCTCGCCTCAGCTCCCCGCTCCGTCCGTCTGCCTCCGTCACCTTTTGCGAAAACAAATATTGAGCCTTAAAGTGACAGCTGATTTTTCGATCACTGGGCTTGTGACATTTTGCTTTTTGCAATGTTTGCAACTTTTAAACAAAGTATAGATGGACAGTAGGTTGGAATTTCACAAGCTGTGAATAATTCCTTAGCATTCGGCAAGCTGAAATCTTATCTGAAGACTTGCTTTCCTGGAAGTTCTTTTGGAGTAGGGAAGAGAACCCCATTTGAAACGAGCCATTTTCCTCTCTTTTTTAAAAGTCTGTTTGTAGCTCTAGTTTTTTAAACAGCCTTGTGATCAAGCGAGGTGGAAAAACAGAAATAGTGGTAGGAAGATGTTCAGGGCAGCAGAACTCTGCATCTGAATAAGTTCATATTCCACTTTGTGCAGGTTTTTGAGAGGCTTAGAGCCGCCTTCAGTATTGTCTTAGTCATGGGCATGTTGTTTATATCAAAGATGCCACATTTTGTTAAAAATGCTTTTTTCCTTCTTTATCTTTGAAAACTGACTCAGCCTCATGTTGCTCCTCGTTAGTGTTTAGGGCGCCCACGAGTTGCAGATAAAAGGGTTACTTCAACATGTAGAAGGAGGTGATTCACCTTTCGGTTTGTAAATACGTGACAGCGTCTACAAGGTCTTTATCTGCTTTCTGTCAGCATTTATATTAAATGATAAATTAATGAGGAGAAACCGTGTCGTGTGTTTTTGTACGTGAGTCTGCGCCACCTTATTCTAACCATGGGATCCATCTCTCACACCTCTTTTTCTTTCGAGGTGAAAGACAGAGAGGTAGATCATGTGTGTAAGCACACACGTACTTGTAGGAGCCAGACTTTCCGAGACATCGTAGGAGTCGGTCCAACCTTCAGATACGCTGCTGCCCAAATGCCTCCGCTTCTCACCCACTGAACACGCAGCGGGAGGGAGGTGCTGGTCCCGGGGACTCACACCCACAGCCCCAGCCTCCATGGCTTCTCTTAAAACCGGCCCCTCTCCCGGTGAGGCAGCACGGACCGGCTCGGGGTGCCTTCCTGAGAGACTTTTTATCGGTCCGTTCTTACCGATTCCTCGTTGTCCGGGCATCCCCACCCGTTCGTTGTTCCTTGCAGTTAGAGGATGAATGTAGGTTTATTTGCTCCTACATGCAAAAAAGGACATAAAGGGAGGAGGCACCACTGTAGATTCAAAGAAACTTAGATGCCAAAATCAAATGCAACATGTAGACTTTGTTTACATTCTGATCCCAACAAATTGAATGTGCAAAGCCGTCTGCGGTATCACTGGGGAAGTTTGATTAAGTATTGGGTGTTAGATATAATCAGGGAACGATAGTTTTGTTCAGTGTGATGATAGCAACATAAGAAAACATCCATCTTTTTTTAAAAGATGCCTAACCATGGCTGGAGTTTACTTTAAACTATCTTTTTTAAAAGGTTTTATTTATTTTAGAGAGAGGGGGAAAAAGGGAGAGAAACATCAATCAGGTGCCTCTTGCACGCACCCTGACTGGGGACCAATCCTGCAACCCAGGCATGTGCCCCAACCAGGGGTCAGACAGGCGACCCCTTGCGGGTCAGCGCTCAGCCACACTGATCAGGGGTAGAACTGCTAAATACGTTGCCAGTGAGGGTTACCTAGTCCTACCAGCAGTTAGCAATGAGGTACCTGTAGGTACCATATCTGACCTCAAGAGAAGGGGCGGGAGTGAAAAAGGCTCAGGAGAACAACAGGTGCCGAGTACTGCAGCCGTCCTTCATGTTACATGGTCCAGAGCGGGCGTTCCACAAGCAGACCTTTGTCTTCACCGCTCACCGAGGCCTCCCCTGCTCACAGCAGCAGGGGACTTCGGGGCCCCCAGACAGGCTCACGTCGATTATTGTGAGTCGGGTGTGCAGGGGTTAGCACTTCAACCCCAGTAACCAGCTAGCCTGCAGCGGGCCCCTAGGAAACCCCTTTGCCGTCCAACACGGTGGATCATGGGACATGTGAAGACACTTGTAACTGCTCACTGAGCACCCACCACCGTATTTACAGAGTAGTTGATTGAGTACTCCTCTGTGTGCATGCAACCCTGTCGAGGGCAAAGAGAACTCTCTGTCCCTTCCAGGAGCTGGGGCTCCTGTCACCGAACTGCACGTGTATACAGTTTAAAAATAGGCAACGATCATCTGAACACACCGGACAGAATCAGCAAGGGATGCTCCCCCACAGTTCTCAGAAGAGACGAGCAAGGAGCTGTGAGGCCGTGCGAAGGAGACTTCGCTTCGCCCGGCGGGGCAGCCCAGGCTCTCCTGGGCAAGTGGCTTGAAGGTAAGACTTGGAGAACGGGGGAGATGGGAGGAGTGCTGGAGACAGGCAGGCCCCTGGTCAGAGAAAACAGGCCGAGGGAGCTCTGAGAATGAAGCAAGCTGTGTTGCTATGGAGACTGTGAAGTCACGGGCTGGGGGGAGGCATGGGGACGGTGGCTTGAGCTGAGGCAAGCAGGTCCCCGAGGCCCATGGACCGTGCCGAGGTGTCCGGACTTTACTCTGAAAGTAAAGGGAATCCTGGGAAGGGCTGTCAGCAGGGGATGAAGGGATCAGAGTAGCGCCTCTCCGTTTGCAGTTTTTGGATCACTTCCCTGTCTGCTTCTTGAGATGAATGAGCACGCAGTTCCCCGCGGGCTTTTGTGAGGATGCAGCTACCGTCTGGCAGATCAGGAGTGGGGCCTGAGAAGGCCTAACCCGCTCCCAGATTATGGCGGCGCTGTCTGTCTGAAGACCACACGGTGGCGCGGTCGGGTTCCGTGTGGTGGGCGGTTTCGGCACAAAGACCCAGTTTCTGCGGATCAGACTTAAATCCGTGTGAAATGAGTGAGACATAGGACATAATTACCTGGCGACTGCTTCAGGGAAGATGTGGAGGACCGGGGAGCAAGGTGATTCTGGAAGGCCTTTTTGTTGGTTTGTTTTAGCAGCTTTATACATACTTAATTGGAATAGGCATAAACCAAAAAAGAAAATAATCAGGATAAAGTGTTGGTGCTATTTTGATTACAGGGAGGAGTCAGGAAATGGAAGATTATCAGGACAACCTTGTTAGACCATCCCGAAGCAGCCAGATTGCATAATGTTCAGAGGAAACTACTATCCCATTTAATCTGCAAATGAAAAAAGGAAGTCAGAAGTTTATCCTACTTTATACAAGAATTTTTACATAAAATATGTAGTGATTCCTTTCTCAACATGCTACCAATAACTTTAGAAAGAAGCAGCTTCCATCCCACAACAACCAGCAAATCGGACAGGCAGCTGAAGCCGCTGCACTGTAGCCCAGCGTGTGCCGTCAGCTGGTGCTGGGCCGGCGTGCATTTCGGTTTAACACACCACTGCATTTTGGGTTTCAGAAAGGCAGTGATAATTTTATTTTGGCTTTTATTCTGGATGCTTAGCATAGTTACGGCGATAGTTCAAGCCTATGAAGTGAAGGTAGTCAAAACTGAATGATAATTAATACAATGTCTTGCAACCTACGTACATTGTATAACGCTCACACAGAAGGAAACCAGTGTCATTCAGTTGGTGTTTTGCGGAGGCGCACACTACACACAGAGAGAACCAAAAGAACTATCAAAAGCAATTACTCTAAATGTACTACGGCAACAGTAAAAATGCAACTACACCATACACCATAGAACTAAAGTCCTACGAACAGCACTAGTTGATTTCGAGAATAAAGATGACTGGTTGTGACACAAAACTGAGCCTGCATCCGTCATTCTGAATCATAATGGCTTGTAAAAGCATCAGGTTTCTAGGAGAGACACTATTCTGTGAAAGTCAGCAAATCCTCTCAACGCTTCCCATCTGTAAAGCTGGGATAAGGCTGCAACTGCCCGCACAAGGTATCAGATCAAACAGTCAGGATTTGCAGCCATGATGTCCGACAGAATCTTCGTGCAGCATCTGCACCCTGGCTCCGAGAAAGCTTCGTGTGCATGATTTAAAGTTAGGCTGCCGAGGAAGTAAACCGGAGAAGTGCAGCCAAGCTTCCAGGGTGTTGAGACTTTCAAACCTCAGGAACGGTGTGGTCCATCACGCTTCTCATAATGCTCGGGGCCGTCCATTTCATAGCATGTTCAAAGGTAAAAGCGGGTATGATTGTAGTAGTAGTAGTAGCCACAGTCCCAGACGTGGACAATATGGCTGCAGTTTTTAAAAACATTTTATTTATGTATTTTTAGAGAGGGGGAAGGGAGGGAGAAAGAGAGGGAGAGAAATATCAGTGTCTGGTTGCCTCTCGTGCACCCGCCTCCTGGGGACCTGGCATGTGCCCTAGGCTGGGAGTCAAATCTGTGACCCTTTGGTTGGTAAGCTGGCATTCAAACCACTGAGGCACACCAGCCAGGGCGATATGTCTGCAGTCTGAGTCTTTCAGTGCAATGGCGTTGGGTCTGTTAATCTCACAGATGCTATGTTCTCTGAGAAGACTGCTTCTGTCTGCAGAACTGTCTTTTTGCCATGGGTGTTATTTTTCATTTTTAAAGATAAAACCCACAGGCCCAGTGCCATCCCTACACAATAGCAGCTGTGCCTTCCAAGGGCCTGTCGCGAATAGCCATCGTCGTCTCTTCCCTCCGAAAGCCTGCCCGAGCACCTCGTGTGCTTTATCAGACTCCAGCCTGCACTGTTTTCCCTGTTGAACTTGGCCCCCCGAACCTCAGACCAACTAATGAGGCTGGAGAATTTGCCTGGACTAGCTGAACGAACATGCCATTACCTACTGGTTCAAGCCTGACCCCAGTTTTCCCACCCCGATCCTTACACAAAATAACTCCACGAATCCCTTGCTTACTGTCTGCTCTGCGAATCCCAGCATCACTGCCGGTTACAGGAGCCACCTGGTACAGCTCCAACCGGAGGGCCTTGCTACCAGCGCCCCTGATTGGAACCCTAGGGGCCGTGGCCATATTTGCAAGTGTTTCGCCTTCATCTGAACCCAGGTGCACGTATTCGGAGAGTTCCAGATACAACTTAGGATAGAGATACTTGTCCTGAGAGATGGGAGCAGACACTTCAGACAAATCCACCAGGTTAGCAGAGTTTGCAGAAAAAGTGCTTCGAGCCTGAATTACTTTGTCTACCTTCAGGTCGTCAACAGCTGGAGACATTTCTGCAGGATTTTTCTAGGCTGCGGGGACCCGCTCGCTGCTGCTGTTGCCTCAGGTCACTGTCAGGAAGGTTTTCACATCTGAAGAGGGTGGGTCTCGGAAGGTCCTGGGGCTTGGTATGATGACCCCGGGGGGGGAGCAGAGCCTCCAGCCCGGGAGTGCACTCCATGTTGGGGGTGGGGGGGTGGGGGGGTGGCCTCGTGCTAGACGAGTCAGGTTGAGGCCAGGTCTGGAAAGGCTTTGCAGGCATTGAGTCGTTTGGATTTTAGCCTTTAACAACCACGCAAGACTTCAAGCCCGAGCCTGATGCGATCCTGAGGTTCTGGGGAGGCACTGGGGTCGGTTGCCGACGCAGGAAGGGATTCCTGAGACGGTGTTTAACCGAGGCGGCCTGAGAGCAGATGGCGCAGGCTCCTTCCAGAGTTCCCTTGACCAAGCGCTGGGTCTGCTCTCCAGTCGTCAGGTTCGAGGGGAAATGTTACTGCCGCAGGTTCCGGGAGAACCCACAGTCGCCCTCCTGTCTTCCCAACGTGTAGGTTACTGGGACAGGAGCGGTGTCGTCTGGGCTTCCTCGGCCTGTCAGGGCCTTTTTTCTTCCTGACCGTGCACTAGGGAACCCGAGGAGCTCCCGGACCCAGGGCAGACTGGCTGCCTCCTGTGTCGGCCCGAGTCTAACCGGGAGCAGCTCGAGGCCTTTGCCTCTGGCACCACTGCCTGGGGAGCTGAACTTCTGTAGCTGCCCAAGAGGTGGTTCCTGAAGCTGGTTTCTGTTCGAAGTTCAGGTGCCCTGTGCCCAGGCGGCACCTGCTGGTGCTCGCGCTGGCCGTTTGGGGAGGGCCCGAGACCCACAATGAGGCCTGATGGCGTGGAAGCTGCCAACCTGCTTGCGTTCCTTGCCCCTCGTCTCTGCCTCACCGATGGACGCAGTCAGAGTGGCCCAAGCAGCCCTTGGCAGAGGCGGGGAGCAGGGACCAGTCATCAGGCTGACCTGTGCTTATCAAAACACACACCCTCGGCCTAAACTGGCTTTACTGTGGGTTTCCTCCTGCTGCTTCTAGGCCAGATGTCCCACCCACCCCCCAACCCCCTGGCCCTCCAGGGAGCTTCCTCCCACCACCCCGCCCTGTGCTCTGCCCCTGCCCTTCTCTCTCTCTCACCACCTACACCCCGCTGCACGAGTGGGGAAGCCGTGAGCTTTGGCTCCATGCAACTGTCTCATGCTCGGCCTCTCGAGAACACCCTCGCCCGCGTTTCTGCTCACGTGATGTGCCAGTTCCTCGGAATCAGGGTGCATTTTTATTTTCCTTGGTAACTTTCCACTTGGGAGGAATCTGAAGTATGTTCCTGTTAATAAATCAGCAGAACTACTCTGATGCTGGGTTTCTTCAAACACAAATATTTATCGAGTACCCAGGACATTCAAGACCCAGTGGCATTGGCGCCGGGCATGCTCGATAAATATTTGTTTTCATTTGGTTTCCCTGAAACCCACACCGAACTTTCTAACGGCTGTGAGCGTTTGGACAAATGCCACGGAGCTGCTCCTAGAGTTTTCACCGGCAAGGTGCCAAACGATAGAATGCAGGACTTAGTTTGATGAACTTGATCTCGCCTTAATTAAAATGCCATCTCCACCTGGTGCACTGGAAGCCGGGGGCGAGCGGAGACACCTCCAGCTCTGGTGCCAGGTGTTTTGCCAAACGTCCGTGGAAGAGCTCAGATTCGAGTTACTCAGTAACCACAGCAGGATCCGCGCTCCGCTGTTTGTTCCCGCCGAGGTCTTGTTCTTGAATCCAAAGAAAAGAACAGCCGGGATGTGAGGCGAAGGCAGGGACCCACCGGCGGAGTTACCTGCTGGTAGCAGCCACCGCTGAGGCCAGAGGCAGGGCGAGGAGGGGCCGAGGGACTTCTAATTTCATTACCCACCTTGGAGGAACTATTTTTAAAAAGGGAGGGTGATTGGATGCTACATTCTCTCCTCTCCCTGGCTCCCCAAATGGACCACCCTCCCCCGAGCACAGCAAAGCGCAGAGAGTTTCTATGAGCTGTTTGCAACCTCTTCGCCACTCAAAAGAGAGAAAAGCTGCACCGCCCCAAAGTGGAGGGTCCTCTGCCATAACCAGCGTCTGCCTGAGCCAAGTCCCCCAGGCTGCCCCTCCTCCAGAAACAGCGAGCAGTTGCCGTGAAGAATTTGATTTAAATGTGCTTTTACTAGATAAGTATGCACAATTATTAAAACACGTTGCAGAATACTGATGACACTGTGTGTGCGTGTGTGTGTGGGTGGGTGGGTGGGTGTGTAGAGACAGACAGACAAACCCAGGTTGGTTTTCCCCTCTGCATACAAGCTCTTTTTCCTTTTCCTCATCAAACCAAACCAAGAAGAATCGAGAGGAGAGGGAGGGATTCTGGTCATCAAAGTCTAGACAGCGAGAGTGCGACCAGCCTGGCGTGAGGGACCCCGAAGGGCCAACTGAAAACCATCTCCGAGGGGTGCACCGGAGACAGATGTTCCCCAGCAGAACGTGGGCGACCAAAGAGGGAGGTGGCGGCCCCCTGGGCTCATCGCTGGGCCTGGGTTCGGAGGGAATCGTGGATAAACGTGGTACCGGCTATGCGGGGAGGAGCCCAAAGGTGATGTGTCCTAAGCCTGGCCCCAGGAAAACAGGTGCACAGTGAGTGTTCGCTTGGACGCTGTCCCCACAGCAAGACAACAGACAAGGGTTCGAATCTCCACTTTCCGACTGGGGCAAGTGCTTAACCCTCGAGAACAGGGCCTAACAGTGTCTCCCTGACGAGAGAACTAGATAAGCTAACGCCTGCAGAGCACTGAGCGTGGGTCCTGATAGACAAGGGAGTGGGTTTCTACAAGAACACAATGTGTGTGTGTGTAAATTAGCTTGTTTCTTGTCAGTCTCACTCACTGGACTACGTGCTGTACGAGAGCCGGGACTGTGTCGGGTTTAGCGTTCTGCTCGCAGTGTCCACGCCGGTCCTTGCCGCAAAAGTGTCCCTTAAATGTTGATGAACCAAAGCCGATCGCACGGCACCCCGCCTGTCAGCAGGTCTCCCTTCAACGCCCTGTGCCCCGCAGACGCTGCCAGGGAACGGCGGGGAAAGGGAATCGCCACAGCAGCTTTTCGGTGGGGTCCGCCGGCGTCAGCTCACTTCCGCACAGCCAGAGCCACGGTCGGAGCCACGGTCGGAGCCACGGTCGGAGCCACGTGCACGTCACTGGGGAATGAGGGTCTTCCCGGAGGATGCGGAGATACTACTGCACGTTCCTCGAGGTCCTGAGGCCGTCTGGCCTGAGCACGGGAGACAGAGCGAGGAGGACTGGGGGCGGGGGGAGCGGGGGGTCGGGGGACATTCAGGGGCTGTGCGCGTCCTTCGCAGCGATGCCCTGTCGCCCAGAACTTAACCCTGGGGCCCCACCTAACTGCAGGGCGAGGGGAGACTGGAAATAGATTGAGCTGCGTTCCCAGGAGGAAGTGCAACCGTAGTAACTCTGACGACAGACCGACGGACGGACGAGCTTTAATTCTCAACAGTCCCTGAGAGCTCAGTACTCTGTGCGCATCTAAGATTTAAAAACCCTGCCCCCCACCCCAGGGAGATGGAGCCGCACATCCGAGATCAGACAGTGAGGGGTCAGGGGTCAAGAAGCCAGGGCGTCGCTCCAGGTGTCCTGTGATTTTCCCATTACTTGGGGTGTTAGAAATTCCAGGCAGTGCACTCCTGCCGATGAGGCTGACTTTCTCCTGACTTATCTACGGTTACACATCAGTCTGGAATGCCCACAGGCCTTGGACTTGAATATCGTCAATCCACTTGTTAACATGCTGTGATTTGTCTTTCGAGTTCGGTCCTCTTCGCTTTTTGGTCTTACCAACCAGTATTTCAAAATATAAGAAAGAGAATTTCGTTATGTTACTTTCATTATTGAAAAGTATCTTCTTCGATGATAATGCAACAGAATATTTTATATGTTACAGAATTCTGCGATAACTGGGATCTTTTCTATATAAACATACGTGTGTAGAGCCAGTGTTTAAAATGGTGCCTATTATTATGCTCATATTCAAGTTCATATTAAAGAGTTTGACCGACGCGAATGTAAAGTCACAGTTGGATTACAGACGACGGGACGTTCACAGCTGTTCACTAGAAACTTTCGGCCAGGCCAGGCATGCCTCAAAGCCTGCGCTCCACCTGCGGACGCTGAACCGGGCTTCTCTGCGTCTCCTTTTCTCCTTGGTCACCCGCCGGGGGCTCGGGGGCTTCTAGTTCCTCTTTGGTGCTGCCCACAACGCCTCCCCTCCCCCCAAAGCCGCTGTGGAACACGCAACACCCTTCTCACTCACAGTCAAGACCTCTCAGAACAGGTGAGCATCTCCAGGCTCAAAACGGAAAAGGCGATCACTGCACAGGGGAGGGGTCCTCAAGGGGTCCAGGGTCTGCAGCAGCCCGGAGCTTCGGCACAGCTTCAGTCCCCACAGACGTTTCCTGTCTGATGATTAGAGAAGTCCCTAGAATTCCTGTGGCTGGGCCAACGAAAGGAGTCTGTAGCCACACGGAGGGCACCTGCTCACCCTGTCTGAGTGTGAAAGCTGTCACAGCAGCCCTGGCGACGCTGTTCCGGGCCGTTCCGGAAAAGTACGAACGGGCCCTTTGTCTCCCACTGGCTGGAATTTCTGTAGTCTCTCCCGTAACTAAACCGGGTAAAAATAGCAAGACAGGCCCACTGCAATTTGGGCTGTTTGCCTGTAAAGTACCAGGCTCTGTCTCCTGAGCCCCAGAAGAACTGTGCGCAGCACCTCCCAGCCGGCTCTGCCACCTGGGACGCACCCTCGGCGTGCCCTTGAGGCTCCTGCGGCCCCTGCCCAGGGCCCTGCGGGGTCCAGTGGGGAAGGCGCCCTCTGTGGACCGCACGTGGGACCATGGATGTGTCTGTTTAGAAGCCCAAAGGTAGTCCCTCGTTCCAGAACATTCCTCTTCTCCCCACTGTGATTGGGTGCAGTGGACTCTCCCTTTGTCTCCTTGCCCCTAAAGAAAGCTGTGAGACAGAGGGCACTGCACTGAGCAGGCCGAAGCTCTGCAGGTGGAACATTCCGCTGGACATTCCACTCGGCTGGGTACAGTCGCCTGTTTCCTACCTCCCGGCTTGGCTCACCGGGAAGAGCGATCCTGCACAGTTGGCCTTAGCCAGGCATTTGCTGCCCAGGTGTGAATGTGCAAATGTTCTTGTACCTGTTTGGTTGAGATGGAGAAGAGAGTGAGGGAGGATGGAGGAGAGAGGTTGGCTTGGCTTTCCCTGGACCCACCTGAACTTTAAAACTTTTCCACTAATTAAACAGCACTGGGCCCCATGCTTTGCTTAACCCTGGCTGCTGGTCATCAGCTTTTGACCTCTGTCCTCCCGTCCTCGCCAGCCCCTCCCCCACTCCAGCCTCTGGAACCTCAGATTTAGAGGAAAGGGCCAGTTTCCAGAGGGTTTGCCTTGGATCACACGATCTCCACCTGCCGAGCCCTGGGGAGGACTAGCGACCATGTTTCCCAGTGGAACAGGATCTGGAGCCGCTGGAAAAAGGTAAGAGGGGTGAGCCTGGCCTGCGCTCGCCCTCCCTGGGCTTTCTGACCTCTGCAGGAGCCCTGAGGACGACCTCTGCACCCGTGAGGAGCCCAGGCCCTCTCCCTGGGGGTTACCATCGAAGACTTTCCCTAAACCACACCTTGGGGTCCTCACAGCGGTCCAGGAGACCCTCCGAGGGGCAGCCCGGACTGGCTGTGCCTCTGAAGTGACGCAAATTCAATCCGTGAGGACTTCCTAACTCCCGTTTTGCTCCTCCCGTGTGGCTGTCTCCCTCCAAGGTCTCGGTGACCTTTGGCCAAAGGATGGCAGCCCTGTTCTCCGTCCTCGACACCACACCTATTCCCTCCTGGATCTGTAGGAAGCTAGATGGGAGGCTGTTGGCTAGGACACCTCCGGTTTCCTTCGTGGCTAACCCAGCTTCCAGGGCTGCCCTGCCCCCAGCTGTATTTCCAGGTACGGCTGAGGGACAGAGTGGCAGATGGGGGCAGCCAGATGGGGAGATGAGCGGCAAGAGTCTGCGTCTTCCCCCTGCCCTGGCCTCTCTCCCTCAGCACCTCCACGGCCCTCCCACCCTGGCCCTCTGTTCTTCGCACGGCTGCGGCGCTGGCCTCAGGTCCCACCACGAGGAAGGGGTGCCCAGCGGACTCCTCAGAGAATCCTTTCCACCCCAAGCGCCTGTCTTCTCCTGCCCCAGGGACGGTTGAGAAGACTCGGTGCCCACATGCACACTGCCTTTTCCAGACCCAGGGACCCAAGCCAGACAAAGCCCTGGCCCGCCCTGGCCTAGCCACAAAACTCCAGGAGAGAGTTCCTCCCTTGGTGTGTTCAATCGGTGTCCCAGTTCTAATTTGCCGATCTCATGATCTCATTTTTCTAAAAAGTGAAATTAGCGTCATCCATCTTTAGTGAACCATATTGGAAGCTATTGAGATTTCCCGCAACAGGGAAGGACAAGGACCGAATGCAGGCAGTGAGGAGCAAGGGGAAGAATTAACCGAATCTCCGTCTGACTGAATGACGAGGGGCGGAGGGAGGAATCGGGCTGACTCCCAGGTCCCTGGACGGGACCTCAGGGTGCTGAGGGTCCCATCTGCTGAGCTGGAGGACACGGAACAAGAATCGGCTGTGGGGCGGGGAATCACTTCGGAAGGTGCAGGGCATGGTGGGGGAGGCGTCCGGCAAACCCTCGGCTGGGGCGCAGTGCAGGGCTGGAGCCGCCCCGGTGGGAGGTCAGCGCGCAGCCGGCGCCCCTGGGCCCCCGCTCCTTCCTCCCTCCTGTGTTACTGACATCTCTCCGTCGTAGGGGTGGGCATCCTTCCAGGCCTTTACTGTCCAGGTGAAATTCCGTCCATTTCCGAGGCCTTCCCTAAACAGCTCTGCACACGGCCCCCACTGCCGCCCTCACTCTGCACTGGGCTCCAACGTTCCCTGCCTGTGTTTCGGGCGTGTCGCCCCGTCTCAGCCACCGGACGCTCCACGCTCTTTATTTCTCCCTGCGTGGGGCCCTGGGCACCATCGGTTGCTTCAATACTTGATCCTAGTTTCAACATGAACTGTCCAGGAGTCCAGCTTGCAAAGGAGTCCGGGACTGGACTTGTCCTGGGCCCTTGTGCTTCACAAAGTCCAAGGTCACACGGGTGGGCTGGCATCCTGTCTATGCTTCATGGGGCAGCTCCGTGATGGGCAGTCGGGGGTGGGGTCTCCCCACGCCTAGCTTACCTCAGCTTTCTGTCACCTGTAGGAGGGTATGTCTCCTGTCCTTGCTGCTCATTGGCCTCTGGGGCTGTGTGACCTGTCGCTGGAGCCCTGGAGCGGACATCTGCACAGCCAAGCCTCGGGACATCCCCGTGAACCCCATGTGCATTCACCGGTCCCCAGAGAAGAAGGCCCCCGAGGAGGCGGGCTCAGACCAGAAGATCCCCGAGGCCACCAACCGGCGGGTCTGGGAACTGTCCAGGGCCAATTCCCGCTTTGCCACCGTCTTCTACCAGCACCTGGCAGACTCCAAGAAAGACAATGACAACATTTTCCTGTCGCCCCTGAGTATCTCCACAGCTTTCGCTATGACCAAGCTGGGGGCCTGCAACAACACCCTCAGGCAGCTGATGGAGGTACACTGTGCAGCCCCCCGCCCGGCTCTCCGTGGGGTCCTGGTCTGGAGCCCGTTGGAGGCGTTGGGTGCTCCCCGCTATCCTGGTCTCTCCGTTTCTTTTTCCTCTTACGCTTCCTACCCTTCATTCTTCTGTCATCCAAATACTCCAAGGAGCTCGCAGCCAAGGTGGCCCTGGGTCAAGGCTGGCGTCACCGTCCTCCTGGCCCGTGCTGCCAGGCTGCGCCCCCAGGCTCACCACCCCTTTTCTTGTGGCTTCCACAGGTTTTTAAGTTTGATACCATCTCCGAGAAGACATCTGATCAGATCCACTTTTTCTTTGCCAAACTCAACTGCCGGCTCTATCGAAAGGCCAACAAATCCTCCCAGTTGGTGTCAGCCAACCGCCTTTTTGGAGACAAGTCCCTTACTTTCAACGAGACCTACCAGGACATCAGCGAGTTGGTATACGGAGCCAAGCTGCAGCCCCTGGACTTCAAGGTGAGTCACACACGTCACCCCTGACCTCCCAGTTCTTCCCTTTCCACTCAGAGACCAAGGAGACAGAGAGGCAGAAGCCAGGTGCGCGTGGCTATGCCAGTTAAAGGCAGAGGGAGGGGCTGTAGGTCAGAACCCCGGGAATACCGAGTCTTGCTGGAAACCCGAGAAGTCAGTGTTATCTGTGGGCGGTAGTGATGCCCTGAGAAAGTGGTACAAATGATAAACTCTTCATGTCACCCACCAAGTTCACCTATATACCCAACGCTATTCGGGACATGCCAGTCCTGCACGATGCCTTGGTAAGTCGGCGTTTGAAAGTTACCGCGGTTAAGGGAAACCAGCATATGGCGTGTGTCGTATGCTCCTCTTGGAGGTTCACGAAGCTACTGTCTGAGAGGTCTCACCGAGTTTAATTCGAGCACGTTTCTCAGGCTTTTTTGACCACGTGAACATCCCTCCTGTCCCCTTCCCCCGTCCCTCATCACTCATTAGCTTCCCGCAGAACGTGGGGGAACCCTGAACTCTTGCGAGTCCCTGGCCCTGTACGAGACACGTGAGGTCTCCCCAACCTGGGTGAGGGTGATGGTGTAGCCGGGTGGCGGGACAGGGCAGAGGGAGGCTGGGCAGAGCGAAGTGCTGCGCGGGGAGCTGGGGAAGACGGCCGACGTCACAGGCGGGCGGGTTTGTTTCCGGTTCTCCTCAGGAAAATGCAGAGCTGTCCAGAGCGACCATCAACCAGTGGATATCCAATAAGACCGAAGGGCGTATCACTGACGTCATTCCCCCCGAGGCTATTGACGAGTTCACTGTTCTGGTGCTGGTCAACACCATTTACTTCAAGGTATTAACCTCAACCTCTGCAGAGGCCCTGTGACTGCATCGGGCAGCGGGCCTTGCCTGTCTTAGGGAGTCAGCGTTTGAAAGACTCTTCCAGGCTGGTTACATGGAGGGAGGAGGGTGAGGCCGAGGGCAGTGGGAATAAACAGATTGCTGACCCACTCTGGAAGGTCACCCGCTGAAGGCCGGTGGCATTGTGGCACGTTTGCCCATCCTGGGTCATGCTCCATAGGCAGACTGCCCCCTAGACCCCAGCACGGGGCCCAGGGGTTCAGCCTGTCACCGCTGTGGCTGACCACCCTGTTGCTTGGGGTTTTCGTCTCTCCAAGAGCAAAGTAGGTTGCATTTCCACAGGGTGTATTGGCCTTGACCACTTGCAGAACACTGGGCCATTTACTAGCCCTCCCGGTCCTCCTAACATCACAAAGGAGACCTTGGGCCACTCGAACAGATTCCTTAGCAGAAATCCAGACTCTTCCATTTCCGATGGCGCGAACTTGGGCTAGCTACCAAGACCTTTCTCTGCCTCTATTTCTGCATCTATAAAATGGTGGTAATGATACATCTACCTCACAGGGTTACTGACGAGACTTAGTTAATACGTGTAACAGGCTTGGAGCAGAGCCTGGTGCATGGCATTAGTGATCACTAGCTCCTCATATTACAGATGAAGACCTGTCACTCAAGAAGTTAAATGACTGGTCCCCAAATCAAAGAGCTGGAAGATGATGAGGAATGGCACAACTCAGAAAATCTGAAGGAGTGTCTGGTATCCCCGCCCTTTGAGTAGGACTCACCTGCCTGACAGGGCACCTGGACGACCCCCTGGGGCTATCCCCTGTGTGTGGCCAGTGTTCACCTGGGCAGAGCCCAGCAGTTGGAGGACGGCCTTGGAGAAAGAGGCTGGTGGGAGTCAGAAGGCAAAAGGCAGTTCGTTTTAAGCTCAAGAAGAGACTTGTGAAGAGGCCAGTAGGTTGTTCTAGGTTCTAGTTTTTCTCTTTTTCTTTTTTTTAAGATTTTATTTACTTATTTTTAGACAGAGGGGAACAGAGGGAGAAAGAGAGGGAGAGAAACATCAATGTGTGGTTGCCTGCCACGTGCCCCCAACCGGGGACCTGGCCCACAGCCCAGGCCTGTGCCCTCACTGGGAATTGAACCTGTGACCCTTTGGTTCGAAGCCCGTGCTCAATCCTCTGAGCTGCACCAGCCAGGGCTTGGTTCTAGTTTTTATTTTTCTTGTTATAAACGCAAATAGGCGGTCACTGCTAAGAATCTGGGGGATACAGGAAAAACTCACAGAAAGAAAACACTCGTGAGTCCTATTCCTCTTTTCACGCAGACCCCTCTGGCTGCTTTCCTGATAAGATACATACATGTTAATGTAATGAAATAAAATAATGTGAATACGCCCAGGTCAGTACGGTCTTCTTGTTTTGTGATTCTCTCACCTGACATCATCTTCCAGGGCCTGTGGAAGTCCAAGTTCAGCCCTGAGAACACCAGGAAGGAACCTTTCTTCAAGTTTGATAGGGAGTCGTGCTCAGCATCGATGATGTACCAAGAAGGCAGGTTCCGCTTCCGGCGTGTGGCAGAGGGCACCCAGGTGCTCGAGTTGCCCTTCAAGGGGGATGACATCACCATGGTGCTCATCCTGCCCACGCTCGAGAAGGGCCTGGCGAAGGTGGAGCAGGAACTGTCCCCGGAGGTGCTGCAGGAGTGGCTGGATGAGCTGGTAGAGACGATGCTGGTGGTCCACATGCCCCGCTTCCGCATCGAGGACAGCTTCAGCGTGAAGGAGCAGCTGCAAGACATGGGCCTGGTGGACCTGTTCAGCCCGGACAAGTCCAGGCTCCCGGGTGAGTGGAGCAGGGCCTCCCCTCCCTTCTCTGCCCGCAAGGCGGTCTGACCAAGGGTGGAAAAGGGCCGCGAGCTGGGACGGCGGGGTTCCACCCCAGCTCTCCTGCTCACTCAGTTTCTGCTTCTGGACAAGGGAGGGTGGGCTCTTGGATGGCCACGGGCCCAGCTGGCATGAGAGCCCTTCGAGTCTGTCGCTGAGAGAGGAGATGAGACCAGGTAGAGAAGAACTAGGAAAGGCATCAGAATGCAGAGCAAAGAGACTGAGATGATGAAGAGCCGGGCACGTCCGGGTTCCCACATGGGCAGAGCGGACGTTGAGTAGCCGCACAGGGCTCGTGGGTTCCCCTCAAGGTCACTTGGACAGACACAGCCAGACGTTTCCCGGTTGTGAGCTTTCAGTCATGGCGTTCACTTGATTTGGCTCCTCCGATGCACCATCCTTTAAAAACGTGCATTCGAATATCTTTTTCAAGCTTGAGTTTACAACGTTAGGTAACTGAACTTACCTTTAATGGGATGACTTTAAACTAGGTCCGAAAACCAATCCCGCTCTTTAAAATGTTGCCAGACTGGAAAGACAGACATGCCTACCTGATGGAGGGAATTTTTCATTAAGAACAGAGTCCCCTGTCCCCCCACCCCACCCCAGGGCCAAAGCATGAGACCAAACCCACAGGAGCCCGGCTGAAGAAGCCCAAGCACTTTATTACGGTCAATACGCATTTCTTTTGAGGGTATTGTTAGGTGAGGGGCCAGGATTGCCTTCTACTTTTCAAAAAGGCCCCAAAGGACCTCTTCACTCCAACTGAACTCCTTGCTGCTGGCTGGAGTCAACTTTCTCCCATGTCTGGTTCTCTTTCTAGGTATTGTGGCCGAAGGCCGGGACGACCTCTATGTCTCAGATGCATTCCACAAGGCATTTCTTGAGGTGAGTACACTGCCCTGTGCTCTCTCTTCTGATTTTTCTTTTTTTAATCCCGTGCTGTTTAACTACTCGTTCATCAGTATCTCATGTGGCTTGTAACTTCGGGGTTTCTGCTCCACTGGCCGTCACAGGGTAGTGACGTCACAGGCTGCTCACAGATGGGTGAGCAGCAGGAGACAACGAGGGAGAGCCCCGTTTCTGGTGTCCCTCAATCCCCAAGGTCACAGCCCCCTCCTCGTGGGCGCTGCTACCCCACAGCCCGGCCCTGCAGCCCTGGGGTCTGATCGTTCCACCCGCCCTCCCACTGCCTCTCCTGAGGCAGGTCACGCAGGGACCAAACACTAAGGTGAAGGCGAGACAGGAAAAGGAGCCAGCCAAGGCCCCCGGGAAGGAATTCTGAGAAGTATCAGGACAGGGTGAGCTCGTGGAAACCCAGGAAGCAGCTTTAAGGAAACAGAAAGCATCTCGTAGGAAGACTGGGAGGTGACCATGGGCTCCTTTTCCCGAGGCATCTGGACGGGACAGCAGGGGTACAGCCTGATGATACGGGACCAGGGCACAGGGAAGGGAGGCGGGGAGCTGGTGAGTGTGGATCTCGTTCTCAAGCGGGTTCCAGAGAACCAGTGCTCTGGACTACGAGCAGGTAACAGGAAGCTAGGTGGCTAAGCCAATGCACTCCCTCTTCTTGGGATACTAACGAGAAGGAAGGCACAGCAGCATGGGGAAGTCCGAGAGGGTCTCCAGGGAAGAAAACAGTTCAGTATTTATTGCTTTCCTGGTGTCGCCCCAACTAAGATGCCACGGCTGGAGTCATAGCTGTGGAAAGTCGTAGCTGTGGAGTATACCACTCTGGTTTGCAAACAAATACTGAACCAGGGACAACCGGCGGCATTCGTTTTTGGGGGGCTGACCTCTTGGTGAGTCCAAGATGGAGCCCAAGAATCTATTTTCAAAGCTCCTCAAGGGAATTTTGGTGCACAGCCAGGGTTGGAAACCGCTCGTGTAGATTATTCTTTGGGGAACCAGGCTGTGAGTGCAAGGCGATGTGGGCCAAGGTTAGAAAAGGTCATGGGATCGAGGAAATCACAAAGAAGGCTGTGGTCGGAGAGAAAGGTCGCAGAGCATGGCGCTAGTAACTGTGGGTGCAGACCCCCTGCTCGGTGCGGGGTGTGTGGTTAGGAGAGCGGAGGTATCACGGGACAAGAGGAAGGCAGCTCACTTGTCATGGGAGTGAGAGAATGCGACAGCTTGGGAAAACAGAAGGCTGCTGTCGGAGAGAAGGATAAGGTAAGTATGATTTCAGAGGGACGGCAGTTCAGGGAGATGGCTCCTTGGAGGTGTAGCCAGGGGACTGGCTCGCTTAAGTGGAGGTGAAGGCAGTGCTCCCTGGGCTGGATGAGGTGGAAGAAACGGGAAGTTAGGGTGTCGAGTGGGTCTCCTTCTGACGTGTTTTCATTGTCTAGGCCCAGGACAAGCAGGCGCTGGGGGGACTGAAAGGTCATGAGCTCAGTGCCATATCCTCAATGCAGACATGTATCCCCCATAGGACAGTGGAGACCTGTGGGGGGGACGAGAGCAAACGCCGACTGATGTAACTTAACAGAGAGCAGAACAAGGGGTCTTACACGAGCCACCGAATTGGAAGTGGAAGTGACGCTGCTGTGGCCCTTTTCCATGTGCATTCTGGGAGAAAGCACACTTAGGAAGGCTGCAAGGGAAGATGAGCCCTCGGGGTTTTAACCGCGAAAATACTCTCTCCGAAGGACCCAAATAGAAGCGGCCAACGCGTACCTCTTTGAGGGCTGTGAGCTACTCTTAGGGAGAGGCAAGGTCTGGATACACTCCCCCCACCCCACCCCCGAGCCCACCGACCAGTGATGCCGGGTTCCTCCACGGCTCTGGGGACAAAGTTGTTTTCCTTGAAGTCCTCAGGAACTCAGTATGCAGGACCCCGATTGACTGTAAATCTCCTGGGAAGCCATTAAAAACCAGAATCTGATTTGAATAACAGAATACTGGTCTTATAAAAGCTCCAGTACGCTTATAAAGTTAGTCCTAGAATGATTATGAAATAGATAGCATGGGGGGAGGGGGCGGGCAAGGAAGGAGGCAGAGCAAGAGGGAGGGAGAGACCACCACCGACCAGCTCCACAAAGCTCAGGGGTCCCAAGGGCTTGCATGAAGGGGCCGGGACGGACTTCTAGTGATATTCCGGGTCCCCACACGACCAGTTTTCTAAAGGTGTCTCCTTCTAGACTGGTGATGGTTCTGCTCATCAGAAAACTCCAAAGCCAGCATTCCGGTCTGTTACTCCAACGAGTACTCATCTCATGCAGCCAGAGTGCCCTCCTCGTCTCATAAGCCCTAGGTCCCAAGTGGCTGCTTGGGGTAGTTACATCCAGGGTCCTGATGCTCCAACAGTAAAACTACGTCAACTGTAGAGCTCTGATCTTGAGTCAGAATCTCCCTCAGCACCAAGTGCAAAATAATCCTCTTGTGATACCATGTACGATGGTGCCAGCCAACAACGGGACAACCCCGTCTACCTCCAGATTCTGGTCCCGAGGTTAACCTGAATGGACCCAGCCAAAGGCGCGGACGAGCACAAATGCCTACATCCATGTTCACTGGATGGAGGAATAAGGAACATTCCAGTAGGGTTTCAAAGGGAACTTGACCTGACCCAAGGGTGCTCTCCCCTGGATAACAGATGGCACTTGGAGGAATGGCTGTGTCTGCGCACGATGTCCCAGCAGCCGAGGAACTGCCGAGTGGCTAATGCAGCATCTGTTTGCTCTCTGACCCGCAGGTAAACGAGGAAGGCAGCGAAGCAGCAGCCAGTACCTCCATCGTGATCGCTGGCCGTTCGCTGAACCCCCACAGGGTGACCTTCAAGGCCAACAGGCCCTTCCTGGTTCTTATAAGGGAAGTTGCTCTGAACACTATTATCTTCATGGGCAGAGTAGCCAACCCTTGTGTTGACTAGTGCGTTCTTATTCTTTGCACCTCTTCCTATTTCGGTTTGTGAGTAGAGGTAAAAATAAATAGTTACTCCCATCTCTCCCGTACGAATGGACGTTGCCACCCGCCACGAAGACGAGGAAAGGAGGAGCGGACGGCCTCGCTGCGGGGCGTTTGGCAGAATGGCGTCCACCACGGCTCTCTGCCAGGGAGCGCCTGTGGGTGGAGACAGTGAAGGCTGTCTCAGCGCATCATCCTGAGACATGGCAGGCATGGGGGGGGGCGGGGAGAGGGCTTGAAATCTTGGATTCCCACCTTACTAAAAAATCCCCAAACTTACAACATGTGGCTATCTGTGTACAGAAAAGTCAGAGACTCGCATCTGAGTATTAAACCGTTTAATTCTCAAACCACTCACATGCATAATGTTCTTTTACACAGTGTTAAAATAAAGAGGAAAATGTGTTTTTTTTATACAAACAGGATTTCAAGTATACATTAATAGACTTTTCAGATTACTCACCAAGTCGCTAAGATTTCATTCACATTGTTCTTAAAGCTGTTCAACGAGAAAGCCTCTGCTAAGCTGCTTTAAATATGTTTATATAAACCCCTATCTTCACCCTTGCTCCGAACCGCCCGCCCCCAGCCCTGGTCTCTGCCCCCCTTCCTGCCCCCTGCCCTCCCCACGGGCTCCTGGGGCTCTGGGAGACCTGCAACGCCACCAGGAATATTGGCCTGTCATCGGGGGAAGGGCAGAGCCCGCAGGAGGAGAGCTGAGAGCACCTGTCAGACTTTGGGCGAGAACAAATCAGACGGAGACATGACGCAGTCAGACTCAGTCTGACGGCCTGCGTGATTCCCCCCGACTTTCCAATAAGCGAGATCTCAGCCTCCCGCAGAACCACCGGGAAGTTCCTGACAGGTTGGTCGCTGAGGAAATAGCTTTGGGTGTTTCCCCCAGCAAAACTTCTAAAATCAAAGTAGTCATTTTGAACTTTTTCATTTTGGTTGTTTCTGTTTCCCTTTGGCAGGGGGTGGGGGCAGCTTAAAAATGGGTGTTACGATTTATTTGTGTGTTTACATTAAGGAATTTGGTTAACTTCGCAGAGTCTGGCAAGGGTTCTCCCTCCTCAACTCTCCTCCTGCAGTAATCTGGCCTCGGGGGGCGGGGGACAGCCACTCTCCTTAGGAATTAAAGTGCATTTTTTCAGTAAAAGGGGTGTGGGGGAGGCGTGGTTTACAGGTAAGTGATAATGATTAAAAGAGGGTAGGGCGAGAGGAAATCCTATTCCTACATATAGGTATTTATAATTAAGGTCGTAATAAAAACAGATACTCTCTAAGGAAGTACGATGCACAGACCCAGCCCAGCGCCCTGGCCGGGCAGAAGCGCCCGCAGGCGCGCTGCCTGTTCTGAGCCATCTTTAAGCGACTGGAAGGAATCGCTGCAGATGAAGGACACAAACCCCGAGGGTAAGTTTTTTCAAAGGGAAAAAACAGACTGGTAGGTTCTTACAGTTAAAAACTATCTCGCTCCCTTTCAGGGATAACAATATTTTAGAAATTGATTGTCTGTTTTAATATGAATCCTTGATTAGCGGGTTGTGGAAAGTGTCAGGTTCGTCTGCGGGTCACAGACACCCCGGCAGCCTTCCAAACCCAGGCAGAGGGGCGCGGCTGGGCCCTGCTCCCAGCCTCGGGAAGAGCGACCTCCCTGTGATCTGCGACCTGACGGCCACCGCGGACTGTCTTCCTTTCCATACTTTACTGTTTTGTGGGGAACACCCCCCAGAGTTTTCCAAAGAGAAGGAAACGCTACATTATTAGCTGTACGAAGAAGTGACGGGCTCGGGGGGAGGGGAAATTGTCCTGGGTTCTGGCCTCTGAGTCCAGTGTGATCTGCTTTTCACAGTGACCAGTGGGAAGGCACAGTGCCAAGGACAGCGGATGGGGACAGCTGTCACCCACCCTGTAAGCACCATAGCGAACAGTGGACAGATTGCTTTCAGACCGCGTCCATCTGAAGGAAACCAAGAGTCTCTGCTGTGGGAGCCCTCCCTCCGCCTTCTCTCCTCTGAGGCCCCGGAGCAGAGGGGCCCCGGCCGGAAATCAGGAGGACCCAGACATCCGGGAATCTGAGTCTCTTCCAGTGTGCTCTCCCCTTCCCCACGTCTGCTGACAGGCCCCAAGCGGAGTTCTGATCTTCAGATTCCTTAAGGAAGCCGCTGGTTCCTGGCTGAACTGGCAGATCTTTCAGGTCTGCCAGGAGATCACAAAAAAATGCAAGGGGCTCAACCTGCGAACAGTCCGTGGGCGGGGACAGGACGCACTGCTTCCGCCCACAGTTTGGGAACGCCTTCCTTTTGTCGAGAGGCGGGGGGTGAGGCAGGGGGGCGCACTGGCAGTCAGACTAGCGTTTGGGTAGCTGCTTCAGGAAGGGGTTCTTAGAGGTTTCGGAGGCATCAGCCAGCCGACGCGGCAGGGTGGAGGAACTTGACGGAACTTCACAGTCCTACAGGGAATGTTTCATTCCTTGCTTAAAATATAGTACAAGGTTACGCGTTGATTTTTCTACCACTGCTTTCCCATCCTCCTCCTCTACTCTCCTCCTGCCCTCCCCAATCTTAAAATCCAGTGCGGTACGATTTGCATAAAGTTCAACAATGTTTCACAGTACTCCACAACGTTCTACCGTATGAGAACTCTGATGCGTGCAGGCTCCAAAGGCGACCGCTCTCCAACGCCACCCAGCGTCAGGAAGCCTCTGCAGTTTTCTAAGGCATAGGAGGCGTTCTCTCTGCCATGGCAGCATTTACACGCGAAGCAAATGGCCAGGCCTTAGCGTTACCGTAACGAGATTCCACAGCCTGCTGCCAATTCCAGTAACCAGTCTTTCCTTTTCCTTCTCAAACACACCACCTATGTGAAATGTAAGTGATCGGTTATTTGGAGGCAATACTGTACGAATGGATTTGTACGGCGCCCAGAAGACAGACAGCTATCCTGAACTCGTTCTTAAACACAAAGTTCTTTCATGGATTAGAAATCACCTGGCAGCTCGTTAGTCTGAACAGTGGTTCTCACTTTTCGAGGGAAATCGAACAGTTCTCCCCTTCCCATTCCCATGTGTGGGGTTGCCCTGGGCAGGTACCTTGACCACCTGCGGTGGGAAGAAGAAAAGATATGGACCCTCATCTGGGAATTACCGGGTTAGTCTTTGACACCCTGGACCAAGGATGCTAAAAGGACTCATTTCACATTTCATATAAAATTCAGAAATATTTAAGCTTTAGCTAGTGCATTGCATTCACAAAGAAGTAAGGAAAAGGGCAAGTCACTTTGCACTGAACTCCTACGCAGAAGATGGCTGAGAGCCAAACAATCAAATGGCCACCATCGCCCGGGGAAGGAGCCTTTTCTTCCTCCACTAACATGAACGATGCTTTTTGTCAGTTTTACAAATAGAAGTCACCCTGGCTGGCTCGGGCTTGGTTCCTTTATAAGTTTAAGGGCTCTATTTTAGCTCGAAGATTGAGAAATCTCCACTCATACCACATATGCAAAGCAAAGAAGATTCTAGAGACTGGACTTTAAAAATGTTTTTGCCCACTGAAGTTCCTTTGCATCTGGTATAAAGGAAACTGGATGTCCCTCCAGAATTCCTCTGAGGACAAAGGGACAACCATTCCCCCACCTGAGCCTTAGCCCCCCAGAGGTCGGAGCCATGCCTGGGATGTCACTAAAGGTATCCGACGGGAAAAAGAACCAGCAGATTGAGGTCTCCTGCCAAAGGCCACCCAGGCTTACCTGGACAGTGATTCTTTATCCTGGCTTCCCATCGGAATTACCCAGGGAGCTTTTGAAGCCCAGGGTACACAGTAGGCCAGTTAAACGTGCATGTCTGGAGGAAGCCCTGGGCATCAGTAATTTCTTAAACGCCTCAAATGAAAATAATGTGCAGCCGAGATGGGGATCTACCGGCCAAGGTCAAGGGTGCTGCCAGAGAAAGCTTTGAGGCCAAGGCTCAACCAGGTGAGAGGAAGAACCGTGCCTCGAAGAAGTTATCGAGGCGTTTCCCTCGTTGTGTCTGCTCTGTGTCTAAATAAGCCGAGTTAGCCGGGGCAGGCCACGCCGCCCACAGTCAATCACTGACTTTGAGGTAAGACTGCACCTCGAGTAGGCTGTACGGCCACCCACACAGCTGGGGACAGGCCTCGGACAAGACTCTGGGCACAGACCAAAGACAAGCCAGAGGGCAGAATTTCCGCAAGCAGAAGTTAGGTCCTGAGTCTAGGATATTAGCATGGCTTATAGGCTGACCATTATTCCACGGTCAGCCAGGAATCAGCTGCGGTGAGCAGATTCGCACTCACTCTCCCGCCTCGGCTCCCCACAGGGTTCCGGCTGTCCTCGGGCAGAGTCGCTGTCCGTGTCAGCTGTCACCCACGGGTAAGGCCTGTCTCATTATCTGGCATTTCACACTGCTGGTATCGTCACCAGCCCTACCCAGTCACCGGGCAAGTCCATACCTAGCAGCTAGTACCTAAAACACTGAAGCAGCCTCTAGACTCTGAAAGTGGACCGCTCTCTCTCGTTTTCACTCCTACCCAGAGAATCTCTGCTTGGACATCACAGCCAGCCAGGGCGTTGGAGAAAAGGGTGGCAGCTACAGAAGGGCCAGTGGTCCCTCCCTACCCGCCCTGCCCCGCCCCAGCTGTAACAGATGCTCACAGGGAAGGGACCAGGCCTGGCTCAGTGCACCAGTGCCCCAAACAGCCAGCCTGCTGAGTGCTGCACCTGGATTCAGAGGTGAGGGGCCTGCCTAGCGGCACTTACTGCTGAAACCACACTTCCCGCCGCCCGCCACGTTCCAGCAAGGCCACCTTGACCGTGAAGACAGCATCGGCATTAAAACCAGGAGTCTCTCTCTTTGGAGTGACGAAAAGCACAACAATGCACCCAGAAATCCATGTCATGCACACCTCCGTGCCAAGATGCTGGCAGAAGGCTCATTACCAGGAAAATATGGTTTTTATTCCATCCCCCCTACCCCCAAATGGACTGCAAATGGCAACTGATGAAACAACAACCACTCGGGATTCAAGCAAATTTTTCACATCACTAGAAGGAGTTGGGTGCATCTTTAAAAACAACAGGAAGACTCCGCTTGCAGACTACTCTCCAAATAGAAGCCAGTGGACAGAAGCACTGAAGCCAAGCGTTCTGACACTTTGGTCTGGGCGACAAAACCAAGCATTAACGTCTGAACTCGACAAGGAGAACCAGGTCCTGCAGCCTCTGTATTCGGGGTCTGGCTTTCCTTTGCCTGTAACGGAAAGCTACACTCTTTCTTCAGCCAAGTGCTCAGAGGTAGAGGAGCTGAAGTGAGTACGAAGGAGATCGGGGGGCAGGGGGCCAAAGCTGAGGGATCCAGCCTCCTGCCCGCAGAGCTACAGGGCAACCTTGGAGCATGCTCAGCCTTTAACGGGAGGTAGAGTGTTCGACACTGACTCATCTGCCTGCGTCAGACACGGTGTGCTCACACGCGTCCATGCAATCATACACACGTAGCTGGCAACTCACAGCTGCACCGCAGCCTGCAGCGGCAGCGGCACGCCTCCCGCAGCGCCGCTTCCAGCCCGCCGTTCACACAGCGCCCTGGCTCTCCTCCGGCGGGTGCGGGCCAAGGGGGCCGGTCCGAGGTCCCTCCTTTCGTCAGGCTTCTAGACACACATTTCACGCTGACGCCTACGTCCCCGTCTCTGAGGAGAGCTGCACTAAGTGGGTGAAACGTGTTATAACATCTTTATAAATAGAAAGTGCATGAGAGAATTCCCTTGGCCAAAATACAAAGCAAGCAACAAAAAGCTCTCGTAGCCTACTGTGCCAAAAATCGGATTTTTAGAATCGATGCTACAACTAACAAAATGCTTCTAACACTACTACCAAGGTCATAGTGGATGAGTAAATACATTTATAAACATACATTTGTGGAAAAAGATATTAAGAAAATAGCCAAACTTCCCACAAGTTATTTGCACGAGCTCTCTTTAGCATACCACGCTGCGTCCAATGCACATGTGTGTACAACTGAATTATATTAGCGTTATTTCTATTGGGCCACTTTTCCAAAAAGAAAACCGGCTCATATTTTAAAAACTTCAAGTTACATGATTTAAAATCATTTTTGTAAAAACAATACAAATACCATATAAATCCTAAATCTCTCTGCTATCTGACTGATAGCCATTCTAGAGGTGGGTTTCAGTCACACTTGGTTTTTGGGGGAAACACACCGAAAGCTCTGTCCTGTGCTGGAATTCTGTTTTTGCAGTGGTTCTTAAAGAACTCCTGGAGTTGGGATTCAATGACCTTCTAGGAAGCTCAGCAGATCATTCTCTCCCGACATAAACGTCTGCTCTAAAATGTAGCTACGGGCAGAAAGCTAACCCTTAAGGAGTTTCTGCTCTCCCAGGTTGCTGTGATTGGCTTGAAATGGTTTAGACTCGTGACGCTGGAAAGAACAAATGTTTTAGTCTGCAAGTTCCCTTTCTTCTGACTTTGTTCTCTTGCAATTCGAGACCACAGTACTGAATTTTTGTGCGACCACCAGGTGATTTCAAACTTCAGAGTCACAGAGCATCTAGAGAGGGCCCAAAGAGCTATGAAGTCCAGAACGAGAGACCATGAAGTCCAGAACGAGAGACAGCTCCGTCGATTGCCACAAGATTCTTCATTGCCTGGGAATATTTTCAAAGCCGTTCTCTGTCACAAAGAGCGGACTCTGAGGTACATCAGATGGGAAAGGTGGATCAAAAAGAATATATTAAGGCTCTTTTATTTTTGCTCATTAAAAATTTCCCCAATCTTTATAGCATCAACATTCCATCCCTGATTATCCAACCACAAAGCCAAAGTCTTCTCTTCCCCTTCCCAGCATTTTGTGGAGCCCCGAATGAAGTCCTCAGCCCTGGCATCCCTTCGATTCCCGTATTTGCAGTTCCTGAGGCCTGCCCTGTGGACAGGGGCGCAAGAAGCCCTCACAGCTGACTCTCCAGGAACCTCCTGCCCACGGAATGGACGGACAGTCCTTAACCTTCCCTCTCTTAGCGTACTGGTTTCAGAACGACTGTTTTCAAAGCAGTATTTACTCTCTTCCCCTCTGTCTTGAGATGGCGGCAACAGTCTCATTATTACAGGCCAGCAGGGGCTGGAATAAGGCATCTTAAATCCAACAGATCTAACCACTGGCATAAAACTTCAACGATCTGTTATTTCAGATAAGAGAGGCTGGTAAGCAACTGGGAATTTTAAAGGATTAACCACATGTCAAACTGGGCAATGGACTTTCCCCTCTGAGAGGGGGTAAAAGTGGGATGGACCTGCTCATCTTCTAGCACAGACGGTGCCAGTGAAGGCCAAGAATATGGCCCATCTGGCTGCTCAACAGAAACGCCCGTGCAAAGAGATTTAGTAGCCATGTAAGTTCTCATACCACCAGAGTTCCCACCAATTTGTAAACTTGAAACACAGCTGACATCAGGTTCTGAACAGTAAGCTTTCCACTCCTTCTGGGGAATTTCTGGCTCAGCAAATACAGTGTCTGTGGCTTCACAAAAACCAGCAAACGAACAAACAAAAAATGGGCAAATGCTCACAAGTTGGAACAAAAGAAAAAATGGGAAATCCGCTGTAAGATACGTAGAACTCAGGGCAGGCAGCTGATGTACTCTGCTGTAGGCATCTGTCTCATTCTCTCTCTTGCTCCTGCGCCAATCAAAGCCAGGCCTAGTAAGTGGCTTTGACGGCACAACCACCAGACCTAAACGAATGAACACAGGAGAGGCAACACCAATCAAAAAGCCCAGCGCCATCCCAGACCGAAGACGGGCCCCGGCCCTCACATACCCCCGGCGAGTGGGAAGGTGTTGCGTCGGGGCCGACCGGTGACTTCTTAGACCAACACTGCACGGGTAAGCCCGACTTTACGAGGCCCGGCCCCTGCTACCCAGCCTCCTAGACACCTGAGCTGGCGTTTTCAGTGAGTCCGACCACCCTGATGGAGAGACCACACAGGGAGTGGCTGAGACACCACCAAGGGAGAGGCGGCTGAATACAACTAAGTGACCTGCCTCGGCCCCACCGGGACCAAGGGAGCTGCCGAGAGGAGTCCCTCCCGCATTTCTGACCCACAGCATCACCAGAGATATAAACTAGTCGTTGTTTTAAGTCACTGAGGGTTAGGGTAGTCTGTTGCACCATAGATAACCAGAACGCTGTCTTTCAAAGTCTGCCTTGGTAGCAACTCATTCACTCATTCACCATCAGACCTACCGAACCAGCAACGCCTGAGTCTGTGGGCAACAGCCCGAGGAAGAGCCATCCCTCAGCATCTGCTCAGAGAAAGCCCCCATCACTGGTTCTTGAATTAACAGTTCACTGTAAGTAGCACTGTGAGGGGCTGTTGCACACCCCAGGTCGCCCCAACTCTGCTGGTGAACAGTCAACATGACCCAGTGAGGAGTCTGGGCTTTGGAATCGCGTCGCTGAACCCAGCTGTGCCACGTGCCCACTGTGTGGCCTTGGGCCCACCAGCGTCCTCATCGGTACAACGTGGTGCGATAACTCTCAATGCTGAGTGTCGGCTCCAGCACGGGGCTGCTGGGGGCACCTCTGTGCGTCTCAGCCTCCCCTCCCTGAAGTGAGGCTAACGGCAGCACCTCCCCTCCGGGGACTGTCAGGGGTCAGAAGAGTTCTTCCACGTGAAGCACACAGAGCCCAGCCTGGCACGTAGCAAGCGTTCAAAAAAGTCACCTCCTTTTTGCTCCCTCTGTTACTGCCTCACAGGGCTGCTTTCTTAGTGCGGCGGATTCTGTCTCCCCCCCACCCCCCCCCCCCCCCCCCCCGTCTCCTTCTTTCTGATCTTTTATGTATGTAGTAAAAAGTGCAGGCCTTTGAAAAGCATACATCCAGACTCCAGCCAAGTGGGTTTAGGACTCTCAAGACCAGGAAACCACATCCAAACGACGTCCAAACCAATTTCTGTTACTATAAATTCCAAACACACTGCCTGGCACCGTAAAGCACTGAACATCCACTTAACGGCGCAGACTCTCCTGTGCGCTGCCTACCCCTGAAGGTGAGTGATGTCACAGAACAGGAATGTTCTCCTGTGAGATACTTTCATTTTTGGCATCACGGATTAATTCAGATCCTAAGATTCACAGCACTTATTGCTTGTTAATCATCCATATCGCGTTGTGCTGCTGGCCACAGGGAAGGCTGCACATGTCTCTCTTAACTGGGTAGTGAATTCCAGCCACTTCAACGGGACTTACTGAACAGATGCGAGGGAGGCAAGCCTTAGAAAAGTATTTCCTTTTTTTCCACAAAGCTGCTCTGCCTTTGTAACTTAGCTTTGTTGCTTAAAGCTTCTGCTCTTTGAGCTAGTGGGCCATTCTTAACTGTGTTAAGATGGGAGGTATCGGTTATATAAATAATGGGAAAGATGCGTGATAAGGAATGTTACTTGTACACGTACCCTCTGTGAAGGTACTGTGTATTTCAAGTAACATCTGCCGTCTAGGTCATCGCTGTCCCACACAGTTGAGGGAAAAGATAAGTCAGCTACAAAACACAACCGGAGAGTCTGCGCAGCCATTTCCCAGGTTTGGCTATCATTGCTCCCGTCAGTCATTACATCCGTTGGGATGTAACTAAGTCATGTACTTCAAAGTACTCACGAGACCCAGCTTTGGCTTGTCCTGAG